>JAVMKO010000001.1:147149631-149649631 GCA_032164245.1 Sternotherus odoratus | reverse complement strand
AATACAGACTGAGCATTGAACTAGAAAGGAAGAAATCTAGATGGTGTAGCCTAAAATCACCATCTGTGATTAAATGAATAGTGAAGACATGGGACATAAAACTGATGGGAAAAAAAACTATGACTAATGTACAAAGGGTACTGTTCAAACACTTCATTACTCTTTATAACTTAGGCAAAAAAAAATAAAAATCCACCTTTCCCTAGTTTTCTAAGACATGCCAACAGAAGGAGTTTGTGATCAGATGCAAATCAGTTCAACTTTCCTAAAATGCACCTTTTTCATTTAAATTAACATTAACTAGAATGGGTGCACTTTATCTTATTCCCTGTGGATTGCTTTGTGGGGATGGGAAAGGAGACAACCAGCGAAAAAGCACAAATCAGTGCCATGAAAGCCTGCATTAAAAAGAAAAAAGTATTAAAACACTGACACTCATCGGAATAGTCTATTCTAAGCACTGGCAAGCAAATTATTCTACTTTCAGTTCATGTTTATTTTCATAGGAGTAAAACACTAGTTGAAGCTTCACTTGCCTCTACTTGACACAAATGAAATGTTAATGTTCAGCTGACTGATTTCCCATCTCACCTATTACTTTAATATTATTAATATGCTTCACTTAGACTTCTCTCAGCAAGCAAACAGTATACTAAATGAAACCTTTCCAAGCTGGCACTGTTAATAATTCCATATTATTCAAAATACAATTGAAAAGGCAAATGTATCTTGCAGTGTATTCCAGTAAGTAGTTTACCTTCCTGTGAACTCAGTTTGTATTGGGTGATAATTTTGTTAGCTCTTGTAGCCAAAAATGACTTACACCTTAACAGTTTGCCAAAAGGAAAACAAACATTGAATTCCAAAAGTCAAGAAGCAGCAAATACATTTTTGAACTACATAAAGATATCATATTATATTATTAAAATATTATATAATTATATCTCTATATATAAAAGTCAAATGGTGTATGTGTGCATGTATGTACGTTCCCTTACTCCTTCCACACTGTTTGAGCTAGAGACTTGAAATTTGGTATAATTATAGGCTTTAGGGTCCTAAATATATTATATTTATATTTATATATTATATTATATTATATATTAATCAGGGTAAGAATCGAAAATTTTTCAAATCTCATGTCTGACGCCCCCTAGGGGTGAAATTCTTTAAAGCCCATTCACATCAGCTGGGCAGCAGGTTAACACCTGCTGTTCTTTGTGACATAGTTATGATGTAATAATACCCCCCTCCAACGGACCCCGCACTTGCTCAGCTCTCTCCCCCCCCACTCCAACGCCCCCCCCACTCAGCTCTCTCCCCCTCCCCCCCACTCCAACAGCCCCCACACTTGCTCAGCTCTCTCCTTCCTCCCCCCCCCCCCCCCCCAACAGCCCTCGCACTCGCTCAGCTCTCTCCCCCCTCAGGTAAGAATAGAAAATTTTTAAAATCTCAACCCCTTCCCCCCTCCAACGCCCCTCCCCCCACTCGCTCAGCTCTCTCCCGCCTCCCCCCCTCCAGCGGACTCCGCACTCGCTCAGCTCTCTCTCCCCCTCCAATATTTTTGCTAGTTATATTATAAAAATATATATTATTAAATAATTATTAAAATTGGCTAAATGTAAGCAGCCAATTTCTACTAAATTAAAATACTTTTCCTAGTCATTTTACTGGTGATTTTTTTTTTGCAGGTGGGGGGGGGGGGAGATGGATTTTTATTAACTGCCTTCTTTGTTCTAAACACACATTATAAATACAATTTAAACTTACATGCGCCCATATTTTAAACACAAACAAAACCAAGCTACTTTGTTCCCTTCTTTCAATTATCTTAAGCCAATTATGAAGATTTATTCATACCCACATTTTTCATGTTTGTAAATTAATACTATATATCCTAGGAAAAAAACTCTGATGGTCTCATTTGGTAACATGGAACTGAATGCTCATCTTCATTCATTTTGGCCCTCTCATACTTCCTGAGGTTCTGTGGCAGAGTAATTAAAATGGTTCCTTGCCTGTGCAAATACACACCAACACCCACACCCAGAAGGCCTTAACAAATTATATGGTAGTTTTTCTTATTTTGAATTGAGAATATGGTCATCGGCTTAAGTAAAAATGTTCTAGGCAGATCCATGAATGTTGTCACTACTGATTAAACACTTTAATTTACACAATAGTCGATAGGCAGAAGGAAAGTCCCATTTTTCTGACAAATACATATAAACCCTTACTCACATGAGTAGCTCCATCGATTATAGTCAGACAGTTCATGTAAGGGGAGTAGGTTTAGAAATAGAATGTCCACTATTGAGGATGTCTTCTGAAACTACAGGAAGGGAAGGAAACAAAGCCCTTTCGTCAAGGTTGCCTACCACTTTCCATTGAGAGCCCCCTGTTGTTAAGCTGTTTGCATTTTTTTTTCCAGACTTTAATCTTTCAGGATGAAATTTTCCATTCCAGGTGCCTGTCTCAGGCTGAATTTTCTTGGAATACTTTGGAGAAAATGGTTCAGCCACTTCCAAGAATGAAGGTAGTGAAAAATAGATAGTTCTGTCAATGTCATTTCCCCTCATTCCCCAACCATTTACTATGTAAAACCATCCCAGAGCTATTAGGGAAAAATAGCAGTTAACTGGTTAACAGTTCAAGATCACGATTTAGTTAACTAAGCTAGAATTTACAATACTTAACAAAAACAAAAAGTATGAGCACAACATATACAGGCACACCAGAGTGAACTACAATATGATCACTATCACAAAATGCAATGCTATCACTCAGAGGAATACCTTTATTGGAGATTAGATCATATTTAAACGTACCAGCAGCGTATGTTTCAGTTCTTATCACAGTCGGCAGCAAGTTCAAAAGTTTCGCTACTGAGACATTAAATGCTTTTTTACCTTATGTCTTATTAGCTTGGGGGCAAACAAATCTCTGTTTCCTGTCTCTCACGCTCAGACTTTAAGCTATTCTCAGATCAATGTAATACTCCAAACTTTAGTTCAAACACTAAAATATAATTTCTTTGAGGGCTGCATCTGCTGTATTTTTCGGTTTCCATATGGAGAGAACGTATTTGAAAGACCCAAGGGAATACTCCCCAACATGAATGCAGCCTTGAGACCAGAGTCCAAACAATGGTTAAAAATGCTGAGCCTTCATTCTGTGGGCATTCTAGTGACAACCATTAAGAAGCAATGATTATGAAAAGTGACACAAAATCCTAAATAATCATCACAACTGTCTTTACAACATTTTATTTTTTTGGGGAAAAAATATCAATGGGAATTGTATGCCTAACATGCATTTATGGATTTTAAATGCTCCAGTGTCAAGTACAGCATATATTGTATGAAGGTTGTTTATTTATGAACATCCACCTAGTTTTCTAAAGTGGCATACTCAGACAATTAATTAGTTTTGTTCTGTTTACGCAGTATATGTTTTGTAGAGTCTAACCGAATTCTGAGCACTTTCATTGAAGCCCAATAGTATATTGTCTAATTGGAAGAACAGAATATGATCTTCTTCAGAAAACCTGCTCACCTTACTCCTTTGGGAGCAGGGATTGCTACAAGCCCTGCAGTATGAGAGTGTCTGCTCTGACTAGTTTTTAGAGCTTCAAGTTGGTAGCATTCCCAGTGCCCTGTATTTTTATGACAAAGAGGAAAAAATCAGATTTTTTCCAACATATACAGAGGATGATATCCAAAACTAATTTACTGAACAGCAATGCTCAAATAAATCCATATCCTCCTATTTTTGCTATCTAGTACACTTTTACCTACACAGAATGAGAACAATATGATTTAAAATAAAAATTCACCTAGCATGGCCTTGTTCTAGTTATTGATAGTACTGACTCATATTTTAGGCACCAACTATATGGAAGGAAGCAAAATATTTTGCATAGAGTAGCTGCTAAAGCGACATGTATTTCAAGAACCTCAGTACAAGCAAAGAAGAGATGAGGAAATAGGAGTGAAGGGGAAATAATGAGGAACCAAGGTGACTTGAATGGGGAAAGGATTGAGGGAGAAGTGCCAAGTTAAAGCTAAAGATTACATTCTATGTGTGTGTAGATTCGTCCTTGACATATCAAAACAATTATATCTTGGGGATGTTCCACTGATTCATAAGCAGCATCAAGGAAACCAGTGAAGAGCAATATTTTCCAGCATCAGTGAGGATGGAAGAGAAGGGGCTCATATTTTTCAAATGTCTTTGTTTAATCAAATTTCAAATTATTATTAGGTCAGAGTGCACTTTTTGAAACCTTGTAGAACTGACTAATCGTTCAGGCTTACTAAGAAAAACTTGGATTAGTGGGTAACAGTGAAATTCTAAGATTTGAATATTGCCTTGCTAATGGCAGTCTAGAGCACAGACATTTTCTTAGAGTTTCTTAACATGTGTCAGAGACATACTGGTTAGGCTACCATCTCAAGTGGCTGAGCCTGTGACCTCAGAGTATAGCCGATCTAGGGTTCAGAATTAACATTTCAGACTATTACATCAGGTGAGGTATCGAGAATAGGAAAAAGGCAAATTTGAAATTTTTTCCATGCACTAAATATCATTTAATAAGACTTTCACATCCCACATAACAAAAAACAAATAATTAATAATAATTGGCATTCAAATGATCTACCAACCTAAGAACCTCGAACATTTTGCTCTAGATGGCAGGGATGCTAGTATAGAGTTGAAATGTAGTCAACACAGGGTACAGACACTACATGTAAGACACCATAGTCATTCACAAGTATATTATATTTTGTTGGCAGCAATTGCATAATAATCAAATGCATTTTTCCTCACTTGTTGTTTTCCAATACTTGGTAACTATATTTGAATAAACTCTGGAAAATTTTTTATTTATTTATTATAAGGAGGAAAAAAAACGACTTATGTTTGCTCTCAAAGTGAAAGTAGTTTTTGAAATAGATTAAAATATTTTTAATGATTAGAAAAATGAGCACAGTAATAAAGCAACATCTTGCAGAGAATGTCATGTTGTGCTGTCTAATAAAGTTATCTAGGGAAAAAAGCTGCTATGTCAATGCGTTATTTAACTTTGACAGATGAAATTACAAAAACAAAAAGCTAGTTTATATTCTTTTAGAATCCTTTCCATGGAATTTAAATATACCTAAATATTATATGCATATATTACCAGATTATTTTTAAACCAATTTTACACTAAGTCAACTGATGATTTACTTTGGTATAAGTGAGTGGAGACTGAAGCACATACTATTTAATTCAATACTAATTTAGAAGAGTCTAGAGAAGTGGCCCATATTGTTATGCCTATTACACATAATTTTCAAATTGTTTTAACATTTGTAGATGTTCTCCTCCCAAATAAAAGAAATATGACCTGGCTTTCTTTAACATTCAAGTGTGGTCAGAAGGGGTCAATATTTTCCTGTTTGTTTCAGTGAGCAATGCAAGCAAGAAAGTAGCCAGTCTCCATAAGTTGCACACATACAGCACAGGGATTGCAACTGAAGCTAGTTTACCATGATTCAGGGCTGCATTTGCACCAACAATTTTCTAATACTTTATATTCTTATCAGAATTCAAGACACAATATTCAGCTTCTTTGCACATGTACATCACTGAACACAGACATGGAAAATCAAACTATAATATACTTGTGATAAACAATACATTTTAAATATATCAAGTCTTTTCGTTCTCCAAAAGGTAAGAAATCAAAAACTCAACCAAGAGAGAAAAGCTTTAACAAATACAAACGAAACAAGTTGAGTCAACTGTGAAAAAATGACAAGGCAGCTTGGGAGCTGAATTTAGCACAGGCAAAAAACATTCACTCTTAAGGGTATATACACACACTCAAATCTTTTCTTTATTAAGCCGATGCTGCCTTCTCCAATGCTAAATATGAAAGCATACCAGGCAAACTACTAGGTTGACAACCAATCATATCAAGTTCCATCATATCTAACTGCACGACCAATTTTTGCACACACTCCAAATTGCTAGCACTACATAGCAAATAGTTCCTGCAAAATGAAACTTTATCTGGAATTGCTACTTGAAAATTCTATCTCACGCTCAGTGAGCAGACACAAGAATACTGAATTAAGTGGCAAAAGAACACATTTCAGCTGTGTCTTCCCTGCATTATTTTACATAAATCATGGACTTCTATTTTTCACAATGTTTATTTGGGTTTTTTTAGAAAAAAATTGTCATTTAAGTAGTTTAGGGAAATATGAAACATGGAGAGGGGTAGAAGAAAATATTTGTTCTACCAATCTAGACTTCTCTATATGAATACAAATTATAGATGAACACCACTGACCAGTAAAAGAAATGGACCATGCTATTGTAATAAATATCACGCTGCTGGATCTCAAAAAATTTCATAATGCTCTGCAAGGGAAGATTTTAAAATTCAAGCTGTGGAAAACTATGAGAAATCATATCTACTGTGATGAAGATAAGTACCACGCATGTGCTGCAAAGACTTATGACTAGATCCTCCAGTGGTATAAATTGATGCAGCTCCACTAAAGTCAAAGAAACGATGCCAATTTACCCTAGGGGAGGATCTGGGGCCAACATAACAGCTGCACTCCAATAGTTGAAAGAACAGTTATGTGTTGTTTATCCAGGAATGAACTCCTTCCAAGTTCCTTCTTAATACTGGGAACCAACTTTGAGAATGTTTGGTTGCTCTTACCCTCAGGGAACATGGAAGTAGTAGCTTAATAAAAAGGTTGGCTCTTCTGATAACTCTCTTCTTACTGAGACTATCTAAGCAAATAAAGGGACAAGCATTAGATGTTTTCCCAAAATGAACAGAAGCTGTCTTTATAGTGACCCAGGTCTCTGTTAGAGGTCATCGGTAGGACTACATGTTGCCAGCAATCCCAGTACATCGTCCCCACTAACATTTTATATAATTTTCTCTTAAATAAATGCAGCTACGGTGCTCCAACTATCTTCCTGATAATTTATTTGTTGTTAGATTTATAGTGTGTCAATCTCATTGATCCTGAACACATATAAAGTAGAAGTGACAGAGTCCTGTGGCACCTTAAAGACTAACTAAAGTATAGAAGCATGGGCTAATACTTTATGCTTCTATACTTTAGTTAGTCTTTAAGGTGCCACAGGACTCTTTGTGACTTCTGCTATTCCAGACTAACACGACTACCTCTCTGATTCTTGACATATAAAGTACTAAACCAGTACATAATTCATTGATCACTGTCAATAAAAGTAGCGACATACCCAAAACTTTATCCAGTTCTTCAATCTACCAAGAGTATTCTAAAAAGATGTATTCCTTTTTTCAATAGGTGAAAAACTTGGGAGTTCAAGGGCAATATTTGCAAAGACTCCTAAATCACTTAAGTCCCTGAGTACATTTCTCAGAAGTGACATAGGAATCTAAGGCCTGGTCTACACTAGAAACGCTATACTAGTATAACTTTTAGTTAGCGGTATGATTTTTTAATAATATAGTTATATCAGCATACGCCCTAGTGTGGACACAGTTATACCAGTATAAAGGTAACTTATACAAGTACAGCTTATTTCTCTTCTGAAACCAAAATAAGCTATGCCAGTACAGTATAACGATTTTTGTACTGGTACTACTGCATCCACATTGGGTGCCACTTTAATTATAATTAAAGTGAAAAAAAACTTTCTAATGTCAACTAGAAAATCAATGGTACTTTTGAAAGTGGGATTTGGGATTTTTTTTTTAATCCCAAATCACTAATCAAATACCCAATTTATATCACCTGAGTGATATTCATCTCAAATAATATTACTTGGTAAAATTCTTCTCATAGAATATTATCTTTACATGCAGAATTCTGCAAGAGTAAGGACATGGTATGCCCTCTTCAGACTGACCTCTGAGGCTGCAACATAATACCCTTTCATTGGTTGTAGGGGAAGACAGTAGACGGAAAATATTCTACGTCAGAGTCATCTAGCCTCACTTTCTGTGCGGAAAGGGAGTAGATCCAAATATTTTGAAAGGACACAATCAGGCCCTGCACTTTATGTCCAGATAAATTCAATTTTCCTCATCCAATTAGATACCATCAGTGTCTATACTGAGTGTTTGTTATATTAAGTTTTAAAAATTACTAGGGCTGTCAATTAATCACAGTTAAATCATGTGATTAACTAAAAAAATTAATTGTAATTAATCATACTTATAAAATAGAATACCAATTGAAATGTATTAAATATTTTTTTTATTTTTTCTACACTTTCAATATTGATTTCAATTACAAATTGCACCGTTCTCACCCTAGATTATTATTTTTATTACAACTATCCACAGTGATTTTGCTCCAGGTTGAAATTAATTTACAGATTAATATTATTTCACTGATACTGACACTTGGGTTTAGAAATTACTGAGTACAATGAGGCATGGCTGACAAATTCTTCTCCCCCCACCCCCTTTTAAAAAACTAGCTGATACAACAGTGATAGCTATTAAATAGAAATCTCCCAAAATATTTCTATTAATACATGGTATAACAAATTATGGTACCTTGTCACTTGTGGAAATTTTACCAATATAGAAATGATACCTACATTGAATATCTTGAATTTTTTCATCTTATCAAGTGTCTGGAAGACACTGAAACAAATACTAGCTAGGCATGAATTCATGAAATTATAATTTTGTCACCTGCAAGGGAAGAAGAAAGTGTTTGTTTTTCACCCTTTTGTTATGAAAGGCTTAGTTATGAAGAAGAAACTAAGTTAATTTTAGTGAGAGATGTCTGGAATAGTTACATATGTATACACAATCACACACAATATTTATTCCTAACTAAACCATACACAACCAATGTTAAAACAGTTCTCATCTTCCACTGCAAGTGACAAAATGTTGATTTTTGCATTGCTGAATCTTTTTTTTTTTAATTCCTGCATCACTTGTGTGAATCGTGATGACATCTTCACCAAAACAATCTCTCCTCCTTGAAGGCATAGCTGGTCATGAAGTTCTTAGACATTGCATTAGGCTGATAACTAAATCAGATCACCCTTCTAGCCAACACATTAGATACCATATTCCTGGAAATTGTTGCTAAAAGGCAACTAATTGCCAGCCAACTCTGGCAAAAAATTGTTTCCAGCAGACAAGAGAAACATGTGACTGATTCTTACTGTTGTGCATAGAATCAAAGATATTCCAGTAATCTCATAAGAGCGCTGCTATTCCAGACTAACACGGCTACCTCTCTGATTCTTAAGCAAATTATGTGACTATTAAGAAAGACCTTATTTGCTTTCACTTGTAACAAATAGTAGGCTAGCAGAAAAAAAAATGTATTTGTTTATGCTAACATCTGAAGGTGATGTACAGTTTCAACAAGATGGGGAGTTTTCCTGGTGATAATTTCCCTCTCTTTGGTCCCCCATATCAGATTGCACATTTCAGAAGACTTTCCAACAGCTCCAGTTCTCATGACCAAAACTTACCACTTAATTTTTTTTCAACTCTATCCTGTCCTGCAATTGACAATGCCACCATCTTGCTTTAGTCTTATGATGTTGGGGTCAATTTTGACTCTGCTTTCCCAACACATCTAGACCATCAACCAAATCTTTATGCTTCAGCTCAATTTAAACAATACAAGGTTACTACATCCCCATCCCAGACAAAATCTCAGATTTCATGTTTTCTCATGTTCCTTTGTTCTGCATTCATAACAGTGTCAAATTCATTCCTCTATCTGTCCTACTTCCTCTCTCACCTCTGTACATTCAACCACACTTCTCTGCTCCTCATGAAACCAGCTGACAAATCCCAGTGCATTAGGCTCACTGCCATTTTCTCATTCAAATACATTTCTTCTATGACATTAACAAAAGCTAACTCCTGGATATGCTCTCCATCCCATCAATATAAAGCAAATGTAGTGAGGGAGGTAATTTAAGAAAAATCAGTCTGAGCTAACTTTTTTTCTCCCAAGTCTCTCTATGAGATTTGTCTTCTTGTCTACTTTCAATCTCTTCAGGGGATTTTCTTTTCTTTTTTCCCCCCCCTGTGGTGTGCATCTTGTACAATGCTGACTGTACAAGCATTAATGTTTACATAATTAACAGTAGGATTTACACCTCTTCAAAAACAAATTATTACAAAAACAGGCTGACTGAATGAGACACTCCTAATTCCACCCTCTCTTATGCATCAGCAAATAAGGTCTGACTAAGGAATTGAGGGGAAAGTGTCGGGGAATTGACAGGAAAACTCAGGGTCAGTGCAGCTGACATACAAACAGTGAAAAGAGATGTATCTGGATACAAATCCTGGCTACTGGATTTAACTCTTGGACATCTGTGTGATGAAACAGGCCAGAAAATGAAGACTACTATAACCAGACTGCATTCCCTTTTAGCATCTGGATGGACTCAGCACCTATCCAATATTCCATTATTTGTGGTTAACAAGAGTTCTGGCCAGCATCATCATAGATGCTTAGATGTAGTACATATGGCTTCTTTGCCTTTACCACACAACGTCGCCTGGAATTCAGCCAGAAGGGCTTTTTAGTTCACATTGCTTGCTGAAACTTCTCCTTGGAGAAAAATACAAAAACTAAATAAAAACAAACATACAAACAAAAAAGGGTTTGAGCTGAGTTTCCTTCTCTTAAATTCTTGTTCTATTTTCCTATTCCCCTGCAGCGAATGGTAACCAGTAACTTATTGGCTGGCCTCTCTAATAATGCTTAATTAGTCATTTCTGCGATTAAGAAAATAAACAAAATGTAAGCCAAAAAATTAGGGTGTGGATGTCAATCTAGTATAATAATGTACATGTCCTCTTTAACTGAAACTCCTTGGAGAGTCACACTGACTGCTTTCAGGAATCATTTAGGAAAGAATTGAATCAGTAGGCAACTGGCTGTAAATCTAGAATGAATTTTCAAATCATGATTACAAACTTAAGACACACTGAAGTGTGTATACATGTGTATGTACACATGCACATACATACACACACACACAAAGAATCACATACAAGATTAACATTCCTCTGGAAAAAATAATTCCAATCAGATGCACTCTTGCGTGATCTACACAAAATGCCGATCAAAGCGAGAGATTCCTAAACAAGACTTTTTTCTGTTACTACAAACATAGGTGACGACTCTGTGGGTGCTCCAGGACTAGAACATTCACAGAAAAAAAATAGTGGGTGCTTAGCATCCACCGGCTTCCTCCCTCCCCATCACCTCCTGCCTTTCAACGGCCCTGCAAATCAACTCCTCCTCCTCCCAGGGCCTCCCGCTGCAAACAGCTTTTCCATGGCATGCAGGAGGGTTTGCGGGGTGGGAGAGCAGAGGGGATGGGGTACGCTCGAGAGAGAGGGCAGAACTGGGTGGGAAGGGGTGGAGTCAGGGCAGGGCCTGGGGCTAAGTGGGTTTGAGCACCATAAGGAACGGAGAAAATGACTCCTCTTTACATGTTTTATTTTATTTTTTTACAAATTAAAGATTAGGTATAAAAGAGTTGTAAATATTATCCTTCTTTTCCACCTTTTGTAGGTCTCTTATCATCAGAACTCTGATCCTACAAACAGTGAGTTTCTGCTGCTGCCTGATTGGTTACTTCTGCTTTCACTTGGTGTCCGGTTGACCGTAACTCTGGTGTTCATACCTTTGAGATCTACTGTATAGCATGAAAAATTCATTATAGTAACATGGAGACTTATGTTCTGTATATGCTCTACCTCTTTGTCATTAATCAAATTATGTTACGACAACACTGGGAAAGAAGTGGAAAAACTGCAAATTCTTCAAAAGCAAAATGAGGAAAAACAAGAGAATAATATTTTTAGTTCCAAGATTAAACCCCAAAGGATTTTTATGGGGGAGGGCTCGCGGGGAAGAGTTCTGAGCAATATACGAGTGAATGAAAATGTGGGGTTACAATGGCAGCTAAGTGGCAACTTTAACTATTGCTTTTGGAGTCAGAGATTTTATCCATTCAAGCAAAAGATAAAAGGGAAAAAAAGTATGTTTGGTACATCACAGCAGTCTTCCGTTACCTGTAATTATCCATTCTCAGCCTGAACTAGGGACCAAAGGCTATACTAAGAAAAATAAACAGAAACAGGTTAAAAGAAACAGTTATTATTCCTTCAGGTACATGACATTCTCCTGCAAGAAAACAAAAGAAGCATCCTATACTTATTTCTATTTCTAGGGTACGGTGTTTTCCCTTTGTATTGCATAAGTTGTGCTAAGTATTAATGAGGCAGATCAAATGTCTTTTGGAAATGTTCTAGTACTTACAATACATTGAACAGAATTGCCACATAGAGACGCATCACTATTAAGATGAAATAACTCAGCGGACTGAGTCTCACTCAAGTCTGGTCTTGAGCCACCACTGTTTTATCTATATTTTACCTATTCACTTGTTCACTGACAGTAAAAATATTTGTAGGTCCATCATATCACAAAAGGCCTAGGCCAACATATCTATTAAGGTTAGAAATTGCAGCAAAATGTGTTGTTCCCTGAGTGACTACATATGACAATTCCCTTATCTTTTTTTTTGACTGATGCTAATCAATATTCATTTCTTTACAACAAAAACTGTTTACCTTCAGATGGTCTACTCTATGCAATTGCATGATCTGGGTAACTGTTGTCTTTTCCCCTTTCTACAGTCTGTTCCCTTCACTCATCACTTCTTATCTAATATTAAACCATAAGCACTTTGAGGCAAAAATTCTCTCCAACATCTTAAACGTAATAAACAATACTTAAAATACACTGATTCCCCTAGTTATTAATGCTATGGGAGCTCTTAGAATTTATGCAAATATTCCTAGGGGTGTGGCTTATCCAAAGTTTTGCAGTGAAATTGAAGGTAAACAAAATCTAATAAATTATTTATATCATGCTGGTATCATAACATGAAGATAAACTTTTGCCACATCAGTTGACATTCAAAATGTCCTGATGAAAATAGATTTCAGCATTTTGCTACAAAATTGACATCTTTCTGAGCATTTGTTCAGGAACTCCAGCACAGTTCTTATGTTGTACGTTTCCTTGAATGATGCAAGTATTAGTACAGATACCTGACAATAAATATAAGATTTTATCTTCCAAGAAAAATAGATGAACAGCCTAATTTTATAGATGGGAAAACAAATTCAAAGAGGTTAAGGGACTTCACCAACACCACAAAGAAGTCAATATACTAACAGATTTGAACTCATATTATCATATCTATGCTCAGAATACTTTGATTTTTTGGTTTGCTTGGTTCTCTAGATTTTCAGGTCATAATTTCTATATTAGCACTTCACTGGGACAGAAAGCCTTCTGTATAACCGGGCCTCTTCATGGGATCTGATAGCAAGTCACGTGGTGCTTTCTTTAAATTCAGTTATGCAGTTTAATACATCTTCTCTGGCCTTTTCACTTCTCTTTTTTTTTATAATTTCTTCTCTGCATCTTGATGATTTTGTATCTAGCGTGCTGAATAGGATGAAAAAGTCAACTCAGCCAACAAAATTGCAAGATATTCCTATAAAAGCATAAAGAAGCAAACAAGGCTTTAAAGATGCTGCTTACACATCAATTTCTCCTACATGGTTCTTCTGTTAAAATTAGATCCCTTTTCAAGATTTACTGTGTCCTATCTGGATGTATGGAAGATTTGATAATGTATAGTTTTATCACAAAATTCCCATTCTACCATAACATCTTCCAGCAGTGAAGGGGAAAGGAAAACAAAGCTGAAGGAAATTATTTAGCTGAGATATATTTTCCCCCAATATAAACATTAAGGTCTAAATGACCTGTTGAAGCTTATCGTATTGTAATTCCCAATAATATCTTTCCTTTTCTCATTTTCTGGAATTGAAGAAAGCCCAACTGACATAGAAAGGGGCTATTGTTACATAGCTGATTTATTTTATTCACTTTTATGGGGAACTCTGGTAGTTGTGTGACTTTCAGAAGGATTTATTGTGTCAACTGAATGAGGATCTCCCTCTGGATATATCAGATTTTGCTGTCTCTCTTCCTCTGAAAGGGAAATAGATGAGCTAACTAAGTTGTTAGATCTTATTTCTGAACTGTCCATATTCTTTTTCCATCCATTGAAGTCCTCTCTGCAGCAATATCCAAGACCACGTCTGCTTCTTTTCCCAGGCCAGTATGCAACAATGTGAATACCACTGGGAGTATTAAATAATTGCATTGAGCAGTACAACTGCTTTCCATTTATTCATTTTATACGTGTGCCAAATACTGATGATTAAGAACATCAGAATGGTCATACTGGGTCAGACCAAAGGTCCATCAAGCCCAGTATCCAGTCCTCTGATAGTGGCCAAAGGCAGGTGCCCCAAAGGGAATGAATAGACAGGTTATCATCAAGTGATCCATGCCCTGTCACCCAATCCCAGCTTCTGGCAAACAGAGGTTAGGGATACCATTTCTGCCAATCCTGGCTAATGGCCATTGAAGGACCTATCTTCCGTGAATCTACATAGCTCCCTTTTGAAGCCCATTATAGTACTGGCCTTTACAACACCCTCTGGCATGGACTTCCAGAGGTTGACAGTGTGTTGTGTGAAACAATACTTTTTCATGTTTGTTTTAAACCTGCTACCTATTCATTTCATTTGGTAGCCCCTTGTTCTTGTATTATGAGGAGTAAATAACACTTCCTTATTTACATTCTCTAAACCACTCATGATTTTTATAGACCTTTTTAAAATCTCCTCCCTTAGTCTCCTCTTTTTCAAGCTAAGTCCCAGCCTTATTAATCTCTCCCCATATTGGAGCCGTTCTATACCCCATATCATTTCCATTGTCTTTTTCTGAAACTTTTCCAATTTCAGTACATCTTTTTTTGAGATGGGGTGACCAAATCTGCACACAGTATTCAAGGTGTGGGCGTAACATGGATTTATATAGAGGTAATATAATATTTTCTGTTTTATTGTCTATCCCTGTCTTGATGATTCCCAACATTGTTAGCTTTTTTGACTGTCACTGCACATTGAGTTGATGATTTCAGAGAACTATCCACAATGACTCCAAGATCTCTTCCTTGAGTGGTAACAGCTAATTTAGACCCCATCATTTATATGTATGGTTAGGATTATGTTTTCAAATGTGCATTACTTTGCAGTTCTCAGCATTAAATTTCATCTGCCATTTTGTTGCCCAGTCACCTAGTTTTGTGAGATCCTTTTATGCTCTTCACAGTCTACCTGGGACTTAACTATCTTGAGTAGTTTTGTATCATCTGCAAATTCATCATTTAAATTTAATATCAAAACTAAAATATAGGGCGCGCTGGTCAACATGTCAGCAAAAGCTCATCCCTGACACAATGAAAACATCTTTTCCTTGCTCAGTGTCGGAGTCCAAAAAAAATCTGTGCGTATCACCGTTTACATAAAAAAAAAAAGAAGCCGTTTGTGCCTATGAGTGCATGGCTCTAATGTGGCAATACATTTGCAGCATTTTTTCTATTTCTTGGATTTTTGCTATTTTACCATTAAGGCCATTTGAAAAGCACACTGTAATGCAATGATAAAACACTGTTTCTTCTGAGAAAAAACAAACAAGCAAAAAAAAAAACCCTAAAATTTCAGAAGACTCAGAAGACTGCACAAAATATTCTATACTGAGCAGACATTTTAAATCAACACTGCTGTTCTGGAGTACTTTTAATAGTAATTACCATGTGATCTTGTGGAAGCAGAAACTTCAACAGCACTGGGTGGTCCAAAGTGCAATCAAACACTTGACATTTTATCACGATATGTACTTCAGCTGCACTCTACATCCCATGTATTGATGAACAACATGATGAAAACACAGCATATAAGTTTAACTATGTCTTGCCCTGACTTGTGTCACTCTCCATAATTCCATCAGTAACACTATCTTATATTTTCCACTCTTCTATTTCCCTTCTTGGCTGCTAAAAGAAAGCTCCTTTCTCCTGTTCCACCCATTCCTAACTGCTGTCTTGCTTTGTGTGTGATGTACTGTGGGAAGAGCAACTGTGGTCAGCACGCACTCTGTTTTCTTTACTTCAGACCAGGCACAGTTTGCTCTGCTTGAATGGAAGCAGCTCAAAAATTAGACCAATGGATACCACAAATAGTGCAGGCAAGAGCCTCAGATTGAACAACATTTAGTCTCATCATGTTGTCTGATGTGGTCCTTCTTATACCAGTGCAAAGTTCATTGTGCTACTCCTGAAGCCCACACCTTTTCAACTAACCCTATTTACAAATTCCTTTAGGACCAAAATATACCTTAGTTTCATTAAAATGTGATGCCATTTGTTATTGTGGGATTTACCGTACAAAATGACACAGATTCAGACTTTAAGGCCAGAAGGGACCATCATGATCACCTAGTCTGACCTTCACCTTCTGCACATCACAATCCACAGAACCTCAATCACCCTCTCCTGTAATAGGCCCTTAGCCTCTGTCTGAGTGACTGGATTCACAGAATCAGAGAATATCAGGGCTGGAACAGATCTAAGGACATCATCTAGTCCAATCCCCGCTCAAAGCAAGACCAATCCCAACTAAATCATCCCAGCCAGGGCTTTGTCAAGCCCGACTTTAAAAACCTCTAAGGAAGGAGATTCCATCACCTCCCTAGGTAACTCTTTCAAGTGCTTCACCACCCTCCTAGCGAAAATGTTTTTCCTAATATCCAACCTAAACCTCCCCTACTGCAATTTGAGACCATTACTCTTTGTTCTGACATATGCCAGCACTGAGAACAGTCTAGATCCATCCTCTTTGGAACCCCCTTTGCGGTAGTTGAAAACAGCTATCAAATCCCTCATCATTCTTCTCTTCTGAACTAAACAATCCCAGTTCCCTCAGCCTCTCCTCATAAGTCATGTGCTCCAGCCCCCTAATCATTTTTGTTGCCCTCCTCTGGACTTTTTCCAATTTTCCCACATCTTTTTTGTAGTGTGGGCCCCAAATCTGGAAACAGTACTCCAGATGAGGCCTCACCAATGCCAAATAGGGGGGGAACGATCACATCCATCGATCTGCTGGCAATGCCCCTACTTATACAGCCCAAAATGTCATTAGCCTTCTTGGCAACAAGGGCACACTGTTGACTATGTCCAGCTTCCCGTCCACTGTAACCCATAGGTCCTTTTCTGCAGAACAGCTGCCTAGCCATTCGGTCCCCAGTCTGTAGCAGTGCAGGGCCGGCGACAGGAATTTGGGGGCCCCGTACGACAGACCGTACGGGCCCCCCCCGGTCTCCCGCCGCCCGCGGGGGGCCCCCCCCCGCCAGTCTCCCACCGCCCGTGCCCCCCCGCCAGTCTCCTGCCGCCCGCGCCCCCCCCCCGCCAGTCTCCCGCCACCCACGCCCCCCCCCCTGCCAGTCTCCCACCGCCCGTGGCCTCCCCCCGGCCGATCTCCCGCACCCCAGGAAGGTGGGGTGATTCCTTTCTGACCCTAAATACAGCAATCGGTAGACCCTGAACATGTGGGTGAGACCATCCAGCCAGTCATCTGGGAAAGAACTCTCTGCAGTAAGTCAGAGCCCTCCTCATCCAGTATTTGCTACTAGCACTCACAGATAAGCCATAAGCCATTGTAGGCAATCTCCTCCATAAACTTAACAAGCTCATTCTTAAAACATATTAGGTTCTCCCCCTTCCCATACTTCTTCCTTCAGAAGGCTGTTCCAGAACTTCATTCCTCTGATGGTTAGGAACTTTCTTTAACATCAATAAATGTGTTGATTGCCAGTTTCTATTCATTTGTGCCAACACTGGGCTTTAACTTAAATACTTCTCTCCCTTCCTGGTACTTATCCACCTGATGTATTTATAGAACACACTCTTATCTCCCCTCATCGTTCATTCAGTTACATTAAACCAGTCAAGCTCCTTGAGTCTCTCAGAATGTAGGATCTCCAGTCCTCTGACCATCCTAGTAGCCCTTCTCTGCACTTGTTGCAGTTTGAATTAATCTTTCTCAAATATGGAAGACCAGAATTGCACACAGTATTCCAGATAATTTCTCACTAGTATCTTGTATAATAATAGTAAGAGTTACCTATCTCAACTGGCAATGGCTTGGCTGATGAAATGTAGGAATGTATTAGCCTTTTATATGGTTGCATCACAATGGTAGCTCATAGTTATCCTGTGATCGATCAATATACCCATCTCTTTCTCCTCCTCTGACACGTCCAACTGATATAGCCCCAATGTACAGCAAAAATTCTTGCTGAAAGTCCTGAAGTGCGTGATCTAGCATTTGCACTATTAAATTTCCCATTAAAATCCCATTTCTATTCTTCGGTTTTCAAGATCTCCCACCTTTTCTTGTATATTTCCTCCTTCCTCCATGTTGGCAAATCTCCCAACTTGAAGTTCGCAAATTTTATTTGTATATTCCTAATGGCTCTCTTTCACCAGTTTACTGTAACTACCTCCTACTCTGCAGCATTCCATTATGAAATTAAAATATCTTTCTTTCTATTTCGCGCCCTTATCAACCCAATTCACTGGAATCTTTTTTTTTCCCCCACGAAGCTCAAATTCTCCTCATCCTTCCATTTAAGTTCTGTACAGTTGCCTTCTGATCTGATCACTCACCCACACCCCGTCCCCTAGACTCTGTTCTCTAAACTTGCAATTTTGTTGGCTAAATTGACTTCCTTATTCTTTCCTGAAATTATATCCCTCTTCCTATTGTTCTTTCCCTCCCCCCCCACTTCTTGCTCGACTTCCATATCTACGTAAAACTACCTGAATCCTTCCAGTATGTATTAGAATTGAATTCACATTTAGGTTTTGTTTTATTCTTATTCTTATTATTCCCACCTTTTCCTTTTGTTTATCTATTTTCATGTCCTATGTTGGTATGTAGACATTTTTAAATAGTTTTTTTTGGTAAATTCTTTGGCACACTGACTGGGTCTTTTTTATTTGATACGTCAGTTTTTAGTTCAAAGCAAGCATGCATATATTTGGTATCAACAAGAATCATAAAGCTGTAATTGGTAAATTCAATGAAAGAATTGAACAAGGCAATTATCAGTTTTCATGGTGATTCATTTATGTGTTATTAAGGCAACAGAGGACAATAAAGGAAAGTGCAAAATACTCTCATATATACCTTTTAAAAATTAATACATTTTCCCTCAAAATAAAATAGTTCTTCATATAACAGATAAAAAACTTGCTATTCACTTTATCCTAATAAAGCACTTTATTTGAAAGTAGCCCTCACTTATGCCCTTATTCATTAATTCAGTTTTCCAAAGTGCTAAATTACTCTGTGGAAAATTAATTTCATTATATAATATTTTACATCACTATTTTCCGGGTTTTGTTGTCATTTTGAAGAATTGCTGGCTATTGAAAAATGGGTTCAAATGCAAAGATCTACTGTAAAACATTATAGTTTTATTGTAATGGTTGTGTTTCAAGCATGCAAACCCTATATAATTTTGCTGTTAGTGTAAAGTACCAATGAGAAAAAAGTGTTGCTGTCTCAAAATGCCTGCTAGTGCAGTGAATTTTTCTTTTTTGCATGCTACAGAGTGATTTGGTAAGAATTACTGTTTTTAGATTGAATTTCACATTTGTTTTCAACCAGTGGTCTGGCCCAAATTCAAGGTTGTGAAAAATGTAAGCAAAACCTAAGTAGCATGTTTGATCTTATAAAAATTCATGAATATTGTTACCACATGCTTTCTTTACCCCCTCCCCCAAAAGTCTAAATACCATCTGTGCAAGATAGTCTAATTAGGGGATTAGGACCACAGAAGCTCTCTTAGCTCAAGCACATGCACCCTTGACCACTTAAGAGGAAAATAAAAATGGAAAAAGAAAAAGAAAATGGACAGCAACATCCCTTTGGATTCAGTATAAAGTAGAGTTAACGAAGACAACAAAATTTAGCTGTCTGACTCACCCAGCGGACATTGCTGTTCTTTTTTCTTTATGCATATGACTGGTCCAGCATAAGGCTTATGAGTAAAGTTGGCACCACATGAATCAGATTTTAATAAGTTCAAATGGAATTCTGCAGCAGACTGGTATTTAAAGGCTGCAGCATACTATGGGGACCAATTTTTTCAGGATTTGGCACCAACAACAGAAACATCAAATGATAAAAGTACATAAGTAGTTCTTAAACAAAATAAATGAGGTATAAACATCAGTAAAGACTATGTCTCAAATATATAAAAAGGACCTGTAATGCCTATAAAATTCCAGATCCATTTCTGAATCAACTAATTCTAGAAAGTGAAATGAGAAATGTAGAAAACTACCTCCTATAAAAACAAAGTAATCAATTAGCATACTCCACCATCAATCTAAATCTGATTTTGTTACACCACATCATTTTTCTTAAACACAGTATAATGCATGTAGTTGCTAGTAAAAACATGTAATGACTTTAACCAAAATCTTTAAAGGAAAATGAGATCTTGGCATAGGAACACTAATACTGACAAGTTTCAACAGTTTGGGTTAGAGTTCTCTTTCTCAATAGGACAATACATGGTAGATCTCAGCAAATAATCCATGGTGAATAATTTATTCAATATATTTAGTCGTCTTTTCTTCTTACAGAATGCCCACAAGCAGATCATCTTTATTTGTTCAACGTTATTCAATTAGATTTTTTGCCTTTTAAAAAATGTTCTATATATTGACTTTAAGAAGGCGATACACAAACTGTGAGGTTACTTGTGATTGGTTACATAAGCCACATGATACTTCCTCTGTTTCATGATTGGCTAAGGGTAACTTCTATAACTGAACACTTTTGGACTGCTTGTGATTTTAAAATCCACATTCTGCAAATAGCTGTGCATGTCTATCATACGTTTGAAACTCGCTGTCTCTAAAGCTTTATTAGTAAAACATGATTGCTTGATGTCAAGAATCAGAGAGGTAGCCGTGTTAGTCTGGAATAGCAGAGGTAACAAAGTCCTGTGGCACCTTAAAGACTAACTATAAAGTTTTGAAGCATGAGCTTTCGTGGGCTAATACCCACTTCGTCTGATGCAAGGGTATTAGCCCACGAAAGCTCATGCTTCAAAACTTTATAGTTAGTCTTTAAGGTGCCACAGGACTTTGTTATGATTGCTTGAGTTACTCTTAGTTAACATGTATTCTACAGTAAAACCTAGAAGCATAATCATGGCCTAACTACTAATCTAAGGCCTTCATTTCTAAAATATCTGAGTGTCTAACAACCATAAATGTAACATCCACGAAAGGTAGGGAAGTACTATTATCCTCATTGTACAGAGAGACTAAGTGACTTGCCCAAGGACCAGGTCATGCAGAAAATCTGAGAGAAAGCTTGGAATTGAACACAGTGCTCCTGACTCCCATGTTAGCAATCTAACCACTGGATCAACCCTTCATCCCCTAAGGAATGAGATACGTGCTGTGAAAACATGTAGCAAACAACAGTCTCCCTCGCAGAATATTTGTTGAAAGTAAATACAAACAGGGGCTTGAGAAGAGCTCAAGTAAATCCACTCTAAAATTTGAAGAAGAAAAAAACAACACCCAGGGAAATAATTTGCAGTATTCAAAGTTTTAAGTATATTTTTAGTTATGTTTTCTCATTTTCCCCCTGTAAAAATTGCATTCTAAAATTGTTAGAAACTGCATTCTAAAATTGTTAGAAAGAAAACAATAGAAAAGCATAACCAAAGAAAGATATAATGTAAATATAAGCACATTTTAAAATAATTGTTTGCCAGTAAATATCATTTGTTGAGCTTATAAAAATCTAATGACACTAGCTGGTGACAGACAAATGACTGTGTAGGTAGGTACAGGCATGTCGCGTCTTACGCGAGGGTTCAGTTCCGTAAAGCGGAAATCGGTATAGCTGAAACCCATTGACTTCAATGACGGGCGAAATCGCCCACCCTAAAGACAGTTTTTATATTTTTATTTTTCTCTTCCTTTTTTTTTCTTTTGGATGACCGCGTAAAGCAGAAATCACGCAAGTTAAATGTGCGTAAAACACAACATGCCTGTAATATGGACCATTTCCCACTCTATTAAACTGGTGAACCATAATGTTGATTTGTAAAATGCTTGCTATTCTAGTCGAAGGCTCCTTCTGAACCAACAGAACCAATTATGTTTAATATTATAAAGTTCTGAGGTGATTTTCTAAGGTACAATTATCCATCTGGGAGTGAATTTAGTCCACCAAAATTATTTCATTTATGAGCTAAGCCATATTAAAGCTAGCTTTCAGAGGTGAAACTGTAGTGTACTAATATCTCTGCACGCAAATATATTTTGACAAATGTGAACAGCCCTAGTGAAATTTTGCACTTTCCTTAAAGTTGCATTAGTTGCTCACTAATTGGTCAAACCTCTGGACCCCAATTATCTGACAGGGTGACATAATCATGGGAATAAAAGGCTAAGAAGTCAACGCTCTTCTCACTGACCAGGGTGAGAGAAATTGGCTGAATGTGTTCAAACTTTGTCTTAATATGCTGCTTAATGATCAGTGTTCATGGTTCACTTGCCAGTTCTGGACATTGTAGGGCTCTCTCAGATACTGGTTTCAGCAACATTCATATTGACAACAGATGCTACGATGTAATTTATTCAGTTGCCAATGGAAGTTTGGTGCTTCAGGCTGCAGTAAATTAATCCCTGCAGAACCAAGTTCGATTTGCTTCTCCAGCAGGATGAAGAAATATGGATGGGGTGATCTTGAGTAGGACTCAAGACAACAGAGCATTGGAGACAGCCTTGCAAAGTGAGAGCCTGGAGGGAGTGTTACTGATATTCTTAAGTCTATATTACCTTTGGGGTATTCACCTCAAACTATCCTCTTTCAGCATTAAACATACTGCTCTTTGCTCTTCAACTGTTTACACAAAGGAAAACATTAGCATTACTGTATCCTTCATGTCAAGGACCCAAAAGCTACACAGTGGAAGATTGGGAGGGTGGAGGGAAACAGACACTACTCACTTCCTACCCAACTCCACAAATTAGCAGCAAGCAAAAAGAAATTTTCTTTTCAGCTAAAGTCCTTTCATGTCAATTGGTAATTTTAGGAATATAGCTTTTGTATGGGCCATTTGTTGTCTCCAGTTTTGCTGATCATAAAAAAAAAGGGGGGTGGAGGGTGGGGAAGCCAGCTCTTTTTTTTCCCATTTCCTATTCCACATCTTAACTGAAATGGCTTGCCCTGCACTAGTCTTCGCACTGCTTGGCTGGTTATGTTGGAATACAGGCCAGGGCTACAGACTAGAGCTATTATGCCATTTAAAAGTAAAACCTTTCCTCCACCATGCTGAACTAGAAACTGCTCTATAGCAAACTCTAGCTAACTGCCTTGCCCCTACATGTTTTGTGTGAGGTTTAATATTATTTTAATCATAGTTACTAATTTGTCTCATATCACAAAGAAACTATAACAGATTATACACACAAAAACCCAGCACATAAATACTAAATTATTTCTTGTGATGCTAGTTAGTAGCATTTACAATTATTTCAACTATTCTTTAAGCAAAGTATTAAAATTCAGTGATACAAGATAGGAATTTCTCCAAAAGTCATTACAACTGCTTTGCATCAAAGTTGCAGCACTCAACAAGAATGTAGTTATTTCATGTATTTACAAATTATGCATTTGGATCCTGCAAGTTTTATAAGAAAGAATTTCAATCAACTATTAATCTTCTTTGCCTCGTGACCTATATAGGAAAAGTCATCATTATAATTAATGCTACACTTGCTTGAGATACAAAACACAGAAAATTTGCAGTTTCATCCTTCATTTAAATTTTCCTTTCTCAAGACAGACATGAATTTTCTACAACTGAGTTAAATGTCATACCAAAACTGCATTTTAGTTGTAAACTTGTAGATATGTTGCATTCCGAAAATCTTATAAAGCAGTGGCACTGCTCATTCAAAATTTCCAGTTTATTTTGAGTTTATAGCTTTGCCAAATGGGTTCAGAGAAAGCCAAACATTAAACAAAAAATTTAGTGAATCTGAATCCGCGTCAACCAAAACTGGTAAAACAGTTTGAAAGATGATAAATAAATAAAATACAAAATAACAAAAAGATCAGATCTAGCTGTAATATAATTTCAAGGCAATGATTGTTTAAAATATTAACAATTTGATCAGATGTTTCTTATATTTTACATAGAAAATGCACTACTAGGGCATGATATATCCGCTCACCGAAGAGGAGTAGATTTACTGGACAAAAATATATAAAACCTCTATAGAATTTTACTTATTTTTAGAGGTAACAAAGTCCTGTGGCACCTTAAAGACTAACTATAAAGTTTTGAAGCATAAGCTTTCGTGGGCTAATACCCACTTCGTCGGATGCAAGCAGTCGAAGTGTCCAGGGATAGGTATTGATAAGTAGGCAAGAACCAGGTAGGAGGTAACAAGGTTAGTCCAATCAGGCTGAACCAGCTTGTTAACTCAAATCAGGGAGGGTGGGGTATTCTTCTAGCAGCTGAATTGGAGGTGTGAACTCGGAGAGAGGAGAAGCTGTTTTTGTAATTAGCAAGCCATTCAAGATCCTTGTTCAATTCTAGATTGATTGTATCAAACTTGCAAATGAATTGCAGCTCTGCAGTTTCTCTTTGCAGTCTGGTCTTGAAGATTTTTTGCTGCAGTATGGTGACTTTTAAAGCTGTAATTGTGTGTCCAGGCAGATTGAAGTGTTCTCCTACAGGTTTTTGTATATTGCCATTCCTGATATCTGATTTGTGTCCATTTATCCTTTTTCATAGGGACTGTCCAGTTTGGCCGATGTACATAGCAGAGGGACGTTGCTGGCATATAATGGCATATATGACATTGGTAGATGTGCAGGTGAATGAACCAGTGATGGTATGGCTGATCTGGTTAGGTCCTGTGATGGTGTTGCTGGTGTAGATATGTGGGCAGAGTTGGCATCGAGGTTTGTTGCATAGATTGGTTCCTGAGTTGGAGTTATTGTGGTGCAGTGTGCTGTTGCTGGTGAGAATCTGTTTAAGGTTGGCAGGTTGTCTGTGTGCCAGGACTGGCCTTCCTCCCAAGACCATGGCCCCACAGTATGCCAACATCTTTATGGCTGACCTGGAACAACGTTTCCTCAACTCTCGTCCACTCACACCCCTTCTCTATCTACGCTACATTGATGACATCTTCATCATCTGGACCCATGGGAAAGAAACTCTGGAAGAATTCCACCGTGACTTCAACAGCTTCCACCCCAACAGATACAGGCACTTGATTGGGGCTGATGGTAGGTAAATAGTGGAGACACACTCTCTTTACCTCTGCAAAGCAGCTAAGGAAAGGGTGGAGAAGCAGACAGCTCCTCATTCCACTTTTGTAGTGGCCAAGACATTGTGGAATTTGATGGGGGAAAGAAGGGACTTGGCTGAAGGAAGCTGTGGGGGGGATTCAAATTTATCAGATAGCTATTAGACAGAGACTGATAAAGTTTGGGGTTTTGTTCCTCGACCTTTTGGAGGAGTGAATTATTCATTTTAATTAGTTGGTTGTTATTTCTGATCCCATCTAGGCAGCTCTTTTTACTTCCATATTATTTCCTCATGGGTATAACCCGAACAAGCAAGTTCTCATTACTACCCTCTTAACTTTGCAGAATAAAGTTTCCATTTAAAGTTTCACAGAACCTAATTTCTCTTTCAAATGCATGTTGTGCTCGTTTAAATATTTCAAAATTCAAAAACTGAAGAAGTGCCACCCTCCCATCCCAAGAAGCCTAGTACTCATCTGATTTTAAAAACACCTAATGTGTTGGGGTTCTTCCCCCAACATCTACAAAAAAAACCCTTATGTTTTTCAAAATCCTGCTGGTGTCTGCATTGGGGATTCCTCCATATATTCGGGGGCGGGGGAGAGGGAGGAAGGAGGGAGAAGGTCTGGAAAGATAATAAAATTTGGGATTGTATTATCTTTTTGTACCCAGTTCTTCTCAGTGGGTTGTAGGACAACTCCTTCTCCATGTCTTCATCCAGCACGGATCCTAGAATCTGCGTGTAAATCTATCAGGTATGATTAGGCCCATCTTTTCACACAGCAGTTTTAGACCCGTGAACCACAACTCTACTTGGCTCCAGTGGCTTTCTTGCAGATATACCCTGGTGTCAATGAAGCTGAATCAGGCCTATATTTATTTCAGGTCACCAATGCAGAAGTCTCTTGGAATAAGCCCCTAAAATCAGTAAGGAAGGTCTGGTTTCACAGTTCTCAGTTGACTGAACTGATCAAGATGCTGGCTGTTGCATATATTTTATGTAAAAACTAAAGTAATCCTTTCATAAATTGTCTATTTCATGATGATGACAAGTCTTGAATACAGCCCATGCATTGCTATTTTCCATGCCTGTACTTGTACTTTACAATCTTAGCTGAATACCTTCAGAAGTAAACAATGGCATTTTATACTAAAGAAAAAATCACTTCTGCAAGAAGAGTTACAACAGTTTTCTCTCAAGAGTTAATAATCCCAATTGATAAAACTATTTTACCACTGACAACTGCCTGAAGTTGTTCGTATATTTGAAGGATTGGTGGTTATTAATACTCATGTTTAAATAAAAATAAGAGTGTTACCCGTACTAAATAAAGTCAAGCAGAAAATTAGAATTTAGACTGGAAAATGCCTAATATTGGATGGATTATTAAATGGAAAGAGAGATTAGAATCTAGAATGCTAAATATTTTCTTTCCTGGAAATGTACTATATGGTACCTTTGCCTCCAAAGCTTCTGTACTCAAATGAAACCAGTGTAGTCTCTCTGAAATATGCTAATCCTCACTTTTACATATAAAATACAGAAAATCTAAGAAGGCCTAAACCAGAATATTTTCTTTGTCATACAGATGAGGAGCATCTACAGAAATAAATGAATGCAGCATACATATTTCTTTTCAAAATACAAATCTCTCATTTCAAAGCTTCACTTGAGCACAACCTAAATACAATTCTCAATTGCTTTCCTTAAGAGAGCAGTTACTCAGAGATGACGGGACCTTCACAAAAACATATATAGGGTGAACAGACAGCAAGTGTGAAAAATCGTGATGGGGTGGGGGTAATAGCAGCCTATATAAGAAAAAGACCCAAAAATCGGGACTGTCCCTATAAAAATCAGGACATCCGGTCACCCTAAACATATCACATCAATTTACTGGAATTTTACTTTGGCTGTTAAGATCTTACTTTATCTCAAGAAAATGAGTACTTGTGTGATATTGCTGCTAGAATGTACAGAAATCTCGTAGCCAGATTCGTCTATCTGAAGTGTTTATGCCCAGCTGTTAACTGTTACAATTTGTTTTTGCTTGCTGATTGCTTTAGAAGTGCAATTTCTGGTTTACTGTGATCATATGTATGTTTGAGGTCTGGAGGGAAAAAATTGTAAGAGGAAAAAAAAAGTTTGAAAGAAAGTCAGTCCCAAGAAGTACATACAATTCAGTCAGAAAGAAACATAAAATGGCAGTAATACGCATCTACAGTGGTTTGTATTACTACATAAGAAAGTTGGTTTCACAAGCAGACATTTTAGTTATCAACTTTTTTAAAAAGTACGTGACATTAGAAGATTTAATAAGTTACTACACAGCTACTAAAAAGTAAAAAGTACATGTTACTGTGATGGGTATATAAAAAGCAAAAAGCTTATGTTATACTGTATGCTCTATCCTTCATTTATATCCTTCACTAATATTCATAGTGTTCATGACAATTAAACAAATTATATCAAAAACCAGAATTATCTTTGTAAAATATGCTACCAAAATGATTATCCTTTGAACAGTTCCTGGTATGCCTTCAGCAGGAAGAATCAATTTTGTAAACCAAAAGAAGAGTAGCGAATTTGAACTACCATTTTCCAACTGTCTCCAACAAGTCTTCCTTGCTGTGGTTTTAGAAATGTGACACTGCTCTCTATTCATGTGAAACAACAGAAAGTATTTAATATCTCTTCCCATGTAAAGTTGGTCTTTCAAAAATCACTGTAACTAAGGAGGAAAGGATTACAAAAAGCTGTCTTCTTGAACACGTGAGCAGTTATTTGAATTCCTTATCAACATTTCAGAAAAAATCCTTTCTCATGCAAAACCAAGTTATTATTTCCTTTCTGGTTCCTTTCAGCCTACATCTAACAGTGGCCAATGGTATTAATTAAAACCAGCCAGACAGATTTTTAGCACGTGCTCAGTTTGTTGTTTTAAACTGCTGAATATCAATTACCTTATTATTTTGTAATTAGCATGAAGTGTATGTATCTAGGGCTCATGGCTTTTTGGCAGTGGTTTAAAAAATATTTTTCAGCATCTTTGCATATGGCTGTAAAACAGCATGTTTCCAAGGCATTTTAGCACTGACTAGAGCCATTCCCAATCTGCTCAACAGCATGAAGTTAATTAGGAGAGGCATGAAGCTTATGTCTGGGCACAGAAATTAGCAATGGAGCAAAGTTTTTAATTTTTTGGCTTCAAACAATAACTGCCATGGAGTCTACATGATTTTTTTTAATGCTTTCATGTTAAGTATCAGTTTAAGCTTTAACTTATCTTCAAGGAATGCAAACTGATATAAATATAGAGACAGGAAGAACAAATTACATGGCAGCTAAGGAAGGTAGCAAAATATATCATTATATACAGAAGATCTAGTTTTAGACAGAGTCTCAGGATCCTTTACTGTTGCCACCATTCCCCTTTCTAGCCACCTTACTAACAGAAAGCCAGAGAGTCTTGTGCTCCATCATGTTAAAAGTTTGTATTAGGGTGACCGGATAGCAAGTGTGAAAAACCGGGATGAGGTGGGGGGCAATAGGTGCCTATATAAGAGAAAGCCTCAAATATTGTGACAGTCCCTATAAAATGGGGACATGTGGTCACCCTAGTTTGTACTCATATCCCACAAGAGGGAATTCTTTATAGAAGATCCCCTTCTGGAAGGTTCTGTCACTTCTATATATTCAGCAAAGATTCTGAATGGTTATAGCTCTTGGGGAGAAAGTAGTACCACCTTGGTTAATGGGATCTCTTCAGGGTCCTGTATTCTTACTAGGTTAGTGACACCCTCAGGACAGGGCACAGTTATATCATTAGCACTACTATTAGGAATCTACTCTTCCTTGCAGGATGTAAGGGGAGAAAATTATAAGGAAAAGAGGAACATTTATAACAGAAATTAGGGTCACAGGAGTCAGAGTCTTGAAGTTTTATTTATCACTGTGTTCTCCCTTTGCCTCCTGTAAGAGAAATTTCCTTCTTTGGGTTGCTCTCAGTTTAAATGAAAAAACAAAAAAACCCTCTTACTATAGTTGCCAACTCAAGAGCAAGATTCTCCTGCTTTTGTCGTGTTTTGTGTCAACTCCTCACCCACGATCCATGGTGCTGTGGATGAAGCTGTGATAGAGTAGGGAGTATTAACTTGGTAATGTTGCATGGGTGTTTTAGTAGTGTGTTGTTTTCTGCTAACATGGGGCGTGCCTCTGTTTCTCTGAGGTACTGGACCAATACTAGATGGTCATGGGAAATAAGGCTGTTACTTCATTTAAGGATGATACTTGACAACCAGCGTGTAAACGATGGTGGCTGCCCTTCATAACCTCAGGGTTGGGGACAGGTGACACCTGTCCAGGAAACTTGACAAAGGCTGGTAAAGGGGCTGGAGGTGTAGCAGGGTTAAGCAGCAGGAAGGGGTTTCAGTTTGGAGCCGGTTGGAGAGATGGGGGAGGCCCAGAACCTGGATCTGGGCTCCTCACCCCCGAAGAGGCACCTGACTGAGGGGTCCTGTTTTCTGTACCTACAAGCTCGGTTTTAGACTGTTTTTCTGTCATCTAATAAACCTTCTGTTTTACTGGCTGGTTGAGAGTCATGGTGAACTGCAGGAAGTGGGGGGTGGAGGGCCCTGATTTCCCCACACTTCATGACAGAAGTTATCAGAGAGATGGCCCCTGATTTCAGTAGATGGTGATTGAACAGAAGATGGTCTTACTTCACCAAAGACCATAGCAATTGAACAGGAAATGAAGAGGGGTGGCGTACAAGAGGAGTGGGTTACAATGTTTCCAACCAAGATAATGGTGAGTGGATAATTGGGTTTTTGCAAATCAGTATCTATCTATTCATAATTGCTATGCACAGAACACCAGAAGGTCTTTTATGGGGGTTGGTGGTCACCTCTTTTGACTATGTTTACAGACTGAAGCCTCTTCTCAATGTATTTCCTCAAAAACAAAAACCTGTAGGAGAACACTTCAACCTGCCTGGACACACAATTACAGATTTAAAAGTCACCATACTGCAGCAAAAAAACTTCAAGTCCAGACTGCAAAGGGAAATTTCAGAGCTGCAATTCATTTGCAAATTCAACACAAACAATCTCGGATTGAACAAAGACCTACAATGGCTCGCTAATTACAGAAATAGTTTCTCCTCTCTCCATGTCCACACCCCCCATTCAAATGCTAGAAGAATAACCCACCCTCCCTGATCGGAGATAACAAGCTGGTTCAGCCTAATTGGACTAACCTTTTTACCTCCCACCTGGTTCTTGCCTACTTTTCTATACCTGCCTCTAGACACTTCCACTGCTTGCATCCGACGAAGTGGGTATTAGCCCATGAAAGCTCATGCTTCAAAACTTTATAGTTAGTCTTTAAGGTGCCACAGGACTTTGTTACCTCTGCTGTATGATAGGCACACATACTAGAGTGACTTGAAGAAAGTTCCCTCAAGTGGACCATTCTCTGTCTTTCGTGTCTACTTTTCCTCCTCCTCTTTATGTGAAGTGTTTTCAGTTCATTTTTGCCTCAAAAACAATTCTCTTAAAAAGGGCAAACCTGCCACTGTAATGGTCTCTCTCTGAAGCTGAATGCAGAATGTTTAAATTTGTGAGATATGGGAAGACCATCAATTAAAACAAAAAACTGCTTCATACATTTTTTTTATTGCTGCCTGATGATTCCCATCAGACCAGACTGCTGGATCTACAGGTACAGAATAACCAAATGTGCATGTAGTATGAATGACCCTCTCACCTCCAGAAATGGCCCTCTCTAGGTCATGGTTCAGACAAAAGCAAAGAGTATGAAAGTGCACCATCATAAATTTTACATTTTAAAAAAATCTACAAACAAGTTAATTCTCATTTTGTTACAGTAACATTTTACATTAATATTTTAAGAGTCATCTGTATTCGATTTTTAATTACGCAGTCCTAGTAGGTTTGTTCTGTGGTTTGAAAAATATATTAGCAATGTAACAGTGGGTATACCAGAGACATTAGAACTCCTTGGAGCCTACAAGAGGCCATACAAACAACATGAGCATTAAGAAGACAGAGCAGGACCCACAGAGAAGTTGAAAGAAAAGAGCCCAAGAAAAGGCAAGAGGAAGAAGTTACTCACCTTGTGCTTTAACGATGGTTCTTTGAGATGTGTGTCCCTATGGATGCTCCCACTGTCCCATGTCGCACTCCATGAAATCAGTTCCTACCTCAATCACATTCCATACGAATACCCCAATCTCCCCAACCTATACAGCAATGATTGGGCCTCTGTCCATACTTTCACAGAACGTTATGCCATCACTGAAGATTTGGCCACTGAGATCATTAGTGTCATTATTCCACGGTACTCTCTGTAGTAAAAGACTCTGCTCTGAAGTCCCAGCCTCCAGTGGTGGGTACTGCTCTGGAGTCACCTAAAGTGAAGCATCCATAGGGACACTCAAAGAAGACGAGTAAGTTACTTACCTTGTGCAGTAAAAATGGTTCTTCAAGATGCGTGTCCCTATGGATGCTCTTCAACCCGCCCTCCTCCCCCCTACTTCGGAGTTCTCTATAGGGCTCTGTGGTAGAGAAGGAAGTGAGGTGGGTGCAGTCATGCAGTGCTTATTAGCCTTGAGGCAGACCACGAGGGAGGAAGCGCACTTGCGCAGGCTCAACAGGACACTGCTACCAAAAGTCTCCGATTAGAGGTGCAGGGGCACACAGAGGTGCAGGGGCACAAAGTGGAGCATCCATAGGGACACTACTTGAAGAAGAATTATTGTTTGTGGTTATAGATTCCACCAAATCCCCTAGTTTTTGCACTAAAGTGGATGGGACTGAGGGGTGGTGCCAGCGTAAATTATTTCCCCCGGGGAAAATTTTGCAGTGTCTTAGATGAGTGATTGTCATGAGACATGTAAATTTATCAGCTAGTTATTTATCCTGCCATGCATATCCAAACTGTAGAAAATTTGAGAGTCTTGGACTTTTGAGGCTGAAATAATAGCAGCTGTTGGATTATGTAATGTGCAAGCTCAGCCATGATAAGGTAATGTGGAAAGGAGAAGAGGGATTTAAGGTAGAAACATGATAACCATGTAGTGGTGAAAACACGAGGATGAAGTAAAAAACAAATACGATCACCATTAACTCTTACAGAGGAGGAAAGAGACAAAACATTTGGCATATATCCTTCATAAGAGTGGCAGATAAATAAAAAGCCTCTCTCCGAGAACAAAAAAGTATAAAAGCATGTGCACCAGCCACTAAATAACAGCGGCTTTACCACTTAAAGAGCCTGAAATATGAAAGGGATTTTGTCAAAAGCACAGTACTTGTAATATTCATCAGAATTCATAGTCGTATAGAAAAGGTGAATTTATAGTGGATGAAGTGGATTAGAAGCACCAAAATATTAGGTCTTTTACTTATCCAGAAAACAGGGGCAAGCAGTGAAAGCTTCCTAACACTGCCTGATCTTTAGAGGTTAAAGGACAGTTCTCTCCAACAAGGCTGCTAATTAGTACCTAATGTGGGTCAATTTTTGTGGCGTGGACACTATTTTTCTAGCAATTGCACTCAGATAACACAGATTTATTTCACAATCAAAAGAGAACTCTCACTACCAATGGGAAGGATTTAAACCGGTGACCCGGTAACGTAGGAGGTGAAAACCTCTTTATATTATATTTCCTGTAGCCTGAACCACCTGCTCATCTGCAACCCAACTACATTTCCAACTAGAGAAAGTGTTTTTACTACACAGGAATTATTTTTCAGTAACAATTTTACATTTAATATTCTGTTGGTATTTTTCTAACTTTTAAATCAACACAAAATTGGCGTAGCAGAAAGCACAGTAAAGTTTTAAATATTAACAATACTGTCTAGTGTTGGTCTGGCTTTGTTCTACTAGCTTGTTGAACTGTACTAGTTTGTTCACAACATTAATTGAAGGTAATGGAATGAGGTGCCTTCTGAGAGCAAAGAGGGAAACACTCTCAAAGTGTTGTCACAGTGCTTTGGTTTTGGGTTTTTTTGGTTTTTAAAGTCTGCAAACAGTCAGTAGTTAAGAACATTATCACAAGAAAAAATAAACTGCCTACTTTATGTAACCCCTCCAGTAGCTGTCCTATCCCTCCTCTCCTTCCCACCCCCAATCCCAAAATAAAAACAGTTAAAAAAATAGCTGGTTCTAAATTTGGTCTTACAGGATCTTTGCCAAGCACAGCTCAGCATCCCCTTGGACAAAAAGTGGTGTAAAAGTCAAACATTGATTGAAATGCTACTGACAGCTCCTAACTGTAAGAGACCTTGCTGTTCTGAGCATTGTAGTTGACATATGTGCCTGCTGGAATCTCCAAAGATGAGACAGAGGCCTTTCAAAGCCTCTCACTAGAGCCCAGTTTTAGGCCAAATATAGGGTACCTAAAGTTCTGTTAATTAGCTGAGATCCATGCTAAACTCAGGAAGGGAAGCCTTTAAAAAAGGGATGCAGCATGTAGGACAAAGCTATCTATTGCAATGGAAGAGCTTTTCATGTGCATTTGCACATTAGCCATTGTTCCATTACTGAGGAGCCACATTAATCAATGTTCATGGACTGCATTATAAGAATAAAGAGTTGGCTATTCATCAGTGATTTATTACAGGGCCCAACATGCATTTGACGTGAAACAAGTTTGTACTCTGTAAGCTGCCAGTAACAGACAGAGGGACAGGAATGGGGTGGAGGACGCGTTAAAGCAGACACAAATCAGCTCTATTCAAATAACAGAGAAGGGGCAAAAACTTAGTGCTGACAATCACCTTAACAAATATCCATCTAAGGCCCCAATAGACCAAGTGCCTCATTCTGATTAGCAGAATGCTAGAATTGTTGAAACATTAGAAAATTAATATGCAGTCATTCAAAAATAATTACACTACATATATTTCTTTAAAATAACCAAATATGCAAGGAATTGAGGTTTTAAATTAAGAGCCTTAAACACTGCTTCCAAAACCAGCCTACTTTTAAAGCTATGACTGTCTTTAAAATAAGTAAATAAATCTCTATACATCTATAAATAAATAAAATAAAAATGAAAGTTTTATTTAAATATTTGACCAAAATGGTTCTCAGATCTCCAAACAAAAATCCCAACACACAGCAGCACCATATACATTTGAAATAGTTCATTCCATCAAAATTTTAATCAAGAATATGGGAGGGCAGAAGGCGTCCAAAAAGATGCAAACTTATTATTTTCTTTATGTGCAATGAATCAAAATAAAAACTATCATTTAATTTTGGTACATGGCAGTTCACATTAATGTCTTAAATATTTTACTTTTATTTCAAAACTTATGAGTTCTGTTTAAAATAAAAATTACCACTATAAAGTTCTGTAGCATTAAGCTTTCAGCATGGTGTTTAAACTAATATAAGTATAGTCAGAGAATAATATTACAAATTCCATGTAAGACCAATTGGGAAGGATTATCAATGTAAGCACTTTTGAAAATCTAAAGAAATTATTCAGTAGGAAAAACAGAGTCACATGTGTAAAAGTGCATCCAACAAGGGTTTGATAGCAGCCTAACACAAACACGCTGCAATGCACCATCTGTGCAATGCATGCAAATGTAGGTATTTTTCATTATCTAGCTGAAAACTGAAAGGAAATAAAATCACAATTTTATGGACAATTAGACTGTGTCTGCCTCTTGTAGCAATTTTAGTATGTAGTAAATGTGCAATGAGTAAAAAGGTTTCAAGATTGTTAGATTAGATTTCTTAGAAGGAAACACTATGAATAGCCCAATTTTAAATGCAATTCAAATACTTTGATTAAAGAAAAAAAAGGAAAGTAAGAATGACTCAATAGCAAGCTTGGCTATTGAAAGTGGATGGCAAAACCAGATGCAGCATTTGGCTGTACAACATTAAGCCTTTAAATATTAAAGTATTTTTCATGATAAAACAGAGATTCTATGAAACTTCCCCCCTCCCCCACTCCCACTAAACACTTTGTCTGAAGAAGAGTCATTAAAATAATTGGACATGCCTCTGTGTCTGCTAGTCTCCTAAAAAAAATCTAGACCATTTAAACCAGATAGGCAAAACCAGACCCCTTCCATCCAACAGAAGTTGCATGAGCTTCAGGGTTAGGTACTCTGACATTAATGTATGTTAATAACAATTTATTTACAGTACAAAGTTTAAGCAAATCTGTCTTAGAACATCTGAAAACCTGCTAAAGATTTTAAAATGTGTTATAGTGCAAAGTAAAGAACCATTTACAATCCATATATGCTTACTTCTCTGGTACTCTGATGCCATTTTTACTTCAAGTTTCACATGGAGGAATACTACATAAACACACAATACATAGATTATTTTTTCCTTTCATGACAGTAAAAATATACTAAACCTAACTGGTAATTTGCAATACTAGTTACAGTAGCTATCTGAGTACAATACACTCCTTAATTTGACCAGATTAATTAAAATACTCCTAAAGAAAAATAATTCATAAACAAATTTATGATATGCTCTAAAATTACCCCCAACAAAATAATATTTTACATTATTATAATTTTCTAAAGAAAATCTCACCACGTGAATACAAGAAATCCTATAGTGTGGTTAATAATATTTACATTACATTTTAAAAAAATGTATTCACATAACATCTTGATATAAAAGTCAAGGGAACATAAATCAAGCATACAGCAACTGAAAAATATAATAGTAACTTTGGCGTAAGACAGAAGTAGACATTTGTGTTCTTGAATCAGAGCAAAGTTTTGACCTTGTAAGTACAGGAAGTAAACTAGTAAACTAAATCAAATAGTTAGATTTGCAGATGATGAGAAGTCCAGTCTCTGGCAGAACATAGCAGATACAGAAGAAATTAAAGAGAGAACTAAAACTGAGGTTCTGGATCAAATGAATAATTCTGATTGAAGAACCTGAGGCAGAAAATCACAAATGCATGGGAAAATATTTTTTTTCTATATTAAAAACAAGAAACTAACTTCCTTGCATACTCATTTAAATAAATGGGGAAAAAAGAAGATATTGAAGAAGCTCGGAACTATGGAAGATGTTTAACAGAGGAAAGGGTAGGAAGAAAAAAAAGTTGCTGTTCCATGATAAACACAAAAGATTCTAGGAAGCAATAACCAGAATTATTAAGTATTGTGGATGAGGAGACTGATGGACAGTGAAGATGGAAAGATTGTTGATCTGGGGAAAGAAATTTCTATCTTGGTCATATTTCATTTAAGCTACTTGCCATTTCTTACACAATTAAATGGAAACAAATGTAAGTATGCTACTACCTCACCTGGTATAAATTGGTGTAGTGCCATTTGGCCACAGTATTTATCTAACTTGGGTATTTCTAAAAGGCATGAACTAGGAAAAAAAGGAGGAAAGTAGTAGCACAAGAAAGAGCCATCAGTGTACAAAGGATATTGATAGCTTGAAGAGAGATACCATCACCAAGAAACCTGTGTTAAAAAAGGGAGAGGGGGAGACTAGGAAAAGAGACCTCAGCGATACCCAAGCCCTGGTCCCCACTATGGCTTAAAGTCTGTACCTGCCCTCACCTGCATGCCCTTAAAGTCGATTTTAAGGGACCTTAAAATCGACTTTATAACTCCTCCCTTACCAGAGGCGTAGCTGAAATCGACCTCTCTCTAGGTCGATTTTCAGCTAGTGAGGCTGCAGGTGACATTAAGCCTCCGACCTTCCCAGCAGCTCCGCGACCCCCCCGCCCGCCTGAACAGCCCCGCGCCGGCTCCCCCCCCGACCGCCTGAGCAGCCCCGCAAACCCCCCCGCCCGCCCAAGCAGCCCCGCGCCGGACCCGCCCGCCCGAACAGCCCCGCGAACCCCCCGCCCGCCTGAACAGCCCCGCGAACCCCCCCCGCCCGCCCCAGCAGCCCCGCCCCGGAACCCCTGCCCACCCCAGCAGCCCCGCAGCGAATCCCCCCCGCCCGCCCCAGCAGCTCCGCGAACGCCCCGCCCGCCCAAGCAGCCCTGCAGGCGGGGGGTCCGGCGCGGGGCTGCTCGGGCAGGCGGGGGGTCCGGCGCGGGGCTGCTCGGGCAGGCGGGGGGTCCGGCGCGGGGCTGCTCGGGCAGGCAGGGGGGTTCACGGGGCTGCTCGGGCGGGCACGGGGGGGCCGCGGGGCTGCTGGGACTGGGGCTGGTCCCCTGGGGAGCATGCCTGGCTGCCCCGAAAGGTGGTGACAGCTGGGGACTTCCGGCACTGTGGGATACTTACCCACAGTGCAACACTCCCTATGTCGACCCCTGCAAAAGTTTTAAGGACAGACACGGAGTTGCTGTCCTCTGTGGGGATGCACTAAGTCCATTTTCTAAAGTCGACTTCAGAAAATCGACTTAAGGAAAATCGACTTAGTGCTGTAGTGAAGACGTACCCTAAGAAAGGATGAGAAGAAGAAAGGTTATAGGCTAAGAACAGATTGAAAGATTGATCAGATAAGAAGGATTTAAATCATTGGAATACAGAGTAAAAAAAAAAATCCATATGCATTCAAGGAATGATGATGAAGAGAGTGATCTATACTGTCAAAATCAACCAGTAAGTCAAGAAACATGTCAACAAGTTAACAAGAAAAGTGAGACCTTTGGATTTAGCCACAACAAGTCATTAATTATATTAGTGAAGGCTATCTTGGAGGAATGACTAGATCAAAAACAGATTGTAAAGGGTGAACAATATAATGCTTAGTGAGCTAAAGAAGAATTTGAAAAGACACAAGCTTCAAGGTTTATCACAGTATAATGTTAGAATACTGTTATGACTACCAGTTTCACAGGGTAACATAGGACTAGGCACTACCGAAAATAATGACTTCATTAGAGAAAATCAAATCACTTGATTAAGAATAATTTAGCCTCTCAACAACCCTGTGAAAAAGGTAAGTAAAATACTTCTATTGAGATGAGTAAACAGAGGAACAGAAATTTTAAGCACTTCAAGATTACATGACACATTTGCAAAATGAGGAATAAATTCTATTCATCGACCTGTAGGCCATGAACCAGGATATAATGGATAAAGGAGAAAATACTGTTTCTGAACTAAATGCATTTAACTTGTTTACTTTATACTGCTAAAGTCTGGTGGTTAAAGTTTATCAAATAGGAAGGATTATATCAAGGGACAGTAAAAAGTGAAAGTGAGAGAGTGATAGAGCACTCAAAGTATTATTTTATAATGTTATAAAGAAATAAATATATAAGAACAGATAGAGTTCTCTTATTGTGTCATCTAGTACAATGTTTTTAAGACATGTATGGTACACAGTAGAATACATATTGCTGACATTACTCTCAACCAACATTCACCATCAAAATAATACCTCAGCATAAAAATAGAAGTTCAACACACTAATTTTACTCACCCATTCTTTGCCTTTTCATATGCAGGGTATTATTTATGCAGCTACCACTGCTCAGGATACTATCCTTCAAATGTTCAATTACATCAAACTTCTGAAATAACAGTCTCAATAATCCTGCAGATATTATAATCTTCTAAAGAGATACTAAAATTAAAAACCTGAATGTGAACTTTTCACCTTCACATTCTCTCCGCAGAATTTATTTAGTTCAGAATCCAGTTTCAAAGGAAAAAGCTCAATGTAAATTAGTTAGTTATTCCTAAATGGGATTAAGTTTACTTTTCAATGTAAACTCCTTTCATTTAATCCTATCTGCTGATGCTATAAATCCCATTTGTTCATAGAGTTATCTCCTTAACAGGGCTGAGGCCCTAAAAGAATCTTTGAAGATATCTGACCTATTGTTAGTGAATGATACACAAGACCTTTTCTGAGCCTTAAAAGCCTTAAATTTAGGTCTGCTTCAAAAGGTAAATTTGAACCCATGCACATTTAGACGATATTTGACAAGATGTTAGAAAGGTCAACTAATGTCATGACAACATGTTCAAATTGAAAGAATTTTACATATTTGCAGTACTTTGCTAAAAGTAAATCAACAACATCTCTAATGTCAGGCAAAATTCCATTTCAACTACCAGAGTCTAAATGCAAAATTATTCAAAGTCAAAGATGGTACAACAGTATAAATACAAGTCAATTAGGACAGAGTTGGTCAATTGTTTAACAGAAATAATAAACTCACTCCTACAAACACACAATAATTTCAATAAAACTACTCAAATGCTTTAAGTTAAGCACAAGCATAAATGTTTGCAGGATTAGGTCCCTCATATGTCAATGATGATAAAAGTGATGAAATATCCAAATATATGAGTTTGTATATGTAATTACTTGATTGACATGTGCCTCTGATTTCAGGTATGTGCCAATAAAAAAATGATATCCAAACAAATTATCATGTGTTCTGTACATGCTGAAATATGTTTCATAAAACCAGTTTAGGAATATTTTCTAAACAAAGGGTTTTTTTAATATTTGGGGGGGGGGTGGTTATTATAGCCCTTCACTTGTTTCCTTGGGGCCTGATGCAATTGGCTTAAATACAGCTGGCCCAGTAGCTTAGTCACCATAAATTCAACTATATAGGACTTTAAGGGAACCACAAAAAGCAACCAACCAACCCACCTAACCTTAAAATAACTCAAAATAAGTACCTTGTATCTAAAGATACCATGTTTTTTTGTCTTAGACCTTTTCAGAGCTAGAAACACATTCTGGGAATGTTCTTTCTAATGGTATAAAGCCATAAGATCAAACTTTGAAAAATCAACATTTGTATATTGAGAAAACCATTAACGGGTCAGGGACTGATCTTACCCATCTTGGATCTCAGCCTGGGGTAATTTTGTGGGAGGGGGGGGAGCAGATTCCATATTTTCTGGGAGGACACATTTCTCTGGCAGTTGCTTGAAGCTGCTAGAGGATACAGAATGTTTAACTATGTCTCAAGGAAATTGATTAGTGAACAGAGAGGAGGTGAGGCAGACAAAGATGCAAGAAATTAATCATTCACATGACTCTACAATTTATCACATGGATATCACCTCTCTATACAACATACATCTATGGCTCACCACGATCACTTTTAGAAATAATTGCACAATACCTTGCACCTTCTAGAAATATGCTTTGTCACTGTTCCTGTAATCAATGTCTCTTGAATGTATAGGGGTTGCGATTTAATCGTCATTGTTTTCATTGCAAATGTAGGATCCAATATTATAAGTTTTATCCATATGAATGAACCCCACACTCAGAGATAGTGTCACACTGACTTTAACGGGACTATTTCTATGAGTAGGGCTTGCAAGACTGATCACATTTGCCTATGAATTCAGACTCACAAGACATTTCTATGCTTAACACAGAACTAAATTAAAATTTTAAAAAATCTTTTAAAAGAACAAAGATAACTACTGGTCTTTCCCAAATGCCTTTTTAAAGAGTTCCTTCATATAAGAAATGCAATTGCTTCTATGTAGCCCGCAGGGAGTGAGACCCTTGGGAGTCTCTAGAAATGTATAAGGCTAGTATTTCTGGGCTTTAGCAGACAGAAATGTGATCAGAGCTCCAGGAAAAGATAGAAAACCAGAAGACACAGAAATTTAAACCTCAGCCACTAGAATTCAGAAAGTTTAGTTATGCATAATTGTGACTCTTTGAAATTAAATCAGTATCGCCACACAAACCTACAAGTAACAGTTCAATTAATATTTCATAGCGTTTCCCAACAAGGGTCTGAAGACAAACTAAGCTCCATGACTTCTCCAATATTCACAGAAATGAATATGAATACACACACTGAAAAGAAAAATCATATGACTATGAAATTAATGTTTTGTTTAACCAGCTGAGCATTCCGTTTGAGAACAACAAAACTCTTGTAGCTATGCATTGGAATACATGATTTAAATCAGAGATCTAGGGCTGCTAGGCTGAAAGTTAGGGTTCACAAAACATTTTGAATATATCTTTAAAATAATCTTATCAAAATACAATAGATTATTAGGAAAATTAAAAGGTATTACCATGTTCAGCATTTTCAGTTTGTTCTAATGCCTTGATAATTAAGATCATGATTCAGAAAAACATCCCTATTCGGGACCGAATTTAGGCAACTGCCTATGGCTACTCAAGTAAATTAAAGTGCTGTCTGAAGAGGGCCTATATTAAGGAGACAGTTACGGCTGGCACACAAAATTTTGAGGCAAAATATATAGCCACTTGAAAAGTTCATGACATGGTTTCTTTATGATGTCATCCCTTAAAAAAAAATCTTTTCTGTTTTATTTAAAACAGTAACTGAGAAAGAAGACTTCTTTTATATTACACCAGTTTCACTAAAGATATGATACCCTGATTTAGTTAAAATAGTGCAACTTTTGTGTAGACACAAACAGATTTAAACCGGGCTTATTCACTTCACCTTGTATCAGTAAATTTACTGACAAGAGCTAAACCAATATAACCAGTTTTAGACCAATATAAGTGCTCATATAGGGCACTGCAGTGGATTAACTGAATCAGTTTTTAAACCTATTTAAGTAAAAATAGCATAACATTTGTGTGTGGACATGTAAGTAATACACATTCAGAAATCTTTTGCCTGTGTTCTAACTGAATGGGATTTCCAGTAGGGGATGTGAAGGTATGCTGAAAGAATGTGTGCTTTGTCCTGGATTGAGTGTATTGGGATCAAGTTGCACAGAGTGTTTAAATGTGGCTATTTGGACTTGATTTTTGGAGTGCTGACTGGAGGAGGGGGGAAAAAAGATTCATGGGAAAGATGAGATACTGAGTTGCCATATTCTAGGCCAGAATGTCTAGCTTATCTTCAAAGTCCTGACATTATTACAGGAACTGAAGTGAAAACAGATTCTGTCAAACAGGTTTTTGGCAAGATCTCATTCTAAAAACATATAAGGAACAGAAATTCTATTTTCTGGTTATTTTAGTATTTGCCTCCTGTGCATAAAGGCATATGCTGTTGAATGCCTTGTTCAATTCTCTTGTTGATAATCTTGTTTTACCTGCAGATACTTAACATAGCTTTCCTTACATTTATTAATAGACTTGTTTATCTCATATTGGTGGTGAGAAATCTCCCCTGTCTTCCTATCAGCTGTTTAAAAAGCATTGGAAAAAGGTTTTAAAACTGATTGCCTTGAATACATACTATATCTTAAAGGGATCAAGGAGACAACCCCTAACCTTGAGTTTATTTACAAGCCAAACAGAATATGGTGGCAGCATATTTAATGTTACATTTATTCTAATAATAATCCAAATTGACTTGTTACAGATGGCTCTTGGGTTGGCAGATGTCTGTTGTAATGGTGACAAAAAAGCCAGCAGCAGTGCATTCATAAGCAAGAAGAACAGTGTTTTCATGTAATGGGGGAAAACAACACACATTATTTATTCATATTTAGATTTCATGTTTCCAAATGATTATACAAAAATATTGAACAGACTATGAACAAATATTCATAAATTAGTTTAAATGTATATTTAATTACAAAACTACACATACATTACACACATGGGAGAAAAATCAGTAGCAGAGTTTACTTAACCTAGTATACAAAGTGAAAGAGAATAAAACAAATATATACACTGATGAGAGGTCTTCCAGTATGTCCAGCACTTTCTTGTCTGACATTTCTCTCTCCTCCCCAATGTTCTTCCCTCTAATTTATGTTATTCTATAAAGCTGAAATGTTTTATTATAGAAAGAATTATTTAATAAGCTGTAATTTGAATCAACACTAATGCACATATTTGTCCCAGCTGGCAAAACGTAGGATGCAATTTTGCACACAATGTCAGCTAGGCTTGTGGTAACCAGAGGTTATTGTTTCTGTAGGAAAAACAATGGATACTGGAAATGTTCACTCCCCTGATGTCTCACACACACACACACACACACACACATTAGGTCATGACAACCATGAAAGTGCCAGTGTCACCTCTGAGTTTTAGAAAGTTAATCAACCAGTGAAGTTTCATTAGAGTGCCTCATTCTCGTGGCATAAATTATAATCTGAATATAAAGCAAGCCCCGCTCACATTGGTCACAGTTAACTTTGCAATTAGACAAACTGACTTTAAATAAAAAAGTCACCCAGAGTACTAAAAATGCTTTTGCTGAGGCATTTCTTATATAAAAGAAATAAATAACAAAAACTTTAAAAATACTAAAACTTAAAATCTAATCAGGAAATAATTTGCAACATTCAGTAGGGATTGAAAAGCACTACAATTTATTGTAAAAATGCTATTTTAAATTGATGGAATGCTTTTAAAGGGTTTTTTTATTTTTTAGGGGGGTTGGGTTTTTTTTGCTAGGATGGAAGTAAAATATCTTCTTCAATAGAAATGATCTAAACTTGTGAAAAATGAGGAGTGACCGTTGTAAATTGGCTGCTGTCTTCTGATATATACAAGATGCATTAGCTATCATTTCTTGACAGAATACACTTTTATGTTGGGTAGATTAGATCCCATCAAGTGTCTGTATTAATAACTTTTGTGACTGCCCCATTTTTCCACTACAATGCCCACTTTTGTGCTTGTTTTCTGCCATTTTAAGTCATTTTTTCAGAAGACATTTTTAATAAACAGTTAATAGTCACGCCTGAAGAAAAACCAGCAAACTTCATATTGTTAGATTAATTTCTTTACCCAAGGTTGCACATATCTCACAAAATAATCTGCAAGTCCATTTTCACCAAATTCCATTATTTACAACCTAAGCAGCTTGCCCATTAATTAAGGCTAATAACCTTATATTGCTACTTTCAAAGGTCTTCTATGTGCCTATATATTTTTATATGCTTACAAAGGCAAGAGAAAAGTTAAAACTCTGAACTACTGAAAAAGCATCAAAAGTGACAATGAAACATCAGCAGTATTGAGTTATATTATTATAGTTATATTATTATATTATTATATTATATATATTAGTATTAAAATGAAATAAAGAAAAATCTATTTGACTAGGTTTAAAATCTAGACAGAATACATGTACAAGTTCAAGATGTATTTAGAAATAGGCAACTCCATTTCAGACCAAAGAATAACTTTAGAGTCATTTCAGGCCAAAGAATGACATTATTTATATTACTGTCTCCATAGAGGATAAATCTATTTCTTGTTTGAAAAGGTTAGGCAATAGAGAGAGATTTATAAAATCAGTACAAATAATTGGTTTCCTTTCCCTTATCCTCTGTGGGCTTCAATACACATTGAATAACCTTAAACCTCTGTCCAATCTGGGATAACATATTTTTACTAAGGTTTTATATTACTGTTTTCTTAAGAAATCTGCATAATTATAATTAATTTTCTGCTGAATTGAAACCATATTTAAACATAAGCCCATTTGCATTTATAGTATTTTATATTATTGTCATGAAATTCAGGTATTATGGAAAGACAACCCCTTTCAATAGGTTTCACAAAACCTAATTTCTTATTCTACTTGCTCAGGGAGTTAGTTGGTAGGTAAGTCTAATGGGAAAAACGGTTCAAGAATTGGCAGTTTTCAAAGACACATTATTAAGGGCACAAAAGCAAATTATCCTTTCCATAGGAAAGATAGGAAATATGGCAAAACACCACCCTGGCTTAACCAGGAGATCTTCAATTATCTAAAATGGAAAAAAAAAAGTCCTACAAAAAGTGGAAATAAGGTCAAATTACAAAGGTTGAATATAAACAAATAACACAAGTATGTAGGAACAAAATTAGAAAGGCCAAGGCACAAAATGAGATTAAAGTATCTAGAGACAAAAAGGGTAACAAGAAACTTTCTATGAATACCTTAGAAGCAAGAGGAAAACTAAAGATACCATTACTCACTGGAGGGGGGGGGAGGGGGACAGAAAATGTGGGAATAGCAAAAGTGCTACATGAATTTTTTGTTTCAGTTTTCAGGAAAAAGGTTAGTAGCAATTGGATATCTATCATAGCAAATGCCAGTGAAAATGAGATATGATCAGATGCTAAAATAGGGAAAGAACAAGTTAAAAGTTACTTAGACAGGTTACATGTCAAGACACCAGTGCCTATTGAAATACCCAAGAAGCTGACTGAGGGGATAACTGAACAATTATTAATTATCTTTGAAAAGTGATGGAAGACAGGAAAGATTCCGGAAGACTAGAAAAGGGCAAATATAGTGCCAATGTAAAAATGGGGAATAAGGACAACCCCGGGAATTACAGACCAGTCAGTTTAATGTCAGTACCTGGAAAGATAAGGGAGCAAATATCAAGCAATTAATTTGCGAAGACCTAGAAGATAATAAGGTAAAAGTAACCGTGTGAATTCGTCAAGAACAAATCATGTGAAATCAACCTAATATCTTTCTTTGACTGGGTAACAAGCCTTGTGGATGTGGGAGAAGTGGTAGATGAGGTATATCTTGACGTTAGCAAGGCTTCTGATACGGTCTTGCATGACCTTCTCATAAACAAACTAGGGAAATACAATTTAGATGGAGCTACTATAAGATGGGTGCATAACTGACCGGAAAACTGTTCCCAGACCGTAGTTATCTATGGTTCACAATCAAACTGGAAGGGCATATCAAGTGGAGTCCAGCAGGAATCAGTTCTGGGTTTAGTTCCGTTCAATATCTTCAATTATTTCAATAATGGAGGATATGAGTAAAAATCAAAATGATCTGGACAAACTGGAGAAATGGTCTGAAATAAATAGGATGAAGTGCAATATGGACAAATGAAACATACTCCACTTAGGAAGGAGGAATCAGTTGTACACATAACAAAATGGGAAATGACTGCAGAAAGAGAGCTAGCTGTCATAGTGGATCACAAGCTACATATGAGTCAACAGTGTAAATGTTGCAAAATAAGCAAACAACATTCTGGGATGTTGTAAGCAAGACAAGTAGTAATTCTTCTGCTCTACTCCACACTGATTAGGTCTCAACTAGAATACTGTATCCAGCTTTGGGTGCCACATTTCAGGAAAGATGTGAACAAACTGGAAAAAGTCCAAAGAAGAGCAACAAAAATTATTAAAGATCTATGGAACATGCCTCTGAGAAAACTGAAAAAATTGGGTTTGTTTAGCCTGGAGAAGAGAAGACTGAGAGGGGACATGATAATGGTTTTCAAGTACACCAAAAGTTTTTACACTGAAGAGGGGAAAAAAATGTTCTCTTTAGCCTTGGAAGGTTGTGGAATCTCTGTCACTGAGGATTTTTAAGAGCAGGTTAGACAAACACCTGTGAGGGATGGTCTAGATAGAGAATACTTAGTCCTGCCTTGAGTGCAGGGGACTGGAATAGAAGATCTCTTGAGGTCCCTTCCAGGCCTATGAGTCTATGGAAAATTATCATTATGAAAAAGAGAAGTACAAAACAGACTAAGAAATATATATTTTATGAACAGTGGTCTTAAGAAATACCCCCTGTAAGGAATGTATCAGCAAAAACACAATAAAAAGGGCAATCATATTAATTTAAAATATTTTGCAATCTGTACAATATTTTTTTCTGAACTGATTATATTAAAGTTTAGTTCTAGTTTTGATGATTAATATAATTATTAAAACTCCATCCCCTTCCATCATTTTTGTACTGTCCTCTTATAATTACAATAAATATTCTTCTATTACTGGTAAGCCCTGGGTACCTCTAACTGAACAATTAAATTTCCTGTAATCCCCAAAAGCCTATTTAATTTGAAATACTAAATCTTTCCTCCAACTTTCTGCAGTATGACAGGAATCTTTGAGATCCAATAACTTTTTGTGTAAGTGAAATAGTTTATGATTTCATGTAATGCAGAGGCTGTGATCAAAAAGAACCATCAGCATCTTATAAATTTAAATTTCATCCATAGATACCTTCTGCTCCTACTAAAATACATCTGTTCATTTATAAAAAAAAAATGAATTTACTGCTTGTAAAATGTGCCACATTAACAGACCCGGAGAGAGAAGTTCTATTTATCCATTTAACATGGGCAATACTGGAAGCAGCACTGTAAGATTCTCCCACTTTCTCACCAGTGTGTATGAGCCATGACTTGATGTACTAACTAGAGGGTCTTCTAAAAATTAAGGAGATATAGTAGGTTCATCTTCTAGGTTCATTCACACTCAACCCTGTTCATCTTAAAATCAAGCATGTACTTACACCCTCTTGACTTCATTGGAACTTAAGCATGCATGTTAAGGTTTTGCTAAACTGGGGCCTTTATTCTACGCCTCTCTATGGCGACAGCTTGCAAGGTGGCCAATTACTTCCAACTGTTGTATCGCTTTATGCAACTATGACACCTGAAAAATGGATGGTGTTCAGCTACTCATTTCACATAGGCCACTGAACAGTTAATTCAAACCTTTTTACCCAGAATGGCAGAATTGAATAAAAGAACATTAAGCCTAACCATAAATAAATGCAGACTGAAACTGTAGTCAAGATAAGAATCTGCTACCTACTGACTGAACAGACAGCAATATCGTAGGGGAAAAAAAACAAAGAAGGGGTTAGGAGAAAGGACCTTAATTATTCAACTCATCTGAAAAAATAAATAGCTAATTGTATTATAACTGATTGAAGACATTTGCAATATATACTCATCCAAACATGTATTACTAGATGTAGAAAAGTTAGGCAAAATCTGTTTTGGAGGTTGGATACTTCTTGTTGTCCCTTTACTATGAACTTTACCAAGTTTAAAATCAGTTACAACTAAGTGTGGCAATTAAAGTTACAATGTATATGCTGTCAGACAATATTTGCAGGATTGTGCTTAGACATAACTGTGTTCTGGGTAACATAACCTGGTTGCCACTTTTATTATCAGTAATGAAACAAAACCAAAAGGTAGAAAGACTCACTGACACATACATTGCCCTTGGGGAATCACTAAATCATTTGTACAAAAATTCAGATCTAATTGAGGAAGAACCACCTAGAATAAGGCAGGGTCAATTTTCATTACAGGTGTGATTTAGTTTAGGGTAATGATCATATAATGCAGATAAACTCAATTCCTTTTTAACACACTTTTACCAGGTCAGACTTGGAATGTTTTTGTAATACTCTGAGAATTTCCCCTAACCAAAATACTGTAATTGACCAGTTGCAGCTAAGGACAAGAATCTTAATTTTCCAGCAATACCAGAAGGACAGGAGATACTAGGATTTATATTATTTGATGGTTTAATTAATGGTTTACTATTAGTTGTCTGGGACTATCTAGCAGATCAAAGTGAACAATGAAGAAAACTTCATGATCTTTTCAATATCTACCCAGGGGGTTCCATTAGCCTCCCCCCCCCACACCTTGTCCATCCTGGGACCATCCCATCCGTATCACCTTCAAATGAGCATTGATGTGAACTACACAGGATGGGGGTGTTAGCTCTCCAGCAGTCACAGGCACTCAAAACTGCCTGTGTTTAACACCTCCAATACTTCCTTTAATCGTTTAACCAACCATTTATCTGACCACTGTATCCCTTCCCTATAGAGTACCTGCACTGGAAATCTGACACACACTTGACTAATGAGTTCCGACATCATAGCCCAACTTTTGTTCCCTGCTCACCCTAACAAAGCCCCCCCCCCCTTCAGTCCCCGCCTCAACCTGCTGTAGAGAAGGCAAAAATACAACCCCAAACAACATTCCACATTGGCCAACCTGGTGGTCAGTGAAAAATTCCTTTCCAGCCCCCTGAGAAAGGAGCACTACTGCAATGCCCACTGCAGATCCTGAACAAACCTGGTATTTTGTTATTTCCCTGTGTTCGGGGATGGGTGCTACTGTGCCTGGTCCAGGGAAAAGGAGGGTTCTCCCACTGGGCTTGCCCTCTATCAACTCTCTTACCTTCAAATCATGGGAGATGAGTCAGCATCACTATGCTAACCTGCTCTGCTTTTGCAGCACCGTTCATAACTCTACCCCATTCCGATCCCTTTGAGCAATATACCCCTATCCCCAGCAAGCCAGAAAAAAACACCCTCCACCCCATCCCAATTAAGGTCATTTTGTGAAGTACCATAGGGTCTGAACAGATTACATTACACCTGAAGTTTTCTTCTATTTCATTCTCCGATCTGACTTTCCCCACCTTCCTGCAGTCTCCATCTCTGCTTCATACAGCAAGCTTTCCCCTTACAATTAAGGATCTGTGCCCATCACAGCCACTGCTTTAAACTATATTTTTGTGTGCACTAGCTCTTTGGACAGTCTGGGTTGTTTCCAATCCCACCACCAGATTGGCCGAGGTGGAATAGTGTGGGAGTTTTCGCCTTCCCCACAGCAGTTTGGGGGGGGGGCTTTTTAGGGTGAGCATGTTAAAAATCCCAACCTCATCACAAAATACTGGAGTATCTCAGAAATGCAGGGCTGGAAGGGACATTGAGAAGTCATTAAGTCCAGCCTCCTGGGTTGAAGCAAGGCCAAGTAAATCTAGTCCATTCCTCACAGGCATTTGTCAGGGTTGTGAACCTGTATGGAGGCTGGGTAGGGAAATCTGTGCCTCCCCAAACTGCCTAGCCTCCACCCCCTATCTGCCCTCTCCCACATCTTGCCCCCTGACTGCCCCCCCTCAGAATTCCCAACACATCCTACCCTCCCCCTTGCTCCTTGTCCCCTGACTGCCCCCTCCCAGGAACCCTGCCCCTACCTGCCCCCCAGGACCTCAACCCCTATCCAACTCCCCTGCTCCCTGTCCCCAACTGCCCCTAGCCAGATTCACAAACACTCCGAACCAACCCCCAGGACCCCACCCCCTATGCAACCTTCTTGCTCCCCATCCCCTGACTGCCCCATCCCATCCAACTACCCTCTGCTCCCTGTCCCGTCTGCTCCTTGGAACCATCTGGCCCATATCCAACACTCCCCCATGTCCCGCCCCCTTACCATGCCGCTCAGAGAAGCAGGAGCTCGCAGACCTGCTACCACGCTCCTGGCAGGAGAGGCGGGCCAGAGTGCTGGCGGCACAGCGAGCTGAGGTTGCGGGGGGAGAGGAGACAGCAGGGGAGGAGCCGGGGGCTAGCCGTCCCATGGGCTGGATGTGGCCCGTGGGTTGTAGTTTTCCTACCTCTGGTCTAACCTGTTCTTAAAAACTGCCAGTGATGGTGACTACACACCCTCCTGTGGAAATCTGGCCCTAAGCTTAACTACTCTTATAGTTAGAAAGTTTTTCCTAAGCCAATTACTTCTTGTCCTACTTCAGAGGACTTGGAAAACTATTGATCCCCCATATATAACAGCCTTTACCATATCTGAAGACATATCAGGTCAGCTTTAGTTGTCTTTTCCTCATATATCAGGTTTTTTAAACCTTTTATATTTTGTTTTCTCCTCTGGACTCTCTCCAAGTTATGCATATTTCCCTAAATTGTTGTGAATTGGACACAATACTCCAGCTAGGGCAGGGGTGGGCAAACTATGGCCTGCTGGCCATATCCAGCCCATGGGCTCATCTGATTCGGCCCCTGAGCTTCTGGCTGGGGAGGCTGCTCCGGCCCCTCCCCTCCTGCCTCTCCTCACCTGCAGGGGCGGGGGATTGGATAAGGGGCAGAGGGTCTCGGGGGCAGTCAGGAGACGGGGAATGGGGGTGTTGGATAGGGTGTGGGAGTCCCAGTGGGCCTGTCAGGGGTTGGGGTGCGGCTAGGGGTCGGGGCAGTCAGGGGAAGGGCGGTTTGGGTGAGGTCCTGGGGGGTGATTAGGGTTGGGGGGCATAAGGGGGAGCATTGACTTAGATGGGGTGGGGCCAGGCTGTTTTGGGAGGTACAGCCTTCCCTACCCGGCCCTCTGTAAAATTTTGAACCCCGATGTGGTCCTCAGGCCAAAAAGTTTGCCCATCCCTGAGCTAGGGCCTCACCAGTGCGGAGTAGAGCCAGACAATTACCCCAGTCTTTCATATGATATACCTTGTTCATATACCCTCTTTCTCAACCAAATCAAGTTGACTCCTATTAGGGGGGAGGGATAGAGCATTGGCCTGCTAAACCCAGGGTTGTGAGTTTAATCCGTGAGGGGGCCATTTAAGGATCTGGGGGGAAAAAATCTATCAGGGGATAGTACTTGATCCTGCTAGTGTAGGCAGGGGACTGGACCTTTCAAGGTCCTTCTAGCTGTATGAGATAGGTATATCTCCAAATATTTATTTATATTCACTTTGTGATCCACTGGCACACTGCCAGTTATTTATAGGTGTGCATTTGATTTTTTTCTTTATATAATTTCATCTTGCTTATTTCAGACCAGCCCTCCAGTTTCTGAAGGTTGTTTTGAACTCTAATCCTGTTCTCAAGATTCCTTGCAAAGTGCTTGCAACCCCTCCCAGCTTGATGTCATCTGCACATTTTCAAAGCATACTGTCCTTCCATTATCTAAGTCATTAATAACAAATAAAGTCATTAATAAAAATTGTCAAACTCTCCCATGACTCCTAAGATAACCCCACCCACCTACCTCCTGTCCAAGTCCCCAAACCCCCTCCTAGTTCAGCCCCTCATCTGCTAAAATATACAAACAGCCTCACCACTATTTTTCAACTCATACATCTCTTTTTCAAACAATATTAAGAAGTGCCTTAATGTGTAACATATGGTATGGCATCTCTCCTTGTACACTCTGTACCACATTATATTTTAAGAAATGCATCATTCATTCAGAGGCAAATGTGCAGAATAATCTACAGACATGTCCTTATTTTTCTTCAAAAGTCAATGGAATTTCTGTTTTTAAGTTGCTTAAAACAACGGTAGAGGTATGAAAATTAATGTTGCAGGTAACATTTTGACTCCCATTGGTGAATCATAAGCTTAAGTTTATTTTTTACTGCTTTTTTAAATTGATCATTTTAACATCTCAGTTGATGAAACTCTATTCTGAATACCTCCTTATTCAATATGTTTCCTTTTAGTTACATTGCATTACTTATTTTCCCCAGTATAAGCCTGCAATCAATTAGGTTGACTGTTTCTCCCAATATCTACTGACCAGAAGGCATAACCCAAAAGCTAATGAGCTACTAACCATTGCTGCCATTGAAAAGAGATGTATTATGAATATGCAATTTTGCAAAATGCAATGCACATAACTGATGATTCTTGTCAGTGGCTGCTGTGTGAGATTACGACTGACTCAGATAATGTTATGGAATATATTTGATGCTCGTTATGGATAGCAACAACATAGAGCTTGTTACTGACTGAGATTTCATTTCCCCCTCATACGCTTCATGAAAGGATCAATGATTTGTCAAGTTCCACAGACAGCAAGTTCACTTATAAAACTTACCTGGAATACACTGTGATCTCATTTTACTCTAGAAAATCATAACTTTCACTTATTTTGAAGCAGAAAACGCTTGGCTAAAGGACGCCCAAATAAAGAAGGGGCTGGATGGTTCAGAAGAATGGCATTTTACAGATACTGGCCAGATCTACACTGGGGGAAGTCCACATGTTTAGGTCTACTTACCACGGTATCTTCACAGCGCTGAGTCGACTGCCACCACTCCCCCATTGACTCCACCTGTGCCTCTCAGCACGGTGGAGTTCCGGAGTCGACGGGAGAGCGCTCGGGGATCGATCACTACCCGCCGATCTGGTGGATACTGTAGACCTGGCCGCAGTGTGTTCACTCAAAATTGTTGGGTCTGACTTCTTGTTTTGACCAACATGAAGTCTAAGTGACCACTGCATTACTTCAGTTTTGTAATAGTGCACCGCTATTCATTTAACTGGATTTACACCAGTAGGTGGCTGAACTAACATTGTGGCGAATCAGTCTTCAACCTGGTAAGGACTGACAGTTATTTTTGTTTCAAAGTTTCTCTGATAGTACATGTGAAGGAGATAATATCAACATTAACATAATAGTTTTAGCGGCTTCAGAGATTACAAAAACTAAATGTGCAGTGACACTAATTACCCTCTCAACCTTTCAGAAGTGGCACCAACACAAGAGAATTGTGGCTCATTGGCAGGACAGAGTGGGGAAGTTTGAATGCTGCTGCATCTGCTGTATGAGGTCAGTAGACACTTACTTTTTACCTTTGTGTTACCAATAGGGTGTCTCTACCTGCCACTATTTCAAAATAGAGAGATTCCAAAATTTAAGATGCAGAAATGGAGGAAATATGGAGGTTTAATTCAGAGTTTCCGTTGCCTACCAATTCAGTAATCCAATTAACTTTCTCACATTGGTAACTGACAGTATCAAATACATTCCCTGAGGAGAATTCAATTCACTTGTCTATTCCTCAGCTACTAACCCCATCACCACTGCCACTTACCCTATTGTCTCCTTTATCCTCCTCACTTCCTGCCATTATTCTAGCATGTACAGGGAAGTTTAAAATGCATAAGAACATTTAAAATGAATATGCTTTTTCTAAATAACAGGAATCTTGTCAAATGCAATCACTTGTCATCTCACTAGAACAGTGCAGTTGGTGAGAAGGACAATCATATTATGCAGTTATAGAATCGTAGAATATTAGAGTTGGAAGGGACCTGTGGAGGTCATCTAGTCCAACCCCCTGCTTAAAGCAGAACCAATCCCCAACTAAATTATCCCATCAACGATCTGTGATGAACTCTTGTTGGAAACTGCAGTTGCAGGTCAGTGGCCTAGCCTGGAGGATGCTATTTAAAAAACTGTTGCAAACCTGCTTTTTGAGGCCTGATACCTCTTTCACTACTGGGTAAACACAAACAACTTCTTGCAAGTCTTTCTATAACACTTGACATCAGATATCTCAAAGCACATGATGGGGGTTGCAGGGAAGTGCCATGACACTCCTGGAAGAGTTCAGTATCATCCCCACTGTAAACCTACAAAAACTGAAGCAGAAACTTTCAATGATTTTTCCACGGTCACACAGGAAATCTGTGGAAGAGTCAGGTATAGAAGAACTTCTTCCACACCTGTGCTTGACACAACACTAGCTTTAGGGAGATCATATTTCCCAAAGGGAAGACGAGACACCATCCAAGCTAGTCTCCCAAGCTCCATCTGAGCCTACCCTTCTCCAATAGAGTTGGCCTTAAGGTCACCCATCTCCTGCACTAAAGACTGGCATGAGTTGCCTTGTGTCATGCTCACCTGAGCCCCATCGTGCGGGGCTGGCATTGTCACTTCCTCCCCCCCCACCACCAACATTCCTCCATGCCCCACTAAGCAGACACATCCACTCCACTTTTCTGTCAAAATTGGTCATTTGTCCCATTTGCTCTGGCCAACTGATAAAATAGGAACTGTCCTGGCCAAAATGAGATGGGATGGTCACCCTAAGTATCTTCCTGTCTGATTCACTGTATTAAAATATTTAAAACCAACTATATTTTTTAGAATAAAGTTGTGTGAAGTTTTACTACTATGGTAGATACAGCCTTATTCTTTTTTAATTAAAAGAAGGCTATTACATTGTTGGCACTTCTATTAAGGTGATATTTAGCTGTGTATACAAGCCACTTGAGACTTGTGAACCCAAATTAGCATATCAACAACTGTGAAAGATTTGCACGATATAGGAGATCTGCTTCTCTTAAAAATAACCATTCGAGACATTTGCTAAATTTAAAAGGAACATTCATAACATGCTGCAGAACTGAAATGTTCTTTTATTAATGTTAAAAACCTCAATAATTCCTTAAGTTTGCAGGGTCGAACGGTGCTTTCTGTACAATCTATCTCCCCCGCCCCCCCAAAGAAAAAGAATGAGAAAAGGTATTTAACTATTATGCAGAATTTAGATTTTCTTCTGTTTATAACCCATTCTACCCCCCCCCCCCCCACGTCCCTTGGATTCAGAGGGTGCAGCAGGCCAAGTGATGGAAGTAAAAAAAACACTGGTCCACATTCTGGAATTTGCTAGTGGACCTGTGCCAAAATGGTCCTGATAGAACAAGGGACAAGTGACAGATTTAAAGTAGAAGTCTTGATTCACCAGAGCTAGAAATTATGGATGTACCCCATTGGGACTTCTGAATCTCAGAGTCTGGCTACACTTGCAGATGTAGAGCGCTTTGGGTTAAACCAGTCTTCCGAGAGTGCACTAGGGAAAGCACCGCAGTCTGTCAACACTGACAGCTGCAAGCGCACAGGTGTAGCCATATTTGAAGCACTTGCAGCTGTATTGGGAGCGGTGCATTATGGGCAGCTATCCCAACGTTCAAGTGGCTGTGATGTGCTTTTCAAATGCAGGGGGTGGGGTGGAGTGTGACAGGGAGTGTGGTGTGGAAGGGGGGGGGGGGGGAAGAGTGGGTTTTTTGGGGTGCTGAGAGTTTCAGCATGCTGTCGTGTAAGTTTAGACCCCTCTGCTCCTCACTCACTAGCAGATAAGCAGCTTGAAAATGTCTGAAATGGAGCTTTGAAAAGGCACTTCTGCATGCCTGCAGCCGATTTCAGAACAAAGAGAAAAGAGGCCACATGGCTTAAGTGCATTATGGGACATTTCCGGAGGTCAATCAAAGTGCAGTAACGTAATTCCTTGTTAACACTGATGCTGCAGCATCTCACCCAATACGCAACAAATGTTAATCCTCTCATGGAGGTGGAGTACCAGGAGTGCTCCAGCCAGGGAGTCAGAGTGCTCTACGTGCTTTGCCAGTGTGGACAGGGAGTGAGGTAGAGCACACTGGGAGGCTTCATTGCAGTATACAGTGGCTTTCGAATGCAACACTGCACTTTTGCTAGATCTGGCATTTCACAGGACTTAAAATTGTGTCATTCTGATTATTAGTTTATGATCCATCAGTTGAATTGCAACAGGATTTATTCAGCCACAATAATGAAAACTACTACTCCCTTTGTTGCATTCTCTCTGGAACAAGCTATCAAAGACACCAGAGCATCAACCTCTTAATTCAGTGGTGCGTGAAAGATTGGACATTAACATCATATCAGTATTGAATAGGGAACCTAGAAAAGAGGGGGGATTTTTTAAAAATAAAAACAGACATCAATTTTAAGCTTGATATCTCCTGATATTGTATGGGTGAAAACACGTTAACAGACCAGTACAAATGCTCTTCAAGCCAGATAAAAGTTTCTTGGATCAGTGATAATGCAGAATAAAATATGATCCATAAAATGTCCCTAAACAGACAGTTGATTAATGTCCTGGAGCCAATTAACTTGAGGAGCTCATCAGAAGGATACACTGAAGGAGAGATTGTATAACACTGTGGGCCAATCCTAAGAACATAATAATAGGGTTAACTATTTCTTTCTGAAAGTGTTGTATGCTTTTAATATACAGCCTATGTAGTAGTCCAATGAGAAAATATTTAGGCAAACCGAAAACACAAGTTTGCTACAAGCAAAAAATATTTAGATTTCAAAAGATTTGTCATCTGGAATTTCTTTGATTAAGAAACTTTGCGGTGAAGTTTATTTTAAGGAGTTCTTTGGCCTCAACATGCTTCCACACATTTTGTAAGCATAGCCCTTACTTATTTGGAAATTAACCAGGCAAAATGTTGGCAAAACTTGTTAATTCTTCACAGCAATCTAATTTTATCTCCTCCTTTATTGAATCCCATGACAATCATTTTATCTAGTACTAAGACATTAAAACACATATTTCAATTCTTTTATAATATGCTTCATTTGGCTGTTAACAAGGACTCCCAAATGTGACACCACTTTCCTAAGCAATATGAATGTTCTTACTTCCAAAGCTACTTTGACAAAATCTCTGAACAGTTCACTCTTACTTGATAATGTTCATGTTTATTGGAAATTTGAATCTTGACAAAACCTTTGCCTAAGAATGATTAGGGCTGAAATTTCATAAAGCTCATATCCCTGAGCTTGATTTAAAAAAATCATTTTAGCTATTTAATACTCCTTTTCAAACTGGCTATATTCATTTTTGTTACTAAGAAAAATGCAGCCACAAGGATGAGACTCTTATTAACCAACTCTTTAAAAATATTACATGATTTTTTGGCACTCACCAAATGAGAAGGAGTGTCTAGGCCTATTTAGTTAAAGTATTGTATAGGGAGATTATGCCCTCAGTCTCAAAATCTCAGTTGTCCTCTGTTTTCTGTGACTCTCAGCGCTTTAATGTCACTCCCCTTTCCTGTCAGTGGCCCTGCCAGTGCGGACTATACCGGAAGGACCGCTGAGGGGGGAGGTAAAACGGGCAGGGACATTAAAGCGCTACCCTTTAACATCCCTGCCACCGTCCGCAACGGGGAAGGGGGAAGCAAAAGCAGCAGCTGTCCCAGGCCCTTTAAATCACCGCTGGAGCCCCAGGCAGTGCGGGTAGGTTGGCTGGGAGACGCTAACCCAGATCTGCCCCTTCTGCCCGAGGTCCCACCCCATCTGGGCGGGGGTGGAACTGGCCCCTGTACCAGTAAGTCTTTCAACTTACTTTCACCCCTGCCTCTTCCATTCCCTAGTTCTAAATGACACAGAACTTCTCTATCCAATCCTACGTCTCTTAAATAGGTATCACTATCTACAGTGAGGTTTCTTGCTCTTTCCTTGCGCTTTCCTTGTGCTTTTCTTCTAGAACTGACCACTAATAGAGTCATGTTACAGGTTTAGATGAATCACTGGTCTGACCCTGAATGGCAATGCCAATGTTTTTAAATAGAAAAGTCATGCAAATTGGGTGAGGGATGCCTACTGTGAAGTTTGTGCCATTAATGCTCGCAGGCATAGTCTGCTCCGCTAAACTGCCTTAATTGAACTGGTGGTCCTACCACTATTACTTTTTTTTTCTTGGTCATAATTAGCTGTAAGTATTGCCAGAATTAAGGCATGATCGAATCATTTCATTTTTCAGATACTCTGCCAGGTTAACTGAAACCAGTTATCTCTGGGTTGTTAGTCTGCTCCCCATCCATCAAGTAAAAAGAGGGAGAGTGCATCCTTCACATATATCACAGATCTCCCACTCCTTAAGACCTACTACCACCTGACTGCTGGGTGGAGCAGGTAGTGGAGTTTTAAGGGAAAAGAGTCAGTGACAATGGCTGCAACTAGTTATAAGTTGAAGAAAAGGAGATAGAACTCTTCTGAATCAAGCTGATGAGAACAAAGATTTGCTAAAATCAGAAAAAAATGTATAAATATAAGTTTCAGGAAATTTGGCGGACATTCAACAAACAAAACAAAACACAGCCTTATTTTAATTTTGTATTAGTTCTTTAGATTTCAATAAGTAAAAGGTGGTGGGGTGTGTGCATGTGGAAGGTTAAACAGTTACAAGAGACATTCTGAAACATTCACACTCAAATATGGTAAGGCATAAAAACTATATAATTTATAACCTAACATTTTGCCTGATATCTGGTGCTGAAAGTTTTTGAATATAATCACACTAAACGATATGACAAGGACTATATGATAAGATACATTTAGTCAGTATTAAAAAAAAAAAAAGCAAAGTGTGCTACATTGTCCCAGACATTAAAGATGAATAGATGGAAGGGTTAATATATACTTTAGATTATGCTAACAAGAAGGATATCAGCTGGTAGGTGACACTACACTGAAAAGTACTACTGAAGCTCAAGGAAAATACCAGCTGTCTCTGCTCAGAGAAGACAGATTACCACCTGTCCAGTTATCTTTCATACACAATACAAGGCACATCGGTCATTTTAACAGGGATAACTGTACCCATATGCTGTTTAATTTTGAGCTGCACTTTGCCTACTTGTAAATATTTGTGATGGATCATTATAAACTGTAGATTAGCACAATGGTGGTGTTTAGCTAGAGGCTAAATTTAAAGCTTACTTTAGTCCCCTGGAACCTTAATCTACAGTATATTATGTTAGTATCAGTACTTTAGACAGAGGATGGGAAGCAGACACACACAAACAAAGAGAGAGAGAAATGCATTTGGGATTTTAAAGCAAAACTACTTTAGGTCTCAAGCGTTCAAAGATTTATGCACATAAATAGCTTTATGTTCTATGAGTAGTTCCACTGCCATTTCAGCAGTAGACTAACCCTCATTTTTGTCATAGTATAGTACATACTGCAGTAGATTAAAATAATAAAATATTATCATTTACTACACACAGTCAGAAATCCCATTTACAAAACAAGGATATCTGGGGCATGATAAAAAAAAAACCACTCAGTTATAAAGTGTCAAATTCTGGTATAAACAGGTCCAGTTCATTGAAGTCAACTAAGTTGTATCCAGTTATGTTAATGGCCAATGTGTTGCCAACTAACCAATTTTTACAACAATTGTTTAGATATATGAAAAAAAAGTTAAAATAATTATGTCATATAAAACAGTTCAGTTAAAGTCGAAGCTGCTTGTTATTTCAGCGTTTGAGACACTGCACTGTTTCCATAATCTGATTTGGTTTACAAAATATATTAAAGAGACAGAGTTTTTTTCTAGATTCCAAGGACCTAAAGTGTTTGTACACTTTCAGTAGAACTCTGGTCACTCACTTAGATATTCTGGAACTTACTTTATTGACTCAAGCGTGGGAAGCAGGCTGAAATGTGGAAATTGTGACAACTGCAAATAAACAGTATTACAAACAAACATTAAACAAACAAACAAAAACAAACAGCAGCAGTCACCAATATGATTTGGAAGCAGTGAATTATAAAATAAGTATAGTTTTAGTTTTCAGTCGGTTTTATTTTTATTAGCAATACTACAAACAAGTTTAAAATAACACTGCATATTTCTCCTTGATGTAATTTTAATACCTTTGCAGTCTGCATACTCACTGGTGTTCAATTTTCAAATTAGGCAGAGCCAAAAAAATAACTCACAAACACGTTATTTTCAACAATGAATTCTGATTTTTTTTTTAAAGGAATCCTGAAAACCTATAAACGACACTAATGGTCTGGAAAATACTGTTCTGAATTAACTCCCCTTTCCTAAAGGTTTAAATGAATGAACATGTTGAATTTTTAAAATACTTTGGAGAATGTAGCCCAACATGCAACAGATGCACAATTTATTAACAAACCAGCTCAGAATTATATACAGTCATTATATAATTACCCTCTGTTTCATTGGTAGCTGCTGAAATCTTCTTTCACTATCAGCTAAAGTCAGTCAAGGCTTTTTCCCCATAATGATTGGATGCATTTACTCTGCACTTGTGGTCTGTTTGTTTTTAAATAAAGTTCCATCTGCTCTGGAAAGAACATTTCAACAATAAAATATAAAACAAATATCTTCTTTAGGATTATCTCCCATAATGTAGAAGAGGTATAGTTTTTTTAAAAAATTGATTTTAAATGTATATAGAACCATTCTTAATCTGTTTGGATACAAAATAAAATTTAAAATATCTTTACTTTTATGTTTGGAAGTGAAATTTCCCACCCCACCCTTTGTACATATAGACTTAGGTCCATTTCATTTCACATCTTTTTGAAGACATCCAATCTAAACAGGAATTTCAAATCACTCTTTTACATTATTAAACATTCAGTTTTGCTCTCGGACTGTTCTCTGACGGTATGTGAACAGGGTCTTCAGAAAGCTCATCATACTACTACTACCCTTCTTCTTAGGGCTGAGTATTTATATCATCCAGTTCAGTACTTTTCTTCTCTGATGAAGTCAATGAGGCTCCAATCCTGCAACTGGCTCCACCCAGACAAAACTTCTACACCTGGACATGGCCCCATGTACTCGTTTTACATCAAAGCACCATCACATTCTGGTGCTATATTGGTTTTCCAGTATTTTTCTTATAAATCATAAAAACTTTACTTGGCCAGAAGAACAATTAAACTGAAATCATGCCGTGGCCTGCCACTGGAGAGAGCCCTCGTCAGGGCTGCCTTCCCACACATGGTGGAGAATGTAGGCAGGCAACTGGCCTCTGGAAAATGGGGCGAGTCAAAGCATGGGGCCAGTTGAGACCATGGAGATGGTGCACAGGAGGGCATTTTGTAGAGTCACTCTGAGGCCATGGTGGGGAGACGGCAGGCACTGTGGAGGATTTTCTAAGGGAAGGAATGACCTGGAAATCTGAACGACAGCAGAGTACCCACCGCAGAGGGGGGGAGGACAGCCCAGCTTGTTGGCGAACTGTGTTTCACATTAGTTCATTTACCAGATTGTTTAACTGATTTATGTATTTTGAAGTATTCAGTATTATTAGCTGGAAAAGTGTTCTGTCCAAAGATCTTTAGTTCCATAGGGTCAAGTACCTCGTGATCTTTGAGTCTTGTACCACAGCTTCAAAACCACTGTCCTCATGGTGCTTAAATTATGCCCAAATCCTCCTCCTTTTTCCCACCACTACCTCAGAGCCTCTATTGCATCATTATTTAGCAATAATTGAAATCTTTATCTAAATGATATAATCAAGAGCACAGATTATGGAAATTACAAATAAAAAAGGGGGAACACCCCTAATTTGTCGCTGTAGATCATTTACCATGACAGTCCCCAACCTTCCCAGTAATTGCCATCTGATCCACCTCTCCCTAAGGCATTAAAACAACACAAAAGTCAATTAGAGTGAAAACCATCCACCCTTTTGGCTCATCCATGTGATCACTGCTAAATTTTTCACAGCTATCAAATATCTACAATATACTTTTATTTATTCAGACAAAGCACCTAGAACCTTCCATAGATATTTTTAACATGCTTAGAAATAGAATTAAAATCCCAGCTGCATTAGAATAATAGTCTCAAACAAGAACTCAACCCATCAGTCAGAAAAAATAAAGAAAACTTCCACACCTTTATTGTCCGAAGAAACATTGGGGTTGAGCAGGAGAGGTGCATGAGTCAGCAACTCACACCATCAGTGTGCTTTCACTGTGAACTGAGGGGGTACTGCACCTTGCAGGTAGAGTCCTTTAGAAAGCCCTCAGCTTGCTTTGTAGCAATACTGTTTCAGCATTCATAGTGCATTGGTATTAAAGTCACCACTTCATTTCAAATTCCAAATGCCATCTTTTGTAGTTGCAGCAAAGTTCATCCATAGTAGGATAGAAAGTGTTACTTACACGGCATTGTACTACCCAGAAAATGTATACCTCTACTAAGAAATCACTGACTGGGTTATTGTCAAAGGATAAAAAAGGTGGATTACAGAAACAAACAGGACACCATAAACAATTTTACATACATTAAGGAGTGCTGCACGCTCTTTTTGACTTTCTAAAGCTATTTGAGAAAGCAGAAAATTGATCTGACCTTTTAAAATGTTATTTGACAAGTTTAATATACTGTAGGTAATAAAGATTTCTTTATTTCTCAGACAATTTCAATTTTCCTATAAAGCAAGCTAATATCTTATCTCCATTCTGGGAATGGTGAAGATATTGCTTTGTACTAAGCTGTAAACAAAGATGAGATAAATCTACTGGGTTAGTTTCTACATTAAATACTGACTTTCTTAGTGGAGTAAGTTCAAACAAACTTTCTCCCTATGGCAGATCCCCTTATAAATAAACACACACTCTATAGTTTAAGTATTCTCTCTATGGTGTATAAAAGCTACCATGCAGTGAGGAGCGTGTTACAATTTGATTAGACCCTTATGTCAGATACTTGAAGAGATTCTGTAAACGGGGCAAGTAGGGAAGGTGATTTTTGGATGGGTCAGCTAAAAATTACATTCTGTTTCTCAAACATCACAGAGCAGACCTTTAAATTCCCATTGATCTTTAGCTGAGTTATAAAGAAAGTCAATGGAGGAAGGAATCAAAAACATAAGTATGCTGAGACTAATGAAAAAGCTTTTGGTTTCTTTAGAATGAAAGTACATTTAAAATATCCCTTAACTAAGTGCATTACTTTAGTGTAGCAATATTAGGTGTAATTTATCAAAAATGATTCAGCTCCATAAATTAGTCCAGCTGTCTGGCTGTCTCTTTCCCCACATAATCTGCAATGATAGTTGAGATGCTTGAGCTAACTGACCTTAGGATTTAATTGACTGGGGGCTGGAAAGTTCTCAGTGAAAAACGCTTGACATCGGAATGTGATTCCCTCACCCTTCACCTATGCAGGCTTTGCTGTCTCTCTGCAGGTAAGCAACAGGCACATTCCAACCCGTGAGTCCTCCAAGTGTCCTCTGGGGTGTCCAGAAACTTATGCACTGGAGCCTCTCAGAATTCACAGATCCATTGATCCCATAGGAACAGTACACTTCAGCTTACTAACTTCACCTCAGGATCACCGCTCTGCTCAGCTCATAGCACATAGATTTCTTTACAGCGAAAACAAGTATAAACTTACTTAACAAAAAGAAGAAACTTAAAATAATAGAAAGTAGGAAAACATATTGGTTACATGTAAAATTAAATCTTAACATGCCTTCCAGAGTCTATACTTAACTAACAATACATTCTCCTATCTCAAAAAGAACAAGGAGTACTTGTGGCATCTTAGAAACTAACACATTTATTTTAATAATTTTTAATAAATTTGTTAGTCTCTAAGGTGCCACAAGTACTCCTCATTCTTTTTGAGGATACAGACTAACACAGCTACTACTCTGAATCCGATCTCAAAGGTTATTTCACCCAAAGTTCTCCCCCTCCCCCACGGCATTTAACCAACAGGCTGGCTATGACCCTCTGTTCATAAAATAAGAATACTGGCCACTTATCCCCTAGGCAAAGGATGCCATGTGTCCCCTTGCATTCTCTGGATATACCAGACTAATTCTTTGATGTTAGCCACAAAGAGGACACCCTCCTGCTGTGTATTCCTTCCTGCAGATTTTGTGATCTCTTGTCAACTTTGCGGTCTTGATTAGCTGGTGGCTCCCTATAGAAATGGAGACTTACATTGTAAGACAAGCAATAAACAGCGTTCAGCCAGGGAAATAAGTGTCTACTATACCCTGCCTGAACAAAACCTGTGTATCACATTTTGGTGATCTGTCTTAACTAAATGTATCATCCATGCATACATCTTGCAATGATTTAGACAGCCGGTGTGTTACTGACTGTTGACAGAGACCTCACCCCTTTGGTGCAGTATTATGTAGACAGTATTATGTAGACCTCACCCCTTTGGTGCAGTATTATGTAGACATCAGATCACGAGAATCCCTGTAAACCCCTATGCACTGCTTATGCCCTCTGCCAGTTGGCATCAAGAGGCTCCTGCATCACATTCACTGCAGAGTTAACTTAGTCGTTGACTGTGGTTTGAGCACCCAGGTTAGCCAAGCTCAGGTGTGAACATCCGCATGGCAAAGCCATAAATGAGTTACTGGTTCCATAGTGTTGCTGCCCTCACGCCTCTGTGTCAATAGGGATGCATTATTCTCTGTACCTCAGTAAATGGAAAACCCTGATTATTCCCCATTGTATTGTGAGACACCTTGTCGGTCCTAGACACTGGGAAGGAGGGAAGGAATTGGAGGACTGGCTAAGCCACTCAAATGTTTTAGAATCAGAGAAGAATTCTAGAAAATTAGAGCTAAAAGAGACCTTAGGATGTCATCTAATCCAACCCCCAAAGACAAGAGTCCACAGTACAAACAGATGGGTTACCAGCACAAGTATAAGCAGCACTCATTCTTTAGTCTGAATCCCCAGGACAGACCAACTCACTCAGGTGTACAGCACCTCCACAATCAGGCCAGAGAGTTGTGTGTGAGAGAAGAGGAACTAGGTTAGGTTCAATGCCCAAGTAACAGCTCACATTAACTCTGCAGTGAAGATAATCCCAGAGAGCCAAAATACCTCCAGGAGATCACTACTTATTGCTTGAGGGGGAAGTTTGTGACAGCCTTGTAAGGATCTCTGTAACACTGGCCTGCATGCAAGGAGTAGAGTTATGGTCTACCAGGATGTTTTTCACCTCTTACTGCTCCCTTTCCAGTCAGTTGTTCCCAAGCTGGAAGCAGTTTTTGTGATCCTCCAAGCACAGAGACTGAAGCAAGAAGGGAACATAAGTAAGGGGGAAGGAGACTGTTTCCTTACTTCCTTCTCCCTGCATAGCTGCATAACAACTACCCACAATCTATGCCTGTAGCTTTTTTCCTTTTCTGTGTTTTTATTTTACAAAAATATAAAACATTTAAAATATTAATATATTAGAAGAAAAAATAGCCATACAGTGATCAACTTTAAGAATTCAGCATTTTCCTGCTTTGGTATCTGAAATACTGCAGAGATACTGAAATATTGTGAGGAAATGATGATTTTTTAAAATGTGAACTCAAATGCTCAGAGACAATATTTAAATAATGTTGTTACAAAGATAAACAAAACTATTATTGAATAGAGTTGTATGGCTTCTTGGGATAGATAGCATCAAGACCCTAGAAGCAAACCAATCTTTAGCAAAACTTCATAAAAAAAATTGACATATGAATGTCTATTTAGGAAGAAAAAAATACAATATTCATTTTCAATTGTAAGCCTTTTGTTGGGGTTCAAATCCGAGTGCCTGGAACAAATTAGGGAAAAAATACAAAATGTAGTTAATATATACTGCTACTTTGAAATATATATATAATTAACTCCCTTAGTTGAGACAATACAGGAACGAGGAGTCAAAATGACATGTCTCTAACAGAAGAGGCTGAATACACTCTTTGTCCATTTACAATGGATTCTCCTATTTCTTCATCATTCCCTGATTCATAAAAGAATCCACTAACAAAAGCCTGGTGGGGTAGAATTTTTTTAAAAAAAACCTAAAAAGATATGGACCATGCTCAGCACACCTTTCAGAAGAATCTTCTTTATTCTTCCAGACAAAAAGAAAAGTTATCAAATAAACTAAGTTAAAAGGGGTGCTTTATTGGTGCTTGCAATGACTATCTTAATAATACTTTTGAACTATCATCTATACAATATGAAAATAACGAGGGCTAAATTTATATCTTTATACATTCATTTTACAACATAGTTCTGGTATTAATGGTATTTAATGTACAGCTGCTATTCTGATAAAACAAAATACTTAACAGAAAAAAAGAGAGACATACACAATGAATGTATTAGATACCATTCAACTACATTCACAAAGATTATCAGCATGCCAGGTTCCTTCTCACAAGGTCAGATTATAATGAATCATCTTCTCTGACAAATCACATCACTCTCAGTGAAAGGTTCGCTGTGGGCTTTCCCTTATAGCAAACACTTGGGAGAGCAATTAAAAAAAAGGAAGTATCATTTTTTGCTCTCCGAGGTCAGGATATGTATAGGATTGATTGTGAAGACTCTACCACCACCCACCATCCTTCTTTTATATATAACTGGTACTATATAAATAAAGTGATGAGCTCTCAAGGGCTGTTTGTAACTTCCCCTATCTGGTATAGCTTGAGCCAAGAGGGCCACGTTTCTATGAGAAACACATTTTTTAATCACAGTGAGTTTAAAGGCACACTGAAAGAACCAAAAATAATATATCTGTTTTCCTATATTTCTTTCCCCAAAGTCTAAGTAATCTTTTAAATGCAAGAGGATTTCTCATTCTGGGTAGGGAAAGGAGTAAATCTGAATTCCCACAAATGATTCAACGTGTTTTACATTAATAAAACTGGAGCCACCTCATAAATCCCCCTGTCCCAAAGTGTGCATGCAATAAGTCAATTAACATGTATCTTCATAACAGCGTCTTTAATTTTACAATAGATAAAATCGGATGCACATGCTCATCTATTGTGAAAGACTTTTGATATTTTGATATGACTTATTAACTTAAATGCTAAGAAAATAAATGCAAGCAAGGGGATTTTATTTTTGCAGTTCAAGAGTCTTACTTTTTATTTTCCTTAGTTACAAGTATTACCTTGTAATGCAGAGATGGGCCTGTGGGACCCTGGAGCTCCCAGCTGGGGAGGCTAGCCCCCAGACCCTCCCCTGCTGTCACAGCCCCCACCCCCACAGCTTCAGCTCACTGCGCCACTGGAACTCTGGCTCGGTGCTCCTGTTGGGCAGCACGGCTGCATGGCTGGCTCCAGCCGGGTAATGGGGAGGGGAGGTTCTGCTGCTCTGTGCTGCATAGTAAGGGAGTGGGGTTTGGATAAGGGGCAGGGGTTCCCGGGGAGCAGTGAAGGGATAGGGATTGGGGATGGTTGGATGGGACAGAGGTTCTGGGGGGGCAGTCAGGGTATGGGGAATAGAGGGGGGTGGATAGGCATGGGAGTTCTGGGGGACCTATCAGGGAGCAGGGTGTATGGATAGGGGTTGGGGCAGTTAGGGGACAGGGAGCAGGGGCCTTGGTAGGGGACGGGATCCCAGGTGGCATTAGGGGTGAAGGTCCCCAGGGGATCAGGGACAAGGAGCGGGGGGGGGGGAGGTTGGGAGTTCTAAGGGGGGTGAGAAGTTGGAGGAGGCAGATAGGGAGTGGGAGCCAAGCTGTTTGGAGAGGCACTCTATACAGTTTCGCACCCAAATGTGGTTCTTGGACCAAAACGTTTGCCCACCCCTGTAATGTATGTCCCAATCCCACACACATGTATGTATGTGCTTAACTTTAAGCACGCGCGCACACACACACACACACACACACACACACAATCTCTCTCTCTCTCTTTCTCTCAAGTTTCAGGACTTAATTTGTACCTGTGTGAAAGTTTTGTTTGTTTTTGTTTAGGCTAGAGGATAGTAGAGTAGAGTAGTAGGCTAGAGTATGCCTATAGTCAAGCAAACGTCCAATATCCTTTTTTAATGAAAAAAATCAGAAAAGCCTAAAGAAATGATTCATGAGAAAATAATGCATTACTTCATTTTGAACTAATTGCTGTGGTTTTGTAGGCTAACCAAAAACATGGCTGTACTTTGGTGGACAAAGAACAAATTGTTCACGTTGCTTTTTCAGGTTCCTCATCCAAAAGTTTTAAAATTAAATCAAATTCCTGCTTCAGACTCATTTCAGTATTACTACTTCAGAGTTATTGGAATCCCAAAGCAACTTTTGTTCTGAAAGGTCTATACATGATAAGTAAGAGTGAAACACAAAGGCAATATTAACCAAACCTGCAATAAGCATATCCAAGTCTTCATGGCACTGTTCCTTGTTAATCTGGCTCCTGTACCTGATCTAAGACTGGAACCACTTCACTCTGAAAATTGGAATTCTCTCTTACCTGACATCATTGGTACCGACTCCAGTTGGAAAAACGTGGACAGTCAGTTTACTTCCTTCACTAAAGGCAAGGACTACACAGATGAAACGTGTTAAGACTTCTCTCGTTCTTGATCCTGAACTTTAGTTTGTCATTTCAGCATAGTTTGAAACAGATTCCCTCCTTTTTATACATCAAGAGCAACGATTCGCAAATGCAGGGGGCTTTTCTTGCGGCCACAGTCTCCTCGGCTGTGACTTGGTAGGGGAAGGAGGAGGCAGCAAAGCAGCATCTCTGCCTTTGGGGCTGCCTGCAGGGGCTGGTCCCTATCCCCTTACAGAGCCACAAACAGCATAGAAGCAGGCAACCAGTGTGAGTTCCCTACCTTCCCAGGTGTGGTGGGGCTCTGTTTCCAGGTTTCTGCTCTGGGATGGTTGGCAGCAGGCTCTTGCCATGTGGGCTTCATCCCTGGACTCACCCCTCATCATCACCTCAACCCCTGCTGTCGCCTCCAGCCCCCCATTGTCCTTGGCCCCCTGCCTCCTTACTTACTTCCTCATCTAGGGCTTAATTTGTCCCCCAGCATGTCAGGGCTTAGTAAGTCTGCTGTGCAAAGTGATATTAACAAATATTCAAATATCACTTTTCACAGGAGCAGACTTACTAACTAGCAATCTAAAAATAAATGAATAAATAACAAGCAAAGCACCTTATTTTTGTTTCTATTCTGTTTAGGTCCAGTAAAGACTAGAGACAACTGTACATTATTTCTATTGATTCTGGGGGGAAAAAACACCCTACATAAATAAATGAAAATGGACTTGTATACGTGCGTATTTACTTGTTTTTCATTACATATTTTTGGAAAAGTTATCAGAGCAGCCAGCAGCAAGAGTTCGTGGCCACACTCTGAGGCCACCAAAAATATGTTGTGAGAACCCCTGATCTAGACAGTAAGGTACCAAAGGGTCCATTTCTTTAAATTGTCAATGTGTAACAAGGGGGCTGATAACATTTTAAAACTTGTTAAATAAATACCTACACATTCAATATTTTCTAAAAATTGGTCATCCCCAAATTTGAAATGTATCAGAAGAGTAATTTAAGACACACCAGCTAAACTCTGAAGAATAATAGTAATAATGTTGCTATATTGTATGTACATAATATTTTAGATATACAGTACCAAAATTGATCTACTAGATTTACTGCATTGGCTAAAATAATATTAAGCATTTACAGGACACTTCTACTGTCAAAGTATAAAGTACCAACTTTATTTTAAATGGGATAGAATTCCTTTACGTAAGTAGTATTTATCCTTATTTTACCAAAAGGAATCCTGGAAAAGAAAAGTTAAGTAATTTAGTGGGACAAAAAGAAAGCAATTGCAGGAAGTTGAAGTACAATAAAGACACTGTTCTCTCAGTAGTGTTCTAATCACATTTCTTTATATGGCCACCTACTTCTACTAAAGTTGTAAAGAAGATTCAGTAATTTGGAACCCTATTCTTCATAGCTATTTTTTGGTGTATGTGTACACACACACACACACACGCACGCTGTAAAAAGATTGCATTGACCGAAAGCAGTGTGAAAATAAAATAGAACCTTTAACCACAGTTCTAAAATCAAAAGTGTCCTGTTTACCTACCATTTTCATAACAAAATCTGATTATCAAAACATCATAACACTGCTGCATATGTGATACAAAAAAAAGCTTAGCAGTGGGTCTCCAACACTGTTCCCTCTAAGCCAGGAGTGGGCAAACTTTTTGGCCCAAGGGCCACACTGAGGTTCAAAATCGTGAGGAGGGCCGGGTAGGGAAGGCTGTGCCTCCCCAAACAGACCGCCCCCGATCTCACCCCCACCCACTTTTCACACCCTGATTGCCCCCACTCAAAACCCTCTACCCATCGAACCCCCTCCCCCGCCACTCCTTGTACCTTGATCGCCCTCCCCCAAAACCCTGCTTACTCTCACTGCCCCTCCAAGGAACCCACCCACTATCTAAGCCCCCCCCCTCTTTCTTCCCTGCCTGCCCCCTCTCCAGACCCCAACCCACCCTAACCACCCCCCTCCCCGGAACCCCACCACCTAACCTCCCCCATCCTCTTGCTTACTGCTCCAGGCTGAGTGCGGGGCCCCTCGGCTGAGCCCCACAGGGCCCGCCGCACTCCACCCACCTGGCGCCCAGGGCCTGGAGTGGAGGGCCCACAGTTGCACTCCGCCTGCCAAGCACCCCGCTGGGAGCGCAGGACCTCGCGGCCGCGTTCTACTCACCCGGCATCCTGGGCCCACCTCTGCTCTGTGTGCATGTGTGCGCGCACGCAGATCCTGAACCCTGCGCACACAGCAAAACACCACACACACAAAAATTTGCACAGGAGAAATTTTTTGCACCGACGGCCTGTCAAAAATTAGAGGAAACTTTGGTCTCCAATATATCCTTAGGCCTAGGATTAAGGCTAAGTTCACAGGTATTTTTAGTAAAAGTCATGGACAGGTCACGGGCAAGAAACAAAAATTCACGGCCTGTGACCTGTTCGTGACTTGAAATATGCACCCTGACTAAATCTTGGGAGTGTTGTTGGTGCTCGGAGGGAGAGGGGGTTCCATGAGTGCTGAGGGGAGGCGCCACAAGTGCTAGGGGGGTTGGGAGGAGCACAGGTGCATGGGAGGGGTGCAAGCAGCCCAGGATCCTTGCTTCTGCTGAGGGTTTGGCGGGGCTGGCAAGCTTCCTACCTGACTTCTGGGAAGCAGCAACATATCCCTCCCTAAGCTCCTGGCCCTGCACGGTGCCAGCTCTGCAGCTCCCATTGACCAGGAACAGCGGCCAATGAGAGCTGCAGAGGCAGTGCTTGTGGGTGGAGGCAGTGCGTGGAGCTAGGATTGGAGGGAGGGATGTGTTACCACTTCCAGGGAGCCTGCCCCAATATAAGTGCTGCCCCTCCTGCACCCCAACCCCCAAACTTCTCCTGCAGCTGCGATTGGCCCAGGGACTGCCTGAGCTACTCTGGCAACCCTAGAGCCAGCAATACTGGAGTTGGTCACAGAGTTAGTCACAGAAAATCATGGAATCCATGACCTCCATGACAAATTCACAGCCTTTCCTACGATCAATAGCACTCTTCCTCAGTATTGCCATGTCATTTAGTGTGTGTGTGTGTGTGTGTGTGTGTGTGTGTGTGTGTGTGTGTGTGTGTGTGTGTATGCCAAATCCAACGCTAACTTTAGCCATCCTGACCCAAGCGGCACACAGCAAGATTTTGGTGCACTCCTAATGAACTACTTACTGTACATTGAAGTAAATCATTGCATACAAACTTGCAGAAATTTAATGACAACAGCTTACTTAAAGTTATACAAACCCACATGTGGACACTTATTTCAGTCCATCTTAAAGCTTTTCTTAATCTATTTAGGCGAACCTGAAACAAGCTTGAATCGAACTGAAATAAGAATGCCCATAGAGCCTTTTGCACCGATTTAACTAAATCAGTTTAAATATCACATCTTAAGTTAAGCTGCTGCAACGCTGCATAAAAACAAACCCCCAAGTAAAGAGAGAAAGGGCTGTAAGCAAAGAAAAGTGGAGAGTGACTTCAGAGATGCAAAAAAGTCTCAAAATGCTACATATGCTGCTTAGATAGGCGGGTAGTCCTACCCCAACTTCGGAGAGCAGATTTGCTTCCTTGCCATCACAGATCTCTCACTGGAACAAAGCTCAAGTAACCCTTATATATAATTCCAGAGAGGGACTCAGTCCTCCATCATTAATAAAGTCCTACTTCATTCACAATATCCACTGCAATTTTGGTTTAAACTAGCTTACTTTGCAGAGTTCACAAATTTGGGTGTGTGTATATATATATATCTATATATATAAAAGTCAAATGGTGTATGCGTGTATGTATGCGTGTATGTAAGCTTTCTCTTTCAACACCGGTTGAGCTAGGGACTTGAAATTTGGTACAGTTAGAGGTCTTGGGGTCCTAATCAGGGTAAGAGTCGAAAATTTTTCAAATCTCACCTCTGACGCCCCCCGGGGTGAAATTATTTAAAGGCCAATCACATCAGCTGGGCAGCTGCTGTTCTCTGTGACATAGTTATGATGTCATAATACCCCCTCCAACGGACCCTGCACTCGCTCAGCTCTCTGCCCCCTCCCCCCTCCAACGGACCCCGGAATCCCTCAGCTCTCTGCCCCCTCCCTCCTCCAATGGACCCCGGAATCCCTCAGCTCTCTGCCCCCTCCCCCCTCCACCGGACCCCGGAATCCCTCAGCTCTCTGCCCCCTCCCCCCTCCAACGGACCCCGGAATATCTCAGTTCTCTGCCCCCTCCCCACCTCCGACAGACCCGAGTTGGGTTTGGTCGGGGGGCTGAGGTGGGGGTGTCCGGTTTGCTCTCTGCCCCCTTCAATGGACCCCACACTCGCTCAGCTCTCTGCCCTCTCCCCACCTCCGACTGACCCGAGCAACGCTGGGTATTTTCGCTAGTGTATATATATATATAGCGGTTGGCAACTCACGGTTTTTCCCCTATTAGTACATTACATTATCTTGGGGCAGGGCCGTAAACACGATGGGGTGAGCGAGGCAGAGATGCTGGGCTCAAAGCCAGTGGAGGGAGAGGGGTAGAAAAAAATGTCGGAAAAAAACAGTGCAGTAGAGCCTTGCAGCGGGCATGGTATTGCCACCTTTACTTCTGCATTGCTGCTGGCAATGGTGCTGCATTCAGAACTGGGCTTATATTAGAATAAAATATTTTATACACATTACTTCTACACACACAGACGACACACTGACACACACTCCCGTCCCCCTCACACACTCCGATAAGCAGCAGGACTTGTTCCCAATTGCCATTTAAAAAATGAATTGAGATGTGTACTGTAGTTCCAAAGTCCTGCACTCGACCTATTTTGCAAAACTGAGTGGAGAGCCAAAATTACTGATAGAAAGGCATTATCTGCCTCTAGTTTTGACAGTAGGTAAACAAGCAGGGATATTAATGGTTCATAATAGTCCATCCATGGTTATTGAATTCATTCTTCCCACTATGCAGTATATCATTCAGATATGTTTTCTAGTCAGTAATCCATCCGAGTCTCTGATATAACTGCAGTAGAGTCAACTAGATAAAAATAAGCATGCATTAGTGACTCACTAATCTATATGCCTCAACAAATCATCTTAACTAATGTAATACTCTTAAAAGGAAGTTATTTCTATTTCCCTGAATCATTTAAAAGGAGCCCAAGAAACTCAAATCATTAAGCAAAGGAATAAAGAGTGGCTTGAAAGTTACTCTTAATTTAAATTCCTGTGCTTCAAGATTCTTTGTCCGAACAATGTTGATTTTAGGATCAACAAGATACCTTGGCAGGAAAAACCCTCTGTTTGTTTTCACATAGGAAGTAGTTACTGGATTCTATAAGGGCATTCAACACAATTAAAAAATATATCTTAGGAAATAATGGATGGGACAAGGCTTTATCTCACTGAGACAGGTCCATAAATAATAGCCTTTCTGGTTTGTTGTTGGTAGTGATCCTATTCCTAGGCCAAGGCTACAGCTGCCATTAGGGATACCAAGAAAATCTTGAGACAGGAATTTCCCTGCCTAACCTTCCTCTGACAAGCTGTTATCTGAAGAGAGCTGATGTATGTTTCAGGTCTGTAGCAGTAAAGCTGCCAAAGTCTAGTTTGTAGATTTTGAAGACTACTGAACACTTGAAGCACTGGAATAGGATTTCGAGACAGAAAGCCTCTGATTAAGGAAGCAAGGACTACAGATATCGAAAGAAATTTCTTATCAATATAGAAATAAGCAACAGTTTTAAAGAGGCAAAGGAACAAAACTGACTTGAAAACAGCACTAGGTGAAATAGGGCAAAAAAAAGTTTCCAGTGCTGGGCTGCTTCTGCTGCTGGGCAAAAGAACGTTAATCCTCTGCAAAAGCCCAGCTGGCACATCCGATGCAGTTGAGCACCCACAGGCAGAGGTGCCTGAACAAAAAGGTTTTTTTTTTTTTCTTTTTTTTTTTTTAATATGCATGCACCAAGGCACAGAGCTTTTAAAATAAACCTGCTATGCATGATTGTAATGTGTGACCAGACACTTTCCAATGTTTCCTGCCTTTTTGGTGGTCTACAGATTGACAAAATGCCATCAGACTGACTTTTAAAAAGAGAGAGAGAGAGTAACTGAAATATAGTGAACAAAAGTTTTCACGTGTATGTAAAACAGCTAGTCACCACTTCTATTGGTCACTTTGTTCACAAATATAAAGTCATGTTACAGATATCTCTCCTATATATATATATATATATATATATATATATATATATATATATATATATATATATATATATATATATATATATATATATATATATATATATATATATATATAAAAATTATGTGTGTGTGTGTATACACACACACACACACACACACACACACTTATCATCCCAATTCCTATTTAGGAAAGGTTCATACAGCTTGAGAAATCACCCTATTTTTAATTCTCTCTCCATTTTACAGACCATTACATGATGATTTAAGGAGTTTATATTTGTCATCAAGAAAAATCCATTGGAAACTATTGCTGGTTTCTGACAAGCTGTCTCTCTGACGCTTCTGTACCAATTCTCTCTTCTCCCTTTTTTGGATTTACTAATTAATGAGATGTATGCATAAATATGCATTTGCTCTGCAGAGAAATTTTACTTAGGAAGCAAAACAGTTCTTAAAGCAATTGGGTACTTACTTCCTCCTCCTATGGCACATTTTACTGCACTCAGTCAAAAAGTAAATGACTGTAATGAAATAAACCCTAACACTGCTTTATTTAAATTATATGCATACAGTGCAAGTTAATATTGAGAAAGAAGCTAGCGAGATGCTATACTAGTGCACTGTTTTACCATCTTGACACAAAGTAGTTCAGGCTTCCCTCAAAACTGCGACAGAAATCATCATAATGTTGTGTGCCTACAGGCTGATTTTGACAATTAGCAACCCACACATTAAAAATGTTGAAGAGGATATCCATGCACCGGCTTTTATATAGCACAATTAGTACACTAAACCATGTTTTTAAAGATGTAATAAGGTTATATCTATTAATGGATAAAACATTTTTTAAAAGCCTCCAAAAATACGCTATGATGGATCCACTGCTCTGGATAAAAGTTATTTCTGCTCAATCTGCAGAAAGGAGATGAATTTCCTTTTATGTAATTATTAAATAGAGCTGAATGCTCCTTCTGTTGACATATTTGCTGAATCAACACCACCCTCCCACCAGTCTCTCTGCATTCAGGGTGGAGAATAGGCAGTTCCTCTTCTGTCATCCATGAGACAGCTTTTTGGAAGGTATTTCTTTGCCCTCATAAAAAGATTATCATATTTTATCCCAGGCAATTTTCTTCTTTCCAGGTTTGTTTCCATTTAGAAAAGTGTGAATCTTCACAGAAGAATTTTTGGGAGTGCAGAGAATTCTCAAGTCTAGCAATGGGGTACCAAGCTTTTTATCAGTGTGGACACAGACAGAAACAAAGGGCTCTTGTGCCTCTAAGATCGGACAAGAAATTTTGCCTCTTTTTAAGATGCCTTTAGTACCAGCGGTTTCCCCTAGAAATTACCATTCTTAAGCCAACACGCCAGGACAGTTATTACTGCGGCCTGTAGCTTTGCAGCATCTCACTTTGCTGCACAACGAAGAGGTCAGAGGTACGGGGTTAGATGAAAACGGAGGATTTTAGCAAGGAAGTTTGGGGACTTGTCTCTGGCCTGCTTCCCTTTCAGGAGTAATAAATTTTAAGGCCGAAAGGGATTATGATCATCTAAAAACACAGGCCATAGAACCTCACCCAGTATTTTCTGCATCTGGCCTATAACTTTTGTATATTTTTAGAAAGATAACCCATTCTGATTTAAACACTTCAAGTGATGGAGAATCTTCCATATTCACAGGTAAAAAATTTCAATTGTTAATTGCCTTGTTAAAAATCTGCACCTGATTTCTAGTCCCGGTTTTTCTAGCTTCCGCTTCCAGTCACTGGATCTTATGCCTTTTCCTGCTAAGTTAAAGATCCACCTACTCTGAGAAATCCCTTCCCTGTGTAGGTACTTGTAGTCAGTATTCAAGTTACCTCTTAAAAGCTTTTATTGGATGAACCAAGTATATTGAGATTCTGAAGTCTCTCACAACAAAGGCGAGTTTTCCAAACCTTTAATCATTCTTGTACTTCTCTTCTGAGCATTTTTTAATTTATCAACACTCTTTCTGAAGTATGGACACCAGAACTAGACACCTTACTCCAATCTCACTAGTGCTACATACCTTAATGCCACCTCCTCCTTGATAATCCCCTGCTGATAGTTCTGAGAACTAAGTTTGCCCTCTGAGTGACAGCATTGTACTGATGGCTCATGTTCAAAACAACTATCTACCATAACACCAAAGTTATTTTCAGTGTCACCGGATTCTAGGGCAGAGTACCGAAATCTTGTAAATGTGATCTACATTCCTTGTTTCTGAATGTACTTCCTCGCATTTGGCTGTATTAAAACATATTTTTACAAATAAGGGCATCTTACCAAGTGATGGAGGTCAGCCTGTATACCTGACCTGTCCCCATCATTTTTTACCATTCCTACTAATTCGTGCATCATCTGCAAATTTAACCAGTAGTGAAGAACAGCCATCAAATCCCAAACTGAGCCAGCCTTTCACATCTGTGACTGTTTTTTAATCTGCTAACTATATAACTACCCACTGTGTGTGTTTGGGAGACAATGGTCACTGCTCACTACCTTCCATAAAGTTACATCCAGAGCTGCAGTTTTTTAGTTTTTCACCTTTAAATTTTGATTGCTCTGCTTTGGACAGACTCTCCCTATGCTTATCTATTATTCTACATAAAAGCTTGGTTTAGCATGGGTCTCTGTTTTGTCTTACTTAAGAACAGGAGAAGGAGGAATATTCTTCTCTTAGGCATAAATACTACAAAAATGAGAATACTATAAATATATTTGTTTCTCCATTTTAAGTTGTAATAATGACTGTAGTTTTGTATCTTCTCTACTTTGACACGATGCCTGTATTCCATAGGATTGGACAGAAATACCCAGGAGTTTAAAAAAGACTAAAGCAGGGAGTACTAAGGGAAACTGAAATTACAAGTAAGAACACTATTTTTTCCTCCCAACACCACCCAGGGAGAATGAGATCAACCTGCATTTGTGGCCATTTCAAAGAACATTACATATAACTTTCAATTACAGCTAGAAGTAGCTGTAAAAACATTTTAAATTCTCTTTAAGTAGGAAGAGCAGTCTTGTGGTAAAGCACAGAAGTGGGAACCAAAGAGTTGTGTGTTCTATTTCCAGTTCTACCAAACTTCCTAAGTGACCCCTGAGCACATAACTTCTCTCTATCTAAATTTCTCCCTCTATTGAGATAGTAAGACTTCCCCACCCCAAGAAAGCCTTTCTAAAGTACTTTAAGGATCTTGAATAGAAGGTACTACACAACAAAGTACACTATTAACTTGGGGTATGTCTTCACTACAGGACTAGGTTGATTTCCCTTAATTTGATTTTCTAAATTTGATTTTAGAAAATCGAATCAGGGTGTCCCCACCAGGACAGCAGGTCGACAGTGGTCGACACTGTCTGTCCTAGAACTTTTGCAGGGGTTGACATAGCCCGCATTGCACTTTGGGTAGGTAGCCCACAGTGCAATGCGTGCCAGACCCCCCCCCCCAAGCAGCCCCGCGGACCCCCCCGCCCGCCTGAACAGCCCCCCCGTCGGACCCCCCCGCCCGCCCGAGGGGGGGGGAGCCGGTGCGGGGCTGCTTGAGCGAGGGGGTCAGCTGCCTAGTCAATTTCACCTGAAATTGACCAAGCAGCTGACCCCCTCGCTTAACCAGCCCCGGGCGGGGGGGGGGGGGGTCAGGCGGGGGGGGCTGTTCAGGTGGGCGGGGCTGCTCGGAGGTCAGAGGCTTAACTTCAGATGCCTCTTCACTTACTCACAGTAGACATAGAGAAGTCGATTTTAGCCTTATTTCTCTCGTCAGGCAGGAGTTACAAATTCGATTTTGAGGGCCCTTTAAATCGACTTTAAGGGCATGTATGTGAAGACAGGTACACGTTTAATTCGACCTAACGTCGTTAAGGTCGAATTAAAGTGGTAGCGAAGACATGCCCTTGGAAGGAACATTTTTTTTCTTGCAGTCTCAGAGGAGTGTGCAACAACTCATTGAGCATTAAGTGTTAACTTTCCTGTCACTCCTTCAAAGCTACTTATTAGGTATGGGCTAAGGCACATTGTTACTGGAGTGGCACTTCTGGTTCCAAATGCTATACTACTTCTTTTGCTAATCACAGGGCTTCAGTCTTCTGCCCTGTTCTGCTAGGTGTTGTACAAACCCAGAGTCAAATCCCTGATCCAATAAGATTCATGCTGAGGATTCTTGAAGCTATTCCGACGGAACACCAAATTGCCATGTCGATTATCTAATGTCTCAAGAAACAAAAATAAAATTGTTTAAACACAAGGCATTTAGCATTAGCAGAAAAAAAGTGACCATTCTTTATGCATCAATCTTATGGAACATTTATTGAGCAGGAACAATGCTGTCTGAATACCAGCATTTTTCCTTTTTTTTTTTTTTTTTTTTTTGAAAAAACCCACTTCTTTAGCATGTGCAAGCTGTACTGTAAATCTAAGATTCAGAATTATTTAGAGCTAATGTTGGCACAAGAAAAAATTGATATAAACTGGTCATCAGCACGTTTACGCTTGAATCAGAAGAAGGTTTCTAACCATCAGAGGAATGAAGTTATGGAACAATCTTCCAAGGGGAGCAGTGGGGGCAAAAAACCTGATATCTTCCTGGCAGGTCCTCCCCAACATGCTCAGGGTCTAAACGATTGCCATATTTGGGGTCAAGAAGGCATTTCCCTCCCCCCAGCTCAGATTGGAAGAGAAGTTGGGGGTAGGGAGTGCTTTCCTCTGCAGCATGGGGCACGGGTCACTTGCAGGTTTAAACAAGTGTCAATGGTGAATTTTCTGTAATTTAAAACCTTTATATAATGATTTGAGGACTTCAGTTACTCAGTCAGAGACTAGGGGTCTATTACAGGAGTGAGTGGGTGCGGTTCTGTGGCCTGTGATGTGCAGGAGGTCAGACTAGATGATCACAATGGTCCCTTCTGGACTTGAAGTCTATGAGTAAATAGACAATACTTAAATATCCAACACACTCCCTTGGAATCAGTAAACAAAATGATCTGTAAAATATTCTCAACTGAATGTTATGAATTTTGCCAATTACAACACTGGATGTTTGACCTGGACCTCTATTATTAATAAGAGTGTGATATAGAGTCATTGTAAAATTAATTCACTTTTACAATTGAAAGGTAATTAACAAAAAGGTATATTTATTTTCAAATGTTACTTATTTATATACAAGTCATCTGCATACATTTTACAATGTTTTGGTGGGGTTTTTTTTTTTAGAAAAAAGGGATATTGCCTTTAAGAAAGCATGAACATAAAACCCAATTATCTTTAATGAGGATTTTACACTCTCTCTCTCTCTCTCTCACACACACACACACACACACACATATATATCTAACAATACATCTGTTGATTCAATTTTTTTAGGATTATTTCGGGGTTTTTTCTAATGCATCTTCAGGGCCCATACTTGAAACAATTTTCCTATCTTTCCATTAAGGGTCTGATCCTATCATTTGTGGTATACTACTTCCATCCCAAGATACATTTTGTGCACCCACACAACTACCACTGACTTCAGCGGAAATTTTGGATACACAAAAGGATGAGGGATGATGTCAAAGTCAGCAGCAGGAGCATAGCTTAAAAATAATACATAAAAACTAGAAATCTGATAGCTCCTTAGAAATAAGAGGTTGCATGAAAATCCACCTTCAAAATGCCTGCTAGACTATCAAATGTGCTGCCAGGAAAAAAAAAAAGTTGTTGGGTGAATAGTTATCTAAGGGTAGTTCTTTATGCTGTATGTATATTTTAATTACAGGATTCATAGTTTTTCAGAGTTAGATAAAACACAGTAGCCTAAATACTTTTTTTTTAAATCAATACATTACCCAAACATAGAATAATTAGTCAGAACACTGCAAGAGAAAGCACAGCTGTGTACAAATATCTTCAGAAAGTCAAGTTATCAGTAGGGTCTCTGCTGTTTCAAAACCATGCCACAGACTATAACAAAGAACTAATTCCACTAATAAAACTGGAGCCAACCAAATTATCTTCAGATAAATAGTCTGTACAAACAGACTCACTAGTATTCAGAGAATCTGTTTAATTATTGCAATCCTGCTCTTAATGACATTTTCAGTCAACATTTTTTTTTTAATAAACATTAGGATGAAAAATAACTCACTTTTTGAGGTAGGGGAAAAACTTACAAGATAGAAACTTTTATCTAATATTTCATCTGTAGTACATCACTGGGATAAGGAATTAAGATAGAAGCTACCAACATTCTTAGTATAAATAATGTTTATAATACAAAGTAGAACTATTTTTAAATGATTTATGGATGGAAATACATGGATTAGAAATACAGAAAGTAAGACTAAATGAGCTTCTGGTCGCTTCAGGCCTTAAACCATGCACCTCTAATATATCCATAAGCCTTTTGTTGAGAAACATGGACTTGACAAAATATACAGGACTGCACACTGTATATTATATTTTCATTATATTTTTAATTAAAATATGCATCTCAAGTTATGAGTTAATGTGAAAGGAAACTCAGTAGCAGCTTTTTATACTCTATTTTCTACTTGTTATTAAACTTTTTTGCTTGTTCCTAATGAAGACACATTAGTTTTGCATTAAAACATTTATGTGGGTAAAATCTTAAATTTCAGTCAAAACATATGCAGAAGGGTTCCAATCAGCGGCACTAGAGAAAACACAAAGAAGCTCAGTTCAGAGAGTCCACATGGGTTTAATCTTTGATTAATTGAATGAAAACTAAAAGCCTCCAGACTTATTTCTTTTAATCACAGGAAAGATATCTTTTCTGTGGCTTTGCTGGTAGGAGAGAGAGTCAGCAGATGTCTGTCTGGTCTGAGGGGAATTTCTCTTTCCCAGGAGGAAACAGTTTAAATAGGAGAGAAAGAGCCATATGCTGACTATGCACTGCTTAACAGATGACGTAGAAAAGCATCTACCACCATGAGGAGAGGAGCAGGGGAAGTTTCCATATTAGATGTCTTTCAAATTCAATGCAGTCAGCTGAAATCAATTTACATACTGGAACCAAGTTTGATCAGATGATTATCATCTGAACATTACACAGACACAAAGATACAAAGCTTTATAACCAGTGCAATTTTGTTTCAGGAAATTTTATAGTCTAGAGACAACACACACAGATTATTTTCTATTTTAGGAACACCTAGTTCTCTTTATTTGAGGTGAATAATGACTTATAAAAATACCATTCCCGTAAATACTGATCAAAACCTATGTCCCCATTTTGAGAAATGGCAAAAAGGATGGGTTTTTCAGTCACATTAGCTTAACATAATTATCTTCATAAATTTGGGTTAACATGCAGATTCCTCAGTACTAGAGGAAAATGTATTAGAAAATGTAGGATTGAGAAGAACAGGGTCTAGATCAGGGGTCTCAAACATGTGGCCCGCAGAGCCCTTCCCTGCAGGAGGTTTATCGCTCTTGGCCCTCCCACCCGGAAACTGCTATGCCGCCAGAGAAATGCCTGAGGGTAGGTAGAGCAGCGGGAAGCAGCAGGGGTAGGGTGAAGAGGAGGCAGAGAAGAGCAGTTGGAAGCAGCACACGGGGAGCAGCGCACTGGGAGTGGGGGTGGGGAGGAGCAGAGAGCTTAGTGGACACAGAAAACAACTGGGGGGGTGGTGGAAATCCAGGGGTAAGGAAAATTTGGCAGCCATAAGAATCTTATGGCCACCAAACTTTCTTCACCCCCAGGCCTCCCCAGTTGTTTTCTGTGGCCGCTAAGCTCTCTGCCTCTTCCCCCCCCTACCCCCGCTCCTGGTGCGCTGCTCACCATGTGCTACTTTCCGCTGCTCTTCCTATCCTCAGGCAGTTCTCTGGTGGCTTATCGGTTTCCGGAATGGAGGGGCCAGGAGCAGTAAGCCTCGCACACAGAGGAGGAGTGGGAAAAGAGGTGGGGACTTGGGAAAGGGGCTGAACTAGGGGAGGGAAGTTGGGGTGGAAACTTTGGGGAAGGGGTTTGAAGGGGACAGGGAAGGGGTTGGAAGAGGCAGAGCATGAGTGGAGTGGGGCTGCAGCCCAGCGCAGGGGTGAGCTTTAACAGAAGTAAAGAAGTTAATAAAAAAGTTAATAAATGTAATAGCACAATATATTACTCTTCATTTTTTTCATTTTTGACTATACTTTTGTATCGTTGCATGTGTAACACTGAAACTGAGTATGAGGCTCAGATTTGTTAGGCAGTGGAGTAGTTCACCTAAAGCAGGGCTCTCAAACACATGACCCATGGTGTTATTTTCTGCAACCTGTCAAGCTCCCCATGCCCCTTCTCTCCCCCCACTTTATTTCCTGCAACTGCCAAGCTCCCTGTGCCCCCCCCCCCCCCGGCCTACCTCCAGGCGTTTCCCACTGCCAAACAGCTGTTGGCGCTTTCCAGGAGGGAGTGGGGAGGAGTGGGGAGCTGTGTACTCAGAGGAGATGGAGGAGCAGGGTGGAGTGGGGGCAGTGAGGGGGGCGTGTCAGTGATGTGGCCTTCGGGCCAATGCACTAGTCCTCATGCGGCCCTCATGGTCATTTGAGTTTGAGACCCCTGGTCTAGATAATCAATGATGAGGACCAGAAAGGCAGCATTTTGCTCATCCAGCCCGTCATAATCCTTGCCAACAACTTTTCATGTACAATGGAATAGTAAAAGTGGTACAGAAATTGGTACATGATCAAAAAGCAGGCTGTGTGTGTCTCTCTCTCTCTCCCCCTGCTGCTAGTTCAGCGGATGGTTGTTTCTGAAAAATTTCAGAGATTTGTGATTCTGAAGGCTGGTAAAGAAGATCTGGCCCCACAGATCTGCCTAAAATATCATGCGGTGAGGCAGGGCTTTAAAAATTTACCACATACATACAAGATAATGATAGATATAAAAAGCTCCTTGGGTTCAGGAAGCCTACCAGCAACATCCAGGAGAAGTCAGCCTGCTCTGCTGACCTTAGATGCTAGGAAGGAGAGGATCCTGGAATTTTGATCCGAATGCTGTCTGTGAACCGTGCTTTAGGACTCTATCTGTTATATCAGTCTCTGTCTTGGAAGCGTTTGATAAATATGAAGCTGCACCATACCTACCACTCCTTCAAGGGGGAAAGAAAGTTCTGCTTTCCCTCTCCAAGGCCTTCTGCCTGCTGAGAGAGGTAAAGGTATCTCAGTCACAGAGACAGGCTTTCTGTTCTTCAAACAAACAAAAATCTCCTGTATTGGGACAAAACCGAGCCCTATAGAGGAAAAAAAAAGTCCAGAAAAGGCACATCCCAACTCCAGAACAATGGAACCATCCAGTATTTGGGGCATTCACCTGGGATGTTGTCTCAAGACACTGGCTCTCATGCTCCAGATGAGTGCTCTAACCACCAGGCTATTAACTATTCTGGGCTAACTCTCTCATTTTGACCAGAAATTCACTCCTGAATCTGAGAAACCTTCCCAATGAATTTTTTTCTTTGAAAATGATGTATTTCCTTTAAAAGTTTTGGTTTGGCTGAATTGGCATTTTCTGACAAAAAATGTTTTATTGAAAATGTCCCAACCAACTCTTATCAGGTACTTCTTTTCCCCCCGTTCTTCAAGACCCTCTACCTGCAACAAAGATGTGAAGGAGAAAAAAGAAGGTCTTTGCTACTGTAGCCATCCCGGGTTACCATGTTTGGGGGTCTTGCTTCCTCACAAAGAACTACAGTGGCTCTCTCTATTGCTGTTCATAGCATTCCCAATCAGAAGCAAGTTGAAACTGACATGCTCACCAAACATGCTCTCTCTGTTTTGGCATATCTGGTCTCAATATCTGAAAGCCACCTGGAAGACAAAATATGAGTCTCCAAACATATCCATGTAACTGGTGTAGCTACCAGCTATCAAGATCATCAAATGCCAGGATTAGGTATATGGTTAATTGTGTTTTTAAATCTTTTTCACATGCGCTCTTGTGTATTATCCCAGATCCACACAGATTGCGTGTTAGACGATTCACACAGAGCTTGTTCTTTTGAGGACTGATTAAACATAATTTAATTCTGAAATTTTATTCTAGAAAATTGCATCAGTTTGGATACATTTAAGTGGTGATACTTCAAATGCAGCTTTGACTTTTCTGAATCTGCAGTCAGCTTCACTTTCTTGTCCATAAATGAATGGCCTGAGCTGTACTTTGACATATTCTGTGCTAAATTTCATTTTAGTGAAGCACTGATTTGCTACTCCACCATGTTCTGGTCTCAAATTGAAATTCATCTGGAGGGTAGAGATTTATACACCATGGCAAGTGACAATAGGGAAGAATCACAGAAAGTCACCTTTTCCCTACACTGAACTGGGAATGTTACTGGGAAAAGGAAAACAAATATCAGAATAAAATTACATTGTCTTTATAGTTCAATGTAGAGCTTCACTCTAGAACAGAGGTTCTCAAACTAATTGAGACCGCGACCCCTTTTTGTGATCCGGCGGCACGGCGCGACCCCTCCGCAGAAAAGCCGCCAAATTACAAAAAAAAAAAACCCACCAAAAAAACAACAACCGTGCATGCGCCTCGGACTCCCATCCCCGCCACGGGCGGGCTGCCGGGAGCGCCCCGGTCCCTCCTCCCATCCACTGGGGGGGGCTGCCAGCTGCGCCGGTCCCCCGTCGCCGCCGCGGGCAGGCTGCTGGGAGCGCCCCGGTCCCCCGTCACCGCCGTGGGGGGGCTGCTGGGAGGGCCCCGGTCCCCCGTCGCCGCCGTGGGGGGGCTGCCGGCTGTCGCCGTGAGTTGTACGGGGTGTATGTGATGGGGTTGGCATGATGATGTCATCACTCCGGGTACTCATATGTGGGCGTATCTGCATGTGGGCGGACCCGCCTGGAGACGGATAGAGGTGCGGTGTCTGTTCCTAAGACCATCAGAAATATGTGTTTTCCGATGGTCTTAGGCGACCCCTGTGAAAGGGTCGTTCGACCCCCAAAGGGGTCGTGACCCACAGGTTGAGAACCGCTGCTCTAGAACCTACCGTAGACCCTCCTTTTGCTGAGTTTGCCTTAAAGATGTAAAGGAACAGCACATGTCCTTAAGTGTGATGTGGGGGGAAAAATGAAGGTAAGTAAATTCCATAGTAGAAAAGGGTAGGGCAAACTCCACTCCACCCCGCCCCCCTGACAGAATCCTCTGGTCCTCAATTGATTTTTACAGGTCATGTGAATAACGATATTTTAAAATGTGTCATTACTCTCTGATTTATAAAACATTTGTTCATTTATGCAAGGTCCAACCCAGAATCACGCCACAATACTATTTGAGAAAGCCATTTAATTAAAAAGTTTGAATTTTATTTTTCAGTTTTACTTTCCTTATTTTTTTAAAAACAGAACTAAATATTGCATGTGTGTGTATACACCTCTTTAGATCTGAAAGGAGGATGAATTATTTCTCTGGAGTACAATAACCACCTCTCAAACTTTCAGGGATGTGCTGTAAATATAATGGCTCAATTATGTATATAATGTATCAGCATTTAGAAATGTAACAGTAAGTTTCAAGGAAATTATTTTCCTCCAGCCATCGCTAGTTGCTCTCCTGTTTTTGATTAATTCTCCCATTTTCATTAGGAAAACTATATTTTATGCCAAGAAATCCCATCTAACTACTAAGCTCCCAGAATCACTTTGCCTTTAATTACTACCAATCTATTTCTGCTGCCAAATTACATAGAATGTTGGGAGAGAGGGAGAGGTGTTAGAATTCATTGCGAAGCAAAATAAGGCTATCTGTTCCCCTCAAGAACTAAGTGAATGAGGTAAAGGATAGAACTAAAGATTCAAGCTCTCAACGATAACATGCTCTGCTATTGACTAGAATGGCTTAGGAAATTACTTTTAAAAAATCTAACTCTATGTGAAGATAACAAGCTAATGTAATCACTTTTGCTTTCCTGAAGTACAGTCAACACACTGCATTGCAAATAGCAGGCACAAACAAATGTGCTATCATTGTTGCACAGGAAGTAAGATTTTAAATGACATTACATCCTATTTTAAAAATGCTTTAGAAGTTGACAGTTTCTAGTAACCCAGTACTTCAGTTGTTACAGCTGTACCATAACACTTAGTTTAAAGGAAAATACAGCATTGATGGTAATGATTTTAAAGGCATTACCAACAACTGTGCTATGAAACATGTATTGCCTCAAGCAATTTTTTGATGCCATTACTTGTGGGTATAGTTTCACTAAAATTGTTGATGATATCTGCTTCTTCCTGTGTATGTAGGAAAAAAAGGAACCATTTCTACTCACATCTTTTCCACCATATGACTCTAACATTAAAGAATTTAAGTAACATTCAGAAAAAAAGTTACCAAGGCTGTAGCTTATTATTAGGAGTCCTGTTTTCCCAGTTTAGGATGAAAACAAAATTTAAAATCTTCTCAAAATCAGCTCAGCAATAATTGTGCCATAGAACTTCAGTGCAGTTTAGGTACCATATTGCAGTAGTTTACAGAGCAAAGCAATTTAAGAAGATTCTTCCCAAAGTGAATTTAATCTACTCATTAAATTAAAATGAACATGCTTAACAAGTGTTGATCTGCCAGTCACCAGTTATCAGTGGGCCACAAAGTCTCCTCCAACATGGGAACTATTTTGCTACTTTAGAACAGTGCTGCTATACAAAGGCCATTAGAATGCATATTATTTGGATAATCTTGGGGTTTTTTACAGCAATATGGTTTAGGAGGCTTAGGAATAAAGGTTTCCCGAACACTGGTGGCAAAACTATAGCTGTCATCTAAGCAAGAAGCAATTTGAAAATGAAGATATATGAGGCTGGTGTCTATGGTTCTCCTTAAGATCCCCAGAATCTTCATAATGGAGGTATGGGGGGACAGAAATGAGGAAAGCAAAAAGTTATTGACTGTGGACATTTGCATACCACTAGTAATACCACTCTTGGTTATGAATAAATGCCACACAACTTGAGAACCATTTTATTCTCCTGGATTTAAAAAACAAAACAAAAAAAGGAATTGCATGGCAATCTAAAAGATGCACTGTTTAATGGTTGAATCAGTCTGCTGTGCAATGAGATGCCAAATGCCAAATGAATGAAGGTGCATCTTTTCAGAGAAGCTTCAGGGACTCAACGGCATGAAACATCTGTAGTACACTCCTGGTCTGTTGATAGATAACCTCTCTCTCATCTCCAAAACTGCTTTTGTCTCCTTTGTGAGAAACAGCCTTTGTTTCTAAGTTGCTTATGTGATGGACAGATTCTTGTCTGGACCACTTATTTGGAGGAGCAAAACACTGATCAACTCTGTACTTCTCCCTCTAAAAACTGACATTTATAGTAAGAATTACCCCATTTAGTCTTGACAAGGACATGCCCTTTATCACATTCTTTAGGACCTTTCACCACCAGGGAATGTGTCACTGGTACATGGTAATCCGAAACCAGTTACATTCTTCAAAAACAAAACATGGAGCTAATTTAAGTAGGTCTCCGGCGATCAAAAGGCCGAGTTCAGGAAATCAAGAAGAGAGAAGCAAACAGACTTGTAGTGGTATAAAGTCTCTGAAGGATGACTGGTTACCGATGCCTTATTATCCCATTGCCTTCACTGGTTGATCCAGTACACAGAAGCCTCATTCAGTTGTGAGTAAAGTCTGAAGTTATGTAAGCAGGTTCCATTTCAGAAAGAACAATATCCTGTTAACCTGTCTTGTAATTGAACCTTCTGTTATGGCTCCTATTTTAATATATATTTTATACCACCTTTCTGAATGAACTATATAAAAATATATCACTTAATATTAAGTTGCAAAGCTACTTCTCTAACTGAGACAGTGCCACATATCTCTAGAGTTTTGTATTACTGCCCACTAAAATGATTGATCGATTTTAAGCTTTTGGTTTAAAAAAAATTAAGTGCCTTTTTATTTGGCTAAGTCAGTAACACAACATTGTAACCTGAACAAACAGAAAAGACTCAGGATAAGATATGCAATGCTATGCTATGCTGTATTTAGGGAAGTGGCCCCATGTTGGAAGATACATTTATTACATGCAAGTGCTGCATGCAGGGATCATGTTGCTATTTTGTTTATTTAAAAAAGAGGCCAATAACAGGAAATAAATACAGGAAAAGCATGAAAATAAGAGAGAATAAACTACTTTTAAACAATGCAAGGGACACCAGGAAGCAAGTGCAACAATGTAATGCTTAAAGCTCATAATTTTAAAGGCAGAGGCAGAGATTGTAGTGAGGGAAATGGTTCCCTTGATTCAGTTTATTGAAGATGCCAAATAGTTATTAGTGCTAGATTGGTGTTATTTACCAAGGGACAAATGGCCCTGTCTAGCTAAAATATAGATCTCAGTGGGGGATAAGTGATGATACAGACACAGCATATTTTGGATAACATTACATACCTAGCCCCTTTGCTGAGCCTACTGTGGAGTGGGAAGCAGAGGATGAGTAAACTTGCACATTCCTGCTTCCTCATATTCTACCTGTTCTGTGTATACAAGGAGAATTTTAGTTTCTGGGGCTGTCAGTCTGATACATGGAATGAAATTGTATATGTACTTAAACATATATTAGTAGAATTTAAAAACTTTTAATGTTAATATTTCACATCCTGGAAGATTTTATGGAGTTTTGACATATACCTTAACTTCTTCTTTTGTAACTGGAGACTCTCTAAAGCTTATTCTTTTCTTTATTCTATAATACATAAGTAATAACCCCATGCTATTGTAAAAACAAAAACAAAATTTCCTTGATGAATTATCCTGTCTCAAAAAATTAGCAGTGAATTTGTTGTGAAAACATGCAGGTGAGGAGGAGTAAAATTTAAGTGTTTACTGGAAGAGTAAATAGATTATTTGTTGATCTGACGTGTAGGCTACAAATTCACATGATACTAAAGGACTGAAATCTAAATAAAGTTGTGACAATCTGAACTGATGAAAAAGGAAGTGCTTCATAAAATGCAAATTACTGCCATAGACAAGAGTCACTTTCAGTCATACCTACCAGTTACAGTGCATAAAAGCTTTTGTCCCCTCCCACCACATTTTTTTTTTTACAAATGTCTTTCAGTTAAACTGATTGTTTAGCATTAAAGCATAACCAAATGAATAGGCTAAAATGTTCTTTTGTTTCTCTTAATGCCCACCAAATAAAGGCAATTTTATTGTGTAAACATGCAAAGACAAAACTAAAATTTAAGGATTTTTAAAGTAGCAATTGCATATGGTAATACTGTTTGTATGAAAGAGGGTGCAGTGACAAGTGAATCAAAACAGTGTTTTCTCTTTGACCACTATGAGTCTAACTGTAGTTTATAATGATAGTGTTATATCTACGTTTCACAGATGTTACATTTAATGTAAATTTATTCCAATAGCCTTCAATTATTTTCCTGTTTCCTAGAATATCTGATTCTTTACCTTTTCAGTGCTATTTAAAATGTTTCACTGGTTTTGCATTTTCACATCATTGCTTATTCTGTAAAAATCCTTTCAAATACCACCTTACCAATGCTAAAAAGCTCATTTGCTAACACACATATTAGTGATTTTCCCCTTTTAAGCGTTGATGTTGAATTTAACAACAATCAAGTCTCCGCAAATCTCAACTCACATTTCGCAACTCTGAGATTCACTTTTAATACCAGTGTGATTGGAATTGGATTAGCAATTAATTCTATGCTATTGTTCTGTGGCAAATATGTGAAGCTCTGTTAGAAGATACTTGTCTTTTATCCCTGTTTCAAGAATTAAGACACTTGAAGGATCTTGTGGTGGCACTAATGTTTCGTATACATGCCCAGACTCTGTCATGAAGATTCTCCCTGCAATCTAATCAAGATGACTTGAGAAGGGATCACAAACACATTTAGAAACTGCCAAGTGAATTGGCAGCAGCAGCACTGCTACACCAATGTAGACCTAACCCTAATTCCTAGACTTTAAATAGGAAATTGTGGGGGTGAATATACATATACTTTTACATAAATAAGATGTAGTGCCCTTGACACCATGTGCATTTTAAGAAGCTGTTATTAAATGATGCTAGATTGTAGGTTATGAACCAAATAAAACTGAATGCCTCACATATTACAAATATCCTTTGCAACACACACAAAAATATTTAAAACACATTCAACAATTATGAACTACATTGTACAATATAGTAAACTAGAGGTCAAGAGAACCTGATTTCAATAAACAGCTTAATGCTACAGCTACTCAACTCTACAAAAGCCACTGAACAACTAGACAACAAATGTGTTTTAAAGCAGTTTCAAGAATTCTGGATTAGTTACTAAACCAAGGTCTCATCTTTCTTCAAGAAGTGATTTCGGGTGTGGATCTGGTAGATTAATTCATTTCACTGTTATGACAAAATATATACTATATAATCAAAGCTGTATGAGTGCTAGGCCTACGCTGTGTTTCCATCAGTACTCAGGTGGTAATTATTGTAATTCAGCAATAAAAATGTACAAAAAATGGCCTTTAACAGAAAGTCTTAGATGTTTCATATGTGGGACTTGACCTTGAAGTCCTGGCAGTGTACACAGCAGGAAGTAGAAAGACCTCCTGCTCCTGTGAAAACTTGAGTGGAGACTAAGCTCAGGCACCAGGACCAAAAAAGTGACATGACTTCCAGAGCTGTTAAGCAACAACAATTTTCATAGACTTCTATAGGAGTTGTGGATGCTCATCTCAGGGGTAGGGAGAAGGTGGGGGGAGTGTGTATGAATATCAGGACTCTTATTTAGGTTCCTAAATCTGACTTTCACTGCCTAAATATCTGAGTTTGAAGTTTCTGACTTAGGTATAGTCCTCCTCACTAAGTATCAAGACCCTTTCATGCACAGTCAATTTTAACTCTGTTCTTCGGAGCGGAAAAGAGAAAAAAGAGGCATGTTTGAAGGGACACGCGTGATGAAATGTAAATGAACAACAAACCTATCTGCTGCTGTCTTTGACCATAGGCCTGATATTAGGCCTGAGGTAGTTGACTAGCCACACACCAACACTCACTTGAGCAGAACCGGTTTCTCTTGTGCACCCAGTCATCCTAAGTAATTTTTGCCTTATGTCTATATACACAAAACTTTGCATCTATGCTGTGCAACATCAAACTCTTACTCTATCACCAGTAACATTAAACTTTATTTCACCACGTCATATCAAATGAAGTATCAGTAATCTTTGAATCAGGTATGAAACATTCAACAGCCAACAAAGAGCCAAAACTTTATTTTTCTAAGATGATGCATCTGGCCAACAAATCCAAATCTCCAAAATGTCTGTGTTTCCTTACCATATATTTGTAAGTAGTACAGTAAATTCAACTACCTTTATTTTAAGTCATTTTTTTGTCTCAAAGAAAGTTGATGATTTTTTTCTCTTAAATTTCCATGGTAATAGCCAACATCAAGACAACTGACTATTCATAAAAGGTGAAAACCTTTACTTACTTGCTACTTCCAGCGATGCATTATGACTCACAGCTTCACCAAGGTAATTCCTTGCAACACAGACATAGACTCCTTCATCTGGTCTACTTTTGCGTCCATGTACTATGCGTAAGAAAAATAAAGATCCGCTGGGCAGCAACATTCGATGGGAGCGAGGGTCATCTTTGTCAGTTTCAACTCTTTCACCCCCTTTATACCATTCAATAGTTGGGGTTGGCCTGCCTTCAGCCTTACAGTTCAAAGTTGCTGGTTCTCCTTTTGAAACAATTAAATCAGAAGGGTGCTCAACAATTCGAGGTGGGAAATCTTCTTGACGGAGACGGGAACCTATAATATAAAGAAACCAGTTTCCTTATTAGATCATAATTATACACAGTCACCATATGGAATCAGTGTTTAGTAATATGACAACTTGATTGTTAATTCACAGTGGTCGGGTATTATAGTAAAGATGGCTTTGAACAACTCAAATTTTGATCAACTTTTAATGGATTTCAGTATGAAAGTGCTTTTCCATAACTGAGCAAATTAAGAAGGCATTGGTCAAATAACAGTCTTATTCATTTAATGAAACAATTAAGTTATTAACTTGTCTACTGTTTTACAGTACAAAAATGAAAAACCTTTACAAATAACAGGGGAGTCTCGGTAAGAGTAGCGCTGCTATGGATGGGCACATAGAGTAGATTTGGATCTGGCTGACTGGCAAGCTGGAGACTTCTCTGGTTTATGCAAGGACATTAGAATGTAACATCTACGACCTCAAAACTACTTTCTTTTACTTGTACTGTAAACTCTTTTGGACGCTGACTAGGTAGTGCACAAGGAGCATAAGAAACTGAATGGTCATGGAATGAAAATACCTCTCAAAAACTTTCTGTACCAGGAAAACTAGAGAGAAGGTAACGTCAGTAAAGACTGTACTGCCACTCATCACAGTATTGAGGTGTTTATTCTCTAGTTCTCTATATCACTCACCCTGGGAACTATTCTACCACCAAATTAACTGAAAGTTGTGAACCAACAAGCTCCTTTTATAGAGGATGACACAATTCAGAACCTCACCGCACTCTCTCATATGGCCAGGAGCAATCATAACTACCTTTTAGATGGGTATATACCATAGGAGAATGGGACAACATACATTAGAGAGCCCTATGTACCACTTATTCATGAACCATTCTACAGTATAGATGTGAGACTACAAAGGTTTCCAATTTTTTTAAATTCAAGACTGCAGTCTCCTCCTCAGTTCTCTCTCTCTCTCTCTCTCTCTCTCTCTCTCTCCCCAACTTTTAAAACCACAGTGAAAGTTAGCCTCTGGGGTTAATAATTTTGATAATTAAAATTTTAAGTCAAAATTATCTATTATTATAGTAATGTGTGTTTTGAATGGCTATGAAACACAATATATAAAAATGTGTGATGTATTCACCACCAGTTACAAGACCATGAAAGTGGCATGGAAAATGAGACACGGAGATCCAGAGAGAATTCTGCTGTCAATGTAAACACAGAAATAACTGTAAAATGCAGAATTTACATGTAATGTTTATTTCACAGTCTCCTCACCTCAGGCTAATTAGTGTAAATTAAATTTCACACTAATCAGCCAAGAGTTAATGTACAATCCTAAAACTGGGGACTTTGGCTGACTAATTTTAAAATAGATCTACACTCTTTGGCTGACTAATTTTAAAATAGATCTACACTCTTTACGCAATGCAAGAAGACAGTTTCGTATGAACTCTTGTGATCAGTACATACATATCAACTCAACCACCAATCAAATGTGCTTTGTGGTCCTTTGATGAATTGCACCATAGTATGCTTATACAGAATATATTTGGAACATATTTGCATTAGCATTACAAATTAAGAAATTTAATTTAAAATATTAAATATAAAAATATATGGAGCCTAATTATACCAGAAAATTCCAGTTTGATAAAGGGATCTTTCGCTAGTTTGCTCACTTCTGCAGCCATTCATTTTATTCCAGAACCAAAGAGCCTCTCAAACCTATGAGACTTCAGCAACAAAAATGGGCACAAAATTTATTCTACATAATTTTTACATGCAAAGGCTAAGCACAAAAATATGATGAATCTTTAAGAAATGAAAGGAGAATGGAAGAAAACCCCTGACTTATTATCCAGTTTTATTACTATGTGGCTTTAGACAAGACACTCAGGGTATGTCTCTGATGGGCTCAGTCACAGAGACCCCAGGCCTGAACCCTCCCAATCCCAGAGCTGCAGGCTTTAAGTGAAAACCACTCAGCAGGTATCCCTGTCTCCAGCACCCAGACACCCAACTCCCAATGGGATCCAAACCCCAAATAAATCAGTTTTACTCTGTATAAAGCTCATACAGGATAAACTCAAATTGTCCACCCTCTATAACACTGATAGAAAGATATAAACAGCTGTTTACTCCCCCAGGTAATAATCAATTACACTGGTTTAATTAATAAGCACAAGTGATTTTATTAAGTATAAAAAGTAGGATTTAAGTGGTTTCAAGTAATGACAGAACAAAGTATGTTATCAAGCAAAATAAAAAAAACATGCAAGTTAAAGCCTAATACATTTAATAAACTGAATGCAGGTAAATCTCACCCTCAGAGATGTTCCAATAAGCTTCCTTCACAGACTAGACGTCTACTTAGTCTGGTCCCAATATTTTCCCCAATATAGTTCTTGTTAGTTCTAGCTCAGGTGGTAACTATGGGATTTCTCATGACTGGCCTCTTTCATTTTGTTCTGCCCCTTTTTTATAGCTTTGGCCCAAGGTGGGAATCCTTTGTGTCTCTGGGTTCCTACCCCTCCTCCTAAAGGGAAAAGCACCAGGTTTAAGATGGATCCCAGTATCAGCTGACATGGTCACATGTCACTGTCAGACCTCATTCTTCATTACTCATAGACTGGCCCCCATATCCACAGGAAGGCGTGCAGGCAAATAAAGCTGCATCTACAGTCAATTGTCCTAGTCAATGGGTGCCATCAAGGTCCTAAACCAACATTAATGGTCCAAACTTTGCATAATTACAATAGGACCTCAGAGTTAACTTCATATTTCTAGTTTTAGATACAAGAACAATACATATATATGAACAAGATGAACATACTCAGTATAACAGGGTCAGCAACCTTTCAAAAGTGGTGTGCAGAGTCTTCATTTATTCACTCTAATTTAAGGTTTCGCATATAACTAAACTATTGTTGTATGTAAAGTAAATAAGGTTTATAAATGTTTAAGAAGTTTCATTTAAAATGAAATTAAAATGCAGAATCCCCACAGACCGGTGACCAGGGACCCGGGCAGTGTGAGTGCCACTGAAAATCAGCTCGCATGCTGCCTTCGGCACGCGTGCCATAGGTTGCCTACCCCTGCAGTAGATTATAAGCTTTGTAATGATACCTTACAAGAGACCTTTTGCATATAGCATATTTCAGTTACATTATATTGATATTCCAAGAATATTTACATAAAGCCTATGGAGTGCAACGTCACAATGTCTACACTGCAATTAGATATGTCACTGGCCAAGGGAAAAAACAGAAATGAGGGATCAAAATAAGGTAACTAACACTTATAGAGCATTTAGAAGATCTAAAAATGCTAAATTTAACTATTTGAATGTATTATATTTTCAAATATTATTTTTTAAATGGCAAAAGCCTGCATAGATTCTGGGTAACCTATTCTGCATTTAATGGATCACACTAGTCAGCTAATAGCATAGTCGGCCTTCTTTATTATCACTACCAAATAAGGCCCAAGAACAAGACTACAAGCAAGTTTCTCCAAATATATTCTGTGTTCTTCTTATGCACTGTCCTTCAATTACCATAAACAGTAATAGTGAAAAACACTGGGCTCAAAACTTTCTTGAAATCTGAGACATTCTGATTTCCTTTGGGGGATCGGGGAGGAGGGAGAGTAGAGAATCTCACCTGAGGTCAAGTTCTCATGAAATTTTAGGAATTTTCATGTACTCTTTACACTTGTTTGATGGGTAATAGTAGAGAAGTTAAAATGACAGAACCGACCATTAACAGATTTCTGTGCTGATGCTTTATAAAGTAACTTTTTTCTGGAAAATTCCTTGAAGCAGAAGGGGACAAAGGTTGTATAAGTAGTTGACTGATGCATAGCAAGCATTAACAGCAAATTTAGTGACAACTGCCTGAGGGGATATAATGGCCTTGACAACCAAAGTTATAATCTTTCTGTGTATCTACACACTATTTTTTTAATCTTTCTTCCCTTTCACCTTGTTATTTAAGCTCCATTTATGTTGTATTGAGTAGAAGCAGCCTCAATTATCAACATAAATCTTACAGTGGCACCAATCCTGTAATTTTCTTGTCAAAAATACACCCCACAAGGGATATTTGGTAAAAATAGAAACACAGCACCTATTAGTTGCACACTGTATCTGGTGCTAAATGCACAGCTGAGCTATTTTTTTTCCAAACCAGACAATACTGTATTAGAGGCACTAACGAACTTGTGCTCCCTACTCTAGTATAATTCAAGTCTTATATCAGAAGTCAACAGGATGCCTTCTATTAGAGTGCACCATACTGATTACTTTCATGCTGCTAGTTAAATGAACAATATTATGAAAAATCATGTTTACAGTTTATTAGATTGTACCACAGCTATTTTTACAAGAATTCAGACCATGGACGAAACAAATGTGAAGAATCAAAAGAAAGATCACAAGGTTAGACAAAAAGAGTTAAGCTCCTTATGGCAAATATTGCCTTTATTCTCTCCTTAATATTCCATCAAATCTATTGATGCAATATACAAATATGAAATAATACAAAAGATATTGTTCCTTCCTAAGTGTAAGCCATCTGAAAACTCTTGATATGAAGGCAACAAAACATTATCCAGTTCCAAACCCAGACCCAAAGCCCCCATCACCTACCAAAAAAACCCATAGCACACACCACCATATCACCATGCTCCTAATGTCTCCAAAAAAAGGTTAGTTAAAGCATGAAACAGCTCTAACTCAAGACTGTATCTAAAATCTTCCCAGAAAAATTCTGAAACTTCAGTTAAAATGCATAAAGGAAAAATTATTTCCTCCAGCTAAAGATCAGTGAGAGAATCCACCCAAAGAGCTCCTGATGTAACTGACTTTGGGAATTTAGGAAGGTGCCTGTAGAACATTTCCTGATGGCCCGATTAATTCTTCCCATTTCATAAACTGAGCATTTAAAGTGAAATGTGTTTACTCTGAATGAATTTTCATTGAAAAGATTAGATCGGAACTGCTGCTATTGTGTGTTGTGTTCTTTATAGAGCAAAAAGAGGAATTTGGACACATGAGAACAGAGGATCATCATACTGAAGAAACTGTAGACCAGTCCCATGCTATCATTGTTGTTAGTTAGCCCAGAGACATTAGGACAAATAAAAACCTTGGTCTTTTTTCAGAAGTCCAGATCACTCAATGTTTGTGTCCATCAGACCTCACCTAAGTGACCATCCTGAAGCTCTCAAGGATACTCAGTGGTGTAGCTCTGTAATATACTCTTCCTTTTTCCACTTTGAACATGGGATTAGAGTTATTTGACTAATTGATTTTTTTTGCCGGAAGTGTTGAAAATTTTCAAATTTTTCCATGTAAAAGTAAAATCATTCCATTTTAAATTGAAGAGTGTTTCATTTGTGAGCCTTTTTGAACAAAATGTAAGTACATTTCCAAAAGAACATTAATTTCAAGTGAAAAAGTCAAAATATTTTGTTTTGAAAACTTTTGTTCAGAATTTTTCATTTTCTTTCTTTGGATGAAAACCATTTGGACAAATTCGCAAAATGTTTCAGTTGGAGTAAATCTGCATTTTTTGGTAAAAAACAGTTTGACCCAAAAAACGTCACCCAGCTCTAGTGAAGATTTTGGTATAAACACTATTTGTGCTGTACACACTGCCTACTTTAATTGGATCATATGGATTTGTTAGGAAAGAATAGATTGTCTTTTGGGTACTATGTCTCAGGTAATATCACCTTCAATATTGATGTTGCTTTATTTAAAAATCCAGAAGTCTAGCTGGTATACAAAATATAATATAAATGTACACAGTATGTACACTGAACCACTGTCCCGAAATAAAAGCAGTCAAGCCCTCTCAAACTAAGACTATTACCATTTACCCAGTATCTGTTCATAGAAAATGCCTGGGAAAACCACACAGGTTTTTCAGAAATAAGATGTAGTCAAGAATCTATATATATAAAAGTCAAATGGTGTATGCGTGCGTGTATGCGTGTATGTATGTGCACTTACTCCTTCCACACCGTTTGAGCTAGAGACTTGAAATTTGGTAGTTAGAGGTCTTAGGGTCCTAATCAGGGTAAGAGTCGAATTTTTTTCAAATCTCACCTCTGACGCCCCCCAGGGGTGAAATTCTTTAAAGCCCATTCACATCAGCTGGGCAGCTACTGTTCTCTGTGACATAGTTATGATGTCATAATACCCCCTCCAACGGACCCTGCGTTCGCTCAGCTCTCTGCCCCCTCCCCCCTCCAACGGACCCCGCACTCGCTCAGCTCTCTGCCCCCTCCCCACCTCTGACAGACCCGAGTTGGGTTAGGTCGGAGGGTAAGTGAGGTAGGGGTGTCGGGTTTGGTCGGGGGATGAGGTGGGGGTGTCGGGTTTGGTCGGAGGGTGAGTGAGCCGGGGGTGTTGGGTTTGGTCTGGGGGGTGGTGGGAAGGTGTTGGGGTGGGTGAGGGGTGAGGTGTGGGTGTTGGGGTTGGTCAGGGGGTGTTGGGTTTGGTGGGGGGGCAAGGTGGGGGTGTTGCATTTGGTTGGGGGGGTGAGGAGGAGGGTCGGGGTTGGTAGAGGGGTAAGTGAGGTGTGGGTGTTGGGTTTGTTTGTGGTGGTAGGTAGGGGTGTCAGGTTTGGTGGGGGGGGAAGTGAGGTGGGTGTGTCAGGTTTGGTCTGCGGGGGGTGAGGTGTGGGTGTTGGTCAGGGGGTGTTGGGGTGGTAGGGGGTGACGTGGGGGTGTTGGGTTTGGGTGGGGGGTGAAAATGTGAGCTGGGGTTGGTCGAGGGGTAAGTGAGGTGGGGGTGTCAGGTTTGCTCTCTGCCCCCTCCCCCCTCCAACGGACCCCGCACTCGCTCAGCTCTCTGTCCCCTCCCCACCTCTGACGGACCCGAGCAACGCTGGGTATTTTCGCTAGTTCTTAATAATATATTTTCACTTAGTTTATAAAGCAAAACAAAAAATGAAATGAAAAGAAACATGAATAGATAAAAACAAGACAAAATTTACCCTGTTTACTTACTTAACCGCATGGCTATAATTATATTTAGAAAAGCTAGGACATTCATTCACTAAGAGAAAAAAATCTGCCACCCTTACAATGAGCATTAAATTGCTATGCAACTACTCTCAATAAAAATCAATGGAACTACACCAAGTAATGCACTGCACAATTTGAATCCTACTCTAATCCCATCTGAGTCTCCTCTGCTTATATGGAGACAGACACAGCTGGTATGGAAGAGTGTGACCTTTACTTTTCCCTTTAACTCCCTACCCCCTGCCCACAATGGGCCTAACAAAGGTAAATTGCATACCTCCCCGATAAGATCTCATGGGATTGTTCCAAATGCATGCTGTAATTGGACATATTTAGGTTCAACGGAGATTTCCCAGTTGACAGTGCTATGTACTTGGGAGGTCTGTTTTTAGCCTGTCAAAGGGCATGTCTACTTTACAGTCAGAGGTGTGATTGCAGCTCACATAGGCATACCCAACCTCGGTTTACTCCAGTCGACTCCAGTGCAAGCTGCATAGGCCCACTTGGAACTCTGGGCACACAGGCACATTCCCAGCCCGCCCTGGCATCTGTGCTGCCATGTCTTTACTGCTATTACTAGGTGGAGTAACACAACCTCGGACTACAATGCAGGGATACTCAAAAGTCTTAAAAGCTAATTATCAAATTTTGTTACCTGCAGAATCAACCCCCTAACGCACCCAACCTTCTTCAACATACTATTGTCAGCAGAAGTGGACTTGGAAAACCAAAGTGATAGGTGATTCAAGTCCAAGTTTCAATTTTATCAGAACCCCCTTCCCCTTGTAGTGGGGCTGCTGCCCCACTCCAGTAAAAAAAGGGGTTAAAACAGCCTGGAGAAGGCTGTTGCTGGGAGGAAGCAGAAAATTTGGGCTGATTAGAGTAGCAGCCACAGCTGTGGCCAGCCCAGTCAGGGCCCAGCTGGCCCTTAGAAGAGGGCCGTGGCCAGGTGCTGAAGGCAGTCTCTCTCTCTAGGCTCAGAGGGAGCAGGTTGCCTGCGGGACAGGATATCTGAGGTGGATCAGTCCTGGGGGGAATAGGCAAGGGAGCTGGGGAGCTCCAGCCTAGCAATCCCCCAGGCTGCAGGCCTGAAGTGAGGCATAAGGAGGGTACTGGGGGCTAGGCAAAGGCAGCTGGTCCAAAAAAACTCTTTGCCTATGATGACTGGCTCTTACACTGCAGTCTACCCCAGGGACGGGCACTTGATGATGACTGGCAGTAGCCACGGACTGAGGCAAGGTGGGGATAGTGGGTTGGGGGTTCCCCAGTAAGGGGAGACCCAGAGGCAGAGTGTAGGGATATTGCCAGAGGGCAGCCCCCCAGGAAAAGGGGCACTGGAGTTCAGGAGGCACATGGGGCCAGTGAACAGTGAGACTCCAGCCTGCAGAGGGCGCTCTGAGCTGCAAAACTAGCTAATTGCCAGATGGCGAGAAGGAGGCGCCACAGTGGTGAGTGACCACTACACCCTTAAATTCTGTTGTGGGGTGTGAGTGATTCGTTCAGATAATGGCCCATCTCTGAATGTAAGCTATATTACAGAAACCCACTGTTGCAATAGGAGTCCACAACTTGAAAGTCAATACATCTCCTCCAACAGCTAGGTTTTCTTCAGAAACAAACAGATGTAAAGTACTAATCACTCATTATAAACTTACGGGATATATTGCAATTTGACATAGAAGAATTGAAGGAAAAGCAAAACATGGGCATCTGTCCCAACACAGAGAAAATGCAGCCCCAACCTTTGCTTTGAGATCAGTTATCTACACAAAATATTGGAGGCAGACATCTACCATTTCAGAGAAACATATATTTTGGACCACAGGAGCATGTGTGGTAAAAAATCCTTCAGGATACATGCCAATTGTTCTGGGACAGTCTTTTGTCTGCTCAGTCAACCACTAATCTGTATTTTCTGACAAGTAACTTCTGTTTATAGACAGATTATTTTCAGCTAAAAATCGTTAAGTGTCATTATCCCTGGAGGTCTTGACCCACTTCCCCTTATTTATTTGTAAGTTCTACAGTTAAACAACTATCTCCACCTTTGAACGTTCTTATGTCCAGTACATTTATGTGGCAATGAGACTGCTCATTCCTCATACAAGGCCCATTTCATGGCCAAAATATATTCAGAAACCTACAGAATTAGTGTCTGTTTTGAACAGCAACTATTCCAAAATCTCTTTTCAAAATGTTGCAGTCTCCCATCCACCACAGTAGACAGAGAATTAAGGAAGAATAACTACAAGTTAGTCTTCAGATTTTTCCAAGACTCAATTCAGTAATAACAGCAGCTTTGCCTTTGGAACTGCTTCTCAGCATGAGTACAACAGCCTGGAAGAACCACCCAAAGAGTGAGCAGAAATTGCATTTCTGAAACTCTCTCCTGTGAGAGTTTTTCCTTGTATCCCCTCAGACACAGACAAAAGTATTTTTCCACATAACTGACCACCAATCCTTCCTTGTTTAGCATCTGAAGAATTTTATTTACTGCTGCAGTTGCCACTGAGTTTTCATAGGTGACTACCAATATGTATCTTTTTATCATAGTCCTGCTACTGCTTCTATGATTGACTTCTTAAGTACTTTAAAGGGACACACTTACATGAAAATCAGCACAAAGCCCACCTCAGAGAGATTTCTAGATTCTTGCCACCCAATGGACTTCTTAGAAAACTAGATACAACAGGAAATTGGCTTGTAATAATATTGGATACATACATCTTTTAATGCCAAGCAAGGAAAACAAGTTTTTGAACTCATTTTTTAAAATGTGTTTAATGGCATGATGGGTTAGCCATTAAGTTGGAAATAGGTCCATTCCTTCTCACTCTCCTAGAAATTTTTTTTAGGACAGCAACTAGACCCTTCAAAGTATGAGACAGAACTGGGAACAGCACCACTGCAATGTCTAACAAATACTGGCAATAAAATGTTCTCATATTTTTGGGTATTCACAGGAAAAGAAATAAGAAGCTATTCTGGGTAAAAGAAAGAATAATATTGTACTCTAATTGCTATCCCTTCCCAATTGCTTGCATGCAAAACTTTCACTAAGTTCAACGAAAACTGAAGTGATCCTCTTTTAAAAATAACCCAGGAGAATTAGATCTTTATATCAGAAAGATATTTTTTCAGTTGGTGTTGGAATATATCAGAGAAGCAAGAAAATCAGCAAAAACGAGGTGCGCTGCCTACAACTTCTGTAATTAAGATTTGACTCCTGGTAAAGGACATAAGTTCAATGGAAAAAATGGAGAAGGAGGAAGCAATGTCTCCAACATGGAACAGAGAAGGACTGGAACATCCAATCACACTTTCCTAATTTAAAAGATAACCCTAACGTGTGTTATGTTGCTAAGACACCATGAACCTGATTATATTTCTATTCAAGCTACCACACTATCTGAAGATGTCAAAAGCAAATTGCTTACTGTATACTTATGGCTGAAAAAAATAAGACGACTCTGAAGTTGCCTCTGCTGTATCTGTCTTTTCCCTGAAGCAAAAATTGTCAGTTCCCCCCCCCCCTTTTTTTTTTTACTAACAAACAAACCAACCACCTCCTCAAATCTCCAAATCCAGACTGATCCTGATGCCTGGCAGTTACCATTAACTGTTGGAGAAATTCAGATGGCACAATATGCTAAAAATAACTGATTGTAATGTGGAAAAAAAATAAGGCAAAGCAAAATTATATGAATCAGTGCATTATGTTTTGTAGCTCCCTATTAATTGTCTACATCACACTAATTTTGAGAATACGTATCAGTCTCAGTTAGTAAAATCTGTCCGCATTTTGGTTCGCAACACTCTATGCATCCTTAATCAAATTAAATTTTAGAAAGAGTATTGAAAGCTTTAATTTGGGAACTTTAAATATTTTTAGTAGTATACCTTATGTGACATGAGTGACAACTTGACAGAAAACAGGCTGGAAAGACACTCTGTGTATTCGCTCTACTACAATAATAAAGTTTATTTCCCAGAAGCAGTTAAAACATTCTAACTTTTTAAAATTATCATATTTCATGGGGAAAAATACCCACTCAAAATGGCAATCAGAAGATATGTGCTTTCATTTTCTCTGTGAGTCATCATCATCATCAAGCCAAATTCCAAAGGAATGTTGCCTCTTTGCAGATCAGAGACCACCTGAATTGAGCTTGAGCAAAATCATTAAAGTAATCTAGGAGTATAGTCACTTTATGGACACCACTGGAAATACTATTGCATCACTCAAGCTTCTGGCACCCACAACTGCCAGCACTGTAGCAGCATTCCTGGTTTAATCACTTCAGAATTCTTTCAATCTCATAATACTTCCATGCCAAAAAAGCCACCTGCACTGAACCAGTGCTAATTGCGGCATTGGCTGGGTTCAGTTTTGAATATTTTCATTTCTGATACTGTCTTGCTACTTTCATACATTCATAGATTCCAAGGCCAGAAGGACCATGGTGATCATCTAGTCTGACCTCCTGTATAATACAGGCCACAGAACTTCCCAAAAATAAAATGTGGCTATGAAGCAGCTGAAGGTGACTAAGAGTCAAAAACATTAATCCTGTGTTTTTCAATCTCAATTTTCTTGCCACAGTTTCCTGGCCAGCACACTTCTGAAAAAGCACGAATCTCAAAGTTCAGGCTTTTCAACTGCTTGTGGGATGGCTTTAGCTATTTTGGACAATATTTAGACCTTCCAGACATCAACTTGACATTTGCCAGGAGCATGCCTGAATGGCCCTTTCACAAGGTTTAATTGGTCATTGTCACCTCAGTGGCAGGAAAAAACAAATTAAAAAAAACACCTTATTGGCCATTTCAGCTACAAAGACAATTGACCAGATTTTCACAGGTAGTCAGATTCACTGTCAATACCTTTATAACAAGAATTTACTAACCCAGGAGAATATTCCAAATTAAATGATCACCATATCACCATACCAAGCCAACCCGTAACACTGACATTGAACAAACCATTAAGTCTTGAGAAAAGTTACCTTTACCATGCAGCTTTGTTTACCATGTTCCACTCTTCTGTAAAGCTTTGCTTTACCATGCAAGTGCTGTACTATAGGTTTCTACTGCACTTAGTAAAAATGGACCATGATCTGGTTGGCCACTAGGTGTTCCCAGAATATAAATGTTAACATTAATATTGGGCTTTGTAACATGCTGACTTTTACTAAAAACTGCATCCTGTTAGGGGAGGATCCTAGAAAACATGATAATGGGTTTTTGACCCAGTGGAGCAGCCCTCAAGTAGCAATGACTAAAACTTGGAAAAAAAACAGACAAGCCTTGAAGGAAGGAAGCCAAAGTGCTTCAAAGCAGAGAAGAATCCGTGAATTGGAGTAAAGGAATTAAAAGGAGCAGCCAAGCCTGAGGCGGCCTGGGGTTGTTGTTATTTTGGAAGTATCCTTGTTTGTTTGTTTTAAAAAAATCAGATTCCAGAAGAGCTGACTTTATTTTGACTTTGAGACGATAGTTTTATTTGCAGTGGGCTGGGGTTTTCACCTGCTTACAGGCTGCTTGTGGCAAATGAGGCCATTTTATTCAACAATTTATAACTTTGTCATGTATATAATTTTGGAGAAAAACACAGAACATACAGACACTTTCTGAGCTTAATAATTTTCTCTTGGATGCTCAGCCCTGTGTATGCATAGTAGTACAGTAAATGTCAACTATATTTCTCTCAGTACTATGTATACTGGTTGTGTTGTGTGGGCGGTTGTGGTGTAGGTGGGGTGGTGCAGAGAGATCTGTCCAGGTGGAAAATGAGGGATGTGCACTCCTGTGAATGGCTGTGTGTTTTGGATGTTACTGTGTGTGCTGGCTATGCTGATTTGTTATGCACTGGAGTGTTGTGGGGATTTGTGTGGGTGGTGAATGAGGGCTGTGTATTGCAATAAGGGGTGTGTGTGCATATTTGGGGTTATTGTATATGCTGGTTGTGTGGGTAAGTGTGTTAATTTGTGTCTAGCTTAATAGAAAAAGCAGTTTTTAAACCAAGGTCAAAGCAAATGACATTAAAACATTTTTATTAATTACTTTATATTACCCAAAATATGCTTGGTATTCCACTGAATGCTTAGGGAAACTGGATCCTTTTCCCAGAAGAGTATCCATTCACACGCCTCTATCCAACAGGCAGTCAATGGGAAGTTAATGGGAAGACTCTCCTGAGTAAAGTGAGGCATATGTGGAAGTGACTGCAGGACTGGACCTAAAATTTTAGGTGGGACACTATAAGTGAGGGGAACAAAAACTGCCCTAGACATTGCATGAAGAAAAAGCCCAGGAATGTGATTTAACTAGACTATAACTTTATTAAGACAGATAGCTGGGAACTATTCAGCAATAATTTGTCCAGCACAGGTTAACCTTCCTATTGTAATTCAGTCAATCTGGTGGACAGCTGCTGTCAGCTCCCCTTCCTATTTATCTGGTCCCAGAACTATTTCTAGGACCCCATCACTCTCCCCTCACACAAAAAGGTTAAGGAGGCTGTCTCCTCACTGCACCAGACATTCCCTACCTTCTTTAGGAGCCTTTCTCCTAATCCACTTCCACTTCCAATTTCCATTTTTAAAGGCACTGAAGCCCTTGTTGAATGAGTACCTGACCTGAGGATCTACTAAATTGCAACAAAATTAATTTTATAATCTAACTTACCTACTGGAGACCTGACCAACCAGGCAGTGAGGGGAAATTCCTTACTAGCCCCATAAGACAACTAGCATGAGCCCACAACAAGATCCTAAAATTCAGTCCTATTCAAAGGGAGCGGTAGGGAGCTTTATTCCCCAGGGCAGGATGGTGTCTATGGGCAGAATGAAGGGCTTACTAGCCATCCCACTGGGTGCCAGGATGTCAGTAGACTTATGTTCCACTCTCCTGTACAACCAATGAATTACAGAATCCCACTCCTCCTCAAGGCAATAAGGAAAGGGATGTGTGTGCTGCAATTCTTAAAAGGTCCAAGAATTCTTCTGCCCACCCTCTACCTACCACAGGCCCAGACAATGACATTTCTTCCACCACCTCTGAGGTTGTGAAGGACATTCTAGCAATCTACCAGTGTGGTTACTCTGGGCTTGTCTTCATTGCAGGGGTAAGTCAACCTAAGTTACACTACTTCAGCTATGAATAACATAGCTGGAGTTGACGTAGCTTAGTCTACTTACCCCAGTGTCTTTTTTCTCTGTCTTGACAGAAGACGCTCTCCAGTCAACTTCCCTTTCTCTTCTCAGAATGCTGGAGTACCAGAGTTGAACAGAGAGCACTCTGTGGTCTTCACCAGACTCGCTAAATCGATCCTTGCTGCATTGATTGCAGCAGCAATCTCCCTGTTAGCAGAAACCAGCCCTCCAGATCTTGGAGTACAATTTGTTTTTAATATTAAAAAACAAGGAAGTATTCCAAAAGATTCCCAGACAATTATTCTATAATTTTAAAATAAACTTCAGTTTGTTTCCCTACAAAGGTAAATTAAATGTCAGAAATGTTGTCATGATCCTAAAGTTACATATTAACATGATTTGAGCATCAGCACAGGAGTAAGTTACGATTTAGAATTTCAACTGCCTACATAATTAAAGGACAATGTCAGATTAAAAGCCATTAAGTAATCATATCTCCTTACTTCTGTTAATATTTTGGGCTATTAACAATTTGGATTTAATACAATTCTGATTTTTCTTTCCTTATTTATAATGACTTAACTTTTGTCCTGGCACTCAGTTTGGATAATAAGAATAGATTAGACAGTTTCAGTTCTTGTTTTTTATTGCACTAAACACAATGTTGCCCTTTTTCAGCTGCACACACAAGAGTGGAATATTGAAATCCAAAACAAAATGCTGTTTTCATTGCATAGTTTCAAACTGCACAGACACCTTCCTACTGATATTAGTTAGTGGGCTTTCTTTTTAAAGACGTGTGCATACCTAAATTTTCAGCAACATTGCATTACCATTTTAAAATCTATCAGTATATTAAAACATCTTTCCAAAATTATCTCAATTCAAATCGAAAACCGACTGACTAAATTATGTAGCATGAAAGATAAAATGCTTTTAGTGCAGAGCAATAAATTTCCATCACGAGTTCTCTGGTATTTGAAAAGAAGAGGAAAAATTGGTCTCTGATCCCACAAGCCTAGAAGTGAAACATCTGTTGAATACATAAGGATATTGTTGGCTAAGTTACAAAGCAAGGGAATAGTCCATTGGTCAGTGCACTCTCAATGAAGAGAGGTTTTTGTTTATTGGAGTAAACCGAAACTAATATAGCATTTTCAGAAATCTTATAAAATAGTATACCAGCCATTAAAATGTTGGCTAATCACACCCTTTGAGGATATATTTCAGATTGCTTGTATATTAAAAAGTCAAATTGTACAGCACAGCAATTAGCATGGATATGTATTTTATACTGAATGCAGATGGCTGTCTTTGGGGGGGGGAGCAACTAGGATAAAACTGTTTTACTGTGTTGACAGTGTTATGTAAAGAGATCTGAACTTGCACACTACAATGGAATTCCATTTATCCAGTCCCCCGACAAACCTCCTGTTCTAGTGAGCTACCAATGCTTCCTCCTCTTTTTCTGACTCCTTGACTACTGACTTACAGCTATCAGAACATGTTTTGTTGTCCCCCAGCAGTTCAGAAATACAGATTGTGGTGCATCTTTAAAGATCTTCCTCGGTTTCTTAAACTTACAACAAAAAATTAGGAGTCTTCCCCACATCCAGCTCTTTTAAAAACCATCTATTTACATCCTGGTGGACTGCACAGATTAAAACACTAACAACTGATTCACTTGCAGAAGTAGTCAGTGTATCATATGAAGAAAGCAGTTTCCACACACCCTTAAGCATAAAATAGTCAATAAGGTCTTAGAAGGCTATCACCCAATGAAACTGACCTTACCAACTCAAAGTATGCAGCTGATACTGTTGATATCAAAGCTTTTAGTCTCCCCTTTCTAAGCAAGGCAACTGAAAAGCTAGCTCAAAGAGCATCTCCAATTTTGTCCTGCCTCCGCCACTCTTTGGACTTTTTTCAACTGGATTTTAGACTTGGTCATGGCACAGAGATGGGGCAGATCATGCAGGTGGAACATCTCCTTGACACAGGAAGCATGAAAATATATACACGGGATATATCAGTAGCATTCACCATATTTAGCCAGAAAATGCTGCTGATGCACCTCAGAGTCCTAGCAGGGCAGTATAGAATTACATTGATCTGGTTCAGATATCCTAAGACTTGTATGATGAGAAGTATATCTACACTACCCGCCCGGATTGGCGGGTAGTGATTGATCTATCGGGGATCGATTTATTGCATCTAGTGTAGACGCAATAAATTGATCCCTGAATACTCTGTCAACTCTGGAACTCCACCACCACAAGAGGCGGAAGCGGAGTCGACAGGGGAGCGGCAGCTGTCGACTCACCGCCATGAGGACGTCCAGGTAAGTCGACCTAAGGGCTTGTTTTCACTACCTGCGGTAGCAATTGATCTGTTAGTGATCGATTTCTCACGTCTCGTGAAGATGCGAGAAATCGATCACCTGCAGTGCCCCCATCGACTCCGGAACTCCAGCTCGCCGAGAGGCGCAAGATGAAGTTGACGGGGGAGCATGTTGCCGTGAGGACAGCAGGTAAGTCGGCTGCAGATACGCCAACTTCAGCTACATGATTCACACAGCTGAAGTTGCGTATCTTCAATCGATTCCCCCCCCCCCAGCAAAGATCAGCCCAAAGATACGTCGACTTCAGCTACATGATTCACACAGCTGAAGTTGCATATCTTCAGTCGATTTCCCCCCCCCCCCCAGCAAAGATCAGCCCAAAGATACGTCGACTTCAGCTATACTATTCACATAGCTGGAGTTGCGTATCTTGTCGACCACCCCCCTCCAGTGGTAGGGTGAGTGAGTACACCTCTGCGCCACCCTTTTACCACTCTCCTAGCCTCAGTTTAATATTTTCATAAAACCACTGGGAAAAAAATAAATAATCAGGAACAGGTTTAAATTCCAGACACATAGAGAAACCATCCAGCTCCATTTTTTTTTAACTAGTGCAGACTGCATCATCTTCCAGCTATCTAAATACTGAAGCGATATCAGTGCCTAGATGAGACTAAATCCAGCTACGGTGAAAATGATTACAGTGGAAAGAAGTGAGAACTAACTAAGCCCCTTCTCCTGTCAAGGGCATCTATCCTCCAATTACCTACAGGTTCCATGTGTATTAATGGGAGGGAAAATAACAAAAAAGTGCATTTTTACTTCATATAACTTCTGGAAAGCACTCAGTTACCACAGTGACGAACACAATATCTAGACAGATAGACCTTGTAAGTAACTTCTTCAGAGTTTCTGAACCAGGCATATACCAGAAATCACCCAAATCCCTTGCAATTTTGCTAAACTGGATTCTATTTTTCCCATGATTTGTGCCTCTCCCTTATAGAAGGGGATTCTACAGCACACTCATAGCCAGATATCTTTAGGTAGTTAGTGATTTTGTTTAAACAAAATGTTTTTATTCAGCAAATGTGTTCAAGTTACAGTAAAAAACAACATGAGTTTCAAATTGAATCTAAGACTAAAGCTCCTTAAGTAAAGAGGCTTTGAACTTCAAGCATACTAGTAAGATTTATTTTATTACCCATTAATATGTGCAAAACTTATAAGCAAGAAACAAAACAAAAAAAAGAGTCCACTGTACACTCTAGCAAATGAAATCTATCTATATTTTTCCCTAGAGAGATATCAAACAAAGACCAATTTATCAATTGCTTTCCTGAGTATTCATGGCAGTTTTCTCAGAAGATGTGCAGCTAATTGCTTAAGTGTTCAGCAGTCTGAAGTCTATTTAAAACATCCAATATGAAGTTTTAAATTATACTATATAATAGTCGTACTTGAGCAAGATATTTAAAAAGCATTGATTTTGGTGAGTTATGAACTACTGCAAGACGAAGTACTGAAACACAATTTTAATGATCATTGTCTAGAGTCATTTATACTTTCAGAAAACAAAAATAGCCTTTTAAAGGATTAGTAACAAATCCCTGAAGGAATGCAGCCAACTTCAGTCTTTTTAAACCTTATAGTCAATTCTGACATACACTGAGCATTAATGAAGACAATGTTTACAACTGACATAGCACCTTAAGTGTGAGAATCTTACAAGTAAATAAAAACACTATCAACCCAGCTTATTATATCTTGTAATCAAAATGAAAAATATAAAAAGATGACAGATTATGACTGTTGGGGAGAGACTGGAAAGTGCAATGAAGAGGTCTATTAATAGGAAAGAAAATTACACTTGGGGACTTAGTTATTTAACAAAAACAGGTAAATTTTGTGTTGCATATTCTTATAATATTTTCAATTTTATGTAATTTTAACAACTGAGGATTATTGTTGAAAAGCTTCAGAGCAGAAAGGTGTTTGAAGACAGTATTGGATTACAGAAATGATGGTCAAATGGAGCTTAAAATAAATTTCCAAGAAAAAGGGAAGACGGAGTGAACATGACTGGAAGAAAGACACAAAGGAAGCACGAACTCTTGAAGCGTATGGTGTGAAAGGAAATAAGTGGAAGTTAACAAAAAATGAGGAAAGAGATGTAGGCCATTGCAGAGTTGTTTACTGCTTTGAAAGAAAGATCCAGCTGCTTGAAATTAAAAGAAAATGAGTGAAAACCAATGAAAGGATTTGAATAATGGAGAGACACTATTGAAGAGGAAAATAAAGCACAACAACATTACAGACAGACCAGACGACAGTGAGATGAAAAAGGAGGCCAAAGAGGGGAAAGCTACACTAGCCAAGACAAGGCAGGAACAAAGACCCATATCTTCAAAGGAATTTACATACCTAATTCCCATTTACTTCAGTGGGAGTTTGGTCCTGATCCTCAAATGAATTTTTATACCCAACTCCCACTAAAATAAATGGGAGTTAGGTGCCTAAATTTGTTTTAATATCTGGGCCAAAGTCTACCAGCATTTTTAGTGGTAGGAATGGAGAGGCAAGTGACAGAGGTTTTTGAGATGGCATAAAGAATGAATGAACAGAACTTAGTGATCATCTACAATTGGGGTGGGGGACTGTCAGGTTGAGTTGGGGGGGAATTCTCCATTAGGTTTTGAGCAATACAGTTATATTTATAGAAAGTATGCATGATACAGTAGCACCCACTGTATGCTAGGTGCTTTCCAAATACTAAAGAAAAAAGTTCCTACTATGAAGAATTTACAATCTATGAACAGTCAAGTAGACAGAGGAAAGAAGTAAAAGAAAATAAATAATGTATAGGCAATTTCCATCTAGATTTTAAAAAGCTGTTGAAAAATTAACATGGGATAGCAAGTTTTCCTTTTTCCTTACACATAAACACACACTAATTATATATTATATATAATATTATATATATATATATATATATATATATATATATATATATATATATATATATATATATATATAAAAACAAGAAAATCTAATGAATTTTCATAACTTCAAGTTACCCTAAGAATAAGGATGTAGCAAATTCAAAAAAACCATTTTCATCTCAAGCACAGCTACCTCATCTACAACTCAGAAGTAACGTTTCTTATTCTGGAGTTAAGTTATCCATGTACTAAATTTGCACGTTCCCCTCAAATACATTACACAGTAGACACATTTTAATTACCCTCTTTCCCCTCCTAGACTACATCACAAGAATTAGTCCAATGCTTCTAGCAAGATAAAAGTAGAGCTGGAATCTTTATTGCCAACACACATTAATCTCACTAGAAACTCATGCTTTTAAAGTAGCAACATTCATCTCTATTACAGCTGAGGTAAGCTATCAGCTATGACTTGAGAGATGGACACAAACTGCTACAGGATTTGTTTCCACCTTTGCTGAGCACTGTCTAACATATATTTAATCAAGTTTCTGCTATCAGGCTTTAAAAGCAAATAGGTGCTGCCATTCCATATCAAGAACATAACTAGCACATATTTTGTAAAGTCATAAATGTATTATGATATATTCAGATGCTTTCCATGTAAACAACTACCCGAACAAACAACTCTTCAACCTGAAGCAAGCCTTCCAGGAAAGGCTGAATGCTTTCAGGGGATTAATTAGATGGAGCCACTAGGCCTTCAGTCTCACAGCCGCTCCCTGGTGCCCTGTGCAAATACTAGGAACCAAAAGCATATCTAGCGGGTTACTAACAAGTATCAGTTGCCTATTCTCGATAGGTAGAGTACTAATCTAATTCTTTTTACTGGTCTAATGTGCCATTACATGGCTAATCAGTAGATTTTGCTGTGGACATATCAATTTGAAGGTACAGTAAACCCTCGATTTTGCGGACCTTGATTTAACGGACTTCGGATTTAACGGACAAAATTTCCGGTCCGTATGTCATATGTGAAAATTAACACCCTGTTAATTTTAAAATGCTTTTAACCAAGATTTGCTTATAATTAAATTAACAGGTTATTTTTTGTTATTAATTCACTGTTACAGTAGACTCCCGATTATCCAGGCGCGGGTTAACCGGGATGTCTAAACGGGTCGGTCGGGGAAGCCCCAAAGCGGCGGCAGGCTCAGCCTTATGAGCTGGGGTCTCAGCCTGCTTCCAGCCTGGGTGTAGGAAACCCCGGCTGGCAGCAGGCTGAGACCCAGGCTGGCAGGAGCCTGGGGGGAAAGCCCAAAGCGGCAGCAGGCTGAGTGCTGAGCCCGCCACCGCTTTGGGCTCTCTCCCCAGGCTCCTGCCACCTGCCCCACTCAGCTCCTGCTGACAGCCTGGGTGCAGGGAACCCAGGCTGACAGCGGGAGCTGACTGGGGCAGGCAGCAGGACCCCGCCTGGCAGGAGACTGGAGAGAGAGCCCAAAGCGGCGGCGGGTTGAGCAGTCAGCCTGCCGCCACTTTGGGGTTCCCCCCGGTGGATCCTTGCCAGCCAGGGTCTCAACTTGCTGCCAGCCTGGGTGTAGGAAGCCCAGGATGGCAACGGGCTGAGACCCCGGCTGGCAGGAGCCTGGGGGGAAAGCCCAAAGCTGCGGCAGGTTGAGTGCTCAGCTGGCTGCCGCTTTAGAGTTTCCCCTCAGGCTCCTGCTAGCCGGGGTCTGAGCTCCCGCTGCCAGCCTGGGTTCCCTACACCCAAGCTGGCAGCGGGAGCTGACTGGGGCAGGCGGCAGGAGCCTGGGGAGACAGCCCAAAGAGGTGGCGGGCTGAGCACTCAACCTGCCGCCGCTTTGGGATTTCCCCCCAGGCTCCTGCCAGCCGGGGTCTCAGCCCGCTGCTAGCCTGGGCTTCCTACACCCAGGCTAGCAGGGGAGCTGACTGGGGCAGGTGGTGGGACCACCACCATCACCACTCCCCCTTCTCCCCCCGCAGTAGACGCGCGATTATCCGGGATTTTATTAACCGGGATTAAGGTTTTCCGGTTCATCCCGGATAATCGGGAGTCCACTGTATAGAAAACTTTTCTATGAAATTAAACTTTTCATACATACTTAATTTTAATTACACAAATATGTCTACATAAGTAAAAACAGGTAAACTAACTAATTTGTCAATTTTTTAACATACGCATTCAGAAAACCTACTTTATTATATAACGGACTTTCGGCTTTAACGGACACCCCCTCACCCGAATTAGTCCATTATATCGAGGTTTTACTGTATGTTTATTTGATGACAATCTATCTTGTACCTAATTTTAAAGAAACATGAAATTAACTTAATCTGGTGACTGCAGAAGAACACCAATTTATTTGCTAATATGTTTGATTTTGTTTTTGAAATAGGTTGTTGCCCTTTTGCTCAGAAACACAATACTGAATTGTCAGCTATCTGTGCTTTGCTGGTGCTTCCACCTTTAACTTATTCACAACTGATTTGTGTTTGCCTACTTCTGGCACAATATTTGCCAGGTTGTGACAGCTGACATATTTGCATTAAAACATATCAAACCTTCACAGTTACAGGACCTTATAGAAAGCAGATAATAAAAGCCAAGCTTTAGAGGACAGACACTATCCTTTACCACTGCTCTTGCGAAGAATAAAATAGACAGCTAGATTTCAATACTGTTGTGGAATAAATATCTTCAAAGGATGGGGACTGAAAGGGGAGACTTTTTATTTGTAGATACTCCCTGAATCTGAACCAAAAATGCAGCACTGACAGAAATAATTAAGTGGGTAAATCACCATGCAGAAAACAGCAAAATACTATGTGTGCAGTGGCTGTAAGAATTACACTCTGATGGTTGGCAAACAGCCAAATAAATTGATCCCCTATAGGTCATCTCAGAACATCTGAGTTGGAGGAGTTTGACCTTAGACATGAGTTGAAGGCATGGGGTAATATTTTCAGTGTTTAAGTGGTTTAGGAACCCATGCCACATTGAAAGTCCAAAAGGACTTGTGCTTCTAAGTCACTTATGACAACAAGGGTGGCGACCCTCTGGGATAAGTAAAGCAGTTATGCCCTTACAATTGTGAAATTCTTTGAGAAAACATAGTACAGTATTTACTAGAGGTTTTTCTTTAACACTGGAAGCTGTACTAACAGAAAAGAGCCCACAAATATATTATTTATGTACCTCTCAGAAAGTGCCTCATACACACCACTATCAACAATTTTCTAAAATGTACTTAATGTTTAAAGTGTTCCAAACTCTGACCATATCTATTCATAACAATTACAGCCTTCGTTTTCTGGGCTTTTGCAGTCACATTCACAGCACGACTTTTTATGGAACTAAGAATTAGATGTGCTGAAAGCTCAAAGTATTATCCTGAGCATTTCAATTTATAGTTTTTGTCTGGGTTAAAGGTATCTATGGGGAGTTAGATGCCAAGTACCATTAATTTCAAAGGGAGTTGGTGCCTAACTCCTAGAAGTAGTAAAAGTGCTAGAAGTAGTAAATAACAATCACTACACAAAAAATAAAGAAAATCTTCCAGCCATTCTCTGTGATATTTGTAGCTATGATTTTGTCTTCTGTAGATTACATCATTATGAGTTAGATGTTTGACAGGCAGGATAAGATAGGCATTCTGGGGTTCATTTTTTAATCGAGTTACTTGAGGATTCCATATTGTGGTTATTGCAGCATGAGGATCTTGCAGCAGCTTCTGCTATTCTATTTGGGTTTTATTTGTAATTTCCTCTCTCTAAATTAAAAGCCATCTAGACTAAAAGAAAATGAAATTTTCCCCTCTCTGTTTATGGAAAACACAGAGTAGGTTGAGAGTCCAAAAGACTTCACTTTGCAATTCAGGGATTTGAACTGAATGCAAAACTGTGGTTACCAACATTTTTTTGTGCCCCATATTTTTGAAGTTTCCCAGGGGAGCATCCTTTCCTTGCTCTTTCAAAAGAGCTGACACACTAAATTTGACCACTGGTCCAGTGAGCCAAATATCCTCTTTCTAAGAGTGACTAGTACCAAAGGCTTTAGAGGAGATGGCAAGAAATACTGCAGTGGGCAATTATAAATTCACCACCTAAATGGCTTTTTCCAACCCCCTTTATTGTCCTGTCCCCATAGTGACATTTGGGTGTATTCTCCTAAGGACTTTACAATCTCGTAATGTGTAAGTATCCATAAGAGTAATTCAAATAATCTCTTCTAATGACGATTAGTTTCCATTTGTCAGCAATGAATTTCGCCTGGCATCGTGTTGCCTATTCACCTAGATTTGTCAGAACCTTCTGTGACATTGGCCAAAAGCAAAATGAAATTGGTGGCTCTTCCTCATTTGATGAAGTGGCAGAAGTCCTTTCCCTAAACAATGTCAGTGAAAGTCCATATATTTAATAGTAAACAAGCACAGAATTGTAGTTCTTCAGTCTCCTTTCTTTTGTAACAAAACAGATTATATTCCTTAACAATATTAATATCCCCTTCATTCAAATATAACTCACAGAAGTTTGATAGATAAGGTGTTTGTTTTTTTTTTTCAAATAAAACTTGGATTCACAGGTTTGTACTACATTTTGGTTTAAACTAAATAAGGAATTCATCTGGCTAACCATTTCTCCTGCAAGGCATCCCTTTGAATATTAGCAATGTGACTATTGGTGTGAGAGTTAGAGATATTCATATGAATAAGAACTTGCAAGATCAAGCCCTAATATAGGTCAGCAACATCAGTAAAGAACAGCTTTTTCTGGTATATTTTTGTAAGGAAAAATCCTTGTTTTCATGTAAAAACTGTCATAATGCCGAGAATAAATTAGTAGAAAATCCCCACTTTCACGTTAAAAGCTCTCATAATGCCAAGAATAAATTAAAGAGCAAGCGGGAGGGAAAAGGAGAATTATGCTACATAGGCCATCTCCACAAAATACTGCAGTGAATGCAAGTGCCTAAAGCCTTGCATACTTATCAGCTTTTGCGTACGGTATCTGCCTTTCTCTCTCTATTCTCTTCCCTTAATTACTGTACTATCTTTCTATAAAAACTTTCATCCTTATCAGAGACCTATCTTTCTAAAATGCACTGTATCTCTCTGCAACTGAACACTATTCCAACATATTGTAGGTCTGATAAAGAACAGTTATTTTCGTACATATATATGGCTTTAAATATTCCTTTCTTATTACTAGTTACACTGTGCAGGCAGGGACAATTACTCAGATGCCTTGGAATTAAAATATCTGAGAAATGAATCTATTCTCATGGATTATGCACCTTCATAATGCACAAATAAGGAAACTGACAAATTTCAGTAATTCAAGATAAAAACACTGGATACATTGAATAGAAGTTTAACAACCTCTACGTTTGGAAATATAGAACAGTTTCTTTTTTTAGGAAAACATTGTGAACAATGTCGGTACAAATGCTTATACTTTATCAAAAGCTCTTCTAATTTGAATATTCATCTGTGTATCTACGCACTTATGTAAATCATATAAAGGAAACCAGCATACCAATGAGATATAATGGCAAAGTTGATTTTCCCATTTGCTCCAGGTAAAGTAAACTTTGAATTAAGCTTTCAACAACAAACAATGACAGCAAGGATGCAGGATCTTTTTTGCTCTCATAAGTGAGATACAAGAAGAGTTCTTTAGAAGACTAAAAATAGAATACATCAGCATCAGAAGAGCCTAATGGAATACAGACAGATGCATATAAATGGTCTTTACATATTCTGTCTTAGAATTGCTACACAGACAGTAGACATTCTTGTCTTTTCAGACTACACACTTCTTAAAGACAAAAAGGTGAAGAGTGAGAATGCAGCATGGTTAAGCTTGACAGACCACAGTACCTACTTTATAAAAGAAATTTATAATATTGATAGAAAGTCCCTGTTTTTAAATTAGTTTCACACAACATTCTTAAAAAACAACACACTACATTGTGTATAATTTGTAGCCATATATTCTTGAGAGTGATGTGTGCAACATGGTCTACCTTTGCGTTAAAGTTTTAAATCTATATTCATGTAAAGCTTGTTATTTTCCCTTAATACAATAGTTATCCAGCCAATGAGACAGATAAATGAATTCCCGGCTCTCAGATGTCCTGGTTCAATTGGAAGACACTCTAAAATAGGAGTACTTTTTTTTTTTTTTTTAAATAAACTTGGAACCTCAGATTTTCTCAACATCCCCTACAGTTAGACACTTCACACACATGACAGTTATGACAATTAATAGTGTGTGTTAATAATAAAATAGAAACAGAATACCTAACCATAAAATACCACAGAAATGTAGGATTAGAAGGGACTTGAGAGGCCTAAATCCACCTCCTTTGTGCTGAGGCCTCAGGATCAAGTAAACCTAGATCATCCTTCACAGGTCTTTGCCCAACCTGTTCTTTAAAACTTCCAGTGATTGAGAATCCACTATCTCTCATGAAAGCCTATTCCAGAATTTAAGTCCCCTTCTAGTTAGAAAGTTTTTCCTAATGTTTAGCCTATATCTGCATTGCTGCAGATTAAGCTGATTATGCCTTGTCCTACCATCCATGGATACAGAAAACAAATGATTACTCTATTTATAACAGCTCTTAACATATCTGAAAACTGATTAGGTTTCCCTTCAGTCTTGTTTTCTCAAGAGTAAACTTACCCAGTTTTGTTTTGTTTTTTAAACTTTTCCTTCTAGATCAGGTTTTCTAAACTCTTTATCATTTTGTTGTTCTCCTCTGGACTTTCTCCAATTTATCCACATCTTTCCTGAAGTGGGGTGCCTAGAATTGGAAGCAGTACGCCAGCTGAGGCCTCACCAGAGCAAAGTAGTGTGGGACAATTACCTCCCATGTCTAACATACAACATCCCTGTAAATATGCTCCAGACTATTAGTCTTTTTGACAACTGCATTCCTTTGGTGACTCTCATTCAGTTTCAGAATCCCTATAACCCAGACCCTACCACCTAGCGAATTATTCCTCCTTTTGTATTGCACATTTGGTTTTTCTTTCCTAAAGATCTAACAGATCAGCCCTGGCCCCTTCCCCACCCCTACCCACACACTGAGAGCTAGCTTGAGGTTACAGCACCTCAGTTACACTCAGACAACATTTCTCTGGACTGGTCCAATCTGGAACATGGATTAGTTGTGGAACCTTTCCCACTGTAAACCTCCTCATATGGTCTATGCTGAGCTTTTCCATTCTCTTACAGCTAGGTCTTCGCTTGCAAGCTGCCAAGTCAAAGGATCTTCTCCCATCTGGCTGGACTGAATCCTCTAAAATAAAATCCTCTCCAGGCTACCTCCCTTCTCAACATAAAGAGACTAGAACCTCATGCTTTACTTTCACAGCCAATTAACAATGAGAGAGGATGCATAACTTTAGTCCCTATTGTGACACCAAAGATACACCTGCATGTTTTCCCTCCCCAAATACTCTGCACTTTACATTTTTGCCTATGATAATGGATAAAATTATACATTCAGCATTTTAGTAGCATAATAAAGTATATTTCATATTATAATAGGGTCAGGCCAGATTGCTACAGGAGAGTGGTAGATACATTAGTCCCAGATTACACAGGTCCCTTTTCCCCAGATAAGATAACAGGGACTATTCCAGAACAATAAGCAGCCTGCTAGAACCGATTAAAGCAGGCAGGCTAATTAGAACACCTGGAGCGAATTGAGAAGCTGCTAAAATCAATTAAAACAGAGAGGCTAATCAGGGACCTCATTTCAGTCAGTGAGGAGTGTGTGCAAGGAGCTGGGAGCAAGAGGCACTAGGAGCCAAGAGTGGGAAGGCATACAAGTGTTATCAGACACCAACAGTAAGGTCTTGTGGTGAGGATAATGAAGGTGTTGTGAGGAGACCATGGGGGAGTAGCCCAGGGAGTTGTAGCTAGGGTGACCAGATGTCCCGGTTTTATAGGGACAGTCCTGATTTTGGGGGCTTTTTCTTATATAGGTTCCTATTAAGGGCATGATTTTTTACACTTGCTATCTGGTCACCCTAGTTGTAGTGGTCACTCAGTTGTTACACGAGACACTGTAGACAGCTGCAATCCACAGGGCCCTGGGTTGGAATCCGGAGTAGAGGGTGAGCCTGAGTTCCCCCCAACCTCTAATCAGACCCAGGAGTGGGTTCTACCAGAGGGGAAGGTCTCTGGCCTCTCCCCCAACCCACTAGGTGGATCAGCAGAGACTGCGGGGATTGTTCTTCTCTTTTTCCCCATGCTGGCCAGCGATGAGGTTATCTGAGTGAATGGCAGGTTTGGACCACTGGCAAAAGTAGCCAAACTGAGGGCTGCTGTGAATCTCTGAGGTGAGCAAATCTTCCAATAAGTGTAGGATCCACCAAAGCAGAGGAGGAACTTTGTCACAATATATTCATATGGAATATTTAGAACTTAATTCTACTTTGTTTAAACTTGTATGCTTAAACTGAGGCACTTAACAGACATACTTTAAGTTTAGTCAAAGGTACTACTCACTTATTTAAAAAATTCACACCCAGCCACATCAAATGGTTTTTCAAGAGAATGGAATAGTTAAGAGAATTATCTGTAAAATGAGCTACCAAAGTGTTATTTCTGACCAGATTTCCCTGGGGCTCCCATATTGCCTAAACAACATGTTCCAACATATCAGATTATACTAGACAATCAGCACAGTGCATTTAATTATCTTCGCTCTCCACAGAGACGTTTACCGGATGTGCAATAGAGGAAAAAAAATATGGGACATTCCAACACGAATCATCACTTGGGACTCTGGAGGGCTGTGGGGAGGAAATCATGCCTTCCCTATAAAGAATGTATTTCTATTGAAAACTAAACCAGTGGTTGAGGGAGCGGCTGTGGATTCCTCAGACAGATGGTGTCAATAGACCAGTCTATTAGTCAGTTTGCCAGTGGACATATCATGACAGGGTTTGTAAAATGCCGCCTCAATATTACATGAGAGAAATGCATCAAGAACTTGATTCTGCCCCCATACATAATACTCCTCACCACATAACTTCTAAAATTAGCTATTGTTACTGTCAAAGACAGTTTATTGTTTCCTCTACAGACTCCAGTGGAAATGGAGTTCTTAAAACAAAAGCTGAATCCCACAATGGACAGCTGAGCTTAACAGATCAGATCTAATGGTTTTGCTAACAAAGCCCTACTTCTTGTTTGTTTTCATTTTTCTTGTAGGTACTGACACCACTTAGTCCCATTTTCTTATTGACATGCTATTTAAGGTTGTAGGCCTCTAGTAAAGTGAAGGCATGTTTGATCCAATAAAAACAAGCCCTCTGCTTCCTATTAGAGTTATTTTACATTTAAATAATCAACTCCATTTTTAAATGCCTTCTATTTAGTTTGTTTAATAGCTTCAACTTACTTTCCAATACTTGTCAATGGTACCAGAGTGGTACTGAACCTTACTGAATGTAAAACATATGAACTTCAGAGCACTTTCCATCTCTGAAACCAACCAAATTTATTTAAATTGAGAGGGTGTCTTACATGATAAGACTGCTCAATTCTCCAACTGTTACATACTATTATTCATAGAACCTCAGATAGTTAAAACATATTTACACCTTGATAGATTAGCTTCATAAGATACAATCAAAAGCATCTTAAATGTGCAGAATTGACCTGTCTACCAAATACAGATTTAATAACTAAATTTGATGAACAGATTCAGAATAACAAAGCTTGATTAAAAGTTAAACATTTAAAAACCAGAAAAGTAAACTTATATGTCAAATCACTTCTAGAATTAAAATGTATATGTTCAAAGACTACAAATGAGTTATGGGGCTAATTCTGTGCTCATCCATAGTTTAAAAAAAAAAGGGGGGGGGAAGGGCATTTTGCAACCCTGGAGCCATAAACATTAACTTAACTACCACTCTTTGCAAGAAAGAATCTCCAAAAGTCCCTTACTAACCTTAGAAAATGGGGTTTATACAGAGTCATTAGCTACCCTACTTTCAATCAAGGCACTTAAGATTTAACAGGAGGAAACAATTGTTGAGCCTTTTTTAAAAAAAAGGCAGAGAACTTTTTAACATACAAAGTGTTTGGAGTAGGAGGGAGGAGGATATGCTATCCTACTGACTTTTGCCACTAGATGTATTCATTTGGTCACTTTTAATGTCAGTGGAGCACAAAGTCCAATCAAAAGTTAATTCTTTAAAAAGCTCACACATGGTCTTCTTACAGGAAACTAATGATGGAAAAACTCATTGGAAGATGGGTTGGTCAAGGTTTATTTCCTCCCACAGATCTAAGAGTAGGGATGTTGCAATTTAAATTACCCACAACAAAGCATTCCACATTTGTAGCACAAAGTCTGAGCCATAAAAGTTGGGTTTTAATTGTGAAAGACTCACTGGTTACAACTATCCTTACTTTGGCTTGTTTCTGTGAACAGGTTTAATCGTAAATGGTGCGGCTTATGAGACTTTTTTCCATTTTATTTATTGCCTTTTGACACCTTAAAAATTAAAAATGTTTGCGAAAACAATGGTTTTCAAATGTGGATTGCAAGAATGTAAGGCAGTGGGTATGGTGGATCTGGTCAGCACTGACGACTGGGGCATTAAAAGTCCCATTGCCAGTGCTGCCCGTCTAAAGCATCTAGTTCTAGTCCCTATATGTTCTCCGGAAGTGTGTCAGCTCCGGAAGTGGCCAGCAGCAGGTCTGGCTCCTAGGCAGGGGGGGGGTCCATGGGACTCCGTGCATTGCCCTGCCTCAATCACCAGCTCTGCACTGGCCAATGGGAGCTGGGGGGGGGGGCGGTGCCTGCGGGAGAGAGCTGCATGGAGACACTTGCGTACCTCCACCTAGGAGCCAGACCTGCTGCTGGCTGCTCCTGGGGTGCAGCGCAGTCCGCAGTGCCAGGACAGGCAGGAAGCCTGACTTAGCATCCCTGCTGCACCGCTGAGTGGGAGTCACCAGAGGTAAGCCCCAACCCCGTGCCCCAATCTCTTGCCCCATCCCTGATTCCCCACATCAAACCCAGAGCTCCTTCCTGCCTCCCAAACCCCTCATCTGTGGCCCCCACCCCACAGCCCTCACTCCAACCCTGAGTTCCCCCCCACACCCAAAACCACTCATCTCCAGCTCCATTGGGTTGCTGGCATCGACAGATTTCTTCAACTGGGTCACCAGAAATTAAAGTTTGAAAACCACTACTCTGCATCATACATTTGGAGATGGACAGTTCCAGAATCCTATCATCCATTCACATTAAGAAAATCAATAGAACTTGTACTCACAACAGATTTAAGGTTAGTCAGACAATAAGAATACCAGCTTTAAAAGAAATTGAAGATTTGTATCCTTCAAAGTCTTCTTAGTAACTACCTAATATAAGGCTATGTCTACCCTGGCAATTGTATGACTAAACTCCCTGAAAGACAAAAGTTTTGCCGCAGCAAGTGCCAGTGTGAACAGCACATTGTCAGCAGGAGCTCTCCTGCCAACAATGTGAACGCCGCTCATTGCGGGTAGATTTTTTTTGTTGGCAGGAGAGCTGACAAACAGCAGCTACACTGTGAGACCTATGGCAGTATGGTTGTGGCAAGACAGCCATTTCACTAAAAGTTATGTAGTGTAGACATATCCTTAAAGAAGGAACTTCCTCTCTGACATTCCATATTCTAATTTAGGACTGGTGCTACAGAGGGGTTTATCCATGAATAAAACTAATTCAATAACCAATTAGTAGTAATTTTTTATTCAACTTGAGAATCAGCTCAGTATCTGGCCACTGTTTGGAACAAACATGGCATTACCTTTTATTTGAAGGAACACACACTGCCATGCCAAAATCCACAAAAGACAGGGAAAGCAGTTGGTGCTATTCAGTTCTGCTATGTAGGAAAGGATGTAGAACCATTGCTGTAAAACTAGTGTCTTGTGTGCAAGTTAAGTTGGCCACATATTCATTCATGTAGCTCAATATTGTTCTGGTTGCCAGTATTTGCTGTGGGGGGAAAGAGAAAGAGAAGAGAAAAGGAGCATTGTTGTTCTCTGGTCAAATGGCAGTGGCAGCCCAAAGGTAAAGGGGCTATGGACCATGAGAAACAGCACTTCCTAAGAAGAGGAGAAAGGAGTAGGGGGAAAGTGCTACCTCTTTCTAGAACAGTTGCAGAACAATCACAAAAACAACAAGAGGAGATGCTGCTGTTCTTTTGACAGAAACAGGAGGTACACATTGGGAGTGAGGGCAACAACAGTGGCAATAAATTTCTCTTGTAATTTATCTTCAATTTGGGGGTGGGGGGGAGATGGGGGCAAAGGGGTTGTTAGCTATTTTTCATGACCGGAAAATAAAGTAATGGGAAATAACTTGGAGTTCTATATTTTTTTTTCTGAAAATGCATACAAACTTCTTCATAGATGAAATTCCCTTCCCCAAATTTGTTTTCAAGTTATTATTGCTAGCTGCACTTGTTTATAATATTTTAATGAGTTCCTAAAGCATTTACTTTCTATATGGGGATGGCTCTTAGAAAACTGTTCTCTTCTCCCTCCAACTCTCTGGCATGCCTACATGTTTATTTCTAATGATGGGGACTGGCAGTTGTAAGGGATTAAAGGCCTGTCTCCAAATGTGCTGTTGAAAATTGTTAAGATTACTGATTAGGCATAAGATTTTGGATGAGTGTAACCAAACAATGAGATAGCCTAATCTCCCTATATGTTATGCAAGGATGAGCCTACTTCAAAATGGATAACCAGAAATCCTTAAACAGCAGAAAGGGCAAAATGTGCTCTGGAAGAACAAATTAATCTTTTCCCCTGTATCTGTGAAGAAATTTGGACTAAAGACGCACAGATGCGGGGAGGGAGAAGGGAACAAATGACAGACATAGTCCTGGGTACTTGATAGGCTTATAAACTGGCTTCTACGTATGAGCTTTACGTTTATTACCCAATTCTCCATAACTAAGTTGTAGGCTGAGTTAGCTCTGTATGCTACAAGACATGTTCATACTTTTATCATCTTTTTGTAGTAATTTTTCTTTATTTTTGTCTGAACAGTGCCAATGAAAATTATTTATTAAAAAAAGGGGGGGGGGACTGGTTTGAGGCTAGTAATTTTGGATTTAAGAAACATTAACTTGATCTTCAGGAGCAGCTCCAGGTAAGGTAACCTCCTCCCCTGCTAAATCAAGACAGCTGAGATTCCTCACATCTATTCAAGACTGAAAAGTCATTACTATAAACCAATGCGGTTAAGGGAGATATGAAAGACATGAAGAATGCAAGGTTTGGTTACAGTTTGAATTTTTTTTTAAACATTCACAATCTTCAACCAGGCAGATGGTTTCATAATTCTTCATTTTCAATACTTATTGTATTACAATGGTTGATTTATCTGTCTCCCAAATTCAGTTCTCTCTAGATTTTGACATCATGTTGAAAGAGGAGGGTGCAAGAAGTATTTCCATACTTTTGAGCTTGTCCATACTTATGCAGAACTCCTCATTCAACTATTCTAAAAACGCATTGAATGAAACATTTCCATTTCATTTATAAATTTATACCCCAACTTCATTTTGAAATCCCTTCTCATGGCAAATTGTTTTCATTTACACAATTTCACAGAAAGTGAGAAGGAAAAAACCAAAACGTCTTTATCTTTAGAATCTAACAGATCCTTGCTGTTTCCAGTTTGCATTCTTTAACAATAATATATACACTTAAAATATAATCTCAATATTTATGTTTTCAATCAAAGTGGTCACAAACTTTTCCTCCAGCAAGAATAAAAAGTTTTATTAAATCAAACAAACACAGATTCTTTTCTCTTTCAATTCCCAAAAAACAACATTCTTTTCTTCCAATTGTTGTGAAAATACTATTTAAAATAGTTCAAACTACTTGGGAAATTTGGGTTCAAAGCTATCACTAATTTAGTTACATTTCAAACATTAGAGTTTAAGTTCTTATTTTACTTTCCTTATACTCAGTGGTTGATTTTTACAGCACTGTAAGTGATATCATGAACAGAGCCATGAGAAACTAAAGACTGATTCCAATTACTGGTAATAGTAGTGTATATTGTAATTCCAAATGCAAATGTGGTATTCTTATGACAAGAGAGAGCTATTCTCTGGGTTTGCTGAACCTCAGAATGGAATAGGAATAAGGGACAATGCACTTCAGCAATCAAATGTTGCAATCAAATATTATATGACAGAGAGAGAAGGGAAAGGATAAGGAGGACAGAATATCTGACATGTCAGTACTCTGCTCCAGTAATCCAATACAACCAGAGGGAGAAGGGGGAAAAAATTAGTCAATTTTAAAAATATAATTTAAAGTTACTATATTTTTCTCAGATTCAGATCCACAAATTCAGTTAATAAAACTTAGTTCTTATTTTTAAAGGACTTACAACCTATTTTAGGACTAGGATAATATTCTTTCAGTTCTAGAACCTACTTCCTTTTTTATTTATTCACGATGTAAACAAAGCCATTATTGGGTAAACTATAATGCTTAGACTCACATATTGTTGCGTGCAGCCATTCACCACCAATACACGCCAAGAGGTGAAGTTTAAGAGATTTCAAATCGACTCTCTGGCTATTTAGAAACCTGTTAGTGCCCTTCAAGTTCTCTGACATGCCTCGTCATGCTATGAGTATTTATTTAAATCAACAAGTACAGCTTGAGTAGCATCAGGTTCCTATTTACAGGCGAGTAATTAAAGTCAGCCAACAAATCACCAAGTGCCTAATGTATGCATGCATTAATTTGCCCAACTGGGGAATGCTTCCCCAGACTGCATTTGTTTCTTACTGATGGGTGCTGTGTTCCTCTCCATGCTTCATGGCTTTCATTGCTTGCTAATTAGTGCTTTCTTAATACCTTTCAGGAAAAAAAACTGAAGCAAGATTTTACAGTTCCAGTCCCATAAAGGGGTGGTCACTTAGACTAAGTCAAGCCAGATCAGAACACAAAAGCATTTTAATCAGTCAACGTGAAATAAAAGTATGGCAAAAATCCTAACTTTTATCTGTCTCTGGGGTTTAAGCTAATTAAAATGCACAGGGCCCTTACTCTCATTACAGCCCTGCTGTTCTTCTGTACACTAATAAGCTAACAAAAGGTGGTGAAAGCAATGAACTGAATAATTGTTGAAATGTACAGTTTGTAAAAGAAACTGTAAAGATTTTGGTTCCCTAGTCAGGAGGTTCCAATTCAGAAAAAAATGCCATTAGAGTGCCGTTTCCTTCTCATATTCGCCATTCATCTTTTGCTTATTTGTTTTTTTAAGTGTGTATATTTGTGAAGTCAAATTTAGTGACTTCAGGATTTAAACCACATCCATTAAAATGAAGAAACTTTATATACAATGGGGGTGGGCACAAGGAAGAGGATGAACACGTGTGTGATCTTTGAGACACTTCACAGTTGAATTGTTGAAACAACACATTTCCTTTGGCTGCTTTCAGTCCCTGGAGGCTAGTGGTCCTTTACTATTTTGACATGGTCTGTAAAGACTTTGGTGCACTGGTACAATAAACATTAAGCTTAAACTTATGGAAGGGAGAGAGGAGTGTAAAAAAAAAATCTCTGTCCAATAACTCCCTCGGACCACCAAGTCATTTCGCCAACTAAAAATAAATCATTTTATTAACAATGTTCTGTATTTAAATTAATATAAATAGAGATGACTTTTCATCCTACCTTCTCCCCCAGGCATTACTTCATATTTACAAAAAAAAATCTTGGCTATGCAATTTAAGAGTAAAATAATAATTTCCTATGCTTTAATATATGTCAAAGCATGTAATTTTGTTTAAGAGTTGCCAGGGAACTACATATGTTCCAAAATATACTAAATAGTCTCTATAAATCTCTAACTTTAATTATTTTAAATAAATATAGGAGAAACCGAACTTAACATGTTCAAAGGTTAACTCAAAACTGTAATTAAAAGAAAAAATAACCTCTCGAAGCCAGGCAGGGCAGGGCAGGGCAGGATGTCTGGATGGACTGTTAAATTTAAATGAAACCAACAGCAGACATACTAGAGTAGCAGGTAAAAAGAAAAACACCCACAAATCACACACCACATTCTGTAGTGCTCTTCAGTGGCACTCCGGGTGCTTGGGAATTTTGGAGCAGGAAGGGTGGAGATGCTTATGACAGTGTTGCTTACTGAATGAACGGTAGTATCTACAGAATATAGGAATGGAAACTTGGATGTGCTTCCCCCAACACACACACACACACACACACAATCTTAGCTTTCTCCTAGAAGAGCTAAATTATAATGTGGTGAAATTAATCTGGAATAATCTTTGTTTATATGCCTTTCTTTTTATGTCCCCCATATTGCTCCACCTCCCAGTTGCACCATTTGAAGCCCCAAAGCTCCATTTGTGAGCTTCATCTATAATTGGCAACTAATCTTTTAAATCACAGCCAGGACATACCTATGTCCTCTGTTAAGACTCCAATGTTACCTGCAAAAAGCCATAATGTGTTCATATTTAATTTGGAAATATCTGGAAATCCTCCCAGTCTAAACATTTGATTTGAAATGTTTGAAAGCAGAGCACCAAATAATCCTGGTTTAAGTGAGCATAATTTAGTAATCCACATACAGTATCTATTTTGCTTACTGAAGCTTTTTATCCACATCCATAGAATTTCTTTATGAACGTACAAAAACATAGTAAAATATTTCACATAGCTCTGGTTTCAGAGCAGCTTGGCAAAAGAAACAGGAAATATAAATTAAATACTAAACATTCTACATGACTGCACAAGATATGAATGATTCCCACTCTGGACACTAACAGCGGAGGTTACAAAGAACATGACATATAAGAAACGTCAATAATTTATAGAATCAGAGAGGTAGTCGTGTTAGTCTGGAATAGCAGAGGTAAAGTCCTGTGGCACCTTAAAGACTAACTATAAATTTATAGTTTATAGATCATCTGCTTGCAGGGAAGAAGCAAAACAGTGGGCAAGAATAATCATTCAATCTTTCAGTGAACAAAAATTGCCAAGTTTCCTCTGCAACACAGAAGTTCTGATCCTGCAAACTTTTGTGCAAAAGCTAACTCTTAAGCTGACAAGTAGGCCTATTGACTTCAGTAGCCCAGCTCATACACTCCAAGATAAACACATACTTTATGTCTGCAGAGCTGGAAATTTAGATTTCTTCTTTAGAAGCAGATTATTTCAAAAACAAAAGAAACCGAAAACCCTTTAAAAAAATCTTATTTCAAAAAGTCAGAAATTAAATAAAAACCACATATATTTTGTATAAAAACTGTATTGTATATATACACACACACACCATATCATAAAAGGTTACGAAAAGATAATGCCCAAAAGGAAAATAAAAGTTAGTAAATATTTTTCCACCCAAAGGTCCTCGTTAAAACATGCACCATTAGCTGTTGTTAGTATCAGCCCCACTTTTTATTGAAAATTATCCTTGAGATGGTTTACATCCATTTTTGTAGTCATGACTTCATTGATGGTATCATTGGCAGGAAGCAAATACTGGAAAGCTTCCACTTGGCTTTTGGGACTCCATCAGTGTCATCTCACTGACTAAAATTACCCTAACACTGAATTTTTGATTGATCTGGATGTATTACACAGGTGGCCTCTGCCAATTTTAAATCCTGTCTCTTGCATCCCTTTGTAATCCTTACCCATGTCCCTATTTGTATTCACAAGGTCCAGGCTGATGAAATTCAGTCTTTGGTACACTAATGTTGCTTGCTTTGACTCAACTGGGAATACCTCCATCTGAGTATTATCAAGGACATAAATAAATTAGTTTGTTCTTTATATTATTTAATGGGACATCTTCTAAACACAAGTGTTGTAGGCAAAAGTACTGAAAAAAATAATTTTCCACCTGAAGTCCAGGTATAATAGATATTTATTTCCTCTTCCCTGCAAATATCAAAAGCCTGACTTCAGAGCTGTGTAGGATGCCTCAGTTCTGTGAATGGAATGCTGAGGGGGAGTTTAGTCTCCATTATAAGCAACCCTTAGTCCCTTTTGAGTAGAAGCTGCTAATTATGCCAGTCATGCTGAAGGGTGCGTGGTGGTTTTGTGATCTCAACTATTGTTTCCCAGAGTTGAGATCACCAACTCATTTTATTGGTACTAGAGGATCTGGAATAAAATGCTAGAGTTCCTATTATTCCTTTATTTTCAAAGGAGTAAACATTTTAAAAGACTTTTCACTGAGGAAAAAGACTTCACTGGCAATAACTATGTCCACTGTTCAAGACTGTTAACCTCCCTCCTAAGGAAAATAAAAAAGCAGGGGCGGGGAAGCACGAGGACATATCAACACCACACTGGTTTGAACTACTACTCGTAGAGTATTTGGTTTTGAATCTCCTAGTTAGTTGCTCAATTATTTAAGTCCGATTCTTAGCTGATATAAATTAAAATAATCCCATTGGCTTCAATGGAGCTTCACTGATTAAAAGAGGCCAGTCTCATCTGTTATTCTAGCATTTCATTTAAAAAAAAAAAACTTGTCAAAAGTGTTTCGGGGAAATGCCACAATGTCATCTTGGCAATAAAACATTTTGTAACTTCCCTGAAAAGGAGACTATTTTAAGCTGCAGCTGATAAAAAGTTAGTTGCTTAAACAAATAGTTAGAAAAAACATAGCATGGGATCCATCTGATCAGAGATCTTTTTCAAGCCCTTGGACAAGTGGGAAAGCACATGAACGCCAGAACAATTGCTTTATCTGCTTGAAAGAAACCTCTGAGAACAGAGTGAAGTTTTGTGACTGCCAGAATTGAAGTTACAGAACTCCCATCTCATCTGAGGCCTCTTTCAGATATCACTTATTCTGTTCAAGGTTGAAAAAAGAATAAGCCCATTTGGCTGCAGTAGGAATTTTGAGTAGGAATTTTGATTTACAAAAAAAAAAGAAATGAGAAGAGTCTGTTTTGAGAACTAGTTGTTGCATTTGGAGACAAAAACTGACAACTGTCTTGGTGAACATTTTATGTCTCCTCCTAATAATCCAGTTTCTTAATGACCAGTCTGTGGACCAGCACCGGTTCCTGAAATCTCCCTGACACAGTTGCAGAAGGCAGTAGGCCGGTCCTTGGTATCAAAAAGGTTGAGAAACACTTGTCTAGACTACTCTGGATACACTAGAGAAACCATGTTTTTAATAGTTTAAAATGGGGGGGGGGACATATGATGCCAAAAGGGATCTAACAAGACAGTTTGTGCTCAATCCTTCACTGTTTTATTCCTTGCCCCTTTTACCTACCACTGTTCCATACCTAGCTCGTCCCCATTAATTGGTTAAACGTGTATACTGTGACCTGGGTTTAGTTTTGACACAAAATAGGCATCTGTATTCACACAAAAATTAGGTCATCCTTGTTAAACCAATTCTTAGACCTACTAGGGCATGACATTGTTTACATAAGGCTAAGTGCAAAGCCCTGACCTCCTCAATTCCATCATGACCTCAGAGAATATAGCCTACACACCCTATCTCAGTCCTTACCATTAATGATGGCTGATGGGGCTGTTATGTTTTAGGAATATAATTTACCAAAACTAAAAACTGTTTATTTTGGCAGTTACTGATAATCATTCCCATGTTATATTGTTTCAGTAAATTTAATAATTCCTTGGGATTACTAAATCAGAAACCAGACTAACATTAATACAGTATCTACAAAAGAAAGGTTCACTGTATATTATTCATGTTAAAAATGGGATAAATCATGGTCAGGCAGACAAACGTCGTCTTCTTCTACAGATGTTTAGAAGAGAGAACAGTTAAAGGAATGGCTATGCCATTTCTCCCTCAAACTTTAAAATGGGTGGATCAGGATTATATCTTTAAGGAAACTTTAGTCTTTCTATCCTATTTCATGGTCACTCTTGAAACTCGGGTACACTTAAACCCATTCCGTCCCTCAAAGCTTTCCCCCATATATATTTAAATTCAACATCAAATCAAAGTCTTGAGGGCAAAACAATAAAATTATCTATGCAATTTTAGAAGAGCTATCTAGAAGGAAAGTTTAAACACACTGGTGAAGGTCTACTGGATTGTAAAAACTTGTTCTTATCTCAATAGGTTCTTCAAATGTACTTAATGGTACATGTGGAAATGTAAAATGCCTTCATGTCTAAACATTAAGTTATAAGTAAGATACCACATATTTTAAAGCCATTATCACTTCTATAGGTATCCCATTTAGAAGATAAAGTGCCTACATCTAAACTTAGTTTATTTAATGAGACTTTCAATTTCAAATAACAGAGTACATACAGTTTGAACTTGATTGCACAACTGACCAATTTTCACATTTTCCTCCATGTACCATGCAAGGCATGATCTCAGTACTCACATAATGGATAGAAAACAAGGGTTTCTTTGTTTGTGTACATTAATTCAAAGCTGTAAAAGTCATTCAGCCAAACTTAACTATACTTTCACCTTTAAACCTTAACCTGACTTGTAACAACATTTGTAGCCTCTAAAATTACACTGGGTGCACCCAGACGGAATTAATCACCCTTCAACTCTTGATGCAGAGAATAATGATCTACCACTTAAGCTTGAGCCCTTAAAAGCTTAAAGAAAAATACATATATACCAGCATCTTAAATCAGCAGTGAAATAGCAAGACTATTCAAATTACTTGTTTCGGAAGGGGAAAACCAATAAGAAAACCCATACAATTTATGAAAGATGTAAATACTTGAATTTAAAGTCTCCGAGATTAAATTACTGATTCCACAGCACATATTACTGGGCTTCTAATCAATAGTTTTACAGAAACTACACATAGAAAAAATCTGCTTAATGACAGCTGTATTTAAAAAAACTGAATAAATGAAAAATAAAGAATGCAAGACTTTGATATGTGTTTATATAATTTGTTGAGGTATGACCTCAGTTTGTACGGAGACACTTGCAGTAGTTTCTTGATTTAAATAGTGGTATCTACAGTAAGCCTTTCGCATATAACATGCCAGGTCTCTCTTCAAATTTATTGTTACTCTGCAACATGGTACCAGAACAGAGTTCAATTTTACAGATAGAGCAAATATAGTTAAAATATTTGCTCTATGAAGGAAGCCTAACGTAGGACATAGAAAGCAAAAAATATAACATAATTGTATTTAATTAATCTCTCCAACAATATGTCCCCGGCCCACAAACAATATGGGCATTTGTTCAATACAATAGATTTTTGAGAGAGAGAGAGAGAGAGAGCGATCCTCTAAACAATATATCCATCAAATCAAAAACAAGAGATCCAATACCAAGAACAGTGGGGAGAGGTTGGAGAGAAAAGAGAAATGACTGTGGAAAAGGTCAACAAAATACATAAAATTATCATTGAAATAAATGAGAAAAATAATTTAAAAAGTGAGGCCGAAAGGCACTCAGATATGAACACTTTGATGGAAGTCTTGAGGATTTCTTTAGAAGAAATTAATTAAGATTATGCATCATTGTGATACTTTACAATCTGACTTAAAAACAGAGGGAAAGATTTGGCCTCAGTAAAATCAAAGTATAGCCACAGACTTCAATGGGACCAAGATTTCACCCACTGTTGGTTCTCTGCCTCCACCCAAAAAATTCTTGGAGGAGCAAGTTGTTTGTTCCCCCTACCCCCTTACTAAAGTAGACTCTCACCAGCATGCCACTATTTTTTGTTCTTTCTTCATTAATTATAGCTTTCTTCATTTCTTTCTTCATTATAGCTTTTAAAATAACATTTAATTTTTTTTTTTCCAAACAGGTTTTAACAAGTATATCAGACAACACTAGCCTGCATTTATGACATACTTGGGTGAAATAAGAACCCTCAACACTAGCCTGCATTTATGACGTACTTGGGTGAAATAAGCACTGAGCCAGTTCACAGCTGTTGATGCCACCACCTTCATGTCTACCATGTTAAATAGTTACTACTATCATAGTACAAATGTTCAGTTCATTGCAGAAAAAAAAGACTTCATCAAACTGATCTGGCCTTTCATTTTGCTGGAGTAAGAGAAGTAAAACAAGATTCAGTTTTACATGAGTCAAAACAATCTGGGAGTAGTGATGAAATGGCTGAGTTATAAAATCCAGTGTAATTCCAGTTGCCTGTAGGTTATAGTTGCCCATGCTTTCTTCTTAAGGTTATAAGACTAAGTTATTGTGTAAAAGAAAGCAACATTTCTTTGTAATGTGTGTATGCCTGTAGGATTGGTAAATAAAAGGCAAAACAGGTCTTGCCTTGTAGAGGCATGAATATTGATCCTGCTGACATGAGGCTTCAGGGTGCAACATCAAGCCAGACTTTAATGAATAATGTTATTGTCTCCAACCTCATACACTTTGACAGTGAGTTTTCTGAAACACATCACCACCTCTCAGAATTAACGTGTCTGCATGTCTACATCCCAATTAGACTTGGAATATACAAGACTGCAAAGGAAAACAAAGGTGTCTATATCAATGTTCCTCACTGGTAATGATCTAGCAGACTGAGACTCACATTGTTCGTAAACTCTGTTAGATTTCCTGTGTGAGCTTAAACTATGTACTTCAGTTCCCCCATCTATAAACTGAAGATAATATTTTCCTATCTCATCAGGATGTTGTGAGCAAGCACATTAACATTTGTGAGGTGTTCCATAGTATGATCATGGAGACTATATATATTTACAGATTGATGGATCAGAAATATAAATAAAAAACAGAAGGCAGAGCACAACAAAAAAGTGGAGGAAGAGGAGAGATTTTCAAATAGCCTATTAAGAACCCTTCCTCCCTAAAATATATATTAAAGCTGTAATTCTGTTTTGAGGTTCAAAAGCCTCAAGAGAGTAGGGCTTCCCTCAAAACTCCTGAGGGTAGTAGCTCTGATATATTTTCTACTCCTCTGATTTGCTGCTTTGAAAGCCTTCCCTTGCACTTTTAACAATAATGCCATAAGCAGTTCTGTTTTTTATTTTTCTAAAAAAAAATTACATTACTAAAATGTACACATTTCACTGGCTTCCCCACTCCCTTCTTTAAAAGTCTGGGAGAAAGAAAAAGTGTGTTTAGGTCATCTCCATAATCCAACTAGGGAACTACAGCCCTTATCAAGAGTTGGAAAGAAATAGTATTCCTAAGATCCTAGTTGCATAAGTATTCTGCTCAGTCATTTCTGCCCAATTGCCAGAAGCCAAACATAAGGATACAAAATTAGTCAGTAGTCTACATGTCTCAAGTCACTTGAATGTCACCAGTTCACCCTTAATATTTCCCTTCTAATACTTTCCGTTCTTGACAACAACAAAAAAAACAACCATTCTTTGGTGGCATTAACCAATGACAATAAAGATTCAGCTGACTGCAGGTCCTGCTGGCCACAGTTCGCCGCTCCAGGCCAATGGGGACTGTGGGAAGTGGTGGCCAGCCCTTGGCCCATACCACTTCCCATAGCTCCTATTGCAATGGTATCCAATACTTTGCCACTAGCCACATGTAGCGAATAGGCTACTGAAATGTGCCTAATGCATGACCAATGTGTGGGTCTGTAAATCCACTTTTTCTACAGTAAATTTTATAAAATCCAAGTAAAATCGGGAGGCTGAGTTAAGATGCATGGTCAATATGAATTATACACCAAATTTCAGGATTATGGTAGTAGGTTTTTTAATCCTTTTTTATAATGTGGTGAATAAGAAAAATTCAAACCCACAAGTGGGACTAGCACCGACTTTCTATTGGACACTGCTGCCCTATTGGCCTGGAGTAGCAAACCACGGACATTGGGACTGCGATCAGCCAAACCTAGGGATGTGGCAGGTAAACAAACTGCCCAGCCCACCAGGAGGCTGATCTTTTGGCCAGCTACATTATATTTAGGGCATCTTTGTGTTCAAGGTGACATGATTAAGTGGCCTCAGAGCAGTCAGAAGCTAGACATTAAATGTCTAAGACTAGAAGTACCACCACCAAGAGATGTCTAATGTGAGTAATGTTACCAGTGACCTATGATGCAGACCAGAACACAATTACACACTAAGAGTACAACTGATATATATTATACCCAAAATAATAAAAAAATGTTACATGCTATGTCTACATACACACTAAATAAAGCCGATTTACATGGTTTCTCACTTCATTTAAACTTGACGAAAGGTTCACCATGAGCACCAACAACTCACATTGACCAGAACTGGAAAGGAGCATGTAAAGTCCTTTTGAAAAATACCACCATACTTTGAACACTGAGGTGAAGATTTTAAAAAGTGATTAGTGATGTTGGGTGGCTCAGGTTTTGGGTGCCCAACTCAAAACACTAAAAATGGGGTCTAAATTTCAGAGGGTGAGGATTTTACTTTTTGAAAGTCAGGCTGCTTGAAGGTGTCTAAAGTTGAGACTGAAAAAACATTGTATGTTTTTAAATCTTGACCAGAGTATATATTTGCTTCTAAAAACACAGACCCTTTAATTTTGGATAAGTATTTATGTCTATGCAACATTATACCCTAGCATCTATGAAGCTGAGCACTTGATCGTTATTATGATGCTCTAGAACAGGGGTGGGCAAACTACGGCCCGCAGGCCGGGGGAGGCTGCTCCTGGCCCGCCCCCGCCTTCCCCGCTCTTCTGGAGCTCACTGCGGCTAAACTCCAGCAGAGGCAGCTGCTTCCAGTCCCTTCCCTGCTCTCCCAGAGCTCAGCGTGTCTGACCTCCCAGCAGGGGAGGCTGCTCCCGGCCCCTCCCTAGCTGTCCTGAAGCTCTGCGTGCCTGAGCTCCCGGCCCCTCCCCCATTCTCCCGGAGCTCAGTGTGCCTGAGCTCCCAGTGGGGGAGGCTGATTCTGGCCCTTCCCTGCTCTCCTGGAGCTCAGTGCACCGCCAAGGGCTGCCCACTCCTCCAGGAGAGTGGTGCAGCATGTGCAAGGCCAGGGCCACCAGCGTGGTAAGGGGGCAGCGGGCGCAGCGGGGTAGGGGGGGTTGGTTAAGGGACAGGGAGTCCCGGGGGCAGTCAGGGGAGAGGGGGCTGTTGGATGGGATGGAGGTTCTGGGCAGGGAGCCGTCAGGGGAAGGGGATGGATAGGGCATGGGAGTCCTGGGGCGGGGGGGGGGGTCTGTCAGGAGGCAGCTGTGTTTAGGGATCGAGGCAGTCAGGAGACAAGGAGCAGGGGGAGTTGAGAAGGGGGCAGGGTCGTGGGGGTGGCAGTTGGTGTGTGGGGTCTCTGGAGGGGGCAGTCAGGGGACAAGGAGCAGAGGGGCTTAGAGGGGGGTGGGGCCCTGGGGGTGGTGGTTAGGGTGGGGGGAGTCCCGGGAAGGGGAAATCGGGAGACAAGGGGGGTTGAATGGGATTCGGGGGGGGGGGCAGTCAGGGGGCGGGAAGACGGAGGGGGTCAGATGGGGGGTGGGGCCAGACTGTTTGCGGAGACAGCCTTCCCTGACCCGGCCCTCCATACAAGTTTTCAACCCCAATGTGGCCCTCAGGCCAAAAAGTTTGCCCACCGCTGCTCTAGAGGTTAATAGTAAGGTGAAGAGTCTTACACATATGAACTTCTAAAAGTGAACTGCTCTATAGGTAAGTGATCTTGAATACAACGGTAGTTGAGTAATTGGATAAAAGACAATACAGATTTTACAATGCACAAAAATGCTAGCTAAGCAAGTTGTAGCATAACACTATCAAGTTCACTAATGAAAATATTTAACAATCCAAAACAAACAAAAACAAAAAAAACAATTTAGATTTATTTCTAAAGTGGTTGGATGAGTCCAAGCCAAAGGCTACAAGATTAAAACATCATCTTACAAGAGAATATTGATTATACAATACCTTCTGATAGCTATTAAAGAGGGTTTTGCAAATTTCATTGACAGGCAACATTTTATCCATAAAACAATGTTTTGTGTCCTCTTAAAAAAAAAAAAAAACAAACAAAAAAAAACACCAACCATTTGAGAATACAAAATTACTCCAGAACAGATGGCTACTTATTTACCATGTAAATTTAAGATTTTTAATCCACAACATAAAAAAACCCATATCACAGTTATGGTACGGTGCTGCTGGGTTTTCACATTATTGCAGTATGCTAGCATACAACTTCAAGTAACATTTCACACACAAAAAAAATTAACAATGGGCTAACAGTGTTTAGGAATAGAAACAAGACAACTTGGGTGATGCTGATATGATAAATATGATTAGCTACACGAGGGCATTGCATAAAGGCTAACAATCATGTTTTCTGTCCAAAGTGTGTCAAAGTATGCATTTCATTTTGGTAATACTATGCAATGGGTTATTCTAGTTTACAATGCATTTGTAGTAATGTACTTGTACTGCGAGAATATTAAATGTTACTTTTAATACGGCACAGAATATGCTATGCTTCTTGGTTGATGGGTTTTTCCTTAGGTTAGGCAATAGGCAGTAATCCACACTAAAAATAAATAAATAAATCTGTAAGTAGCTTTCAGTACTGACAAACACAAGGTTTCATTGGCTCAACACAAGGGGGGGTTCATTATTTCCATTTATATACTATAGTGCGGTGGCGGTGATGGCAATTACTTGTCCACCAGAGGGCTGTTACATGGGCTAACTTATTCTGTCATTCTTCCTGTACAATAAAATATGTGAGGCTGCTGAGGAGAAGGCTTGAAAATTTGGGGCTGCAATGTCATCAGCACACAACGGATGTGCATCTCTCTATTTTTTTTTTAAGCCATGTAAATTGTCTTCTCCACCTCCTCCCTACCTGTCTCCCAAATCAATGTGTAGTCAAGCCAGGGCACTGGACACATGAGAGCTGGCTGAGGTCCAATCCAGAAAAGTTTAAAGCGATACTGGCTTGTTGTGGGAAGCATGCCAAACCTCTATGCCTTATAGTCACACACCCTCTCTTAAAGTAGGATATTTCCAAACATCTTTTGTCCAAAAGGATCAAAATTGAATCTCCAGTTGCGCCTAAACTGCTAGATAACATCAAGGGGAAAAAGTACCCAAATCCAGCAAGGGAATTATTGCTATTTTTCTAGGGCCCTTGGCTTGCTTACGTATAACTTAATCATTGCCAGACTGGGTTACAGTGATACCTAGAGAGGGCTACCCCAAAATCCATTCTGCAGTTTGTAATTAAAGCCTACTTATCAGAGTGATGGGCAAAGGGCTAACAACTCCAGTTCTCCAAATATTACACTGGCAACTAAGTGCTTTCCCAGTTTCATTCAAGGCACTGACAATGACCTAAAAAGCCCTATGTGGTTTGGATCCTGGGATTTGACTCCTAATTTACTGGCGTAAGGGAAGAGAGGGTTACTCTCCTTGTGCAGTAACTGAGGTTCTTCAACATATGAGTCTCTGTGAGTGTTCCACTTTAGGCTAGAGAGTGCCCCTTAGGGGAAAGGAGGGGCTCCAGAGTTGGGTCTGAACAAAACCTGATGACTGATGTAGTGTTGAATGAATATGAGGGGAGATATCCAAGTAGATGTGTTGCATATGTTAATAGGTACATCGTACAGCAAGGCACCCGACATGGCTACGGATCTTGTGGAGTGTACTCTAACCCACTATGGGGCTTGTAGGTGATGTAGTTGGTAACAGAGCTGAAGGTAATTTGAAATCCATCTGGAAAGTATCTGTTTAAAGATGAGTTTGCCTTTGGAGTGGTCCATGGTGGAGAGGAGCAATTTAGGAGTTTTCCTGACCAATTTGGTTCATCCTATATAATAAAAGGCTAGGGAAGTTTGTGCAAAGCCGTCATACTCAGTAGAGACGGCCCAGACGAACAGCATGCTGGGAAGTGTAGTTCGGAAGCACAACATGGCCGCTGCGCGTGTGCCGCCGAGAGGGAAGCAGGGTCTGGATCAGAGGCTCGGGGAGTGCGGGCAAGAGGGTGGCTGGGCGCAGGAGGCGCAGGCAGGGGGCCCTTGGAGTGGGGGGGGCTGAGCAATCGGGGGGGCCCTTGGAGCGGGGAGAGGGCTGAGCAAGCGTGGGGGGGACTTGGAGGGGGGAAGAGAGCTGAGCGAGTGCGGGGGCCACGAGCCGTTACCGTTGGCCCGTGTACACGGGCTTTTAGACTAATTCAAGATAAAAGGCTAGTGCTCTTTTAACATCCAGGGTGTGGAAAGTGCTTCTTCTCTAAACCTCACAAGGACAAGCAAGAACATGGAAAGATGTATTGGCTGATTGATGTGGGAGGGAGAAAGGATTTTAAGCAAAAATTTGGGGTGAGGTCTGAGAGTTACCTTGTTTTTGAGAATAAACAGAGTGTGGTACAGCCAGAAGGGCACCAATTTCTCCCATGCATCTCACAGACGTGATGGCGACTAGGAAGGCCACCTTTGTGGAAAGATGTAGAAGAGATCATTCAGCCAGAGGTTGAAATGGGGTGGTTGTGAGAGATTGAAGCACTAAAGTCAGGCGCTGGGGGGCCTTGGGGCTCTGGGTGGAAATTGTGCCCTCCCTGATGGAATCTTTTGGTAATTGGATGAGCAAAGACTGAAACACCATCCACATGGAATGTTGTAATGGCTGCTAGATGTACCCACAGAGAACTCACTGAAAGGCTGGATTTCTTAAAGGTAGAGCATGTACTCCAGGACCATTGGTATAATAGAGGTAGTGGCAATTTGTTTAGGCACCACATGTGGAATCTCTTCCATTTATGTAGGTACATAGCCTGTGTAGTGGGCCTTCTGCTAGTTACCAGGATGTTTTTAACATCCTCAGAACAAGTTATCTCCTCACCCTGGAACCACTGAGGAGCTCAACTGTGAGATGGAAAGACTCTAGGTTTGGATGCAGAGTCTGGCCCACTTCCTGAGAGAGGGCATTTGGAAAAAGCAGGAAGAGACATGAGGAGGATATATCTGTTTCAGGTATGGGTACCTGGTTTGTCTGGGCCATGCTAATACTATCAGGATGACTTTGGCTTGATCAATTCTGATCTTGTACAAGACCCTGGACAACAACGGGGTAGAAGGAAAAGCATACAGGAAGGGTTTGTGCCATAGAATGAAAAATGCATTGCCTTTAGATCCTGATCCCAGATCTGTTCTAGAGCAAAAAAAGCTGGACATTTGTTTTGTTTTGCAGTGAATAGGTCTATCACAGGGAAACCCCATAGTTGAAATATGATCTGGATCATGCAGGTGTTGATTTCCCACTCGTGGTCATTCAAGAACCTTCAACTTAAGGTGTCGGCCATGATATTCTGAGACACACCAGTTAGCCGATATGCTGATGTGTTGTACACATCATGTCCGAGTTTATGGCCTCCGTACATAGGGAGTGTCATCTCACTCATCCCCACTTGTTTATGAGCAACATGTATGTGCCATTGTCCACCACAAACTCTATGATTTTGTCTTTGATCAGAGGCATAAAATGTGCACAGGTATTTCAGACTGTATAATTCAGAAGGAAACCATTTTCCCTGTACTGTGAGCTTTCCCCAATCAAGAGGCATCCATTGTAATTATCAACTCGGGAGAAGGCTAATGAAAAGGGACACCAGTGTGGGCATTGTGTGGGTGAGTGCACTATTGTGGCAAGTACTTGACCTTCACTGGCATACTCAGAAGTTTGTGCAGTCTGGCATGATTCACCATGTACGTAGTTGTCACCATGTGACCCAGTAGCTGTAGACAGGTCCTAATTAATATCCTTGGGTTGTACACCAAGCTTCGTTAGAGTGGCAAGTCTCTGAAGAGGTAATGATGTTGCTTCTAGAAAATTTAGGTGTGTGTCAATGAAGTCCAGTTTCTGGACTGGAATCAGTGTGGACTTTTGTGCGTTTATTTGTAGACTGAGACTGGTGAAGAGTGACATTGTCTGATGGCTTCTGCCTGAGTGAGAGTCTTGATTAAACAATTGTCTAAGGAGGAATATATCATGACCCGATTATTGTGAAGGTGAGCCGCTGGCACAGCCAGGACTTTGGAAAACACTCAGGAAGCCATGGAGAGGCCAAAGAATAGTACTGTATATTGGAAATGGTTCTGGTCCCAGTATGAACCAAAGATATTTCCTGTAGGTAGGGCATATAGTGATGTGAATGTGTGTGTCTTGCAGGTCGAGAGCTGCAAATCAATCCCCTTGTTCCAGTGCTGGAATGACTGTAGCTAACATAACCATCCTGAATCATTGTGTTATGATGAATTTGTTTAGCTTCCTGAGATTGAGGATAGATCTCCCCCCTTCTTCAGGGTTAAAAAAATAATGGAAATAGAAGCCCTTCCCTCTGTGCTGTACCAGAACTGGCTCTACTGTACCCAGTTATAGGAGATGCTCCCCTTCCAGTCTCAGGCTCATAAGAGGGTCCCTGAAGAGGGACGGGGAGGGAGAGTGGGAAGAACTAGATGTCATAGCTGGTCTTGATGATAACCATTTGTTGGAAATGATGGCTCACCAGTTTGTATAGAACAGTAGTAGATAATTGGTAAAGACATGGTTGGTGGGAAGTAGTGCTGGCAGCAAAAGTTGGGGGATGTCTGGAAGCCCCCCAACCAAACCTTCAACTCTGTTGTTTAGAGGTTGATTGTAAGATGTGGTGGATTGGGAAGATCATGGTAGGCATCTCGGTGATCTTGATCTACACCTCTGGTTATCATATTGTCTTGGGTGCTGAGTGTAGGGGGCCTGTCTAGAATGCTGTGATGTATAAAACCCACTTTGTTTGTGTTTTTTCACAGGTGTATAGATACAAAGAGACCAGAGTGTGGCCTTGAATCTTTCCACTTGTCATTCTTAGCAGAGAACAGTTTTGGATCCCAAATGGAAGGTCCTCTAGGATGGATCTACCATTTGGAAACCCAACAGGCAAAGCCAGGAGGTCCAAAGCATAACTATGGCAGTGGTGATGGTCCTTGCTGGTGTGTCAACAGAGTCCAAAGAGGGTTGGAAAGCAGTTCTAGCCAAGAGGTGGCCCTTGGAAATGAGTGATGTAAACTGCTCTCTTTTGTCCTTTGGTATGTAATCAAAGCCAGAAATTTTGGAATAGTTTATATAGTCATACTTCACCATAAATGCTTAATAATTGCTTATGGCCAAACAAGTCCAGTGTTTTCCACTCTTTATTATAAGGGGTGGTTCATCAATTACCAATGAATTTGTCTGAGGGTGTGTGAATAGAAATTCCATTACCTTTTGAAGAGACATAATATTCTTTTGTTTTCTCTCTTAGGGGTGGGAAGGTAATGGAGGTCTGCCAGATGTTTGTGGTAGGTTCCGGGATTGCTGAGTTAAACAGAATGGCAATCTTGGAGGATGGACATATGAAGTATGTCCAAGAGCTCATGATGTGAGAGAATTCCTCTAGTATTACCTAGAGTGTCTTTGTTGTTCTTTTGAAATTCTTGAAATCATCTCCAGCAGTAGGCGTAAGGGGCATAATAGTCTCATCTGGCAAGATGATGTGCAGGTGGCAGGAGCCGTCTCCTGAGCTAAAACTTCTTTCACTTCCTCAATGTTGTTCGGGAGGGGCAGTTGGTAGCACTGTGAATCATAGTGAAGAATGCCTAGGTACCTCCGTGGTGATGCTTAGGAATCTGAGGTAAAACTGCCTATAAGCTGCCCATGGGTCTTAGAATGCACATTGAGGTGAGAAGGACGTGCCCCCACCCCTGCCCCAGGTGACAATTCCACCCTTGAAATTCAGATCTTGGCAGAGGCTTAGGGTGCTCATGATGTGTGGACTGAACACTGCCTTGCACAGGTGAAGGGTGTTGGAGGAGAAAGCCTCACCCTTCCCCATCTTCATCCTCCTCACTAGAGAAAGGAGCAGCAGCTGTAGTTGGTGGAGTGAGTGGTAGCAAGAGTACCAAAGCAGTATCGATACAGGGGAGAGGCGATTCTGGTACCCGGTCAATTTTCAGGTCCTTCCGAGCAAGAAACTGTTGAGTCTGTGGTACTGATGGAGGTACCTGTGTGAAAGGCAGAATGGAGAATTGTGGCGGTACCAAGAGACCTTGCAGTATCAGTAGGAAAGGAGCCAACAAAGAGCATGCCAAGGTCAGCATAGCACTCGCAGTGGAGAGGTTGCCTTTGTACTGCAGAGTCATTGGAACCAAGGGCTCTGTCTGTGCTGCCCTCTTTCTTAGAGCCTGCCCATTTAGGGTCTGCAGCTGTGACAGTACCACAAGTACTGGAGGTCCCTGCCAACTCTAAGGTACTAAGCCATGGCACAGCAGTACCGATGTGGAGTCAGGGAACGTTTCCTCTTTGATGTGGTCTTGGTAAGGGGAGTGCTAGCTCTCCTCTTTCCACACCTTTTAGGAGACAGGTCCCTTCCTTTCAGGATGGAGGAGGGGGAATCTTTTGCAAGCTACTTGCGGTAATAAAGGTTTATAAACATCTATAGCATTAGCTGCTCATTCACTCACTGCTCCATTTCCCCCACAAAACTAAAATAAGGAAGGAGAGGAAAGAGTCACACATCCGGCCCTCCCTAATGCCACATGGTTGCTTTGGTCTAAGGGTGCAGGAAGAAATGGGTAGAAGGAAGGATTTATTATGTTATTTGCTAGATTAGACCTCTGCTCAACACTTTTCCATAACAGAAGTCACTTTTGAGGTTCATCTTCTCACTAGTAAAGTTAATAAAGGAAGTGAAACACAATCTGTTTGACATTTCTCATTTTATGAGATACCTACCTTATTCAGGAACTGAACAAGAAACACTTAAATTCTTAAGGCATAGTTCTGCTTCTTAATCTTAAGGGGAAGCACACATTTGTAATAATAAACTTGCCTCTCACTCAAAACTTAAGATCCATAAAGGGACACAATTGTTGCAATGTTAAGCATGGAAGAACCTTTTAGGCACCTAAAACACATAGGAACAACACTGTGTTTCCATAACCCCCTTTAGAATGAATGGTGAGAGATATGAACTGTGTTCTAAGGTGTCTAACAGCCACCACAGTAGGTGGGGAGCCACCTAAGCTAGCCAATGGAAGATGTCAATAAGAGACATGGGCGCCAAGCACAGATCCATTGTCGGAGACAGCTGCCTAAATCTAGGCTCCAGAAAATCACCAGTGACTGGGCAAGGCTATATAGCAGGTCATACAAAGAAAATGTTCCAGGTCCTTTAGTACAGGACGTTTATAAATGTCTTTTTTCTTACTTAGAAAGAGCTAGATTTCTAGCATTCCTTGATTAAGAAATATTAACAATTCAGACAGCAAAACAATTTTCTAGCCATTCCATTACATCAAAAAAGCTAAATTCGAGTCAGTAATGATTTACATGAACAATGCGTCTGACAAAGTGTGGTCTAGCCCATGAAAACTTATGCCCAAATAAATTGGTTAGTCTGTAAGGTGCCACAAGGACTCCTCATTCTTTTTACATTAAAAGTGACACCTCTGTGACAAGTGTGAAATATTTTGAAAATTACCCCAAAGTAACTTCTGAAATGGAAAATCTGGCAGCCATTTTTAGATTCATATTGGTCAAAAAACAGAGTTTGATAACTCTATGGACAATACAAAACTAACCAACTGCATGAGTTCAACAAGTGACTGGATGAGTGCTAGATTCAGCAGTATGTATAAACTAATTTGGCCAACAGGACCAACTACTATACCAAGTTTAGGGTTGTGAAATAAAAGCCATTTCCGTTACTTGAGCAAATTAAGTATCAAACTACCGTTTGTTATATTTTCTAAATTCTAATCTACTGAGAAGTCAGAGAAGCAGGTTTCATCAGATTTGGCCAAGAAGATTCTTTTTCAAACAGACACGGAGTCTGAAAAACTTCAGCTTCAAAGGATTAGAATAGTTGAAAATAGGGTATAGAAACCTCTTCTCACTTTTACCACCACTAAATTAGTAAAATAAGATAGCCAAAGAAATCCATTTGGCACTCAAAACTAAGAATCCCTTAAATGGTTAATTCTAAACAATCATTTGGCATGAATGCAACACATTCACACTAGACCCTAAACCAGGCTGCTACTTAGTTGTCACTAGCTTCTGTTTTTTGCTATTGTTTGCTCCATTTGAAGTGTCAGATTAAACAATAATAGTTAGACTAGTTGGCAGTAGCTTCAGGAGCAGAGTATCCATTCTGCACTTGTATTTTGTAGCTTTTAGTCAAAGTGCATGGAAATACTTACTTCCTACCATTCCTGAGCCAGAAAAAGTTTGCACACTACCAAAGTGTTCTTTGGTTAAAGCATGTTAGTTGCATGGTTTTCCTGATCAAAAATATTAGCCAACAAGAGAACACTGGCATTTGACCACAGGGAGAAAGAGAGGGAAACCACTGTCCTTGTGGACCCAAGTAAGAATCTATACAACAGTTAGCAGTAACTGAGATGAAGCAAAAAACTGCACAGCAGTAAGGAATGCAGCCAAGCTTCTGATGTTTGAAATACTCCTTTCTGTTAAAAGGTATCTTGAAAGTCACGCTGACCCTAAAATCCATCTTTGAAGCCACATCAAAAAACTTGTCTCTCCCTTGATAACAGAACCATAACAAAAACCACACTAATCCAAAGTGGAAAAGAAAAGAGGGTTCTTTTGTTATGTTTTTTTTTAAATCTCCACAGGTAGCAGCGTTATTGGCTATGAGTAAGTGGTTTCCAACCAGATGGTCAACTGGGTATTTAAAGCTGTATTCTGTTATGAAAAAGGAATTTTGTAATGTGTGACTAGTCTCCTCATACTTAGGCTAGAGTCATTGCACCCACAATGTTACTGCAGACAACTTTGACTGCATTAAAGCTAGATCCACACTCTCAGGTCCTCCCCTGAAAGAATTACTGTAATTGTATTTACTAAAATAGATAAGCTTTTACTATCCTTCAGGTATTAGTGTTAAGGAGATGAGATGGTTTTAAAAATGTCAAATTGTCTTACATTTTGTCTGACTAGTGTACTTTAGAAGAATCTACATTTAAAAATCTAGCAATCCTCTGAGTTACAGCTTACTATTTTTTTAAGTTACCTCTTCCTATGATATTGATAGAAAACAGTGAAGTTCAAAGAGAAGATTTGTCAGAAGCATTTCGGGAAGTTTGTCAGCATCTTTATTGAAGAAGCAGAAAAACCTAAACACCGTTGGTTTACTTCATCCAGTGGGTAGACCAACTCGCATGGAATTTTGGGGTTCTCAGATTTCTTCCACGTTTAACTATCAATCCTCAAACAAAAAAACTTTCCTATAATGGAATATGGGAACCAGTTTTGCCCTCTACTAAGTAGAACTATCAGTAAAAACCATGCCTGCATAGGCAACTCTTGACCACCTAATGCTATTTCAAAAGGCAAAAAAAATCCCTGTTCATGAAATTTACCAATCCTAATTGAAGAGCACTAATTTTTATAACCTACAATAACCAGGTAATGAGAGGAAAAGCATACTGAGAAAATTGGGATGCACTTGAAAGCCAGGCAATAGAGCATGCTGTAGGAATGCAAGGATTTCCATTGTGGACTCATGAATCCATCCAGTAACAAACTCTCTCTCTGCCCAGGAGATCATTAAAGCCTTGAGCATGAATTTAAAAACAGAGTTGTGTGAATTGATTCCTGGCAAGAGAGTGTATGACAAGTCAGTCTCCACAACTGAAATGCTTTCATTTTTAGTCACATTGGTTTGATGTTCCTACTCCTGCTGGGGAAAGATAGGAGAATTATATGAGCTATTAGGAATGACCACCCAAAAATAGAGATGGAATGGACAAAGTTTAGGGAATGGGGATTACTCAGGACAGTGGCCATATCCCTTACACTCCATCTCTTCACCCATCCTTTTGCCTAGAGACTATAACAGAGATGGAGGTGTGAGGGAGGAGGAGAGCTCCTCCATTCCAGCACCATTCCCAACACCTGTGCTTCTTTCCAATAAACTGCATCTTGATCTTGCTAGTGGGAACCTCTCCCCTCACCTTATGTCCCCCTAGTTTTATATTGGGCATTGGCTAATAGATCTCACCATACCCCAACCTTCTGGCTAAAAAAATGTTTGACAGGTTTTTCAGTCCCCAGCCCTCAAGAGCTCCACATAGGCATGCATAGTGAAGGCAACAGGATTTAGTTCATTAATTCAGTGGGAGCAAGAACAGATTTAGGGGGAAAAACAACAACAACAAAAAACACCCAGCTTCCTGTAATGACAGAGAGGAGGAACAAATAAGCAAAAAATCCCACCACAGCTGAACCTTTTCTGGATGAGAGAGAGAGAGAGAAAGAGAGAGAAAAGGTGGGGAGCTGGCTGGAGAAGGAAGAAAAAAATCACAAGTGTAGCTCACTGGTTATGTAAAAGTAGAACTTTAAATACCACATTTTCAAATTTGGCTTTAAGCTTTCCATTTTACAAGCACATTTTGATGTTGAAAAACCTGATCACAATCTGCTAACTGCCTAAGTGACCTAAATTGCAGGCACATTATATCTTCAATCACAAAGACTGGCCTTTTAGCCTCTTTGACTAACATCTAAAAAACACAAAGCTTAAAGAAAACATTATCTCCTGTTCACTAGTAACAAGTGAAAAAGTCTCCCTAAATCTTAGAGTCCCCATGGTAGAGACCGATGCAATTCTTCTAATTTTCACACTTCTCCAGCATGAAAATCAAGAGAAAAAAAATCTGCCATCAACTTAATTTTATTCCGCTGCTCCAGATGCAGGGAATTGTGTGTGGGAGAAAATAAAGAGGGGACAAACACTAGACAGGAAAATCTGCTCACTAACTTGAAATGAAGGACACATCCAGGTACAGTCCCAGTTCACCAATTTAACATTATGAAAGTTTTCCTGGTATAGACAGCTGGCAGAGAAGACTTACACAGAACAAGTGAAGAACCATAAATATTTTTTCTCCCAATTATCTCTTCCAGGAAGAAGCTAACATGGAAGAAGACATACAAATCTAAACTAGAGAGAAAAACACCATTTTATGCAGGACAACAGCAGTGGGATACAGAGAGTCCCCCCATTTTAAAGAAAAAAGGCAGAGCTTTCCACATTAAAGAGAGTACAAGAAAATATAATATCTAGCAGCACATTTGTAATGGTTACATTAATTATATTATCTATAAACAAGCATTTAAGAAGATAATTATGTCACTGAATGTAATAAATTTAATTCTTCAGATTTAATTTAAATCTTTCAAAAATGTATTCATTCACTGACAGACCAGGTGTCTTGCATTGCCATAACTTTATTCACTCATCTGGATCTTCTTCAATTGCATAAAATCAATTAAGAAAGAACTCCTACTTGGTCATGTTAGTAGCCATATAATTCATCTAAACTGGAGGACACGGTTTTGCTGAATTTGATGCATTAGATTTTGCAATTTCATGATAATACTTTGATATATGATTAAAGGAGTTGCAAGATAAATGTGCAGACAAACATGGTCTAAGTGTTAGTTGGTAAAAACAATAGGTAAACTCACTGGAAAAGAAGAAAATAAATGGAAGTTATTTTGAAAACCGCAAATCCAGTGTGAGAGACAAACACTGATTATGGGTGAACATCCTAGTAAAATCCACAGTAATCATGATGAACAAAGTCAATATAATATATTCTCCAGGACTGCTTATGAGGTACTTAAAGATAGAGAATTTTAAAGTGAACAAAAACTGCTATCAACGATAAAGATAGTATAATCCTATCTTTAATCTACAGGCATGATAAAATGCCCCAACACACATAAACCCAGCTCAAACAGTAACTAATGAACATTAATCCCCCTATCTCTTCAGTGATCTCTCCTTCCGCCATTTATCATACTGACACTTCACTCACACACGTGAATAAACTTTAACAGAGAAGGTGAATCAAAAATAATCTCAAAGCAATCTGAGGCGATAAATTAAAGTTGAGAACGCAGAGGGAAAGGAGGAGGCAAGCGGGGCGATTTGTTCTCGGTGCCTTCAATTTGCATCCAGCTTGGTGGCAAAGAGCACTCAATCAACTAGACATGCAAACTGTTAGGATGGCTACATTATCCGGGCGACAGGGAGAGAAACAGACATGGAATTTAAGGTTTAACCCATTCACCTGCTCAGCTCCCACAGAGCTGCTACTAGCTACCCTATATTAAAGGACACCCCGGGGTAGGATCCCAGAGCCCGGGCCCCAGCCCGACCTTGGACGACTACACCGCAGCGGGCTGCCAGGCATTTCCCTACAGCACATAGGAAGTGGTTCATTTTCCTCTCCAGACTGCTTCGTGTCACCTCTAATCGGGGGATAGGTTTCACCCCGCCGCAATTGTTTAAGAATTTCAGTTATCAGACTAAATTATGTTAACCTGTGTGCCACGATTCCCGCCACCCTCTCGCTAAGCAAAGGGTCCTGGAAAGAAATACTGGCCATGCAACGTGAAGAGAGTTAACAGACCGCCACAACACACGCATTATTCACGGTAGGGCCACTCCTATAACTACAGATCCCAGAGCCTCCACGTCCCTAAAAGTTACCTTTTTGAAAGAAAGTGAGCACCGGGAGATGGCTAAAACGAGGCGAACTACACACTGCTTTGGAAGCAGAAAGTCAGCAGCTTTGTTTGGCAATATACTTGTATGTTTCAATAAAGAGTGGCTGAAATCAGCTTCCTACAGAAATTCACGAGAGATGACAAATCTATTAACGGTAAATTGCCCTCTCAAAAGACAGAACTTTGACCTAGCTCATTAATGATGCAAGAAGAAACGTGTCCTGGGTAAACCCTCAACATACACTAATTTCCCCCTTTGTAATACCTATAATCTGTATCTAAATCCAACCAAGCAGAACAAATAGTTCCTTCCTACTGTAGGATGTGAACTATTTCCTGCATTTTTTTCATAAATCAGTTTTAATTACAACCTTAGTTTACATCAAACAACTAATATCCCGTTGCTGCTGCCAAGGGTGGGTGAGGGGGAAGAAAAGTCCATGCTAAAGGATCCCGGGAGATCCAAGGCCATTTGTTCAGACACAAGCCCTCTCCTCCCCTCCCTCTTGTTCCCCGTCCCTAGGACTCCAGGTTCAATCAAGTCTACAAAGGAACCCATTTAGAAATATTAGAGACTAGGATAAAAATTAGGCTGTTCTCCCCCTTAAAAAAAAAGAAGCATTTTCTTACACGATCTGGTCAAAAACAAAATTTAAAACGGAAAGAGAGAGACTGGAGCTCCAAAGTATAGGCTGGAAAAAGCATCTTCAGTGAGTGAAACCAACATAGCGCTGTGCAAAGAGAACTGAGAGAGAGAAAGAGAGAGAGAGCTCCTTACTAAGCTTTGGCATTTAAAAGGTTTCCTTTCTTTTTTGGGGTGGTTACCTGAAGAGAGACATATTAATCCAAAGAGGTAAAAGTGAGCAAACTCCGCGATCATTGTCCTCAGGTGGCGCCTGCAAATAGTCTCATGCCAAATGGGAGGGGGGAGGAATACAAATTAAAAGCCCCCTCCGATTGTAAATCCACAGAAGCTTAATATAAGCAAGGTTTCTTAATCCTCCCGGAGTGAACAGCGAGCGCTCCCCGCAGAAGGAATTGTCAGCAGCCCCCCAACTCTTGTATCTTCTCTCCCTTGCCCCGGATTTTCCTAGAAGGAGCTTTGACACTTCCTGGGACCATCAAAAGCGAAGGAGACAACAAAAGATCCGCAATTTTACGCAGTTTGGATTCTCCGTGCCCTGCTCGCAAGTTGCTTCTCCAGCCCGGGGCTTCGCCTTCAGCACTTGCGAGTATCCCAACAGCACTGTCCCTCCGAGACCATAAACCGCGGCGACGCCCAGGCAGGCGGCGAGGGGGAAAAAAGTGTTTGCTGTGACCCGAGCCACACAAAGTCACTGGGCATCCGAGGCAGGCGCAGGGGTGCCGGCTGCTTTGGGTGAGGGCCCCGGCTCGGTGCCTTCGGGAGGCTGGAGGGAAGAGCGAGGCGGAGTAGCAGCAGCAGTAACCCTCGCTCCCATCACTTGGGGGAAAGAGCCGGGAGCGGAGGGAGCAGCAGAGCCTCGCAGGAGTCACGCGCAGCAGCAGCAGGGTCACCCCAGCAGCAACTCCTCGCCCTGCCCTGCATCTCCCCCGTCTGCCCTGCCAGCGGGCATGCAGACCTCTCCCTTCCCGGAGCCGGACACAAAAGAGAGAAGAGAGCGCAAAACTTCCAAGGGCCACCGCCCCCAACCCACCCACCCGGCCCCCTAGTGCAGCCGCGGGAGGAGGAGCAGCCGCCGCTCCTTCGCCTCCTCCCCGCCGCTAGAGCAGGGGTGCAGCCGGAGCCGGCGGGGGCTGGGCTCCGCGAGGCTCTCAGCAGCGCCTGGAGTTTCTGGCGGCTCGCGCCCGCCGCGTGTCCCCCTGATCCAGCTGCGGGGCTGATGGCTACATTATCCGGGCGACAGGGAGAGATAATAAGGGCACCTTAAAGGAGCCGCCCCGCGGCGGAGAGGCGCGCGCGCGCCGCGTGGCCCGGCACCAGGCCGCCCGGGTCTCGCCGCAGCTGGAGAGGCGAAGCCCCAGCGCCTAACGCCACCGAAAGGTAACCAGCGCGAGCCCGGGCGGGGTGCGCGCGGAGAATGGAACATGCCGCGTCTCACCCTCCACCCACCCCCCCCCCCGTGCAAATGGAACTTCCCGGTCTAAGGCTTCAAAAATCCTCCCGGGTCCAATCGCTTAACCCTTCGCTGCCAAAGGCACCGACGCGTCGCACCAGGGCTGGCTCCAGCCGCCTGGGGTATTATTGCTTAGGAGGGGCGCAAGGAAGGTGTTGCGGGGGCTGCCTGCCAGGAAGACGCATTGTCTGGGACTCGCACGAGCCGAACGCCCCCCGCCCTGAGTAATGCCTAGGTGGGCTTTGAACAAAGTTTCATTCTGTTTCAGGGGAGTTTGCAGGTATCCATGCAGCAAGCAAGGAGCCCAACCGTCAGAGGAACACACTAGGGGCAAGATAGATATTAATGGCATCGCTACCCTGTAGCAAGCAGCTGGCTACTTAAAAACAGAAAAGTTGGAGGAAAGTGTAAAGGTTTCTCCACGTGACGTGAAGTATTTCCTGAGGACTACTCCAGTGTAGTAGCTTGAGGTTGTGCAAAACTAAGTTTGTAAACTGGACCATGATTTCAAAACAAACACTGGTTTTGTGTTCAACAACAACTTTCGGTCTCCAAAACATCTACCTGGCTGTTGCCACTAGACAAATTAACAGTAAATATACAGAAAGTGAAAATTATACATCATGTATAGACGAAGAACTTCCCTGTGGAGTAGCTAGGGTTGCTATACGCACAACATGGCTGGCAAACACCCACTAAAGCATGGGGATGAAAAGGTAAGCCAATTGTTGCCAGCTCTCCTGATTTTAACATAAACCTGATAAATAATTGATGGTTTTCTTAATGCACTGGCTCCTGGAGTAATGTGAATACGTGGAAACTGTCATTCTCACTTTTTTAAAAAAAGTTTCTGACCCTCAGAGCTACAGAGAAAAGCTTGAAAACATGACTCCAGTGAACCCCAAAGGTTAAAAAAAATATAAAAATGGGGGGAGCGCTGGCTCATGATTTTGAACCCCTGTAGTTGGCAGTACTGTAACACCTCCACACAGGCACACATGTTTTCATTACTCCAGCTACTGTACACCCCAAGCTATGCATGGTAATCTCATTTCTATTCCTCTGTCACCATTCTCCACATTCCCCTTAGTAGATTATTCCCCCCCCCCCCCCACTAGCTGCTGTGGAAATTGGGAATAGTAATTGGTGGATTTGGGAGAGGGTAGTTTGGTAAAGAGTAGTGTACAGAAGGGCAGATAAAGGGAGAGGTGACAGTATGGGAATCCCTAGAGGGCAAAGGTAAAGATGTGGTGCATGATATGACAGCTATAGTAATGATGTGTGCTTGTGGGTGACTGAGAATAGTATCTAATATTAAATGGCTTAATTTCTCAAGTTTTTGCTTTTGTGGGTTTGTGTCAGTTAAGTTGTGTGTGTAGCGTTCCTAACTGCTTCACATCAAAGTTTTGTATGCATTTGGTTTCTACATTTTTGATGCTAAATTACAGTGTGACGGTCGAATGAGATGTGGATAGAAGTTTAGCTGCAAACAAGAACATTTTATGAGACAGCTACTGAAAATGAGACCTTCTCTGATGCTATATACAATCTGAGAAAGTTTAGTTCTTGACAAAGAATATGTGTCCCTACCGCATCAACCAATCAGGTTTGCATGCTCCCAGAAAAACACGAAACAAATAAAAACTATGCAGAAAATTCAAAGGTTATAAAAAAACTAATTGTTAAATTTTATACCAATAGTCCTCCTACTCTAATCTATGCCTAAATTTAAATTCATTTTAGAAAGCAATCCCAACTATGAAGACACTGCCAGGCACCCCCAGAGTTCCTGTGTTTATACATAGTCAGTGTTCTGAGAACAGTACTTATTCAACAACAATTTTTCAACCTAGGCAGTTAGTGACCTCATGCCATCTTTCAGTTAATGAAAGCACAGTCATACTATCACCCCTTCTCTCTAGAATTAAAACACACGTGGGGACTGGCCAAAACTGTGGAAAGGTCATAGAAAGTTCTTACACCTCAGTAAGCAGTGTGACATTTAAAATAAATTAAACAAAGAAGACCTGAGATAAGTAGTCCAAGCCCTCAGAATAAACAAGAACATAATTCCAAAAATACATTTTTGTTCCATTTAAAGTTTGTTCAATAAGATAGCTTGCATGTGTATGAGTGAGACTTCCTGTGTTAAAATATGTACAGTATTTTAGTTGATCGCATGAATTAGGAATGGCAAAACCACAAGTCCATGACCAGACCAATCTTTAGTACATAAAAATGTGTATTTCACCTGAGGTGAAAGTGTATTTCACCTGAAAACAAGGTTGTTTACATGGATTTGTAAAATGTTATTTTGACAACCTAGTTCACAATAAAGTTGGTGACAGTTTGTGAATTTTTTTGGCACAAAGAGATCACCTTTTTAATGTGCTGCTGCAAGGTGATGCTTACAGGCTGTCTCAAAATATATGAGGGAATTGAATTTGTAACATGTAGATAGTACATATGATGTCCAGAGAAGAGAAGTGTGTTGTTGTCTTCACAGAGAGTAAGAGATTTACCTGAGTAGCTCACTTTGTGAGTTATTCATTTAAATCCATCCCCCATACATCCCCAGAAGACTAGTCCTCCAGATCTATGCATTGTTATATTTAGGTCATTCTCAAAGTGTGCCAGGAAAACTGTTTTAACACAGTGATCTATTATGTGTTTTGGAGGTTTATTTTCTTATTTAGATTTTAAATTAAAACCTTTACCATATAGGGCAATGGATTACGATTCAAGAGACTTGGTTTTTATTACCATGCAGTCATTTTGTGCCCTTGGACAAAGTAACTTAGCCCCTGTATACTTCAGTTTCCCCATCTGTAAAATTTTTATAATATTTATTCACCTTTGTAGAACTCCTTTGTGAACTATGGATATTTCTTATAGAATAGAAGATGCAGTGAAATCTTTCAAGAGTTGTCCAGATCATACTGTTTCAAAAACACAGATAAGACTTAGCATAACGTTTAGCTGAGTAAACAGATACACAGTATTATTCCAGAATAATTACTAGGACTGGATATATACTGCTCAAATTATTTTTAATTTATTGAAACAGTAATAATTCATAACAGCTGCACAGTTGAGTGAATTTCTTCAAATGTAAGCCTACAGAGGTTCATCTGAATATCTTATAAGTAATTTGCATCATCTATAATTCTGCAGATGTTCTTACAAAAATGTTTAATATTTGGGGATCTCTAGTCTCCTTGATATTTAAGAAAATAAACTTATTATGAGTAATGTTTCTAGGAATAGAAATCGGTCATTAATCTCTTTTTGTGGCACCTTATAGACTGACATGTATTGGAGCATAAGCTTTCGTGGGTGAATACATTGGACGAGGTGGGTATTCACCCACGGAAGCTTATGTTCCAATATGTCTGTTAGTCTATAAGATGCTACAGGACTCTTTTGTTGCTTTTGCAGACCCAGACTAACACAGCTACCCCTTTGATACTTTGGAATTTTGGTAATACCTTTTCAGCATGCATTATCATTTAAACCTACCTGCTCTGTTCATTCTGTAACATGGCATGCATGAACTAATAAATGAGCATTAATAGTGTAAGATGAAGTATAGGCATCTGGTGACATATGAAAGTGTGGCAGAAATGTCACAAATATATTTTCAACTCTAATTAATAGCAATGGATAAAGAGAATACTGTGTTTGACTCAAAAATTATCCTGCCTATTTCCACTGATACACATGCCTAAAAAAGGCACATTTAGGTAAATTTTAAAGCTCTTGGGAAATTCTGGTGCCTTACATAGGATATACAATAACATATATTTTTAACAATATGAAAGCACAGAGTTTATTATTTCCCACTCAAACTGAAAAAACAGTTCCAGCTCTCTTTTTAGTCTTTTATATAAGCGTTTCATGCTTAGTTTCAGAGTACTCAGGTCTAAGTGTTAGATTTAGTTCCTCTTACAGACAGGTGAGTTAATTACACACAATCTTTTAAAAGTGGCCCTGGAGTCTTTTAGAGAATCAGTGTACATCCTGTGATTTCATGGGCTTTGAATGCACATGAAAACGGGTAGATCGCTTTACATTGAAGGTTCTATACCAAATACTGACTTTCTTTTTAATGCTTTTATATTACAATAAATTGTTTATAGCCCTTTTTTTTTTCTTCATATACCCCTTCGTTGTTGCCATTTTTTGGCTTGCAGTCATACCAACTTCAACTGAGATTTTGTCCCATCTCATAAATTGAGCACGTCCTTGCTTGTGCCCTAATCTTGCAAAGACTTACCCATGTGCATAACTTTGAAGCAAATGAGACTATTCACATGTACATAAAGTTACACATGTGACTAGTGAGAGAGTCCTGTGGCACCTTAAAGACTTTACTTAGTCTTTAAGTCTCATGTGACTAAGGGTCCGTCTTCACTACCCGCCGAATCGGTGGGTGCCATCGATCTTCTGGCGATCAATTTCTCGCGTCTTATGAAGACGTGATAAATTGATAGCTCACGGCGCCCCCGTCAACTCCGGAACTCCAGCTTGCCAGGAGGCGCAAGCTGGAGTCAACGGGGGAGCGCACCGCCGACTGCCGCCGCCATGAGGATGGACGGTAAGTCAGCTGCAGATACGCAAGCTTCAGCTATGTGACTCACGTAGCTGAAGTTGCGTATCTGCAGTTGATCCCTCCCCCCCTTTCCCCCCCCCCCCCCCAGTGAGGACCAGCCCTAGGTGTTTGCAGAAGCAGGGCTCTGCTTGGAAACCTCCAGGGAAAAGAGAAGGTGCTGTAGAAATGGTATTGGTGATTCAGTAGATGGCACTCTTCCCTCAGTGAGACTCTTCAAGCATGTGTTAGAGGAAACTTTTAGGTGTTTTATTTCACATTAAACAAAATACCAAGATCCTGAACACTTGTGATCCCATAGCACTTTTTCAAAGGATAAGGGTATGCACTCAGTGTGTTGGATTTATTCCAATATGGAAGCAATTGCATTCTCCCTACCTAAACTCCTTTCTATTTTAACTGAATATGATCTTCTTCCCTTCCTGATCCCAAAACTGTTATGTAGTGCAGCGGATTCTGTAATAGCTGTCAACAAAGAATAACTGTCATCCCCCCAAAGACGTAGCTGCAGTTTAGGTCAGAGTGAAATTAAGTTACCCCTTTATATATAAGGTTTACAGTGTGAAGAGCATTCTCAGGCTTGGAATAAGTACAAATCAGTAAACAATATTGCTCTTCAAGGCCCAAATCTGCTCCCAGTGATATCAATGGGAGTTTGGATTTGGCTTAACATTTTATTAATATTAAAACTAAAATATGGCAAATATCAGCATAGATTAGTTAAAACAAAAAAAAAGTACACTTTTTGCAACTCTTTTCACAATTAAAACAAAATAAAACTTTGGTCAAGATGAGGTACCGTATTTAGATTTGAGCTTGCTTTTACATAATCAAAATATAGGTTCACATCTCACACAAAATCACCTATTGCTATTGGGCACACATCCATTGTAACTAATTTGACAAGACCTGCAACAATGCACATCCTGATACCTAGATTGTTATGAAGAAGCTCTTAGCTATTATTAAGCAATATGTAAATGATTGTGAACTTTTTCTAAAAATAGTTCTTAAATTACAGTAGTCATTTACAGTATTAATATGCAGTATTACTGGGAATTTATTAATTTCATTTACTATTCTAGGGCAGCATTAAGAAAAGTCTCCCCCTATGCCAGTAGTTCTCAAACTTTTGTACTGGTGACCCCTTTCACATATCAGGCCTCTGAGTACAACCTCCTCTTAAATATATTTTTAAAATGTTTTTAATTTATAACACCATTATAAATACTGGATAGAAAGCAGGATTTGGGATGGAGGCTGACCGCTCACGATTCCCCATGTAACCCTGCGACCCCCAGTTTGAGAACCTCTGTCCTACACTCTGTTCTTCTATCAGATAAGTCCTCAGACTTTCTTTTTTTTTCATAAAACACAGCAGGATTGTTTTTGTATCCTGTTTAATAAGATCATATTGTGAGAATTTCATACCTTTAGGAGTAAAATATTGTGTTAAATATTAATAGCTTTTATTTAAATATCAAATGCTGTGGGAAAATGGAAGGATAAAATCAAACAAATTAAAATGAATAAATACTTTGGGGGAGAGGCTACAGTTTAAGATAACCCCATCTTTTGCTGGTCATCCAATGTATTATAGGCCCAACCGTGCCTGATCTGTCTGCAGAACCCCGTTTGAAGTCAATGGTGATTTTACATGAATGGAGACAAACCAAATTATGTAAATAGAAGAATGGTACATTTCAACATTAGAACCATGGGGAGTGGTTTGTTATGAGGTTTGAGAGAGGGTTTCTGGTAGCTGAAAGATGGAATTTGATTGGGAAAATGAATAGATATTGAAGAGTTGAAAATGTATGTATCTCAGTATAATGAGCTGGGACGGTCCCAAAAAGCTAGGATAATCCTGGGGTGGGAGAGAGGCTGGAAAGGTTATTGGGTTGCCATGGGCCTCACTTGATGCCCTTTAATCCAATGGGAGGATTTCCTTTTACTTGGATGGGCATAAAGCCAACTATGTATAGAACTCTTGGAGGACTGAACCCTACTTGTTTTTATTGTTTTGTTCCTCTGTTTTTGAATGGAAGGTTTGGAGCTGATTCTGCTGTCACTAACAGTTTTATACTGGGATGAAACTGTTATTTGTTTGCACTAGCGGTGAATGTGGCTTTTTATTGTTCTAATACTAGGTATACTTCAAATATGCTATAGCACATCCTGGTGGAAAAAAATCACTGAAAATATATACTTCTGTTTTTTCCATACAAAATGTTAAAGGCATATTGTTTATTCAGTCTACTTAGCATCAGCAGACTGTAGCTCAAAATGCCTTTTGAACAATATTTCCTATAATTTTTAAAACTTCTGTTCCACATTTGGCTTTTGTAATGGCAAAGTGATCTGTTTAATATGTAATATATAAAATAATTGTTGCAAAATCAGTGTTCTCTCAGATATTGTTTAAACAAAGAGTGACCTGTCTCTGAAATCTGTGTGTTTAGTTATTGTGTATACCAAGCGAACCATTCAGAATCCACTATCTCCTTTTTTTCCATGTATCGTATAGGAAGGAGTATTAGGCTGTCACCTAGTGGATTGCTCGGGCTGTTATAAGAAATATAAGCCAACAAGAACAAAAATCTGAATGGGATTAAAAGAGCAAACACAATAAAATGAAAAGTAGTCTTGCCTCTTTTTTTTTTTTTTTTTTTTGGTTTGGTTTGGTTTTTTCTTCCCCTCTATGCATTGTGAAAGCTAAAACAGACCATTATTGTTCCATACTATCTGGTTTTGAGACCCCATTCATGTCACATAATGTATTGGCACTGAAGAAAAGCTGTCAAAATGATGCACCTAAAATGTGTAAGAGAAAATATGTTAATATTCACAGCTCAGATAGCATGAATTTAATATTCCCAAGGACATCCATTTTTAAATGAACTACATACAATTTTTATTTAAGAAATGCCTCTGTCTCATTAAAAATCAAATAAAATGATATACTGTACAGTTAGCTTCTAGGGGAATGTTCTATGATTGTCAACAGGCCCAGAAAACAAGAGTTCTGTAATAATAGATTTATTAATTTGGTGGGGGGTGATTACTGTATGTGTTTATAATCCTTGGATAGTTAATCTTAACTTTAGCAATCTGGAAAAAAGAATTACATGAGCTATCCATCTTATTTTTTTGACTGAATTATTGTACATGCTTATAGCAGACTCCATTTAAGAGCTGAATGCCTGCAGTGAATTAACTCTGTCAAATGCAAAGCAGAAAGCCAAGCAACTGAAAATAACCAGTCTGCTACCCCGGTACAATTTACAATTGCAAGTTATAAGTTAAAATAACCAGCCTACTTGCTCAGTACAATTTACAGTTGTAAGTTGAAAGCCTATCTGCTTACATATATTGAACTTCCTTTAAAAAATGCTTAGCCTAGTCTTAGGGCTATATTCTGCCCTTGGCTGGGTTAGGGTACGTAGTGATCTCTCACTCTCCAGTGTGGAGAGAGGCCATTCTGCCTCTTGTATTGGGCAGTAACCCTCGGACTTAGGTAACACTAGCAGGGCCGAGTTGTAAGTAGTCTGTAGGTTTTGGCCTGCCTAACAGAGACAAACAAGAAATAATAGTTGGGTGCTCTTGTCCCCACCCTCAGGAGGGGCAAAGCACTGAGTAGTCTTTAGCTTGCAGCCCCTCAGCTCTAGGCCTTTGAGCAGGCAGAACAGGGAGCAGGCTTTAGCCTCAGCTTGCGGGCTAAGGCGGCCAGCAAACTCACGGTCAGGAGCTCTAGCCCTTGGGTGGGGCAAAACAGGGAGCAGGCTTTCGCCTACGTCTTCTGGCTAAGCAGCCCACAAAGACTCTGTTCAGGGTTCGGGTAGGGCTGAATACCCTCACAGTATAGGGGCTCTGGAAGGGGAGGGGCATCAACAGAGTTCAGCATCCTAGCTTGTTGGACAGTAGATTCACACAGGCCTACAGGCTTATGGTGGGGTGACAGGGGTATGGAGATGCCAGCCCACCCGACTCTACCACATGCCAGCGTATGGCTTGAACAGCAGCAGAGTGGGCCGCCACTGGGTCAGCAGTTATCTGTCCACAAGACTCTAACCTATAAGCAGTCAGCCACATAGACGGACAGTCGTCATCTGCCTCTAGGCTGCTTCCTATCTTCCCAGGGTTTGGTACCTCTGGAATCCACAGGTCCTCTGGGTGCACTGCAGATGGTAGTCCCGGCTATTTCCTGTCTGGGTCTGTCTCCTCTGGGGGTAGTGTGCTGCCGAGCACAGATTTAGCTCACGGGTGCTGCAGCAGAGTGGAGATGTTTGTTTCTTTCCCTAGTTCCCATTCAACTGAGCCGCTGAGCTCTCTCTTTACACTTCCTGTCCCGTCCCGGTACTTAACAAGGAGGGTGAGGCGAGTTTGGTTCCACCCACCAGGGCGAGTGTAGTTGCTCACTCTCCAGTCCAGAGGGAGGCCATTCTGCCTCACTACACTCCTCCCCCCTCAAGTCTGTCTCCAGGGAACCAGAGATAGCAATGCTGCCTTCCCCCAACTGAGAGAAGAAATCTGGACTGGTATGGTCTGTACCTGCTCGATGATGCACTGTGAAAGCATAGGGCTGAAGAGCCAGATACCACTGCATTAATCAGGGATTCATTTTCTTAATGGTGTTCAGTCACTTCAGGGGGGCATGGTCAATAACCAGCATGAAGGGTCGTCTTGGTGGTTGCCGTAAATCACTATGCCATCAAGTAGGCAGTGGCGTAGCTACAGTGGGATTGTAGGACCAGTCCATCAGCTGCTGGAAAGTGGCTGGGGCACCATGGAGACCAAAAGGCATCTAGGTGAAGTGGTACTACCCAGCTGGGGTGGCAAATGAAGTCTTTTCCATGTAGATCGGCTCCAGGGGAATTTGACAGCACCCCTTTGTGAGATCCAGGGTACGGATGTACTGGGCATCACCAAGGCAGTCTAGTAGCTCATTGATCTGTGGCATCAGGTATGATCAAATTTAGAGGTGGTGTTCAGTCTCCAAAAATCAATGCAGAGCCTAAGGGTCCCATCAGGCTTTGGGACCAGAACAATGGGGCTGTGTCAGTCACGTTGGGTATCCCCCAGCTGTAGACCATGAGTTGGTTGGGTCAGGGAGCTTGGGCCCTAGGCCTGGTTCTAGGAGGTATGGGGTGATTAACAGCCCATTGTGCTCCTGTCCTGCCTTTAACAAATTGATATGTTAGATCTGTCATTTTTTTTCTTTCAGTTGGGTTGGGACACTCAAAGGTGACCAGATCAACCTGGTGAATGATTTCATAAGGCCCCTGCCAACGTGCTAGGAGCTTTGATTTTTCAGAGGGTAGTAGGAGCAGCACCATTTTGCCTGGGTCAAGGGTGCTTCCCCGAGCTCCCTTGTTAATTGTTGGCACTCTTGCTTTATGAGCACTCTGTAGGTTCTCTTTTGCCAAATTTCCCACCCTGATTAACTGGTTCTGAAGTTGCAGGACGTACTGGAGGAGGTCCTGTGAGAGAGATGATGTTTGTTTCCAGTTTTCCTGCTTAAGGTCTAGCATCCCTTTTGGCTACCAGCCATATAATAACTCAAAGAGGGAGATCTTTGGTTGATGACTGGGGGATCTCCTGGATGGCCAGTAACAGGGTTGGGATAAATTGCTCCCACTGGTGAAGTTCCTTCAGCGGGAACCTTGGCAACATTTCATTCAGTACTCAGTTAAAACGTTCCACAAACCCATCCATCTGGGGGTGGTATATGGAGGTATGCATGGGTTTTTTTTTATCCCCAGCAGGCTACAGACTTGTCAAAGGAACTTCAGCATGAAGTTGGTGCCCTGGTCTTTCAGGACTTCCCGGGCAAGGCCTACCTGGGCAAAGATTTTCAAGAGCTCCGCAGAAATCATTTGGGCTGTGATGTTTCAAAGGGGTTACTGCTTCTGGAAACCAAGTGGTGTAATCTAGGACCACCAAGATGTATTGGAATCTCATGACACTCTTTGGGAGGGGCCCCATGAGGTCCAGGGTGATCCTTTCTGATGGGTTGCCAACCACTGGCAAGAGAATGAGTTGACCTTGGTATTTCCTTTGGGGTTGCTCTTTGGCACTTGAGACAGGAGTCACAGAAGTCTTCCAGCCCCCTGTACGCGCCAAGCCCAGAAGAATCAGGCTAAGACTCATGCTAGGGTTTTCTTATGACTCAGCTGCCCAGCTGCTGGAATGTCATGAGCAACCCACTAGACTGCACACTGGTGGCATAAGAGTACCATGAGCTGGGCTCAGGTTCCATGTGTCCAAGGGTCACGGGTGATCTGGTAAAGGTGGTCCATGGTAAATTCGAAATTGGGATATACTGTTGCCTAGAGGGGCTGTGTCATGGTCCCATTAACACAAGCCAGTTGCTAATGGGCCTGACTCAGTGAGGGATCTTCTCGTGAGTCCCGGCTAAAGTTGGCCTCCAAATTTGGGACTCCTTCTTGAGCAGGTTGCTCGGGGTCGACCTCTTCATCCAGGGCAGCAGGGTCTCTGGTTCTACGGTTCTTCTAGTCGGGATTCTCAGGGTTCCCCCTCAAGAGCTACTTCAGGCTGTGGGGCCTGAGTCTCTCCAGTGCAGCTTTGGACAAAACTGCAGTCCATCATGGGCCACTCACATCAAAGGTGCCCAAGTTGGCCACAAATTTTAAAAAGGGTCGATTTTGGGATGTAGGGGCCGGTCTGTAGAGTTGGGTGACAGCATTGGCTCCTCTGCATTCTGGGGCTTCCCCACCATGGCTACATCCTCAGGCATTCCCTGTGCTGCAGGGGATGGACATCAGGGTTTGACAACATCCTGTCCATCAGGGCACCTTGGACCAGGTCAGGTTTTGTTCTTCTGGCTCTGAAACTTTTCTTCTCAGGGGTTGATTGCCATCAAGGTCACAGGCCACGCCTGAGTCCAACAGTAGTCTCTGTGGCCAAAACATCCTCTATGAGGGTCACCGCCGCACTCAGGGTCACGGCTGTTGGCGAAGGACCCAGGTTCTTCCCTGTGCTGGAAGGATATGTATGAATTGCTCCAGAACAACTTTTTTGGTGATTTGGCATCTATACACCATTTGGGCTGTAGCCATCTCAACACACATCCTTTAGTTCCTGCAGTACCACCTTTGGTCGGGCCACAGGTGGATAGCTCTTCTCCAGGAGTCACCACCAGAAGGTCTCTGGTGTGATCTCGAATGCACCAAAGATTATGGCCTTCAACTGCCCATAGTCCAGGGCTTTCCTTGCAGGAGCCTGGGCTGGAGCCTGGGCTGGGCCTATCAAATACGCAGGCCAATAGAGTGGCCTGTTGCTCCAAGGCCCACTTGGTTGCTGAGGCGACCCTCTCAAATATGATGAGGAAGGCTTCTGGATTGTCCATTTTCACCAAGCGCACTGGCACTGTGGGGCAGCTGCATCCCTGGTGTTGGAGCCACCTGGGGTCGGGAAAGTGCTCTGAGCTACTGTGAGCATACTGTTGCTGCTCACAGTTTTGGGCACCCAGTTCTTGAATCAGTTGCTGTTGCTGATTCCCTAGTTATCACAGTAGTTGCTGCTGGAGCTGTGCTGCCTGCTGTTGCCGTTGGCTCTCAGCGAGCCATTTGATCAGTTTCTGGACCTTCATCCTGGGGGAGGGTGATGAGGTTCTGTCTAGCGCTGTCCTTGGTGCCCACATTCTCCACCAAGTGTAGTGATTTTTCGGCTTTCCAGTGTGGAGGGAGGCTACTCTATCTTTTGTATTGGGTGGTAACCCTCGGGTTTAGGTCGTATTGGCGGGACTGAGTTGTAAGTCAGGTATCCAGCTGCAACGTGCTAACCTAGAAACAGTCAGCCACATAGTTGGACAGTCATCGGCTGCCCCAGGCTACTTCCTACCACTGGCTCCTCTAGGTATACCATGGATGGTAGTCTCAGCAACTCCCTTTCTGGGTCCATTTCCTCTGGGGTCAGGTGCTGCAGAGCGCAGATTCAGCTCCCAGGTCTCACAGCAGAGCAGAGGCATCTGTCTCCTTCCCTAGCTCCCGCTCAACTGAACTGCAGCGCCCTCCCTTTATACTTCCTGTCCTGCCCCAGTACATCCAGTGAGGGGGATAAGGTGGGTTCGGCTCTGCCCATGAGGGGGAGTGTAGTGATCCCTTACTCTCTAGTCTGAAGGGTGGCCACTCTGACTCATACAGGTTATTACAATTAAATACCCATAGAGTAGCCCGTTGCTCCAAGGCCACTTACTTGGGCTTGTGAGGCTGGAGCCAGGGCTTTGGGACCTTCCTGCATCATAGGGTACCAGAACCTGGGCCCACTCCTGAACCCCAACATCTACACTTCAATTTTATAGCTTGCTGCCTGAGCCCCATGAGCCTGAGTCAGTTGAGACAGGACAGGCACAGATCTTTTATTGCACTGTAGACCTTGTAACACAACATGGGGAGAGGAAAGGATGGAACTGCATATGATACAGTAGCCATGGAGGTGCCCTGCCATGCATGAAGTGCACATTGTTGCATACCTGAAATGAGCTGGATCAGGCTCCATGAGCTACACAGGCACAGTTGGGGAGACAAGAAGCATTCTTTGGTCCCAAGTTGGCATGCAGATCTGTTGCCATCAGGAGCATGTGTTTCTTATCTGCTTCTTGTAATTCATGGCAGGAAGCAGCAGAGAGCATCAGTCTGTCTCCTTCCTACATCTGCTCCTCCACCCAAGGTCAGACAGGCCTGCAGGGTATAGGCAAATCGCCTGGGAGGCCCCAGCCAAGTACAGCTTTAAAAACAAAAAAAATCTTCTATGTGCTCTAAATGAGAGCTATGTCTGTGTACAACAGCCAAAGGGACAGGTCTCTCAGCCCTCCCTCAAGAGACTTCTTTACTTAATTTAAAAACTAGCAGCTGCCTCCCTTTGATGCTGGCATTGTTGGGAAATATGGGGTGAAATTGTTGTCCCACTGAAGTCAATGGGGAAAATCCACCCTGATTTCAATAAGGCAGGACTCCACCCATGGTCTCTCCTTCCCATTTTATAACCACTCAGGTTGTAATTACCAGATAGAGAGGTGTGATCGGATGTATCAAGATAGAAAAAAACAAGTCAAGCTAAAAAAAAAAAAGGAAAAGAGTGGCCAAAAGTCATGAGATTTTCAGAAAATATATTTTTTTATTCTTTTTTTTTTTTGCTTTCTGTCTTTTAAACTTTAGAGTTCATATTTCCAAGGTTTTCTTTTCAAGTAAAAAGCTAGACTCTTCCTTTAAAAAAAAAAAAAAAAAAAGTTGCAACTCTCACATAGTAACATGATTCCAGGAGCTGGGGAATTCAGACTCACAATAACATTGTAAAAGTTGGCTTTGAAAGGTACTATTCAGGGGCCTCTTCCAGTTAAGTAAATGAGACTACTCAAATGATTATGAGCTTAGGGAGGATTGGCCTCCAGATGCTGTGCAGTTCAATGTATTAACTAAGATGTGCACTACTTTTTAAAACTGTACAATTTTAAATTTTCTTCTAAACTTTTTTTAAAAATAAATGTGCTTAATCTTGGCCTCACATGTTACTACAAATAAAAATGGCCTACATGTATAGTATCCAGTTTGACTAAAAAGAGTAGAATGCATCTGCATAATAGAAAGTAGGCTTAAGACTAGAGTTTTAATTAATTAATATTGTAGCATTGATTTTAGGTCTTAAAGGTGCAGAGGACTTTTTTTTAAAAAAAAATCCTTAGTCGTGGAGACTAATTATAATAGCCAGTTACATTAAGATCCTATTATTTTAATTCATTTCAGACCCTAAATTACTTTATTGTAAATTTATGTTTTAAAATAATCATCAGACCTTTGAGCTGTTCTTAAATGGGCTCATTTTTGCTATCTGGTGAACTACTGTATGCTGTAATGCCCTCTGCTGGTAGTAAGCTGGTAAAATCTTCTTAGCTCTGGTGAAATGGGTTAAATACTGAGACATGAGAGTAAAAGCACCACTAACTTTCAACAAAACACTGACATTATGCTATAAATCTGGAACAAATCCAACAGACTTGTTTCTAAAAAAGTGACGTGCCATAATAAGTGGCATCCATTCTCAATGGGATAAAATGTTGTGAAGATGAAAACTGTTATCTAAACGCTACATATTTTTACTGTTCTAACGTGGTGAAATTAAGAGCATTTCAGTTGGCAAATCTATTCTACCTTTAGGGGACGAAATGGATTCAGGTCTAAATGATGGATATATGTAGATTCAAACATGTCTGGAGACATACATGTTGCAAGGCAAACACTAGCACTTAAAACCATTGTATAGATTTAGGGTAATCCCTGGAGGGTTTTAATTCCTAGGATCACCATATCCTGAACTAGCAGTCGTCTGACAATTCACAGCCTGCGAACAGGTGTGTAAGACAGGCCTGTCACTTTTCAGACATGTATGGACCTTGCCAGTATACTAAATTCCATCTGCTTTCTCTTCAAACTTTCTACTGATCCGCTACAGCTGATTATCAATGCAATTTAGACTGGACCTGAAAGGGAGGGAGAATTTTAAAAGGTATCAGTTAATTTCTTTTTAATTTTGCTTCCCTTTAATTGGGAACTTTACACTATTTTAAAAAATAAACATGGAAAACTTGATGGAATTATATCATCTTTTGTCTTTGTGTGATCTCTTGCATAGCATTTCTGGAAGACACAGTCTGAAATAATCAACTGGGGTGACCAGACGTCCCGATTTTACAGGAACAGTCCCGATTTTTGAGTCTTTTTCTTATATAGGCTCCTACTACCCCCACCCCATCCCAGTTTTTCACACTTGTTGTCTGGTCACTCTATAATCTACTGCTGAACAATCTTTGAAATGTGTCTAATCCCTAGTCTTCCCCTCTAAGACCTAAAATGTACCATAGATAATGTTAGTCCCTTCATATATTACAGATACAATCAACATAGCAGAATACTAAGGAGGCTATTATGTTTCTGGAACAAGGCAACTTCAGCTACCATCACACTCTTCAATTACCCCCTGAATATGAGGGTAGCTATTATTTGACAGTGACCACTTATTTGAAAAGTTGAAAACTGGAAACAGGCAGATCTGTGCCAGGAGACCCACATTACAGACAGGAGAGGATTTTTTAGATTGATTTCCAATGCCATTGTGCAGACAACTGTGGATCTCTAACAGTAAGATTTAGCTTGAGGTGTAGACATACTTATGACATTATTTGTCATATATTTCCATTCTTGCTATGTCCCTCTGCTGCAGAGGGCAATACTCTAATTCTTAATTAAGTGGTCCACAGTGAACTTAAACTGTTCAAGAGTTAAAGATGGGTGCCATTTTTCATTAAGAAGACAAGTTTGATATTTTTCTTAAAACATACTATAGCAATCGTCATTGATTCTCACAGTTTAAGATGTAATAAAAGAGCAGCAGATTAAAAGGTTAACTACTTAAAGGGCACAATTGTTTGAAGCTGTATTTAGAGATAGGTAAACAATAACAACTACAAATTAATTCCACCCTGTGGCTTGCATTAATAATGCTAGAATTAAAAATTGAAAAAGCCCTTTAAGTTATGTTCACTCATTTCTCAAAATATCCATGGAGACAAAACAGCATCAGTTTAACTCCATGAAGTCCTGGAGGCAGACTTTCATAACAATAATGATCAGGCTATCACATCTTGGAAGTAAAGTACTAAGTAGTATATTTTACACTAGGTATATCTACCTAGGTATCAACTAGGCAAATATAGCTTGCTGTCAACATAGCTATAGATACACATACACAAACCCTCTATAGACAAGTTTACTACAATGTTTTACTTGGATCCCAGATTTGAAATCAGATATCAACTTTTTAAATTAATGTTTATAGAAAAAATATTATTTTCTTGTGGTGGCATATCACATGTGTCTCATTACATTAATGACACAAAGAGCAAGTTGTTATCCTGGCAATTAATTTATAATCAATACTTTCAAATAGATATAGATATAGATCTATCTATCTATTTAGCTGTATCTGTACAATCAACATATCTTGTAAAAGGCATATATTTGTTCTATAGATAAATGTGAGGTCAGATACAAATCCTTTAATGAAATATCTGCCACAAAATATTGAATACAATCACACATTGCTCAGCAAGGCTCCTGATGAAGTGAAACAAATGCAACACATCAAATGTTTCCATGAAAAACATAATTAAAGGTTTTCTGGTATGCACCTTAATGGGATACAAAGAATAAATCACATTAAAATAATGGTAATACACTAACAACCCAATTTCATGCAAAACTCCAACTCCTGAAAGGTATGAAGCCTCGGGCATTTACAATTTACTGTTCTCATTTACAGAAATGATTTGCAGATCTAAATGAATATTTTCTCTCTCCTTTTTTCTTTGGGTCAAACTAGCCACCTGTTTATTAAAACAATTCACTGTGAAGTCAAAGAGGTCATTTCAGGGTAAAACCTCCATCATGGCTAAGAGTAACCCAAACAGGATGTTGAGTTGTACTATTCGAAGTATGAAGTGATATCAGGCAATGTTTGGTCCTGCTAAGATTCTATATTCTTTGAGTTAAAACATTCTAAAGACTAAGGTCTAAAGAGACCTTTTCTTGGAATGTAGTACATTAACAGTTGTGTATATTTCTACATCATTATGTTTGATTTATGCTGTCAAGCTGTGTTGATTAACTTTATTCACAGAAATGTGTATACTAATCAACCTACTGCCAAACTATCAAAAAAAAAAAACTCCTCCGTCAGCAGCTTATGAACTCATAAGTTAAATCAAAGTAATATTCATAGGGTAAAGCTCATTTTTATCTTCCCCTGTTTTAGAGCAACAGAAATGGTTTCTCTCAAATTGCCAATTTTCACCGGCAGGGAGAGGAGATATTTTAATATATGACTTAGAAAAATGAATAAAAACAGCAGTGGATATGTTGATGTGGTAGCACCTCACTATATGATGCTTAGAAACAACTGTTGCTTCTCTAAAATGTACTTCATACCTAAAACTAATATCAGTTAAAAATACTAGTGTTTTTGGATAAGGTTACCATACTGTTCTTTTTGAAATCAGTGGGAAATGTCCTATTCATTTCAATGCAAGAGGGTCCTGCCCTAAAAAATAATGTGTTTTTTCTCCAAAAAAATCACAAACCTAAGAGAAGAGTCAGTATAGTATATCATACACAATCCTGATAAGATAGAAAGTGCGGGGAGTAAAGAGGTATTAAAAAATAAACGCTGCTTTCACCAGGGAGAGCTTTTCTTTTCTGCACAATCAAATAGAATGGCTTTGCTAATAGCATAGCAGATAACTGGGCCAATGCATACAATTTAAAGCAAGTAAAATCCATAAAAGGCCTGAGTTTAATAATCTGAGATTACAAGCAGATTTTATGGATAAAATCTCAGTGCTAAATGAGCATCAGATCTCAATCACAGTTCTAGTTTTAAGGAGTTACCATTTACAGTCAACATATTTAGTGTTACCTTTGTTACTCTATATAATGTACACATCTGTTTCTGCAAGTGGGGACACAGGGTCAAGATGGGAGTTTGTTCTATTGTAATTGGGCAGAATATTACATATATCATAGTGGGAAGTTTTCCAAGATCAATACTTTTCTTGAGAAGCCAGAGTTTTCTAAATCTGACATGCAAAGTGTGGTCCACACGCCACTAGTAGTCCACAAAGCTCTTGTTGGTCATGTGGTGCACCTCTGTTTCCTTCTTTACAGTGATTTCTACAGCCACCCAGCCTCTTTATCGGTCAAATCTTGCAGTCTTTACTCATGCACAGCTCCCGCTGAAATCAGGGACTGCAGAATATGGCCCATATTACTAGAGCCAGGATGCAAGCAGATACAGCTATTGAAGCAAAGGAGGAGGGACAAGTTTAGCAGCTTCCATTTGGGGCCATGCAAGCATAAGAGGAGTGAGTAAGAAACCAGGGGCAGCTTTAGCTGTGGTGAAGGTGTGCAATTGCACCCACAGAAATCAGGCCAGGTCAAACCTGAGCGATAATCTGATACGGCACAAAATGCCACACACTAAAATTCGGCCATGCCACCCCTCTGTCAGGCAGGCATGATGCCAGACCAAATTTAATTGAGTGCTGTTTTGACACCCTGTGCGAGCTCACAGCACCACTCAGGTTTGGCTCAGCTACACCTTGGTCGTGGCAGAAGCAGAGCCGGGCCAAATTTGAATGAATGGTGTTTTAACCTGGTGCATGGGGTCACAGTTACACTCAAGTGTGGTGCCTACCAGGTTTGGCAATTGCCCACCCCGACAGGGCCCAGATCTTACTATTGCCATCACTGTCATTGTCATGCCAGGTCCGAGGTGACCTGTCAGGCCAAGAGCCCAAAGTGGGGTACGTGTATTACTTCTACTGCCAGTGGGGCCTGAATGCAAAGCGAGGCAGGATCAGGAGCCGCCTCTTGCAGGACAGAATCATCCCATCCCCACAGGGAGACCAATGACCTCACCGACCTGGGCCCTCTCTGACCCCCTGTAGTACAGCAGAAGAGGGGTTAAAACAGCCCTGTGGAGGGCTGTATTCGGGCGGGGAGTACGGCAGGGGTGCCCCCTCTCGGGTCAGCTGTACGCTCTGGCGATCGAGCCCTTCCTCTGTCTCCTCCGACGGCGGTTGACGGGGTTGGTGCTCCGAGAGCCGGAGCTGCGGCTGGTCCTGTCGGCGTACGCCGACGATGTACTCCTCGTGGTCCAGGACCCGGGCGACCTGGTGCGGGTGGAGGCTTGCCAAACCGTGTACTGGGCGGCCTCCTCCGCCCGGGTCAACTGGGTCAAGAACTCTGGCCTGGTGGTCGGGGACGGGTGGCGGGTCGGCTCCCTCCCACCCGCGCTTCAGGCCATCCGGTGGAGCGCGGGTCCGCTGCTCTATTTGGGCGTTTATCTCTCCGCCACGCACCCCTCCCCGCCGGAGAACTGGCAGGATTTGGAGGGCAGGGTGAGTGAGCGGGTGCGGAGATGGACGGGACTGCTCCACTGCCTCTCCCTCCGCGGGAGGGCGCTGGTGTTAAATCAGCTGGTCCTGTCCATGCTCTGGCACCGGCTCAACACCCTGAGCCCGGCCCCGGGGATCCTGGCCAGACTCCAGAGGCTCGCCCTGGGGTTTTTCTGGCCAGGACTGCACTGGGTCTCTGCAGGGGTCCTGAGTCTTCCCCTGGCGGACGGAGGGCAGGGCCTGGTCTGCTTGCGCAGCCAGGTCCACGTCTTCCGCCTCCAGGCCCTGCAGAGACTCCTTTATGGTGCTGGTAGTCCGGCATGGAGACCGTTGGCGCACGCCTTCCTCCACCGCCTCCGGGGGCTTCGATATGACCGGCAGCTCTTTTTTCTCCAACGGGGAGGCCTTCCGCGAGACCTCTCGGAGCTGCCGGCCTTCTACCAGGACCTCCTCCGGACCTGGAAGCTCTTTGGGGCGACCAGGTCCTTTGTGGCCACCGAAGGAGAGGATCTCCTCGCGGAGCCCCTGCTTCACAATTCGGCCTTCCGTGTGCAGGTGGCGGAGTCTCCCTCGGTGCGCCGGAGATTGGTCCTGGCAGAAATCACCAAAGTCGGAGACCTCCTGGACTACGACGGGGGGGACTGGGCGGATCCCCGTGCGCTCGCCCGGCGCATGGGGCTCTCCACCCCTGTGACCCCCCTGCGCGTACTCCGGGAGGTGAGGACGGCTCTGCCTCCCGCCTCTCTCGGTTTCCTGCGGCGAGTCCTGCGAGAGGGTACTCCCCGCCCACCCCTCACCCCGGGCCCTCCGGAATTAGTACTTGGGCCCCGGTTTCGTGAGCCCTCCCGGCCTCCCCACTCCCACACCCCGAGCCGGCTGCAGACCTTGCAGCCGGTCTCGTTTCGAACCGCGCCAAGGAAGCAGCTCTACACGCTCGTGCTCCACACGATTCATCTCCTCACCCTCGCGTCCCGCCCCGACACCAAGTGGCGGGACTACCTGATACCGAACGAGGGTGAGGAGCCCCGGTGGGCCAGCTTCTATTCCACCTTGATCCCACGGCCCGCCGGGGATATTAGTTGGCGGCTCCTTCACGGAGCCGTGAGCACGGGCATGTACTTGGCGCGGTTCCTCCCCGTGCCCGACGCCTGTCCTTTCTGCGGCGAGAGGGAGGACCTGGTGCACGCCTACCTAGAGTGCGCCAGGCTGCAGCCCCTATTCTGGCTCCTCCAGAACCTCTTATTGAGGTTCTGGCTGCACTTTTCCCCACACCTTTTTCTTTTTGGGCACCCTATCCGTGGCCCCACAAAATCGCGAGACCTCCTCGTCAACCTCCTCCTGGCGCTTGCCAAAACCACCATCTACAACACCAGGAGGAGGATGCTAGATGAGGGGGTCCGCTGCGACTGTGGGGCCTACCTCCGGTCACTTCTCCAGGCACGCATCCGGGCAGAGTTCCATGGGGCAGCGTCCACTGGCTCCCTCGATGGCTTCGCGGAGCAGTGGGCGCTGTGCGGGGTTCTCTGCTCGGTGTCCCCGTCCTATACCCTGGTTTTGAACCTGTGACCCTCACGCACTCCCCTGCCTTTTTGTCATTAGTTGTCCCCCGTATTTAGTTGGCCCCGGGCCTAGTGTCCCTCCCGCCAGGCTGGGGGAGGGACTTTAGTTATGGGCAGGCCTAGGCCCGCCCACTCCTCGGGTACCCAAATAGATGTGGAGGGCTGTGGCAAGGGAAAGGCAGCCCGGCAGAGGGCTGCAACAGAAAGCAGCTTGGGCGGAACAGCCACAGCTGTGGCTGGGTCAATTAGAGCCCAGCTGGACCTGATAAAAAGGGCCCAGAGTGTGAAGAGAGGGAGTTTCCTCTGTCTGTGGAGGCAGACAGGCCTGGCTGCTGGGAGCTTGAGGAGATACCTAGAGTGAGGCAGAGCTGGGGAAGCTCTAGCCTGGAAAACCCCAGGCTGCAGGGCCTAGGGGAAGGCTCCACAAAGGGTACTGGGGTTGCAGGGGGCAGCCCAGGGCTACAGAGGCAGAGCATCAGGCCAACCCCCCTTGCCAGTGATGAGAGGCAATTATACTGCAGTGTGCTTCAGTGAATGGGGGCAAATGGTGACTGGCAGTTGCCTAGACTGAGGCAAGGTGGGGATGGAGGGTTCCCAGGGAGGGGAGACCCTGAGACTGTGGGGGTACTGCCGGGGTGCAGCACCCTCAGTAAGAGGGCACCGGGGTCTGGGAGGGACACAGGGCCAGAGCAGCAAGTGGGACATCGGCCGGCAGAGGGCGCTCCGGACGCTGGCGAGCTAATTCCCTGGACAAACCAGCAGAAGGCGCCCGGGGTGAGTCGCCGCCCTGCTACACCCCCTCTCCACTACCATTGAATTGGGAGGCGACATCCACCTACTAAGGGTACATCTTCACTACCTGCCGGATCAGCAGGCAGTGTTCGATCTATGAGGGATCGATTTATCACGTTTACTGTAGATGTGATAAATCGCTCCCCGAACGTGCTCCCTGTCGACTCCGGAACTCCACCTCCACAAGAGGTGGAAGTGGAGCAGCGGTCGATTCGCCACCGTGTGAACAGCTAGGTAAGTCACCCTAAGATACGCCGACTTTGGCTACACTATTCACATAGCTGCAATTGCGTATCTTAGGTCGACTCCCACCCCCCGCCTAAGAAACTATGTCTTCCAGTAGGATCAAAGCAGTCCACAGAATGAGATGGCAACTGCCTCAACAAGCTACTTTTCTGGAGAGTGAGACAAGGGAAAGCAGTGGTACGCAACAGAATGAGAGCTACACAGGAGAGTGTCTCTCTGAAGCTGTGCTCCTGCAGCACATTGAAGCAGTACAGGATATCAGCTACAAGTATTCACCTTTCTGCGGTGCTCAGATGACCTGAATAGTACAGGTTTCGGAGTAGCCACTTAAAGTTGGTGTGGCAAGCTCCACCTTTTCATGGTGTGTGTGTGTGTGTGTGTGTGTGTGTATGTGTGTGAATATATATATATCTTCCTGTGTATGTTCCACTCTGTGAATCTGATGAAGTGAGTTCTAGCCCATGAAAATTTATGCCCAAGTAAATTTGTTAGTCTCTAAGGTGCCACAAGTACGCCTCATTCTTTTTGCTGAATAATACAGGAAGCCTACAGCCCAAGCGGAGGGGTGATCAAAGATTTGTCAGATTCACCCCATATAAAACATTTTGATTTGGGGTGAAGTGACTGAGACATTTCTGTTAGGAAAAATCAAGTAATTTTGGCAAAACTGGCATTTTCACAAGGAAAGTGTTGACTTTGTGGAAACAATATTTTCTGTCAATACACTGGGAGCAAATTCCCAATTATCTCCATTATTAACAGTATTTGTACAAATTCACTAAAAAACAGAAGCTACTACTTCCCTAATAGGGAATCATTACTACGAACCTCCTCTCACAATGCTGTTCATTATCTCAATAAACCAAAACTGGGCTTCCTCTGTGAGCTTGAAATCCAAATAAATGAGTGGATGCAAACTTTTTTTTCAATATACACCTTTGATGTTAGAATGTTACATAAAATATATTTATTGCTGTTCTGTGCAATGCATGACAGAAGAAATGGAAAGCTGAATTTCAGTCTATATGGTCTCTTGCTGTACTGAGTTCACGGTCAAGAAGATAAGTAGCTATAGATCACAAAGCCATATTCTACATTACCAGTAGTGAGGAGACTACCTCAGGGATTTTGAGGGTTTTCAAACCTCTGAAACTATAATTTGAGTGTAAAAAACTAATTAGAATCCTTGATCCTCTCTCTTACTGAAATATCAACACTTATATTTTATTCCCAGGATGAATCAATTTAGCATTATTAAAACAAATCCATGTTTTTCTTACTGTATGTGCGATGTTCTAGAATTAGAATGGAACATATCACCACCAGCATCCAGATTGGCGGAAATGGTAAATATACAATGTTTTATTTTTCATTGAATTTTTTCTTTCCCCTTCCTCTCCTTAATCCCAAATTCCTCTGCAGTTTTGCACTCTGCCCACTCTGTTCCCTTTTACAGCCGACTTTTTCCAATGACTCTATTTTATACTGCAAAATGGAGCTGAGCTTTAATGAAATCAGGGGATAGCCATGTGGTAATCAGGTCCCTTGACTCAGCTATTCAGTAGAAAGGACCAAAGATTGTGTTTGAAAGTTCAACTCAAAGTCAAATAAAACTGAGTTCACATTCTGCTTATTGAACACTGTGACAAAAGCAGTAGAGAGGAAGAAATCCACTAGGAAAGCTAGGATGTAAAATGGAGGTGAATGAAGAAAATAAAAAACAAACCAAAAAAAAATCTTATTTTTTAAAAAAAAGACTATGAATGCAGATATGTGAGAAACTTTAGAATTCACTGGGCTACAGTGAAAAAGATGGCAAATGTTGTCCACAGTACTGATTTGATCTGTGCTGAGAAACAACTGTTGTAACCAGATCTCCTGCCACAGCTAAATTTGTAAAATACAAAGGGGCCTTAGAGTAGGTTAGAAGTTCGGCAAAATGAGTTTGTCCAACCTTAGTTTCTAGGGTTAACAAACCCTACAGCTTTATTTTCCATAACCTTAATTAAAAGTAGGAAAAGATAATTTAGATGCTGATGTTCAGAAATGGCTCCTCTCAATTTCTGCACTCAGAAGTAACTGGGGGCAAAAATAACTGCAGATCCAATTGATAGCCTAATCAGACCGTCACAATCAGGTGGTTGGGCATTTAAGTGCTATAAAATGCTCCACAATTATTTATGCTACAATGAATTTGCAGATAGAAAATCAGATGTGACATTCAGATGATTCTAATAAACATGACCTTAATGTTTTATTCATCATTAAAGCAAGTAATACAAATCTTAGATTCAGCTACAAGGTATCCCCTGAATATTCTTGAATGCACTGTAACATATATTTAGAAATCACATAAGAGAAGGTCTTTATCATTGATATCCTGTGGCTTTTGTTTTTGCTACATGCATGACTTATAAAATGGGCTGCTATCACTGTAGAATGGTGTAGCATGCAGCATATACTATAATCTCTGAACTGTTCAGTAATAGCCTATTTCAAAATCAGGAATTAGAGCTTCTCTGAATGTGAATAATAGTTCTTTAATGCTTTGTGGGGGGCAGGATTTGGACTCAAAGACTACTACTCACAAATTTATGTTCTGTGGAAAATTCTGATATTTAAAAATAAAATTGCTTGATTGGGAACAAAAAGCCAATTTTAAAAAAAATTAAAAGTCCCTAAAGATTAGATTTAGGACCATTGAAACATTTCATTTTGATAGTGGCTTTTCAATGAATTTCTTTGTAGCTTTTATATTGTATTAAAATATTACAATTAATATTTTAATACGATATAAAAGTAAAATGACACTACTGAAATGAAAATTTCATGTTTGTACCATACAAAACTTGAATTATAATGAACATGTTCCCATGAAACATTTTGATCTTAAGAAAACGGCATTTTCAGATGGAGAATTATGCCATCAAAATGTTTGGACCAGCTTTTTTCACAGTGAATTTGCTTGACACTGATAAAATATTGCCCCTCACCCTTCGGCGAAAGCATAAATGAACAAAAGAAATAGCTGGCTAACTGGGAATATACCACCAAGGATTGTGGTAAAGAAATTATCCATCAGTTTCCCCCAAATTTTCTGGTGGCTTTCAGTCCAGTGGACTTTTTGAGTTTGAGATAAGTGGTAAAAGTTTCTTTTGCCTTGCCTCTTCCTCTTTCCCTATTCATTAAACCTATTTGAAAAGTCATATAAAGGTTTTAATAATACAAGAAAAGTCCTGAATGAGCACACAGTAGTATCTTGGGAAAACCATTAGCTTTGTAGCTTTTAGACAATTTCTGGTCTTTTTTACTTCATATTCTGAATGGTTGCTAGCTCACTACAAGATTTTATATTAATTTTCATAGATATCAGATTTCTCTCATGGAAAGAAGTTAATCATAATAATTCATATGTTAAATTCTTGCAAACATTTAAAAACTTTCTTTATCTCTTCCCCTTGCTCATTGCTTTGCTATGCACCAAGTTGTTATCTAAAAACTGGATGCATATATTAGCTATTAAATGCATTGCGGCTTCTCAGCACTGATCAGCCCAACAGGAGTGCACATTCGTGGTGCATCTTCTAGATGTGTGTGTGATCAGGTGTGTTTAGCTACTGGACATCCTCAGTCATTAAGAAATTTGGAATAAAGTTAAACCATTAATTTCTCCTAAAACCAGTTGCATTCTGGATAGTCAGTTTCTATCTGGTTCAATTTTACTGCTCATTCCTTCTTAAGTAATGCACAGTCTCAATCATACAATCTTTTTCCCCCCCATACATGTATTAAAGAATATAGAAAACATGACAGTGTTAGTATTCTTTCAATAAAATTCCCTGCATCGCTTTTGATCTAGGGGAGACAAGGAATAATGCCATAGGCCTAGTGAATAGTGTTGATATTAATAGACCTGGTATTCTTGTTCGGAACTATACCTCTCCATTTTAAACCTTTTCAGTAAAAAAAACAAACACAGTTTTAAACATGCTTCTTCAAAATGATGCGCACATACACATTAACCAACTAGTAATTTATATATACATCTAAGCAGGAGTTAAAAGGATGAGGAGAGGGAAGTACAAGCCTAAAAGCAGAGGGAGAGTTCCCCCTTCTCTCTGGCTGGTGTGGGGACTGTTTGATATATTTGTACAATGCCTAGCACAGTGGAGCACTGATCTTGGATGGTCCCTAGGTACTACCATAATAAACATGATTAATAACATTGAAAACTCCTCCCCTTGTCTTCATCTATTTTAACCACTGTCCCTAATCCATGCCATACCCTTGGGGTTGTGATGCACAGGCTGATGTGTTAGCAAGCCATGTCTCTTTGGATTCAGAGCTATGCAAAATTCTGCCCAGATTGCATGCCGCCTTTGAGGATGGGATTTCTGTTATCTGTGTATATTTTCAGTTGTTATATTTTTTACAATCTTTCTATTTCTTCTTTGAAACAATTTCTACATATTTCATTACTTTCTGTAATTACTAGACATACAAGATATTGATATCACATAAAAGTTAGATTTAATCTCGTAAGAAACAGATGCTATATTTTAAATGATTTAAGAGTTCTGTTCTTTTATGTTAAGAAATATATTTTGCGTCTGATAATTGTAAATGGAATGTTAATTGATGTGCTGTTCAGATAAATTATTTATAATTGTGTTTGAAGGTATGTTAATGAGTTTCTGAAACAGCTTGGAAACTATAACAAAAATAATAGCTATAGTGCACCTGGACAACTTTAATCATTTCTCAACATATTACCACCTGCAGTGCCACAGCAACTAAATATAATTGAATCTATGTATTTTGTATTAAATTATGGAAACTACGCTCCCATTCTGAAGTTATTTGGCACAGGTGGGCTCTTGCGCTTGTGCTTAACCTACCTGCTTTCAATATAATTTTTCATAGGTCCAGTTGGCAGAAATTGCAGGATTGGGATCTATGAGGTCATGTTAAAACATGTGTTCCATTATCCTAGAGGATTTCAGCATTAGTAAAGGCACAGAAGATCAAACGTTGGGCCAAGTGGCAATTAAGAAATATTAAAATTTAGCTGTAAACATTTGGTTTCCCCTTCATGAACCCAATATTCATTAAACCTAGGGAAATTCAAGGGAAATAGAAAACCAGTATGCTCAACTGCAGTTCTGCTAAGTCTCAATACTGACTCCTCTGGTTTGCAAACTTTAATTTCTGCCTCGGGATAGGATGCCAGTCAATCAGAGTAAATGAGACTATTCTAACAAACTGTATAGTAATTGATTTGTAAGTAACTATTTTATAAGTGTGAGTATATAGAACCCAAATAATATACAATAAGAAATATTGCATTGGTAATTTAAAAGGAATTTCCAGGAAAGAAAAAAGCAATCACTATATTTTAATTCAGTATAAAAACTACAGTAGGCATCTCCCATGCAGACAGTGCTCCCCCCACTAACAAATAGTATTGGCAAGGAGATCTTGGAGGAAACAAATTGTGCCTCAGTTGATATTTCAAGATATGCCATTTAGAAAAAAGATAAAACCAAAACAGATGTCTAAGGGTTTCCCATGAAGCACAACTCCTACCAGGAAAAGAAATCACTCAGGCAAAGAGACAACGCAGCAGACAACTAGGATAGAATACAGTGGAGGGACAGGCATAGGGAGAGGCTGGAGAAATGTGACAATGATGCACTAATGAGAAGTGAAGAGCATTAGACTAGCGATAACAAGTGAGAAAATCTTAGTAACATTGGACTAACACTGAGAAACCTAATAACATCAGGGAGTTTAAAAAAGACTTTGCATCAAGACTGGATGCCATCTAGCTAAGTAATTGGGCCTCTCAATAGAAACTCATGAGAGGTTTTAAGAACTGGGAAGTGTATGCAGAGAATCCTTAGCAGCATCTTAGTCTGAGTTCTCATTCCAATTTATGACAGAAATGTTAGCTCCTGCTCATCAGAAATCTGCACCATTGGAGATGTGACTGAAAAAGCTCTTAGCAGCCAACAATATTCCTCCTGAACTCACTAGTTAATGCCCTATTATGGGAGGTGTTGAGCAAGCCTTCCCTCATTTATTTTAATGGGAGTTGTGTGTTCACCACCTCACAAAGATTGGGCCTCCAACAAGAGAAGTACCAACATTATCTCCTCTCATTACTGTCATCATACTTTCTTCTATGCTGCCCATCTTGTAAAAAAATCCAAGTGCCAATCCATCACTCTTCTCCTCAATGAAATTGATCTTAAAGACTCACAAATTCCACATTAGCCTCATTCTAAAAGGGAGAGTGAAAGATAGGGGGAGAAGAGTGGATGCAAAGAAAAATCATTTGTGGTAAATTACCAGCAACTCTTGGTCACCAGGTGCGTCTTTGTCATTTAGACTATACATTCGTTGGGGATAAGGACTGGCTTCACAAATGACGTGTAGTGTGCTTATCACACCATCATGCACATGTCCCAGTACAGTGACAAACATCTCACACACATGCTTTTCAGCTCCAGAATGTTAATTTTGGTTGAATGTATGGCATATATGTAAGCGGGGGAATAGTCCCGCTGTTGTGGGGAACTCTCCTGGCTTCTGTACTACCCCGGTGAAATGGGCTAGCGGAAGGATCTGAGTCCTCGCTCCCACTTCCCTTACCCAGAGGCCTCCCTGACCTTGAGGACTCCCCTTCCACTCTCCTGTCTGGTGGAGTCCTCGTAACCCCAGCAAGGCTGGGCCCAGGATTCCTGGGGGACTTAACCCCAAACCGTGCTGAGGTCACCTAGGTCAGAGGCTAGGGTGTCCCCACTCCGGGGTGCTCCCTCTGCACTGGACACTTCACTGACCCACATAAAACTTACAGCAAATGCAAATTATTTAATTAACAATTTATCTTAAAAATGAACAAAGAAGAAATAGAACAGTTAGGGAAATCCTGCCCCGTGGCAGGGAGCGTTACACATAATGTCTCTGGAGTGTCAGGACAGTTTTCAGTCTGTTCCTTGGAGGGCCCAGGCCTCCTTCTTAGCTGTGCTGCAGGGTTGCTGTGACTTGGACGCTTCCTCTGGTGGGGTCCACACGCTCCCAGCCTCTGGACAGCTCCAGCTCAGTTCCACCCTCTGTGTCAGCTCCACGCTGCCTCAGCACAACGACTGCTGCTGCTCTGCCTCCAGAACAGCCCCTCTGGCTGTTCCAGCTCTGCACCCAGCACACGGCTTCTCTGCAGGCAGCCCCTATGTCTCTGCCCCCAGCACTGACCTCTCTGCCTCTGGTTTCTGCAGCTGCTCCCAGGGCAGGTCTGTCCCTCTGGGCTGAGCTCTGGCTTTGGGGCTGCAGCTCTGCTCCCAGCACAAGGGTCTGTCTCTCTGGGCTGCTTTCCTGGCCTCTCTGGATCTGGCCCAGCTCTATTCTCCAGCTCAGCTCTGGCTCCTCTCCCTCTGGCCCAGGCAATTCCAGCTCACACACACGGAGGACAGGACCCATCCTGCCCTCCTGACTCCTTGATTGGCCCCCCGGCCTTGTCAGTCAGGAGTGCTGGCCTCTCCCCATTGCCCCTGGGGACCGCCAGTCTCAGGGTCCTGATTGACCATTGACCCTCCCCATTTAGGTCCTGGGAGCTAATAATGAAAACACCCCACTGAGTGTTAGTAAGGGGCTAACAGTTCCCTTACATATAGGTATCATGCAATAGAAAAACAAAAACTATAAAACAAAAAGCAATATGCATACAGTGTAAAAGGCTAGAATTATTGAAGAAACCCTTTCTCACTCATTTTATGGATAACTAACTGCCTTTTCTGTTTTTTTGCTCGTGCATAGTCTTCAGAATAGTAAAAAAAAGTCTGTACCCTTCAGTCTGCAATTTTAAAAGAGTGCAAATGAATATATATTACACACACACTTGATTTTCTTCATGCTGAGAGATGCTGGCTGTCTCTGAAATTTCATTGCATTGGTCAAATGGCATGAAATTTGTGTGAGCAAGAATATCCTTCTTCCAAATTGTGAAACAACTTTAAATAGGACTGATAACTTGCAAGAATTGTCTTAAATCCATCTAATGTTCTGAGTGCCCATATTTTCAGTGAGATCAGAACATTCACAAAATACATGTTTGGATATGCAGATGTATCCATCTGCTGAGTGGCTGCCTGAGAACATCACCATTTCACTTGAAGTTTTAATTCCAGCTAATATATAATACTAGCATAAGTGCCCGGCGCTGCTCGGGTCAGTCGGAGGTGGGGAGGTGGCAGACAGCTGACACCCCCTGACCAACCCCAACACCCACCCCTCACACCTCACCCACCCCGACACCTTCCCACCCCCCCAAGCAAACCCGACACCCCCACCTCACCCCCCGACCGAACCCGACACCCCCACCTCACTTACCGTCCCACCAAACCCAACTCAGATCCGTCGCAGGGGGGGAGGGGCCAGAGCTGAGGGATTCCGGGGACCTTTGCAGGTGGGGGGGGCGGCACAGAGCTGATGGATTCTGGGTTTCTGTTGGGAGGGGGGAGGGGCAGAGAACTGAGGGATCTCCGGGGTTCCATTGGGAGGGGGGAGGGGCAGAGAACTGAGGGATCTCCGGGGTTCCGTTGGAGGAGGGAGGGGTGAGCTGAGCGAGTGAGGTGTCTGTTGGAGGGGGGTATTATGACATCATCACCACCTAACCGCCCAGCTGATGTGATTGGCCCTGAAAGACTTTCACCCCTGGGGGGCGTCAGAGGTGAGATCCGAAAATTTTTCGACCCTTACCAGCATCTAGACCCCAAGACCCCTCACTGTACCAAAATTCAAGTCTCTGGCTCAAACGGTGCAGGAGGAGTTCGCAGTCATACATACATACATACATACATACATACATACATACACCACTTGACTTTTATATATATAGATAGATAGATAACCCCGGATGTGACATATTAACCCCTTTTGGACTAGCTGTTTTACAGAGCCAGAAAAACACCCTATTCAGGGCAAGGAAACACCTGGAAGATCATCATTTCTTTACTGCATCCAAGGTAAATTCTAATGTCTGTCACCCATTTGACAGAAGATTATATCTGGACAGAAACACCAAGTCAGATTTACACCGATGAAATTTCTCTCTCATTTTGGTAAACTAATGTTTAAAGCACAATGCTTGTGTTTCAAAATTGTAATAGCAATACTTTGAAATTACATAATACTTTTTATTATTAACTAATCCCCCTTCACAACTGTCCCTGCCAGCAGGTATATGGGCTCTTGGGGAGCAATTACCACACAGGTGGGGTGCAAAATAAACTTTATTAAGAAAATGCAAAAACGGGGAAAATTCAATAGTGAGGGGTATGGGGTTTGTTAAAGTAGACAATTGGGGAGGGGTTTCTTTTAGTAAATGGGATAGGGGGTTTCAATAGTGGGGTACAATACAGTGGGGTACAATACAGTTGGTAACCAATTAACACTTAGGTATAAATGTAACAGGTAGCTAACAATTTCTATGTAAAGAGTGTGTCACAGCAGCATATAACCAACTAACAGTATGGGTAAAATGTGTTAAATAACCAACAATTTTAGGTAAAAATGTAAATGTAAAATGTGAGGTATGTTAGAGAGAAAGGGGTAACCAATGGGGTTTTATGCTAGAAAGAGAGAGAGAGAAGACAGGCTGTAAGTTGAAACAGCAGAGAGGGAGAGAGAGAGAGAGAGAGAGAGAGAGAGAGAAAGTGGTAGATAAGTAAGGTTGGGGGATGGGGGAAGAGGAGCACGTGGTGGAGGGAGATTTAAACTCAGGGAGACACAGAACAGACAGGCTGCAAGTTTAAACAGCAGAGAGACAATTATACAAAACACAGCAAAATCTTATCTATGATTTAACTTAACCAAAACTACACAAATTTGCAAGTAACAAAACACAATGCAACTATTCTTTAAGGCTAACTTACAGGGTACAATGCAAGCAATTTCCTAAACCAACTTAACTACAGCTATGCAAAATGAAATTACAACTTATCTAGACTAAAAGACAAAATCTAACCTAATGGGTGCACCTTATACTAGGGGTAGTTTCAGAGGGCAGGGTGGTGTGTGCCCAGGTACAGTCCAGGAAGGCACAGGCTTATTTCTAGCAGCAAAGGTGCTGCAAAGCAAGAAACAGATTACAAACACAGACCAAAGAGTTTGAGAGGGTTTTAAGACACAGACCAAGGTTTAGTTTAAGTCTAAGAGAGGTTTTAAGACACAAACCAAGGCGTTTAAGAGAGGTTTTAAGACACAGACCAAGGTTTAGTTTAAGTCTAAGAGAGGTTTTAAGACACAGACCAAGGAGTTTAAGAGAGGGTTTTAAGACACAGACCAAGGAGTTTAGTTTAAGTCTAAGAGAGGTTTTAAGACACAGACCAAGGTTTAGTTTAAGAGTCTGTGTGTTGGGGAAACAGAGCCAGAAGCTAAAGTAATTAAGTATAGAAAGTTTCACAGAGGGATTTTCACCAGTCCCCAAGGCAGCAGCAAAGGCAGAAGCAGCAACAGCATCAGAAGAAGCAAGGACGGCTCGGCACGGTCTTGATAATCAGGAGGTCTCTCAGGCAGCAATTCGTTCTTCGGGGGGGGTTAAAAACGGGGGTACGCTCAAAAATAAAATGAGTGGAGAAAGGACCCCCCAGAACCCCTGGCTGATCAGACCAGGTAGCAATGCAGGAACCTTTCTGATGTTTGTTTCAAAAATGCCTGTTCTTTAAGGCAAACTCAGGCAGTTTCCCCGCCAGTAATTCTGATAGGCTCCCTCTGTCACAGGGGAGGAGATTCAGGGAAAAACTGCAGGTGAGCATAGAGACATGCCTGGGCAGAGTCCTGGACCATAGGTGTGAGTTCCCACCTCATGACTCAAAAGCACATGAGGCCTATGACTCATGCCCAGGATCTCAAAAACACATTAGATCTTACAGCTTTGGACATTGCCTACCCTACACCGAGCCCAGGTTTAACAAGGTGATAACAGGACCAACCCTTTGAACTGGGCAGTTGTCCCACTTAGCATGCAGCACACGTGGCCATCCCTTTGAGAAGGGCAATGGCTCTTGGTAAACAACTTAAGGGGCCCTCCCTTTGAGAAGGGCAGTGGCCCTGGTAAACAACTTAACAGCCAGGGAGGGGCGGCCACAGGAGAACAAAAACAAAATGGAGTAAGGGGACAGCTGTAAGAAACAAAATGGAATAGGGGGAAAGCTGTAACAGACAACAACATCTTAATGATGCAGACAAAGTTTACAGAAAGGGAGATTGTAGCAGATATTAAATGGTTTATCAAGCCAAAGAGGGAGTCCATTTCAACACTGAGGTTATGGCTGAAGAGTCCCTACCTTTCAGTCCTATGATCTAATCAGAGCTCTTAACATCATTATATACAATTGCAATTTTCATACCCACCAACATTTTTGTGTATAAATATTTTCCATAAGTATCTTTTTTTTTTAAGAAAATACACATTCTTCAATACCTTGTTTCTGCCTACTAACAAAACAAATAATGTTCTCATTCAGGGCTATGGGATGACAGAGTATAATGCTTAAAATGCAAAGAACCATGTGTAAAAGAGACAGTATTTGTCCTTTGGACTAGTGAAATCTAGGATAACTGCAGAGTAATACTCAGCTGTTATGAGCCTCTGGGAAAATAAGTGTACTGTTTCCATTGTAGCAATCATATTCACACCATGGTCCTCATCTAATTACATATATGTAACACTGGCAACGGAGCTCATTGCCAAAAATGAAGGCCTCTCTCTAGCTAGCTAAAAGAGCATCTTCACTAGACAGCAAAGGGATTGGCATGTGTAATTGACTACCCCCACTCTTTGTGGGATATAATCAGCACTTCTTCTTCTTAATCAGCACTTAAGAGGGTTTAAATATATCATCCTAGAGTGGATTGCTCTAGAAAGAGCACACATGTATATATCTTATTACTACTGGTAGCAAATGCTGATCTCTTTTCAACTCAAGTGGTAAAGACCTGTGGGATATTTTTGAAGTGGGATGTTGTATATTTTGTTTCCTACCCCACATATATGCAGTCAGATATTAACAAGTTAATACTTGTATAGTAATTTCAAGATGAAAAGTGCTATGGAATTGCTCAGTACAAGCGAGTTGCATCTTAGGCACATTTAACATGCACGAATTCAGCTTTACGCAGTCGGCAAAAACAGGGGAAAAAAAGAAAAACAATAATTTAAAAACTGCATCTGTAGTGTGAGCGATGTCGTCCGCCATTCAACTCAATGAGTTTTGACTATACGCGGTTTTTGCTTTATGCGCTAACCGTGGAACGGACCCCCCACATAAGATGAGACTCGCCTGTATTACTGCAAGGCCACAGATGATTCATATGCAAATGAGAAGTTTTGGCATCTTCCATTGAATGGTGGGCAATGCTATATGTACAAGGCAAAGTAAATCTAGTATAAATGTCTTATTTTGTTGACGTCTTGGTGGAGGTTACTTTCTCAGCTGAAGGTCTGTGTAGTGAATGCAGCCGTAATGAGAGAGGCTTATATGGATGAGATAACAGGGTAAGAAGAGCAGTCTGTCCACTCAGATTATTTTCTCTACTTCTTGTTTAGGAAAGGTGAGGTCCCACAGAATACACTTTTGCCAAAGGGAATGGGATAAGACAGAAACCACACTCAATTAACCAAGGAATAATACCAAGTACAATCAGAGAGGTACCCGTGTTAGTCTGGAATAGCAGAGGTAACAAAGTCCTGTGGCACCTTAAAGACTAACTATAAATTTTTGAAGCATAAGCTTTCGTGGGCTAATACGCCCACGAAAGCTTATGCTTCAAAACTTTATAGTTAGTCTTTAAGGTGCCACAGGACTTTGTTACCAAGTACAATGTTTCTCTCTGACTACCAGCCCTCATTGCGTTGAAGAAAATATCTAATTTTCACTGTCTCTCTCCTATAATTGGTTGAAATCTTATTTTTAAACTTCTTTCAATATTGAAAGGATTTTTTATTTTTTTTAAAGTGAAAGATGACATCATGCTGAGGAAATTTATGCAAATTAAGCAGGGGCCATACAAAGCAATTAGTTTCAAGATCAGAGGTGACCTTTATTTTTTGCCGTAACTAATGCTAGTTTAAGCTTTTATTCATGAGCCTATAAATGAATATTCCCGGAAAGGAACATATACAAAAGAAGAGGGATGTCAACAGAAAGGAGCGAGACACTTTTTTCTAACATATTTATAGATAAATAACCTCTAACGCAGTCCCCATTGGCCTGGCGTGGCGAACCGTGGCCAGTGGAAGCTAGGATCAGCCGAACCCATGGACTCAGCAGGTAAACAAACCGGCCTGGCCACCAGGGGGCTTACCCTGGCAAGCCATGTGCCAAACATTGCCGATCCCTGGGCAAGAGTAGGTCTTACAGTCTAATCATTTCTAAAGGTGGGGAATATAAGACTTTCCAGACATCCAATCTTTAAGTCATTCAAAACATACCATAGTGAGCATTGAATTGGTGGATTTCCTTGTGTCCACAATATCATCACCTGCCTTAAAATGACTACTTTGAGTTAATCCTCCCCCAAAGCATACAGCTAGTTCATGCTCTCCAGTGTATTACATATTCTCAGTAGTAATGTACTATTTTCCTCCAAATACCACAGCATTTTGGAATTTAGGAAGCTGTGGCAAACTGGAGGGAGGCAAGGGACGTGTTCCTGGCAGGAATACTCTCAGCAGAACCACCAGCAGTATTAACACCTCTCCTTCCACTCTATTGGCAGCATGGCTCCTTTAGAAACAGCGATTCCTATTGTGACGGAGGCCATAAGAGTACAGTACAGTACAGTCCCTCTGCAAAGATGAAGCTTCAATTTCTTGTTGTTTCCCAGGATCACATGGTTTCAGGACTCTTTACAAAAAATATTTTAAGCCTCACAACAGCACTGCTGGGTAGTTAAGTAATATTATTTTAGGGGAAAAAACAGGTTAGGAGAGGTGAAGTAACTTCTCAGGGTCACACAGGAAGTCTGGGGCACATTGGAACTCAAACCTACGAGACACCCAGCTCTAAGCACTAGACAAATGCTTCATCAGCAACCATCAGCTTCAATATCTCCCAAAGCAATTCCTGTCTAGAATATAATGTACAAAATCATTCCTAATGTACTAGGATCTCCCAAATCTCTCCTTCCTCACCCCACATATGAGCCTAACTGAATTACTGTGGAGATCACAGTTGTTCACAGAAACTTATTTTACATGTAAGGACTAATGTGTCTACTTTCCCCATGCTGCCTCAAATACAATCCACACAACTTTTCTGGGGTTTCGCATGGTGCACAAAAGGCACTCAGAGTGAAATACTAAGTCCATCTGAAGCATTCTTCTCAAGCTTGGCTACTTCGTCTCTCCCTCAGAACTACGCACCTCATATTCTAGGCCCTCTCTGGATCCTAATCCCAACAGAGCCCACTGAAGTCAATGGGAGTAAGAGAATTTAAGGCCACAAAGGACTACCATGTCATCTAGTGTGACCTCCCACCCAGCAGCCACACACTAAACCCAACAACCAAAATTAAGCCAAAATATTACAGGCCTCAGGAGACTAAACAAATTTGGTCCACAAACAGAGCATAGTGTGGACCATGGTGCACCAATGTCGGAGACCCCTGCAATAGGAGAGACCTGATTAAGTGAAATATATCCAGATAATCCTAGCAAGTGACCTGAACACAATTCTGCAAAGGAAAGCAAGCCTCCACAAATCATTGCCAACAGGGCCTGGGGGAAAATTCCTCCTTGACTCCACATATAGGAATCAGTTAAACCCAGAGAATGAGAGCTAGAACGAGCCAGCTAAGCATATGAGAGAGAGAATACTTGGTGACATCTCAGAGCACTGGCCTATCGCTGTCCAGTATCCCATCTCCAGCTGTGGTCATGTCTAATGCTTCAGAGCAAGGAGACAAAAAAAAATCACAAAAAACCCAGAATACACTGAGGAGGAAAGAAGAATCCTGACTGAAGCCCTGAAGCCTGAGCATAGGGAACATAAAACATAAACTAGAAGGAACCGCACAGGGCTGTCAATCCCTGGCTTGTCCCTCACTTCTTGCCCCTCACATACTTCTCTAACTTGCTGGCAAGAATACTGTGGGAGACCATATCAAAAGTTTTGCTAAAGTCAAGGAATAACATGTCCGCTGCATTTCCCTTGTCCACAGAACCAGTTATCTCATCATAGAAGGCAATTAGGTTAGTCAGGCATGACTTGCCCTTGGTGAATCCATGCTGACTGTTCCCGATCACTTTCCTCTCCTTTAAGTCCTTCAGAATTGATTCCTTGAAGACCTGCTCCATGATTTTTGCAGGGACTGAGGTGAGGCTGACTAGTCTCTAGTTCCCTGGATCCTCCTTCTTCCCTTTTTTAAAGATGGGCACTACATTAGCCTTTTTCCAGTTATCTGGGACCTTCCCCAGTCACCATGAGTTTTCAAAGATAATGGCCAATGGCTTTGCAATCATATCTGCCAACTCCTTTAATACCCTTGGATGCAGTGCATCTGACCCCATGGAGTTGTGCTCATCCAGCTTTTCTCAATAGTCCTGAATCTCTTCTTTCTCCACAGATGGCTGGTCACTTCCTCCCCATACTGTGCTGTGCAGTGCAATAGTCTAGGAGCTGACCTTGTTCATGAAGACAGAGGCAAAAAAAGCACTAAGTCCATTAGCTTTCTCCAGATCATCTGTCACTAGGTTGCCTCCCGCTTTCAGTTTAGCTCTGGTTCTGTTCTTCTCCAGCTATGGGATGAACGACACCTATGTCTTTTACTCTACCTATCTATAATCTTCTAACAAGTCAAGTTCAGCAGTAAGTGAATTGTATGCTTGAACTGTATCACTTGATAAATTCTCCAGTGTGGAGATTAGATATGTTCTTTATACTGTTAAGATTCAGCAGAAGGAGAATCCCTAGGGAGGGGTCAGTCCTTTGTGATGCTGTTGTGATGCTGTTGTGATGTAAGTGGATTTTTCTATTGATTTCTGTACAAGGGATTTATTCCTTTCTTTTTCTTTAATTAAAATCTTTCTTTTAAGACTCTGATGGCTTGTTTCCATTGTGTAGATTCAGGCTTTGAATCAGGAAAAGTCTCACAGGAAAAGTGAGGGGTTGTTTTTTCCCTTCAAGCCTCTCCCAGGTAAAGGGGAGAGGGTTTTTTTTTGGGGGGGGGTGTTAAAGGAAGGGTCCCAAACTACCCAAACCCATTGTTTTGTGGGCTTAGGTTGGTGGTGGCAGCAGTGATCCAAATCCAGACACAGGAGAAGTTTGTGTTCTGGGGAAAAGGTTTTAACCTAAGCATGTTAAAATAAGCTTGGGGTGTTATTTCTTTTTTTTTTCATGCGGGTCCCCACATCTTTACCCTAGAGTTCAGAGTGGGGAGGCAATCCTGACAGACACTATTAAGCCCTGGGCTGGGACGTGGTGCAGTTGGGCCCACGTCCTCCCTGCAACCCTAGCCCTGGGGAGGCAGTACTCCCCCCTCCTTAGGCTAAGAAGTCGGTGCTCCTCACAGAGTGCCACAGACTATAATTGGTGTTCACCCCTTGCCTGAGCCCCATAGAGCGTATTGGGTGCTCAACTCCCTACCGGCACCCTAGACTACTTGCTGGGTGCTCAACCCCCTACCGGGGCCATCGTCTGCTTGCTGGGCCCCCTGAACTATTTGCAGCTACTCTGCCTTAAGGGTTAAAGCCTTTGACTGTGTTGGTACCCCAGCCTGGCAGAGGGCCTGGGCCCCTGAACTATTTGCAGCCTTACCCTGTCTATGGGTTGGGAGGCCGGAGACTGCTAATTTCCCCATTTATTTAGCTTGCTATTTCAGAAGCGGGTGTAGCAAAGGGATGTGTCCTTCCTGAGAGGAGACAGTGAGAGAGAGCCACACACCCCTACATGTTTACAGTTGATATACAGTGGAACCCCGCAATACCGCACCCCACTATAACGTGAATCCGCTTATAGCGCGGGGCTCCCAATGGCGGTGGCGCGCAGCACTTTGATGTGGCGCGACCCTGCAATAGCGCGAACCAGCATTTACCGGGATCGGGTATTTTTGGATCACGATCGTTGCAGTATTGCAGGGTCCGACTGTACTGCTTTTTTCTTCACAGACTGAAAATCTCTTGTTTTAAGGAGGGAAATTGAAGCTCATCCACAGAATAATACAACAAATGCTTAAATGGAGGATTGCAACAATCAGCTTCAAATCTATCGTGTAAATGAAGAGAAGTACATGTGAAATCTGTGGACAGCCTTAATCTTTCAACATAGGCTTGCACAAATATTAGTTTAAAAAACCCCTTTAAACCATCTGCAGCTCAAAGGTGAGTGGTGTTCTACAACTGATGTTATCTTCAGCAGTACAGTGCAATGGTTAAAAAGCTAAAATGACAGATCTGCTAGGAAACAAATAATACGTTTGCTTTCCCTGTCTGAATTTGTATTCCTTTGAAAGACGAGACTCCAGGAAAACTCAGACGTAACCCCCCACACTAAAATATTGCCACTGGCGTCTGCTCACGGACTGATATAATAGCCCAATCATTTTGGGGGCATCATGTCCTTTTTTAAAAAAAGTTCCCACACTCAGATGGCTGTCAATGGTGGTGCCAGTGAACCGTTACTCAAAGCCCCCCAAACACTTTGTAAACTAGAAGCTGGGAGGACAATAGTAAATTTCAGTCCTAGAAAGAGATAGTGTACTGAATACACAATACCAAGCTTTGTCTGCTTGGGGCTACTGTTGAAGGAGAAGGCTACTTAATCTCCTCATTTGCCCAAGGGATTCTAACTGTTTTAATGTGTCCTTTTTGAGAGCCTGTGAACTGGAGAATATAGGCTGGTAACAACTTTCTTTAGGACTACATCGGCAAAACCAAAAGCTGCCAACACAGAAAGCTAGCACAGTGGTGCTAATGAGCACAAAGAAGACCTTTAACTGCTTTTACAGCTACCCAGGCTAGGGTTTCATGTCATTCTTTGGAGAAGGAACTAATTCTTTGGCTTGTTTTATAAGAGTCTAGCTTCTGTCACAGTGTGGAGGATGGCCTCTTCACCCATTTTTTTGAATAATAATATACCCTGATGCATCTTTAAAGAACTGTGGGATTTCTGGGTTGTCTCCTTTTAATATACAGTGCAGACAGAAACCTGTATGTTCTTGGTGACTTTAAAAATATATATTACACTTTAATTAAGGACCACTATTGGTGAAAGTATGCTAAAAAGTATATATTAATACTTGGGATAAATTCAGATGTAGCAGAGTTATATCACTGTGAACTGGTAGAAGTTGGGGGGGGAAGAGACTGTTAATGCTTAGTTTGAGGATAAATGAGGACTGCTGCTTTCTGTATTTCTACAGAAGATGGATATTTTCAATAATCTGGCATTTTCTCTGTTGTGTTGTGCAAAGTCTTTGGTAAGCATAAAAATACAAAATAGTAAATATGGGGATAGAGATATTAAAATATATGCAATAATACAAATACAGAGTATAGGCGCAATAGTTTGATTGTTAATGGGAACATTTAAATAAGACAACAAAACTCTATTCAAAAAACTTTTCAGAAACGTGAGGGACTTGCTGACTAGAGAAAACTTAAAATATGAAAGTTCTATACTATAAGCACAAGACTTTCCTTTACCTAACAAAGTATATTACTGTACTTAGTCTTACTGGTCATGCATTCTGTAGCATAATGTGGCCATAATGCACATAAATCATATTTTCTGCTAGGTCAAATTATATTCTTTCATCAGTGATGGGAATGGAGACTGAACACCCAATCTGGGTGTACGTGTGTGGCTGTATGTGTGTCCATCCTTTCTTTTCTCCTTATCACTCCCTCTTTCCCTCCCTCACTCCTGTTTTTCCTCAATTTTTGTATTCAAAAATTGAAAGATTAATGCACTGCAACTGCGGCTAAAGTGCTAACGAGAGCGCCAGGGCCAGAGGACAGGTTCAAGAGCTGCAGGTTGTGTGCTTTTTCCTGCAGCAGTGTAGGATAAGCAGCACATTTATCTCTTCATAATAGCACTTCTTATCAAATAATGTATGAACCATAAATAACAGACTATCAAACATTCTACAACCTCCAGCACTGCCGCAGGTTTCAAAGCACACTAGTTGTCTGTTCTCTCTTTGTGAATGCACTCTATGTCAGTCTCATGAGGAATCACATATTTACTCATTTAACCAAAACAAAAACAAGCAGATCAGATTACAGCCATGAAAAATATATGTTGTGGTTAACCTGGAAACATTTAAACCTTTTTATAGTACTTTGGGGCCCTCGCTAGCAAAAATGATCTGCATGGGTTTAACTTATTCTGAAGCATATTCTGCTGTACAACAAATATCTGCTTTCACATCAGCTCGGGCCTCTTGAGAATAGCCATGCAGGTGAGAATTTATGCTGAGAGGTTGGATTTACACCCAGGGGTCATGAGCTAGATTCATGACCCAATTTAGTAAAATGCTGATAATGTTTTTTGTTAACACGCTTTGGGTGCAGAGTGTTTCAGGAAGGGTGATTTATTTATATAGCTAAGGTTCCTTCTTCTAGGACTGCCTGGTATATGGCTTGTAGCTTTACTCCTTATCACTCCTTCCCTCCCTCACTCCTGCAGCCATGAACACCTACATCAATATGGCCTCAGGGGTTGGCTACACTTGAAATTTCAAAGCACTGCTGCGGGAATGCTCCTGCGGCAGTGCTTAGAAGTGCGAGTGTGGTCCAGGAGGGCTGGGAGAGTTCCACCTCCATGAAGGGATTAGCTCTGAACGCTCAGAGCCTAGCTCCCAGTGCTCAGAGCCTGTCCATACTAGCGTTTTAAAGCATTCAGACTTGCTGTGCTCAGGGGGGTGATTTTTCGCCTCCCTGAGCCAGCAAGTAGAGCGCTATAAAATGCCAGTGTAGCCAAGCCTTAAGTCTCCTCTCATTTTTAGTGGGATAAATCATAAATAGTTTCAGTGAAGACAATGGAGCTACACTAGGGTGAGCAGATGTTCCGATTGTATAGGGATAGTCCAGATTTTTTTTCCCCCTTGTATAGGCTCCTATTACCCTCTGTCCCGATGTTTCACATTTGCTGTCTGGTCACCCTAAACTACACCAGTATTAGAAGAGAACCAGATTTATTGTACTTAAATATCAGCATACCCTTTACTGCATATCCTCTAGCATCTACACACCTCATATTGACTGAGTTAAAGGACTCATATGAGCAAGGTTAGGATGCATAGAAAAAGGGAAAGGCTACAGTCAGTATTCTACAGGCTCTGACAAGTGGGTTTTATTTAGTCAGAAATAAACCCAACAGATGCTGATATCCAGAAGCCAATAGAGCAAATTCAGGTTAGTCTTTCTCTAGAGGATTTTTGTTTTGCTAATTCCCTGTATTTCTAAAATTCCTTTTATTATGGCTCATTATTCAGAAATTTTCTGTGCTGCCAAGTGAACTGATTTGATTTTCCCCAGGAACTAGGGCAGCAATTCCATGCAATTCAAACCCTGGCCCACTGCTCTATGCTTCCCTTCTTCCTCTGCAGTCCTTACATGGAGGCTCAAGCCAGCCCTTCCCTAGTGTTTCGTGGGATGTATACGATAGAGCACACAAATAGTCCACTCCACGCAGTATATTGAAAGTACCACCTGAGATCAGCAGTAATATGTTTACCTAAAAAGACAATAATGATTTAAGGCCTATTGCCATTCGAGAGAAAGGATGAAGGAACACACACACACACACACACACACACACACACACACACACACACACACACACACACACACACACACACACACACACACACACACACACACACACACACACACCCCTCCCTCTCTGATGGAATACAGTACTAATTTACAAAATACCCAGGGTGGCCAAGCCCTAATACTCCCCAGGTAAGACTGAGCTAACAGTGTTGCAGAAAGCTGCATGGCCAGCCGCTACAACAAGAGGGGAATATCTAGTATTACCCAAGAGTGACTTCTCCAGCTGGATAGGAAGCTCCCAACTTGGCTTACCGACTAGATCTTGTTCCCCAATCAAGTCTGCGTTATGATGCTCTGGGGGTGCAAAGCAGACAAAATGGAACAAATGAACAACTGAAGATTCACTTGGGTAAGAAAATCCTCAAATGGCAAAGATCCGGTATAGCCAGTTTTATGCCATCTGGACTTGCAGCTCCCAATATAGCAGATGTGTCATGTGCTTGGTGGAGGGGAAGCACATGTGGCTGGAGGACTCTTGAGCTCCCTGGCTGTCAGAAAGAGACTTTGGAGGCCATGGCAGCTAGGAATAAATTGGCCCTGAGACTACTCTATATTATACTTGGTTTAAATAGGCCCAGGATCACAGGGCATAAAGGGTGCATGCAGCATCTTTATCCCTCTCACCCAAGTCTTGTGATGAACATAGCTCAGTTGGACTAAAGGATCAGACCCCATGTCTTCTCATTCAGAGAGATGGTCAGACATAAATCCTAATAAATTTGGGGTATTTAAAGCAGGAAAGAAAATTCCAAGTGTGGAAAGTGGAATCTGTACTTTTGGTTTGCAGAGGGAAATTCATCTACATTCACAACATAATTTAATTTATAGCATAAAAATAGTTATTTGGCCTCAGACAGCTGGTTTGGGATCCTCATGAATCAGGCACGAAAGTGGGGAAGTAGAGATAGGAAGATTCATTATATAAATCTCTCTCCCCATTTGGCTCTCTCAAGCCCAAATCTGTGCATCAGAACAGAAAGTCTGTTGGTGGCTTGACTGCATGTGAAGCCAAATTCTGCAACCTACTCTGACTTCTGTGGATGGAGGGAGCCCCTTGGTAGTTATAAATTACAGAGATCCCTCCACTAATGTAAACACAGATACATTCACACATCTGTGTTCTATTAAATGAACAGTGGTTGCCAAAACAAGTATTATCATTTCCACCAATAAATAAATAATATTCTTAGGGCTAGTCACAAGCAAACATAGCTTTATTGACATTGTTAACCCTGCCTCCACAGATTAATGCTAGGACTCCAATCCCGTAGGCAACATGAGGTCTCTGTGCAAAGCAAGAGCAGTTCAACACAATGCAATAATACAAAATACATAATTTCTGGAAAGTTTACAACTCCAGTGAAACCTCACTAATTCAGAATGAGTGTGAGCCGCATTGGGAATTGTTCAGTTTTGTGAATTAGGAAGATCGTTCCTAATCCTCCCATTCAGTATCTTTGTGGATGGATCCAGGGAAGGAATCCACCTTCTTTCTCCTCCAGCCTTGTTCCCCTCTCCCCTCAGACGCTGTGAAGCAGCTGTGGAACCATTTCACAGACACTAATACAGCCATGAAACAGTAGTAGCCAACCATACCCCTCCATCCCACCTGCTTTCATGGGAGAAGTATCATTCTAGCAGCATGTTTTACAGCAGATTTATAAATAAATCACACTATGATACAGTATATGTCCTAGAACCCTATGAATTATTATCAGACTGAACTGAAACTAAACTACACATATCAAATTACATGAAGATAGCCATTGTTATGGAGAAAGATTGATTTTATATTGTTTAATGATGAGCAAATCCTGTCCCCTCATCGGTAAGTGTGGAGGGCCCCCTGGTGGTGGAACTGGTGCAGCGAGCAGCTTCTCCACTATGGATCTCAGCTCCATGGCTGTTCTCCATGCACCATCAAACAAATGGTTGAGTAGGGAAGGCTGTGGGGAAACTAGCATTATGGTTGCCAGTGCTATACCTGCTTTGTAGTTAAACACAGGAATTCAGTCTCTAGTGCTGTCAAACCGACATCTCTGACAAGCACTGAGAAAAGGTGTAAAGTAATAAAATGGATCATATGTATCTTCCCTCCTCCTCCATCTCTCCAGGATGTTAGGACACTCTTTAGCTTGAAAGGTTTATTGCCTCACTCTGTAAATATGATTTTGTTTAAATTTCACTAACATAGCCTGTATTTTGTCTGCATTTCCCTCCTTATGTAGGGCATTTTTGCTGAATCAAAATATTTCCTCTTTAGAAATAGCCTGCTCCTCCTGACTGATTCTCTTCAGTGGTGTCACAGTCCAGTATTTTTGAACAATGATGGGAGAAGAAATAGAGGGAAATCCAGTGGAAGAATGAAGGATGGGAACCAGGGAACCAGAAACTTACAGTGGTGTCATTATCTTTAAATTACCTGGAGCTGTTTTCAAGAAAGCATAGTGACTTGTATGCTGTGATCTCTATAGATAAATACCTCCAGGTAACTTGAAAATTAGTCAGTCCAGTCATTAAGACATTTAAAAAACAGTGTGTGTGTGTGCGCGTATACACACATGTGCCCTCAAGTACCCAAATCTTTGCCATATGCAGCTAGTTATTTTCTTGTAGTAAACAGTCAGAAGTGGTTCTAATTGGAAGGGATCTGAATGCAGACCATTGTAGACCAATTCAGGAAGGAAACTCCATGTAAAGAAAGAGATATCTGTGAGAGAAGTGAACAAACATGTAAAGGATAGCATATTTGGCAGGGCAGATGGGATCAGGCAGCAGCCTGAGAACAAATAGGGGGAGATAAGTAGGGAGGGGCAAAGTTATGCAAGGATGCTCTGGATGCAGTGTACGTTGAGGAAGCCAGGAGAAGGATGCAAAAGGGGTGGGGGAGACACAGTCAAATGTGAGATGCAATGCAACAAAGCCATAATTCTTCCAAAGAGACATATTTTTTCTCCCCTCAGAGAGAGTATTCACCTGCTAGCATGTTTCCTTAAACAGTATCAGTATATTCAGAAGAAGGTAATATTTAGAAAATAAGCATTTTTGCAGTTTAAAAAAAGTAGGAAAACTATACTGTGTGAACAGTTTGATACACTGAAATGTTAAATACAGTACTCATTATATGCTGATTGAATTTACAGTCCTCAGTGGGATCAATTTGCTTATTATAGCTTTTGTAGAAACAAGTATACACAATAGCAAAAGCTGTGCATTAACTCCTCACCACCATCTGTCTTCATTTGCTTGTAGCTTTCTGAAACATTTGTCTTTTGATGGAGTTAGAACAGTGGTGATTTTACCTCCCTAAATGTTCAATCTATTTAGCATTTGCGAGTTATTGGAGAGTGTGGAAATTAATTGGTGCATAAGGGACACTTTTTGGGTTGGCCATAACTCAAAATGCTGAACAAAAAAAGCCCACATACAATTCTATTTGGTACAAAAAGGAGCACAAGCTGCCTAGTAATTTTTTTTTAATCAAAGTGCTGTTCTGAGGCCTGCACAGTTAAACTGACAGTGAAGACAGGAGAAGATCAACAGGAGAATTCTCCATCCACCTAGCTACTGCCTCTAGGGGAGGTGGAGTATCAACACTGATGGGAGAAGCCCTCCTGTTGATACAGGCAGTGACTTCCATGAAGCACTACAGAAGCGGTTCGGTAGCATTTTAGGTGTAGACTACCCTTTAGTACTTCTGACCTGGTGCATGTGGAGACATTCTATCCAGAGCCAGGCAAAACACTTCCAGTCACTGGTACTCAGCTGACGCAATAGCACGCATAAGACCTCTCTGCATATTTCTGGTTGTAAATGCTGAAATGGAGCACTGAAAGTACAGACACGTCAAGAAAGTTAAGATAGCTGAAAGTCACATGACAAGATTAAATCACCATGGGAGGAGGAGGGGTGAATTTGTGGCTAAGGCAATGGTCTCCCAGTGTTTGGGGTGGAAATCCCCCACTCCCATTGGGATGGAGCTGTGCCCATTCTGCACCTTCGCCTTTCACACTGTGGCATGGTTGTGTCATCTCACCTATGTCATCTCACCTGCCCCTTGGGAGTCAGATCGCTGGGTTGTAGGCCCAGTTCTGCCATGTGACTATAGACAAGTCATTTCACTTCTTGGGACCTCTGTTTTCCCTCCCACTTTTTGTCTATTTAGTTTGTAAGATCTCTGGGCCAGGGACTGTCTCTTAGTAGGTGTTTGTACAGTGCCTAACATAATGGGGCTCTCATCTTGGTTAGGGTCTTTAGTAGGGTGACCAGATGTCCTGATTTTATAGTGACGGGCCCAATTTTTGGGTCTTTTTCTTATATAGTGTACTATTACGCCCCACCCTCCGTCCTGATTTTTCACATTTCCTGTCTGGTCACCCTAGTCTTTAGGCACTGCTTTAATACCAATAATAATAATTAAGGTGTAGCAATAGGATTCCAGGCTGTGCCTCAGCTCTTCCTTTATGAGCTTCGGCAAGTCACTGAGACCAAAAGTGGTTTTGTTTTTTGTTTGTTTGTTTTTTTAATGTAAATACATGGGACTGATTCTCCTCTCCTACTTACTCTTCATTTACACTGCTGTCAATCAGATGAAAATCAGACCCCTTAAATGTAACAATCCTAAGATGCTTTTTTGGCTAAACTCCAAAGCTGTATTAGTTTTATTTGGTTAAGTCAAATAATACCATCATTAATCATTTTAAGTTTTACTAACCTACTCCCAATGAAATAAGTGAATAATCTTCTTAATATCTGGACTACTGTCTTGTATTTTCTTTGTCATCTTTAATATGGTTGGCAAGTGTAATTTGTGAGTGTGTGTGTGTTTATGCAGCACATTTGCTTGTTAGGTTCATATATCTATCTATCTAACATCTTAGAGATAAGGATGTATTGAATAATGTGTACCCTTGAAATGTATTTAGTTGTGCATATGCAGTATTGATACACACTTTTTAGGCACTAAATCATGCCATTTAGGCATAGCCGAAGGTAAGGGCTGGTGTGATAATATTACCTCACCCTAAGGTGAGCATTGGTCAGCTTTAGGGTGGCAGGACACTTCTCTGAGCCCCCCCAAACAAGGGGAAAGGAACACTTGCTATATCACCCCTTAATTGGGTGCAGCTTATTTCCCTTGCACACCCATGCTGTGGGGCAGTGTGGAGAGCGGGAGGTGAGACCATGGTTCCATCTCCTCCATGCACACTTTAGCACCGTGCAATGCTGAGTGACTAGGGAAAGGGCAGTCTCTGCACACATTTGTTAAATCCTTTGCTCCCTATGTGCTGATGTCAGAATCAGACAGTGTCCAGCCATGTCCACTTGCCTTAAAACAGTGAAAATTCTAACACATTGTTTGCAATCGCAACCAGTAGGGCTGTATTTAGCTAAATAAATAAATAAATGAAATCACATTTGTGTTCATTCACTGATAGACCATAGACTTTGAAGGCTTTGTGATTCTTAAATGGCAGGCTGTAGTGTTTTTTAAATACCCTATACTCTGCTTTTCCCTGACAGCAAAAGATCTGGTAATGTTAGTGTGGATTAATGAAAACAGATGTTTGTGCAGTATGTGTACCAGGTATTATGATGATGTCTACACGGATGGTTATGGAAAAAAAAGTGATTGTGCTAAATTATATGCTGTTTTCTAGGTCCCCACTAGAGGGAGATCACTAGAAAGCAGAACAAACATTCTTTCAGTGTCTCAAAAATGTCTCAAAAACAAGTGTAGGAGAATGATCACATTTCTGTTTAAACAGGCCTCTTTGGATGACTTTGTGTTTAAGAAATCATAATCAAACAGAAAACGGCCTATACCTGTTTTCCAAATAGTTCACAACAATATATTTAGGCAAAGGAAACTCCTGCAAATTATTATTATTTTTCATACACTAAAGGTGTTTTTCATATTTGAAACTGTAAGCAGATTTCTCATTTTTGAACTGATTTTTATTAGGACTTGTTGGTTTTATAATTGTTTGTTTATATCTTCTTTTTGGATAAAAAAATAAAACTTCAATTTATGTTGATTAAAAATTTAAGCAATACAGTACCACATGTTGATATTTTGCCCTTCTCTTAATATTTATAGTTACACTACATCTATTCTAAATCACACCTCACAAGGCAATACTTAACAGTCAAGTGTTCTACATTTATTAGTCTCAACCTGTCTTGATTATCAATGCCTAGAGAGAGAGAGGGCAGCTACTCAAATAGTGAGAAACCATTTAAATCATATTAGGCTTTAGAACATAGAATTAGTTGAACGAATGCAAAATTAAAAGTGTAACTCTTTTCAGTTTGTATATTTAATAAAAAAAGATAATGAAACAAGCCTGGGAGCATGCCATGTCCGAGGACTCACTCCTTCCACTAATTAATGTATTTTCGTTATTTGCTTAGGGATATATTCTTCTATTGATGTGCCTGCACGACTCTCATTAAGAGGATAATACATCCCTATACTTTACCGTGGATCCAAATTTCTAACATTCTCAGGAGTCCAAATTTCTAACATTCTCACTTGAGAAAGGAGATTAGGATCAGTGTAACTCTGCTCCTTTTGTGTTGAAGTACCATACATACATATATACGATGAGCTTCATTCTTCATAGTTTTGCCCATTGAGTAGTCATTTATACCTGTGCAAAGTCACAGTAAAATATTGCCTAATCAAAACAGCAGCATTCTTCACACCTAGACAAAGTGGGTAAGTGACTACACCAGGGGCAAAGACCACTATGCATACAATATTTAAATATGTTTACATATATATATATATATATATATATATATATATATATATATATATATATATATATATATATATATATACACACACACACATCTGTTTATCTCGTCTGTGCACACAAAAATCAGCTGGAGTACATGACAGGTGAGTGTGGTACAAAAGGTTTTATTGTCATGGAATCTGGGACATTCACAAACACAATATGCGGGTCATCTCAAAGAAGAGCTGTCAGCAACTTTCTGTATATGCAACATATGTTGTAGAAAAACTATTTTAAGAATGCCTGAGTTCCATATTGCCCTGCTTATACATCCGGATGCTTCATGTGTCACCGATCTGGGACAGACTCTTGTCCATCTTGTGTCTAAATCAAGTGTAATTTTAGGGAGAAATTGCACATTTGGGGAAAAGAGGAAGCCTTTCTCTACAAGGAAATTTTCAAATCACCTTACAGGCAGCTAAGATTTTACAATATGGTTAGCATACATAAGAGCTGCTATAGCAGACCAGACTTGAGCTTAGTTGAGTGTAGTACCCTTTCTCAGACTGTGGCCAGCACCACATGCTTCAGAGGAAGATTGAGTAAATTTGCATTTGGAAAAACCTTGCACTATGGCACTAAAAATAGCAGTGTAAGCATTTCTGCTTGGGCTGAAGGTCAGGCTCTGAGACCAACCCCCCTTGCTGGGTTTCAGAGCCTGAGCTCCAGCGCAAGCGGAAACATCTACACTGCTATTTTTAGTGCAAGGCCCATGAGCCCAAGTCTGTAGCTTTGGGTGCTGAGACTTGCTCTCTTGGGGCACATGTGCTGAAACTACAGGTGCTGGGGTGGTACCAAACCCTGGCTTGAAGTGGTTTCCATCATAGGGCTTGTCTTCACTTGAGCCGGCAGGGATCGATCTTTTGGTGATCGATTTATCGCGTCTCGTTAAGATGCGATAAATTGACCACCAGCGGCTCCCCCGTCAACTCCGGAAGTCCAGCTCGTGAAGAAGCGCAAGCTGGAGTCGACGGGGGACCGCGCCGCCAACCGCCACCGCCGTGAGGATGGGAGGTAAGTCGGCTGTAGAGACGTCGATTTCAGCTACGTAAATTGCGTATCTACAGTTGATTTCCCCCCCTAGTGGAGACCAGCCCATATACAGGGTTTACAGTTTGGTTCAATGGGTCTCAGCACCCCCACTGTAAACATTGTTCCAGTATTCCTGCCCTGATGTTTTTCATTTGTTTTTTTGCAGTGTAGACATACATAAAGGGTTCTCTCAAAGCCATGTCTCTAAGAGGCCAGCATGATTTAAAAATGAAAGCTTGAATTGTGGCCCCCTTGGCAAAACAACCATTGACTTCAATGGGGCCAGGATTTCACATAGTATTTCTAATTTTCCAGAGAAGGCTGAGCAGTAAAAGTAGTACGCTTTTCAAATGTTTTGATGTCTTCTCTTCCTTATGTAAATATAAAATATTCAGATTTTCACTATTTTGTCATGAAACGATAGGCAGCACATTTCACGTACAAGAGTGATACGCACTGTGCATTCACAAAATGTTATCATCTGACCTTAGAATACTTTACATATGACTCAAAATGACTGAGATTAGCAAGTCTCTTATTTTTGCCACAGAGGTACAATACACACAGCAGTACTGAGAGCTTCTTATATATTTTGTCCTGTGAATGACCTCAACTTTGATGTAGCACAAAATTAATTCAGCATATCATCCTGCTTCTTGGCCTCCCTTTAATAGAGACTGTCATTCCTGCCAGATTATCCCATATAAAGTGATTTGATAATATGGACTGATTTCCAAAATGAATTAACCAAGACACAAACCCTTTTCGTAATTAAGTTGGTATTTGAATCTGAACTGCAACTCCAGAAGTATGACAGCGCTTTTATCCAATAAGCTACTTGGCCTTTAATACATTGATATTTTTGCTTATTAAAGATGTAATCCTATTTTAATCTTTCTAACTATACAGAGCATATCAAGTGAAGATGAGAAAATTGTAAACAGCCAGTAATAAGGTGATGCCTTTGTTCCCACAAGAGAGAGAGCTAACACCTGTACAACTTTTAAACCACAACACTGAGTCACTTGGCATGAGATTAAAAAGGATGATATTGTTTTGGATTTCTATGTTCTGCCAAAACACTTACACTATATATTTTTTTCAAGTATGTCATGTTGATTACCATTTCCAAAAAGGATTGCTTTTCAACAGGTAAAAGATAGTGCTCATAGTCTCTATTAAGAAAATAACACTTTAACATGTTATAATGTCATAAATGTTACTAGAACACGAAACAGTTTATGAGTTCCAGTAACTACAATGTAAATTTGCAACCTGATTGTGTGTTCTACTTTACACTAGTCTTCAGTTATTTGCAGCTAATATGAAAATTGAGTTTTTAAATGATTTATTACTTGTGGACTTCCTTAAGCATTACAGATGTTGTAGTATACAGATGCAGATGCTGTAGTTATACAATAGCAAGGATAAAGCTGATAGGTTCCCTATCTGTGATTTGTGAGATTATCTAGGATTCTTTGCAAGGATTTGAAAGTTTAAAATGACCAACATAATATAACACCTAAGATGTATTATGTGGTTTATGGAATAAACAAAATTCTGGTCCCTGACATAAGGAATTTATCATCTAATTTTAGACAGGAGCACAAACAGCAATAGGAGGGAGGAGGAAAAATAGAGAAAGGAACAACAAGGATTACAAAAAACATTCCCATGCATTTACTTTGCCTTTAAATGTTTTGCTCACTGTTTTGAGCAGCCTGGTTGTGTCATTTACTTTACCTTATAATATTTCAACAAATTGAAATGTGTTAACATAAGTATCTCCAGAAAATTAATATGCTCAATAAAGGCCTAAATCTAAGAGGTGTTGAACAGGTACAAATAAAAGTGTGGTTCTGATTCATGAACCCTTTGGGCAATATTTGGGCCCAGTTATGAGTGGTCCTAGGTTGATTTCTGGTCTTTTCATCACAGTTATCTGAAATGTGATTTTGTGTGTGTGTATATATGTGTGTGTTGGGGGTGGGGAGTCTTATCTGGTTTCAGTGCAAAGCCAGGTGAAACACCATCATTTTGATTTTTATCTCAAAGCAAATTTCAGAAAAAATGCACACAAAGGTAAAGGCCTTACAAACTCCTGGGAAACCAAAATTACTGAGTCTTGCACAGTGCTTTTCACTAAAAACTAGCCTACTTTCCTTCTGGATTATACTAATATTACAAGCCTGGCTGTGCACACATGACTATGAATGGGAGTATTGCCACTGGCATTAAATGGGGCAGGGTTGAGCATTAGGTCATTGGAAAATGGAACAAGCATAAGGAGAAAGTCTCCTCCTCTTGAAAGATCAGAAAGTGTTTTCACACAACCTGACATTATCTTTGAATTATATTTGGTATGTTGTTTTAGGACCATTTTATAAAACCAATGGTCGTTTTATTGGTTTAAGACCGTGTAAAAGAAAAGCAATTATAGAATACATGTATCTCAGGGAAAATCTGACACATCCATTAAGCCTCAAAGAAATACGTTAGGAATTTCATATAGGTTGAATTAAATGCTACAATTAACATTTCTGTGTTTTTTTTCCTTCAGTCCAAGTTCTTGTGATTTTTGGATCAGTTCACAGTTTTTGTGTAGAATTTACTCTCTGTCAATTATGTAAGCAACTTTAATCACAATAAAGAATTTATTAGATAAATTTTGCCATTTTCTTAGCGAATTGTCCACAATCTGTTTGTAAAATTGTCAACTTTATTCATTATTCAAGATTTACTGAATACATTTTGTGAATGTAGTAATTTGTTCTCTAGCTTATTGTGGTGAGTATTCAATATGCAAAATTCAAAGGGTAAAATCCTATCTCAATTGAATTCAAAGGTAAAAAACTCCCACTGACTTTGGTAGGGTGAGGATTTTACCCAAACAGAAGCTCCAGACACAAACTGGTAACCTGGTGAATGCGCATAGAAGAAACTTAGAACAAGGTGGATTTGGTGCTGGCTGAAAGAGGCTCAGAACTGTGAACAAAGACACCGTCCCCAGTTGTTTGATTCCTCCTGTGTTAAGGGAAATGGAATTTTACAAATTCTTTGGAAATATAAAAAATTGCATCAGTGAAATGCCTGGCTTTCACCAGTTTCTTCCCCTAACTGCAATAGTGGAAGACCACAAATATTGCCTAACTGCTCAGATCAAAGGAGTAACACAGTCTCTCTCTCGTATAGGAATTTGGTATGGTACTCTTTATAACTGATATAATTTGGAATAAAAAAACCATTCAAATCTCAGTGAAAGGTTCATTTCCGATCTCCTGATATCACAGTGAGAATCCAGTTATAAACATCAGAGGCAAGAAGGACCTTATGATTTTGCTTTTGGGTCATATACAGAACTGGATGTGGCCTATTTTCCTGATCTGGTTCAGAACGCTGTTCTCCTAGAATTTCAGACCATAATCAGAGAAAACTCAAAAGAAGAGCTAATCTCAAGAGAATTGGGGAAGAAATTTCCTGAGAACAGCTCACCAGACTTCTCTGTTGTTGAAGTCATAACAAAATTCTAGCCTTCACTAACCTTCCAAGCCAAACCTCATTGAAACTTATCTCAGCCAATCTCTAGTTTATACTTAAGGCTATGTCCCCTGACTCCTCTCCTCACCAGAAATATGAAGTTAGTTCCCACAAATCTAAATGTGAAATGATTTTGAAGTTTGACTTTCTGTGCTTTATAGAAAACAATCAATTTCAAGGATTTTTTTTTCAGAATGCGAGAATATTAACTAGCTGAAAGTGATACTGGAACTGTGTTGATTTTCAGATTGCTTACTTTTAAATCACATATTTCAGTTTTCAAAGACAGGTGCTGCTGTGTGGGGCATTTCAGTGGCAGGTGGCAGCCTGCTTTCTTTTAACACACACCATACATGCATGTATTTTTTTAAAAATAGAAGGCACTGAAAAAAATACTAATCTGGAATAATTATAACATAATTATGTACAGCCCTGTTTGCACAGAAACCTTCATCTAGTGGCACTTTTAACTTAAGCATCATGTAATTATATTGATTTTTTTTTGTCACATCAGTTTTCAACTACGTCTTTGGGGTAAAAGGCCAATGCATTAATCCACTAAGCTATTTATTACTTAAATATTAATGAAGAGGTCAATTAATGTTTTCACTGCCTTTGTGAATGAGTAATGAAGTACTGCTCAAAGCTCTGGGAGAGTGTATTGTTACATGAGAGTGTGATTTCATTCCTTCTATTCAAACAGTCTTAAAGAAAGGTCTTTATTATGCCATTTTGAGCTCCTAAAGATTTTGTATATCATGTGAACAGGAGTAGATATTCTTTCTACTGGAATCTGATGTCTATATACTATAAACACAGAAGTATAAGGTCTTCAAACATCCTAGAATTCAGACTACTCTCCCTTACTGTCTATATATCATAGTGAAAGGGATTGATTAACTCAGCTGATGTTAGCAGCAAGGATGAAAGACTGTTCATATGGACGTTAAGAGACTTTAAGGCTCCTTATAAGACTTAATAAAATATTCAAAATGGGGACGGGGGAGAGTGAGAGGGAGGTCTGTAGGTCTATTTGTCAGAGCCTGACTAACCATTTTACTGAAACAGATTCATCATAATGAGAAACAAACTATGGTTCTGGTATATACCTCCCTGTCATTTATAAGGACTGGATAGGATTTACTGCATCCCATTAGGGGTAATGTTCTTTAATCTATGCATTGTGTTATTTTGGGTAGGAATCAGATTATGTTTTCTTACACAAATAGGACTCAGTCCCAGGGAGCTAATTTCGTCATCTAATGAGGCTCCAGACTGCCACAAAATGATCATGGAGTGACATCCTGACATACTTTGCTTCCTAATTATGTGTGTTGGTTATTAACTATAAAATTGTCCCAGCCTGAAAGCATGCGGGATATCTCAGCTAGTAGCAGGGCTGCCAGATGGCAGCACACGGAAGAACTAGTTCAAGATCTTCTTGCTAGTATAATCTTGCTCGCTGTCTCTTTAGCATCTGCTGCTTTTCATTCAAGCTCCTTTGCACTGTTGCTCAATGGTGCGGGGAGGGGAAGAGAGAGTGGGAGAAAATTATCATCCAAGGACAGTCTTGATTTCTCATTTAGTTTTCTGTGAGTACCTCAATTTGGGGGTGTTTTATTTTGTTTTCCTACTGCTGCTATCTTTTAAGATAAGATTGATTGAATATCTAACTCTTCTAATTGTTTATTATTTGTACTGTGGTAGTGCCCGGAAGACACAGTCATGGTCCAGGATTCCATTGTGCTAGGCCCTGTACAAACGCACAGCATGTGTTATGAGAGTTATGTCAAGGGTGCTCTGAGTTCTTGTGGATGGACATTCTTTAGTATGGACTTTTTAAATCTTAATAAATAAATAGTAATTCCATCCTAAGCTATATAGTTTTCATTGAGGAAGCTTAGTGGGTTAAAAGCTTTATTTAACCACTTTGGAAATTGCCATGTCATCAATTTTAGAGGCAGACACTAATGGAAAGAATTTCTTTACTACATGAACAACAGAAAGAGAAAAACACTTGTTACCAGGAGTGTAGGAAGGAAAAGAATAATAAGTCAAGCTACAGTCTGACTGCAGGCCTTCCAATCTGGCTCACTTGTTTGTGATATTCCATGGTCTCTGATGTCCATCCCTACATGAAGTGGGTTCCAGGAGCAATGTACAAATAGGACTACTGACAGAGAATGAACAAGGGCTGTGCCCAGCATAGGCATGTGCTCTTGTGTCCCTTGCAGAACAGGGCTAAAGCCCTGTTTTGTTTTTCTGCCTTAAGTTACATATGAAGGTAGTTAATGCACCCAGGAAATCTATGTGTAGGCCAGCAACCTGTTTAGTGGACATATTTAAATTGCATTTTTCAAGACCTGTTTTTTGGTGATGCCAGGCTGCTTGATAACAGGTTTCTTTCTTCCTGTTCAAAGTGTATAACATCAGTGGTACCAACCAGTTATGACAGTTGACCATGGCCAGCTTTCAGGTTTAACCTGCCGTTCTCCACTTCTTCCTCACTATTGTAGGAATGAGAAGCTACTTGGGTGACTGCTATAACTATCCCAACATCCTCATGATAGACTGATACCACCTACCAAGACCACACTGATGGAAAATAAATTATATAAACACAGCCACAAACAACAGATACAATTTAAAAAGGCAAGAATAGACATCCTTGCGGGCCTGTTCCATACTATGCATCCGTCCATTCAGACCTAGTCAAATTTGTCCAATGGATAAATAGCAATATATTTTTCAACACTGCCCTTAAATAAATATATATATATATGGATGTTTTTTCAAACTTTTGTTCAGACAGTTCTTTCATATTGAGAAAGGAGGGAAATGATTATTACTTCTTGTATTGCAGTATCACCTAAAGAACTTATTGAGAATGAGGGGCCCCATTGAGATAGGTGCTGTACTAACAGATTAAAAAGATAGCTTCCCCTGCCCCTGCAAAAAAAGCCCCAAACAAACAAAAACACAACACACACATATCTGGCCCTCTTCACTCACCTCTCCGCAAAGATTTAGCAGCAGTCTAAAGTCTGTTGTCATGTTACTAAAACTTAATTATTTTCACAGAGCACGCTACTGAACACTACTAGCATCTCTCAAAGCATTGTAAGCAAGTAAAACTAGCTATAGTTATCAAAATATAAGAATTACATTTGGTAATGTATTATCTTTGAATTTTGATTTCATTAATTCACCAATACACAGTATTTAATAATTCATAATGGATCTTCCCTTCTTACTGTGAATTAGAGAGGTTCTGTTTTATTCCAGTGAATGTATCCATGTTATTAATTTAGAAAAAAAATAGAAATCTCTATAATTGAATTAAATAATAAAAAAAAATCTTCTCATAAACCAACACAGTTCATTGCTCACAGAGCTGAGTCCTATCTAATTAGAATCCAAAGTACTGTGTTTTAGGTGCAGAATGAAGAACTCTCTTACTGGCTGCCTCACCAGTACTGAATCTAATCTGAATACTGATGGCTTTTTTAAATTAGGTAGACCAGTGATTAATTGAATTTTTAATGTACTGAATTCTCACCTCATTTTTTCTACAGATAAATTTTCCAGATTTTTTATGTGATAACAACTGATCACTTTTTAAAGTTTTACCACTTCACATAAGTTTTTGTACACTAGAATGGCTCTCAATTTTAGTGAATGAAAGAAGTCTTCATATAAATGGTACCTTAACTAATGACAGGCAAGTCTTGTGAACTTGACTGGAAAGTAACATCCCCATATTATCAACAAACAAGTCACTGAAAAGCTCTAAAAGTATTTTTGCTTTTGATCAGACTAACCCAAACACTATAAATTCAGTCTCTCGAGCTAGGCATAGAACAAAATATTATTTAGCATTCCCTAGAATAATTACTAAAGCTCTGTGAAAACTCAATTCACTAAACATGAGTATTTTGTTTCACATATATATAGCTAAGTTATTTACCTAAAGTATGTCAGTTACATACTAAGTCATACACACGTTGGGCTACAGCGTCATGAATAGACATCTCATTATGACCATGTAATCACCATATATGTGAATACAAATTCATATTTATATGTGTGAATCAAATAGCTAGGCACCCATCTATTAAATTTTGTACATAAATCCAGCAAAAATCCATACAGATTGTTTATTCTCAAATGTCACAAATGGTAAAATTTATAAAGTATATGGAATCTAATCTAGCTCCCATTGAAGTCAATGAAACAGGAAGTAATTCTTGGTGTTTATTTATCTTGGAAGATTTATTCTTAGTTTTTATCATTTGACCCACACTTGTGGTGGTAATAGCAGCAAATCTGTTGATCTTTAAGTTCCAGACAAGAGAAAAGAAAGGTTATTTGGGCCACTCAGGTTATTCCTCTCATAAGCTCATTCACTGACTATGAAAAATGTCTATACTTTGAATATAGATAGTTAAATCTTTCCCACATACTGTAGTGCTGTCTATACCAAGATCAACTATATATCTGCCCACATCCATATATGAAAGAAACCATACGTTTGTTTCAGCATCGATCTTTGTTTATTTATGTTTACAGCTGATCAATGGAAAGTTATTTCCGCAACTCAGTCATCTGGAAAATTCTCCATGTTTCAATTCACTCTTCCATTTATTTAGTGAGGTGAACCAATAAAGTCAGTACCCAGCGTCATAATAAAGAGTAGGGAAGAATATTGGCATAATATATTGTCTCAGTTCAGACTAAGCTAAAGATTTTATCTTTCAGGGAGGATTTATTAATATAGGTATATGTTTATTCTTCTGTATTTGTTTTTTAAAAAGCACATTTTAAGAGGGCAAAGCCTACAAAAATTTCCTTACTACCTGAAAGCTAAGCACATTGCTAGTAAGAGTCAGCAGCTACACCACAAGACATTTTTTGAAAGTGTCAGACTTGCCCTCCCATCTGCACTTTACAGGTTTGACATGCTAGAGACAAGGACATCAGAATCCTCAGTAGCTATAGAGTTAATGAGATGTTCACTTTGTTAGCTGGCAAGCAGGTTAGTCTAATTTTAACATGCTATTTTGGCAGCACATCAGGTGGTATCAATATAAGAGAGCCTAGTGCCAATTTTTTTATATCCAGACTCAGACTAGGAATGAAAGAGCGGGGCAGATGGCACTGTCATAACTGGAGAAGGACCTAGCTAATTATTTACAATCTGGGGCACCACCTCTCTGATTTGTTGGCCTTTGTGGATTGAAGAACCATATTTTCTTAGGCTGCCAGGTCATCAAACTGATCTTTTAAATTCTAAGTTAAAAGCATCAATACACTTGTAACAACAATAATAATGCATTCACAATGAATTTAGCAGCTGCAATGCTAAGCATTGTAATGCCCAATTTATAGGCACCTAGAAAATCACAGGAACACAACTGTGATCCACAAAGCCTCACTTAGTCAGGGCCGGCGACAGGAATTTTGGGGCCCCGTACGGAGATCATGCGGGCCCCCCCGGTCTTGTGCGGGTCCCCCCCCCCCGTCTCCCGCCGCCCGTGGCCCCCCCCCGGCCATTCTCCCACTGCCCGCGGCCCCCCCCCCGGCCATTCTCCCGCGGCCCGCGGGGGCCCCCCCCGCCATTCTCCCGCCACCCGCGGGTCCCCCCCGGTCTCCCGCCGCCCGCTGGCCCCAACCCCCGCATACGCTTTGGCCGCGTGGCCGGCCGGGAGAAGCAAAGGGGGGCGGGGGAGGCTGCTGGGTGCCGGGGGAGGGGGCTGGTGAGCGCTGCAGCGGCTGCCCAGAGCCGCGCCTTGCTCACAGCCCCGGGCGACAAGGGGGTACAGCTGCGTGCCGGGCCGCCCCGGACTTCAGGGGGCCCCCCGAAGTCCGGGGCCTGGTACAGCTGTACCCGTTGTACCCCCCTGTCGCCGGCCCTGCACTTAGTTGTCTAGCCTCCCTGTATAATGCATGGGTAGAGCTACATGCCTATGAATATAATCCCCAGAAGCCAGCATGCTAAGTGAGGAGCCACAGAAGACAGCCAATAGAAGATACAAATCAGAGGGGAGTGTCCTAAACTACTCCCCTCTCATGGAGTTAGGCACCTGAGTCTGAACTGCTCATGATTCACAACTGGGAACACCTCTCCTGGGGTTAGGCACCTAAGCTGTTTCTTGAGAGAATGAGCTAGGTGTCTGCCTCACTCCATGCAAAACCTGTGTGTACATGCGCTTCCCCTTATAACTTGTAGCCCAGTGGTTAGAGTACTCATCTGTCATGTGGGAGACCTAGATTTAATTCTCCCCCAGCCCTGCCTGAGGGGGAGAGAAAGGATTTGAAGGCGGGTCTCCCACCTCACAGGAGAGTGCTGTAGCCACTGAGCTATGGGATATTCAGATGTGGGGCTCCCTCAATCTCTCCTGTGGAAGCTGTTCCAATTTGGATAAATGCTTAAAGAGTCTTTGGAACAGGGAGGAAGAGAGAGAAAGACCATGGCCTGGTGTTTCAGGCACCCATCTGCTCCAATCACTCTTAAGAGTGAGACAATAGTGTGCATGCCATAGGCAAAAACCTAGGCACCTAGAGAACTTTTACCTTGAAAACCTAGGTGCTGAGTGAGTTTAAGTACCTACAGGGTTTGAAAGGAGTGTTGGGAATCACAGCAGAGCCTAAACTGGGATTTAGGTGCCTACCTAACTTTATGGCTCTGGGCTTCAATGTTTTACTATGGAATATATTAGGGTAAAATTTGGAAATAATGTTGCCAACGGGTCTGAGCCAAAGCCCACGTGATGCCAATAGGGGTCTTTCTTTTTACTTTAGTGTGTGTTACATCATGACTGATTAGCTTTTAGTCAGACTAGTGGATTATTTTTTCTTTTATTTACTGGTTGTACTCTATGTTCATGCACTTGAAAAGGAATGGAAACTCCCTAGCCATTTTCTTATTACTAAGAGGAATCGGTGTGTCCTTATGTTTAACAGTAACGCTAAGTGGTTACTACTAATAAAGTGCCTTTTAACTGTGCTCATTAAAATGCAATGAAAACATGTACAAGGATCATTTCAGAAAATGAATGATAAAGAGCTACCATATACATTTTAGATTACCTTGAGTGATTTTTGTAATGAACTTTTGTTTCTATGTATCAGGAGTTTTAGTAAATTCGCTTCTGTGAATTAGAATTTTCCATCATATTACACTAAGAACCATACAGTGCGGAACAAAAAGGTATTTGCTTAATTTATTAGTTAAGAGGCACTTATATCTGTAAATCAAATGCAGATTGCATACAAGATGCATCAGATCTCTCTGGAAAATATAAAGCTGTGAAACGCTATTAGAGTCCATTGGTACAGTTCATTTTTTACTATTTTAATGTTATATTCCCAGGCTTTCAATAGATTAGCATCCTTTTAAGGAAAGCTAATTATTTCAAATCCCTTTTCACTTCTATCCATATATAGAAAGGCCTAATTGAAAATACAGTTACTCTGCAGATTGATACAAGGAGTGTCTAGTAAGCTACTGTGTCTCATACAATATCAGAATCAGGATCTTCATCAGCATTTTTTTTGTCTTCTTATGAATATAGTTTAGTTAGTTTCTCATTGTCAGGTGTGGATTATCCACTGAGCCCACGGGAAGCCCCAGTGACAGCACTGCCCTGACCCTGGTCCCCAGAAGCACCGGGCATAGGCAGGTGGGACAGGGGAAGCTCCACAATGCGCAGATGGAGGCAGAGGGAAATCCCAAAATCCCAGCACTATCTCATGCACGGTACCTTTTATTTTGTCCGTTTAAAGTTATTAATTATTTGTCCTCAGTCCCATCTCTCTGTCCATTACCCTCCTAATCCTCTAGACCTCTCTCTGCTTGATCATATCTGGTTCCTTCGCCCCTCCAAACCTTCTTCTGACTCCCTGACTGATGCCTTTTTCCTCTGCTTCTACCACATGGCCAATGCTAGCAGAATGTCCATCAGAGAATGGCCAAGGAGTCATAGTGGTGAGGAAACTGCTTGAGGAGCATTCCCATTTTGTGAGGTGTAAAGGCAGCAATAAAAGAGTAGAACATGGCTAAGAAAATGTCTGAACAAGAGAATGTCCTTTCTTATGTGAGACACCGGAGCTGGAAAATCATCATGCCTGTATGTTACAACAATTACAGATGCAGCGGAAGTTTGTTAATTCAGGCTCTTTTTCAGAGTCAGTCCTCACACTAATTACAGATGTTCTGTTATTCCATAGTGTCTATTAATTCATGGAAGAAATATTGAATTAATTGATTTTATACTAATCCCAGAATATATCTGTGATGAATGTGGTAATTTTGGTAATATTTGTATGATCCCTGTGCATGCCTCTTCTTCTTGTGTGAATTGTATTGCTATACACGGAAGGTAAAGACAAGGGCTGAGGTGCTGGATGCACACAGCTGGTTTGGTGGAGACCAGAATCATAAACAAACAGAATGAAGTCTACACATGTGACTGGGGGATCCAGAAGAGACAATGGAAACCCCAGTGGCCTAGCCATTCACACCTAGAGGCCAACAGTCAAGAGGAAGGAGATTTTCCCCACCTCTACAGGGAAGCAAATCATAGACCCTGAACTGGAGAACAATTGAGAAAGGTGTCCAGTGACTGTGTTAAATGTTAAACTTTCAGGGTATCTCTACACAGCAATTAGAGACATGCGGCTGGCCTGTGGCAGCTGACTTGGGTTCATGGGGCTGAGGCTAAGTAGTTGTTTAATAGCAATATGGACTTCCAGACTCTAGGACCCCCTACAATAGGCGGGTCCCAAAACTTGGGCCACAGCCTGAGCCCAGAAGTCTATACTGAAATGAAACAGCCCTGCAGCTCTCTCCCCAGCACTGAGAGCCAGAGTCAGCGGGCAAGTTTTTCTTTGCAGTATAGATATACCCATAGACACAGGGGCTCCCATCTGAGACTATTTTTACACAGAAAAGAAAAGAAAAGAAAAAAAACCCCACACAGCAGTGAGTCTCCATGCCCGGGTCAACTGACTCACGTTCTTGTGCCTCACACTGCAGGGCTAAAAACAACAGTGTAAACATTTGGGCTCAGGATGGAGTCTGGACTTGTGAGGTCCAACCGCCTCACTGGGTTTCAGAGTCCAGGCTTCAACCTGGACGTCTACACTGATTTTTAGCCTCAAAGGATGAGCCCACAAACCTGAGCCGATGTACCCTAAGTCAAAGGAGCAGAGAAAGAAAGGAAGAACAGATAATTTCTATTGCAGCATGGCCCAAGAGAGCTTTGCCATTGGCTAGTCTGAATTCTGTCTCAACCTTTGCTTCTCTATGCTGACCTACAGTCTTTCAGATTCTGTATGCCAGGGAACTAATAAATTATCTTGTTTTGAAAAGGATACCTGCTGTATCTGCCTATACATACTGAGAACACTGCACCCTGAAGGTGAGGGAATAATATTCCCACAGTAATTTGGGTTGGCGAGATTCACTGCAGGCAACCACAGAGAGAGATGGGTCACTGGCATCCAAAGGTGTTGTGGAGGCATGTGTGTGCCTCTGAAGAACTGTGTAGGTTCTTGGGGTCTGGCACACTAAAGTGGTCACTCCCAAGGGACTGCTCAGTGGCAAATTACCCACTGGGCCAATGGGGCCTGTCCCCCAGGACTTTGGCCAATTGGGGCCCCTGGAAAAATGGATACCCCCTCACCCTGACCCATTCTGCCCATCCCGCTTTCCTGTTGGGGAACGGGTTCAGAGTGTTCATGCTTGCCCCACTCCTGCCACCTGTCCAGAGCTCCTGTCAGGGAATGGGAGAAGCCCCAGCACTCTACACCCAGTCTCTGGCTGGACTACCGGGCAGAGGGCCGGGGAAGACTGCAGACAGAAGGGCCCCCAATTGCCCTGGCCCAGGGCCCCACAAAAGCTTCAATGGCCTCTGTTTGTGTTTGATGTTATCTATTTCTGAAGTCATATAATGCCATGCAAAAGGAAAGTTAAGTGTCAAGATAAACCTACAAACACAAGAACATTTAAAAAAATTCGGAAGTGGACCATATTATCTTTTATAAGTAGAGGCGTCTACGTAATGAAGCAACATATCTTACCTTGTTTTTAATTTCCTTGTAATTGTGAGTCTCATTTAAATAAAAGGCATTTTTTGTGAATTTTAATTAGCCATTTTGAAGAAAAATCAAGAAATACACACACTATAATATGCTACAGTATGTTGTCTTTAAAAATAAGAGAATAAAAATTCACAAAAAATTAAATGTAGTTTCACAGTCTTAGCTTGTACATTTCAGTAATTACATTATCATTTCAGTGTTCTCAAATAATTCATTATTTGAGGAAAGAAAACAAAGTGCATATTAAACAATCACAAATGTTTAATTCAGTTAGATGTAAGCTTCAGGTATAAGCCAAGGTCAGTCAAGTATTCATCCCTGAATGCTATATTATTTGATGACAATCATTAGTGCTATTCTGAATAGGCTTCCTTTTATAGAAAGGTGAAGGAACTTTCTTTTGATTAGTGTCGATGTATAATTGAACTCTATGCAATATATTTTTAAAAGCTAGGGTCAAAAGAACAACTCTGTGTTAGCAGCAGTCTGTTTTAAACAGATCTGTTCATCTAGTTTTCTTTCCAGAGTGCAGAAGAAAACATCTAAAGACAATATAACAGCATAGAACCTACATTGATACATACATGATAAAGCCCAGAAAACACTAGCAAAAGATCATGTTATCTCCAAAAGAAAGCAATCTTCTGTAAAGTAATATTTAAATTAGGCCTCATTAGCATCATTTGTACTGAATGTATTTGAGGTTTGCCACATTTTTGATCAAATCCCAGTGGGCTAGTGACCTATTTCTTCCATACTGACCATATAAAATATGGTCTGAGGCATTCTCTAGTTAAGGCGGTCTAATAAATAGTTTTGTTAATATGCCTTGGTCTGTTCAGAGCTTGAAAACATAGCAGGAAGTTAACATGGCAGCTCACACAACAATGTACATTATTAGAGAAAGTAATTGTCACTGCCTGTTTTGATTTGGGCATCTTCAAAATGTCTGACGAGCAGAGGTGAAAGTGGGTCAGTACAGCAACCTGGCAAGAAATGGCCACCAGTACCTGCCCATACACAGCCGACATTAAAGCGCTGGTGTGGTAGCACTTTACTGTCCCTTTTGCCCCCACCCTCCAGGCCAAAGACGGGGGTGGGGAGTAAAAGGATCAGCTGCCCTGGAGCCAGCGATTTCAAAGGGACCGGGGCTCCTGGCCACTGCCACCGCAGCAGTGGCCGGAGCCCCAGGCCCTTTAAATCGCCACTGGAGTCCCAGGAGGCATGGGCCAGGCAGTGTGGAAGGGCTGGCTCGGGGAGGCTGATCTCCCAGCCCTGCTCCTTCCATCCGAGGTCCCGCACCATACTGTTAAGTCTTTCATCTTACTTTCACCCTTGGTGATGAGATTACTTTATTTAATGAGCTACATTAAGACCTTTATTACCCAAGGTATGCTGAACTTTTAGCCTGATATTGTCTGCTCTTGATAAGCTACAAAACTAGCTCATTACGATAAAGTACTGAAATGAAGCGATCATTATGGTGGTGCAGCTGTTAACAATAAGTGGAGGTTAATCTTGCTTTTAAAGAAGAAGAATGCACACCTGTACTTTGGTACATATGCTTCTTTGTGAGCACAGAGACCTCTCCATTAGAATGCCAAAACTTTCCTTTGGGCTGATTGAACTCTTTTTTGGCTTGTGCACCCTGAGGACACATACTTGTGGTTGAAAAATTTCTATCAGGTGGCTTTTTGAGGTGAAGCATTGTGAATGTGAAGAACAAATAATTAATTTTATGCACCTCATTTTCAGCTCATTTCTTCTTTCCCCCCTAATTATAAACAAAAAATATGTAAAAATGATTACAGTATACTTGTGGCAGTGACATTAATTACACCTTTAAAATATGCAATTCTATATTTGGGAATTTGTGTTTTGCTTCTTCTGTGTGTACCATCTGGCCCTTTTGATGATGTTATGGACATAATCTCATCAAAAAGTAATTCTTACTAAAGCCAGAAAAATAATTAAATAGTAGAACCAATTTTATTATTCATGCATATCTGAACTTCATATAAAAATACAAATGGCAAATTTTGCATAAAAGTACAGTCATCCCATGAGGGATTTCAGATGCTCACCAACAGAGAATTGTTTTTACAATGGGGCTTTTTTGGAGGTATTGTAGACAGCATTCACATTATTCCCAGGAGCTCCTATAATACTCATTCAAAAAAAAAATGGCATCTACTTTGATAATATGTGTGCAGTGTGGTTGTAGCTGTGTCAATCGCAGAATTAGGATTAGAGAGACAAGGTGGTAGAGGTAACAAGAAGTTGGTCCAATAAAATATATTACCTCACCCACTTTGCTCCCTCAATTTAATAGTAGTCAGTTTAAAATGTGTTTCTATAAACAAATTATTGAAAAATGATTTTAAGCCTCTTTTGGGTGCCTTTTGGTGTTCATGGTGCATTCAGAAAAGGGGCAACCCAATGGATAGACAACGGATGTCTGAATGTTCCATTCTTTCAGCTGCAGAAGTGCACCACAGGATATCTCAGAGACAGGGAGTGTCCATCACTTGTGGCCCTAGAGAACCTCCACCAAAGTCCAGTGGAGAGAACAGAATGACTCTCATTGACTCCAATGGGCTTTGGTTCAGGCCCTATGTGAGCTAAAGAGGGCATATACAAATGTTGTAGTTCTCTGTTATGGAGGAAGCTATTTAACATGAAAATTGTTTTCTAGGTATAGAAATGCGGATATTTATTGGTGCCATACTGATTAGTTTCAGCCAACATCAAACAAAATTTATTGTTATGATTTTTGTCCATTGGTGTAACCAGCACTTGTAAAGCACTTGAAACATATATTATGACTGAATGCATTTTCATAGGTAGATCAAGGTGTTTACATTTTTCTTAGGGCAATATCTTTTTTTGCATGGTGTGCAGAAAGCCTTAACTAGCTTAAAGAAAACGGAGGTGTTATGCTATGAAACTTTTAGTTCTTGTTCTCAGAAATAGATGTTTCCTTCATTAGGGGACACTTTTACTTGTGGAAGGAATTCAGATATTAATTGAATGGAGTACCATGAATATTCATGATTGGAATGCTAGCAAGTAAGAGCACAGAGGCTGCCAAAACTGTAAGGACCTTTTTGGTGATTTTGCATGACATGGAGGACAGAGATACATTGTTGATAGACAAGAGCAGAAGAGATTTTTTTTTAAGGTGAGCATCATAGTATCTATCCATTCCTAGATGTAAAGTACACATGCACTCTGAGAGGTAACTTTGAGACACATGACATAAAGTGCCATGTTCATTATGTCAATGACTTAACACAGAAAAAAGGAAAAAGAGAGTATGGAGGATTTCCCTGTTTTCCAAGGACAAGGATTACAATATATTCCCACTCATGGAAGTTAAAAATCTCAAGCAAAATCTCCTTGAGTGCCTCAGTGTGTTTAAAAATGACCCTTTTCAAAACAGGTGAACAATATAGCACGACCCTGACCCAAGTAAAATCCCTGGTGGGGAATGGGGCCTCTCAGAAACTATGAATGGCTAAGGGAGCAGATATTTTTCATTAAATATCATCCTTGTCCCCTTTTTTGACCTTCTCTGGCTCTGAGTGATGTTATTCAGAAATATGCTTTTATGTTGATGACTCAAGGATTTGCCTCTCCACTCTAGATATTGCCTGTCCAAATCAAACCCTTATCCTGTCTCTCAGACATCTCCTCATATGTTACCTTCAGCTCAACATGACTAAGCTGAGTTTTGACTTTTTCCTAATCACTGAGGATAATACCACCATCCTCCCAATCACTCAAGCCCATAACCTAGACATCAGCTTTGATTCCATGATCTTTCTTCTAGACCCACAGAGTCAGGCTGTGTCCAAGTCTTGTTACTGTTTCCTGCACCACATTTTTGAGACTCAGCTTCTTCAGTCAAAATATTCATTCAGGACCTCATTATCAGTCTGTTGCAGGGTCTCTTCCTGAACCCAGGACTTGTACTTTAAAGTTTACTGGTCTAGCCACCGAGCTAATGGGTATTCTGGGGTGGGTCACTCTTAAACTGTCACTCTTTCAATGCACCAAAAAATCTGGGGAAAAAATGGTTTTGGTTTAATTGGAAAGAATTATTTTTGCCTTGTCAGAATTGCCAGAGAACTGAAACAAATCAGTATTCATTCAGCTCTATTCAAGTATACAACTGTGTCAGATTCAACACGTCTTCTGACTCTTACCCCATGAGCTAGCTACTAGACTCTGCTGCCTTTCTTATTGCACAATGCATGGGCTAATTAATGCTTTGCATATAAGAGCTGACATTGAAGGAGACTTGTTGACCTTGCAGAAGAGTCTTTTACTGATTTCTCTTCAACATGCAAACTGAATTCTGTTGTCTTAGGGCTCGTCTTCATTACAGCAGGGAAGGATCGATCTTTCGGTGATCGATTTATCGCGTCTCGTCAAGATGCAATAAATCGATTGCCAGCGGCTCCCCTGTCGACTCCGGAAGTCCAGCTCGCCAAAAGGCGCAAGCTGGAGTCGACGGGGGACCGTGCCGCCGCCCGCCGCCGCCCGCCGCCGCCGTGAGGACGGCAGGTAAGTCGGTTGTAGAGACGCCGATCTCAGCTATGTTATTAACGTAGCTGAAATTGTGTATCTACAGTCGATCTCACCCCCTAGTGGAGAACAGCCCTTAGTGTAGTCTCTCCCCCAACCAGGCTGGATATTGCTTATCCACATGTAAAAGGTGTGACTTTAATCCCTGGCTCATTTAAAACAACAAAAATCTTCAGAAGTACTTTAAACTTTAGTGTTTGCCAAAACATGTTTTCAAAAAATATGTCTGGGAATAGAGACTCCTGGACTCCCCTACAAGAGTTTGCTCTGTCTCCATTTCTAAACAAAAGTACTCTGAACAATAATAATTCTTTGCAACAACATGTTCCATCTGCTAATGTGATGTGTAGGCCCGTGGCTTGAAGGTATTGATGAATATAATGTCACATATAATAGAAAGCAGTAATAATTAGCAATATTTTTTTTGCTATTATTTGATACCCTTCATCACGGAAGCTCTTCACACAAGTATAAATATATCTGTAGAATAATTATTTCACCTGTTTTCCAGGTGGGGAAACTGAGGAATAGAGAGGTTAAGGAACATATTTTTAAAGGCACATAGGCACCTAACTCTCCTTGGTATCAAGGAGAGTTAGATACCTACGTACCTTTTCAAATCTGTCTCTAAGTGACTAACCCATGGACCCAGAGAAAGGCAGTGGCAGACCCAGAAACAAAGCCCAGGAATTGCAATTCCCAGTCCTGTGCTCTAGACACTAAACACTATTATTTCCCTGAAGAAACATGCATTTACAATAAGTGTAAAATATTATTTAGGATATATTCATTATGCCTGAATATTTTATACTGTGGCCACTATGCTCTGAATTTTCAGAATAGATTAGCACAACATTTAGCAGAAGTGTGTCTAGTCAAAAACACTTGCAGGGTGCAAACATGCCTCCAAATATGCACATCCACCAGTCATGAGTGGAGAAATAATAGTATCCTGCAGGGTATAATAGAATAGAAAACCTGTAAGAATGTTAAAGCCATTCTATATGCTTTTAGTTAGTTTAGTTTCTGCACCTTGAGGGAATTGGTGGCTAATTATATTTCCTTGCTTTTCTCCTTTTTCAGACGGAAATATTTCAGAAAGGAACACAATAAATTTTATAAAGCTAGCTTTACCTAATATTGCCATGCACAAGTGATTGTTAGGGACAGGTAATTCAAGAAGTAATCATTGTAAGTGTTGTATAAATAGATCTGAAGTTTTATTAATGATAATATATTATTCTCTCTTTCTCACCCCCACCTTACCTTCTGTGTGTCCTGTACAGATTAAGTTTTATTTTAAAATATTTGAGTCACCTTTTTTAGTTACCTAACTACAAGCCAAGTGTACAAGGTAAGATATTTCACTGTTAGTCCATCCCTAAACACAGTTAAATGTGTAACTCACTCATTTTCCCATCCTCCGTTCCCACTCCCCAACCCAAGAGTGACTCTCAGCAGAAATGCAAATAATAAACACGTCTGATTTTCACATTTTTCAGATAATAATTTAGGATTAGATTCTGCCATCCTGACTAATGCTGAGTAAACCAACAGCAATGCAAATGGGTCAGAATTGGAGCCACTCTGTGTTTACACCACTGTAGCTGATCTAAAATCTGGCTCCACAGGACTACTCTGAAATAAGATACCATTCAGTGTGAATAAGGATGGCAGATTTGGCCCCTTCAGTGATTTCTGCTGTACTGCACTCAGTGGTGCTACTTTATCTTTTGCCTTCCTCACCTGATTGACAGACAGACATATTTCTTTAAAGATTAAGTAGTTTTGCAAAACAAAAGTCAGAGAAGCTTCTCTAATTATCAGGTGTTGGTTTTTTTTTTTACAATTTAAGTATTTTTAGTTGGTGTTTATAACAAGTAAACACATGGAGAAAGAGCATCAGCAGAGCAAATTATTTCGGGATGAACTCTTTGTCATGCAATAGTTTATACAATTTGTAAGAGATTTTCACTCCTTTCCCACCCCCATCCCCAATAATACAAAGAATTACAAATGTATAAACAATCTGAAACCACTGAAAGAAAAAAAGGAGTGAAGACAGTTGTCTTGTGTATTTACACTGCTGTATCCAAACATTATCTGCAGAGTGGTATGAATGCTGATGTTCTATGATGATAGCTCAGTAGCAGAGATGGTTAAAGAATTGCATACAGGTGGCAATGGAAGATGTAGATGGGAAAGTGTGAGCAATATGGAATTATTAATATTTTTAGAAAGATAAACTCTACCTGTGTAGCCCAGCGAATTGTCATCATTATCAGAGGTGGGAAGTGGCGTCCCGCTGTCGTTCCCCCTCTCTAGGGCATCAGAGTCTGTCGGAAACAACACCAAAGCTGCTGATGGGGTCACAGTAGTAACAGTAGTTCCCATTTCCAACAAAACATGTCCATACACAAATAAATCCACATATGACAGAAAGACACACAGTGACAACACGCAGCATACTTTATCCTTCCACAGCGTGTGCTGTGTTAAACACTGTAACAGCTTCAGTAACATTGCTTTTAGTTACCAAATTCCCTTTCTGTTCTGTTTCCTTATTCCCTTAGTTTAATCCTTTTACTGCACCTTTTGCTCTTACTTCACAGCTTGTGAAGTGCTAAGTCTACACTCTGAGAAACAGCCAGCACAGCCTGTGGTGAGCATATGGGGAAGAGTAGGCAGGGTGGCTGAATGCTAGCATTGCTAATTTTCTACCTTATTGTTAATCAAAGCTATTGACTGTGATCACTCCCCATCATCGCTTCATCTCCTGGAAATTATGGACTCAGGGGACTTTTCCTCTTTGGGGGGGGAGGGGGGGAGACGGGGGACACAGTGTCTTGTCAAACAGGAGGGAGGGCTGATATAAGTACCATACCTTCTCTGGAGGAGAGGGCAGGGGCCAGATCTCAACCATGAAAAGGCAACAGTTTATCATCATAAGAAAGAGATACATTTCCTAGAGTGAAAGGCACTTGAAAGAAACACTCAATTTCAATGAGGTTCAAAAAATCCCAACCCACAGAAATCATGTTTTAATACTTGTAAGATAAATTACTAGTCTGAAATTTCACAATGCAAGATATAACAACAATAAGGAGTCAAAACAGAAGGAATAAAAAGAATCACACGACAAAACCACACAGCATAGTGGTTAGGCAGTGCACAAAGGAATTCTCTACTGTATCAATATCATATCACGTATTTGTGTACAGCTACATAAATGTTAAATGGCATGCAGGTTTATTTCTATTCTCTTGATATAAAAAGCAAATTGAAAAGTATTAGGAATGGCTAAAAGTAATGAATATGTTGCTGTTTATAAGTGGGGCCAAGTCTGGAATACAATCAGTTAATACTGTACTTGGAATATCACTAGTACAGTAGAAAGTATGTCTCAATGTATTACTGTTCTCTTCTGTTTTCTATTGGAAGTACTTGTTGACAGGTGTATCATAATTACCTAAATATTTTAAAGACCTTGAACAAGTACTACATTTCTTACCATTAATATACTTCCTGGATTATTACATTTAGCAGATATTAAAGTTTGTCATATAATAAGATTGGTAGAGTTAATTTAAAAATTATATTTCTATCTGAAAATTTTGCTGATGTTAAAAGAAAACATCTATGATCGCCAACCCAGAAATATCAAGAATCAGAGAGGTAGCCTGCCTCTGGACACTTTCACTGCTTGCATCCGACGAAGTGGGTATTAGCCCACGAAAGCTTATGCTTCAAAACTTTATAGTTAGTCTTTAAGGTGCCACGGGACTCTTTGTAACCCAGAAATATGTTAGTAAAGATACTTTCTCTGTTTTCTCAGTATGTTTACTTTGTTCATTTGATATCACTGCTAAAAAATCCATGTCCCTCCTTTACAGTGAAAACAGATACTCAATTGCTTCTTGAAAAGACCCTGATAAACAACAGATGATTAAAAAAATCTTGAAAAATGAATTTAATAAATGCAATTTGAGACAAACTATTTAAGGGTACTCCATCAGGCTTTTTAAAAATTAGTCAATTAAAATATTGCCATCTTTAAATAGCTATAGTGGAAATAAATAAATAAATACGACTTGTGCAAAAGGAATAAAATGTTCATTTTTGGTCCCTCCATCTTTGCTGGGTCAGTAATGGCCAATGTCAAGTATATACTTAAAATCTTCTCAGAAAGTGGCAGTGCTTTGGGAGCATCAATATTTTACTACTCCAGATTGTTCACTTATTGGATGCAGGGGTTGATGAGTGTCAGAGTTTTACATTATAGCAATAAAGAACAGTAGGACAGGACTTTTTGATGAACTAGGAGGCAGAGACTCCATGTCTACTGTGCCTGCTCAGGCAAAAAGTTGTATCCAGCTAAAAACCAAAAACAAACACATACTGTGATTTGACACAGCCAACCTGCTGATATTCCTTTCACTTCAAGAATTATTTCTTGGAGATTTATCCAACGCAGTCTGCTTAGGATTTGTGATATTAAAAGAAGTGGGCGATGGGTGGTTAGCTACTATTCAGCTACAGGGTTGGTATGTTTCAATTTAGCACACATCTTTATGTGGAAAAATAATAATTAAACCACTTTTTTCCCATTCTTAAAGGACATACGGTAAGTCAGACTATTAAAAATGGGTAGTAATAAACATTACACTCTAATTCTTAAGGTAACATTTTAAAACTAATGAGAGTTCATTTAGGTGCCTAAGTTAAAGCAATCTGACTTTCAGAGGTGCTGAGCACTGAATGAACCAAAGGGGAGAAATGTGGGCTCAGCCCCTCTAATAACCAGGCTGACATTATTTGGGGGCATTACTTTAGGCATATATATTTGAAAATGTTGGCCTCAGTCATCTATCTTCACTGATGGAAGTGAGTGGATTAGACATTCTTTTCTAGTAATACCAGGGGAAAAAAACAATGTGGTATTTAGCAAATGTTTTAATGATAAGGCCATCACCATTCATAATCCAAGAATGAACATTATTCATCATCCCATTCTTTGATTCAGTCACAAAGAACACGGTATTTCAACCAACACATTGGAAATTATTGTATGGTCTTTGCGCGGGAATCACCATTCACTGATAATGATCAGTGAAGTTCAGTACCAGGTGTGGTTTAATTCTACCATTTTCAGTTCACTGAAGGTGAGATCCCATACAGAAGAGCTATACTGTGCCATGTGCTGTATTTCAGTGATCTGCTGAAGATATATTTACTTAGTTGAACAGTTAGGGTGTGATCGGGTATTAAGCCAACATTCTGATGTTACAGGAAATAGCTGTTCAAATAAGGGGCCAGGTACCAAGGAAGAGGCACATTCATTCTCTCCCAGTTACCTGTTGTATTGCTCAGCTGCTGGTTTCCATTCTTCCTCAGTGCCAATTACTGACAGAACCTTTTCTCCTTGTTCCTTCTCACTGAAAGCACAAAGCCCTTACTCTGCTGCCCAACCTCCATCTCTCCCTCATCCCAATGCCAATCAAGTCCCAGCCCCCCAGACCACAATTGTCTTGTGGTATGTAGAACGGGGCCATTTCTAAGATTGTCCTGAAGACTAGGCTGATATGGGTGGGTTTATAGGGAAGCTCTAGTCACAAAGAATAGCCATCATTCATTACGATAAGCTGTAATACCTTAAGTATTTTATGTACTGCTCTAAATACAAATCAGCTTCTAATTCAGCTTGAGCTGAATATTATTCACAGGTATTTAGGCATATACCAAAATTAGCATTTGAGTGCATCCCGAGCATATTTGTATGTAAAACAATTTCAACATCTGAGTTCAATTATCACCTGTTATTCACCTTATAATTAAGATAGATGTTGTTAGCAATGTACTGTAGAACATGGCAGAAAGCCATGCCATTTTAGTCATTGCTTCACAACACACATTGTTTCAAGATGCAGGACTACGTTTACCAAACAAATCCATTTCTGTCAACCCTTTCCATCCCTATATGCTAGCTTGCACCATAGATAAAAGTTTAAAAAATAGCATTTTTTTTGTGAATGGAGAAATTTTAAATACCATAAGGTCCCTGTAATGAAAGGGGTATACTAAAATTTCACTAAGCCCATGGCTTCATATAATTATTGTTTTTTTAGTTTCTTTTCAGCATCTAAAATGTATTTATTTATTGTAGATTTTTGTTATCATTATCAAGCTTGTGCTACAAGATTTCTCGGCAACAGTGTTAATTGACATTTTGAAGATGACCATTAATAAAAGATTAGGCAAAAGCAAATGAATATAAATTACTATCAATATTAGAATTGTGTTCTACAAATTGGATCAATTCACATTGATTCCTTCCTTTTACTCTAGAGAAATGCAAGGAAGAGGCATGAGAAAAAATGCACTGAGTACATCAAACTGAGACCTACATGAAGAATTACCAAAGTATCATATATTTCAATTTCTTTTTGTACTGGTAAGGTTATGACACAAAACAAAGAAGGCAACATAAAATCCAAACTCTGTTTATAACCCAGTTTCACCTAAAAATATTGGTCTAGTTCGTGATGCACTCTCCCTATTAACTAATCATGCTGACATAGCATTAAACACTGATTTACAAAAGAAGTTCATTTCTTCCAAAAGATACTATTATAATCTGTCAGATCCTGAGCTGGTGTAAATCGTCATAGCTCCATGGACTTCAACAATTTTCACCAGTTGGACGATCTGCTCTATCCGGAAGCTTCCTCCCTGCATGTTTACACTGTTTGGATTGCCTCCTTTTCTAAAAAGATGTATCCAAAATGGTGTCTTTGGGCCAGGGAAAGGGAGGTTGGGCACTCAAATATATATAAATCACTAAATCAGCTTTACAAATACCTAAAGTGAACATTGTCTATCAGCTCGGTAGTACGTTTCTCAAAATTATGTGGACGTGTATGCCTGTAAACGGTTACAAAAAAGGTAACAAAGAGTCCTGTGTCACCTTAAAGACTAACTAAAGTATTGAAGCATAAGCTTTCGTGGGCTAATACCCACTTCATTCGAAGAAGTGGGTATTAGCCCACGAAAGCTTATGCTTCAATACTTTAGTTAGTCTTTAAGGTGACACAGGACTCTTTGTTACCTCTGCTATTCCAGACTAACACGGCTACCTCTCTGATTAGTTACAAAAAAGTTCTCAAACAGGCACAACAGCCAGTTTTCAGATGAGGATTGATTGGCTTAATGCAGTAAAAGGCTTCGGACAAGACTGCTCAACATGGTTCTACCGAAGGCAATAGTGCTAGGCTGATTTCTACTGTACACGCCACAGTAAAGCTTTTTAACAGAGTTAAGATTTAGTTTTTAGAAAACAAGATCAACATGTGTGAAGAAAATCCTGCTAGAGTGGAAATGATTTTATACTCCTTTTCCTCTATTTTTATTTTGCATTATAATACAAGCCAAAGATTTTAAATTAACTGCAAACAAAGGGGAGTTTCCAGTTATGCTAATGCATGTTTTCAGCAAGCTTTCCCTTTGCATCTAATCTTTTAAATACAAATACAATGGCTAATTGTAGGTGATAGCAGCTTCATCATATACACACCAGGTACTTGGTCAGCAGCAGTTATATTTCTTCTGCAAACAAAATTTTTAATTATGTATTCTCAAACTTAAAAGTTCAAGCCTTATTTGCAAACAACTGACATGGAGAGGAACACTATAAGCCTTTAGTTATGCATCAAATATTTCAGATAGAAGGATTTAAATTGCAACACTTGGTGATATATCAGGCACATCTTTAAGCATGAACTGCAGGAACACTTTGTGGTATCTTCTAACCTATTTAATTGTCACTTTAATCTTCCCTACCCCTTGACTTCTCTTAGCTGTTCTCCCCACCACTTTACATTGGCATTCACCAGTCTTAGATCTCATCTGCTCTACATCTGCTACCATTTATTTCTCTTCCAGACAAAACTGGAGGTAACAGCAATTCCAGCTAATTAAGTGGTTCTTGAAGTTAGTTAACAGGTGGTGGCCCCAGCTGCTTTAGTTGCATGGGTAGATAGACCCCCTTTGATATCCTACATAAGGCACCATGATTAATTAGGACAAGGAACCATGTGTTAGTGATGGACAAACAGATTCCAAACAGCATTTCCTTCTCTAAGACAGCCAAAAAATATTCTTCAGAAGATACAAAATAAATAGGCTACTTGGTGATGTGCACCATAATCATCTAGACTATGTGCAGATTGTGTCATATGCATAAGAAATAGTTTGTGTGGTTTCTTTATCTCTACTTTTTGGCTGTTAATATAACAAAACAAGCTCTCTATCCTACCTCAGGATTTTTTTAATACTACCTAAAACAACCTTGTATTACATATATTTCAAATGATAATTATCTCAGTAATCAAAAAGATTAGTAAAGACAGTTAAATAGTACCAACTATAGCCTATATATTCTGGGAGGGGGGTAGGCAAGCTTCCCCCCACTCCTCTCTTCAGGCGCACCCCAATTCTGATCAGTCACACTCATCCTGTTCCTTCAGTCATTAATCTAATCTATTACCTTCAAACAGACTGCTCCTGTGATTAGGGGCTACAGGAGTGGGTCTATTTCTACTATTTTAGTCATGTGTTGTTGTTGCAAAGTTGCATTGTGTGACTGTTTTGTTATCTGGTTAAGTGCCCACTAAAGGGTAGGATGGAATCAAGTTTAGTTTATCTTAACATACTGCATGACTTGAACCAAAGTCTTCATAGGTGAACTATTTCTGAATCTACTGCCCCACTTAACATCCCTCTTTTCAGTTTTTTGTACAGTTAAGCGAACTCTTTTTTCATCATGTGTAATTAGAAAAACCTATGAATGCCCTCTGTTAAATATGGCATTACTTATAGATGGCTAATAAAAATATCTGTCCTGATTCAACACTCCATGACACTAGGTTTCCACCATAGTGACTCCAGACTAAAACAAATGTAAAAGTAAAGTATTGCATCTCTCTCTCTCTCTCTCTCTCTCCCATACACACACACACACACACACACACAGCAAAAGTTGTGAAAGTTAGACAGTGTCATATTAATTATTATATTATATTAATCTAAGACAAATGGCTGGATGGTTCCAAATAAAATGAAAATGACATTTTGGGTGTTGTTCCCTTCCATAGAAACTTGTTTGTGCATAAACCAAGTGTGACTGATAAATAAGAACATAAGAGCTGCCACATGGGGTCAGACCATGAGCTAACTTGTCCAGTATCCTGTCTCTGACAGTGGATCATACCAGAGTTTCAGGGGGAGTATGCCGAACGGGAAAGTTATGAAATGATCTACTCCTTTTTTTCACTCCTGGCTTCTGGTAATCAAAGGTTTAGAGTTGCCCTGAGTATAGGCTGCCAATTAAATTAAAAGAGTAGGCCAGAGAGGTTGCACAGGCTGTCAGCCAATAAGAAAAGGGCCTACTGCGGGCCAAGCTTGTAGCCAGACAATCAGGGACCGACTAGGCACTATAAGAAGGCTGCCCAGGAGAGGGGCAGTCAGTGTCTCCTGGACCTTAAAAGGGGAAGGTCTGGCTCCTGAGAGAGGAGACGCAGCACCAGGGACAATGCAGCGCAGGGCAGGCCCAGGGGAGCAGAAGGGAACTCTGCCCTGGTTACCTGCCAGGCTGCTGGCCCTGAGAGAGGGACTATCAGGTGGAGAGGGGCTGCTGGGGAAATGGCCCAGGGAAAGGGACTAGAGGAGAGAAGGAGGGCAGGATGGCTGCTGCCAAAGGGTCCCTGGGCTGGGACCCAGAGTAGAGGGTGGGCCTAGGTCCCTCCCTTCTCCCCTTATATTGCACCTGGCTGCTGGAGTGGCCTTTATGGACTACACCCGATCCCTGCCAGAAGGGGGTTGACTTGGGGGTGACTGGCCACTGCAGCTAGAGGGCTGAAGGACTACTGAAACCTCCCCCCCAGGAAGGGGGTGAGTGTGGACTTGAGAGTACTGCTGGAGTGCAATGCCCTGAAGAGGACGCCGCATGCAAGGAGCAGTGTGCATCCCGATGCCAACAGAGGGCAACCTGAGAGGAGGAGACGGATGGGACACCACTAGAGGAGGGCGCTCCTCTGTGAACTCAGCTAATTCCCGGACTGTCTGGCAGGAGGCGCATGATGGTGATCCCCCAAGCCGTTCCAGGGAGACAAGAACTGAACACAGTATGGGCACAACACCGTATGGGCACACTGGGATTTATATTGTGGCATTATGATAATTTCTGTCTTTTTTAACTATCCATAGTGACTCCAAGATCTGTTGAGTGGTAACAGTTAATATAGAACCCATCATTGTATATGTATAGTTGGGATTACTTTTTCCAATGTGCATTATTTTGCACTTATTAGTGATGAATTTCATCTGCCATTTTGTTGTCCACTCACCCAGTTTTGTGAAATCTCTATAACTTTGAAGAATAGCTTTGGACTTAACTATCTTGAATAATTTTGTATGATCTACAAACATTGCCAGTCCACTGTTCACCCCTTTTCCAGATTATTAATGAATATGTTGAACAGCACTGGTTTCACTACAGATGCTTGGGGAATCCTGCCAGTCACCTCTCTCCATTGACGTATTCCTACCCTTTGTTTCCTATCTTTCAACCAGTTACTGACACATGAGAGGATCTTTCCTCTTACCCTGTGGCTACACAAATCCCTTAAGAGCTGTTAGTGTGGGACTTTGTCAAAGAGTGTCTGAAAATCCAAGTACACTATACCGACTGGATCAATCTTATCCTCATGTTTGTTGACTCCTTCAAATAATTCTAATAGATTGGTGAGGCATGACTGCCCTTTACAAAAGCTGTAACAAACAACGCATGTTCATTTATGTGTTTGATAATTCCGTTCTTTACTATAGGTTCTACCAATTTGCCCCACACTGAAATTACAGCCTGTAATTGCCAGGATCTCTTCTGGGACCCTTTTCAAAAAATTGTTGTTACATTAGCTTCCTTGGAGTCATCTGGTATGGGGTCTGATTTGAGTGAAAGGTTACATCTGACAATTAGTAGTTCTGCAATTTCATTTTGAGTTCCTTCAAAACTCTTGGATGAATACCATCTGGTTCTGGTGACTTATTATTGTTTAATTTATGAATTTCCTCTGAAACCTTTTCTGTTGGGACAGTACTTCAGATTTGGCACCCCAAAAGAATAATTCTGATGTGAGTATCTCTTGAAGTTCCTCTCCAATGAAAACCGATGCAAAGAATTCATTTAGCTTCTCTGCAAAAGCATTGTCTTCCTTGAAAACTCCTTTAACACCGTCATGGTCCAGTATCTCCACTGCCTGTTTGCCCGGCTTCTTGCTTCTGATGTGCTTAAAAACATATTGTTAGCTTTTGCATCTTTAGAAAGTTATTTCTCAAATTCTTTCTTGAACCCCTTTATTATACTTTTACATTATGCTTTCCAGAATTATTGCTCCTTCCTATTTTCCTCATTAGCATTTTATTTCTAAACTTTAAATGATGTCCATTTGATATAATGGCCTCCATTACTCTTCTATTTAGCCATGGTGTCATTCTTTTGTTTCTTCTAGTTTGTTTTTAGATTTTGGGCATACATTTAGTCTGAGCCTCTATTATTGTGTTTTTAAGAGGTCTCCATGTTGCTTGCAGGCATTTTACCCTTGTGACTGTCCATCTAATTTTTGTCCTCATTCTTGTATAGTTTCCTTTTTTACAATTAAATATTAGTGTAGTGGGTTTTTGGTATCCCCTCTCCCCTCTACAAGGATGCTAAATTTAATTGTATTATGGTCAATCTTACAAAGTAATCCAGCCATTGTTACCTCTTGAACTAGATCCTGTGAGCTACTTGGGACTAAATCAAGAATTGCTTCTCTCCCTGTGCTTCAAGAAGCAGTCATTTAATGAGTTGGAAGGTTTATCTCTGCATCACACCCTGAGGTGACATTTACCCAGTCAATATAAGGATAATTGAAATCACCCATTATTGTTGCATTTCCTGGTTTTGTAGCCTTTTTAACCTTTCTTAGCATTTCACAATCACTATCACCATCCTAATCAGATGATTCATAGTATATTCCTACTGTTATACCCTTATTATTCAAGCATGACATTTCTATCCATAGAAATTTTGTGGTACAGCTGGATTCAGTTAAGATTTTCACCTTAATTGACTATGCTTTTTTAACATATAGTGCCACTCCCCCTACCAATGCAACCTCTGACCACTTTCACCCCTCTAGTAACACAGTTCCATTTGGAGTTGACATCCAATCAGGGAGGGTGGGTTATGTTATTCTTCTAGCAGTTGAATGGGGTGTGTGAAAATCTGCTGCTAGAAGAATATTCAAATGCTAGAAGAATAACCCACCCTCCCTGATTGGAGATAACAAGCTGGTTCAGCCTAATTGGACTAACCTTGTTACCTCCCACCTGGTTCTTGCCTACTTTTCTATACCTGCCTCTGGACACTTCCACTGCTTGCATCCGACGAAGTGGGTATTAGCCCACGAAAGCTTATGCTTCAAAACTTTATAGTTAGTCTTTAAGGTGCCACAGGACTTTGTTACCTCTGCTATTCCAGACTAAAACGGCTACCTCTCTGATTCTTAAGAATCAATGGTGTCAAAGAGAGCTGATACATTTCTGTGGAGAATCTATCAAAATATAGTGGTGGTATAAGCAGATATGGACAGAAAATTAAAATGGACAGAACTTGGACAAAATTGGAGGAATTTCTTTAGCAAGCCCCATTTTTCTGTTTGTTTTCACTTCTGTTTATTGTGCCACTGTAACAATCATTACTCATGGTTAAAATCAGCCACCTTCAAACAAGGAATAAGAAATAATTCTGCCATTAACTAGAAGTCAATCCATATACATCACATGCACCGTGCCTAGTGCGATGGGTCCCAATTTGATTAGGGTATCTAGGCTCTACTGTAATATAAATAATAAAACAACATTTCAGCAACAATCAGACCAACGATGAGTATCACAATTAGCATAAGAGACCCAGTTTTGAACCCTAAGCACTTATAGTTAGGCACCTAAATCTGACTTTACGTGCTGAAGTGAACATAGGTACCAAATAACCTTTCGGAGTATCCAGCTACTCATTTGGGACCTGCAATCAGATTTAGGTGCCCAAATTGGAAAAATTGGATCTCCGTAGTTTGCCACTTGACTTAAAAAATAAGCAAACATATAAGTGGAAAATAAACCACAGAAGACAAAATCATTGATAAGAGGAGGATCAACACCAGATCTATACACTGATGCTATTGATTGTCACTATTAAAAATAGCTAGGCTTTGAATTATTACATTGCTCTTGGTAAATGTCAATGCAGAGAGGTTGCACCATTCACACACAAACTGAAGGAAAAGAAACATTTCCATCAATCATAATCCAAATATATAGATAGGCAAATGCCACTTGAGAACTTATTCAAATTTGATTTAAAGCTATTTACTTTGCATATTTTCAATTTGACAGATGACTTTGACAAATTGTGTTTAATGGTGATTAAGCTTCAGCTTTTTAAACTCCCAGCCTGATAAACTCTAGCAATTGTGAAGTGATAACAATCTAAACAAATGCTTAAATCCATAATTTTGCTTAATTGTCAGAAAAATAGAAATTATTAAGGAGAACAGAAAGTCCACTTGATTAAGTACTGTTTGAATAAATGAAGGTTTTTTCTTTCTGTGTAGTAAGGAAATGTGGCTGAATTTAAGCTGATCCATCAATTATCATATCCAGATTGTGATTCGGTAAATGGCAGTATTGATTCTCTTTTGTGTTCATTTTTAAATGCATTCTTCAACCAAGTGAAGTGGACACAACCTGCTTTTCATTTGTTATAGATATGCTATGCTTTAACAATTTTTATACATTTGTGACAATAGGATACTAATTTTAGAGGAAAATGTTTCATAGATACATAGGCAAAGGTTGCAAATAAAAAGTTAATCACCAATGATTAACATGTAGTGGTAGCAGAGATATTACAGTTATAGGGGCATTTAGAGTTGCTGCAATGGGAAATAACTAGGGTCAGCTTACATTAGCACAATGGTACTTTCTGGCACTGGAATCTATGACTATCCATGTCCCTTGTAGTAGCTATTGGTAATTGTTGACTTTTTAATGATATGCCAAAATATGCCTGTGGGTGTACTATTTTTATTGCATTTATATTAATTACAAATTGACTTCAATGAAGTTACACCAGTTTACACCAGCTGATAATTTGGCCCAGAATTAAAGATTTTGTGACGCAATAACAGAATGATGACCACTTAAAATCTTTCATTATTCAATGAAAACAGAAACAGCTTGAACCATGGTCACTCTGACCTACCACAATACTGGACCCATTTTCCTCAGTGGGCACTGACAGGGGGGAAAAAAGAAGGTAGTTCAATTTCCCTGTACATTTAATCTGGGATAGTCATATGACCCTAAGGAATTTAGGTGCCTGACTCTCATTGAATTTCAGTGTGTGTTGGGTGTCTCACTCCCCAAGGTTTCTGTGGCAGTCTTGCACCTAATCCTTGGTCTTTCCAAACCAACAAATATAAGTAACTTCCTCAGTTCGGTGGGAAGAAAGCGCATGCTACATCTCACGCAATCGGGCCCTAACTCTGTAGTGAAAGTTGGAGAGTAGAATAAAATGAGACCAGAATACAGCTGGGAATTTGTCTTAAGTATCCAACGTGTTAAAAATGCACTAGGGAACCTTTAGTCTGCACCAGTAGGATCTACTCAGATCAGTTAACAAGCAACACGTTAGCTTTCTTCAGAAATCACCCATAGGCCTCATTACCAAATCTTGTAGGCAAACTATTAGTGCCCACCTATGAAAAATTAAGAGACTTGCCCGGTATTTCCTAGGAAATCTGTGGCAGCATGTGATGGTTCTTGGGGTACCCAGGGCTATGAGACACCTTGTTTTATCCCCTGACTTGCTTGTGCTTCACTGGATGTCAGATCCTTGACATATCCAATCTGTTAACCACCCAAACAATCTCCTCTGGGCTATGTCAGCCTTTGCTTAGCAGGTTAACAATAGTTTTACCAGTCTTTGAGCCCCTCTGTAGCGTCCGGATCCTTATGCACTGAAAACTCACAGAAATACCAGGCCTGCTGTTCCCAAGGGGACAGTGTATACAGCAGCTTGTTTGATTCAGCTCAAGATCAACTCCTGATACTACAGCAGTGAGATATATTTATAGTGAAAACTATCATAAGGTTATCAAAAAACAAGATTTATGAGCTAGTGAGTAAGGATGATGGATGCAGAAAAGTTACATATAAAAAAAATATAACAACTCATAGAGACTAAACTTAACAGGCAAATCTTTCGTCTAAATAAGTTTCTCATCCCCCCACCCCAGTGTCCATTGCAGTGTTTCAACCACACATTTTAACACATCTTCCCTACTGTATGTCCTCTTTGATTGGTGACAGACTTTAAAACTTTTTTTTTTAGTCTTAGCACTTGGAGTGAAGATATTTGACAGAAAAGCCGGTTTCAAGAAGTTATGGCCCTTGGAGTTGGGAGACCCAGGTACAATTCCTTATTCTGTCATTGATGTCCTGTATGACCTTGAGGAAGCCACTGAGTCTCTCTGTTCCGTATCTGTAAAATGGGTTAATATCACTTCCCTACTTCACTGGGCTGTTGTGAGAATAAATCTATTCAAGCTTGTGGGGCACACAGGTAAATCTTATGGCCCTCATTGCCATGGTAACCACAATACCTACTCAAAGTGTGGAGGTTTAACAACTGAACCAATACTAATGTTATCAGATAAATGTTCCACTTAGGAGAAAACACTGTATTTGCACCATAATTACAGGACTATCAAGTGATTAAAAAAATTGATCGCGATTAATCACACAATTAATTGTACTGTTAATAATAGAATACCATTTATTTAAATATTTTTGGATTTTTTTAAGATTTTCAAATATATTTATTTAAATTACAACACAGAATATAAAGTGTAAAGTGCTCACTTTATATTTATTTTATTACAAGGATTTGCACTGTAAAAAAACAAATGAAGCAATATTTTTCATTTCATCTAATATAAGTACTGTAATAAAATCTCTTTAACATGAAAGTTGAACTTACAAATTAGAATTATGTACAAAGAAACCTGCATTCAAAAATAAAACAATGTAACATTTTAGACCATGCAAGTCCCCTCAGTCCTACTTCTTGTTCAGCCAATTGTTCAAACAAGTTTGTTTACATTTGTAGGAGATAATGCTGCCCACTCCTTGTCCACAATGTCACCTGAAAATGAGAACGTGCATTCTCATAGCACTGTTGTAGCAGGTGTTGCAAGATATTTACGTGCCAGATGCGCTAAAGATTCATATGTCCTTTCATGCTTCAACCACTATTCTAGAGGACAGGCGTTCATGCTGATGATGGGTTCTGCTCAGTAATGATCCAAAGCTGTGTGGACTGATGCATGCTCGTTTGCATCAACTGAGTCAGATGTCACCAGCTGAAGGTTGATTTTCTTTTTCGGTGGTTCAGTTTCTGTAGTTTCTGTATTGCCATGTTGCTATTTTAAGACATCAGAAAGCGTGCTCCACGCCTCATCATTCTCAGCTTTTGGAAGGCACTTCAGATTCTTTAACCTTGAGTTGAATGATGTAGCTATCCTTAGAAATCTCACATTAGTATCTCCTTTGCATTTTGTGAAACCTGTACTGAAAGTGTGCTTAAAATGAACAACAGATGCTGGGTCATCATCCGAGACTGCTATAACATGAAATATATGGCAGAATCTGGATAAAACAGAGCGGGAGAAATAAAATTCTCCCCCAAGGAGTTCAGTCACAAATTTAATTAACACATTTTTTCCCCCACGAATGCCATCAGCATGGAAGCATGTCCTCAGGAATGGTGGCTGATGCATGAATGAGCATATGAATGTTTAGTGTATCTGGCACATAAATACCTTGCAATGCCAGCTACAAAAGTGCTATGCAATTGCCTGTTCTCACTTTCTGGTGATATTGTAAACAAGAAGTGGGCAGCATTATCTCCTGCAAATGTAAAGAAGTTGTCTGTCTGGGCAATTGGCTGAACAAGAAGTAGGACTAAGTGGACTTGCAGGCTCTAACATTTTACATTGTTTTATTTTTTAAATGTAATTTTTACAACGCAGAATATATATGAAAATGTAGTAAACATCCAAAATATTTAATACATTTTAATTGGTATTCTATTAACAGTGTGATTACAACTGTGATTAATTGTGATTATTTTTTAAAATCACAATTAATATTTTTAGTTAATCACATGAGTTAACTGCAATTAATTGGCAGCCCCACTTTAGAGACATAAACTACTGTACTTTGTAGTTACATTTCAGTTCGATCAAATTCACCACCACTTATGAAAGTTGGCACTTCAGTGGAGTTGTATATGCTTATACAAGCAGCCAATTTTGCTAGAAATAATTTCCATCAATTTATATCACACACATTGCAAAACAAAGGCACAATGGGTTTTTTGGTAACCAAATATGAAGAAAAATGCTAACAATATAGAAGTGCTGAAAAGGTTATCTGTAGTTGTCTTCACCAGACGGGTTACTGTTTAGTTTTAAAAACTTAACTTTTTTAGTAAGAGACTCCTAAAGTATGATTTAATGAGAATATTGATAAATACCTTGAACTGCATTTTCTAAACTGTACACTTCTTAAATTGTCTTTTTTTGCATTACCTACCTGGCTTTCTCACAGATATTTCTGCAAGTGGGGTATAATATTTTGATACCAAAGCAGTAGTAACACAGTGGGGTTTCCTATTCAGAAAAATTTGAACAACCCATTTTGCAACACTTTGCAATGGGATACGGGGTTCCTGAAAACCTTAAACTTTCAATAAACTCAGTGGTTTCTCCACACTCCTGCGAATGAAACTCAGTAGTTTAAGTTAGCCAAAACTCATACAACTTGGACAGAATTTTAATGAGAAGCAGCAGCATCTACTTTGGATTGTTGGCTGAATGCTCAGCCAGAATCTCTACCATAAAACCAGGGCTAACCCAAGAATCTATTGCAGAGAGAGTGACTTAGTCTTCCACTATGCCATGCGACAACCCCACTATTCCAGGACCAGCTGAAGTTGAAAGAGCCCCTGACAGGCTGCTGACTGAGAAAAATATCACAGAATATTTTAAAGTAGTTTGTGTTTAACCAAGGACAAAACAGATTTAAGATGAGATTTCTAATATAGAGAGATGTGTAACTAAGGGTATGTCTTCACTACAGGACTAGGTCGATTTCCCTTAATTCGATTTTCTAAACTCGATTTTAGAAAATCGAATCAGTGTGTCCCCACCAGGACAGCAGGTCGACAGTGGTCGACACTGTCTGTCCTAGAACTTTTGCAGGGGTCGACATAGCCCGCATTGCACTGTGGGTAGGTAGCCCACAGTGCAATGCGTGCCAGACCCCCCCCCCCTCCCAAGCAGCGCCGCGGACCCCCCCGCCCGCCTGAACAGCCCCCCCCACCGTACACCCCCCCGCCCGCCCGAGGGTGGGGGGAGCCGTCGCGGGGCTGCTTGGGCGATGGGGTCAGCTGCCTGGTCAATTTCAGGTGAAATTGACCAGGCAGCTGACCCGATCGCCCAAGCAGCCCCACGCCGGCTCCCCCCTCCCCCCCAGCAGCCCCGCGGACCCCCCGCCCGCCTGAACAGCCCCCCCGCCATACCCCCCCGCCCGCCCGAACAGCCCCCCCGCCATACCCCCCCGCCCGCCCGAGGGTGGGGGGAGCCGGCGCGGGGCTGCTTTGGCGATGAGGTCAGCTGCCTGGTCAATTTCAGGTGAAATTGACCAGGCAGCTGACCCGATCGCCCAAGCAGCCCCGCGCCGGCTCCCCCCCCCCCCAGCAGCCCTGAGGACACCCCCCCCGCCCGCCTGAACAGCTCCCCCGCCGTACCCCCCCGCCCGCCCGAGGGTGGGGGGAGCCGGCGCGGGGCTGCTTGGGCGATCGGGTCAGCTGCCTGGTCAATTTCAGGTGAAATTGACCAGGCAGCTGACCCGATCGCCCAAGCAGCCCCGCGCTGGCTCTCCCCCCCCCCCAGCAGCCGCGCGAACCCCCCCTCTGGGGGGTCCGCGGGGCTGCTCGGAGGTCGGAGGCTTAACTTCAGATGCTTCTTCACTTACTCACAGTAGACATAGAGAAGTCGATTTTAGCCTTACTTCTCTCGTCAGGCAGGAGTTACAAATTCGATTTTGAGGGCCCTTTATATCGACTTTAAGGGCATGTATGTGAAGACAGGTACACGTTTAATTCGACCTAACGTCGTTAAGGTCGAATTAAAGTGGTAGTGAAGACATGCTCTAAAAGTATTATAGGCATTGATTTGGGGATAGCTGCACTACACACAAGCATCAAGCAAGTCAGCATAAATGAGTGCCAATAAAGCCTATCACAGCCCATGTAAATTCTGTGCATGTCCCTTGTTTACAGCAAAACTGTTGCAGAAATTTTGTAGATATAGTTTGTAAAATGTATATTTTCCTCCTGTCCTTTTCCTGTAAAGCCAGGTCCTTAGTCTAGCAGTACACAGGGATAAAGTCTCTAGTTATGATCTGAAATGGCTATTCCATATGTAAAATTACAACATTATTAAGGTCCAGTATCTTGGGACCTTTCATGGCTAGAGGCAAATTCTCTCCCAGTGCAAAGCAGAGAATCAATCCTTTCTCATGGTTTAAAGCTTCCATTTCTAACTTTCATGGTTTGTTAGATAGCTGACCTTCAACCTCTTACTGATCCCGGACAGACTATTAGCAATAACACCGGGGAGTTGCCTTAATGGGCAGGATGCAGGGGAGGCAGTCCCAGGTGCATTATAAATGCAATTTATCACATTGTCCAGGAATTGATCGATGAGATATCACTATGCACCTAGGATGTGTATATAAAATATACACACGTGGTGGAGACATCCCTATGACAAGTCACATTTATCATGCCTCTGTGACCCCCTGATGTACACCCATCTTATTAAAGGGGTGGTTTAGGTGCTTAATTTCAAACAACTGCTTAATGCCCTGACTCAGCATAATACTTAAACACATGCCTAATTTAAAGCATGCCACTAATCCCACTGAAATCAACGGGACTACTAATCCAACTCCTTTGGACCTATTGCTAACATTTCAAGGCAGAGGCCATCACTTCCTATAATTTTTGTACAACACCTGCCGCATTTGGGGCACAATTGTCAGAACCAGAATAATTCAGATTTAAGAGCAGGTTCAAACAGTTCCCCAAAAGAAGGAAAGAGCAATATTTCCTTCTTTTGAAGGAAAGAGTCAGAAATATTTCCTCCTCCTCTCTCAGTGGGAGTTCATTTCCATTAGTCACATCTCCTGTTCCCCAGGAAGATTCCCTGTTGCTCAATGAAACAGTTCCCTGTGGCTCTCCCTTTAAAGCGTTGCTTCATTTTAAGAACCAAACAGAGTCTGTGGTGAGAAATGAATTCTGTGCTGGTATCTAAATTATATTATTTTTGTTGTGGCTGCAGAGACAGAGTGCCACAAGCTCTTGGTGGATGCAGCATCAATGCAATATTTGTGAATTACGATTATAAATCACCAGATCCTCCATTTAAAAATAACAAAACAAAACTGTATGCCACAGAGACAGAATGAGAAAACACGGCCATAGGAATGGAAGGACTAGAGATGATGCCAGAATGAAAAATTTCAGATGAGACAGAGCAGCCCTCTATCTAATTGAGTTTATGGACCAAAATGGCTTGCAAAGCATAAGTGCACATTAATAAGCAGAAAATAATTTACCACATGCTTTTCTTTTACAAGGTAATCCATGGGTGTTTTGAGATTTACTGGGAGTCCTAATTTAGAATGGTTCAATTCCCACCGCTATAATAGACTATGGACCTGATCCTATAAAAAGTGAGTGGAGCTGCCTGGCTTTTAAAGTTAAGCATGTGAATAAATCTCTCAAAACCTTGTATTCAGTATTACTGAAATAGAAGTTAGTGGTTTCAGACATCTTTGTGCCCCAGCAAATCAAGAAACATCCAGTTTAAAGCAGAACATTTAAAAGTCTGTTTAGTTTGTAATATTAAAATTTGCCAGGTATCAATCCAAAATATGAAGCATTAACTGTGAGTGGGCGGAAGGTTTTTGGGGAGAAAGTGGGAAAGGAAGGAAAGAGGAAAAAGCAATTTTGTGTTGGGAAAATGTGCTCTTAATGCTCACAAATAGCATTGTTTTTCAGTAAAACTTTCATAAGTATATTCAGCATATGGGTTTAACAAGCATGTTTAACAGCTGAAAAATCTGTGGCTTAAGAGCCTATAGACACGATAAAGTTCTTCCCGAGCCATGAAGTTATAATAATTATCAAGCCAGAGATGTGCTCTTTATTTATTTTTAAGCCCCCAATAAAGTTTATGGGTTAACACTCATTTCTAAGTCCCTAGATGCTTTGGATCTGGAAGATATAAGACATCCTTTGGTTATATCACCACCTTATTAACTATAGGGTTGGGGATGCAGGAAGAAACTTTGTACAGACTGCGTGAACTCTTTAGTATCTTTAATTAAACAATAAAACAAATGAGAAGTATATACCAACAAATGACTTCATTAACACCAAGGGACTGTTTAAAAACTACAAAGCCCAAATTTAGGGTTCCAAATCTGCTCATCTGACTCCATTGTGCCTTAGTATAAGAGGCAAGGCCTTTCCCCGTCATTGCTACCACCAGTGGAGCAACATCAGCAATAACAACCATGGGATATTTTAGTGGAAAAAAGTAATGCACGCATAGCTTTACATTCTTGTGTTAGGAGGTCTCAGAGCCCTTTGTAATCTGACATGCCATATGAAGTGCATTAAGACTCCAATTCAGCAAAGCATTTAAACACATTAAAATCCATCTCTGTAGTGAAAAGCTCTTAAGTAAATACTTAATTTAAGTATTGATGTTGTGGCAATGTTCTGCAATATTCTGGACAAACCTTACTGAATTAAATAAAACCGTATTGAATTAAGTTTAAGGTTTTTTTGAGACTTCATTGTATTAAAATGTAAATATTTATGTATTATTGTGGGATTGTATGGAAATTCTTTAGGAGGAAGACAGGAGTAATGCAAGCTCTGGGAAGTATTGTGAGGTTCAAAAGACCATGCTGAACAAGTAGCAGAGAGGAATGATCTTTTTGGACAATACTTGTGAAGCTGAATTCCTAGACCAAGGGTGGGCAAACTTGTTGGCCCGAGAACCACACTGGGGTTCAAAATTGTGCGGAGGGCCGGGTAGGGAAGGCCCCGCCCCCTATCTGACCCTCACCCACTTCCCACCCCTGGCCTGCCCCCCCAAAACTCCTGACCCATCCAACCCACCCTTCCTTGTCCCCTGATCGCCCCCTCTGGAGACTTCCCCACTCTAACTGCCCTCCCAGTACCCCATCCCCCATCTAGCCCCCCTACTCTCTGTTCCCTTGTTATACTATAAAAACAAGACTAACAGGATCTTATAAGAGGGATAAGGCAAAAACACCACATTTATTGTAAATATAATAAAAAGATAGAAAAAACCCATAATTCTATATTACTATGTATTGCTCTATGTATTCATATATCCATTTATACAATCATTCATACAAGTTCTGTGCAGATGTTATAGTTACCAGCCTAAAAAGTTGCTCGTGACAAACTACTGGCCAGGTAGCCTGTACACGAGTGGAGCAGGGTCCCTGTCAGATGCGCATCCGATGCTCCTGGCGGTTGGTGGCAGAATGAGACTCAAAATTCCCAGTCTTTAGAGTCTATTTTTATAGGTTTTTGTTCCTATACCAGTCCATTGGAGTCGCTTTGTCATGCTGTTTGTCATGATGACTCCAGGATGGCTGTCAGGTGCTTTGTCAGATCTCTCCTCCTTTGAGATGGTTGGGTGGATTCCAGTTTGCCCTCCAGGGGTACCTGGTTGTTTCCACTTGACACCTTCTTTGGCCCAGGATGCTGGATTCTTCGACTCTTAGGCTGGCAACTCCCTAACCATTCATTCACATGTCTTCTTTAACTTAATCACATTTATTTTATTGTCTCCTTAACTTTCAGGGTGTTACTAATGTTGAACATAAAACTACAGAGGGTGGGAGTCTCTATGTCAGGGGTGGGGAACCTCCGGCCTCCGGGCCGTATACGGCCCGCCAAAGCCTTCCGTCCAGCCCGCGGCCGCCGGCCAGGGACGGCTCCGCGCTGGGGCCTGGAAGCGCCGCGCGGGCCGCCGCCGCCGCCAGCCGCGGGGCTGGGACGTGCCACGTGCTCCGCTGCCGCCGCTGGCCGAGGACAGCTCAGAGCTGGGGCCGCGACGCGCCGCACCGCCACCCACTGCCAGGCGGCGAAACAAGGAGCCACCCACTGCCAGGCGGCGAAACAAGGAGCCACCCACTGCCAGGCGGCGAAACGGTCGGGGAGAGAGACCGGGTTGAGCGGGTCACTTGGGGGGGGGGGAGGGGAAGAGACCTGGCTGGGTGGGTCAGTTGGGGGGTTGGAGGAAAGGAGGTTTGGGGGGGAGAGACCGGGCTGGGTGGGTCAGGTGGGGGGGTGGGAGGGAAGGAGGTTTGGGGGGAGAGACCGGGCTGGGTGGGTCATTTTGGGGGGGGGGTTGGAGGAAAGGAGGTTTGGGGGGGAGTGACCGGGCTGGGTGGGTCATTTGGGGGGGGTTGGAGGAAAGGAGGTTTGGGGGGGAGAGACCGGGCTGGGTGGGTCATTTGGGGGGGGGGGGGGTTGGAGGAAAGGAGGTTTGGGGGGGAGAGACCGGGCTGGGTGGGTCATTTGGGGGGGTGGGTGGGAGGGAAGGAGGTTTTGGGGAGAGAGACCGGGCTGGGTGGGTCATTTGGGGGGGTGGGTGAGAAGGAAGGAGGTTTGGGGGAGAGAGACTGGGCTGGGTGGGTCAGGCAGGCGGCAGGACCCTGGCTGGCAAGGGGCCAGTGGGGGAAACCCCAAAGCAGTGCAGGGCTAAGGACTCCACCTGCCACTGCTTTGGGATTTCCCCTGCTGGCCCCTTGCCAGCTGGGGTCTCAGCTCCCGTTGCCAGCCTGGGCTTCGGGGGGGGGGGGGCAGGGGGGGGAGTGGCCCGCGGATGACTTTATAAGGGTCAAAATGGCCCTTGGTGGAAAAAAGGTTCCCCATCCCTGCTCTATGTACTGTTACTCTTGTAATGTATCAATTACAAAGTATCACCTTGGTTGTAGAGTCAATTAACAGCTTACAAACTTTACATAGATACAGTCAGCAGCTTGCCTTCCTTAGGGTGGCTTTCATATACCTACACCCTGACTACCCCTCCCGAGACTCCCCACCCACCCTAACCAGCACCCCCGGGACCCCACCACATAAGCCCACCCTCCCTCCCCCAACTTGCTTACCTGCTGAGCCAGGCACCAGCCCCGCGGCTCGCAGAGCTCCACCTGGCCCCTGGGATGGGAGCATGGGGCCCCACAGTTTGCCGTGCTCAGCCTGGCCGCTTGCCATGGTCTGCTGGCACCCCCGGCTACGCTTGGCCTGGCCCCCGGCAGGGGCATGCGGGGTCCCATGGCTTGCTGTGGGCCCGCTGTCCCAGGCTCCAGGCAGCGGCTGGCTGCGGGCCTGCTGTCCGGGGCGGCACGCCAACCTCGCTCTGTGAGCGGCATGCTCTGCCTGCCGCGGGCCAGCTGTCCCGGGCGGTGCGCTGACCGGCTCTCTGGGGTGCTCTCAGAGCGCCCTGCTGAGGAGAGCGAGACCACTGGTCCACTCCCCAGGCAGGAGCTCGCGGGCTGGATAAAAACGGCTCGTGGGCCACATAGTTTGCCCACCCCTGACCTAGACGCTATTTGGGAAGAGGGGATTGCAAATTCTGCCTATGGACTCACACTTGGAAGCTTCACCCAGACCTTTTGTCTGCCGATCACCTCTTGCATGAAGACAATTCAAAGACAAACTGCATAAAGAAGTAACTGGCTTACTCATGAAGGTGCCACTTCTGAGCTGAAGCTGTTATGAACTTGTGATCACAGAAATAATCCCTGGGTAACATTTGAAAGACTGTTCACTGGCCAGAGCCCTTGTTGGAGTTGGATTAGAGATGATCTCTGTTAATTTTGTTAGCATGTGTGCAGGTTCTTTTCTGTAATACTTTTTTCCTTAAGAATAGATGTGCTTGCTTAGAAAGAGCTATGTGGTAATGTAACGGTGGGAAGTTAAGGAACTGTGAAAACCAGAAATAACATGTTCAAGAGGGAAAGAGATTAATGTCTCCACCCACAAGAACGTGTGGCTAAGGAGCCTGGAACCTAGAGCGGGTGCACTTGTTGTGCAGTCTGTGACAGACATCAACAGGATTTAAATAAGTGCTTAAAGTGAAAGACATGTTTAAAAGACTCAGTCAAGGCCTATTCAAAAATTAGCCTTAAGTCTGATAATTAACTCAGTGCAGTTTGTATGTGCTTGCACTCATGAGTATATGTACTCTAATAGACCCATGTTAGGGACACCCCTAATATTATAGAGTCTTCACATTGTACACTGAGGCAAATGAGTGAAAATACCTATTACATGCAATGTGTCTCCTATGAAATGAAGCACCAACTTCTATAATCATTAGCTATTCTCTCTTTAGAAAAATATGATTTCTTTTAAGCCTCCTCATTACAATAACAAATAAGTCATTTTGGGTAATAAGGAAGTAAATGTGCATGGAACCACAATAAAGAAAAGCCAGCTGAGGAGCCTGCTACAAAACAACACTATATATAATTGGTGTTTAATTATGTAGAATTAACAAATGGCAGAAGCACTGATTGTATTACTTGACCAAGGCTCTTTGCCAAGTCAACAAGCTGGGTTAAATGGAGGAAGCAACCCATTCAGTTATCAGATGCCTTTGAGTGTGGGATCCTGACTGCTGTGTATTCCACGGGTGTTGCCAAAAACATTTAGCAGAAGAAAGAAATGTGTTGATTTGCTAAAGCAAGATCAATTTCTGTAAGTGACACGGGTGAGTGCACCAATAAAATCATAAAAAAGTTTTCTAAACATTTTATTCATTCTATGCTAAAGGTTTAGTAACACAATGGAAGCCCAAAATACTACTTCGTCTGAATTTGGAGAGTATGTTATCCAATAAATATCTAATATGTTTATTTTAATGCATTACCTCTTATAATACTACACACACATTAAGGCTGTGTGCACATGTGTACTCTCAAAAATTTGCTTTCCCAAATATTTCAGCCCATAGTACGTTCTACCATAACTCTTTCCTCTGCATTTTGGTCCTGATCCAAATCCCACTGAAGGCAATGGGAACCTTCCTGTTGATTTCAGTGGACTTTTGATCAGACCCTTACTGCTTTCTATGTTAAATTATCCATCAAAGTGGGCAGGATGATGAGATGGTCTATTACTTCCCACTTGAGTCTCCCTTCAAAAAACCCCACCAGGACAAAGTGACACATGACAAAGATCCTCAGCTAATGTAAGTTGTCACAGCTCCATTGAAATGAATGGAGCTCTGACAATTTATGCCAGCTGCTCTTGAGCCTGTAATAACTTGTATGGGTTTTCTCTCTGTGCCATGAAGCCCTAAAGGATGAGATGGTCCCAGAGAGTACAGCAATTATAATATCTAACCCCACTGATTTACAGAGCACTGCAGTTTATTAGCCACCTTTGCACATCTTCCCCCCGCCAAATTTCCTATGTAGGCACCTCTTCCATAATCAGGGGTCTAGCCCTAAGTTTTACGACATGTTGTATTACAGGAAAACTTTCAAGGTCTGTGCATTGAAGGTAGTTCCCTGTCTGTCATTTTATAAATACTGCTGAATTTCTCAATTAGGTTTTCACTTTATTTGTTGCAAATCTGTTTGCATTAAGCTACAGCTAATCAAAATTAATCTTACTAAGAAAACCATTATTACTCAGTTTCATATAGAAAACAATCTACCACGTTATTAGTGAGGGGAATGAACCAGAAAATGTTTTATAGCTGCAGTATGAATAAGCCTCTTCCCCAAAATGTGGGTGCTTATCTGAAATTTTTGAGCTTGTGTTTATCCCTACTGTGCCCATTCTTTGACCTTCATTCTTTTCTTGGCCTTCTTCCAGCCATTCCTTTATTCACATCTGGGGCTTCAAAACCCTCTTCCAGTCAAACATGCTCCTTGTATTAGGAGCTGTGGAAATAGAGGAATCCGACTTCAATTTTGAGAGCTGGGTTAATATTCCTTATAATAAATAATAATAATTTACAGCTCTTAGATAGTGCTTTTTCATCAGCAGATCTCGATGCACTTCACAAAGGCAGTCATCATCATGATCTTCACTTTACAGTTGGGGAAACTGAGGCACAGAGCAATAACTGAATTGCCTTAGGCTGCACAGCCCATCTTAAACAAAAGCACGGGGTCCCACTCTCAGGAAGGAGAAGGCAACCAAAAAATTGTTGATCCTTCTGAGCCTGATTTAATACACCAGTGTCCTTTACAGTCTACCCTTTCTCTACTCACCCAAATTCTTCATCTATATCAGGGGTGGGCAAACTTTTTGGCCCGAGGGCCACATCTAAGTTGCAAAATTGTATGGAGGGCCAGGTAGGGAAGGCTGTACCTCCCCAAACAGCCTGACCCCTAACCCTACCCCACTCCCTATCTGACCCCCTCCCACTTCTCACCCCCTAACTGCCCCCCTCAGAATTCCTGACCCATCCAACCCCCCCTGCTCCTTGTCTCCTAACTGCCCCCTTCAGAGACCCATTGCCCCGAACCACCCCCCTGGATCCCACCCCCTATCTAAGTCCCCATGCTCCTTGTCCCCTGACTGCCCTACACCCCCTGCCCCACTGTGACTCCCACACCCTATCCAATGCCCCCGTTCTCTGTCCCCTGACCACCACCACCCAGAACTCCACCCCATCCAACTGCCCCCAGCTCCCAGTCCCCTGAATGTCCCCTGGGACTCTCTGCCCCTATTCCAAGTCCCCAGCCCTGGCCCCCTTACCATGCCGCTCAGAGCAGCATGTCTGGCGGCCATGTGGAGTCAGACACGCTGCCCCACAGAAGCATGCAGCCCCATCCCCCAGAGTGCTGCCTGCGTGGCAGGGTGGCTCCGGGAAGGGGGGAAGGATGGGGAGGGGCCCAAGGTGGCCTCCCCGGCCAGGAGCTCAGGGGTTGGACCGGATGGTCCTGTGGGCCGGATGTGGCCCACGGGCCGTAGTTTGCCCACCCTTGTTCTATATGTAGGTTCACTCTGGAAATTCCCATGCCAGATTGGTAGCTGTAGGAGAAATACTCCTGGATTTGTGAGCACCTTCCAATGGAGGAGGGCCTGTGGGCATGGATCAGGAATGTCTGTTGTTCATTTCATAGTCATTTGTTAGAGATGCAGAAGACTTGCTTAAGGCCATGGAGGTAGCTGGGGTGGCCTAGCTGGGCTTAGATGGATAAAGCTGGGGATAGAGATTGAGCAGGAAAATCTCCATTAACCAAACTTTTTTTTCTTCTTCTAAATTTACACAGGTACAGATTGGTTCTTGGTTCTCAAATGTGGTTTGAGCTGGTAGTGTTGAGATTTGGATTAGTTTTAGGACATGGTGTGGGGTTCAGGGTCATGGTCACATCAGAGTTTAGATTTCGATGGTGGGAGATCTAATGAGATTTTTTTTAGGACATCTTGTGAGATCAGGTGTCCTTGCAAGATTATTCTAGATCAAAGTAGATCAAGTATCGCAAGAATAGCTGTTCTTGCAAAAGTTTGGTTGTAACCAAACAACACCTCAGAACCGAAAAGAAAGATGAAAGCAGAGGTTTTGGAGCTTCCCTGGAACAGAAAATGGATTCCAATCTGACCCCCTCAGAAATCCCTGAGGGTTTCACCATACTTCTCAACATTGTGGGTCACAATGTGTGACAAAGACCCAAAATGAGGGAGAAACTGAGAGGTCTGTTTCCTAAGAAATCCTCCTCAAAATATGAAAGGCTACAGAATCCAGGTTCTAGTGTTAGCCTGTCTTTAATGGAAGAAAACTGCACCTTGCCTATTCTTATTTATTACACTGTATTTATTTTATCACTGACATTCAGGATCGTGAAAACTGGCATTGGAAACCGTGGTGTGTTATGTTTTCAAACAGAAAAGAAAACATACTATATGAAGTACGTCTCTGTGTGTGTGTCTGCATAGCACTATGTAAAGTTGAGATTTTTCCAATGCAAACAGAAGTAAGTCTGGGCATCCTCCTATATTTTAGATTTTACAGACCCTGTAAAACTTGACCAAAACTTGATCTACTGATAGCTGTCACTTGTATGACTTAAACTTCAGTTTAGATTAATTAGATTAACAGACCTCTTGGTTCAAGTACTTCCATCAAGCTATTAAATTACACACAAAGAATTTATGTTTTAGAGTCTTGCTTCCTTAAATCAAATTCCAGTCCTGTCACCTTTCTTTCATTTATAAGATTACAAGGCTCTCATTCCTTTTGTCATAAAACTGAACCTCTGCTAAATCCCATTCCAAGTCCCTAATACATTTATGATTTCTGTGCATCTGATCAAATATCGAGAAGTCTTGAGTCAAAACAGGGTTAAAGCCATTCACAATGGGTCTCCTGTTAAAGAAATAAAGACAACTTGGAGAGAAGTGAGGGAAAGTGGGGTATATTTATCTTTGAAAGTCTCGCAGCAAGCAACACTACATTGAAAACCCAGAGCACAAATTAGCCTCTCAGAACCTTATACATGGGAAGGTGGGGGAAGGCATGTGTCATTTGGAAGAAGCAGGTTTCATTTCTTATCATCAGAGTCAACACCATGAAAAGCCAGTAGGGCTTTGTGATTAAGGCAGATGACTGGGATATAGAAATGGTGGGTTCAGGTCCTATGTTCATAAATGGCCTGATGTGCTTGACCCAGTGAGCAGGGTGGGGAATCAGAGACCAAGTTGTGACTCTGTAAGCATGAGCATGTGTGCTTCTCACGGAAGGCGGACTGTAAGACTGCCATCTACTCCAGAGCTGTTTATGTATGCCTTTCTCCTCAAATATCTGAACAGAACAAAAAAAAAGTGTATTAACAGTACCAAAATAGCTAGCAACAGTGGGAATGCTTGCATTGAGAGGCTGTTGTTATTTGTATCACCATGACGTCTAACCTTGCTATGAACAGCAATGGACAAAATGGTGGTAAAAATGCTGGTGGACAGTCTACACTAGCCTTCCCATCATGGGGGTCACAGCTGGAGGTGGACCAGGGCTATATCAATAATGGTAAAATTTAAGAAAAAGGCTCTGTGTAAGCAGGACATCACACTCTAAGTCCTGTGTCTATTCCAATTGTTAGTTATTTCAGCAATGTCTGCCTAGATTTCTGTTTTTATTTTAATTAGCGGGAGTGCTTTCTGCCTAGGACTATGCAGTGTTGCAGATATATGCTCACAACTCCAATTAAAGTCAATGGGAGTTGGACTGGAAATTAGGGCAGTACATGGCTTTTCATGATGGACACATTATCTTTGAGTGTAATGGCTTTCCCACAATTGTATTTCTTTAAAACTCTATAATTAAAGCCATTTGACGTAAGTATACAGGAATGCAATAATTGGAAGTCCCTTTTATTCAGAACATATTGGGGGAGGGGAAAGAACTCTGTCAAATGACCTTCAGCTCGTTCATGCAGCCCACAAAGGCTAAGCCAAGCTAGTGAAGAGATGCACTGAATCAGTGGATCCCTGGGCAGTCTGTGTTAGTGGGTCTCCAATGGGTTTTTTTTCTCCGGCATGTGTCTTCCAGACAGGCAGGAAATGATGCATCTAGAGAAAAGGCTTCAGTTGCAGGTGCACTACTTCTGTGCACCTGTGGGAGTGAATCTGACCCGCAGTGAATAAAAATGACTCACAAAAAGCAATTAAAGGAAACAATGACAAGTCACTGGACATTACTTTAAACGCTACGGTACATGCTATGTTGTTTGTATTACAGTAGTGCCTAGAAGCCTGAGCTGGGATTGGTGCCCCATCGTGTTAGGCACTGTATGCACACATAGGGCAGAGGTCTTCAATCTGTGGGAAACACCCCCCTCGGACCCTGGAGTAACTTTTTTGGGGTGTGTGGCTGGGATCTGGATCAGACCCCACAGAGGGCAGGGAAGGAATGCCACCCAGTTCCACTCCTGGACCCAGACTCAGCTGCCAGCCCCACACCTGGGGTCCCAACTGTCGGCACCATGATCTGCACCCAGGGGTCCCAACTGCCTGCCTTATGCCCAGGGTCCCAGCTGCCGGCCCTGTGCCTGGGGCTCCATGCCCAGCTATGGCTACAGGCCTCAGCCCCTGTCTGAAGGTCTGCTCCTGACACTGCCCCTTGCTGTGGCCCCAGCCTTGGCCCCCTTACCCCATCAGTGTCCCCCCTTCCCGGAGCTGCAGTCCCATTTTCAGCTCCATGAGGGGGGCGTGAGGTAAAAAGTTTTGTGGACCACTGACATAGTGAGAGTCAATCCCTGTGCCACAGAGCTTATAGTGTAAATAGACAAGTCACACCAATGATGGGAGGGGAAACAGAGTGGTAAAGTGATTTGCCAAAGATTGCACAGCAGATTAATGGCAGAGACAGGATTAGAACCCAACCTTTCTGATGTCTACGCTTGTGCTCTACCTACTAGACAACACTATCAGTACCCTCTAGCTATCAGTAACGAGGTACCTTTAAAAGCTAGACTGGGGTTCTTCCATTACAAAAAAAAAAAAGTCTCTCAATAATAGCAGAAATAGGAGGTTCTTTCCCTCTTCCTTGCCTCTGAAAAAATAAAATACATTCATGTTGCACATTCTCTCCCAAATCACAAATTTGTATTTTGGACTATTTTTTTCCTCGTCTGATTAACATATTCCTTCTAGAAAAAAAGGCACACAGTGAAAGATACATTCTTTGAATGAAAAAGGGAAAATAATTCTTAATGCCACAGATGGCTGTCAGGATGAAATGAAGCTTGTGTGTGCTGAGGGAATCAGACACAAGTGTGAAATCTGAACAGAAAGGAACACAGCAGAAGGCAACATTTCAAAAGGCATTTGGCATCAACTGGCATTGTGAGGGTTAATTTACCACCAGGAATTGCAGGGCCTTTCATTCTCAGCAGAGACACAATAGACTGATCCCAAAAGTGCCCATCATAATCACAGATGCTGAGGATTAATGGTAAAATGAAAGCTTCATGAATATTAAAAATATCTCAAAACTGCTAATGATGTAGCAGAGTTTGGAATAACGTCCAATCTGAAAATCTAAGGATATGGCATGCAGACATAGTAAGACACTGTCTTTTTAAAACTGATTAAACCTACTCAATTTGTAACAGAAAGAGGCTTATGCATATGAGGAGCTGAACTGACTGCCAAACTTTACAAATTGCACAGACTAATTACCATAATTAAGCCCTGGATTGAAGAAGAAAATTCCATTTATCTCAGAATGACTCAGTGGAACTTCAACAAAGAAGGCAAAGAACATCACATGTTTTTTTCCTCCCAAAGTGGCGATTCAAAAACAGTGGTGAAAAATAATAATCAAAGAATGACAATACAGGAATAGTATTATTTGAAAATCATGAAAAAGAAAATCATTCAAGGCCTGATCTTGGAATGTAATGAGCACTCTCAATTCCACTGGCTATCAGGTTAAAATGTAAAGTATTTTTTCCCCTTCAAATATGTTATCAATAAGGAAAAAAATCCAAATATTTTTGTAGAGCCATTTTTATCTTATCATCTGAATCCACACCAAATTCCTTTCTATGCTTAGCCATACTCAGGGAGCACTGACTTGATCAGCTGCAACTTTCCTGCTGCTCTAAGTGTTTGATATTTGCTATCTCACATCAACAATGAACAGTTATCGTGAATGATGAGATAACAGCTACCAGTTTTTAGGATACAGATTAAATATTACTATGTGATATCAAGCTTGACCCAGAGCCTACTGAAATCCATAGAAAGACTTCCACAGACTTGGATCAGACTCCTACTTGCAGTATAACCACAAAAGCAAAATGCTTTATTACAGGCATTAATTCAGATATCCAGCTACATGTTAGTTTCTTTTCTGTTTTCATTTATGAAACAGACTAGCACAATGAAGGGCACAAACCAGTGACATATGAACTCATATAAAGCACTATGCATGCAATACAGTTAAAATGGGCATGTTTGATTTTCCAGGTATTTGCAGCTTTTTAGACAAATGATACACAACTCTACCAATGAGATTGCTTTCTTTCACAAATGGTTCCATCAGTAATATGATTGTTTCCCCTTTCTCTCACCAGTTATTTAATTTCAGCTTGCAACTACACATTTACTTAATCCTTACTCATAAGCAGATGTCTGTCTCAATACATTGTTCAGTTTCATTCAGACACAGTGTATTAATCAAGATGACCCTGAGCAGTATATTCAGATCTACAATAAAAATATGTACACCACTTTTTTTTTAGTAATGCAAATTTGGAAGCCGAGGTAACTGTTAGGGAAAAGAAGAGGTGTAGAGACATCAATGGAAAATATTAATGTTACAAGTTACTGTATTCAGTTACAATATTATGAAGACCATGGGGCAATCCAGCCAATAAATGGGGAAATGGTACTTTGGAGGGGGACATAAGGCATGATTTCAGTAGCGCAGAAGACCAGAGATGGGACAATGGTAACATGTAGCAGATACAAAGGGAGGAGGACATGAACCAACAGTGATAGGTATCCATATAGATAACTATCAACATTGATACAGACTTCTTAAGAAACCTTAGCAATTCTTTTCGGCTAAACTTTGCTAAAAATTGCAGTTGCTAAAGTACATATTTTACCAACACAACATTCAAAAGTCAAGAAATCGCTAGTTAAATCCTTATCCAATCCTTACAACTGACACTCATTATTTAATCCTGCACTGTTATTTGCTGCTATTACTGCTGAAAGGGAGGATAGAATAAATCATCTTGCATCCTAATGTTAAAATGTCAGATTCCTCTTGAATGAAGCTGACAGCATAAATAAACCCCATTTTCTCTCTTTTCCTCACAATTCGACAGACAACTGAGAATTCTGTGGCCAAACAGACATTCCACAGACATTTCTGTGCCAGTAGAACCACAGAAACCAAGAAGCACTATTTTTTTGCGCGGGGGGAGGGGAGGGGGAGAAGGGGCTAACATCTGTCATGTCAGTTGTATTCAGAGCGGATTAAAGAGCAAGTGGCAGTTAAAGGCAAGAGGGTGTTCTTTCAGTACTCCACCAGTAAGACACTGATTGACTGAGCTCATAATAGCCATTCACAGTTCAACACCTTCAGTGAAAAATGCCAACACTTAAGATATACATGCTTCACCTGATCCTTTGTTTGATGAATCATTCTTTGAGTATTTGTGTTAGAATCAACTTGATATACACAATATACAGTTGTGACTGTATCACATCACAGAATTTCAAGTGACTTTATGGGGGGAAATCTTTTACACAAGATCTTTTAAACAAGGTCTAAAATTATTTACTGCTGAATGGTATAAATATTCTAGTACATTTATTAATGATGTGATTAGATAACAGAATAAATTTATTTAGTCTACAGTAAACACAAACATGTACCAACTTTAGTTATGAATTTTATAGATATCAAAGGTTTCTATATTGGATAGAGGGTTATTTTGCAGACTTGTGATGGGATTTTCAAAAGTGCCTACTTGATTTAGGTATAGATATGAATCTACTTCTAACTGCTGTAGTGAAACTCCACTTATTGTATACATCAGTCAAAAGGCCAAATTTCTTAAATGCATATTCATAATTTTTCATTGTTTTTAGTTCAGCTTTATTCCACTATAACCAGGTTTGACTGTGCTAATAATTCCTGTAAACCTGGGAGCCCTCAGTGCCAACTGCCAGGGCCGGCGACAGGGGGGTACTACGGGTAGAGCTGTACCGGGCCCCGCACTTTAGGGGGGCCCCGGTACAGCTCTACCCGTAGTCATCCGGCGCAGCTCTCCTCCGGACGAGCGCGCGTGTCCCTGGCCGGAGCAGTGAGCCCGGCCGGCAGCAGCGGCGCAGTCCGGGGGAGAAAGGGCGGGGAGGAGGGAGGGAGCAGCAAGAGCGGCTCATGCCGCTCCCGGGCTCTCGCTCCCGCTGCGGCCAGCTGTCAGCTGGGGGGGGAGTGGCTGGGCTGGGGGGGGGGGGGCCGGCGCTGTCTGTGTGTGTGTGTGGGGGGGAACACCGGCTGGGCTGGGGTGGGGCCCGGCTGGGCTGGGGGGTCCCCAGCCGCTGTCGGCTGGGCTGGAGGGTGCCCGGCTGGACTGGGGGGGCCCCAGCCGCTGTCGGCTGGGCGGGGTGGGGTGGTGGGGTGGGGGACCGGCTGGGCTGGGGGGGCCCCAGCCGCTGTCGGCTGGGCTGGAGGGGGCCCGGCTGGGCTGGGGGGCCCCCAAACTATCAGAGTAGGGGCCCCCCAAATTTCTGTCGCCAGCCCTGCCAACTGGTAGAGGGCACACCATACCATAACTCTCTTCAGGCCTGAGGCACCATTTCACCCAACTCACTGTTGTCATAATCCATATGTAAAAGGTGTTATGTAAGGTGTCATATGCAAACTGGAAACATGTTGGTCATTAATATTATTGTGTAATATATGTACGGGTGGTGTATAATGAATTATAGATTATAGAATTATAATGAACTATAGGGTTAGGGTTTAGGGTTAGGGTTAGGGTTCTGGGAATATGCTCCTAAACCCAACCTGTTCCAGGCAAAGGAAAGTTGTTTTGCAGGCTTGACTGTGTCACCAATGTAAATTAAGCAAGGTGCAACCAAAGACAAGGAAAGGCACATTTAAACGTAAGGTAAATGAAGCCATCAGGCAAGCAACAGGGAAAAGATGACCACTTAACAATTGGAAGATGGAGATTCCACCCCCAGTATCCTTTCTGTCTCTGGGCAGCCCTCTAGAGGCAAAGCAAAGAATTTCATCCTGGAATTTTAATCTGTCAGTATTCATACTTGATAGAGTGTAGTGATACTGATAAAGTTTGAATCCTGATTATTTAAAGATAGACTGAGCATCTCCAGCTATGGAACAAAAAGAGTATGTAGTCACCTTGAGCTTTTAGGCTGAATAAAGCACTGGCGAGATCTAAGGAACATTAGTAATGCTAGAGTTGGAGAGAAGAATTTGGAAAATACTGCAGTTCTCCACAGTGGCTGTGTGAAAACACTTGTTTGTACTTTGATACAAAAGTGTGCAACACCACATGGAGAATCTTTATTTATCCTTGGCCTGTAAAAATGCACTAGCTCGTGATTAGATACAATAGCTCATAGAATTGGAGATAGAATATATTACCTTTCACCTGTAGTTTACTGGTTCAAATTCAATCAGATTTGTAGTGAAAGAAAGTCAATGGCTCTTTGGTAACCTGAGTAGGTCTCGAAAACAGAACAACTTCCTAATGGGAACCCAAACCCACTCTCATCAGACAGGCCAGAATAATCATGAGACTGAATGATGTAGAGGATTCTTGCAGAGCAGTATTGGGAGGGCATATGCTGGGCAGTATGTAAGGAAGCTTATATTGCCTTATCCGTGTTTTAGCTCTCTATGGATACACAGTCTTTGAGTGCTCATGTAGCATTAGCATTTACTAAAATCATTGTCCATATGCCCCATATGCATAAATTCACACACACTGGAGTCCACTCTCTACTCCTGAGGGGAATCTGCACTAAAAAAATAAAATAATAATACAATTCAGTAAAATTCTGCAAATTTTATCTGTCCATAAATAAACGTGGCGCCAGCATGGCAGTGGGGAGTACAGGCCACTGGCTGCACTGAGGTGGGAGATCATCCTGAAGCTTGCACCTCCCTTGTCAGCGAGGCTGCACCTGACACTGACAAAGTACAAGGGCTGGGCCTGCCCAGAAATGCCCCGGGGCCCTGTTCCTCTGCATCAGGTGCAAGCAAGCAGGCTCAGCCCAGAAAGATCCAAGTCTAGATTAGTGTGGAGGGATCCAGGTACGGGGTGAGAGGTTTCTGTGTGGGGCAATCTGGGTGTGTGTGTGTGTGTGGGGGGGCTCAGTGGGAAATCTGGATGCACAGGGGTTCGTTGGGGTGTTTCGGGTGCAGCCCAGTGGGACACTGCAGGGGAGCCAGGTGAAGGTGGTTGGGGTTCAGGAAGGGGTAGATGGGTATGGGTCCAGCCGGGGCCCCCCCAGCCCAGCCGACAGCGGCTGGGGGCCTCCCAGCCCAGCCTCCCCCCCCAGTCCAGCTGACAGCGGTTGGGGGGCCCCCAGCCCAGCCGGCCCCCCCAGCCCAGCCGGCGCTCCCCCCCCAGCTGACAGCGGCTGGGGGATCTAGGTGTCGGGTCTCAGTAGGGAGGTCCAGGTGCTGGATGATTGGGGCTTGATGGAGTAGGGGTCCAGGTGCAGCTGGTTGGAGATCAGTGGGGTGGGGGTCTGGGCCCGGCTCAGAGGAGTCCTGGGGTAGAGTCAGTGGAGCCAAGAACACAGCTTCCTTCAGCTCAGCTGGGCAGCTCTGTGCTTGCAGAATGGGCAGGGAGGGCAGTGGCATGTATAACTGTGCGCCACCCATGCCTCACCTCTGTTTGGAGGGGGCAATGCCCCCCTCAAATCTGCACCCATGGTCACCCCCCGCCCCCGCCCTCTCCTCCACACACACACCCAGCAGCTTCCATGAGGTTTTCTGCAGGGAAACCCAGGACATCTGCGGGGGGGTGTTTTCTGTGGGCATGCAGTCACACAGAATCCTCCCAGGAGTAACTCCCAAGTCCTTGCTGTGGCTACTTCTGTCACTCAAGGAAATGTTATCCCTGTTATATATGTGGTGGCTCTTGCCCCTGTGTACACTCATGGGGCAATTCAGGGAGGAGCGATGAGAAAAGAAACCCAGTTTTATGAATCAGGAAAGAAAAGGGAGCTGCTGGCAGGGTTGGACATGCAAACTAGGCAAATGGCTACAACCCAAATGCCTGGGGGAGGTCCAGGGCCCAGAAAACAGCCATACAGTTCACTCACTGCCTCAGGCTGGACAAACTGTAGATACACTTTGACCGACTTCTAATCCACTCACTCATATTTGGTCTTGCTACCCCTTCATCATGAGCGAGCGGCACTCTAAGCAAGCCAAGAAGCCAATCCCAGAGGATTCAAAGCACGGCCAGCCCAGCTAGAGGGCTAGATTCCCAATGCATTAATCCAGCCCTGACAGGAGCTCCCGTCTTCTTTCCTGCATCCTGAAGTGGGATTAACCCATCAGTGGGCTTTTAACTGTATATTTATGGACCTTGCCTTCCTATGAATAACAACATAACTTTCCACTATCATGATATAATGCAACCATCTATATTCTGTGTCTTGTTATGGACATCTCAGCCATTTACCTATAGAATTCATGAATCTGGGTTTTCACTTTCCTGTCCTCTTTCAAGTCAGTAACACAATTATTGCTCTCATGGGCTATGAGTTAAAGCACACAACTCCAGTGTTCTGCTTTGGGGCTAGGCAGTGATTTTCCTGTGTGTGCTTTTGTATGTCACTTGCATTCTCTGTATAGTCAATTTCCCTACCTATAAAGTGGGAATAATAGTTTACAAGGTACTGTGAGTTTCCATTTATAAATATTTGTAATGCACTTAAAGATATACAAGGTGCTAGCAAAAATGCAAAGTATGAGATATACAAAGGACAAACTAAATGGCATCACCACCCGTGACCAGTGGTGCTAACAGGGGCCTATTTTTGCTACACAGAATGGTTGCACACACTTTGCAACGCTTCTTCTCAAACCACTTCAATGCTGCATGATTCTGAACAAATGCTAGATAACTCTCTAATGACAGTAGATATTAACTGCTACAATTAATGGGCTGCTTATGCAGACTACAAGTAGACAAGGTTACTCCAGACATACAGCTACCATAACTAAACAATCTAATTGCAAATTAAATTAACTGAAATACATCTCTGGCACGGGGACAGAGACGGAGGGGATGGGAGAAAAAGGTGCAAAATACCTGTTCATCTGTGCCCCAGTGATAAAGCATGGAGCACAACATTTTCTGACATACTGTCAGAGTGAGAATTGATGCTGGAACACACGTTTGGTCATGGATCTGTGGATCTGGCCACTGTGGATCTGGCCACCGGGTCCATCAGTTCCAGATTTCTGCCCACACTAGGTGTTTAGAGGAAGGTGAAGATCTCCGTAATGTATTTAGCCTATTGGACAATGCGGGACATGGAGGAAACCATAATTAGTGTGTGTAGCGTGTAGAGATCTCTTCATGCCCTGAAGCATGAGATTAGTTTAGTATTATGAAGGCAGCTGACAGGTCAGCAGCACAACCACTTGCCCTCCACTTTAGATTCTCATGAGTTCCTTATGAGAACAGTGGTTCTCAAAACTTTCTTTTTTGCAGACCACTTGAAAATTGCTGAAGATCTCAGTGGATCATTTATGATTGTTCCAAATGTTTGTACCATTAGCTAAATATTGCAAAGCTCTTTGGATAAAAGCTCTATATTAAAAAAAAATCCTTAATAATTATTATTGTTTTTGTTCTACAAATAAAAGCCCACAACTCATATTTTAATATCAGTAGTTTTACCTGGTACTCCGCTGTCCAGTTTGAGAACCTCTGCCCTATAACATCTGTTACTCCCTACAGATAGTATTAGCTACAATAACAGTGCCTCCAATCAATGGTGTGAAAAAACACTAGCACATGCAATATTTATTTCTGATGCGGAGGAAGAGGAGCAGGATTAGAACAGCACAAATCCACTGGGAATGAGAACCTAGAGACTTTCACATATGTGCAGGAAAGAGAATAGCTCCTAAAGAATGTCAAATGGAGTGGCGCTGAACTACTCTCCTGAGTTTCCTCCAGACTAAGCTGCAGCTACATCTATTGTGTTATTCCCATCACCAACTTCTGATGCAGCTGTATCAAAACCTAAATGTGGGCAACTCAGAGTACCCATCTGTGTTCAGCATATATCGCCACAGGCACTAGAGCAGCAAACATGTAAATGAACTGATTAATCAGGAGGTAATTATGTTTGGGTTACTCTTCCTGTGCTAGGAGTGCTTTGATACCAAGGTTAGGTATTATACACTGGAGTAGCTCATAGGGGAAAATATTACAGCACCCTGTGAGACTGTTTAAAGTTCTTTACAAGCATCTTTTAACATTGATTACAATATTTAGCTTATCTCTGTCATTTTTGAGAAGAGGTTAGTATGTCATTAACTAAGTGAAGCTTGACAGTGAGGATCCACTCTATAAAATATTAATACCTAGGATAAAACATTTATGGCATTTTCAGGGTGAACTAATTCCTTGGTATCACATATGATTTCATTTACAAATTTCTCCAAGAAGTACTTCTGCAGATGAGCCAACTCTAACATCTCTTTACATGTGGCCACCTCATGGGATTGTGCTGCTGGAAAACACGAGCCCCCAAAATGGGAAAGTGTCACAAAAAAGAGGAATGATTTACAAAAATCAAAAGACAGATTGAGCATCTTTATACAGAAATAGGGATTTCTTACTTGTTTTTAACACGAAGGAAATGAAAATAAAAAATAAAATAAAAAAACCCCCACCAGTCCTCAGACCTTTTCCAAGGGTCAGATTCCAGCATAACAGAAATCCTACACCCAGCATGTTGAGTCCGGAGAAGGAATTGACTGCCTGATATAGCACTTCCAACTCAGAGAAAGGCTGTTCTAGTGGATTTCTGAGTCAGTGATCATAAAACGCCCTTCTGGACTGGGACCATAGATCAGTGAGTGTGGCTCATGGACCAACCTGACTTTTCAATGGCTCTATATACAGCTCCCATTCTGATTATCCTCGCTACTTGCCGGAATAATTAGTTGGGGATTGTGTGTCAGGCTGCTGCTGGACAGAATCCAACTGCATATGAATGCTGTTTTTACAGTGTATCTGCATTTGTGTGAAGAGGGTGTTTACATCACTTTCAATGCCCAGAATGTGGTCCCATATTTTTCATTCATTGTATGATTGTATGTGTATGTATTATATTTAAATTCATATTGGTATATACTTGTTCTCATTCCTCTCTGCAAGATGATATTTGGTTGCTGCTAGAAAAAAATATAGTAACATGCTAGTTTACACGTGATCTTAGCCAAAAGGCCGGCATCAGGACATAAGGACCTTACTGTTTGGTGGCCCCAGTAATAATGACGCTCTGTGGACTCCGCCTTGTATCCTGGATCAGTTAAAGTTAGTTTCCCAGCTGAGATGATTTAGTAGGTTTTAACCAAGGGGACAGAATGCAGATTTTCATACAGATGCCAAATACAATAGTCTGTCTATAGGTGAAAGTTACATGGAGATTAGGATCACAATAGCTCTGATTCATGTTTCTGTAGAGAGCACTAATGCACAGAATCCACTGTCTATGCTAAAAATATTTACACACACACAGGTTAATCAGATGGCCAGCAATCACCTTTGGGAGTGTCGATGGTTTCTGAATGGGAAACTGTTAACTCGGGTGCAGCATTTTGCTCAAAAGCAGAGATCAATCACTGGTTATGCTCTATTTCTTCCTAGCTATTGTTGTAGCGGTTCTCCATGCTTTCAGCAGCTGGAATATTTACACCCGATATCACATCTTGCTCAAGAGTTTGCCTTGTTATCAAGTGTATGTGGAATGCACATTTCTAGAATGTTCTCTTCTCATTGGGGATCTTTGCCAGTTAAATGGGTTTAGGTCATTACTTCTATTTTTCCCTGCAATAGGCAAGACTACAGCACAGGCACCATGCAGTAAAGCTGGTGCTCTGGGTACTGCAGTTTACGGTCCATATAGTATACACCCTCATATGCATATCTCCTAAACCTTTTTAAGAACAATTAAGTCTAACTTTTCTCCTACTGGTTGACATTCTGGCTAGAGCAACTGAATTGATTGATTGGATAATGGCTTGTCAGAGGGGTGTGGTTATATCTCTAATAAAAGAAGTTGCCAATGATTTTCCACTGAGAAAATCCCCAGCCAGAATGGATGGCAGGCTGTACAAGGACTCAATATGCAGCTCCTGTCCCTCTTCTTAAAAAGGGAGCTATAACGTGTTTGTCCAGAACTCTTCTCCCCCTGAGCACCAGCAGCTACTGTCTCAATTGTAGGTCTCAGAGTCACCATCATGACCCATCTGGGACAGAATACTCAACAGCAGCTGGGGTGCTGTGCCTAATTTAACAAGTCTCTGGAACAACTAGTTGGGGAACTATCACTATTGTTCCAGTTGGGCTGTATCTTGATGAATAAAGTGTGGTCTTTTCCATTCAGAAATTCTTCAGGCATTTGCCATCACCTGAGCTTCTAAACATTACCTTATTTCCAACCCATGTGTTGAATGAGATTTGGTTCAAATGCAGAGATCCACAGTACTAGCTAGGCACATCCAGAAATAGGGATTCTCTTGATTGAGGAGGGATGCTACCATGCTTTTTCTTGATTAGAAATCCCTTCATGAGTCTCTGCCACCTCTATCTTTGAATCTCCTTGTCAACCCATGGAGTAATAAAAGTGACAAGTAAGGCAAAGAAGCTTTTCAGTGCTGCAAATGGCTGTGATATGAAATGGGGAATTCTAAAAGCACTGAACAAACTCCTGGAATTCCATGCAACTTCCAAATTATTTTTGACAGCATAAGGCTGTTGAACTGGACCTTTCTCAAAAATCCACTTCTTTATCATGTACAGTGGACTCTCCCCATGAGACAGATGGTCTGAAATCCCAAAATGAACAAGTATACATATAAATTGTGAAGTGTTCAAGGGAAGATGCTTCAACATGGTTGTGCCAGCAAAGGAGACAGCTGAGTGGAGATAATAAATGGTGTTAGGCTTCAGGTTGTAGAAACTGCATCAGACACACCAGCAAAACACAATGGACACAGAGCACAGGTGTTTTAATTGCTGTGTTTTCCTTATTCTTTGACTAAGTTCCCTGCTTCAAAAAAAGTCCACGAATCCCACCCCCATGTTTTGGGATTTTAATAAGGTTTTTACATCAGATAGTTTAAAAATGACTGGTAGCATGGGATAAAACACAAGTATTTAAATGATCTTACTAAAAGAGTAGTTTCACAAGTAAACTTTGTCAAGAGGATAGCTAAGTCCAGTGACGAAGCACACATAGTAGTAGTGTATGTTCACTACACAGGAACCACACAATCTTTTTATATTACATTACACATACATATATCCCCACGTATTACTGTGGTATCTGAGAATTCCATAACATTTAGAAGCCTAAAGAATGGATGACTAAGTTATATTTCTAGGTGGATCAATCCAGGAACTTCAATTTTAGAACTGTCAAAAGTTAATAGAGCACTAAAAATAGATTAGCTAAAATATGTCTTCCAAGAAGAGCAGAAAAATTGACATCTACGTTTTAATAGTACTGAATCGACCAAATATATAAAAAAACAATTTCATTTGCAAATCATTCTATAAAACATATATCTTATAAATATTTATTTCTCTTCATTGTCTTTTATATCTGTGGGTTGATTTTTAAATATGATGTATCACTGTTGGACATGAATTATTATTTAATCTCAGAGATCTATTCAGATTAGTACTTAATATATTATTTTAATTCACCTAACCTATATTTTTCACAGCCATAAAGAAGATGAATGGCTTTAGGTCATTAAAAAAACAGCCATAAAAACAATATGGGCAAAAATTTCTGACCATCTTCAAAAGTCTCTCTGAAACAAACTTCTCATTTGGAAGTCATTGTTGAAATTATTATTTTGTTCATCAGCCCTGAAATAAAACAATGAAATGTTCATTAAGGATTCTCCCTACTACTACCCAATCTGCCATCTTCAACAACCTCTATAAACTAATTCAGGGTTTTTTAATATAATTTTATTTGACCTTTAGTTAAAAAAAATCTCTATTAGTAAACAACTTTGGCTGGTTACTCTAGTGGTCAATTAAAAGTGGCTTCTCCAGTAGACTTGTAACTGCTAATAAAAAAATAAAAACCAAGGTAGAGATACTGGGCCCATTATAGGAAAGGAGAGGCAGTTTCCAGTCACAGTTAAAACAAGAATGGATTAGGCCTTTCTTCAAACAACAATAAATAGATAAATAAATAAATAAAATACTCTGTATGTTAATAACCTTACCGGTTATTTTAAAGTAGGTTATTTAAAAGGTGATGATGGGTCAACTCCAGCAACAGCTGGATTCCACACATTTACTTGATCTATAACACTCTGGGCTCCAACATGGGTATGGAACTGAAACAGCTTTGATATCAGTGGTTGCTCTCCTTACACAGTGGACAAGGGGAGACTGTCACAGATATTATCTGTCAGCTGCTTTTGATGCTACTGACAAAAAAGAAATGTTCACTTGTCTGTGAGCTAATATGAGAAGAGAGAAAGGGACACTTCAGTGGCATATAATAGAGCATTTTTCTCAGAGATTCCAGAGCATAATTCTGGGCACTTATGCATGAGAGTGCTGGAACTTTTGTGGAGGTGGGGGGGGGGGGGTCAAGGCCTAAGTGCTCCTTCCCTTTCCACAGCTAGCTACTTTTGTGGTGAGCCTTCTACCCTCTCTTGTGATGCCACAGCAGCCTCGCGAAAGGTGAAAGATATAATTGCAGCGCCTGGACGGCAGAAAGTATTGTTCTGCAAGAAAAAAAAAATCTGTGGCGGACATGAATTCTGCGCTTATATGTCTTCTGTTTAAAAGTGTGTGTGTGTGGGGGGGTCCCCCTGGCCCTCCCGATTCTGGCGTTAGTGATGTGCATCCTCTCCAAAGGTGCTCATATGAATTAGTGGTAGGATGTGCAAAATAAGCAGTGGGATTTGTGAAACATTCTGTTCTTTACTGTCATGAATGATATTCAGCTTTGCCCCCTTACATTAAACTCAGATTCTGCAGTCCCATTACACTCCCAATGTCTGATTATGATAGTGATTGACTGGTTGTGACTCTTCCTAGATGAGATAGAAATAATGCTTGTCAGTAAGGAACAGTGTTCAGAAGGGTGAGTATTATTAGGAATCAGGGCCTGCAGCAGAGCCAGTCCTTAGGCAACCAAATGAGTGTAGTTGGCCTGTAGTAGGCTGCCTGACTGACCACATCACCTGATCAGTGGGACAGATCAGCAGACCAGTTCTTAAGCCCCTGAGAACTTTGACAGCTTCTCAAGGCATTTGCCTATAGCAGTGGTAGCTCCTGTATCTGCTCGTTCCCAGGCTTGCCTCTACCTTGTTCCAGCCTTGCCCCTTTCCAGATAACCCAGCTCTGACCCTCACCTCTGATTCCTGACTTCGGCTCTGACCCTCAGCTCTGACACTGGGGCTCTGACCCTATAGTCTGCCATCTGACTCTGAGCTTTGATTCCTAGCTACAGACACCTGCTCCAACCACTGGGCACAATCACCCATGCACTGGCCTCTGATGGGTATAGCCCATATCTCTATCATCCATTATGGTACGTCTGACTTTTCCCCAAATGTTATACAATCTTGGGGTCCTGTTGGGTCCATCATTACTTTGGATAATCTGATGACATTGTTGAACTGTAACACATTACATCCATTGTCTAATCAGGAGATTGTGGATATTTATCTCTAATATGAGTCTCACATCTCTAGTGTTGTTCATTCTCCTGCATTTGTAATTTGCTCCCTTTGGAAAGGGATCTTTCTTGGGACCTTCACGGCAAACTGCAAGTCAGATATATTTTATTTTGCACTGGATGAACTATTCTTGTTTTGTGTTTTACTATGATACAGTTAAGCACCTACATGGCATATCAGTAAGCATGACAGAATTTAGCAAAATAAATACTATGGTGGAATAAATACCCTAATACATTTTAAAGAATAGTTTCAAAAAGTTAGTAGTCAAAGATTTTTGTGGGGGGAGATTATATTATGAAATTATATTCTAAATGTTTTCCATTTTGGAAATATGATTGAGTATTCTGAAAATATCTAGTCCTAAAATCTACTTTAGATTGTTTAAAAACTAGCAGGCTAAAATGACTGATGAATTTCACTTCATTCTAGGTGCCATACTATGCAGCACTGACTACTACCACCCAGGAGGCCTATTTATTATGTGCATTTAACTCAAACGCTTTGCAAAACTGAAGCTCCTCAAAGAGCATAATACGTACCACAAATCCAACTTAATTTACTTTTATTTTATACTTGCTAGATTATCTGTAGCACAACCAGAAAAGAGGTATGAATAGGATATGATGCACAAAAGAGCAGTTTAGCATCAGAAATGGCGCATGATAAAACTACATTATGACTTGCATCTGGACAAACGGTATATACAAGAAAAAGTAATGTGGAATTTAAACTGGAACACTTCAATGTCATCCCTCTGGCCAACTTTATAAATATTTCCAAGATCCACGAATCATAGAATATCAGGATTGGAAGGGACCTCAGGAAGTCATCTAGTCCAATCCCCTGCTCAAAGCAGGACCAACCCCAACTAAATCACCCCAGCCAAGGCTTTGTCAAGCCTGACCTTAAAAACCTCTAAGGAAGGAGACTGCACCACCTCCCTAGATAACCCATTCCAGTGCTTCACCAGCACCAAAAAGTTTTCCCTAATATCCAGCCTAAGCCTCTCCCACTGCAACTTGAGACCATTACTCCTTGTTTTGTCATTTGGTAGCACTGAGAACAGTCTAGACCAGAGGTGGGCAAACTTTGGCCCACGGGCCATATGTGGCCCGCCGGCCATTTTTATCTGGCCTGCGAGCTCTGTCAGGAGCGTGGAGCCAGTGGCCCTGCGCTCCCAGTTGAGTGCTGGGCGCTGTGGGGCCCTGCGCTCCCCGACTGGGGTGCAGGCAGGTGGAGCGGCAAGCTGGCTGGGCGTTGCGTGGCGGAGCCGTAAGCCGCGGGGCCCTGCGCTCCGGGGCCGGAGTGCTGGCAGGCAGCGAGCTGCGGGGCTCCGTGCTCCCGGGATGCCTGGCAGGTGGAGCAGCGCGAGCCACGGGGCCCAGTGCTCAGGCTGGAGCGCCTGGCTGAACACAGTAAGTAAGGGGGGACTTAGGTGGTTGGGTTGGGGGGGTTAGGGTGAGGGAGTCTCGGGAGGGGCAGTGAGGGAAGAAAGAGGGGGGGTTAGGTAGGGGGTGGGGTGCTGGGGGCAGTTAGAGTGGGGGGGTCTTTGGAGGGGACAATCAAGGGACAAAGAGCAGGGGGAGGGGTTTGAATGGGGTGGGGGTTCTGAGGGGGTCAGTCAGGGGGTAGAAAGTGGGTGGGCGTCAGATGGGGGTGGGCCAGGCTGTTTGGTGGGGCAGAGCCTTCCCTACCCAGCCCTCCGCACGATTTTGAACCTCAATGTGGCCCTTGGGCCAAAAAGTTTGCCCACCCCTGGTCTAGACCCATCCTTTTTGGAACCCCTGTTCAAGTAGTCCAAAGCAGCTATCAAATCCCCCGTCACTCTTCTCTTCTGTAGACTTAACAATCCCAGTTCTCTCAGCCTCTCCTCATAAGTCATGTGCTCCAGGCCCCTAATCATTTTTGTTGCCCTCCTCTGGACTCTTTCCAAGTTTTCCACATCTTTCTTGTAGTGTGGAGCCCAAAACTGGACACAATACTCCAGATAAGGCCTCACCAATGTCGAATGGAGGGGAATGATCACGTCCCTCGATCTGCTGGCAACGCCCCTACTTATAAAGCCCAAAATGCCATTAGACTTCTTGGCAACAAGGGCACGCTGTTGATTCATGTCCGGCTTCTCATTCACTGTAACCCCTAGGTCCTTTTCTTCAGAACTGTTGCCTAGCCATTCAGTCCCTAGTCTGTAGCAGTGCATGGTATTCTTCCATCCTAAGTGAAGGAGTCTGCACTTGTCCTTGTTGAACTTCATCAGATTTCTTTTGGCCCTATCCTCTAATTTGTCTAGGTCCCTCTGTATCCTATCCCTACCCTCCAGCATATCTACCACTCCTCCCAGTTTAGTGTCATCTGCAAACTTGCTTAGGGTGCAGTTCACACCATTCTCTTCTAGATCATTGATAAAGATACTAAACAAAACCAGTCCCAGGACCTACCCTTGGGGCACTTTGCTTGATACTGGCTGCCAACTAGACATGGAGCCACTGATCACTTCCCATTGAGCCTGATTATCCAGCCATCTTTCTATCCACCTTATGGTCCATTCATCCAGCCCATACTACTTTAACTTGCTGGCAAGAATACTGTGGCAGACCATATCAAAAGTTTTGCTAAAGTCAAGGAATAACATATCCGCTGTGTTCCCGTCGTCCACAGAACCAGTTATCTCATCATAGAAGGCAATTAAGTTAGTCAGGCATGACTTCCCTTAGTGAATCCATGCTGACTGTTCCCGATCACTTTCCTTTCCTTTAAGTGCTTCAGAATTGATTCCTTGAGGACCTGCTCCATGATTTTTGCAGGGACTGAGGTGAGGCTGACTAGTCTCTAGTTCCCTGGATCCTCCTTCTTCCCTTTTTTAAAGATGGGCACTACATTAGCCTTTTTCCAGTCATCTGGGACCTCCCCTGATCGCCATGAGTTTTCAAAGATAATGGCCAATGGCTTTGCAATCATATCTGCCAACTCCTTTAGCACCTTTAGGACTCGGATGCAGCACATCTGGCCCCATGGACTTGTGCTCATCCAACTTCTCTAAATAGTCCTGAACCATTTTTTTCTCCACATATGGCTGGTCACCTCCTCCCCATACTGTGCTGTGCAGTGCAATAGTCTAGGAGCTGACCTTGTTCGTGAAGACAGAGGCAAAAAAAGCACTAAGTCCATTAGCTTTTTCCACATCCTCTGTCACTAGATTGTGGGCCCCTTACTGAATGAGGGAGGCACTTCCCTTGACTTTCTTCTTGTTGCTAACATACCTGAAGAAAATGTTCTTGTTACACTTAACATCCCTTGCTAGCTGCAACTCCAAGTGTGATTTGTCCTTCCTGATATCACTCCTGCATGCCTGAGCAATATTTTTACACTCTTCCCATGTCATTTGTCCAATCTTCCACTTCTTATAAGCTTCTTTTTTGCGTTTAAGATCAGCAAGGATTTCACTGTTACGCCAAGCTGGTTGCTTGCCATATTTACTATTCTTTCTACATATCAGGATGGTTTGTTCCTGCAACCTCAATAAGGATTCTTTAAAATACAGCCAGCTCTCTGGACTCCTTTCCCATTCGTGTTATTCTCCCAGGGGATCCTGCCCCATCAGTTCAATGAGGGAGTCAAAGTCTGCTTTTCTGAAGTCCTCGTCTGTATTCTGCTGCTCTTCTTTCTTCCCTGTGTCAGGATCCTGAACTTGACCATCTCATGGTCACTGTCTCCCAGGTTCCCATCAACTTTTGCTTCCCCTACTAATTCTTCCCAGTTTGTGAGCAGCAGGTCAAGAAGAGCTCTGCCACTAGTTGGTTACTCCAGCACTTGCACCAGGAAATTGTCCTCTACACTTTCCAAAAACTTCCTGGATTGTCTGTGCATCGCTGTATTGCTCTCCCAGCAGATATCAGGGTGATTGAAGTCTCCCATGAGAATCACGGTGTAGCGATGTCGGTCACTCACCCGGCGGCGCCCCCGTCTGTTCGTCTGGGGAATCAGCTCTGCAGACCCTGGCGCGCCCTATGCCGGCCGACGTTTGCTCCTCTCACTGGCCCCGTGTCCCTCCCGGACACCGGCGCCCTTTAGCTGAGGGCACCCCTGCAGTACCCCCCTGGCTTTAGGGTTTCCCCTCCCTGGGGAACCCTCCACTCTCTATCCCCAACTCGCCTCAGGCCTGGCCACTGTCAGCCACCACTTGCCTCGGTTCACTGAGGCCGACTGCAGTCTCTTGGCCGCTCATCACAGGCAAGAAGGGTTTGGCCTGCTGCTCCTACCAAGCCCAGGGCTGCCCCCTGCAACCCCAGTACCCCGTGGGTCGGGCCTACGCTAGGCTCGGCAGCCTGGGGCCCTCTCTCTAGAGCTTTGCAGCTCCCTGGCTCCCAGTTGCCTTGCCCTTGCCCTGTCTCAGTCCGGGTACTCTGTTTATGGCTCCCTGCTACACACGGCTTGTGATCTAGTAACTACTCTTTGTTGCTGGAAGAAAGCCTCATCCCCCTGGTTTGGTGGTCTATAGCAGACTCCCACCACGACATCACCCTTGTTGCTCACACTTCTAAACTTAATCCAGAGACCCTCATGTTCTTCTGCAGTTTCATACCGGAGTTCTGAGCAATCGTACTGTTCTCTTACATACAATGCAACTCCCCAACCCTTTCTGCCCTGCCTATCCTTCCTGAACAGTTTATATCTGTCTATGACAGTGCTCCAGTCATGTGAGTTATCCCACCAAGTCTCTGTTATTCCAATCACATCATAGTTCCTTGACTGTGCCAGGACTTCCAGTTCTCCCTGATTGTTTCCCAGGCTTCTTGCATTTGTGTATAGGCACTTAAGATAACTTGCTGATCGTCCCACTTCCTCAGTATGAGACAGGAGTCCTCTGCTCTTATGCTCTCCTGGTTGTGCTTCCTATGGGTACCCCATTTCCCCACTTACTTCGGGGCTTTGGTCTCTTTCCCCTGGTGAACCTAGTTTAAAGCCCTCATCACTAGGCTAGCCATCCTGCTTTCAAAGATGCTCTTCTCTCTCTTCATTAGGTGGATCCCGTCTCTGCCTAGTACTCCTCCTTCTTAGAATACCATCCCATGGTCAAAGAATCCAAAGCCTTCTCTCCGACGCCACCCGTGTAACCATTCGTTGACTTCTACAATTCGATGGTCCCTATCTGGGCCTTTTCCTTCCACAAGGAGGATGGACAAGAACGCCACTTGCGCCTTGGGAGTGGCTATAGCTAGCTGATCTGGGTTAAGCCAGAATGCTAAAAAAAATCACTTTAAATTTCAACATCATGCTGGCTCATGAAGCATATCACTCCTTGTTGATTTACAAAAAGTTCCTGCCATTCTGGTTTGAAGGTAGGTTGGAAGTTGGGATATTTAGATCAAGATGGTGAGCAGCAGAACAAGCATGTGCTACTGTATCCTTGGATATATTTGCCTCTTGGACAACAAGTGTTCTAGCAGCAAGCATGTGCTACTGCAAAATTCCCGGGGTTAAGCTAAGTTCACCTCACAACCTTCTCTTCTAAGTGTAGAGTTCTGGAAGGATGAACGGGGTCTGATGGAGAGGTGTGGGAAGTCTGAGCAGCTGCTGGAATGGGTAGGAAGCAGGTCTTTTAGGATAACTTGGCCAGGCCACTGAATATATATATACAAATTCATAGGATCAGGTTCAGCCTGCTGCAGAGAACCAGATCCTCTGCAGAGGAGAGAGGGGGGAAAAATCCATTGACATGCTGGCTTTTACTATTGGCCTCTGGGCAGTAGTGATAACAGCTCTTCCATTACCCAGTTCTGACCTTATTCTTCACTGTTACGGAACTTTGTGTCATCATTTACATCTCTGCCAAGGTAGTATAAAATATTACCATTCTGGTGCATTGGTGTTCACAATTTCCTTTTCCTCAGGCCTCCACAGCAATCTGAAACCAATGATTCAGGGGACAGCGGAGCATGCTTCATTACCTAATCCAGGTCCCGTCCAGTTCTGCCCAAAAGATTACAGTGACATATTCCTACTTCTATATTTCTATATCTGGGAATTCTACCCCGAAAAAATGTTTGGTCTGAGAACAAAAAAGATCTATTTTCAAAATCTAAATGCAAACATTGCTGGACTGTCAAAGATTTGGAAACAACAACTCCAACCATCCCTGAGAAATGCAGATATCTCACCTACAAATCAGACCATATTTGTTTTGCAATTTGAGTGACTCAGACACATAAATATTTTAGGTTTAATTCAATTGCTTCTCATGCAGTCAATGAGTCACTGCTTCTCTGATATCTGAGAAGTCTCACTAGGGGAGGTCCTGGAAATGTGTTATGGCTCCCAAGTGAGTTCCCGCCAGAGGGTCTGAACTTCTTTTTAAAAGATATTCATTTATTTTGCTTTCATACACTCAAAATATATGTAATATCCTTGGATACATTTGCCTCTTGGACAACAAACAATCTGGCAGCCAGAAAAAATGTTTGCTTTGTAAACAACAGCATTTTCATATGAAGACTGCTACTTTAGCAACAGATACCATCATGAAAAAAAAATTAAGGTTATAAAAGAAATAGAATCCTTAAAGCTTTTCTCTAAGCATTTAGAATTATCTGATGGAAAAGTATACTTGCTCTAATTCATCAAGTTCAGAGAACCTGACTCAGAATAAATGGATGATTCAATAAATATCAGAGCCTTTGATTGAGCTGGTTAATCAATGTTATGAATCTTTGATTCTTGTATAAATCCAGACTTTTAAGGATATGGAATATAAAGTTTCTAAAAAAGCACTAAGTTAGAAAAAATAACATACCTATCATAGGCCATAATCAGAAGTGATACTAGTTACAAATTGAGATGGACAGCAGGCGGCAGCTGTAGAGAAAAAGCAGCTAATGTGAAGGTGTAATGTAAAAACGCACCCCTTCCACACACACCGTATCTGACTGTTGGCTGCCTCCTGCTACTGCACTGCCCTTCTACCCCTTAGCATATAGGTACACTAACCTACCAATTTGTGTCATTTCTACATTTATCCCAGAGAGCGCAAAGCACATGGAGCCAGCTTGGGAAGAAACAGCTGAGTGCTAAATTCAGTCCTGATGTGAGCAGGTGGAATTCCTCTGACCTCAGGTCCGAATCAGTCAGCTATGGGTTCAAGGTAAATATGTTGCATTCATGGGAAAAAAACCAAACAAAAACAACCCTAGAGTGTAAATTGCCATACTGCAGCACTAAGGGATCAAAACAACAAAAACCTTCACAGCCTTGTGAGCTGAGCAGTCCCCAGGGGACTCCTGACCTTGGCCTTGCAGCAGGCCAACCAATTCACAGATGAACGGTAAGACTTCTTGACATGTCCTGACACAAAACAAAATCCCTAGGTCCCAAGCTATGAGTTACGGAGCTTGTGTAAATGAGCTTTCTCTTGCCTGTCCACAACAACTCCCAATTCTCAAAGAGAATATCTCCACACCTCCTAGAAGCAATATGAGATGGTTCACCTGTACTGTGCATCTGGTAGCAGGCTGCAATTGTATGTGGTTGACTGGGAAAAGGATGATAAACTCTTCCTAAAAATTACCATCTAACATCTATTGTTATAACATTCGGCTGTACATAATGTATGTGTGTACACACACAAACACACCCACCCACTGTGCATACAGACAGACACAGAGTGTCAAACTAGTTAGTGTTATTCTCAGCTATCCTAGTTGAAACAATAATATTTGCACAAGGGCCAGGAAAGAATAGTGTTGGGGGGCAGCTCCACGAGACTGTAATAGCTGTCAGGGAAAGCACTTTTTCCAGTGTACAACTAAATTCACGGGTTAGAGGTACAGCACAGACCGAAGAAAATACATTTGACAGAAAAATAGCTTCTTCAGCTGATACAGGGAGTGTGCGTATATACATACACAAACACACGTCTACATAAACACATATGTATATATTGCATCAAACTACACCGAGGACACTAATATTTCTTAAATAAGTATTCCAGACAAGAATTGCCACAGTTCATCTTAACTCTGTCCCATTCACATATGCACCGTGATGCAGTCTTTAATTACATGTTCACATTCCATTTCTCCAAGAATCCTACACTTCCTTCCGAAGCCTTAAATGCAAATATAAAGTTGTTTTCTTTCCAGTATTTTTACACTATTTCCATTGTCCTAATAGTCTGCCATTCTGAGCGGAGGGTAAATTCCTTCCTGCTCCTACATAAAGTTATCATTACACCTTGAGCTTGTGGGTAAAACCCACCAGCCAAACACCGGGAAAATACCTCTCCATCTAATATCTCATCTCTGTCCATTGGAGATATTTGTTTAAATAAGTTTGGCTTATATTTATATGACAAACCCCAGAGTTTTGAAAGGAGCTTATAATGTTGGATGCCCAGGTTTATAGACACTTAGGGTGACATCCTGGCCCCCAATGAAATTGATGGGGCCACAATTTTACCCTTTGGTCTGATTTAAGAGATGCTCACACACGTCTCCAAAATAGTTTCTGTGTTGGTCTGCAGGCATAGATACTATCGGTCAGTGCCTAAGATCTCACCTTCTGGAGTCACTTGATGAATCTGGACTCAGATTTAATTTAAAAAAAAATGTTTCTGGCTCTTGTAAATGCAAAGAAAAACTTGAAAACACAACAAAAGCATAACTGATCCCTGCCCAAGTCTGCAGACAGCCTGAAAGAATAGCCCCAGGAGGTGTGAACTTTCACATCTTAACTGTGAAAACTGCTGCCACCCTAAGCAAGAGTGAGGCTCTGGATTGCATTATTTCAACCCTCCTGGTACCTTCTTTATTTTTGTGTTGCGAGGCAAGTGTTGAGGTGATGGATGTGTGTGTGTGTGTGTGTGTGTGTGTGTGTGCGGGAGGGGGAGTGGGGAGAGGGAAGGGGATGGCTCACTCAGCCTAAGTGTGCCCTTTCAGAATGCTAAACTGAATAGAATTCTATACCAAGAGTCCAGCACAGCTTGAGTTTAAATGTCAGTGCTGTTTTTCATGTGCTTGTCATACTGGGTACTACACCCTATACCGCACCTCATCCTCCCCCCCACACCATTCCTCTTCACATTTAGTCAAGATATCTACAGCGGGTCCAGCAGATACTGTAAACTCAATGATTTTCATATGGACATTCCATGAGCAACTGCACAGACACAGAACTATTTCATGCCATAGGCTCCTGGAATGTAGCAGCTAACTGTGGATGCTAGACAGATACATTTTATCACTGGTGTCAAATTTACTAAAAAATTGCCACAGAATTCCTTTAACATTGGCTGCAATTTTGAGTCCTGGAAAGCATCAAGGGAACACAGGGGGCCTAGTCTGAGGGATTTGTCTCCCGAAGTTGGAGCTGTTATGGGTGATGGAATGTGCTTTTCAAACAATTCAATTGAAATTAAGATGATCTCACTGAAACAGAAACTATTTTTTTCTTTCCATGTCATGTGAATAAGATAAAATTGGGTTTCAAGGGAAACAGTCCATTTTGACTACTTTGTTTCACTAATCTAATTTACAGAATTTCACTGTATATCCAGCCACATTGACAAAGGACCCAATTCAATGAAATCACATCATCACTTAGAACCCATACAGTACTGGAGAAATGCCTGAAAATAATTGTCACCATATAAACAAAACTAAAACATTGCTAGTTACAAGCGACTGTAAAAGAAACACACATATTCCTTTAAAATTATGTGATATCTAACCACAAATAATCAGTCACTTTTACCTCATAAAAGGAGTGATCAAGATCCTCATCTGACAGAAACAGACATTGGTCCACTGTCTATAATACAGATGCCCTGGTTTACACCAGCTAAATATCTGGCCCATTAACTAAAAGCTCATTTTAATAACATGATTACAAAAATAGTATTAAATAGAATGTATTTTTTATAAATAAAGTAAGAATCGGGATTTTAACCACTTTTGACAAGATTTAAAGCTCAGTAATCATTGAATTCTTCCTAATGAGAGTCAAAACCTGGCCAGCCCTTACACAGTCGTATAAGGGACTGGCGGTCACAAGGAGTTGATGCAAAGACAGTATTTACTTGAAGGACTATACTATGAGTGAGTTGCAATGAAATGGTCACAATTTTCCCATGCAAATTGTCTCAGCAACATAGAATCATAGAATATTAGGGTTAGAAGGGACCTCTGGAGGTCATCTAGTCCAACCCCCTGCTTAAAGTAAGACCAATCCCCAACTAAATCATTCCAGCCAGGGCTTTATCAAGCCTGACCTTAAAAACCTCTAAGGAAGGTGATTCTACCACCTTCCCAGGTAATTCATTGCAATGCTTGTACACCCTCCTAGTGAAAAAGTTTTTCCTAATATCCAATCTAAACCTTCCCAACCGCAACTTGAGACCATTACTCCTTGTTCGGTCATCTGCTACCACTGAGAACAGTCTAGATCCATCTTCTTTAGAACCCCCGTTCAGGTAGCTGAAAGCAGCTATCAAATCTCCCCTCAGTCTTCTCTTCTGTAGACTAGTATTAGTATTAGGCAGCCTGGGCAGAGAGAATGTTCAGAGATCTCACTAAGGGGGTGGGGCTTCATTAGGTACTGCAAAAAACAATCTTAGCAGATGCTTACTGGTCGTGCTCAGAAGTATTCTTAAATCACTTTATTATTCATTCTCTTCCCTCTCCCCACTCCTGACCATGCATCAAAAACTTGTGAATCACTTCCAAAACTTTACACAAGAACTTCACCAAGATTTTTGACAATGGATATCTAAAGTTAAGTCCAAAGTCAGACATTTAACTAAACAGAATGACTTTGAAAACTGCTAAGCACCCAATATCTCTGCTGATTTCTGTGGGAAAAGCTGAGTATTAAGCACTTCTGAAATTCATGACACTTTTTAATGTTCCTGAATATGAAAGTAGGGGGCTTTGCCTTCAGCATCTTTTTTTTTTTGAAAATCTTGATCGTCACCTAAAACTGACAGAAGAAAAGCAAGTCCTAGGATAATGGGAGGGGTTTCTTTTTAATAAAAAGTTGTGAGCGAAGAGATAAAGTTACAGCAGAAACTGTTTTCCAAACATAACTATAGCATTTGCTACCAAGCAAATGCTGTGGTAAATCATATCAACAAACAGAAAAATGAAATATGTTTAAGGCTCACATTTTAAGGCATTTGGCACCAAAACACAATGTACTGAACCATTCGACAATAACTTCCAATTAGGCTTGAGTTACAGGAAAGCAATATTTTAGATACATTACAATACAACCCCAATGTTTCTGAGACTATAAAGAAATTCTCAAATTCCTCAGGCATGGTTCTGATTCTTGTGCCTTGGGGAAGACATAAACCAATTGTTTTATGGTAAATCACTGAAGTCTTTAAAAAGCCTTGCTGGGGAACTGCTACTGCCATCTGTAATGAAACTGTATAGGCATAACTAAAATGGTACACAAGATATTCTTTCCATATAAAATAAAGACCTGCTGGGGTAATTCTTGTGAACCACCACCTGCTTCAGTGGTCTATTTGTTCTGTTAGCTTAATCATTGTTAGCTTCATGTAAACTTTTGAACATGAAATTCACTCACCTCGGTAAGTATTTTCAGATGTCTGCCTAGCCTTTCTCAGTGTATAATGCATGCATGGTCCTATATTTCAAAAGGAATGCATAAATGATAAGTTCTTCTTTAGTTTCAGTGCCATCTATAACAACTATTTTAAACTAGAATTTGGGGGGGAGGGGGTTCCTGAGGATTTGTTTTGAATTTTTTAAGAAGAGAAGAGAGGGATGCAGTTTGGAAAATGTATTTCAGAATTATCTTCATTTAGACCAGTGGTGGGCAAACTGTGGCCCGCCGGCCATTTTCATCCGGCCCATGAGCTTGGTTCGGGGGCATGGGTCAGAGGCCTGCGCTCCTGGCCCAAGAGCCAGGCCGGCCTGCCGCGGGTCCCCGCACTCCCGGGCCTGGCCCGGCCCGCACTGTCTAGTCAGTTCCTAAAAAGAAGGTGTGTGATCCTTGTAATACCTACAGAGAGCAGGGAAATGTGCCATTAGCTGACGGACATCTTATGTTGTTCCCACTAGGACCTCAAAGTTTTGACCATTCTACTGGATTCTATGGGCCCGTTTCTCAGCCTAGGTTTTGCCTCTTTTGTGACTCAGGAGGCATAAAGGGGTTGCAATCCATCTGAAAATGTCCCACAGAGAATTCCCTTATTAGGTGGGAAATCCCTGATTGAGCATCATATTGCAGTTAACCAGGGGCTAAATAGGACTTGTGAATGGTTCTCTCATTACAGTAATTGATTGCATTTCCTGAGTTACTTTACCTGACACAGAAATCCATTTCAAAAGTTATTTTTTCTCCTGCTGATAATGGCCCATCTACATTTAACAGCCCTCTTAAAACTGGTATGCTAATGTACATTTTTTTTCTCTTTCTTTCTGTGTGTATAAATGCATCTTACTTCTGTTCCATTCTGTGCATCCGATGAAGTGGGCTATAGCCCATGAAACCTTCTGCTGAAATAAACTACTTAGTCTCTAAGATGCTACAAGTATTCCTTGCTTCTTTATATCACAGTTAGGCTCTGTGCTATAGCCTCACTGGTGTCAGCATAATGGGTGTGTCAAGCGCACAAGGGGTTGTGGCATATCTCCTCCATGGCACCCATTCGCTCTTGCAGGGTCCATAAAAGAACCTGTCCTGCAAGTAGAATTTAAAAGTGGCATGGCAGCAGCATTAACAGGGGATGGCACTCAGAATCATGAAGCCAGTTCCTGGAACTGGTTCCCTGGTGCACTCCCTCTCTCTTGTGCTAACTGGGGTCTGGTCCCCACTACGGGGGGTGGGAGGGTCGACTGCAGATACGCAACTTCAGCTACGTGAATCACGGTGGCAGTCGGCGGCGTGTTCCCCCATTGACTCCAGCTTGCGCCTCCCGGCAAGCTGGAGTTCCGGAGTCGACGGGGGCGCCACGGACGATCAATTTCTCGCGTCTTCACAAGACGTGAGAAATTGATCACCAGAAGATCGATCACTACCTGCCAATTCAGCGGGTAGTGAAGACCAGCCCTGGAGCTCTGGCACATGAGAGAGATTAATCCAGTATAGTAAACTGGAAGAGCAGAGTGCCTCTTTATTTAACACAATTCAAATGTAAATAAGAGGAACACAGGCACATACCCTATGTGAAAACTAGGGGATATCCAGTATACCAGAGGGACAGAGAATTCCTTCCATGACCCAACATTGAACCCAGAACTGTTCTTTCTCACATGCCCCAAGTTTCTCATCCCTCCCTCACCCATTCAGATGCCTTAGAGATTTAAGTCTCTCCTTTCTCTGTGATTCCAGCACATGCAGTAGGATTTAAAAGCTCCCTACTTCACTAATGGGAAGTAACACTCTTTCCCCTCCCCATCCCCTGCCTTGGCAGCTCAGTGAGCATTACTTACACACCAGTTATCCCTGAATAACAGAAATGATAATGTTAAAAATCCTAGTGTGCAGTATGTAGTCAATACTCCACATATATCAAATCATTGCTAATAATGTATTTTTTAAGTTGATTGAAAAAAAGCTTTTTTTTAGTCAGAGAAATACCTTTTCTGACAGATAAAAATGCATTTTCAAACACTTGTATTCACAAATATGACCATAAGGAAGGAGAGAGATATTGCTGCTGAAAGTACAGCTTGTCAAATGATGGAAATTGTCACTTTTAATCCTGCTGATTATAGCTTTGCAATCACCAAATCAGGCAAAAAGCAAAATAAATCCTCTTTCAGCTTTGTTACTTATATGGGGCTCTCAAAAAGGTAGTGAATATTAAGTTCCAGCTGGCTACTAGGTCTTATTTATCAGATTATTTTATAGCAGTCTCAACATTATGAGGCACTGCATTTTGTTGATTAAACAGTGAACAGTTTACTTGCTAAGGCCAAAAGTCTTAACTGCTCCCCTCCTTCCGGCCCCCTGCAAAAGGACGCTGTTGTTTCTGTGCCTAGATATCTGTTTGAATGTATTTTCAAAAGATCAGCACTAATAATTGAAAAAATGTACGAGAAGTACATTAGAAAAACAGTATGTAGCCAAGATAAATAAGGATTTCTGTAAAGGCCTAATTATTTTCAAGCTATTCATAGTTGCAACTGATATCACTATCGTAAAAACACATAGGAGCACACAATTCTTTGGTCCATCAAATCTGATGTATGCCAACTCCCCAACCTAAAGCAGCCAGAAATCTGGTAAATCTAGCCTTCTATACATTTCCCCAGCATGAGGTTATGATTGGGGGAACCGAACACAGTTAAGGTGTCCCTCCAGCCTCGGGATATTTGGCTGTTGGCAGAAACCTGGGGCTCCTATTGGCAGCTGCTATGCTTCACGCTGGGAAGAGACTCAGCTGTAGGATAACCCTATTCTTGGTGGTGGTAATATTGGGAAAAATGGAGGGGGGGGGGGAGTAAAAATTGCTTATTGCCACATTTGATTCTCTCCTGCCCTCCCAAACTGCACTAAGTACATCTCAGATACAGCCCAATATCTGGGCCTATGGATGGATGGAAAATCAGTAGATAAGGTATAGTATACTGTGACTAGCTGCTTACTGATTTCTGACTCCACATACGACTGTAGTGTCAAACAAAAGTAAGAGATATTTTTACCTCTAGACATTTTTGATCATCATAGCATCTAGATAAACGATTATTTGTTTCTTTCTCAGGGACAACTATTGCAAAGTGCTCAGATCCTGGTTCTTTGGTTCCAAGAGAGAGCATTGTCATGTTATTTAGGATATGGTTTATAAGGAGATTGCTACATAAATGTTGTGCAGGAGTCCCTGCACTCAACACACAAAGGCTAGCTCAGCCTTACCTCAAGCCCTGCTGAACATGACTGACACAGCGGGAGTACAGAAAGGTAAGATGTTCTGAGTGGGCAATGTAGGCTACTAGATCTTTATCTTGAGAAAATACACTTTTAAGGGGCAGTGGTCAAAAAGCCCAATCTTGCTGAGATGCCAGAATATTTTGGAGAAAATAACACACACCAGCATATTTGCCTTAAAGGGTTTAAAATAATCAGGGGGGCAGGAACCCATTCTGATAACAGAAGAGAGAGCTCTACCTCTTCTCTCTATGTTGAGTAAGGGCCACCACCCTATAGCTCTCCCTCTGTGCTTGGCTGCTGTGGTGTGAACTCCCTTTCATGTTTCAATCTGCTTTAACCATTGGCTGAACACACGTTGAGGCACTCAACATTTTGGTTAAGTTCTCTGTTCATGGAGCACCTCTGAAGTTCTTGGATCCATCAGAGCCTGGTAGTAGAAAGTCTGATTATTTAACTTGGTCTCTCAAGCCCAACATGCCTGCTGAGATAGTGTCTTCCCATGAGAACACGAGCCCAGATATTCAGCCCCAGGATGTTCAGAGAGTTCAGGGCAACATCTCTATTTTTGTGGCACATGACTGAACCAGACCCAGATGATCTTCCACATGAGATCTGCTAGTTTAGTTTGCTCTATGAGATCAACAGATATACAAGTTTCATTAACAGCCCTGATGAAGAAGTCACTGCTGACTGGTAGTCTTGTAGATGACCAGAGCTACAGCATTTTTAAGGTTGCAAAGCACTTTCTAGACAGTTAATCCTCGCAACAGGAGAGGAAGGATGGTTGAAGTACTCTGGGCACTAGTCTAAGATCAGGAGTTCTATGTGCAAGTCCCTGGTCTGCCACTGCTTTCCTACATGACCTAGAGCAAGTCCGTCAGGGTATATCTATACTGGAAAAAAACAACACATAAAACAAAACAAAAAGCATGGCGGTGAGTCTCAGAGCCCAGGTCACCTGACTCATGCTCATGCTATAGGGCTAAAAAGAGCAATGAAGACATTCCTGCTGGATCAGGAGTCCTGGCTCTGAGACCCTTCCCACCTGCCAGATCTTGGAGCCTGGGCTCCAGACTGAAGAGGAACATCTACACTGCTAATTTGAGCCCCATAGTGTGACCCAGTCTCTGAGGGTTTTTATTTAGTTCATTATTTATTTATTACAGTGTACACATACCCTTATATGCGCTGGACCCAATCGGCAAAATAAGGATAAAAGCACTTCCCTGCTTCATAGGAGTGTTGTGAGGACCAACACTGTACAGGTTGTGAGCTTTCAGATACTAGGGTAATGGGGGCCATATGAGGATCTTACATAGATTTCACAGCCCAAACATAGGTGTGCGCACAGGGTGTCTCTCTCTCAAAAAAAGTGGCTTTTAATGCAGAGTGCGGCACCTTTAAAATAAATAAATAAATAAAATTCTCTGGGTGCACACCCTACTGAAATGTGCTGCGCACTCCTATAAGCCCAACATGGTAACTAATTGTAAGTAGTATTATATCTACTTTACAGATGGAGAGATTGAAGCAGAAAGGATTTATTTTATTTTTTAAACACACACACACACACACAGATATTTACAAAGTGTCTCAATTTTTGTTGTTGCTGAAAACAAGGAAAGCAAATACAGAAATAAATGTATACATTAAATAATCTCCTCATAGTTAAGAAATTATCTCTGAAAAGAAAGAATAAGTGAATGTATAAATTAATACTCCATTTCTACCCCTCCTTTCTTCTGAGAGGGTCCATTAACTGTCAATTATATACACAATTCTAGTTATATTTTTGTTTATTGCTTTTCAGCAACTCTGTAATCCTAGAAGATGAAAATATTTTCCATTTGCCACAGTGACACGTGCTATGGAAAGAAAACATGAACAGCTGCAGGCCTTCCCAGTGATGGTATCAGATAACATTTAGTTCAAGATTCCAGCCTAAAAAGAAAGGGAAGATCTTCCATTTGGTCCCTTGGAATGAGATCCCAGAGAGCTCAGTGCTGGGGCTAGCCCATTGCGTGCCACATTGTAGTGGGCAGCAGGTTTAAAACAAATAAAAGGAAGTTCTTCTTCACACAGCGCACAGTCAACCTGTGGAACTCCTTGCCTGAGGAGGCTAGGGCTATAACAGGGTGTAAAAGAGAAGTGGATAAATTCATGGAAGTTAAGTCCATTAATGGCTATTAGCCAGGATGGGTAAGAAATGGTGTCCCTAGCCTCTGTTTGTCAGAGGGGGGTGATGGACGGCAGGAGAGAGATCACTTGATCATTACCTGTTAGGTTCACTCCCTCTGGGGCACCTGGCATTGGCCACTGTTGGTAGACAGGATACTGAGCTAGATGGACCGTTGATCTGACCCAGTACGGCCTTTCTTATGTTCTTATAGCTGCTGGCCTTTCCAGTGATGGTATCAGATAAAATTTAGTTCAAGATTCCAGCCTAAAAAGAAAGGGAAGATCTTCCACTTGGTCCCCTGGAATGAGGTCCCAGGAAGCTCAGTGCTGGTGCTAGCCCATTGGGTGCCCTAAGCAGGAATATTTCCTTTCCTCCCCACACAACACACAATAAAAAGTGAATAGGGGTATGCCCCCTTCGAGTTGTTTGTATATGCATGGGAAGAAAGATGTTTTTTGAACATTTTATGGTCATTGACAATCATGAGCTCCAAATTTCTTTGTTTGTTTATGCCTAGCATCAGCTCTTGGGGGGCTGAACTGGAACCAAGCGCCTCAAAATTAAAACGCTCTACAGATTTTTCTGCCAAGGAATTTTTACTAATACAGAATCTCCACATTTTAACATTATTGACCCATAACTCATTGGCTTTAAGCCAGCTACATGTGTTGAGAGTGAATGCTCGAATTCAGCTTTCTCTTTTGCTGTTAAACAAACCTTTCACAAGGCCAGGGTGTAAGTCAATGAACGTGAGGTGTTGAAACCTGTTGCCATCCCCTCAGTGGGGAACTTACAATATTTATCAATGATATATGAGGTCTATAAAAAATAAAATATCATTATTTAGGGTGTTTATTTTAGCTTGTTTCTGGGAAGCATTGGTGACCTTACAGAAGCACTTCACTGGAGGTCATTATTTAGACTAAACTCCAATCACAGGAAACAAAGAGCTCTATTCATAACAAAACTAAGACAGCATAAATATTCAGAGAAGAAGAGAGCAAGTCTTTTAAAATATAGACTGAATGAGACTGTAATTCAGCGAGATCCTATTTGAAGAAAGGATCCCTGTTCAGCAAAGCATTTAAGTGCTTTAATTTTAAGCATGTGCTTAAGTCCCATGAAAGTCAGTAAGACATAAATATCTGTTTTAATCCTTTCTTGAATTGTGACTAGAGTCCCTTCTCCTCTGCAGAAATGAGAACTATTTGGATACACACAAGGAAGATAGAGAAATGGAAAATACCTATAATATCAAGTCCACCACCAGCTGAAAAAGGCAAGAGATAGAGGACACACCCAATAATAATCTACTGAGTCTGATACCTACTACATATGCTGTTAGCCAAATGACAAAGAAGGAGCACCCTGCTCCAAAGGTGGTCACGCCTGATGCTCTTAGGGCTTGAATTTTCACCCACAGAATCAACACTAAAGCTCCCATTGGTCTGGCACTTCAAGCAAAAGATGCTCTCTGTTATAACAATCAACTGCACTGAAAAAGTTGAATAAAGGGTAAAAAAAATTATATGAACACCAGAACACTAACCTTCTCCCTTATGTTTTGAGGGCTAAATGTGCATCCTATAGACTAACACCTCTAAATGTCACATTGCACACACTAATTTGGAGTCAAATGTTCTCCTATGCTGCATGGGACAGGGAACGAAGAAGTAAGCAACACAACTGCAAATGGCCAGAAACTTGTAGAATGGATTAGTGGTTATTATACAGAATTTATCTCCACCGATGGCAGACATAAGGAGGGTACTTAGGAGAATAGTTCCTGAGATAAGGAGGGCAATCTTGTGATTAAGGCCATGTAATGGGACTCAAGAGACCTGAATGAAATCTTTGGCTTGGACATCGACTTTCTGTGTGCCCGTGCACAAATCACTTAGTCTCTCTGTGTGCCTCAGTTCTCCAATGTAAAATGGGAATGATAACGAGAAGATTGAAATATTTTCCTCAAAACGATATTTTTTAAATCAAAAGTAGTTTTTTGACCAATTTCTGGTAAAATTTCATTTTGTTCCAAATTTGCTGGGGGTTTTTAAATGAAAAATTAAAATGGGAAACGTGTTGCTAGCTATTTTTGCTTGTTCTTTTTCAATTTTATTTCTATTGAAAAATGACTTTAACTGAAGACAGTTTTTGAACATCAAATTTTATTTTCATGAGGGGTTTCAATATATATTTTAAACCTTTCCCATGAAAAATTACTACATATTTCAGCCACCTCCTAATGACAACCAGGTTTAATCTCCTCTCCTTCCTGCATGCTTTGTTAACATAGGGCTTTGTCAGGGCTTTGGAGCACAGGCTGTCGGTTACTCACTAGGTCTACTTTTGATTCCCAGCTCACGTGGACATATCTGCTGTAGTTCTGCTTGAGTTATGAGGTCAGAATGAGGCTCTCTATTTTGCAAGGAAGGAAGGAATCTTACAAGCCGTTTTGGGCTAAGCTGGTTTCTTTATTTGAAAGTGAGTGAAAAGCAGAAAACTGTGAAATTCTTTCATACTTTACCAAACAATGCCAAAAAATGAAGCAATTACTTTCTAATTTGATCCTTATAAAAGAATGCCATTCTGATCTGTCTAAAAGAGAAATCATCAGAATCAACAGGAAAATTCCATTGGGGGCACCGGAAAAACAGTTTTTGAGGCATATAAGATTGAATGCTGAGAAACCTGGTGATCAAGCCAACCAAATTTCATTGTATACATAAAATGGACAAAGTTGAAAGATCAAAAGTCGATAATGCTAGTGTCCACCTCTTCCCCTCCGCCAAGAAGTCTTAGCACAGAGGGCACTAATATTAAACATGAATCCCATTTCAGTCAGATAAAGTAAAGAAAGATTGTAATTTATCCTTCATTTGTCGTGTAGAATTACTACATGTAAATGTGGATTTCTAGATATCCTTGAATCCATTATGTATGCTAACATGATTAGCCAGCATTACTCTGCCATCCAGAAGCAGTGTAATATGCAGTATGACCTGAGAGCTCTCCTGGGAGCCAAGAGGTCTAAGTTGACGCATACATGATTTCAAAGCAATTCTTGGCACAATTAAGTGCTTGACCTGCAAGACAAACAAGCGTATCATTTAATTAATTGCCCAGCTCTTTTGAACAGTGCTGTTCATTTTCTCATAACTGCATGATGATTCAGTGCTGCTAGTTCTTATGGAGATGATCTGAAAGTTTACACTTTAAATGGCCTGATGGTTAATCAGAATGGCTACGTTTCATGATGCCATGATCAAACTCCAACCTTGATGATTTTTAAAAACAATATTTCGATAACAACAAAGCAACAAGGACAGTGCCAATGGTGCCTATTTTTCTACAGAGATGAGTTTTAGTATGTCTGAATCATTTGGCCATCTGCATGGAAAATGAAATGTAGATTTTAAAATCTCTATATATAAAAGTCAAATGGTGTATGCGTATGTGCGTGTATGTATGTTCCCTTACTCCTTCCACACCGTTTGAGCTAGAGACTTGAAATTGGTACAGTTATAGGCTTTAGGGTCCTAACCAGGGTATTTTTCAATTTTTCAAATCTCACCTCTTACACCCTCTAGGGGTGAAATTCTTTAAAGCCCATTAACATCAGCTGGGTAGCAGGTTAAGAGCTGCTGTTCTCTGTGACATAGTTATGATGTAATAATACCCCCCTCCAACGGACCCCGCACTCGCTCTGCTCTCTCACCCCTACCCCCCCACTCCAACGCCCCCCCCACTCACTCAGCTCTCTGCCCTCTCCCCCCCTCCAACGGACCCTGTGCTCGCTCAGCTCTCTCACCCCTCCCCCCGACTCCAACGCCCCCCCCCCACTCACTCAGCTCTCTCCCCCCTCAGGTAAGAATAGAAAAAAATTAAAATCCCCCCCCCAACGGCCCCTGCACTCGCTCAGCTCTCTCCCCCTCCCCCCCACATCTAAATGCAAGAGAATGAAATTAATTAGACAAAATGAGACTTCTGAACAAAATTTGTATTAATAAAAAACATTGTAGTCTTTTTACATCCCAGTTTCCAATTACAAATACCCCGAGCAACGCCGGGTATTTTTGCTAGTTATTTATACAGCAAGATGTGAAATATATTATTCAACATTACAAAATATTTTCCAAGCCATTCAAGGATCCCAGTCAGCAATACAAGTTAAGGAATATAAGTCAAAACAGGAACAGATTAATTAAAAATGTATTCCTTTATTCATCATGTATGTGTATCCATGAAGACAAGAGAACCATTTGGGGAAAGACATCTTACCACAGCTTAAGAGCAAGCAGCCAATAATTTATTCATTGATGATTTATGAACCTTTTAGCAGAATATCTATAATTGTCTACAGTGCTCTTCCCCCACCCCTATATTTATATTGCACATATGTATTATGCATGTGTGTCTGGATATTCTCAATTTAACCTAAATACATCTGTAAACCTGTTATAAATATTAAAGTATTCATGACTTCCCAAGCATGGTTTTAGTGGGTAAATGCATTTGAATATCTATTAATGAATGTGTTATATACAAAAGGAAACATACTTGCCATAACAATTGCAAGTATAGTATATCTTTTCAAATCATGGATATGGCACATAAGAATAGACTGATATTTCCCCATCTTTATGTGTGTCAAACATTTCTCCATGAAATGCCTGAATTTCTTGTTTGTATTGGGCCCAAAGTACAATACATTTACAAACAGAGAATCCAAAGTTCTTTTGCAAGTTACTGTGTCATTTCAACACGTTTGCTACACTGTTCTTTCAATACTTTACATTTACCATCCAGACTGGTGGGCAGTTTACAAACATATTGGTATGGAATGGTGTCCCTAGCCTCTGCTTGCTAGATGCTGGGAATGCATGACAGGAAGTGGATCACTTGATGATTCCTGTTCTGTTCATTCCCTCTGGAGAACCTGGCATTGGCCACTGTTGGAAGACAGGATACTGGGCTAGATGGACCTTTGGTCTGATGCGTATGGCTGTTCTTATGCTTGGTTCTTATTTGAACGTATTGAGATGACTTATGCAGCAGCAAATGCTGTTGGTTTTTTTTTCAGTTTGCCAACCTAATGAATGCTTTGGAGAATGTATGGATATAATTTTGCAGCATCAAGAGGATTAAGTCTGCTTTAAATGAAATATTGTCTAGGGGTCTTCCAAAGGCTATTTTCAAGGTTCTGTATGTACACATACCGTACTATTCACATTAACTGTCTGAAATTATAGTAACAGTTACATATTTTATGTCAAAGGAAATGCTTCCCTTGCATTCAATGAAATGGACGGTCTGTGGCTGGATGTTTTCATTCTCAGGTTCCCATGAATTTTGTTGGTCTTGTGTGTTTTTGCCCTTGTTATTCTTTCCATCAATGCAAATACAAAAGCATTAGTTCTTCCCACTTGTATAAAGCAAAAGTAATTGAATATTTCTGAATCAAAATATTTCATATGTTAAGGAACCCAAGTTTTGGAGATCTTGCCCTTTACACAGTCAAATTAAAGAACCCAACAATTATGGCTGGCTTGGTCTCCCGCTCCCAAATTCCCCCAAAAGGGGAGGTGAGTCCCATCTGTGTCTTGTTTTACTTGGCTATTTAAACAGGTAACCTTTTTCTGGCATGACTGTTTTCTAAGTTATCATGGCTTTACGTGGTTTAGATTGTAAACAGGGAACCAGTCTTTGACATACTTCATAAAACACATGCACTTTTATGGCACTATATAAATAATCGATCATTTATAACACCAGAGTTATTCGTTTTTCTAACTTGTTTTTTTAGTACAGCTCAGCAGACCATGCACGCTCAGTGATGGCCTAACATAGGATCCATCCTAGCATCAATCTTGTTTAATATCCACACCAATGACCTACCCTGACTATCATCCACCACAGGTAGTGTATATGCTGATGACATTGCTCTGATCACAGAGGCATTGGATTTACTTAACACAGAACAAATTCTAACCAAGGACCCTAAAATTATGTCAGAATATTTCTTAAATTGGTGGCTAAAACCAAACCCCACTAAGACCATCACATCAGCATTTCATCTAAGTACATCATTTTCTGTGACCAGCAGATAAGACATGATCCTACCCAAAATATTTTGGTCTGACATTAAACCAAACCCTCGCATACCAACAGAACCTGAAAGAAATCCATGACAAAATAAAGATACACGTAAACCTCACCCAGAACAACTTGGAAATTGATGCAAAAATTCTATGGACCTCCTTACTGGCACTTTTCTACTGTGCCTTAGAATACTGCTCATCTGTCTGGACACAGTGCCCACATATCCTTGTCGATTCTCAACTTTACAACATCATACATATTATTACAAGCACAGTTAAGTCAAATGTGGCTTCCTTTACTGGCACAAATCCACCCATCCCAAATTTGTCACTACATCAGGATTATTCAGGAATTCCATCACATTTGAGGGATAAAGATCTTCCAATATGTGAAAACAAATTATATATTGAGATTTCAGCTCAAATCTAGAAAACCTTTTTGGCTTGCAGTGCAAGTGCTCAAGGACTCAGGGTTTCCCCCCAAAGATCAATGGTGGGCAGTGCGGAAGGACAACAATGTCCGTAATCAAAACACCTAATCAAGGATCCACCGAAGAATCCAGTGGCTTTTCACTCTCTCTGAAAATATGGTGCACTTTGAGCTGCATTCACACATCATATGGCAGATGTGCCTATCTTCTCCATAAATGGGAATGAAAATATAATCCTATTGGTGTCTGCATAAGCAGACTTCAAACTATAGAACAACTAATCAACTAGTGTCTCAAAGGATCATATCTGGGTGGCGTTTCTGCCATCCACTCTGAATCACCTGAAGAAATCAATTGGCTCTCCCAATCTAGACTTGGACAGCTAACATTGCTCCTTTTAAGCCATATGAAACAAATAGTAGTACAAATGAATTAGTTTTGCTCATATAGTACATTTTGTGCCCCAAACACATTCTAGAAGACACGGTATCAGAATCACAGAGTGTCTTTAAAGAACATTACAGGAATGTGATAGCCTGCAGCAACTAATACAAATCATTTTACACAGTGATATAACAGAAATGTGTCAGGAAATAGAAAATTTGCATACACTTTCATAGATGGAAGAGGTTGACAGGACCTTGAAGCCCAAATATTTTCTCTCTTTATATCTCAGAATCCTTTGTCCTTAGCAGCATTCCAGTACTCAGAGAAGGGAAGTAGTCAAAAAATGTTCCAATCATCTGAGTATTTAGCATTTACAAAGCGCTTAAGATTTTCTAAGTACTGTACACAACTCTAGGATCAAAATGTTCAAAAATGCCCTTCAAAGTTGAGTGTCCAAATTGAGACACCTTCCAGCTGATTTTTAGAAGCTCAGCTCCCACCAAACTCAAATGGTGTTGCAAATATTTTACATTTCTGAAAACGAAGCCTAGGATGTGTTTATACGGACATCCAAAATCAGAGGCCACTTTTGAAAATGTTGGTTTAATTACCTGGAAGAGTAAACCTCTTTTACTTGCAATTAAAGTAATCATCAAAAACAGGAGACACCATGGTCCCACAGTTTTTTTAGCAAGAATATGTAAGTTTGCATGTAAGGGATGGTCAGGACCCAAGAACATTTAAAGGAGACAGAAGCAGCAATATCTCCAGTGAAAATATGCCTGGCCTCTTAAGGCAGTTCTAGATTCCCCACCACCATCATAGCTGTATAATCATAAGCCTTATCATCAGAAGAGGCAGGAGAAAATCATTTAGCTGCCATGGTTGCTTGTCTTTGCGTCTAAAGGATCTAATATATCTAGAAATATAGCAATTAGAGACAGAAAGGAAGAATTCAGGGATGCATTGAGAGATAAGTCCCTCTCTTCAATGGTATGTACTAGCAATCAGAAATATGCATTAGCAATAGAGCCAATTGACTGATGGCACATAACTCATCCATATTCATCTGTCAACTATTGGACAGGCTTCTATTGATTTGTACAGGTCACCGAACAACATTTTGGCAATCCTGCATCACACAAGGAAAGGGGAGAATCGAATAGTGACAAGTGCTCCATACATTTCTGCCTAAATCAGAGGAGAAAATGCAGAATTTTCTCCCTCTTATAACCTAGGGATCATTGCAATAATATACAAAAAAGTGGCTGCCTACATATTTTATAAACAATCTATTTACAACATGAATTTACTTTTATAAGAATTTAAGATTAAATATGACATTTACTCATTGGCAATTATCACATGTATTGGGAATCATATACAGCTATTTTGGTTGTTTCTTGTCTGTCTAAGTCAGGGGACCAAGTTGTATACTGTGGAACCTGACAATGAAGTCCCTAGATGTCCCCATCTTTTACAGTAGTTGTGGCCGAGTGGTTAAGGCAATAGATAAGAAATCCACTGGGGTCTCGCCGCGCAGATTTGAATCCTGTCAACTACAGGCTGTAATTTTAGCCCCCATATATAGCTCAGTGGTTTGAGCATTGGCCTGCTAAACCCAGCTTTGTGAGCTCAATACTTGAGGAGGCCATTTAGGCATATGGGGCAAAAAATGGGACTGGTCCTGCTTTGAGCATGGGGTTGGACTAGATGCTCTCCTGGGGTCCCTTCCAACTCTGAGATTCTATGATGAAGGTATGGGAACTGGAAGAATAGAAGTCTTGACATGCAATGGCACATCTTGAGCCAATTGGAAAATCCATTTCTTTGTTTGATGTTAAAAAGGAAAGTATATGGGAAAATATATTAATTGGTCCTAGAATGACCCAGACCATTTCATGAATATGCACACCACTCCCCCATAATTTACGATAAAGAAAATGTTTGGTGCATTAGTCTGTTTATTTTTTGGCACTTAGGAAGAGGCTAAAAGAGCATATGGTTGTGGGAAGGGAACCCATTTAATTTAATCCTGATTTGTAGGTTACATTTGACTGGATGTTTGTATAAGAGTGGCAGATTTCCATTCTTTCACCTTTGAAAAATGCAGAGAAAAGTAAACATATTGAATGTACTAGCTTTTGCTATATGTGAATTATCCTCCAGATGACATTCTCATGAACAGAACATCTGTCTAGGTATTTTTATGATCCTCATCACCATAGTATGTGAATTAAACACAAAACATTAATGTCCTCTGGATTAAGAACTATATTGTCATCCCCAATTTTCAGACTGGAAACTGATGCACAGAGATAAAGTGACTCGCCTAAGATCATACTGTTATTTTACTGCAGAGCAGAACTTCAATGAAGATGTCCAGAATCCAAGTCAAGCGCCTTATCCCTGAGACCACACAAAGCACTGATAGGGGACTATGCTCCCTAGACTGTCCTCGCTCTACTTCCTAATATCACTAGTGCTCAGGCAACAATTAGTCTTCATTTTTAATTCTGAGGGAAACAACGACTAACTGTGGGCATATTTATAACAACATACAAACATACTGCTTTGTACTTCTATGCATATGGGGTTCTCAAAGCACTTACCTACATTAATGAATTACAATAATTAAAATGAATTACTTTACAACCTTCACTACAGTTCACATCATTCTTAGGTCTGCTGAGTCCTAAGGTTGAGTGGAATCATTCTCATTAACTCCAGAGTGGGAGGAGGCAAATTCTCTGTTGGTGTTCCTCCATAGCGGGGTTTCTCAAACTAGGGGTCGCACGTCCCCTCTTCCCCCCGGGGGGGTTGCCGAGCACTCCCCGGGAGGTTGCGAGCTCCTGCTGCTGCTGAAAAGCCACCAAATTCATTAGTTCCACATTTGGCGGCTATTTTCAGCGGACTTGCCGAGCGCCTCCGAGTGCGGACATGCAAAGGTCGTGCCAGGCCTGAGAACAAAAGAGGGTCACGGTGTCAAGAAGTTTGAGAACGGCTGCTCCATAGCAATAAACAGATGACATAAGCAGAGAATTTTGCCTGAAATGTCTAAACAAATATTAAAACTTGGATTTTCAAAACAGCCTAAGGGAGTTGAATGTGATATGATTTGGACACCTAATTACCTTAGGATCCCTAGAACATACCTGTCTAAAGTTATTTGAGATACAGAAAAAAAATACTACAAGGGCACCAAAACTGAGCACCTGTGGACTGATGCATACAGTATAGTTGTAGCCATGCCAGTCACATCATATTAGAGAAAAGGTGGGTGAGGTAATACCTTTGGACCAATTTCTGTCTCTCTCACCAAAAAAAATTGGCCCAATAAAAGATATTACTTCATCCACCTTGTGTCTCTCTTATGGACTGAATAATGCTTTACTTTAAACATACAACAAACTACAAAACATAGAAACTATTATAGCCATCAGCTTTTAGGAAAACCTTACAAGTCAGTAAATCCCTAAGTCACTCAGGACACTAAGTGCATGTCTACACTACCTCACAGCATGGACTACGGGGCTGTAAAGAGCAGTGTGCATTGCAACTCCCCTCTGTGGAGGCATGAACTAAAAGCTTCCAACTTCACATTAATGTAATCCTGTTTGAAAAGGACAATCTTAAGGCAGTGCTTAAATTGTAATGATAGAAGTTCCGGGACTCAAGCAATATTTTTACATTCATAACTGATGTAGCAAACCCAGAGGTGCTGGGGCTCAGCCCTAGCAAGCGTGGGTACAAATTAAGCACTGCATTAATATGAACTAGGAACCTTTTAGCTCATGCCTGCAGCATCTACACAGGTGAGTTGCAGCATAATGCTTTGTTGTGCACTGATATTCACACCCCCATAGTCTGAAAAGTGGGGTGGTGTAGATATGCTCTTACGACCTTGGATTTTCAAAATTCAACAAAACTTAAGTTGCTAAAGGATAGATTTTCCAAAAGCACAAATATCTGGTGAGTGCCTAAATCCCAGTGACTTTTACTTAGGTGCTTTTGAAAATGTTACCTGACAATATTATATATTTTTCCTAGCAAATGTGCTGTATAAAGCTTAACTTTTCTTAATTTTTTTTGTTCTTTGTTGTAACCCTGCACAACCTGTATAAGATCTGTACTTAAAAACCAAAATCATGTCTATTGAAACGCCCCTATAAATTAAACAAATAGAAATCAATCTTTTCCAGTCAGGATATTTAACTTTTTTAGTATGTCCCACCCCAAAAATGTGCCATGATTTATTGTTTCACGGGGCTTGTGCATAGAATTGCTAAATTCAATATACATTATTTCAGTTTCAGTGTGTTTCTGGCAAACATTTTAAACTATTTTTTTTTCCTACTGAGCTATAACTCACTGACTAAAAATCCTCAATAAACTAAGCTGACTGCCATGAAAGAAAGCAATCAATCATATTGACTAGCATTAACAAAGACCAATGCCATTATAATTGCATGCATAATCACTTGGATTTTTCAAGTGATTTTCTAGGGCAGGGTCCTGATCTATGCTTGGTATGAGTTGAATTGCCAAGCATACTTATAAAAAATAGTTCAGATAAATCTCACTTTATATCAAAACACAGGAAAAACAGGAGGAGATGCTGAAGTTTTCTTTCAAAACCTGTCTTGCATCAAAAGATAGTTAATTTATTCCTCTGGGGTCTTAGGTCAGTGTTGCTCACCATGAAAGTTGAGCATTCTAATACCTTAACAGCTGTCAATTCTCAGACATTAGACTCACAGAAAGTGCCAGCCAACTAACTGCCAGTATTAAAAAAAGGTAAAATGCATAACGTACCTGGGTGAGGAAAATATATTCCCTTTCACTTCTATAAATAAATACATACATTTTGCAAATGTCTAGAGTTTACCACTGTTGGTGATATTTCACTGACATACCTGCATAATCCCTTTTGTAGAACCAGTCACACAGCTGCTTAAAAATGACTTTTAATATTCTATGTACAGCTGCATGAATTTTCAGTTTGCTAACCTTTGTTCTACGTTTCACACTTCGACTCTCTTCACAAGCAATTTTAAAACTTGGTGTGATATTCTCAACTTGATGTGTTAGATGTTTTATATGTAAATCTTTCTGTGGGAAAAGATCCCTGGTTTCTCCATTATATAAGGCATGATACACTTGTTATTTTGTTGTGTCTGTAACGGACAGTGTTTTGCTTTTTTTTTTTATTATAGGAAAATAAAACTGCTTTTTTTCAATTGAGCTATACAAACTCACACAGCTATCAGGCATAACAAGTTAAAAATATGACTGGGTAGCATAAAAAAGCATTCTGTAGGGGTTATTGTTGAGACTAACAGCTATGAGAAGTACACATTTTTCACCAGATTCCCAGACAGATCATAAGATAATTTTTAAAAAAATCCTTTATGTAATTGAGACAATTGACCTAAATAACCCTGAAAAGACTAGTATTGTGTGCGGCATGTGTTTAGGGAGTTGAAATCCCCAAATATAATATAAGCAAGTATTTTAAGATAAAGAAAAAATCAGCATGTCAGCTCTTCACCGTATATCAAATAAGTCATCTTGCTTCCTTCTTCTAGCCCCATCCTTCATGGAGGGCTCCTTCCAGGAACTCCTACAGCCAGATCCTGGCCTAATACGTGGCCATTTTTGTGCTGCTCTGGAGGCTCCAAAGGATTGAAGGAGGGAATCCTTCTGTGACAGAGTTTGCACCATAGAGGGCATGTTGTGAGGTGTGGCCTGAGTGCTGCTGTGCTCTGGAGATCTTGTTTTCTGGGAACTGTTACCAGCCAAAGCAAATTAGAAAGCAAATTTAATTTACTGTGGGACCAGCTTGCAGCAACCCCAGGAATCAGGGAACCTCAAAGGTGGCTATAGCCCTGTTTTGTATTCAACTAGCTCAGCTCAGCTAGACCCAATGACTGAGGCTTTTGGATCTCTATGTAACTGCATGGATTATTTGGATCACTCGGATGTCTTTATTAATACAATATCAGGAATTTATCTTCAAAAATCAACAGCCTTAATAGATTAGAGGTGAATAAGTAGAGGACATTTGGACAAGACCGAATGGAAACCACTCCTACGGACCATGAAATGATGCCTGACAGAGGAATCAAATTGGTGAAAACCCAGTTGAAGACAGAAGCCTCTACATTCAGCAATCCCCATTCTAAAACATTTTCAAAATCATTACCTGATGTGGGAAGGGGTTAAAATAAATTATTCAGACCAGCAGAATATATTCCTGGGTTTCTAAACCACACAAGTCACAGAAGAATGTGGATGATGCTACAACTGGCCAATCTATCCATGGCAGGGTGACCGTAATAAAAGAATGGGCAAACAAAAAGGCTGACAGAAGCAAGATGTCCAGGAGAACTTGTAAACAGGAGCTTTTCTGTGATACAGTACTCCAGATACTTTGGACACTTTGTCCCCAACTAAGTCACGTGACTACAATACTGGGATTAGACTACCTTCTGTGTCCTGCTGATGGTGTGTGTGGGGTGAGGGCACAATTGGATGGGTGGATAACATAAAGCAAACCTTGTAGAATTGGCACCGAATCACCGCTGGTGGTTCAAAGCGGCGAAGTGGCCACGGCCGCCAAAATGCCGCTGAAATCTGTGGTGCACTGCCCCAATTACAGACGGCCCACGGCCCCCCAGTGTTCACTGCTGCTGCCTGCCCTTGGAGGAGCTGCTACCGAAATGCCGTCGAGGGCAGCTAAAAGTGCTTGTGCCAGCACTGAGTGGGCCACCCCAATGGAGCTTCATCAGTGGGGCAATGTACCTCTCACTCCCATCACTCTTTATGGATGACAGGCAACGGTAAATTAATCTTGGTTACATGGCCTGTCATAAGTATGAAGTAGCTTAGAATTACTGTTTTACCTGTGAAGGGTTAACCTGAAGGAACCTGAGAGGGAATGATGTAATGGAAATGCTAATCCACCCTTAAGAACAAAGGGGGTGGTTTTTAGTTTCATTTTCTCCCGCTCGTCTCTCTGGTCTGTCTGTCTCTGGCTATGGACGAACTAACCTTCTGGCTCTATTCTACTTTTCTATAATCTTCTAAGAAATCCAAGTCCAGCAGTAAGTGATTTGCATGCTTGCACTGTATCACTTGATAATTGATCCCCGGTGTTCCTTGCTGTTAAGCTGTAGCAGTGGGGAAAATTCCAAGGAAGGGGGTCAGGAGGCTGAGTGATGTTAAGGGTTTTTTCTATTGATTTCTGTACAAAGGGTTTATGCTCCTTCTTTTCCTTTTATTAAAATCTTTCTTTTAAGACTCTGACTGTTTGTTTCCATTGGATTGATCCTGGTTTGGATCGGGCACATCTCACAGCAAGTGAGGGATTTCTTGTTCCTCAAACCTTCCTCAGGGGACGGGAGGAGATCTGAGGGGTGTTAAAGAAGGGGGTTCCAATTTACCCTAACCCATGGTTTGGGGGCTTAAATTGGTGGTGGCAGCATTTTCCAAGCCCAGACATAAGTGAAGTTTATATTCTGGGGGGAAGTTTTAACCTAAGCTGGTAAAATAAGCTTGGGGGGTGATTTCTTCTTTCATGTGAGGTCCCCACTTCTTTACCCTAGAGTTCAGAGTGGGGAGACACACCTCGACATGGCCACTGCCTTCCTGCTCCTGGCTGCCTCCTTTAATGGAATTGTCAAGCTTGGGAAATACCAACACTTTGAGGTTTGGTCCCATTTTAAATGACGTACTCAGTGACAGATGTTCAATAAAATAGGTAAGAACTCCTCCCAGCCTCTCCTGCATGCGCGCGCACATACACACACACAGACACTCCTCTCCCTCTCTCTCACACACACACGAAGATAAACCACCATGATTCCAATAAGAGTCGAAATGTCCTAAGTGACTATGAGCTAATGGATTCTCAATGACTTCCATTACCAAGAAAGTTTTGGCAGGCTATTCTGGAACAGAATGGCCTTAGAACTTTCATAGAGATGAAGAGACAGATTAATTGAGCCCTAAAGTTGAGCCCTAAACATTTTATTGTGAAAACCTTTAAAAATGGAGATTGTGTAGCACTGATCTAACTCAGATCAGTGCATGTCATTTTCTTGTCTTCTATCAGATTTGTAAACATCACTAACCATAGTGCAATCATTCTGAGCACAAAAAAAGTCTTCATTCCTGTATTTTCCTTCTTAACATCAGAGCTCTGTTGCTGATGGCCATAATTCAGCAAAGCACTTAAACATGGTCTTAAATCCCCTAACTTCAATGGGATTGTAGCAGTTACTTAAATGCTTTGCTAAATTAGGGCCTATCACTGTTAAGAGAAACTCAGAGACAGAACAACTTTGCAAAGCAGTTCACTTTCCACTTCATAGTCTCATTTTTAGAATATGAATGCAACTGTTTTGGAGGTTTTTTGTTGAAGTTGGTTTCTGAAGTTGGCTTTGAAGTTTGATTTTGAAGTTACATTAAAGTTACATAGTTTCAACCCAACCCAACACTAATCTTAAAAGTTTAAATATCTACCTTTTAAAGGAAATCCATATTTTGTTATTCTTTAGTGAAAACGTTTAATTTGAAATTTACTCCTGGGGAGGACATCGGGTTTCAACCACAATAATTAGTCCAGATATTGTACTTAATCTTCAGTATAGAATTTCAAATGAAAATATTTTTCATAGGAGAAAATATGAGGTGTGTAGACACATACTCAGAGTTTCCACTTGACATAAGATTTGTAATGAATCATTCATACTGCACTAGGGTTAAGGTCATCATATACATATTGTAAAAATGCAAAGTTAAAATATTTTATGTTAGAGACTTACATTATTGTGCCTCTTCTTGAACTATACACCTGTTTGAAGAATAACTTCAAGTATGTTTTCAGCAATGAAATTTGATTTTAACAAGCAGCTCTAATGACTGAAATTGTCACTCTCATTGTTTAAAAAATAGGAACATGAAGACAAATGTGGCCAGAACAGAAAAAGTTTGAATGCTAAATTAAAAATAAGATGTATGTCTGAGGGCAGTAGAAGGAGCTTAATATTTGACAAAGTGCTTTATGACCAGAATAACAGAATAAAAGCTAAGGACCCGAACTTGCATGTAGCTGTGATGAAGCAATGGGAACTCTCCCATAAGATTTACTCATGCAACTAAGGGGCTGCTGGGTCAAGCCCAAAATGTCTAAGCTTTAACTAAATTTAAAGAAACATGAAACAATTGTTTCATTACTAAGTTATATGCTCCCTACAGAAAACTCAGGCAAGCAAGCTGAACTTTAATTTAATTTAAGGATCATCTTACACATAAATTAATTTAATTTATCGTAAGTGAATTTTAGCCCTTGCGTTTGCTGCATAACATTGTCACATAAAGCTGCCACATTTTCAAATTCATTGGTGTCTCCTTGAAAATACTGACACCTTCAGTGAAATACTAGAAATTAAGTAAATACAGTTTACTACAGACACTCTCCACATTAACTATAAGCTCTCGGAAATATTTTACAGTTCCCTGAAGGTGTTTCTACTGTTCTACTGAAAATGTGATAATAAAAAGAGCGGCTCAAATCATAATCCTATAATTGCATTCATGATCTATGATCTGAAATTGGTTTTAAATATGTTATAAAGATACACTAATGTATATAGCAAGATACTAATAAAGATGATAAACAAGCATTTGGAATTGTTTTGTAAACTGTGAATCATGCATTTAAAAATAACAGACAAATAACTGAAAGTTTAAGGGATGAGAAAGAAGGCCTTTCCACTGGATCACATTGCCTCCCTCAAGGAATTTTAAGATTCTCCCTGTACTAACTGTGATCCTGTTAATAACTTTAAAATGGCTTAATATTTTCATTGTTCATTTGTGCTTCTAATTCTGCACTTTGCACATGTCTAGTTCACAATGGGATCACAATCTGGTCCATTCTTATTAAATCAGGGGTGGGCAAACTTTTTAGCCTGAGGGCCACATTGAGGTTCAAAATCGTGTGGAGGGCTGGGTAGGGAAGGCTGTGCCTCCCCAAACAGCCTGGCCCCGCCCCATCTGACCCCCACCCACTTTCTGCCCCCTGACTGCCCCCCTCAAAACTACCGACCCATCCAAACCCCTTCCCCCACTGCTCCTTGCACCTTGAATGACCCCTCCCGAACCCCCCCCCCGCTCTAACTGCCCCCCGCCCAGGAACCCAAACCCAGTCTAGCCCCCGCCCCCCCCTTTCTTCCCTGACCGCCCTCTACCGAGATCCCCCCACCCTAACCACTACCCCCCAGAACCCCTTCCCTCCTGAGATCCCCCCACCCTAACCGCCCCCACCCCCTGGGACCCCACCCCCACACTTACCATACTCAACGAGGTGCTTCTCAACCCCTACCCGGCTGGCCAGGGAGTGCTGGACCCCACGCTCCACCCAGCCCCCAGCCAGGGAGCACAGACGGGGCTCCGGGGCTCCCTGCGCTGGGCCTGGCCAGGGAGAGCGGGGCCCCGCAGCTTCCTGCTTGGCTCTGCCCCGGCCCGGGAGCGCAGGGATCAGCAGCTGCCCGCACTCGACCCGGTCCACGGCCAGGGAGCGCGGGGCCCAGCCGCATGCCGCACTGGGCCTGTCCAGGGAGTGCGGGGCGGGCCAGGCCTGGGAGCATGGGCCTCTGGGCTCACACCCCCGACCCAAGCTCACGGACCAGATGAAAATGGACGGTGGGCCACATATGGCCCATGGGCCATAGTTTGCCCACCCCCATATTAAATGCTTATTTTACAGTTGTCGTGTTGTCCTAAGCACTACACAAAACATATACTAATCGATTGTTCCTGTCTTGAAGAACTTTGATACTGCATCATCTCTAGTTCCCCGTACCTATGTTCCATTCTAGGTGGAACTGACAGTATTGCATATAGTTAAGGCTGCTTAACACTTTCCATTATAAAAATCTTTCTGCTTCTTTATCTCGTTTTGGACACCATACAAACAAAAGAGTCCAGGAGGTGTTTTGTTTTGTTTGGGTTGTGATGTGCAGGGCCGGCGACAGGAATTTTGGGGCCCCGTATGCTAATCGTTTGTGTCCCCCCGCCCGGGCCGGTCTCCCGCCCCCGGCCGGTCTCACGCCGCCCGCCACCCCCCCCCCGGCCCTGTTCTGACCCCGCGGCGCGCAAGGGGCACGGTGCTCCCCCCGCCCCACGGCAGCGTGGCCGGCTTGCTCCCTGCCCCACGCGGGACAGTGGACCCGCCCCAGGCCCCCAGCCCACGCCCGCTCGAACCTGGCGCCCGCCGCTGCTGCTAATGCCGCTGGGCGGGGAGGAGGGAGCCCGGCAGCCCCCTCCCCAGGCAGAGGCAGGACATGCCCCACTCCAGTCACGCCCTCCTCCCCCCGCATGCACTCTCCCCCTCCGGGGGCACAGAGACGCCGTGCGCTGGGGCTCCGCGTGGCTTGGCCGGGAGAAGCAAAGGGGGGCGGGGGGAGGCTGCTGGGTGCCGGGGGAGGGGGCTGACGAGCGCTGCAGCGGCTGCCCGGAGCCGCGCCTTGCTGTGCAGGCCCGGCGACAAGGGGGTACAGCTGCATACCGGGCCTGCCCCGGACTTAAGGGGGGGCCCCTTAAGTCCGGGGCCCGGTACAGCTGTACCCGTTGTACCCCCGTCGCCAGCCCTGGTGATGTGGAAGGGGACGAGATAGACAATAAAGAAAGTAGAAGGGAAGTGGGCTGGAAACACTACACACATCATGAAGTCATTTCTTTGAGTAAGCCATTATTTTCTCTTTTTCAAATTGTAGAAACCTGGCTCTAATTGATCAGATATTTTCCCTGTATGCCAGAATGATCAGTTTAATGGCACCTGCTATTTATTACTTACAGATTATGTGGGAATGGTTTAGCAAAAACACAGGTTAGTGCTCGCAGAAAGTTTGGAGAGAGAACATTATTTTTGGCACTTACAAAGTTTGCAAAAGAAACAATATCTAAGGAAGTGCAGTTGAAACAAAGAATCTGTTTAACCAGCATAAAATAAACAGTTAAGAGTAGGTTGTAGAGGGAAAAGTTATGGAAAAACTCAAGTAACCACTGAGGTATTTTCTTTTTCAGGGTCTGCTCACAAAAGAGGCTTTTCAGCAACTCTCATAAATGCCTGGAAAGCTTGCTTTAAGTTTCAACACTGATTCCAAAGGAAAAATAATCATTCAGCACTTTGTGCTACATTGCTCACAAGCCATTCTGAATCTTCTGTAAGCCCTGTGACATGTTCTTCAAGTAATAGGTGAAAGCACAGAATCAATGAAAAAACAATTTGTACACCAAATACAAGTGGACATAGTAATGAAGCAGAAAGACTGTATTTTTAACTGGAAAGCCACATTTGCTAAGTAAATAAACTTCTCTTAGCAATGTATATGTAAACTCAGTGAGTGCATGTTCAATTCAGGAATTTATTTCCCTACTGGAAATCTTCAAATTATCAATTCCTTTTACCCAACAAGGACTTATCAAACAAGGACTTACCAAAACGAAACTGGATTCTTTTCCAGCAGTAAACATTCATTACGTTGTTCTTCAGCTGTTACTAGAGCTGGACAGAAATGGTGTGTATGCTCCCACCCCCCTTTTCTTTCTAAGTCTCCTACAATGGCATTTCAGTTCTAGAAGAGTTTAAAAATCTGAGTTTTCAGCATGATGTTCACCACCACCAAAGAATTCCAAAATGGTAATTTTAATAAATCTTTAATTTTCAAATTAATTTCTCAAGGCTGCATGCTCCTCAACATACATTTGTCCTTGCAGAAATCTGCTGGGTGAGTGTGCCACAAAGAGAACACTAGTTCCTCCCATTGGCCACTTCCCCTCAGAGCCGCACAGCATGTAGCATGCAGAAGGATTTCCATTGTATATAGGAGAATAGGTTGGAGTATGCACCAGACTTTCTTTCCCCTGCCCAGCATATACATGTGTTTACACACTTAGGGCTACTGGTCACTCAGCTGTCCTTGGCAATGCACAAATATGGGAAGCAGCTTGCCAAGCAGGCTACTGAGGAGCTGGAAAGGAGGATTAAAGGGCCCGGGGATTTAAAGGTTCACTGAGACCCCACCCCTTCTGACTGAGGCCCCATCCTCTGCTCAGGACCCCGGCCCTGTGTACCAGTAGGAACTTTAAGTTACTTTCACCCCTGGGAGAACAATACAAAAACTTGTGAGCAATGGAGAAGTTATAACTGGGCTAGAACCAGTCTTTGTGATACTGTGACAAAATATCAAATAAATAAATAAATAAATAATTGGCTTTGAGAGTAGGCCTGTGGAATCACAGTAACTACAATACAGCCTAGCAATGCCGATGAACATGAACAGAATTCCAAACATTATTTCAAGAACTAATTACATAACTAATCAGTTCTGACTGTAGGACACCAGTGTGCTGGTACAGTTTTAGAACCAGGGGCAAGAGCAGAAACATGCTCTGGTACTATCCAAATGTAAAATTTATGTAGGCTGTAATTGTCCAGATAATTAAAGAGTCTTTGAAATCACTATGAATTGTACCTAGTGGTTGGTAAACCACAATTTTACCAAATTGATTGATTGAAATGTGTCCACGGTGTGTCTGTGATTCAGTGAACTTATGTATAATTTCGGGATAGTACTTACCTCATTGCAAAATTTAATGTTGTAAAAACATTCAGCTTCACTCAGTGGTGGTGGTGCATTTAAGTGCAATCATCATCTTCAGCACTTTTGTTAAGGTTAGGCATAATGGATCTCATATGAGGAAAGGGATAAAAATACTTGCCCTGCATTTTATTTGCAGAAAAAGAAAACAACATTGAATTGCTTTGGACATCAAATGCAGACATACTGGTGGTATCTGGAAGGATTCATAGATTCCATTGCTAGAAGAGACCACCACACTCATCATCTAGTCTGACCTGTAAAACACAGGCCATAGAACTTTCCCAAACTAATTCCTAGAACATATCTTCAAGTTTACAGCATTATACTTCCGATGCCACCTTGACTAAGAGAGAATGCTTCACAATTCTGTCTGAAGCAGAGACTATAGAGCCGGTAGTATTACAATTTCTCACAGTAGAAGTGACAGCTTTCACAAAGTTTGTATGCCCATAAGTGATCTACTTACATGGGTTTTACATTAGGTGCATAAAGTCTGTAAGAAAAAAGAGATAATTTCTGATCTTAGTGTGATGCCACTTACATCAGTTGAACTATTCCTGATTTATGGTGATGTAAAAGAGAGGAGAATCTGGGCCTGTACAATTTCTTTTCTTTTCAAAGTAAGGTTTACTTCTGAATGGGATAAAGCACTTCATTTTCTATAGGAAACCTTGGCATGCTGATTATCTAATGAGGCATGAATAGTTATTTATAGCAATTGTCATATTTTACTACATGGTACCCAGCAGATTTTTTCTGTAATAAAGACACTTAAAAAAAAGTTTGCATTGAGATAAATTAAGGGAGTACTTGCAATTCACAGCTGCACTTTCCATTTGCTGTAGCCTGTTACAGCATACAGGACTACAAACACCCTTAACAACCTCCTGCAACAAAAATAAACTGGGAAGAAAAGTGCTTGGGGAATTCTTTTGCCAGAAGTGGAATGCCATTTCTGTCTTAAAACTGTGCTAAATCAAGGTATTTGCACGCTCTCTGTGGAGCCTATCAACATAGTTGCATAGTACAGCTGAGGCCCACTTTTCCTGCCCTCACCTAGGGGGCCCTTTGATGGCATGCATTTCAGAGAAAGAGCTCAGAGACAGTGCCCATGTCAGCTGTTTTGCTGCCCTAGGCGGCGAAGAAAAAAACCACAACCCTCACTCAGCTGCCACCGAATTGCCACCGGCGGTTCAAAGTGGCGAAGTGGCCATGGCCGCCGAAAGCTGCGGCGTACAGCCCCAATTACATATGGCATGCCGCCCCCAATGTTTGCTAAAAGCTGCCCTACAAATCCTGCTTCCCATGGCGACTGCCTAGGTCACCTAGAGCTTGTGCCGGCCCTGCTCAGAAAGGGAAATGCAGGGAGTGCTTTCACTGGCTTGGCCTGCAGGGGATGAGAAGCAGAGGGCGCACTGTACTTACCTGCTATGCTGCATTATTTCCTCCACTTTGCCCCACAAGAGACACCAGAAAGATGGGAGAGGATGCAGTGCAGCTCCTCCACACCAATGCAGCCCCTTCCATCCACTATTCCCCCTCCAAACATATCACATCATGAATTCAGCTTACACCCAACAGCTATTTAATAGCTCATAATAATACAATAAAGGTCATCTCCCTTACATAGTGCTGCACTTGCTGGCGATGGTTTAGTTATCTCAGCAGAAAACAAACAAAAATGACCAGAAATTGCTTAGTTTCCCCCTTCCCATCCAAACAACTTGATACTGGTATTGAAGTTGAAAGCTGAAAGCACACATGCAAGAATGGCGAGAGGTATACGGCCATGTCTACATTTGAAAAGATTTGCTGACAAATGTACTGGTATAGCTTTGCTGGCAAACCCCTTATCAGAAATGAGCTCTTTTGCTGGTATAGTTCAACCCAGTTTCCCAAATGTAGAGCTATGCTGGCAAAAGGATTTGTTGTTGTTGTTGTTTGTTTTGCTGGTTTAATTGTACAGTAGACTCTCGATTATCTAGGACGATAGGGAAAAAATAATCCTGGTTAATAAAATCCTGGATAATCATCTCCATAGGAAATATGGGGGGGAGGGGGGCTCACCAGCCACCCTGCTCCATGGGGGAGGGGGATGTTGGTTCGCCCTGGTGGGGGGAGAGGGGGTTTCTGCTTGGGGCAGCAACAAAGCCAGAGCCAGCCCTGCGAGTTACGCATATTTTATTTTGGCATCGTGGTTAATCCACATCCTGGTTAACTCAAACCTGGATAATCGAGAGTCTACTGTATCTACATTATGGTTTTTGTCAGCATGGCTATTGTTGGTCAAGGGTAAGAAAAAAAAATCAACAAGCTGACCAACATAGTTATTCCAGTGTGACAGACCACTCTCTCGCCCCTCTCAGGAACAGGCAGGAAAACCCTTCTTTGCTCCAAACAGTGCTCTTTAATTCACAGTGCAAGACCCCACCACCAATATATACAGCTTTATACAGTCCTTCAGCATATAGCTCTTGATAGCTCAGCTCTACAGCTTACAGCTTTACAGACTCTATATAGTCCAGCTCTTAACATGCAACACTAAACAGTTCTAAACATACAGCTCTGACTAGCTCCAAACCACCACCACTCTATACCATCCCCACCACACTGGGCTTGCTTCCTGGCAGGCCTTTTTACCCCCTGAGGAGGCTGCCAGGTGTCACTCATCAAGCCTGAGCCCAGGTGGCTGATTGGGCTTCCTGCAACCGGGGGTTTGCAGAGGGCTTTTCTCCCTCTTAAAGGGGCGGCAGGCTGGGTCAAGCCCACCCTGCCACACCAAGAAAACTTTTGAGTGAAGACCAGGCTGTAGTCTGACAAAAGGCAGAGTGTTTATAACTATAGTCTTCATTTTCATTAGAATAGCTCAAAAACAAACATCTGTCACTAAAGTACATCCGTAGTCAGGCAGAAAGCTGTATTTGCTCCTCTAGTTTAAAAGCACTCTGTCTGCAAACATGAAACAGAGCTGGCACAAAGCCAGAGCAGAATAGTGATGATGCAACAATTTATACAGGGTGAAATCTTAGTTTAACCTTGTGAGGATAAAAATTCCTTAATTTAATATTTGTTGACCACCACTTTAGTTCTGATCAATGTTAATTTCTAATGCCGGTACATTTTTACACTACCCCAAGGACAGGAGAGTCAATAGATGTTGATAGTGAAAAACGAACATTTAATCTTGTATTTTTTAACAAAGTAATTAATCACCCAAAATTAAAGTCTGTAAAACAACATTTGTCTGAGGCTTCTAACAGCAGAAAGCAGCCATACAGCCTCTTAAATCTCTTCAGCCCACCATGGCTAATTGGACAGAAAATTAGGGCTGGAAAAGTCTTAAATCTTCTAATACACTTCCTTTTTATTGCAGGATTGCTCCATACAACATATTTTCTACTGTTTTGGTCAGACTGTGTTTACATGTTCCAAGCAATAGGGGCTTCCACAAATTCCCACTGGGAGACTAACAGATCTCACAGTTGGGCACCATTCTTAATTTTTGCAAACAAAATGTTCCTTTCCTTAAATTTCAATCTGTTACTCTCACTTATACACCAGGTATGAATACCTGATCCCACTGAAGTCAATGGCAAAAATCCCATTGTTTCTTGCATTTTGAATCCTACTCCCATCCGCAAAAACCTTAGATCCTGTAAATCATGCAAGAGAGACATTTTCCCCCATGCTACTAACCCCCCCCCCCCAAACAGAACAAAAAAACTCCACACCATGGTCAGTTACATATATATGGAATTCTAACAATTTTTACCATTAGAATAAAATAAATCTTGCTTAAACCATGTAAAAATACTTTAACTCATTACAATAGACATTAAATCTCTTTCTGTCTCTTGCTTAAATTTAAATATTACAACCTTTATTTTTTTAAAAAAGAAAAAAAACTTGCTTGACATTGCAGAAATTCTATTTATGACAAACTGATGAGAGATTTATGTTTTCCTGCAAATTACCACAGTCTGGATTTTTTGCCCACTCAATCCCGCCTGCCACAAAATACATTTTACCTGCTTCTTCTATTTTGGTAGGGGGTTCTGTAGGATCTATGGGGTCCCAGTTCCATTGCAGGACTTTAGTGGGGAGAATAGGATTGGCTTATTAGTAGAGTTCCACAACTTTCCCTACCATTTTGATCCTGGGTGGCCAAATAGAGATGTTGGTCTCTGTATAAAGATGAATTTTCATCTGTGAGGTGGCTGTGTATTCCTAGTGGCAGAGCCTATACAGAGAAATGACACTCATGGGATTGCTAGAGGATATTGTCAATTAATGCCATGCTGGAGGGAGGGAGTATATTTTCTTGGCTGAATGACAGTGTATCCCCTGTCAGAGAGGTAGCCATGTTAGTCTGGAATAGCAGAGGTAACAAAGAGTCCTGTGGCACCTTAAAGACTAACTAAAGTATTGAAGCATAAGCTTTTGTGGGCTAATACCCACTTTGTCGGATGCAAGCAGTGTATCCTCTGAAACCTCTTAGCCCTGGTCTACATGGGGGGGAGGGTCGACCTAAGATACGCAACTTCAGAATAGCATACCTGAAGTCGACGTATCTTGGGTCGACTTACCTCATGTCCTCATGGTGCGGGGTCAACTGCTACCATTGCCCTGTTGACTCCGCTTCCACCTCTCGTCTTCGTGGATTACAGGAGTCGAAGTCAGAGTGATTGGGATTGATTTATCCTGTCTACACTAAACACGATAAATTGATCCCCGATAGACTTGATTGATCACCGATCACTACCTGCCGAACCGGTGGATAGTGAAGATGTACCCTTTGATTACTGCCTGAAATGTTTCTTAAAATGTAAGAAATTGGTTATTAAAATCTAGGTAGCTTAACAAAAGTGAAACTCTATTTCACTTTTGAATGAAAAACTGATCACGGCTGCAAATACAGCAAGGTGAAGAGTGATGTCTGTATTGAATATATAGCTGATTTTCACTGCCTTTTGAAGAGTTGAACTGGGATGGAATTATCTAGTTTGCTAGATTTGCCAATCATGTGTGGCCTACCATGTCTGACTATCATGGCAGAATAAGTTCTCTCTTTAAAAACCTGTGTTTATGGGCACAATATCACAGTGTTCGTCAACCCATGTTGTGGGCTTGCCAATGGAAGCGCATGTAGTTGAAGCATCAGGGGGCTGGTAATATTACTAGAAAAGTTATAATTCCACGTGGAGACAGCAATACACCTTAAGAGTGGATATATTGGCTGGGGTCTTATAACACTAGATCTACATATGGGCTTCCAAATAATCCTATTATACTGTACAAAACTCTCTCAAACCAGTTTGGCAAATCCTCACCTGTGATAACTCTGTTCTTTCCCACAACCTAAAATCTGGAACCCAAAACACCTACTGTACCAATAATTTAAACTAAGAAATTCATGCTTTAAGATATATTTCAAATACATTAGTGCTCTTTGTCTTGGATGTTCATAGAGAGGAGTAATCCAATAAGAGTGCAATATTCAAATATCTTCATCAATGATTGTGTAATCCATCTTTATTACAGCCAGCAAATGCATGGCTTAGCCAACTGCAAGTCAAAGGCTTGTCCAACTATCTCCACCTCTTCCTATTTATCACACGGTAAACTGTTTTTTTAAAATAGATAGTTGGAAAAGACAAACACAAAATTTTAATAATCTTCTGGTCTATAATCTACTTGCCTTTTGATGTAGCCTTCTTAGTTGCTTTATTGAAATAGTCATATGCTTTTATGGAAATTGAATTTATATCTATCCTAATTATACAACCAAGGAACCTCAAGGGATTGTGCTGGAAGCCAAGTATACATTCTTTATCATCATAAATATCATATTACTTCAAATGTATGTTGAAAATGCATCTCAGCATTTCATAATGATGTTCAGAATTCCACAGTAAACTGTTATTGTCTGATGTTTGAACATGGAATACTGCTTGTACATCATTTTTCAATTAGTACAATATCAATCCTGCTTTATAGTTGAGTAATCTAGTAAAAGATAATATTATTATGGTGCCTATTCACTGCAATAGTCAAAGATCTATTAAGTTGCCATTAAAACCCCTTATAATCAGTGAGTTATAATGTGGTTATAAACCTGTATCAGAATGAAAATTGACACAAAATCTTAGCTTATTAAATATTCTGACACATTAATAAAATACATTCATCAGTTTGAATCTTAACATAGAATCAGAGAGGTAGCCGTGTTAGTCTGGAATAGCAGAGGTAACAAAGAGTCCTGTGGCACCTTAAAGACTAACCATAAAGTATAGAAGCATAAGCTTTCGTGGGCTAATACCCACTTTGTCGGATGCAAGCAGTGGAATCTTAACATAGTGTAATATAAATCAAATGCTACCAGTTTTACACATATTGTAATTAAAAAGTTATTTCAAAAAGCAAAAATAACCACAGATTTTGCCATGAATTCTGCACAATGTGCATGAACAGTAATCTTTTTTCATAATTATTTTAGTTACTAAGCTTTCATAACAGTATACATTATTTTTTTACATAAATAGTAAAAGAAAGTGAGATATACATGTTAAGCAAATATAACAGAATTAAAGCAGTATAAACATACAACGTTATAAAAGTTACACAAAACATTTATTTTAATCACTTTATCTCACTTGTTTAATCTTTCCTTATATAGGGAATATTCATAGCTGGCTTTTGAAACCCATGCATTCCTGCCTTTATTATTCATGTGTCCCTCATTCTGAGGGACATCACTAATGTTAGTCCTAAAGTTTCCTCATTAATTTGGGATTTAGCATTTAATTTAAATGGCCCTCTGTTGTTATGCCTTTGTCCCTACTGGACAACAAAGAAAATAAAAGGCTGTGCATTCAAAATAGAGTTTGCAGTGTGATATTATTATGTATAGAGAATTCATAGTCTCACACAGAATTCATGAATTGTATAGAGAGATTCACCAAACTATCACACTGTGTATACACACAACTGTTTTCTGGTTTGTTATGCCTTTGTCTAACTGTCAGTCAGAATTTCACCAAAAATATAATTGGAAAAAATATTATGGGAGTGCAACATAAAACAGAAACCTTTGTATATATGTAGATAGCTAATATAAAAAGTATCACCTATTATTGTGTAACATTAAGTAAAGTTGCTCATAAGGTCACTGTTTCAGTAAAACAGTTGTTTTCCATCGGAAATCTGTTCCTGACTCTAGCTCTTAACAGTGATCTACCAGCATTCCTCAGAGTAGTTATAGCAGGGGTGGGCAAACTTTTTGGCCCGAGGGCCACATTGAGGTTCAGAATCATGTGGAGGGCCAAGTGGGGAAGGCTGTGCCCCCCCCAAACAGCATAGCCCCGCCCCCATCTGACACCTACCCACTTTCCACCCCGTGATGCCCTCAGAACCCCCAACCCATTCAAACCCCTCCCCCTCCTCTTTGTCCCTTGATTGCCCCCTCCCAAAACCCTCCCCACTCTGTCCCCCCAGGACCCCACCCCCTACCTTACCCCCTTTCTTCCCTGACTGCCCCTCCCGAGCCCCCCCCTCCCAACTCCCCCACCTAACCCCACCCCTTACTTACTGTGTTCAGCCCGGCACTCCAGCCTGAGCATGGGGCCCTGCAGGTCCTGGTGTGCCCCGCAACTCGCTGCCTGCCAGCACCCCGGCCTGGAAGCATGGGCCCCCGCGGCTCGCCGCTCCGCCTGCCCGTGCCCCAGCAGGGGAGCGAGGGCCTGCAGTGCTCAGCACTTGCTGGGAGCGGGGGACCACTGGCTCCACGCTCCCAGTGGAGCTTGCGGGCCAGATAGAAATGGCTGGCAGGCCGCTAATGGCCTGCAGGCCGTAGTTTGCCCACCTCTGAGTTATAGACATACAGAGAAGGATGATGGGAACTAAAAGACCCAAATCTCATGGAAGAGAGCAAAGCGGGATGACACAGAGAAGAAGATCAGCAGCTGTGTATAGAACCATCACCACTGCATGTCTGCTATGGTAAAGCCACACTACAGAGAGCTAGAGGGAATGTGACCAGAAGAAATAATTGTACTCATAGCGTTATGTGATACATGTTATCCTTGAAGTCAGTTGGGAATGAACTTGGTGCTTAAACCATTGTAAGGCCTGGTCTACAATGTGGGGGGGAGTTGACCTAAGATACACAATTTCAGCTATGTGAATAGCATAGCTGAAGTTGGCATACCTTAGGTCGACTTACGGCAGTGAGTCGACCACTGCCGCTCTCCCATCAACTCCACTTTCGCCTCTCGCCGAGTACAGGAGTTGACGGGGAGTGCGTTCAGGGATCAATTTATTGCATCTACACTAGATACAATATATTGATCCCTGATAGATCGATCAGTACCCACCGATCTGGCGGTAGTGTAGACGTACCCTAAGATTATCAGTGACTCTCTCTCCAACTATATCACTTTTGAGCCACAGAGTGGTTCTGTCTACACAAGGGAGATCAGATACAGCAGGAATTGAGTCTCCGGGGGCCTGGAGAGGAGCAAAGGAAGTACCCAGCACATGCAAGGCCAGTGATCCATGGACTCATCCACTTCTCAGTGCTATTCCATTAAAGCCCCACCTCCTAGATGGAACTACAGATCAAAGTGGTAGTGCCCAGGGGCCTGTACATATGACCTTCCCAACATTCCTGTAAAGGCACAATTGGAGTATTTGTCACCAGATAGGTGATTCCAATATAGTATATGTTGGAATCAATGTAAGATAAAATTCCCAAAGATAATTGTTCCTCATTGCTTTACTGTTGACTGCAAATAGATGTTATACCTATTGTATTTGTATAAAAACCTCTCAAGTTTTAACTATATTTCATCTGAAGTTTTCATTGAATATGAAAACTACCATTACTCAAAAGTAATATAAAATGTATGTTTTAGGTGTAGACACGTGCAATAGAAGATAATAAACTCAAATCATCAGAAAAAGAAAAGCAACATAATAATAAATGCAAACAGATAATACAAATATATCAGCAGATAGATATATTAATTTTCCAATTTAAAGAAATAATTGACTTGAGTCTTCATTAGTTTTTGATAGGATTTTTTATTTTATTTTTGCAAATGGCAATCTATATAACCAGAATATTTCCAGTAAAGTAATAGAAAATTTAAAGGGGTCATGCATTATTTATTCTGATTTAGAAGATGCTGAAAGCAGGCATTTTCGAAATAAACTTTTGGTTCTGTATTAGATAAAAGGTTTTTATGTATGTATCCATTTATCCTGTATTGCTGGATGTTGTGCTTTGCTTTTCGTCCATATAGCTGTATAAGTGCTTCTTTAGCCAGGTGCTTATTATTCATTAAAGAACTTGTCCAAATATGAATCAGCAAATTGGAATCTTCACTAGATTTTTTTTTATAGATAGCAAAGTTGGAGACAGTGCATTGTAAACATGAGCAAAGAGCTATTCTTTCTTTTCATCTTATGGAGGGAGAGCAGGTATTAAATTCTTAATAGTTTACATGTTGACTGACTGGCAAGGAATGATGCTACTTCCAGTGTGTGCCTTTGAGTAGTCAAAAAGTTGAAGTGGGTTTTAGTTTTGGAAGATTTTCTGTGTGTTGTTTGTATGGTGGTGGGGGTATTTGTTTTTGCACTCTTATCTTCGATATAACTTGGCCTAGAAGCACTACATTTATTTTATTCTTTTGGGTGGCTGATGTCACACCTTTGACTAGATTGACTGATTTCTGCTTTATAAAGTGTTCCTTGGCCTGACATGCACTTTGTAATGCATATGTCTATTGTGGAGTTGGGGGCTGCAATTATGGAAGCTACATAAGGCCTGGATAGATCAATCAGGTCTGGGAGAACTGGAAGCAGGAGAGGGAAAGCAACACTGGGGATAAGATTTGGACAGCATGGGAGGAAGACATTTAGCGGTAGGAAGCAGGGTGGGAAGGTATTAGATCCATCACTGCCCATCTTGCAGGTCGTTTCACTGCGCCTGTCAAGTTTATTGGATCAGCTCGGATTTCTGCAGTCTATTGAGCAATTTATTGAACAAGGTTTGTTTGTTTGTTTTTTAACTAAGAAAGTTCCTTCTGCCATAGAAAATAAATAAAAACAACCAACCAAGCCAAACGTTTGTAAATCTACTAAGGAAGGATTTAGAAGTCAACATATTACCAGCCAAGAACACACAATTATGAGGTCATACATTATGAGATCATCAACAAAGATTCCTATCAGATGTGTAGTGGTTTCCCCTCAGAATGCTCTGAAACCCATTCAGCTCTTTACACTCCTTAAACTCTCCACCCAGAGATCCTAGGTGTGCCGTAGCTTTAAGGTAACAGAATAGGTAATGGTTTAACCATTGTAAGGACTTAATCTTCACACAACTAGAATCAGTCTCCAATTCCAATCCACAGCATGACTTGCTATATGCACTGAGTCTGAAGTTGTTTGAGATTATCTCACAGTTTTCATCACGGCTATGAGTTTCTGAACTAACTTACAGGAGTCATCATCCATGTAGAAGTTTATGTTGCCAGGATAATAGTGTTGGTGAGCCCAATGCTAGAAGGGATACAAACTGTCAACTTGGTCAGGATATCACGGGCGTCTTGAATACTACCTCTGATCTTTTCTAACCCTATCTGGGACTCTTCTACAATGTGGGCACACATTCTGACCAATTCTTTCTTGGCGTGGGAGACCTTGGAAGCACATTTGAAGTCAAATTCAACCAATGCAGCTACAGCATCTTTCATTCCCTCTCTCTGCTCATAATTAACTTACTACTGTCTGTTAAATTTAGATAATGACTACTCTGCAATGTCATCTACGCAGATCTCATTAACACATGTCATGTCAGGAATCCCATCCATGATCGAATAATAAACAGCAATAGCCTTATTCACCACTAATGTGCAACAAAAACATAGCTGGAAGTAAAAGATATATTTGGTTGATGGAAGAATAAATTTGTGTCTACCTGTCATCTAATTTAAATAGTCATTTATACAGAACTATAACTTTCCAAAACTTTCCAACATTTACAAACAACTGTACTTTTGAAACACTGCATAAAGGAGCATATGCCCGTTGTTTCTGTTCGTCATCTGCCACAGAAATGTTGATCCTGCAAACTAAAGCCTTTTAAGGTTTTCATTCATGAATCATCTTTCCTTGTGCTGATTTTGTACCTTTCATATTATGTACCTTTTCCTTTGCTATATATTGATTTTTATTCCTATTGAACCATGAAATTATATTCCACTTTTTATTTGCCATTTTAATCTACTTTTTTGTATCAATTTACCTCTTGTGGCTGGAGGTAAATTTTAATACATTAAACTCCCCTCAAATACTGACTGAGCTTGTCAGAGTTTTCATGTATGTTGCATTAGACAGCTGAAACATAAATGAGAGTAATTTTTAAGGGGCATAAGTCGTTAAAATAATTTTCAATCCATTTTTTTTATAAATATGCTTTCTGTACATTTTTCTAAATGGAAACAGAGGTTTTTTTAATTTAAAATGTGATTATGGATTATATTTTCCCACATGTACTTGATCTTTGAAGGTTTTATTGATATTCATTATTAATTACAGTTAAAGCCAAGTTCAGTCAGCATTCATATATATCAGAATGTTTATGGAGTAGTGTGTGAAAGACAAGTAGAAGTTAAGGATGAATGTACACTATTGATACAATATTTTAGATGATGCAAACTACAAGATTTTTGAACAGATTCTAACATAGCTCAGAGATTAAAGATTTTATTCAAATATATTGTCCTTATACAAGTGTATCTTTCTTTCTTTCTTTCTCTGCAAGTGGAAATGTTCATTGGTTGTATCCAAAATATGCAGCTATAGATATCTGGGTAATACATTTAAATATGGTTGTTTTAAACATTCGAATATTTTATTAAATATTTTCTTTTTTATAATTAGATACTATGATAATTGGGACTCTCTGATTATTGTGGATAAAGTTAAAATTTCTGCTAACTTTCTTTATCATATAGGACAATCTATATATATATAAAAGTCAAATGGTGTATGCATGTATGGATGTATGTATGTAAGCTTACTCCTTCCACACCGTTTGAGCTAGAGACTTGAAATTTGGTACAGTTAGAGGTCTTGAGGTCCTAATGACCGTAAGGGTCGAAAATTTTTCAAATATCACCTCTGACGCCCCCCAGGGGTGAAATTCTTTAAAGGCCAATCACATCAGCTGGGCAGCTGCTGTTCTCTGTGAGATAGTTCTGATGTCATAATACCCCCTCCAACAGACACCGCACTCACTCAGCTCTCTGCCCCTCCCCCCTCCAACGGAACCCCGGAATCCCTCAGCTCTCTGCCCCCTCCCCACCTCCGATGGACCCCGGAATCCCTCAGCTCTCTGCCCCCTCCCCACCTCCGACGGACCCGAGTTGGGTTTGGTCGGAGGGTAAGTGAGGTGGGGGTGTCGGGTTTGGTCAGGGGGTGAGGTGGGGGTGTCGGGTTTCGTCGGGGGGGGGTGAGGTGGGGGTGTCGGGTTTCGTCGGGGGGTAAGTGAGCCGGGGGTGTTGGGTTTGGTCTGGGGGTGGGTGGGAAGGTGCCTGGGTGGGTGAGGGGTGAGGTGTGGGGGTTGGGATTGGTCAGGGGGTGTTGTGTTTGTTTGGGGGGGTTAGAAGGGGGGTCGGGGTTGGTTGGGGGGGAAAGCAAGGTGGGTGTGTCAGGTTTGGTCTACGGGGGGGTGAGGTGTGGGTGTTCGTCAGGGGGTGTTGGGGTTGGTAGGGGGGAGACGTGGGGGTGTTGGGTTTGGGTGGGGGGGGTGAAAATGTGAGTCGGGGTTGGTCGAGGGGTAAGTGAGGTGGGGGTGTTGGGTTTGGTCTGAGGGGTGAGGTGGGGGTGTCAGGTTTGCTCTCTGCCCCCATCCAACGGACCCCGCACTTGCTCAGCTGTCTGCCCCCTCCCCACCTCCGACTGACCCGAGCAACGCCGGGTATTTTCGCTAGTATAAGATAAAACTTAAGATAGATGACTGACTATTTTACAAGGGAGTAAATCTTTTGGTTGGTTTCATAGGCACATGTGGCTGACTAGATACAATGTAAGTCTATTTATCTTAAGGTTTCTCATGCTGCCATATTTGATGACCTAAGAAGAGTTCACTCTCCCTCCCAGGGGTCAAAGAACAAATTCTGGAAGCTAAATGTAGTCCTGGGTGACTGAAATAGAGTTATGGCAGGGGAGAATTTTGGCCTGGGTCATCTAGCGAGATAAAGAAATTCATTTTCAATGCCCAATAGAAACTGAACCATTAGAAGAACGGTATAAAGTTGCTCTGTGTCTGTATAGTCTTACAAGTATTCAAAATCAATCAAATCAGAGCAAACCATATGTTAGGAACAAAATCTTGCATTGGATCAATCCCTTGGAAAACAATAGGGGAATCAAAGAGAAATCAACCAGAAACAGAGAGTGAGAGTTTCATGACATTGGTCATACAGTGGTATGTTTATGCAAGAACCAAAGAACTGGAATATGAAGACATGCGGGCCTGATTTTGCAGAAAACCCTGCTTGCCCCTGATATATTGCAGAAATTGTTCACCCTTATGTAAAGATCGCCTTGTTGCCAAGGAGAGTTAGACCTTGAATTATTTGTTTCCATAAGTACCAGATACATAAGTAAAACTGACCAGAAATAGCACTAACTTGTGTTCACAAGTTTCTGAAAAACAGGGTTACCTTTGGCATGTTAATTTGCACATCTTGCTTATTTGCATCAACTTCTCTTTTGTTTTCTGTGTTTGCCAGACTTTTACTTCCTCATCACATACTTAGCTAATCAAGGGTTTCTCCAGCAGCATAAAACAGCTGCAAAGCCAATTTTACAGGCTCCCAAAGGATTTCTTCTTTTGCAAGGTGAATCCCTTGACAATAGAGAGCTGGTTTAGCCACCCCATCCTGATTCCCAGGGCATTGGGGTTTCCAGAAGAGAGGGTATGTGTTGGAGCATAATTTTGCCCTAGCAATCCTTGACAGCCAATATGGCTCCCTGGTGACCCGGGCAGCCAGGCAGAACTTAGAAAGACTCACAGGCTGCTATAAGTTACACTGTGGTCAAAACTGATCCTTGTGTGGCCACAGATTCTGAAAAGTGTAAATGTATCTTAAAATACCCTTTGTATCTACCGAGCTGTATTAAGCATATGGACATCTGCCCCACACTTATATAATAAGTTGCGACATATAATCTACATCCCTTCATGCCACACTATCAACAAAGCCCTTCCTTAACCTGCTATGGGGCAAGTGAAAAACTCTCTCTACTCCACATAGGCCAATCTGATGGTGAGGGAAAAATTCCTTCCCATGCCCCGTAAAAAAGGGGGCAGCTAGTGCAATGCCCACAGCATTTGTTATTTCACCCTGAAACGGAAGCAAGGTGGGTGCTACCTCAGGCTGCTCCATGTAAAAGGGGCCTAATGCACAGGAATGCACCTTTTAAACCTTTCCACCCATCCAGTTCTCAGAGGATGAGTCAGTGTTGCTATGCTGGTCCCTTGTCCCATTTTGCAACAGTTTGCCACCTCACCCTCCAGCCATAAAGCACTGTTCAGCACAGTCAGACAAATTCCTCTCCACTCGCTTAATGGTGCAGTGTGGTCATTTTGAAAAAGTGAACTTTGAGGCCTTTGGTGAATTTATCCAAAAGGTATTGTGAAGCTGTTTATAAAATCATTATTGGTATATTTAAAACAAAATTGAGGACAAGTATTATTATTTATTTATTTTGCACAAGAATATGGAGGCCAAAGCCCCATTCTGCTTTGCACTGCACAAAACAGGATTTTTAGATACAGGCCTGGGAGTTCTTTTCCCAGAATGATATCCCAGTTACCATGCACACCAGGTGAACAAGCCATTATGTTTGAAAGCTCTATTCTTTGCTCTTTTTTACAGTATTTTTCCCCTTAAAAATACAGATGGCATGTGTATTATTCCAAGACTAAGAGTGAGGAGTGACGATATAATATTTTTGGCTCCTCATTCCAGGAGTTTACTACAGTAGTTTTTAATACTTCTAGTTGGAAATTTTTTTTTTTTTAATTTGGTACGAGCACAACAAAATGTCATTACTTAATGGAAGAGTCTCTGTCAATGCAAAAGATACTTCTGTGTTAATTTTACTTAGAAGCACTACAGAATTCAAGTCCACATGCTCAAGATAAAAAGTCCTCAGAGGAGCATCTGCAAGAACTTGTAGGAAAATATTTTCAGTCAGCTTTCCAGACACACAATTTAGCCAGAGTGAGTGAATGAAACAACACATTTTAGGTTACAGCTGTTGTGAGACAGGGGATCAGCTAGATTACTATGGTTTAAACCATGATTAATATAGTAATGTAGAGAAAATGCAGACCATGCCCCTTAGCATTATGGTATTTGACACTCTAAATTTTATGTTGACTTTGATTCATCCAAGGTTTCCATTTGAACAGGTAAAGCTCCCACATACATTAATAAACTTTTTTAAATACTGTCCTGTATATTTTATATGCAGTTAAGAGATCTGTATCTTCCTATTTTGAATGCCTTTTACTCAGTACATTTTTCTAAGGAATTATGAAATGTTTAGCCCTTTAGGCCCAGATTCAGGAAAGCACTTCTATCCAGGATGAGGACTTAGGAATGTGTTTAACTTATATCTATTTATCTACTATTTATCTATCTTTACCGTGTGTATATATACTAGTGCAGACAAACATATATACGCACACTAAAGTAAAGCATGTGCCTATGGACTTTCTTGAACAGAGATGGAGTTAAGCACATACTTCAGTGCTTTTCTGAAGTGGAGTCTAAAATATCATGAAGAATTTGAACTACTGTTTTTCTATTAATAATTATTCAACAAATTGGTTTGGGACATTATAGTGCTGAGAATGAAAGCTTTGCAAAGTCAAAATTTCTATCCTTTTGGAAAACATATAAGGACAACAAAATGATTAATGAACTAGACCAGGGGTCTCCAAACTACGGCCCGCGGGCCAGATGCGGCCCGCGAGGCCCTCTCATCCGGCCCGTGGAGATCTTTTTGGCTCTTTTGAGAATTTTTGGCTCTTTTGAGAATTTCGCAGGGATGGCTCCGCGCTGGGGCCTGGAAGCGCCGTGCGGGCCGCCGCCACCAGCCGCGGGGCCGGGACACGCCGCGTGCTCCGCTGCCCCCAGCGGCCGGGACGCGCCGCATGCTCCGTTGCCCCCACCGGCCACGACGCGCCGCGTGCTCCGCTGCCGCCGCCAGCCACGGGGCCGGGACGCGCCGCGTGCTCCGCTGCCGCCGCCCAGTTACAGGCGGCGAAACAAGGAGCCACCCACTGCCAGGAGGCGAAAAGGTCTGGGGGGAGAGACCGGGTTGAGCGGGTCAGTTGGGGGGGAGAGACCGGGCTGGGTGGGTCATTTGGGGGGGGGGGTTGGAGGAAAGGAGTTTGGGGGGGAGAGACCTGGCTGGGTGGGTCATTTGGGGGGGGGTTGGAGGAAAGGAGGTTTGGGGGGGAGAGACCTGGCTGGGTGGGTCATTTGGGGGGGGGGGTTGGAGGAAAGGAGGTTTGGGGGGGAGAGACCTGGCTGGGTGGGTCAATTGGGGGGTTGGAGGAAAGGAGGTTTGGGGGGGAGAGACGGGGCTGGGTGGGTCATTTGGGGGGGGGTTTGGAGGAAAGGAGGTTTGGGGGGGGAGAGACCTGGCTGGGTGGGTCAGTTGGGGGTTGGAGGAAAGGAGGTTTGGGGGGGGAGAGACCTGGCTGGGTGGGTCAGTTGGGGGTTGGAGGAAAGGAGGTTTGGGGGGGAGAGACCTGGCTGGGTGGGTCAGTTGGGGGTTGGAGGAAAGGAGGTTTGGGGGGGAGAGACCTGGCTGGGTGGGTCATTTGGGGAGGGGTTGGAGGAAAGGAGGTTTGGGAGGGAGAGACCTGGCTGGGTGGGTCAGTTGGGGGGTTGATGTGTAGTGTTCATGTGTAGTGAACAGGTGTTCATGTGTAGTGTTCTTGTGTAGTGAACAGGTGTTCATGTGTAGTGTTCATGTGTAGTGAACAGGTGTTCATGTGTAATGTTCATGTGTAGTGAACAGGTGTTCATGTGTAGTGTTCATGTGTAGTGTTCATGTGTAGTGTTCACGTGTAGTGAACAGGTGTTCATGTGTAGTGTTCATGTGTAGTGAACAGGTGTTCATGTGTAGTGTTCATGTGTAGTGTTCATGTGTAGTGAACAGGTGTTCATGTGTAGTGTTCATGTGTAGTGCATCAATGTGTTATTAAATAATAACTGAATAAAATAATATTAAATAAATAATTAAAAACAACATCCATGTTTTGATTCTTTTTTATTTGGACCTCGAGTGTGTTGTCGGCCCCCGAACTGCTATTTGATAGTTAATGCGGCCCTCGGGCTGAAAAGTTTGGAGACCCCTGAACTAGACAGTAGTTTAGACTAGACCAGAAGTGGGCAAAGTACGGCCCGCGGGCCAGATCCGGCCCGCGGGCTCCTCCAAACCGGCCCCCGAGGTCTGGCTGGGGAGGCTGCTCTTGCCCCTCCCCCGCGGCCTCAGCTGCTGCACTGGGGAAGTTGTTCCCCCATTGGCCCCCTCCCGCGTGGCCTCGGCAGGACACGGTAGGGAAACTGCTCCAGCCCCTCTTGCCCTGTCTCCCTCCCCCACGGCCCCAGAGGGCCGCGTGAGCAGCGCTGTTGGGCGGGGCTGCGCGACAGCGTGTCCAGCTCCCGGCCAGACACGTTGCGCGCTCTGGGAGATCAGCGCAGCCGTGTGTCTGGCTTTGGGCCAGACACGCTATTCTAGGCAGCGGCGAGGTAAGAGGACCGGGGCCAGGCAGGTTACCTAAAGGGGCAGAAGGTGGTGGGGGGGAGGGAGGAGGTTGGATGGCACATGGGAGTCCCAGGGGGCCTGTTGGGGGTGGAGGTATAGATAGGTGTCAGGGAAAAGGAAGCTTGGATAAGTGGATAGGGTCCTGGGGGGTGAGTAAGGAAAAGGAGACCTGTGGAGGGGGTGGTCAGGGGTGAAGGAGCAGGGGGGCTTGAGGTGGGGTCTTGGGGCGGTGGCTAGGGGCAGGGGGTCTCTGGAGGGGGCAGTCAGAGGACAGGGAGCAGGGGGGGCTTAGATAGGGGGTGGGGCTCTGGGGGGCCATTAGAGTAAGGGATCTCCAGATAGGGTGATCAGGGGGCGATGGGTTGGGGTTCTGAGAGGGGGTAGTCAGGGGGCCAGAAGTGAGTGGGAGTTGATAGGGGGCGGGGCCAGGCTGTTTGGGAGGGCACCGCCTTCCCTACCCGGCCCTCCACACAATTTTGAACTCCGATGTGGCCCTCAGGCCAAAAAGTTTGCCCACCCCTGCTATTACTTTACTGTTACTATCACAAATGCAGCATTAAGAAAAGGATATATTTTTAATTTTATTTTGCAGAATTTTTAATACAACCACATAGACCTATTCAAATACTATGACAAAGAAAACACAGCAGGAGTATGGATTTAGCAATAATACGGTATTAAATATTGATAGATAACTAGTCGTGCGTGTTATGAGATAAATAATTCCTTATCCACACCCTTTCAAAAATAGAAAAAAAAATAATAAAAAAGAGAGAAGGCTCAAAAGCCAAATATACCTGGAGTCAATTTGTAATGCTCTCATGAAAGGCCAAGTGCTTTCATAGTTGGATCCTGTGCCTCTGTAGATTGCCATTTTTTCCATTAGTTAACCAGTTAGCCAATCAAACAATGGGAGCGGGGGAGAAATAGGAGATTTCCAATTTCATCAAATGACTCTTGGCCACTGTTAGTGCCACACAATCCATTTCCTGGCATTACTCCACGGGTACAGAATCTAGAATGCCTAAAGCACAGAGGTTTGACGTAGAGGACGCCTTTATCCCGGTTCCTACATACTTCTTTCCAGAATGTGGATATACTTTATGACATTCAAATACTATATAAGACAAGTTTGCAGTGAAGCTGTCACTTCTCTAACATTTACTATGAGAGGTGAGTCCAGCTTTATGCACTCGCTCAGGAGTCCAATAATGACTTTTTAAAATTTTGTTCTGAAAGAAAAGCAAAGAGAGAGAACTGGATGTAGTGCATACACTCTGTCTGATAATATCCTACCTGTCAGAGGAAAAGGAGTTATTTAGCTCCTTCTCCCGTTTTTCATTTATGGTATAGTCAGTAAGATAAATCAAGGAGTTCCGTCATTTGTGTTACTCACAATATGCTTTTTGTGAGTAACATACCTTTTAAAGTGCACTTCAAGTGAAGAGTTATTTGTGGCTTGCTGACAGTTTCACAGCTCCTTTATAAGTTTGAGTTGAAGCTTACTGTAGAAAGGACCTTGCTCTATTAGTTGCTACTACAGTGAAACCTCGATTTAACGGACTAATTCGGGCGAGGGGGTGTCCGTTAAAGCCGAAAGTCCATTATTTAATAATTTTTTAAAATAATTAAATAACAGGACTTTTGGCTTTAATGGACACCCCCTCACCCAAATTAGTCCCTTATATAGAGGTTTTACAGATCATGGGCGGGAGCTGTCAACCCCCCCGCCCGGCTCCCCGCAATGGGAGCGGGAACTGTCAGCCCACCCGCCGGGCTCCCCGCTGCGGGAAGCCAGGCGGGAGCTGTCAACCCCCCCGCTCCCGCCCGCCGGGCTGTCAGCCCACCCGCCGGGAGCTGTCAACCCCCCCCCCCCCCACCACCACCACCCACCGGGCTGTCAGCCCGCCCGCCTGGCTCCCCTCTGCGGGAAGCCAGGCGGGAGCTGTCAGCCCGCCCGCCGGGCTCCCCTCTGCGGGAAGCCAGGCGGGAGCTGTCAGCCCGCCCGCCGGGCTCCCCTCTGCGGGGAGCCGGGCAGCCGGGTTGACAGCTCCCGCCTGGCTCCCCGGGGCGGGAGCCGGCAGCCCCCAATAACGGATTTCGGATGCATCGGGAAATTTTGTCCGTTGCATCCGAAGTCCGTTAAATCGGGGTCCGTTAAATCGAGGGTTTACTGTATTTACCATGTGTGTGGTTTTTTTAGCATTATTCCCTCACTATGGCAGGGTCCGCTTAGACAGGACACAACCAGTGATACGACTGGGGTATACTCCAACCGATAAGTCATTCCATCTGTCATTGGAGGCATTATATACCTACTGCCAGGTGTTAAGCCTGCAGCACCTGGTATTCCCAGGAGGTCTCCCATCCAAGTATTAGCCAGGCCCAACCCTGCTTAGCTTCCGAGATCAGATGGGATCGGGCGTGTTCAGGGTGGTTTAGCCATATGCTACTATTTACCATGAAGATCAGCAAAGAAGGCTAATTTTTCCCTTGAATAACCAGGTGTCCTTCAGTTTCTAGCTACTAGCAAATATAAGTAGAGTTGGTGAGATTAGAAGTGCTAACTAGCTTGATTTTCTGAAGAACACTCCAAGAAGAGGTAAATACTATGTTTTTTTTTCCCTTAAAGGTGCAGGCAACCATTTTAAAAATGGAAGTTCAGATTGAGAGAGAGAGAGAGAGAGAGAGAGAGAGAGAGAGAGAGCAACAGGGTTGATTAATTTTTCTTCAATCTCAGGCCACATTGGAGCTTGGGAAAAGTTGGTAGGACAGAACAGTTGGTAGGACAAATATTAAATATGTCTTAATTGAAAAGCCATGTAACAGAAATATAAATCGGATAATCTTACCACTTTGGACATGATTTCTTAATTATTTTGTGGGATTTCTGTGGTATCTTCATAATCCATAAGAATTTTTGTACAACTACTTACTCTTTTGAAAGTTGAAGCAGGAAATGTAAGTGGAATTAAGCTAAACATATACATACATCTTGGTCCTACACTCATTTTAATAGCTTCTGCCTTTCCCAATAAACATATTGATGGTAAACACCATTTCTCCATGTCATTTCTCATTTTTCAGAGTATGACATCCTTGTTTTCAGATACTATTTGTGATAAATCAGAACATATCATGATGCCTAATAGGTTATGAAAGCACAATGATTGTATATTAGATGTATTTGGGCTACAAGAAACATTAATCAGTCAAGATTTATTCCAGTTTATCTGAAATCCAGATATCTCACAGAAGTAGTTTAGTGCAGATCCTAGCAGTGAAATCAAAGATGAGGGATTTCTGAGAGTGAACAGAATGTCATCCGTGTATAGCCTATTTTTTCACTTTTTATCCCAGTTGGTAATTCCTTCAATGGATGGTGTGTGATATATGCTGCTTGAAATTCCATGGCTATATCAAATAGTAGAGATAATGCATGGCATCCCTGATGAATTACTCAATGTAACTGAAAAATGGAGGAGGTAGCTATATGCCGGAAGAGAGACAAGGAATGATTTGTAAATAATATTAGTCCAGGTGAGAAATTTAGATGCAAATTTTCTCAGGATTGCTTGTATATATGGCCATTCCACTTGATCAAAAGCCTTTTCAGCATCTAACAATAGGATAAGCAGCCAGAGCATCAATTGTTTGTGCCTGGCAGATAGTGGAATACCTTTGGATTATTATCTACCATTTATCTGCTGCAAATAAAACTCACCTCTCCTCATGAATGATTGAAGGAGCAATGTTGCTTAAGTGTGAAGCAAGAATCTTTGTCAGTATTTTATAATCTGTGTTCAACAGAGAGGTGGGGTAGTAATCTCCACAATGAAGAGCATCCATGTTTTCTTTAGATTTAGGGTAATTATTGCTGTCTTCATGTCTTGTGACATTATTTCATTGTAGACTTCTCTATCAGTACAAACTGATTGATAAATGTCTTATAAAATTCTGCTGGAAAGCCACCACTGTGCGTGAGCTGAGTAAGGTCAATTGTCTGTTTAACTTCTACTAGAGAGTTTTCTTCTAGAGAGAGAGAGAGAGAGAGAGAGAGAGAGAGAGAGAGAGATCTTATTCCTTATAATAAGATGGAGGTACTTTCCACACGAAATGTCAATGTTGTATATTAGGCATAAAGTGGAATGACTTCACCAGTAATGCAGATGTTTATGGTGATTCAGGTCTACAGACTACTGGGGCCATTGTCCACAGGCAGCGCCTTACACTTTTCGGACATGTTGCAAGGATGCCAGCAAAGACGATCCTGTCCCTCCATGAATTGGTCAAATATATTGGAATTGAACTGATCATAAGACATGTAAAGGGATTCATAAAAGTCTTTAAACTGCTGGTTAATTTTAACAGGTTCTAGTACAGAAAATCTTTGTCCTGTAGCAAAGAGGATACAGTGTCATTGGATGAAGCCATTTTAATTTTCCTCACTAGGAGTTTGTGTGCACTATCCCACAATTCATAATTCCTCTGTTGAATTGTTAAGCAATAAATTCAGTGTGGGTGGACATATGTTCATTGCATTTGTATGTTGAATAATGATCAGCTCATTATTCTGAGGATTTTTATTTTTTCCCCAAAGTTATCACTCTCCTCTGTCAAAGAATTAAGTAAATTTGTTCTTTTTTTATTCTTTTCAGATGTGAATTTTATACATTTTCTCCTTAAGGTAATGCTTCCCATAAAGTTGTAATAGAGGAGACAGTATTTGTATTTTCCTTCAAGAGGCTGGTAATGGATGCTTCAATAATATGAAGAAATTTAGCGTCTCTAAGAAGATGTGCGTTTAACTTCCAGCTTGAGGATCTTATAGCACTATGACAAGTATCTATGTGAAGAGAAATTGGAGCATGATCAAAATGATATTACCTCCAAACAGCAGGAACTAGCATCTTCTATATCATTAAAAAAAAATCTAAGCTGAAATAGTAGTCATGAATAAATGAGAAATATGTGTAGTCATGTTTTGTAGGATGCTTTATTCTCCAAATATCCACTTGTCCAATATCCTTCAGTAACGATAATGAGTGGTGAGGTTTTGCCAAAAACATTGAGATTTGTGTAGGATATCATCAATGACAGTGTTCCAATCTCCTCCTAATACCACTGTGACATATCAACTCTGCTGGAAATAATGCCAGTTATTTCTTCAAAAAATGGGTACATTCCCACCACTAGGATTATATACATGCCTCAAAATTAATCTGTTAGTATTGAAAATGTCATCAACTATTATGTTTCTGCCCTCTGGATCTGACTATGACTGAATACATTGAAAAGTTAGGCTGTTGTGGATTAGTATTGCTATTCTCCTGTTTCTGGAATTTAAAAAGCAGTGATATTCATGTCTCACCCATGGTTTTTTAATTTTGTCTGCATGCTCATTCCTTGGTCTCTTGAAGTAAAGCTATATGACATTCCTTTGATTTTAAGTGCCTCAAAGTTTTGATTCTCTTGGAAGATTCATGAAAAAAAAACCAATGATTGTTCAGCTTCTAATTGACAGCAAATAGATTGACAGCCTTCAAGTACCTCTTCTTACAAAAGGAAAATAAACCACACGTTTCACCCTTAACATCTTGGCCTTCCAACATGGGCACATTCAGTTCCCAGATGACGTATATATATATGCCTCCACAATATACATATATTATGAATTTGCTGTAAATATGCCTATATTTACCAAAATACCATGTGCCAATGTATATAAATTAATGAAGCCTATTGCTTCATAGATATGAATGCATAATAATATAGTATATAAATTCTAATATGCACATGGTATGTAAATATTTACATAAATAGACTAAAGAAAAAGGAAACAAAGTAACACAAATTATAATAGGTGTGCAAATAAATGACTATTACCACGATACACCATACATATAGTATAAATATATAAACTTTATGTGTGGTAGAAACATAAAAATAAATATACAAATGCCCATATAAAGTGATTCAGGTAGCCACAAATAACACACGAATAGTTATGAATATATTAGCATCATGTATATTTTATAAACATAAGTAGATTTATACATAAAGATAAAAATATAAGTAGAAAAGGTATGAGAGTAATATATTCCACTGTTGTGAGCAGTGTTGTTGCAGCCCTGTTGGTCCCAGTATAGCAGAAAGACAAGGTGGGTGAGGTAATATCTTTTACTGCACCAACTTCTGTCGGTGAGAAAGATAACCTCACCTGCCTTATTTCTCTAATAAGAGTGATATAAATATGAGATATATAGATATATATTTTATGTTGGCTTTCCAATATATTGAAAATATTATCAAGCCATGCTAATTATCTTGTCTAACAGTACTCATATGTTATAACACTATCAAATATTTCAAATATGTAAAATATACGTTCATGAGTTTCCTGTTTTTCTCAACCACAGATCCTTTTCTTGAGGGGTTATACTCTCCATTTTCTTTTCCTTTATGAGAAGATCATGCTGTTACCCTTAGTGAGATCTGATCTCAATTCCTGTAGTGCTTGCCAAGCATCCGACAAGGTACTGAAGTATTTCACAGAGTCTGTCAGCTTTATTATGAAGATTGCAGGGTATTCGAGTCTGTATTTAATATCTGATCCCAAGAGTTCGTTTGATGACATTAAGTGCTGCTCTCTTTTTGCTTAAATTTACCGAGAGCTCTGGATACAAAAAAAATAAATGTAAAAGCCTTATACTTAAGAGTTCCTTTTTGCCTAGCATGAGACATCAGCTTTACTTTGTCATTAAATCATAGCAATTTAAAGATGATGGGTTTGTGGTTATTATTGCTTGCTTCCCTGCCACTTGCTGAGCTTTCAATCTCCTGGGAAGACAAACTGGGCTCCAGTCCTAGTAACTCAGAGAGTGAATTCTGGAGAAAGCAAATTGTTGTTGTTGTTCTTAATTTCCAGCCTTTCAGGTTCCTGCACTAATCACAAACTATTCCTGAGTGATCTATTTTGAAACTCTTCTTGTTTCACCTCAAGATTGGTTCTATAGTGGTTTTTCATAGTTTGTTATCTAAATAGGTCAAATGAGCTTTGACTTCTCCCACATTCTTAGAGAGCTCACAGATTTCAGAAAATTAGGCATAGGGAATGGGGGTACTTGAGATAAAAGATCAAATTTGGTAGGTAGAAAGTACTCCATAGTCACAGTCCTGTGTGAGAGACTGCTGGATTTCCTCAATGTTACCTTGTTTTGGAGACTCAGACCGGAGTTGTTTGGCATTTCTATTTTTGTCAGCAGAATCCATCACACCATAACAAAAAAGGGTCCCCCTCATGTAATTAGCAAATTTCTTATAGGAAAGTTATGGTTTAGACACCATAGAACCCTTAATTGATGAAGATTAGTGTGCGAGGACGCCAGCAGCTAGGCAGACATCTTCTCTACAGATCATGTGATTCCCTCCCTCCCTACCCCACAAACAGAAGGATTTTTTTTTTACTTGTAATAGCCTCAGAAGCACTAATATCACAATGTGGATGGGATGAATGAATACCTATGAAAAGCTGTGATGCTCCCCAAAAGACCCTTTAGGAACTGGTTGTCCTTAACAGGCAAAGACTGGTATAAGGGAAGTACACATCCATTTCTGTTTAAAGATCTAGGGTAGAAAAGAGTGAGCTATTTGGTGACAAAGGTAGAAATCACTGGCTATCCTCGCCTTCTGAAGACAACAGTAAGTATTGGAAGCATCCTTGTGCTGGAAGGGAAGAGGATGAACATTTTGCATGGAGATTCTGGTTCATGAACAACCTGAAACTTAATCAGATCCACAAGGATTGTTTTGGTGTCAGCCCTTACTAACCAAGCTGTATGCCTCAGTCTGTGAATCACATATACCAAATGCAGCACAATTTAAAGAGTTCTAGTACTAATTCCCTGCCAGGAGTGTAAAACCTTCTCTTCCTTTTTAACTACTCTTATGGCCAACACTGGTGCATTTTTCCTTAGATGGAATGAAGACTATTATTGTGTGATCAGGAGATTTCAGAAAATTAAGCACAGGGAATGTAGACACTTATGGAGGGCTCACTGACAATTCTCAAAAGATGTGATAAACAGCATGCTGTAGATGACCCAATACACCAGAGAAATATGCATATAGATGACAAACAGCCGGCTTATGCATCACACATGTAAGAGACAAGTGATGCTGGAAGGGAGAGCTATCTAGAGTGCTGACTTCCTGCTACTTTTCAGGGTGCTACAGTCTCATCATCACTGCTATTTCACATGCAGATCTCAAGTGTTTTCTTCTATTTCCAGCTGGCCTGGACATTTCCCTATATCTATTGAATAAGGACTTAGCCAAAGTGATCTTCAAAGTTAGACTTCTGCAATGAGGTATATATTTAGCTGAAGGACACATGGACTCTCCAGCTGTTTCAACACACCATAGGCTACCCTATTAGGTGGAAAAATCTCACCAAAGTATATCACAATGTGCAAATTCCACTGGCTCTTTGTTTGTTTCTTGGTCCACTTCAAGATGCTGGATTCTAGAATCCTTCACTATGTCTGCAATCCACCACAATATCTATGCTCCATTACTGCTTATTGACCCCAGTGTAAAATGTTGAGGAACCAGGAGCAGATTATTCTTGTTGGAAGGCCTTCAGTTCTGGAACTCCTTATCATCTGGGATTAGGAGTGTGAACCTGACCATTTTTAGGGCACAATGCAAGACCCATTCTTTTATGCAAGTCTCTGCATAACAATGGCAGAAACAACTGTCTAACCACCTCTCTTACAAATACTAAAGAAAATTAAATAACTGCTGAAACAATGGTGGAGACTGGATTTTTTTGCTGACAAATACAGTGATGTTTAATTCATCATTTGGTGTCTAGATATCTCAGCAATGAATACATAAGAAATAGATAAAAAAAACTATGCATGTACAACAAATGCCCATTTTCATTTACAAACTACTCCCCTCAGTTATCGCTAAATAAAAATATTTTACATGTTTTCCCATGGGTGTGCCATTACGAATGTCAGTTTATGATTTTACTTTACATTATTTCTAAGAAAAATCTCAGGCAATACTATGAATTATCAAATATACATTTTTAATATTTGGTATTTGAGAAGATATCATGCAATTGATGGAACAATAAAAGACAAACTTCTCTCTGTATCTCTTATCCCCTTATCAAAAGAGATTCTTGCATTTGCTGCTTATCAGATATTAAGGGAGGGGTTAACTGTTGGTCAAGAGACCCCTCTTACTGTAAACTCTGCCTGTCCTTACACAAGACAATCTTTGGAAAGATTGTCTTGCATTTAACTTGCTTCAGGAACCACAAAACCAGTTCAAGCAGGAGGCCCCCTGGCCATGCAGAGAGTGGTCCCCTATGTAGAAATGCAGAACTTATCATTGTCTTGTAGAATATAAATACTGCTGTGTCAAGCTAATAAATCGCCACACTCTTCCAAAGCTATCAGCCTGAGGAAGGTGCGCACCCTTCTTGATCAAAAAGCTGCCTGTTGTCTGTGTGTTTCTTGGTCTCTGACAGTTTTGAGCAATAGTCCGACTCCGCACAATCCGGGTGTGGAATAGGTAAGTAGGACAAGCTAATTTAACCTAACACATATACCACATTAACTAAAAACAAAGAGGTCAAATTCAACCCTATTATAACTCTGATTATGTCAATAGAATTACACCAAGGAAGAATTTTATCTCATTTCTTCTAAGATCATATCACTTAAATGATAGTATCATTGCAACTGTCTTCCATACCACAGAGGGGAAAATAATTTGTAAGGATAAAGAGACTAGTATTCTGTAGCGCTAGCTTTTTCTCTGCTTTTCATTTTCTATAACTACAGTAAAATACTGCTCCTTCGGGGCACATTAGGAAAAGAATAGTAATTAAGCTTATGAAAGGATAATTTGTGTAAAACTGAAATAGAATTGACTCAAACTAAAAGTAAAGTATTGTGGGACAAAAAGAAGAAAAAAAACTAGCTGAGTTCTGTATAGTTTATTCAAAAGCATTTCCAGCCCTATCAAAGTAAATTTGGAGTGATTTGGATTCTATCTACTACCTTTCTCGGTATCTGTCACCGCTATTTGAAATAGAAAAGATGGCATTACTGGACAGCAAGCACATTCTTCTTCTCCCTAAGGTACCATGCATTGAAATCTAACAAACCCCAAAGCTAAATAAATATAAACTGAAATGATGAATGATCCTATGCGACTTAGAACCACCACTACCACACAAATGTACACATTATTTTAATGTGATGTATAGATTATAATCTATTTTAAACAAGCCCAGTGGTGTAGATGCTAATACCTCAGTGCTCTTAAAAGGCATTTTCTTCAACAGATACACAGTGTGCTATTTTTAAAAAATCACTGCCATACACCATTATTTAGTAATTAGACATACTTTCCTTTCAGAGCTTTGAAGGCAAAGAACACTACATCACTAACAGTTTTCATACTACCACCTGATGTGCAGCACAGCTCTTGAACTCATATTCAGGACAAGTTTTTATGGAACCATTCCATCTACAGATCCAGTTAACTCATATACAGAATGTAATACAGACTGTGGAAACATGTAACTTGACCCAATTGGTTTGCTCCAAAGCCAACTGAAGTCAATGGAAATATTCTGTTGACATCACTGAGATTTGGATCTGGCCAATATGATGTCACAAGAACACAATGAACATATTACATTTTTCATTTACCTATATGTATGATTTTAAAGTGTAGTAGTGAAGTGATTAGAACCATGCAATTTTATTCTGCTTAAATCAGAATAAGCCTCAAGTGCAAAATTCTTTATTAAATCTGTTTATGTTGATTTTGGTTTGTATAAAAAGTAAAAGGGGGCTTCTATCAAACATTCCAGGTTTCCAGATAGAACGAAGATGACAGCAGAATACAAAACAGCCCTTCCACAAAACCGGAACCTCTGTGACAGCCCACTCAAGTAGATATTCCTTGCAATGTTCCCCAAAGGTCAGTGAACTACTGAAGATAGCATTTAAACACCAATATGAATTATGTTAATCACCCAATCATGTTATACTCCTTTGACTTGCACCTGAAGGAAAGAAAGAACTCTTGATAGTTAGAGTGATGGCAAAGGAAGTACAGTGTAACTGAGAACTTGGAAATCATGTGATTTCTTAGCTCTCCTAAGAATTGCCAAATATATCTGAAACTTGAGGGATGTGGAAATGCTCTACTATTCCGGAAGAATCAGTGTGTCTTAGTAATATTTCATGTATAATTGGTTTTTGTTTTTCCATTGAGAACTATATGTTACTCTGTGTTAAACTATACCCCTGATGATCGTTTTACATTTTAAAACATATTTTAAGCATTTTAGAAATACATCATCATCCAATATTGGTTTGACACCCTATCCCAGTACCATAGATTTCCCTGGAGAAAACTGTTATTATAGTAAGAATAATAATGACCCTCTTCACTCTCCAACACATGGCAACAGCTTCTTGTGCAATACTTTATTTGGGGTTTGCTGAATATAAAAACAATATTTTTAGTGAGTGTGTGGCTGAATTTACTTCATGGCAAAAATGTTCATAAATCTTTATGATAACCTAGTGCAACTATTTCATAGGTGATTAACAAAGCAACAGTACTTAAAAAAATTACATGCAGAATACATAAACAGATGTATATATGTATACACACGTGCACCCCCTCCCAATACTATGACATTAAAAAAACTCAGGCACACTGCTGATGGCTTATATAGTGACTCAATTTCAGTCTGAGATACATGGGTATGCAGTCTAGCATATTCTCTAAAATATGTAACTGCTTTTGTGCATACAGGAATCAAGCAAGGTTATTTTTCTATTATTAAAAATCATGTGTCTTCTGTCAGAAGATGAGGAATTATTTTTGCAGTAATAAAATGCATTTTTATTGCTAGAAAATTGATTCTGCTATTGGGCAAAAGGGTCATTAGTCAAGTGGTCCACATATTATATAGGAACTATCTAATTACCAGATTCAAATACTGGATGATATTGAAAAAGTGATACAGTGAAATCAAAACAAATTTAAAAAATACAAAGAGAAAATAAAAAAGAAAAACATATTAACTCTTGCTATTAAATGTTAATATCAAATTATTGCATATGACAGTTGTTTGGTGCCCCTTGTAGTATTGCTGTTATATTTCAGTTTCTCGTAAACTAGTGTCCACATAATAAAAACTAATACCACAATTGGCAGCAGCTGGCACCATTGTTGTCTCAGAGAAGCCATAAATAGGCCAAAGAGAACAAAGTCTTCTCTCAATCCCAGAGGTTATCTCAGCAGAACAGAACTGAGGTAATAACAAGGACCTTTACCTAAATTGTAATTCTTTTATGGATTGGATACACAAAGAGCTTCATTCATTAGTATAGTTAAAACAAGCAATAAGAACTCCCTCATTAAAAAATAAGTGAAAGAGAACTTCAGGCCTCAAGATAATGCTATATAAAATTCCCAGAAAATATCTTAAATTTAAAACTTATAAACCTATTGCCAATTTACTCAACTGTAATAAAAGTCTATTAAGTGAACTGTTTAGACAAAGTAAGGGGGTCTTATTTTGTGACTTCTAACTTGTTGCTCCACCAGTCAAGTATGTATATCTTTATCATCATGATCATTATCATCATGTATATCAATATCATCAATAGAAAATGAAAAGGTCACATCATCTTTTCATATTTCTGAGCTATGATTCTTATATTCTTCATGAATACTATAGCCAGGATTTCATCAACAGGCTAAAGAGTGAAAATAAGACAGATGTTTCACCAACCTAATGTTATATTTCAAATTAAAAATACTTCGATTGACAAGTTTTTCCTTTATTTATGCATCAGAATCACAAATCTACTATTCACACCTCACGGCACAACCAATTAATTCCCTTGCCATAGTTATTTGCTAGGTAACCATAAATACAGCTACAGAAACAGACTAAACACACAATGAAAAAGACCTTATCCAAAACCCTGCCCAGATCACACATGCAGGCAAACAATTCTGTTATTTTTAATGCTTCAATATTTTCAAAGTTATGAAGATAACAATATGAAAAAAGAGGGCACTACATTCTAGACACTCTATAAATAGGATACATCATATATAGATAATAGGCCAAGGAAAGCAGCCTCCTCTCCTCATTTGTTGGCTTCTCACACAAATGGCCTACACCTTCTTCCACACTGTCTCCTACATGCTGAGCATATCTCCAAGATTTACCTTGGCTACGATTCCTACAGGAACTCAACCAACTAGAGATGGCCAGATGGCAATAGTTGGTCTCTTTAAAAATGTTTAATTTAAAAAATGAAAAGCATATCAAAAACATATATGTTTAGTAACATTCCTTTCTTCACATTCTGTGGGTCATTCTTCTTCAACCATGAGATCCTGGGCTCAAAGGTGCCAAGCCTTTTTTTTTTCCCAATGCCAGCACCAGAGTGGCCTGATCTTCTGGATGATAGTGCACTGTAGCTATTAACTAAAGGGAGAAATAAGTGAGGGGAGGGGCTACTAATTATTTTTATACCTGGCTATCACAACTATTCTGAGTAAACAGTATTAATTGAAGTTAGATAAATAACTATTAAATCACCTCGTCCATCACCCTTCAAGTGAAGGATTGCTTTGGACTGTGACATAGCTCTGCCTTTGCAAGACATTGAAGGAATCTGAGGGTTACAGAGAATGGTTTCTATACATGTGTGAGATTTAATGAACAATGGGTATTTTAAATTAAGCCTGTACCACAGCCACTCTTAGCAAAGACTGATGCTGCCAAACAGATGAAGTTCTGACTGGGATCCAAATTTTCCCAAAGTTTGTGATGGGGATGGCAATGCGGAAGGGACAGGATCCATCTCAAGCAGATAATACTGATTTTGTTGTTGTTGTTGCTAACTTGTATTTCCATGTTTTAAAATGATCAAGTGTATTGAATATTCTAGTTTTAGTTTCACTCTTTTAAGGATCACACCTAATATTGCCAAAAAGTCTTGGATACTTCATTCTCCACACCTGCTAGCCCTAGAGCAAAATATCATGAAAACAATCTTCTGGGAATGTTCAAATATCTTTAGGGAACATTCTGTAGGAATCTTCAAGGGGAATCATTGTTTGTTTGAAAACTAAAAAAAGCAAACCAAAACACGTTAATTCAAAGCATATTTTAAAAGACTAAATCTGAATGCTTTGCCTTTCGAGTGCTAGGTATTGCTGTCATCAAATCAAGTTATAGCTTAGCAACTGTTTTCTAACACTTTTGCTAAAATTCAATTGAAAGAAACTGTCCCATCCTGCATTTTGGCATTTGCATGTCTGAATATTTAGTATTATCCAGGAAAGAGTAGAATGAGGGTTTTGGTGTTCTTTACACTATAATATATTGACAAATAAAACTGTACACACATTTTGACTGACTTGTATGACAATAGCAGTAAAGTATTGTCCAAAAGTAAAAATAATTCCTGATGATACATTGTTTTGCATACAATCTACTTTGACTAATGTTCTCAGATTTTGGGGTTAGGCAATACATTCTAGTCTAGTATTTCTAATAAATAGCTATTTTTATATTTTAAAACACATGAATAGGTATACGTTTAAACACCCACGCCCACCAAAGAAGGTAAATATTTGTTATGCTTTTCACTTTTTTATGTACCTAAGTGTATGTGGAGAAACATAGGACTTCACAGCATAAAGATTTCTGTGTAGGAGTCTTTATATGCAACACTCCTTATGCAAAACAACTTCAGTGCATAAAAGTAACTCCTGTGAGAGCAAGAGAGTTTGGAGCAGATTGCCAGCTCTTCTTGATAATGGAAGAGGCTGGCTTATTTTCCCAGCAGAAGTTGATGGGGTAGATGGATGAGTCCTCAAGTAGGAGACTCAGCAAAGGCAGAATTTTGACTCTCCGTGTCCAATGTAGGCTATTGCCTTCCAACATGTGATGTTGCTAACATGCTAGTAAGAAGCCACTACAAATAAAATGTTTGTGTGAACAATTTTTATCCAGATGGGTGAAAAAATTCCAAGGAATTAATAGATACATAGTTGTGTGTGTGTGTGTGTTTTACAAACCAGTTAGTTCTTTACTCACATAGAACATAATGAAACAAAATAGGTCAGAATAGAATAATTTATTATTAATACAATTCACGTGCTACTAAACATAAATCCATTTGAAATCAAAAAGGCCAGATGCAGAACCTACTGTCTGGCAATCAATCTTTCTTTTCATTCAATATCTCTTGTATTGAACTAGCTTCCTTTAGAACTTCACAGCTGCCCTGTGAGCCTGACTTTCAACCTCTTGCCTTACTTAGCATTATAACTTAGCATATTAACACTGTGCCTTTCATTGCTTATCACCTGTTATTGTCCCTTTAAAGCTATAGTTGGTCAGGTTTTTTAATAAGAACTTATTTTTGTACATTTTTGTAAGATTGAGACAAGAGTTTAATAATTATTTTGAAAATTGTTATAGTATTAAAAATTTGCCTGTTTATAAAGTATACATTATTGAAATGCTCAAGGACCTGATCACAACCTCCTTGAAATCTACTGAAAAACTTCCATTGACTTCAAAGGAAGTTAATTTAGGCCTAAAGGAAGGCATTTAGAAAGGTACTATGTAGGCTAGTATTAGCAAAAAGCAAATCTCAAACAATTTGAAAATATGGAGATTTGGAGATTGGTATCAAGAACTTTGAATACTTTCTCCAAAACACTATATTCAAACCTCTTGGGTCTGGCAAAATTGACCTAGATTTCTCATAAGAAAACACTTTCCTGTGAGATATCTGGTACTTTATTTATCACTGGCCTGGGTAAATGTAGGGAGAACAATTTTTCTCATGTTTTTTTCAGCTTGCATATTTCCAGGAACAACCAGAAACAGGATGTGAAGAGGCAAAATCAAATAAAATCAAATAAAATAATAAAAAAAGAAACCTTCACATCCCACAGGAGAAGGGCTGGGTTCAGTTCTAACTATAGATGAATGGTTTTGCTATCTCTTGTTTATGCCAGGATGCCTGAAACTAGGGATAGGTTCTTTCAAAATGGAAATAAATAGTAAACAATCCTGGAAAAATTTCCTAATATTCCCTTAACTATTCTCCAAGAATGACATAGAATCGGAGCTTGGGGGCAGGTGAGACACTGAATCCTGCATTTAGTGGGCCTAATTACATAGCTTGCCAAGACTATGGGGTTTACTTGGACTAGTCATGAACCTATTCATGGTTACATGCATAGAGATCATATCCTCAGCTACAGCAATCAGTATAACACTGCAGGGGTAGGCAACCTATGGCACTATCAGCTCATGTTGCCTTCGGCACATGAGCTGATTTACCAGTGGCATTCACAATGCCCAGGTTCTGGCCACCAGTCTGGGGGGCTCTGCATTTTAATTTAATTTTAAATGAAGCTTCTTAAAATTTTAAAAATCTTATTTACTTTACATACAACAATAGTTTAGTTATATATATATAGACATAGAAAGAGACCTTTTAAAAATGTTAAAAAATATTACTGGCACGCGAAACCTTAAATTAGAGTGAATAAATGAAGACTCGGCACACCACTTCTGAAAGGTTGCCAACCCCTGCTCTACTACAATGGAGTTTGGTCAAATTACACCAACTGAAGTTCCGACTCTTCATCTTTATTGCTTTTGTAAAGCAACATATACTTTAGAGTGTTATAAAACTACATAAACTACATATTTCATAACTTCATCATTAGTAACCATTTTCATCCCTTCAAATATCATTATTTTTTAAAAAAAGACTGGTAGATAAACCTGCTGTCCTAACATAGATGTGTCTATGACTTTGCTCATTCTAATTAGCTGAAAAATTCCTACAAATTGTGGATGTTTGTTGTCTTTAAGAGCATGACACAAAGTGTACCCTCTTAGGGCTGGGCTACACTACGGGGGTTGGGAGGGTCGACCTAAGATACGCAACTTCAGCTATGCTATTCGTATAGCTGAAGTTGCGTATCTTAGGTCAATTTACCTGGCCACCCCCACGGCGGTGAGTCGACCACAGCTGCTCCACCGCCAACTCCGCTTACTCCTGTTGCCGAGGTGCAGTACAGGAGTCAATTTGGGGATCAATTTATCGCGTCTAGATGAGACATGATATATTGATCCCTGATCCAGCGGGTAGTGTAGCCGTACCCTTAGAATGCTTTTTGTAGTCAGACTTTGTGCTAAAATGATTTTTCAAAATAAATTTGCAACTGTTTAAATCTCCTCCTTCAGTTTACCATATTTCAAATCTGTATGTGAGTGGTTTATATTGGTACCCGGTGACAGGGGAAAAGGAAGAGATATAAGTAACAGCTTAAGAAAATTAATCTTTAGACCCAATCTGCCATTACTACATATCACTATATATCTCTATTAGGCAAAGTCAGTACAAGTGCAGTCTGACTAACCTTATTCCTACATTAATCAGTTGCATCTTACAGCAAATTGCATTTGGAATACAAAGTCAAAAAATAAAAATGATGATTGCACAAACATATGCTTCTAGAAAATAGAAAGCCATTGCAGACTGACTGTCCAGAAAAATATTCCGTAAATTAAGGTAAAATAACAATTTCATTATATAAGGGAAAATCTGTCATATTAATAAAGTAGCCAAAGGGAACCTGCTGGTTGAATGTAGTAAATCATTAATAAATTCCAATTAGGATCAAAGTAAGGAACTGGGAGCAATTTTTCCCTATAAGTAGAGGCAAAATGTGTTCTTAAAGGAAAAAGTCTGACAACTTTGGTTGCAAACAAAGATCAGTCGCTTAAAATAGCAAAATTTGTCATTCCTAATTATAGTTATATATTAATATAATAGATACAGAATTTAAGATATGCTTTAAAATGCTTGTCACTGTTTTAATATCTCAATAAATCTGAATTGTTCTGATGTCTCTCTGGTGTTCCCAACTTTCTAATCACATAAAACCAAACACCCTTGTTCTGCCCTATGTCCCGTCCTGACCCCTACTCACTCCACCCTCACTCACTTGCTTATTTTCACCAGGCTGGGGTATGGGATGAGGGCTCCGGAGTGGTGCCAGAAATGTGGGGTCCAGGGTGTGGGAGGGTGCTCTGGGCTGGGGTGCGGGAGGGAGGGATTTGTGGTGCAGGAGGGGCTTTGAACTGTGGGTTGGGGTCGAGGGGTTCAGAGTGTGGGAGGGGGTGAGGGCTCCAGCTGGAGGTTCAGGATTAGGGATGGGGCCAGGGCTGAGACATTTGGGGTACATGAGGGGGTTCCGGGCTGTGGCAAGGGCTGATAGGGGAGCTCTGGGCTTGAGGTGAGGACTCCAGGGAGGGGCAAGAAATGAGGGGTTCAGGATGTTGGAGGGGGATACATACTAGATCATTAAACAGTATCTCTCATATTAAACAGCTGGGAGAGTCCATTGCATTCAAAGTTTTGAGGTGTACCTTCTTTGTCAAATACGGGGCTAAAATTGGGTCCAGAACACATACCACGGCAAGGATGTACGGAAAAGAAGACACACACACCCTTACCCTTTAGCATGGACAACACATACATCAGATAAAAACCCTGGCCCTACTGAAATCAAGAACAAAATCCCACTGGTATAAGTAGCACTGGGATTTCACCCCTAAGTGTAAGCACACAAGAGTAAGGGAGCCTGAATATTAATCACAGCAGGTAGACAGGGAGTGTTTATAAAAATTTAATTTATAAAATTAAAACATTTTATAAATCAATTTTCCTACATGAAATCTAGCTGAGTATGTTGCTGCTCAAAAGTTCATGTTCATGCCTCTTCCCTACTGAATATCCCCAAAGAACTTGTCACTAATGGAAACATTTTTATGTCATTATGATTTACAGTGTGCTATAGGGACAATTACATAACTGTTTACTTAAATTCACAACTTCTTGAAGCCCAACACAATTCTTTTGTTATCATAATCTCTAATGGGCATATGTACAGTGAGTATATCATGGTATGAAATTGGATATATCTGACTTTGCTTGTCTGACTTGTGACTCACAAAGTCCCTCATGTCTAGCAACTGGGAAACAGCTGCTGATCCCACACTGAAATTAAGAACATTTGAGCTCTTCTGATTTATGTTAATTCCCGTGGGAACAATGCCATGAAAAAATAACACCACTTGTCATCAAAGACACCATTTCTCTCAGCACTATTAAAAAAATATATTTCAAAATATACTATCCTATTTACCACTTCCTTATGGCAAAATCTACTTAATATCTTGATACTGGAGAAAACAGAAATCATTAAAACAATATATATTCAGTTGGTGGCAAATTTAGCTTTCTCATCTGTGACCACATAGGGATTATTTTTAGCAGAAACGTTGCAATTCTATTGCACTGTGTTTGTGGGGTTTGGGGGAGGGGTGTGTGTGTGTGTGTGTGTAAATGTGTTTATGTAGGGCAGAGATGGATGAGCTGGGGAAAGAGGTGAGGTTGTTGAGACCTGTCCTCATGCATATTCTCCAGAGGCTCTCTGTTGACACCCTGCAGGCACTGCACAAGTACCCGAAGATGTTATGTCAGCAAATGGGCTGGAGTAGCCTCCGCAGAGAGATTTCACAGCTGCTCTGTGGCTTGGAAAAAAGAATTCCTCCCCGATGCTTATTGCAGTCAAAAAGGCCCTGGGCTGGGATAACGGGAAAAGAATATAGAACTGTATTTGCCATCACTATGAATGACATCTGACTGAGTCATCTATTAGCATGACTGAAATAATTGCTGGCAGCCTATTAGTAGCCATTATTACAGTGACTGAATAATTGCTGACCTTCTGCTGTATATTTTTATGAAAGCACATATAGTAAAATTTTTCAGTGGACAGAATCAACAGCCAGATTTTTTTTCCAAAGGGTTTTGGTGTTATTTGAGGGCAGGAGGTTGTTGTTTTTTTCTCCCCCAGAAACCCAAATTTTATTTTGAAACTTAAAAACCAACATGAAATGGAGAACACTACACACAAGGGAACTGAGGAGATTCTGCTTCATGGATTAGGCTGGTCACAGAGAGCACATGCTGGGTAATTCTGCACACTGAGTGCCATGCAGAAATGCTCCATGAAGTCTCTCTCTCTACAGGATTTGTATATAGAGAAGGGGGGCAAACCAAGATCAGGGGAGATATAAGAGCACGACCAACGAGTTTGCAGCTATGAAGAAACATTTGCCAGAGTCCTCTGCAGAGGGATAATTCAGACGCCATGGACACTACAGTAATATCATTGACCATGTCCCTATAATGTTAAAATTTTGCATGTTGTTGTTCAGTCTAGAGTTTCAGAAAACAATTATTTACAGGATTTCAACTTCAAGCAGTTTGATTTTTTTTAAGGTACAAAAGCATAAGAAGATAAGATTTTTCATTGAAGATATGCCTGTCTCGTTGCAGCAAATGAACTGTTTACTTTTCAAAAAGAGACAAAAAAGGAAGCACTCACCCACGTTATTTCTTTCCTCCTCCTAAATCTGTAAATAACCAAGCTAGTGCCTTTATTATCTTATGTAATTGTCACATTTGTTGGCTTCTGCAGTGATTGATTTCATAAGAGAATAAGCAATGCTTAGTGGAAATGTTCTATGAATGGTAACAGTGTATCTAGTGTTTAAGCAATATATCAGGGGTGGTCTGGTATACAATTAAAGTGAGTCTTGCAGAGTGCTCTAGGTCTCTCCCCCTATTCTCCACCTACCAGACTGGAGTGGGGGAAACTTGGGACCTCTGCCTTGCAGTGGGGTGTTGGGGGAGGGGCTTCTGCTGGGTGAACCTGCTAGGGTTGAGGCTTCAGCAGGAGTGGGGCTGAAGTCCCGAGCCCTGGCAGGTGTGCCCCGGCTCTCAAACTTCTGAAGATTGTTGTATGCAGCTCAGAGGGTCTGTAAATTTGCACCCCCCTGAAGTATACCAACACCATGAATAGTAATGGCTCTGAGGTAGCCGTTGCAGTACAAGGTGTTATCTTGGCAATTTGATTATTAATCATTTATGCAACATACAAATGTGTCAGACTGTATAAAGATCCACATACCAATAGAGCTGTAAGATTATGTCTATGGATACTGCAGTATTCTGAACCTTTTTACGTGCTCTCTATTCCAAACCCCCTGCGTTGCTCTGAGAATATTTCAGGAATAAACTGAACCACGTCCAACTTCTGACACATTTGATTGGTACCATTTGAAAAGATGCCTTTGACTCCTCTGTAGAGGTAGCGGGCAAAGATGTCCTCTTCCTGAGCTCTTCTTGGGAGCCATTTGCATAGAGAATTAAGAAAAATACAGATATCAAAGGGACTGTGATGAGGGCAGGGGAGCAGGAGGCACCACTTTATGCAGATGTTTTATTAATGATTGCCAATCCAATTGTCTCCTTCCCCAATGTGCTAAAGGAGATTAAAGACTTTAGTGCAGTCATGGGATTTAAAGTAAATTATGCAGATAAATTATGGGAATTGAACTTGAGGCATGTTCCAGTTTTCTCTTCTTGCAAAATACAAACATAAATTAGAAAGGAAAAGGAAATGGTTATCGGCAAAGCTAAATAATACAAAAATGAAACACTGGACCTGTTTCAAAAGTGGCTGTGTCTTCTGAGGAGGAGGGCGATCCTGTGGCTAAAGAACAGGATGGGGAATCAGCAGATGAAGATGGAACGGAATGGGCTTGAGAGGAAGGATGGCTCCAAGATTAAACCACTAACCAGGTGCTTGGCTCAGATCCCTGCTCTTCCACAGACTTCTTGTGTGACCTCAGAGAACTCACTGAATCTCTCTGTATGTCAGTTCCCATCTGTCATATGGGGAGAACAACACTGCCCTCCCTCACAGAGGAATGGTGAAGAAAAATACATGAACAGATAGTGAGTTGCTCAGATATCATACCAATGGGGGCCAGATAAGTACCGTAAAAAGACTGATCTGAGTTCAATTTCCAGCTCTGTCATAGCCATCTTGTGTGATCTTGGGAAAGTCATTCAATATCTGCGTCTCATTTTCCACATCTTAACATGGGGATTGGGAGGTTTCACTAATGTCTGTAAGTGACTAGAGATCCTTAGATAGGAAACGCTATGTTGGTACAATGCATTATTATTACATTTAAATTCAAGGAAGGATGTTACTATAAGGAGGGTTATAAATGAACATCTATGCATTTCCCTCACATTGCAGACAGAAGCGGAGCCGGAGCCTGCAGAGTAGGGGAGAAAAGTTCTGTCTCTGTGGCAAAATTATCTTTCCTCTGATGCTACAGAAGTCTGTCTGTGAGGATTCCTAGGAGCTCTAATTCCACAAAGGGACAGGGGACTACACTGATACCCCTCCCACCATGTATGGGAAAACAACAGTATTCTGTTCATTTCCATTTGTCTCCCCTCCCCACCTTCACTGAGCAGTCTGGGGAAAGGGAGGTAGGGGGAGTTTTTCAAGGTTTGCAGTGGGCATGGTCAAGGTTTCAAGTAGGCATGGTCCTGTACTCTAAAGGATCCTCTAATCATGCAGATCTTGTTTGATCCAGAGGCTTCTCTTGTTTTTCTCATGGGGAGTGCTTCTCCTGCTTTCCCCAGAACTCCTAGGAAACTTTCATCTTCCCATAATGGGCTATTCTTAAAGCCCTCAAATATACTTGCTTTTGAGGGACATTCTGCATTTCATCTAAATCTGGCTGCCTTTTCCACTGCACCATTAAGGCAGGTGATATTTCACACACTAGAAGAAGTGGTCAGACTTTTCTCTATTAGCTGTTTAGCTAATGAGTGCACAAGCCACTGGAAAAGTTTTAGTTGGTCCACAAGGAGGATAATAATTACTCATGTGTTATAGGTCTGTGCTGAGGATTTAAAGGTCCAGGGTTCAAACCCTATTAACAGCACATTTTCATATCCTTATGGTTGCATATTACGGTATTAGTTTTTCCACTCTCTTATTTAAAACAAAAGGTCTATTAGTCCAAACACTGAGAAAAATCATTAAAGCAGATTTCATAGATTAAAAAGAATTGTAATTTGTCAATTATGACATGATGCACAACACAACAGATGTGTTCCCCTTTTCTGTCATGTGTCACTCATTTTGATGGCTTGTGTCACACACTGGCAGATGTGAAGGATGAGAGGAAGGGCTGTTTTTAGAAAAAAGGATAATGAGGCCTAATTCAGGACCATATTTTTAATATGTATTTCTATTTATATATGTTTCTGTTATTACTCTGGGGATGATATGTACATTGACTGTCTCCTTGGGGACCAAGGAAAACTAGATTCTGAGTGTGTAGCAAGTACACTTACTTCAAGGGCTCCTTAAAGCGTATTACTGTTAAATCCTTTTGCTGGCTGCAATGGAACTGGGGGGAAAGCCAATATACAGTAGCATGTTGCTGTTCATCTTTTCTTGAATTATGACATTAGAGTGGCTAAATACAAAAGGGTATTATCAGAGCAAAATGAGTAAGGAAAAACAAGCCTGATACTTGCAGATAATGCTAACATAAGGAATGCAAATTCAGAAATGGATTCATATGTCCTGCTTCCTAAGCTAATGTGGTCAAAACATAGTGAAGCACTTTTTGTTCAGGGGGAGATGCCACATTTACCATGGGCCCAAAATATGCAGTACATTAGATTAAGTGGGAAAGACATTTATTGTGAAGTTCAAAGAGTAAAACCTCTACATCTTACAGCTTCATGCAGCAGGAATTGAGTCTCTATCTCTCTCCCTCTTTCTCTCTCACACACACAGAGCAATGTAATAATGTGCATATTCTTGCTCTTCGCTTGTAAGCTGCAGGATACCACTCAAAAGAGATGACAGTGAACAGCAAGTACAGAGAGAAGCAAATGTACATTACACATGGGTTATTTATTTTTTATCATGAATGAAAAGAAAGGGCCAGACAGAATTCCAGGAAATGAATTCTAGAACAGCAATCAAACATTATACAAGTATTAGTGATTAATCTAAACATTCAAAATGCTTTATTTTAGAAGACATCTTCTCTCCCCTTTCCATTTGTATTGTTGGCTCCTAGATAGCTTAACCAGAATTATAGTAGTAATTAAAGTAAAAATTATGTGGTCTCCTTTTAAACTTTTGCTATAATTTGGCCCCTGTCTGTGACAAGGAATTTGAGTGTTAGTAACATGATTAGGGGAGTTTGCATTCTTTCTGCTATCAGGATTTGTTGAAAGTGAGATAACTACTTGTTTTAATGATTTATGGCCTGGGTTTAACAACATTGCAAACCCAGCTAAATTTTATTCAAATAAGAAGAGGAGAGGGCACGACCTCTCTTGATTAACCTGGAGAGCTTTGGTACACAGTAATTCACCTTTTAATAAAGGAAAATGCCATACCTCTGGAACATAAAAGCCCATTTGAATGGCTGTTACATGGATGTGCTTGAATGTGGGGATGGGGCAGTGTAGGTTGGGCTTGGGAGAAGAGGCACCACAATCCTGAAGGACAACGCAGCTGCCTACACAGCTGTGTTTTTGGAGGAGGAATTGCTTCCCGAGGACAGAATCCCTCCTGAACTCTCCCTAGGATGTCACCACCACCATCAATACCCACTATTCAGGTCCAGGCTTGTAATTTTTTTAAAGTTACAGTCAGTGTTAAAATGTTTACTTTTCCTCCAACACAAAAAGAGAAAAAAGCAAAGAATATTTTTGCATGTGCTCCCCCATTTTTAATGGCAGATTTTATATGAATTTCAACAAGCATGGATTACCACACATTTTTATCTGAATCCTCCAAATCCTCCATTTCGTATGTAGAGGGAATATATCAAATTGTGAGTGTAGCTTAATTTTTCAATCTTTTACTAGTCATGCCATCCCAGATTGGCTATTACAATAATATTTATGATTCCACTGTTACTCAGTACTAGTTACTATTGTGAAAGCAATGTAATTTTACTTCTGCTTCCTCTGTTCCCCAGTGAACAGGCCCCAGTGAACCAGTCACATCTAACTGAAGCCATTCATCCCAGATGTTTTTGCTGACATAGAAAGCACATTTCATAGAAATGAAGTAATACAGAGGAAGCAGAAACATTGCCAAATTAAGTGTAAAACTGTAATAAGAAAAGCCAAAAAGGAGTTTGAAGAACAGCTAGCCAAAAACTCAAAAGGTAATAGCAAAATGTTCTTTAAGTACATCATAAGCAGGAAGCCTGCAAAACAACCCCTGAATGATCGAGATACAAAAGAATCACTTAAAAGACAATAAAGTCATTTTGGAGAAACTAAATGAATCCTTTGCTTTGGTCTTCATGGCTGAGGACGTTAGGGAGATTCCCAAACCTGAGCCGTCTTTTGCAGGTGACAAATCTGAGAAATTGTCACAGATTGAAGTGTCACTAGAGGAGATTACGGAATTAACTGATACATTTAACTGTAGTCACCAGGACCAGATGGCATTCACCCACGAGCATTTACAATTTCAAATGTAAAATTGTGGAACTATTAACTATGGTTTATAACCTGTCCTTTAAATGAGCTTCTGTACCCAATGACTGGAAGATAGCTAATGTAACACCACTATTTTAAAAGGGCTCTAGAAGTGATCCTGGAAAATTACAGACTGGTAAGTCTAACGTCAGTACCAGGCAAATTAGTAAAGAATAAAATTGTCAGGCACATAGAAAAACATAAATTGTTGGGCGAAAGTCAACATGGTTTCGGTAAAGGGAAATCATGCCTTACTAATTTATTAGAGTTCTTTTAAGGGGTCAAGAAATGTGGACAAGGGGGATCCAGTGGACATAGTGTACTTAAATGTCTAGAAAGCCTTTGACAAGGTCCCTCACCAAAGCTGTCATAGGATAAGTTAAGTTAAGTTGTCATGCGATAAGAGGGAAAAATCTTTTCATAGATTGAGAACTGGTTAAGACACAGGGAACAGAAGGTAAATTTTCAGAATGGAGAGGGGTAACTTGTTGTGTTCCCCAAGGGTCAGTCCTACGACCAATCCTATTCAACTTATTCATAAATGATTTGGAGAAAGGGGTAAACTGTGAGGTGGCAAAGTTTGCAGATGATACTAAACTACTCAAGATAGTTAAGACCAAAACAGATTGAAAAACTAAGTGATTGGGCAACAAAATGCCAAATTAAATTTAATGTGGATAAATGTAAAGTAATGCACATTGGAAAAAAATAACTCCAACTATACATACAATACGATGGGGGCTAATTTAGATACAACTAATCAGGAAAAAGATCTTGAAGTCATCGTAGATAGTTCTCTAAAGACATCCATGCAGTGTGCAGCGGCAGTCAAAAAAAGCAAACAGGATGTTAGGAATCATGGAAAAGGAATAGAGAATAAGATGGAGAATATCTTACTGCCCTTACATAAATCCATGATGCACCCACATCTTGAATACTGCATACAGATGTTGTTTCCTCATCTCAAAAAAGATATACTGGCATTAGAAAAGGTTCAGAGAAGGGCAACTAAAACGATTAGGGGTTTGGAACAGGTCCCGTATGAGGAGAAATTAAAGAGGCTAGAAGTTTTCAGATTGGAAAAGAGGAGACTAAGGGGGGATATGATAGAGGAATTTAAAATCATGAGTGCTATGGAGAAAGTGAATAAGGAAAAGTTATGATGAATGGCAGGAAAGAGATCACTTGATCATTACCTGTTAGGTTCACTCACTCTGGGGACACCTGGCATTGGCTGGATGGACCTTTGGTCTGACCCAGTACGGCCATTCTTATGTTTTTATATTCTTATGTTCTTATCTTAAGCTTTTTGAAAGGTAAACATATTTTAAGATTCCTCCATTCTTTCATTTATTCACCAGAGCCATCCCACTTAATGGTCTTATGTTTTGGCAAACTTTCCTGTGGATGAATAGCATTGGATAGATGTGACTTCTTACAGACGCTATTAACTATGTTCCAAGTGTTGGCCCATGGCGGTGGTTGGCAAGTTATGCAATGTAATGCTATCATGATCTACCGTATTTTTCGGCGTATAAGACGCCTTTTTAACCCCCAAAAATACTTTCAATATTAGGGGGGGCGTCTTATACGCCGAATATCGGCCGGACCAAAAAAAAAAAAAAAAAAAAGCACCGCTTTTTTCGCGCCGCTCTCCCAGCAGCCCACCGGCGCGGCGGGGACTGGAGAGCGGCGCGCTCCCAGCAGCCCGCTGCGCGGCAGGGACGGGAGAGCGGCGCGAAAAAAGCGGTGCTTTTTTTTTTTTTTTTTTTTTGGTCCGAAAACGCGGGGGCGTCTTATACGCCGGAGCGTCCTATGGGACGAAAAATACGGTAACTTATGGCTTTAGAATGCTACCCTTGAAACACTCCTGGCCCTGGCTGTCTGACAGAGAATTGCTGTTAGACTACCAGGCTAGCTTACATGCAGCAATGTCACTTCCTAGTCACATAGATATTATCCTATACCATAAATTGCAGGATGTGCAGTTCTCCAAAGCGCTGCATACCACCAATTCCTGCTGAAACTCGACTGGAAGGTGCTCCCCACCATACAGGCAGTGCTCAGCATAGGTGCTGGAATGAGGGGTGCTACTCTACCCCCTGGCTTTGTAGTGGTTTACATCACATACTGGGTTTACAGTTTGGTTCAATAGCTCTCAGCATCCCCACTATAAAAATTGTTCCAGTACCCCAGGTGCTCAGCACCATTAAGGCTAGGACCCATACTTGAATACCAAGTAAGTTTCATTAAATCAGAAAAGATATTATATAGGCAATGTTCAGATGTTTGTCATGTCAATCAAGGTCTTCAACCTCTAGTTTAAAATTGTACTCTAATCATGAAGGTGAGGCAAACCATAGTGAAAGGTAATGAGAAAAGCAAATGTTATGTCCTATCAGCCCATACGAAATATTGATGATGACTCATGTGGAAAAAAAATAATGCTGAAGTTTATCAGCACTTAACACATGCACATGCTGAATAATTAGGAATCACTGTAGTTGACAGACAAAAATTTTGTGTCAACAGCAGGGGCCAGTTTCACTGCAATCTTAATCCAGGTCACAATGAAATGCAAAAGTGTATTTCTAAACTTTATAATTTAAAATGCAGCTACAAAACTCTAGGTTTTTTTCCTGGTGAATGAAACAGGAGACATATGGAGGATGCAAATAAGAGTGGGGAAAATGAGGGCACGGACACAACTCAGGCTTCCAGTGATTAGGATTCAAATTAAGAAGAGAGTGAAATATTTTTTGTGTTTACATATAAAAAGACACACTTTTTTGTGTTTACATGTAAAAAGTGTTTACATGCAGATGCTGTTCATGGCTGGATTGTACCTCATTTTAAGAACATGAATGTTTAGTAGGAGGCAAGACTGCCAAATCCATTAGTCAGAAAAATATTACAAATTAATAGGCTCTAGAATGCTAAACTGTGTAGAAGATAGGGGGTTCTTTTAAATGACAGAGTGAAAAGAAAGTGTGTTTCATTCTTTTAAAAACTGAATTTAAAACAACAGAACTTTCTCAGCTTTTTTGAAAATACTATAAATTTGTGTGTGTGTGTGTGTGTGTGAGAAAGAGAGAAAAAAAACCCACATACCTCAGTTTACTATCCTAAAATGAGGATGAAGGAAATGGGATTAGGAAATGATGATCCACACTGCTAAAGGCTTTGAATAAAATAATAAGCCCAGGCATTATCTTGTACATATTCTCTTATGAGATAATCTTTTTGATGCTATATGCAACTATCTGCTTCGTTTGAAGAACAGACAGCAATGTAGAATATACAAAATTTTGCATCTGGTAACAGTTTTAACTAAGATTGATATAATTTTCTCATGTTCACCATTAAAAAGTCATCAGTTACCACACAGTGGTGTCAGAAATACCATAGTTTGATTTTAACCCACCCTGCTGTGGTATCATTAATACCTGAGATATCACAGATCATCATGTAGTAACTGCTGCCTCATGGTAAAAATTTCTAAGACAACAGTTAAAAAAATTAAGTAGAAAAACTGAAATTTTCTGCAAGCCCCTCTGATAAGGAAAATTGAATGATATATTATGAACTTGGCCACTTTAAATCATTTATGGCAGCCCATGGAGACATGAGGTAGTGCTTTCTTACTTATGGTATCCTTGGTTGGACAGATAGCTCAAAATCTACTCCGAAGGATTAGCCACGTGGATAGTAAATTAGCTTTGCACTATCCTTTTAGTCTCTGTTGAAAAGTTAGGCTTTCAGAAAGACTAGCTGGTATGCAATCCTGTTACTATCATGGCCAGAAATAGAAAAGAAGAAAATGGTGGTGAAAAGGCAGGCAGTGATACTTTGTAGGCTGCTGAGAGGAGAAAACAAGTGTGTGTCACATGTGATTGTCAGAGTAGAAAGGGACTGTTCAGAAACAGCTTTGTCACAAGACAAGTCCTAGCAGGCTGCCACTGAATAACTTAAGGACAGAATATATATTGGGCAGCTGACAAACACCTTCCTTGTGCACAGATCAGGCCAATAAAATACGTGCACTTGAGTTATTTACTAAACTTAAACAGCTGCAAAGGTTCTGACACAATTCAAGTCAAACTCCCTCCTCCTTTCAGTCAGCTCTAGAGCCTAATGCACATGTAACAACAAGCTTTGGACACTTCTACCTCTGACAACCAGGCAAAACTATAAATTATGTGGTCCTCACTCTTTGGCCCTGCAGGCAGGGAACATCACAAAGCAGCACAGAATTTCAAGATTTTAAAAATAAGTGGGCCAGAAAATGGGGCCTCCTTGACCCCTGGTGTGTTATTTTTGTTCTAATTTGCTACTGCTATTACTGTTGCCACAGTGACACTATGTAACCATTTTCTCCTTCTTGTCCACTCTGCAAGGCTTATCACTCTAAAGGGATAGCAGGAGAGAGGGATTGCCAACACACAGGTAAGTAAGTATCCTCTTACTTTCTGGTGGCAGATCAAAGGGCTACTCTGGCCGAAAGTACAGATGCTGGTAGTCACTCTGCTTGATGTGCATGGAAGGCAGCAAAGCCTGAGCCACCAGTTTCTAAGGTAGTGAAATAGGCCAATCCTTATCTTGTTTTCCTCTTAACTTACATCTAGTTGGCTCTGGATAGTTTGTTGAGAGGGCAGGAAAGGAGGATTTCTTGTGCATAGAAAACTAAAAGATTGTCAAAATAGCATATGGAATGACTTCCATAGAAGAAGTATCCTTCCATTTCCACGCATCTCAGCATTATATTTCTTGCTATAAGGGACAGAGCTTCACAAAGCAGCTCCTATCAATTGCTATGAAATAGAAAATCAGTAATCATTAATCAATAAAACATTAACCATTAATTAGTATTATCTGCACAGTTGGGAGGAGAGTTCTACTATCTGAAGGGTGCAAGGGAACAGGGATTCTACCTACACAATCACATTTATTAATGAAATACAAAATCTTCAAAAACAATTCCATTTCTACAACAGCTTTATCATCTGGTGAAATATTAGCCACCACCCAACAACAAACAACATTCAAACAGCTTTTGTTGTCTTCAGAAAATGATATAATAGTTTCCACCAAGCTCCCATTACAGGCTGCAAATTGACAACTAATGTACAGAATTTACTCACTTTAACCTAACAGATCTATCTGGATTTTTAAATAAAAATAATAAGTGTTGGTTTACATACAAGCTTCAGATTGATGCTGCTGAAGTCAGATCAATAAAAATATGTAAGAATGGAAGAGACCTTAATAGGTCTTCTCGTCCAGACCCTTGCATTAGTCTGGTTACTGAATTCGTGAAGGGTCAAATCCAGCCCCCAACTTCAGTGGACAATGAAGTGCCCCTAGCGGTGATACTGGTGAAGTTCCACAGCACGAGCTAGACCGGGGGAGAGAGGAGGGAAGCTCAGATCCCTAGGGAATTGTGGAGCAGTAATGCAGAAGACTAGGACTAATTTTATCTAGCTCAGGGTCAGCAACGAGGAGTAGTGTGCCGAGTCGTCATTAATTTAAGGTTTCACATGCCAGTAACACATTTTACATGTATAGGGACCAGAGGAGGGAACCCTTGACTGGCAGAGGATGGGAAGGGGTAGAAGGAAGTGGGGAAGGCAATGGAGCAGACAGGAATGGTTGTGGGGGGAGGGGGGCAAATATGATGCAGGTATAAGGGAGTGGAGGAGGCAGTGTGAGGAGCCAACAGGAAGGGAGGTAAAAGGGAGAGGATGTGGGGGCAGATGGGAAGGGGAAAGGTAACGGAGGATGTAGTGGGGTAGATGGGAATGGAGACAGTGGGAGCTAGAAGGGAGTGAGGGAGGCAGTGAGGTAGACTGGAATAGGGAATTGAAGGGAGAGGATGTCCAGGGCAGATGAGGTGGGGTGGGACACAGATGGGAATGGAAGATGGGGGAGGCAGTGGGGCAGACAGAAAGGGGATGGAAGGGAGGCAGTATAGGGGGTAGATGGAAAGGGAGTGGGATGGTGGTGTGGGGGGTAGACAGGAAGGGTGAGAGGAGTGGGGGGAGTAGATGTGAAGGGGGAAGGGAGTGGGGAGGCAGGCAGGGGGGCTGCAAGGATTCAGGGGTGGAGTGAATGGTGGGTTTTCGGGGACAGAATTCTGCTCCTCTTGTGTACAGAAGGACCTGAGGGTGCATCTGAGAAGCAAGGGAAGCAGGTTTCCCCTGGTCCTGAAGGGCTGGACCTGAAGTGGGTCTGAAAGAATGGGCATTCCGGTGGGCCCTCCCCCCACCTTTTGGTGATGGCGGAGGGGGGGAATCGCTGCTTTCCCTGCACACGTCTCTGCTTCTGCACTGCTGTAACTCTGCACAGTGTGGCAAGGTGGCTCCCCGGGCACCCCAGATTCAGGTTCTCGAGCAGCTCCTCTGGCTAAGTTTGGCTCCTCGCCTGGCTAGGGAGGGCGAGCTCCCTCCTGGGAAGGGGCTCCTTCCAGCTGCTCTGCCTGCTGGCAGCCTTTCTAGGTTTGACCCTCACTCTCCCTCACTTTCTTCTGCTTCCACAAACTCGCTCTTCTAACTCCTCCTGCCTCCAACCACACTCCTAAACTCCCACACCCTTCTCTGGGGAGGACTCTCTTTAAAGGGCTCTGGCAGCCTCCTTAACTGGTCTCAGCTGGCCCTACTTCTGATTGTGGCAGCTTGCTCAGCTGGACCTAATTTAGCCTGCAGTTTCCCCTCTCACCACAGCCTTCCAGCCCTGGGTTTACCACACATCCCCCCCCCCCTGCTCAACACCATGGGGTTGGGCTACTTGGGTCGCTGCACAGTGTACCCTTGACAGGCCGTCTGCATTTCCGTGCAGGAGGCCGGATCTATGGTGCACGCGGAAGTGGTAGGGTTGTAGCGAGAGGAACCATCTGGTGACCCTTGCGTTTTTGTCCTTATTCTGGTGCATCCACTTCAGCGGAGCATGGTCCGTGACCAGGGTAAACCGTCTTCCAAGCAGGTAGTAGCGGAGGCTTTCCACGGCCCACTTTACCGCCAGGCACTCCTTCTCTACCACGGCGTATTTCTGTTCCCTGGGTAGGAGCTTCCGACTGAGATATAGGATCGGGTGGTCTTCTCCATCTATTATCTGGGACAGCACCGCTCCTAGCCCTACTTCAGAGGCATCCGTCTGTAATAAAAACTCCTTCTCCCAATTCGGGGCTATTAGCACGGGGTCAGTGCAGAGGGCCGTCCGCAGATCCCTAAACGCCTCTTCTGCTGAATCTGACCATCTCACGATGTCCGGGCCACGGGCTCTCGTCAGGTCAGTTAGTGGGCATGCCCGGGCGGCGAAATGGGGAATAAACCGTCGATAATACCCGACCAACCCCAGGAATGCCCTGACCTGCCTCTTCCGGACTGGTCGTGGCCACTTCTGGATCGCCTCTAGCTTGTTGAGCTGGGGTCGTACCAGTCCTCTCCCCACTATGTACCTGAGGTATTTGGCTTCTGCTAGTCCGATTGCGCACTTGGCAGGATTCGCAGTCAAGCCGGCCTTCCTCAGGGTGTCTAGCACTGCCTCCACCTTCCCCAAGTGTGTCTCCCAGTCGGGGCTATGGATAATTACATCATCTAAGTAAGCGGCTGCGTACTTACGATGCGGCCGCAGCAGTTTGTCCATCAGCCTCTGGAAGGTGGCGGGGTCCCCGTGCAACCCAAAGGGGAGGACCGTGTACTGGAACAATCCCTCTGGAGTGGCGAAGGCCGTCTTCTCCTTATCCGCCGGGGCCAGGGGGATTTGCCAGTAGCCTTTGGTTAGGTCCAGGGTGGAAAGGAACCGCGCTGTTCCTGGTCTGTCAATCAGCTCATCTACTCGGGGTAACGGATAGGCATCGAACTGGGAGACGTCGTTTAGCCTCCGGAAGTCGTTGCAGAATCGTACACTGCCATCTGGCTTGGGTACCAAGACCACGGGACTGGACCACTGGCTATGGGACTCCTCTATGACCCCTAATCTTAACATTTTCCGGACTTCTGCCCCAATCACTTCCCTCTTGGCCTCAGGGATCCGGTATGGCTTGACATATACCTTTACCCCCGGCTCCGTGTGGATGTGGTGGCATACTTCCCTGGTTCGGCCTGGTGTCTCTGAGAACACGTCCGGGTGGCGTTCGATCATGCGGATTGCTTCTTCTCTTTGGTTTGGGGTCAGCTCGGGGGATATCCGTACCTGGCTAGGCTGGTCCCCTTTCTGGGGGGTTGCGCTGAGCGCGACTACTTGGGCCTCTCTATCCTGCCAAGGCTTCAGTAGGTTCACGTGGTAGATCTGCTCCGGCTTCCGGCGTCCCGGCTGTCGGACCTTATAGTCTACACTCCCCACGGCTTCGATCACCTCATAAGGCCCTTGCCATTGGGCCAGCAGTTTACTTTCAGCCGTGGGTACCAACACCATTACCCGGTCCCCCACCTGGAACTTCCGACTCAACGCCCGGCGATCGTAGTACGTCCGCTGGGCCTCTTGGGCCTTCTTCATATGCTCTCGCACGATGGGGGTGACCTGAGCTATCCTCTCTCTCATCTGTGCCACATGTTCAATGACATTTCTCCCCGGATTCGGCTGTTCTTCCCAACCCTCTTTGGCTATGTCGAGGATGCCCCGAGGGTGGCGCCCATACAACAACTCAAATGGGGAGAATCCCGTTGAGGCCTGCGGCACCTCCCTCACGGCAAACAGTAGGTAGGGGAGCAGGGTATCCCAATCCTTCCCGTCCCGGCTCACTACCTTCCGTAGCATGCTCTTCAAGGTCCTATTGAAGCGTTCGACCAGGCCGTCAGTCTGAGGATGGTAAACCGACGTCCTTAGGGCCCGCACTTGGAGCATGCTGCATAAGTCCTTCATTAGTTTAGATACAAAGGGGGTCCCTTGATCGGTTAGGATCTCCTTGGGTATCCCCACTCGGGAGAAAATCTGCACCAACTCCCGGGCTATGGTCTTAGACATCGTGTTCCGTAGGGGCACGGCCTCCGGGTATCGGGTGGCGTAGTCTAGCACAACCAGTATGTGCTGGTGGCCCCGGGCAGATTTCTCTAATGGGCCTACCAGGTCCATAGCGATCCTCTCAAACGGGACTTCAATGATGGGTAGAGGTACCAACGGGGCCCGTAAGTGTGGCCGGGGGGGCGTGCAATTGGCAGTCCGGGCAGGAGGCACAATACCGCCGGACAGCCGCGTAAACTCCAGGCCAAAAAAATCTTTTCAGGACCCTATCAAGGGTTTTATCTACCCCTAGGTGGCCCCCAAAGAGGTGGCTATGGGCTAGGTCCATCACGCTTCTCTGGTGCTTCTGAGGTACCAAGAGTTGCTCAACGGTCTGGTCCGATACCCGGGTTACTCTGTATAACAGGTCCCCTTTTATTATATAATACGGCTCTCGGCCCTTGACCTTCCCTGCTACCGGGACTCCATTCACCTCAATTACCTCCCTCTGGATATTGTGGTAGGCTGGATCATTGGCTTGATCCTGCCCAAAACTTTCCATTGAGGGGCCAATTGGCCCCAACTCTGGGGGATCTACCCCTGACTCCCTCTCGGGGTCAGTCTGAGGGGTACTAGGTCCAGCGTCTGGCTCCCCCACAGCTCGCCGAGCCCTCTTCCCCCTGGGGCTTACTCGTTCTCCTACCAGCGCAACCCTCCGGTACTGGGTCAAAATCTTTGTCCCCAACTCCTTCGCTGCCCTTCTCTCCCTCCGAGACTTCTTGGGTCCCCCCGGCATGGAAAATAGCTCTTGGTCAAATTCTTGAAAGGCCGGGGGTCTGTGCACCCTCGGTGCCATCTCCTGGCTCTCGGCGCTAGCCCCTTCTGCCTGCCCTCCGGGGAGCAGGTTATCGAACCCCGGGAAGTCTCGGCCAATGAGGACTGGGTAGGGGAGCTTTGGGACTACCCCCACCATTACCTTCGTGGGGTTTCCCCGGATGTCTATGCTTACGGGGATGGTGGGGTAATAGTTAACATCCCCGTGCACGCAGGATACTCCTGAGCGCTTGGCCCGGGCGAGTTGGTCCCGCCCGACCAGCTTCCCCGAGACCAACGTGACCGCACTCCCGGAGTCTACTAATGCGGTGGTGCTAATGCCGTTCATCTTAACGGGCCGGGTGTATCTATGGGGGGCCACCGCGACCCCCCACCTGACTTATTAGGTCACATGGACCTTCTATCCCCCCCAGGTCGCACTGCTTGGGTTCTGCCTGGTTTGGGCACTGGGCAGCTATGTGCCCTACTTCCCCACAGGCGTAACAGTGTATACCCGCTCGGGATAGTGCCCTGGTTTTCGGGCTGTTAGGCCTCACCCCCCGAGTCTCGTTCCCCCAGTCCCCAAGCTTCTCCATGTTCCCAGGCTGATCCCCAGCCTCTTTTCCTCCTTCCATATATCGGGTTGGGGTCATGGTAACCCGGGGTTTTGGCCCTAGGCCCTGCCTTGTACTCGGGCGCAGTCCTTCTTTGGCAGTCCGAGGCAGCTCCTGGGAGGCTAGGTGTCTCTCCACCAGAGCTACTAGTTCGTCATAGGAGGAGGGATCATTCTTACGGACCCAACCCCTTATGTCAGGTGGCAACCCCCGCATATACCTGTCCCGGACTAGGATTTCCACCACCTTCTCGGGGCCGTGGGTCTCGGGCCGCAGCCACTTCCGGGCGAGGTGGATCAGGTCGAATAGCTGAGTCCTGGGGGCCTTGTCGGCCTTGTACCTCCACTCGTGGAACTGCTGGGCCCTCAGGGCTGGCGTCACTCCCGCCCTTGCCAGGATTTCGGCCTTTAGCTGGGGATAATCCGTAGCGGCCTCGGTTGCCAAATCAAAGTAGGCCTTCTGAGCCTCTCCACACAGGAAAGGGGCCAGTATGCTGGCCCACTGCTCCCGGGGCCAGGCCTCTCGCAGGGCTGTCCTCTCGAATGTGAGGAGGTAGGCCTCGGTATCGTCATCTGCCGTCATTTTCTGTAAGTAATTGCTTGCCCGCAGCGGCCGGGCGTCGGGGCCCCCACGGGCCATGGTGCCCAGGACTTTCACCTGTTTTACTAGCTCCTGCAGCGTGGCTCGGTCTTGGGCTGCCTGGGACATCAGCAATTGGTTGGTCTCTTGCTGTACCCGAACAGCCTCCTGTTGGGCCGCCGTGGCCTGGACCAGTGCCTTCACCACCTCCTCCATTTTCCTCTCTTTTTTTTTTTTTTTTTTAAAGGGGGGGGGGGCTTTTTGCCCTGCCCGAGAGGACTTGCCACCAAGTCTACTCACTTATCCCACCTCTGACACCACGTGTGGCAAGGTGGCCCCCCGGGCACCCCAGATTCAGGTTCTCGAGCAGCTCCTCTGGCTAAGTTTGGCTCCTCGCCTGGCTAGGGAGGGCGAGCTCCCTCCTGGGAAGGGGCTCCTTCCAGCTGCTCTGCCTGCTGGCAGCCTTTCTAGGTTTGACCCTCACTCTCCCTCACTTTCTTCTGCTTCCACAAACTCGCTCTTCTAACTCCTCCTGCCTCCAACCACACTCCTCAACTCCCACACCCTTCTCTGGGGAGGACTCTCTTTAAAGGGCTCTGGCAGCCTCCTTAACTGGTCTCAGCTGGCCCTACTTCTGATTGTGGCAGCTTGCTCAGCTGGACCTAATTTAGCCTGCAGTTTCCCCTCTCACCACAGCCTTCCAGCCCTGGGTTTACCACAACAGCCTCTCACCCCCTGCGCTGGTGGAGGGAGCAGGCGAAGAACCCAGCGGTAACCCTCCCTCTGCGCTCCCCCCATGGCATGGGGGCATCACTCAGTGGCGCCCAGTCTCCGGTCTCTACCCAGGTGTCTCGGGGGAGGGCTTGGGCGGTGGCGGCAGCCTGCAAAGAGCCACTTTCCCTGCTGTCCCTGGGCGGTGGGCGGAGTGAGCTGGGCGGGGAACCCAGAGGCAGCCCCCCCACTTTTCTTCCCCTGTGGCATGGGGGGATTGCTCAGCAGTGCCCGATCTCTGGGTATCACATCTTCCCCTGCCCAGGTGGCTCAGGGGAGGGCTTGGGCAGCATCGTCAGCAAAGAGCCGCTCGCCCGCTGCACATGTGCCTCTTCCTGCTTGGGAGGCAGCGGACATCGGTGATGTTGTGTCCTCCCACGGCCCTCGCTCGCTACCGTACATCACCCTGCCCCCCCCTCCTGGCCTGAGGCGGAGGTACCCCAGGACTTGATCCAGCGGGCGGGAGATTGGCTCCTGTTGGATACGCAGGGTCACAGCCACGCTCCCCAGGACAGAAGAAGGTGTGCTGTTGCCGGTCTGGGGTTCCATACGCTGGCTCCTGCCGGCCGGGGTTCCGGCCGCCGGCCTGCTCAGCCCACTGACAGCCTGGGGTTCCATCCATCCAAGCAGAGGGCTGGGTGGGGCTGGTGTCCGGGACCGTCTGGCAGCAGCGTGCCACTGAAAAGCAGCTTGCGTGCTGCCTTTGGCACACGTGCCGCAGGTTGCCGACCCCAGAGCTAGATCACCCCGACAGGTGTTTGTCTAACCTGGTCTTAAAAACCTCCAAGGAAGGAGAGATTCCACAATCTCCCTACGTAATTTGTTCCAGTGCTTAACTATCCTTCCTAATGTCCAGCCTAAATCTCCCTTGCTGCAATTTAAGCCCACTACTTCTGGTTCTGTCCTCAGTGGATAAGGAGATCATAACTAAGGCCCTGTAGCTGTCTCTATGTGGGGCAGAGGGTTTCCCATGTGGAGAACCCCACTGAGTTCAAAGAAGTGCCATATGGGTGCAGGGGATATGGAGGTCAGCAAAGGATCAATCCTTAGGTGTAACCCAGTCTTTTTTAATGGAAGAAGAAATGGTACATTACACACAGATTATTGTTCTCAACCTTATTTCAGTGACAAAGCACAGCTCAGAGATCCTTTATCATAAGTCCCATAAGGACTGATAAGTGCATTGAAAAACCCAGAAGGAAAGGATGACAAAAGACCTGCTTTGTAGAGGCTTTATCATGACTTATACATTTGTTCAGTGTATTACTTTGAGAGTGCCTGGGTCCAAGGCAGTGTTAGGGAATCCATGTTGTCTGTGGCTACGCTGCTGCTGAGGGTCCAGTACAGTTCAGATGGGCATCTTGAAAGAATCTATCACCATGAACAACTGCTGCCTTTACCTAGACTCCCACAGCTGGGTGGACTGCCACAGAAATGGAGGAAATCTGACCTGAATGAACCTGGGTCAACAGGTTTATACTGCATTTATCCATAAAACTTGTGATCTCTGTTCTCCATTTTCACGTGGCAGCATATGGCTGATATTTGAGCCAAGAGCTGTTAGTCTGTCAGGCACCGAGGTTTCATTAGAGAAAACCCATAACACAAACTGTCCTCTATATTGTATAACAATGAATTGTTTGATAATTTCATATAACAAATTATTTTGTCTTTTCTATTTAAAAATATATTTTACGCTATCTTCTTTAATGGATGAAGAAACAGTACATTAGGCACAGATTATTGTTCTCACCACAACCTTAACTCAGTGATAAAGCACAGCACAGAGATCCTCTATCCTCATAAAGACTGATAAGTGGATTTAAAAACTCAGAATGAAAGGAAGGTAAAGGCCTGCTATGAAGGAGATACTATCACCAGCATCCACTATCACTGTATAATCTTGTGGGTAGGAATTGAGAAAAGGAATTCCCAAGTGGCTGAAGTAGCTCTCTCAATCCCTAACTCACCCAGAAGATCCCTTCCAAATCAGCCTTGTATAATCCCATTCACTTCTTCTACCGTACTGGTCCACAATCTCCTAGGAATCTGAGCTTCCCTCCTCTGGCCTAGCTTGTGCTGTGGAACTGCACCATTATCACTGCTAGGAGCGATCTGCTGTTCACTGAAGTTGGGGGATAGTTTTGACCCTTAGTGAATTGAGTGACCAGAAGAGGGTACTGGATAAGTGGAGACAGACAGAGCAACATTAGCACAGGCAGCAGCAATGCAGAGTTCCTCCACACTTTCCAGACAGTGTCTCAACCCTGAGCTGACTGAAGCAACTCCATGGGTTGACAGAGTTCAGTCACCAAACCCATTCAAAACTGAACAAAACCCACCACCCTGAACAAAAATGCCAGTGAGTGTCAGTTTTGGTGATGTTCACTATGAATTAAAATGAGACCTTCAACATATTTCACAAAAGGTCACTGAACAATCATCAGGTACTATGACTTTTGGACACTGTGTTAAATTCTGAACCATTCACCTACTGGGTCCCTGTGTCGTTGCCAGTCACCTGAGCCTTCAAGTCTTTGCTCAGAATTATTAGTATAGAATTCCTTTTACCCTTTCCTCCTATCTCTTATATGAAATTTCTATTTATTTTACATGAAGTGACCAGACATAATCTTTGGTTTGTTGTATTTTCTTCAGATATATAGTTTTAGTATTTTCTCCTAACTCTTGTCACTTGTGTAGTTTACAACATAAAGTATCTTGCCTTTCATTTAAATCTCTATATTTCAAACATCTTACATGATTCTCTAAGTTTTTATGTTATTAAATTCCCAGAGTGGATCAAAATAGCCTCACGGTCTACTAAACAAAATTATTTAGCTGGGGGTTAAGTTTAAGCTTAAGTGGAAAAATTACAGAGCTTCATCTGGAAAAAATGATAATGATTCCAAAGAAGTAACCGGAGAACCACATACAATGAATGTGATATACTGCAAATTGATATATAGTATAGATATATACAACAATGTTCTTAATAAACCACTTCAATTATGCTTTTCCTTTTAAAAATAAATATTTTACAGAAAAAACATTTCTGTCAATAAAGTATGCTTTAATGGATTTTGGAGAAATTAAACACAGTTTCCAATTATACTTTATGGACAGGGCTTTTATGCTTGTTTGTTTTTGTTTTTAAATCAAGCTACTTTCAGATAATTTTGGGAAACCAACCTACCCCAGAAGTAAACACTACCATCACTTGAAACTTCATGATAATGATTGAAGATAATTGGACAAATAATTCTCTCCATTCTACTATGACTTATCCCTGGCCCCCAATTTAGCAACAATTATTTAGCAAACAAATACTTAACTTTAGACACATGCTTACATATTATCCACCCCCATAGGACTTAAGCACATCCTTATGTGTTCTGAGGAATATGAATGGATTTAAAGACATGCTTAGAGGTTTTGCTAAATTGTGGCCTTTAAGAGGACTCTATGCACTGCATCTTTTTTCTTCTTTTCTAGGCCATCTTCACAGAGAAAAGGCAAAGCTGAACAGTCAGATGGTGGCTTGCTCTGTGTGGGTGTGAAAAGACAGGAGGAGAGGATCACATGAGCACCAACACCATTAGACTCCCTAAAGGTATGCTAGAAAGGTCTTTCCCTGCTGCTTGTTGGACCACAATGTAGAAAAAGGGACAATGCAAGAGGTCTCAGAAAAATAATCCATATCCACTCTAGCCAAGAAAACCACTCTGCATGTAACTTTGTTTAAACATGGTTATTAGCACAAAATCAACATACTCATAGGCAAGCCTAAGATTTTGTTGTGGTTATTGTTTAGTAAAAGTCACAGACAAGTCACGGGCAATAAACAAAACTACATGGAAGCCATGACCAGTCTGGGACTTTTGCTGATGCGGCTCCATGTTTTCCCCCACCACCGTGGTGGCTGGGAGCTGTGGGGATTCCCCCTCTGTCTGCCGCAGTTGGAAGCTGTAGGGGCAGGGGGACCTCTGCCCACAGCGGCTGGGAGCTGCAGGGTGGTCATAATTCCCCAAGAGAAAACAGGACACCCCCAGGCACTCCTCCGAGCCCTGCCTCCCTCCCACACTATGTTGTGGCCCATCGCTGGAATCTGAGGATGGCTCCTGCTGGCTGCCAGTTCAAGTCCTGCAGCCCCTGGGACTGAAGCAGAAAATGTTATGGAGGTTTCTGAAGTCACAGATTCCATGACTTCTGTGATTTTTTTGACATATATGTAGCCTTAGTTGTAGGTGCTGGAACTAAAGTTGCTGGAGGTGCTGCTGCACCCCCTGGCTTGAAGTGGTAACAACAACCCAAATACATGGTTTCCACCTTCAGCACCCTCACTATACAAATTGTTCCAGCACCACTGAACATAGTGCCCAGTCTTCACAATGCTGATCACCTTCTAAGAGGTACTCTCAGTGTCCTCAACTGCACCAGGAGTTCAGGACAAGGATTATGGTAAAGACAGAACCTTATTCAGTATGTAAAGATAGGAAGTAGAAACCTTAGATTCCCATCTCTTGAGCTTAATTTTTTATTTATTCTATCTTTGTTTCTAACCTCTCTAAAGCCCTTTTAATGATTTCTCTGCCTCACTGGTGTTTTCAGCACATCTCAGGTGAATATTACCTGATAATTTAATGGGCTATTTACCCTTTCTTCCAGATGGTTAAATAAAACTGGGCCTAACATTGACTGTTGAAGGATCCCAACATATAAAGAGTCACATGTGGATCAATTCTGTAACCCCTACTCACAACTAAGCAAATAAGTGCTACTCAGCATGAGTAAGGATTGCAGAAATGGGCCAGTTTGACTTCATGGACCAGTCAGCAGTAAATAAGAGGATTTTTTTTAGCAGATAAACAAAAATTAAGAATATGATACAATTATCAATAGGCTAATATTCTCATAGACTCTTTTTTACTGGGAAAGAGCCTCATCTTTGACTAAAGCTGTTTGAAAAATTTCATCAAAATGGAAACATCTTGCAGGAATGTGAAGATTTTGATAAAATATACAACAGGAAAAAAACAGTATGAATTTAGACCCTCGTTTTTTATAATCTCAAAGCATTTTAACTATCATTTTGATTCTTTTTATGTTCAAATTATATTACAATATTAATTTTACTATTAAATATTAATATAACACTTTGTCTATTTTATATTTAATATATAGTATAGAGGGTATACTCTATGTATTAAATGTATAATAGCTATATAAAAAGCTTTGACACTGATTTAGCTTGGCATCCTGACACAGATGCAGCCAGGCTTGCAGTTCATGTAGTCCTTTACACCTATGCAGAGTGTATAAAAAACTGTATCAAGTCAGAATTCTCCACTCAACATGCTTTGCATTTAGATAAGTGACTCTACAAATGACAATGCAATGCAGTGCAAAGAGAGGACAAGCAGATATACTTTTTTAATAAAGATTTATTATAGCACAGAGTCTTAAAAAAACCTGAAAGACCAGAGAGAAAGTGCAAACTGGAACCATACATGTAACAACTATTCTGAGACAGAATAAAGACAATTGATAAGACCACATGTCTGTCACACTCACAATGAAGCTGAAGGAACCACAGTCTATGGAATGAGACAGCCAGTCCACGGTCCTTTCATAGCTTGATGGTGACAGATTAGGGCTGGGAAATGTGGCCTCTAAACCTCATACATCATACTGAAGACACTTTGAAAAACTGTATTATACTTTTCAATCATGGTAAAATAGTCCATGACTACATTGCCTTGCTGTATATCAAGATAAGCTCTGAACAGAACAGCAAACATGCAACATATAGCTAACTCCTATTTATGTAGATTTAATATATCTCCTTGAGTCAAATCCAAACAGATGTTGGGAATTTTTTGAACCATGTTTAATTCCTGTCATACTTACTTAATTTTTTATAGAACTGTCTAATTGAGCATTAACAATCTAATAAAGTACACAACAGGACCAAAAGAGCAACTTTTCTTTTAAGGCCCTGCAGGGTAAAGGTTCTATAGCACTTCCAGATTTTCAATTAGATGCTCATTTTAACATGCCTCATTTCGAGCTACAGGAATAGTGACCCTGTCAACACTACTGGACCATAACATGTCTGTCTTAATTAGATCTGATTAGTTCTGGGCCCAAATCTCATTGTGAACCCTAGCTCAGTTAAAAACTGCTCATCTGTTTGACAGCTGCTGACATTGTAGAGCCTTATTCATCAGACTGCAAGGCTGTGCCTTGCAACACCTATGTCTCTTGGGACACTGGGACTTGTAATACAGTGTATCCCCCCTTGGTTCTCAGAACAATGCAAGCTGTTACAGTACTTTTGACAGTATGGGAAAAGAGAAAAAGGTGAATCTTAACTCTTTTAGGGACAATATGGAAGCACATCACATTGTGTTCATCCAATGAATTATAGTTTTATACACATTTAATTGGTGGCAGTAAGTTATGCCTTGAAAAAATATAAAATTCCAGTAAAACATGTAGGCAATAGGCTTACATACCAGTTATGTCAGAAGGCCACATATGTTTGTATTATCACCCTATTTATAGCAAACCATGCAAATTCACATTCACTTTCAAAGCTAACTCTGGTGGTATAAGTTATAGCTGCAAATGAGTTTCACTCAAACAGTTTGCATATACTTTAATATATGTTCCCTAAATTACATTGTCAAGTCCTCTTATTTTTAGCATTTTTTGGGGGTGTGTGTGTATGTGTGCGTGTGTGTCTGTGTGCATGTGCATCTCCAGTGTTTTTAATACATGCTTGATGCTTGCAAATAAAAATGTCTTCAATTACTGATTTTGCCCACTTCTGTTTGGCAAACATTGATTTTTGTATGTGTTTCACTCTTCTGGGGTATAAGAAAAAATGACTTCCTTTCATTTTCTGCTTGCTTCTGCTACATCAGCATCATTGATTCTATCAGCAGGACCATGGGAATAGACTTTAGTTATGACCCTATCCTGCAACAGTTACGCACATGACTAGTCCCTAAACAGTCTCCCTGTGAAATAATTCAATGACTGAAAACAGTCAGGACTACAACATGTACTGATGGAAATACTCCTTTAGCTCAGTTAACAGAGCTGCATGCTTTGGATCTGAAATTTCCTAGCTAAAGCCACAGCACAGATGACACCTCAGAAACTGTTTGTCATACACTGGCTACATCCATGGCAGAAATGGACAGAAAACTGCCTCCTAATAAACACATTTTTATAGAGTTATGAACTGTAATTGCATGCAGTGTGTGTGTGATTCTATAAGAGAAAGAGAGATAGAGACTGATTAGAGAAGACGCTTGACATCAAATTTTAGCAATGTCAACATAGGTCACATTTTGATCCCAAACTATGAGATCAATCTGCCTTGCGCTGAGGATCTTCAGGCAGATGCTAGTGGCTTTCAACTCTCATTGACTTTAAATGTGAATTGCTGGTCCTCAATGCCTTAAGCTCTAATATTAGTAATCTTTGATAATATCTGTGGGAATAGTCACCCACTATATGCCCACAGATACTACACAAGTATATTAGAAATAATGTTCTGTAGGGTCCAATGTAAGCAAGATAGCCAGACACCAGGGACTCAACAGCACATGCAATGCAAGACACAAATGAGGATTATTAGGATAACACTAATATGATTTTTAAAAAATGGAATTCATCTAATGTACATCATGAAACAAATTAGCTCCTAAATCATATAAAATGTGGATTTTCTTACATAATATTAAACACTGCTAAACCAAGCAATGACTACAATAGGTGGATTGGGAGAAAAAAATCTAAACTCAACTTTCCTGAGTTAACATAAAGGGACAAATCTGTTTAAATATTACTTAGTCCAAAACTAAAATGTCTATCATCTTTTTTTATTAATACCACCTTAAAAAGAATGTAAAAATTACAATTTACTTGTTGCATTTTATTCAGCATGTAAAATAAAAACAGATTAGTCAGTTTCACATTATCCCCATGTCCAAGTAATCACTGCAATATCTTGGTTGTGAAAAGGAGGAAAATAATCTAATTTAAAAGTTTCATTGCTATTTAAAATAGTGAGAAAAAAGTGTTTTCATGCTGAAGCACTATATGATTGCCTGTTCTATTCATTACTTCTGGAGCACCTGGCATTGGCCACTGTCAAAAGACTAGATGGACCTTTGGTCTGACCCAGTGTGGCTGTTCTTAAGTTCTTACAGAATATGAATACATTTTTTTAAAAAAAATTAAGACCCAGATTCTGTCCTCACAGAGATGCCTAAAGCTCCTATTGATTTCAATTGTGAGAATACACCATCCCCTCAAGAAAAGAAGAAAGGGGAAAACCCAGTGCAGTAGCAGTTAAGCATATTTACCATTTGGAAGGAAGTGAAATACAGCAAGCAACAACCACATTCAAAATGGTCACACGAGGACTTCAGCTGTTGCTCTCTCTGTATATAGAGGTATAAAGGGAGCTGTGCCTGAAAGATATGTTAGGTACTGATTCCATAAAAAAGAAAAGAACCCACAGTATGGTGTTTCAGCTGTAAGCAGAGGCTCTCAAATAAAAATGGTCCTAGTGAAGGAGTTAAACCTCCAGTTTGAAAGTTAATTAAGTATCAGAGTAGAGAAGTTCAAAGTTATAGCCTACAGTATTTGAAACGGTTGTGTCTTTATGTTTTCCTTTGTTAGGATGTGTTTAGAATACAAACTGAAGGTATTTTTTGCAATCAGTTCCTTCCTCTGGGAAAGTACCATTTTACTAATCCACTATTTATTAAAGAGGATACAGGAGGATACAAAATCCGGATAAAGGAGATACCCAGTGAAATGAGGGATGCCCTGATTGTCACCCTCTTCAATAAAGGGGATAAAGTGGATTGTGGAAATTATCATGGTGTCTCCCTCCTAGCTACTGCAGGCAAAGTTCTAGCACAGATCCTTGCAACCCGCCTTCTGATCCTCTCAGAAGAAATTTTACCAGAATCACAGAGTGGTTTCCAACCATGTCATGGAACTTCACAACTGCAAGAAAAGTGTCTGGAGCAAAACCAACCACTGTAGATGGCTTTTATTGATCTAACTAAAGCCTTTGAGTCAGTGAATTGCTGTGCCCTTTGGACTGTACTTTCTAAGATTGATGTATTTATCAGGACATCCAATGTCCTAAAATTGCTTCATGATAACATGAAAGCGACTGGCTCTCATAGTGAACCTTTCAAAGTACAAACAGGAGTCAAACAGGGCTGTATCATTGCTCCAACCATACTTGCAATTTGTATTGCCGTCATTCGTTACCTAATTGCTGGGAAGTTTAGGGCTGGTGTTGAAATCATTTACAGATTAGACGGAAAGCTGTTCAGGCTTATCAGACTGAAAGCCAAGAGTAAGATCAACACAACATCTATTGTGGAACTTCAGTATGCTGATGAAAACACAATCTTTGCCCACTCTGAGAAAGATCTTCAAGCTATCTTAAAGGTGTTTGCCAATGATTACGCATGTCTTGGTTTCACTCTTAATATCAAGATGTCTGATCTATCAAAATCAATTGAGTAGCACTGGAGAATGTTGATCATTTCCTCTACTTTCGAAATCATCTTTCATCCAAGGCAGACATTGATGAAGAAATTCAACATTGCCTGAGCTGTACCAGTGTAGCTTTTTCTCATTTATGGCACAGGGTTTTTGAAGATCACGAGATTCAAACAGACACCAAGCTTTTTGTTTATCAAGCTGTTATTCTCCCAACACTGTTGTATGGGTCGAAAACTTGGACAACCTATAGACACCACTTGAAAGTCCTGCATTCATAAGATTCTGAAGAACAAATGGGAAGTCAGGGGCACCAATATTAGTGCTCTGGAATAGGTAAAGACCACCAGTATCAAGGCAATGATCATCCATCAGCAATTCCGCTGGACTGCTCATGATGTCCGGATGCCAGACCATTGCCTCCCAAAACAGGTCCTGTTCTTTCAGCTGAAAGAAGGGTACCGTAACGTGGGTGGGCAATAAAAGCATTATAAGGACTTGTTGAAGGACAACCTAAAAAAAGTGTAATTTTGACATTGACACTTTGGAGACACTTGCCCGGGATTGCTTAAAATGCAGTCAAGTCCTGCATTATGGTCCCCTGCATTTTGAACTTGCTCACCAACAAGCTGAAGAGGACAAGAGGCACAGCCAGAAGGAGAGACTGACTTCCAGTCTTAGTCAACAGCCTCCTGCTGAGACTGAAAACATCTGTCCTCATTGTAATAGAACTTGTGGTTCAAGGATCAGCCTTATTAGGCACCTGAGGACCCATAACTCCCATGGAAGATGATCATACTCAGTAATGAGTGATCACCCACCACCATTTATTAAAGAAGATAAATCTGCTGAAAGGGATATTTTCCAATCCTGTGCACCGTATACAACTTTAAAAACATTTTATTTATGCTTTCAGAGTTCTTAGCCTTCTTCCAGGATATTACATTCTCTTCTTGAATGTTTATTCATTGTGGTCTAATTGCACATTCTGCTATGCATTATGGTCAAAGGATTAGAACAATGACCTGTGAGTCATGTGACATAGGTTATTTTCCTTGCTCTGCTATTAATATATTCTGTGTCCTTGAACAAGTCACTTACAGTTGAATTTCCAAAGGCCTCCTTTGGGATCTCTGCTAAGAATTTGGCCACTAAAACACTATGAAGAATGTTCAATGGAAAATGAAGATGGTTGTTGCTTTTTGAAAATCTGCTGTGAGTAGTACCGTATTTTTCGCCCTATAAGACGCACTTTTTCTTCCCCAAAACGGGGGGGAAAAAGTTGGTGCGTCTTATAGGGCGAATGTCTTATAGGGAAAAAAAAAAAAAAAAAGCGCCTCGCTCTCCCGTCCCCGCCGCGCGGGCGGGCTGCCGAGGTTCCCCCCTCCCCGCCGCGGGCGGGCTGCCGGGAGCGTCCCGGTTCCCCCCTCCCCGCCGCGGGCAGGGGGGAACCGGGACGCTCCCGGCAGCCCGCCCGCGGCGGGGAGGGGGGAACCGGGACGCTCCCGGCAGCCCGCCCGCGGCGGGGAGGGGGGGACCTCGGCAGCCTGCCCGCGCGGCGGGGACGGGAGAGCGAGGCGCTTTTTTTTTTTTTTTTTTTGGTCCGGATTTTTTATTAAAAAACGAGGGGGCGTCTTATAGGCCGGAGCGTCCTATAAGACGAAAAATACGGTAGATTGAAGCTCTGTGAATAATCAATCAATGGGTTTTTCAAAACTTCCCTTTATTCTGTCCAGATAAATCTTTTCTCCCTATTTCTAAATAGAATCACCTTCTTCCCCCTCAAGGGGATTGAGGAAGGTCCTCTGAGATTCATAGACTGCTAGCAAAGTAAGAGTGCCTTTCCTGCTCTGAGACCTAGACTAGCACCTCCTTTCCTAAATTATTCCAAAATGGACAGGAGCTATACTACAGCCTCTTTCTTATGGAGCCCCTTCCTCCTCTCACTCCCACTTTCTTCCAAAATCCTGGTATGTGAGCCCCAATTGTTTCCACTCCTTGCTTCTCTTCACACCTACTCTAATCTACAGTTTCCTCCTCCTTCTCTATATTAATTCAATACACCTTCAGTAAATTCTCTTTTTTTCCCTACCCATGTGTCTGTCTCTGTCAAATGTTTGTGGTATATGTGGTCCAATACTACTCTGTACATTGATTGTTTTAGAGTTCACAGACTTCAGAACAATAAGTAATGGGCTGCTTCTTGGTATTTTAACCTGTCCCTCTTGAGAGACATGACTAACGTTTGAGCATCTGGGGTAGCCCTGAGTACATTTCAAAGAATACTATTTGGCATCCATCCTATAGACCAGTGTTTTCAATATTTTTTCATTTGCCGATCCCTAAAAATTTGTGAATGGAGGTGCGGACCCCTTTGGAAATCTTAGACATAGTCTGTGGAACCCTGGGGTTCCATGGACCACAGTTTGGAAACCACTGACCATACTTCAATGCTATCCCCGTGGAATGTTCCAGCCAATAGGCTTTCAGACAACTAGGAAGTGGCCACACAATAGCTATGAAGAATCCTTCAGAAACTCCATACCCACCTGAGTTGATAGGCAGCCAATCAAATTCCTATTTGCACTTGAAAATATTGGCCTTAGCCACTCTGCCTGGGTCTATATAGTGTGGGGGTTGGGAGGGGAGAACAATGCTTTCCCATCTTTATAAAGTATTAGTGAGCATTAGTACTGTTCATTATTTCATAAAGAAAACTCTGTAGTGACTAGTGATTGCATCTTTTTTTAAAATAATATGGATTGGGGGAAAGAAAAGAGAATCATGTGAATAGCTAACTATTACTTTTCAGCTGTAGTAACACTAATCTTGACAGCCAAATCTACAGTTACTGGCTAAATCGTGTTACAAGGAAATATATTACTTATTGTGTGCACTGACAGACAAGGAGACAAAAACGAAATGACATGGGAAAGGGTAGCTGTTCAAAAGACAAGTCAGCCATTTTGCTGTTACTAAACTAAAATAGTGCTGATGAAGGCCATTCCCTGTAATAATTTATCAGGTAAAATTTCTGCTGAAGTTAACAAGAGGTTTACCAACGTAAAGGATGCGTGTTTAGGCCCACAGTGAAGGAAAAACAACCACCCACATTGTTTAATTTGATCTTATGTTGGTTTTTAGCTCCTTTCTTCTAGGTACTAAAAACACAAAAAAGGCAGTGCCAAGGATGGTTTTCTACAGAAGTACCACTCTTCACGTATATCAAATTATGCAGTCGAAAATGTTGGCTTTGCAGTTCAGCAACTAGATTCAAAAACTAATCAGTCAACATACATTCTACAGCTTGAGCTTCCTATGATATATATGAATATTTGAACATGATTAATATAATTAAAAGTTAAGGGATTTAACGTCACAAAAGCCTTTCAAATGGCTTTAATTCTCTTTACAGAAAATTAAATTTCTACAGCAGAATACAGGTTGAGGTATTATTAACAAATGATGCCAACATTTGGGGGGGGGGGGCGGTCAATAACACAGTCAAAACCAAAGATGGGTTGATTTTGAAAACCACTGCAGACAAGTTTGGGTTTTCAAAATCCATAACAGGTGTGGCTGTGATACAGATCCTATTTTACCCAAACTCCAAAAGTGCCATGGGAGCCATGAAATTAGATTCATGGTCTGGATTTGGTTCATTTCTAATACCTGCATCAAACCTTAATTTCCTTTTTTTAAAAGTTGATGGGGGGAAATATCCTATATTATAAAAGACAAGCGAACGGTGTGTGAAGCCGTCATGCGCAGTAGAGACGGCCCAGATGAACGACATGCTGGGGGTTGTAGTTCGGAGGCACAAAATGGCCGCCGCGTGTGCCTGCCTGAGCAATCCTCACACGGAGCTAGAGCACCAAGTTATACATATAAAGTTAGCTGGGCTGTCGGGCGCATGACGAGGAGATGAGGGGGGAGGGAGCTGAGCGGGGGGAGGGGGCTGGGTGACGGGGGGTCATTGCAGAGGAGGGGGCTGGGCAAGGGGGGGTCGTTGCAGGGGGGAGGGGGACCTTGGAAGGGGGGCTGGGTGGTGGGGGCACGAGCCCTTACGGTTGGCCCGTGTACCCAGGCTTTTATACTAGTACTTAATATTTAAGAGTATCTTCCTTCTGCTATTTTTTCTCTTTTTTTTAAATCTAGCTTTTGGCTTTCAAGCACCTACCAATTCCTCATTGAACTGCATACAGGCAAGAGGACAGTGTTATGGTTGCTGTGGGAACATTATCTCAGAATGTCTTGACTCTTGTGTGATTAATATCTCATCACCCTCTGTAGTTCATTGCATACGGAATCTTGTATTCAAAGCATAGTTTTATCTGAGGTTTACATAGTACCTTTTCCTGTACCAGGGTGTGATAGTGTCATGCTTCCATGTCTATCCGTATGGAATATTGCTTATGAAATATTTTAGGCTCGAAATCCGGACTTCCTTTCTGTGTATTTTTAGTGTTTACTTGATAAGAATAAAAGGGATAGGAGGTGCATTCTTTTTCTTTAACAAACTTCAGACTAGAAAGGTTAGACCTGTCTTCAGTACAGTTTTGTTTCCTTTTGAGCATGTCTTATTTGACATACATCTTCCTGCTTTTATTAATGACGGCAGTAATTTGATCCTCACATTATAAGAACTGACAATGGATACATCCTTTTGCTGGCAACAAAAGATATTCAGTGCAAACCTAGGATATACATTAATATTGTGTGCAAAAACTAAGCTATCACACTATGAGCTAAATTCATCTCTCACTTGTACATAACCCTATTGACTTCAACAAAGTTACACCAAAGCAGGAAAGTACAGATGAAGAAGATATGTGGGACAGAGACCTTGTCTTCTTGTAAGTCTGCAAAGAACTATGGAAGTCTCAGGTGCTGACGATATATTAAATAGTAATCACAATTTGGCCACTGATTTAAGTGAGAGTTGTACTGCATTATTTAAGGCAGAATTTAATCCTACTTGCATTAGAGTGAGCACCATTAAAATCTTCACACATTTCTTTGCAAGTAAATTAATTTTTTACTATAATATTGATTAAGTATTAAAGGAATCAGAATAATCTTACCTATTTGCAAAAGTAAAACTGCAAAGATTTTAATACAAATAATTTTGTGTGTACACATCAGTGAAGGTTTTTATGTTTGCTCCTAATTAAAAAAGTGACACAGAGTAAGTAAGTGCCCAGCTTCCACAGACACTATAAAACTCTTGAAAAGTTACCATAAATTCTCACTAGTTTTTGCCATAACTACATTTTGAACAAAGGGATCACAGATATTTCAAAATTTAGCAGTAAATGTCAAATGATAACTTACCAGACTGAAGTGGGAGCTCACTCTATGTGAGGTTGGCACAATAAAATGGCACCCTTTTCAATATTTTATGTGATACTGGATTACCATAACACTAGCCCTTTCATGCAAATTTTATTCAATGATTAATGTGCTGTGTGTAATAAAAAGCATAAATAAAAATAATGAGTCTCTGTGTTATTAATCACTGGTAGCAATTTTTTATTTGGTTTTATTGCAGGAATATAATATTGTACTGGAGTTTTCTAGCTGATTTATTCACATTCCTTTGGGTCCTGTTTAATTTCCTCAGTGTAATGTTTTAGACTCATTCCTTATTTCCAACATCAGTTAATACTATTGAGACAATACTTAAGTGCTTAAAGTTCTGGTGATTTTTAAGGTACAATAACTCAATTTGTGAAGGTAGTATATCATCACTAATTTCCCATTAATATGAGAAATTAATCATACCTTTAATTTACTAAAAATACATTTCAACACAGAGACTAATTGTTGGCACACTTGTCCATGCATGCATTGGCTTATAAAATAATCAGTCCAGAAGCACAGCAGATAATTGAAATTTTAACTCTTGAGCTTCCTTACTTCTAGGCAGTCATATGGTATGTTCTGATTATCACTTGTGTCACAATTACATGGAACTGATTACTATTCCTATTTGATTATCTATGTAGGTGGCAATTATCAGAGCATAGTGGAATACCTTTGGGGAGATAATGGAAATAAAGTCTTTTCATGCGTGGTCACTCATAAATCACATCTAAAACATTTACAATACTAAAACGTTGATTTACTTTCAAGAGGGCTGATTTCTCCTTTCACTGCACATGTGTAATTCCCATTTGGTATCAGTGATGGTTAAGCTTGAATTTCAAGGGGAAAATAAATCCAAAATTATGCCGCTTTCTCAACTGAACATTACAGGCATGTAGGGTGACCAGACAGCAAATGTGAAAAATTGGGACTGGGGGTGGGGGCAACAGGCGCCTATATAAGAAAAAGATCCCAAAATGGGGACTGTCCCTATAAAATCAGGACATCTGGTCAACCTACAGTTTTGTCTCTCTCTCTCTCTACCAAAGTGATCATCTTCTAAAACCTTGCTTTGGTCAATTCTGCTAAGACTTGCTTAAGTTGTTATTTTGGGCCATTTTGTCCCGTCTTTGGGCTTGTCTTCACTACCGCAGATAGCCATCGATCTTTGGCGATCGATTTATTGTGTCTCATCAAGACGCAATAAATCGATTGCCAGCGGCACCCCCGTCGACTCCGGAACTCCAGTTCGCCCAGAGGCGCAAGCTGGAGTCGATGGGGGAGTGCGCCGCTGACCGCCGCCGCCGTGAGGACGGCAGATAAGTCGGCTGAAGATACGCCAACTACGTGATTCACATATCTGAAGTTGCGTATCTTAAGTCGATCCCCCCCCCCCCCCCAGTGAAGACCAGCCCTTTCAGTAAAACCTAACAGACAAAGGCCCTGTTTCCTCAAATTCTTCTATTGGTATTAGGTTTACTTCCCTGCCTTTGATAGCAGCAGCTGGTGCAGCCCCCCAAATCCCTGGATCTTGAGGGATCTGTCAAAGAATGGGGCTAACCTTGCTGTCTACACAGCTGATTGGCATAGAAATTCAGAACCAGACTGCCACAGCTTCTTCCACCTGAAGCAATATTTAGTTCCCTGGAGGGCCTGAAAAGGCAATACAGGCTGGGGCTATTTAATCTTTCCACAGCCCCTGTTCCTGGTCTTCACCACCTCCCATCCTGATCTTGTCTCATCCCACTCTGTGCAGGGTTGTGGGCAGCCGTAAGTGAGGAATGGCATCATGGAGGTACCTGACCCTTTGCAAAAGAGGAAGATTTGTATTTGGAGGGTGTAATCCAGCCCCTCAAAAAATAAGAATAATAAAAAAATATATAGAATCACCCTATAATTATTTCCCTGTACTTCTACTGGAGCTTGACCCAACAGAATTTCTGCCACAAAACAAATGCCAGATTATGCACTTTGGTAGTACTAATACAATATTAGAAATGCATCTAGAACATAAGAACATAAGAACGGCCATACTGGGTCAGACCAAAGGTCCATCTAGCCCAGCATCCTGTCTACCGACAGTGGCCAATGCCAGGTGCCCCGGAGTGAGTGAACCTAACAGGTATGATCGAGCGATCTCTCTCCTGCCATCCATCACCCCCCTCTGACAGACAGAGGCTAGGGACACCATTCATTACCCATCCCGGCTAATAGCCATTTATGGACTTAGCCTCCATGAATTTATCCAGCTCTCTTTTAAACCCTGTTATAGTCCTAGCCTTCACAGCCTCCTCAGGTAAGGAGTTCCACAGGTTGACTGTGCGCTGTGTGAAGAAGAACTTCCTTTTATTTGTTTTAAACCTGCTGCACGCCAATTTCATTGAGTGGCCCCTAGTTCTTCTATTTTGGGAACAAGTAAATAACTTTTCCTTATTTACCGTATATACTTGAGTATAGGCCGATCCGAATATAAGCCGATGCACCTAATTTTAGCACAAAAACCGGTAAAAGTTATTGACTCGAGTATAAGCCGAGTCCCCCCTGCCGAGGTTCCCCCTGCCGAGGTTCCCCCTTCCCCGCCGCGGGCGGGCTGCCGAGGTTCCCCCCTGCCGAGGTTCCCCCTTCCCCGCCGCGGGCGGGCTGCCGAGGTTCCCCCCTGCCGAGGTTCCCCCTTCCCCGCCACGGGCGGGCTGCCGAGGTTCCCCCCTGCCGAGGTTCCCCCTGCCGAGTTCCCCCTGCCGAGGTTCCCCCTTCCCCGCCGCGGGCGGGCTGCCGAGGTTCCCTCCTCCCCGCCGGACCAAAAAAAAAATGTGCGCCCCGGTTCCTCCCCTCCCCGCCGGACAAAAAAAAAAAAAAAAAAAAAAAAAAAGCCTCGCTCTCCCGTCCCCGAGCGTCCCGGTTCCCCCCTCCCCGCCGCGGGCGGGCTCCCGGCAGGGACAGGACGGGTCGCGCCCGCAATGGCCAGGGCTCCCCCCGTGACAGGCCGCGGCACGGAGCCGCCGGGCCCAACCGCCCCGGGATCCTCCCGAGCCAGCCCTGCTACCGCGCAGCGGGGGCCGTTCCCCCCCCCCCAGCCCGCTGCCCGGGCCGGGCCCTGCACTCACCCCTCCCCGGGGGGGGAACGGCCCCCGCTGCGCGGTAGCAGGGCTGGCTCGGGAGGATCCCGGGGCGGTTGGGCCCGGCGGCTCCGTGCCGCGGCCTGTCATGGGGGGAGCCCCGGCCATTGCGGGCGCGACCCGTCCTGTCCCTGCCGGGAGCCCGCCCGCGGCGGGGAGGGGGGAACCGGGACGCTCCCGGCAGCCCGCCCGCGCGGCGGGGACGGGAGAGCGAGGCTTTTTTTTTTTTTTTTTTTTTTTTTTTTTTTTTACCGGGGTGTCTCGAGTATAAGCCGAGGAGGCTTTTTTCAGCCCAAAAAGTGGGCTGAAAAACTCGGCTTATACTCGAGTATATACGGTACTTCCTCCACACCACTCATAATTTTATATACCTCGATCATATCCCCCCTTAGCCTCCTCTTTTCCAAGCTAAAAAGTCCTAGCCTCTTTAATCTCTCTTCATATGGGACCCGTTCCAATCCCCTAATCATTTTAGTTGCCCTTCTCTGAACCTTTTCTAGTGCCAGTATATCCTTTTTGAGATGAGGAGACCACATTTGTACGCAGTATTCAAGATGTGGGCGCACCATGGATTTGTATAAGGGCAATAAGATATTCTCCGACTTATTCTCTATCCCTTTTTTAATTATTCCTAACATCCTGTTTGCTTTTTTGACTGCCGCTGCACACTGCGTGGATGCCTTCAGAGAACTATCCACAATGACTCCCAGATCTTTTTCCTGATTGGTTGTAGCTAAATTAGCCCCCATCATATTGTATGTATAGTTGGGGTTATTTTTTTCCAATGTGCATTACTTTACATTTATCCACATTAAATTTCATTTGCCATTTTGTTGCCCAATCACTTAGTTTAGTGAGATCTTTTTGAAGTTCTTCACAGTCTGCTTTGGTCCTTACTACTTTGAGCAGTTTAGTATCATCTGAAAACTTTGCCACATCACTGTTTACCCCTTCCTCCAAATCATTTATAAATAAGTTGAATAGGATCGGTCCCAGGACTGACCCTTGGGGAACACCACTAGTTACCCCTCTCCATTCTGAAAAAGTTCCATTTATTCCTACCCTTTGTTCCCTGTCTTTTAACCAGTTTTCAATCCATGAGAAGATCTTCCCTCTTATCCCATGGCAGCTTAATTTACGTAAGAGCCTTTGGTGAGGGACCTTGTCAAAGGCTTTCTGGAAATCTAAGTACACTATGTCCACCGGATCCCTCTTGTCCACATGTTTGCTGACCCCTTCAAAGAACTCTAATAGATTAGTAAGACACGATTTCCCTTTGCAGAAACCATGTTGACTTTTGCCCAACAATTTATGCTCTTCTATGTGTCTGACAATTTTATTCTTTACTATTGTTTCAACTAATTTTCCCGGTACGGACGTTAGACTGACTGGTCTGTAATTGCCAGGATCACCTCTAGAGCCCTTTTTAAATATTGGCGTTACATTAGCTATCTTCCAGTCACTGGGCACAGTAGCCGATTTAAAGGATAGGTTACAAACCCTCGTTAATAGTGCCGCAATTTCACATTTGAGTTCTTTCAGAACTCTTGGGTGAATGCCATCTGGTCCCGGTGACTTGTTACAGTTAAGTTTATCAATGAGTTCCAGAACCTCCTCTACTGATACTTCAATTTGTGACAATACCTCAGATTCGTCACCTACAAAAGGCAGCTCAGGTTTAGGAATCTCCCTAACGTCCTCAGCCGTGAAGACTGAAGCAAAGAATTCATTTAGTTTCTCTGCAATGACTCTGTCATCTTTAAGTGCTCCTTTTGTATCTCTGTCATCCAGGGGCCCCACTGGTTGTTTAGCAGGCTTCCTGCTTCTGACATATTTAAAAAACATTTTGTTATTACCTTTTGAGTTTTTGGCTAGCTGTTCTTCAAACTCCATTTTAGCTTTTCTTATTACATTCTTACACTTTATTTGGCAGTGCTTATGCTCCTTTCTATTTACCTCACTAGGATTAGACTTCCACTTTTTAAAAGATGCCTTTTTCTCTCTCACTGCTTCTTTTACTTGGCTGTTAAGCCACGGTGGCTCTTTTTTAGTTTTCTGGCATTGTTTTTTAATTTGGGGTATACATTTGAGTTGGGCCTTTATTATGGTATCTTTGAAGAGAGTCCATGCAGCTTGCAGGGATTTCACTTTAGTCACTTTACCTTTTAATTTCCGTTTAACTAACCCCCTCATTCTTGCATAGTTCCCCTTTTTGAAATTAAATGCCCCAGTGTTGGGCTTCTGAGGTATTTCTAGGAATTTCTGCTTTCATGAAAAGAAAAAAAAAAGACTGGTATCAAACACTTTACTAAATTAATTACACACTGAGTAGTTATTAGATGAGAATGGACTTAAGTCAGCATCCTAACGTTATTTTATTTGCCTCTTACTCTGTCCCAGAGATTTCTTTATAAGTGGGGCAAGAGAGAGAAAGGAAAATTCATCACTCCTTGGACGTTTCTGAATCTAAGATCTACATGTCCCAAAAATATTTCTATGTGATTTATATAATCATTTGCTAAAACATAGAGAGAGATGGAGGATTTAGAAGTACCTTCAGTATTTACTTAGCATCTGGAAAGCCAGTTAGTCCCTCCTCTTTTAGCTTACAGAGGAGCCAAAATTGGTAGCAAGGCTCCTAACGTGATCCATAAACAGCGAGAGGGGAATGGGATTCTGTACAGTAGGATATTGGCAATTCTTTAAGCACATGAACACAACTTCTCAGGGACAATGTGCAGTTGAAGCTCTGCAGGTATTTTGCGAAGGTGACATGGATGAACATCACAATTGCTGTAGGTGACATAATCCCTAGGCAAACCCATACCTGCAGGAATTAAATACTCACACTAGGTCATATTGTGTTATCAATTTTAAGCAGATCACTCACTCTGTTCTGCTTCTAATATCAAAAGCATGATATGGCCCTTAGTGTTAAATCCTGTAATTTTCTGCTCTGCAATGTCTGGCAGCCAGGGTGTGGCTAGGGACGAGATTTATCACAAGATTTAAGCACCTAATTGTCAATTTCAGATTTTATATCCCAGAATCAGGCCCCACTAGGATTCACAAGCCAACCCCCCCCCCCTCCACTCCCCACCCCCACCCCCCCCCACACACACTCTCCGCTACCTTCAAACTCTGTAGATGCCTAAACTTGCTTGGCAGCTGAATTTTTGCTGTAAAAGTTCCCTAGATGCCTATGTTTTTTGTGCATCTGACCAAGTACACTGCACGCCCAGGCCAGGCATCTAGGTGTCTAAGTCCCAGTGCATTGCGGAAAGAGGAGAAGATAGAGGCTCCTGTGCCTAACTCACCTGCAAGCCTCACCTGATAAGTGTACTAAGACTTTCGCCTACCAGATTGGCCCCTGTAGGTGAGTGTGATGGGGTACCTGCCCCTCACTGGCCCAGAGAGGGTTAAAACCAGCTTATTGAGGTTGAGTGGTAGGCAGACAAAGGAGTGGCTGTAGGGGAACAGCCAATTAGGGTAGCAGCTGCAGACAATTAGGGTGGTGGCTGGACCAGCCAATTAGAGCCTAGCCAACCCAAATAAAAGGAATCTGTAGACCAGGGGGAGGGGATCTGCTACTACAGGAAGCCCTAGGGAGAAAACTAGCTTTCTAGAGGGTTATAGAGAGACCATCACCTGGGGAAGGGCAAGTGATAGCAGGGCAGCGGAGCTAGGGACCTATAAAAGTTATAAGGTGGGCCCCTCCTTGTCCAAATGGCACAGGGACCAGAGAGGGTTCGCAGCTGAGAATTCTAAGCAGAGGGCTGCACATCCCTGCAGCCCAGACTTCGGTGCCTGTCTCCAAGAGAGGGGAGGGCTCAGCACACACCACTCAGTTTGGCATTTCCTACTGGCTAATTTAGGACAGGAGCCATCTAACATGCTGGCTTTTGTGAATGAATCCCTTCTGAGGCATCTCTCTCGCTCCCCATTCATTGTTTAGGGAGTCTAAGCACCTGACTCAGGCTTCTTGAATCTCAATACTTTTCTAGTTACTAAAAGCTAGGTGGGGTGATGCTAAGTGTCACCACTCATAGATTCCTTTGTGAATCTAGACCTGGGTGCAGAGAGGGAGGTGTGAGCAGCCCCATAGACTTCACTGGCATTACTTGCTTTCCGAGTTAGGGTTTTAGTAAAGCAAAATATGATTTAATTGTCAAAGGTATTTACAATGAGAAAGGGAGGATGACAAATCTTGATCAAATATACACAACCAGCATGCAATGTCCCATCTTGATGACAATGTCTGTTCAATATTCATATGTATTTTAATGGATAGAAAAAATAACAGAAGACCACAATATTTTAATGAAGAAGCCATTGAAATTAATATTATGGACTAGCGAAGATAAAATAGCTTCTCCACCATAAAGATATCTTTAACTTTGTTCATTTTTATCTATTGCGGATTTAAAATATTCAAGTTAAACCCACAGTAAAGGCAGCATCCCTGTGTTTAAACATGTGCACATATTTTACTATAAACACTGCTTGCTGGTGGTAGTATCCTAATATTGATGCCAAGCGTCTTCTGTGTTACCATAATTTACAGCCAAAGGCAAAATGATCTCATCTTGAGGGAAATTAAACTGTCCATAAATATAAGAACTTCTGGAAACTATGAGGAGGAGACAGTTCTCTGACAATCAGGTGGATTAATAGTGAAATAATAAATTAAACATAAACCACAAATCCCAGCCATATATGATCTAATGGTCACTAAGGGACGCTACAGAGTCTTAACATCTGGCACAAAGGGGACAAATAGAAACCAGTGAATCCAAACTCATTCATTTATTTGGAGTCTGAATGTAAATGGCAAAATTATTACACTGGCCTTTCACCTCTGAAGACACTGGGCTTGCATCTGGCTCAGGTTGTAGGGGATAAAAAGAAATGGTTTTAAATTTACATAACTTTAGTCAAAGCCACCCCACAATGGTATAAAACATCACACAATACAAACTATGTATGCAAAACATTTAAAGCTCTACAATTAGACCCCAAAAAAGAGCTATTTTGCTCCTATGGCTCTTCCAGATTAGATGAAAGGACTAACTATTAATTTCTGGAAAAGATGTCCTGGAAAGCATTGTAGAACAGTTGGCACTCTTCAGTGTATTATCAGTATATCCCTTTTCAAATGAAAACTGCTATGCTTGAAAGCACAAAGATGCAATTTACAAAACAGATACCACAGCATACACACATAATGACCTCCAAACCAATAAAAATGTAAATCCAAATTTAATGGGAGATTAAATACACTGGGAAATTAACATTAGACCAACAATTTGATCTTGCACACAATATCATTCATTTCACTCTTTTGCAGCATTTGGGAACAGAAGTGTGTATATGAGCTTGCCTGATTATTTATTATTACACTGCAATATTTAGAGACAAATCTGTTTTGTTTTTAACTCCTATGTAAAAGTTTTAATTATTTATACCTTAGTTTTAAACATTCACTACAGTCTTAAATTTGGCATGAAGTCAACTTGGGAACATTTTCTCTATAAAATCTGTTTCTTCAATAAGAAATGTATCAATTACAGATTATTTTACTTAGCTCTTATAATTTATATAACCCAGTCCCAAAGACTTTGCAATACATTGTCAGTTTTGTGCACTGCATATTACTCACAGTACACACAAGTTTTGATCCCTTGAATAGGTGTTTCTAATTACTCCCTCCCCCCACCGTCATAATAAAATGGCATCATAGGTGCCGACTCCATAGGTGCTCTGGTGCTGGAGCACCCATGGGAAAAACTTTGTGGGTGCTCTACACCCACCAGCAGTCAAGCTCCCCTCACTCCCTGCCCTATCTCCTACTTCCCCCTCTCCCTCTCCTGAGGGTGCCTTGTTTCCACTCCCACCTGGCTGCTGCCAAACAGCATTAGCATACTCTGGGGGGGATGGGGAGAGAAGTGGGAACATGGCACACTCAGGGGAGGAGGCAGGGAAGGGGGGTTGGGGTGGGGATTTGGGGAAGGAATTGGAATATTGGCAAGGAGGGGGCAGAGCTGGGGTGGGAATTTTGGGGAAGGGGTTGGAATGGGGGCAGGAAGGGTGGTGAGAGGCTGGGCCTCGTGGAAGGGCCATACAGAAAGTTGAGCACCCACAGGAAAGAGGGGAAATCAGTGCCTATGAATGGCATGAGAAGCAGGGAGTCAGAATCTTCCCCCAAAGCCTGCACTCTGTGGGATTCCACTTGGCTGTCTCGAGTTCCTGGTAGCATCATTCCACTGGAGACATTTTACCAGGACATTCTTTTGGACAGGGCTTCCTTCAGATGCCTGGGGTCAGGGGGAGGAGAAGGAGTGAAGTTCCATGGAAATACAGTCCACGTCTGTATTTTCATTTCCACCACGTCTCCATTGAGCTGAAGATGATCGATGTGCATTCCTGCATTATTTTCTAATTCTTTACTCGAGAGAATTTGCACAGCTCATTACAGAATGACTAAACATTGCACATATTAGTTTTATGAACTGTCATACATACAAGAAGTAAATGCTTTAGTAGTGTACGAGAAAACAAAATGAGTGGGAGTAAAAAAATGTCTAAGCAAAGAATACTTTGAGGCTGCTTAGGCCTGTTCTGGAAATTTTACATCACTACAGCTTGCGTTGAGAATACAGTGTGAAACTAACAAAAATATTTCATTAAAGTCTATTAAATAGTGCCCTTCTAATGCAGTACTGTGATAAGGTCAACAGAACCCATTTAAGCTAGTCTCTCTACAACAGAGTTCATTTACTACAAAATGACACTATGGAGCAACCAAATTATGGGAAACCATTAAGATAGTTTCATAAAACAGACTAAAGCAGAGTGAGCCACAGTTCATCAGCAAACTCTAAGCCACCATAAAGATGAGCAGGAAATGTCGTCTCTCCACTCAAAAGTGGGCAAGAATTCACTTCTACTTCATATGAATGACATCTTATCACATGGAGGGAGGAACACAACCTCACGTGATCAGAGGAAGAGAGGTCTTTTGGTTAAACTGTTGTTCAAGAGATTTGGGTTTAATGTTTGAGTTTGCTACAGATTTTCTGTGTGACCTTGAGCAAGTCATCCCAATTACATATATAGCCAGCACTGAAATAGCATGATGTGATCTGAGCAGTTTTCATGCCATATAACACATAGGTTGATCAAGTGTCCTGTTTTTAAAGGGACAGTCCTGTATTTAAGCCCTCCAGCAGCTGTCTCAAGTTTTGGGCAAATTGTCCCATATTTTCTGACTCTCTCTCATCAGTACTGGTGGATCCTGCTGCCGGCCAGATCCCTGCTTGCCAGCCACCCTGCTACCAGCAGCGAGTGGGGGGGGGGGGGAGAATCCAGTGGCTGACAATGGGAATGGGTGTGCAAGTCTGGTGGTGGGGTGAAGATGCAGAGTGCAGAGCTGGCTGCTCCCCATGCTGGTCCATCAGAGTAACCCCCTCTTAGCCAGCAGGGCCCTGCCCCTCGTCCTGTTTCCAGCCAGCACTGGCTGCACTCTGCGAGCTGTGGTGTTGCTGTGGGTAGGCAGGAGGTTATGTGTCGCCTCTGCTGCCCACTCATTGGTCTTTAAGTGCTCCCCCTCTTGCTGTCCTTTGCCGGATTTGCCTTTTTGCCTTCTCTAACCCAATTACGACTCCATATCCCTGCTTCCTTCTCCCCAGCAGGGTGTGTCCCGCTTCCAGCGCTGTGCAGAGAACCAGCCCCTGGTCAGAGTGTTCCACTCACCAACAGCCTGGTTGGCAGGCTCCTTCCTGTCCTCACTGCCTCTGGCTGGGCTGGTGCCTCAGGAAAACCCAAGATCCTTCCGCCTGGGGCACGGGCAGGAGAAGCCGAGCCCTACATGCACCAAATCCCCGCACAGCGCTGGCTTGGGAAGCCTCTCTGCCCTTCAGCTAAGCTGGGGGAGGTGGGGAATTTCCATCTCCTCACACCCCGAACCTGCAGGCTCCACGACAGCCCTGGGATAAAGGGCTCAGCATCTTCTTCAACCTCCCCTTCCCCCCCTCCCCCCAACAGACACACCATGCTCTGGGGAGGGAGTACAGGGCTCGGGCAGCATCCCCTTCTGATCCACCTCTTTGGGCTGGTTCACAGAACTCCCTGCAGGTTCCCTGGGCCCTGGTGCACAATGCATCACGGTGCACAATGCCTCCCCTCCCCCCACACAGTTCCCTTCCCTCCTGCACAGTGCTGAAAGACTGTGAACGATGGTAGAAATCTGGGGAGGGGGGCATGTGACCCTGTCTCCCCCACCCCCATGTTGACTCAGGAAAATGTGGTGCCAGGTACCAGGAAATCTGTTCCAGGGCCCCAGCCAAGAATTGAGGGTAGGCAGCACTGGTCAAGGAGAGTCAAGTTGGTCTCTCACTCCCCCTGTGTGAGAGAGGTGTACAGGAGTGGGGGGAGTGGGGGGGAGAGGAAATAGGAGTGTGTGTGTTACCTCTCCCTGAGTGAACCATAAATCCTTAAAGATAAGAAGGTAAATAAAAAGAATCCAACTACACAGAATTTATTTTTAATGGGGGCTTGGTCAACTAGATGTTAATCTGAATGTTTGTATTGCATAGTTCTAATTGATTGCCATTAAACTCACTTGAATACGAGTAATTTTACCAGGTGTCCTGTATTCAACATCGGGAAATATGGTCACCCTACTCATAAACAACTTAGGTACTTCTGCATTATGCTACTTTAATACAGAAATGACTAAATCGCATAGCATTGTGTATAATACTACAAAAGATCTGAAAATAAGATTTGGACAACATAATAGTCTAATTGGAAGGCAGAGTTAAAATGTCTCCTGGCTACACACTTCTTCAGTTAAGAACACACAGTTAGTTGGCTGTAAGTTTCCATAGGAGGAAAACATGCTGACCTGAACTGTCTGTTTCTGCAAGGGGAAGAATTCTGGACTAACAGTTTAAAAACTGATCCTCTCACAGGACTTAAAGAAGAGCTAGACCTTACCTTCTGGATTTTTATAAGGATTTCTTGTGAAATTAAATTACTAATGGGAGTATTTGTACATAAGTTAAATAAACTCTTGAGCCAACATCTGGATGTTACAATCCATCTAATAAAATTTTCAGAAGCACTGACCATTGGGATGAGTATTTATCTCTCACAGATTAAACTTCTCATTGTATTACTCTTTTTTTTTCTATTGGACCCCTGTATTAACATTTGGGAGAACAACATCCACAAATGAATTTACAAAGATACAAAATACAAAAAGATGTGAAGTTTTCCTTCATCTAGTCATTTGTGTGTTACATAAGACTCTGTATTGTCATACACTAAATTACAAATCTATTTGTAAACACGGAAGGCTAGATCCTCTCCTGCAGCACACACTGCAGATCATGGGAACTGAGGATGGTGTGCAAAGTTGATATAAAGCTAATTTTTGAATTACTGGTTCTTAAAACCACTGTGTGCCAATCTGGTCCCTTAACATAAGTTAGAACAGCTTGAAAAGCTGCTCTTTGTTACATCTGCTGTCATGAACTCAATGCACCAAAACAGCAAATATGATAGCATGTAGCAAAGATTCTGCCTCTTTTTCTTAGCTCTGGTCATGCCCAGGACAGTGGCATTATCAGACAGGAGACTGATGCAGGCACCACTTTGGTGGCTCCACCACCAGAAGAACCCCTACACTTTAGTGGTCCTCTCATGGACAATTACATTGTTTCTGCAGCCAAATTTCATTGGCACCATGGAACAAATCAGCCACTCATATCACCTGAAAATTTGGTCCAAAGAATATCAGCTGAAAATACAGAGATGTTTCATATAATTGCTAAAAGTATCTGTGGAGCTATTTATACTTTGATCTGTGCCTCCGCTTACTGCTGACTTCAATTTAATATAGAGAGTATTTCCAAGCGGAGATAGTCATTTGGATTCTGAAAAATCCACCATTCTGGATTTTAGGGGCAAGTAATAAGCTGGTGGCTAGTGAGAGTAACAGAGATACAAATACTAAACAACCCAGCTACTCTTATGTGCACTGCAAAAAACTAGACAAGCTATCCTTATGCCTACTGAACAAGAGTCTGAAATTGGTATCATACTTTGATGGTGTGAATTAGGATGACCAGACAGCAAATGTGAAAAATTGGGACAGGAGTTGGGGGTAATAAGAGCCAATATAAGAAAAAGACCCCAAAATCGGGATTGTCCCTATAAAATTAGGACATCTGGTCACCTTAGTGTGAGTCCTCCTATAATTTGTTTAGATTTTAGAGGTCACTGAAACTCAAAGAATTCAGTTCAAAATCGAACACAAGTTTTATAGCACTTCATCAGCAAGAAGGAAGCAGTAATTTGAGCCTACTGTGTCTGGTAAAAAAGGGAGATTAATTTAAAATACTGTGCCTGTAGGGCAGACTGATCACAATCTTGGGAGAGAGAGACATGGCACATTTAGGAGCAGATCTGTGACCCAGATGTCCATAGCTATCTATGTGCTTCAAGAATTAATAGTTGTTACCGTAGGTAAAAGTTCCACAATTCATTCACCTCCATGTCATAGTATTCTATAAGGGTAAAAGTTAAGGCCCACTGCTGTTGTCCCTGTCAGCTGCTTAATTCTTCTTAGGAAGTGATATCATCTGAGCTGTCAAATGGTCCAAAGATTGTGCTCCTAAACTTTGTAGTGTGACTATTGGGGGAATGTTATGAGTTCCAGGACTTGTCTCCATATATCAAGGAATGTAATGTCTCAGACTGAATTTATGTGCAGCTCATAAATACATTTTTATCTGTTGGGTCACTAATAGTCCCCCTATGTTTACTCCTTGGAGGAATATACTGCTAGAATTTTTGGCAATGGAAAATCCTTCTGCAGTGAACAGAAACAAAGTTTTGAACTTTTATGAGGCATTGTGACCCTTCCTGTTTTTCTGGACTGAAAGAACAAGACAAATATAGTGACGAGAGCAATCAGTCTGGTAGTTGTCACTGAATACATTTTAAGACATTGACATGTTTTGTAATTTAAATATACATAAATATCATGTACCTAGCCCTTCAGATGTCCAAAGAATAATTGTGTAAAGGCAGGATTTTGGGGGTGAAAGAGAAGGAAACAGGGAGAAACAGAAAGAATATGGTTCCATGGATAATGACTAAAGATTATTTTTACAATTCTGACTATGCAGTTATTTTGATGCTACTGGTGAAATCTACAAACAGGGTAAAATTTTCAAACATACCTGTGTGACTTAGGAGCCTAAGTTCCATTTTCAAAAGTTACCTAGGCACTAAATCTCCCTGAAAGTCAATGGACTTAGTTTCCAATGTTTTAGTCACCTTTAAAAATGGGATGGTGGTTGCTCGGTCATCTGGGTGATTTTGAAAAAGTTATTCTTGGGTGTTTACATAATACTCTTTCAGCCATAGTTATCTGAGCATTTACAAAAGTAAGTTCTATTGTTCCCATTTGCTATAAGAGGAAAACTAATGTTCATAAAATGTAATGGTATAATTTTCAAACTTAATAGTCTAAGGCTAAGAACCTCACTAGATAGATACTTAAAGAGATGGCTTGATTTTCAGAGTTTTTGCACAGATGTAGCTCCCTTTCCTGGGGAAAAATCAAAGAACATATGTAGCTGTCTAAATATGTTTGGGTCCAAAATTTTCAGAGAGGATCATGGACTTTGGATTATTCAACCTTACTGTGCCCAACATGAGATCTCTTGGATCTGATTTTTCAGAGGTGTTGTGCACCAGCATTTCCCATTTAATTCAGGTGGAGAAAGTGGCTGGCATCTCCTTAGTTTACATGGAAAAGACACCTTAGTTTACATCTGTACTATATTTTCTGATGTGCCACTCTGGGGAACAGATTTCCCCTTCAAGTGGAACCCTGAGGCAGTTATGGCCAGGGGGAATCCCTAGCAATGAGGTTAGTTGAAACTGCTGAGGCCCAAGGCTCCTAACCTCACATGGATCTCAGGAGATTTGTGTGGTTTGGATACTGGTCCAGCACCCTGTTCCAGGGGTGAAACAAAACTCTATCCTCTGAACAGAACAATATGGGGAACCTCTCATGAACACCCCCATCCCAGGATTTTATCGCAGTACTCGTGCGATAGAAGGTTTGCAGGATAGGCCCCTTCTCCAGACAAAATTAAGCAGGCCAGCATATAGTCCTTTCGGGGTATGCAGTAGTACCTATGAGTATTACAATGATTTAGAAGGTCCATTTCTATAGTATCACTTCCCATAGTTGTCATTTCAGTATATACACCATTCCTCCTTATTCAGAATAGTTACCACCTCACTATACCACTAGCTTTTTTCTGAAATTAACAGCAATGTTTAAATATGAAAAGATCCAACCAAAAGTTATAAGATATGTTTAATTGATAAATATGTATCTGTGGGGAACCCAGGTGCTATTAAGTGAGTAAATGCTATAACTGACTTCAAAATGCAAATATGATTGCCAAACAGCATGTGTGCATGTAATTGGTTTACTCAAATGAAAAAAAAATAAAAAAAAATCTTTGCTATCTTTTCCCCAAAGGAGCCATCATACTAATTGTAAAAATACAATTACAAATCTATTCAAGGCTTTGTACACTCATTTGGTCTTATAAAAATGTTTATATCTAAAGGATAAAATAGTAATGAATTCTTTATTTCTTTAGAGCAATCAAGGACTTTCTGTGAGAATGGGCCTGATTCTCTCCTCACCAGTTTAATCCCATTACCACAGTTTAACTCTGTTTACCACAGTGGACAATAACGAAATTGACAACTTCTGCAATTTTATTGCTCATTGTTGTTTTTTTTAAAAAGCTTCACATGATCTCATGATTGATGGCATCAAATTGAAAATGTTCTCACTTTCAAAACTTCTATCTCCCATTATTTTCAATAGGACTGAGGGCTAACAACCCTGCACTAACCTGACCATAATTCCACTAGCTTTTGACTATGGAACTGCAGTTCTCACTAGTAAAGATGACCATCAACTTCCATTTTCTTTACTGAGACAAAAGCCAGGTTGTCCTAAAGGAAAATGTCTGCTTGCCTAGAGTTAGGGGTCTAGACAGGAAACTCTGAGGCGGAATGACAAGGAAACTGAGGGGCACAGGAATGTGGGTTGCGTGAACAAGTCTGACAAGTGTATGTGGAATACAGGAAGGGAGAAATGTGGTGAGCAGACAGGAGTTTAAAGATGGACAGGGGGCAGAGGTGAAGGTAAGCCGGTACACCTGGTGTGGCGCACAGGCAAGAGCCAGTGTGCCATACCAGACCAGCTTCCCTGGCGGCAATTTAAAGGGCCTTCAGGTTCCCAGCAGCAGCTGGAGCCCCGGGCCCTTTAAACTGCTATTAGAGCCGCAATGCTGGAGCCCTGGGGTAGTGACAGCAGCCAGTACCCCCGGGCTCTGGTGGTGATATTAAGGGCCTGGGCTCTGCTGCGGTAGCGGTGGATGGGAGCCCCTGGCCCTTTAAATCACCATCTGAGCCCAGCTGCAGCTACCCCAGCGTTCCGGCAGCAGGGCTCAGACAGCAATTTAAAGGCCCCCAGGCTTTAAAGGTCATGCCCCTTTTGAGGCCCAGCCCCCTGCTCAGGACTCTGGAGTACTGGTAAGGCCTTCAAGTTACTTTCACCCCTGGCATAAGGAGACTGGGATGGTGGGGTGTTAGACAGAATACAGAGTCCTAAAAAAGGGAAAATAAGGGATAATCAGCTCATACTTTTTGAATGCTTGGGGTCTGCATATACTCCATAAACATTTTTCTCCCTAGGGTTTTCTACCCTATCATCTGGCCTTCTACCTGGCCTTTCACGTGCATTATGCATCCTCCTGTGCCCCTTTCATAAAAGCTTTAATAGAGACAGTCAGAGTACCTCCCCACACGTGGTAGAAATACAGATAACCTCCTTCTTCACAAGTTCACATAGAAGAAAAACCCATCACTGTTTTTTTTTGTCTCTCCCATCTCAAGAAAAGAAGGATGGATACTTATATCCCAGCCTACTTACCCAGCATGCTTTGCTATGAAGCCTGTAGCCCACTGATGTACCCAGAGAACAATTCCTCCCAGAGTTCCACTGTTGTGAGTGGAAGCTAGACTATGTTGGATCTGGGGCCTTTCGCTAAAAACCTGGCAAACCCAGTTACAACCGCAATGCAAAGCCTTCCTGTACCACTTAGAATCCGAATGATTTGTTTCATGTACTGCATGCTGAGTAACAACATGAGATGAATCCATTATTATTAAAATAACTGGCTTTTTCAGGACTGCACCAGCTGTAGTTTAACATTCGAAATAATCAGTATACAGACTCGGTGTTGCTAATACTTATATATGAAAGCAAGTTTTTAGACTTCATGATTGTGCAGAAAAGTTTGAAAATGTTACCCAATTACACCATACTGAGGCAGGAACCAGAAGGTAAATTAAAAAAACAAAACAAAACCCCAAACACAAATGTATTCTTTTTTTTTTTTAAGCCACAGTCTCAGTCTCCCTTTTTAAATCATGATTTTTGGGTGTTTGAGGTTGGCAATCCTGCTGACTTTCTGTTGCCTCTGCCAAGCTCTTCCCTTCTGCAGCCATGCTCCTCTCTCCAGGTTCGAATGCAGGTTGCTACTTAAGGGCTAAATCCTCATTCTGTTCTCTTTAGTGGGACCAATGTTTGTCCATTAGGTCCTAATTGGTTCAGATGGCCTTGTGTTGAACAATTTCACCATAACACACAGAATTGCTCTTGAAAAGAATCAAGAGTTTCTGATTCCTACTCCTGTGCCTTAACCACAAGACCACTGTGCCTGTCAACAGCCACTTTTATTAACAAATGTTACTTACAATTTTTCCTAGTAAATTAAATGAACCATGAAGAAATATGGGACCAAAATAACCAAAAATGAGATCTTATCTTCTAGTAGTAAAAACTAATGGATAGTACTGTAATCACCAGTCCTTTGTACTAATGAATACAAGCGGCTGTTTTTCTATCCTAGGGAAGTGAAGTGCCACTGATAAACTTATCAATATCAATATTAAATTAATCGGATTATGGGGTGAGGCTATTTCATGACCTTCACATAATATTTAATCCTTGAGATTATGGCTTTAAATAGCTGTTTTATAGCAACCGCTGAAGGTTAAATCCCTTTAATTTTAGGAATGGGATAAACTAAATTATTTTTTCTCTGAAGTATGTAATGACATTTAATGAAAAAACAAACCACAAATATGTGCCAAAGTTGTATTTCCATATCGGCAATAATTTAACCTAAAAACAAATAAAATTTGTTAACTTTTTTTTTAACAATGAGAGCAAAACAATAAAAAAAGTATATTTTTTACTTTTCTTACTGGAATAGTTTACATTTTTATTTATTTTGTAATTCATCTTCAAAATGTAAAGCACTAAGTGCTGCACTATAGGACTTTGGACATATGCCTACTAAAGTTTCAGAATTTAGTTTAGCCTAGATATCATAAGATTTTAATCCAGAGAGCACAGCTTCTGTGAAGTTCTAATGAAGAAAAAATAAAACAAAACCAAAAAACCCGAATGATTTTTAGGTCTGTCTGTCTCGGAAAGCTATTTCCATTGCTCTCCAAAAGTTATAGTAGATGGACGGTCACAATCATTTGGCAGTATAATAAAAAGAACATATTTCTACTTTCTTTTTACACGTTATGTATATTTATAAATGTAGGTCAGGTTACTTAGGTGTTAGCACAATATATATCCTGGAGAAATGGTTTCCTCAAGGGAAAGATAGATACAGAATTGTTTTAGCACTTGAAAATCTGAGATGCTGTAAGAATATGGTGTTTCCCTCCACTGTCAGGGGAAAAAGCAAGGGATGTGCATGGCAAAGGCGAAAGTGATATATCTCCCTGCTCCCATAGTTGTCAAATAAGGGAATGGTAGCTTCCAAATATGCTCCCCCAACACCGCCCCCAGAAGTCTGTGAAAGCCCCTCCACACAAGACAACCATCTGGTCATGGCTCTGTGGGTCAAACAAGGGTCATGCCAGGATGGCTGTCCTCTGTATCTTTATCCTTCTCAAATCTCAGAGGAAGACACAGCACAGCATCATGCTGAACATATCAAGTTTATCTTTTAGTTTCTCCCATTCCACAAAAGGGAGGGAAGAGGCTCAGGTGGCTGCACATGAATAGGGTTGTCTCAGCTTCAGGCACTGCCCCCTCTTGCTAGACTGTATCAGTTGCAAGTGGCTTCCTGTTACAATACATTTGCTTTTTTTTCCTTCTTCTCCCTCCCTTTTTGAGTTTAGTTCTCTGAACACACGGTGCTTAAGCAAATGGCTGACTAGAACACAACGCCAACAAAAACTTGCATGCAGTTTTCGAGTTAGTTATTTCTCTTTCCAAGGTAGAAGATCCTAAATCTATCTGAAAGAACTACTCTCTTAGGTCACTGTTCAAAGCTCACTTAAGTCAATGAAAGTCTTCCCATCAACTTTAATGAACTTTAAATCATGTCCATTGAAGGTAGGAGTTTTGTACAATCTTCTTAATATTCAGATTAAATAATGACAGCATGTTTCACTCCTAGCCAGAGGCGAAAGTAAATTAACTTTCTTACCGGTAGGGGGGGCTTGGGTGGGGCCATCTCTGACCCCCAGAAGGGGTGTGGCCTCGGGTGGAGGGGCAGGGCCAGAGGGGTCAGAGCCAGCCCCAGCCCAGCCCAGCCCCTGTACCAGTAAGGGGCCTCCTCCCCCCTCTCTGCCCCGCTCCAGAGGTCGTTTAAAGGGCCTGGGGTGGTAGCAGGCTCTTTAAATAGCTCTCAGAGCCCCGCCACCACTTCCCGTCCCCACAGAGCCCCGCTGCCGGAACCCTGGGGAGGCTGCGGCGGGGCTCCAAGAGCTATTTAAAGAGCCCGGTGCACCGCTACCGCTTGGGCCCTTTAAACTGCCGTGGGAGCCTGGGGGAGGCTGCAGTGGGGCTCCGAGAGCTATTTAAAGAGCCTGGTGCGCCGCTACAGCCCCAGGCCCTTTACACTGCCGCTGGAGCCCCGCCACAGCCTCCCCCGAGCTTCCACAGCAGTTTAAAGGGCCCGGGAAGTAGCGGCTCCCGCTCTGGCAGCAATTTAAAGGGCCTGGGGCTCCAGCCGCTGCTGGGAGCCCCAGGCCCTTTAAATTGCACCTGGGGAAGCCGATCCGCCCCGATACAGCGCATGGCTCTTACCGGTAAGCTGTACCGGGGTGTACCAGCTTACTTTCACCTCTGCTCCTAGCACATATTTAGTACTAAAATTTAGGGCAAAGTAATTAACGGGTTATTTTAAAAAAATACTTCTGATTGACATAGGATTATCTGGTAAAATACTAATTGTTTGTATTTAGAAGTAAAATTAGAATAATCAAATTTGAAGATGAAAAAGCCATATAAGGTAATCCAAAGGATTTCCCTGAAAGCACAGTATAGGTCTCTACCATATATTTTCTAAGGATTTATCAGTTTTGAAGGGATTTAAAACAATTTTCAAATATGGGAAACTGAACTACAAAACTTTGCATTCTAGCATACTAGAATCTAAGTAATTACAAATTCATTCTTCTCAGGAGAGTCAATCATTCTTTAAATAGGTATGTAATCTTCAGCCATGCTTTTGCTTCACATCTGGCAGAAAATCAGATACAGTCAGGATAAGGCTAGACTAATGCATCAAATTTAGCAACAATTCTTTGTGTAAAATCAGGCCCATCTTAAATGCCCATTAAATACTGCTCTTTTTGATCTACACTGATAGTCCATTTTAACCATCCTACCAATTTCACTCTATTAAATAGGATATGTGACCAAACTGAAACCTGAGAACCATTTTTTTCCTTGATATTATCTAGAGATAATTCACAAAGGCCCTGATCTAAGGTCCATTTAGATGACTTCCCCCTTCCCATGATCAATTTCTGTCTTCTCCCATTCACAACTCGACAACTTCCCTGAAATAACTACAGCTAGGCTGACATGAAAAAGTAACGTTGAAAAAAGGATTAAATCATTTTAGCTGTCCTTTAATGAAATTTAGCAACTGAAGACAGAGCACTGCATGGATTTCTGGTGGTCCAGATTACAGACTACAGTTGGGTAACCTCTGGCCAGAGATATTCTACTGTGAAAAACAAAAAATCTTTTGCATTAGCTGTTGGGATTGCTGTATTATTCCAGCACAAGCACAAGCATCCTTTACATAATCTGTCCCAATTAAGATGGCATTTCATGCACATTAGGGAATAAAAAAGGAGTCCCACTGGACATTCAAGGACATTATAAAACATGCAAGACAATACAAATTGATCGTGTCATTACATTTTCAAACCCATAGTACATCACCACAAGAAAAGCTTCTGTGATTCTTGTAGTATATTCCAGACAAAAGGATATATTATAGAAAAATCTGTATACAAATTTATATGAGACACAGTATAGTGATTTCTAGCCCCTTCCAATCCAATGCTCAGAAGGTTGTATCCTCAGAGTTAGTATAAGATTATTTTCGTTATTCATCCTGCTGATGTAATTGTAAAACTACTGGGAATGAGGGAACTCTCTGTTCGCCTATTCAGCATGTTAAAATAGATTAATCTGCTAGCAACACTTAATGGAAACTAAATCACATACAATATAACACCATAATTGTGAAACATCAAAAGAATTACTCAATTAAACACTTATGCATCCAGCTTCTGGAGATAACACCAATAAGAGATTTTTTTTGTCCTTTAATTCTTCATAAACATTTGTGATGGAATCCGGTGTTTATGGAAGTGAGTAACCATAAGCAATGCCTAGAGAGAGGGATATTATGTTCAGACTGTCTGCAAACTTCCCTACATTAATACAGTATGTCACTGAATCTGAATCCTGACCTATTTTTCTTGTTCTTGGCCTAGCTTTAACAGCTGATGACAATGTTTTCATGCTATATATTATATTTTATCTATAGTCACTTTTTCTGAAATATTATAATATCCTGCAGTGACATCTTTTTAATATACTTATATTTGAATTTTCCATAACAAAGGCATATACATATATAATACTGTTTCTTCTATGGTTTCAATGTATCTTTTGATATAAATCAGATTGTAAATAGTATGCAATCTCGCCAACAGTTAGATGTTGGAAACTCAAGATCATTAGTGCTGGCAAACCTACTTTTCTGCATCTGTAAAATTATTCACATCCTGATTTTTTGTACACAGAGTCTTATCAAATATAGATACACAACAAATCTTCCTTTGACTGTTAATCAGATATTAAAATTATACTATTTTGGCTCAGGATTAAACACTGTGGGATATTTGGACACACCTAGGAGCACAATGAAACTCTCTGTTAAAGAAACACTGCAATGGAACATAAAATAATGTCCAACCATATAATGCAATGTTGCATTTAATGGAATAAATACAAATTGTATTAAACATCCCACATATAAAAATTAAATATGAAATAATTACCGTATTTTTCGCCCTATAAGACGCACTTTTTCTTCCCCAAAACGGGGGGGAAAAAGTTGCTGCGTCTTATAGGGCGAATATACCTATTCGCCCCATCACAAAAAACAAAAAACAAAAAACAAAAAAACAACAGTGCGTGCGCCCCGGTTCCCCCCCTCCCCGCCGTGGGCGGGCTGCCGGCGGCGCCCCGGTTCCCCCCTCCCCACCGCGGGCGGGCTGCCGGCGGCGCCCCGGTTCCCCCCTCCCCGCCGCGGGCGGGCTGCCGGCGGCGCCCCGGTTCCCCCCTCCCCGCCGCGGGCGGGCTGCCGGGGGCGCCCCGGTTCCCCCCTCCCCGCCGCGGGCGGGCTGCCGGGGGCGCCCCGGTTCCCCCCTCTCCGCCGCGGGCGGGCTGCCGGGGGCGCCCCGGTTCCTCCCTCCCCGCGGCGGGGAGGGGGGAACCGGGACGCCGCCGGCAGCCCGCCCGCGGCGGGGAGGGGGGAACCGGGGCGCTTTTTGTGTGTGGTGGGGTTTTTTTGGGTTTTTTTTTTTCCCCCCGGCTTTTTTACTTTAAAAGTCAGGGGCGTCTTATACGCCGGAGCGTCCAATATGACGAAAAATACGGTAAGTCATACTGTCATCTCATGAGGCAAGAAAGAGTGATCAGAACTATAGACAAAGACACTGGAACATGCGAACAGCAAAGTATCCCAACAAACAACATGTTAGGTAATGTCTGTATTTTGGTTTAATATCTAGGGCCACATAAAACCAACCACCTCACCCCTCACAATTTTCTTTAAAAGGATAGTGGGAATCAGTTTATTGCTCATGACTAACTACAACCTTTCGTCTTTGCAACGTCATCGGGCTGAATGTTTTCTGCAGGATTTGCTAAAGTGGCAACAGCCTTAGATTACTCAATTCATTTAAAAAAAAAGATTTTGAAACTTTATGAAGCATTTTAAAATTCTATATAATTTCATTGTTTGACTTGTGCATTCTGATTAGGTAAATTGCTCAGGCATCATCTAAAGTCATGTCCTTCACTGATTTTTTTTTTTTTTTTTTTACTATGAGATAAGTAATGTGCATACCAGTGTGAAAAAAGAGAGGAGAAAAGGGACTTCAATTTTACTATGAGGTAAACAAGGTATAGTTCATTATGGGTGAGAGGATATAATGCTGACCTTACCTAAATACTAAATAGTAAATACTACAAGAGCCTTGTCTGCACTTGGGATTTTACAGTGAGATAACTATCCTGTGTTTGTTATCTTGTTGTTAAAAAAACAAACAAGCCAAGAACAGACAAAGTATAAAAGTCAGTAGTTAAAATATGACTGTAATTTTCCTTTAAGAGATGATAATGTGAATAAAATTGGAGGTTAGACTTAGTGCACTTGCCTTTTATCTTTGGAGATCAGAACTCAAACTGGAGCTAGCTTGCATAGTGAGTTTTGTTTGGTCATTTCCACTTGTCCTTTGTCACAACAACATGTAGCATAATTAAGGATGAATGTCAACCTGAACAGCAGAGGCCAAGCAGGGCTGTTACAAGTCAAGAAAACTACACAAGCAACATTATGTATGGAAATATGAACAGCATCTTCTGCCATAGGGTCTAGCTATTTCCTCTTGCTTTCATGAATACTAAATAAATTAAACAAACCAAACCACCAATCCTGTAATTTACAGCCTATAGGTGGATAGAGAGCTGTGCCCACCTAGAACTTCACTGAAGTCAACGTCATTCCACACAGATACAGCTGTCCATATGCATATTGTAAATAGTGGCCTATACTATTGACTAAATCTGAAAACAAAAAAATAAAAATAAAAATAAAATGGCTTCCTCAACTTTCCCAGAATTTTCTGAAAATGGATGGATACTTTGCAGATTAACAAGGCGGTTAACTTAAGTTCAGCTTCCCCTTCCATTTCCCTTCCACAGATGCTCAGGAGAATGACTACAGGAGTGGCTTTGTGGGACCGGGTATGAAAATATTATCACTTGCAAAATAGAAACCCAAACTCATGGTCAGACAATTGGACTGAAGCTAAGCTGTGTAGGTTTTCGGTTTACTTTTTTCTCCTCAGCTTATTTTGGCTTTGTGTTGCAAATATTTCTTAAGGAAAAGACCTTATTGACTCCAATTGTTTCCTCTGCTTCTACCATCTTACATAAATATTCTAGCAAAGAGGCTTTCAAACTGTGGTCCATTGACCACTTGCTAGTGTCTCACTGAGACCTGGTTATTTGCATGGTGCTCTCTCTCCTCCTGTTTTTCAACTGCTAAATCATGTTGAGAGAAAGTATATTAAATGTTTTCCCAATTCTACTTTTTCAAGTAACTTGAACTATGTAATTGCTGTTGTTGCCAGAGGGATGTTATGTGACCAGGTGGGTAGAGAGAAAGCAGTGTACAAGATCTTAAATGGGAAAGAAAGTGGCCCTCAAGACGATTTCTCTATTAAGACGTGATCTATATTTTGGCAAAATATGGCCAGCCCAGACCCTGTATTTACATGCAGTCTATTGGCCCTCTTCTTCATCAGTTTTGGCCCCAGTCCTCAGAACCAGTTGATCACTTATTTATTATTCTATACAGTTTGTTTTGCAAAACTAAAACTGATTTATGGTATTGTAAAGTAACACATTATTAAAAAGTCAATATTAATCAACACTTACCAGTCAGTGTTATCTTACATACTGCACTATTTTCCTACTGAACCACTGACAAGTTCTGTGCCATCTAAAATGCCACTGCTAGTATACATTGATTTTTATTAATGATGATTAACTTATAGGGATTCCTTCTACTTACTCTTCACTGGGGTGCCGTATGGCAACTTTTCAGCAGCACAGAGCTTGTTCCATGCAACATTTTGAACACAGGAAATGAAGAATAACGGCCCATTTAAAATGGCAGGTAGAATTTAGGTTGGCAGAATATCATTATTCAAATTGGAATTTAACTGAGATACCTTAAAAGAGGTTACCTCAGGTTAATGAGAGACACCTGAGTTTAAGTAAGGGCTTCCGTTCAACCTTAAAAACCCTTCTTTTGATGGGCAGCAGTGAGAAAAGACTTCTCCCAGGTAGAAGGCTGTTGTTCTCCCTAACGGAGAAACAATCAAGCTAACTTTTGTTGGAGAAGGACTGGCAACCAGTAGCCAGCATAAGAAAGTAATACCTCAGGGAGGGGGCAAGAAAATGTATTCCTTTTGTATTGAGTTTAGTTTTTTAATTTTTTTTTATTTTTCTTAAGAGAACTATTTAGACTTACCTGAAGCCTACTTTGTAAATACTGAAAATATAAACCCAAAGTGAAGAATTAAAAACCACTGGAGTAGGACTGATTTACTTCAGGCCCCCCACTGCATGAGGGAGAAATGCTGAGGCTGCTGAAACAAAGGAGGTGCCTTGCCACAGGCTTCATTAATAAAGAGCATATTCTGCTTCTGGTGTTTAATAAATACACTGGAAGCACATTTCTCATTTGTTATATTACTCCGCCCTCTGTAGGTCATTGAGAAAATTCCTTCTAATTTGTTAGGTCAGTATAACTGCATCACAAAATCCTGAGCAACATAGTTATTCTGACGTAAATTTGTAGTGTAGCCAGGCCCTCAAAGCACTCTAGAGGCTTCTCCCTCTAGAAGCGTTCCAGGATTAGGAGGGCACAAAGGTAACTTTAAATTGTGGTAGTCCACTTTCTCCAGGGCAGTCTAAATGTTTGGTTTGCAAACGGCCCTGGTATAAGGTCTTATGTAAAAATTATAATAAACTGTTATACAATGTTTCTATCTATATCTTGAAAAAAATCACAGGAAATGGTTTTCATGGGAGCCAAGTACAGAGAACTGATCTTACAGTTTTGGGAGGCAGATAGAATCTTCCTGTTGTGAGTGCCCTCAGCCAACCTTAGCTGTAGTTAGTTTTGCTCCCTGCTGTATTAGAATGCACACAAACTGCTGTGTCTGCACATCACATACACATTAGATCTCCATTCAAACTGCTCCCTATGAGACTAAAGTCCTTTAATAAATGTCACTTACAATGTACTTTATCATCCCCAATTTCAATTGAAATAATGTCCCTGAAAAGTAACTTAATCAGCATACAGAGATAGGGTTGATTTTTTAGATTTAAAAAAATGTGGAAGAGTTTACTAGTGTGTGAGACGTGTTGTCAGAAGAAGCTATGTTAAATTGCTGACTCATGGAGATTATGCTGTTTTACAAAAATCAAAGCTTCAGAGCCACATAATTTGTATTTCCAACAGCAAAACCTGTTCAGCATTATGGTTAGTCAATGGGTAGCAGGCCTGTGTACTTTTAAAAAATCATATTGTAAGCCATTTTTTACTTGAGTGGCTAGTCAAAAGTATCAGGGTTCTGTGGATATATTCCTGTTAGAAGTAGAATTTGATGGAATCTGAAGTTTTCTTTGATTCGGTTTTGTTTGTTGATAAAGAATGTTCAAAGGCCTGTGTCTCAGAACACAGAAGGAATCAAATAGAAGGAAACAACAACACCTCTTGCTCATAGCACCAGGAACATCCTTTTCAATTTGCTCCCCAACCCAAAAACCTCTTCCAAAGTCAATGACTGCACTTTCACCTTGTTTAGGCTGTCTCTCTTTCTCTGTCTCTTCCCCAATTTTTCGGTTCTGTTTCCCCCATCACACATACCTATTCAAAACCATAATTACCCAAAGCTCTTGAGTGGGTTCACAGACTTCCTTTGTCTTAGGTGGGGGTTTTAATTCAACCCGTGGCAAGGTTCCACCCAGCTTATAATAATATATTTCAGCCTGATCAGAGATTGAACCACAAATTCTAGCACCAAAGGGTATCATATGAACTTGCAATACTTCCCGGAGGCCTTTGGGCCTACAAACCTATGAGGATGTTACACTCATCTATGTATCCCAGTCTTTCCATCTGTGCCAGATTAAACAGGGATCGTTATCCAGATCCTGAGCTACACTTGAGTGTATGTGTGTGTGTGCATGTGCACAGAGGCATGCAATCAGAATATTTTAGCTAGGTTTTATAGCCTCTAATACTGCTAGAGCTATAAAGGTGTCTGTCTCCTTTTGTTCCAAAGGCTTTTAAACAGGAGGCTCTTCTGTTGCCATGATGTTCTCAGTGGACACTCTGAACAACAAAGTGATACTGAGTCAATAATGATTACAGAATATCAGCATAGACTGATTCTCAGCCAGGTTTAGTAGACATATGAACCTGGAATTCCCACTCAGTCAGATTAAAAGTATAGGAAGCTGAAGATCAAGAATCTGTTTACTATAAATTTCGCTCCTCCTTTACATCATGAGTGTGTCTGCAAAACACATTACATTTTCAGAAGGGTAGAACTTAGCTCAGATCATTTTTATTTTATTTTCCTCTTTATTTAATTTATGTATTTAGCATGTGCTGAACTCTAGAACACCATACAGAAAAACAGGGCATTTTACCTAAGATAGGGTCCTAAAATGCATCTTCTCCGGCCCTTCTCTTTAAAACATGCCTATCACCAGATTTTACGTGCAAAATGCTTTCCAGGAAACCAAAGAGATATTGAGGCTAGTACAAAACACCACACCTCTGTTGCAGTTCATTAAGTTTTAACATTTCAAATGTTTAGTTCTGTGACAAAGGGTAGTGAATCCTCAGCACTGGCTCCCCTACTGTCACAACAACAGGGCTTGAGAAGAGACTGCTCAGCTGAAGTCAGAGGACAAAGGAAATCAAAGCATTGTCCAAGAAGGAGGTGGCAGATGTCACAGACCTTTGGGGTGATGGGGCTGGGAGTTTTGATGTGAAACTAGGGTAATCTCACTAGCATCAACAAGAGGAATCACTGATAATTCGCTTCTGCTTGCCAGATCTTCTCACTTCTACAAAGCCTTAAAATGAGAATATCTTTTCCTGACTGCTCAGATCTTTCCCTTGTGCTCTTTCCTTGTCTGAGGCTGTGAAGAGAAAACCTCCTCCCTCTGAGACACTGGGGTAACAGAGGGGGGTCTCTTCTATGCAAGACCAAATAACTGCAAGCTGCTTTCCCAGCCTAAGTTATTTCCTTCCCCCCCCAAAACCCACTCTACCAGTTGGGAAATTGGGGTACCGCTGCCACCATTCATGTGAATCTCCAAGACCCTTGGGGGCACACGAACACCCCAAACTCCCCTTCCCTCTCCCTGAGAGATCAGGACCCTTAGACACTGCTTCACCCCTCCCCCCCTTTCTAGCCTGAAGGAAGAGAGAGAGAGACACAGCTCACCAGCTGTGCCTGCCAAATCCAAGCTAGGATTCCTTATGAAAATAACCAAACGCTCTTTATAACAAAAAAAGTTTAATAAAGAAAAGAGAACACCTACAATACAACTTCACAGATATAAAGCTTTCTAATCCCCCCCTTAAGGGTTTACCCCCTGGAAGGTTAATGACACTCTAATCAGGTACAAAATTATGAAATCAAAAGGTTACTTACAATTAGTTTACTTAAAGCTTATGAATATAGGAAGGAAAGTAGCAGGTTGCTCTTCATAGCTGAAGAGAGGAGATGGGTCATGCCCAAAGCTGGGACCGAAGAGAACTGAAACTAACCCTCCCCCTCTGTCCCGAGGGACGGGAGCTCTTACGTCACTCCCTCTCAGGTTTAGTTAACCCCATACAGGTAAAACAACAACTCTCAAGCACTTCACACTTTGACAGAGGCAAATACAAACCTTCAGTTACTAATTCTGTGCCAGCTGCTTTTTCCCACCGACCATCTCCCCACATGTGTCTCTGGCAAGAGGAAGATGGGGCGTGAGATCCTGTACATTCCCTCCTCTAGGTATCTGTGATCTTCCTTTACCTACCCAGGTATGAGTTTTAGAATACAGTCACACTCAGGGGCAGATGAATTGCTCCTGGGGCCCTAAGCACAGCCAAGCAATGGGTCCCCCTTTCAACTCTCACCCCCATTCACAACCCAGCTTTTACTCGCAAAGTGACAAAGCTGCTACCCAAACACAGTTCAGTTGAGAGGAACAAGAACAAGGCTCACAATAATTTAAATTCAATATGGGTTGAAAACTTGAAAGTGGACACTGGATAAAAACTTCTTAAAATGTATTTATTTATTTATAAAAATTGTAATGATTTATTCATTCATTTATTTTTATTTACTAACTTCCTCCTTGATTTTTGGAGAGCAAAATCTTTAATTATATCTTTAAATGTCATTTCTCTGACTAAATCTGCCTCTATATTTAAAAGAGCCAAATCATCCAGCCTGTCTTGGACCATCCTTGTTCTATTAGGGGGAAAAAGTGTAATTGACGCAACATTGGGGGGATTTTTTTTAAATCGCAATGTCGCATTTAAATAAAAAAATGATGAGCTTTATATAGCCAGGCACAAGGGGCCCTGAGGCCCTGGACTCGGGCCCAAGACGTTAATTGAGACTTTTTTTAATTTAAGGCCATGCAAACTTGTAATTTTGGAACCATTTTTTGTTGTTGCTTGGGGCCCCTTTTCTCTTGGGGTCCTAAGCACATGCTTTTATTGCTTATAAGATAATCCACCAGTGGTCACACTTTAAAAAATATGAAGGTGGCCTTTACAACTTGCACATCCCAATATTTACAATCAAGTTTCATCTCGATCAAAAACAGTTTTCCTGACCAGCTGATTTCAAAATAACACTAAGTGTACAGAATCAAGAGCCTGGTAGCAGCGAAAGGAAAAGGCTGCTTTGACTGCCTCTTTCAGACTGCAGTACTTGGCCATTGTGACAAGTGACCGATACGGTGATTTGATTGGGTCAAGTTTGGGTTCTACAGAGCACACCCTAAGAACCTGATACAGCTTAGTGGGAGTCTTTCCATTGACTTATTGGAGTTGTCTTGGGATTAAGTTTTAAACCAACCCCCATAGATTTACTGACTTTAGCGGAGTGACTCCATATTTACACGGGTGTAACTGAGATCAGAATCCAGCTTTTTATGTTTAATAACGAGGCACGTTAAATTCAAACTTTGTTGTGTTGCCTACAACTGTAAACACTTGCCTAACAGCAAAACAAAACTGAGATTGTTCAATCTGCAGCTTTGGTCTGATTTTGACTAACACCCAGTCAAGTGACTGACTGGGGTAGATTTGAAGTGCATCAGAGGAGCTGAACATAGCAGTTGAGACAGTATAAGAGAGACAGTCAGGCTGGAAAGTTGAGCCTAATGCTATTTTCAGGAGACATGTCAGATCTGGTTTATAAGTGAAATTTTGCTTTTATTATGAAGTCTGTTTAAAATTGATTATTACAAATAAATTAGCAGTGAGATAGCAAAAAGCTAAACCATCCCATTTATCTTCTAATGGGGAAAATAAGCCACTCGTGGAATCCAAACTTATTTCTCCAAACTGGGGCAAATACATAAAAGTAATGTGGTCCCATATAGGGAACAGCTGAATCTGCTACAAACAGCATGCAAGGGTTGATATCTTTCTGGAACATATTCTTTAGTCAAACACAAGATACTGAAGGGTAACTGTCATTCTATGGTCTGTGATATACAAGAGGTCAGTCTAAATAATCTAATGGTCCCTTTTGGCCTTAAAACATGATTCAACCATTTTTTGCTGTCTGCAAAACTCATTCTTGTACAAAGTACATTATCTGTGCTACTTATTGAACACTAGCATAAGTGCCCGGCGTTGCTCGGGTCAGTCGGAGGTGGGGAGGGGGCAGACAGTTGACACCCCTTGACCAACCCCAACACCCACCCTTCACCCACCCGGACACCTTCCCACCCCCCCGACCAACCCCAAGACCCCCCGGCTCACTTACCCCCCGACCAAACCCGACAACCCCACCTGACCCCCCAAAACAAACCCAACACCCCCACCTCACCCCCCGACCAAACCCGACACCCCACCTCACCCCCTGAGCAAACCCGACACCCCCACCTCACCCCCCGACTGAACAGTGTATTTAATAATCTGTGTGCTACACAGTGCACCGTGAGCCGGGGGGGGGGGGGTGTCGGGTTTGGTCGGGGGGTCAGGTGGGGGTGTAGGGTTTGCTTGGGGGGGTCAGGTGGGGTTGTCGGGTTTGGTCGGGGGGTAAGTGAGCCGGGGGGTGTAGGGTTTGGTCTGGGGGGGTGGGAAGGTGTTGGGGTGGGTGAGGGGTGAGTGTTGTGGTTGGTCAGGGGGTGTTGCGGTTGGTGGGGGGGTTGAGGTGGGGGTGTCAGGTTTGCTTGGGGGGATGAGGTAGGGGTGTCGGGTTCGGTCGGGGGTAAGTGAGCCGGGGGGGTGTCGGGTTTGGTCTGGGGGGGTGGGAAGGTGTCGTGGTGGGTGAGGTGTGGGTGTTGGGGTTGGTCAGGGGGTGTTGTGGTTGGTGGGGGGTGAGGTGGGGGTGTCGGGTTTGCTTGGGGGGGTGAGGTGGGAGTGTCGGGTTCGGTCGGGGGGTAAGTGAGCCGGGGGGTGTCAGGTTTGGTCTGGGGGTGTTGCGATTGGTGTGGGGGGGGTGAGGTGGGGGTGTCAGGTTCGGTCGGGGGGTAAGTGAGCCAGGGGGTGTCGGGTTTGGTCTGGGGGAGTGGGAAGGTGTTGGGAGAAGGGGGCCCAGAGCCGAGGGATTCCGGGGACCTTCGCAGGTGGGGGGGGGGCACAGAGCTGATGGAGTCCGGGGTTGAGGTGGGAGGGGCAGAGAACTGAGGGCTCTCCGGGGTTCCGTTGGGAGGGGGAGGGGTAGAGAACTGAGGGATCTCCGGGGTTCCGTTGGGAGGGGGGAGGGGCAGAGAACTGAGGGATCTCTGGGGTTCCGTTGGGAGGGGGGAGGGACAGAGAATGGAGGGATCTCCGGGGTTCCGTTGGGAGGGGGGAGGGGCAGAGAACTGAGGGATCTCCGGGTTTCCGTTGGAGGAGGGATGGGTGAGCTGAGCGAGTGAGGTGTCTGTTGGAGGGGGGTATTATGACATCATCACCACCTAACCGCCCAGCCGATGTGATTGGCCCTGAAAGACTTTCACCCCTGGGGGGCGTCAGAGGTGAGATCCGAAAATTTTTCGACCCTTAACAGCATCTAGACCCCAAGACCCCTCACTGTACCAAATTTCAAGTCTCTGGCTTAAACGGTGCGAGAGGAGTTCGCAGTCATACGTACATACATACATACATACACACATACATACACCACTTGACTTTTATATATATAGATAGATAGATTATAGATGTCTTGTGAGCTTAATGGAACAATTCAAAGTCAAGGAGAAGGAAGACTACTAGTGATGCTAGCTTTTTCTCTTTGTAGAACCTATAACACTGGCAGACTAGATGCCACCTCATGCCAAGGCTTTGGGCTTCCCGGAACAGTGACAAATACACAGCTGGAAACCAGTGTGGATCACCTGGGTTAGTATAGTTAAAATAGATATTCATTTTATAACAATATGTTTAGTCTCTAGACTTTAAAATGGAATGCTTGTTGGATGTGTCATGTACTAATCCCACTTCTAATACTGTGTCCCATTCTATAAAGGTCATACTTAAGTGTTTGCTTTTTAACTGTAAAATGTTTGTTCTGAAACTAACACACCAAACAGGAAAAAAGAAAACTTCACCAAATGAAAAATGTCGGATTCCTACAGACAGTGTTACCTCTTGCTCATCAGGAAGGACTGTTGAATCCAAATGGGCCATTGTGGAGCAAAGACTTTGTCAAGAGGTTACCTGCAGAAGCAATCATCCCATCAGCTTGGAGTCTAGGGAGATGGTGATAAGAATCTTTGATAAGAAGGAATTGGGGTCTCTCTGTGCTTTCTGGACTCTGAGGGGCAATGATTCCTAGACATAAGCAAGAAATCCGCATGCTACTTGGCAGGGTCAACCCAAAAGGACATATGAAACTGCTTATATTACCTTTTTTAATTTAAGCCTGTAACTCAGCTGTGTGAGTATGTTTCCTATTTTAACTTTGTAAACAACACATTTATGTTCCCTGTTAAAATATTTAGTTTATTTCAAGATTGACTCAAGGTGTTGTTTTTGGTTTGAGACTGAGTAAAACTGACGTGGGGTAAGTGACTGGGAGTAACCTGAATACTGTTAAGAATCAGAAAGGTAGCCGTGTTAGTCTGGAATAGCAGAGATAACAAAGTCCTGTGGCACCCTAAAGACTAACTATAAAGTTTTGAAGCATAAGCTTTTGTGGGCTAATACCCACTTCGTCAGATACAAGCAGTGGAAGTGCCTGCCTCTGGACACTTCCACTGCTTGCATCCGACGAAGTGGGTATTAGCCCACGAAAGCTTATGCTTCAAAACTTTATAGTTAGTCTTTAAGGTGCCACAGGACTTTGTTACCTCTGAATACTGTTGTGATTTTTGGTGTTAAATGACAATCTATCACATAGTGTAGCTTGCCTGGGTGGCAAGATAGATAGTCCCCTAGGGCATTCCAGTCTGATTCCTTGGTATGACTATGCTAGTGATTTAGGAGTTCACACTTCTTGGTTGGTGAAATCTAATGATAGAAAATACAAGAAGTTTGAGGTTCGTTTAATTCTTTCTGTCCACAGAAGTGACAATTCCTAGCATATTCAGATGCTTGACAGTTCCAGCTGCAAAAACAAACTTTTCCAAGTTCCCAACCAGCATGATTTCACGTTTCTGGGAAATGAAACCCTACTTCTTTTATTTATGATATCATTGTTTTATGACAGTTAACCTGCATTTATTATAACAAACCCACTTTGTGCCATCACAAACAACCATCAGCATTATTTATTCCAGATGTTTTATTCTATTGTGGTAATAACAAAACATTCATTGTTTTGATACCTTGAGCAATCTGCAAGAAATTTTAAAAATACATATATTTTCTGAAGCATTTATTCCTTTATTCCCTTATACAAGAATAGCTGTACTCGGTCAGACCAATGGTTCATCTAGCTCAGTATCCTGTCTCTGACAGTGGCCAGCGCCAGATTCTTCAGAGGGAATGGACAGAATAGAACATTTCAACACGTGAATCTGGGACAGTTCCTCAGATTTTTCACCTAAAAAGAAAGGCTTAGGTGTGGGGATCTCCCCATGTCCTCCACAGTGAAGACAGATGCAAATAATTCATTTAGCTTCTTCACAACAGCCTTGTCTTGCTTGAGTGCTCCTTTAGTACTTTAAGATTAGCAGGCATGTTAGTCTGTATCCATAAATAAAATAAGGAATACTTGTGGCACCTTAAAGACTAACCAGTTTATTTCAGCATAAACTTTTGTGGGCTATAGCCCACTTCATCGGATGCATAGAATGGAACACAGAAGTAAGATGCATTTATACACACAGAAAGCAAAAAAATTGAATTGGTATGGTAACGTACAACTTTTTTTGCTTTCTGTGTGTATAAATGTATCTTACTTCTCTGTGTTCCATTCTATGCATCCAATGAAGTGAGCTATAGCCCATGAAAGCTTATGCTGAAATAAACTGGTTAGTCTCCAAGGTGTCACAAATATTCCTCGTTTTATTTATAACTTTAATAATTCAGTTACTCCACTGGCAGTTTGGCAAGAAATTTAAAAATTATGTTTTGCTGTTAGTTTGTTCCCTAAGACATCTGCCTTTCATGTTCTTTTGTGGCCAGCCTCGTTATACTTTTACACTTGCTTGCTAGAGATTATTCTCCTTTCTATTTTCCTCACTACGACTTGACTTACAATTTTGAAAGGATACCTTTTTGCCTACAATTGCCTCTCTTAATCTGCTGTTTAGCAATGGTGGCAATTCCTGGTCCTCTTACTGTGTTTTTTATTTGGGTAAACATTTAGTCTGTGCCTCTATTAAGGAGTTTTTAAATTATCTCCATGTGGTTTGCAGGTATTTCACTTTTGCAACTGTTCCTTTTAAATTCTATTAAACAAGCTTCCACATTTTTGTGTAGTTCCCCCTTTTGAAGTTGTGGTGGATTTATTTCGCATCAACCCCCTCCAACAATGTTAAATTTAATTACATTATGGTTGCTATTACCAAGTGGTTCAGCTATATTCAACACTTGGACCAGATCCTGTGCTCCATTTAGGATTTAATCAAGAAGTACCTTGTGAGACGCATGACAAGCTGTTCCAAGAAGCAGTCATTTATAGTGTCTAGAAATTTTCTTTCTGCATTCCTTCCTGAGGTGACATTTACCCAGTCAGTATGAGGGTAGCTGAAATCCCCCATTTTTATTGCATTTTCTGGCTTTGTAGCCTCTCTAATCTCCCAGAACATTTCACAATCACTGTCACCATCCTAGTCAGCTCATCAGTGGTATATACCTTCTGCTATACTCCTATTATTCAAGCATCAAATTTCTATCCATTGAGATTACATGGTACTGTTTAATTCATTTCAGAATTCATTAAACTTTATGCTTTCTTTCACATATAGGGCTACTTCTCTAACAGCATAACTTACTCTGTCATTCCAACAGGTTCTTCTATGCAATGGATAATAAGATGCGCAGCCAAAATATTTTTTGCTATTTTAAAGTTAGCAGCAAATGTGAAAAAAATTCTTTTATGATCACATTTAATTGATGACATACTGCTGACAGGTGCTGTTCTGCAGATATATCAAGAATTACAGATGCAGTGACCTGTCAGATGCTATAGTCTTGACATTTTTTACATGAATATTAACAATTCCACAGTATTCAGACAATACTCTTAGCATTTTAACTCCAGAGCTTACAGCTGATTAAAGATTGTCAGTTCAAATCTGTCCAGCAACCCTAATGATCAGAACTGCTACCATCTGATAGCTGTCAGAAAACTGAGTCCAGCTCCGAACACACAGGTGAACACATCACAAAAACCAGTACTACTATTAGAACTACCCTTATTATTTGCGGGTAGGGCTATGAATAAAATGCTGTCCCCCATTCCACAAAGATATCAAATTCTCCAACATAACCACCTCACTATGAAGAAAATTGGCTTTAGGACTTTTTGAAAAAGACAGTCAACTGATTCTTTGGGCTCTTCCAAACTCAGGTCATCCATGTTGTTAGAAATTGGACTCATGAGGCCACCATCCTCCCGTGCTGGAAAAGCACAGCTGTGCTGCTTGTGCAAACATCTAAACAAAACTATCAAGAGATAATGTTGCAAGCAAGCTGGGGTTCCAGAGGCCACTAGACCATCAGTTCATGGGGACTGTGTGCATATTCTGGTAAATTTTAGATTCTTTTTCTCTCTATTTTTCTTTAATTATTTACCTATTGAACATAGGATCAACAGTAATGTTAATACATTTAGCATATAGCATGTGCTAACACAGCTGAGCCATATTTTCCACCAAACTTATGGAGACTTAAGGTATCTGTCAGACAAGTACAATACAATTCTGTTGCACAATCTATGTGAAAAGAATCTTGACAATGCCTGGGTAAGCAGTCAGAAATCAGGGAACAACAAAGTGAAGGAAGAGAAGCTCGGAGTGTGGCCAACCCATGATGTAATGGTTCCATTGCTATAATGGTGCTGAAATGAAGACTCCAGGGGTCTCTGTCCATCACTTACCAATTCAGTTCCTTAAAAAAGTCAGTTCTAATCAACAAAAAGAGAAAATAGGTTTTCTGCCTGAACATGTGACTGAGGTTGAAAACTGAACATTTAAGGACCTCATTCCAATTTTTTGCAATAAAGTACTTAAACTCCAGATTTCCTCTGGATCATCCAACCATCCCCTTGCTTTGCTTTTTGCTCTCCCAGTATTCCCCTGCTCTTGTGGGGCTGTTTTAGGAGATATGTTGAAACTTGTGCATTTTAACTGTCATAAATATAGTCACGGGGAAAACAACCAGTTTTCCTTTTATAGGATTATGGCCAAGTCCTACAAACATTTCTGGATGTAGCGCTTATATTATGAATAACCCCACTGAAATCAAGGAGACTGCTTTCAATAATAGGAAACAGTGCACACATTATGTTTATAAGACTGCATGCTTAAGGTCAAGTTCTCTTCTGTGCCCCATGGAAAGGGACTTTCAACAAACTAGTTACAGTTCCCTGACTCTCTGCAACATCCTTTGGGGCTGGTCTACTTTGCAGCAGTGAATATAGCCAGTAATGAACAGGCAAAGCACTACCCACTTCTTGGACTCTTTCCTACCCCAACCCCCTGTACCAGGAGCTATGGTAAGGGAGATGTAGGAGCCAACTAAGGACATCTGCACTGTACTTTATCACAGGAATCCCTAGCATGGGATTTGCTAGTGGTATCCACTCCCTTTACATCAACTGAGCAGTGCAAAGGGAATAGAACTGACTAGAGAAACTGTCCTCTACTGTTTAACATCAAGAGAGGATCTTTATACAACATCTAAGTGTTCTTTAAAGAGTCTGAAAACTCTATGTTGATTCTGGACAATTGGAACTCTTGGAAAAGTGAGGATGCAACTACTGAAGGTATTTACAATTGCTGGGTATATTCCCTCAGTGGCTTCTCTGTTAACCAAAAATCCCCACATTATTCCACAGCAGTGTTTCCCAAACTTTAACAACCTGTGAACCCCTTCACTAAAATGTAAAGTCTCGCGAACCCCCTCCTAAAAATGAATATTTCCAGGGATTTTCTCCTTTACTGGAGTATAAATTATAAAAGCAGTGATCTTGGAAATATAAAATGTGGTTTTATGACCTGCTTATTACACACTATTTATTATTATCATTACAGTATTTTTATTACATTATGAAAACAACAATCCTCTTCCCAGATCATTCTTTCATAGCTTGTATCACTTTGAATAAGCTTGTTATAAGACCAGGCTCCTATGTTTCATCAAGGAGTATCAGATGTGAAACAGCATGAAGATATTTAAGAAGCTAATTCAAAGAGTTTCTCTTACACAAACATTCAGGTCTTGAGCAGTCCAGGCAAACAATGCTCATTACAACAAAGCTTAAACTTGTGCTTCATAATAATTTTTAAAACACTAGCTGCATATTTAATTTTAAAAACAGAAAAAAAAATCCACCTCCCTTTCCATTTCTTATAAGGGTATGTCTACACTACCCGCCGCATCAGCGGGCAGTGATCGTTACAGCAGGGGTTGATTTATCGTGTCTAGATGCAATAAATTGACCCCCGAGTGCTCAACTCCTGTACTTCACCACTAGAGGCGCAGGCAGAGTCAACAGGGGAGTGGCGGCAGTCAACTTACCACAGCAAAGATGCTGCAGGAAGTAGATCTAAGTACGTCGACTTCAGCTACGTTATTCATGTAGCTGAAGTTGTGTAACTTAGATCTATTCCTCCTGCCCCTAGTGTAGACCAAGGCTTGAAGTTCAAATCTTCTCAGTATGATAGATATGCTTGCTTTGATCTGCTTAGTTCTTCAAAGTCTGGGCTGCTGGCTCCATGCTACCTGGGGTTCCTAGGGACAGCTCTGTTCACCATTAGGGAATTTTTCCCCCCGAGAACCCCCTGTAACATTTCACAAACCCCCAGGGGTTCATGAAACCCAGTTTGAGAACCACTGTTCTATAGTGAATCTTATTCATAAGAGAAACAAAAAGGGAATTGAAAGAAATGTGTACGTATTTGAAAAGCATTTCTTTTTAAAAATAACTATAGGATATTGGATACAATTTTATATATTACTTTTCACAGTGGTTGTAATGCATGGAATTCCCGATAGAGGGGAATTAATAAATCCAGCATAAGCGCATTCAGAGCTCCTAAAATCAGGTATTTAACTGCTTTCCCATTACTATTGTCCAGTATCTCTCTTATTCAAGCCAGGCCTCATGCATGCTTCTCATTCTACCTTCAGATTCTCTCTATACTTCTCAGTCTCCACCATGGCCCCATCCTTATGCTTCTTATCTTTCACCTACTGACTCAATGACGTGCTCTGTTTCAGAATAATCTGGTCTCTCAAGTTAAAAGATTCACAAACCTTATCAAAAACATAGTAGAGACATAGGTCTAGATCAGTGATGGCAAACCTTTTTGAGCCCAAGTGCCCAAACTGCAAACCAAAACGACTTGTTTTTTTCAAAGTGCCAACACTGCAATTAAACCTGAATAACGAGGTTTTAGTTTAGAAAAAACAATTTGTACAGTTTTTCAAACTAATTAACAGCTTTTGTTTAAAAAGAAAAACACAATAACAGAGCTTTCCATTAAACATTTTTTATTGAAAAAAACAAAAAAAAACCAAACAAAAAAACAAACAAAAAAACTGTACACACCCCCCAACTGACCCACCCAGCCTGGTCTCTCCCCCCCAAACCTCCTTCCCTCCAACCCCCCCCAACTGACCCACCCAGCCTGGTCTCTCCCCCCCAAACCTCCTTTCCTCCAACCCCCCCCAACTGACCCACCCAGCCCGGTCTCTCCCCCACACCGCTTACCCCCGCTCCCAGCCCAACCTTCCCCCGGCGCTTACTGGTTCGCTGGGTCACGCTGCTATGACCCGACTCCAGCGAGGCCCCTGCCCCAGTCGCTCCTGTGACGTCCGTGTGTCAGGTGATAGAGCGGGGGGCGTGGCTTCAGTGTTCTCTGGGGAGGGTTCTCCCCAGAGAACTGTGGGAGATGTAGTCTGCGGGAGCCGACGCCGTGACTACAGTGTATGACTGTAGTCACGGCGTGCCCACAGAGACGGCTCGGCGTGCCAGCAGCGGCACGCGTGCCACGGGTTCGCCTTCACTGGTCTAGATATATGAATGACGGCCTTGTTTGTTTGCCAGAGAGTTAAAAATATCTGTTTCAGCTTTAGCACATCATATTGTACCATAGTTTTTCTACTGAATACATTTTCAATAACCAGCCTCAGGCTCCTTCTCGGGAGTTCAGAGTGTGACCTACGTCACATCTAAGTCAGGTCACCTCCATTGTCTGCCAACTACTGAATACTCTGCTCCCTTTTTTAAGCTCCACCTCCAGTGTGTGCAGGCATTGTAGTGATAGGATTTTCTGGGTCCAGAGTAGGTCTTTAACCTTTCTTTCCTTTCAGTGGGGAGGTTTTCACACCACATCACAGTTTCACAGAGCCAGCCACACAACAATAATCAAACAGAAATAGAGAGATATGCATTTCCGCACAATAAATACTGATATCTCCCACATTCTTCACAGCTACCCGATCATAAGTATCACTGTGTAATATACTCACATTATACATTCTAAAATGCAGTGGTTTTAGGATGCTGATACATGATTATCTTTCATCCTCTCCTGAATAATATAAATTGACACACCAAAACTGACACACTGTAATGTGGTGCTACTGCTTCCCTCTTATTAGCTTCTTCATTCCCCTTTCTGGCACGTTCCACCTTAGAATTTCTCCTTCAGCATGAAAAGTAGGTTGTGTAGGCCACTGTGCCACACACTTTAGTTTGTATTACACTACACATTTCACTGTTATACCTGTAATAGAATCATGCTCTAATGATTAGCCTAGCTACCTCCAATAGTGCAAATCAAGCCTAGTAGTTAGGGTGATTTCTATCATCTGACCATCTAGTCCATCAGGGGTTCTGGAACTAGGGATACTGGGGTGAGGCAGCACCCCCTGACTTGAAGTGATTTTCATCATATATAGGGTTTACAATTTTATTCAATGGCTCTAAGCACTCCCACTATATTCATTGTTCCAATGCCGCTGTGGTCCATTGCCTTTTATTCTCACGCTCTTAGTTACAGTATGTTCCACTAATTTGTTCATTTGTCAAATAAAATGCAACAAATTCTACATTAGAAAAGTTTAAGCTTCTGGTCTGATAACTGGCCATAGCTCTACATGGTACTTAACTTTATATATATTTTTATTACAAGGCAGTTCAACAGGGAAATATGCAAAGATCTGTGACACTATTTTAAACAGCTGTTTTGACCAGCTGCCTCTTTTGGGCTCTAAAAATAGATTTAATATTCCAGTTTAAGTATATTTGTACACTTATTTCTCACAACAGATGGACTCCATACTCTGTATATGTGTATCAAAACACTCATCCCACTCTCAGACAGGCTAACATGAGTCTTTCATATTGGTACATAAACAGCATTATGAGATTTTTCCACTTATTGAAACCTAAGAACTTTTACAGTTAATTACTATCAACTATTTAAAACAAACACAAATAAAAAAGTAATTCAATAACCTAACATAAAACAGGATTCTGGAAGTCCTTTTATTTCAAATGCTTAAACTGAGCTGTTTAAATATATATCCAGTATGAAATTAAATGTATACTGCAACTTTATATTACATATACACTGCATTAAAAGCATGAATGCATTAATTGAGTACATTAAAGCTTATCTACATTAATTTGAACAACTCTCTGAAATCCAAACTCACATTCCATGCAAGCACGTTTTGCAAATTAGGCAGAATGTCTTGTCAGCTATGAAGCATAAAAAGTCAATTTTAAATCCCCAGGATAACAATTGCAGTGACACTCAGGCAGCTGATTGAATGGCGTGGATCTAAAATGAAATATTTCCTCATTCCAAGTTTTCAGATACATAAACTATTGTTTGACTTTAAAATAAAAATTCAGGGACTGAAGAAAAATTTTCTTTGAGTGTCTAAAAGTGTTCTAAATTATATGAATATCTCCAGGAATCCAAAAAAACTTTACAAATATTTACTAATTAAGCCTCATACTCCTTTTAATCTTATCTCTATATTTGAGTGGATTGGGCCCAAGTCAGAATACAAGCTGTACTGGAATTTATGACAATGATATTAGTGCAACTATAAAAGAATGAAAAAATCAATATGCATGTGTACATAACACAGAAAAAGTATACAATTTATGTCATTATTAAAGACTGATTAATAAAGCACACACACAGGAACAGGGTAAACATTGGGTTTGCACTCTGCACTCTAGCATTTCCTGAATGTACAGTACCCAATCATGCAACCTCAGCAACAATTTTAAATGGCTTATTCATAGAGCTATAAATTAACACAGTTAGCTATTTTTGGGTACATTTTAAAAATTACTAAGTTCAATGTCTCAGAGAGGTACATCACAGATAAGAGTACCATATTTTAAATCTTTGTTTGTATTAAGAAACATAATATCAGTTTTAATAATATACAATTTTCAAGATCTCTGCATCTAATTAGGAACACATGTTGGGTTTTTCGTATGGCCCTGTCTCCCCACATAGGAGAGAGTTGGGTCTTTGGGTTCAATGATACTCCAGGGGCATAATAAACCTCTGAGGTGAACGTCCAGGGCTATTCAACACTGTGACCAAAATCAGGATTATAGTCTCTGTGGGAGTCAAGTCAGGGAAACCCAAGGTCTCACAGGCTCCACAGCTGAAGCTGGGTAAAAGCAATTTTTGATGAATAGGGCCATATGTAACAACATGGTATCACTTTTAGCAGCTGTAATGTTACCCTACTGTAGGAACTATTCCTAGCCTCCCCTGGTTTATCCTTCCGCAAAGGCCAACTAATCCTAAAAGTGATATAAAACATGTTGCATAAAACCTTAGACTCTGACTCTCACTGGTAATAGTGAGATTTGACCTAGCTGATTCCTAACAAAACAACTTTCTATCCCACTGCTATACCAGTGAAAACGGAGCTGTTAACGGCTGTTTTTAATATGCAGGAAAAGTCAGCTGATGCAACAAAATGTAACCAATTTGAAAGGCTTTGCCAGATAGTCTCTCAGCCTAGGGTACACTGATGACAAAGCATGATGCAGAGAGCTTTTGAGAAGAAAATACAGACAAATCACAATATGGTACATTTCAAAACACTGTGCAACGCTTTTGCGTTCCAAGACTAATCTGTCAAATTTAACACCATTGTGGGTTTTATATATATATGTATCTATTTCCCAGATTTGCCTGTAACGACAAAATCAAAATCCTGTAAAGCACAGAACAACAATAAACACATATCACATATAATATACAGAATCATCTGAGATTTCTCTGACGGCAATATGATGTAGTGAGCTGTTCAGAGACTCAGTAGCCAGGAACCCTTGAGTCCTAATCTTGATTCTGCCACTGACTTCCTGTGTGTCATTGGCCAACTCTTTCACACTCTTTGTCTATCCTCAATTGTAAAACAAGTCTGATCTTGATGTCTTGACCAGTAACTAACTAATGGTTTCTTATTTAAATATAGCATATTGAAATGCTACATCAGCGTGAAATTATGTGACTTATGGTTATGGAAATTATGTGACATATGTGAGTGAGAGTGAATCAGACAGAGATGGAGACTTCTGGGGATGAATACAATCAATGGATTTTGGAAGCAGATACAATATAGACGGTCTCTAAATCAAATGGAAAAAAAAATTAAGTAAATCTTAGTGTAGCCTTAAGAATCTACATCACAAAAATGAAGCATACAAGTTGTAGCATAACTGGCAATTCAAACATACATATCAAAAGCTTGAGCTTGTTTAATAAGGTTACATTCTAAGCCTAAGATTTTAGTAACTTTTTAAAAAAACCTTGCAATCTGGGTGGCATGCAAACCTTGTCAACACTTGAGGGAGATTACCTGACAAAACTGGCTTAAATTTGCACCCACCAACCAAATGGTATCATTGCTCTTTGTTCTATAATTTCCACATTGTCTACCGGACTCTTATGTACACAGACTCTCAAGTGTCCAATTAATGCTTAAAGGTGATGCATATAAAATGCAAACTAAAATGTTACAATCATTAAAAGCATACATTAATATTATAGTGTTATATGAAGCTAAGCAGGCTTTGCTAAGCTAGCAGAACATTGCTATTCAGGGCCATGCAATTTTAAAATCAAATACTGGATATAAAATCATTAATATCTGACATGTAAAACCATAAAATTTCTAGTGATCCTTAAAGAGAGAGAGAGAGCGAGAGAGAGAGAGAGAGACTTAGTCAGTGAGACTTTGTTTTAGTGGGAATATACTAGAGCCTTTTCATGTTACTAGAACATTAAAAAGATTACTTTAATTTGGTGCCCAATAACATTTGAAATAATATCAGCAAATGTTAAAGTAATCAGAACTTCATTGTGACAAAATACTATCTTTGGATATTGTTATAGACAGGTAATGAATCAAGAGAAAAAGGATATGTATGTAAAAGGATTTTGAGATACTTAAAACATTCAATCTGGAATAGTTTAATCATTAGCATCTGTGATTTTATCACAAAGGCAAACACAGAGTGCATCTTATACTGGGTGTTTATGGATGATATTAATTTAGGCAATATTTAAAATGTTTACTGTAAAACTAAGTAAAATGTCCTGTAATCTATGCAGTTTTACTTCTATTTTTACTTCTACTTCTGGCTTTTCCTTATATAAACAGTAGTCTTTGTTCATTAGCAATACACAGACCACATCTGTTTCTCATTAAATACCCTTTTTTCTCTAATACATAATGTTCCTGTCAGAACAGTCTCTTCAATAAAAATGGGTTGCATAACTACAGATTCATGTAAATTAGCTGGAACACCTTGATTTTTATCCAGCACTGCTAATAAGAAGCACCAGTAACTAGAAAACGGGGTTGTTGTTTTTTCTGACATCTTTCTATGCTGAGTTCACACTGCTCCTCATCAAGTGCTTGGGAATGATATCAAGGGGACCCTATGAGCGTGGAGTTAGGCATCTCTTTACTGATTGCCAGAGCAAGTCTTGGCTGACGCTTGAAGCAGGCTCCAGATGACAAAGTGATCAAGGAGAAAAATTCCTCCTAAAAAGACTTTTTTGGGAGGTCATTTTTTCTTGATGAGGCCTGGTAAGAAAAAGGTGGTGAGACTGGTTCTCAGCAAAGCCTGAATCTGGACGCAGAGCATATCAGAGGAAATATGCCATACTCCCTAGCCTGCAAATAGAGTGCATGGGAGAGGCTGAATCTACGGAAGGCCTTATGAAACTGATGCAAAGCTTTGCAATTGGGGGAGCAGGATTAATTCAGATCACTGCATCCTGCAGCCATACAAAATAAAGAGTTCTGTAGACTGGCCACATCTCTCTGCTAAATTCATTAGTGAGCGAGAGTCCTCATGTGGGGGTTTCCTTCACTGTAAATCCACTTTTCATTTTCCAAAGCATTAATTACTCTAATCCCTAGGAAACTCCTGGTGTGTTATGAGTTTTAAACTGTAATGTATGTTGCTCTTAAATGAAGTATTATATTTTGTAATAGTCTTCTAGCTAGATTATTATAGTCCTTATTCAGAAGAGCAACAAGGGAGTAAGGCCTCCTGCTTACTTCCCAGTCCGGCTCAGATTGTGACTGACCACAGTGCATGTGGATGGGGGGAGGGGAGAAAAGGGAAGAGTGGAAAATAGAGGCTATTTCCCCCAAACTCCCCCTTCAGATCAAGTGGCAGGGAGGGGCAAGGAGTGGGAGGAGTATTAGCTCAGCCACCACAGAACCTGGTCAGTGCACAGTGTAAGCTCTATGACAAGGTGTTAAGTAATTTATTCTCCTGGAGCAAGCAAGATGCTTGAGCAGGGAAGGGGAGGAATTGCACTTGTGATTCAGATGCTGGTCGCTGGTCTGCCCCTGGGACAATGTAGCTATGTAGCACCGCAAGCTCAGGGCAAAATATAAAATTACACACTTTCTAGAGTTCTGAATAAAAACTGATTATATGATATCATACCATACTATGGCACAGATTTTGTATTATGGAATTTTGCATCCATTTTTTCAGACCACAGAAATGACATTTAAATTGCAAATGACATTGCAATTATTCATTGCAAATATGTTATCAGATGCATATCCTTTTGTCTATTCAGGAAATAATCCTAATTTCTGCACATTATTGTTTCTGCTCCCTAGTTGAATTACTAACTTTTTAAAACAGGAGAATGACAAATGACATATAACAAATAGTGAGTACTTTTCAAACACAAACATCCCGGGCTACTCATATGTTTGTGAGTACTCATTCATAAAACAGTATTAATTCCCTAAAAACAGTTACGTGAACAAAAACTCTTTCAATGTATTTATTTATTTTTACCAAAAAAATCAGATCTACCAGCCATGTAGAAAAACTAATGCTCACAAACACTACTTGGTAGCTTTACACCAGCAGCCATTGTGGCTTAATCCTCCTCCTAATTTTGGAACACCAAAAAAACAAAGAAACTTGTCGACTGTAGTGCTGCCAACTTGTGCAATTCTATCACAAATTTTGCGATATTTGTTATTCTTTTTAAAGGCCCAGCTCCTGAAGTCAGAGGATTGTGGAATCTCAGCTTTCATTTAAAAATATGCAAATTTCTTGCCCTCGTGATAGCCGAGAAAATCCTGGCTCATAGAACAAAAAGGGGGAAAGTCCCCATATTTATTGTATTTTAAATATAATTTTTGTGGCTTAATTCATTAATTTTTGAATGTTTGGGGTTCGCAATACTATGAGTGACTTCAGAAACCCCACCACACAGCCCTCGATGTAATGTACATAATTCCAAGAACAGGATCAAAATTAAAACTATTCGTACAATAAATTATAAAACTAAAATATAGAAATCTGCTGCCTCAACAAATTCAAAAACAATAGCCCTATGGTGTGATCTTTATGTATGATACTATCTTCAGTTAGATATTAGTGGTTCCTAAGGGCATCTCACTCTGCCATCTATCTCAGTCACAATGTAGCTACTACAAAGATGGTTCCCTCTTGTTATGAAACAACCATATGAATACACTTTTCTTGATTTGGAAAAAGACAGTCATGAGCGAGTATTTATGAGAGAGGGTAATGCAAGAACAAGCGCGCATCAACTAAAACTAACAAGCAACAAATTTAAAACCTATAAAAGGAAGCACTTTTTATGCAAAACAAATTGTGGAACCCACCATTATAAGATACTAGCAAAAATACCCGGCGTTGCTCGGGTCCGTCGGAGGGGGGGAGGGGGAAGAGAGCTGAGCAAGTGGGGGGGCCGTTGGAGGGGGGAGAGAGCTGAGCGAGTGGAGGGGCCATTGGAGTGGTGGGAGGGGGGGGTGAGATTTTCAAAAATTTTGATTCTTACCTGAGGGGGGAGAGAGCTGAGCGAGTGCAGGGTCCGTTGGAGGGGGGAGAGTTCTGAGCGAGTGGGGGGGGCATTGGAGGGGGGAGGGGGCAGAGAGCTGAGCGAGTGTGGGGTCCGTTGGAGGGAGGTATTATTACATCATAACTATGTCACAGAGAACAGCAGGTGTTAACTTGCTGCCCAGCAGATGTGAATGGACTTTAAAGAATTTCACCCCTGGGGGGCGTCAGAGGTGAGATTTGAAAAAAAATTCGATCTTTACCCTGATTAGGACCCTAAAGCCTATAACTGTACCAAATTTCAAGTCTCTAGCTCAAACGGTGTGGAAGGAGTAAGGCAGCATACACACACACACGCGCATACACCATTTGACTTTTATATATATAGATTATAGGATACATGTCTATATTGCAGCTGGAGGGATCATTTCCACTTTGGATAGATGTACATATGCTAGCATTGTAGCTACAGTGGCACAGGCTTGTCACCCGAGTACAATCCAACCAGAGACTCTACTTACTGGGCAACAAGTATGTGTCATCACCCTGATCACGAGGGTCACAACACTATTTTTAGCACTCTTGCTTGATCAAATATATCTATGCAAGATTAAAATTACACCTCCAGCTACCTTTTCTGAGTCTGAGGTCTCAATAGGATTCAAAAAAGGACTAGACAGTTATATGAATGATAATTCTATTTACAGTTTCATTGACTAGGATAAAAGCATTTAGGCAGGCCAAAACCTCATTTTCTAGACCATAAACCAATCACTTACTCATTGAGGTTAAGACAAAATTTCACTCATGGACATGGTATTAAATAATTTTACACTGTGGAGACTTTCTTCTTCTGAAGCATGAGGTATTGCCCACTGTAAGAAACATAATATGTGGCTAGATGGACCAGTGGTCTGGTCCAGTGTGGACATTCTTATGAACTAGATATGCTCTCCTATTGTAAAGCCCATTGGATTTGCCCACAGGTGAAACAGTCTGTCAGTTTCTCCTCAGAGAATTTCCCCCCGAATTCCTCCATCAGGGCTTGCCGTGACACAGACAAAGCTGGGGATCCAGAACCCAACCCCTCAGAGCTCAGGGAATCTGGCAGAGGCACAGGTCTATACTCGTGGAGGCCCTGTGCCTCTGACCTACCTCGAGGGCTTTTCAGAGCCATCCTCTGCTCCCTGCCAGGATGGCTGTCCATGGAATCCTATTGCCTGGTCTACTTTTGGGAGTGGCTGCCTTGGGATCCCCAGTGATGGGGGCTCCATTGGTGCTGAGGAGAACAGAAGGAAACTCTGCAAAATCTGCAGGACTGGTGCCACGGAAGTGACTAACTTCAACTCTTCCACAAATGGATATGCAGGAAACAATTTCTCAATATTACCTATAATGTAAATTGACAGAACTGTGAAGCCATATATGCTAGCATCTTTAGTTTGATTGATATAAAGAAACTTGTAACAAAAAAGAGTCTCTACATGGCTCTGTCTTACTTTTAAGTCATGTTTACATGTCTAGGTATTTCCAGATGTGCTAATGGCTATTACTCACAGTGTATTGTTAGCAGCAAAATATCAGTGTTATTTCAAACATGTGAGAGCAAAGTGATCCTGTTCATGAGATCAAACATGGAAAATTTCAAGCTTAATGGATGGAAGTGCTCTCTAGAATTAACTTTTCTTCAGATTGGCCAACCCTCTGGAGAAGTCACTGTTTCCAGGATTTGGAAATCTACAGCTTCTCTATTCTTGTAGAATTAAAGCACCACAGGGTGTATCTTAGTGATCTGTTAATGCATGTCTTTAGTGTATTGTGAGATATGAAGCTACAGTCAGTGAGGATGTATTAATGTACCAATAAAGCACATTCTGGAGTTTCTGCAGACTATAATAAGGTATTAGAAGTTTAAAAAAGCTCCTGTTTTAAAACTTTCTAAAAAAAAAATCTGTTTTTCCCCCTACATATTCTTTTACTACAGAAAATAATAACTAGAGAAGGACAAGATGAAATAGTTGACACAAGTAGCAGCCATCTTTTTTTTATTTTATTCCACCTTAACTGTGCAACCCTTACCTATATGTTGTTCCATTGACATCAGTATGACTTATCAGTGAGAATTTCCTTTGTCCTAATCACTCTCTCCCTTCAGATCTTCCCATTTTCCTCAGCTCATGATTTTCTGCACATGCACACATACACATGAAAACGTACAATCAGAGTATCTGCTACTGAAGCAAAAATAACTTTTCCAAATAGCCAGCTCTGAGGAAATCTTTTTTTAACCAGGACTTGTCATTTTCAGTGAACACATTATCTCTAATAGTTTCTTAAACTTCCCATTCAGAACATAACATGGATGGATCCCTGTTTATATTCCTAATTCACTTCAGTAGTGAATCAATCCAGAAAAAAAACAACCCCATCACATTATATGTAGAATTGCAGGCCCACTGCTAGACTTTTTAGATGAATAAAGGCACATGCTACATTTCTCAGTGACTGTGTATGGGCTTTCATGATTTACAAAGTTTGACTTTTTTGTAAATGCATGGCCAGACACAGTACATATTCAAACACCTCCACATACAGTATCTCCATGAACACCAGCTGTTCTCTGGTACAGAAATCAGGACCTTCTGAAAAAAAGCAGACATTTTCTGTTTAAAGGATTTCAATAAATGACAAGGACGGGCTTGAGCCAAACTTTTGAACCCTGTGGTGAATATAACCAAAATAGGGTAGGAAGCTCACATGTTTGGTTGATTCTATGTCAACATGGGTGTTGAAATCATATAGTGAATTGAGAGAGTCATTTTTTGGGATGGATGATGGCAGGGGGAAGAGCATAGAAAAAAGGAAATGAACACGTTTGAAAGGAGTCTATATCTCCAATTAAGTTCTCAGTCAGGCAAATAAATATGCCTGTGTGCACATGCATGAGCGCGTTCATCAGTGTAATACCATTGTATTCCCAATTACCCTTGCCACTTCAGAGTGACATGAGTAGAGTTGCCAATGTTCTAATTGCGCAAAACCGAACACCGTTGCTCCTACTCCTGTCCTGAGGCCCCGCTCACTCCATCCCTCCTTCCTCTGTTGCTCACTCTCCCTCGCCCTCACTCACTTTCTCACTGTCACCAGGCTGGGGTGGGAAGTTGGGATGTGGGAGGGAGTGCGGGCTCCAGCTCGGGATGTGGACACCAGGATGGGACCAGAAAAGAGGGGTTCAGCGTGTGGAGGAGGCTCTGTACTGGGGCAGAGGTGTGGGGGGTGAGGGCTATGGAGGAGGGTGTGGGCACTGGGGTGGGGCTGAGAATGAGGGGTTTGTAGTGCAGGAGGGGGCTCCGGGTTGGGGCCAAGGAGATTCAGAGTTTGGGAGGGGGCTCTGAGCTGGGGGTGGAATTTGGGAGGGTATGCAGAGTGTGGGCTCCAGGAGGGAGTTTGGGTGGAGGGGGGGTTCAGGGCTAGATCAGGGGGTTGAGGTGTGGGACGGGGTGTGGGCTCTGGATGGCACTTACCTCAGGTAGCTCCCCCGAAGCAGCAAATGTCCCCTCTCCAGCTCCTAGGTGGAAGCGCAGCCAGGTGGCTCTGCACACTGCCTTCCGCACAAGCACCGCCCCTGCAGCTCCCATTGGCCATGGTTCCCGGCCAATGGGAGCTGTGGAGCTGGAGCCTAGGAGCTGGGTATGCTGGCCGCTTCCAGGGAGCTGCGCAGTGCCGGGGCTGGCAGGGAGCTTGCCTTAGCTCCGCTTCACTACTGACCAGACTTTTAACGGCCTAGTCAGCAATGCAAACCAGAGCTACCAGGGTCCCTTTCTGACTAGATGTTCCAATTGAAAACTGGATGCCTGGCAACCCTAGGCAGGAGGAGAAAGGGAATTGACAGACCTAGTCCAGTTCCCCAGATTCTCTGAAGGTAAAAGGTGGAGTTAGTAGGTTCTGCCCCTTTCCTCTGGCCCCTGAGTGAGGAATCAATAGGAGGACAAATGCATGCAAATTTCCTAAGATGATTCCTATACTATCTGCTAAAGCAAGGCTTTTGTAAATTCTTCCTTAAGTAAATTGAAATCTAATGGGTTGGCGAATTGCTGTAACACATCAATACTACATAACAGAAATCTTTGGATATCCAAAAAGCTTTGAACGGGATTGAGTGGTGCTGCATGATATCCACAATGAGAGCTGAGAATACCTGATCATCTGAGTCTTAGCTATATATTGTAGGTTTCAAATGGCAGTGTGTACTCTTTGATGAGGAAAAAAAAACTTTGATAACCAAAAATCTGACTACGCAGGACTGACAACATTGATCATAAAGCAGTAGTCAGAGTCCAGAAACATAGCATACTAGTAGTATTAAGTATGGTGATTTCCATAATCTTGATTATAACCTGTGATATACATTAGAGACCTTTGGAATGCTTTTATCCATATCAGAAAGCCTTAATATAATTACTCTTTCCTCCCCACTGCATCACTGCCTCTGAAACTAATATTGTTTCTTCCTCTAATCTTTTCCAGGCCTCAGTGGAAACTTAAGTATTTTCTTTGTTTTGCAAATGTGCCTGCTACATCAATTCACATGTAATTTAGTGGACCTAAGAAATTAATTCACGCTTAATTTTCACAAACATAATTTAGAATTAAACAATTATTCTTCTGTTTTATTTTTCTCTCATTTTCTTTGTTCCCACAAAGAATTGAATGAATTGGAATTTCAAAGGAGTATGGACACAGCCCTAGAATAATATTTTATAGGAAGCATTTTTTTCTTTTTACTGGCATAGCGATGGACTATATTAGCTAATAAACCTTTCCCAGCTCTTATACAGAGGCAAAGAGTGAGCGAGAGAGAGAGAGAGACAGAGAGTGTGCGACCAGGTGCGCCAGCAAAGTGGAGAAAGAATCGTAGTAATTCTTCCTCCCCTTTGCCGGCTTAATCTAATCTGTAGATGATAGCTCTATCATTGCTGTCTTTCCTTTTCATTTTCTGTTATACAGGATATTTTTGTCCAAAGTAAGATCTTCTATTTTTCTCTTTTTGGAAAAGATATTTCATGTGGAAGATTAATATCACTTTATTGCACTCCTGTGATCCAGATGAATGTGTTTTGTTTTCTTTCATAATGCCTGAAGATTTATTCCCCTAGGGAACACTATATAACCTATAACCTTTCTACTCCCAACCTGAATATTGGTTTCTACTCCCAACCTGCATATTCTTTGGTATATTTTATATTTATCGTTTGGAAGGGAAGGTATTGAAATGATCCTTAGCAAAAACATGAAAAATGAAGTACAAAACAAAAACTAAAAAGGCGAACAAATGCTGTACTATAATGTAATAGTTGCCATGCATAATATCTGTTTAATATTAGACCCATCCTCTGTCTGGGGGCTATTATCCTGCCCTTATGGTTACATCTTAATGATCTAGGTCTTTTTCCATTTCTAAATTGTATTAACTCCTGTTGAGAGCAGCATTATAAGATGCCAAATTCTAATATGTTAGGACCCAATCCCACAATCTGATTACAATGTGTGAATTCCTATGCCCATGTGGGACTCCTTGACTGTGATCCTTGTGACTCCGTTGAATCCTCCTGAAGTATGTGAGGATTGGCTCTACACAGGCACAGGGTTTCTGCAGGAACCAGACCACAGATGAATACCTAGTTCCTATCTTCTAGGGTTCGCCAGAGAATGTTTAAACTAATATTCTGCATATTTTTAAAAGCCAATTCTACTGAAACTTCATGAATGATATATAGTCAGCAAAAGGGATAAAGGGAAAGAGATAGCCAGACAACTCAGTTTTCAGTTATGGTTCCTTAACAGCCAGTTTTGTTGCATCTGAAATCTGCACTGTCAGTATTCATTTTATGGAAATGAATCAGTAACCCAGTCAAATTACAGATAGTTTTCACAAAATCTATCCAGACTCAGTGACAATATACTTTACTCAATAATACTGAAACCAGAAAGCTACTGTGTATTATAAACTCTCTTGTGAACTTCATAATCTTTCAATCCTTTCTACACTGAAGTAAAGGTTTTGGATAGCTTTACAGTTTCTATGGTTCTTCTTTTCTTTGTCTGCTCTTGGCATACTATTTTCTTCTTTTCAATAAGGCTCATAATTATATACCTCTTTGCACATAAATATGAATGTAAAGAAAGTTAGTTTCACAGTGAGATGCAATAAGTTAAACCAAGTAGCAGTACATCCTCAAACACTATACAAATCAGTGTAAAGACAGACGATCCCAATTGTAACTACTAAACAATGAATCAACTATAGTTACACAATATTTTGGCTTCCACCTTCCTGAGAAGGAATGTGCTTTCTATATTTTACTGACACTTACTCTGTGGATAATTCTTAGCCATTACTGAAAGCATTTTGCTACTACAGGAAACTTCATTGTCATGGATACTAAACAAAAATGGAGTATGTTGCAGAGAAAGTTCCTACAAACAATCACTCTTGTCAAATATGGTCATTAGTAGACCCATGTAAAATGTTTTGTCTGAAACAGTTTTTCTGCAAAGAACACAGATTTGGCAAAACATGTAATGTTTTGTGAATTTGTGTCAGTTTTTTCCAAATAAGTTTTGATCAAAAACTCCTAAATAAAATTCTGGGGAAAAAAATCATTTAAACATTTTGAAACAAAAAATTAAGATTTTTCATTTTGAACTCAAACAATTTTTTCTAATTTTGAAAATTGTCACTTTTGGTTCAATCCCATTTTTTTCTCCTCTCAGTTTTTCAGAGTTGCTAGTGAATTGAAAACTCCATTATTCATACAGCTCTAGTCTTTAGTGCAAACGGTTCTACATACTCCTGCTTAAGTAGGATGGACATATCGGACCTGATCCAAAGACCACTGGGAGGCTTTCTACTCCCTTGAACAGGCTTTAGATCAGGCCCATACTGCTTAAATATCCCACCACCACATTTCTCAAAGTAATTGAAGTAGGATTATTAGTATTCAAAATATTTTGTTCAGACTGCTGTCTACATCATTTGTAAAAACATATTTCCTATTTTAAAAAAATAGAATTATAGTGATTGTGAAAGATTGGATTATGAGCCCTGGAATCTGAAACCAGTTAGTCTGAGAACAGAAGTAATGGGGGTCTGATAACCAGGAACTACAGAGCATTAATAGTAATCCTAAATTGTATTAGTATAGTTATACTTCTAGTATAACTAGTGAGGGAATACATGTCTAGACAATCCTGGAAATATTCCTTGTGAAATTGTGTCTAAATTCAGGGTTTGCCTTGGAGATGACTAAAAAATGCAAAAAGGGTGTGTGGGAGATGGGGGGAAGGCGGCACATCCCTTGGCCCACACTTCTTACCCCAGCCTCCATTGGCCTGGAATGGTAGGTAAACCTCCGGATGCTGCAGGTAAACAAACCATCCCGGCCCATCAAGAAAGGCTGCCGATCCTTGAATTAGACCTTATTTCACAAGGGCCTCTATGCAGATCAACTTTCAGACAATATCAATGAGAGCTAGTCATCCACAAGATTTTGACAAAAAAACCCACAATATATTAATATTTTATGAACTCTGCCCCATCTACCTTCTGATCAGCACTAACACAATGTTCAGCTTAATTGAAATTGAAAACCTCCCCATCCCATTTCCAATTCTCATTCCCCTCCCCCACTGGCACACTTCTGAGGGGGTATATCAAAACATGACATTTATTGAAAGCAGAATACAGGTACATAATTCATACTGAGCAAAAGTGCATTTGAATTGTCAGCCAAAAATAGAGAATTAGATGCTTGCCCTTTATGATGAAAAATTAACCGGCTATCTAAGTCAACAAACCACTGCAGAAAGGCATCTGAAGTCCTACAGCACTCGTACTCAAGTAGCAATTGTTAGGACTCATTCACTTTTATTTTCTTATGTGTATATTAATGTTCTATTTAAGAACAACATTGATACACATTCAATGCTGTTTTACAGTAAAACCTCGATTTAACGGACCTCGATTTAACGGACTTCGGATGCAATGGACAAAATTTCTGATCCATATCAGACCGCGACCCCTCCCGGCAGTGGCCCCGGTCCCCTTCGCAGGCGGCTGGCTGCTGGCTCCCGGCTACCGCCCCGGTCCCAGCTGCTGGCGGGCTGGCTGCCGGCTCCTGGCTGCTGCCCCGGTCCCAGCCGCTGGCGGGCTGGCTGCCGGCTCCCGGCTGCTGCCCCCGTCCCAGCCGCTGGCGGGCTGGCTGCCGGCTGCCGCCCAGATCCCAGCAGCGGGCGGTCTGGCTGCCAGCTCCTGCCCAGATCCCGGCACCGGGCAGTCTGGCTGACGGCTCCCACCCCGATCCCAGCAGCGGGCAGTCTGGCTGACGGCTCCCGGCTGGCGCCTGGGTCCCGGCAGCTGGCGGGCTGCGGGGCTGCCGGCTCCCGGCTGGCGCCCGGGTCCCAGCAGCGGGTGGGCTGCGGGGCTGCCGGCTCCCGGGTCCCGGCAGCAGGCGGGCTGCGGGGCTGCCGCCCCGACCCTGTGGCGGGCGGGCTGCTGCTCCAACAGCTTGGGGTTTTTTTATTAAATAATGGACTTTTTGATTTAACGGACGCCCCCTCGCCCGAATTAGTCCATTAAATGGAGGTTTTACTGTACGTTCCTTTTGCTGTGGTTATAAGACTACCAAATATGATCAATAAACACAACCTATAAAGTCACCTATTATAATCAATGTGGCTATAATGTTACATAATATGATCAATATGCTCAAAAGAGATGCCACTGTGATCAATATCAGCATTTGAAATATTCCACAAATAACCAAGACTAGATATGTAAAGTGCTAAGCAGATTGTAGTCTGCAAAGAGTCTTATAAATCGCTGGAAGCATAGGAGTTAATCATCACAGGCTGTTCTAAAACCTTGCAGTGAAATATAGGAATCTATTGCAGCTGAATTAAGCATACAAAAGGTATGGCCCATGTTTTTTGCATGCATATTTAAATACCCAAAATTAAATGAGTTTAAAGTTGATATTAGTGAATGACTTCCTGGAGATGTTGAATTACAGAGCTAAATGAGGCCTAACATATTTCCTGAGATAGAGTGCAGAAGAGAAGAGAAAAAAAGCCCAGATTACTCACGATTCTTTCCTCCTCTCCACCTTGACCCTGCTTTTATTCTGACTGCAGTGTCCACAGCAGCAGTTATTTCTACTAGCCAGAGCAGCAGCATCAGTGACAGCACCTCCATAATAGGTAAAAAACAACAACAAAAAATCCAAAAACAAAACAAAAAATCTCTATCTGAAGCACTGATAGAAATGAATTACTTTCACAAGGAATGAATAATTGGAGCCAATCCTTTCTATTCAGCAGAGGGAAATGTGAAACATATTTTACTATAAATATTTGTTAAAAATTACATTTCCACATGTTTTTTTTATTTGCTGTAACGAAGAATATAAAAACAGAACAGAGGTAAAGGCTTCCTTCGGATGAGAGGAGAGATGAATTGACAGCCTTCTTTGGTCTATAAGCAACCATGAGTTCCTAACCTGCTTCTGCCACTTTCAGTTCTCCCAAATGTTTTATCAAAATTCCACACAGCACCAAAACAAGGACAGAGCAAGTCTCAGAGTTTGTCTTCTCCACCCCTCCCCCCGGTTCCCCCTTTGACTTGCAGATTTCACTGCAGATATCAAGAGCTGTTGAAAGGGAACATTTAATTTTGGTACTCAAAACTCACTACATCTTTTGATAAGAGCAAACGATAGTTTTTAAATATTCACCCCCTAACTGAAGAAAGGGGTGGCACCTCTGGGGAGGGAGCTGAAGGAGAAGGGGCGTGGTTAAAAAAAAGGAAGCAAATACCTTTAAAAAATTGATGGTAAATAACTGTACTTTTCTTCTATTTAGCCTACATGTCTGTAGTTTCTATAGTTGGAGAGATATAATATACAGTGAGTTATATCACCTCCCATCCAAATCTGATTCCACAGAACTTGAAAGAATGTAACAGATAATTTACACTGCGATATAAAAGTGCTTTGCAAATTCATACCACTCTCCTCAGTACATAATGTTGTGTAATGACTTTATCTTGCAGGCAAAACATCTAAATAAATCAACATTCCACCAGGACTTCATTGTTTTTGCAATTAACTCTTTACTTGTTCTTGTATTAATTTAAGATAGTATTTAAGAGTACCCTGACTACCTTAAAGACTCCCATGCTAAATATTTTTTAGAACAGAATTTCAATAATAATTAGATTTTAACCCTCACTATATTATTGAACTCAATCCTGACCTATATTCTTCTAGGACTTGATTCTGCAAATTGCTAAGCAGTTGTAACCAATACTGGACCTCCTCCAATCCCAATGTGACAATGAGAGCTGAGAGGACTCAGCACCTAATTTTTGTGCTCAGCACCTAGCAGGATGAAGTCCAAAATCATGTGCTACAGAATAACGTCTGGCAGAGAAGTCTAGTCCTTTAGGGCTATAAGGATCAGCTTCAAATATGTTTACAATTGTAATGTTTACATAATTCTAAAATATTTTGTTTGCTATTAGAAGAGTGAGGCATTAGTATTCAAGAGACTGACCTTCTGCTTTGGATGTTTATGCATTATGCTTTGGGTATTGTAGCAGATCGCCTTCTCGCCCCCTCGTCACAGACAGGCAGGAGACTCTTCTGTGGCTCCCAACAGTGCTCTTTATTTATACAGTGCAGCTTAGTGCAAACCCACCACCTACTATACACAGCTCTACAGTCCAGCTCAATACTTCCCAGCTCAGGGAGAACAGGCTATAGCTCAGGTAGGCAAGTCTCTTCCTCCTGGCTCACAGGGATCCAGAGTCTATTTTTACTCCTCCCTCCTACTTCCCTAGCTTCCTTCTCTCTCTATCTCCTTCTCTCTACTCCTCCACACTACCACCACCCTGGGCTTCCTTCTTGGCAGGCTTTTATTCCTCCTGGGGAGGCTGCCAGGTGCAACCCATAAGGCTGATTACTCTGCAGCCCAGGTGGCTGATTAGGCTTCTCTGCAAGGAGGTTTGCAGAGGGTTTTTCTCCCTCTTAAAGGGGCGGCAGGCTGGGTCAGGCCCACCCTGCTACAGTATACACTATAGTTAACAATCAAAATTAAAACAGATTTTTGAATAAAAGTACTAGATTTACTACTTTGGCAGTATTTAAAATAATACAAAAAGACCAAGCCCAAGGCAAAAGAAGCCTAAATAATACATATTTATATTTACACAGGCACATACCCTATATTTGTGTGAGGTCTCCGATAATAAATATTAGCTTTACATGCAATTATAGAGTGTTGATAACAGGGTTGCTATCTCAATCCTCTTTCATGTTGTTTGGTCTGGTATCAGTGGATATTACCAAAATACTGGATAAGAAGTAGATACATTCTAACCACCTGAAATAGTTTAACTTTAGAGCCATTACTGTCCGTGGGTATGGCTATACTGTAGTCTGAGTTGTGATTGAAGCAAGGATTGGAACACCCGCATTAGCTTTAATCTAGCTAGCATGGCTAAGGGCATGTCTTCACTACCACTTTAATTCGACCTTAACGACGTTAGGTCGAATTAAACGTGTACCTGTCTTCACATACATGCCCTTAAAGTCGATTTAAAGGGCCCTCAAAATCGAATTTGTAACTCCTGCCTGACGAGAGAAGTAAGGCTAAAATCGACTTCTCTATGTCTACTGTGAGTAGTGAAGAGGCATCTGAAGTTAAGCCTCCGACCTCCAAGCAGCCCCGCGGCTGGGGGGTCCGGCGGGGGGGGGGGCTGTTCAGGCGGGTGGGCGGGGGGTCCGCGGGGCTGCTGGGGGGGGGGGAGCCGGCGCGGGGCTGCTTGGGCGATCCACTCAGCTGCCTGGTCAATTTCAGGTGAAATTGACCAGGCAGCTGAGCCGATCGCCCAAGCAGCCCCGCGCTGGCTCCCCCCCCCCTCGGGTGGGCGGGCGAGGTCCGGCGGGGGGGGGCTGTTCAGGCGGGCGGGGGGGTCCGCGGGGCTGCTTGGGCGGGGGGGGGGGGGGGGTCCAGCACGCATTGCACTGTGGGCTACACAGTGCAATGCAGGCTATGTCGACCCCTGCAAAAGTTCTAGGACAGACAGTGTCGACCACTGTCGACCTGCTGTCCTGGTGGGGACACACTGATTCGATTTTCTAAACTCGAGTTTAGAAAATCGAATTAAGGGAAATCGACCTAGTCCTGTAGTGAAGACATACCCTAAAAAAACAGGGAGTGAAGACATGATATCACAGGCTTTTAGGGTGACCAGACAGCAAATGTGAAAAATCGGGACAGTGGGTGGGGGGTAATAGGAGCCCATATAAGAAAAAGACCCCAAAATCAGGACAGTCCCTATAAAATTGGGACATCTGGTCACCCTACAGGCTTTAGTGCTGGCAGTACAAGCTCACTCAGAACCTTGGGTACATACTTATGTTGTTAGCCCCTCTGTGATCACAATGTACACATACCAAATTATGCTAGCTGCCCAAAGGCAGCAGAGGGAAGAGAGAGCCTTAAATCCACAATACTTTCATGGCATTGGCTAAACACAGGGAGAACAAACACTTCACCTATTTAAATTGTGGCACGCATATCACTATAACATGCTCTTCCCATGGCCCTCAGCTATTATTCAGAATTCCTCCAAAAAGAGACAATTAAGATGTGTTTAGACAAGCAGGAGGAGCACCAGAAAAACAGAGGCCTCAATTGTCCATTTTGTCTGAGATATGTTCAGCACAGAAGTGGGGGGTGAGGAGAGAGGGACTTTCATACTCTCATGTTACATAGGGACCTGCTCACACCCAAAAGTAAGTTAAAGCAGTTTCAGGGCTCCTGTGATTTTCCATGGGATGTCTACTGGAGAGGTTCTGTAGGGATTTGCACAGAGTCCTATGAAATGACAGGTTAAACTAGAAACCTGCACATTACATGGTCGTAAGGACCTGTTTGAGTTTTACCTTGTGTCACACCCTGGAGGATAACAACTCTGGAAAATTTAAGTCATATCTGTTAGAAACAGAACAATGCTTGCCATGAAAACAGTGATGATGTCAACTATTAATGAAAACTAGGAATTGTTCAAGGACGTCCTACTGGAGGCCCTGAAAAGCTATGATTTCCTAAGACATGAAAAAAGATACACTGAGCAGAAGCAATCCTTCTTAACAGATTAAAAGATGATGTGATAATAGTGATAAAACACACACACAAAACAAATGTTGAAAAATGGGAAGAAAATGGCAATGAATATAAGCTACAAGTTAAAAAAAGGTAGACAATTAATAGAGCAAGACAAAGGAATCAATGAAATATCAATGGCCAATAGGGTTAAAGATAATAAGAAGGAATTTTACATATGCATTAAAAGCAAGAAAAACCCTAGATCAGATTTAGGTCCACTTCTAGATGCAGATGACAGCATTTTAAATAGTGATGTAAAAAACCCAGATATTTCTGTTCTGTATTGGAATGATGCAGGAGGATGTATTCTTTCCACATATTGTGACTACAGTAGAAAGTTTACTATGTGTAACAAAGGAGGATGAGAGGCACCATCTGTTAAAATTAAATATTTTCAAAACAATTGGCCCAAATAACTTATACCAAAAGTCTTAAAGGAAATAGCTGAGGAACTCCCTGAACACCTGATGTTAATATTAACAAATATTGGGAAACTGGCAGTCTTCCAATCCTTTGGAATCTACCCAATGTAGTTCCAATACTTTAAAAAGGGTAAAAGGGATGACCCAAGAAACTATAGACTGGTTAGCCTGACGTCGCTCAACTAGAGACTAAAAATATAATTCATGCCACTCAGTATGTTTTCATGGAAATTAAGGACTTGTCAAACATTGTGTGTACGCGAATACACACAGAGAGGATTATAGGGTCTGGCTGAAAAAGGCAACTGTACTGATATAGTATACTTGGATTTTCAAAGGAATTTGATTTAATTTGTACATGGCACATTTTGCATTGCATGGAATTAACAGGGAACACACTAGATATATTAAATACAGGCTCACTGACAAATCTCAAAATGTTAATGGGGAGAAATCAATATTTTGAATGGGACCCCACGGGATTGGTTCTTGGTCCAAATCTATTTAATAATTACCAGCAATCTAGAAGATGATATGAAAATCTTTCCCAAATGACACAAAAATTAGGAAGTAAATAATGAGGAAATTGGTTATGTTATAAAGTGATTTAATTCACTTGGTTGCAAGGTTGCAGCAAAATGTATTTTAATATAGCCAAATGCAAGGTAATACAACCTAGAATGCAAGTTATCCCTATGGGCAGGGCAGGCTCTTGGAAATCGGCAACTCAGAGAAGGATTCAGGGGCCATCATAGATAACAGCCTCAGCCTGAGCTTTCAGTGGAATGCTACTACACAATGGGCTGTGATCCTTGCATGTATAAAAAGGAGAATATCAAGTAGAAGTAGGGAAGTGATCTTGTCTCTGTACACAGCGTTGGCAAGACTGCTATTAGTATACTGCTCACACTTCAAAAGACATGTGGAAATGCTAGAGAGAGTTCAAAGGAGAGCCACAAGAAAGAATCAGGGACTGGAAAACAAACTGTATGATATGAGACTTCATAGAGCTCAATTTATTCAGCTTATCAGAAAGAAGGTGGAGAAGCGTCTTGATCATGGCATATGTGTACTTACACATGCAAAAGATATCTAAGAGCAGGGGGCTTTCAAACTTGCTGACAAAGGCATAACAAGATCCGATGGCTGCAAGTTGAAGCTAAACAAATTCAACCTTGAAATAATATGATTGCCTAGCATTGAGGATAAACACACATTGGAACAGCTCACCAGAGAACGTGAGGGACTCACCATCACTTTGAGTCTTTAAAGTGAAATTAGATATCTTTTTTTTTTAAAAAAAGGATATCTTTAATCCAGTTTCAAAGAGAAATTCTGATGTCTATGTGTAGGTGGGTAGCTAAAGTGGTCCCTTCTGGCACCGGAGTCTGTGACTCTATTGGTCCCACTGTTCCTCTTCTCCCTCAACATGCTCATAACACTTGTGCCATGCTTTAAGATGACTATAATCAAATCTTATGCTTCAGGACTTCAGTTGGTGATCACAGCAGGTGCCAGGAAGGAATATTTTTCCCTGATTCACAACTGATTAGATGTATTTTGAGTTTCCTCTTCACACACCTTCATCTGAAGTGTCAGAGGTTAGCAAAACTGGAAACAGGACAGCAGACCAGATGGTCCAGTGCTTTGAGGAGGCACAAAGTATCCTTTTTAGATACCTGGCTGGTGTTTCTTGTTCAAGGTCACATGGATAGACAGATTTGAGGTTGAGAATGAATTTATTCCCAGGTCAGATGAGCAGGGATGTTTTGGTTTTTTTCTTTCCCTTTCCTCTTTAGTATGGGACATGGTTTACCTGCTGGGATCATCTGGGCATATTTCACCTAATCAATTCCCTGCTATTGCAGGACTCTCAGACATTGACAGCCCCTCGCTTTCCCCCCTTCTCTTCCAGTAGCACGGTTTAGTTACCCTAAGGACTCAAATGTTAGTCTAACTAAAGACTTTGCACTTAATTTAGAGGCAGCTGGTGAAATTTAATGGCCATGGGCCTATGATATACAGGAGATCCGATAACATGATTCAGCAGTTCCTTCTGGACTTACTATATGCTTGAGTTTCACATAATTTGCCCAGTTTGGTTAGAGATCAAATCCTACTATTTTATCCATTGAAGCCTTGAGGAAATGCTAGAAGTCTAGACTATCTTAGTGAGTTTTGTTATTCTTTTCTTTTATATATGTAAACAACAAAACAACCCCCCCAGACTTGAATAGCTTTACACAGTAGAGAGCTCCCCAACAGCATTTATTCAAACTTGTCATTTACTTAATGAATTTTTAATAGCCAGTGCAACAATCTATGTTAATGCAACATTAAGACTAAGAATTCAAGGGCATGAAATTAGAGAAAATTAGAAAAGTTATATTTCTGGCAATATAATCCACTGTATTGATTGTTTACTTATTGAACACCAACACTGTAGAGATCACTGTCTAGACTCTAAGCATATACAATTATATGGGTTATGATCCATATGGAATTTATGACATAAGTCTATGTCTCAACATATATTTACAGTATGATTAAGTTAATGATGCTGTGGGAGCCATATTTTTTTAATTCCTGACTATTTTTCATTTACAATCCTGACCCTAAGATTTTATTACATTTTTAATGGAGAATCTATCAACGTTAAAGGAAAATAAACGTATTGACAGTAGCACAGATCTACACACATACATAAATACATATTTATATAATGTATATGTGCATAGAGTGAGATCCCAATGCTACAACAATTAGTTTTCCACAATAAATACTACTTGCTTTCCATTAACTGCTCCTCAGGAAGCTCATAAGTAACTGCTCCCAACAAACTTCCTCCAGCCTTGAATTAAAGTCCCTTATTCAATACAATTAAGACTGACAATGCTTTTTAAAATGTATCTTTAAAAGTAATACTTGTTTTATGAAGCAGTAACAGGCCCCGTGCCTCCTGTATCTTGCCAGCTTTCCTCACACTCAAAAAAACGTGGACCTAGAAAATTTGAGGGAATCTCAGGCCATAAAACAGACTTCAGAAAATTAACACATAGGGCATGTCTTCACTACCACTTTAAATCGATGTTAACGACGTTAGGTCGAAGTAAACGTGTACCTGTCTTCACATACATGCCCTTAACGTCGATGTAAAGGGCCTTAAAGATCGATCTTGGCACTCCAGCCTAACCAGTTGCATAAGGCTAATCTCGACGTTCCAAGCTCGACCGTGGGCTAGTGAAGACGGAACCCGACATTAATAGCCTCCAGAGGCTGTCCCACAATGCTCCATTCTGACCGCTCTGGACTGCCTCACTACTGCTCCACTGTGACCGCTCTGCACTGCACTCTGAACTCGCTGCTCTGGCCAGGTAGATAAGACCCGGGAACATTTGAATGCCATTTCCTGTTTGGTCAGCGTGGCCAGCTCACCTGAACTGATCAGTCGCCATTCAGAGCAATCAGCACTAGCCGCCATGCAGAGCTCAGCATCACAGGAATCCATGATGAGCTCATCTACCCTGGAGACCAGCCAGAGGAGAAGAGCTCCAGCATGGTCCACTCGTGAGGTGCTGGATCTCATCGCTATCTGGGGAGAGGAATCCGTGATGTTGGAACTACGAAACAACAAACGGAATGCCAACACCTACGGAAGAGTCTCCAAGGCCATGCTGGAAAGGGGCCACAACAGGGACACCACACAGTGCCGCGTGAAAATTAAGGAGCTGCGGCAATCTTTCCAGAAAGCCAAGGAGGCAAACGGACGATCAGGGGGCGCGCCACGGACATGCAGGTTCTACAATGAACTAAATGCCATAATGGGGGGCGCCCCCACCACCATCGCGCCGGTGTGCGTGGACTCCACCGATGGGATCATCATCAGGGAGGAGACTGATTCCGAGGAGGACGAGCATGAAGAAGAAAATCTCACGGAGCAGCAGGAGCCCAGCGGAGAACCCTTGTACCCAGAGAGCCAGGAGCTGTTTGTCACCCTGGAGCCAGTAACCTCCAAAGCCTCCCAGGGGGGTAAGTGTTTCTTTTTTAAGTGATTACATGACGCGTGATTTTGTAAAGGAAGCATTTATTAATGCTTGCCCTAAGGCATTAATGCTTGCCCTAAGTAACTTGCCCTAAGGACTTAGCGTGCTTTCATTGCTGGTCAATTTCTACTCAAAGAGTTTGTCAATATACTCCGGGATTGACCATAAGTCCTCCGCGGACATTTCAAGGAAGCTATCCAGGAGGTAGCGATGAATCCAGCGCAGCAGATTTCTGGGGAGAGCTGCCTTATCTGGTCCCCCGTGATAGGACACCAACCCACGCCACGAAAGTAGTAGGTTGTCTGGTATCATTGAGCAGGCTAGCATTGCGGCGTATGGACCAGGACTTTGCATGGACTCAAGGAGCATGCGCTCCCTATCTCTCTGAGAAATTCTCAGCAAAGTGATGTCATTCAGGGTTGCCTGTTTGAGATACGGACTGCAATTAGTCGGGAGATAAAGAGTCCCAGCTGCAAAGTACTCTTTTCTGCTGAGGACCGACGAACCGAACCCGCCCCCCCCCACGAACGCTGACCGCCGCCCCCCCCCCCCCAGCCCGTAGCGTTAGCTGGCAGGGAATCCGAGCCGTCTGCACGCGGTCTGAAGAGCCCCAAAAAGACCTTAGCCCTTAGGCATTTGCTTTGCAGTTTGCGGTTTCAGTGGGAGCCAGCCACGCGGTGGGGAGAAGGGGGCGGGGTTGCTCTACAGTATGCAGGCGCCACTTTTAACTTACCATGGCCGGCTGCACGGTGATTTCAGAAGCCGTCTTGGGCTGAGGCACGCATATGTGTCTGAGATGCTCTGACTTTTCTGTGAGCTCTCCTCTCCTTTTAGGTGTAGAACATGACCTTGTACAGAAATCATATCAGGCCTCTGAATACTGAGGTTGCAAACAGCATACTACTCCCATTGTGTACCGTCCGAGACTGCATCTGCCTCCTAACCTTGAATGTATCTGTCTCATAACTTTCAACCTTTCTTTTCCCACACACTTGCCCACAGATGAACAACAACAGTTGAACTCCCGCCCTGCCCTGCAGAAAAGCGTAAAAAGAAAACGCGAACGCGCGATGAGATGTTCACTGAACTCCTGGAGAACTCGCGCGCTGAGGCAGCCCGCCAGACGGACTGGAGGGAAAAAATGATACAGGCAAGGGAACGAGACAGAGAGGAAAGGAATCGAGAGAGAGAGGAAAGGAGAGCCGCTGCAGAAAAGAGGGAAGCCGCTGCAGAAAAGAGGGAAGCCGCTGCAGAAAAGAGGGAAGCCGCTGCAGAAAAGAGAGTAGAACGTGAGGAAAGACGCATGGATGCTTTCCTCCGCATAATGGAGGACCAGAGCGACATGCTGCGATCTCTGGTGGAGCTGCAGCATGCCCAAAGACCACCTCTGCAGCCCCTGTGTAACCACCTCCCCCCCTCCCCAACTCCCATAGATTCCCCACCCAGACGCGGGGTGAGAACACGGGGGGGCAAGGCCCGTGGGCCGCTCCACTCCACCCCACAAGCCAGCAGAAGCAGCAGCAGCAGCAGGCTGACTTTCTCAGAAAACTTTTAAAAGCTGCTGTGTCTTGCCCACCCCTCCTCTCCCCCCTTCCCCCCCCCCCTCCTTTGCCCGCTCCTCCCCCACTGCGACTGCCGGTTTCCCTCCAGGATACCAGGACAGTGATCCCCTGTATTTGTATTTCCGATGAACCAATAAAGGAACCATGATTTTTCCAACAGTGATTTTATTTCCTCTGCAAGCATGGGGAGGGAGGAGGGAAAGCATGGGGAGGGGGGAGGGAAAGAGGGTACAAGGGCAGCAGGCTTAGAGCACAGCAAGGGAGCAGATTCTCAAACGCCATCTCGGGCACTGATAAAACTGTCTTTCAAGGCGTCCCTGAGGCGCAGGGCCTCACGGTGGGCTCTTTTACTTTCCCTGCTGTTTGGCTGCTCATAAGTAGCAGAAAGTAAATTTGCCTCTGCCTCCCAGCCCGCCATAAACGTTTCCCCCTTGCTCTCACAGATATTGTGGAGCACAGAGCAAGCAGCTATAACAATGGGGATATTTCTCTCGCGGATGTCTGAGCGAATGAGTAAGGAACGCCATCTCCCCTTCAAGCGGCCAAATGCACACTCCACGGCCATTCTGCACTTGCTCAGCCTGTAGTTGAACAGCTCCTGACCCCTGTCCAGGGCTCCTGTGTAGGGCTTCATAAGCCAGGGCATTAGGGGGTAGGCTGGGTCCCCAATGATCACGATCGGCATTTCGACCCCCCCCACAGAAATTTTCTGTTTGGGGAAGAAAGTGCCTTGCTGCAGCTGTCTAAAAACCCTAGAGTTCCTGAACACTCGAGCGTCATGAAGCTTTCCCGGCCACCCCACGTACAGGTCGGTGAAACGTCCCTTGTGGTCAACCACTGCTTGCATGACCATTGAGTAATATCCCTTCCGGTTTCTGTACTCGGCGGCCTCGTGGTCCGGTGCCAGGATAGGGATATGAGTCCCATCTATAGCCCCACCACAGTTAGGGAATCCCATGGCGGCAAAGCCATCTATTGTGGTTTGCAGGTTTCCGAGGTTTATAACCCGGTGTAGCAGCCGCTCGACGATTGCCCTGCTTACTTGCATCACAGCAAAGCCCACTGTAGACCTACCCACCCCAAACTGATTCGCCACTGACCGGTAGCTGTCTGGCGTTGCAAGCTTCCAGAGGGCTATCGCCACTCGCTTCTCCACTGTAAGGGCCGCTCTCATTTTGGTATTCCTGCGCTGGAGGGCCGGGGACAGCAAGTCACAAAGTTCCATGAAGGTGCCCTTTCGCATGCGGAAGTTTCTGAGCCACTGGGAGTCATCCCAGACCCGCAGCACTATGCGGTCCCACCAGTCCGTGCTTGTTTCCCTGGCCCAGAATCGGCGTTCGATGGCATGAGCCTGCCCCATTGCCACCATTCTTGACAGATTGTCAGTCGCCCTACTTGCAAAAACGGCAGTGTCCATGTCGTCCCCGCTGTGCACGTCAGTGTCCCTGTCGTCCCCGCTGTGCACGGCAGTGTCCCTGTTGTCCCCGATGTGCTTGTCCATCTCCTCCTCACTGTCGTCGGGTTCCGGAAAGCGCAGTTCTCCCCGGATCGCATTCCTCCTCTGCAGACGGTGCAGCAGGAACTCAGCAACCGTGATCGAGGTCCTCACAACAGCCATTACTGCAGCCGTGGTGTCAGCGGGCTCCATGCTTGCAATGCTATGGCGTTAGCACGGCGGAGAAAGGGCGCGAATTATGGGATGCCTACCTACAGTGCACCGCTCGGAATGGGGGTGGGCGGCGCGGAAAAAGGGCGCGAAATTTGGAAATGCCTACCCATAGTGCAGCACTCGAAATGGTGCCTGCTGGGGGATCAGGGAACTGTGGGATAGGTACCCACAGTGCAACGCTCGTCATGTCGACGCTTGCAAAAGTTTTGCGGACAGACACTGTCGACGTACTGTGCGTAGCTGTGCCTAGTGAAGACACACAAAATCGACTTTATACCGTCGCGTTCACAACATCGACATAAAGGAAATCGAACTACTGCTGTAGTGAAGACATACCCATAGATTGAAGTATACTGCTTGGCTTTTATTTTCCATCTGCTGGCAGTAGCAGCAAAACAGACACACCGAGTCAACGTTCATAAAGCCAAGTCAGCAGTAGGCACCTATTGTATTTTTCAGAGATTACAGATTGTTGGCCTAGAAGAGAACAATAGATCTAGCCACAATCATTTATGTTTTCAGTTAATATAGTTGACACATTGTTCCCTTTGTTTTTTATTAACACAGTTCAAATGAATCATATAAATAAACCAAGGAACAATGAAACTGTGGATTCATTTGGCTCTCCTTCTCAGTATACAAAACTAAGGTTCTAAAAGGTCTCAATCCAGGAAAGAAAAACAGTGCTTCTGAGGGTTTTAACACCTGCTGGAGTCACCGTGAGTTGAGGCCAGAGCAACTCCCTGAAAGCACTTCGCATCTTGGTCAGACTAAACCCCAAGGCCAGACATCCAATGATGATAATTATACAGCTAAGTTAGGTCAGCAGCTCAATATTAACAGATTTTCCCTCCTAACTAGAGTAATGGTGTGGGAAGAAAATATTCCTCTGGGAAAATAAACATTTAATAGAAATACTTTAATATTAGGTTAGTGATGGGTCCAAGCCACATCAGCTGAATTCAGGATCTGGATATTGAATTTCCTGCAAAGTTCTTCTGATGGGCTGACAGTGCTATCTCTGTAGTGCTCCCACGCTAGTCAGATCAAGAGTAAAGGAAAGTGTGTAATCCAGTGAATGGAAATCTAGGCTGAAGAATTACTTCAAGACTCTGGCTTCTCAGATTTAATTACAGGCTTTGTTTTCTGTTTCCTGTTTTCTGGGGGGGCAAGAAGGTTCATTTGTAATCAATACAGTTGTAATAGGACTAAAGCAAGCATTGTAACAATACTGTGGGCCAAATTCTCTGCAGGTGAACTTGGCAGGGTTTCCATTGTTTTCAATTAAGGTTCAGCAATCAGGATTTGCCCCTCTGTGTTTGGCTAGCATTTTCAGAACTACCTCTAGGAGATGGATGCTAATCCCCATTAAAAGTAACATGATTTGGGGGTCCACATGAGTGAAGACAATGAGTGAGATTTTCAAAGGCACAAATGTGGTGCCTAACTCCCACTGATTTTCAATAGGAATTAGATGCTTACCTGCCATTTGCACCTGTGAATTTGTCCACCAGTGTAGCTACTTGTGTGGGTTAAGATTAAAAGATAAAGCCTGAAATTTTCATACCATTAAATTATTTTAAAAAATAACAAAGTGACTTGACAGCCATCAGTCATAGTGTAAAAGACTAAATCAGCATGTGTAGTTACCTAAATCAAACCCTTTAATGTAGGGGATTAAAAAGCATTATCACTGGTAATAATTGCCAGGCAACACTCATGACTGACAAATGTTTCCCATAAAGTGAAAAGGGCTAAAAAATACCAACAGAGAAAAATACATGCAAACTGTATTTCCTGCTAAAATACTGCAAGATTTTTTCAGTGTGTTTTGGTGCAATATTCATCTAGCACAGGGGTCTCCAAACTACGGCCCGCGGGCCGGATGCGGCCCGCGAGGCCCTCTCATCCGGCCCGCGGAGATCTTTTTGGCTCCGCGCTGGGGCCTGGAAGGGCCGCCGCCGCCAGCCGCGGGGCCTGGAAGCGCCGCGCGCTCGGCCGCCGCCGCCAGCCGCGGGGCCTGGAAGCGCCGCGCGCTCGGCCACCGCCGCCAGCCGCGGGGCCTGGAAGCGCCGCGCGCTCGGCCGCCGCCGCCAGCCGCGGGGCCGGGACGCGCCGCGTGCTCGGCCGCCGCCGCCGGCCAGGGACGGCTCGGAGCTGGGGCCGGGACGCGCCGCACCGCCACGCAGTTGCAGGGGGCGAAACAAGGAGCCACCCACTGCCAGGCGGCGAACCGGTCTGTGGGGAGAGACCGGGTTGAACAGGTCAGTTGGGGGGGGTGAGAGACCTGGGTGGGTCAGTTGGGGGGGGGGGGGTTGGAGGAAAGGAGGTTTTGGGGGGAGAGACCTGGCTGGGTGGGTCATGGGGGGGGAGGGTTGGAGGAAAGGAGGTTTTGGGGTGAGAGACCTGGCTGGGTGGGTCATTTGAGGGGGGGGGTTTGGAGGAAAGGAGGTTTTGGGGGGAGAGACCTGGCTGGGTGGGTCAGTTGGGGGGTTGATGTGTAGTGTTCATGTGTAGTGAACAGGTTCATGTGTAGTGTTCATGTGTAGTGAACAGGTGTTCATGTGTAGTGTTCAGGTGTTCATGTGTAGTGTTCATGTGTAGTGTACAGGTGTTCATGTGTAGTGTTCATGTGTAGTGTTCATGTGTTGTGAACAGGTGTTCATGTGCAGTGTATCAGTGTTATTAAATAATAACTGAATAAAATAATATTAAATAAATAATTAAAAACAACATCCATGTTTTGATTCTTTTTTATTTGGACCTCGAGTGTGTTGTCGGCCCCCAAACTGCTATTTGATAGCTAATGCGGCCCTCGGGCTGAAAAGTTTGGAGACCCCTGATCTAGCATATAGACCTCACCCAGATTTGAAAAAGGACTAGCTCTTGTTTACATGCCAGTCTTTAAAAAAACATTTTTGTAGTTGACTTTGGGTAGCATTTTGGCTTGGAGCTCAGCGTAGCATTACTTCCAAACTTATATAGCTAGCGAGGTCTGCTTACTGGAAAAAACATGTGCCTTTTGGTAAATATTGCATTTTTGTCCTAAAACACAGCAAATATTGTGCATGTTTTGCTTATTACACCAAAACGTATGTAAGATACAGGACATTAATCATGTCTAATAATTTGTACTATTTCTCATCTTTATCGAGATGACAAAAAAACAACAATACCCTAATTGAGGCATATGTTTTACTTTCAATGAGAAGATACTTACCTGCACAGCAAGTGGCATTCTTCAATATGTGGGGTCTCTATCTGTATTCCATTGTAGATATGCGTGCACTTCATGCACCTGAGGCAGCAAGATTTTTGCTAACAGTGTCTGTTGGCCTGCACCTGTGATCTTCTGTTCCTCATGATCCAAAAAGAAGATAGTAGGGGCCGTGTGGCCCAACCATCTCTTCAGTTCCTTCTCTACCATGAAGCAAATGTGAAGAATTTAAAACAGAGGGAAAGATCTCTGTCCTGAGGGAGGTATGTTTTGGTGCTGGGAGAGTTCAAAGTAGCTCTAATGAGTTCTAGTTTTAGTTCCCACACAGTCTATAGAGACTAAGTATAGATGAAGTTGGTGCCTGATGAGTTTTTCCCATCAATAGCCAATTGTCTAGGTATGGGATGATGATCCATTGCGTTTAAAATTGGCTGCTACAGCTGAGGGTGCCTCTGAAAATACCCTTGGCATTGGTGGAAGATCTACAAAAACATGTAAAAATTCATCCATCTTTTCACTGAATAGGTAAATTACTGTCAAAGGGCATGTCCTTCACTGAAGACTGATCTTCCCTGGGGAATCCCAAAGAATTAAGCCCAGACTCTCGACCTATGATGATATTGCCAGCAATCAGGAGCTGTACCCACTTCATTGACTGGAACCTGCAGGAAGCTTGCAAGCAATTTACAAGCCACAAGAACAGCTTGAAGCTGTGTTCTAGCCTCCGGTGGGAGCTTGTCCATAAATGTGGCAAATTTTGAGTAATTCAAGTCACATTTGGAAATCAATGCCTGGTAATTACCTCAACCAGTCTGAAATTTTGGAAAGCTAAATACTTTCCTCCCAAGGATATCCAAACATTTAGCCTCTTTGTTGGAGGGAGTGGAGCATGACTGATGTTGCCTATTCCTTTCAGTGGAAGATAGTATAACTGAAGAGTTTGAGACAAGGTGTTGAAATAAAATCTCTGCTCCCCTGGCAGGAGCAAAGTATTTATTTTCTGTCCTCTTAGAAGTGGGACATATTTTGCTGGCATATGCCAGACAACTTTGGTAGGCTCCAAAATAATCATTAATAGGAAGCACTACCTTATTAGGCCCAGCACTCTGTAAGATATCCAGAAGCTTGTGAGGTGAGTCCCACATACACTCTTCTCGTTCACACTCCCTCATTCACATTCTTTCTGATGTGATGGGGTATTACAAAGCTTGGCAATTCATACAAGCGGTAACTTGAAAAGGTTACAGAGCTTGCAAAGATTACAACACTGAAAAGGCTATACTAACAGTAACTGAAATCATAAAGTCTGCAAAAAGTTTGCAGAACTTAATGATACAAGGTACAGATCTTACAATTGCATTTGAGTGGAGGCTTTTCATAACATGTCTCTCTTTCTGATGTGATGGGGTAGTCTGAACGAGAAGAGTGTATGTGGGACTGGGCAGAGAGGAACTGCAAGGAAGAAGAGCCCAGAGACAGGTGTGTCTGATATAATTTGCACTGAGAAGGCAATCTCAAAGGGCTGTAAAGAAAAGAGACATGAAAGGAACAGGGACTGGGGATGCTTCTCAGTGACGGACACTAAAAGAAAAACTCAGTGTACGTGACAGGAGCTTCCCAGTTCAAAAAAGAAGCAGACACACACACACACAAGAGGCTGCTGCTCCTTGACCTGCTCATCAGCCTGGATCCATGACTGTAGGCGGACACACCATATCTACACCATGCTTCGGCTTCTCGGCTCCCCATGCTGTCTCTGGTAACTCTCCGCCTATGTAAGTGTGTGGGTGCATGAGGGGCATGAATAAAGTGAATATGTGTGTGTGTGTGTGTGTGTATAAATAAGCTTCTTTCCTTTTCTGTCTCACCTAACTGCGGCATTGTAATAAAACCAATACAAGTGTGACCCTGGGTTGGTTTTTAGGGGAACAGAGGTAACAATAGTATCTTCATAAGAGGGATGGAAAGGAGGACATGAGAGGGATGGTGGTGGGAACCCCCAAATCTTAACTACATACCATAAAAGTTAACCTTAATTATTATTAAGTTTTTTATATTTACAACATTTACAGGAAAAAGGGTTCAAGATCAACTTAGTGGATACTTGAGGGTTCTGTCTCAGACCATGCAGTGGTAGAAAGGAACTGGAGAGGAGATTGGTACAAACCATCCTTTATATCCTTAATTTGGAGCATGAAGAAGAGAAGGCACAAAACAACCACTCAACATTGATAACAAAAAGTCTTCCAGTCTCTTGTGCATGGATCAACTTCAAGGGAGATCATGAAACCTGGGCTCTTGTCATTACTTAATATTAAAAAATGCAATGATTAATTTTTTTTGTGTGAAATAAAAACACATATGTAAGTATTCAGGCTCCACAAATAATATTTTAAAGAAATAATTCTTGAGGGTAAAATTTGGGGCTACTAACCTCAACACTGTTCTTTAAAAAAAATAATCATCACCAGTAAAAAGATAAGAACAACTTTTGTTTTTGACTGAGATGTTTAAAGAAATATACCCACTGTCATTTATAAAATGAGTGCTGATGGAGTGCTTTAGTAATTTGATGGTGCAGCATGCTGAACACTGCAATGAATAAGGAGATCTAAGAGTCAAGGCTTCTTCATGTAAAAGTCTGCCAGTGGATCCTTCCCACCTACTTCAAGGGTATTCTGTGACTCCACTGATCATGACTGTAATTGGGGTGATATTGCACATGGAATGGGGAAATCTCTCAAGTAACTAAGTCCATTTAGGGCTTTGTTTGTTAAAAAACAAAAAACTCAGCATCTTAAACTCTGTCTAGAAACCCTCAAACAGCCTGTGTAGGACAAGAAGCACTGGTGCCTGGATCTCTCTCCATAAAGCTCTGATTAGTAGTTCATTCTGCATCAGCTTTGGTTTTCCAAAGAACTGTATCTCAAGAACTGTATTTGAAACATTGGGTCTCAACTAAGGTTTCAGTATGTAGACTGGGAAAGGTGACCACAGAATTGGATATGACACAAAGTCAAGTAGTAGTAGGCATCATTCAAATCTCATTTACCAGATACATTCATGGATAATCATTTTCATTAAGGAGATGGAGAGAGAGAAAGGATGGGGACGTTTGATGGGCCATTAAGTCTCAGGAGCTTTAACTTGGGATTTCACATTACTAATAGATTGTTTAACATCAACCAGTATAAAAAAAACCAGTTGATATCAAACCCAGGCATCACTCTGATTCCCACTTAATTCAATGGGAACAGCAGCACTCAGAATTTCGCAGGAATGTGTTAATGGATAGACATCATTTTGTTAATATGTGCATAAAATAAAAACGTGAAAATGTTGTAAAAGCTACTTAGGAAATCAAAATAAATTTCATAAATCAGTGACTAGTATAATGGAGTAAGTGGGCGGATGCTAGCTGAAATGGAAAGATATTCTTTCAAAACACTGGACTAAGATGACGGATTATTATTTATCTTCCTTGAAATACATGAATAGACAAATTGTTATATACCTTTCCAATGAATGTATATTTCCTTCTACATATATAACATGTACTGTTTGAGTCATAGTTCCAGCACCAAAGATTGCCCTTGGGCTTGTCTGGACTAGCATAAATTAGTTTTAAATTAAGCACATGCCTAAGTGTTTTGCTGAATTAGAGTCTGAGTTAGGGAATTGAGACCAGTTGGAAAGTTGAAGGATGTGAGGAGAGAAGAGACTGTGATGAGGGAAGTCAGAGGTCCACTGTCCAGAAGTCCAGTGCACAAGGAAAGGAAAATATTATGGAAAGGGTTACTTTTCAAAATTGATTCAATTGTGACAAAGCTTTCTGAGCAATGGACAAAGATTCTTCCTTGTTCTTGTTTCTTTTTAATCCAGCTTGGCCATCTTCATTTGAAATACAGCAAGTATCCTGGTACATCTGGAGGCATCATGCTGACTGTGGGATTCCATTGGCATTTGATGATTCCAGTCACTGCCACTCATAGAGTTCACCTTCCCTGTCCCACAAGGCTCTAATTAAGAGCTATAAATGGCTCAGTAATATTCACTGTCTTCAGTACAGGAAAGTCAATGGGCTTTTATGAGTCAAGTACACGCAGCCTAGGTTGTCATAATGAATGTTCTCATGGGTTAGTTCTGAAGTGACTTAAGTTGGATATTAAATCTTTCTGGTGCCATAGAACTCATTTTCAAAAATCAGCAAATTTCCGACATTCTCCCTCTCTTCCTAAACTTTCTAGTTTGTATGATAGAATGTGAAAAGATACTGATATTTCAAGTGTCTGTCTCTAAGGTGCCACAACTACTCCTCGTTCTTTTTGCAGCTACAGACTAACACGGCTACTACTTTGAAACCTGTCATATTAATAGTTGTTCGAGTATCTAAAGGCCAATATCATATGGCTCTCTAAAGCAACCAAAATTATTGTGGTTGCTACAATTTTTAAAATATTGTTAAATACAAACTGTGGTATTTTTTCCTATGGGGCGTGTTTCCTCAGAAATTCTCACTAACAATATGCACCATTAAAAATATCTCAGACTGCATGCAAAATAACTCACTAAGAGCAGAGATCTGAGAAATACATCAGATAGTTTATGTTTAAGTGTGAAAGAAATGTGGCAAACTTCGGCTCAAAGGGGAAAAAAACCCAAAATTGGGTAGGTGGAAAATCAATTGAGAAATCTTTTTTTTTTCCTTTGAGGAACAACATTTGTAACATAAACATGAAATACAGTGTGTCTTAGGGATCCGTTGATTTTGATGTGTAAAGATTTAGTTAGGTATCTGTGTGGCTATGATACACATCTCCTCTTAAGACACAGAAAGCAGAGTTTATATTTTTTAAATTGTTATTGGTTTTGAATATACATGTAGGAGAAAATATATTCACTGGAAAGGTATATAATAATTACAGTGCAGTCAAAGAAAATTTTAGACATGGGGCCAAATTCAGCTCTGGTGTAAGTGAGATTCATTCAAGTCAATGTCATTATGCCTACTGACTCTAGATCTGAATTTGACCCATGGTATTTATTCATATTATTTACAGCACAAAGCCACAAAGAATATGTTATTGGAAACCTGTCAATAGATTACAGTGAAATGGAATATGCCAACAGTTAGATACAAAGGAAATAATAAAGATACACTCAAAACACACTGTTTCTCTTCATGGATCTAATCAAAATCATTGTGACATCTGAAAACTAGGAGGGAGAGAGAATCCCAATGAAAAAAAGTACATGGCCTTTTCTTTCTTTCTTTTTTAGCACTATATATACACCCATAAACCCCGTTCTCCTTCCCCACTCTGGAAAGCTCTGACAAGTCATCTGACACCTCTGGATTCTCAGTTCAGTTTATTTAAAGTACCCCATTTGTATAGTATGAGATTGACAGGTTATAAATGAGCATACCAGGCTCAGTTCTCTAAGGGCTCTTTGCACAGGGAAGGTTGTCACTTAATTGAATTAAAGGCTTTTCCATCCCTGCTGGGAGCTAAGGAATATATTCACTTTGTTCTAATTTTCTGGGGATCTTCACACTAATTTGAAACCCATGGTAACTAATGACCCTGTTCCAATCATGCTTAAGTTCATGGGACTCTTGTGCAACATAATGAACTAGATTCTTTTGGACACTTGATACCTTTTCCTCCTTAATCTCATATATAGGTATCAATGTCATAACAGATAAATTAATAATAAAAAAAATAGAGAAAATAGAAACATAATCCCTTCATGGTGATAATCTCTCTTCCGAGAACCAGCAATGTTTAAAAATTGGTGATATAAAGCTACATGTGGGTTTATTACCATTTCTTCATAGTTTAGCACATCAGCCTTAATGTCAAATGGCATAATTCTACATTTACGATCTTGGGTTGAAACTTCACTCTGTGGTACCAGCTGAGTTTGATGAGTTAGGGTTGCACATTTAGACAGCAAGACAGTACAGTATGATATCTAATAACATGACTATGTTAACAGTATGTATTAGTAATTGTTTTGTTTTTAAGATATATCTTAAATGACAATTCAGACATGCATTGAATATGGTGATCATTTCATATATTATCACATGGATCTTTAATGCCTTATGTATTGTACAGTATGTCAGAATGTAGAGACTGGGAATCACTAAAGAATGTTGTATAACTATGCTGTAAAATAATAAAAGAAAAAAACCTGAAAGACATGGAAGCAGAAGTAGGAAGGAAGCTCTAAAAGCATGAATGTATACTACAGAGATTACCTCAAAATTGATTGAAGTTGTAACCACAACAAAGTGATTCAGTGTTTAATACAGTAATGCAATAGTCCATAAAATTTGCTGCTACTAGTGGAGGTCACAATTTTATTTCATGGACTTAACTCATGCTGATCACACTGGGCTTAAAAAGATGACTTCCAAGTGCATGGATGAGTGAAGGAGAAATTATGGATGCTACTAGTGGAGGTCACAATTATGGATGCTACTAGTGGAGGTCACAATTTTATTTCATGGACTTAACTCATGCTGATCACACTGGGCTTAAAAAGATGACTTCCAAGTGCATGGATGAGTGAAGGAGAAATTATGGAAGCTGGAGGGGACTATAAATGGCACTTTGCTCCTCCCAGTTCAGGGCCCTCTCTGCTGGCAAATAGAGGGTTCCCTTTAAACCAGAGGTGAGACCAATGACACATTCTAGCACAAAGCCAAGCCATAATTGACTGGAAGGGACAAGGAGTCCTAGGGCAGGTTTCAACCTAAGATATGAAACTTCAGCTACACAAATTGTGTAGCTGAAGTTGACATATATTAGGGCGACTTACTTGGCCGTTCCCACAGCGGCAAGTCAACCACTGCCGCTCCCCGTTGACGCCGCTTCCTCCTCTTGCTGAGATGGAGTTCCAGAGTCGACAGGAAACACGTTTGGGGATCGATTTATTGTGTATAGATGAGACACGATAAATTGATCCCGATACATATAGACGTACCCCTAGGGCTGGTCTTCACTCGTGCGACGCGGGATCGATCTTCTAGCGATCGATTTCTCGCGTCTGATGAGGACGCGAGAAATCGATCGCTTGTGGCTCCCCCATCCACTGCGTAACTCCAGCTCGCCGGGAGGCGCAAGCTGGAGTCGACGGGGGAGCACGCCGCTGACTGCTGCCGCCGTGGGGACGAGAGGTAAGTCGGCTGCAGATACGCAAACTTCAGCTACGTGATTCACAAGCTGGCCCACATTTCCTGAAAGTCTGTGGAGAAGGCAGATGCAGAGGACTAAGGAGAACTGCTGAGCTGAAATATTCATAAATTAGCCCAATTCTTCCAGCCTTGCTGAAATTGAGTTGAATCCTACTTTTTAAGTAGTGCCATTGACATGAATAGGATTATGCAAGGAACAGACTTCTATGCAGTGAAAATAAATATCAGAATACAACCCTAAATATTTGCACAGAATTTTAAAGTTGTAACCTGCTCTATAATAATTACTAGTCTTCTTCTTGGGTGAAAAGTGCTATGTAAAGTGCACAGTAGGACTATGAGGAATTATATGCTACACACACTAAAAACTGAGATCTTCAACAACTGACACAGACTTTGATTTACAGCTATAAACCCATGAAAAACAAAAATAAAGTAATATGGAAATGTAGACTCCAGGCATACAGCAGGAATTTATTCAACCTGCCTGTCAACTGTCAGGTTATTTCAAGCACACTGGAATACGTTCCAGTGTGCATAAAAAGATGAGTCACACAGAGGTGAAGAAAAAAAACAAAGTTGTGTTGAAATGTGAAATTAGAATCTATAATCCCTATGTAATAATCCCCGAGAAAGAGAGCTATACACAAAATACTTTTTACTTGATTTTTTCAGCTAGTATTTTAACTTTAATATAATTGAGCCCAAATCACTTTAATAACTCTCCAACCTTGCATCCACTTGTTTTCTTCAGCTCACAGAATATCTTGTGTCTTTGCCTGAGGATTTTGTTCACTCACTGCTTAGTTGGTTTTTGGGTAGACTATTGATAGTGAATAATTTATGCAACAATCTTTACCCTGTTTTGTTTGTGAATTATCCATGGTCCCAGGAGTGTGTGTGTGTGTGTATGTGTGTGTGTGTGTGTGTGTGTGTGTTCATTACTGAACTCCTTTTGACCACGTCTTTGCTTATACACTACTAGCGAAAATACCCGGCGTTGCTCGGGTCAGTCGGAGGTGGGGACGGGGCAGACAGCTGAGCGAGTACGGGGTCTGTTGGAGGGGGGCAGAGAGCAAACCTGACACCCCCACCTCACCCCCCGACCAAACCCGACACCCCCACCTCACTTACCCCTCGACCAACCCCGACTCACATTCACCCCCCCACCCAAACCCAACACCCCCACGTCACCCCCTACCAACCCCAACACCCCCTGACCAACACCCACACCTCTCCCCCGTAGACCAAACCTGACACACCCACCTCACTTCCCCCCCCCAACCAAACCCGACACCCCTACCTACCACCACAAACAAACCTGACACCCCCACTTCACCCCCCGACCAAACCCGACACCCCCACCTCATCCCCCAGACCAAACCCGACACCCCCGGCTCACTTACCCCCTGACCAAACCCGACACCCCACCTCACCCCCCGACCAAACCCGACACCCCTACCTCACTTACCCTCTGACCAAACCCAACTCAGGTCCGTCGGACGTGGCGAGGGGGCAGAGAGCTGAGGGATTCCGGGGTCCGTCGGAGGTGGGGAGGGGGCAGAGAGCTGAGGGATTCCAGGGTCCATCGGAGGTGGGGAGGGGGCACAGAGCTGAGGGATTCCTGGGTCCTTCGGAGGTGGGGAGGGGGAAAGAGAGCTGAGGGATTCCGGGGTCCGTTGGAGGGGGGAGGGGGCAGAGAGCTGAGCGAGTGCAGTGTCTGTTGGAGGGGGTATTATGACATCAGAACTATCTCACAGAGAACAGCAGCTGCCCAGCTGATGTGATTGGCCTTTAAAGAATTTCACGCCTGGGGGGCGTCAGAGGTGAGATTTGAAAAATTTTCGACTGTTATGGTCATTAGGACCCCAAGACCTCTAACTGTACCAAATTTCAAGTCTCTAGCTCAAACGGTGTGGAAGGAGTAAGCCTACATCCGCGCATACACGCACGCATACATACACGCATACACCATTTGACTTTTATATATATAGATTATTGGTGTTTGGTGGGTCATCCAAGTCACACATTGTTTCTGTTCCCTGACTGACTGTCTGAAATTGTTGCAAATAGGAAAAGGGAAAAAAAATTCAAGACGACTGTGCAAACACTACTGGCATGAAGCTACAAAAACATATGTCATTTAGTTCAATCCCCTGCCCTCATGGCAGGACTAAGTATTATCTAGATCATCCCTGACAGGTGTTTGTCTAACCTTCTCTTAAAAATCTCCAAAGATAGAGATTCCACAACCTCCTTAGGCAATTTATTTCAATGCTTAATCACCTTGACACTTAGGAAGATTTTTTCCTAAACCTCTCGTGCTGAAATTTAAGCCCTATTTTATCCTCAGAGATTAAGAACAATAATTTTTCTCCCTCCTCTTTGTAACAACCTTTTATGTATTTGAAAACTGCTATCCCCGGTCTTCTCTTTTCCAGACTAAGCAAACCAATTTTTTTCCCAATTTTCCCTCGTGTTTTCTATTTCTGGACTTTCTCCTATTTGTTCATATCTTTGGTGAAATGTGGTGTCCAGTTTCTTTTGAACAAACAAATCACTTGAAGGAGACCTAGAAATATAAAAACACCAGCAGGGTCTACACATGGAAGTTAAAGCACAACACATTAGAGAGCTCTATGTGTCATACCCCTGTAGTCCAGTTTGTGGAACTATGTAGACAAGCCCTTAAATCAGGGGTTGGTGGCCTTCGGCATGCGGCCCATCAGGATAACCTGCCAGAGGGCTGCAAGACATTTTGTTTACATTGACCATCTTCAGACATGACCTCCCGCAGCTTCCAGTGGCCATGCTTTGCCATTCTCGGCCAATGGGAGCCGTGGGAAGCAGTGGGTCGCAGAGACATGCTGGCTGCTACTTCCTGCAGTTCCCATTGGCTGAGAACAGTGAACTGCAGCCACAGGGAGATCTGAGGATGCTGTGCCTGCAGATGGTCAATGTAAACAAAATGTCTCACGGCTCACCAGAGGATAACCCTGATGGGCTGTGTGCCAACGGTTGCCAACCCCTACCTTAGATCAACAGTGCACATTTCAAATATTCCACTAGTAATTTTATGTGCATTTTCAGAAGATTGCAGCCCTTTCATGTTGATACAGAGATTGCCACCAGTATTCACATTTTTGTCATTTCACGATCAGCTTGCTATGAGATTATACCTTGAGACCAAATGAAAAGTACGCTAGTGTACATACAATGGCCAGCTGATTAAATAAAGTTTTATGCCTTCACGTGTGGCCAATGAATCTGCTGGTAAAATTCAGTGCGTTGGTTTTAACTTATAAAGCCTAAATAGTAAACTGAAAAATTGGCTTTTCCTTCATGATGTATCACTGCAGATACCTCATCATAAAGAAAAAGGGGCATTCTGATAGGATGCTCTCTGTGGAGAACTCAGCTTTAGAAACTATGCTTAGATTTCTTAACCTTTCAGGTACGTGGCAAGGTCAATCTTCTCCATCCCTAGGATACATGCTGAGAATTGTGGAAGTTTTGTAGTTTGGTACAGTTTGTCAGTATGTATTTTGCATTTTTATGAGACTCAAAGTGAGATCAATATGCCCATTTTTTTAAAGTAAAATTACAAAGTTCCAAAAAGGGTGACTGGACTATAAAAAGTGAGGGACAAAAACATCCCCATCTCTCTCTCTCTCCCTCTCTTGCCAAAGACAACAAAGTAACAAGGCTGTTGACTTTTGGGGTAGATCCTGACCTGAGGATTAGATCAGCCGTGTTGCTGAGAACCTGAAGTAAGGATTTTACCCTGAATCATGGCTAGCTTTTTAAGTTTTATCTCTTAGAATGTATTTTATCTTTATTTCTCTTGTAACCATTTCTGACTTTAAGACCTTTTGCTTGTACTCACTTAAAAGCTCTCTCTTTGTAGTTAAATAAACTCATTTTATTTTAATTCTAAATCAATCCAGTGCTGTGCTTAACTGGAATTTTAGCAAGCAGTTCAGTTTAAAGTATGAAACTCTTGCATAGTTTTTACATAGTCAACAGACCTCTGATATCTGAACTGCCCAGAACAGGACTGGATAGTGCAGAACACAAATTTGGTGTAAAATTGGGAGTCACCCTGCTGGGGTCACCCTGCAAGTAGTAACCAAGGCTGTCAGCAGCCAGAGTGTGGCTAGCGAATCACTGACAGACTGCTGGGATCAGAGCTGTGGGACTATGGCTGCAGCCACGCACAGACACCTAGGATGTGACCTGCATGATGTTAGGCTGTTTGTGAGTGGCCCTGGTTGGGAGCTCTAAGACCCAAGCACTGTTAGGCACCCACGGTTGTGGGGCAAGTGGTAACAACCCTGAACTGGGATGAACTGGATTTCACCCTGGAATATGTTAATTATATATTACAGTATAAACAAGAAAATTGAAAAAGTCATTTCATAACAGAAAATTGAAATGTTCTGTTCTGTAAAGGTTGCAATGCAATGTTTCGATGTCAGGGATTAAGTAGATCTGAGTCAGTTGTGGTTGATCTTGGGCACCAGTGAGCCATTCAATCTCTGGAAAACCCAAACAGATATATTTTTAAGATGAACATCTCTATGTTGTTCAAAAAATGCTATTATTTCCCTCAAATGTTACATTTACATTCAGTTGAAAAATTGCATTGGACTTTGGAGATTCACATTTGTGTTGGAAACACAGTATTTGATTTGCAATATTATTTGGAATCTCCCATATATGCCTTTAACCATATAGCATCCCAAGGGAACGACTAAGGCCCCAATCCTGCACATTTTTAGAACAGGACTGGATATGTGACTTCACTCATGTGAACAGTCCCACTGAAGGGAACAGGGCCACTCATGTGAGGAAAGTAATGTATTTACATTTAAAGGCTCGGGTCTCAGACCCCAATTCAGGAAAGTACATACGCACATGATTAACTTTAAGTATATGAGCAATCCCATTCACTACACCGATACTTAAAGCTAGGCACATATTTGAATAGGATTCTGAAAACCATAAGTCTATATCCGAAGAGTAATCCATAACTCTTAATCACATAGTCTTTAGTGTCATGAGGAGTCCCACTGATGGTACCACTTATGTGAGTAAGCAATATATTGAATGGAACAAATGGGTAACGAGGAGTTTGCCCCCCAAAAAACCAGTCTGGTGTATACTGGCATTTTTTAGCTGCAATATTTGTATGGCGTTTGTCTCGCTTTCCCGAATGGACCAATAAACTGTTTGTGAATTGAGCTTTCTATGTAAGATTTTCACCCTCTGACTCTTCATATCACATAAACAGGCCAGAATGGTATAAAATGGCCATAAATACCACAATTGTACCCATGGAAGGGCTCCACTGCTGCAGGCACAACCCTAAGGCTAACTTCTGCTCTGAGGACCCTTTTGCATGCCCTGGCACATAAAATGTGCTAGAAGAAGTGCTGCATCTTAGGGCAGACCCTGAGACTCTGCTGTAATTTAGAAAGGACTGCCTGGGTTAAAGCAGAGGGCTTTCCAGCCCCCAGATCAGACCACAATTTGAGGGCACAAAGTGATTTAAAGCTCTCTCTCCACTATTTCCCTAGGCTGTTCTTGACTGTGCCTCTTAGGGTAAGCCTACACTAGAATTAAAAACCTCTGGCCCGCCCAATCCAGCTGATTTGGACTCCTGGTGCTTGGGCTATTTAATTGCTGTATGGGGCTGTTTAATTGGACTGTAGATATTTGGACTTGGGCTGGAGTCTGAGCCCGAACATCTACATCAGAATTAAACAGCCCCTGAGCCCAAGCGCCTTAGTCAAAATCAGCTGGCCAGCTGCAGGTATCTAATTGCAGTGTAGACATACCATTTGAAAGGCAGCACAGAACCTGACCCTCAGATTCCAAGGGTGAAGCGTTGATTCTACTGAAGTCAATGGTAAATCTCCCATTGACTTCAATAGGGACAGGCCTGTCACATTTTTGTTAAAATGTAATTTAAAAGGAAACATTTTACAGACAGTCACCATCTGTTTCAACTTCCATTATCATTAGACTAGTCTAGAGGTGGCATTAGCTTTAGTGGTGTACAGTATATCAGGATAAAGGCATTTTATACTTTTATTTATACATACTCACATACAGGAAAGAAGATAAGCTATGCTAGTATAAGGCAGCTTTATATCTGTACAATTGTGTCCACACTTGGGATTCTACGAGTATTAGTATTTTGTTTTTAAAAAAATCAGTTCCCTAATTTAAATAGTTATCTCAAATCTTCACACAGAACAGGCCAAAAGTCCCTTTACAATATTCTGACCATGTAAAAGAGCCTAAAAGTGGGTGTAAATCATTTATCTTGACACAACGGTACAAAGCAGGCTCTGTGTAAATAAGAATTGAACCTTCTGATTTAATTAAATTAGTATGGTACACTATTTCTTGTAAGATTAAATTGTGCATTGTGGGTAAAGTGCTATTGGACTATCTGCTGTAAATTAATTTTCATTATATTTGTTTTTGTAAGATCAGTGAAAATTAATGTACAGCAATAATTTCTAACATGTGAACAACAGCATGTAATTGCAGAAGTTGGCTAGGAATGTGAAAATAATCAAATGTGACCGCGGCCAGTCTCCCTTAATGCCAAAACTCCGATAAACACTAAAATAAATAGTTCCATTGAATATGCCTCTTCTGAACTCTGTGGTACAGCTTTTATTTTGAGAACATGGAAACCCTAACTTTAGAATTCTAATATTAACAGCTTTGAATTTCATTAACAATTTTGAGCAATATTTGCAAATGAAAAGTGGGCTTTTAAATGCAAAGTGACTCACCTGAACATAAAGATAAAAGAATACATATTCGGTGTGGTAGACCCCCTTCAATCTTCTAACAACAAAACTCCTGATTTTATGGTAATTTTGGTGTATTGCTGAAGCACTGAAAAAGTGATGATCCATCTATACACAACACATTCATTTTTCTTACAGGAGTAATAATGAAACATACTTTATAGTTAAAATTCTTCCATTGCTGTTTGCAGTGTTGTTGTAGCTCTGTTGGACCCAGGATACTGGAGAGACAAGATAGGCCAGGTAATATCTTTTTTTGGACCAACTTTTGTAGGTGAAAGAGACAAGCTTTCCAGCTCTGTATAAGCTCGAAAGCTTGTCTCTTTCACCTACAAAAGTTGGTCCAATAAAAGATATTACCTCACCCTTTTTAGTACTTACAAGACTTTTTGTCTTCCAAGTGCTTTGTAAATGTTAAGTGCCCAATCCTATAAGGTGCTAATTGTTGCTTTTAGCAGACTTGAGGATGATCAATACCTTGTAGGAGACACTCAGCACCCTTCAGGATTGGGCCCTAACCAATTAATCCACAACACCCCTATGAGTAGGGTAATGCATAATCCAATAGGACTTCCCCTTTAATTTATCATTAATTACTGTCCCTCATTATGGAGTTAAATAACACCACCTCATTTAACTTGTGAAATGAGTTCCATTGATTCCTTTATCTTTGTAATTGAAAGGGACAGTCCCATTAGGTTTAATTATATTTTTTGCCCTGTAATATATCAGGATTTACAGTTTAAATATTTAAAAATTCCACTACTCAACACAAATAAACTGAAGGGCTTTATAGATACAAATATGTTAAGGTCAGTGAAATAATACTACTGGATTAAGCAATCCAAAGCATCTTGGAGACAGGTAGTACCTAATGAGATAAAGCATGGTTTCCCTATGAAAAGGTAATGGAGAAAATGACTTCTATTTAAATCCAACTGTAATGCCGAGAAATATGACAAGACATTTTGAAGGCCAGTGTACATTTCAAGAAAAAGTACTTTCATGGCTAATATATTAGTAGCAAAGCCAGACATTTGTGTCACACTCTGCTATAAGTCCCAGAGAAAGGGATGGAATGTTGGTATTCAGTCTTATTATTTTTGTCTTATGAAGAGAATCTGATTTTTCAGTAAGATCACTGGATACATATCAATTTATTCCATACATAAAAATCGGTCTTCCCTATAAAGTTCTAGAATTGCCAAAGGTTGTTTAAAAATGGAAAGGAAAACATATTGACAAGTACAAATTTAACCTTTTTTATGCTGGTTGAGTTTCCCTTAAGTAGGAATACAAACGGATGCTCAGGACGGTGTGAAAGAATGTGATTATGTATGTTTTAATATCCATAGGGTTAACCCAGTTACTGTAAATTAAAATAGTTTGTTTTCAAATCAATGTCAATTACTTATGACAAAGTAATCTATATATATAAAAGTCAAATGGTGTATGTATGCATATATGTATGCGTGTATGTATGAACGCTTAGTCCTTCCACACCGTTTGAGCTAGAGACTTATTTGGTACAGTTAGAGGTCGTGGGGTCCTAATCAGGGTAGGAGTCGAAAAAATTTTAAATTTCACCTCTGACGCCCCCCAGGGGTGAAATTATTTAAAGGCCAATCACATCAGCTGGGCAGCTGCTGTTCTCTGTGACATAGTTATGATGTCATAATACCCCCTCCAACAGACACCGCACTCGCTCAGCTCTCTGCCCCCTCTCCCCTCCAACGGACCCCGGAATCCCTCAGCTCTCTGCCCCCTCCCCACCTCCGACGGACCCGAGTTGGGTTTGGTCGGAGGGTAAGTGAGGTAGGGGTGTCGGGTTTGGTCGGGGGGTGAGGTGGGGGTGTCGGGTTTGGTCGGGGGGTAAGTGAGCGGGGGTGTTGGGTTTGGTCTGGGGGGGTGGGAAGGTGTCTGGGTGGGTGAGGGGTGAGGTGTGGGTGTTGGGGTTGGTCAGGGGGTGTTGGGGTTCGTAGGGGGTGACGTGGGGGTGTTGGGTTTGGGTGGGGGGTGAAAATGTGAGTCGGGGTTGGTCGAGGGGTAAGTGAGGTGGGGGTGTCGGGTTTGGTCGGGGGGGTGAGATGGGGGTGTCAGGTTTGCTCTCTGCCCCCTCCAATGGACCCCGCACTCACTCAGCTCTCTGCCCCCTCCCCACCTCCGACTGACCCGAGCAACGCCGGGTATTTTCGCTAGTTTGATATATAAACAGTATGATCACAAAACAAGAATAGATGGCCAGTGGCCAGATTCTATAGAATCTCATTCACTTGAGTATCCATAGTCATACATGTAGTCCCATTGATTTCAATGTTATTAATGTGTAAAAGGACCATATTTGTGAGGAAGGATGCGGAGCTGCTCGGGCAGGCACGGGGGTCCGCGGGGCTGCTTGGGCGGGCGGGGGGGTCCGCGGACCTGATCCGGTGGGCACGGGGTCCATGGACCTGCTCCGGCGGGCATGGGGGTCCGCGGAGCTGCTCGGACGGGTGGCTGGTCCCCTGGGGAGCAAACGGGCATTGTGGAAGGTCGGAGGCTTAATGTCACATGCATCCTCACTAATTGACAATCGACCCAGAGAGGTCGATTTCAGCGCTACTCCTCTCGTACAGAAGTCGATTTTGAGATCCCTTTAAATCGACTTTAATGGCATGCATGTGAGGACGGGTACATGTTTATATTGACTTAACGTCACTAAAGTCGACGTTAAGCCCTAGGGGGGACCAGCCCTAAGTGTGAAAAGGGGAAGCCTGTGTTCCAAGATCAAAGGTTTGGTCTAGTACTGTATATCTGGAGTTGCAGTGAGAAACCCTGGTTTCATTCTGCAAAAAAAGCTGCCATTATGAAATGGGAATCTCAGTCATCTTGTTTGAAAACATTGGGGAAAGGAGTTGGCATGAGCTACCCTCTAGCAGACAGGAGAATATCCTGAGCATTAAATTTAGGCTCTAGAAAGCATGCGATTTTATTAAATATGTAACCTTTTTGTTTCCAATATTCATTTTCTTGCTATCATTTGTATCTCTGTAGTCTGACAATAAAATTTCTTCTCGTATTTATATCTAAGTGCTGTGTGCTAAGCAGAGCAGTGATCCTGAGTTAAATCTAGTAAACTGGTGTGTACTATTTCTTTGTGAGTAGAAAATCTGAGAGCTCAGTTGAATAGGGACTGGGAATACCAGAGGGCTGTTTGGAGGACTCGAGGGTTGCTGTTTCCCTCTATAGAAAGAGCAAGGCCTGTTGAGGCCTAGAGGTAGTGCTAGTGCTAGTATTGTCAGAGACTGTGGGAGTGGGAGACTGATCCACAGCAGGAACAGACAAGACTCTCTCATAAGAAGCAGAGGTGATAACAAAGTGCCTCACCCTCTGGGAAGAAGAACAGATTTTGCAGATACAGAGTAACAGGGCTACTATTCTTAAACCTGCCCCCGGGAAGCATCACAGTAACACATTTTATTGAAAGATGGCTCTACAGCATGTGGTTATTTGATCTGTTTTTCTCCATTGCAATGACATCACATGGCAAATAAACTAATTCCAAAGGCACTGCTCATTTGTGTCTCTTTTATAATCTAATAGGAAAATTATAGTACAAAGAATTAAAGTTCCAATTCCAATTAAGGTATGAAGTTGACTGAATTATGCGTATGCATTTCATCCTGAAAATGTACAATAAATTAACAGTTTATTAGTTATCTTTTATTGTTTGTTTGATTAGCTAAAATTTAATTTCTATCCTTGTTAATACTTTTTAATTATAAAAGAAATAGAAAGCACAATCTTATATTTTGTAGCTCCTATTATACCACCAATTGCTGCTATGGTTTCTACCAATATAGGGTGACCAGATAGCAACTGTAAAAAACAGGATGGGGGTGGAGGATAAATGGTGCCTATATAAAAAAGTCCCCAAAAACAGGACTGTCCCATTAAAAACAGGACATCTGGTCACCCTACCAATACTCAATCAGTCTTGATAAGCATAAGCAAAAGTCCAGTGGTGAATATGGAATTAGTCCTCGGCCCTTTAGAAACCACTCTGTTTCTTCGTCATATGGTTATGTTCAAAACATTATAACCTATTCAATTCAAATGCTCACTTTCTTCCTGAACTACTTTTAAAATAATAAAATTGCAGTGTGTATTTAAATTACAGATGGACCCTAACTACATGGTGCTTTTTGCATCCAACAGTGCAGGAGGAGAGATTTGTTCAAACCATCAGTAATCTATATTATACATTGAAACAATGAAACCATCAACTTGGGCAGCTAATTTACTGTTAATTTTGATGGAGCTAAGCTAATTTACACCACCTGATGATCTGGGTCAGTTTTTCCATACAGACTTCAATTCTGTAAAGCTAGTGAGTTGTATGAATGTATTTATTATTTCTATTACAAGATCTCAACCAAGATTATTGAACAAGGCACTGCAAAAACATATAGAAGAGACATTCCCTGCCAGAAGACTGGAAGAGGAAATAGCAGTACAGAGAGGGGGAAGTGACTTGCTCAAAGAGACACAGTAGGTGAGTCAGTGGCAGAGCCAGGAATGGAACTTAGCACACTTGACTCCTGATGCAGCACCCAATTCACTAGACCACAGGAACAAGAGGTGCTGTATTATTTATTTGAAAAAAATAAAAATTCAACATTTCTGAAGTCTTAGACTATTCAGACACATGCTAGCTCTTCTGAGTTACTCTACTGTACGGCAGTTATATAGCATATTCTTCGAAGTAAACCTCAGGATTGTACAATGTACTGTATTTGTTTTCTTCAAATTAAGCTAACCACAGCAGTTTAACATATAAATCACGATTACTCCCGAACCAAATCAACAGAGACTGATCTTGAATATTCTAAATCAATATTACTAACAGGATTTTTTCACTGTAGACAAGCTCAATTTGTATGTATTCTTAGCTGCTGTTTCCTTCCTAATGATTATAGTCAAGGATGCAGCAACCTTTGCTGCTTGGGTGAACTCTTTCAGCTATCTTAATACACAATTTACAGTACACAATGGGATAATCCTTTGTTCAATATACCTAGGCAATTGTTTCTCTGAACAGAAGTTTCCAGAAAAGCTCAAAAGACATTAACAGTTAGCAAGCTTTAATTTCTTCTTATTTTGAAACTCATTTTAATACATGTATTTGAATAAATGGCTTTGCATGATGTGTGTGTTATCAAGATTTTTTTTTTTTAGGTCAAATACATTCTATTTTTGACATTTCTTAAAAAAAATCATTTTCTTACATTCAGACATATTTTCAATGTTGGCATTTTAATATAAGAATGTTGTCAGTTTCATTCAGATATAGAAATGTACATTCCGCATTGTGCAATGTGCAATATATTTAATAATCTAAAAACTGAAGAAAAGATAAAGTCGCTAAAGGACAGAATAAAGTTTGTTTGGGTGCCCTAACTGTGCTTGGTTTGAGGATAATTCATATTCACCTGCATGCTCTGTTTGTTTCATGCTACTCTAGGGAAGCCCGAAGTAGTCTAGCCTTTTTAACTGGGTTTATAGCTACTTTGCATCACTAGAACAGCACATAAAGCTGGAGTATACACCTTAGATTCCCCTTACTTCCTGCACTCTAAGATTCTATTTATCTTTAGCACTCTTATGGCCCCTTATTATCATATTATCTAAGCATCTCAACATCTTAATGCCTTTGTCCGCACAACAGTCCTGTGAGAAAGGAAATGGGCATAACATCCTATTCTGTAACATGGAAGACTGAGGCACAGAAAGATTTATCTAAGATCACACAGAAAATCTGTGGTAGAGCAAGAAATTGAACCCAGGTCTCCCAAATCCCCGTACAATTCCCTAACTACGGAGCAATTCTTCCTTTCTAGTCTTTGATACCCCCCTTTCTCTTGCATCTCCCTTCATTTCCCAGTATGCACCGCCCAAATCCACTTTCCCTCCTGAGTATGCACATTCACGCACACCAGTTTCCTCTCTCACTTCACACACTCTCTCCTCCAACACATTCACACTAGTTTTCCCCCTCTAGTCATCCTTGTGGAGTACATGTAGCAGAATAATAGGTAGCTTTCACAAAGCAACATTTATGATTAATGGTAATTTTTACCATTCATTTTTATAATTGAAAGTTAGCTGCCAGCAGACGATGGTTGGTAAAAATCTTGAGCAGTTATCCACTTTCAAAATGGCCGCTGTCTTCCCTTTTTTTCAATGGAATTGAGGCCATACAAGCCACTGCCTCCCATTGTTTCAGCTGAGAGTAAAGACAGTAGCCATCTTTGTTAAGATCAGCATGAGGCCTCAGTTCTATTGAGAACAATGGGACCTAAAGAGCCATTTCAACCTGGCTGTCTAACTCTGGGCAATATATTATTTCAGTGGTACTGAGAACAATGGGACGTGGCAACCATTTTGAAATAAGGCAGTTTCACATGGAATTCTCCATAGCAGCAGCTATGAACAACAAGGGACAAAACCATTAATCATAATAAAATGTCTTCAAATGTATCCTGTGCAAAAGATTTCATGGAGTTTACAAGAAGTTTGCAATGTCTGTTCCATTTTGTTATTAAGGAGAAAACAGTCTGAATGCTAAATAATGTATGGATGCCATTTTCTAATTAATTTTAACTCTAATCAATCAACTTGTAAATCCTCTGAAAATCAATTATATGTTGAAAAAATGCTGTACTTTTTGGGAAGGATGCACATATTTTTTCATTCATAACCAAATAGTTAAATCCCTGCTTTAAGTAAAAAATTCAACACAAACTGAACTATGGAATTGCATTTGATTCCTCCTCAGTACACACAAATACTCACATATGGAGCAGGAAAATATTAATAGCAACATAACAGAAACATCAAGCCTATCTGCATATTGAAGTTAAAAATACACAAACACTTAGGCCTGACTCAGGAGACAAGTTTTAGGAGTAACTGGTCAGGGCACAGAGTCAGCAACAATCCTTGGGATAAAAAGATTCAAAGGCAAGAGACCCCAATACATATAGGGAGCAGCTTTCAGGGAATTGGGGAGGAAGCACTTTTTTTCTACGGAAGGGAATCTGGGCCCCAGGAGATTTGTTAACACTCAGAAACTTGGAGGAACTTGGATGACATTCAGCACCTCTTAAGATCAAGTTTGCTGAGGGCAAGGGCATAAACAAGGTTGGTTTTTTTAATTTGGAAGTGTCGGGATGGCTAGAATTAATAAATATCAAAATAGCTTTTGAATATTACTTTACTGAATAGTTTTATACCATAACTAAATTTCTCCACTTTAAATAAAGTGAGATAAATGAGTTTCTGTTCCAAACTCACTGTTTCCTTTACTTATTAATGTAATTCTTAAATGTTTAGGATGGCAAAAGCCACCCTGGGACCCCAATTGTCTACACTCATGCAGAGAAGTAATATTAGTTGCCAATAATGGTCTGATCCTACTCTCACTGAAGGGTAATGTACTCAGCAATGCTCTTTTCAAATGAAGCAGAATTGGATCCAAAAAGTCAAATTTAACGAAGTTAGCATGCACTGCCATCTGAAACACAGCAATTAATTCCTATTGTGCGTTTGAGGACACCTCAGGTTTTACTGTGTAGTAACTAGGTAAATAGTGACTTTTTAATGATGATCACTGTAAGCAAAAGACAGATTGGAGGAACATCAGAAGGAATGAGAACTCCTGATATGATACCCAGGAGAGCTATGGTTACAGAGGTTTAATTTCGGTTTCAGATTTTTCCTCACTGGGTGCTGACGCCAAAAATCAATAAATGTCAATGTCGGGTGGAGGCAGAGGGAGAAGGGAAGGAGGGGCAGTAAGGTGAGAGAAGGAGAAAAAAGGATATCTTGTTTCCTATGTATTGATTACAAACATCAAGGACCATACGTGGCCTGATTATAGCAAAACTGTTCAGTACACGCATGCAAAATATCAAGGAAGTCAGATTTTTCCCTCATAAAAGCATGAATGTGTTGCATATTTGTTTGTAGTTTTTTCAATATTCTACCCTAAAAACCTCAAAGTTACAACTTTAATGTACATACATTTTACAGACAAATTCTAAAGGTCATGGCTGAAATCTCAGAATGTTCTATTTTTGTGAGCACACTGCATAACATTAGTAATCCTGTTTCACTGCAACATTAACTTTCTTTTTTTTTTTCTAGAAATACTTCAAAATTAGGTTGGATGCAATGGCTTAGTATTGCAGCAGCCAAAACAGTGCTAGAGTGAGGCATTATTTCACAAAGAGCTGCAAAAAATGTTCACATGACTGTTTGTATACAAACTAGCAAACTTTTAATTTTTTTGCTGGTATGATACCCTGGAACAGGTTTTCATGAAAAACATCTGCTATATTTTTAAATATTAATTTTACACTTATCTTGTAGGGCTGTCAATTAATCACAGTTAACTCAAGTGATTAACTAAAAAAAATTAACTCAATTAAAAACATTACTTGCAATTAATTGCACTTTTAACTGCACTATTAAATAATCATAGAATACCAACTTAAATTTATTTATTTTTGGATGTTCTACATTTTTAAATGTATTGATTTCAGTTACAACACAGAATACAAACACTTTTGTGCTCATTTTATTACAAATATTTGCACTGTAAAAAAGAAACAAAATGAATAGAATTGTTCAATTCACCTCATACAAATACTGTAGTGAAATCTCATTATCATGAAAGTGCAATTTACAAATGTAGAATAATTTTTTTACATAACTGAGCTCAAAAACCAAGCAATATAAATCTTTAGTACCTATAAACGCACTCAGTCCTATTTCTTGTTCAGCCAATTGATGAGACAAACAATTTTGTTTACATTTACAGAAGATAATGCTGTCCACTACTTTATCTTTTTATAGTGCAAATATTTGTAATAAATAATAATAATCATATAAAGTGATCACTATTATTTAACAGGGCAATTAAAACAGATTAATCATAATTAATTTTTAATTGTTTGACAGTTCAACTGTTTTTACACTGAGGTTGCCTGGTGTGTAACATACACAGAAATTTAAATACGAAGTTTTTACTTAATCCTCCTTATTCTCTGAAATGACACCAATGACAATACTCAGTCAAGCTTTAGATTTGATTTTGTGAGCCTCAAGAAACGGAGGCGGGTGCAAGCTCCATGCTGATATCATTGATCAGCTGTCATTCTCCAATAGGAATGATCTAATTACACAGGCTAGATTGGGTGTAGTCAAACTGATTTCAATATGACTACTTGCAAAATAAGTTCCTACTCGGTGTGCATAAAGAATGTGCTCTAATAAGTGCTGTGATCAGCTTAAATTTACATTTTCCCCCTCATAATTTACAATTTTCTCAGATATTATATAAAGACCAGATTCTTTATTTCTATCAAATTTTGGAGTCATTCTATTTTTCCAAGAATCTATTAGCAGATTCTCCTGTGAATATTTGCATATTCTGTGCGAAAGTGTGACCTTCTAATAGATACTTTGAACATTCCTTTAACCATTAAAGCATTTTCTTTAAAAGAATGCCTATGTTACGACAGTCCAAGTGATAAACAAAATACATATTAAACTTGAAATTATAATTAAAAGTATACACAGCAATGCCCATGTTCACTACCTTATAAAACTGGATTAGTTTCTGTTAACACTTATCAATGTGCATGGTATAGATAACAGCACAAATTAATACAGAAGAATGCTAAACACAAAATCAATGAACTTCATCCAAGTCTGTGGGATAGAGAAAGGTTTTTAATCAGACAAGTTATGGTCAAATGCCTGGTACATGTTGCCCTCTAGTGGAATATTTTCAAAACTACAACTTTTTATCTGGTTGATTTTAAATTTTCAGTGACATTTTAATGCATTGAATGTAATGATTTACTAAATTTGCCATGTAAACAGTTTCTCAGAGAACAATGTAATGCATTCTATAACAGACAATTAAATTTAGAGCTGCTTCTGAGTACAATTTTATAAGAAAATTTATGAATTATGAAAAATATGTAAACATTCCAAATATTACAATCAACTTCTGTTTAATATGAAGGGGTGATTATTCACTTGAGAAAACAGAGTGATGGAGGTTAGGCATGTTATTTTATTTTCCTTCCTTTTTTTTTTTGGATTTTTGCCACAGCTAAAAATATTATTTAGGCTGACTCCACAAAAATGATTACCTTAAAATGCATGTTTCCATTCACCTAAAATGACATAAGTGTATTCTGAGTTTTAGCATCTTGGAAAAAATATAAATTGGAAGTTTAAAATGAGAAATGAAAACAGCAACATTTGTACAAATGCACAAACAAAAAATTGTTCATATGTTTCCACATTGGTTTATTTTAGTGTAGTAAAACATCTTAATTTCTGCTGAGTGGTAACTAATTGAGATCTCAATTTGATCAAAATGAGCGTGTGCTCATATTAATACTTTGTTAATATCTAATTTAATTTCAGCCAGCAGAAGTGAATCTGCAGTTGAGTTAGGTTTGATTTGCAACCTCTCATGTCTATCAAGCCCTTAATTCTCTTGGTTTTAAAACTATCATATTAAAAAAAAAAGTAAAGGTTAGGTGCTTACCACATTACATTAAAAAAAATCTATATTCAAATGTTCAAGTTGCAAAATCAAGTGCTAAAAAGTTAGAAAATGACAAAGATATATGTAATCTTAATATAACCCCTTTATGAATATGCATTATGACAGTGTTTCTAAAATTGGGGGTCTGTGTAGGTACTCCAGGGGTTCCCCGGATGCCATTGATCAACTCCTCCCCTTTCTTCCCAGAGCAGCACGGGCCCAGGGCTCCCAGTGGTTCCAGGCTCCTAGTGGTTCCACTCTGCTCTCATAAGCGGCTGCCAGGTCCCAGCAGCCCCTAGACGTGTGGCCAGCCAGGGAGGCTCTGCATGCTTCCCCCGCCCAAGTGCCAGCTCCACGGCTCCCACTGGCCAGGAACCACAACCAACGGGTGATGCAGAGGCTGAGCCTGTGGGTACCAGGGCAGCATGTGGAGCCTCTCTGGTCATCCATGAATCTAGGGGCTGCAGAGACCTGATGGATGCTTCTTGGGAGCCACAGTAGGTGATCCCGGGACTCCGCACCCCCAACTTCCTCCTGCACCCCAAACCCTTCATCCCTGGCCCCACCCGAGAGCCCACTCTCCCACCACACCTCAATCCCCTGCCCAGCCCGGAGCCCCCTTCTGCACCCCAAACCCTTCATCCTCAAACCCACCCAAGAGCCCACATCCCCAACCGGAGCTCTCACCCTCCTTCTGCACCCAACTCCTTGTCTCAGCCCTGAGTCCCCTCCCACATCCAAACTTCCTCCCGGACACTGCACTCCACACACCAAACCACTGCCCCAGCTCTGAGCCCCCTCCTGCACCCCAACCTCCTGCCCCATCCTGGTGAAAGTGAGTGAAGGTGGGGGAGAGCAAGCAACAGAGGAAGGGGGATGGAACAAGCAGGGGGTGGGGCCTATGAGATGGGGCAGGGCATCCCCAAAAATTTTGAATCAAAAGGGGGGTCCTCTAGTTGCTACAGTTTGAGAACTGCTGCATTATGATACAGTTTTCAATTACATGATCACATACTATTTTTCCCATAGTATCCCTGCATCATTCAGTTCACAGGACAGACAATGCTCAATATGAATGGGTAGCTGTTCAATATCTCTTATTTTTATTGCTCAATGCATGACTCCATGCATTTTTTACTGCACATGATCAGACCTTGCTCAGAGACTTTGACACCAGAAGGGACCATCATGCTCATCTAGTCTGACCTCCTGCACACTGCAGGTCACAGAACCTCACCTACCCACTCCTGCAATAGACTCCAACCTCTGTCTGAGTTATTGAAGTCCTCAAATCATGATTTAAAAACTTTAGGGTATAGAGAATCCACCATTTACACTATTTTAAACCTGCAAGTGACCCATGCCACAAGCTGCAGAGGAAGGCAAAAAGGAACCCCAGGGTCTGCCAATCTGACCTTGGGTAAAATTTCTATTGACCTCAAATATGGTGGTCAGCTAGACCCTGAGCATTTTGGCAAGACCCATCAGCCTCCTGGGAAAGAATTCTCTGTAATAACTCAGAGCCCTCCCCATCTTGTGTCCCATTAGAAGCCACTGGAGATATTTGCTGCTAGCAATCACAGATCAGCTACATGCTCTAGTACGGGGTTTCTCAAACTGGGGGTCGTGGCCCCCTGGGGGGTCGCGAGCTCCTGCCACCACCAAAAAGCCACCAAATTGATTAGTTCCACATTCGGCAGCTTTTCAGTGGACATACCAAGCACTCTCGGAAGCACTCGCCATGTCCGCTGAAAATAGTTGCCGAATGCAGAAGTATTCAATTCAGCGGCTTTTCGGCGGACATACAACGGTCCGCTGCACCGCCCAGGAACAGGAAAAAGGGTCGCGATTCTCAAAAAGCTTGAGAACTGCTGCGCTAGTGGGCAGTCTCATCATACCATCTCCTCTATAAATTTATCAAGCTTAGTCTCAAATCCAGTTAGGTTTTTTCCCCCCGCCCCAGCACCCTTTTGAAGGCTGTTCCAGAACTTCATTCCCCTTATGGTTAGAAACCTAAACTTATTGATAGCTAGTTTATATCAATTTACTCATGTCCTCATTGGTGTTAAAGTTAAATAACTGCTCTCCTTTCTTGCTATTTACCCTCTGATGTATTTTCTGCAATCATATCTCCCCTCAGCTTTTGGCTGGTTAACCTAAACAAACCAAGCCAAGCTCCTTGAGTCTCCTTGAGTATGATCATAGATCAGATCATACCTAGAGTTACTTATTTGGAATCCCCAAATATGTAAGTAGATCAGGAATGTTTAGAAAGACGTGATTAGGTTTTTCCTGTTTATTTCTTATGGCTAGTGGACTCCTCTGTGCTAACCCCAGATGCTTTTGTTAACCTTTAAGCTGAAACCCAGAGAAAGCTATTTTGGGTGCTTAATTTTTGGAACTGCTCTTTTGAAATCTTGCACTAGCCTAAGTCGCAGGTGTATTTTATTTCTTTTTGATTTTAATAAAATGTAGCCTTTTTAAGAACAGGATTGGATTTTTGGTGTCCTAAGAGATTTGTCCTCTCTCCTCTCTGGTCAGGGCAGACTGAGCTGAGCTGTTTCCTTTTATACTGTGGTTCCAGTTGGATAACGTCCAGCAGAGGACTCAGTCCATAGTGTAGGGTTCACCCCTTCCGGTCCAGTGCAGGGCAGATATACCCTATCGCAGGGAGCAAAGCCTCAACTCATGGAGAGGGTGAGCTACATAATACAATTCCTTTAGCTGGGAAGCACTGTGAATGTGTACAGATTGCAATAACCCAACTCCAGAAGCCTGCAAATTACCATCATTCGCACAACTGGGTTCCAGCACACTTTAGTTGATTATAATGGAGCAGCAGCCTGGACTGCTAATGGAGCTTCGCAGCCACGAGTGCTCTCTGTGTGGAGGAATTCTGACAAGGTTTTTGTTAAAAAATAGAAATCTGCTCCCTGGGAATGTAAAGGGTGAAATCTTCATCCCAAGGAAGACAATGACAAAACTCCCATTGATTTCAGTGGGTCTAGGATTTCACCCAAATCTTTTATGGGCTAATCCAAAAGGGAAAGAAAAAGAAAATAATTACTCAAAGAGACCATTTACAATAAGTTCTTATACTCTCCAAGCCCTCCCTTATAAACTCCTTCAGCATAACAGACCTTAATATTAAATTTGCCCAAAGATATGTCTGGATTTCTTTTGGTTGTTGTGTACCGTTTCCCTTCCAATAAGATTAACAAATATATTCCTTCTCTGCGATCTCTGCATGTTTTTGCCTCTGTTGACTGGTGTGGGGGAGGGGAAAGCACAGAAAACAATATGTAAATACTAATGCACCCATTGGAATCCCTTTTTTATTATTTTTAATAAGAGGCAGAAAAGAACAGAAGGCAGCTAGTTGGAACAGTTAAAAGTAGCAAATTTATCTTTTAGGATATGGGAAATATTTATTTTCACTCTCTCTGATCTTGAGAATGGCTGAGCCATTTTGGCTTAAATTTCCTAAAAAAATTGCTCTCAGAACTTTGAAAACAAAGCTGTCAGAAAGGTATTACATGGAAAGAAGTATAAGCAACCAAAAAATACACTTCAAATGGAAACTCTTTTGTGACCTTAGTGCTGCACTTCACACTTCATCTAAAATAAAAAACTTTAGGATCAGATCCAGTAAGGTACTGAACTGAGCGCTTTCCACAAGGTATTGAACATTTTCAATTCCAGTTACTCAGCACCTTATAAGATCAGGCATATATAGTACAAGATTTTAATCTAAATCTCTGTCTAAATGGGGGGGGGGGGAGGAAGGTGCTTTCTTCCACTGAGTTAGGTTAACATGAACCCTTTTCAACACAGGTGAAGGTGCCTTTACAATCTTATTAGCTGCTCATGTGGTAGCCTAGATGGGACTGTAGGCTACACATGACCTACTAACACAATGGAAAAAATATTAAACTGTGTCTATGTGGGTTTTAAAGAGGGTTAAGCTAACTCACTTCAGCTACCTCAACTGGGAAGGGTTGGAGGGGGAAGGAGGAGAAAGTACCTTTTCCTCCATGTAGACAGTATCTAAATGTTTCAAGAGAGATTCTTTTGGAAAAAATATAATATGCATGAATGCACTAAGGAGAAAAGCAGATCTCCACATTATAAACAACCAGTTGTATATATATAAAAAACCTGAATAAAAGAAATAGAAGATTATTTGTATCAAATATAATGAATCAACTTTAACCTGACCTTCACTTAGAATATTTAATGTCTAGCAGCAGAGTGAGAGTTGAACATCAAAATCTCATTTCTGATTACTGATCTGTGAAATTCTGGTAGACAGTGGGAGAGCTTCATGGAAGATAACAAATAACGTAAAAAGAAATATCAGCAAACAAACCAAACATGGAATTTAATGAAGCATAAGATACAATTTTTATCTTTTCTGACTGTTAAATGGATCTGCACATCTAATATTTCAGAGAATATTAACAACAATTTGGAAGAATTGCTCTTGGAAAGGTTAGTACATTCTGTCTTCATTCACTTTTTAGAGAAATCATGAGCTCCTATAAGAAAACAATTTAAGACAAGGGATTTCTTTTATGACTAAAATTATATTTGTTTTCAAGGTTTCCTGATTTGAAAGGAGCTATGTTCCATTAAATGTAGGGAAGAAAAAAAAAAGCTTTTGCAAAGTATAAGCAAAGTATAAGAGCAGTACAAATGTTTTTACAATTAGAAAAATCTGTTTTCACTGGTCTTTTTCATTAACAAATGAATTGTATTTGAAACCCAAACATTGCAGTGCCAAGAAACTGGGGTCCAGATTGTCATTTGGTACAGATCAACATTTCTGTTGAAGTCAGTTGAATGGGACTCATGATAACAGAGAACGAGGCTTTGAAAACATGATAAAACTGAATTCATTGATTTTTATTGTCCATGCTCAGAAAAATATCAAAAAGTATAGCAGAAGCAAGTGAACTAGATTTTAAAAATATATTCCCTCTCGGTAACCCTAGGCATTTTTAGTATCATAAGCAAAGAAACATATTTCCTTACAGCTTTTATTTAAGTGTCCCTTTAAATGAATATTTTATGAATAAGGCTGCAACTGATTGGAAATGCCCTTTTAACCAGCCAAAATAGGACCTGATCCTGCTAAGATATGACCATGTGCTTAAGCATATACCGGTACATATCAGATAGACCTATTGACCTCAACAGGACTATACACAGCAGGTAAAGGAAAGCACGTGCATAAGCCTTTGTAGGATCTGGGCCATGTTATATTTGCATCACATAACTAATATACCACAAAAAATTAAGTTAATAGTTATTTTAGTTTTGTATCAGTAGTTTCATTATATTAACTACCCAACCAGGCATATGAAAGCCATTTAATTACCACTAACTAATGTGGTTCCCAATCAGTATTTGTTGGGATCTACCACTTTTTTTGCTTGCTGGGTGACTCTTATATACCACCTTCTTATTTTGCCATTGCCATTCCATTTTTTCCCCTCCCCAACATCCGTTTTCCCCTTCCCATCTTTATAATTTTCCTTTTCTTGGTGTGTTTTATTTCTTTTTAATTATTATTATTCTTGGTTCCCTCTATCCCTTTCCTGTTTCATCACTGATCAGAATATGGCTTGTTGCTGAGGATGGGAATCCATTGGCGGCCACCCATTGATGGCCACATTGGTTAAGGTTCTGTGTGTGTAATAACCCTCTGCAAGGAGGATTTGAACACAGGACACTTACTACGTAGCCCAGACTTCTACTACTTGAGCTAAGAGTACTTCCATTGCTGGTACTGGTTATCTTTTTGGTGAGCCATACAATAGAGGTAGATACAACACGTGCTTTGCTGGTGCATTATACTTACCTCATAGACTTATAGACTTTAAAGTCAAATGATCTGAGTACCATGGCAGAAAAATAAGCTATCGCTTCTGAGTTTGTGGCCTTGTATATAAGACCTCTGATGAAGGCCACCACAAGCACAAAGAAGGAAGATAGAGGGCTTTCCAAAAGCCAAACCATCTCTTTATTCACAGTCACTGGAACATACTGGAATTGCTGGGTAGGAGGATCCATAAAATGCTAAGCAAAAAATAAAGTATACACCAAATGCTACAGTTTTTAGTTCTGCCTCTCCCAGACTTCTGCTGAGTAGTCACCATACCAAAGACTCAGCAGTGTGCAAACTACATTTTCTCTATCTTGAACTACATTCATACAATGCCAAAAATATACATTTAACAAATTGTCCCCCTCTCTGTGTCTTGGAAAAGATTGAGGAACAACATAAATGAATATTCACCTGTAAATATGTTATTTCCATAGCATCAGAGGAGTAGCTGTGTTAGTCTGTATCAACAAAAACAATGAGGAGTCCGGTGGCACTTTAAAGACTAACAGATTTATTTGGGCATAAGCTTTCCTGGGTAAAAAAAAACACCCTTCTTCAGATGCATGAAGTGAAAATCAGAGATATGGACATACATAATTTCCATAGCATTATTGGTTATCCTATTTTAAAAATTTTAGTCCTTCAGTCGTGGTGCACAAATGGTATGTGACCTTAGATGGGCAAACACAATAGAAACAATAAATATCAAACAGTCAAAGTAAACACTGGAAGAACAACAGTGAATACTCATGGATAACAAATACACTTAAGGAACTGGTTCTTGAACAATTAGCTAATCAAAGGAGGTTTTAACTCATAACAAAACTGCTTGTAATCACTAGTTCTACTATTTTTGCTAATGAATTGTACCAATCTCGCACAGGAACTAAGGATTAATTAGCTATATTTAAAGCTTTTTCGTAAATGTAAACTATATTTGCATAATAATTTATTTTAGTGCGCCATATCTTATTAGATGTAGTACTTGTTTCTGCATAGAATATATAGTTTTTCTACCAAATTATTTATTTTTAAATATAAGATTTTAAGTTTTCTCTCAAACAATGCACTTAAATGATCAGCTGTTGCTGTAGTTGAAATTGATACTTGAAACACTAGATGGCAGAGTAAGGCAGTAACTAAACTTTTATAAAGGTCTACAAATCTAAACCAAAATGATTATGTATTTATATACTGTAAACATTAAAAAGGTAAGTAGACACTCCACAGTGTATTTTTACAACAAAATTATATTGATATGGAATGATAGCTGATATAAAATTCATCTGCCTATGCTATAACAATTGTTTATCATTTTATATATAAATATGTGTTTGCGTGTATATATATACATATATATATATATATAATATGCACATTAAAAAATAAAATAGTTCAACAAACTCTTCTGCCTTATTCACCCTGTACAACTCTTACTCACAATGGTGATTTCTGTTCCATATTCTGCACTCAAACCCTGAGTAGAAATCCCAGCTCTGTCAATGAGAATGATTGCACAATGTGCACTAATGAACCGCAGGGCCAAATCTTAAAGACAAATCATATTAACTTCAAAGGGAGTTACAATTGAGTCAAGAGTGAGTAAAAACTGAATGTGGACTTCAGGATTTGGTCTGCAGTGCTCATGGAGGGGCGTTTTGTCTCCTAATTGTACCAAGGTAACTAATGGCAAAATACAGGAAATCTATACTGACACACACGTGCTACACATGCAAACAAAAGAGGGCACAGAAAAACAAAACCAAACCCTAGTCATTCTCCTGAAATTATGCATCATTCTTTACAAAAACAATGATTTCAAAGAACATTAATAGATTAGATGAACATCTATTTGACAGCTCAGTATCAGACATAATAAAATGCAGCTAATAAAACACACCTAAACAAAATAATGAAAGTAGGGCCTGCTCTAGGCGCATCACCACCCAAGGTAATTGTAATTGCTAATTTCAGGTTCATTTTTACAGTGTACATGGCTGCATTATGCCTCGAACAATATTGCTACTGTTAATGGAATCTTGGAAAACAGCATTCATTGGCAACTCGGGAATATAAATAATATGCCCAAGCTTGACCCATGTTGTACATTGATTTTGGGTAGCTGATAAAGAAAAATACACCAAATTGCTTTGTTTTAAAATTCTTATGGGTAAAAGCATGAGTTTAAACTATAGCAATAGTTTGTTATCTCTTAGAGTAAATGTAAACATGCTAATTTTGATCAAGCTAGGTTGCTAAACATACAAGTGTAGCCACAGAGGTGCAGGTGGCAAGACAACGTAGCCTGCCAAGTCAGTGTCTATGATCCTGGGCTGGATCATACTCAGGGCAGTTACACTCACCTGCCATTTGCACTGTCACAGCTACATTCTATTTGTAGCATGTTAGTGCAATCAAAGGTAGAGCAAGAAGCTGTATCTGACCTGGAAATTACACTTCCAGCTTGAAGTGCCTACAGTCTTTTCGGGTAGGTCTTCACTGCAGAGTTAGCCCAGGCTTTTAACTCAGGTGTTGCCCTGTGCCCTCTCCCAGCCACACACAAAAATCTCTCATCTAAATTAAGTGCTACTTTCAACCCAGGGTAGTTAGCTCAAGTGGAGTGTGAGTTAGAACTTGGAGTCCACTTTTATGCAATCCGGTAACTACACACTTTGCAGAAGGCAAGCTAAATGATTCAAGTGCTGATAATCATCCAGTGCCTTCCCAAAATTCCCCTTTTGTGTCCAGAAGGATGGACAAGTCTCCCACAATTCCCTAGAAAAGAATCAGATTGTGTAGCCTACTGCAGTGCTAAGAATCAGGGGATATGCCAATAAAAGTCCCAATACCACACATGGGTGATTCCAATACCAGTGAGGACAAGAATTGAAGGCCAAGTTGTTCAAACCTAGCTGCTCAGAACTGGCCCAAGCCAACCCAGATGCTCAGACCCCAGTTTCTAATCTCCCAGGCTAACTCTACAGTGAAGACATACCCTTAAGTAGTTTGTGTGTATACAAACAGTTCAGGAAGTTTGCAAAACAACTAAGACAATGGTATTTACTCATCCCTAATCACAGATATGTAAAATAGCAATTGCTGCAAATACAAAGGGACTGATTCCCCTCTCTTTTAGACTAGTGTTTATTGGATGTATCTCCATTGAAGTCACTGAAGTTATGCTGGTGTAAAACTTGTGTAAGGGAGAGGAAAATATGGCTCAGAATCTCAAGATTTGGGCTTATTAGGTGGGTGAAGGAGGAATTGCTTTTAGAATATTTTGTTAAATTTTCCATCAAGCACCTTCCTTTCTCCCATGTCTTCCACTATTAGTTGTAGCTGGTCAGTAGTCTCTCCAAGTAAGGTAATAGCATCCACATAGTCAAGATGAATCATTAAATTTCACACCTCCTATTTTGGTCCGAATCAGCTTTTGTCATGCAATAGTCTGTTAGAATATTAAATACTTACTACAGGTGTTGTTTTAAAGGTTACATATATTTGGTAAAATATAAACCTCCAAATATATTCTCTTACTGATTTTGAATATTACACAATGGGCCAGACTAAGACCCCTAGAAATGGCATTTTGATGGAGGGGTAATGGGGAAGAAGGGGACACAACACCAAAGCAGAAGAGTCTAGAAATATTGGGATGATTCTCTACTGCCCTATTTCTTGCATAGTCTTTGCAACGCGAGTAGGAGTTCCTCATTTGGTAACATTTTACATAAACTTTTACACTCAGCTTTCAGAGGTACAAAGCTCATCATGCCTATATAGGGACAATGCCAACTTTTATGTCTGGAAACTGCCTAGGACTCTGGGCATTGCTGGAAACAAATAAGTTGTTATAATAATTAATAGTACATATTGGCTACAGTGTATTTTCTTGTGTGAACTTCTAAAAAAATTGATAGTAAAAAGAAATAACAGGAACACAATTTTATGTGGGTGATTTATTTTAAAGGAAAACTTTCTTCCAAATAATTTTCAATATAACATTCCCCTAATGTTTGCCAGTTAGTTCAGGCAAAATCACTCATTCTTGCTACATCCTTTGTGCATTTTGACAGCATTTAACATCTGCTCCTGAAAACACTAACCACTAAGCATAGTACTTATTACTGGGAACTCTCTTACTATACCTAGCAATAAATATTTGCAGGACTGCAAACTCCTCAAGGCTGGGACCTTGAGAAGATCCTCAGCTGATTCAAATGGTCATATACCATGACAATTTACATCAGCTGAGTTTCTACCCCCTTTTATTTATTTGTCTGTCAGGGGCCATTCCATTTTATGGTGCTATAGAAATAATAAATAATGATAAACTTTTGGAAATAAAAACAGATAAAGTGAAGAGGGAGAGGTTAAAACTGCATGGACAGTAAGAGCCAAATTCTGCTCACCTTATCCCCATGAAGTTAACAGGACTACAGACATGAAAGAGGGAACTGGGTTTAACCTAAAATGTATACCCAAAATTAGAGTAAAGAAAAAGATAAAAATGAGAAGGGGGATGAAACAGCTTTCTTATGATCAGAGATTAAAAAGGGACTGTTTAGCTTTGAAAAGAGATGAGAAAGCAGGGGATATGTTAGAGGTCTATAAAATAATGAATGGTGTGGAGAAAGCTAATAAGGAAGTGTTATTCACCCCTTAACATCTCTTGAGAACCAAGAGTCACCCAATGAAATTAATAGGCAGCTGGTTTAAAACAGACAAAAGGAAGTACTATTTCACACAACTAACAGTCAGCCTGTGAACTCATTGCCAGGGAATGTTGTGAAGGCCAAAAGTATAACTGAGTTCAAAAAAGCATTAGATAAGTTCATGGAGAATAGGTCCATTAATGAATATTAGCCAAGATAGTCAAGCATGCAACCCCACACTCTGGGTGTCCTAAGCCTGTCATGGTCAGAAGCTGGGAGTGGAAAAAAGGGCAGGGATCACCCAATAGCTGCCCTGTTCTGTTCTTTCCCTCCAAAGCATCTGGCATTAACTGCTTCTGGAAGGAAGGATACTGGGCTAGATGGACCATTAGTCTGCCCCAATATGGACATTCTTATGTAGGGTATATACATATACAGTCCACTCAGTACATAAATAGACCCCAATGTCCCTTTTTTTAGAAAAATCATAATTCTGGGTCAGGTTCTGCCACTCCAACTCATATTGCGCAGTCCCATGCACCATAACCAGTCCCCTTAAAATCAATGACACTTCTAAGATTAAGATATTATACAAATTGGCAATATTGGTCCTTGTATGAATTAGTTTGTATTCTTTTAATTTGGTATGTCTGTACACACAAACAGCTAGTTAAACTAAAATTCACTCCGTACATCTACAGTGATGCTGTTTGTAGTTTCTGACAAATAGCAGAACTATTTTTTCATTTTATTTACTTACAGAAGTTTTACTGTCCTGTTTTGAGAGGAAATCTCTTTTCACCTGCAGTTATGGAAATTGCCTCTGGCCTTCAGCTCTGTTGGAAAATTGCAGGCTGAAACAAACTTCAGAAATAGTGCCTGTAAATAAATGTAATAAGAATCCAAATCCCTCAGAAAGACTTTTCTATTACTCTTAGACAGGAAAACACAAAAGGCCAGATTCTGTCAGCTAGTCTTATTCATGATGATCAACAGCTTATTTCCTTAAGTAGCACCATTGGTTTTAGTAGGACTACTCAGAATAAAACATGACTAAGAGTGACTGAGGCTGGGAGGATCTGGCCCAGGGTAATTTTCTTCTTGTAATCAAGAAACTTTCAATTTCATATAAAGGGCTACACTGTTGCAAGGCAGGGGGAGATGAAGTTGCCACAAGTTTTTCTTCTCAATCCCCTTTAGAATTCTATACGAAGTCTACCTCAGTCTTATTCCATATAAGCCTGGCAAGCAAGGATCAGAAAGGACTACTGTCGGCAGCAATGGCACACCACGCAAAGCAGTGAGGAAGGACAGAAAAAAGTGCTCATGATATCCTTTCCAATCATGCCAAATGCTCCTGTTCTGCTTGCTTCCCAGAGCTTCTAAAAACATTCTCTCTGAGCCAGCCAGATTTTCAGTGTGGTCTACTACTCTATCACGTCCTCCCTATCTCCACATTCTCCCCATATATATGGGGAAAACTACAGTAAAATCTTTTGTGTGGATGAATATTTGCTATATATGGCTTTTCAGAAAAAGAAAAAAGAAAATCTGTGTCCTTATAACTTCAGCAAAATCCACTATGCTAAGACATAATTAAAATATTATTCTGGAGAAGAAATGCATGAGCCACTGCCTACTAACACTCAATATAAAACCAAAATTACTTCAAGATTTTTATGGGCTACTGAAAATACATAAATGATCATAGATATGCCATGGGTTATTTTGAACTCTCACAACAGCCTGTCTAAAATATGACACACCGTAGGCAGATATAGTTTCCTATAATGAAATTCTTAGCTCTGTGTAACACTGCTTCTGGATATATCTCTGTTTATACACAGAGGGACCTATTTTCTACTCAATGCACAGGGGAGTTAAACATACAACTCCCATTAAACAGTAATGGGAACTGTGAGAGCAAAGCCCTCTGTGCTCTCAGGGTAGAAGATATAACTTTTTAGATAATGCTTTTAAAATCCATTTTGTCTGGCATAGTTACTGTATTTTAACAGCTGACTGGCTCTGATGAGAAAACAAGAAAATATGTCTAAGAACTCAGCATGTGACTCTGGACCAATCCTATGTCCATAAACATGGGTCTGAAAAAGGAGGTTACCGACCTGAATTAACCAGCCATGCTGTTTCTTAGTCTGTGGACTACCAGCTACCTCAGAGGAAATTATTATGAAGAAGTAATTATGTTATGCCTGGTCTACATTGGGGTGAGGGTCGACCTAAGATATGCAACATCATCTACATGAATAGCATAGCTGAAGTCGGCATATCTTAGGTCGACTTACCTGGCCGTCCACACAGTGGTGAATGAACCGCTGCCACTCCCCCGTCGACTCTGCTTCCGCCTCTTCTGGAGGTGGAGTATAGGAGTCGACGGGGAGTGTGCTCGGGGATCAATTTATTGCATCTACACAACACGTGATAAATTGATCCCCGATAGATCAATCAGTACCCACCGATCCGGCGGGTAGTGTAGACGCACCCTCAGTCTTACCAGTTCATTGCCGGTAGATGGACCAGTAGCTAAAGTATGGGGGAAGGAAGTGGCTGGGACAAGAAGGATCTGTGAACAGCCTCAAAACTAATACAGTCTCTGGGCTGATGCTTTGGACAATTCTAAAATGTGTACGTACCTTGATTTGTGGTGAATATAGATTCTAGGTGGTGGTTTCACACAGACCAAGAGAAAACAAATTGTTCATCTTGAAGAATTGTGATGATGTTGTATAGTAGTATCTAGAGGCTCCAAAGAAATATATAAGCCCCATTGTGCTAGATGCTGATTATACACATAAGAAGCAGCAGTTATGAACTGAAGAGTTTGCAATCCAAGCTCTAGATTCTGGTCTCCACGCTCGCATTCAGTAGCACCTTGCTACACTAGCAGAACCATTCAAGTTAATGGGAGGCTCTCATGGAATATGGGACATAAGTTAAGGGTATCAGAATCTAGCCCTAAGCATACAGGAACAAAAGGTGGGGGGGGGGGGAAGCATTAGCTGAGATTTACAGAAGGGAAACTGTGACTTGGAGGATTTAATAAATTTTCCCGGGTTCTCATAAGGGAAACTTATGAATTGATAACAGAGCTGATAATTGCACCCAGATCTCCTTCATTCCAGTCCAGTGCCTTAACTACAAGACTATCTTTATGGTTCTCCTTCCAGACTTCACAGGCTTCCCGTTCCAGAATAGCTCAGAGTTCAGCAGTCTCCCAAAAATAAAATTACCCCCAAATCAATCTTCTCTGTCTTTTGCAGGCCCATCTTAATGTGACAACTGTTTCATAACAGATCCTGACAAATTTTGTCCTTGCAGAGCTACCTAAAGTAATCAACCAATATTCCTGACAGCTGTGTCACCATCAACTTAAAAGCAGAGAATATTTTACATCCATCTCTCCAGGAGAGATTGTAGCCTCCAGAAAGGTAATCAGTGTTTGGGTTATAACTGTGGCCTGTTAGCTGACACCCCTTATAAAAGAAGGATTCTATAGTAAAGGCTTGAGTCTGGAGAATCCATTACAGTCAAAGGAGTTACACAGGCACAAAATGAATATAAATGAGAGGAGAATCAGGTCCTAATAGTTTCAGACACTACAGTATCACTCTTGTAATCTGTAGTAGAAACGTGGCCACTAGTGCAGAATAGCACAGTACTTTTAAATGTATTTTTATAAAGGGACATAAAAGCCACCTGTTCTAATCCAGCTCATGTGGCAAAAATTCATCATCTTCTTAATATCTTCCAGAATCTATGTGAGCAAATGACTATCTCACATCACAAAACCTAGTAATGGCATATTTTCTGGCAATGTCAAGGTTTTGACTAAACTAGGGTGACCAGACAGCAAGTGTGAAAAATCAGGATGGGGGGGAGGGTAATAGGAGACTACATAACAAAAAGACCCCCAAAAATCGGGACTGTCCCTATAAAATCAGGACATCTGGTCACCTGAGACTAAACCCTCCGTCCTGATTTCATTTTGGCCATAGTTTTCAGCCTAGTATAGACAGATAGAACTATAAGTTCATGTTGGAGAAGCTTAACCCTGTTTCAAGCAGAGGTAAGCCCTGCCTCTGCAGCTTTCCTTTTCTATACTAGACGTTTGTACTGGGGCAGATCCCCTAATGGTTGTAATCAGAGCTAACTCAATGTCCTGAGAACTAATAGAGAGGCTCAACTATTCACTGTTCCTTAGAGTAGTGGCCTCCTCCAAACTATACACAAAGTATGGCACATTGGTACAGTAAAGTATCAGATTGCATTGCTACTGCCTGGACTGTAGCGTCGATAGAGGATTTCAGCTTCCAGGGCTAACATGACCCCTTTCTCAAATATTAAACCCCACCTTAAAAATCAGTTGCAGGGCCCTGCTGCTGTACATATCGTAGAATCATAGAATATTAAGGTTGGAAGAAACCTCAGGAAGTCATCTAGTCCAAACCCCAGTCCAAAGCAGGACCAACACCAACATATCCCAGTTACTTGTCATTCCGACTCCTGAATTGTACAGCACAGTTACAATAATTCTCTCAGCATCTGCCATCTCATGTTGGGAAGTGGATTACTCACCAAGCAAGGGACCATCATCATGAAATAGCTTTACAGCCCCAGCTTGAAGGACAAAATACTAAAACTGAATGATCACATTTTAAAAAGTATGTTTCACAGAATATGAAATGAATTTTGATTTCAGCACTAGCCACTAGGAAGCAGTATAGCCTTGGTTTTAATAATCACAATACAATAAATATTCAGGTCAGACTTCAGGAATATTGAAGAAGTGGACTTCAAGGCAAAAAACAGAAAAGAAAAAAAAACAATTTCTGTCTGATGACTGTATAAACAATCTGTGATGGTGAATGCTCCTGTGGGATGGTAAAACTAGAGGGGCTAGGTACACTTTCCAATCTATCTGAGGGAAAGGCTTCATTTCAGAAATCTTTTTCTCGCTCTAAAGGAAATATACTGCTGTAAACCTTCATTCATCCTTGCAGCACTCTAATGACTGAACAGAATAAAGACAACAAACACCAAGGCGTATTTCTGCACTGTCTTGAACCTTGATTCATTATTTATCTGTGCGCCAAATTAGTGCAGAGTGGTTAGTGTTTTGTATGTGCTTTAATTGCACAAGGTTCAAGGAAATAGAGAATCAAGCCCAGGGATTCTAAGCTTATCTACTCATAGTCTTTAAAGGTCTGAAGGGACCATCATGATCATCTAGTCTGATCTCCTGCACGTTGCAGGACATATAACCTCATCCATCCACTCCTGTAATAGACACCTAATCTCAGGCTGAGTTATTGAAGTCCTCAAGTCATGATTTAAAGACTTCAAGTTACAAAGAATCCACCACTTACACTAGTTTAAACATGCAAGTGACATGTGTCCCATGCTATAGAGGAGGGAAAAACCTCCCAGGGTATCTGCCAATCTGACACCGGAAAAAATTCCTTCCTGACCCCAAACAGGTGATCAGTTAGACCCTGCGTATGTGAGCAAGATCCACCTCCAGATACCAAGGAAATAATTTTCTTTAGTAAGTCAAAGTTCTCTCCATTTAGTGTCCCATCACTAGCCATTGGGGATATTTTCTGCGGGCAGTCAGAGAATGGCTACACACCATTGTAGGCAGTCCTATCATACCATCCAGTCCATAACTTATCTAGTCCAGTTTGAAGTTAGTTAGATTTTTTGCCTCCACTGCTCCCCTTGGAAGATCTACTTGCTTTTTCAGTGTGGTACAGAAGTGGGAATTAGAAGAACTAGTTCTAGTCTCAACTCTGCCAGTGACTTTGGACTAGATTCTTCACCTCTACTAATTTGTGTAGTCATTTACACCTATATAAAGTAGTGGAAACCACTGACATTCTGATTAGGTAGCACTTTACAGTCATTTTACAAAGTTGTAAATAATAGAAAGTGCAAAGCAGTGAAGAATCAAGCACCTAGTGTGACCTTGGACAAGTCATCTAACCATTATACTTCTTTTTTCCAGTCTGTAAAACAGCATACCAGCTAAATTGAAGAAATGCTAGAATCCAATATCACAGCTTGTGCTTGGATTCAACAAAGCACTTAAGCACATGATTAAATCCATTGGCTCCATGTGGACTTAAGTGCTTTGCTGACTTTGGGTCTTTAAGTGTCCATGCAACATTATAATGATTCTGTACCCTACTGCAACTTCCTTCATCATATAACTCACACTCCTTCTGGCTGTGAAGATGGAAAAGCTATCTCCCTCCCCATTTTTTTCCATCTCTCTTTCTTTTTCTTGTTCCCCTTCAGCCTATTCTTAGATGTTTTATTTAACTGGACTTCCTTATTTATTCTTCTGGGTTTGCATTTTAAGAAGATCGTATTTTGTTATTGTTATCACATTGAATTTCTGTAGTAACCATGCCCAGAATAATTTGGTGATGGTGGTGGGGCACTAATGTAATTCATTTTTTGTTTATTATTTGATGTCTCTTTTGCTATTGTTGCTGCTTTTTCATGAGATAGATAGATAAACCAGTTAATTATGCAGTATCTTCATGAATCCAAAGGTGCTCATACAACATTCTAAAAGTGAAAGAGATAAAATCCAGCTATTCATGCATGTCTAGACATATCTAATTAATTCACATAACAAAACTCCTTTAACAAACATAAGCAGGTTCCTGGATCTCTTACCATATGTGGGCTGACCTATAGTACAAAGGCCTCAGTACTACCCTTAATCCTCAGCTATATTAAATTCAATGAGACAGTTAGCACTGATTAAGGGTTTGGATTCATATGGAGCATAGATTCACACAACTACATTTGTGACTTCAAAAGCAGAGAACAGAATCAATCCACCTGCAAACCTTTGAGCTTTCCTGTTATTCTCCTTGGTCCATTTCAACATTTTATCAGTAAAATGGCATACGTACTTCAGCATCTATTGACAGCATCCTCATAAGGACTTTATTTGCTCAGCAGAAGCAAATACTTACCAATGACAAAGATACAGACAAGAACATAGATGGCAGCACTGAGACACAATAAATATATAGTCTTGGGAGAGAAACTGCAAAAGATCTTGAGCTTTCCTCACAAGAGCCAACCCCACAATGCAGCTGAAGTTCTATTTCTCTTTAATCTATGGTAATAGTTACCTGTGTTAACTATTAGACTATTTTAACAATGTTAACTACTTGAAAGCTGCTTCCACTATAACAAATGGTCTTTATTATAATTGGGTTGGTTCTGACTACTGCACCAAGGTTATATCTTCAGAGGTACCTAAGTGCCTACTTAGGAGCTTAAGACCCATTTTCAAAAGAGACTTAGACCCAGATTTTTAAAGGTACTGAAGTGGTGCTCCACTCAGGTTTTACAATGTTAAGTTTGATTAGAAGTTGTCTACACAATGGGGAAATGGGCACTATGGGGTCTGATTTGTAATGTGCCGTGCATTAATTATTTTATTAAAAGTCTCCTAGTGCCATTTAATGTAGTTAGAATATTATGTTAACATAGTTACAACATTAACATAGTAACTATACTATTTTAAAGCACACTAGGGATCTTTTAGTGAACACCAGTAGGGTCTACATGGACCAATTAATGTGTAGCACATTAGTGCACATTAGAAGTCACACCTCCATAGTGCACAAAGAAAGAAAGAAAGAAAGAAAGAGTCTGTATTAGCCATATATGGCAAAGAAATGTATGCTCTAACTCTTATCTCCTACTCATAGGACCTTATTCTTCTCCTTCATAATCTTCTGAGATTTGACTAAAGATAAAAGGCACGAAGTGTAGACTCTCACCATATCTCACCGTATGACTAGATAACTGGCTCTGTGGATGAGGGGAAAGCAGTGGATGTATTATTCCTTGACTTTGCTAAAGGAATACGGTCTCCACAATTCTCCTTTGATATGGTCTCCACAGTACTCTTGCCAGCAAGTTAAAAAAGTATGGGCTGGATGAATGGACTATAAGGTGCATAGAAAGCTGGCTAGATTGTCAAGCTCAATCAGTAGTGATCAATGGCTCCATGTCTAGTTGGCACCCGGTATCAAGTAAACTGTCGCAAGGGTCAGTCCTGGGGCTGCTTTTGTCCAATATCTTCATTAATGATCTGGAGGATGGCATGGATTGCACCCTCAGCAAGTTTGCAGGTAACACCAAACTGGGAGTAGTGGCAGATACATTGGAGGATAAGGATAGGATACAGAGGGACCTAGACAAATTAGAGGACTGGGCCAAAAGAAATCTGATGAAGTTCAACGAGGACAAGTGCAGAGTCCTGCACTTAGTGCAGAAGAATCCCGTGCACTGCTACAGACTAGGGACTGAAAGGCTAGGCAGCAGTTCTGAAGAAAAGGACCTAGGGGTTACAGTGGAGGAGAAGCTGGATATGAGTCAACAGTTGCCATAAAGGCTAGTGGCATTTTGGGTTGTATAAGTAGGGGCATTTCCAGCAGATCAAGGAACGTGATCATTCCCCTCTATTCAGCCTTATCTGGAGTACTGTGTCCAGTTTTGGGCCTCATGCTCAAGGATGTGGATAAATTGGAAAGAGTCCAGCAGAGGGCAACAAAAATGATTAGGGGGCTGGAGCACATGACTTATGAGGAGAGGCCGAGGGAACTGGGATTGTTTAGTCTGCAAAGAGAAATGAGGGGAGATTTGATAGCTGATTTCAACTACGTGAAAGAGGGTTCCAAAGAGGATGGATCTAGACTGTTCTCAGTGGTACCAGATGACTGAACTAGGAGTAATGGTCTCAAGTTAGAGAGCGGGAGGTTTAGGTTGGATATTAGGAAAAACTTTTTTTTTACTAGGAGGGTGGTAAAGCACTGAAACAGATTACCTAGAGAGGTGGAGGAATCTCCTTCCTTAGAGATTTTTAAGGTCAGGTTTGACAGAGCCCTGGATGGGATGATTTAGCTGGGGATAGGTCCTGCTTTGAGCAAGGAGTCGGACTAGAACTAGATGACCTATTGAGGTCCCTTCCAATCCTGATATTCTATGATTTTATGATTCTATATTCTTCTTGCAAATCAAATCTGCTACCAGTAACATTATTTATTATACTACCATTTAACAAAAACCACACCCACCTTTGCAAAGCACTTCATGAACACTCATTAAGTCTCAACACTCTATAAGGAAAGTAGGTATTTTTATAATCTTCATTTTATAGATGGGGAGGCTGAGGCAGACATGTGAAATTACTTGACAAAAGCCATAGTGGAAATTATGTCCAAACTGGATATATATGACTGTCCCTAGCCTCCACTTTCATTGAGACCCTTAGATCAGTGACACTCAACCTTTCCAGAGTGCTCATTTGTCTTGCATACACTCCAGTTACACCTCACTTTAAAATTACTTGCTTACAAAATCAGGCAAAAATATATAAGTGTCACAGCACACTATTACTAAACACCGCTTTACTTTCTCATTTTTACTGTATAATTATAAAATAAATTGATTGGAACATAAATATTGTACTTACATTTCAGTGTATAGTATATAGAGCAGGGGTGGACAAACTATGGCCTGCGGGCCGTTTTTTCCGGCCCACAAGCTCCAGCTGGGGAAGCAGGGCCAGTGGCTCTCCAAGGCCGGAGCACTGGGCCAAGCACGGCAAGCTGTGGGCCCCGCTCTCCCGTCCGGCCAAGTGCGGCAAACAAGGGGGGGCTTAGATAGGAGTGGGGTCCCTGAGGGTGTGTGATTAGGGTGGAGGTCTTGGGAGGGGGCAGTCAGGAGACAAGAAGCAGGGGGCTTAGATAGGGGGTGAAGTCCTGGGGGAGGGGGCAGTCAGGGGGCAGGAAGTGGGTGGAGGTTGAATAGGGGGTGGGGGCAGGCTGTTTGGGGAGGCACAGCCTTCCTTACCTGGCCATCCAGACAATTTTGGACCACAATGTGGCCCTCGGGCCAAAATGTTTGCCCACCCCTAATATAAAGCAATATAAGCAAGTCATCTATATGAAATTTTAGTTTGTACTGACTTCACTAGTGCTTTTTATGTAGCTTGTTTAAAAACTAGACAAATATCTAGATGAGTTGATGTACTCCCTGGAAGACCTCTACATATCCCAAGGGATACATGTACTCTTTCTGTCCCTAGTCTGTAGCAGTGCATGGGATTCTTCTGCACTAAGTGCAGGACTCTGCACTTGTCCTTGTTGAACCTCATCAGATTTCTTTTGGCCCAATCCTCTAATTTGTCTAGGTCCCTCTGTATCCTATCCTATCCTATCCCTATCCAGTTGAGAATCACTGCCTTAGATGACACCTTTCCCTCTGTGTACATTTAATTCCTGTTTGAGGAAATACATCATACTAATAGAATGATTTAATTTCTATTACTTTTGTTGCTTTCCAGTTTTTTAAATTATCTTGCAGTATTAGAGTCATTTTATGAATAAGTGTTTGACTCTCAATTGAATGAGATTCCCAAGTTTTTATATTACAGCTTAAAATATTTCTAAGTAAAAGTATTGGTGTAATGCAAAGAAGCTTAGATAATATTTTATCATTTACCTCTTTGACAAAACTGCATTATGCTGTTTATAATCACATTAAGGACTTGTATTCTAATTTCTAAAACAACTAGCTTCTTTCAGAAATATAGGATATTGCATGCATTTTACTGGATATGATTTTAAGGACATATTATACGTACTTTCTAATTTAATTTTCTGTGCTTCTGAAGACTGCTGACTGAGCCCTTGGCAAGACACCTTGTTGGTATTTATTTATTACAGTCTTGGCTTAAAATGTCACCAGAACTCCCATAACACATAAAGAGGTCAGTACATTCATTGCCTGAGAGATGCTACATGACCTATCTGACAGATGGGTCAGCCCGAGAAGCTAGATTAGGATGGGTAAGGTATATAATGCATAGTTCTTAATATTTTCCATTATTAAAATGATACTACTAGAGAAAATATTCTTAAGCCCACATATACTGAGTCACTGGTTTGATGAATCTGAAGGATTCTGTAAGTAAGTAAAGGTGGAAGGGAAAGCTAGGTAATAAAATAGGGCAAACACAAAAGAGGACAAATATGAAAAAGGGCTAACTTGAGATGAAATCCTGGCTGGCATGAAGTCAATGGCAAAACTTCACGAGGGACTGGAATTCAGCTTAACACATTACTAGACTCAAGTTCCTTCATGAAATGTAGAGTGCTTGATGAGCTTGTCTGACTATACCGAAAGAAGGACAGGAGACATTTGACATGGGTTTAATCAGACCGCAATTTTATCACAGATGTCTGAGACTACCTGGCAGATAAAAGTGTACAGTGCAGGTAAGCCCACATTTATTCCGTAATTACCCAGGGAGCTCCTTTTCCATCCACATCAATCCAGCAAATCCATAGCTGGAACCATACCATCCACCCCCCTCTTAGGAGGACTAAGATGGGCTATAAGAATGGGGAGGGGTTGGCTCTCTGGCATACCCATCATAGAAGTCTTCACCACTATCACCCCCATTCGTTTCTTTAACAAATGCCTCTTTTAAAGTCCTTTTCCAACCCATTGATCCAGTCAGTGTATATCTTTCATATGGAGTCCCTGCACTGGACATCCACCTTACATTTAAATAATGAGTTGCAACATATGGCCTACTCCCCTTCGTGCCATGCATGAACAAAGCCCTTCCTGAACTCACTGTGGGGAAGGCACCCAACTCAATCTGGTGGTAAGGGGGAAAAAAAATTCCAGCCCCCCTAAAAAAAAGGATGGCTAGAGTAATGCCTACAGCAGGTCTTGACCAAACCTGCTATTTGACCACATAAAGGGGATGCATGGTTGTCCAATGAGGCTTTAGGTGCAGGGCTGACCCTTTTAAATCCTCCATTCCTAGGGGATGAGTCCATGACCAAGCTGACCCCTTTTTGCAGCAATTTTCATCTCTCCCCGCGCCCCAGCCATAAAGCACTGTTCCCTTCATTCAGCCAGCCAAATTACACCCCACCTCCACTTAAAGGTGCAGGGCAGTCATTTTGCTGGGATTTATGATATGAATAGAGTTTAAAAGCTTTTACTTTATATATCATATGAGAATGACAATAAAATACAAACTGCTCTCATAAAATGTTTTTGTGCCATTCCCCAGTAGTTCCATAGTCCTATCATAATACTACAATCTTTTATCAGAATAACCTTTTTTAAAATGTTTAAAACAATTAACAATAGAAAATACCACTTTGCCTCATGTACCATAGCATACGGTTGAAATTATACAACTATAGAATGCAATGTTTGGGTGTACTTGGTAATGTGCTTGATTCAAGTAGTTTAATTTATGTTTCTTGTGTTCCCGCTTTCTGGACTGCTTGTCAACACTCAGACATGATGATATACACACTACTACAACGTCATCCTTTATTTTGAATCCTTTATCAGGGAATTTTAAAACATCCTTGAAGGTGAAATGTATTTGGGACCTAACAGAAAGCCCACTTGTGGCCTGATGCAAAGCCCATTGAAACTGGCAGAAAGACTCTCTGACTTGAGTGGCCTTTGGATCAGGCATTTTTGTATTTTATACTAATTTTAAGAAAGTATCTGATTATTTGATTGACCATCTATCATGTGTTTTTTTAAAAGTACATTTTTAGCCAATCAATCATAGTACTTCTCTCGTGCAGTTACAGAAATTGCAATTGTCTATCAAGATTACACAAATATACAAGAAAACTGTTCTACTGATTACAATGGAAGTTGGAGCAAGTCCAAACTGCTTAGGAAATTTCAGAATTAAAGACAGATAGCAAAAGAGTGTTTAGTGTGCAATTTTAAAGATTCATTTTCTTTACAATTTTTGAATTTTGTCTTGTATAACACCACAAACTCTAATGGATGCCTCTAAAGTGATGGCATTTATCACTATCATGCAATGTTTGTGGTATATTTTTGTTCTATACTCCGATTAAGAAAACTGAAAATGCAATCCATTTAATGTTCCTTAGTTGTAGGTTATCAGATCTTTAGAGTGCACATTGTGTGGGACCGTTTCACAAACTAATGATTTTCTAATTCAAAACTCTTGAAACTGAAATGTTATCCAAAGAATTTCAGCCATATTGTTCACTTCCCCAAACAACTTGACTATTCCCTCACCCTTCCCAATTCATTTCCAAACACAGCTCAAAACTTGCTCTTTGGTTCTGAAATCCTCAAGGGACCTGCTCCAGCTTTTCTCATTGGCCAAATTCAAGTTCCAATTAAGTCAAAGGCAAACCTTTCAGATACTTTTCCCTGTTCACTATATTCATAATTGACTTGTTTTGTAGATCTCATTAAACCTTAAAAATCAAGACAAGTCCAGTGACTACCTAGTGTACTGCAACTGAACTACATGGTAAGCAATTTATTAATTATACCATTTGATTCTGAAGCACACAGTAACTTTCTCAGTTTAGCAGTAGTGAAACTGAAGCATTCACTGTAGAGGAACTGGACCACCACCTGCCAAATCCCTAGATGTAAAAATAAAAGTCTAATAGTTTAGGGTGTGGTGCGTACGTACCATATTAAAAAATGTCGTTTTGGAGCACATTTTTATAAAAATTCTACAAACTACTTACCCCCAACCTAGTGCTGTTGTTCATACAAATAACTGATGATTTTCAATCTATTAATTACACAGCAAGACTAGAGAGGACATTTTTTTGAACTTTCCGTACTAAGCACCAGAGGCATAAATTATCACAATTAGCTTTACTAGGCTATAAAGGTTGTAAGATTAGAAATAAGTTTCTTAACACCAGACTACTTTAAAGGAATGGATATCTTGTTCTAGCTAGCCAAAAAAAAAGTCTACCCCCACTTTGTAATCAAATTTGAACCTGAGACATTTTTGCCTGGGGTAATTATTAATTATTATTATTTTATGTGAACATTTTATTAGCACTTGAAAAAATAACTAGAAAATGCTATGTGGGGCACAATGCTGCACGGACTCCCATGGGACAAGCTAGATGACCATGTTTTTTTCTATCTTTAATTTCACTTATTCTGCAAAAACAGGGGCTCATAATGGAAATGTTTTCTCAACCAGAACTATACAGTTGCACTAGTGATGCTGTAATTTATTTTTACATGGCCTCTGTTAAATAACTACAATGATCATTATCTAATGCTTGGGACTATTCCTCAAGTGTAATTTCAAGGAAAGTATCTTGTACAGAAACAGCAGCTTCCTAAGGCTTCATGAGGCTGTCAGTGAGGGCTGTGATTATTTAGGACTTACCATATTTTTCCAAAAACATACACCTATTAGCTGCTGCAGACTAATCACAATAGCGGTAACTATGCCAGTTTGCATATGCAATTACACATCATCCCCAGATAGGAGAGATATCCAATGCAGTAGAACACAATTGATGTCTATAAGACAAGCCAACAATGACTCAATTTTCCAGGGTAGCAACACAGGAGACTAATGTATTAGCTACAGAGCAAGATGTGCAGAGTTGAGCATATTTGGAAGCCCTTTGTTCATTACAATCATAACTCAGAATTGTTAGAGAACTATTTTTATAGAATATTTTAATCACACAACCATTTTAAAAACAAAACTTAGCTGTAGTCTCTGGTTGGTGAGAAACAATATGGCACATCTTTCCCAGGCTAATCTGATCTCTCTTTTTATTTTATTTCTCAAATATCCCATCAGTTTACAAAGAAATTGACTTCCATGAAGAAACTTTGACATCAAGTATAAAGAACAGTTTCCATTTTATGCAAAGATATAATTCATCTGACAACATATTAGCATTTAAAAAAATGTTTTGGATTAACATATTTATGAGTTCATGGACTTTGTCAACAAAATCTTGAAAGACCAAACCAAAGCAGTGGCTGTGCTATTAGCAGGCAAGTAAACAGATGCAGCACAAAAAGCTGAAATTAAACTTTACACCCTCTACTTCCTTCCTCTTTACGCCCTTTTACTCTCAATAGGAGAGTAAAAAGAAACAAGCTGCCTCCTTTTGCCCACTTGCCCTCATCAAAGGCAAAACAGATCTCCTCCCTAAGTTAACCTTCGCAGTAGAAGTAGCGACCAGCTGCCTCTACAGACATACTGCCCTCTAGGTGTGGTGGGGTGAGTAGTCACAGAGTATGTAGAACTGCAGAGCATGTACGCCTAGGATTTGAACAAATCCTTCCTAATGTTCAACTGCAGCTCAGCCTAGGTTTGATTTGCGGGATGAATAGTATTACAATAAACATACTGAAGATTTCTGAATTCACCCTTGGAAAAAGCACCCTTCCCCCTGCCCCTACCCCAAAGCTGATCAAGACAAATTTAATGCGCCCAATTGTGCATTCCTAAAACAGCCAAAACTCTCATTGCTTTAAACACCAATGGGACCTCACTGGATGTTTTTCCTGCCTAAATACTGTATTCTCAGGTTAGAAATGATCATACAGGCTCAGACTTATGGGCCATGTAGTTCAACATTCAGACTCTGAAAGATTCCAGTCCAAGGAGCTTCACAGAAATTCCACAGTCTGTCCACAGTCCCCCATGAAAGTCTCATTCTAATCCCTAAATAGCCAGAGAAAATTTTAACCTGAAATCTTAAGAATTTAAATACCTTCCAAAACTTTTAAAAAGCATAAACTATTATACCTCTTGGCATTCTTGTTATCTATACAATGTCCAATCCCTTTTTGAATCTTGCTAAATTCTTGTCCTCAACAAAATCCTCTGGCAACAAGTTCCACAGTCTAAGGCCCTGTCTTCACTACCACTTTAATTCGATTTTAACAACGTTAGGTCGAATTAAACGTGTACCTGTCTTCACATACATGCCCTTAACGTCGATGTAAAGGGCCCTCAAGATCGATTTTGGAACTCCAGCCTGACGAGAGAAATAAGGCTAATCTCGACATTCCAAGCTCGACCGTGGGCTAGTGAAGACGGAACCCGACATTAATAGCCTCCAGAGGCTGTCCCACAATGCTCCATTCTGACCGCTCTGGATAGCCTCACTGCTCCACTGTGACCGCTCTGCACTGCACTCTGAACTCGCTGCTCTGGCCAGGTAGATAAGACCCGGGAACATTTGAATACCATTTCCTGTTTGGTCAGCGTGGCCAGCTCACCTGAACAGCTCAGTCGCCATTCAGAGCAATCAGCAGCACTAGCCGCCATGCAGAGCTCAGCATCACAAGACTCCATGCAGAGCTCATCTACCCTGGAGACCAGCCAGAGGAGAAGAGCTCCAGCATGGTCCACTCGTGAGGTGCTGGATCTCATCGCTATCTGGGGAGAGGAATCCGTGATGTTGGAACTCCGCAACAACAAACAGAATGCCAACACCTATGGAAGATTCTCCAAGGCCATGCTAGAAAGGGGCCACAACAGAGACACCACACAGTGCCGCGTGAAAATTAAGGAGCTGAGGCAATCGTTCCAGAAAGCCAAAGAGGCAAATGGACGATCGGGGGGTGCGCCGCGGACATGCAGGTTCTACAGTGAACTAAATCAGATAATGGGGGGCGCCCCCACCACCATCGCGTCGGTCTGCGTGGACTCCGCAGATGGGATAATCGTCAGGGAGGAGACTGATTCCGAGGAGGACGACCATGAGGAAGAGGAAAATCTCACGGAGCAGCAGGAGTCCAGCGGAGAACCCGTGTTCCCAGAGAGCCAGGAGCTGTTTATCACCCTGGAGCCAGCACCCTCCCAAGCCTCCCAGGGGGGTAAGTGTTTCTTTTTTAAGGGATTACATGACGCGTGATTTTGTAAAGGAAGCATTTATTAATGAGTGACTTGCCCTAAGGTCTTAGCGTGCTTTCATTGCTGGTCAATTTCTACTCAAAGAGTTTGTCAATATACTCCGGGATTGACCATAAGTCCTCCACGGACATTTCAAGGAAGGTATCCAGGAGGTAGCAATGAATCCAGCGCAGCAGATTTCTGGGGAGAGCCGCCTTATGTGGTCCCCCGTGATAGGAGACCATCCCACGCCACGAAAGTAGTAAGTTGTCTGGTATCATTGAGCAGGCTAGCATTGTGGCGTATGGACCAGGACTTTGCATGGAGTCAAGGAGCATGCGCTCTCTCTCTCTCCGAGAAATACTCAGCAAAGTGATGTCACTCATGGTTGCCTGTTTGAGATACGGACTGCAATTACTTGGGAGATAAAGATTCCCAGCTGCAAAGTACTCGTTTCTGCTGAGGGCCGACCAACCTTCCCCCCCCCCCCCCTCCAGCCCGTAGCGGTAGCTAGCAGGGACTCTGAGCAGTCTGCAAGCGGTTGCTGGAACCACTTCAGATCCAACGCGTACCCAACACCCCCCCCCCAAGCCCGTAGCGGTAGCTAGCAGGGACTCTGAGCAGTCTGCAAGCGGTCTGAAGAGCCCCAAAAAGACCTTAGCTAGCCCTTAGCGAGAGATTTTTTGGCCTTTGCTTTGCAGTTTGCGGGTCAGTGGGCGCCACACGGTGGGGGGGAGGGGGTGGGGCTACTCTACAATATGCAAGTGCCACTTCTAACTTACCATGGCCGGCTGCACGGTGATTTCAGAAGCCGTGTTGGGCTGAGGCATGCATATGTGTCTGAAATGCTCTGACTTTTCTGTCAGCTATTCAGTCACTTTTAGGTGTAGAACATGACCTTGTACAGAACTCATATCAGGCATCTGAATACTGAGGTTGCAAACGGCATAGTACTTCCATTGTGTACCGTCCGAGACTGCATCTGCCTCCTAACCTTAAACGTATCTGTCTCATAACTTTCAAACTTTCTTTTCCCACATTCGCCCACAGATGAACAAATAACTCAGAATCCCCCATCCTGCTCCTCCCGCCGTGCATCGCAGATAAGAAAGCGTAAAAAGAAAACCCGAATGATATGGAGAACTCGCGCGCTGAGGCAGCCCGCCAGACGGAGTGGAGGGAAAGAATGATACAGGAAAGGAATCGAGAGAGGCAGGAATCGAGAGCCGCTGCAGAAAAGAGGGAAGAGCGCGAAGAAAGACGCATGGATGCTTTGCTCCGCATAATGGAGGACCAGAGCGACATGCTGCGATCTCTGGTGGAGCTTCAGCATGCCCAAAGACAACCTCTGCAGCCCCTGTGTAACCACCTCCCTCCCTCCCCAACTCCCATAGCTTCCCCACCCAGACGCGGGGTGAGAACACGGGGGGGGCAAGCTCCGTGGGCCGCTCCACTCGACCCCACAAGCCAGCAGAAGCAGCAGCAGCAGCAGCAGCAGGCTGACGTTCTCAGAAAAGTTTTAAAAGCTGATGTGTCTTGCCCACCCCTCCTCTCCCCCCTTCCCACCCCCCCCTCTGTCCGCTCCTCCCCCACTGCGACTGCCGGTCTCCCTCCAGGATACCAGGACAGTGATCCCCTGTATTTGTATTTCCGATGCACCAATAAAGGAACCATGATTTTTCAAACAGTGTTTTTATTTCCTCTGCAAGCATGGGGAGGGGGGAGGGAAAGTATGGGGAGGGGGGAGGTAAAGAGGGTTCAAGGGCAGCAGGCTTAGAGCACAGCAAGGGAGCAGATTCTCAAACGCCATCTCGGGCACTCATAAAACTGTCTTTCAAGGCGTCCCTGAGGCGCAGGGCCTCACGGTGTGCTCTTCTACTTTCCCTGCTGTTTGGCTGCTCATAAGTAGCAGAAAGTAAATTTGCCTCTGCCTCCCAGCCCGCCATAAACGTTTCCCCCTTGCTCTCACACATATTGTGGAGCACAGAGGAAGCAGCAATAACAATGGGGATATTTCTCTCGCTGATGTCTGAGCGAATCAGTAAGGAACGCCATCTCCCCTTCAGACGGCCAAATGCACACTCTACGGCCATTCTGCACTTGCTCAGCCTGTAGTTGAACAGCTCCTGACCCCTGTCCAAGGCTCCTGTGTAGGGCTTCATAAGCCAGGGCATTAGGGGGTAGGCTGGGTCCCCAATGATTACGATCGGCATTTCCTCCCCCCCCCCCCACGGAAATTTTCTGGTCGGGGAAGAAAGTGCCTTGCTGCAGCTGCCTAAAAATCCTAGAGTTCCTGAACACTCGAGCGTCATGAAGCTTTCCTGGCCACCCCACGTAGAGGTCGGTGAAACGTCCCTTGTGGTCAACCACTGCTTGCATGACCATTGAGTAATATCCCTTCCGGTTTCTGTACTCGGCGGCCTCGTGGTCCGGTGCCAGGATAGGGATATGAGTCCCGTCTATAGCCCCACCACAGTTAGGGAATCCCACGGCGGCAAAGCCATCTATTGTGGCTTGCAGGTTTCCGAGGTTTATAACCCGGTGTAGCATCCGCTCGAAGATTGCCCTGCTTACTTGCATCACAGCAAAGCCCACTGTAGACCGACCCACCCCAAACTGATTCGCCACTGACCGGTAGCTGTCTGGTGTTGCAAGCTTCCAGAGGGCTATTGCCACTCGCTTCTCAACTGTAAGGGCCGCTCTCATTTTGGTATTCCTGCGCCGGAGGGCCGGGGACAGCAAGTCACAAAGTTCCATGAAGGTGCCCTTTCGCATGCGGAAGTTTCTGAGCCACTGGGAGTCATCCCAGACCTGCAGCACTATGCGGTCCCACCAGTCCGTGCTTGTTTCCCTGGCCCAGAATCGGCGTTCGATGGCATGAGCCTGCCCCATTGCCACCAAATTTGACAGATTGTCAGTCGCCCTACTTCCAAAAACGGCAGTGTCCATGTCGTCCCCGCTGTGCACGTCCTTGTCCATCTCCTCCTCACTGTCGTCGGGTTCCAGAAAGCGCAGTTCTCCCCGGATCGCATTCCTCCTCTGCAGACGGTGCAGCATGAACTCCGCAACCGTGATCGAGGTCCTCACAACTGCCATTACTGCAGCCGTGGTGTCAGCGGGCTTCATGCTTGCACTGCTATGGCGTTAGCACGGCGCGGAGAAAGGGCGCAAATTATGGGATGCCTACCCACAGTGCACCGCTCGTAATGGGGGTCGGCGGCGCGGAAAAAGGGCGCAAAATTTGGAAATGCCTACCCATAGTGCAGCACTCGAAATGGTGCCTGCTGGGGAATCAGGGAACTGTGGGATAGGTACCCAGAGTGCAATGCTCGTCAAGTCGACGCTTGCAAAAGTTGTGCGGACAGACACTGTCGACTTGCTGTGCTTAGCTGTGCCTAGTGAAGACACACAAAATCGACTGCATACAGTCGCGTTCACAACATCGAAATAAAGGAAATCGAAGTACTGCTGTAGTGAAGACATACCCTTAATACATGCTGTTGGAAAAACATTTCCTTTCCATCAGTTTTGCATTTCCTTCCTTTCAATTCAGTTGCATGTGTTTTGCCATCATGTGTTCTGAATAGAGCCCATTGGAAGTTTTCCAGAAAAAAAAAAGTTTTCTGTGATAAAATGCTTATCTGGCTATCCTGAAATGGGTCATAGAAACCAATCATTTTGTATATTTTTTGACAAAAAATATCAACACGCTTTATTTCAACAAGGTCAAAGCACCTTGCTTCAACTTTATTGTTTTGACTTTCATATGCTTGTAATTAAAATGATGCACTTAAGACCATTTTGATCTTTTCTAAACATTTTTTTCAGACTTTCTTTTAATGGCAATTTTTGAAATTGACTTTTTATTCACATTCAGGATGGAAGGAAATTTTTCATATCAGAACTCCCCATGCAATGGAAATTCCAAGCTTTGACCATCTCTAGTTATGAGACAGGGAGAACAGAAGCACACAATCTACCTTTCCTATATCATTCATTACTTCATAAACTTCTATCATGACACCTCTAATTTGTCTCCTTTCCATGATCAAACTCTTAATCTTTTAAAAAACTTACCCGAGACTTTCAGTGCCACTAAGCAGTCTCACTGCTCTTCTTTGAATACTCTATTTCTGCAATATCCTTGTTGAGATGAGATAAGCAGTACCACAGACAATGTTCCAGATGAGGGTTAATATTTTATTGACATAATGGAGTTATAATATTTTCAATATTATTCTCCACTACATTCCTTATACATTCTAATATCTTGTTTACTGTTTTGACCACAGCTGTGCACTGAGCAGAGGTCTTCCCTGAGCTGCCTACAGTCAGGTCCAAGCCCTGTTCCTGAATTGATACAGTTCATTTAGAATTCTGTGAAGCGTGCGAGTAGTTTAAATGTTTCTCTTCGGTGTGCATTACTTTGCATTTGTCAACACTGACTTATCTGCCTTGTGTTGCCCATTCACACAGCCTAGTAAAGTATCTCTGAAGTTCCTCACAGTCTTCTCTGAACTTAAAATTTTATAGATGACACAAAATTAGTTGTCACCCCCACTGTTTATTCCTCTGTTTAGATTGCTAATGCATATATTCAACAATGCTGGGCCTAGTACCTTGAAGTATTGAAATGCTCATTTATCCCTATTTTTAATACTCTTCAATATAAAATAAAATTGTTAATCCAGTTGAAATTTAGTAAAGGAGTGAAAGATGTTAAATTCTTCTTATGTGAATATTAACAGATCAACTTTTATTTATTTTTTTAAAAAAGTGTCTACTCCAACTGGAATCTGTTTGGAAAACCATCATCTTTGAGTTCACTGAACACGTGAAGATTTAGTAACTAAACTTAATTCCTACAGCATTACAATAAAAAGTATGCAACAATATTTCCCAAACCAGCAGAAGTCTGTGGTCCTACAATTTGTAGCTAAAGCCTGCCATAATCAGCAAGCAGAATATTTGACACATTCCATTTGCTATTTTCTTTTTTTTAAAATCTCTTGTCACTCTGTGATTCATCACGCTAAAAGCTTTGATCCCTAGTGCTGAACAGACATGAATTTCCTAAATGACTAAAACTTATGTGCAAATGTTTCCTTTTAGAGCTGTATGTAAATGCAATGTTAAATTTTATTTTTGTAATCTCTTTAATCAGAAACAAGGGAATTAGCCAGCTGTTTGGAACTCATGTTAAGATGTAATTAAGCCTCTGATTGAATTTCTGTGCATATCAAACAGCAAAGGCTAGTATTTGCACACAAGACAGATTGCTTTCATTAGAATAAAAATCTCCTTAACAGATGACAATAGGGAGGGATTACTCCAATGATTTGTCCCTGAGATATCCCTCCACAAGAAAGCGCACATCAGAATGGCAAAAAATCTTGCTTTGTGTGTCAATCATACCAACAGATTCCTTACTGAGTGACACTTAGATTTCCCTTACATCTGTACTGCATACCACTGCAATACACCAAGGAATTGCCTGTCTTGCAAGCTTCACAAAAAAAGATTTCACAAATTAACAATTACTCCAGTGTGGAAATAAGCTTCATTGCCACCTGTGCTTTTTTTAAAAAAAAAACTTGTTAGTGAGAGGATTATCTCTAAATATTGTTGATATTTGTGTACGTCAAAGATGTGTAGACAGGTTTATCAAAAATTTTAAGCTAAAGACAAATTCTGTCCTTTCTACAAGAGATTGCTTGGTGCTAAATATTAAGAAAGACATAATATAGTCCAAATTTTTAGTAGTAATTGCCAAACCAATGTAATACACATCAAAATCCAAATGTAAATTATTTTATATTAAAAATACAATGTTCAGGCTCTAGATTGAAATGAAAAACAAAATAAAGAGATTTTATTCTTTATTTGATTAATTGTATGCCTTTTTTCATTTTAATCAATTGTTATTTTAGAAGAATTGGGTCCAGAAGTCTATATTCCTTCAGCCCTAGAACAAAGAGCCATATGCTACCTTCTATTTCTGAGAACAGGGGGTAAGGCAAATCAGTTGATATTAGGTGAGAGAGGAAGTGACAGATCTTTAGCATATTCTCATCCATTTCATGGTGCATCTTGGGGACAGGGCTGAAAGCAAGTAGGCTGAACTAGGATAAGCCTCCAGGGAGTTGTCCATTTCTTGTAGTTTTGTCCTACTCCTTCAAGCCTGAGGGGATTCTGAATGCCACTAATTCCATAGGTGCAGAGGAAGCAGCGGTGAGTACACACACACATCCACATACACCCACACACACCCCTATCTGCTCCCTCTGCACCTATGGACCCTCATTCCATCCCACAGGAGACATGTAGGACAACTCATGCAAGTACAGTTTCACATCATTCATGCAGTCATAGGGTCAACAGGAAGAGCTAAGAAACCACATCTCTACTTGAATGGCACAGGGCTTTGAAGAGTCCCTTCAGGATCTGAACATCCTGCAAAGAGGCAAACCCTGCTCCCAACCCAAGGGACACTCAGACTATTCCTGTTTCTATGTAGAAGAGCCTGCCTGGAAGTAATATATAGCCCACAAGTTTTCCCATGCTTCACAAGACCAAACTAGTCTGACATTCTGTAGTGACCAGGGCCTAATGCTTCAGAGTGATGGAAAAAAGATTCTCATTGCACCAAATCAACTGTGTGATGCAACTGTATTTCTTATGATTCTTCTGGGCAAAAATTAAATGCAATCCCCCAATTCGATTTTTAATGTGTGGACTGCTGATTTACAGGTATCAGCTAATATCACAAGATTTCTGGTTTGGCTCTGAGATGGAGTTGAACCCACATTCAAATACTGTAATGGGTCACTTGACAGCACACTGCACCACAATAACTCCAACTCAGGAACCAATCCATGCAACAAACCTCGATGCCAACTCTGCCCACATATCTACACCAGCAACACCATCACAGGACCTAACCAGATCAACCATACCATCACTGGCTCATTCACCTGTACATCAACCAATGTCATATATGCCATTATATGCCACCAGTGTCCCTCTGCTATGTACATCGGCCAAACTGGACAGTCCCTACGAAAAAGGATAAATGCACACAAATCAGATATTAGGAATGGCAATATACAAAAACCTGTAGGGGAACACTTCAACCTGCCTGGACACACTATTACAGATTTAAAAGTCACCATTCTGCAGAAAGGGAACTTCAGATCCAGACTGCAAAGAGAGACTGCAGAGCTTCAATTCATTTGCAAATTCAGCACACACTCTTTGGGATTGAACCGAGATCTACAATGGTTGGCTCATTACAGACATTGTTTCTCGTCTCTCCATGTTCACACACCCCATTCAAATGCTAGACGAATAATCCACACTCCCTGATCGGAGATAACAAGCTGGCTCAGCTTAATTGGACTAACCTTTTCACCTCCTACCTGGCTCTTACCTACTTTTCTATAACTGCCTGTTTGTGAACACTTCTACTGCCTGCATCCGACGAAGTGGGTATTAGCCCACGAAAGCTCATGCTTCAAAACTTTATAGTTAGTCTTTAAGGTGCCACAGGACTTTGTTAACTTTGACATTTTGGTTATTTGCTGTAGTTCCAGCTCACCGAGGTATGGAAATGCTTACTTTTGTGAGTTAAACAACTTTTGATAAATTGCAAACTGAGTACAGTAAACCCTCGATTTAACGGACCCCGATTTAACGGACTTCGGATGCAACGGACAAAATTTCCGATGCATCCGAAATCCGTTATTGGGGGCTGCCGGCTCCCGCCCCAGGGAGCCGGCTGGGTTGACAGCTCCCGCCCGGCTCCCCGCAGCAGGGACCCCTGTGGGAGCTGTCAACCCCCCCCGCCCCCCCGCAACGGGGAGCCGGGCGGGGGGGGGGGCGTTTGAGAGCCCCCGCTCGGCTCCCCGCATCGGGAAGCCGGGCGGGGGGTTTGACAGCTCCCGCCGGGCTTCCCGCTGGGGGGAGCCAAGCGGGAGATGTCAACCCCCCCGCCCGGCTCCCCGCAACGGGGAGCCGGGCGGGGGGGGCGTTTGAGAGCCCCCGCTCGGCTCCCCGCAGCGGGAAGCTGGGCGGGGGGTTTGACAGCTCCCGCCGGGCTTCCCGCTGGGGGGAGCCAAGCGGGAGCTGTCAACCCCCCCGCCCGGCTCCTCGCAGCGGGGAGACGGACGGACCGGGGGGTTTTGAGCCGGGCAGGAGCTGTCAACCCGACTGCCCGGCTCCCCGCAGAGGGGAGCCGGGCGGGCGGTTTGACAGCTCCTGCCCGGCTCCCCGCAGCGGAGGGCCGGGCGGAAGCTGTCAACCCACCCCCACCCCCCCCCGCAGCGGGGAGCCAGGCAGGTGGGGGGGGGGGGTTGACAGCTCCTAAAACCTCTATATAAGGGACTAATTCGGGTGAGGGGGTGTCCATTAAAGCCAAAAGTCCTGTTATTTAATGATTTTTAAAAATTATTAAATAACGGACTTTTGGCTTTAACGGACACCCCCTCGCCCCAATTAGTCCGTTAAATCGAGGTTTCACTGTATTGCTGGAGCTGTTAGGTAAAATGTAAATAAATAAAATAAACAAACTATAGCAAAGTAAATCTGTTGTTATGGGGATCATTTTCATAACTCAGAAAAAATTGTGATTTCAGCTGCAGAACAGCTGAAAGAGTCCCCCAAAGAAAATAATTATAGCAATCCATTTTGACGGCCCTTACAGCATGTACAGACATGCCATCGTGTTGGATTTGGCACATGATGCGACTCTGGTTACAGAGAATTCATGAATTAACTTCTAGTTAGTATGTTTCACATGTCTCCCAGGGAAAAAAAATCATTTTCATTTGTTTATTCCCCATTTTAATTGGGGAATATTCTCCTTTTAAGTTGCTTTTGTCTGAGCTACAGACTTCTTTTGACTGAAGGTTTGGAAACTAGTTTTGTAGAAACTAGGAAATTATGATTGAATAGTCTTCTATATGGTAAAATGAATCCCAAACCAATTGCAATTGTTATTCTGCTGTGGTGAGATAGCTGCCTGACTAACACTACATTGGAATTTTATCCCTCTATTTTCTCTCTTCTCGAGAAGAACAAGAAATTGGTCTCTTACCCAAAGCAATCTACACAGAAAATCAAAGTTACATTTCAGCATCCACTTTGTGCCACTGGAATGCAAACACATAGTCGTAAGTTAAATGGACTGTGGTAGATGCAAACACCATCCACCTTGCTTTTCAGCATCTAGCCATTACTTTAAATCAGCAATTACCATCATGCTGTTATCACAGTAAAAAACTATTCATTAAGTTAAGGCTGAGATGGAACTTTCAAAACACCAACTCTTGTTTTCAGTTGCTCATAACTTTGGTGGGCACACTACAAATAGGCAGAAATCAGACATGCTTGAAGTGAATCTGAGTGAGATTTGAGTGAGAGAAGCATCACATTTGATAAATCTGGGTTCAAAATTGAAAGGAATGCCTTTGCATGATGCTGTCCCAACTCCTTCCTGAGACCTGATCTCAGCTATATTTCAATCAGGTCTTCAACAGAGTACCCTACCATCCTCACATTCAAAACTAATTCTATTACTCACTCTCACTAGACTTTCCACAACACTTCCACCTCTGGATCTGATTTTTCTCTTACTGGGGTGAGTGTAAATTGTGAGAAAAGCCACTGAAATAAACGATGTTACATTAGTGTGAATTAGAGGAGATTCAGGCTCAGCGTTTTCAACTCTTGTGATTTTTATCACAAGTCACTTTAAAGCCTCAGCTTCTGCAGTAAAGGGATTATGTGAGAATGTCAGCTTTTTATTTTTTTTTAATATATCTAACCCTCTTGGTTGTAAAGACTGAAAATGTGAATGCCAAAAGCTCAAATTGAGAAGGCAAATAGAAAGAATCTAAATCATCTTTTAAAAAAATCTCATGATTTTGTTGAGCCTGTCTCATGGTTTGTTGATGCTTGGGGTTGACCATACTACAGGCTCCTATAATCTATTTTCATGTTTTCTGCTTTCCCTGTTCCAAGTTATTCAGTATTCATAGAAGGATGAGTTCTTTGGCACAGCTATCTCAAGTTACATGAAAACCCTCAACACCTTCAATTATCAGACTTCAAGAATGATTCTTTGCACTATTACTTGCTGCATAACGTTTGTAACTTCTCAACATGGTCTTCATAGATCTTACAAAGGCTTTTGACCTGGTCAGCAGAAACTGACTTTTGCAGTGCTGGAGAGAATTCATTGCCCTCAGTCCTCCTCAGTTTAATTTGATCCTTCCATGTTGACATGAAGAATACATTCCCACATTGTAGTGATCAATCCACAGTAGTGTCAAACAGGGATTATTATTTTTTGTCACCAATACACTTCAGAATATTTTTCTCTCTGCTGCTTCATCAGGGTTTCTCACATAGTACTGAGAAAGTATATCTCTGTACAAGATCAAATGGAAAACTCCACAAGATTAATTTTTGCTCTGAAGTGTGCGAAGTCAAAGACCTGCTGCTAAGACATCATCTTTTCACCAATACCACGATGCTTGTTGCACACAGTGAAAAAGGACCTCCAGCAACTTTGCAATACTTTGCACTGGTTTGTGCTTATGGCACCAGGCATGTTGACCACACCAGATTTAATATAGCTAGCACCCCGTTAGAAGTTGCGCTATCTCTTTATGATGATGAGCTTACATTAAAAAGGCAGCCACCACATTCAGCCAACTGATCAAGCCCATGTCAGATAACAGGAAACTGACACTGAATACTAAGATATGGGTCTATAAGATGTGCCCTGTACGGAGATGAGACATGAATCACCTACACCAGCAGGCACGAGAGAATGCTCAACACCTTTCACACATGCTGTCTTCACTGGTTATTTATCAAGTGGGAAACCAAAGTTCCTGACACAAAAGTACTTGAGAAAGTGAAATTACCAAATCTAATCACTAATCTCAAAAATAGACATTGCTATTGGTTTGGTCATATGCACTGTATTGATGATGGACACATGCCAAAGGATCTCCTGTACTGAGAAACTGTGGATGCTGCAAGGCCACTGAGCTGACCTAGACTCAGGTTCAAGAATGTTTGTAACGGGTCACTTTCAACAGTGACACCACAAGCTGAGATGATGTGTCTAGCAACAGGTTACACTTAGGCACTGTACTGTTCTAAGGAGTCTGTCTGAAGGGAGGTGGCTGAGTGAGCAAAGTGCTGCAAGACTCAAGTACAAGTAGCACTCTGACTTCTTCTGGCCTCGTACTTTACATCTGCATTATCTGTGGCAGGGACTCTCAAGAACTGGATTTTTCAGCTACTCACGATGCTGCAGCATGACTCATAGTAAATGAACTGCTGTGGAACTTATACCATTGTCTTTTAAATAGACAGTTGCCATTCCATTCTAAGGGATGTGAATGTTTTTGTGATTTATCAATTAATCTCCTTATAATTTTGCTATAAAAAATGATGCATAGATGCCCAGAAACAAGGAGTATTGTTTCTAGGACACACTACTCCTAGCCAAACATAGTCCAGACCTGAAGAAAATATTTGTCTGTATTCCCTCATTGCCATGACGCCGCCTACTCGTCCTCTGTGGGATTGTCAATTAGCGACCTTAATTATCAAAGTTACTAGAATTACTGCTTCTTACTAATTTCCTGCTTCAGGTGTGTTAGAAAATCTGCTTCCAAGAAATGGCACCACATGCATTTCAGACAGACTTAACCTGGGGGGGGGGGGGGGTGCAGCCATATAATACATTAGTTGCCCTGGCAACACCATGCTTAATGCATGCTTTTTATCTGGTCTCTCTTCTGTCTTTGTAAGAATGAACTAACAAAAAAGGACAAGGATGCCCCACACCTGTTTTCTCAGTCTAGCAGAAACTGGCAAAGCACTACCAGAAAAAAAAAAGTAGATTTTATATTTTTTTCAAAGGCGAGAGCACAAACAACATACTTTGTGGGTAGACAATCTGTTACACAAACTCCTTTGTTTCGTTTTCAGTTAATGATACCACGACAGTTACAGCCTCCTTTAGTTGGATAAGACCTTTAAAGAGAGTGAACTCTGTGTGTCTGAATGTGGGTGGATGGACATTAAAATAGCCCATAGCCTCCGTCTTGAGTGGGAGTCTCCATAATGTCCTTGACTAGAAATTTTAACTCCCTCCACAAGCTATGCATTGGCTGCAATATAGAATAGTCAAAATGTAGTACCTGAAGGACCACACCCCACACTGAGGCAGGATTAAGTATACCTAAACCAGCGATTGACAACCTTTGGCATGCAGCCCATCAGGGTAAACCCCCAGGTGCCCAGGATGGTTTGCTTACCTGCAGCATCCGCAAGTTTGGCTGATCACAGCTCTCACTGACTGCAGTTTGCCATTCCAGGGAGCCTTCATTGGTCTGGGACAGCGAACCTCGGTCAATGGGAGCTGTGATTGGCAGAACCTGCAGATGCTGGTAAACAAACTGTCTCAGCCCGCCAGCAGATTTCCCTGACAGCCCACGTGCAAAAGGTTACTGATCCCTGACATAGACCATGCCAGAAAGTTTGTCTTAGAGACCTTCAATTTCTGATATTCCACAACCTCACTAAGTAACCTATTCCAGTGCTTAACTCTCCTTATAGTTAGAAAGCTTTTCCCCAAAATCTAAATCACTATCTAATCTAAATCTCCCTAGATGCAGATTAAACTAGTTACTTCATGTCCCTACCCTTGGTGAACATGGAGAACAATTGATCACCATCCTCTTTATAATAACCTTTTGCATTTTTGAAGACTTATGTCTTTCCGTAGCCTTCTCTTCTCTAAGCTAAACGTCCCAGTTTTTCAACTTTTCCTCCATAGGTCAGGTTTTCTAAACCTCTTAGCACTTTAGTTCTTTTGCTCTGGATTGTCTCCAATTTTTTCACATCTTTCTTATGTGGTGATGAAAACTGGACTCAGTACTCCACAGCTGAGGTCTCCTCAGTGCCAAGTAGAGCAGAAAAATTACCTCCTGTGTCTTATGTATGACCCTCCTGTTAGTATATCCCCGAATGAAATTTGCCTTCCTTGTGACAGCATCACATTGCTGACTTATATTCAGCATGATCCAATGGAAACTTTCAGCCAAAATGGTCATTTCCAAGAACTGCAATATTTTCTTCCAAAATTTGGCCAAGTTATAAACTTTTGAAAACAGCTCTGAGGCATAAACTTTTGAAAAAAAATCTATAAACTTTAAACTATAAACTTTAAATCTACAAACTTTAAATGTAAACTATAAACTTTTGAAAAAATTTCTGAGGTCTGATGTACACTACGTGATTATTTTGGAATTAGCTGCGTTATACAGAATTAAAACTGAATCCGTCCACACAATCAAAGCTGTTATGTTGAAATTAATGGTTCTTAAATCTGGTTCTGTACTCCACCTCGGCAAGGAGAGTAGTGCTAAATTCGGCATTGCTATTCCAGATTTAAGGTACTGTGGACGCAATTCGACACTATTGGCTTCCGGGAGCTATCCCAGAATACTCCATTGTGACTGCTCTGGACACTACTTTCAACTCAGATGCACTAGTCAGGTAGTCAGGAAAAGCCCTGAGAACTTTTTAATTTCATTTCTTATTTGGCCAGCGTGGCGAGCTCATTAACACAGAGGATCATGAAGAGCTCACCAGCAGAGGAGACCATGCAGAGCTCATCAGCACAGGTGATTATGAAGTCCCAGAATCGCAAAAGAGCTCTAGCAAAGACCAAACGGAAGGTACTGGATTTGATTGCAGTATGGGGAGAAGAATCTGAGCAGGCAGAACTTCATTCAAAGAAATGGAATTCTTAACCCAGATTTCCAATGGGCAGCGGAGACTGCAGGAATTGTGGGATAGATACCCACAGTGCATCTCTCTGTGCGTCAATGTTAGCCTTGGTACCGTGGGCACACTACCCAGAATTCACGCGCTTAATGGGGACACACAAAGTCGAATGTGTAAAATCGCTTCCGAAAAATTGAATCTAATAATTTCGCTATAATTTTGTACTGTAGATGTACCCTCAGTTTGCACATACTCGGGAGACAATTCTTAAGTTATAACAGCTAAATTCACAAAAATAAATCATCAACACTGGTAATGCTCTAGCATGGGGCTGATAAGAACTTTCCCTGCAACTTCAGTGCTGGGTGCAGTTGAGGTACCAGAACCGAGAGCAGGATGCCTGTATCTCTTGTGCTCTCAATAATCTGCCCTCTCCCTCCTAGGACAAATGTTGTGGAGAAGAAAGCTTCCTAACTGAAATGCAGAAGGAACAAGGGGGAAAGGAGGTGGATTGGGGGAAAGGGTGAAAACTGAGGCAGGAGGTTGTGGCAGGGAGAAGAGGGTTGGAATTGGGGTGGAGAGGAGATTGGTGCTGGGAGCTGGGGAGGGACATAGATTGGAGAGGAATCTGGAGAGGGAGTTTGGGACTGGAAGCCGGTAGAACAGGAAACATGGATGGTTGGGAGACTGAAGGCTAGGGTGTGGAAGAAAGACAGCTAGGATCTGGGATGGGTAGAACTGAGACTGACTGGGCAAGGAGACTTGGGACAATGACCTCTGGCAGGCGGGGGGGGGGGGGGCAGATTGGGAACAGGCAAGAGGACAGGCTGGCTAGGTGAGAATGGCACTGGGACAAGTATCCAAGGTTGGGGAAGAGAAAACTGAGACAGATCTAGATTGGAAGGAAGGTGACAGAAAGAATCACGATTGGGGGGAATGGGCAGAACACTCTGTGTCCACTAGAGCAGTGGTTCTCAACCTTTCCAGACTACTGTACCCCTTTTCAAGAGTGTCTTTTGTACCTCAAGTTTTACCTCACTTAAAAACTATTCGCATACAAAATCCGAAATAAAAATGCAAAAAAGTGCCACAGTACATTATTACTGAAAAATTGCTTACGTTCTCCTTTGTCAGTATGAAATGTCAGTTTGCACAGACTTTGTTAGTGCTTTTTGTGTAGCCTGTTGTAAAAGTAGGCAAATAACTAAATAAGCTGATGTACCCCTCAGAAGATTTCTACATACCCCCAGGAGTACGTGTATCGCCTGGTTGAGAACCACTACACTAGTACACTCCCCTCCAGAGCCTGGAATAGAATGCAAGATTGCTGAGCCTCATCTTTCTTCTGCTGTCAACAACTATCTGTCAAACCCTGGAAAACTGCACAACCCGCATTTTCCCTCTGGTGTGTTTGCATTATGATGCAGTTTTTAATTATATGATCACATACTGTTTTTCACTTGACCCCTGCCTCATTCACTGGCAGGATGGAACTACTCTAGGGGTGAATCAGAATTGTGTAATTAAGGATTCTGTTGTCTGTAGGACCTCTGCTTCATCTTTTGCAGAAGTTGGAAGTGTGCAGAGAATGAGTCAGGGGACTGCGGGAAAAGAAAAGAAGAATTCATGGCTAAGGCAGTTGAATATTCTCCTGGGAAATAGACAGTGAGAGAAACCAATCTCACAGACTTCCTACATGATTCTAGTCAAGTCACTTAAACCAAAACTTTTCACAGGTGGTCACTAACTGTGTTCTTCATTTTAGAGATGCCTAACTGAAAACCTGGGATTTGATTTGTAGCCATGGCTGAAGTCAAGGACAGCTATGCTTTGAATACATCAGGGGTCTCAAACTCAAATGACCACGAGGGCCGCATGAGGACTAGTGCACTGGCTCGAGGGCCGCACCACTGACACACACACACACCCTCGCTGCCCCGGCTGTGCCCCCACTCCACCCCTTCCATGAGGACTAGTGCACTGGCCCGAGGGCTGCACCACTGACACACACCCCGCCCTTGCTGCCCCAGCTCCGCCCCCACTCCACCCCTTCCAAGGAGGTCCCACCCCTGCCCCACCTTCTCCTCTGAGCACGCAGCTCCCCATTCCCTCCTGGAAAGCGCTAGGCACCACCAACAGCTGTTTGGCAAACAAAGCAAGAGCAATCTAGGAAGTCCAGAGCTAGAAGCACACGCGGCCCAGCCAAACAGCAGAGAAGCCTCCACTTCTGGCCCCTCCGTCCTGCAAACTGCTATGGGGTGACCGGGGGAGGAGAGGGGGGCGCCAGGAAGCTTGGCGGGCCGCAGGGAAGGGCTTTGCGGGCCGCATGTGGCCCCCGGGCCGCATGTTTGAGACCCCTGGAATACATTAAGTTCCACATAATGCTAAGTACTCTGAAAAAATCAGCTCCTAAGTGTCTTAAATGGAACAACAAAATTTAGATGACACTTTTGTCCTTACAGTTTTTTTGTAAAATGGGAAGGATAATACCTCTTCATTTCACAGGGTTGTCATGAAAATAAATTCATTAATATTTGTGAAGTACTCAGCCACCACAGAGATGAACACCGTAGAAAATCCCAGGAAGAAATTCATAATTCTGTTGGCAAAGCAGGGTTTGAATAGTGTGAAGTAAATAAGGCAAAAATTAGGGGAAGTGAAATATTGAATGGCTGCACATTATAGAAGCATTCTCCATCTTATGCTCCGAATGCATTTATTTTATGTAGTTTGTGTGTGTGTGTGTTTATATAATTTATCATGGTGGATGATTTGGAAATCTGTCCATACAATCTATAAATTCTGGTTGATATTGTGCAGTTATCACAAAGTGTTACCAACAAAACTACCGCTCTGTGGCTGCATCTTTGGCAAACCAATTGTATCATAACTCTCTGAAGGAAAAAGAGAGCAGTGGAAAATTACCCAATAGACAGAGCAAAGGAAGCTTTTTTAAAAAAAGTTTTAAAAAAGAGCTACACCAGTACAGAAAGTGGGTGGGGGCAGGAAGGAGGAAGACGTTAGACTGGTCAAGAGCAAACAAGCTGGTCTTGGGGGGGACGACTCCATGATTTAGCCCACAAGACATGCACTGAAGCATGTCTTTCACCTCAGCCCAAAGAATGTACTGGAATGGTGAGGAAACTGAGGCAGGGAAAGGAATGTAGGTTTTATTATTGTCTATAGTCTGTACTCTTGTGCGTTATATGACTAAATAAAGGAGCAAATATGTTTGACTCTAGTGCCAAAAAGTGTGTGTGTTTGTTAAATGCTTCACAACTAGCATGTGCCTCTGAAGAACATTAAATTGTAAACCAGAATTGGTGGAGTTTTGGGAGGAAGTGTGTTTAAGTATGGAGTACCATGAAGGGTCACCATTGTGCACTGAGGTTAGGCAGCTGGACAGCAGTTTCTAGCTCTCCCAAGGGAATGCCAGTTAGAAAGTTTTCACCCAGACACTATACCTAAGGACTCCAAAACTGGATCAGAGGCTGGACTCCATCTAGGCCCCAGAAGCTTAAAATAGCCAGGAACACTGGGACTCAAAAAATTGGATTTCCCCTCTCCTCGGTCCAGTGGTTGGCAAACAACGGAGCAGCTGACTTGCTCTGTGACACATGGTTCTTCAGTTTTTCCCAGGGTTCTACATTTGATCACACTGATATCATCATATGATGGCATGGTTTGACACATAGATTTCTGAGCTTGGAATTTAGGATTGTCACATTAGTCACAGAGGTAGCTAATTCAATGAGTTGTGCAGATGATTCCATAGAAGTGCTAGTAAACCTTTCTGCCAACTCATCATGTATTTTATATAGAATGAATACGGAATAATAAAAATATTTGAGAAGCATTTTAGAGGTTTTTAATGGTACTATTTTAAGTATTGACCCAACTGAATTTAATCTGTCTCTGTCTTGGAAATCAACATAAATATAATTACACAGGCCTTGGAAGAAAAATATATAAGTATATATCATATATAGATATAGAAAAGGTGTTATAAACCATGTTGTGGTCGCATCTTATTTTAAGATCTTCCTGGGTGAAGTGAGTCCTGTGTATCTTGCAGGACATTGGGAATTATAAAATTCTAAACCTCTGAGCACCTTCGATCACTATTTTTTTTATAAGACTTTTCTTCATTTCCTTCCAAACACAGATTTCTTCCTGCTCCTTTACATATAATACTGTCCCAAGACCCAGCAGGGCAATATTTAATCTTATGCCAATGACAAATACAAAGGCCCACCATGTCATGACTCTTCAGAGCCACTGCTGTAACTACTGCTTCTGTCTCTTGCACAGTCTTACACAGCTGCCTCCATTCCTCTTTAACAACATTTCTACTAGTAACACAACATATCCTCAGTCACTTCCCCTCTACTCACCATGCCACCTCCAGACAAACTTTCCTCACCCTGCCTTTTTGTTTCTGGTTGGAGAGTATTTTTAAAATGAAAATATTAAAAAAAAATGCCTAGGCAATGCTAAAAGGAAGCAGAAAAATAAGCGTCTTTGATTATGAATCCATGGAAGAGCATCTTATTGCAGACCCGTGAATACATGCTGGAGCCAGATCTAGCTCATATGCATTGGTGTAGCTCCACTGACGTCCATAGAACAATTCTGATCTGGAGGTTTGCTTACCATATTAACAGAGATAATTGGCCATATAGATACTGACACTCAAAACTATGGTTTTGTTGGCATTTTTCAGCCTTACATCCAACAACCACTGCGGCCTTCCATCTGCACAATCCTCTGGCAGTAAACGGGACATATAATGCCTTAAAGTTGATTTATGAGCATTAACAATGAAACACCCTGTTACTTTGGTTGAGCATGTATCTTTAAATGCACATGAGGAAGGGGGGATAGACGATACACACAGAAATAAGCACAGTAAAATATTTTATCTTTGCTATGAAAGAGATGATACCAGTGTCATATAAAAGTTGCTGATATGTTTAGACTGTCACCAAATTGATTTATGATTAAAGTGAGTGAACAGTTCAGCAGAATAAACCTGAACTTAATCCATGCAAAGGCATGAGCATTATCTGAACAGACACAACCTCATTTTTATTACCTGGGTTCAGATTTGAAGAGATGAGCAGTTTGCCCAGGCATATTTATAATTCAAGTGAAGTAAAAGAAACCAAAAATGTTTCCTCTTTATGGGCATTTTATGTATGATTAACAGAACAACCCAGTATGGGTCAAAGTCTAGCTGTTTTTGAGTTCAACACCCAATTGTGTGCAAATAAAAACCATCAAAAGAGCATTTTTGTCCACATACTCCAGTCAGCTGAGAGGACTATTTTATACAAGCTCAGTACAGTTGCCCATTCAGATTTTCCATGTCAAGAACTCAAGTAATCTGAATGAGCAGCATTTGTAGAGGCTGAGAGCAGAACAGGGGAATAATATTAAATTGTTGGCCCCGTGCCCTCTGAACTCTAAACTTCACTTCAGCATGCCCTTCAGTGGCTCATTACATGGACTGGGATGTATGTAAACACATAGCCTGAAGCTAAGATTTGGATCTACATCTGTATTTATTCAGCTGAAGAACCTGAAAAATGCAAGGCCTGGTAAGTATTTTTAAAGAGCGCTGAAAGAGATACATTAAGAGCACAGGAGGAATTCTCAAACACATTGGTAGTGATACTACGACTATTAGAAAATGTTTAACTGGAGTTATTTACAACTGAATAATCTATAAAAGTGACCGATACAAAAATGTGGGCCAGGGCTGGGTGTGGTTAGAGAAAGGAGCAGGACCAGTGAGAGTTGAGGAAGGAACCACATATTAATGAGATTGCAATTACTTAAACACAAAAAAGGTTGAAACAACTAAATTACTAACAACATCTCAAAGTAAATTCTGAACATTTCAATATTATCATCAATAATAATGTTTTCTATAAAAAAATACAAAATAGAAAATAGGCCCACTTCAAACACTTTGAAATGGAAACAGTTTCAAAATTTCAATTCTTCTAATTAAAATAGGTTTCATTTTCCAACCAGACCCTCGGCTTAATCCTATATTAATTGCAGTTAATAGCAAAGCTCCCATTGACTTTAATAGTACTAGACCAAAGCTTATATACCTAAATCTCGAAATATAGTGTTCATGGTATTAAGTCTCTTTAGAATAAATTATTAATTACACTGAACTGTGTTCGATTTTCTGATGTGATTATTTGTTTGCAGATAGTAGCCAGGCACCTTGATCAGGATCAGAACCCCGTTTTTAGGTATTGTACAAATAGATATACAACGAGTTTACAAACTAACTGGAAACAAGAGACAAGTGATTAAAACAAATAAGATGAAAGGGATGAAAATGATACATGATCGCATGGTTACAAAGATTTGTGCGCACCTTGGAGAGTCCAGATAACTTTTTCTTTACCCTTTTATAGATAACAACATCAGGTAACTCTAATTGCTGCTTAGCCTAGACATCATTGGTTGGTTGATTTTTCCTTCATGTCACAACAGATCTTGATCCAAACTAAAGTCTTCAGTAAAAGTCAAAAGGACATAACACAATCTACTGTGGTTTAGAAAAATATTTCAGAATGACAGGTTTCAATAGACCAGTCTCATTCATAAGAATTTCTCTATCCTTACAACACAGACAATTTCCAAAGGTATCGCTGAAACAAGTAAGCTACATTACTCCCTATAACTAGGTACTATACAAACATATGCATACTTATAAAATAATTTTCTGATTTGATTCTATAATTAACAGACATACATAAAGATAACACATCTAAGCATATCAAATGAATTCAAATAACCAGGAGAAGTTAAATTAACATGCAGAAATTATGCAGGAATATCTGAATTCATTTAAAATGTTATTAATGAAGTATGAATGATAATTATGTTAGGACACTAATGGCACTAAACAGAGATAATTATGCATAAAAGAGCAAAATGCTTGGAAATTTTAAATGAATGAAAAAATGATTAAAGATAACAATCAAACCCAGTGAGAGTCTGTGGCCTCAATCCAGCAAATCACTTAAGCATATGTGTAGTCTCATTGAAGTCAATAGGATTACTCATGTGCCTAAAGTTAAGCATATGCTTAAATACTTTGCTAGACAAGGGCAATGAATCATAGGTAACTAAACACAACAAATTTATCTTGAGATGAATTATATACATAGCTAATACTTAGAGGATCATTGAATGGCAAAAGAAAGGGTACTCAAACCCACTAGCAAAATATTAGATACTTAGGTAGAGGTTTCTATCATTAAATCTCCTACTATCGTTTTCATTTTTGTTTTTGAAGACACTCTAAAATAACTGCAGTCATAAAGCTAATAGTGTTCAGTACTCCTGTCTTATTAATTCGGGGGAGGGAGGAATGTAAATTGTTTGGGAGTACATAACAAAAATAGCAGACATTGGTGCAGCATACTGTAAATGGTAGTTTCAAAGCAACAACAAAATGGATTATCTTTAAGCAGTTCTATCCCACTGTGCTATTATATCAGTCTATTCCCATCTGTTATGTACTGATGGAGAATTTGTGGGATGTAATGCTACTATTTGGTTCACAATGTCCAAAAAAGTTCCATTTTGTTTGTATTTTAAATGCACTCTGAAGTAGTTGGGCACATTTCCCCTTTAGTTTTTGTCTTTAATGTATTTACCAACAGTGTACCTTTACAGCTAAATTATCCCTAACAGTTCTCTAATGGAAAATAATTCAATTTGCAAGCTATTACTCTCTTTATTAAATCAGCTTAACTATGCAGATTACACTCAACAGCCATTCTTGCACAGTAGGAAAAGATAACTTTAAACAATCACATTTCCATATTTATTCTTAATGAGAAATTCATGTAAATATGCACCACAGCCCTGATCATTATGTGCATTCCACAGGAACAGCAGATTTAGATTTTACAATGTCCCAGTTTAGAATTACTTGTGCTGTCCATATTTTTAAATAGTGTCACAAATTCAGATTAAAAAAAATAATTGCAAAATTAGGTTGTGAATTTAAAGTGTCCTTCTCCACTTTCTGACTGGGAATTGCTCAATCTCCACTCGTGTATATGTGATATGAGAGTAGTGACTGAGAAACTTCCAAGAAAATAGAAAAAGAGAATGCTTACCTACCTACCTACTGCCCCATCATGAGATCTTGGTATGGCCAAAATCTGCTTATGGACCAGATCTCCGGTACATTACAGTGGAAATTATTAAAAATGTATTACATGTATTACTGTTTCCACTGAATCTAGCAGTAGTCATCATTTTAAACACAGGGAATCTGAAAGCTTTAATAGCTGTACAAAGAGAATTAAGTTTAAGGGCAACCATTACACCAGCACTCGTCTTCTGCTCTAACTTTTTAAAGCACTATGGACCTCCAAAATAGCGCTCAAGTTTTTGTTTTTAAGGTAGCATGTCTAGCATATAGAATATAGTATTTTAATGTTTAATGTATAATTCTATACATACAAAGCTCCAATACAAGAGTGATTAATTTGCACACAATTAAAAAAGGAACAAACTGTCTATCACCATACACATTAGACTCAGACAGACAACCAGTGAAGACATACTAGCTCAGTTTATCTTTTTCATAATTGGTTACAATGTATTCAGTACTCTAATATGTTCAGGTTCTTGTTCAGTCTCTGGAAACCAGAAATTATTCAGCATATTTACCTTCACACTATGCTTTCTTCAAAGTGCTTTCACCGTACTAGGGGCCTACAAAGTTGCTGTAGGGAGAAGATGGATCATTATTTTCCTTGTTTTAGGGCTCAAAGCAAAACCCATTTTTTTCCGGGCTGTAACAGACTTCAAACTGCCTCCTAACAATTTGCTTCTTTTTTCAGCCCACTTCCCCATTCTATAATTTCCAACACCAAAATATACAGAAAAGTATCCTGTGGCACTAGGGGGCCATTCCTGACGAGTACCTAGCCCAACCTTTATCACTGACATAATATTGTGAAGTTTCACAAGAAAGATTACTATTTTGGTGCTTTCCAGAAAGACACATCAGCAATGAACATCTTCATAGATGTATCCTCCTGTCAGTGTGAAAAGTCCACCAGGGAGCAATCTACTTATTTGCAACAAAAGTTTACATAAGAAGGAAAAGCTGCATGCACTATTTAGATCCAGTTATTTGTGAGGGAAACTTCATCAACCTATTAATTTTTCAAAGTAATATGGACCATATGAAATTTGATCCATTTCTCAATTATAATTTTTTGTTAATCAACTGTTCTGTGTGCATCATTTAAAGATGATTGATAGGCCTGAGGATAGAAGTCATCTCTTTATTCATAAGCCATACACAGCACGGGCAGGAGCAATTCAAGCATCCACAAACTGTACAATCAATGTTCCTGCGCTACAACCCTGAAGGATTTAACATCAGAGTGGGAGTGGAAGGTAGCAGTGAATTGAATCACTACCCCCTAACTCTGGTGAAGTTCAGATCCAGGTGTAATTTTTGGACCAATCTCTTGTGAAAGAATAGATATATTTTTTAGACTCATAGACTCATAGACTTTAAGGTCAAAAGGGACCATTATGATCATCTAGTCTGACCTCCTGCAATGCAGGCCACAGAATTTTACCCACCCATTCCTACAGTATACCTCACCTATATCTGAACTATTGAAGTCCTCAAATCTTGGTCAATGAAACCTGTTGTCTCTCTAGTGAAACTCGTCACAAGGTTGTTTGTTGTTGTTGTTTAGTTAAAATCAATTGTACTTTTAATTTTGTAATTTATCCATACATATGAGATGGACTGGATGGGGAGCACTGAATGAGAAAATTGGCTAATTCCTAGAGGTGATCAAGTTGGTAGTTACTATTCCTATGACCTAATTCCAGAAAATGTTATTTTTACCTCTGAATAAAACAATTTCTGATGTCCAGTTTTATTTGTAATCAACAGCTTTTTATAACACTGGCTGCGATGTTTGTCTATACAGCCAATATTTAACTGATTACTCTGCAAAGCTCTCTGGGATATTCCAGGGATGAATGGCACTATATCAATCTTCTTTTATACAGTATGGTATCATCTTGTACTGTACAGTATGTTCCATGTATACCACAGCAACCAAGCAATTTATAGAAAAATACGTAGCTCCAACATATTAAATGTAATATGTTGTTGCCACTCTCAACCTCAGCAACAAAGCATTCTTAATCTTTATTTAATCCCTTTAGCCCTGAACACACCAGTCATGGTTGAGCAGGTTTTTGATTTTTAAAAAAGCACAGCACAAAGGGCTGCTTTCATAATTTTAGCTGGTTTTCATAATGTTCTAAACATACAAAATTTACTGTAGATTTTAATATTTATTTCTACAGAAATTTCAGAAAAAATATTTACAGTGAATAAACTTCTCAAATAAAATACAGTAGTCCTGTTAATTGGAGTAATACCTTTAACTGAGATTGGTTGTTAGTATTGCCTTTAATTGATTTAATTAGTACATAAATAAAGCATATTCCAATGAAATGGTTATTTCATATAAACAAATGCAAATATAGCCGTATAAAATGGTTAGCTACTGTAACTCAGATATAAACTCTGCTGGTTCAGCAGGTGTGAAATTCCAGTTTAAGTACATGCTACTGTAATTTCACAGTTGAATCGTAGAGTTGCCACAGAGTCCCCATTGAGTAAATTTCACATTTGCATGCATTCAAGGTCATTACTGAAGGTGATCAAAATGAGACTCGACACCTCCATTTATTTATTGTCAGGGAGTGGGTTTGAAATTTCCACTGGCTGTAATCATGCTGATTCCTCGTCCAAGTCAAGGTTATTGCAATCTTGTCTTGACTTGTCAAAGAAGAAATTCTACTCCTAACGCGCCATCTTTCAATAATTCTCATCTTTGATCAGATTTCAAGCTTAGTAATTCTGACACAGATACTGAATTTATACTGAGCAAACAGCGTGCATACAGCTTCATCAATTCAGATTATTTCCTCTCATCAGATCAAAATGTCTGTTTTCTTTCCATTACTGAGTTCATAAGCACCTTATTCAAAGATGTAGGTTCTATATAATAAAAACAACAAAATAAGAGTATTTAGCACTATAGCATAAGTATTTAGCACTTAAATAAGTAGTTGAGTTTCTACATCCAGCTACAAAAGGCAGAATATATAAAAGAATTATTACAAGGTGCTATTTTGAATGGTGGCTGTACTTTATTCTGAACAGGAATAAGGAAGAGTTAAAATACTCAGGGAGCACTTTTCAGAATCCCATCCTTGAATTCCATTTCCAGACATACAATTATGGTCAACAACAATAGGAGAGAAAACATTTTAATCTATTCTGAGATCATGCAACAAAACAGTAAATTCAACTCTGTACTTGACCAACAGGTAATAAAATATGAAAACTTAACTGAGGATCTCAATGATAATTATGTATTATGTCCGTTATATAGATGGGGAAAGAAATACACAGAGAAATTACAAAACTTGCCAAAGGTCATATAGTGAACCAGTGAGAAAGTCAGAGACAAAACTCACATCTTTTGGCTGCAATGTTCTTACTCTAATCACTAGACAATTCTATCTTCCAGACATTTATTCATCTCCAGACATGGAATAAGAACATAAGAACAGCCATACTGGGTCAGACCAATCGTCCATCTAGCTCAATATCCTGTCTTCTGACAGTGGACAATGCCAGAAGCTTCAGAAGAAAATAATAGAATAGCTAATCATCAAGTGATCCAGCTCTGGTAACCCATTGTCAGCTTCTGGCAACAGAGACTAGGGATACCTCAGAGCAAGGGTGGCCAATCTGTAGCTCCAGAGCCACATGTGGCTCTCCAGAAGTTAATATGTGGCACCTTGTATAGGCACCGAGTCTGGGGCTGGAGCTACAGCTGCCAAGTTCCCAGTGTGCTGGGGGTGTTCACTGCTCAACCCCTGGCTCTGCCATAGGCCCTGCCCCCACTTCACCCCCCTCTTGCTTGCTCCCTGAGCATGCCATGCCCTCGATCCTTCCCCTCCCTCTCCGAGCCACCTGCACACTACAAAACAGCTGATTGAGAGGTGCAGCGTGAGAGGGGGAGGCATTGATTGGTGGGACTGCTGGTGGGTGGGAGACACAGGGAGGGGGGTGACAACTATTGTGGGGGCTGCTGATGTATCATTGTGGCTCTTGGCAATGTACATTGGTAAATTCTGGCTCCTTCTCAGGTTCAGGTTGGCCACCCATGCCTCAGAGCATGGTTTTGCATTCCAGTCCATCCTGGCTAATGGCCATTGATGGATCTATCCTTCATGAATTTATCTTTTTGAACTGTTATAGTCTTGACCTTCACATCATCCTCTGGCAAAGAATTCCACAGGTTGACTGTGTTTTGTGTGAAGAAATATTTCCTTGCATTTGTTTTAAACCTGTTGCCTATTAATTTCATTTGGTGACTCCTAATTCTTGTGTTATGAGAAGAAGTAGTACTTCCTTATTTACTTTCTTCACACCAGTCTGATTTTATAGACTTCTATCATATCTCTACCCTGAGTCTTCCCTTTTGAAGTTGAAAAGTCCCAGTTTTATTAATCTCTCCTCATGTAGAAGTTGTTCCATACTCCTAATAATTTTTGTTGCCCTTTCTGTACCTTTTCCAATTCCAGGATATGTCTTCTGAGATGGGGTAACCAGATCTACATGCAGTATTCAAGTAGTGGGCATACCATGATTTATATTGAGGCAATATGATATTTTCTGTCTTATCCCTTTCCTAATGATTCACAACATTCTGTTAGGTTTTTTTTTTTATTGCTGCTGTGCATTGAAGGGTGTTTTCAGAGAACTAGCCACAATGAGTCCAAGATCTCTTTCTTGAGTGGTATCAGATAATTTAGACTCCCTCATTTTATATCCATAGTTGGGATTATGAATTTTATCGGCCATTTTGTTGCCCAGTCCCCAGTTTTGAGAGATCCTTTAGTAGCATTTTGCAGCCTACCTGGGAGTTAACTATCTTGAGCAATTTTTCTAGGTCCTGATCCAGCATCACTGAAGTCAATGAGTTTTTCCATTAACTTCAAGGGGAACAGGGTTTGACCATGTAGCAGAAACAGGGCCTACAAATTTACCCTAATTCTGTGTAAGATGCATAAAATACAATGACCAAGTGTCATGAGTGTAAAGTGCCTTGGAGTTGCTGTTTTACCTGTTAGGGGTTAACTGAACAGGAGAGAAGGGTGACGTCAGAGTAGCAGACCTGAAGACAAAACCAGGAAGTTAGTTAGTTCGGCCCGAGGCTTTTGGGCTGACTCCACCTTGTTCCAGCTATGGAACTCGTCTTCTCCTTTTTCTTCATATATTCATAAGTTAGAGGAACTGTAAGTAGAATTGTACCTGTATAAGCTTTGCATCTGATCTCTGGTGTCCTTGGACTGTAAGTTTAGCAGAGAGAGCGGAATCCCCGGGGAGGGGCTGGTTTATGCAAGAAAAATCGGAATAGAAAGCTTTATATCTGTGAAGTTGTATTAGTTGTAAGTTTTCTCTTTTCTTTATTAAACCTTTTTTTTGTTATAAAAAGTGTTTGGTTATTCCCTTAAAATTGTCCTAGCCTTGGATTTGGCAGGCTCACAGCTCGTGAGCCAGTGTGCTGCGTCTCTCTCTCTCTGCTTTCAGGCTGGAAAGGGAGGGGGGAGCAGTGTCTGAGTGTTCCGATCTCTCAGGGAGAGGGATAGGGAGTTTGGGGTGTTCATGTGCCCCCTACAGGGTCTTGGAGATTCACATGAATGGTGGCAGCGTGGTCCCCATTTCCCAACTGGTAGAGTGTGGGTTTTGGGGAGGAAAAGATTTAACTTAGGCTGGGAAATTAGCTTAAAGTTATCTGGTCAAGCAGAAGAGACCCCCCTCTGTTACCCTAGCGTTTAGAGTGGGGGGAGGTTATTCTCTTCACACCAAGTAACAATACTATTAATTGGTTTCATTATCATGTAGAGCTGTCCAGAAAATCGAATTTCTATCCTGTGGGATATACTAATATTTTTTTAAAAAATCATCCTGAATCAGGACAATAAGTGAATCTCAAAATATTCCACAGAATTCTGAAATATTTTGATGTTAACACTGAAAGTATTTTATTTCAAGATTATTGAAATAAAATATAAAATTAGAAAAGTAACATTCAATTGAAAAATCAAAATGAATTGATTCAACACTTTCCCATCCAATTTAATCAAAAAGTACATGATCCCACAAAACATTTAGATTTCAACTGAACAGACTTTGACTGGAAACCCTCCTGTCATTCTGATCAACTCTAGGATAAGAAAATGAAAATATTTTTTAAAGGATCAAACATTGGATTTTCAGTGTTGTTTTCTCTAGTAGGTATTAAGGAACCATTTAACTTCAAAAGACTTTTTTGCTTTTCCTATGTAACATTATTTTTCCAGGGTTATACAAATGGTGACAGCATGACAAATGACACAGACATAAAGGTCTGTTAAATTTCATCTTTGATAAGCAATCTTGGGCTTTAGCATTTTGCATCTATAAAGTTTAATAGATTTGTGAGTGCTTCATTCAAGTGTCCAATCAATGGTTGATTCGCTGTCATTCACCTATTGTGTAATAATGAATTTGAATAGGGAATGCTGTCAGAAATTTATGGGACTTTTATTAATATGAACACAGAGCTAATGCTTTTCAGTATCAGCTTGAAATAAAAAACTTGCATGATAGACTACTTTGTAATTATTATTCAAGAAAACATTTTTGCTTTTAAAAAAATAATGTTGTATTTATAAATTATACATCTTTAATTCTTTCATGATTATGTATCTCTGGTCTAAATTAGTTTCTTGATAAAGATCAGGTGTGTTTAAAATTAAATCCCCCCTCTGAAAATTTAGCAAACTATCATAATATCATTCATAGAGTGAGTATTAGCTCCACTTATGCATCTGACAAAGTGGGTATTCACCCACAAAAGCTTATGCTCCAATACGTCTGTTAGTCTATAAGGTGCCACAGGAATCTGTCACTTTTGCAGATCCAGACTAACACAGCTACCTCTCTGATACAGGACACCATAGTATTCAAGGTTCCCTTACCTGCAATATACATCCATATCATTATTATATTTAATAATATATCCATTTAAATAGGTGAAGCCCAAGATTTTCAGACGTGACTAGTGATTGGGTGCACAACGTGAGACATTAACAGAGGCCCTGCTTTTTAAAAAGCACTGAGCACCAGCCCACCAAAATATCTCTGTCTGTGATGGGTCTTGAGTTAAGCACGCTAAAAGTAAGGAATTCAAAATCACTAGTTAATTGTGAGTACCTTGGGTGAAATCTTTATTCAGCTAGTATGCTATGATTATATTGTAAACACTTTGTTTTTAATACATTTCACTTTAAAATTACCCAATACTAGGGGGCAAAATTTACAAAAGTAAGGCTCCTAAATCCTTGTTTAGACACCTATATAAGTAGCCAAATCTTTAAAAGTGCTGAACATGTATAGCTCTCACTGACTTCAATGGACTTTTTATTAGGGCCTCACTAGACATCCTTCCAGTAAACAAACAACATGCTATTGAGGTTATTTCATTGCACAGGAGTTCATGCATGGTACAAAGTAACTACAGTTGAGAATGTTTGCCTGTGAGAATGAGCCATAAAAAATAAGGCGAGTCACATCTACAGCTGGTGTAAAATGTGCATAGATCCATTGGTATCAATGAAGGATTTACACCAGCTTTGGACCTGAACCCAAAAAGAATTTAAAAAAGAGAGAGTTTCAAAAAAGAGCATTAAAAAAATTATACATTGGTAGATTTTAGCTACTGTCCTTTTCGAAATGGGTTGCTCATAACTATAAATTAACTTTCCAAGTCCTGATAACCCATTTTCTCAGACAATAATTAATTTATATTCCTTCCTCCCTGATTTTATGAGTGCTCTTTCCATCTTTCAGGTAGGTGAGAAATAAATCCAAGACACATTGACATTGAATGATTTGATGTTTGAATAAATTTCTTCTTAATGTAAAATTGAAAGTTGGATGCTGACATCTTACTTACCTGTTGCAATGAGGTCTCTTTATCTTTACTTTATTATTTATTTTAGTCCAGAGTTACAAGCTTAATTTTTAGAAGCTGAAGTACAATATTTAGAAATCTGCCAAATGCTAGCAAGTCTTTAAAAACAGAGGTCAGCAACCTTTCAAAAGTGGTGTGCCAAATCTTCATTTATTCATTCTAATATGAGGTTTTCCGTGTCAGTAATACATTTTAATATTTTTAGAAGGTCTCTTTCTATAAGTCTATAGTATATAATTAAACTATTGTTGTATGTAAAGTAAATAGCTTTTTAAAATGTTTAAGAAGCTTCATTTAAAAATAAATTAAAAAGCAGAGCCCTCCTCCCCCCAGACCAGTGGCCAGCATCTGGGCAGTGTGAGTGCCACTGAAAATCAGCTCATGTGCCGCCTTTGGCATGCATGCCATACGTTGCCTACCCATGCTTTGAAATATAGGGATTTATAGGACTACTAAGGTAGAAAAGCTTTTGTGTCTTTCTTACTCCTCATTTAGAGCATACAAAAATAAATTCCACCTGTCATAGATGTCAAGTAAGCAAATTGCATCTTTAAGAGCTGATTTATTGAATTCTATATTGGTTAATGCTTGCTTCTCTAAAAATGTATAGTGCAACTATTTACCTCCATAAACTTACCATTTTATACCTATTCTGAAACTACTGCTGGATCTTAAAAACTTCCTCACTTCAGTATTTATCTATGCAATGCCTCAAAGTGTGACAGGAGCAACAGTGAGATAGTAAGACAGGTTCTGTCATAGGGCATGGTTAGACTGGCGCTTTGCAGCATAAAAACCCTCCAGTAGCACAATAATTTTCCTAGCGTACACACTTCAAAGGGACATTTTGCGAAATGACTCACTGTTTAAAGCGCAAGTATTAAACCTCCTTTCCGAGAGTGATAAGCCTTTTTGTGCTAGCGCTATAGTGCAAGGGTGGGAATGTGGACACCCATGGGATCTCTTGCATGCCTCCGAGCCATGTAAAGCCATCAGCAAGCTATTTAAGGCCATCAGCAAGCCATTAAAGACAATCAACATGCCATGTAAGGCAAATGACGTGAGGTGTTGTTTTATAAAAGCGGAAGTAGCTTTGCAGTTTCTCTCTAACAACTCACACAGCAAATAACCAGTGAAAATGCTTGCGGACAGAGCTGTGTGTCTGAAATAGACAGCCTGTCAGTTTTCGCTAACGAAAACTCACTGACAGCCAGATCTCGTCTCCCTGTGAACAACTTCCCGGTTCCCCCTCACCCCCCTCCTTAGCAAAGCAAGTTGCACCCAACTGAATGCTGGGATACCTGCCCTATCCCGCTACTGTGACTGCCGCCAGAAGTGCTACAAATGTATCCATTCTTTAGCGCTACAAGGTTTCAATCTGCACAGGCCATACCTATTGCGCTACATTGGGAAGCGCTACAAATAAACGCGCTATAATCTATAGTCTAACCACACCCATAAGGAGCTTCCAGTCTATGGCCCCAATCTTGTAACTGGATCTGTGTGGCCAGATCCTTGTACCCAATTTGAGCTTCATTGATGTCATAGGCCCCCTGTGGTGCTGTATGGGTTCTTATACTGACTTGACTGCAGGATTAGGGTTGAAATAGCCAATATAAAGAGTACACATACAATATACAGCACACAAGGAAAGTGAATGCCTGTCCAAGTAGTACTTGAGTATGCCACACATGTTTCAATGTGTTTATCCTTACAACGCCCACGTGAAATAGGGGAGTGCTATTATCCCCTTTTTGAAGAACTAAAGTTGGGACTTGCCCAGGGTCACACACAAACTCTGTGATGCAGCAAGGACTTGAAGGCAAAGCCCTCACCACCAGATGATCTTTTCTACCATAGCCATGGTTAGTTATACAGCTACTAGCTGTTTGTGCAAAAATTCTTTACATAATTTACATTAATTCCAAAACATTTACTTTTTCATTCATAAGTGCTTGATGTGATTTTTTATTTTTAAGAGGGGAAGGGGAGAAGACACCAGGAAATCTATAATAAAGGATTCTAATTAGAATTTTTTTTTATTATGAACAAATACAAGGTTAACTCCTTGAACAAACCGGCAGCAGTTATGATAACCATTTAAAAACTTGGCATGTCTTTGTTGATGGGGGGAAATGTAGAATTCAGTGGAAATCTACTTGTTCATGCTTGATAGCCATTGGCTATTAATTAACTCCACTGAAAATGTGAGAAATGAGAAATAAGGGCCTGATCCAAAATCCACTAAAATTAATGGAAAAACTCCCACTGATTTCATTCTGCTGAAACATGTAAGACACACATTATTATATTAACTGCCTTTCACTTGTCAAATTCAATATGTAGCAGTATTCATCTTTATATCATCAAAGATAAAATTTGTTTGAAGAAAGTGTCAGTGATCTTATATAGACATTATCTTGTTTATTATTTGTTAAGAAATGGTAAAAATATTTAGCAAGATCCTTATTCAGATCTATTTTGGAGCAATTATATGAGAAGCTTAATGTACGTAAAAGACTAAATGGGTATTATTTAATTTTCTGTGATTATTTTAGATGGATGTTAGGTTAAATTCCAACTCATTTACTTAACAAGAGTAAGTTAATTCAGAAAGTGAAACTGAAATATGGTCAAAGCATGTTTTAATAGGCTCATTAGGGCTGACATTTAAAAATCTTAAGTAAAAATGATCTCCTTCTCCAAGAATGAGTATTGTGTATTCCTTAAAAGTGCAGCAAAATAGAAAATTTAAAAATCACAAGAAATGTATTGTGTAACCTACCACACTGTCTTCAAATATATAATGCTGTTTAATTTCTGAAACGGCTTTTTCAGACTTATTCCCCTTAATACCCATCTCTTACTCTTTGAAAAAAAGACCTAACTCTTCTATTCATGTTATTATACTGGGATCATCGTTGTTATATCTGAGCTCCTTGCAATAGTCCATTAAGCAATGCAACTAACATCAGCCATGTGTTGTTTGTTCTCTCATCCCCTTCCCAGAAGAAGAGCTGTTATGTAAAGCCTCCACTTAAATGCAATTGTAAGATCTGTAACTTGTATCATTAAGTTCTGCATCCTTTTTTGCAGACTTTGTAACTTCAGTTACTGTTAGTATAGCCGAGCGGTTCTCAAACTTTTGAGAACCGCAACCCTTTTTTCTCTTCCTAGGCGGCGCGGCGAACCCTTGTATGTCTGCCGAAAAGCCGCCAAATTGATTAGTTCCACATTCGGCGGCTATTTTTGGCGGACATGCCGAGTGCTTCTGAGAGCGCTGAGTATGTCCACCAAAAAGCTGCCGAATGTGGAACTAATCAATTTGGTGGCTTTTCAACAGCGGCAGGAGCTTGCAACCCCCCCTGGGAGCGCTCGGTGACCCCCCGGGGGGTCGCAACCCCCAGTTTGAGAAACCCCAGTATAGCCTGTTAAGTTTTGTAACCTTTGCAAGCTCTGTAACCTTTTCAAGTTACCACTTGTATGAACTGCCAATCTTTGTAATACTCCATCACATCAGAGGGAGCGTGAATGAGGGAGTGTGTGTGGAAGATAAGGGAGTGGGAACAAGAAAGTATGTGGGACTGGGCGGAGAGGAACTGCAAGGAAGAAGAGCCCAGAGACAGGTGTGCTTGATATAATCCGTCCTGAGAAGGCAATCACGGAGGGCTGTAAAGAAAAGAGGCATGAAAGGAACAGGGACTGGGGAGGCTTCTCAGTGACGGACACAGAAGGAAACACCCAGTGTACATGACAGGAGCTGCCCAGTTCTAAAAGGAAGCATCCCCACACACAAGAGGCTGCTGCTCCTTGACCCGCTCATCTGCCTGGATCCATGACCGCAGGCAAACACACCAGATCTACCATGATTCAGCTTCTCTGCTCCCCAGGCTGTCTCTGGTAGCTCTCCACCTGTGTAAGTGTGTGGGTGCATGGGGATATGAATGCGGTGAATGTGTATGTGTGTATGAATAAGCTCCTTCCCTTTTCTGTCTGACCTAACAGTGGCATTGTAATAAAACTAATATTAGTATGACCCCGGGTTGGTTTTTAGGGGAACAGAGGTAACAAGAGCATGCAATGGAGTTCTGTTTTGATAGGGCTTTTTGTTGTTCTGCTTTTGTTTTTTGAGGCAAGAGAGGTTCCTATACACATCTTTTAACTTTGAATTTACACAAAACTTCTATCCCAAATTGCAAGGCCCCAATTTTTGCCTCCTGGAACAACCTAACCTACCGAGTCCCATACAAAACCCAGTTTTCAAATATGAGCACTTTAGAATGATATCAATGCTAAAAAAAAAGAGACACAAATCAGACATTTACAAATTCCGAAACGCTGTTTTAACAAGATTAAATACATTAGACCACTGAAGAGGCGCTATGGTCACCCTATTTCCCAAAGTAAAAATGGGACACTGTGTGGGGCTGGCCTGAGATGCCTGGCTTTGTAGCTTGCTTAAGCCCACTGCACTGGGCTGGCCACCTAAACCTGCCACACCTGCACCTCACATCGCCACTCACCCCACAAAATTCCTCCATGCTTCAGGGGAGCGTAAACCACTTTTTTGGGAAAACTGGGCATTTGTTCCATTTGCTCTTGCCAGCGGATGATCAGTTTAGCATTGTGACTTTGGGGCCCAATTTTGGTCTTACTCGAGTCACAAAAATCAATATGAGTCTTTCCAATGCGATAAATATTTGGCTTATAAATATCTTGAATATGCATATACATGAAATATAGTGGAAAATGTTGAAAAATGAAGAAATTGGCAAGTGTAAATTTAGATCCATAGTAAAGCAATGAAACTGCTACAGTCGGATATACACAATAGCATATAATACCATAGTAACCACTAAATTCTGAAAAACTGCTATTCAGCTACAGTAAACCAGTATGAGAGGTGGGGGAGAGGGGAGAGAAAGGTGACTCCTGGAGATGCTAGGTTATATTTTGCAGCTGAGGAAAAAACTTATGCCTGTATGATTAGGATTAATGTCCTCTAGGTGAAAAGTGCCCTTAGTTTTTATCTCCCCGGCATCAGAAGCTCTACACATGTGTCTCATACAGATAAAGACACCAATTCATCTTTATCACTTTTGTATTTTCCGCTTGTTTTAACAGGTTTGGTGTAACAGAAATAAACTAATATTTATATATCATCATCCTATTGGTTTTAACTAACAATTTAAAAAACTTTTAGCCTGCTGCCTTGTTAATCTTTTAATTCTTACAGTAAATAAAAAATTCTGTATAATCAAATATGTGAAGATATTTTTCTATCTCTGTAGATAAATCTATAAAAATGTGAAATGGTTATATAGCTTCCTGTGACAAAGCGTAAGGATTTCATACGCGAGTCACTGTAAAAATATCCAACTAATATTTTTAGGTTTACAATAGTTTTTTCCTCTCTTTTTATATAAACATGCATATATGCACACACACACACACGCATACGTGGTGTAAACTGCTGTAAAGTGTGTAGCCCTCTGAGGTTGAGTGATGGAGGCAGAAAAAACATCCTAGGAAAGTTCCTAACCCTAAGAAGAATGGTATAAGTGGAGAGATTTCCATTTTTTTAAGTTTGTGATATGCTGGGGTTTGGACAGATAATTACAGACATACAGAATAATATGTGTCACCTTTCAAATTCTATTCTTAAATGCATTGTATTAACATTACCATCTCTCACTAATGATTGGGAGTTACCAACTACAACATCTCTGTACCACTTTTATAAAACTGTAAGAAATAAAAGAAATAGTTCAAAAAAAGATTTAGGAGCCTAACATGAATCCTATGATTTCCCAATTTTCAAATGTACTGAGCACTCAACAACTCCCACAAATGGGAGTTGTACTTAAAACAAACAAACAAAACAAAAAAACTGTTAATTTATTTTGGTGCCTTACTAGCAGTATAAAATCCTAACTTTAAAGCTAAGATTTTCAAGAATGCCTGATAATTTTGAGCCTCTGGTAAATCAATTTAATATTTGAAAAAAGGAATAAAACAAGTAACAGGTGATCTGCCAGCTCTCTGAAGACTAGCAGCAAATGCTTAATGGACCAGCAGTTTTAGAACCATTGTTATAAATAAAACAAGGAAGACTTTGTAGCACCTTAGAGACTAACCAGTTTAGTTCAGCATAAGCTTTCGTGGGCTATAACTCACTTCATCGGATGCATCCGATACATCTTACTTCTGTTCCATTCTATGCATCCGATGAAGTGAGTTATAGCCCACAAAAGCTTATACTGAACTAAACTGGTTAGTCTCTAAGGTGCTACAAAGTCTTCCTCATTTTATTTACGGATACAGACTAACACGGCTGCTAATCTTAAACCTTTTGTCATAAATGGTCTGCTATGTCTAAGAACTTGGCAGATGCTAGTTTCAAATATTGTACATAATTTAACACCAGAAACAAAAATTCTAGATATTAGCATAAAACCAAGTTGTTTTCATTTTAAAAACAGATATTTCTCTTAAATTGAGAAAAATAGCAGATTTTTTTCCTTCCCCATTTGTGGCAGAAGATTTAATCTATCCTACCCATAGTTTTGGCCTAGTGTCTATTTTCCGTTGTTGTCGGGTTTTTTTTTTCAAGAAAAGGAAATCCTCATAATTTACATATGAAATTCCGGGGAGGTGTGAAGGTACGTTAACACAACACAATGAAAAGCAAAATTATCTACAATTACATTAGACTAATTCCATGTGAGTAGAGCTATGAATCTTGTTTACATTGCTGATATAAGCAAGTAAATAAACCTAACCCAGAGAAGGCAAATGCACATGTTCCTGTGCAAGCTTGTCTCTATAAAATTTTACAGAAGAAACACAACACTTTTTAGGTACATCAGTTAAATACATAAAATGAAATAGCATTGTCAGACTTAATGAGCCAAAGAATGATTGATACCAGGTGCAATCTGCCTCTATGTCAAGAATTTGGGATATTTATTCAATTGGAAACTAAGTGTTGTGTCAACAAGATCATACTTTTCCACCAAATGCCTTGCCAGATCCTTAAAAGGAGTTTTACTCAGTGTCAATCACTCCTTCTATTACTCCATCTGTATTTCCTTTTAAAGTAAGCTAACTGCAGCTGCAAAATATAGATGTTTATGACAACTTATGTGAATACTTTGAATAATGTCACCATGGAATGCAGTGTGTATGCAAATAAATATGTACACTATTATGAACACCTTCATGAAATGCTGATTGAAATATTTCCGTTAAAAAAATGATTGCCCCCTCCTTTGGTTTTGAAAGTTGTGAGACTTTCTACTTCTGCCCAATCACAACAGGCTAGATTGTCACAGACCTCATCCAGCTGCATAGGGGAGTAAGTGACCTCCCACCACTTTACTCCCCAGCTCAGGCAGTGACTCTGGCAACAGAGATGCAGAATTCAGGGGCTGCTCAAGCAATGCCTCCCAGGTAAAAACAAATGAGTGTGGGGAGCAAAGAGGATTCACCCTTGATTCACCATCTCCTGCTCCCACCCACCCACAGTAGTCAGTGTAACTAGCTAGGGGCATAGCAGGAATTCAACTGCTCCAAGAGAAAGTATTAAGTCATTTACTTCCTCTCCACTCCTGTAGAGCAAGGAAAGAACTTCTGAGGTTCAGGTATGGACTTCCTCCTATGCTGGGCACATTGTATCTTTCTAATCTAGCCTATAAACTCCTTTTTTTTTTCCTGGGACTGACTCAAAACTCACTGAAGTCAGTGTAATGATTCCCGCTGCCTTAAATGGCATTGGGTTCAGACTACATATGAGACTCTGGTTCAGTAAGGTAAAATGAAGAAACTTACTGTCTGAAGTAAAAAAAATATCCATATTATCTTGCCTTTAGGCAACATTTATTAGTTTTACACAGTCTAATATAGGTCTTGAAACCAGAAAATCTATTGACATTTGAGCTCTATTAAACCTTTGTGGTATTTAGTTTTAATGTCTGTTTTTGTCTCTACATAAATAGTTATTGGATAATTGAATAATAATTATTATTGGAGGATTTCTGGGGTTTTCTGCATTGTTATTTACTTCACTGTGATTATCTTTTTTACACTTGTTTGTTACCACCGAAGATTAAATTGAAAAAGCGTATTATTCTAAATTATATACTATGACCTTTCATAAAAACAAATAAAGAATAGGATAGCATCCATTTTGTTCCTGATAGTATTGGAAATCTTGGTTACTCTTCTTTGAATGTCAAAAAATAGTATATCTGTTGCCCACTCTGCAAATGCTAGCAACCTAAGTCCCAATTACATAGCTGTGAGAGGCTCAGGCAAAATAGGAACCAAACCTGAACTTTTTGAATTGTTTGGTTAACTAGTCACACTTCATCCCCCTTCTAATATTCTAATCAATACCCATTACTAGTGTCTTCCTTTTTCTGTCATATGGAAGATCAGCTCTAAGCATGGCCTCTTCACTGGGCCCTTTTATTATAATAAAAGACCCACTTAAAACCAGTGCCTCATTGTGGTAGGCACCCTTACGAAACAGTCCCAGGAATAAAGAACTTCCAATCTAAACCTGAAATCCTGCAAATGTTTATGCATGTACTTAACTTCAGCACCACAAGTTGTCCCCTTGACTTCAAGGAGCCTATTCATTGTAATAAGATTCAGCATATGTGTAAGCGTTTCCAAGACTTGGGTCTGTATAGACAAAACAGGAAAATCCACTAGTTCAGTGTCTTATGTAGTCTATGTATAGCTGTTTGCAGGAGCTAATCAATAGTTTGTTACTGTAATCATAACTTGTTCCCTTCCCCTCCTTCTATTTTTAAATTTAATACTTACCAGTCAACAATAATAATTCTAGTAAAACTTCTTTCAATTTAAATTAAACAAAAACAAAAAAGACAGTAATGAGACCCACATTATCAACATATAATTAGAAATGATAAACCCTTAAAATAAAGCAAAAGTACAAGATATATAAAATGATCAGATATAGAAAATTCTGTATCCAGAGGATAATATATATTTTAAATATGAAGTTGTTATTGCTTTACAAATATTTTAAATCTGTTATTTCATAGCTTTACTGAAGGTGTCCTTTATATTGAGGGAAAGGTGAGAAATGACTTGTACTTTCTAGGGTTATTCAACTTTTTTTTTTAATGTGGACAATATCCCTCGAAGGCCCCTCTATTACACTGTTCAGGAACAACAACAACAACAAAAAGCCACACAACACTAACAGACTCCTTCATGAAGAAACCTTCTGCCCAAGATGTTACCTATCCCTACCTCTACCATCCCTGAGGTCATATTCTTCTTTCTCTCTCAGCCTTCTTTTGTTGAGGCAGCTATAATCCAAGTCAGGTGGTACTGAATTAAGTCATAATTTGTGACCATTTTACAAAAATAAAATTAAAATAATAAAAGAAAATGTGTCTAGTTGATTAGTATAGAAAGCAATGGTTTCTATTAAACATCTGCAATATTGAAAATATTACCTATAACAGGGCAGGAAACTTTTCCCCTACCAAATAAAACAAACTAATACTGTTGTTGCTGGTCAATTCAATACCTAACAGGGTAGGCAATCTATGGCACACGTGCCAAATGCTGCAAGCTGATTTTCAGTGTCACTCACACTCCCCTGGTCCTGGCCACGAGTCTGGGGCGTTCTGCATTTTAATTTAATTTTAAATGTACTTCTTAAACATTTTAAAAACCTTATTTACTTAGATACAACAATAGTTTAGTTATATATTATAGACTTATAGAAAGAGATTTTCAAAAACATTAAAATGTATTACCTTAAAGTTAGAGTGAATAAATGAAGACTCTGCAAACCACTTCTGAAAGGTTGCTGACCCCTGCACTATAACATAGGAGAGGATCTTGTAGTATTTAGTATTATTTAGCAATAACTCATAGATTTGGGTAGTTCACACCTCGGTTAGCATTTGACATTTCACCACCTCTCAGATGAGGCAAAGAGTGTGCATTGAATTTAATTATTTCAATTGCAGTCCTCTACCTCACACCCATTACAAAAAACACCCAACACCATAAATATTCATTATTCATGTTATAACAGGTCCTCTGATGTACATATTCTCTATTCCCCAAGGCACATTGGGAAACACTACTTCCCAATGTTTCATATATATAGTCATTCTTAAACACTCCTGCACACCAAACTCAAAATATTTGAGAATACAATTTTTTTCAGTTATTAATTGGATGGCACCTGCCATTATATTTTCCCTGAGTAAACAGTCATGCTGATTTCCTGTCACATCAATAGCAGAAAGTTATTCAGACCAAGGAATAAGCACTAATGATTTAGAGCTTTCGATTATATCTTGATGATGTACAATAGGATTCATGCAGAACTAAATACCATATATACAGATAAGGTTAATTTTCGCAGTCCCTCCAGAATGGTCCATGATTACAGTGACTGCTATCCTGACCGAGATCTTTAAGCAGTAAGATATTTAGGCACCTATCACAGAAGATAGGCACCTAGTGGAACTTTCAAAATGTCTAAGCAGGTTAAGTGTCAAATCCCAACTGATTTTAAGCATTTAGGCTTAGCTTGTTTTTTTAATTCCAATCTGCATTTGTAGGTGCCTAAATACCTTTGAAAATCTGACTCTAAAGTAAATAATAAATAAATAAAACAAATAATAAGCAAGCGTTTTAGCTTACAGGTTGTTTGTTCACCCTTCTTTTCAGCTATTATTTATGTCACCTAAATTACACAGTATTGTTTATGCCCATTGATTGGATCATTCAAACTTCATAAATGGGATGACAGCACTTTTAAAACAAATAGTGGATAGATTGTGAACATAGGTATTCAATGAAGAGGAATATTTCCCTAAATTTGCATGACAACAACATCTGTTTGCATGAATAGTCATAGGAAAGAGAACAAAAAGCAACACAAATAAGACTCAGCACAGCTATTTGGAATTCTAATTCATTAGTGATAAAAATAGATGCATTTTGAAGGAGCATATCATCAAAAGTAACCATATTCTGATCTATAATCAAATATATTGTGGCTGAAAAATCAGAAAGAGACATTTCCTTTACTGTCAACAGCCATAGACCGGGGCCTGTGAGCAACCAACATATGCATCTCTCACTCAGGATATCCTTGAAAGCATGAAAAGAAGAACAGATTAAAAGAACTCCTTCCCCCCCCCCCCCCACAGTATGTGAGAGTAGCCACACTAGGTAGACTGAAGGATGTAGTGTCACACCAATTAATTTCACAGCATGAACAAAAGAAAGTGATTCATGGTAAATGAGTAGTAAGCCGCTATACGCTCAATTCACTCTGATGTACAAATAATATATACTGTGATAATCCCATATCTCAAAATGTAGTTGTTCACAGATATTACACTTGTTACCTATTTTTAATCAAAAAACCCTGGATTAGCTACTAATATATCATTAGCCTTTTGGTAAATTATATTCTTGTTCTGAAAAGACCATGTGTGACTACTGGCCATATTTTGATAGACTACTATTTTTACATCACAAAATATGTATGATCAATAGAAATGTTCAACTGATTCATTTTGACACTATCAAATGGGATGTTTATTTGCCTCCATGCACCGGACTATTAATAATAGGATGTAATTATCCAGTTTACACTCTTTGATCCAGATTGTAGCTTTAAACCAGGTCTAATTTGTGTGGGTTAAGCCAGGTTCATGAAGCAATGAGAGATCCAGAACTCCCAGAGGGACTTATGGTGGTATGCATATTAGAGCCGCAGCTCCAAAACCTTTGGGGAAAGTGTATTTGTGCTCTCTCCCTTTAGTGGCTTCTGCTCATTTCTTCCCAGATTGAGTTTGCCTTCCCATCCCCAATCACAAAATATTACCTTGTAGGGAGTGTGAGAACTGAGATTATGGCTGGTTCCAGCACATCTTGAACTCCACTTTCCTCCTATATGTATACTCCTGAAGGGTATTCATTGTGCAGTTTGCAAACTGCAATTGTAAGGCATACGTCATTCACACAGCAATGTATATTACTGCTACCTCAGTAATGTTTCTTATTTATACTAACACTTACATGTACCGAAATATTTACTTGCTGTAGTTTATATTTGATTCAGTCACTGGGAGCTATAAATTAACAGAGAAAGGAAGATTTTGTGACTAGGACACTTAACTGGGATTCAGAATGTCCAGATTCAGCTCTTGACTCAGAAACGGGCTTTCACTTTGAGCAAGCCACTTAATCTCTCTGTGTCTCAGCTCCTCTCCTGTAAAAATGGGGATAATAAATAATGCTTTCCCCCATTATTTGCTCTTGTCTGTTTGAACTGTAAGCTTGTCAGCTCAGGGAGTCTCTTTTACTTTATGTTTGTACAGTGCCCAGTACAATGGGGCCCTCAAATCAGCTAGGGCTTCTAGATACCAATATACAGTACAAAGAAATAATTAACAACAATGTGGTAGCTGGACCTGGGGGGTTGAGGGGAAGGAACACATAACAAATGAGAGAAGACAATGATACCCAGATAACTTAAATCAGTTTGAAGGTCCTCCCCTCTCAGGAGGCACTTAGCACCTTGCAGTGATCATGCTGTAAATTAGTTCCATAATGACTGTGTGTTCTGTACTAACAGCAGGTGATGATTTGGGGACTGGAAAAACAACTTGCCTTTTTTTTTTGTTGGCCATATAATAAGTCCTTTATGCCTTGCAATGTTTAGCACTGAGATCCTTCCTTAATGTAAAAAAATAAATTATTGTTTAAGTTCTCTTTTTGCTTAACTTGAAAATATTCTTACCAAAAAATGTCACAGATTGGATATTTTTGAAGCTGTTTACTAATGATGGCGAGGAATACTTGTAGCACCTTAGAGACTAACTAGTTTATTTCAGCATAACCTTTCGTAGGCTATAGCCCACTTCATCGGATGCATAGAATGTCATGAAGTGAGCTATAGCCCACGAAAGCTTATGCTGAAATAAACTAGTTAGTCTCTAAGGTGCTACAAGTATTCCTCGCTTTCTTTATGGATACAGACTAACACGATAGCTATTGAACCTTTACTAATGATAAAATTGCCTTTTATTACTAATTTGTTCTACTGACTAAACCACCTGTGCTCAAATCTCAGTTATAAGTTTGCTTTGATTTTTAAAGACAGGAAAATTTATCATATATAAACTTAAAGGGCCAGATTCTCAGCTGATGTATAGTGATGTAGTTTAATTAAAGTCAATGGAACTGTATCAATTTACTACTTCTGAGTATCTGTCTCAAAACACAGATTATTGTAACCATGATGTCTGTAGTGAATATATGAGTTAGATGCAGAGTGGGATATGGGAAATGTAACTGTTTTGTTAAAGTATTTTGCTAGGATTCTGGTTTTCAATTTCAATACAGTTTTTATCCTGGAAATTGCAGATCAATCACTTAGCCATTTAGTGTCAGTAGCTGAGTAGTGAGTAGTAGTAGTAGTGAGTACTGAGTAGTGAGTAGCTGAGTCATATAAATAAATATGGAAAAGGTCTTTACCACCTTTTGCTTTGAGCTGGATCCGAATATCTATCTTAAATTTAGCACTTCCTCCTGCTCATCTGAACTTAAAAAAAATTCTGTTTCAAAGCAAAGAATAAAGTGGAGAATTTTAATAAATAAAACCTATAATGGGTATCTTGTTGCTAGGGGAAAAAATATTCCCATTATAATCAAATCTACCAAATTAGACCACATGATTCCATATCAACATATGCTCTACTTTTCTTAAACATCAATTACATTAATGACACTTTCTTCGGAAGGTTCATCACTGTAAGAGATCTTCCTTCCCCCACTCTAAACTCTAGGGTAAAAATGTGTCTTATATGCAAGACCAATTAACTTCAAGCTACTTTCCCAGCCTAAGTTAAATCTTTTCCCCCAAAACCCAAACTTCTCCAGTTGGAGCTTGGAATCTGCTGACACCATTAACGTGATTTCCCCAAAACCATGGAGTGGGGCACATTAAAACCCCCTATAGTAACACCCCCTCCCCCTTGTCACCTGGGAGAGATTGAGAACTCAGCCTCCGATCCCAAGCTGGGATCGCTCCAATAGAATTACCAGACAATTCTTATAACAAAAAAAAAAAAGTTTTAATAAAGAAAAGAGACAAGCATACAACTTGCACAGACTTCACAGATACTCAGTTCTAGTCTTAACTCCTCCTTAACCCCTCCCTAGGATTTCTCTTCCTGATGAGGTTAAGGACACCATAGATTGATTACAAGCTTATACAATTAACAATTTTACTTACTGCCAAGCTGACTTAGAAACTTATTCAAAGATGAGTAGGAAGGTGATTCAATTCCCCCAGAGCCGGGAGAGAAGAGTTGCAGACAGACGGAGTGCCCAGGGGAAAAAGTGAAACTAAAACTCCCCTTTGTCTATAGGAATTTGCATCTCCAAGACATCATTGCCTCTTCTGCTTCAGGTTAACCCCTTACAGGCAAAACAGTAATTCTAAGGCACTTCATACTAATGACAATCACATTGATTTTGGTCTGAACCTCCAAAGATTTGAAAGACTACTCCATTGACTGAAAAGTAGGAAACTTTTTCTTTAGTCCCATGAGGGCTCTTTTTAATATTACCAAAGAAAAGACTGGTTTTATCTTTGAAAACCTGAGAACCTGTCAAATTCCAAGAAGAGATGGAGATTATTCAAAATGAAGACCATAGACTGACCAGCACATATTAAAGTATGATTAAAAATTAAGACTGCTGTCTTTTTAATAGTCCCATTTAGTTATCATTCCAGCAAATGGTTAAATGGTTATTATGAGGAGCAGTATGGGACATGCCTGTCTGGCTCTCCTTTGATGTCTAAGCATTCTGATTTTATATCAAATATTCAGAGGCTCCTTATTATATTGTCTATTCAGTAATCACAGCAGCAATGTCAAATTCAGTATTAAATGCCGGTCAAAGTGTACAGAGGCTGGGTTGTCCCAGATCAGAGATACTGGGAACACTGGCAAAATAAATTCTCAGTCTGATGCCAAATCTCATACTAGCAGAGCACCTCTAACACAAGCAGCTCTCATTTGAACTTTAGGTACACGAAGAAATTCAGTGCCTGGGCTTTAAACAGGGCAATCTTCTGAAACATTAAGCCCTGGACCCTCTAACATTATGTCTATTAGTCTTTTTGATATACTACCAGCTGGAGCAGTTCTTCAGTTTGGGGCTAGATTCAGATATGTCAATGAAAGATGCATTCCCAGAGTCTGGATGAACTAATAGAAATTTTACTTATTTTCCTCTCACAATAATGGTAAAGATAGTGCCTCTGGTGAAAAGCAAGGTGCCCATCATCACACTGGTGACTGCAACACGAACAATATAGACATAGAAAGTAGAAAGTCTGTAACCACTAATTGTGCCCATCTCAATAAATGCACCAGGAAACCAATACTGAGACACATCGATGATATTTTCATCCTCTGGACAGGCAACAAACTCCCTCATAGCTTTGTACCACATCCACCACAACTTCAACAAACCACACATCCATTAAGCTTTCTCTGGAACATTCCCACACTAGCATCAACTTCCTGGACACCATGATCAGCTTAAATAATGGAACCCTACACAGACAACCCATACATAATAAATCCACAGATCACCATACCTATCTTACCATACCTAGGCCAGTAACTACCACATATAGAAATAAAATGTCCTCTGACTGCACGCTCCCATCTGTCACCTACCACCACACACTGGAACCTGTCTGAGGTATCTCCTGCCCTTCAAATATTCCCCTATCCCAACCCTCATCATCACAAGCAAACTCCCTATAGACCAGTACACACCAACTCAAATCAGCACCAGACCCTGACAGAACTGAAGATGCAAAACATGCAAACACATCACCATTGCTGTAGTGATCAACAACTCCCACAACATGCCTTCCAAGGTCTGACCCATACCTATTACAACATGTGGTGTGATCCCATCCACTGCACTAAATGCCAAATAATGACTATATGTGTAAAATCAATCACCACACTCTTGAATGAACTCACACAGGAAAATGATAAAAGACAAAAACACCCTATCACCTGTGGGTGAGCATTTTTACCAAGTGATCTCTTGATATCTGACATATTATTCCTCATTCTCAAAGGAAACCTGCACAACACTTCAAAAGGTGAGGCATGCAATTTAAATTCATAACTTTGTTAGACATTAAAAATCAGGTCTTAATAAAGACACTGGATATATGGCTTTTACAACAATCCATGTAATCCACTGACCCCCCTTTGGTCTGATGACTAAAAGGGGTGTTAATGGGTCACTTCACTTTGAATGGTCCCTTGCAGTACATGCTAAATCTTTTTACTATCTGTTCAATCTTGTATTTAGCTGTGACACTCTCGCTATCTTTCTCAGACCAGAAGAAGGGCTCTGTGTAGCTTGAAAGCTTGTCTCTCTCACCAACAGAAGTTGGTCAGTAAAAGATATTACTTCACCCATCTTTTGCATCTCAACATACACAGGGCAGTTTACAGGCTCTCTTGGTGGAGAGATCCATGCAACTTGCAGTACTGGAGATCTGTAGGCTATCTGGGCTAACACAGTCATTTGGATTTCCCCTTTTATTCAGGGATTCTGAAACCAGAAAGGTCTGTAAGACCTTGCCATACATGCAGTTTTGCATGTAACTGAGGAGAGCTAGATCCCGTGTAAATAGATATTAAATCCTTAATTAAGTTTTTGTTTGAACTATACAGCATATGTGAACTGAAATATTCAATTACCCCTGTAATTTCATTTGCTAGTGCAAGTACGTTAGAGGGTTGTCATCTGTGGTATGTAGGTACATTAAGGAAATAAAATGGTCTCCAAAAGCCACTCAGAAAGTTTTCAGTAACCTACAGTAGGATATTAACAGGGTCTTAACAGTTTTAAGATGATGGAAAGATTGTCCAGATGTGTCTCTAAAAGAAATGCAACTAAGCTTATAACTTTATTATGACTGGTGTCTTTCTGGAATTGTTTGAATATCAAGATACTCAATAAAATGGGTTTAAGATTAGCAGCCGTTAGTCTGTATCCGTAAATAAGACGAGGAAGACTTTGTAGCACCTTAGAGACTAACCAGTTTATTTCAGCATAAGCTTTCGTGGGCTATAGCCCACTTCATCGGATGTATGAGGTGGGCTATAGCCCACGAAAACTTATGCTGAAATAAACTGGTTAGTGTTTAAGATGCTACAAAGTCTTCCTCGTCTGATCAATGAAATAGCTTATTCCTGCTGGGAAGATGCTTCTGTTTATATGAAAAGTTCAAACTGAGGGTATGTATACACTTAAAACACAAAAACACTTCAGTGTAGACACTCACTACAGAAATTGGAAGAGTTCTGTCACAGTAGTTAATCCACCTCCCCGAGAAGTGTCAGCTAAGTCAACAGAAGAATTCTTCTTTTTATACCAGGGAATAGGTAAGCATAGCTACATTTCTCAAGAATGTAGATTTTTACACCCCTGAGGACACACAGCACTGAGAGATTCACCATTGACCAGCCACATCTTGAACCATCTCTTCCTTGGTGTTCTTGATTCTATTCCAACATTGCAAACTATTCTTTCAATAGATCGATTTCCCCTGCCTTTCCACTCTGTGGTACTGTATTCAAGGAGGAGCTCCCCTCTTTTACTCCTCTATGTCAGGGGTGGGAAAACTATGGCTCGCGGGCCATATGTGGCCCGCAGGACATTTTTATCCGCCCCGTGAGCTGGGGGGCACGGAGCCAGTGGCCCCGCGCTCCCAGCCAGGGGCTCTAGGCGAGCACGGCGAGCATTGGGCCCACACTCCCAGCCTTGGGGGCTGGGCCAGGAGCACGAGGACACCCCGGCAGGGGTGCCATGCCAGGAGTGCGGGGAGCCGCGGGGTCCCACCACTCCCCGTTGGGGGCACCGCACAGTCCCGGAGCTCTCAGACTGGGCGCCGTGCAGGCTGGGAGCGCGGGGAGCTGCAGGGGCCCCACATTCCTCAGCGGCAGAGCCAGGCCAGGAGGAGCAGCGGGGCCCCTGCGCCTGGCCGGGAGGAACCGCGGAGGCACCGGCCAGGGAGCCGAGAGCAGCTTGGAGGCCCCGCACTCCCCAGCAGCGGCTCCGGGCTGGGAGGAGCCGTGGGGGACCTGTGCTGGGCCAGGAGGATCCACAGGGGCCCTGTGCTCCCTGGCGGGGGGCGCCGGGCCAGTAACGTGGGAGCCACAGGGGCGCCAGGCGGGGAAGTGCTGTGGGTGCCATGCGCTCCCCGGCCGGGGCACCGAGCCAGGAGCGCGAGAAGCCACGGGGCCCCCACACTCCCTGGTGGAGGCGCCAGACCGGGAGTGCATCATGCCGCGTGGCCCCACCCGGGCTCAGCCTCTGGGGCCAGCTGAGCAGGTGGGGGGGGGGCTTAGTTGGTGGAGTCCCTGGTGGTGGTGGTTAGGGTGGGGGGTTTCGGGAGGGGACAGTCAGGGAACAAGGAGCAGGGGGCTTTAGATAAAGGTTGGGATCATGGGGGGGTAGAGTGGGGAGGTCTCCATAGGGGCAATGGATGGGTCGGAGGTTCCCGGGGAGAGGGGGGGGCAGTCAGGGGGCGGGAAGTGGGTAGGGGTCAGATAAGGGGTGGGGCCAGGCTGTTTGGGGAGAGACATCCTTTCCTACCCTCTGCACCATTTTGAAGCCAGATGTGGCCCTCAGGCCAAAAAGTTTGCCCACCCCTGCTCTATGTGCTCACTGGGAGGCAGATGTTTTCCCCAGTTATAATATGTTTATGCCTTACAACTCTCCATTACATTCTCTACCCCAAGACCAATGTTCCCTCTAATTTTTGACAGGCCATGTGCACAAAAAATTCCTTCTGTGCAAATTTTTGTGCTTTTGTGCAAATGTTGGGGCATGGTGTTTTGTTGTGTGCACATAGTTTAGGACCTGTGTGCTCACGCACACGTGCACAGCTTAGAGCAAACAGTGCCCCAGACCTTTAAGTTAAAATAACAAATGCAGTGCAAGTAAATATTACAGCGGTTCATATCAATCTGCACATTGGTATCTATGAGAGTTGGTTTCCTTTCCTTAAGTTTTGCATTGAGTTTCAGATTCTATTATAAATCTAGGGCCTGGAATGTTATTTACGTAAAGATCCCAGCATCTCCACCCAGGCTTCTTCTCCTGCTGCTCCATATCACAAAACCTTGTCAAATCATCTTAAAGGTCAGCCTTGCCAAGATGAGGAAAGCTTTACTGGGGGAAACAGAGCCAAATAGCTGATGGCAAAGGCGAGAACCATCTCAACAGTCAGCCAAGCAACTATAAAGCAGGTTTCACAATCATGCCCCTTCCTCTATGCCCCAAAGATACATCCACATTTGAGGATTCTGAAGGCTAGTGTGATGTTGAATGGAATATAGGTGACCATTTATATTATAGATACCAATATCATAGGCTCACCATGAATCTTACAAGATATGCTATTTAAGGTTTCAGTACAAAGTTATGATTTGCTAAATATAATAACATTTATATGTATGCATTATCTTTGTATTGTGAATTATAAATGTGTGATATATTTGTATATCCAACTTGTACTGTGTTTCTGGGTGACACCCCCTTATAAATTGGCATCAGCACTATTTAGGATGCTTAATGGCCCATCAAGGACAATCAGCTTTTACAAGCTGTGAATGGCTCGCAAATTACAAAAGCCAGGGCCGGGGACAGAAATTTGGGGCCCCCCTACTCTGATCGTTTGCCCCCCCCCCAGCCCAGCTGGCACTTCCCCCTCCCAGCTGACAGTGGCTGCCCCCCCCCAGCCCAGCCGGCGCTCCCCCCCCAGCTGACAGTGGCTGGTGGCAGTGCGGGGTCCTGCAGCGCCAGCCGATCTTGCTGCTCCCCCCACCCGCACTTCCTCCCCTGGACTGCGCCGCTGCCGCCGGCCGGGCTCACTGCTCCTGCCGGGGACATGCGCTCATCCGCTCCGGAGGAGAGCCGCGCAGCCTCCCCGCCCCTTCCCCGCTCTCCAGGCCCAGCGACAAGGGGGGATGACTACGGGTACAGCTGTGTACTGGGGCCCACCTAAAGTCCGGGGCCCGGTACAGCTCTACCCGTAGTACCCACCTGTCGCCGGCCCTGACAAAAGCAGTTTCTCCTCTCTGGGTGTTCACACCTCCATATCACCTGCAGGAAGTGGGCTTCACCCCCCCCCATTGAATTTACCTTGCTTTCTTTCCTGCATATTTATACCTGCCTCTGGAGATTTCCACAACATTCATCTGATGAAGTGGGTCATAGCCCACGAAAGCTCATGATCCCTAAAATCTGTTAGTCTATAAGGTGCTACAAGACTCTGTCACTTTTGCAGCTTTTATAATGAACCCAATTAGAGAAGCCAAGGACATGCCTGTGAACAGGGGACACTAAGACCTTTTCCATGCCCATGTGCTGTGATCTTGTGTTTTGGACAAAGGGTGTACAAGCCTCATGACTTAAGGATATAGAAGGGCAGCTTCATCTTCTCAATTTTGTCTTCAATCCTGCTTCTCACCTCTGGAGTAACTTCTCTACAAACTGAAGCTTTGAACAAAGGATCGATAGACCCATCTAAGGGCTGGTCCCCACTACTGGGGGAGATCAACGGCAGATACGCAACTTCAGCTACGTAAATCACGTAGCTGAAGTTTGCGTATCTGAACCCGACTTACCTGCTGTCCTCACAGCGGCGGCAGTTGGCGGCGCGCTCCACCGTCGACTCCAACTTGCGCCTCCCGGCAAGCTGGAGTTCCGGAGTCGACGGGGGCACCGCGGGCGATCGATTGCCAAAAGATCGATCGCTACCCGCCGATCCGGTGGGTAGTGAAGACCAGCCCTAAGCTTTGGATGTGTTCCAAAGGGAATTTACAAGCCAGCAAATTCACTAGTGCTGCTAAGAACCTAATATGTGGACTCTGAAATCATACTGTATGCATCTGATTGCTTTGACCATTTTACAACTCTCTTCTCTTACTCTTCTTTTATAATAAAACCTTTAGTTTTAGGTACTAAAGAATTGACTAGCAGTGTGGTATTTTGAGTAAGGCCCAAATTGATCTGGTAATGTGGCTGGCCTTTTGGGAATCAGAAGAACATTTTGTATAATGAATAGAGTTTTAAACAACTTCTCACTTTACTGGACCTATTGCTGATTGGGAGGCAAAGACTAGAATGAAATAAAGGGGGCTGTGGGATTTCTTTTCTCCAGCTTCTTGAAAACCAATGTGGGAGATTAGAAGCACCTTTTGTGACTAGCTGGTAAATTTAACTATGGTGTTAACCACCAGCCAGCCCTGGTCTTGGCATTCTCGGCGTGGACTACCCAAGGAACGTGAGGTCATAACTATTTAAACATTGTTTGGGTTGTAGTAGATAATAGTTATTTTAGCTGCTCTGTGCTTGTAACCTTCTGCCCCTTCATCCTTTTCTCAATTTACCATCACTGGATTTCCATTATGTATTCTTTTAATGCTTGTTTTCAGCTTATAGCGTAATGAATAATGTATCCTAAACATGGAAAATCATCTAAGAGATCTGATTCAGGATGTCTCAACATTGCCAAAAGTGGCATTCTAGAACCTATGAGCCAAATTCTATACTCTTACTCAGGTGTACCTCACTAAGTGAATAGTCTTCTACAGATTCTGGATTTAAGGTTGAAATATAAACACAGTGGAATAAAATCTAAAAGCCAAGTCAGGTTATATGTAAAATAAACAAAAGGTGCTATTATTCGTGTTTGATTTATTATAACATGGTTTTCTTTGACAGAATTGATGATGTTGGTAATTTTGTGTTTCAAAAACCTCCCTTTCAACTTAGTGTGATTCACCAAATGATTTTGTACTTTATGATGCTTTACAGACCCACTATTAAAGAAGACCATCTCCTTTCCTCTGTTCCTTTTGTCAGGAGCTATTTCTGCATAGTTAAATAAAAGGGAATTTTATAGTGCATCCATGGTAAATTTTGTGGTCTGCCCATTTTGATGGGTTTTTTTTCCCCAGATACTGCATAATCTACACAAAGAGCTGATCAAAGAATATAAAACACAAGCCCACAAAAATGGAATGAGTAAGTAGCATCATTGCACTTGAAGGAATATCCATAAATTAAAGTAGCAACAAAATGCCTTTTGCAGATGCAGGTAATACAAAAAGCAATTATTTTAAAATATGATGGATAATGCTTTTCAAATAATCTTGGAAAATGTCCTACCATCATTACTAATCATATGAATGCAAAGTTGAACATAGGACGCTGTTTCATTACCAAAACAAATACAACGTAATCCACAAACAACATATTCCAGAAATATTTATGGTATTACTGTTGCACAGGGATTAATGAAATACACTTCACCCTTATGCCTTCTCTGGTATATAGATGAACACTAAGATCCACAATAAATATGCTATTTATTAGAGATTTGCAGAGTAAAAGATCATTCCATTTCACAACAATTTTGATATTTCAAAATTTGGCTTCAGCTCAGTTGGGATCAAACGCCCAAATTGAAAAAAATCTCTACAAAAAGGAACGGAGCCACTGCTCCAGGGCACTCTACCTAGCAGGCTGCCCCAGAACCACAGACTCTGAAAACCTGGCTAGACAAGCTGACAGGATACCAGGCAGGTTTCCATTGGACTCCCATCCTGGTTTCTGTCAGAGTCAACATCTCAACAAGATTTCAGTGAGTTAGCAAATTCCTGTAAATAAATGTTTAGTTGGATTTTTTTTCCAACCAGCTGCTCTGTTTATCAAAGTTTGATATTTGGTAAACATACTCTAGACAGCTCACTTGAAAAAAATTACAGCCTGATCCAATATGTATTAAAGGCAGCAGAAAAAAAATCTATTTCAATGGAGTAGATCCTTGAGCAGATCCTTACCATGAAAACTGAAGTGTAGAAGCTATTGAAGTTTGTGAATCCAAAACTGAAGTAAGTTCCTTTAAGTGATATTTGACTTTCCTGGATATTTACTTGTAACCGTCCTCTAGTTCAAAAACGGTATGAGGGTGTTAAAGATGGGTAGGTCTGCCTTGTGGCTTTTCTCACAACTTTTGGGAAACTGGACCTGAAGTTCTCCCCTTTGCTCTGCATTGACTGCCAGTGGGTATTCAACTCAACCCAGACCCACTCAGACCAACCATCAGGAACAAAGTTGTATTCAGTAAGGAAACAGAATAGGATTACAGTCCAGTGGGAACCTCTCTGCTTGCCTCATGATCCTATCTTTACTGCTAAAAACTTCCCAATAAGAGGGAAGAGAGTATTTCTCCAAGTATGACCAAGGAAGTTATCCCAACATGCAGCAGTCTATAGTCCACAATTTGTAGTTCCTGTAACTGTTGCTGAAGCACACAGGACCTTGGGCTACAAATTGACATATTAATATCTCTCTAAGCTTATCAATTAATCAATTTGCTTGTTTATCTTAAAACAAAGAATAATCCTTTGGCAGTATGACAATTTTTCCATAAACATTCACGGGTCTAGTTATCAGCCCCTAGGGCAAAGAATCGTTAGTTTCTTTTTATAATTCAACATGTAACCCAGTAGAATTCCAGTGAGGTCATGTATCATCTTCTTTTTCATTGAATTGGCATTTAGCACTGCATGGTACCATTGTAAACATGAAACATATTGGTTTTAATACTAGCCATTTATCAGGTTTGGAACTTAATATGTCCCTTATCTCTGTAGTATATGAGCATAGTACATAATTTAGCCTGAATTGTAACAAATATACTTTTCTCTTAAAGAGCGTTTAGTGAAGTATCCACACAAACATCTCAGACTTACATTCTCTATGTCATCACTTGCCTGGGTGTACAGTAGTTGCTTGAGTTTATGTGCATTACCTTTCTGGTGTACAATATGAAAAGAAATAATTATTTGTAAGACAGTCATCCTACTGAGTTGAGTGACAGCAGAATTGTACTGTGTGATGCTTCAATCTGTCTCATAGGCAAGCAGGAGGTTAAATCATGTCTCCAACATACATCACCATTCAGAGCTGAATCCTTTAGTAAGGCTCTTTTGCCTAGTTTTTTTTCATAGCAAAACAAATACAGTAGACTCTCGATTATCCAGGATGATAGGGAAAAAAATAATTCTGGTTAATAAAATCCTGGATAATCACCATCCATAGGAAATATGGGAGTGGGGATTGATTCACCAGCCATCCTGCACTGGGGGGAGGGGGTGTTGGTTCACTGGCTTCCCTGTGCCCTGGTAGGGGTTTTTTGTGTGTGTGCTTGGGGCGGCATCAAAGCCAGAGCCAGCCCTGCAAGTTGCGCGTATTTATTTTGACATCCTGGTTAATCCACATCCTGGTTAACCCAATCCTGGATAATTGAGAGTCTACTGTAAGTGATTCATTGGCGCCATCTCTCTTTTCTGTCTCCCTTGTGCTAGGAATCTCATTCAGCTACAGATTCACTCCATCAGACCTCTGCTCTAAATTTCATGCTTGACAGCTTGTTACAGGCACCGTTTTCTCCTAGCTAGAAAGTCCCAGCTTCCATCTCTGCTACAGTCCTTTCCCCCTTTAATAGGCTTTCTTGTTCTCCAGAGTTTTCATTAACACCTCTGAGCTACCTCCTTAGTGCTTCTTTACCATGCTACTATTAACTAAACCTCCCAATGCTTTTATTACACAAGAGCATAAAAATGGACATACTGAGCCACATCAATGGCCTATCTAGTCCAGCATCCATTTCCCAGTGGCCAGTGCCAGATGCTTCAGAGGGAATTAACAGAACAGGGCAGTTATCAAGTGATACATCTCCTTATCCAGTCCCAGCTTCTGCCAGTGAGAGATTTAGGAACACTCAGAGCATAGGATTATCTGTCTACACATCTTAGCTATTAGCCATTGATAAATTAAACCTCCATGAAATTATCTATTTTTTAACCCAGTTATATTTTTGGCCTTCACTACATCCCCTGACAATGGGTTCCACTGGTTGACTGTACATTGTTTAAAGTATTTCTTTATATTTCTTTGAAACCTTCTGTCTATTAATATCATGTGTTATGTGAAGAAATCTTGTGTTATGTGAAGTAACACTCGCCTGTTGACTTTTCCCCCCATCATTCATGATTTTATAGATCTCTTATCATATCCCCGTTAGTAGTCTCTTTTCTTAAATGAGCAATCTCAGATTTTTTAATCTCTCCTCATATGGAAGCTGTTCCAAACTCCAAATCATTTTTGTTACCCTTCAATAATAATGTATCTTTTTTGAGATAGGCCAACCAGAACTACATGCAGAATTTAAGGTGTGGCATTATATAGTGGCATTGTGACATTTTGTGTCCCTTTCCTAATTGTTCCTAACATTGTTAGCATTTTTTTTTAACATTCTTGCCACACACTGAATGGATATTTTTATAGCACTATCCACAATGACTCCAAGATCTCATTCGTGAATGGTAACCTCATCATTTTGTATTTTAGTTGGGATTATGTTTTCAAATGTGTGTTACTTTGTACTTTTCCACACTGAATTTCATTTGCCATTTTGTTATCTAGGCATCAAGATTTGTGAGATCCTTTTTAACTGTTCAGTCTGCTTTTGACTTAGCTATCTTGAATAATTTTGTATCATTTGCCAACTTTACTTTGTCACTGTTTACCCCTTTTTCCAGATAATTTATGAATAGGATGAACACCATTGGTCGCAGTACAGATCATTGGGAAACTCCACTCCTTCCCTCTCTCCACTATCAAAACTGACCATTTACTCTTATCCTTTGTTTCCTGTTTTTTAACCAGTTACTAATCTATGAGAGGACTGTCCCTTTTATCCCATGACTGCTTATTTTGGTTTGGGCCCTGGTCAAATGCTCCCTCAAACTGCAAGTACACGGGATCACCCTTGTCCATGCTTGTTGACTCCCTCAAAGAATCAGGACAGAGGGATGAGTCATGATTTCCCTTTTCAAAAACCATCACTTGGCCTAGACCCTGATCTAGCTTGTATGAACCCACTTGTCCATCAAGTACCTTTGCCTTTCAGCATGTTTTCAACCTGACCCTGGAATTTGTAATTGTGAAAGCACGTTAATGAAACATGCCTTCTTAACATTTCGCATGTTCTGCCATTCCTGACTTGAAGGGGCTTCTAAGTTTCCTACAGCATAAAGAGTAGTCCATGCACTTTGTTATATGTTCTTAAACGAGTTCCTTTTCCAGATTCTTTAATTTCTTAGGAAAGAGCAAAACAGTTACACGTCTTATGAGTAAAAAGGGTACCTAATTCTCACAAGCGGAGAGTCAGGTCTTGTTCTGAAGAAAAACTAGGGGTAGTAACCCTCCAGGATTGTGCTGGAGTCTCCAGGAATTAAAATTTAATCTTTAATTAAAGATTGTCATGTGATAAAACCTCCAGGAATATGTCTAACCACAACTGGCAATCCTAAATAAACCTGGCACATTTTAATGTATAATTTTCAAGCGGATGATAAATACTGTAAACAGATTTCTACATGCGCTAAACTCAATGCCTGCTAATTGCTCCAAACACCTTTTGCCATGTGGCACAGAAGTGCTGTTATTAACTGTGTTGTTATCATCTGAGAGTTTACCATTACATTGTATTTTGGTTCTTCACAATCACCCAAACAGAGCCTCGGGAACTCGGATGTGTGTAGGGAAATAAGTGCATGAGATGTGATTGACCACATACTTCTAAGAGAAGGTGATGGGGTTACTACACAGCCACTTCATCGTCCAGCATACCTCCCCTTACCATGCGTATTAGTGTTTTTTTCCCACCACTGGATCTTCATAAAGATTTAGAAAATGAATGAAACTTGTGCCTAGGAGTTGCTCTGCTCTCGCACACCCATGTAACCCAACATGAGGCTTAGATAGAACATTTTATGCATCTTTTCCTGTTCAGTACCAGCGAAGCCTTTGTAATAACTAGCTATCTTCCTTCTCTTATTCAAATGAGATATTGAAATTTGACATATGAATTGTGCAGGCTGGCTCCCAGAATCATTAACAAATTCAGATTTGTTATCCTTGGATATGGAAGGTCATTGCTACAGTGAACTACACTGAGTTACAACCCTGGCCTTGAACAGATTATATTTGAACCATACCAGGGCAATGGCTGTTCCACCTATAAATTAAAAAGGCTTTTAATAACACAGAAATAAAATCATTCATGCAGAGGCTTGTTTCATAAAGAGTATCACAGAGCAATAATATCATATGTATATTCTTGCAATATCTCCAATGTTGGGCTATAATGAGGTCTATAATTCAGTGTGATTTTAAAAATGAAGCAGCAATAAAATATTGATCAACATGTTGAACCATTACTCAGAAGATGAGATCAATTTAGGAATAGCAATAACTTGTAAAGGATTGTGACCTTCCTTGGGTACACAGTAATTCCAGGGATAAGCCACTGTCTATTTGTAAGTTTTCTCATGGAATGAAATGTTTATCAAAATCAACTATTGAAAGGTATTTGATTTATGAGCTCCAGTTCACTTTAATGAGCCAATGTAAGGCAATATCACTGCAAAAGTGGGTTTTGTAAAGGATTGTAGGCCTTTGATAATCCATGTGAGAAATCAACCTGGGATGATGGGGAATTTTGAAAATATGTCCATGTTTTAGAGATTGTTTGCAGGGGAAAGAAATAAAAAGAAAGTGCATAATAAAGTGATATAAAATAACCTGCTATGTGAATGCACTATCAACAAATAAAATTATACAAGAGAATCCTCTCACTTGCCCAAAATATGGACATAATCTGATTTTGTAAATTTATAAATATGTTGCTGCACTTTCACGTTTTTGAAATTAGAAGGATGTCATTTCTGCCATGGGAATGTGAGGCATCACCCAGTAGAATATATTTCCTGTGTGTTCTGTCTCCGTTTCAATTTAAATTTAAATTGAGTAAATTATACAGTGTTTGTAATTAGGTGTGCAGTTTCTAATTACTATATCCAAATCTTTTTATTTCTTTCTCAGCTCTCTTTGTAGTTCTTCCCTAAAGCACCAATCTTGATAAAGCACCAATCTTGATATGACCACAGAAGGAGTACATAACCCTTCATATTATAATATATATATATATATATATATATATATTATACACACATACACATAGACATACACAATTTCTTCAAAACATCAGAATTGCAATTTTTTTTTCAATGAATGCCACAGAATTAAAATGCCATGGTAAAACAAAAGATAATGCATTTTTGCTTGTTTTAAAGAATACCCAAAAATAACTATACTTTTGTAGAACAAAAAGCAGTTTAAGAGGAAAAGCTATTTCTTAGTGCTGCAGCACTCTGTTCTCCTGCTTTCTGACATGGAAGTTACAGGGGGAGGGGGAGGGGGAGAGAGAGAGAGAGAGCGAGAGAGAGAGAGCAGAGGAGCTGGAAGGAAAGGAGAGCTGAGACTGGCTGGACAAGGAGGGGAAGAGGGAGACTAGGAAGCAGTGGGAGAGCTGAACAGGGGCAAGGGTAAGGAGCGATATATGACAAGGAGATGTAGTATGGGAAAACTTGGACTTGCTAAAAAAAGACAGAGAAGGGCACAGAGAAATCTTGAAGATGGGAAGGGTAACTACTGGATAGGGTGACCAAATGTCCCGATTTTATAGGGACAGTCCCGATTTTGGGGTCTTTTTCTTATATAGGCTCCTATTACCCTCTACTCCCTGTCCCGATTTTTCACATTTGCTGTCTGGTCAACCTACTACTGGCCATGTTCAGCAGCTGTCTTTCAAGCTGTGCAAACAGTTTCCACTAAGAAAAAGCAGTCTTGCAGATTCCTCACATTCACAATCAGAGAGTTGAGCCAACGGGAACTCAAGAAGGAAATATTATAAATAGCGGAGTTGTAGACAGCCTTGTGGGCTCAGTGGCTGATTCACACAAGACTAAGAGATGCTGCATCTACTGTGAAGGCTGTGTCCCAATACCTGCACAGTCTTAGGGCTTGGCTACACTGGAAATTTCAAAGCGCTGCCATGGGAACGCTCTGGTAGAGAGCTCCCCCAGCTCTTCCGGTAATCCATCTCCACAAGGGGACTGACTCCGAGCACTCGGAGTGTGACTCCCAGTGCTCAGAGCCTGTCCACACCAGCACTTTAAAGCGCTCAGACCTGCTGCGCTCAGGGGGGTGATTTTTTACACTCCTGAGCCAGCAAGTTAGAGCACTATAAAGTGCCAGGGTAGCCAAATCCTTAAATACAACCTACAGATTTCTGAACTACTCGAAAGTGAGCAGACTTCGCTATTGGCTTGTGGACTCCAATTGCTGCTGCCTGAAAGGATCTTCACACTGTTTGCTGATCTTTGGAGATTTCTGGAGCATCTGGAGTGGAACGAAGAGGCTGCCATTCTCCGCAAGTGACACATTCATACATGGTGGAGACTAAGGCCATGTCTACACCACCACTTATGTTGGCAAAATATATGTGGAAAACAACACCCACTTGAGCAACATACACCACCGAAAATTAAGTGGCTGTATGCTCAGTGTTATGTTGAAGGGAATACTACATGAGTAATCTTACAGTGGCATATCTTCATAGGTACAGTTTTGCCGCTATAAGCTCACTAGTGTAGACATGGCCTAAGAAATTCCCTCCAGGAGAAGATCAGAAGGAAATATATTTGTGCATGCACTAAGTATGAAAATGCATATGCTCTGTTGAAACATTGTGCTAAAATATATGCAACAGCAACAAAGTGGGGGCATTTGTATAAAGAACACTGGGAGATTTATCATGTAACAACTTTGTTGGAAAAATTATTCAAAATATTCCTAATACTTTTTGAAAATGTTTGTGTATGTATTAAATGTTTGTTCACTAAGAAATTGTAGGATACTCTCATTCTCTCTCTTTCTCAGGTTCACAAGTAGCTGTTATTAACACTTACATTCAGGGGTTTGCATATCATACATCTAAGGTTTAACTTTATAATACTTTTTTTCCTTTGAAAAAACAAAACTTTGGCGTCTGGTTATACAGAGAGGTAAGGTAAGGTACAGGAAAGAAAGAAATGCTATATAATATTACCACACTCTGAGCAGAGTATCTGAACTTCCTCAGACTGTTAATACATTTATCTGGACAACACTGCTGTGAGATAAGGTAGTATTATCCCCATATTGCAGATGGGGGGTCCCTGGTGCAGAGAGAGATCAAAGCCAAAACGGTTCAAAACAGTTACTAATTTTGGATGTCCAATTTGAGACACGTGAGCACTTTTATAAGCAGTAGTTTGAAGCACATCTCCAACTGACTGTGGTTGCTATTGTGAGCAATCAGATCTTCTGAAAATCTGGGCCCAGGGTCAAATTAGACAACCCAGAAAAATGAGGCTCGCAGCTAGTGTCCACCTGCCAAAATTTTGCTTACCCAGTACCCAAGAGCTCTGTGGCAGAGGCAGAAAGAGAATCCAATTTTGCATGGTAGCATTCAACTGCCTGAGACACGAGATCATTCTGTCTTTTCCTGCAATCCATTGAGTTATTCACTTTACATTGTGATGGTGGTAAACCAAGTGCCAGCTGTGGCCAAGGCTCTATGTGTTAGCTAAGAACTGAAACTCACAACTAGAAATCAAACCAGCTCACCTGTGTGCTCCTTTTCTTCAAAATAGCTATTAGTCTTCTAAGACTGTATTTAATGTTTAGACTATATGAAATGCTTGTAGATTTGCTGCCTGCATTAATCTCGCTTGTAATGTCTGTATCTCATGCTATAAAGAAATATGCAAGTTTTGCTTTACAACATTGAAAATGTTTGCTCTGAACTAATGAACCCAGGTACAGGAATTGTCATCTCGCTCACCATTAAAGAAGGGCAATTAGGAAACATCACAATACAAGGGATTGGTGAATGGCCCCATTGCACTTTGAAAATGCTACCTGCAATGGAGCTTGTCTCATGGACTGGAAGGTCAAAGATAAAAACAGGGTTACAAGAAAATTTCCCATCTCTTTGCTGTTTGAACTCTCAGATACACTAAAGCAGGGGTCTCAAACAAGCAGCCCGCGGACTTATTTCCTGCATCTGCCAAGCTCCCCTCACATGCTACTCCAACCCCCTCCCCCTCCCAGTGTGCTAAGTCTCTGTTCCTCTGCCTACCTCCAGGCACTTCCCACCACAAAACTGCTGTTTGGTGGCGCTTAGTGCTTTCCAGGAGGGAGGAGGATGACCGGGGAGCTGCACACTCAGGGGAGGAAGTGGAGAAGAGGCAGGGCAAGGGCAGGGATTTGGGAATTGAGTTGGAATAGGGGAAGGGAGGGGGCAAGGTTGGGGTGGGGACTTTGGGGAAGGGGCGAGGCATGGGCCTCCAAGAAGGGGTGGAGTGGGGGTGGGGCTGGTGGTAGCAGGGTGTGTGTGTCAGTGATATGGGCCTCAGGTTCATGTACTAATCCTCATGTGGCCCTCATGATGATTTGAGTTTGAGATCCCTGCACTAAAGAACAAAGAGATCCCCAGGGGTCACCTCTGACTCTACCGTGAAATAAATTTTGAACTGACAGATGATGACCACATCACTGACATCTTTAGGAATCAGGGATAGTTACTCATTTGTGTGTGTATGTTTGCTTGCTTTAACCAGATTACTCATTTCTTTTTTCCTAGTTAATAAAAGCTTTAGATAGTTTATTGCAGCATTGGCTATTGGCACTGTAGTTGGTGTAAAATCTAGGGTACCAACTAATCTGGGTTAAATGACTGGTGTCTTGGGACTGGAAGCAACCTGAATGTCTTGTGATTTTTGGTGTGGCCATTTAACACAGAGGTGGGCAAACGTTTTGACCGGAGGGCCACATTTGGTTTACAAAATTATATAGAGGGAAGGCCCCGCCCCCAATCCAGCCCCTTCCACTTCCCGCCACCTGACTTTCCCCTCAGAATCTGCATGACCCATCTAACCCCACCCTCACCTTGTCCCTGACTGCCCTTTCCAGAGACCCGTAACCACTCCCCCAGGACCCCACCCAATTCCCCTGCTCCCTGTCCCCTGAGTTCCCCGACCCCTATCCACCCTCCCACTCCCAACCACCACCCCAGAACCCCACCCCCTATCCAACCCACCCTGTTCCCCCACTGCCTCTCCAGAACTCCCCTCCAACCAACACCCCAGAATCCCCCCCCCCAAAACCCCCTCCACTCCCTTACTATTGCTGCTCTGCGTGGCTTCAGGGGAGTGGGGGATTGCGCAGTCCTGGCCCCTAGAGTGCGGCTCGGCTCCAGGGGAACTGGGGAGCGTGCAGCCCCGACCCCCCCAGAGTTCCGCCCACTTGGTGCGGCTCCAGGGAGGGGCTGAGCACTCAACCCTAGCCCTGGGAGTGCTGCCCCTGCGGCGTGACTGTGGGGAAGGAGGAAACCTGCAGCCCAGGCCACAGCGCTACAGGGTGTGGCTGCGGGGGAGGGGCAGCGGCAGCCTCCCCGGGCCAGATGGGACAGGCCCGCGAGCCGGATCTGGCCACGGGCCGTAGTTTGCCCACCCCTGATTTAACATGAAGTCCAGCTTGCCTGGGCCACAAGATAGACTGGAGTGGCCAAGGGGAATGTCTGTGACTCCATGGTAAGACTCTTATAGTGATCTAGGAGTTCACATTTGTTCAGAGTTGGTGAAATCTAATTATAGAATATATCACCAGTTTGGGGTATCTGCCCTGAGGTAGACACTCACAGTCGTGTGCTGTAGGCATCATGACACACATCTTCCAGCTACTGCAACAAATAAGGCAATGGTCCTTTAGACAATAGTCTCATTCACTCACTCATACCCAGAGCACCATCTGCTTGTGCATGGGAGCAGAGGCACTGAGCAGACTTCCTGCTCCTTCAGGCCTGGTGCCTCATGAAACTTCATTTGAATCAGGAAGCTTTTACCACTGCCTCCTCTTCAGGACACCAGCAGTGGGAGCAATGAGGACACAGAAAAGACAGTCTCCCTATTCTCGGTTCCCGTGCCTGACCTCTGGCACCCCAAATAAGGGGTTGCTGGGAAAGTCCTACTCAGTCCTTGAAACTTTGGGCAGAAGCATACTCAAATACAGATTGAATCTTTGAAGAATTTAATGCTAAATCCTGAGAAATTTCTACCAAGCATATGCAAAATGAGATTCTAGAGTTATGAACTGGCCAAAATGTGGGGTAGCAACAGTAATAACAGCAAATTTCAAGTCCCTATCCACATGGGCACATTAGAGCTCACTAAAACAATTTAAATAATTTGTTATCATGGGCAAAGCAACATATCCTCCCTAAACCTCATTCTGAGAAATGAGTGGACCATTTTGTTTCACATTTTCCTAAAAATTCAGCCTGAGTGAAGGTCCTCAATACGTAGTTTCAACCCAAACAGTTAAAGTCTGACAAAAGTATGAGCAACTGAAAAATAAGGTTTTAATGGGAAAAGTTGGGAAAGCTTAATTATAGGCATTGCAACCTGCATAATCATTGCTTAAAGGTTGAAGTAAAAATTCAGAGTGATCAAAGAAATTCATTATACTACTGAAAGTGTCTAATAAGCTGGAAAGGACACAAAAGATGTTAAGAACTCAAGTAATTAGAATGGCACACGGACTACTGCTGAAGAGGTTACTTTTATACATATACGTGAAGCTTGCTGGGAGATGAAGGAAGAGCTAATTAAACATTATAGCAAACAGGCAAAACCTAACCACCATACAGCAATGAAGGAATCTGTAGAGAGAAGGCTACACCATTCCTGTGAAGTATGAGTGAGAAATGTTAGACCAAGTACATCAAGCAACTAATTATGTTAAATTGAATAATACTACATGAAATGACAAGGAAAAAGAGTAAGTTTATTAAGAATTACCGTAGATGAAAAGTCAGATCACTCAACTCTTTAACCTGACAGGAGTCAATTCATTAGTAAGTTCTAATGGTGCCTAAGAGTGTACTGTGGCCTCCTGATTAAATAAGAGACACTTGCTACCTGGGCACTATAACACTAAAACATTGAGTATGATTTGTCACATATATTAAGCACCTGAGCTCATATTATCATCAATCAGAACAAGATGTTTATATAATGGAACTAGAATGGAGCAGTTAATACACATCACAATTTTCATCCATTTCTTAAACAAAGTGTGTGTGTGGGGGGGGAAGGTATCTTAACATCAAAGAAAGGACTAATTCAATAGGTTCATGCATTTGTTTGTGTACTTCTACAAAAATACAAGTTATTGCTTCTGCAGGATAGATTTTAAGATTGTTTGTTTCCATTGCCAAGACTGTCACCTTTTCCGAATTCAGTACTGACTTATTTCTTGCAAGGTAACTGTAACAGATTGATTGGCGTTTCAGCAATAATAGAAAGGTTAAATATTTCAAACCAGAGCTCAATCTCAGACCTGAGACTGAATACTTTAAATTGTGATTGATCTCAGACCATCTTTGTTTCCTCACTGAGGTTAATTACATTGAAATACTAGATGATCCACACTTTCCTGCTAAGAGGAACAATTTCTTCTTTATATTTTTGTTTTTAGTCCTTTCAATTTACAAAGCCTTAATACAAAGCTCACAGAACATAGGAAAGAACAAGTACTGAAGATTTGCGGCACAAGAGATGGAAGCTAGTTTTATCTCATTTCTTTATAATTCACTACAATGGAATGAGAAGTCAATCTTCCAAAGAGAAGCAATTCCACCAATTCAGGACAGCAAAGATATTGTGAAAATTGCTTCGGTGTTTGAAAGAAGATGGATGAAGATTAATGTTCATGCTGTATATGTAAAAAAGCCTTTTGAAGTAACTAAATACTAATCAAGTTACAAGCACCTTCCATAGAAATCAAAATCTAGCAAATTGGGAGATTATAGTAAAAGAGCCTTCTGGAAACTACTATAAGGTATAATTCAGTGTCCTCAATTTCTCTGCCGAAGACTAGGAGGAAAAAACTACCTCAAGTCCAAGAAAGAGCATTTTTTTCACTCTGGTGGCCATTTTCACCTTTGCTAACGAGTTCTGAGAGAAATCAAGAGTTAAAAGGTAAGCCTACTCTCAGTCTTCTTTAGACCTGATCTTCCGACTTAAATTCTAGCATGAAAAAATGCTCATTGTCTGGAGGATGAGATGATTGGTCTAAGTGCTGAAGAAACATGTTTAGAAATGGAAAGACCACTTTTCTCTCTCTCTCTCTCAGCAGAGGTAGAGAGATAATGCAGAGACTATTTTACTGATTGCATTATACAATTCCATCAAGAAAACCTTCACTCTTGAATTTTCCTTCAATTTGACACAGAATTTCTGCCTTGCCACCCAAGAAACCTATAGGAACCAGTAAGCCTTTCCTTGGGAATTTAATTACAGCTTTCCCCATAACACAGAGATCCTGGATAAAAATCACACCATTGGAAATTGTAAGTGAGGAATCAGAGTTTACACAATTCTAAACCTGATAAAAATAAGGAGGTGGGGTAATATTGCAATCAATCATTTTGTCATTTTCCCCTCCCTCTCCTTTACAAAAAAATCAAAATTTGGAACAGCTTTAATAAGCTGAAATAAAATTATATAACTCAAATGGAAAAGCAAGTGGTTTACAATAACAGTGAAGACTGATAAAAGCCTGCTAAAGAGAGCAAGAATTGTATGAGATGATTAGCATCTCGGCACCCTGGAACCTAAAAAGCACAGTGAGAGGTAAATGTGACTCAGACTATATGCGGATTAACTGATGATTTGAATCCCAACCACTTCATTCAAAACAAATGCTAACGTGAAAGAAACCGGATCTGAAACCTCTCCCTGTTCAGTAACCAGACAAAACTAAATGTTGATTAAAGTAAGCAGACAAAATCAAATGTTGCCTTCGAATAGATCTAATGACATTCTTATTAAGTTTAAAAATAGGTGTTTTTTCGGTGCACAAATTTGCAGCAAGGAACAAAACAATTTATAGTAAAGCATATCAAAAATACTTTGAGTTCCTTAATTGGTCAGAACCCAGCTACATCAGTGACCATTCACAACTCAGGACAACTCTGGACTCTTCTGAGATGGTGCAGCTAACAAAATGCACAATAAATGCCTGAGAGGTCAATAAGAGTTGATGGGTGCTCAGCACTTTTGAAAATCAACCACTTATTTAGGTGACTAATGTCCAGATTCAGCAAGGAATGTAAGCACATGACTAACTTTAAGCATGTGAGCAGTCCCAGTGATTTCAGTAGAACCATTCACATGTACTTAAAATTAGGCATGTGTTTATATACGTCCATGAGGTATTTAGGAGCCTAAATTTTAGGATCCTAATTATTAAATTATTGACTATAGATTTACATCAGTGTGTTAGCATATGAGAATATATGTTCCAAACTTACTGTATGCATAAACAAGATCACCATTTTAAAACCTATATATGTAAACAAAATATACAGTCAAAATGGAAGGGCAGTACATTAGGAACTGTTTAATATTACTGAGTATCTCTATATGGGGTATAGAGTGGATGAAGAAAGTCTGTAAGCAAAACTGATTACTTTGCAGAGGGGGAGGAGGGAGATGGAATCCCAGAGACTAACCAGATGTGCTTTGCAGTGTTCCTTGGAGAATTTTTCATCTTAATAGTCACCTGTAACAGCGTTACAGAGATCCCATACAAGTGCTCAGGTGATAGGCACAGTGTCAGAGCCTATATCAGGGGTTGACAGCCTACAGTACATGTGCCAAAGGTGGTACGCGAGCTGATTTCTGCTGGCATGGAGCGAAGGGCTCAGCCATCTGCCCCACTCAGTGCCCGCTGCTAGCCTGGGTGTAGGGAACCCAGGGAACCCAGGCTGGCAGAGGGCTGAGACCCCAGCTGTCAGGAGCATGTGGGGGAAACCCCAAAGCGGCGGTGGGCTGAGCACTTACCTCACCACTCTGGGGGTTCCCCTGCTGGCCCCTTGCCAGCCGTGGTCTCATTACCTGCCTCACTCAGATCCCGCTGCCAGCCTGAGTATAGGGAGCCCAGGCTGGCAGTGGGCTGAGACCCCAACTAGCAGGAGCCTTCAGGGGAAACCCCAAAGCAGAGGCAGGCTGACCCCCTCAGCCCCTCCTCTTCCGCCCGAAGTCCAGCCCCTTCTGGACTGGCACGCAAAACCTTAAATTTGACTGAATAAATGAAGACTTGGCACACCACCTCTGAAAGGTTTCCGATCCCTGGCCTATATCATTAGGTTAGAAGGCACTTTAAATCTAAACCTGTTTTGGGGTTCATAACATTTCCAAAGCTTTTCCTTTGAGGATGAACAGTCACTCAACCCAAAGTTCCTCATGAAGCTTGAGAAAAAAGTAAGACAGTCATTAAATATCACACACACACACACACAGAGAGAGAGAAATCTAAGTTTTGTGCAAAGAGAGAGAGAGAGAGAGAGAGAGAAATCTTACTTTTGTGCAATATAGTGAGAACATATAAATCCAGCAGACCCAAAGGATACAATTTTTATATAGAACTAGCAAAAATACCCGGCGTTGCTCGGGTCCGTCGGAGGTGGGGAGGGGGCAGAGAGCTGAGCGAGTGCGGGGTCCGTTGGAGGGGGGAGAGGGCAGAGAGCTGAGCAAGTGCGGAGTCCATTGGAGGGGGGTATTATGACATCATAACTATGTCAAAGAGAACAGCAGCTGCCCAGCTGATGTGATTGGCCTTTAAATAATTTCACCCCTTGGGGGTGTCAGAGGTGAGATTTGAAAAATTTTCAACTCTTACCCTGATTAGGACCCTAAGACCTATAACTGTACCAAATTTCAAGTCTCTAGCTCAAACGGTGTGGAAGGAGTAAGGGAACGTACATACACGCATACATACATGCATACACGCATACACCATTTGACTTTTATATATAGAGATATATATTTTCTTAAATCACACAAAATGTGTGTGAGAAAACATCAGAACTAAAGTCTGTTTGAAACCTGTTAACTATTCTAGTAACAAAATCTCAGACACCCAGATTTACAGCATCAATAATAAAATAGCATGTGCACTTGCAAATGAATATCCCAATCCTGACCTTTTGAGAAGCTGTAAATGTAAGACTGTGGTGGGGCAACTGCCACACACAGGCAGAAGAAGGATTAAAGCAGCCTTGACATGGCTACTGAGAACCCAGCCAATTAGAAGAATGCTTATTGAGCCGGCCAGTAGACAGAAGGCTTAGTGGAGCAGCCAATCAGGGCCAGGTTTCCCATATAAGAAGGGCTGCTAAGCAAAACAGAGGCAGTCGCTCCCTGGAGACCAAGGGAGAAGGACTGGCTGCCCTATAGGACGGTTGAGAGAGACAGCACCATGGACAGAGCAGTGCTAAACAGGGTGGGGGGAGCAAGAGGGAACTACAGACTGATGGTTGCGAAACTGAGGTCTTGATGCAAGGGCGGAGAAGGTACTAGGGCTACAGAGAAGTGGGCCAGGGAAACAGATGGGGGAGTAGGCGGAGGGACAGTACATGGCTGCTGGCTAAAGGGTCCCTGCGTCGGTAATTAGAGTAGCAGGCAGGCCTGGGTCCTCTCTTCCCCCACCCTCTACTCACCACTCAAGGGAATTTCCAGTGCATGGACTACAGTTTGCCACAGAGGCAAGTGGTGGGACCAAAGACCATCAGGTCCCCAGGAAGGAGTAGAGGGAAGAGAGAACTGAGTGGGACACAGTCCTCCAGAGGGCTGTGTCCAGAAGAGGACACCGCAGTCCAGGGAGCGACGTGGGTCCAAAGGTGGAGGTGAGAGTGATGATGGGCAAGACACCACTAGATGAGGGCACTCTTGTGAAATAAGAGCTAATTCCCAGGATAGCCAGCAGGAGGCGCCCTGGGGGTGAGTCCCACTCCATTACAAAGATAATCTCTTGTAAGTGATAAAGTTTGTTTATTTGAGTTTCTGAAATTAATCTCTAACATAAAGTAAAAAAACAAAGATTTTTGGCCTGTAACTCTACGGAGAGACCTCCAGACAATTACTAAAATGTGGATGAGAGAAACACTTATTAGTTTTAATAGATGCACAACTTAAAATGTCAAAATTTGATCAACATTATTTGTAAACATTTTATTGTGTACACCCACAGAATTTATCCCAATCTTTTCATTTACCACACAAAGTGAGCATGATCTCAGTGTAAAAAAAAAAAAGCAACATTATAAATCTCATTACCTCCATATCAATTCTGCAATGCCAACAAGCTAGCTGAAGTAGGATTTAGTTTTGAAAATTGTGTAAAGATTATACCAGGGTACTGCTAAATATTTAGGGCCAGATTCTGCTACTCCCCTTAAATAGTTTCAAATAGTCCCATTGATTTGATTGGGACTGTTCAGGAGGTGAGGGAGTACACAAGAGTAAAGATGTCAGGGACAGAATAATGGACAAAACAAAGACAAATCTACTTCATTTCAGAAGGGTGTTAGGAGGATTCCTCTCAGATTCTTTTTAAACATTAATTGTAATTGATACTGCCTGTTTGGGTTTTTGTTTGTGTTTTAATCTATAGCAATTAAGCTATACCTCCCGCCCCCCAGTGCTCTTTCAAGTACGAGGCCAGTTTGGAATAATGGTTAAATCCTCTTATTTAGACCTCAGCACTGTGCATTTAAAACAGAGCATGTAAGGTAGGGGCATACAGGGTCTGGCAAAGAAGCACAGGAAGCAAGATGTCTGTAACATCTGTTCCTAATAAAGCAAAGAAACAAAAAGTGACAAAACAAAAGCAACACCCCATTTCTTTTAGACAAAAGGAAAAAGTGTGTTTTCAAGAGGTCTACCTGGAGTCACAATTATACCAGCTGTACCACCTAACCTCAATCAGTCATAATCTAGAACAGTGCCACTTTCTATTAACCAAGCAATAGAGGAACTAAAATTACTTACACTAGTGTATGTGAGTCACTCAGCTTGCTCCAATGCATTCTGATGATTTAATTAGGTAGATAGAGTAGCACATGTGGTTTTCTACTCAAGTTCATCACAAAGGCCAGATCATCAAAGCAGAATAGTTGTGTGCTCTACAGCTAGATTAAAAATACAGATTTCTTCATTAAGTGTCTTGAAGCTGACTGTGCCTCCTGGTTTCCATCTATTCAGACAATTAAATAAAGGCTCGTGCTGGAAAACCAAAGCTAATAAAGAAACTGTAAATTGAAGTACAGCTGGCAATCTTTTTATTTATTAAGTCCTCAGTGTACACTGTGGCAATCTCTAGAAGGCAAGGCACGTGCTGGGATTTTTTTTCTTTAATATTTGTCCTCTTTCAAGGCATGACATTTCCACTGATAGGATTTTCAAACCTTTGTCATCCGCACAAAAAGGCAAAGAATAAACAAAGGTCACCTCTTAAAGCCAAGAAACATGAAACAATCAACGAATTTTGAAAAATTGTTCGTGTCAATCAAAAAAGAAAAAGTATGATGAGTAGCAAAACTACTCTTGAAAGAATGATCTTGCATGTGTCAGATAAAGTTCCAGTTTAAATGTGTTTTCCAAAGCAGCAGTTAGAGCTACATATTTCTAGCTCTGTCAACAGGGCTGACTAGAAAGAGAGATCAAGAGTAGAATATTGAGGAAAGAGGAATAAAGAGGAAAAAAGGAAAGAGGGAAAAAAATCCCAGGTCATCCAATAAAATCTACAATGCAGATATTTAGAATCTGGTGAATGTTAGCTAACCACAGCATAATAATACAAGACATTTATTACATAGTTTTTATTTTCTAATGGTATGAAATAATCTCTTCTGCATCACATCACAAGAATGATGCAGAATGACAAGTGATATTTACATGATGACACAGATTGCACTGCATTACGGAAAATAACACATTATTAATTTAAACATGGTGACTAAATAATACCGTTCAAATAAATGCAAAATCTGTAAAGATATTTTCTTTAAAATGCTGTCAGTCATAACGTGACTATCTTACAATTAAAAGGAAACACCCTTTCATGAGAAATGACACTTTTCTGCAGTTATTTCATCGTTCACCTATGTGCATACATCAAGTAACTACAACAATTAAAACAGCTTCCTGTTAAGATCAGTTACTGTCTGCATCCTGAAAAACTTGTCCTTACCAGTTTGCCCTGGCCTCTTCCTTTGTCATTCAGTTTTGCGCGCATTCTAAAACAATGTGCAAAACCTTCACCTTAAGGCGAAACCAGACTTTTAGGCACCTGCTCACCTTACTTGGCATAAACGTTTCTCATGCCAATCAGAAACGGACACAAACAAGTTTTTCAGCCCCCCTCCCATGACACTACTGTGATGTCATCATTTGTACTTATTGGCCTTCCCTGCAATATGCAGGCAGAGAGAGGAAAAAGAAATCAAATCCTGTGTACCCCCGTATCCGAGCTTGATCACCTCGAAGCCTCTCGGCTCACATGTTTTCAAACAGAGCTTCTACGTTTGCCGGTCATTATGCGTTGGTTTGTATTTGTAAGTATCAATTATTACTAAATGTTTATAAATCTTTGTTTATAAATATTGTTAGTAGGTATTTTAGTCATTGTGTGTTTTAAGTTTCATTAAGTCTATTAGTTAATCAAACGCTGCTCCCTTACCCCTTGTAATTATCCCCAATAAAACTTTAAATTGATTAATTTTAGTTGTGTGTGTGTCTGCAGTTCGCGTCGTGACCCATACTCTCCTTGCATCCCTTACCATATAGTCTGTTGCCACGTGCAGCCTGGTAAATAACAGGCCTGCATTTTCGCACCTGCGAGTACGTGGCAATCAACACTTCCTTTGTCCATCCCCTACACTTGCTCCACCTCTACTATTCAAAATTCTTAGAAAAAAAGTTTGTTTTCAGATAAAATTCTCCCTCATAGGTCAAAGCGGGAAAATGACTATATTTGGAAATTTTATCAGTCAACTCTGAGCTATTTAAACATGGGGGATGGGGGACCCCACACACTTTGCCCTTCCAGTCTAATCTGGGATGAAATCCTGGTCCCACTAAAATCAAAGGCAAAACTCCTATTGACTTCAATGGGGGCAGGATTTCACTGTCAATTAAATGATGAATAATAGAAACTTCAAACGTGACTTGCTTTGTAGGTATTATGGAACCTTGCTAAGCTAGCTAAGTTTGAAGAAAATCAGATCAGTACTTTTAAAGATAGGGCACTTAAGTGCATTAAACTCCTACCACCTTTACAAAACACCTTGAAAAAATGTTTGCTAAAATGCAAAAATCCTAAAAAAGTTTGGGATTATGAAGACGTACCTCACTTTAAAAAGTAACATTTATGGAAAAACAAAACAAAAATTAATACTTTCCAGGTGGAGCTTGGGAACCTGCAAACAGTACAACTATATTAAGTTGCCTTTTCCGAAGGTGTTGCTAATTTCTCCAATTTTAAAAGGACTAGTTAGCAGAAAACCTGAGGTGAAAGGATACTAGGATATGATCATTCCCTACTGAGGAAAGAAGGATGGACCATCAACTTACTGAAAGCGAAGGATCTTGCTGACAGTGAGATGGTCCTTGGTATCCCATGTATTTGAGCTAGTTATATCATAACAAAATAAGATGATATTATGTTGGTAAAATAAAAATCCACATCCCTTATAGACAAAAGGGTCTCCTGCTCTTAAGGTTTATCATCCAAATTGTGACAGGGATGCATTTGCTAACACTTATAATAATGATTTTCTACTCCATCACCTAGCTTGCTCAAGTTGTAAGCATCACATGATAAAGAGCTCCATCTCAAGGAATTCATAAAAGCATAAGAGGAGGCTTCAATTAAAGTAGCTTCACTTAGATGCTTCAGCGCTTAACTACACGCTGGAGAGAGTTACCAGGACAAGAAGTGTACACAGATACAACAGAGGTAAAAGCGGCAAAGAGTCTTGTAGACTAACAGATCTTAGGGATCATAAGGTTAGTCTATAAGGTGCTACAAGGCTCTGTCGTTTTTGCAGATCCAGACTAACACAGCTGATACTAAACAGAGGTAAAGCTATAGTTCAGGCCAAGGGATGACCGTTTCATTTTTAACTCCTCCCCGCTGCCCCCAGTCAAAAAACAAAAACAAAAAACAACTCTTACATTGAACTATTTCATGCCAAAATCTCAGCACTGAGGTAATTTGGAAAGTTTGATAAAAATATGTTCAGTCATTTTAGAGCCAAGAAAGTGTGAAATAAGTGTAAATTGTTTTATAAAAGTGACAATGTCAATTTCTATGAAAGAGATGGATAGAGATCTTCTTCTATCATAGATCCATTTTTCAAGATGACCTAGAACACTTATGTGGCTCATACTCACCCTAATGGGACACATTTCACAATGTCACATTTTGTTGTTTTGCCTGGTTTCTCCAGAACAAAAGCTATTGTCCAGTTGAAAGAATGGATTGGTGTATCTATTTACATATTACAATGAAAAATTCAAAGCAACAACTACCTTTTTGAGGGCAATGAAAAGCAGAATTACATTTTTTTAAAATGTTTCAATTTGCTTAGTTATCGTAAGTGTCTGGATGCTTCTACAAACACTACTCAACCTGCCCTTGGCTTTATTTCCTCCCATTTCTTCTGTTGCGGGGTGTGGAGGCAAGAGGATTCTCTTTCTCTCCCTCCTGCCCTCAATAAAAGCTACAGGGAATTCAACTACAAAAATCCACCAGAAATAGGAGCCATTGGAAGCAAATACCAATCCACAAAGTCCTGTGTCTCTATGCTGGATGCAGGTAGGAGAGAATGTCATTGGGAACAGTAGTGTCTGTGCAGCCCCACAGATCTTAAACCCCATACAGCAGAAAGTGTTCTGCAGGATCAGAAGGAAAGAAGGAGCTGCCAGGGAACAGGCATTCCCTCCTGCCACAATTCCCTGTGGTAAGGGGCCAGATGCAAAGTCCAGTGAAGTCAACTGGAGTGTTTCCATTGACTTAACAGGTTTTGGATCAGGCCCTAATTCTACAGCTTTTTGATCCCCTCTGGACAAAAACTGACAGGAGCATTTAGCCTTAAATTATTAATAGACCGCTACAATAAGAGGGTTTTTTTGTCCTTTTTGGATCATTTCCGTTTTTTGTTGTGGTTGTCTTGCTAATATACTATCTGGTAACTTTAAAACATTTCAGTGACTTAACTAATTTTATAATGTGTTTTAGATGTGTGTTTGTTCTCCTTTACATTTGTTTTAGTTAATATCTAGTTTTCCTACATCAATGCACTTACAATCAAACAGATAAAGTTATCAATTTTTAAACAAATACAGAACCTTTGTCATAATTTTCAACCCCATGTTCACTGAAGAGGTGGCATGGCAGGGATTCTATATGCCTCAGGAGACAACCAGAGTGGAATTGAGAGTGTATTTTATATGTGAATTAGAGGTAAGATGTAATGACACAGGATGAAAGGCTCAGCAGTGATTTTAATAAAGGCAGGAGACAGTACTTCCCTGTGGACTCTATATGCAAAGGAGTGAGACTCAACTGGAATATGTGAAAAGATTTAACAAAAAGCAGGAATACATGTTTCAAAGTAGTGAGATTTCTGTTAAAATCCATTTGCATTTTATTGAAGTAGAGAATTCTAACTCCAAGGCTAACATTTCTGTGAGTTTATCACATCCCAATACAACAAATATCTGGAACAATTTTCTATCTTGTGATAGAACTACAGGATAAAGAACTGAAGGGCTCAATTAAAAAAGTTCTTTCCTTTAAAAATAGTTGTACATATTATAAGGCAATTAAAACAGTGTGGTTAGCATCTGTCTACAAGTAATTTCATTGCTCCTGTTATTTTTAAATTGTGGTTTGATTTTTATTTTGACAGAATGAAAAACCCACTTGATTTTGCAATCTCCAGGGTAATGGCAGTTTTAATTGCTATCCTTTATTATGTGCTTTTTAGCAATCGTCAAAAAAGAGCAGTTATCTATGGCTCTAATACTGTTGGGATATAAAGCAATGATCCAGAAAAGAATTATTGCTTTTATGCCCCCATTTTTAAATGAGGGGGTAAGTTTGTGATTTTGCACCGATCTCTTTCTTTGAATCATTAAAAAAAAATCTAAGTAAAAGACTTGAAGCAAAGCAAAATGAATGGGATGAACTACTGGAAGAAAAATCTCTTTCTTTCTTTCTTCTTCTTCTTTTTTTTTTTTTTTTTTTTTTTTTGATCTTCTGCGATAATTGCAAATCTGGCCTGCTGACAGCAAGGCTGAACACACTATGATGTCTGGCCAAGTAAAGTAATCTCTTGGTTCAGATCTGAAGTCTGTGATGAAAATTACAAAGCAGAGACAAAATCAAAATGCCACCTGTGATTTTATGCTAAAATTAATTTGATGGAAAGAGCAACACAATGCAAACAGCCTCTTTAACAGAGTGTAAAGTCTGACTGGATTGAAACCAACGTTAATAGATGGAGATAGGTATTGTGAACATGAGTTGGGCTCTGCAGATGTTCTTTTTAAACTAGCAGTCTGTGGCTGTCTGACAGGTAAATTGCTCTGAAATTATGTTTGAAGTCTGAGGTCAAACTTTTTAAGACAAGAATTTTAAACTAATATACTTTTGCTGGAGTCTTTATTCCCTTGCTAGACTATGCAGTATGTCCTAAACAAAATAATCTACATTTCTTCATTTCCTCTCCATATAACATATGCACCTTAGGTCAAGAAACTTATCAAGAGATGGGGTTTTTTTACTCTTTTTTTTTCCCCACTGCGGAATCTACATTGGAGTAGGTTGCTATAGAAATAGTTGTCCAGTTGCAATAATCTCAGCAATAATCCAGAATTGAATCATTGGCCTGTAAATTGAAAATAATCATGATACACTACAAGAACTCTGATTAGCTTACAAGGAGCCAATGAGGTTACTCAGCTCATTTGCTTGTCATTAATATCTAGAAACAGATGATCTAGCAAGGAGTTTACTGCATATATAACCATGTACAACATAACAATGAACAAAGGGAACTACTGTATTATATATGTCTATATCTAATATAAACATTTTTCATAAGGTTAGGAATTTTTCAGTTTCATTGACTTTGAATCTGGCCCTGTGTGCATTGTGCAAGCACCATAATATTGCATGCCTAATGTAGTAACATTAGCAATCATATCAAGGATAGCAAGAATCAGTGCAATTTAGACACATCACTAAAATACAATTTTGAAAAGCATCACTATCACTTTCTTTTGTAAACTGCTGTTGGTGTTATTACTACTTATAGTAAAGTTCAATGCCATATGCTTGTCTAATTTTATGTATAATGTTGCACATTGAAGAAAGGGAGTATACCAGTAAGAACAGCTTCTAACAGTGTAGATGGTCTGAATCTCATTTGCTGGATTTTGCTTCATATTCATTGTCCCATCCAAAATTCAAGGCTCACGTGGAGTATTTATCAAGTATGAGAGTACAGGATTTACTGACTTCTCACAAAACAGCATAAATTGTATGTTTGTAACTGTGCTAAAGATACAGTAGAACCTCAGAGTTACAAACAAACATCAGAGATATGAATGGATCAGTCAACTGTACCCCTCATTTGGAACCGGAAGTATACAATCAGGCAGAAAAAACAAACAAATAAAAGCAAATGCAGTACAGTACTGTGTTTAAATGTAAACTACTACAGAATAAAGGGAAAGCTTAAAAAATATTTGATGTGAGAAGGAAAAAGGTTGTGTTCTTGTTTCATTTACATTAAGATGGTTAAAAGCAGCATTTTTCTTCTGCTTAATAAAGCTTCAAAGCTGTATTAAGTCAATATTGAGTTGTAAACTTTTTAAAGAACCACCTTAATGTTTTGCTCAGAGTTATGAATATTTCAGAGTAATGAACAACCTCCATTCCCAAGGATGCTTAACTGTTATATACGGTATTCTCTTTAGGAGACTTATGCAGCTATCAGAAGAAAGTGCTTCTAACTTCCCTGAAAACAATGGTAACTAGATGGAGTGCAATCACAGTGTATTTTGGAAATTAACTTATAGTACATCTTTGTATTTCAACTATTTCATATTTTCAGTCCTTTTTATTTTCTTTCTTCAGTGATGTTTTCTATGGATTTAGTATTCTCTTTGATCTTCAAGTTCACTTTTGCACTTTGTATTTTTTTTCTTTCCCCACCACCTCAGCAGCATTATATCAAAGGAATCCTTTACCAACCCTCCCTAACCTTCTAGTAACTATATCTTAAGGCCACTCCTTACATATTTTCTTTCATATTCAAAAAGAGCAATTCAGTGTCATGTAGACCCTAGTTCTCATTCAGTTCTGAACTTTAGAAACATACATATGCGCAGAGCAGCATTCACACCAACATAAAATAAATTCTGAAGAAGAAAGATGAATATAGCAATTCAGAGTAAATTAAAATAAGTACCTACCTGGAATAAGCTGACCCAGTAACTGCTGGGACCTGGACAGGCTGAGTATCGCTACAATGACAAAAAAAGGATAATGTTCCCATTTCATGATGTTTCCTTCCTTGCATTACACCAGCTCAGCAGCATTTAAGTGTTATCTGCAACATAAGTAGAAAGAAGGTACACTAAGATGACAGTTTATAGTCACTGGCAATTTGGAAGAGCCTTACAACACTTTTAGCACTTTATAACACTTTTTCTCTGTCAAATTCACTGATTTCAATATAGTTCTTTATTCAATCACTTTTGATTCTTTGTAATAAGTAGGTGGTTGTAAAATACAAATGAACCTGAATCCCCATATTACAGCAGACCAGGCACCAACAGTGGCAGATGCATTGAAGGAAGGGATGGGAAACGCCATGATAGACAATGTATGATTATTTAATGCTGTTGGCTGGCTGAGCTAACCTAAACTGTATGTGAGAACTTAAACTCATACTTAAAAATCTTTCTGAATTGAGGTCTAAAACAATTCTGCTCAGGAAAGCACTTTAAGCATATACTTAAATCCCTAAAGTAACACATATACATGACTGCTTTTCTTAGTTATGGTTTTTTGAATAAGGGCTGGAGGGATCAATCTTTCTGCTCCCAGAGCCCAGTCGCAGGCTCCGCTTCACATAATTTCATTACTATCCCACGGGATATACAGTACTTCCTCACTCTTTGCAAGAGCTGATTATTGTGTATGCCTATTCCTTTTCTGAATCTTGCCAAACTCTTGGTCCCAGTTTCTTGTGGCAATGAGATATCTAGGTTCCTTGATAAAAAGCAATGCTTTCTTACATTTTGGTAAATAGAAAAGCACAAATGACCTTATCTGTATTAGTTATGTATTACTTTACGTACTTGAACAAGTCATCTTCTTTGGCATACCACAGAAGCCCTAATCTTTTAAATCTATTTTCATAATTAATTCCTGTCTCTAATCTTTTTTATGCTGTTCTCAGGACCCTTTCAGTTTTGCAATAGCAAATCCACAAAAGAAACAAAGATACTAAAAAAATCAGACTTTGTAATAACACACTTGGCCTTGAGTGTGAATGTTGCACCAAAGCACTGGTTAAAGAAAAAGCTAACAACAACCCAAAGTAACTTTAAACGAATCCCATTATTTGCATAAAAAAGACACACACACACAAAAGCACCATTAGGCACACAACAGGGAAGAAATTACCCAGTGCACAATTCTTTTCTGTTTAGTTGATAAATATTCTATACCAAGTAAGTTTCAGAATAAGGAAGGTAGGCAGTACTGGTTCAAAAGTACACTTGCTGGCATGAGAGTGCCAAGATTTTCTGATTACCACCCTATTGGTAGGTGTTAGAACCCTAAAAACAGCTGTTTCATTGTGTTCAATGAGGTCCACCCTCAACAAAATGGATCTAGGCACTTCCTTCTACAGAGTTCATAAGGGTTAGAACAAAGGTCATTGCAGGGAAATTCTCCAAATGACCAAGTTTATGGAGAATTCATAGGCTAAAAAGTATCTTATTTATCAATAGAACCCAAAACTGTAGGAATGGGGTTAGTTTGCACTACATCAACCAAGCATGGATCTCTACAGCCTTGCAATTTGTATTAATATCTGAGCAAAATTAATGAAAAATTCTGCCAAATCAGAATGAGCATTCAAGGTGCAAAGCAGTGGAGAATCACATCCATTCTGTGTAGATTCTGAGCAGGGTGGGAACTCTATCTACTTACAATGCCAATGGTAAGCCACCTGATAATGCTGTTCTACCTCTACCATTAAAACATTGTTTATGTTCAAAGCCCGAGACTAACTGAAAGGGAACCAAATAAGTGCAAAACTTGAGTTCAGAATTAGTTGGCTCAACTACACTGTGAATTCAATCCAGTATCTGAAAGTCAAGTGCTCTTCCCTCGGGTTTGTACATATTCAACAAGATACTAAAGCTAAAACTAACTATTTTATTGATATATTAGCATGAAAAGACTCCAGCTCACTTTCCCATAGTTTGCTTGGGTCTACAGTGTTAACAAGAGTGTTGAGCTTTGTTCCCCCAAAATTCTGAGGCTAATGGGGAATTAGTCCAGTACTGGCATAATTTACAGCAGCCCAAAAGGCACCCACAGTCCCCTAAAGGGTCATTCTATATGGCAGAAATAGCCAGAGGTGGCCCATTTCCTGGGCTATGCTTTCTGTGCTGAGGAGCAATACAAGAGTAGTGTAGAGATTTTGTTAATCTATTCCACCCAGTATACCACTTATTCAAGGGTAATTCCCAGATAACCTGTTAAATCATTTTTCTGACTAGTTTGCACATCAGAGTGACACAAAGTATATGTGCTAGAGAGGAGGAAGTAGGAACGAATGCTGAGAGTTAGGAGAACCTTGCTTATAGGTAAACTCAGAAGGATTTGATTTTTATTGGTAAATGTGGGTAAACACCAATTTTATGACTTACACATATCTGCAAATTGATGAAAATGTATTTCCAATGACTATCAAAATTTAAAGATAGACAAAGCAAGAAAAATATTTCTTGAGAACTTAGAGAAAAAGTTCAGGGATTTAGATTTTTGAATTAGGTTTGTTGCAAATGGATTAATGAATGAATAGTAAAAACAGTTATGGCTTGTTGATTTAAGGATCTTTTCTTTATCACATGTCAAAATATACAATTTGTGTTTTCACCATTTATAAAGCTTTAACCTTTTGAATTTCAATGCTGTTGTTAAATAGTTGTCCGTCTCCCCCCCCAATAATTTCTTGCAACTGTGAAAATGTAAATAATTTAAAATCTAAGAAAATACTTAAAGTAAATATTGATATAATCTGTCAAAAATAAAGTGTGACTACACCCCATATTCGTCATAGTAATCTATCTATCTATATAAAAGTCAAGTGGTGTATGTATGTATGTATGTATGTATGTATGTATGTACGTATGACAGCGAACTCCTCCCGCAACGTTTGAGCCAGAGACTTGAAATTTGGTACAGTGAGGGGTCTTGGGGTCTAGATCCTGGTAAGGGTCGAAAAGTTTTTGGATCTCACCTCTGACGCCCCCCAGGGGTGAAAGTCTTTCAGGGCCAATCACATCGGCTGGGCGGTTAGGTGGTGATGATGTCATAATACCCCCTCCAACAGACACCTCACTCACTCAGCTCACTGCCCCTCCCTCCTCCAACAAAACCCCGGAGATCCCTCATCTCACTGCCCCTCCCTCCTCCAACAGAACCCCGGAGATCCCTCAGTTCTCTGCCCCTCCCCCCTCCCAATGGAACCCCGGAGATCCCTCAGTTCTCTGCCCCTCCCCCCTCCCAACGGAACCCCGGAGATCCCTCAGTTCTCTGCCCCTCCTCCCTCCCAACGGAACCCCGGAAATCCCTCAGCCCTGTGCCCCCCCCCCACCTGTGAAGGTCCCCGGAATCGGGTGTTCGGTTTGGTCTGGGGGGGGGAAGGTGTCGGGGTGGGTGCCCAGACCAAACCCGACACCCCCCCCGGCTCACTTACCCCCCCACCAAACCCGACACCCCCACCTCACCCCCCCACCAACCGCAACACCCCCTGACCAACCCCAACACCCACACCTCACCCACCCCGACACCTTCCCACCCCCCCCCCAGACCAAACCCGACACCCCCCGGCTCACTTACCCCCCCGACCGAACCCAACACCCCCACCTCACCACCCCACCAATTGCAACACCCCCAGACCAAACCCGACACCCCCCGGCTCACTTACCCCCCGACCGAACCCAACACCCCCACCTCACCCCCCCCAAGCAAACCCCACACCCCCACCTCACCCCCCCACCAACCGCAACACCCCCTGACCAACCCCAACACCCACACCTCACCCCTCACCCACCTCAACACCTTCCCACCCCCCCCAGACCAAACCCGACACCCCCCGGCTCACTTACCCCCCGACCGAACCCAACACCCCCACCTCACCCCCCCAAGCAAACCCCCCACCCCCACCTCACCCCCCCACCAACCGCAACACCCCCTGACCAACCCCAACACCCACACCTCACCCCTCACCCACCCCAACACCTTCCCACCCCCCCAGACCAAACCCGACACCCCCCCGGCTCACTTACCCCCCGACCGAACCCAACACCCCCACCTCACCCCCCCACCAACTGCAACCCCCCCTGACCAACCCCAACACCCACACCTCACACCTCACCCACCCCGACAACTTCACACCCCCCCCATACCAAACCCGACACCTCCCCCAGCTCACGGTGCACTGTGTAGCACACAGATTATTAAATACACTGTTCATTCGGGGGGTGAGGTGGGGGTGTCGGATTTGCTCAGGGGGTCAGGTGGGGGTGTCGGGTTCGGTCGGGGGGTGAGGTGGGGGTGTCGGGTTTGGTCGGGGGGTGAGGTGGGGGTGTCGGGTTTGCTGGGGGGGGGTCAGGTGGGGTTGTCGGGTTTGGTCGGGGGGTAAGTGAGCCGGGGGGTGTTGGGGTTGGTCAGGGGGGTGGGAAGGTGTCGGGGTGGGTGAGGGGTGAGGTGTGGGTGTTGGGGTTGGTCAGGGGGTGTCAGCTGTCTGCCCCCTCCCCACCTCCGACTGACCCGAGCAACGCCGGGCACTTATGCTAGTATATATATAAAAGTCAAATGGTGTATGCGTGTATGTATGTGCACTTACTCCTTCCACACCGTTTGAGCTAGAGACTTGAAATTTGGTACAGTTAGAGGTCTTAGGGTCCTAATCAGGGTAAGAGTTGAAAATTTTTCAAATCTCACCTCTGACGCCCCCCAGGGGTGAAATTATTTAAAGGCCAATCACATCAGCTGGGCAGCTGCTGTTCTCTGTGACATAGTTATGATGTCATAATACCCCCTCCAACGGACCTTGCATTCGCTCAGCTCTCTGCCCCCTCCCCACCTCCGACGGACCCGAGTTGGGTATGGTCGGAGGGTAAGTGAGGTAGGGGTGTCGGGTTTGGTCGGGGGGTGAGGTGGGGGTGTCGGGTTTGGTCAGGGGGTAAGTGAGCCAGGGGTGTTGGGTTTGGTCTGGGGGGGGGAAGGTGTCGGGGTGGGTGAGGGGTGAGGTGTGGGGGTTGGGGTTGGTCAGGGGGTGTTGGGTTTGGTGGGGGGGTAAGGTGGGGGTGTTGGGTTTGTTTGGGGGGGTGAGGAGGGGGGTTGGGGTTGGTCGAGGGGTAAGTGAGGTGTGGGTGTCGGGTTTGTTTGTGGTGGTAGGTAGGGGTGTCGGGTTTGGTTGGGGGGGAAGTGAGGTGGGTGTGTCAGGTTTGGTCTACAGGGGGTGAGGTGTGGGTGTTGGTCAGGGGGTGTTGGGGTTGGTAGGGGGAGACGTGAGGGTGTTGGGTTTGGGTGGGGGGGTGAAAATGTGAGTCGGGATTGGTCGAGGAGTAAGTGCGGTGGGGGTGTCGGGTTTGGTCGGGGGGGTGAGGTGGGGGTGTCAGGTTTGCTCTCTGCCCCCTCCAATGGACCCCGCACTCGCTCAGCTCTCTGCCCCCTCCCCACCTCCGACTGATCCGAACAACGCCGGGTATTTTCGCTAGTACTATATATAGTATGATTATGGCATAATTTTGATGTATTATGTACATGAGTCCTCTAAGGTGTCATTGGGAAACTTATGATTTACTGATTATGATTATCCTATTTGTATTCATGTATCATTTTTGTATCTGATATTATAAATATTGACTATGGATCTGTATTTCAAATGAACTTACTCTGGAAAACACCCAGAGCCAGCTTTTCAGATACAATAATGAAGAAGCCAGACAGTGCTAATGGTTCATCAACAAAGATAATGGGGTGTAAACATTTTGGCTAGCCTGTAAGTAATGGCTGCTATGACTGCAAAGACATGTGACTAGACCACATGGCTCGGAGCTCCATTTTGGGTACTTACATTTTTCCACAAACTCGGAACCAGGTTTGAAACAAAGGGTTTCTGCCATATGGAAAAGGTATAGGGTGCTCACTATGGTTCTGCTATCACACCCTCAGGTAATATTCGTACTCCTTTCTTCCTTATTCTTCTTCTAAGCTGAACACAAAAACATTGCTCCACATTCCTCACCACCTTCTCCATCACTGCCATGACAACTAGTCACAGGATCACACCTACGCCCTCTCCCACCTGGCTATGCTACCTCCAGCAGAGTCCAATTGGTAATAAACAAGTACAAATTTGAAGCCAGCCTGAACTGCATAATGACAGGGAAAAGCTACCTGCTTCCCAGTAAATAAGGGTTAATTCCAGCTTAACATCCCCTTTTGTCTTGCAGAAGTTATGAGGGAAAGGGTGATGAGGCTTCTCGCGGGAAGAGATGGGTAGACTACTTGCCAAGTAGTGTCCAAAACCAAGTCTCCTAGGACTGTGATGAACCCCAGGCTGGGGAGTTTTCATGTTTACTTACTGATAGCAGTTGCTTAAAGATAGCGCTTTACATTTCTCCACCTTTGTAAAGTGCTCTGGGATTTTTCCCAATGAAAGTATATTTATCCCTGTTGTATAGGTTGGCATAATGTTCTCACATGATTTGCTAAATGCCAGTCATTAAATCAAAAACAGAAAAGGGAATTTCTCAAATCCAGGCCTCAAGATTCCAGTGCTCTATTCTAACCACTATAGAGTGCTATTGCATCACTATGTAAAACCATTTATAAAGTTGGCTTTCAGTTCCTTACAGTTTCCACAACCATGCAACCCACTCTAAATAGGAAAGGTCAGTGCCTAAATCAAATTTTTCAGGATCCTACTTTAAGTGGGGCAATATCTTCCAATAGACAAAGTCCCATATTTATTTTGGGTGTCATAGTCTAGAATGAAAATAGATTACACTTCATGTCCACATGAAGGAATAATTGCACTAGTGCAATTGATGCAACATCACATGATGTTGTGGACTGTAGGACCCTCAACCAAGACCAAGTTGCCTAGAAGATTCAAAAGCCAGAAGCAAATATGGATCCTTCTCGGTGATATGACTATCTACACAAAGTAGGTTGTATTAGAATGATTCCTATACCTAACAAACTCCTATTCAGACACACAACTCTTCTGAAATCAATGGGAGTTGGAATGTGCATCTCAAGGGCAGAATTTGACCAGCGGAGCATAAAGATAGTAAGCAACATTCATTCTCCTTGATTTATTTTAGTGCAAGTGCACAGTACATGAATGGACCCTAAGCATGAATTCAGAGTATCCTAAGCCACTCTTTCCTGGTAGCTTCCCCCTGTCCTCTTCTTGCACGCACATTCCCAGCCTATGCTGGCTACCCCTTCCTTCTACTCCTCTTACAGACAATCTGCTCCTACTTCTCAACTTCTTTCTCTTCTGGCAACTTTTGCCCTCCTTAAATTTCTTCCCTGAGGCCTCTTGTTTCTTCTTACCTTTCATCACGTACTGTCTCTCAGCATTTCTTTTCTCATGTAGCTACATGACATTGAAGGCAGAGCTGTATGAAACTCAGACGTTTGGGCTCATACCACCAAGTTTAGTTTTGGGTTTCAGATTTCAACAGACCCCAAAAAACAGCAAAACTGCAAAATTTCATGCTGAAACCATAAGTTATCCTAACTTTTGAGTAAAGTTCTACTAACCTTATGGAACCCTTTGGTGATTTTGGCTTACAGTTAAGCCAAAACAAGTGTCACCTGGCTTTGAGACTTTAAAAACAAAAGTTGTACAGCAGAAAGTTTTCTTAATATTATTTTGCATAGGGGAACAAGATTAGCATCTAAGGTGTAGTGGTTTATTTTTAAATATTAACTTCTAGAACATGGGGACATTTGTGCGGAGAGGGGAGCAATCTTTGCTTAATGGTTTCAGAATTCTGAGTTCTCAGACCCAGCTTCAGTTCATCAGAGAAGAGATGGAGACAAATTTATTTCTTCTTGTATTCCACTGCAACAGTCCAGTAACTGGTCAAAATACCATTGTACGGTGAGAAAAGCTCACAGAACATCACTGAGATCAGGGGAGTTCAAGTCAGAGCTTTAAGCCATCTTTGCCCACCTCCTCCCTTGACTTGCACTCTGTGCATTTTGCAAGTATCCGAAGCCCTTGCCTTTTACATTTAGTGATTCTCTTCCTATGTAATTAGGCTGACCATACGTCCCGTTTTGAACGGGACAGTCCCGTTTTTTTCATGTTTCTGGACTGTCCCATCTTTTTGACAAAAATATCAATTTTGTCCCATTTTTGGGGAAGGTCCCAAGCTGCTTTCTAGGGGGAGGTTCTTTCTTTGCAGGACTCGCAAGAGCTCAGGTGAAGAATCTTGCTACCTAAGGACAAGTATCAGATGTCAAAATCTCCGATGAGCAAACTGTGCTCATCGGAGATTTTGACATCTGATACTAGTCCTTAGGTAGCGAGAGGAGGCAGCGGATGGAGGGAGAGAGCAGGGAGGAAGGGAGGGATGGAGAAGGGGGATGGAGAGAAGGGAGGGATGGAGAGAAGGAGGGAAGAAGGAGGAATAGAGAGAAGAGGAGGCAGCGGGCGGTGGGCTGAAGCCAACGGCGGAGCGGAGCTCGGCCCCCGGCTGTGGCTCCGGACAGCTCCGCTCCGCCGTCGGCTTCAGCCCGCCGCCCGCTGCCTCCTCTTCTCCCTATTCCTCCTTCTTCCCTCCTTCTCTCCATCCCTCCCTTCTCTCCATCCCCCTTCTCCATCCCTCCCTTCCTCCCTGCTCTCTCCCTCCATCCGCTGCCTCCGCTCGCTCCCTCCATCCCTTCTCTCTATCCCCTTCTCCATCCCTCCCTTCCTCCCTTCTCTATCTCCCTCCGTCCACTGCCTCCTCTTCCATCTCCCTTCTCTCCATCCCTCCTTCTCGCTGTCCCTTGCCTCCTCCATCCCCCCTGCTCCCTACCCCCATCTCTTCTCTCATCCATCCATCCTCTCCCTTCTCACCTTCGTGCCTTCTCTCCCTCCGTCCCCTCCATCCTCTTCATCCCTCATCCCCCCTTCTCTCTCTCCCTCCATCCTCTTCATCCCCCATCCCTGTTCTGTTTATTCCTCCATCCATCCCCCCCAACCCCCCTCTGCCTCCCCCCATGCCCGGCGCTGGGGGGCCCAGGTGGGGCCATGGCACTGGTCACCTCGCCCACCGAGCTGGAGTGCCTGGCCAAGCCGCTGTTCTGCCGCAAGGGGGCGCTGCGCCAGAAGGTGATCCACGTGGTCAAGAGCCACAAAGTCACAGCGCGCTTGTTCAAGCAGCCCACGTTCTGCAGCCACTGCACCGACCTCATCCGGTGAGTCCCCCTGGGCCCTAGAGCCCCCCCAGGCCTCCCCAGAGCCCCCAACCACCACCCCCAGCGCCCCTCAGCCCAGGTTCTGCAGCCACTGCACCGACTTCATCTGGTGAGAGCCCCCCCACACCCCGTCCTGTTTTTGCCATCCCAATGTCCCGTTTTTGTCTCAAGGAAATATGGTCAGCCTATATGTAATTAAATATCCAAATACATAGTATAGCTCCTTAATAATAATGGTAGCCTGCCTTCTGAGCTAAGTATTGCATTTAGGACACCTCTGAAATGAATTTACCCTTAGCATGACCAAAATATGAAGTCAATGATGGAGGAAGGGAATTGATACTCACTGGTTATACTATGTCATCACAATGACTGAATAGCAACAAACATTAAAAAGTAAGCCTAATGGTCCTGACACCCCTTTTCTTTATGCCAGTTAAACTCCATTGTCTTCCATGAAATTATTGCTAATTTACACCAGTGTGCGTGACAAGAAGTTAGGCCCCATGTGTTATTCACAGGGCATGATGAAGATAAACACTACTTTGTCTGCTGCATTATAATCATTAAAGAATCAATGGCAAATTAAACTGCACAAACCTGGGGGGGGGGGGGGAAGCAGTGCAGTAAATGCAGAGAAAACAAATGATTTGACCCCTTAGGTGTAGTGCTATTTATCCATATGGCTAGTGCAGCAAGCAGCTGCAAAGGTAAAGACATCAGGACAAAAAACAAAAATCAATGCTGATTTTACCCTGGTTACTTTTTTCCTTTATTTTTTAAATTATTATTGTAGTCTGCCTCAGAGCAAGCAACCAGACTTTTGAGAGAATAAAATGTATACGTTTACAGCATGCTGAATAGAAAGAGGGCTTCAAAAGATAAGGAAATTAAGGGACTCATAAGCTTCATAAAATGATGTAACCTCTTTTCATAAGAGCTGTGAACTTTGGCAAATAAGCTGCTGCATAATACCATCAACCTTATCTACAGAGATAAGAGCCAGTTTTGACTCACTGCCTATTTTAGCTCCAAGACCCAGATGGTATAAATTGGCATAATTCCATTGAAGCCAATGGAGCTACACCAATTTACACCAGCGGAGTAACTGGCCATTGGAGTAGCAATCTGTGTGCACTCCACAGTGTGGAGGGCAGAGGAAAGGAGCAATGTTAAGCCTTCTAATATCCAGTGAAACTTACTAGACTTTCAATCATTTCATTTCAGCATTCTGATGAAAAAAAGTGGAACTCAGGATATCGGATAGTGTCAGTTTAAACTGACACTATTTCTGGACTTGTTTTTCCTGTACAGTACCATCTTTAAAATTATACACCACTGAAATGAACCCCATACTATACTACTTTAAAAAAATAAGTCCTGTCTTGGATAGCCTTGATTTATTTTAGCGTTTTAGAAGGAGAGAAGAAAGCATCTCTGTGCATTGACTCAGTTCTCTCTCTTCAAGGGAGAGGGGGGGTTAATATCATTTTGAAAAGGAAAATGCAACAAGATCCTCTGCTGATATAAACTGGTAGTTTCATTGATATGAAGGCAACTACAATGATTTTACATCAGCTGAGGATCTGGTCCGGGATTCCTTGGGGGATATTTTCAGCATGCAGTTCTTGGAAGTAGACACACAGCACCTATTAAAATTCACTTCATTGCCCCCTCAAACTGCATTAAAAATATTTTCCTATTTTATGACTAAAATAAGAATTCTTATAGCAGGACTCCAGTTGGATTCTAAGATTATATGGATTTATGTGTCACTTTGGAAACTAGTTAAATGCTCTCATAGTATAAGTTAGCAATGAAAATAGAGGGGGAGGGGGGGATTCATATAGAACTCAATTTTTATGTTTAGAAATCTCTTCCCATTGTTCTGATGTGATGACCACACTGTAAATTAAGTATAGATTTTGTGGCTTCACTAGATTAAGTAGCTTTCTTCTCTATTTGGAACATTTATTCCCTTAGCAGTGGCTCAGCAACCCCTGTTAATGACACACTTAGGGTATGTCTATAATCTAATCACAGAGTATGACATACCCCAGCCATCTTTAATCTAGGTAGCTCAGATACAAGAATAGTGAAGCTGTGGCAGCACAGGCTTCAGTAAGGGATGGTTATCCAAATAATTATCCAGGTTTCTGGACAGGCTCGTGCAGCCTGTACTGCTGTTGCTTCACTGATCCAGTAACTGAGCTAGCTAGATTAAAGACATATTGTATATAGTTCCAAGAAAGAGAGAGTGCTGTAATAATCTGATTGTGGAGCAACATTTGTAGATGGAATAGTCCTAATTATGCCATGCAGTATTGTAGATTACCTGATCTCATAGGCCATGGTAAATTGATGCTGATAAAACTAGGTATAACACGCAAGAGAGGTTAACATGCAAAAAAAAAAAAAAATTCACAGAAGATTATAGCATTGCATTAAATCAAAAGGCAGCTTTTGTTGGCTATTTGAACATACAACAACCCAAAGAGGCTACAGACACTTTGCAAGAGTCGCTATATATGAATCACTGGGACAAAACCCTACTCAAGTACAGAAGATGAGTGGGGAAGCTTTGTCTTAATCTATAATTTATTGTTATATATTAATTCCTGTTAAAGATTTCTTACATGGGAAAAAATGGGGAAAAGTGGAGGAAAGATATGAAGGTCTTTTATTGTCTCTTTAGAAGAATAGCAAGAAGTTAACCAGAAGAGGTCCTAAGCAGAAGTTCTACGGTGCCACAGAGAGGTGAGAGTGGGGAAGAGGGGTTTTAGGAAAATTCTATTTTCTTTAATCCAATCAAGTTCAACTGAATAAAATTACACTTCCTCTGATTCTTTACCAGAATAGGAAGAGAGTTTTCTGCACCATCTCTCCCACTCCTGGCTCTGATCCAAAATCCTATGGAACACTGAACTTGTAGGAATGGAGGAGAAGGACTTCCACAAATCGCCAGGGAGGAAGTGGTCATGATTCCATAAAGGTGTAATCTGCCCCATTTCATGCTCATCAGGAGAGTTCCTCAGGAAAAGATTACCCCCTTCAGTTGTATAAGCAGAGCAGGCAGTTGAGACACTAGGTTCTGACACAAAAAGGCACCAATCAGTTTTGTAACTAAATCTGGCACCAATTCTATGGAGAAGTGATAAAAGTGCCTATATTGATTATAAGCAGAGCTGGTAGCATCACCTATGGTTAATATTTCCTGACATTTTCCATTACAAGATCCTGTTTTCAGTTCTTTATCACTTTGCCAAGCTTTAATGCCTGGTAGCTAGGTAGATAGACTATACTAAAGTCTCTTGAAATGCTCTAAATGCATTAAACCAAATGTGTAATGCTGTTAAGCTTCAAGTACTACACTTGTCTGTCCCATGCTTGAAAGAAAGCAACAAGTTTTCAATACCACCGGTATTATTTCCTCCATTCTTCTCAATACTCAGGGCTTGTCTAAACTACAACATTAAACTGATTTTATCTAATTCGACCTTGAGCCTCCCAATTAAGTCAATTGTGTGTGGCCACATCATGCTCATTGTCTTGATGGAGTGCGTCCTCACTAGCAGTGCCTGCATTGATGCACAAAGCAGTGCATTGTGGGTAGCGATCCCAAAGTGTAACTTGCCACAGAGTGTTTTGGGAAGTTTGTGCAATGCCTCACGGGCCAAAAAACATTGTCACAGGGGAGAATAGGAACATTACATCTGCATCCCAGGATGCACTATGCTCAATGGCAAACAACCCAGTGGTTTTCACCACTTAAAACCACTGTGCGTACACCATAACCCCAGAAGCGTGGAGCCTGCTCAGTTGTGCACTCTTGCTGTGAGCATTTCAAACACCTTGCACCTTCTCCTGCAGTATTTCCAGAGCCAAAGTAGGGTCCGCCGCATGGAAAATAGTGATGTCCTGCAAGCAGTCCTGCTGCAAGCCATTGAAAAAAACAATTCACAGTTGCTGCTGGCAGTCACTGAGCAGCTGTACTCTGTTGAGCACCATTTATGGTCCCGTGAAACAAGCACTGACCTGCAGATCGAAGTGGTCCCACCAGTATGGGATGACAAGCAGCAGCTGCAGAACTTTCGAATACTTTCTTCTGGTCTACAGTTCAGCAACACAGAAAAAAAAAAGAGAGTTGCTCTGACCGTGGAGAAGCGAGTGGCAATCGCTATTTGGATGCTTGAAACACCAGATAGTTACTGATCAGTGGGGAGTCAATCTGGAATAGGTAGATTTGGAGCGGGAGCTTCTGTGCTCGAAGTATGCAGGACTATTAATCGACTTCTGCTATGAAGAGTAGTGAGTCTGGGAAATGTGCAAGACATAGTGAATGGTTATGTCACGATGGGGTTTCCTAATTGTGGTGGACTAGTAGATGGCATGCATATTCCCATCTTGGCACCAGACCACCTTGTCAAAGAGTACATAAACCAAAATGGATAGTTTTCAATGGTATTGCAAGCACTGAGGGTCATAGTGGGTGTTTCACCGACATCAACGTAGATTGTTCAGAAAAGGTTCATGACTTGGGTCTGTTCAATAATCTGCAATCCTGGACCTTTTCTCCACACTGCAAAATGAACATTGACGACACTGAGATGCCTATCCTGGGGGACCCAACCTACCCCTTGCTCCCATGGCTCATGAAGCCAATACCAGGTGCCTGGACAGCATAAGTAAGAAATTGTTCAACTATAGGCTCAGCAAGTGCAGAGCAGTGGTTTTCAATACTCAGGGCTTGGTCATTTGAAAGGGCGCTGGAGACGTTTACTAACAAGGTTTGACCTTAGTGAAGAGAACATCTCCATGGTTATAGCTTCCTGCTGTGTGCTCTATAATATGTGTGAAAAGGGGGGAAATTTTCCACAGTGGTAGGCGGTTGAGATAGTCAGACACCAGGGCAATAAGAAGAGCACAGCAAGGGGTGGTGCATATCTGCGGGCCTTTGAAAAGCTGTTTCAATAATGAATCATAGGCTTTGGTTACACTTACAGGATTATAGCACTTTTGGTTATAGCTGTACCCATATACAGCAATAGGTATAGCGCTATAACATATCCTGGTGTGGCCACATTTGCGGCACTTGCAGCGGCACAGGGAGTGGTGCATTATGGGCATTCAGCTGGGTGCAACGTGCTCTTCAAGCGAGGGGGGTGAGGAGTAACGTGTAGTATGTATGCAGAGAGAGAGACCAAGGGGATTTCTACGGTTGACAGTCTGGTCAGTGGGTGTCCTTTGAAATTAGAGCCTGCTATATAAGTTTCTCACCACACAGCTCCCTTTGTAAAACATTTGCAGTGCTTATCTGCTGAGTTAAGAGAGAAACTCTGAAAAGGTACTTCCGCATTCCTCCTGCCGAGCTGAAAACAACACAGAGATGTCAATTGCCTTAAATGGCTCAGAGGCATACCGGAGATCACTTATAGCGTAATGACTGTTTACACTTGCCATAACACACTACAGTGGTAGCGCAACAGCCCTTATTCCCCATGCGGAGGTGGTTTACCATGAGCGCTATAAACTCAGACTTATAGCGCAATATGTGCCTTGCCAGTGTGGTCAGGTACAGAGTTATAGCGCTCCTGGAGGCTTTATAGCACTATAAAGTGCCAGTGTAACCAAGGCCATAGTAACGTGAGCTGCTTGTCTGTGTTGTGCTTTCCCAAACTTTCACCAGCCTTGTATCACTGTCCCTGTAAAGACAACAGCCCACCCAAGCCCACTGCTTCTAGTCAATAAGGAACATTTATTTCTTGAATCCATTTATTTTATTTAACAAACATAAGTAAAGAAGGAGAACAGAAAAAAAAAGGTAACCTTGGGGGAAAAGGGTTGTAAAACTGGAAAGAGAAACATTTTCATCCGTGTAACATAATACCAAATTCCAGATCATCAAGGTTTGTGAATGGGCATTTTGTATTCCTTGTATCCTTTCCCTGAGTTAAGTGAAACGGATAATGGACTTTTCGCCCATGCTTCAGGGAATGCTTGGGGAGGGTGATTCTGCACCAGGGGATACTGGCTAGCTGTCCACGAGGGTCTGCGGAGGGACTCTACCTTCCTGATTCTGATCCTGCAGTTCAACCAGACACCTCAACACATATGCTTGGTCCCTCATAATCCGAAGCATCTCATCCTGTGCCATATGCTCTTGCTCATTGGAAAGTTTCCTGCTTTCCTCGTCCATGTCTAACTTCTCAGACAGCGAAATCCTCTATGTTCTCAGCTCTGTGTCAGCTTTCTCGAAGGCGTTCGTTATCTCCGTGAACATGTCCTCCTGCATTCTCTTTCTCCTCCTAATGAGTGAAAATCTGTTTTCAGGTGTTGATGGCACACCAAAGGACAAATTTCCAGCTCTCTGTCCTGGGAAAAAATAAAGATGACATTGTACATGAATAAAATGTTTCCATAGAAAGGCTGTTTTCATAAAGAAAACCGCTTATTACACTAGGTACAAGCCATAACATAATCAGAATCCATAACCATTCCCTGTGCCATTTTGCTGCTCCAGCCATGATGAGTATACCACCTGCCCAGGTCATGGGTGATGGCGCTTTTAATGAAGGTTTATGGGAGGCTCATGTCAGGAGCACAGGTAGCTAGCTGAACAATGGTCTATCCCCATAGCATCATGGGAAGCTGTTTATGAACAGGAGGGAGGGGAGTTTTCACTCCCAAATTGTGGAATCTCTCATAAGGGGCCCCAGTCCCCATTAGACACTTTAAACTACTTGCTGACCCATGCTGAGCCCAGTAAAGACACATTAGAGGCCACGTGGTTTGGTGAGTCAGAATGTGGCGGGTCTACATGCCTTTTTTTCTTTTAAGAGCAATTTTAATAAGAACTTCCCCCATTTCCCCTAGGTGACCCTATACGATACCCTCCTGAGGGTAACGGGGAGAAAGGAAGGAGATGCTGCAAGTGTCTGGGTATAGACCCAGTCCATATGCCACAATGATGCCAACAGAATTAATTCAGAGCTTGCATGGGAAAGCATCCTCTACCATAGTGGAAGAAATAAGACTGCCCTGCCAAGAAACCTTCTGCAAAGGATTGCAGAGGGCCTCCATGAAAAATTTCCTAGAGATATCCCTGGAGTATTCTCGGGCTATCCCAGTGCACATAAATCATCTTTTTTCCGGAGGCTACCCTCTGCCTAGTTTGAGTGGCCTCTTGGAAGCAGAGAGCCACAGCACCTCACTTTTCCCCCTCACAGTAAACACGCAATACCAGCAAATGTGTTTGCCCACTCAAGTTTAACTGGACTTTCATTGTAATCGTATACTCACCGGAGGTGCCTTCCCCAGCATCGTGGTTGGTCACCGTGATGTTCTGTGACCCATAGGGCTCCAGGGTTAAAAATACTTCCTGGCTCATGGGGAGAATGGAACCAACTGCTCGCCTGTCTCTGACTCTCCTCCTTGTTGCAGAACCAGGATGTGTGGGGTTCAGTACCAGAACGACTGTTCACCTCTCTTTCCTTCTGGTACGCTTGGCAAAGTCCTTTTATTTTCACACAACACTGCTGTGTATCCCCCGTGTAGCCCGTCTCCCCCATTCTATGAGTGATCTTTGCAGATGTCAGAGTTTCTTCTGCTGGATCAGAGCTCTGCCTGCACAGACTCTCCTCCCCACATGGCGATGAGATCCACCACCTCCTGTTCAGACCAGGCTAGAGCCTGTTTAGGGCATGTAGTCCCATGATCAGCTGTGCTCAGGCTGGCATGTTCCCAGTGCTGATCAAACAGCAAATCTATATATATAAAAGTCAAGTGGTGTATGTATGTGTGCATGTATGTATGTATGACAGCGAACTCCTCCCGCACCGTTTGAGCCAGAGACTTGAAATTTGGTACAGTGAGGGGTCTTGGGGTCTAGATCCTCGTAAGGGTCGAAACATTTTCGGATCTCACCTCTGACGCCCCCCAGGGCCAATCACATCGGCTGGGCGGTTAGGTGCTGATGATGTCATAATACCCCCTCCAACAGACACCGCACTCGCTCAGCTCGCGCCTCCCTCCTCCAACGGAACCCCGGAGATCCCTCAGTTCTCTGCCCCTCCCCCCTCCCAACGGAACCCCGGAGATCCCTCAGTTCTGTGCCCCTCCCACCTCCCAACGGAACTCCATCAGCTCTGTGCCCCCCCCTGCGAAGGTCCCCGGAATCCCTCGGTTTGGTCTGGGGGGGGGGGGAAGGTGTCGGGGTGGGTGCCCAGACCAAACCCGACACCCCCCCGGCTCACTTACCCCCCCGACCAAACCCGACACCGCCACCTCACCCCCCCACCAACCGCAAAACCCCTGACCAACCCCAACACCCACACCTCAGCCCTCACCCACCCCGACACCTTCCCACCCCCCCAGACCAAACCCGACACCCCCTGGCTCACTTAGTCCCCGACCGAACCCGACACCCCCTCCTCACCCCCCCACCAATCGCAACACCCCCAGACCAAACCCGACACCCCCTGGCTCACTTACCCCCCCGACCGAACCTGACACCCCCACCTCACCCCCCCAAGCAAACCCGACACCCCCTGACCAACCCCAACACCCACACCTCACCCCTCACCCACCCCGACAACTTCCCACCCCCCCCAGATCAAACCCAACACCCCCCGGCTCACTTACCCCCGACACCCCCACCTCACCCCCCCACCAATCGCAACACCCCCAGACCAAACCAGACACCCCCCGGCTCACTTACCCCCCGACCAAACCCGACACCCCCACCTCACCCCCCCACCAACCGCAACACATCCTGACCAACCCCAACACCCACACCTCACCCACCCCGACACCTTCCCACCCCCCCCCCAGACCAAACCCGACACCCCCTGGCTCACTTACCCCCGACCGAACCCGACACCCCTACCTCATCCCCCCAAGCAAACCCGACACCCCCACCTCACCCCCCACCAACCGCAACACCCCCTGACCAACCGCAACACCCACACCTCACCCCTCACCCACCCTGACACCTTCCCACCCCCCCCCAGACCAAACCCGACACCCCCTGGCTCACTTACCCCCCGACCGAACCCGACACCCCCACCTCACCCCCCCACCAACCGCAAAACCCCATGACCAACCCCAACACCCACCCCTCACCCCTCACCCACCCCGACAACTTCCCACCCCCCCAAACTAAACCCGACACCCCCCCTGGCTCACGGTGCACTGTGTAGCACACAGATTATTAAATACACTGTTCGGTCGGTGGGTCAGGTGGGGGTGTCGGGTTCGGTCGGGGGGTAAGTGAGCCGGGGGGTGTTGGGGTTGGTCAGGGGGGTGGGAAGGTGTCGGGGTGGGTGAGGGGTGAGGTGTGGGTGTTGGGGTTGGTCAGGGGGTGTCAGCTGTCTGCCCCCTCCCCACCTCCGACTGACCCGAGCAACGCCGGGCACTTATGCTAGTAGGAAATAAAAAATTCCCAGAGCTGTAGCAAGGGAGGTACTGTTTCTTGTGTACCAGTGCAGCAGAGTTGAGAATGATCGTCAGAGAGGTCATAGATGGGCATTGTGGGACACCACCTCATGGTCAATTAAGTCAAATTACACAATTCTGCGTCTGCACTACCTCACAGTTAACCCATGAAAATCGAAGTAAGTGCTACGTCCAGGGGTGAAAGTAATAAGGGACTTACCAGGACGTAGAGTGACCCGGGTCCTGAGCAAGGTGTGTGTGTGTGGGGGGGAGGTAGATTAACCAGAAGGGGAAGGGCCTTGGGGAGAAGGGTGGTGGTGGGGCCAGACTCCCCCAGCCAGCCCTTCAGCACGGCCTGGCAGCAATATAAAGGGCCTGGGGCTCCTGGCCGCCGCTACCACTACCCCAGGGTTCTGGTGGTGATTTAAAGGGTCCAGGGCTCCGCCTGATTGTGTGGTAGCAGTAGCAGGGGCCACGAGCCCCAGGCCATTTAAATTGCCACTGATCTCACTGATACACCGTACTGTACTGGTTTCCTTTCACCTCTGGCTAAGCCTCTCACAGAAGTGGATTACAGAACTCAACATAAGAGGCAATTTAGGTTAGCATAAAGGACCCAGTAGTGTAGACACATACATTAACACGTAGACTTAAGGCAGCTTCCTTTGAGGTAACTTTTTAGTTTAGACCAAGCCTCAGAAAAGAATTAGAAGAAGAAACTGAAGAAAAGTAAGGCTCCTTTCAGTATAGAATTATTGCATAATGCAGTTAGAAGGGGATAATAAACAGTATCTGAATCCTGCCACACCAAAGGCTTCCTTCCTCTCCTTTCATTTGCAATGAGATTGTATAAGTAGTAAGAAACTTCTTTTTTCAAGTGAATAAGGTGTTCTGAGAATGAAGTATCATGTGTTTAAGTGACATAGTTCACACAGCTATCAGTAGAATTCAAACTATGTTTTTGGAGAACATGCCTCTCACTACAAATGCAGAGTCTAATTTCAACCTAAGCCACTGAAAACCTGGACTCTAATCCAGCTCTAATTTAAGTTACTTATCAACTCCCATTAACTGCAATGACAGTAGGATCAGACCATTAGTTGTCAATGAGTGGCTTTTATGCACCGGGCTAGATATATATTATGAGCTGGGTAAAACCTTGCAGGTGTTTCTAACTGAGGATTCAAAATTGGGCACCCAAAATCACCAGTCACTTCTGAAAATCTTAGCTAAGATTTCTTGGAAAGAAAACGTATTTTTGATATTTCCTTACATAGAAAGTTAAAACTGGGGGATTATTCATAATTCATGAATAATCCCCAGTAGAGACCAAAATATTAAATTTAAATTGCAGGAATAATTCTTAAGAATCCCTATCACTGTTAGAAAGCTGGATATTGTGGACATTGGACAAAGTAAAGTGCTTATGGTGAAAAGTACTTCCAAATACTGAGCCACATGGATAATGAAACAACAATTTATCACTGCCAAACTAAAGAGAAAAAAGTCCAGTTGCTGAAAGGTTAAAAAAAATCCTTTTGACTGCATTTTGACTCCTGTTATATAGGATATAAAAAAGCAAGGGTTTTTCAAAGGCATTTAGCTTTAAACATTCACAGCACCTTTGAATGTCCTCAGCAGGACCAGAAAGGGAGGATTCAATTTTCAAAGATAATTGTGTCAGATAACTGTCTCAGACCTTTTCAGAAGCAATCTGATAAATACCTAATTACCAGCCAAGTGATTTCAGAGCCACACAGCTGGGCTTGAGAGAAGGCTACAGGGAATGACAAGGTCCCCTAAAGCCATCGATAGTAAAAGCCAGTCGGATTGTGAATTACTTCATTTATTCAGCTGATGGAGTGCATGGAATGGATGAAGCAAACAAAATATGAATAAAAGATTGAAATTTCAAACAGCATCAATGTTTATTTGCAAACAATACTGATTAGTTCAAACAATTACTTTCCAAAGTCCACAGTATGAAGTATAAAGTATGAAAACTGCAGCTTTCAAAACTGGACCAAGTTTATGTGGCTTCATTCTAATTCAGTTACTAATTTCTTCTGTGCACCTTGAATAATATCCATTTCCAATTATAACTGTCCCCGCAGAAATTTTTATAAACAGCAACATCACAGCCTAGTTGCACACTTAGAACTTAATTCCAGATTTATAGTTATTACCATTCCCAGGGATGTTCCCAATTTTAAGTATAATGAATATTGCAGGTACCAGCTGATTGGGGAATACTGCTGGATGCAGTAATCTCTTTATAAAAAAAAACAAGTGACATTTCAAAGTGTACTCAGAATTCATGAATCAAGAAATTATTGGAAAATCTCATGGGGAAATTGTGTTTGTAAAGAAGTCACTATTTCTCAAATAAAAACCCATTTTATCCAAAAGTCAAGTTGCAGTCTTTTATTCAAAATATACTTTTTATATAGTATCTTTGATGCTAAAATATCCATGCAGACACAAATTGTGGTCAATCCTGTAATCTTGCTGCACACAAAATTCCCATTGATTTTAATTGCTCTTTTGTGCTTGGAGGACTGACAGAAGTGAGCCCATAATACACATATTGACAAAAGTGAGCCCATAATACACATATTGAATGGGGTAGAGAGGGCATAATACACAACATTAAGAATGCAGAGTTAAAAGTCAGAGAGGAAACAGTAAAGTTAATGGTAAGGTTCCAACAATATTAAACTGAACAAGTTGCAGATCTCACATGTTTTATTTAAGTTCTTTAACAGAACAAACAAATATATTAAGCAATATTCCTAATGCTATTTTCAATTAGACACAGGGCTGACTCAAGTGCTCCTATTGAAGTCATTTTGGATGGAATTTTACCATTTACTTCATTTGGCAGCGGAGTTAGGTCAGTGTTGAATGCTTTTGAAAATACCCCAGACCCTTGCTAGAATGCGGGATTTGGGATCCATGCCAAATGCGGGTTTTGGGATCCATTATAGCTAGAATGCGGGAATGCTAGAATGTGGGATTTGGGATCCATTATAGCGGGGACAGAGTTAAAATGAACTAAATTTGGGACTCATTAACTAAATTTAGGACCCATGGCCACAAACACATTATATCTGAATCCATGTTATATAGATGCACATTCTAGCGAGGATCCAGTGTATCACCCTTATCCAAAAGCAAGGATACAAAATGCTACACATGTGACATAGGCAAGTCAATGTTGCTAATGTAAACCTGGTGCATTTATGCTGTGAGCCAGATTACCATCTTTTGTGCAAGAGGGTACAGGGGAAAGTCTGTTAAGTTTTCCTCATAGAATTTTCCTTGAGTTCTGCCCTTGGAGGCCACATCACCTGCAAATTCTGTGGACCGATAGGACTGAGAAGCCTTTTCTCAGCTATGTCAGGGGCTGGCCCTGTAGATGCCTCTTGATATAGTTGATTGCATCATTTGCCTTTGCTCACCAATATAGTTTCAGCAGAAGCTGCACTGTCATTGGTTGGCTCCCCTACGAGCTGTGAAGTCATATGTGCTGAGGTAATTCTGAGGGAACTAATACAATGTTGAGCTCTATTACCTCACCTTAAGATTTCAAACACAAAAATCTAAGAGAAAAGTAGGAGGCGGTGCTGAGAAAACATGCCTTCTCCATAGAAATCTAACTTGCATGGACTAAACCCTACAGGGCTACATTTAGATTCCACAGAGTCTATGGAGTTTAGGATGGTTTTTACCACTTTAACAATTATTTCACTGGGAGACTGGTCACTGGGAGACAAAAACGTATTTCTGTGTACTTGCAAACATGGCCCCACCAATGACCACACTCAACCACAACACTGTATATTAATCTCCAAAGGGAAAGCAGTCCTCCTCCTGACAGTTGCCTGTAAAGGGTAAACTAACAATAAGTACTTCACTCATACTATCTATTCGTTTCTCCCCCTCCCCAATAGAGTCCTGTGAAAATCTTAACTCCTTGGGGAAAAGGAAGGAGAGGGCTGAAGAGAATTCCAGCTTTCATAATGAGACTGGAAGAGTGGCATAATCCCTTTGAAAGTCAGACTGATCTGATAAAGTCACTATGGTTGTTAATAGCAACCCTTTCATCTGCTTTCTTTGCCTAGACTGTTGCATTTATTCATAGTCCTGAGCAGGGAGCACTGTGGAGCCATGCCATTGCAAGGGGGTGTCTGGGGAAGGATTGTGCTGTATGGAAGCCCTGCCTTCCCCACACCTTAGAAGGATCAGCCCTTGTGCTCCACAAGTAAAGGGAAATTAATCGTCTCTGACCCTTTCCAAGAGCAAATATTTTTTGTTGGACAAATATTCTAATTGCAGCCTTCCCCAGACAGAATATGCAAAAGGAAAAAAAAATGCAAGTCTCAAGGAGCTTTACATAAAAAAATGCTACTATATCTCCTCTGAATCAATCCTATTCTCTCTCTACATCATAGGATAAAAAAAGCAGTATACTTAACCTACACGGGTAAAAAAAAACTACAAGTAAATTGGACATCTCTGATAAGTTACTTCCTCCACTGTGGTCATTTGCTTACAGCACTACAGCAAGTATGAAAGTATATTCCTTGTAAGAGAAAATTTGGGATAAGATCCAGGTAAGAATGCAAGATTTTGAAACTTTTTTTTTATTCTGTTAATCATTGTTCTGTAAAGTATACCACTAAATCACCCTGAACATGCCCAACCCCGTCTGATCTCAGAAGCTAAGCAGGGTTGGGCCTGGCTAGTACTTGGATGGGAGACCTTCTTGAAATACCACGCTTAACACCTGGCAGTAGGTATAAAATGCCTCCAACAACAGATGGAATGACACATCGGCTGGAGTATACCCCAGTCGTATCACTGGTTGTGTCCAGTCTAAACGGACCCTGCCATAGTGCGGGAATAACGCTAGGAAAAACACATCGTTCTGTAAAGTGTCAGATAATTTTTTTTAAAAAAAAACATCTTACCAAGGGCAGGAGAGGTCAGATACCTACATCCTCAGGAGGGAACATAGTACACAACTACTTTAAAACACACACACACACACACACACACACACACACACACACAGTCCTTCTATCTTGATTTCTCTCTTTAAGAGAGGAAATCTCTCTCATCACTGTTTTCATCATCTCAGCTGATCTGAAGCAGAAACTAATGCCTGAAGTCTGTTAGAGAGTTAACACTAAAGAACTTTAGTTTATTGATAACGTTTGGAGCTTTCCACTTGAAAATTTGTCTCCTAACAATTTCCCCAAGCTCCTGATTTTTTCACCATCTTTTTAAAAACAAACAGAAGCCTCATTGAAAATACAGGCCTCTTATGAGTACTTACAACAAACTATAGGGAAGGAGGCCAAATAGGGACAGTTAGCATGCATAGATTTCATGTCCCACAAAGTATTTTTCCTAAGGATATGTAACCTGAGTTAAATACTTATGAAAACATGAAACTAATATTTTCAATATAGGACCTACAAAACAAAACAAAAACAAACAAAAAACACCACTCACATTAGCAACTCTTCAGCCAACCTAACAAACATTACAGCCTATTCATGTTTCTCTGTTATCTTTAGGAGGTTCGCTTAAAAGGAGAAGAAATAAGATTTTTTTCTGACAAAGTAAATTTTACATAAAAATGAAGACTCACTGGGCAGCATTTGGACAGCTCTAATTCCAGTGCTGATTCTCACCCCTATTTACATCTGTCAGATGTATAGTCTCTTGCTCACATAAGTCCGCCATTCCCTAGAAGTATAATAGACATCAATGAAACAGATATTTTTAGTTATGCACGTGCCTGTCATGATGGGGAGGCCTCTCCTAATGAAGGAACTGCTGTATAACCAGTCAGTTGTGCATGTGCACGTAAACACCACACCCAGGCAGCATAGTGAAGCACTGATTTCAAATCGCAGCAGCAAGAATCTAAGCAAACAGGTCAACTAGCTAAGCTCATATAGATCCTACATCCTCAAGGACTACGGTTAAGCTATTCAACATTCCTGAGTTTTACAAAGCTGGAATTTTCCTATGTTAACTAGCAAACCATCTTAAAAACGATCAAAGTGAAAATTTTAGTTACTGCTGTAAGATGTCAGGCCTGGTCTACAGTAGGAAATTAGATTGGTATAACTGTCATTCAGAAGTTTAAAAAATCCATACTCTTGAGCGATGCAGTTAAACCAACCTAACCACCACCGCCCAGTGGTAAACAGTGCAAGGTTGATGGGAGAACTAGTTACCACCTTTCAGGGAAGTGGATTACCTATGCCAATGAGAGAACCCCTTCTGTCGGCATAGGTCATGTCTTCACTGAAGTGCTATAGCCATGCCACTGCAGCATTTTAAGAGTAGACAAGCTTTTAAGCTATGGGTAGTCAGATTCCTTATCAACTATGGACACAGTCAGCATACCTTCCTTCCAGTTAATCTACTTGCAAGGCTGCTTTGAGACGTTAAAATGGATTGTCTGACGCCACACTGGGACTCTGGAAATACTTCCTCTTCAAGAGGGAGCAGGCAATTCAGTAAGATTCTAGCAAGTATCTTCCCAGCGATGCAGAGGAGGACGATGCCTCAATACTTGCCAAAGTCGGTCCTGTATCCCTTTTTGAAAATGGTGTTGATGTAAACCAGAAGAGATTTCTCTGGTGCACCAGATTTTGAGGAGCAGAAAATGAAGCTTGTTAGTCAGTGTTTCTCCCCCATACTTTCAGTGCTTCAGAGGGTATGCCATCAGGTCCTGGTACTTTCTTGTTTGACTGTTTATTATATTCATACTATGGATGAGGAGTGATAAGGGTGATACAATAAAGGATGTATTATGTTTTGCATTTAAAGTGGGGTTTCCAACATGTATTTTTGTATGCCCCAAATTTTCAGCACATAACCTAAATTTGAATTTTCTGAGTTTTAAATAAAATAATCTCTGAGTTCTAATCAATTAAAATTCAAGTTTAAAATGTTTAAATCTTGTGTCTGGTGATTTTTTGGGGGAATATAATCTTGCTTATGATGATTTTATGTGCTCCAGTAATCCAACAGAGAATGTGGTGTGCCGTCCTTTGGCAGAATTTCGGTGGCCATAGCACTGCAACTGCATTTCCTGTTGGTGGCAATCTGGTGGCAGATCCACGAGTTGTGGCTTGTGTTTTTTTATATATTTTTTCCCTGGTTGGGGTGGCAAAAAACCTGGAGCCGGCCCTGCCACTCCTCCTCAAAGGGCTACTACTTTGTCAGTGAGTTTTTCTTAATCTGTTAGCATTTCCTGCCATAACTGAATCCTTATGCACTACAGTTAGTTGATGGAGAACATGAAAAGGTTTTATATCTGAAAAGTGCCAAACTGTTTCTTTCAGAACAGTTTAGAGAAGTGGTACCATCTTGCCTATTGGCACACATTCTGGTAATAGGCTTAGTTTTGGATGGAGGGAGGGAAACAAGTTTTCCTGCTGCAGTAGAAGTTATGTTGAATTGTAGACAAAGATCATCAGAGAAATAGCTAATTTCACTAAGAAAGATCTTAAGTGAAAGTTCTTTATCAGCTATGTATTTCACAAAAATCTGGTTTTCATGAAAGTAGCCATCACTATGTTGGAGATCCTTTCTTAATCCAGAATAACTAGAAAATGAACAAATAAAAAAAAAACAAAACAAAACTTTACATTTTGTGTCTGTTGCGTTTGGTCTATTTATCTTATGTGATTCACATTATGAGAATATCTGAGCACCTCCCAGTCGAATGTATTTATCTTCCCAAGACCCAGTGAGGTATAGAGGTACTGTCATCCCCATTTTACAAATAGGGAACTGAAGCAGAAAGAGGATAGGCAATTTGCCTGAGGTTACACAGGAAGTCTGGTGAAGCAAAGACCTGAATCCAGGTCTCTCAAATCCTAAACTAGTCCCCCAAGCACCATATCAACTACAATACAGAAATAGGTCTACACACATAGCTAAATTTTTAGTTTCCTTAGTTTGTGTTAAGACATTTAAAATACATATTCCTCCAGCATCCTATCCCACAAATGAGAGATTTTCTGGAACTGAGTACAGTATAGCTGATACTAAGAATGAATGTCTCATTGTGTGGCCATAGCGGTGGATGCTAGAAGGCTCACAGGCCTAATGTAGGGTGACCAGATGTCCTGATTTTATAGGGACAGTCCTGATATTCAGGGCTTTTTCTTATATTAGCACCTATTACCCCCACCCACTGTCCCGATTTTTCACACTTTCTATCTGGTCACCCTAGCCTAATGGGTCATATTTGAGGTGGTGAGTAGTCTTTGGTGTATGGTGATTGTTCTAGTCAGGTTTGTACCTCTGGGTGGAAGAACAGAGTATGTATCATTACATTTCATTTCTGTAGTTTTGTGTTAGGTATGTTATATACAGATTATTTTGTGTGTCATTTAAAGTTGTGTTTCATTAATTAATTTATAGCTATACCATCATGGGCACATTAAAATGCTTACAGACAAAAAATTATTGCCGAATATGTTACCTGTAAACATGTTCAGAAAAGTGTTTTCTAGGCCTTCCTCTTCAGTAACAGAAAACTGGAATATTCAAAACTCCAAAATCCAGTTAGAGCATTTTCATTTAGTTATTTCTATCTGTGGCTAGCTGAATAGTTAAAACTTAGGTTTTGAGGGTTTTTTAAAAAAACACATTGGAGTTTTAGACTGCTTCATAAGTTGCCATTTTTTTCCTTTGAACCTTTAGAGAGGGTTCCCCCCCCCCTCTTTAAATTGAAGCCACTGTACCTATGGAAATAGCTAAAATAATTTATCTTTAGTCATTTTTTTCTTTTATTCCATCAAAGTCAGATGAAGTAGCTATCAGAAGTGATCAGTGTTTTGAAACAACAATATCTCATACCATGATTTTTCTGAATGGGGGAAGCGCAGCTGAAATAGGCAAATGGAAAAGAGCAAATGGCTAAAGTTAGAGGCACTTCTGGAAGTAGCAGTCAGGGAAGAGGAGTTCTCCATAATATACTGCTGACATCGTATATCTGCAGTGCCCCCAACAGAAGATGCAGACCAGGAGAGGGGAGAGAGCAGGTTGCTGCATTTTTCAGGTGAGGACAAATCTTTTTTCGACACCATGGGTCAAATTTCTGCCTTCATGTATGATCACTGAGCCCAGATTGAATTTTTCTCAGTACAGTTAGTGTAAAAACCATTCCCATGGCGAAGCATAAAATATATCCAGAAAGCAGGTGCTCATTGACAAGTTGTAGATATACTCCAGGGCAAGAAAGCTATCTTAGACTAGAATAAAAAAAATCAAAATTTAATTTATGATAAGAAAAGCCAAAGCTACTGATCGACAATGTGGATTTATATTCCCAATTTCCCAGATGGATGGATACCCCCTTTTAAATATTCAGAATCTATTTCTCAAATGCTGATATTACAATTTTCCCTTTTATCAATTAGCTGCACTAATCTAAGATAGCAACACTCACATTTCCATATAATGTAAGCCAAATATATTACATTCTTTTAATAGTTTCTTTTTATACTTGGCAAGGCTTTCTGTTTTAGTTTTCCCTAGGAGAGGAATACATTACACAAAAATATACGTCCTGAATGAACATCTGTAGTAGAAAAACTGCATTGTATGGCAAGTGTCGCATTTAAAAAAATCAAAATTAAATATTTAAAAGGGGAGATGTAACAAAGATATAGAAGTGACAAAACAATTTAACTGCTGTTTCATTTAACAAAATGTGTCAGTATAACAGTCTAAAAAACACTAAATTTTATGCATCACAGACAAGCAGACAATCTGATCTGCCAGGCAAACACTACAGAAAGTTTGTTTTAATGAATCACTGTCTCTATTCAAACATAAATCAAGCATGCTGAAACAATAAGAAAAGACACTTCTTACACATGAAAAGAGTGACTTTATGCAGCAGATATATCTCAAAGCAGTGAAAGTGGAGTAAAATATAGCCCCCCTCTGAAATAGCTAGTTCCTTGTACTAATCTTTGCATTTCCATTTCTTTTTGCTGATTTAATAAGTCCAAAATGTGTAATAAGACACTTAAACATTGCTTAATAAGTTACAGTGATCAATCACAGATCTTTCTTCACTCCTGACTCCCTGTACCCACCTTTAAAAAACAATCTAGGCCAGGTCTACATTATTGGGGGGGGGGAGGGGAGGGTTGACCTAAGATACGCAACTTCAACTATGTAAATAGCAGAGTTAACAAAGTCCTGTGGCACCTTAAAGACTAACTATAAAGTTTTGAAGCATGAGCTTTCGTGGGCTAATACCCACTTCGTCGGATGCAGGTAGTGGAAGTGTTCACAAACAGGCAGTTATAGAAAAGTAGGTAAGAGCCAGGTGGGAGGTGAAAAGGTTAGTCCAATTAAGCTGAGCCACCTTGTTATCTCCGATCAGGGAGTGTGGATTATTCTTCTAGCATTTGATAGTGTGGATTATTCTTCTAGCTGATAAAGGAGGTGCTGTTGTCATCATGGACAGGTCAGACTACCAAAAGGAGGCTACCAGACAACTCTCCAATACCAATTTCTACAGGCCACTTCCCTACGATCCCACTGAGGAATATACTAAGAAACTGCACCATCTACTCAGGACTCTCCCTGCACTAACACAGGAACAAATTAATATACCCTTAGAGCCCCGACCGGGGTTATTCTATCTACTACCCAAGATCCACAAACCAGGGAACCCTGGACGCCCCATCATCTCGGGCATTGGCACTCTCACTGAAGGACTGTCTGGATATGTAGACTCTCTACTCAGACCCTATGCCACCAGCACTCCCAGCTATCTCCGTGATACCACTGACTTCCTGAGGAAACTACAATGCATTGGTGACCTTCCAGAAAACACCATCCTAGCCACCATGGATGTAGAGGCTCTCTACACAAACATCCCACACAAAGATGGAATACAAGCTGTCCGGAATAGTATCCCTGATGATGCCACAGCACAGGTGGTTGCTGAGCTCTGGTGACTTTATCCTCACACACAACTATTTCAAATTTGGTGACAATATATACCTCCAGACCAGCGGGACTGCTATGGGCACCCGCATGGCCCCACAGTATGCCAACATCTTTATGGCAGACCTGGAACAACGCTTCCTCAACTCTCGTCCACTCACACCCCTTCTCTATCTACGCTACATTGATGACATCTTCATCATCTGGACCCATGGGAAAGAAACTCTGGAAGAATTCCACCATGACTTCAACAGCTTCCACCCCAACATCCACCTCAGTCTGGACCAGTCCACACAGGAAATCCACTTCCTAGACACCACAGTGCAAATTAATGACGGCCACATCGACACCACCCTATACCGAAAACCTACCGACAGCTATGCCTACCTTCATGCCACCAGCTTCCATCCCGGACATACCACACGATCCATTGTCTACAGCCAAGCACTGAGGTACAATCGGATTTGCTCCAACCCCTCAGACAGAGACCAACACCTACGAGATCTTCACCAAGCTTTCTCAAAACTACAATACCCACACAAGGAAATAAGGACACAGATCAACAGAGCCAGATGTGTACCCAGAAGCCTGCTGCCACAAGACAAGCCCAAGAAAGAAAACAACAGAACACCACTGGCCATCACCTACAGTCCTCAGTTAAAACCTCTGCAACGCATCATCAGTGACCTACAACCCATCCTGGACAATAATCCCTCACTTTCAAAGGCCTTGGGAGGAAGGCCAGTCCTGGCACACAGACAACCTGCCAACCTTAAACAAATTCTCAACAGCAACAGCACACTGCACCACAATAACTCCAACTCAGGAACCAATCCATGCAACAAACCTCGATGCCAACTCTGCCCACATATCTACACCAACAACACCATCACAGGACCTAACCAGATCAACCATACCATCACTGGCTCATTCACCTGTACATCAACCAATGTCATATATGCCATTATATGCCACCAGTGTCCCTCTGCTATGTACATCGGCCAAACTGGACAGTCCCTACGAAAAAGGATAAATGCACACAAATCAGATATTAGGAATGGCAATATACAAAAACCTGTAGGGGAACACTTCAACCTGCCTGGACACTCTATTACAGATTTAAAAGTCACCATACTGCAGGAAAAAAACTTCAAATCCAGACTGCAAAGGGAGACTGCAGAACTTCAATTCATTTGCAAATTCAGCACACACACTCTGGGATTGAACCGAGATCTACAATGGTTGGCTCATTACAGACATTGTTTCTCGTCTCTCCATGTTCACACACCCCATTCAAATGCTAGAAGAATAATCCACACTCCCTGATCGGAGATAACAAGCTGGCTCAGCTTAATTGGACTAACCTTTTCACCTCCCACCTGGCTCTTACCTACTTTTCTATAACTGCCTGTTTGTGAACACTTCCACTGCCTGCATCCGACGAAGTGGGTATTAGCCCACGAAAGCTCATGCTTCAAAACTTTATAGTTAGTCTTTAAGGTGCCACAGGACTTTGTTAACTCTGCTATTCCAGACTAACACGGCTACCACCCTGATTCTTGATATGTAAATAGCATAGCTGAAGTCATTGACTACCGGAAAGCATAAGATTTTGAATCATCCTACAGAAGATAGGTATATTGTGTATTCATTTATTCATCCAACATTAGGTGGAGGTAACACACATCAAGAATCTGGAATGTTCCAAGATGGTCAATGGGCTATCAATTGAGACTTGTAGTCGACAACAGGTGCAAAATGAAGACCAAATGCCAACTGATACAAAAAAAAGGACCAAAGCAGAAATTTAGGATAGAAGAGTGAGAAGATTTTACCATTTTGTGGGCTTTGGGATCAACTAGGAGAGTGCTACATTTCTAAAGGTTGTTTAAGATGCTAATTTTCTCTCATTTTTTTAAAAGGGAGTGTTTTGATTACACTTCTGTTTAATGTTCTTATGTAACAAACTAGAAGATTTTCCACTTAATTTAGAAGATTTATACTGCACTAAAATTAGGTTCCACACATTTGTGATTTTCTTGAGAACATGTAATCAGATAGATCTATAAAAGACCCATCATATTATATCTAAATTTGAAGTGAGACTCCATTTTAGAATAATATGGGTCAGATCCTCAGCTAGTATAAAACAGTGTAGTTTCCCTGACCGAATACAAATCTTTTATTGCAACCACATGTGAAAAATCTACAGAAAAAAAAAAAGAACACAGAAAACAATAGGTGAAAGCATTTTAGAGAAGGAAGTTCAATCAGGTTCTCCAAAGAAGATCCTTTATATAATGAAGTGTCGCAAAAGAAAGTGCACATTTATGTAAATTTTATATTATATAATATATATTATATTCATTCTGCAATTTACATATATTGTTACCTTCCATGAAAATGAAGCACTGTTGAATCACAATCTTTAAATCCTATTGAATAAATCCTGTTTTGGAGAATGCTGTTTCTATGTTTTCCTTAAACATGACAGCAAGAGCGGTCATAATAGCTATTACTTAAAAAGGACCCTATGTTAGAAACAATCTAAATGTGCACCATAAAAATCTTGGAATTTTCCTTAAAGTGTGCACTAAAAACTTTCCCCCTCAATTCATTAGCTTTCATTCAACTTTGACTGCTGCTATAAAATGCTATTTCATTTTTATGATATCATTATCAGTTTTTTAGCTTACCATAAAGGAAGTGAACATAAATAATTTGTATTATTCTGCCATGATCCTTGCTCAGAAGGGAATGCTGAAGCAATTTTATTAAATCATGCATTACCAACTGCATATGATTAAAGAAAAACAAATCTCAGAATTAAGAGCTTTACTTATAACAATATGTAATTGCCCTATTTGATATGTGCATTAAGTATACTGTACAAGAAAAAAACAATGAGGACCAAAACAGTTCACACAAGGTAAATTTAAAGGCTAAAATGCCAATATCTCACCCCACCTTGTGTTTCTAGTAGTATGGGACTAACATGGCTAGAACAACACTGCATATGCAAAATCTGTGGGAGAAATTATTTCCTCATTGAAAAGGTGCTGAATTTTGTCTCTCTACGCTTTTCCTGTGTGAGTAAAAAAAAAAAAAAGATTGGGGAAAAAGTTGTGCTAGCTGACAATCACAGATGAGCTGGGTACAGGTTCTAAAAATGAATGCATGGTCTGATAAAAAGTGATAATTTTGCTCCCAAACCTCTTATTCTAAATCTGATCAAAATGATGGGCATAGCAGATCTAAAGTGCATTCCATCATAGAGAACAAACAGGCGCACAACTAGTGAAGAAACTACTGAAGTGATCTGTGAGCTGCTGTGATGACACATAGGGGATTAACCCCCCTGCTCAAGCAATTGAGGATTTCCGTAATGGGGAGATATCTTGAGGTGGCATAGAGCCAGATGAGCTCTACAACAAACCCTAGCACAGGATAGGGGAAGCACGGCTGGAGTGCGGCTATACTTCAGCAATACTCAGCTGGCTCAATGACCCCCTGAGAACTGTGATTAGAAGATGTAACCAGCATCCCAAAAGACCTGGAGATTGAGGAAATCCATAGAATCATGCACAGCCATGTTTGCCTACCCAAACCTGTACAAAGTTTGGCTCCACTGTCTATAAAGCTCCATTTCTGCTGAACAGTAGTATCAACATGTCACTAGACAAGATTTAGCAATCAGAGATTGAAGATACTCTTCCTAGAAGTTGTCTCCCTCTAACCCATCAATTTTGGATGTCAATTTGTGAAAAGAATCAGAGAGGTAGCGGTGATAGTCTGGAATTGCAGAAGTGAGAGTCCTGTGGCACCTTAAAGACTAACTAAAGTATTGAAGCATAAGCCTTCGTGGGCTAATACCCACTTCCACTGCATGCATCCGACAAAGTGGGTATTAGCCCACGAAAACTTATGCTTCAATACTTTAGTTAGTGTTTATGGTGCCACAGGACTCTTTCTCACTTCTACAATTTGTGAACAGTAAATATCTTTATATCTCATCCTGGGGTCGGGGAGAAACAGAAAAAGGTACCCATCGTTCTCGCATCAGGACATAAGCATGAAGAAAGGTTCTTGCAGTTTCATTTGAAGGAGCCATTTTGTATTAAGGAGAACGCTATTTTTAGTCACTCCTAACGAGCATCACAGATGAAGTCTATCATGACAACACTTCTTTACACTAGACATTACAGCAGTGGTTCTCAAACTTTTTCTATTGGTGACCCCTTTCGGACACCAGGCCTCTAAGCGCGACCCTCCTTAGGGGTCGGGATCGGGGGGTGGGGCAGGGGCCAGGCTGGGGGGGGGGGGGGAGTCGAGGGGGGGTGCCAGCAGCCCCCCAGGGCAGGGGCTGAGCTGGGGGGGTGTAGGGGTGCCAGCCCCCTGAGGCAGGGGACAGGGCACGGGGTGCCGCCAGCAGCCCGCCGTGGCAGGGCCTAGGGCTCGGGTCGCTGCCGGCAGCCTGTCGCAGCAGGGGCCGGTGCTCTGGTCGCCGCTGGCAGCCCGCCGCTCCATGGGCCGGGTCTGGTGTCCAACCCGCCGCAGCAGGGTCCAAGGCCCAGAGCACCGCCAGCAGCCCGCTGCAGCAGGGGCTGCGTCTGGGTCTCGGGGCAGCGAGGAAGCCTACTGCGGCAGGGGCTGGGGCTGGGGCTCGGGGCGCCGCCGGCAGCCTGCCGTGGCAAGGGCCCGGGGCTTCAGGTGCCGCCGGCAGCCTGCCATGGCACGGGCTGGGTCCAGGGCTCAGGGCGCCGTCAGCAGCCCACTGCAGCAGGGGCCAGGTCTGGAGTTCAGGGCGCCGCCGGCAGCGGTCGGGTCTAGGGTTCGGGGTGCCGCTGGCAGGGGTCAGGGTCGGCTGCCAGCAGCAGGGGCTCATGACCCCCATATAATCGGGAAGCGACCCCTTGAGGGGTCCCGACCCCCACTTTGAGAACCAATGCGTTACAGGGTCAGAGAGTTTAAGACCAGAATGGATCACCAGATCACCTAGTTGTACCTTCTATACAATACAAGCCACCACCACCCCATCCAATGTCCCATCTCCACCTGTATACAAAACGCAATCACCAAAATATTATAGCCAACAGGAGACTAGAGTATTATGTGTAGGGCTCAACCAAATTCACAGACCATTTTGGTTAATTTCACAGTCGTATGATTTTTAAAAAATAGATGATGTGATTTCAGCTATTTAAATCGGAAATGTCACAGTATTGTAATTATAGGGGTCCTGACCCAAAAAGGATTTGTATGGGGGAGAGGTCACACGGTTATTGTGGGGGTGGGTTGCAGTACTGCTACCCTTACTTCTATGCTACTCTTACTTCTATGCTACTACTGGCAAAGGCACTGCCTTCAGAGCTGGGCTCCCAGCCAGGAGCCCAGCTCTGAAGGCAGAGCCACCACCACCACCACCACAAGCAGCAACAGCACAAAGGTAAGGATGGCTTAGTATGGTATTGCCATCCTTACTTCTGCACTGCTACCTGCAGAGCTGGGTCTTCAGTCAGCAGACACCACTATCTGGACATCCAACTCTGAAGGCAGTGAAGAAGTAAGGGCGGCAGTACCTTAACCCCCTCAAATGACCTTGTAACTCCCCTTGCAACTCCCTTTTGCGTCAGGATCCCCAGTTTGAGAAATACTGGCATCCCCTGTAAAATCTGTATTGGACAGGCTAAAAGGATATAAAATACCAAATTTCACAGGGGTAGACCAGACTCCATGATGCGTTTTTCATGGCCGTGAATTTTGTAGGGTCCTAATTTTGTGCCACAGGCAGAGCTAGGAGGGACCAAGATGCACCAATTTCAAGGCACCTGTAAGGGCAGGGAATTGATCAAATGATATATATCTAGATAATCCTAGCAAGTAACCTGCCCCCACATGCTGCAGAGGAAGCACACAAATAAATAAATAAACAAACAAACCGCCACACACCCACAGCACCACCAATGTGACTTGGAAGACAGTCCTTCTTTATCCCACACTTAGATCCTTGACATGTAAGCAAGGACTAGCCAGCCAAGCACCTGAAAGGGTAAGAATGTTTGGTGCCACCTCAGATCACTGACCTACCCCATCCAGTATCCCATCTCAAGCCAGAGGAACAAAAAAACCCAGATTATGTAGAGACAGGTTAAAGGATCCCTTCCTGCAAGTGACCAACTACAGTCCTGAAGCAAGAGATTTAGGACAAACTGAAAGGGATATGTAGGGCTGCCAAGTGCACCCCGCTACCATCAAAAGTAACTCAGTCATACAGTCCCTCTCAAATTTGTTCAGCTCTCTCTCAGAACTTAATTAAGTTATTTGCCTCATAACACCTACATTTCGTTTTGCATTCTGGTACACGTGACCCGAGGTTTTAGGGGATTTTTCCTCCCTATGCGGTCACTTCTGTCTTTGCCCAATTTTCTAATGTGCCGATTTCTGCTATTTTTCCCCACACAGATTTGTATTCATTTTCATGGAAATATGACAGCTGTTAAGATTTCTTTTTATTATTGAGGATAACCAGGTTAGCCTGTATCCACAAAAACAACAAGGAGTCCAGTGGCACCTTACAGAAAGTGGGTTTTTACCCATGACAGCTTATACCCAAATTAATCTGTTAGTCTTTAAGGTGCCACTGGACTCCATGTTTTGTATTGTCATTCGTAATCTGTTTGGTTCTCAATTACAGGGAAAATGGACATCAGTCTCTGGAGTCAGGCTATTAAAAACAAGGTTCAGAAAGAAATTCTAAAGTAATATTTTGAAATTACATCATTTTATACAGTAAAAGTATGAGGCAACGCTGTGGAAGTGCCACTCTCCAAAGAAAGTATATTTTCATTATTAGGAAGAACAGTCTGAATGCAAACTCGCGAAGCTATAGTTTACATCACAAAAACAAGAGAGGAGCTTTTCAAAATGTGTTCGGGGGTAATTAGACAGATTCCATATTTTTCCCATGGAAGTTCTCTCCCAGGTGTACATCCCACATTTTTCTGTCTCCTGCCTGCTCCCATCGCTCCATGAATATTACATCAGAAAAAAATCAGTACTAATGTAATAATTTAAAACACTCCTGTCAATAAGTATTAAGTTATCTCTTACGTTTTCCTTTTCTTTCCCTTGATTCTCATCTTCCTCTCCCACTTTCATCTTATTTTCACTCTCCTCACCTCCCATCTCAATATTGTTCTCTCTCACTTTTCTCCTCTCATACCCACATTCATTCTCCTGTGACCCACACTACCTCACGTTCTTTTCTACAGTTTCTTGGAATTCATTCTCCCATCAGTTTTCTCTTCCCTAGTCATCTCCATCTTTTTCTCATCCCTTCCAAATTTCCCAGATCCTTCATCTTTTCTTTGTCCTTTCACCTCCAAACTTCCTTACACTCAAATTCTTGCACAAATGACAGTTCTGGTTCTACTTGCGGTAATGCGCATAATGCTCTAACCAGGGACATGTGTAATACAGAGAAATCTATGGTTACTTGCTGCTTTTCTTCTGCTGCAGCAGCTCTTGGCAAGCCAATAAATAAATATCAAGAACTTCAAAATTAATCTTTTCAAAAAAACAATGCAACACATTTTAGGATTTAAGAATTCTGAAATGCTGTGTGTGTGTGTGTAAGAGTAAAAATAACTCTCATTACAGTAATTGATTGCATTTCCTGAGTTAATTTAACTGACAACAGATCTCCATTTCAAAAGGTGTTTTTTTCCTCCTAATGGATATGGATCTGCCACTACACCCACTGTGCTTCCTACAGCTCCCATTGGCTGGGAACGGGGAACCTACACTCGGGTAAACAAAACATCTTGCGTCCAGCCAGGGACTTACCCTAGCCGACCCACGGAACAAGTTTGGGAACCCCTGCATGCTTGCAATATTCAGAGGATAAATCCTAACATTAATATATAGGTGTGAATTCTTACATGTTACTACATGTTCATTTACTCTATTTTGAACATGCATTTCTGTTTCAAATATTACTGAATATACTAAAATACTGTGGCAGAAAGCCAAACAAGTGTCACATACAAGACATAAGTGATTAAGTTACTGAATAAGGCAAAAGGATTACAACCAGGGGGAGAAATGTTTGCTATCTCCAGACCAGTCAAAGCAACATAATTAAGTGCATTTATACCCCGAACTTTAAAGAGATGTTGTGGAAACAAAGTTATGATAATGCAAGGAACACCAGAGGTTCAGATCTAAAGCATAATGGCCAATTAGATCTTTGTATATTTAACAGCGGGGGGTGGAGGGGATAGCCTTTCTTCCACCACCTAGAGAGATAAAATGAATCTCTGCAGTTAAGACAATATGGGAATTGGGGATTTGGAAAGAGTCAGCCATATCAGAAAAATAGGAAAGTATAGTTCAGAAACACATTACAGAAGAATGGTGCCTCTGAGAAAGAACTTTCTATAGCCAAGATGCCAGGTAATATTTTTTTTCTCCAGACTTCTTCAAGTTTTCTCAGGGATTCACAGTTGCTGACACTCATTCAATAGATAACATGGTGCGTAAGTTGCATCCAATATCTTTTTTCTGGTCTGAACACGCTCACTCCCAAAAGGAGTTTTGAACTGTGTTCAGCTTTAGGGTATTTCAGAATATCTGTGTGTTCAGAGTGGACACAGTGTGAGCAAAAAAGATAACAGGACAAAGTTATATGTAACAGTTATCTTCTGGGGATACTTGCACTGCATCACTTGATTTGGGTAAAAACTAAGTCACATACAACTCCAATACTTAGTTATGAGAGGAAGATTCAATGTCAAGTGAGATCAATGACTTTGAGGCTGGCATTATGCTGGAGCTGCCAGCATCAGAATATACAGGTGTTGGGCCCTTTCCTGCAATAGCTGAAGTTCAAGCTTCAGGTTTCATATTTGTCTCTCTGGACTATATTAACATTTTTAAAAGGTGTGTGGGCAAAAAAAAAAAAAAAGCTATATTCATCAAGTAATTTTAGAAAAGTGGTAAAGAGCCACCTTGTTAGTATCAACCAAAAAATATTCCACTCCTGTGGTTGATGTGGACAAAAACTGACAAATTTAGAAGTAACTTCTTCTCTTTGCCAGGAGTGAAGACTTTTGTTTTTCTCTCCAGTCCATATGAATTTCTCCTTTACCCTACAGAGCAAACAGAATAGACTACTCACCACTAAAATCTGGGATAGCTGTATGGCTATGAACTGGAGGAGAGGGAAAAGGGGAATAGGGGGGACAGAGAAAGGCAGATATATAACTCAGATAAATATCTAGAAAGAAACATGAGTTAATATAGATATTTTATTGCTACAACTTTGAAGATTTAATGACTAATGAGCAGTGAAGCAACACATCATCACTGTTTGGTTTGATCTGCATAAGGTTGTTTTCTCACATGTCTTATTAGTTTGATATTTAAGTCTCTCCATATGTGACTTGAAACCACAAAAATCCCATACATTTCTGGAAAGGACTAAAAACCCTCTCGTAATGTCAAGTTGGGAAAAATCAGGCAAGACTGAAAGATACATACTTATTCCTGATGTGTCCTTCCAGCTTAGCTGGTCTATATGCAGAGAGCAAAGCAAGCTTTGTGAGGTGAGGCCAGTACTCTCCTGTCTCCTGCATGATGCAGATCTCGGTAGGGGTGGGGGTATAATGTTATATGACCATATTGATCATTGTTTCAAACACGGTTATATATTTGCAACAAATCTTGTACAAAATATGGCATGTGAGATGTCTATAGAAAGGTTATGACTTGCTTAATATGATGATGTTATTTGTATGCATGTATCATTTTGTATTTGAAGTTGACTATTGGCTCTATACCTGGATTTCAAATGTTTGTTCCTGTGGTAATGCCCATAAAGCTTATAGCTCCCGCATCTTGAAGGGACTATTCAAATTAAGTGGCTCATCAAGGACACAACTCAAAATGGATCATGGGAGATGCCTATCTACAGATATGGACTTTCCTGCCATGACTAAGCAAAATTATGCAGGGGCATGTGACTTGCCCGTGACTCCAAACACCCATCTTTTACCTGTAATTTTCCACTAGGTGTGCCGAGAGCTTTCTTTGAAACAATGGGTTCCCCTCCACATGGCAGAAGCTATGAAAGGCCCTGGAAAACCCTAAGGAAACTGGAATGCCTAAGGAAATTGTTTTTATGACTTTTTGTTAGCCAGTGTGGTGAAACAGAAGTTTACTTTTTATGCTGGTCTAGTATATCTTAAGGAAGAATAAACACCAGTTTTGGGTTGTGTTTGCCCTATTTCTCAGCAGTTTGTCCTGAATTTGGTATTCTCAGTAGTGACCCAGAAAGACACAGTTACGGGGGGAGGAGGAAGAAGGGAGGGCAGAGCCTTGGTTCCTCCTCCACTAAATTTCCAGCGAGCAAAGCTGAATTGGCCCAGAAAGAGGTGAAATTGCTACTGGTTTTGTTCAGTAGGAGATTATTTCCCCTGTGTTCCAGGGAAGAACTAGAAAAAGAACTGTGGCTGTCAGAATTCCCTCTTTGAACATAGGGTGACCAGATCGGAAGAGCGTAATATCAGGACACATTTGGCGAGCGGCGGGGTGGGGGTCGGGGGGGGGGGGGGGCTGGTGCAGAGGGGGCAAGCCGGGTGGGGGGGGGGAGAGAATATTTTGTGCCCTAGGCAAAATTTTTACCTTGCACCCGCTCCCCTTTTCCCAGAGCATTGCTTATTATAAAATTGTAAAATGAATATTGTGAAGTGTAATGTAGCATGGGGCACAGATTGGGGTGCAGGGGGGGGGGGCCTGACTGGATAAGGTGCTTGGGATGCTGGAGGGGCTCAGAGCTTGGGTAGAGGATTGGGGTGCAGGGGGGGATAAACTCTGGCTGGGGGAGTGGCTCTGAGGTAGGGCAGGGCTGGGGTTGAGTTTGGGATGGGTGTAGGCCAGCTGCTCTGGGACTGGAGCCAGAGAGGAGGACTCCCCCCAGCCTTTTCCCTGCCAGCAGCAGCAGCAAGCTCGGGTCAGCTTCCTCCTTTCCTGCCCCCCACCGCCCAGCAGCAAACTCACTCACCCCCATCACTGGCAGCAGAAGATGGAGGGTGCTAGGACCCTGCAGCAACGGAGGCAGCATGTTGCTGCACAGAACGGAAGAGAAGGGACGCTCTGCTCCCCGGGGGAGAAGGTCTAAGGGGTCAGCAAGGGGAGGACGGGGGACCCTGGAGGGGGGCGGAGCCTGGTTGCGGGGGGGGGGGCTCTCTGGGCTCTCCCCCTCCCCCCCGCTGCCGGCACCTGTATGCAAGGTCCACAGAGCTCTCCTGCCGTGGCCGCGGGGTGCAGTCCTCCTTCCCCCGACTGTCTCTGTGGGGAGAGGGAGGGGAGTGGGCTTTCTGCCCCCTCCCGCCCCCCTTCTGCTGGCCAAGCCGGCAGCAGCAGCTTTCCTCCCGCCCGCCCCTACAGCATGTGCTGAAAGCCTGGCGGCGGCACGGCAGAGACCCGACCGCCCAGTCTCTGCCTGGTTCTGGGGCAGTGGGCGGAGAGTGCAGCGTGCTCTTGCCGGCGCGTGCCCAGGGCTCTACTCTGAAGGTCCCGAAATCAGGACAAAAGGGCGTCCTGACAAATGCCTAAAAATCGACGTCTGGTCACCCTACAGGAACAGCACAGCAATATAGCAACAGGGCTCACTCCAGATTAAAAACTATCTTGTCCTTAGATTCAGACTAAAGCTTCCAGGAACACAGATCGGGTGAAAGGCTATGGTTGACCTTTAAATGGAGATAACTGAAATTGTACAGTGGCATATAACTGCAAGAGAAATAACACTTAGAACAGCTTCTAATGAAAAAAAAATCATTTAGCTAGAGTTGCCAAATATCCCACTTTGGACATGCTTCATGTAACATGCTATTATTTGTACAAAGATAAGGGAAAGTAATCTTTTCCCCCCATACAGTTTAAATGTATTAATCCTCATTCTCAGCGTTTCACCTGAAGAAATACAGTCAACAAACTTTGGCTTTAGCCTTTCAAGATTTGATGTCTGAAACAACAGGAACAAAAGCAAAAACTCCCTATCTCAACAGGTAATGTCTGTATACCACACAATATTTAAAATAAGGGGATCATTTTCTTGCCAGGAAAAAAGCAGAATTTCCTCTACTCTTCATGCCTTCTATACTATGGCACAGATCTTTAACTTGTGTAAATAGCAGAGGTAACAAAGAGTCCTGTGGCGCCTTAAAGACTAACTATAAAGTTTTGAAGCACAAGCTTTCGTGGGCTAATACCGACTTCGTCGGATGCAAGCAGCTTGCATCCAACGAAGTGGATATTAGCCCACGGACGCTTATGCTCCAATACTTTAGTTAGTCTTTAAGGTGCCACAGGACTCTTTGTTACCTCTGCTATTCCAGACTAACACGGCTACCTCTCTGATTCTTGTGTAAATAGGTGTCACTCAAGCCAATTAGGCTGTTTTACACCACTATACTGATTTACACCAGCTGATGATCTACCCTATGCTTAATTTTCAGGTGAGATGAGCTTTGCACTACCACCATATTTTGATGGGGGAATCGTAGCTGGAATGGACATCACATGTTTCAATTTTTTAAAAAAATCTAAAACATATATACAAATGTTGTGCTTACAAATTTGTTTAGCATATTTGTAGTAATGGTGGTTCTTTTATCTAAGGCTACCATATATGGATTTGCCTTAGCTGTTTGAATTATCTTATTTTGGGGCTAGGTTTATATATCAATCCCATATGTACACAGAGCTAATGTCACTAACTCTTGGGAAACCAGCAAGGGTGAGAGAAGATTGTTTCATGTTTGCTCATGAAACAATGAGAATACTAATGAATTGAAACCTGAATGTATGAAGCAGACAGGCACAGCATCCACAAAAGGTCTTAGGCTCTAGAAAACCATTGCCAGATTAACTGCAGCAACACTGCAAGCCTCCTCACTTGTTATTTTTCCTCAAAAACAAATGCAATAAAAGAAAGATTACATTAAAAATTAACATCAGAGACTTCTTGCTTTACGGTACTACTCTTTAGGTGTACAGTCAATAAGTCACACACATCTGGCAAGGCGTCTTGTCTCCATTTGAAATTGCTCCATCTAATGCTCATTTATCACATCTTTAAAAGTGGCTTAAACATTGTTTTCCTTGCTACTCTTACTTCTCTCATTTTAATAATATATAAATAGTTTATAGAGCATGTCATATTATATACTGTACATGATATATATAATTACCTCAAACATCATCTTGCATCTTCCTCAATCTGTATGCCTGCTGCTATCTATCTATCCTGTCATTTGCATATATCTGTTACCTATAGTACATTCAATATCCTGGTACCAGGGGAGTTTTCTATTAAATGTATGCAATACTGATAGATAATTTTTTATGGCTTCCTCCACCTCAAGTCATTCAGAATGGCTTACTGCTTCTTTCCATCACCTTAGCATGAATACCTGAAGCAATATGTCAATACCCGAGCTTCAAAACAGATTTTAAGGAGCAAAGAATCTAATTAAGTCAACTACTGAAAAAGTTCAAAATCAACAGAGCTATAAACTCTCTTTATAAGTACATATGTTACCAAAAATTTAATGCAGAAAAACATTTTGGGATGCATACCAATCTAAAGTATCATCTTGTTTCTATTACATTAAACTTATAGTTCTTCTAAAAACATTTGTTATGAATGCTAAAAAGGAACACAACATTCTTTTCAGAAAGGTTTAGAAAGGGCTGAGTGTCTGCCCTTTCATACTGTGCTACCATTGGGCCTGTGGGGCCTTCGTTTGAATGCATCCCTGTTTTATCACTTCCCCTATATTTTTCCTTGTTGTTTTTCTCCTCTCATCCCCAGGGCTGGCGACAGAAATTTGGGGGCCCCCTACTTTGATAGTTTGGGCCCCCCCCAGCCCAGCCGGGGCCCCCCCAGCCCAGCCAACAGCCGATGGGGGCCCCCCCAGCCCAGCCGGGGCCCCCCCCCAGCCCAGCCGACAGCGGCTGGGCCCCCCCCCCCCAGCCCAGCCCAGGCCAGCCGGCGCTCCCCTCCCCCCAGCCCAGCCGGGGCCCCCCCAGCCCAGCCGACAGCGGCTGCCCCCCCCAGCCCAGACGGCGCTCCCCCCCTCCCCCGGGCAGCGAGAGCTGCGTGAGCTGCCCTTTCTCCCCCCCCTCCCCTCCCCTTCCCCCTCCCCTCCCCCGGACAGCGCTGCTGCCACCGGCCGGGCTCCTGCTGGGTCCAGGCTCGCTTGTCCGGGGGAGAGCCGCGCTGCCTCCCCGCCCCTTCCCCACTCTCCAGGTCCGGCGACAACGGGTACAGCTGTGTACCGGGGCCCCCCTAAAGTCGGGGGGGCCGGTATAGCTGTACCCGTAGTACCCCCCTGTCGCCGGCCCTGCTCATCCCTCTGTAAACAAATGTTTCCCTTTCTTATATCCATTATACTTTCCCGGGGGGGGGGAGGTGTTCACTCTGGAGGATTTGGAACAGGTGTTCCCCTCGGGTAAAGGGGATTTTTCCTGCTGCATCCCTGCGCATGGTTTCTCTTGGGCAGAGCTGCCTGGAGAGCAGACTCCATCTTGGCCACGAGGGCACCAAAGTTACATAAGCAAAGCAAATCAGAAAGCAGATCAACAAAGAATTATCTCATGGTTGCAGTCAGTTTTTACTGTGGTGAGAAAAAGTCACTTGAAAAGTTTTGTAAATCAGAAAAACTGAGTTAAGTTCTACTACAAGTATTTATTTAGAATTTAAAACTATACTTCATGTTAACTTGAAAGTCCTAACATTTTAATGTCTTCACCTGCTTTGGTCTCAGGACTACACACTGCATAATATTGTCCAAAAATATTATCCAGTATCTGTAATATTCACCAGAGCTGCCGATCAAAACAGACTTTATAGGAGTATGTATAAATGGTGTAACATTAAGAGTTTGACTAAAGCGGGTTGCCCAATTGTGCACTTTTTAAAACAATATTATAAGGAATAATTATATAAATAGCTAGCCTGTTACTGAAAATTTGTGATGAGAGGAGGTATTTTTAGTGGAAACTGATATTCTGAGTTATGTTAGTGTTCAAGAGTTTTATAACTCTGTTAGACGATTTCTAGATCTAGATGTTCCTTTGAGGTACATGTAACAGAGAAATCAAACAAAAAACACAAACTAGAATATGACAAATAAAAGCTATCACTAAAATGAGCTGATGTACTTGTGAGCAATTGTACTTTGCAAGTAAAAGCCTGAAACTTTATCCTTTATTAATCATTTTGTTTACCAACCTGAACTCAAAGCAGGCGGAGTTAAAATAAAATAAATTCTGCAACATGTATGCACACTTGATATGTGAAATGATTTCTCTTATTTCAAATACTGTATCCTTTACTTGCTCTAGAATTCAAATAAAATTGTACACTAATTCACAAACTGCATTCTCAACCGTTTAGAACAGGGGCTCTCAAACTGGGGATCACGACCCCTCAGGGGTCGCAAGATTATTACATGGGGGGAATCATGAGCGGTCAGCTTCCACCCCAAATCCCACTTTGCATCCAGCATTTATAATAGTATTACAAAGTGTTTTTAATTTATAAGGGGGGGGGGTGTCCTCGCTCAGAGGCTCACCAGTTCAAAGGTGTGAGAACCACTAATTTAGAATGCACAACCTAATCACTCACATTATGGAATATATTTCTCCAAGGTGCTGAATAGCATAATGCTATAATTTTGATTATATTCGAAACTTCCAATTCTCCAACTCAGACAAATACTTTATTAAAACTAAGTAAAAGTCAAAATATGAGGGGAGATTGCGGTTGTTTTGAACTTTTGCTTTACCCTCTTCTAAAAGAAAGTTGAACGTTCGTGTAAGAATGATCATATTGCAGAGAAAAATTCTTGGTCACGATTAGCTAAAGACTCGAAATTAAGCAATACTTTCTGAAGATCCACAGAGGTCAACATTCCATTGAAGACTTTATCAACATTAACCTATCAGATTGCATATGCAAATGTGTATATTATATTATAATGGTCTTTGCTGAGGTCAGTAAGAGACATCATTTACTTCTGATGACCCAGCCAGAAGCAAAGCAGCAAAAGGTAAACAACCAATTATGCTGTCCAAATTATATAATGTATATTTGCAGTGTATTTTGGTGAACTTCAATGGAAGTCAAGGTCACTTACTAGAGCACAGATGCAAAAGAGCAAGACCTTTAATAAATGTCTTGAGAGTAAGTTTAGCCTGAGTTGCCAGTTTTATTTACATAGCAAAATACAGTACAAAAATTTGAAGTAATCTGAATACCCATGGGATAAAACAAAAAGCAAAGACATTTAGGAAAGCATACTATTTTTTATTGCATTATCCCAAGACTTTCAGCAAGTGTATTACACAGCTGAAGTGTACTGTAAATGTTCACACTTTAACATGGTTGTGGTTCATGAAAATATACTGTAGCTAAAAATCAAATTCGGTTAATGCTCACCATTTACATGTTCCGCTCACTTATTGCTTGTAATTTTAAGTCTAATGAAGTAAGTTTTTATTTTCAGCTGAGGAAAATAAAAATCAGTTGTTAACTACTGTTAAATGACCAGCTTTCCACCACAGCTGGCTTCTAATTACATACAAATAGCAGCTGCTACAATGTGCTCTACCATTGTAGGCAGAATGTACTCTTTCCCTGTAAGATGCATAATTTGTGTTTATTTTATTATATATAGATATAGATATATAGCTAGATATAGATAGATATATATCATCAAAATAATCCTTACCAAATTTAGCAGCTCGGTTGGGAATGTATTAACCTGAAGTGTATTTTAGGAAATGCTCCAAAAAGGCAAAATAGACTTTCACTGATGAAAATAGAGCTCTGGTCAGAGTATAGGACAATCTTAGAGGTGCTGAGTATTCAAACACCCTCTGAAGTTAGTTGGAGGTACAGTTGCTCAGCACTTCTGAAAACAGGAGCTTGTAACTTCAAGTAATCAAGAGAAATGGTTGTAAAAATAGATTTGCGACAAATTAGACATTTTAAAATAAAAACAATTATACAAGGTAATCATAGTTCTGACCTAATTTGGGAGATGGAATAGACTATTGATAAAGTAATTGAGAGTTTTCATCTTTAGGTTTTATAATTTAAACAGAAGCACAGCACTTTTAACACCACATTTTGGAGTTCAGTTTTCCCAAATGAAATATTTCACTTTCTATAGATGACATTTCAGACACTGTATGCCTTACCTTAAATACTTCGCTCAAAATAAACACAGTAAATATCAACTGTCTCAATGACAAGTTCACTGCTGGTAACTGTGAGCTTTTCTATATAGGTTCTTATATCACTTTGATCACCATGGTATCTGAGTTCCTTCCAGTAGTGCATTAATCATCATGACTATACGTCTGTCACATGTTGTTGTTTACTGTCTTTTCTTCTCCCCAGGAGGAGAAAGGTGTGCTGTGGAGTGCATACAGAAGAGATGTGCTGCAGTATTCTGTACTAGTTGGAATTTCTAAGTGCTGATGGTTGCATGTCCAGGTGCTTTGCTATAATCCAGCCAAGAAGTGACAAAGGCATGAGTCTCTGAGACCAAGTCTTCATCTGCCAGGCTGGAACTATCTCCTACCAAACAAGATGGTAGAAAGTGATAATCATGGATACTGCTATGTGAGAGCTCAGAGTTAGCAAGAATCCAAGATTACTCCTAGATTACAGACTGAATTGACCAATTTTGGATGCATACTTTCAGCAAAGGGAGACTCTCACCATGACTGAAATCTCTTCATAATATATCCTCTGCCCACCTACATAGATCAGATCTGTCTTGTGTGGATTAGCTTCAACCACCTATTAGTCACCTATAAGCCGATCTCACTCAAGCACTGGGCCATCTTAGTGGTAGTGTGTGGTTATCTGTGGTGAAGGACAGGTAAAGCTATAACATGTAAATAAGGACTTGAGTCCATATTATCTGACCAGTTTATCTTGTAGTTACATATAAATTTCGAAAAGGACTAGAGACAGAATTGATCCTTGTGGAACTTCTCAAGTGAGTTGAAGTTTCGCTGGGTGTTTCCTTCCAGGCAGTACTCATACTACTTTAGTGAATTACCCTAGACCCTTGCCACCTCTCCCAGGTGAGAGGACAGAATCTCCTGGTCAACAGTTTTGGTGGCTGCAGAGAAGTTCAAGAGGATGAGAATGCAAGTCCCCCTTCTAGTCATTGATAAATCATCCATCTGTGCCACTAAGGTAGTTGTTGTTCCATATCCTGGCCTAAATCAAATCTGTGCCAAATCTATTGTTAGCTTCACTTAGATGAGTTTGTGGTTGGCCTTTGGCTAGCTTCTCTAGGAGTGCTCTCAGGAAAAGACAGTTACTTAACTTACAGTAAAAGGGGGTCTTCGAGATGTGGAGGCCCTATTTGTATTCCACTGTGGGTAGGCATGCACTCCATGTCTGCAGTTGGAGAATTCTTGGAAGCAGTGTCTGTTGCAGCCCTTTGTCTCCTGGACCTCCAACAAAGGAGACCAACCACCTCTGCAGCTCCTTCTCCGCTTCAGAAGATTCTTGGATATGCAGTAGAAGGAACGGAGGGCAAGTATTGACCATACATCTCAAAGACCCTCCAGTTACTATACAAATTACACAACATTCTCTTCAACTGCTGTTTCCTATGTATATTCCATGGTGGATGACTGACAAGCAATATTCAAGAAGGAGGAGGAAAAGAGGATGGAGGCAAAAGAGACATTTGGAGAATTGCTGTCCCCAAAGAATGCATCAATGGAGGACTCCTGTACTAAAGAATAATGCCTTACGAATGTGTGGCTAGAACTCTACATGGCCATTTTACATATATCAAGTACAGGTAGTACCCAAAGCAATGCAATTGATATCATCTGCAATCGTATAGAATGAACCCTCACCCCATGCAGCGGAGGAAGATTAGACAGCTGATTGCTTGGAACCTGTCAATCATCAAGTAAGCCATGGCTTTGACTGAATTTAGGGATGCTCCAATGAAGTCTGCATTAGAGCAAAGACAGATTCTCCCAAGTTGACGTTGACCCCTAGGGTAGACAGGAGTTGAAGCACTGATGAAGAGGTAGCAAGGCTGAATGAAAGCACTCTGTATTGGATATGGTCAGGAGCCACCATGAATCAGAGAAAGTCTGTGAGACAGGTGAGTGACCATGTGAAAGTATGTGGCCTCCATATTGAGAACTGTAAATCATTTGCCATTTCCTGGGCTGTGATTATAGATTCCAGTGTGATCATACAAAATTTCAGTCTGTGAGAAAAGATGAAATTTATCTAAGGGCATAGTGTTCTGGACCCCACCAGAGAAACACCAAAGAGTGAAGTCCTGATTCATGGTGCATCAAAGGCACTAGTAATTGCCCTTCGTATGTCTGCTGCATCTATCACGGATTTAAAAGCAGTCCTGGCAACCAACTTGCCTTCCTCAATGACAACCTGAAATTGAACTCTATCTTGTTGGGGAAGCTTGTCTACGTCCATGAGTTTGGAGTAGTCCCGGTATTAAGCCAACAGTGCTTGGGGGTTAGTCTAAGTGAAGACCTTCCTTTTTAATAACATCTTTATCAATCAGAGTAGATCCAGTGTTGTATCTAGATGTCTCTGTGTCATCATGGACAAGCAGAGAGTTAGGAGCAGGGTGAGAAAAGAAAAATTCTGCCCCTTTAGCTGAATCGACTCGATCTTCCTCCTCCTAGAGTTCAGGAGGAAGTTCTGGCTGTCCTCTTACAAGGGAGGGGTGGACAGACTACCTAGAGGATCATATGGATTCTCAAAGGTCGGATAGATTCCATGGTCCTCAGTAAGATGGGTCAAACGATGGTTGTGGACGTCTCCATGACATGGAGTGCCAATGTAGTAAGCCATAATTAACAATGGAGACCAACACCCAGTATTGTGATTTCAAAGAGACAAGCTTTCTGCAGCCAAAACACATGAAACAAATTAAAGTTCTTTTAAATTACATATTTTTGCTGAACTTCAGACAAGTTACTCAAAATGGCACCTTTCATTTAAGATGGGAATTCAGAAGAGTTCCTGTTAGACTAGATTCCCACTTTTTTTCCATGTGAAGGATGTGGTTAACAGGACAGACTAAAACCCCTTGCTACTAGAGCTCCCTTGTCTGGTGAAGCCCAACCTTAATACCTATTGAGATTAGTGGGAGCATTTCATTTACCTTTTTTAAAAAATTAAGGTCAAAACTCTCCTCTAATTCTACCATCAGTATTCATAATATGTGGCTTTCCAGAACATTAGAAATATGAATAATAATTTCAACTTTTTCAATTTGAAAGTGAATTCAGAACTCATGAAAGACATTGATTTAACATCCCTGGAAGCTAAAATCCTCTTTCTGAGGGATTTAATCCTGGAAAGTGCTGAGAACCTTGAATCCAAATACTGACTTCACTGGGAAATCAAAGCCCTCAGAGAAGTAGTACTGCACCAGCATCTTCACACTGCCTTCCAAATATGCCTCAGTTTTGACTTGCATAGACTATATCTAGGAATGGGAAATTATCTCTGTATTAAAATGCATTTACACTTTGACTACTCAATGGAGACTGCAAAAAAAGTACAAAGAAATTAGTACAAGTTTTGATGTGTAGGGGGATGTGGACACCTGGACTTTGGAAGCTAAATTGTGACCATGAATTCATTTTGCATGGATTATAGAACAGCTGTCACATGGTAATAAATTTCAGTAACTGCTGACCTAGGCTGGATTTGAACTGATGACCTAAAAGTGAAATGTTCTCTTATTAACATTCCCCCCATGAGACCTCAGGTCCCTTCTGATCTTTCCTACTTTATTTCATTGTGTAAGTCAAAAAACATATGTTCTGTTGATTACGCAGTATGCTAGCTCGTTTTTCCCGGTGAATCATTTTTACATATGCACGAACAATGAAGCATCTATTGTTAGTGCAGAGGTGGTTAATTGCAGCATACCAATTGTTACTGAAGGAGACAGAGGCAATTTCATTGTTATTTGTTGCTAAGGCACATAGAAAGCTATAGATCATGTGAAGACTAGAACTTATGGTGTAGACAATATATGCCAGAATGGTACAACATGTTTTACATAGTTTGCTCTGGCAGAGGCCACCAACAAAAAACAGAGCCTGAATCACTGTTGCATTACTCTAATTTTATGTTGGTGAAAATGAATTGATTTCAGTGGAGCTACATAGAAGTAAAGTTGAAACACCACAGTGGAGAGTCAGGTTCACAACTTATTAGTACTCATACCCCTGTGATACCCTCAAGGAACTGTTCCATCAAGAAGCTCAAACAAACTCCTATGGCACTATACTGAAGTGCTATTGAAACTATGAATGGAATAGCTCCACAATGTTTCACAGTGGTGACAGTGACACAAAGGACAGAGAATCAACAAATATATTCCTAGTCCGGCTATGTTGCAGACAGATGTGCCAGGGACTATACCTTCAAGGAAAAATAATAAAATACAAAAAGGGGCAGGCTGAGAAATACACCTTTTGTCTAATTCTCAAGCTGGTAAGGAATGGCTGAAACAGACATGCAAAGCCAGGATGGGGAGGGAGGAAGATCTAAAGCACTGAAAATAAACAGGGCATTAAGACACAATGGATCATACTGAATGGGGGATATTCTGCCTTTGGATATTAAACATTCAATGGCACAAGGATCAGAGCTAGTTAGCCAATTTACCCTCCCTCAAATTAAACATCTATGAAAGAAGGATGGGGAGGAAAGGAAACTGAATTTAAGTAGGTTAACCCATTTAACATATCCAGAATGTCCAATTCCATGGAAGTGAGAGGCAAAATAGCAGCTGGCGGTCAGAAACAAAATAGTTATAACCCATGCCATTGTAAACTGCTAGCTAACAGCTGAAAGCCTTTTTTCCGCCCTAAAAATATCTACTAGTGCAGATTGGATCAACAACTGTCCTATACTCAGTAGTATTTTAATAACCAGAACTTTTGACCAAAACTTTTAAAATGGATTAAATCACTCTCATTCATTTTAATATCTATATGGAACTAAGGGCTATAAACAGAGGTGTTTTCCCAGAGTGAAGGTACTAGATCATAAAGTATTTGCATGCTTACCTGAAATGGGAGATGTGGGGCTTAGGTTTCCTTTATGAGGCAGGCATCTGATTTTTCTTCCACACTTATTGTAACCAATATGAAGAGCACTTCAAGAAATACAGTTCAGAATATATACCGACATTTCTCTGGTAGCTTGTCTTCTGTTCCTGCCTCAACATATTTCCAGCGCTAATGTATCTGATTTAGTTACATGGGTTGTCCTGTGTTATTGCATATGCATAGATGTATATTTTACACACACACACACACACACACACACACACACACACACTTAAAATTAGAATATAGCCACTGGGTTATATCTCCAAAGTCTAATCTAAAACTGCTAGTTCCAATATTTATGAGGAAGCAAAATTTTATTATTTCTTAGCCTCTTATATCAATCTTGGGAAAAAGAAACCTGAACTCCACAAGTTTAAAATAATCTTTATAAAATTGCAAATAAAGATACACATATATATGTATGTTATACACACACAGAGTATATATATACACACTGTATATTTAAGTTACCATCACTATCCTATTATCATAATAATATGTATATGAATACAAACAAATGCTTCACTTCATGTGTGTCAACGTTTGCAGAAAATAATCTGACAGGGTGCAAGACTCCAGGGATTCATTTGACATTACTGAACAATCTCTTACCTTAGGAGATGATTTTTAGCTGTCCTGTTGCAGACAGTTTACATAAAAAAAGATCTACGGCCGGCTTCTGAAAGTCTCAGAGACTGATCTGTACTACTCATAGTGGATGCCTAACGGGAATGCAGATAATGTCACCTTAAAACAGTCAAAGGACCTGATAATTTTCTTAAGGATAGCTCTCTGAAGGGGCCCTTAGGATGATCATATTAGTGTTAAGGCCCTTGTGAAATGTAGGCAACTTATATAAAATTAAAATGTTTTGCTTTTAAAATGAACTGTTAACTTTTCTCATATATCATCTTTGAAGCTAAAACCAGACAATACTGAAACGTATCCTAAAAATCAAATATGAAGTAGAACTCAAACACCCTTTATACATCTGATCCACAAAACTTACTATTTTACATAGATATAATAAACTGCAGGTGGTAATAATATTAACCTAATTTTTAACCAGTTATTGTGACAAAGAGAGCGGTATTTAGGATTGCTGTGTAGCACTGGGTTTTGCATGATCCTAAATGAGGAATATTGTACCCAATGATAGTTTTTAAATGGTAAGACATTTGAACCATCAATCTTGAGATAATAGTATACCAAATATTAGGATTCTTTGGCCTTTGCTTGACAGCCATATTCTGTTGCCTTTACTAATGTTGAATAGTATTATATACCATGACAATATGAATGAAGTCCATAGGGCTACTAGTGGAATAGGTCAGACTAAATTAGAGTGAGAGAGTCAGAATCTGGCCTTGAATATACTTTTTAATGAAATTCTGTATAAAATGACAAAACAGATTGAATAATTATATTTTTCTTGACTCAGGCTGATTAGCTGTTTTATGTACAATTATTATTATGCAGATTTGAATGTTGAAATATTGAGAATATCCAGATTTTCATTATATCCTAGTGGGGAAAAAAATCTTGATCCCTTCAGTGTTAACCTGTTGACTTCCACAGAACACATCTGGCGTTAACATTCTCATAAGAAGGCTGACAGGTGAAAAGTAACCTTGCTCCATTTTATGGCAGCCCCAACAATACAGCAGAAAACAGACTTGAAAGAGTTATGTCATTTCACTTTCTTACAAAAATGAGAAAGAATTTATTTCAAGCTACCATATTATAGATGTGCTTTTACACTGTCTCATGGCTAATCTTCATTTTTAAGCTCTATGTCAATTGAGGAAGACTTTGGAACAGGATGAAATGGATTGGAATGTTATGATATACAAGGTAATTTTTCAAGAGCATATTAAGCCTGACCTTAAACTAGTCCAAGTCTGTATAATTCCACCAAGGTTGCCAGTTGAGGATCTAGCCCATTGATTTTAAGGTGACAGCTTCCACTATCATTCTTGATTTAATCAATCATGATTACATAGATAATGCCTTGTTTTAGATACCTATGCCTTAACCTCCATTGTCAATTTTCTATTTGTTGTAGGGATCCATATGAATTATTTCTTCCCAAGTGTCGTTTTCTAAGATCTGATATTGAAAACCTTGAGGAGACTGAAGATAGGAGGATCCTTACTTTCATGCCTCTTTATCCAAGGTTCATTTGTTCCTTTAGTTGGAAAGTTGTTTCATTAGAAATTTCCTCTTCTTTCTCCCCCCTCTCCTCACTTCACTTCATGTTATTCTGTCTTGTAGCTAGATACCCCCAACTTAAAAGTGAAACAATATCAGGGCTAAACAGGAGAGAAAGTGGTGAAAAGTAGCAAGAATAAACAGACAACAGTGAAGTCAGGAACAATTTCAAAGATGGTGTAAAATGATGGAACACCAATGGCCTGAATGAAGAGGAAACAATTTATACCAAGTCTTCCTCAGGAATTTAGCACCTGTGGGCACAATTGTGAGCTGTCTACATGTCTGAGTAGGAGATTAGGGTGGCAGAAAGGTGCCTTTTAATACCGTGAAAGCACTATCCACATTACATAGAGGGAAGAGCCGATACTGCTGGGCTGCTACTCCTACTCTTGCACAGGGAAGTGGGGCTCCATCCTGAAACATGCTTGCCTGTGCTATAAAACTGGTGCAGAGGGGGAAATAAGATGAAGCAGGAAGAAGGCAGGTGTAGTTTATTTCCTCCTGTGTTCAGTCCTTTCATGCCTCTAGGACAGTGCAACTCCACAATGCCTCTTACTGAGGGAAAATTGTAACTGTAGGGCTAACCTTAGGAGAGGTGACAAATAAGGAGAGAGACAAATAAGCACAGCAAAGGAAAAAGAAGGAAGAAAACACATAGAAAACTAAAGGGAGGGAAGACTGATCGTGAACAACAGTGACATAATATAAGAAAACCAGCCATGGTAAGCAGACCCCATTTACTCCGCAGGAAGCTTGATTTAAAAGCTTTGTCAAGGAAGTGGATTCTGCAGCAGTCCAGTGCAGCAGTTTCAAAATTTGTGCAGCAGTTTCAGAAAAACTAAGTGTGCAAAAGAGGATTTTTCCATATTAATATGAAGCCAACTAATATAATCAGTAGAATATTGTGGATATTATTAATTTTACACTGTAGCTAATTTTTTGTGTGGTGTTGCAGAATGTTGTACTTAAAATGAATAGCTACATCATTGCATTTGTTAGAGGAAAGCATGAGTTTTTGGCAGCTGTGCAGGGAACAGTTGGGACTATTGGCACCTGGGAATATGTGCGAAATAGTAGAGTAGTGGCCCATTTTTCAGAAATGCTGAGGACATTAACAGGCAGTGAGAGTGAATGGGAACTGTGGGAGTTTAGCACTTTTGGAAGTCTGGCCACTTTTATGAAGGGGACTAATTATGGATTTAGGAGTCTCATTTTGGTCACCCTGGTTTTAAATGTTTGGCCTACTTTTAAAATGAAATATTAAATCCTGTATAATTCCACAACAAAGATTGATTTTTAGCAAATTCCAGGGGCATGAAATTGTACTTTATATAGGGACAGAAGAGAGGACAAGTGTTTGAAAGAAGCAAAAATAAATACTTCAATTATTAACAGATGTTTGTTATCTACTGAAAAAATTGAAGCTGGTTGAAAACTTTCCATTGAGAAGTTTGGAACAGAAAACTATTTTGTCTAAACACGTTTCTGGATGCCTTAAACAAAAAACTTTCAAGTTTAGATTTTTCTGTTTCCCTTTTCCTCCTCACACCACTCTCCCCTCCTTCTAAAAAACCCAATAGCAAATGGTTCTGTGAGGGGAAATATTCACTAGTTTTAGAAATCACTTGATCATTACCTATTAGGGTCCCTTCCTCTAGGGCACCTGGCATTGGCCACCATCAGAAGACAGGATACTGGGCTGAATGGACCATTGGTCTGACCCAGTATGGCCATTCTTATGTAAGTAGTATGTGTTTGATCAAAATTTTAAACGTGATTAATATCTAGACTGACTATCTAGCTGAAACCCATACTTCTGTCAAAATATGTATATTACGAATGTGTATCAAGTTATGAGATTTTTCAGTATGGTCATTACTGAAATATGCTGTAAATTTGCTAGAGACATGCAAATGAGGTGATCTCCACCCAGGAGAATGTTCAATTACCATTAACCAGCAGGGAAGTTGTAATCACGGGATTTACAGTTCAGTGACAACTGAGTAAGCACCACACAATGGAGACTGCCCAACTCTATGACTCAGTTGCAAAAGAGGACACCAGGGGTATTGATAATTCCAGTGACTCAGCAAAGCTCACCAGGACATGTCTGGGCAAGTGTCTTCTAGACATATGGACTGAGGATATAAAATAAGAGAGAGAGGCAAAAGCATGATGCCTTTCTCCTCCCAATAGATGAAGCAACCCATCCCATAGCAAATGACCTTTTTTCATAGATTGCCTCACTTACTCTGGCATTCTGAATTACCTGAACAACGTTATGACAAAATTTATACTGATGCTGGGACCTCTAATGCCCTTAAAATTGCTGAGTCAATATTCTGTGCACAACAGTACTTCTTGTGGCTGACAGAGCAAAGACCACCTTAATCTGCATGTGCCAAGATGAATGAAGCCTGATCCTGAAAACACTTGCTTGGGCATGCAATTTACAGAAGTCAATGGCAGTTTGGCAAAGTGCATTCTGAAAGATCAGACCTTTAACCCTTGCTTAGGGAATTTTGCCTGAATAGGAACAGATCAATGACTGCAATGTTTTTCCTGGAATAATTAACCTGGCATTTTGAAAGAGGATTCTATATTAAAAGAAATGCATATGGAACAATATACTATACTCCTCCAGTACCATGGGATGGCAAGCCGCAGAGGGGCGGCCTGATGTTCACCAACAAGGCACCAGTCAGGCCTTCAGCAGCATCGCGGCAGGAGGTCCGTGTCTGCTGCACATTCAGTGGCATTTTGCGGCGGGGACAATGAGGCCAAAGGATCCATGGACCTCCATCAGAAACACCTCCTGCAGGCGTGCCATGGAACTTCTGCGCTTGGGGCGGCAAAACCCTTGGAGCTGCCCCTGCATCAGACACTGCAGTGATGGGCACGGCCAAAGAAACTAGATGGCTGGACAAATCTTGTATACAAAACAGGGGCTGCTTTAGTTATAAGAAAACTAGGCCCAGCCCAGCAGATTTGACACTGCCACTTCATTATGATGGAAGGGCCATTGGACTAAATTTGGGTAGTGTTGTGACCCTGTGTGCGGGGTCTTTGGAATATGGATACTCAGTCTCCCATCTCCCTTAGGTGAGTGCTCGAACCACCAAGCGTCACTCTCGTGCTCTCTCTCACCCAATGATTCTAACTTATTTAACATTTTGTTATTTCAGCACAAATATGAGCGGACACATTTCAGAACAGATTTGTCTGAAATTACAGGAGATATTAATTAAAAACATTTAGTTACTTTGGTACAAGGCTTTGTATACAGCAGCCCTCAATTTACTGACTCAAGGTATCCAAATGCAGAACCAGTTTGTTCGAAAACATAGTAGTGTGATATTGAGTAGCATGGTACATTGTTTTTGTACTGCAAGAGGATCCCAGAAATTAAAATGTGATTCATGACTTTATAAAAGCATGGGGTGTGAAGTCTTAAATATCCACAACACATTGCTTAAAGCTATGCTTAATTCTTTTACAATAAGTTTAAGTCATCTTCTGCAGCAGCTGGACCTAGTGGGAGCATGGTCTGTTTTTGTCAAGCACCCTCCATGCTGTCTTTTATATAAAAGGAAGGGATGCAGCACTTTAAAATGCTACAGGTTGCCAACAGAAATATGGCTAGCTTCCACTCTTCCATACACTACTACAGATAAAAAAACCACACACACAACAAACCACTGCCTTCTTTTTCACTCTTTCAGAGCTGTTCCTTCACTCTGCCCAGCAGCAGGAGCTGGCCATAGAGAACAAATGGCTAGACAAACTAGGGCCATTCAGGAATTTTCCAACTAAATACCTCATTTTCTGGTGGAAAAACATTCAGAAAACTTATATTTTCCTGTAGGAAAGTGCTGATTTTCTTCTGATTCTCAGTTTACAAAGTATTATGTTTCAGGTAGGTCACCCCAAATTGAAACATTTGATTGGTTAGCAGTTTGACATGCATCTGCATTCTCCTGAGCTGCTAGGATGCCCCATGGGAATTATAGTTTGAGTACCTCAAACCCAACCATGGGCTGGGCTCTCTTTCTGGTCTACAGTTCCCATATACACCATATAGTCTTCTCCTTGGCTGAGCAACCCAGGGTATGCAATGGAAGTATCAAGACATGATGAATCATGAACCAAAATGCAATGAATCTTTAGACATTCACAAATGAACGTGTGTCAGAACTTTTCGTTCCAAGAAAGATTTCAGTGTTTTGATTGTTGCTCCTGATTAGGACACAAATAAAATGTCACTGAAAATCAGAATCAGGAAATTCTAGTTTTCAAATCAGCACTGGAATGGACCTAAGTGAAAGTGGTCTGATTTCTGGAGGGGATAGGAAAGAAGTCCCTGTCTGAAGAGGAGTGAAAACAGTGACAGGAAGAGATGGGGAAAACACAAAACCTGAATCTTTATTGTCTTGGGGAAAATAAATTAGTCCTAACTTTGCTTGCAGTCTGTGTTTCAACATGGTTTCTCAGTGAACTATATTCAAATTATTAACTTCAAGTGTTAAAGTGAAAGTCAACTGTTGCCCATTGTGAATGTAAAGTTGGATGGCATTGAAAACTGCAAAAATTTAAGCTTAGAGTTAAAAATCTGCCTTCAAAAACTTCAGCAGAAGAAATCTCACTGACTATTAGACAGCTCTCTCTGTACGTAGAGCTCTCCATGTGATGAGGAGTTTCTTTTTATGTACCACATGCCAAGTTCACCAGCCTGACTTTCTGTATGATTTCAAAGCCCGTGATCAACCCTATTAAATGGGTCTTTACATGTATGTAAAAACTGGAACAGTAATAGAGATCCCAATGGATCAGGCTACGTATGTAAATTTTATTCATTGATAAAAATCATTTCACAGACTGACGTTTCAGATACTTATAGTGCAACCATGTTACCCAGAAACTTGGAAAGAAAACAACCACCACAAAGTTCCACTGACAATTGGTATAGTTCAGGCCTGCACAACTCGGAAAGCAGCGAGGGCCATATTAGTGCAAAAAAAAAAAAAAAAAAAAAAAAAAACAGTTGTGTGCTTTTATTTGTAGAACAAAAAAGTTTATTATTAAGGGTTATTTTTCTTAATAGTGTTTTTATCCAAAGTGCTCTACACTAGTTAGCTAATGGTACAAACAGCATTTGGAAAGATTATTAAGTAGTCCACAGAGACCCTCAACAATTTTCAAGTGGTCCATGGGGGAAAAAAAAGTTTGCACTATAGCAGAGATTCTCAATCTCTCTTTATCATGAAAGTGCAACTTACAAATGTAGATTTTTGCATTACACAACTGCACTTAAACCCAAAACAATGTAACACTTTAGAGCCTCCAAGTCCACTCACTCCTACTTCTTATTCAACTAATTGCAAAGACAAACAAGTTTGTTTACATTTATGGGACATAATGCTGCCTTACTATCTATATATATAAAAGTCAAATGGTGCGTGCGTGTATGTATGTTCCCTTACTCCTTCCACACCGTTTGAGCTAGAGACTTGAATTTTGGTACAGTTATAGGCTTTAGGGTCCTAATCAGAGTAAGAATCGAAAATTTTTCAAAGCTCACCTCTTACACCCCCTAGGGGTGAAATTCTTTACAGCCCATTAACATCAGCTGGGCAGCAGGTTAACACCTGCTGTTCTCTGTGACATAGTTATGATGCAATAATACCCCCCTCCAACAGCCCCTACACTCGCTCAGCTCTCTTCCCCCTCCCCCCCTCCAACGGCCCCCGCACTCGCTCAGCTCTCTCCCCCCTCCCTCCTCCAACGGCCCCCGCACTCGTCAGCTCTCTCCCCCCTCCCTCCTCCAACGGCCCCCGCACTCGCTCAGCTCTCTCCCCCCTCCCCTCCCACATCTAAATGCAAGAGAATGAAATTAATTAGACAAAATGAGACTTCTGAACAAAATTTGTATTAATAAAAAACATTGCAGTCTTTTTACATCCCAGTTTCCAATTACAAATACCCCGAGCAACGCTGGGTATTTTTGCTAGTTTATAATAAGCAAGAACAGGCATTCACACTTTTGTAGCCAGCACTGCAAGGTATTTGTATGCCAAAGATATGCTAAACATTCATATACCTCTTCATGCTTTGGTCACCATTCCAGCGGACATGCTTCAATGCTGATGACACTCATTTAATTATTGTATTATTTTTTAATATGTGACAACTCTTTTGGGGAGAATTGTATCTCTCCTGCATAAACAAGTAGTGGACAGCAGTATCTCCTGCAAATGTAAACAAGTTTGTTTGTCTGAGTGATTGGCTGAACAAGAAGTAGAAGTGACTGGACTTGTGGCCTCCAAAGTTTTACATTCAAAAACAAAACAATGCAGAGGTTTTTTTTTAATTCAGCTTTCATGATAAAGAGATTATGCAGCATTACTTGCAAAGGAGAAATGAAAAATATCTAGTTTTTTTTTACAGTACAAATATTTGTAATCTAAAATATAAACTGAGCACTGTCCACTTTGTATTCTGTATTGTAATTAAAAATTTGAAAATGTAGGAAACATCCAAAAATATTTAAATAAACGGTATTCTATTATAGTTTAATAGCCCAATTAATCACAATATTTTTTTAAGTGTGTGATAGCCCTATTGTTCATACTAGGTCTGAATTTGGCCAAATAAGCTTTGTCCTTAATATGCATGGTATCTGTTTTTACGTAATGAAACCTTTCATTCAAATTAGATTTGATTTGGTTGCCGGGCAGGGGAGCTACTCTGGGATATACCTCTGATTACATTACAAGATAGCCATTTATACCAGCTTCCAGTCAGCATGAAAGACTATTTTGTCAAAAGATGTACTGCTGATAATACTTGAGCATATTTAATAGAGTTTAGTAGGAATTACAATAGCAAACAGCTATGCAATGGCAGAGGCTCTGTAAACACTGCTCTTGTGTGCCCTGCACCTTTACTGAAGCTTTCTAACAGATCCTAATAGCTCCCAGTAAGCGTTGCTACAGCAGACTTTTGCACATCTTGTAAGGTGATTTTGCTATGCAATGACACCACAGTCACTGAATAAAAGTGCAAAACAGTGCATTACAGCTGACTTGCAGCCGTGGGAAGCATTAAGTGTCTTTACAGAGCTGTCACTTACAGCTCTGTGGGAGATGAGAAGCAAATCATGGGTCCCACAAAATAATATAGTACATTAGTAAGCACTTGACAGCAAACTGAAGGAGTTATATAGAACTAGCATAAGTGCCCGGCGTTGCTCGGGTCAGTCGGAGGTGGGGAGGGGGCAGACAGTTGACACCCCCTGACCAACCCCAACACCCACCCCTCACCCACCCTGACACCTTCCCACCCCCCCTGACCAACCCCAACACCCCCCGGCTCACTTACCCCCCGACCAAACCCGACAACCCCACCTGACCCACCAAAACAAACCCAACACCCCCACCTCACCCCCCGACCGAACCCAACACCCCCACCTCACCCCCCGACCAAACCCGACACCCCCACCTCACCCCCCGACCAAACCCGACACCCCCACCTCACCCCCTGAGCAAACCCGACACCCACACCTCACCCCCTGAGCAAACCCGACACCCACACCTCACCCCCCGACCGAACAGTGTATTTAATAATCTGTGTGCTACACAGTGCACCGTGAGCCGGGGGGGGGGGTGTCGGGTTTGGTCGGGGGGGTCAGGTGGGGGTGTTGGGTTTGCTTGGGGGGGTCAGGTGGGGTTGTCGGGTTTGGTCGGGGGGTAAGTGAGCCGGGGGATGTAGGGTTTGGTCTGGGGGGGTGGGAAGGTGTCGGGGTGGGTGAGGGGTGAGGGGTGGGTGTTGCGGTTGGTCAGGGGCTGTTGCGGATGGTGGGGAGTTGAGGTGGGGGTGTCAGGTTTGCTTGGGGGGATGAGGTAGGGGTGTCGGGTTCGGTCGGGGGTAAGTGAGCCGGGGGGGTGTCGGGTTTGGTCTGGGGTGGGTGGGAAGGTGTCGGGGTGGGTGAGGGGTGAGGTGTGGGTGTTGGGGTTGGTCAGGGGGTGTTGCGGTTGGTGGGGGGGTGAGGTGGGGGTGTCGGGTTTGCTTGGGGGGGGTGAGGTGGGAGTGTCGGGTTCGGTCGGGGGGGTAAATGAACCGGGGGGTGTCAGGTTTGGTCTGGGGGTGTTGCGATTGGTGGTGGGGGGGTGAGGTGGGGGTGTCAGGTTCGGTCGGGGGGTAAGTGAGCCAGGGGGTGTCGGGTTTGGTCTGGGGGGGTGGGAAGGTGTCGGGGTGGGTGAGGGGTGAGGTGTGGGTGTTGGGGTTGGTCAGGGGGTGTTGCGGTTGGTGGGGGGGTGAGGTGGCGGTGTCGGGTTTGGTCGGGGGTACGTGAGCCGGGGGGGGGTGTCGGGTTTGGTCTGGGCACCCACCCCGACACCTTCCCCCCCCCAGACCAAACCCAACACCCACACCGCACCACTCACCCCCCCGACACCTTCCCACCACCCCCAGACCAATCCCGACACCCCCCAGCTCACTTACCCCCCGACCAAACCCGACACCCCCACCTCACCCCCCCAAGCAAACCCAACACCCCCACCTCAGCCCCCGACCGAATCCGACACCCCCACCTCACTTACCGTCCCACCAAACCCAACTCAGATCCGTCGCAGGCGGGGAGGGGGCCCAGAGCCGAGGGATTCTGGGGACCTTCGCAGGCAGGGCCGGCGACAGAAATTTGGGGGCCCCCTACTCTGATAGTTTGGGGCCCCCCCCAGCCCAGCCGACAACGGCTGCCCCCCCCACCAGCCCAGCCGGGCCCCCCCCAGCCCAGCCGATAGCGGCTGGGGGGCCCCCTAGCCCAGCCGGGCCCCCCCTAGCCCAGCCGGCGCTCCCTCTCCCCCCCAGCTGACAGCGCCCTTGCTGCCTTTGCTGCCTTGCTGCTCACCCCTCCTCCCCGCCCTTTCTCCCCCCCCCCCCGACAGAGCCGCTGCCGCCGGCCGGGCTCACTGCTCGGCCGGGGACACACACTCGGCCGGGGGAGAGCCGCGCGATGACTACGGGTAGAGCTGTACCGGGGCCCCACTAAAGTGCGGGGCCCGGTACAGCTCTATCCCTAGTACCCCCCTGTCGCCGGCCCCGTTCGCAGGTGGGGGGGCACAGAGCTAATGGGGTCCGGGGTTGAGGTGGGAGGGGCAGAGAACTGAGGGATCTCCGGGGTTCCGTTGGGAGGGGGGAGGGGCAGAGAACTGAGGGATCTCCGGGGTTCCATTGGGGGGGGGAGGGGCAGAGAACTGAGGGATCTCCGGGGTTCCGTTGGAGGAGGGAGGGGTGAGCTGAGCGAGTGAGGTGTCTGTTGGAGGGGGGTATTATGACATCATCACCACCTAACCGCCCAGGTGATGTGATTGACTTTCACCTGAAAGACTTTCACCCCTGGGGGGCGTCAGAGGTGAGATCCGAAAATTTTTCGACCCTTACCAGCCTCTAGACCCTAATACCCCTCACTGTACCAAATTTCAAGTCTCTGGCTCAAACGGTGCGGGAGGAGTTCGCTGTCATACATACATACATACATACATACACCACTTGACTTTTATATATATAGATTAGTTATACCTCATAAGGTGGTACTTGTCAGAATGACTGAACGAAAACCTAAAACCTTCAACTATATTAAAACAACCATCTCGGTTCTGATGTCTCCAAAACTTGTCATACAAGCAGTACCTTGAGTGTGACAGGGAACAATTACTTCTATTTTAAGAATGCTATTATAGCTAATTTAACTTTTGCTTTGATTTGCTTATACAGCTTTTTTTTGTACTGAAATAGTGAGAAGGCATGCATTGCAATTGCTCCATTTAAAAATAAAAAAGTCTAGGGACCATAACCAAGGGTGACAGGGCTGTAAAATACTTTTCTTGAAATCAGCAAATGACAGAAAACAATTACGTCACAAAAGTAGTTTTAGTCCAACGCTGCTTATGAAACTGACTTTTTTTTAAATTGCTTTCTAGGTATAATTTTAATTCTTTTATTTCCTCAAACAAATATACACTGGTAAAAAAAAAAACCCTAACAGATGCCAATTAGCATAACTGTGTGTTCAAAACCAACATTAATGCCTTTATTACTTATAATATATTCACCCAAATGTTTCATTAACTTACAAATGTAATATTTATGAGAAAAATAACGAAAATTTGCTGGCCTCAGGAACTGTAAACTGCCAGCTAATCATTAAATCCCAGTTCTCCTTCCACTTAGTTTCATCTGCACAGGTTCCCTCACAAATTCCCATTCACAGATCACAAAAGGACAATTTGGGTTACTTCAAGAATTAATTAGACATGTGTATGAAAGCCACTAGAACAACTGCTCCTCCTTGGAGTTCATAAAGCTGTTTAATTTGCTCTTGTATTTTCATTCAGAGAAGCTGGCAACACCACAATGAAGCACAGCATGCACAGATAGTAAGCCAAATTTCTTACTTAATTGTTCACTTTCATTTACTATTCCCATTTAAAAGATGCAAGCTCTAACACCTTTTAACCTCACCAATGACACAGCTGGGACACTCTTCACACATAATACAGAGTGACTTAGAATAATGCACCCCTTGTCAATCTGTAAAGACTATTCAGGTGTAGATTTAAAGTCTGCACTGGCATTAGCAAAAAGATGAAAAACTCTCTCTTGTATACTTTAGCTTTTATTATGTTTATATCTTAACAGCTAATTGCCTGAAGATAGGAAGAGCAACACTAAACTGGAAGCATTGAAATGTATATTAAATGCTGCAGCATAACAAGAGAACATTTACTGGTTTCATTTTGTAATGGTTTAAGTCTGTTTACCTACTTTAAAATAGATATTGGGATTCCATTCTCATTCTTCAAAAACCTGAACAGAAATACATAGGATTCTACAAAAAAGGCATAGGACAGAGATCAGACTTCTATATTTGAGGGAGCTATTTTTTCAAGAAACTTAATAAGTCAGCTTTCAGTTTCCACAGAAATAATTTTAATGGGACTTGCAGGTGTGCCACATGGAGAGCTGCTCAAGGGTGAAAACTATTATATTCCCTCTCCCCTCATCCTGGACAACAGTAAACCTGTTTCACCAGAACAAACTACTTTTCTTTTCTTTTTTACTTGCACCCACCTTTGAGCTGGGAAGCAATGGCATCTTCCCTTCACCTTAAATATAAAAGTTCTTCAGGTTTGCCAGTTCAACATTCCTAAAGGGAAATCCAGTCCCTCACACTAAAATAGGATACAAATATTGGCTCTCTGGAATGCCAGCCCTCCTACACATCTGTTATTGTGGCATTTGCCCATTCATGAGATAGACTGCCAGTTTCAGCAGGGCATAGGTGCCAATTAAATATAAGTTTATAGTGATAGCAGAAGGCAGAAAATACAATATCTTTGGTACAAAGATACTTCTGACAGCAAACAATGCCAAATGCTTCCTTAGTAAACAATCACATCTGTTGATGCTGCTGGGCATTATGAGCCTGATCCAGTGTCCACTGAAGTCAAGATAAAGTCTCCCAATCAGACCCTATCCAATGAGGACCTGCTCTTGCTCCCACTGAAATTAATGGCAGTATTCCTGATTTCAGTCAGTATAAGGCCTTAGAAAACGAGTCTCTCCTATACCTCTTTTCCAATCGGCCTGTATAACATGAAATCTATTCACAGAAGAAACATTATTTAATTAGTCAAAACTGCATTTTAAAAGGACAAGAACTGTAAAGTAGCATTACTACCCAAACATTTTTCACCAATGAAAAACTGCAATTTCCATTAAATGAAAAAGCAGCTAAAAGTGTCTGCTTGCCTCAAATTTCAATTTGTGACAGAAAACCCGAACACTGAAAATTGTTTATTTTTGGCAACCAAAAGTAAGTATTCCAGGGAACAAATTGCCAAGGAATGTTGTGAAGGCCAAAACTGTGCCTGGATAAAATATATAGACAATTTCCATGGAAGACAGGTCCACCAATAGCTATCAGTCAAGATGGTCAGTGGCACAACCCCATGCATTCCATGTCCTTATCCTGATTGCCAGATGCTGGGACTGGAGAATTTGGGATGGATTACTTGATGATTGCCCTGTTCAATTCATTCTTTTTGAAGCATCTGGTATTGGCCACTGTCAGAAGACAGGATACTGGGCTAGATCGACCACTGGTCTGACCCAGTATAGCAGTTCTTATGTTGAAAGTACAGTAAAACCTTGATTTAACGGACTAATTCGGGCGAGGGGGTGTCTGTTAAATCAGAAAGTCCGTTATTTAATAATTAAAAAAAGCCGAGCTGTTGGAGCAGCAGCCCGCCCACCACATGGCTGGGGCGGCAGCTACACAGCCCGCCCGCTGCCTGGACCCAGGCAGCAGCCGGGAACCGTCAGCCATCCCGCCCGGGTCCTGGGAACAGGGCGGCAGCCGGGACCCGTCAGCCAGCCTGCCCGCTGGCGGGACTCGGGCAGGAGCCGGGAGCTGGCAGCCCGGCAGCCCGGCAGCCAGCCAGCCTGCCCGCTGGCGGGACTCGGGCAGGAGCCGGGAGCCCGGCAGCCAGCCAGCCCGCCCGCCGGTGGGACCCGGGCGGGAGCCGGGAGCTGGCAGCCAGCCCGCAGGCGGGAGCCGGCAGCCAGCCAGCCCGCCCACAGGTGGGAGCCAGGCGGCAGCCGGGAACCGGCAGCCAGCCCGCTCGCTGGCGTGACCCGGGCAGCAGCCGGGAGCCAGCAGTCAGCCCGCCTGCTGCCTGGACCCAAGCGGCAGCCGGGAGCTGGCAGCCAACCCGCCCGCTGCATGGACCCGGGCACCAGCCGGGAGCCGGCAGCCAGCCCACCCGCTGTCTGGACCCGGGCACCAGCCGGGAGCCGGCAGACAGCCCTCGACAAATGGATTTCGGATGCATCAGACTTGCTTAGAAAATTTGTCCGTTGCATACGAAGTCCGTTAAATCGAGGTCCGTTAAATCGAGGGTTTACTGTACCAGCAAATGAAAGCACATGACCAAGAAGATACCGAAAGCTGTATTAGGAGAAAAGCATGACAGAAGTGATCCATACCCGCACTGTGTCTTACAAGTTGCATATATCTTCATGTCTGGCAGACCAGCAATGCAAGTGAGTTCCAGAACTAAGTGCCCATTCCTCTGGTAATCTACAGCATAAGTGACCAAGACAATTTCAACTGTTATGTTTGGAAATGGGGCAGGAGATTCTGGAGATAGTTGATCATAAATCATTTAAGTTTGTTTAAACAGTGACTGACACTAAGGGCTCGTCTTCACTCCGGGATCGATCTTCTGGTGATCGATTTATCGTGTCTGGTTAAGACGCGATAGATCGATTGCCTGCGGCTCCCCCGTTGACTCCGGAACTCCAGCTTGCCGGGAGGCGCAAGCTGGAGTCGACGGGAGGATGGCAGGTAAGTCGGCGGTATCTGCCGTCGATCCCTCCCCCCCCCCCCCCATGAGGACAAGCCCTAAGTTAGACTTCGAACCAAAACATCAATGCAAAGTACAGAACACTAGTGTAATATATTTTTATCTCTGTACCCTTATGAAACACAAGCAGCAACATTCTGCTATAATTGAAACTTCTGAGTTTTTAAAAGTAACCTGTACAGCAATACTGTAATCTAGTTTAGACATTACATAGTGACAGAAAAGCATGGTAAAATCTGCATCTGGAATCACCACAAAGATGGTCATTCAAAGATGAAACGCAACACTTCAGGGGATCCCTGCGAAACAGAATTCCTAGAACAGCAATGAATCCAATAGGATCTGTGATTTTGAACCAACTTCACCATCAACACACAAATGCTGTCAACTAACCATGCAGTTACTGCCCCTGAAGAGAGCTCACTCACCACTAGGCACCCTTGTGACCAGTTGTGGTTTAGAAGCACATTCACTTCCATAGTGCCCCTTTGCTTCCAGCAGCTCCTTTTCCAGTGACTCAGCCTGCTGGCCAGATCACCATCATAAATCCACTGCTTCTGGGATCATAGCTATTCAAATTAAGAGTTCTAAACTGTCTTTGACACAAGTAAGATGTTTCTGCTGTCTCTGGGGCTATTCCTTCAGGATTTAATACACAGACCCTGTATTAGGCTTAATAACCTTTGCAATTGACTAATATAACTGTTTCCTTATGGTCAGTAGGGGGACACAGACCCCCTGCTCTGCTTTACTCTGCATCCTGGCCCCAAGCCCTTTACCAAACAGCTAATTCTGATCCTTCCTAGTCTATACTACCATTTTTACCTACAACCCAGTCTCTTCCCTGCTTAATAAGGGTTTTTCTTAGACCTCCCTAGAAGTGCAGAATCAGTGCAAAGACAGGATACTGGACCATGTTGGGAGATCTTCTGAGGCATATGGAAAGGACAGATAAGCCTCCATGTCCTTAACCATGACCATGTCCCATTTGAGTGCTCAGGACCAGTTTTGGCCACTTACACTCCTCTTTTGAAAATGCCATGAGTGCATACAGGACTGCAAAAAACATGTGCAAACTTTTAGAAACCTTGGCCCTAAAATGGCAGGATACTAACAATAACCCACATGTTGGGGGGGGGGCACTATTACAATGCTAAACCCTGATTCTCAAGAGAATGGGCAAAAGGAGCCCTATGAGAAAAGTCCTTCTGCTGACTGTTTCCCTGGCTGGTGTAGGGGCTTTACCAAGCGTTGCAGATTCCTTCCGGGCTCCCAACAATAGGGACACAAACATGGCTTACAGCTACATTTTCCCCTCATCACTAGGACTCTGTGTCTGTCATAGAGTTTGTGGAAGTCATGGATTCAGTGACTTTCCGAAACGTCTGCAGGGACTACTGTAGCTGACTCCAGGGCTGCCCAAGAAGCTTGCTCTGGGGCTGGCTGCTCAGGTGGCCCCCAGGACAGTCACACCAGCCGCTGCTCCAGTGGTCCCAGCAGCGGTCCCGAGGTGGCAGGCTGGAGCAGCTGCAGTACCGTAGCCATGGTCCCAGAGCGGAACCCCAGGCAGCAGTTCCCAGCCAGCCAGATGGAGAAGCTGCGGTCCATGGCAGCTGGTGCCACAGGCCCCAGGCATTTCCCTCACCCTGCCAAGATTTAACCACAGGTATTTTTAGTAAAAGTCATGGACAGGTCACGGGTCGTGAATTTTTGTTTATTGCCCGTGATCTGTCCATGACTTTTACTAAAAATACCTGTGATTAAATTGTAGCCTTACACATCACCCACTGTACCTGTGCCAAGCACAGGAATGGAGTAATTGAGAATCGGGCCTCTAATTAGACAGGATGTCTAATCTTCAGAAAGACAACAGAAACCCACTCCAATTTTGCGGAAACTGTCAAACCAAATGTATGGGGTAAGTATTAGAAATCACAATGAGCCCTAAAAATGCAGAGCAGACTATCCCACATCTCTTCCTATCCACACATCTTGCACCTTTCACTGAAGCATCTTCTCCATGTCATTGTGAGAGACAGGATACTGGACCATATGGGTCTTATCCAGTATGACAATTCCTATGTAGGTATAAGAGCTAAAAATATTTACATGCACATTCTACATTGTCCCAGTGCAGCATGTACAACTGAGAAAATGATTGTTTTACAATTAAAATGAACAGAGCTTTGACAGTGTGCCACATAATGGATCATTAACCAAAACATTCATATTCAGAAACTGAGTAGATTTAGCGAGACATTCTACAGAACACTAGCTCTGGAGATAATAGCCATTGATTGAAAACTGACATGATCATTTGTTCAGCCTTTTAATTTGCTTACGGGTTCCATCCCACACCTCACAGTTCCATTCAACTCTAGCTCTGAATCACAAAATCCTGAATCTCAGCAACATGAGAACATATTCCAAGTCCATCTATTTATGCAGGATGTCTGTTGATAGGTTTTTGCCCATATAATTGAGTCATAAAATTTCACTAGGCCCATGAAATGTTTTGCTTTAAATTATTAAACCATTTTATCCATTATTTATTATTGCAACACTGTTTGCTCTACAACAGCTAAAGTTATGTTAGCATTTCCATTACAAAACACAGACGTGTCAAGGAATTTAAAAACTTGACTATAAACTGTTGCTATAAACTGAAACTTTGCATACAAGGTTTCTACTGATGGGGATTTCCACCCCCTGACCTACTTGGTATCAAGATTAAAACAATAACTAAAAAAGCCCATCCTCACTAGATTGGTTGCCTACTGTGTGTTTTTCTAGATTTAAGATTTTAAATTTTCCATAAGGTGCCATTGGTCACATAGTGTTTTCAGAAATAACATGCATTGTGAATAAAATATATTATTTTAGCTCCTGCAGCTATATATTTACAGGACTTTTATATGTAATATATTAATACACATATGAAACTCAACATTCACACTTGGGCATTATTACAGTATACCCAAATGCTGCAAATCAGTACTGTATTTAGGGCCATAAAATTGGCACTTATACATTCAAGTATCTATTTTGAGAATCTAAATGCAATGTTTGAATAAAGTGCCTTTGTTTAGAAACTGGGCTTCCAATACTAATATTAACATTCAGATGGTTCACGTCTTAGTTCAGTAACAGATCACATATGATCAAGAGCCTGATCCAACACACTTTACCTAGGTAAAGTCCCATCAAAGTCTACTTGGTTTTAATCAAATACATTTTTTAAAAGAGTGTGACTATTTGTTTCTTATTTTATTTTTTCCACCAGGGCTCAATACATATAATGTAAAGGAAGGAAAAGAAATACCAGAACAACCAGTTTAAGATATTGCATATACAAATGAAAGGATAGTATTTCATTAGTACAGTTCATCCTCCCTAATAATTCAGATACCTAGGCTTTTCCATTCTGAGCGGTTTATGAGACCGAGAATCCAGTTAGAAAAAAATGGAAGTTATATCTGCTACAGGCACAGACCATGCCGGTAGAGTTTTATTTTCCCATCAAAATATACTCAAGTATAGAAGGTAGGGCATCTGGATTGCTGTCCCTGTGTTGCTTCAAAAACCCTAGATAAAGTAAGAATAAGAACCACTTTTCTGTTCATGGCAGTGCTGGTATAACTGCACAGGTCCCAGGATATTAGAGAGACAAGGTGGGTGAGGTAATATTTCTTTTATTGGACCGACTTCTGTTGATAAGAGAGAGATGAGCTTATGCAGATCCATGGACAATACTTCACCTTTTTCCTTCTAGGCAATACTGCCACTATAGCAATTAGCCATTAGTGCATCCCCTTGGAATAAATGGTGGAGGGGTGAGGAGGCTTTTAACCAGACATTCTCTGTGAGGGAGGCTCTAGACTTCTATTTGAACTTGTCCACTGGAACCCGGATTTTTAAGCCTTCAAGGCATACTCCAAAGTCCAGATGGTTTCCCAGGCAGAGGTGATTGGTAGGTCAGATGTCTGATCTGCAGTTGTAGGTCCTGATCCAAAACATATTGAAGTGAATAGAAAAAATTCCCATTGGTGTTTGGATAAAGATAATAACCTTTGTTATTATGAATGGGCATCTTGCATAGTGATAAATAAAACACATACTATAAAATTTGATATGTCAAATAGTGTTAGGTTTTACCTTATTAAAAGATCTGAAAACTGAGATGGAGGCTAAAAATTTAAATTAAGTACAATAAAAATTAGTAGCAGAGTGCAAAAAGATTTGGAAAGCCAATACATTTAAGTTATAGTGCATGGAATTCTACAAACAGAGAATTCAGTCCTGTCTCCTGCTGCAAATTGTTTGGTTTGACCAAATATAAGAGCAGGTTCAAGGCTGCATTCAGTGATCCTTCAACACTGTATATCATTTCTAAGTCCAAGAGACTGCTGTATTCATTTAATCAAAGACTGCCTTTCAGGTCATGGAAAAAGCTATAGCTAATGTTGAGTGAAGTTTAACTGAGTCAGTTCCAGGACATACCTCTGTTTCAAAAGTTCCTAGAATAAAACAACACTTTCATCTTGCAATGAATCTGTTTCCTTCTAGTTCTCAATAGACTTTTTTTCCAAAGAACAAATTAGTTACAGACTCAGATCTTGTATTCTGTCAGTGTAAAACTTTAGAGTACTAATACTTTCTAATGAGTATCAAATGTTTCTCAGATTAGGGATTTTGGCAAATAGAAAATTAGAAGAAAAGATCTACCAATTTTATTTATAAAGAGTTACCTGCAGAAAGATGTCTTAATACCCCTTAGGTTCTTAACAGACGTAACAATTAGAAAAGAAGCTTTAATACAGAATAAATGGCATGAGTATCAATAGTCTGAAAAACAGGTAAAATTCATTGTTGGTGTAGGTAGGGAACAACTCTCACTGATGTTAGTGGCATAGGACAAGGCTGGAGTTGGCCTATCACAGTCTTCTTAAAAGTTGGTCTGTCTTGGTTCACAGCCCCTGGGATGAAATCCTGGCCCCAGTGAAGTCAATCTTAAATTATACTCCCAGACCATTTTCAGGGCCATGCTAGTATTTTCATCTCATGTGACAATAGAAGAGAGAGATTCTTTCTTCATTGAAGAAAACACTTTGTAAGAACAGGGCCGGCGACAGGGGGGTACAACGGTTACAGCTGTACCAGGCCCCGGACTTCAGGGGGGGCCCCCTGAAGTCCTGGGCTGGTACAGGTGTAACCGTTGTCGCCGGGGCTGTGAGCGAGGCGCGGCTCGGGCAGCCGCTGCCGCGCTCACCAGCCCCCTCCCCCGGCCCCCAGCAGCCAGCCCCGCCCCCCTTTGCTTCTCCCGGCAGCCAGCCCCGCCCCCCTTTGCTTCTCCCGACCGGCCACGCGGCCGTAGCACATGCGGGGGTTGGGGCCCGCGGGAGGTAGGAGATCGGCCGGGGGGGGGGCCCGCGGGAGGCAGGAGATCGGCGGGGGGGCCCCGTGGGAGATCGGCCAGGGGGGCCGCGGGAGGCAGGAGATCGGCGGGGGGGGGGGGGGCGTGGGAGGCAGGAGATCGGCGGGGGGGGGGGCGCTGGAGATCGGCCGGGGGGACCCGCGGGAGGCAGGAGATCAGCGGGGGGGGGGGCGCGGGAGGCAGGAGACTGGCGGGGGGGGCCCGCGGGAGACCGGCCGGGGGGGGGGGCTGCGGGAGGTAGGAGACCGGCGGGGGGCCCTCGGGCCGCAGGAGATCGGCCGGGGGGGGGGGCCGCGGGAGGCAGGAGACCGGCCGGGGGGGGCCGCGGGAGGTAGGAGACCGGCGGAGGGGGGGCCCTCGGGCGGCGGGAGATCGGCCGGGGGGGCCACGGGAGATCGGCAGGGGGGGGGGGCCGCAGGAGGTAGGAGACCGGCGGAGGGGGGGGCCTCGGGCGGCGGGAGATCGGCTGGGGGGTGGGGGGGCGGGAGGCAGGAGACGGGGGGGGGGGGAGCGCAGGCGGCGGGAGACTGGCCGGCGGCGCAAGATCGGCGGGGGGGGGGGCCCGCGGGCGGCGGGAGACTGGCGGGGGGGCCCGCAGGCGGCGGGGGGGGCCTGCGGGCGGCGGGAGACGGGGGGGGCATACGGTCTGCCGTACGGGGCCCCAAAATTCCTGTCGCCGGCCCTGTGTAAGAACAAGGAAAGATAATGAGGAAACAGTATCTAAGTTAAAAACAACAAGTCTCCCTCCACTGCACTTCAGGTCTTCTGCACAGAATTCTCACTGGCCCTGTCCTGCTTGGCTTCCCGAGACACCTACACAGTATACATATGCTAATTTTCCACTAGTTAATCAGTTTGTAAGTGTGAAAGACTACATCCTTAGCTTTTGCAAGCAGAACTAGTGAGGAGTAAGTGCCTCTCTTATTTCATGTTGGGCAGTTTTTCAAAGCTTTTAGATAAAGATAATAAATGCTTTGAAAAACTGTGCAATGTAATGAGACACTTACCTGACCAACTATTAGCTTGTTTCATGGTTCAGCAGGATTGATGTAACGTGAGCAGACTACTGTATGAATGGAAGCCAGTGATCTGAGTGAGGCTGAATAATAACGAACTGAAATCTGGTTATTATTGAGGGCATTAAGCATGTATTGCTGAAGTTGATGAAATGTTGTCAAATTGATTTGCAGGTCACCTTTAAGTAATGCAATATATTTAAATGCTGTCCTCTTCCCATTTCTACTGAGCTTCCTTTCCTAAACACATGTGCCAATATGGGGTCCGGAAAAGAGAAAGCGAACATATGAAAAATTTTAAGGTCCCGATTTTTAGCTAGTGTAAGTCAGTGTAGCTTTATTAAAATCAATGGAGCCTTGTCTATTTATACTAGATGAAGACTTGGCCATAGGACTCTGAGAGGCCTTATGGGACTTCGTGAATTAACTTTATTAATAGATTTTTTCCTCACAATTGCTTACAATTCTGCTTAAGTTTAGTACCACTCAAACCAGGTGTGGCAATGATTCCCAGAATGACTGAAACAGGCAATTGCAATGATAGATGTGTGGTTTGATTATATTTGTTAACTAATAAAAGACTCCAGTCCAGGAAATTAAATCACTCTCAAATTTTAAAAATGAAACATCCTTTTCACCTTCATTATTTCAGAGCTAGCATTCCTGTTGTTTTGTTCAGTTAGCTTCAAAAGGACAAAACAATAAAAAGGGACATTTTATTTCTTAGAGAGGAAGATGAGCTGGTGGTTAGGGCACTAGACTGGAATTTAGGAGAACTGCTCCTCCACAGACTTGTCACCTTTGGCAAGTCACTAAGGACATACTGTCAAAGATAGTTAGGTGCTTTTGAAAATTATCAGTAGGTGTTTATTGGTATCTAAAGATACCTAAGTAATTTAGGCACCCAACTCATTTTACCTTTCTAAACCTGAGTTTTCCCATCTGTAAAATTAGAATAATACTACCTTCCTTTGTAAAGCAAATTGAAATCTACTGATAAAAGGACAGAAAATGGCTTTATATAAAAGTATTATTTATTATTATATAATTTTGAAAATTTGGCCCTTATTCTCTCTGTTGTAGTAATCGCACTTCCAAACTGCACAATAGGGTATGCTCATCTACTACAGTAATGGGGGCGTTTCCTTTCATGTTTAATCAGTAATTCAGTGCTACGTGTGACACAGAGGCCCATTGGCGGTTCACCACTCTGTGCCAAAATTTCTTATTAGACCTGACGTACTCACCAACCACCATTGTCATGATACATAACCGCTCTCTTTTGTTAATAAACTTGTTTTACTTTTAATCTAAGTCAACTGAATACTGTGTTTGACTTGAAGTGATTATTAAGTCCAGTTAAGGCAACAACTGCTATGCTTTAGTTCAGGGTTTCTCAAACTGGGGGTCGCGACCCGCCGGGAGGTCGCTGAGTGCTCCCGGGGGGGAGTGGGGTGTTGCAGGCTCCTGCTGCTGCCGAAAAGCCGCCAAATTGATTATTTCCACATTTGGCGGCTTTTCGGTGGACATACCAAGCACTCTTGGAAGTGCTCGGCATGTCCGCCGAAAATAGCCGCCGAATGCGGAAGTATTCAATTCGTCGGACATGCAAGGGTCGCGCCGTGCGGAAGGAGCACAAAAAAGGGTCGCGGTCTCAACAAGTTTGAGAACCGCTGCTTTAGTTTCTTGAAAGCAATGGACCTTCTACTCCTCTGAATGTTCCAGGAGAGGATTAGGCATTTCAGGGCAGACAGTTTTGGAGAAATTCAGGACTGGGGTGTGTGTTGGGCACACTTGGTTAGTCGTGAACAAGGCTGGTGGAGCCCAGAATGTGACTGTGGTGTAAAAAGCAGGCTGCAGGAGTCAGAGTTGCTGATCTAGGGCTGCTCAATACAGACTCTCAGTGCATACTTGTATGCTTACAGAGAATGTTCAGACAGGGAGCTATAGCACCAGAGCATTTTAAAGCATTCAAGATTACAGGACAAGCAGTAACACAACCTCTAACTGGTCCGGGTTGAACCCCAATATGTGACACTAGGCTAATAAACCAGAGCATCCTAACCTAGGTTTTAGATTCTGCCACTCAATCCACAATTGCTGACCTCTGTACCAGTGTGGAGTCAAACTGAAGACAATGGGGCCCTACTTAGGCCCGGGGCTCCACCACACTGCTCCAGTTGTAGGATCAATACCATAGTTACAAACAACCCAGTACTTTGTAGAAGCTTTAAAGTAACCCCAGACTACAGCTAGGCAAGCTATTTGCAGCAATCGAGCAGATGAGGTTAGCCCCTTTTATTCCCTCTGAAATTATCCAATGAATGATTTATGCAAATATTTCATAACACAGTCAATATGATTTTCAAGAGTGACTACTGATCTCAGGAAATTTCAGAGAGCCTGAATTGTTACTACTTAAAGAGCCTGATTTTTAGAGAGAGATGAACATCTGGCCATTGAAAATTAGGCCTCTTTAAAGCGTCTCAAAATAAGAACCCAAAATAATTGATCACTTAAAAAAAATCTTAGTTATGGTTTTTGCTTTGAGTATTTGTTTTTATTGTAATTTGTCACCTACATTTCATGTAATGGCTACTGATTCCTTAGTAAATGACAAAGCCACAGCCCTCTTCAAAATAGCTACACAGACATAAAACATTTGGATGCAATCAAGAAGCAGCCTTGCTTAGTTGGATCCAGCTACACCATGAAGGGGAAGCACTAGAACTTGCTAGAAAAATCATCCCTTTGGATTACAGTGAGTGGACTGCTCTACTGTCATTGTGAAGATACCATAGAGTTGCAGTGGGGACCTTGGTTGAATCCCAGAAGTGGATATCTACTCTTGGATGTGACTAGTAAGACAGAGGAGCAGATCATTAAAAAAAAGTTTAGTTATGAGGACAACCAAAGATTTGAGGGACCTGATTCAAAATTCATACTGGGCAATTCTACGGAATTATTCCTGAATTTCTGTAAATATAAGAGAGAGCAAAGCACAAGCGAAGTTCTAAGTGTTGACGGTCAGGAAGAAACTTTTCTTGGCAGCAGATTATAGCATACCTTCCTCTGAAATATATGATATTAGTCACTGTGGGAGACAAGACACTGGGTTAGACCCTAGTCTGTACACAGAAGTGCACCAATTTAACTAAAAGTGGTTTGTTTGTTTTTTAAATGGATTTAGCTAAACTGGTGCAAGCCCCTGAATTAACACTCTTAATTTGGATTAGTTCTGATTTATATTGGTTTAGCTTTTGTTGTTCAATTGATAGTCACAAGCTATAACCAGTTTAAAACCAACATATGTGTCCACTTAAAGGTTTGCATTTGTACCGGTTAACTCAATTAGGTTTTAAATCAATTTTAAGCCAAACAGTGCAAATTGTGTATGTAAACATGTCTTAGCTGGACCTCTGAACAAGAGTGGAAATTCCTATGTTGCTGTTAGAATCATATCCCAACTCCCAGGTGTTACTTCTAAGTTTGTTTGCATGTCCCTGACTTTCCTATGCTTATCACTTTTTAATTTCTTATGCAGTACTTTCTTTCAGAATCTGGCTAAATAGCATTCCTCACTAAAGACTAGGATTTGTCCATCATTTGGCCTGTGTACATTTGCAAACTATTTGAGCATTATAATAAGCACAATAAATATCTGAACTTTTTTTTAAAGCATGAAAATAATTCCTCAGGCCCTGATAATTTAAGTATCTAAGCAAATTCTTTTTCCAGGATGGGGGGAAGGGATCTGGAAGGGGCCAAAACAAAACCTCACCCATGTGCTAAGAATGAGTAGGAGAAATTGTACTTAAAAAAAAAAAAAAGTTATTTTACAGGACATACATTTGCCTAATATTTGGCTATTACAATGAAAGCTCCTTTTAAATCATAACTATAGTTAATATTTAGTATTAATATAGCATTACAATACTGCCTTTAGTATTAACCTGACTGATATGTTTACACAAACAAGGAGACTAATATTTTCATTGAAGGCAACTCTCTTTGACTCTCATTGACTTCAATAGGGGATGGGACAATTTCAAAGGGGTTGCTTTGGTTTTCAGTGCAGACTGACAGTCAAATAGCTTTTTCATAAAGAAACAAATTTTGTGTGTCAGGAAGAATCTTATAAACTATAAAATAATTTTAAGTTCATTGTATTGATACAATTTACAAACACTCAAATTCATTTTATTTTTACTTTGTATTGTCAACGGCCTGATTGCATGAGACTTATTTGCACTGGTGGGCACCTATTGATTAAAGTAGTCCCATAACCATCACTGCTGTGTAGAAGGGTTGGAGATCAAATGTACAGGTTAAGCTCCATATTTTTATTAGCAAATCCTGATTAGCCTTCTTTTTATAGACACTATTCATCATCTAAATAAGTAGGTTTCACTCTCTCGCTCCCTCCGACACCCAGCCACACACACTTAGCAAAAGTATCAGATATAGAAAGCAGGGAGGTTTTTTTTCGTTTGGGTTTTTTGTTTTAAGTAGATAGATTAAAACAAACTAAATCATGGCATAAATACAGTGTTCTACAGATATGATATTAACGGGAAATCAGATAATTCTATGCTGTTATCTAAATGTGTGCTGTGCGTACTTTGCTTTTGTATGTTTTGATAGTCTTTAAAACAGTGTAAACTTGTTGGTTGGCTTGTTTCTGAGGCAGTAATGTTACAAACAAAAATCTGAAGCTGCAGCTGGTTTTGGTAAGTTAAGACATTTCTCTTGGTTTCATATCCTACTCCTCAGAGAATAAAAGAAGATCTATCCCAAATGCTTCTGGAAAATAAAAATGATGGATCACTCTTTTTGTTGAGACATCATAATGATTGGCTTTAAAACATTATAAAACTGGGAAATAACATTATAAAACTGACTGACATGTTAAAGCACAGCAGGAAAGAATTTGAAAAGAAAGTAGCCAGTTTGTTTTTCTATAAATATTTGGACTGAGCATTGGAAAAGTCAACATCAAATAAGATTAAACACTTCCTCCTTTTTCAGACTACATTTTGTCCTTGTTCATGCTCCTTTTGTCCCAAGCAAACCAATAAAAGAAGTGGAATAACAAATCAAGTTCTTGTGGCCAGTGGCCTCCTCCTCACTTCTACAGCAATAAAATTATAATAAATATTAATAAAGCCACCACTTCAACAAAAGTGGGATCTGCTGCTGAGATCCCAATATAGGGGGGAGGGGGAACCTCCCATTGGCTTTAGCATACGGTTTGCCTTCATGAAGAGGAGCATTACCAAGAAAAAAGCCTAATCTAAAAGACAAGAATTGTTGTTTTAAATGTTAAGTCCTTCTCCAATGCTCAATGCAAATTCCAGTTTTCCCTGTTGCAGCTGAGACGATGTACAGTATTTCTAATATTTATTTGGATTTCTAACTTCACAAGAGGTGCCTATTATATGCTAATCATCCCTCACAGATAAAGTCATAAATTAATAGAATCAGAGTTATAAGAAAACCCAGCTACCACACAAAACCGATCAAATACTAGCACAGCGCACCAAAGTACCATCTCCTATCTTCTGTAAGATTCACTCTGCACAGGGAGGAAGAAGAGAGTTTGTTGGCTTCTGCTCTAGCCTTGCTACACAGTCTCTTACTTTCCTAACTGCATTATAACCCATTAATGCATGATAAGGCAAAGTACACTCAGCATAATGGTCTCAAACTAGTGGATGTTAGGTTAAGGAGGAAAAAAAACACTCAGAAGAATAATTCACACAGTCATATTAGCAACAATAATAGAACACTTTGACCACTGTTTATAATAGGAATCAAATAATTTGCCCTTCAATAGGGCTTTCCCCCCACAAGGATCTTAAAGTGCTTTCAAATAACAGTAGCCCTAAAGAATATTCTGATGCAACACAAAGGTGTTATTCAAAAAGAAAAAGAAAAGATATAATGTAAAAGACAACCCACTACCGCAAATGCTCCCATATTTAATTTTTCACATGAGTAGTTCCATTGAGGGCATTAAGACCACTCACATGTTTAAAGTTAAGGCCATCCGTAATTGTTTGCAACCCAGTAAGGCTTAACTGTATAGTTTGATGAATTTAAAATATGTACCGTAAAGCAGAAGTGATAAGCGATATGGCTAAATTAATTTTGCTGCTGGAACATTGACTTTTTCATTCCTGACTCTTTATGTGATTTTACTTTAAAAATCTGAAAGAGTTTAGGAAACAGTACATCAACATATGCAACTTCACATTTTCTTTTTCAGTTGGTCTTTTTTAGCTGAGAGAAGTCTCCAGTTCTGTATCCACATTTAGATACAATAAGAGATCAATCTGTCTGCATTTACTTCTATCCAATAGGTGCACGGCAGAAACAATGCCAAATGGGGCACATGTGATACTGAGAAAAGTACTCTGTGTGTGTACATATAAGCAAACAATTTCAGGCCCTTCATAAAAATTAAAGACTGAATAAATGTCTTATTTAAGCTGGAGTATTTAGGCAGTTTAAACCTGCTGTGCCCACCTGGTATCATTCCTAATGCCAGCACAGGACTAAAATGGTCTAATTAGTATTCTCCTGGATAGATTTAATTACACCTTTCTTTTTCATGTCTGCCCCTTGACAGTTCCTTCCACATAGTGACATCCTGTTTTTCTCCTGATCTGGCTTTATATTGCATGAATTCCCATTTCTTGGGTGATACTCATTATTTCCCATTTCCACTACTCTTATGCAGGTTACAGGCCTCTGCGTCTCCCTCTCTTCCTCATCATGCAATATTCAATCATCCTATTGAGCATTTGCTGTGGGGTTACTTCTGTTCATCCTTTCACTCTGATGTTCTCTCTCAGGGGAAGGCTAACCCCCAAAACATAAGCTATGACTCCTTTTAGTTAGTTTCGGTCACCCGCTATCAGACTAGTCTATTAGCCTCTTTTCCCTGTCATGTCAGTGGAATGCAAATCAACAAGAACAGCCACTGTCTTGTACACTGTCCCAGAATTTCTAACATGTCAGCAGCTACTAGTGACTTCAGCTATTCAGAACACTGTTAGGCCAATTCTGGTGTCTACTCCAGAGCATCATAAGAGCTGTAAATAAATCACAAATGGATGAGTAAAAATTTTTTTAGCATGGTAGCAATAGCCATGAGGGTGAGGGAGGGAGTAGTTGTAGCACACAGAAGTATAGAGATTCTGGGCTGTCATGCAACCCACTAGAAGCACATCCCAGGCTGTCATAAAATGAAGCAGCTCCTGGAGTTTCTATAACTGAGTTCAAGGGCTGCTTCCACCTTTGCAGTAGCCTGGAATGTCAAAACAATATCTTTGCTACTACCTCCTCGGGTATATCTTGCTTTTTGTACTGTTCATCTCTCAAGAGATGCAGCACACAATCTGTCCATCTATCCTTTGCGAGCTTCAATTAAATATAAAGCTATCCAGTTGATTCTTCAGCTCTGTATTGTGCCTTAGGGCAGTTTACACTGCTCCCAGACACCCGTGACTGACCCTTGTCAGCTGACTCGGGCTTGGGTTGTGGTGTAGACATTCAGGCTTGGGTTAGGTACTGTGCCTGGGACCCTGCAAGTTGCCCAGCCCAGCTGCCAGCCCGAGTCTGAAGTCTACACCACAATTAAACAGTCCCTTAGCCCTATGCTTAGCAGCATAGTTTTATAATTAGAACACTGTACTGGGACTTAGGAGATCTAGGTTTTATTCTTGGCTCTGCGCAGATTTTCTCTGTGATCTTAGGCAAGTTGGTTAGTATCTCTTTCCCAGATCCACAAAGACACTTAGTTGTTGCAGCACCTAACTTTTAGTCATTTGCCACCCAGAAGAATCTATAAGCCCTGGGTTAGGCACCTACTTTCCCTATACAATGCAAAGGGAGAAAGAGATGCCTAAGAATGGGATGTTCAGAAGCCAGCAGGCTGGGCTGGAAGCCTCTTAAGCTAGCCATCCCCCTAAAATTGTTAGGCACTGTCATAAGTATGAAGTAGCTTAGAATTACTATTTCACCTGTGAAGGGTTAACCTGAAGCAACCCAGAGAGGGAGATGATGTAATCAATGGGGGAACAAAGGAAGGGGTTTTTACTTTCATTTTCTCCCGCTCTTTCGTTCCCTCCTCGGCTCGCTCAGGGTCTGTCTGTGCGTTCCCCTGGCTATGGGAGGAATCACACTTACGTTTCTATTCTACATTTCTATAATCTTCTAAGAAAAACAAGTCCAGCAGTAAGTGATTTGTAATCTTGAACTGTATTACTTGACAATTGGTCCATGGTGTTGCTTTGCTGCTAAGTTGGCAGAGGGAGAAATTCCAAGAGAGGGGGTCAATGAGGGCTGTGTGACGCAAGGAGTTTTTATTCTCGATTGATTTCTGTACCAGGGATCTGTACTTCTTCTTTTCCTTTTATTAAAATCTTTCTTTAAGAAACTGACTGTTTGTTTCCATTGGATTGATCCTGGTTTGGATCGGGCACGTCTCACAGCTAGGGTTTGTGGTCTTTGTTCTCGAATCTCTCCCAGGTAAAGGGGGGATTTGGAGGGTGTTACAATAGGGGTTCCAATTTACCCTAACCCATGGTTTTGGGGGCTCAAATTGGTGGTGGCAGCGTTTTCCAAGCCCCAACTGGAGAAGTTGAAACCTCCTTGGGACTGCCACCTGATTGCTGAGACTACTTCTGAGTCTGTTTTCCCTGTCAGCTTGGGAATTCAGAATCTTGCCTTGTTTGAGACAGCCACACTTGCTGAAAACGCAGATCCAGGTCTGAACCACATCTCACAAACTGAAGGCTTAACTGAAAACAGCTTAAGAAGTGTTCCTGTCTCCAACACTCAGATGCCCAGTTCCCAATGGGTTCCAAACCCCAAATAAATCTGTTTTACCCTGTATAAAGCTATACAGGATAAACTCAAATTGTTCGCCCTCTATGACACTGATAGAAAAATATGCATAGCTGTTCCCCCACCCCCAGGTTACATACTCTGGGTTAATTAATAAATAAAAAGGGATTTAATTAAATACAAAAAGTAGGATTTAAGTGGTTCCAGTTGATAACAGACAGAACAAAGTGAATTACCAAGCTAAATAAAATAAAACACACAAGTCTAAACCTAATACAGTAGGAAGCTGAATACAGCCTCTTTTACACACTAGCCTCCTTCTATTCTGGGTCCAGCAATCACTCACAACTGTCGTGGTTACTATCCTTTGTTCCAGTTTCTTTTAGGTATATTTTGAGGGTGGAGAGGCTATCTCTTGAGCCAGCTGAAGGCAAAATGGAGGGGTCTCCCAGAGGGTTTAGTAGACTTTCTCTTGTGGATGGACACCTCTCCCTCCCCCTGTGTAAAATCCCAGCTTCAAGATGGAGTTTTGGAGTCAGATGGGCAAGTCACATGTCCATGCATGACTCAGAACTTACAGGTAGCAGCCATGGTTCACATGCTACCTTAAACATCTCAAGTAGACTTCTTATGGGGATGGAGCCTTACAAGATCCATGGTCCATTAAGTGTTTCTTGAATGGGCACTTAATTTGCACATTCCTTTCTTAAGAAGCTGACCAAATGCTTTACTAAGGCTACTTAAATTCAAGCAAGTACATAGCCAATATTCATAACTTTAATATAAAAATGATACATGCATACAGATTGGATGAATAAATTCAGTAGATCATAATCTTTACAGAGATATGTTACATAGCATATGAAGCATAAAACATATTCCAGTTATGTCACTTTACATAAACATATTTCCATAAAGGATTATGGGGTGCAACATCACACTTATGCCATGCACAAAATGTTATGAAAGGGGAAAAAAGAGTTTTTCAAAGAGCCTCTCCTACCATTACCAGAACATGTTAATTGTAAGGTAGGGTCTTGTGAAACCTGTTCCACGCTATTAATTCCTCATACAGCAGGTCTCAAGCAATTCTCTGAGGTCCTTTGTACACTTATTTTTCACTTATTACATTTCCCTTATTTTTTATTTTATTTTCAGATTCAGGGAACCAATAAATGATCAAATCAGTGGTTTTAGAGTAGATACTGATTGGGAGTAGATACTGCAAAAAGTCTGCACGGGAGTCTGTGAAGTCACTTTGTTAAATAGGTTTCCACATATACACTATCAAAGCTAGTCCCGAGAGCTTTAATTGGAGTATCTACTTAGCATCTATTTGTGAAACTCCATCTCATGTTCAGGTTGATCTCTTAGTATGTGCTTTAATCTTCAAATGTAAGTTGCTTGTTTTGTCTGACTTAAATTATCCTATCTGTGCTTTGTCGATGTTTGATAAAAATATTTAAGACTTAGCTATGGTTATAGCACTAAGACAACATTATTCTGATATGCTGTACTCAGTTAATGGTTGTCACTAAATGACACAGGTTAAAAAGCTTGTGAGCCCATTTGTTGCTCTGGAGTCTGATCAGGGCTCCTGGGCCTCCGGACGCTGCTGTTGCTACTTTAAATCGCCGCTGGAGCCCCAGGTGTGGGCCAGGCAGTTCAGATGGGATTTCTGGGGGATGCAGACCCCAGCCCCACCCCTTCTGCCTGAGGCTCTGCCCCTTCTAGCGAGAGGGGGGCAGAGCAAGCCCCATACCAGTAAGCTTTTACTTTCACCCCTGCCTATCTCCCACCTAAGTCCCAATGCAATCCAGTAAAATCATGAAGATGGTATCACGGAGTGTGGGGGAGTCAGGGCCCTGCAACCCCTCATCCTGGGATTCACAGTGACTCTCAGCCAGCCAGTAGATTAGAAGGTTTATTAGGGACGACAGGAACCCAGTCCAAACCAGAGCTTGTAGATACAAACAGGACCCCTTAGTCAGGCCCTTCTGGGGGGCAGGGAGATAAGACCCCAGATTCGGGCTCCCTCCTCTTCCCCAGTCAGCTTCCAACCCACTCTACCAAAACTGCTGCCTTTCTCCCTTCCCCTCGGCCACTCCCGCAGCCTTTGTTCACATACACATTCAGGTAGAAAGCCTCACCTCCCCCTGACCCCAGGGCGGAGGTCAGGTTACAGCCCAGGTACCTTCCCTCCAGAGAAACTCGCTGCTCATCACAGATGGACAGAGAAGTTTCTCTCTTGGCTGCAGGGCCTGATCCAAAGGACGTGTTCAGAGCAAACCTACCAGACTGGTCCTATTCTAAATCCAGGAGGGGAAGGTGGGGCTGCCACTGCCATTCACCTTCTAATACAATGGTTAGAACTCACCCAGGATGTGGGAGACCTGGATTCAATTACCCCTCTACTTGATGGGGGAGAAAACGTATGAACAAGAGTCTCCCACACAACTTAAAGGAGTGTTCTAGTCACTGGGAAAGAGACATTAAGATGGGATAGGAATTTTCCCCTCTATCTGTCCTGTTAAAACTATTCCACTTTGGAAGAGGAGGTCTGGACTGGACCTTGGGTCTCCCTTCTCCCACATGAGTGCCCTAGCCACTGTACTATGGACTCCATCTCACTCTCTGCCTCTGGCCTAGTGACTATTTCAGTATTTGTACAAAGTGGAGCAGCTTCAACAAGAGATCTTGAGAGAGACGCAACACCAGAATATCCCACAGATCAGTGACTACTGCACTTTCCTGACTGGTGTGGGAGACCCCTTTTCAAATCCTCTCTCCCCATCAGACAGAGTGGAAGGGTGGGGTTTTTTTGGTTTTTGTTTTTTGGTTTTTTTGATTTTTTTTTTTTTACTTAAAAGTTAGTTATATTTGGAACATTAACTTTTTCGTGCTGAAGGTTTGTACCTCAGTGTCTCATTTTTCTTATTAAAATAATTGATGCTTTATGAAACAAAGTTCCTTTTCATTTTATTTCAGTTTTGAAGTCTCTACCTTAATATTCTATTGCTGCAAAACAGCCTGCTAAACATCCCTTATTAAGTCCAAATAATGCTGCTGCTATAACTGCTTCTCTTGATGAGCTCCTCTAAGGGATGGTTGATTTTCTTCAGGTTAGCATTATCTTTCCCATTCCAATACCTGGTTCTCTGAAGCATACACATACTCTGTCAGGCCTTGCCAACTCTTATTTATCTAGCAACAGTGACAAGCATAATCAAATGGTCAGAATGTAAGGATTTTTCAATTCAATGCACCATCCTCAAATACTAAATTAATTCCCCAATTTCTCCCCAAATAGGGCCAAATTCCAGAGTATAAATCCTATGGAATGCAGTACAGGATTAGATCACAATTCAGGGATGTCCTGATATAGTACTGAGGCATATAGGCATACTGCTACTGAATTTGATAAGTTTCTTGTATTTCATCCACAAGCTAACTTGATATCCATCACAGTTGAAAAAATACTTTTAGATACCTTATTTTCATATTTACTGATCTCTGGTTTTTACAGATTCCATCCCTCAAAGCATGTTATAGATACATTTGTTGTCATACCCAATCATGCTCCACAGGATTCTGATCAAAGGAGGGAGTGCTGTTACTTTTCAATTTATATTGTAATCATTTAGTAAGCAAGCAGCAATAGATTATTTCTCTGATTTCACAGTAAGCACCCAAGCAGTACTGGGGGAGTTCACATTTGATTCCAGCTCAGTATCTTAACTTTGTGATTCAGGGTGATTCTATAATACACTGAAATGGAATGCTGAATCAAAATAGCCAGGGAGTTTAGGGAAGTTTAGATTTATATCTGAATCCAAAACTGAACTCTATAGTTTAGGACCCTCTACTTAATTGTGATTTTTTTTTTTAATTAGGAGGTATGAAATACAATGATGAGTCTAAAAAGTTGTATTCCTTACTCATATAAAATTCCCCTGGGGCCAGATTCTGTTACCCTTATATTGTAGATTAACACCTTATTTTATGAGCAGCCCCATTGTAATCAATGAGCTCAGTAAGGGTCTTGGAATCTGACCCCATGGTCTACAAATGGGAATTGAACCTGCATAAAGAAGTGAAGAATTACACCCATCACAGAGTTTTATCAGTAAGGAAAAAATCAACCTTGTTGTAATAACAGTAATTTTTAAAAAAAATAAAAAAATCTAGCTGGTCTGTTAACAATCTATGCAACAGTCTGTGCTAGATTCAGCTATTAGGGAAGCTGTCTTTGTCTTAAATGCATTAAAATGTCATTACCCAAACTGACCAAAGTACCTTCTTCCAAAGCCAGTGCTATAATTACAATTAAGCAAAGACTTGTTTATTATCACCAAATGTATGCCAATGGCTCACACTAATGCAATCCAAACATTAGCATGAAACATTTTTCCAATTACTGCACAGACTCCCTATAGTGTTTCACACTGCTTTATGACATTTTAAACTCTGTAAATAATATGGTCCTTCAGAAATCTGCAAAATCTTTCTATTTCCTTCCTATGACTGGAGAAAAACTAAATCTATTAAAAGCACATTTTCATAGCAGCAGGATAAAAATGCTTTTACTACATTTATCTTCAAAATTGGTGGTGTTAAATAGAGCCTGGGGATAAATAACCATAAAATATAACATTAGTATATAGGGTACTGTTCTAACTAGCCATGATGGGATGTCTCTCCACCCTTTCATTTTTCTTTCTATTTATTCCATTACAGCTATACAGTCATACATCAGTTAATGTGGTAAGCACTATTTTTATTTCCTTGTGTTGAGTTGTTCTTCACCTCTGTTTCTGCCTAGTGGGGGACTAAAGAAGGAAACTGTACAGAGATGATATGTTCCACAACAGTCCACATTTCAAGAATGTCTACATAACCTGTCTTCATAACTAATTTTACCTAGAAATGTCTTGGGTTTGTTTTCAAGCCTTCAGTTTGTGGGGTGTGGTTCAGACCTGGATCTGTGTTTGCAGCAGGCAAGAGTGGCTGTGTCAAACAAGGCAGGATTCTGAATTCCCAAGCTGACCGGCAGCCCCTCTATCAGCTTCCCACTCCCCGAAGTTCCCTGTGCAGCAGCTGCCCATCAGATTATCAGTTGCCAGCAGTTCAGCTGTCCCTCCCCCCATAGGCTGCTCCTGCCCTGTGCTTTGGACCTGCTTCCCCATGCTCCTGCACCCTGCTTACTCCTTTTCCATATAGAGCAGGCTGGGGACACGTAGGGAGAGAGACAGAGAGAGCTTGGGGTAGCAGCTACTGTCTCAGCTTCTTGATCCACTTAAAAAGACAATGTACTTAAGAATGGAGTCAGCTTACTTAAAGGGACAGTCTGCATCTCTCTCTCCCACATACAAGGTGTGTCTGTCTCTGTCTGCTTGCTGTCTCCCTTCTCTCCCTCCATTCTTGCTGCCTTGTAGAGTGTGAGCAGCTACATTAACAACAATGTGTTAACCCTTGAGGGCTCAGCAAAAAGATAGTTCATCATTTAGCAGTAAGGCATTCCCTGGGAAATATCCCACGCTCTGACTCCTCCACCTCAACCAAGCTTCACAATCATCATCACTGCATACTTTATTAAACTGTTTGTTTAAAACTTATACTGTGTGTGTGTGTGTGTGTGTGTATTATATATATATACTAGCATAAGTGCCCGGCGTTGCTCGGGTCAGTCGGAGGTGGGGAGGGGGCAGACAGTTGACACCCCCTGACCAACCCCAACACCCACCCCTCACCCACCCTGACACCTTCCCACCCCCCCTGACCAACCCCAACACCCCCCGGCTCACTTACCCCCCGACCAACCAAACCCGACAACCCCACCTGACCCCCCCCCAAGAAAACCCAACACCCCCACCTCACCCCCCGACCGAACCCGACACCCCCACCTCACCCCCCGACCGAACAGTGTATTTAATAATCTGTGTGCTACACAGTGCACCGTGAGCCGGGGGGGGGGGGGTGTCGGGTTTGGTCTGGGGGGGTGGGAAGGTGTCGGGGTGGGTGAGGGGTGAGGTGTGGGTGTTGGGGTTGGTCAGGGGGTGTTGCGGTTGGTGGGGCGGTGAGGTGGGGGTGTCGGGTTCGGTCGGGGGGTAAGTGAGCCAGGGGGTGTTGGGTTTGGTCTGGGGGGGTGGGAAGGTGTTGGGGTGGGTGAGGGGTGAGGGGTGGGTGTTGGGGTTGGTCAGGGGGTGTTGCGGTTGGTGGGGGGGTGAGGTGGGGGTGTCGGGTTTGCTTGGGGGGTGAGGTGGGAGTGTCGGGTTCGGTCGGGGGGGGTAAGTGAGCCGGGGGGTGTCAGGTTTGGTCTGGGGATGTTGCGATTGGTGGGGGGGGTGATGTGGGGGTGTCAGGTTCGGTCGGGGGGTAAGTGAGCCAGGGGGTGTCGGGTTTGGTCTGGGGGGGTGGGAAGGTATCGGGGTGGGTGAGGTGGCGGTGTCGGGTTTGCTTGGGGGGGTGGGAAGGTGTCGGGGTGGGTGAGGGGTGAGGTGTGGGTGTTGGGGTTGGTCAGGGGGTGTTGCGGTTGGTGGGGGGGTGAGGTGGTGGTGTTGGGTTTGGTCGGGGGGTAAGTGAGCCGGGGGGGTGTCGGGTTTGGTCTGGGCACCCACCCCAACACCTTCCCCCCCCAGACCAAACCCAACACCCAAACCTCACCCCCCCCCGACACCTTCCCACCCCCCCAGACCAACCCCGACACCCCCGGGCTCACTTACCCCCCGACCAAACCCGACACCCCCACCTCACCCCCCCAAGCAAACCCAACACCCCCACCTCACCCCCTGACCGAACCCGACACCCCCACCTCACTTACTGTCCCACCAAACCCAACTCAGATCCTTCGCGGGCGGGGAGGGGGCCCAGAGCGGAGGGATTCCGGGAACCTTCGCAGGTGGAGGGGGGGGCACAGAGCTGATGGAGTCCGGGATTGAGGTGGGAGGGGCAGAGAACTGAGGGATCTCCGGGGTTCCGTTGGGAGGGGGGAGGGGCAGAGAACTGAGGGATCTCCGGGGTTCCGTTGGGAGGGGGGAGGTGCAGAGAACTGAGGGATCTCCGGGGTTCCGTTGGGAGGAGGGAGGGGTGAGCTGAGCGAGTGAGGTGTCTGTTGGAGAGGGGTATTATGACATCATCACCACCTAACCGCCCAGCCGATGTGATTGGCCCTGAAAGACTTTCACCCCTGGGGGGCGTCAGAGGTGAGATCCGAAAATTTTTCGACCCTTACCAGCATCTAGACCCCAAGACCCCTCACTGTACCAAATTTCAAGTCTCTGGCTCAAACGGTGCGGGAGGAGTTCGCAGTCATACGTACATACATACATACATACACACATACATACACCACTTGACTTTTATATAGATAGATAGATATATATATAGTGGCAAAGCTTTGGCCTTCTCCCTGTGGGTACTGCACTTCCAGGTGGTTTGTGCTACCCTCAGAGGCTCACTGTGATTAGTTAGGGGAGGTAGAAAGGGAGGGAGCCCGGGTCCACCCTCTACTCTGGGCTCCAACCCACGGACCCTAATAGTATCAGCTAAGATGGCTGACCTTTTAGGCACCAAACACAATACAATTCCCTGGGCTACTTCTCCACAGTAGTCCCCGCTTCTTCACACTCCGCTTCACCCTTACCACAGGGCCTCCTTCCAAACTTCCTCTGCTCCAATGCCTCCAAACTGCTCTCTGCTCCAACGCTTCCCAAACTCCTGACACCCACACCCACCTGACTAAATGGGAGGGTTAAGTGATTTCAGCCAGCCCCTGATTGGCTCCAGGTGTCCCAATCAGGCTAGCTGTTTCTGCTCCTTTCTAGAACCTTCTCTGTTTGACTAGCCAGGGAAGAGGTACCTGTTCATCCTGATGCTGATATACTTCCCTTCCAGCACTCTCCTATACCCTTCTGGTCTGACTCGGTCACGATAGATAGATAGATAGATAGATAGATAGATAGATAGATAGATAGATAGATAGATCTTTATAATATAGACAAAAGACTATATATATAAAATATAGTCTTTTGTCTATATTATAAAGACTAAAATATAGTCTTGTCTGGTGAATTTCCCTGGAACCTAACCCCCTCATTTATATTAATTCTTATGGGGAAGTTGGATTAGCATAACATTGTTTCGCTTAAAGCTGCATTCTTCAGGAACATAACTACAACGTTGAGTGAGGAGTTCCTGTATAAAAAAGCTTTCAAATATTCACAGGAAAAAATACTGAAGAGGATCAGTTCTGGACACGAGCGATTCTCATGCAGGCCAGGTAGTGGCAAGAATGAACTGGAATGGAATCATTCTGCACCACCTTTTATACCCTCAGCATGGGATAACTGGAAAGCAAGGGCACAGGCATGGACCTACAGACACTACTTGCTAGAATTCTCTGGTCTCGGGCACATGGAGTGCATGCATGCTCACGTAGGAATACACAGAGGGACCAGCACTCAGAGAAGAACCTGCAGTAGAAAAATGCCCAGTAAAATGCAAACTGACATCTTTTATGCTGAAACAAACTAACAGAAGTACCTGCCTTCCCATTTGTGAAAGTTATGGCCTAACAAACTTCAGTTTGGGGAGATAATTGTGTGCAGTTGCAGGTAGGCTAGAATCTTTGGTAAGTCCCAACTACAAATTAAAATCAATAAAAACTTCCATGTCATATTTATGGTGACAAGGGAGTGGGGGGCAGGAAGAGGTGTCTTAACTTACCTTCAGCATCTTAGCTTCAATGTTATTGACTTAAACCCTTTTCTTTCTAACTTTCTAAATGGCAATGTAGAAGGTCAAGCTATTCCAAATGATATAGTGATGTTCCTAGAAGAAGTGGTAATAGCATCTTCAGATTGCACATCGGGAACCCATTAAGCATATTCTCATTTTTTCCCCTCTGCAAAGACGGAAGCCTAGAAACAACCTGAAATTTGTTTTAAAGATTGCATCAAGAAGTTAACATAACACATTTCAAAGTTGCTTAAGATGAAATGAGAAATCTGGTAAATATGGAGATTTTTTAGAAAAATGAATAAATATTTGCTTATAATTGTGCCTAATGACAGAATGTGGGACATCTGGACCACTGCTTGCATCCGACGAAGTGGGTATTAGCCCACGAAAGCTTATGCTTCAAAACTTTATAGCTAGTCTTTAAGGTGCCACAGGACTTTGTTAATTGATGGTAATGGGACCATTAATGTGAGTAATTTCTCACCAGTGGTAAGAGGTTCACAATTCTGTTTACATATTAAGGTCCTGATTCAGCAAGATACTTTTACATGTGAGTAGCCTCATTGATTTCACTGGGACTAAGTATAAGTACAGTTTTTCATATTTCTAAATACCTGAAGGAGTCAGGTCTTAAATTCACACATACTGTGCCGTAAACCAATAGCTTGAATTACTCTATCATGAGGTCCAAAAAAAAGTGTATTTAATTTACATGGGAAAACAAAACAAAAATAAACATTATAGTGATGGATTAAAATTAAAGATTTTGGAAAATTCAGACCAGTGAATATATAGGATGGGGGTGATGGAAAAGGAGAAGATAGCAAGCACAGAGGAAAAGCATGTCTCAATCTGAAATATCATTGCAATCAGCAAGTGAAGGAAGGCATAAACCTCTTATAGTATCCTTTTGCTATACTGGTTGCCACCATTCACTTACCACGCAGCACTTTCTTTCATAGCAACAACAACAATAAGGTAAAGGAGCAAAAATTATGGGTGGTCACTTTGCAGGAAAAGATAACATACTTTTATTGTCTTGCCTCTGTATTCTCTTTACCTGCAGTGGTAAGCCAGGTAGTAAATAAAATATATATATATTTTATTTACTACCTGGCTTACCACTGCAGGTAAAGAGAATACAGAGGCAAGACAATAAAAGTATGTTATCTTTTCCTGCAAAGTGACCACCCATAATTTTTGCTCCTTTACCTTATAAATAAAGCTGCTCACTTTTTCATATATTATATATATACACACATGAATGAGTGAGCAGCTTCCTGGAAAACCATGAGATATTCCATTTATAGTGCTCAAGACTCCAAATTTATGGTATTTTCTACATTAGAACTCCAGAGTCGTCATCATCTAATCTAACCAATTTTAAAAAAATATTAAAAAATCCTGTTCTTGCCAAGCTACAGGCAGCAGATTACACCAATATCATCAGGACTATACTCCCATAAAGGTTTTTGCATAGCATGGGGAGATTACTGTGCCTGAGTTTGAACTACAATGAGTCAAAGTAGGGGCTGTCATAACAGAAAAGTTTATATTTATGCTATTTTCAAACAAAGTTGGGGATTGGTCCTGCCTCGAGCAGGCGGTTGGAGTAGATGACCTCCTGAGGTACCTTCCAACCCTGATATTCTGTGATTCTTTGATTCTATGAAACATAAAATACTCCATCACTTTTACATTTGAAGGCTGAATATCTCAAAGGGCAAGAGTAATTTAGCAATGTAACCTTCCCCTTTAACAGTAGGTTTACCAATCCAGTTTTGTTTTGGTTTTTGTTGAGATTCAGTGTGTTGCCCTACCATGTTATAGGCTAGCAACATTACTGTGCTTCTGTGGTTAATGTAAAGCTAGAGGCTAACCTATTGGGGATCTCAGGGAAGTATATGGGAGTGGGAGTAGAGTGTTATTTATGGCATCTTTTAAAAAAAGGTTTAGTTTGTTTAAAATTACATTCATTATGTTTAATACAAAGGAGCTGTCACAGGGACACAAGTTTCATTGGCAGTTTGAACAGGCAGTTATAGTTGGTAGGTTGCCATTAGAACTTGTTTCACTATCTCTTTAATTTATATCCTCTGGATAGAATCACAGTTTGGCATGTACAGAAGATTATTGTGGGGAATTTAAGTCATTGGCTCCAAAAGTCTGCTGGTTCAGTGTCTATGCCTCTGAGAAGAATTTTCCTGCTTAACTAGTTTACCAGTGGGTTCAATTTGCACTGTAAATACACTCTCCTCAAAAGAAAAATCTCGGAATTCTGCCCAGAAACCTATTTCACAGCCTTTTTACAATCAGAAGAAAAACACATCTCAGCTTAACTTTCCCACATTAAATAAACTCTTCCCAATGATGGTGGAGAGAGAAATAATGATCCTTATGTGTATATCAGTTAGATGATTCTGTAAGGATTGTTTTAGCCCCAATTGAGCAAAGAACTTACTATGTGTTTTAATGCTTTGCTGAATCAGGACATTTGACACTACAATGAAGATTACAATACATCCTGTGACCATCACTGAACTAAGTACTCCTTACTCACATGACAAGTCTCTTTGACTTTGATTAGACACTTTATGCAAAGAGAATTGTGAGATCAGGCCTGTTCTTTTTAAAAAGGTATTAGGATCCATATCATAAGGGGAAAAAAGGAAAGAATACATTAAATATCAAATGAAAGAATTAGCCAGATCCTGGAAACCGTGAAAGAGAATTCACTCTGTAAAGAGATTACATTTGATTTTGACAGAAATTGAGTGACGGTGTTATGAGGCTAACCAACATAGTTCACAAAAGTAGAAGGATAACTGTCAAATATACTTCTTTAGCTTCTACAACATTAGCTTCTTCAAATACAGCTGTAGACATGCTGCAGTGAACAAAATATCCATCTAAACTGAAAAAGGACAATTTTTGCTGAAGCAGAGCTCTTTGACAGAGAATCCCTAATAATATTATATGAAACTAGAGAAGCAAGAGCATTAGATGATCGTAGGTATTTTCCATTGAAATATTTTTCATGAAAATGTAGTTTCTGAAAAAGCCATTTTTTTCCATGAGAAAATTTTGATTTTGCTGACTTTGTTGCTTTTCCGTTGGGGAAAAAACCAAAACATTTAGTTTCCAGTCAGTTCAGCCCAAATCAAAATATTTCATTTTGTTGAAGTGATCCAAAGCATTTAGTATGAAATCAGTTCAACATTCAACAGCATCTCCCTCTGGTGCCACAGTGCCTCAGGGGAATTATAACATAGGTTCCTCATGTACCCTCATTCTCTCTTATGGGCTGGATTTTCTGTCAAGACTACCTTCACTCCAATGCTTCCAGACCGTCTCCCTTCTATCAAATCATGTGGCCTGTCATGGGAGTCACCTGACTACTGTTGCATCATGAGAAATATAGTCTGGTCAATGGAAGGGAATGGGAGCATCAGACACCTGAATTACAATTTTCATGAAGCAAAGCAGCACTTGAGAGATACAGTTTCATGTTGAATTGACTCCAAATGAAACATTTCAAGTTGTGAATATTGAAATATTTTCAATCAAAAATTCTGACTTTTAAACTAAAAGTTTGTGAAACTTTTTTCCATGAAAAAAACTGATATTTCCAGATATATTCTCAACCCAATTCAGAATAAAAAATTGAAATATCTGAATTTACTGGTGGAGAAGAACTGTGATTTTTACTCAGCTCTAATCAGCATTTATGTTTCTAGGACAAAGTTGTGTTCTCTTTTTACCCTGATGCATCTCCCATTTATCCCAATTGACATAGAGGAGAGATAGTCTTTCCCATGTGTAGGTCAAGATTATAAATCACAAACAGATGCTATTTTGATATGCTCAGACCATGCATACTCCCTAATTTTGTTACAAGATGATGTTGCTTAGTCTAACAAAAGTTAACTCATGTTCAGGGAAAGAGATTGTCATAAGTGTAAAGTGCTGGAGAGGGTTAATGTTACCTGAGAACAAGTGACATAAGAGCTTCCCTGCCATGAGAGAGGGAGGGAGGGAGGGGTTTTAGAGTTAGTTTTGTTTGGGCTTGCCATGCAACATGGGCAAGGGTCCGGGAGCTCATCTCTAGCTGTGGAGATAACTCAACTTTCCTTCTTATATTCCTACTTAGCTAATTGTGAGTAATATTTTGATTTTGCATAAAGTCTGTACCTATTGGGGTGTCTTTGTCCATTTCAGATGAGAAGTTAAAGAACTCTAAATTGTAAGCTGTACTGTGCCTATGTTATATGCTCTTTTCTTTATTAAATCTTGTAGTTATAATACGTTTGGTTTACTTCCTTTAAGGTTTCCTTTGCTTCCAGGATGGGAAGAGAGGAGGGATGTAGGTAAACAGATCAGCTCAGGGTATAAGCTGAGGAACGACGTCTGTCTCTCTCTCTCTTCAACGAGAAGAGAGGAGGGGGGAGGTGACACAGCCTCCAGGTGTCTGACTCTGGCTCTCAGGGAGCGGGACAGAGTTAGGGTTTTGGGGAGTCTGAGTACCCCAATCCAGGGCCTTGGATATCTACTCAGATGGTGGCAGCCATGGTTCCACAAGTTCCCAGCTGGTAAAAAGAGGGGAGTCTTGGGGTGTAGAGAATTAACTTGGCTGGAAAGCAGCTTAGAGTTATTCGGTCTGGCATAAAAGAGTTCCTTTCTCTGTACTCAAGAGCACAGAGACTGTGGTACCCACTCTTCCATAGGTCATGAAGTCTTAATATGTCTCTCCAGATATACTGATTACATACTGAATGTAACACAAATCTTCTATGCACAGATTATCCAGCTACCTGAAAAGTTTCTCTTTATATTTATTATCTCAATATGCTGTCAGGTTTAAGTGTCTATGTCATTATTTTTATTAATTAAATGTTTCCCCTGTAATTTTCTCTTTATAATATATTCTTAATTTAACCAATGGAATGTGCAGAATTCAAAATTTAACAATTCTCGTGTATACCCTACAACCACTAACCCAAAAAGAGTACGACAGAGAATTACTGGTTCCTTCTAGAGAGAGAGTGAGCCACAGTTTTCTGTAACCCATATATACACATGAACAACTTCTAGATATCACAGACAGATATTAGAAAGCCTGTAAATATATTTTATCTCGTTATATCCTCAACCCCTATCTCAGAGACAAACACAAAGAGGATATATATTATCATTTTGGCTATCTATCTATATATATAAAAGTCAAGTGGTGTATGTATGTATGTGTGTATGTATGTATGTATGTATGTACGTATGACTGCGAACTCCTCCCGCACCGTTTGAGCCAGAGACTTGAAATTTGGTACAGTGAGGGGTCTTGGGGTCTAGATGCTGGTAAGGGCCGAAAAATTTTCGGATCTCACCTCTGACGCCCCCCAGGGGTGAAAGTCTTTCAGGGCCAATCACATCGGCTGGGCGGTTAGGTGGTGATGATGTCATAATACCCCCCTCCAACAGACACCTCACTCGCTCAGCTCACCCCTCCCTCCTCCAACGGAACCCCGGAGATCCCTCAGTTCTCTGCCCCTCCCCCTCCCAACGGAACCCCGGAGATCACTCAGCTCACTGCCCCTCCCTCCTCCAACGGAACCCCGGAGATCACTCAGCTCACTGCCCCTCCCCCCTCCAACGGAACCCCAGAGATCACTCAGCTCACTGCCCCTCCCCCCTCCAACGGAACCCCGGAGATCACTCAGCTCACTGCCCCTCCCTCCTCCAACGGAACCCCGGAGATCACTCAGCTCACTGCCCCTCCCTCCTCCAACGGAACCCCGGAGATCACTCAGCTCATTGCCCCTCCCTCCTCCAACGAAACCCCGGAGATCACTCAGCTCACTGCCCCTCCCCCCTCCCAACGGAACCCCGGAGATCCCTCAGTTCTCTGCCCCTCCCCCCTCCAAACGGAACCCCAGAATCCATCAGCTCTGTGCCCCCCCCCACCTGCGAAGGGCCCCGGAATCCCTCGGCTCTGGGCCCCCTCCCAGCCTGCGACGGATCTGAGTTGGGTTTGGTGGGACGGTAAGTGAGGTGGGGGTGTCGGGTTTGGTTGGGGGGTGAGGTGGGGGTGTTGGGTTTGCTTGGGGGGGTGGGAAGGTATCGGGGTGGGTGAGGGGTGAGGGGTGGGTGTTGGGGTTGGTCAGGGGGTGTCAGCTGCCTGCCACCTCCCCACCTCCGACTGACCCGAGCAGTGCCGGGCACTTATGCTAGTATTATATATATCTATATCTATAAAAGTCAAATGGTGTATGCGTGCGTGTATGTATGCGTGTATGTACACTTACTCCTTCCACACCGTTTGAGCTAGAGATTTGAAATTTGGTACAGTTAGAGGTCTTAGGGTCCTAATCAGGGTAAGAGTCGAAAATTTTTCAAATCTCACCTCTGACACCCCCAAGGGGTGAAATTATTTAAAGGCCAATCACATCAGCTGGGCAGCTGCTGTTCTCCGTGACATAGTTATGATGTCATAATACCCCCTCCAACGGACCCCGCACTCGCTCAGCTTTCTGCTCCCTCCAACGGACCCCGCACTCGCTCAGCTCTCTGCCCCCTCCCCCCTCCAACGGAACCCCGCACTCACTCAGCTCTCTGAGTGAGGGGTGAGGGGTGGGTATTGGGGTTGGTCAGGGGGTGTTGGGTTTGGTGGGGGGGTAAGGTGGGGGTGTTGGGTTTGTTTGGGGGGGTGAGGAGGGGGGTCGGGGTTGGTCGAGGGGTAAGTGAGGTGTGGGTGTCGGGTTTGTTTCTGGTGGTAGGTAGGGGTGTTGGGTATGGTTGGGGGGGAAAGTGAGGTGGGTGTGTCAGGTTTGGTCTACGGGGGGGTGAGGTGTGGGTGTTGGTCAGGGGGTGTTGGGGTTGGTAGGGAGGTGACGTGGGGGTGTTGGGTTTGGGTGGGGGGGTGAAAATGTGAGTCGGGGTTGTTGAGGGGTAAGTGAGGTGGGGGTGTCGGGGTTGGTCGAAGGGTGAGGTGGGGGTGTCAGGTTTGCTCTCTTCCCCCTCCCCCCCACCAACGGACCCCGCACTCGCTCAGCTCTCTGCCCCCTCCCCGCCTCCGACGGACCTGAGCAACGCTGGGTATTTTCGCTATTCTATATATAAAAAGGCACTTGGAGCCCAAACCAGGAGATGTGTCATTCACTCAATAAAATAGCACTGGCATATGCCAGCAATGAATTTGACCTGTTGTCTACAATTTTCCAAGCCATACAAACACAGGAAGTCAATAGAATAGTGCTGATGGGAAAAAATGATTTTTCCCCCTCATTTTTGTTGAAATATTTTTTCCAAGTTTCCACCTAACGTTTTGGCAAAAAGTAAAAAAAAAAATGGTTTTCAGTTTTTAAGCCAAAAAAAATTGGTTTAAAACTAAAAATTTGGAAATACCGCTATGACTGAATGCACCCGTCTTCATATCTATACACCATTTTAACAAACTTTTAAAAAAATATGCCTTATGAGATATAATTTGAAAAGTAATAACTCACTGATCAATAGTATCAGGATGAAATGGGTGCAGCAACATTATATGTAAAGTTATGAATTCCCTTTAAATGATGTTGGTAGAACATGTTCAAACCCACATAGGCCAATTAGACAGAACTGGTCCAGCAGGTCTTAAACAAAGGAGTGTGTGTTTACCTAAATTTACATATAAAGTTGTACATAGAGCCCTTAGGCAGATGGGGAAGATAAGAGATAAGGAAAATGTGTATTTCAGCAAATGGAAATGGAAGAGACCGCAGGTATCCCTTTTCACTACAGGAAGACACCACGTCACCTTTTTCACTGTTTAAATAGAATTTGCTTTGATGGGTAACCTTCAGAGAAAACACAGCTCAAACGGGGACTGGACTATACAGGTGAGGGGGGAAATCACTCCAAGTTCTCTCTCCCTAGCTCTCTCCTTTTCACCTAAGAGAAAATTGTTGGACTTTGAAAGCAGATGCTGGACTGAGAGTCTGATTAGCAATGTTACTGGGCAAATGTGGTGACAGAACTCACCTTGAACCAAGTCTATCTTTATTTCCCTTGTAACCATTTCAGATTATACTGCTTTAGCTGTGTATTCAATTAAAATATCTCTTTTTATAGTTACATAAACTTGTTTTTATTCTTTAATTAAAACTAATCCAGTGTTGTGAATTGTTTGGGTAACTTCATTTAACATTGCAAACTGTTCTATGTTGATCCCCTTAGAGGGGCAACAGACCTAATATAGCTGCCCTGTCCAGGAGAGGGCTGGACAGTGTAAAATACATATGGAGGGAGGGAATCTGAGACTGGGAGTGTGTGGGGACACTTTTCAAGACTACTGGAAGCAAGCGTGTGTCTGCTGTTTGATGACAGGCTGCTGGGGTCAGACCTGCTGGACTAGAGCTGTGGCTATACAGACACCCGGGGTATGACCTGCATGGTGTTTGACTGTTTGTGAGCAACCTGAGTTGGGAGCTACAGTAGCAAAGCATTGTGAGGCACCCTAGGTTGCAGGACAAGTGATGATGCAGACTCAGTGTTCTGGATTGCACTCTGGAATGTCATAACTGCAATGATGAATCATGGGTGTTGCAGTTCAGGTAGCTCATGTCCTCCATTGTCCTCTACAGAGTGGTCTCCCTAGCTGGACTACATCTCCCAGGGAGTAAGGGGGGAAGACTGTGCTGAAGATGCACTGTGGGGCAACATGGTCCCTAGAGAATGGGGCTATGATGCAAAAGAGTTGTATTCTGGATGCCTCAGCATAACCCCATACTCCTCTTATGGACCAGCTTCCTCAAGCAGACCTAAATCTTCCATGATGTATGTTGACTAGAGTCCCATGAGGAACCATGGTATCTCAGTACTTTCTGGGTTTCCCATTATATGCTTTATGTGTAAAATTTCAATATTTTGTCCAAAAAAGCCTCCCAAAACAGATGTTTTTAGCTAAAACAGAAATATTTTATTTTAAAATGGTACCATTAAAGTTCATGGAATGTATAGTTTAGATGTGTTATGTTTTCATTTTCTTGTATGGGCCAGAATCTTTGGCTGGACTACAACTCTCACTATATATCATGTCCAGGAATTCCAAAGATGTACGTCCTATCCTCATCAAGAGTGGAGAAAGTGGGGCATCACTGGAGATGTAGAAAACACAACCCATAAAGCAGAATGGAGGGCAAAAAATACCCAAACTACAATTCCTTTGAGGCACTGACACCATTTTGAATTTAAAAATTTGGGGTTTGATATTCTGCAGAAAAGTCAAAGTTTTTCATGGAAAATTTTCAACAGAAATTGGAGGGAGGATTGTTGAAACTCCTTATTTTCTTACCATCTCTCTATTAAAACCACTTTTTTCCAATCAAGCCTTCCATAGATGAATTCTTTGCTACCATCAAGGTCACCCTGGGGGCTTATTCTAGGTCTATATTATTCCTGTCCAATGTTGATTGCAACCTATAGACCAAAATCAGTATCAACAGATTTAAGTCCAATGAATTTGGCCCTATGTGTTTTGCAAAGTACTGTGCACACTTTTTCTACTATGAAAATAAAACAGTAAAAATTAAATAATTAATGGATCTTTAGGCTAGTTTAACTCTTCAACACAACTCAGTTTCAACACTACTGATTCATATAAAATGGCTAGCTGCTGGGAAGAGCTTCCTCCCTATATTTCAGGAATGCTTTCATGGTTTATCATGTATAACTCTCTTTATTTCTGAGTCTTTGACATGGGGGAAGCACTTTATCGGTCCTCTGTGTCTATCCAATTATCGGAGAGCCACAAACAGAGACCTTCAGTCAGCAAAGGAAGAACTAGCTTGAGATGCTTTGAGATGCCATAGTACATGGAATCCCCCAACATTATTGCCTTGAAGAATTAGCTCAAAAAATTGTACAATATGCCCAAATAGGCATTGCACAGCTGACAGAAGGTAGAGATTTCAAGGTTGGGTATCTGAGATTTGGGAATAGAACTTGAGAAAAAAAAGCAGCTTTCATGAAAAATAACTGGCATTTTTCCAGTCTTTTACATTTTACAATATCTTTTGTTTTACCATTTTTGTTCTTTTTGTTACTGAGGAATTTTTAAAAATCAGAATATTTTTGCTGAACTATTTCTGAAAAGAAAAAAAAACACAATTGGAAACATCAACAAATGGAAATTTTTCATGAAACTATTCTTCAGTTAAGAGTGTTAAAAGGTAGTTTTCCTTTAGAATTTCTGATGAAAACACTATTATGATTGTTATATGCTGTTTGCTAGTTAGAGAGAATAGGATAAATCTTTAGCTGGCATTGACGGGTGATTTACACCATTGAAAATCTAGCCTCAAGTTATTTTCCTTAGAGAATATTCTTTTAACAATAACTTTCTGATTTTTTGAGACTTTTAAACAACTATGGCTAAATCCAGTGTATGGTTTTGAAAATCTCAACCATAGTATGTCCACATTTTTGGATGGGTTAACCTCAGAATAGGATATCCTTACTCTTTTTAATTGCATATGACTGTTTCCAAATTAAGATATTTTACCTGTTTTCTCTGTGACTTAACCAGACTAAAAAGTGAAGAAAGGAAATGAAGTGGTAGTTTTATTCCATATTAATATGGGCAGCATTTCCTGGCTGCTTTTGTACTGTAGAGGGAACACCATTACAAACATTTCTGTGTAGTGAAAGTATTGGAGCTTGATAAAATTATTAGCAATGATTTGTTTGATTAATTTGAAGTATATGCAGCCTTTGTGGCCCTTGTAAATGAGTTGATACTCAAAAATCAGAAACACAAATGGAGACTGGAATTTTTGGACAAGGCAGAAGAAGACTAAGGTATGGGTCCAACAGTGTCCATCCAGGGAATGTGGGGACAAAAGGCAAGAAACATAACAACAGCTATAAGCTTCAGTGTCAGGTGCAAAATAGAAATAAGCAGAGGATAATCTATTCTGCAAATGGAATGTGCATAATAAATAAATTGCTGGAATATCCCCATAGTTTAGAAGTGGACTTTGAACAAGTGCAATATAGTTTCTATGATACTGGCCTCAATAGGTCACAAATTTATTACAACCTGATCACTGGCTACTGTCCAAATAATCCAATTTTTTTATATAAAAATAGGTATTTCCCAAGGTAATGAGCAGGTGAATGTCAAATTTCCTATCAAAATGGGACCTGAAGATCAACTTTCTCCAATCGAATAGTCTCACATCCTACCAGCTTTAAATACCTACTACTAGATTTTAAAGTAAATAGCAGAATATTTAGGAGACGTGAAATACGTGAACTATTAACTCTAGAAACACCCTGAAAGAACTTGCTATTTCATATTCTGTTTAAAATATGAGATACAAATGGAAACAGATACTGGAGAAATTTCTGAGGGTCTGTGAAACAATTTAATCTTCCCCAGATCTGTATCCATTTAGGTCAGGGGAAAAGAGATTATTTGAAGATTATTATAGATTTAATAGAAGCTCAGACTTTCGGCAGGCATATGAGTTTATGAAGGGAGCTAGAAATGACTGATTACCCCAGTTAAGGTTTTCCTTTAAGAAGGGCCTTTAAAAAACAAAAAAAGATGTGGGAATTATCATGAGTCATCCAAGCACTTCAAATACATTAAATGGAGTTTGTAAATAGACAATGTCCAATGGGAGGCTACTAACAAAGTAGATTAGTTTATGGGCTTGTCTTCACTACGCCAGGGAGGGATCGATCTTTTGGTGATCGATTTATTGCGTCTTGTCAAGACGCGATAAATCGATCACCAGCGGCACCCCCGTTGACTCGGGAACTCCAGCGCGCCAAAAGGAGCAAGCTGGAGTCAACGGGGGAGCATGCTGCCGACCGCCGCTGCCATGAGGACGGCAGGTAAGTCAGCTGATTTCAGCTATGGTATTAACGTAGCTGAAATTGCGTATCTACAGCCACTCTCCCCCCTAGTGAAGACCAGCCCTATGAGTGGTCACTTGAGGACCTGATGAATCTAATCAGAAATGGAAAGGAAAGCAAAAACAAAGAAACAGTCTCAACACTGCTTTTCTTCATTGCCATTGTGCTGCTGCCTCAGGCAACTGACTCTACTTGCCATCACATTGTAGTTGATATTCCACATTTCCTTTAAGAGCGAAACACTTCATTATTCCTGCTCTGTTTGGACTTCTCTCTGTGCTTTGTCCCTATTTACTCACAGCAATGAGAGTAGAAATGTCAAATAAGCAAGCTGCAAGTCAGATATCTTTTTGTACTTTTCATTGTCAGTTTATGAAAGTCAGTAAAATATTAATCATACACACACGAAAGGACTAAGTATTGGTCTAGAAGGTATGAATCAAAAGCTGTGTAGAAAGCCCCAGATGTGGAGACTATAATGCTGAGTATTGTGTAAGGACACATCACAAACCTGAAGGCTACTTGAGTCCCTTAAACTGCACTTTCTGGACTATAGACCTGTGTAACAAGCCTCCTTCTGTCTTAATGTTTAATTGTACCAATATAATAAATAAATATGTACATTTACTGTAAATAACAATCTTTAAGGCTCTGATTGCACAAAATTTGTACTTGCACATATGTAATAACCACATCAGGGACCAAAGCAAGGATTTCGAGAACTAACAGCCCAGGCTGGTACAACTTGAGCTACAACCAAGGTTCTCCAGATGGGGCTCTAACAGACTCCTCATCTGTGATTGGGCATAGGGGCATTTGATTTGTAACACACACTCATCAATTACTTGCAGTGTAAAAAATTCAGTGTAATTCCAATGAAATCAGTGGGACTATTCATAGTGCACAAAGTTAGGCATGTATGTAAGTCTTTGCATGATTGGGAAATAACTGAATAATTTCTCTTTTAAAATATAATTGCTATTATAATTTATCACATACTTTAACAAAACTCCAGATTTTAGCATGCTCTTGGCAAATGTTAGGATGTTCGGTGTTTGAGCAGATGGAATGTTTTATGACGATGCTCTCATTCCTAACTCCTAAAGGAATCACTTTTGCTTGAGGTCAAAGGTGAATTTATTCCCGATGTTAGCTTTATCCTGAGGCTCTCCCTAAGCAGATTCTGTCAACTGTGCTATACTTCTGCCAAACTAAGTAATGATTTTGTCATGTGGGTTAATATTCCTCTGGGATCCAGTTTAATCAAATGGATTTCACTAAAAAGAGAATTTTCCAATACAGTAACAATTATAACATTTTGTAGAAGTTTAAGTGCAACACAATTTATACTTTAAAACTGGTGAAAAGCAAAAACAAAAAGACACGATTAACCACAACAAACCAAAATCTAAAAAGAATTATTTGCAGCTGATCTGCTCCCTTGATAAACTCATGCTCCTACACAGCTTGGAAGTCTTAGATACCTTGTGTTCTTTATAGTGGAACTCTATTAATAGAATTCATGTTTCAGAGCAGGAAATTGAGGTGGAATTGTAAGGTTGCTGGTTCATATGTACTCCCAAATAGTGTTCTATTTGACCCCAGTGGGATCGCTCACAGGAATAATAACTATATATGTTTGAAAGATGGACTAGTAGGGTAAAATGTGGTGGCAGGACTAGAGATGGATCAAAGCACAGGTCTAGGCCTGTGCCTAGGGCTCCAGCTTCTGAAGCCATTGCATCACTTCAGGGCCTGAGGGCCGGGATGGCGCCACAGAAGGCCCCATGTTGTGTAGTTACAGTCTTGATTGCCATAGTCCAGTCCTGGGCAGCAATATAGTATTATATGCTTATATTCAGTGTCACTAAGTAAATATATTATTTAAACCCACTTTGGAAGTTTGCATCTCTTTATCATGCTTACCCAAATATATCAGCATATGCTAATAGCTGCTTTTTTAATATTTCTCAGTTATTTTCTCTCCGACCTCTAAGAATTCAGACCCAAAAGCAGATCAGAAGAGACTGGGTAGAAAACAGTCATATTGAAATAATAAAGAACACTGTAAGGCTATAATAAAGACATTAGAGCAACACTTTCCCCACTCATTTTCAAATGAAAGTAAGTTTCTAAAATAAAAATAATCCTCTTCCTCTTGATATACACACATCTTCTTACTTATCAAGGTTTGTTTCATTAGTACTAACTCAGTTAGCCAAGAAGTTAATGAAGTGACACCATGATGAATTTGGCCTTCTGATTTTTTGATCACTAATATGTTGAGTGCAATGATAATGTGGTAACCTCTTTTTTAATAGTTCAGTGTAACCAGATTAAAAATCTTTTAATGCTCTTTGGTGATTAATTTTTCTCTGCCATAAAAACTTGCCTCAGAAAAGTGGTTCTACAATTAGTTAAAGTCTTCCATTATTCTGGCAGCTTTGAATGCTGAACAATGGCATCTAGAACCAAGTTTCAAACCCCAATTTCAGAGAAAAGAGAACTCAGGCACCAAAGCATGAAACAAAATAACTTTGGCAATTTTTTTTATATACATCATTGCCTCTGATCTTGGCCAAAGAAGTCTCCATATAAAAGATAAATGTTTTTACCCCCTGGCAATAATGGCAATCTCTAGGTAAATGTCTTGTGCCTTAGGCCATAATAAGCTCAGAGGAGAGAGTCAAATATTGATTTAGAAAAAAATAAATTTCACTAAGATACAGAAATATTTTAGCATAACAGCATAAAATCAGAGAGAAAAAATGGGCAATAAGTCAATCACAAGATCTGATCCTCCACTCCTCTCGACCAATTAACACTGGTATGACTTCACTGATGTAAAAGAAGTTAAGTCAGCATAAAACTGAAGTAGTGCAATAAGGACTCAGGTCCATAGTGCTAGATCAATAAAGAAATATTTAGGTACCTAACTTCCACTTTAGGTACCTAAATCCAAATTTTAGATCATCAGTTACTGCCTAATCCTGTGGGTGTGTAAATTTCAACTGATAAAGTCCCCTAAATATCTATTGGTGGACTTGGACAAAGTTACCTAAATCCTGATGTCCAGCAACTACCTCATGCTTAAGGTGTAGCAGCATCCTCAAATTACAGGAATTCCTCTGCCTTCACACCTGTGGGCCCCATTTGGTAGGCGTTTTCAGAGCATATTTTTGAGATCAGGTCTCACTCAAACAGGGGAGGTGATCCCTGTGCCTCCCTTCTACCTAAGAACCTGAGATGCAAGTTCTAATCCTTCACTCTGCCGGATATAACGCAGGAACTCAGGTCTCCCATATGAGTGCCTGGGCCACCAGGGTGTTTTTTTAGAGGGTGGGAGTAAGGGCCCTCTTGGTTTCTCCTGTTGAAGCTGTTCCACTTTGAAATACTTAAATAGTCATTGGGCCAGAGAGGGAGTGAAAATGACTCTATAGGCAAACGGTCAGTGTACCCAGATAGGAAATGGGAGACCTCCTCAAGTTCATACTCCACATCAAGTCAAGTGGGGATTTCAGGCTGGGTCTCATTCATCCTTGGTGAATGCCCTAGAAACTGAACTATTGCATATGAGGGCACCACCACCACTAATTTTTGTGAGAAAGGGACAACCTTGCATCTGAATTCAGTGTAACTATACCAATTTACACCAGTTGAGGCTTCCACCCCCCAAAAAATCAGGCCACTTTCATTTAAGTACCTAAGTATGGATTTAAGATTGTAACTTCTATAACATCTAGGTTTGAATATACTGGCCTTTATATTTTATTTTGAGATGCGGTCAAATAAAATTCCTTGGTCCAAACACCTCTTACTGTTGAAGGGGTTTGAAATCCCAATTTCAGAAACAGATTCAAATTTACAACATACCAATACAAAACTTCAGATATCAGTTACAAATCTATAACTTTGTAGTATTCTAAATATTGATTCAAATAATCTACCCGCTAAATTTTATCATAAATTTTCCTTTTATTGAACATCTCCACTGAAACACTGTTCAGTGAGAGATTCTTGTGAATAATAAAATTGCTGTCATGAAACCCTGATCTCATTGAAGTCTATGGCAAAACTCTAAGTGAATTCTGAGGATTTTGCCCTCGACTGGCAGTTTCCAGTTATGAAAATCTTTACAAACAAACAGGATAGAAATAATATATTTGGTGATAAATAAATGTTTTTGTATATGAATGCAAGATCAGAGCTGGCTGGGAAACAGGGTCCTCTTTCAATAGTTTTCATGAAAAATCAGAGAGCGCGCGAGAGAGAGAGCAAGCGCACACACTGTCCCAAAATAGCCAGGTGCTTTGGGCACTCACCTGACATATGAGAGCCAAGTTCAAGCCCCTACTCTGAATCAAGCAAACCTGGCACTTGAACCTGGGTCGCCTACATCCCAGGTGAGGGCTCTAACTATTCTGAGGTATGAGTTAGTATAGTTAGGGAGTAGGTACTGTGACAAGGTGGCTCCTCTGCTCCCCTGACTCAAGTCCTCTGGGGTTCTGACACAGCACTGGCGCCCTGACCAGGCTGAAGCAGACCCTGTCTTTCTGCTGCTCCTTAGCAGCCCGCTCCCTGTCTCTCTCTCTCAGGGCCAGGCTCCTGCAGGCTAGGAAAGCTAGGTTCCCCCTGGGAGGGACCCTTTGTTCCCTTCCCCTGCCTGCCAGCAGCCTCTCCGTCCCTGCTTCCCTCAACTTACTCTGCACACTCCTCTGCTTTCACCAAATTCACTCCTCTGACTCCTACTGCCTCCAACTCACTCCTCAAACTCCCACACTCCTCCCTGGGGAGGAGTCTCTTTAAAGGGCTCTGGCAGTCCCCTTAACTGGCCTCAGCTGGCCCTGCTCCTGGCTGTGGCAGCCTTGCTCAGCTGGACCTCATTCCCCTGTAGTAACCCTTCTAATTACAGGTCCTTCTGGCAGCTGCCTGCCCTGGGTCTACCACAGTACATTGCTCTCATTTTAACAAGAAATTCCATCCTGGGCCAAGAAACCTTTCTAATGATTGTTTTGTTGAAACACATGTTCCCAGAAAAAGTTTAGCTGAAGACAAATTGGCATTTTTTAATGAAAAGCGATTTCATACAGAAAGTCTTAAGCAGCTCCACCAATGATTGCACTTGCTCATATGCATCAATCAAGCATACAACGGTCTAGCCATAGTGTATTTTTCCCTATTCTAGGAAATTCAGGAAAAATCCTATTAAAATGTGATGGTTAAGATTGGAAGAGTGTTCCGAAACCAAACCTCTACCTGTCGAAAACCTACACGAACCCACACACTTATAAGCTTCCCCTTAGCTCTGAGAACTGTGCGTCTTTTGAACAACATTTGAAATTCATTTTAGAAAATTTGCAACACAAGCCTCATTGCTTCATATTGCTAATAGTATTCAGAAATATTATTCATAAACCTTTCCTAAAGAATGTATTTCCAGTAGAGCTTTTTGATTAATTTCTAACAGGAAGAGTGTGTTCAACTACAGCAATTGCTAAGTTATAACTTTTTGTTTGAAATGAGGTGGCGTCACTCACAGTTTCTCACCATCTTCCTTCCATTACATTTATGCATATTGACAGATTACAGATATACATTTGTGGCACAGAATGTTAAACTGACAGTTATCTCGCCTTTAAATTGTAAGTCTTTTTTTCTGAACAAGGTAATCACTTCAGGCTGAGATTTTTAAGATGCAGCCCTCCTTGGGGAACAGTGTAAGGGCAATGTGCCATAGCATGCACTCCATAAGGGGTTATGCTTTGTTTGGGCCTCAAGACATCTGTAGGAGTCCTTGGGAATATAGAGTGCACTACTTTTTTATGGGGTGCAATGTGGGCGCTTCCATAAGGAGTTCAGTTGACATATATGATATGAGACCATGATATGGGCTGTCTTCCCTTCTTGTGTATCCACACAAAGCTGGGCATAATCTAGTTTCTAATTTATAACAGTGCCAACAGAAACAAACTTGTTCTTCTATCTGTGCATTCCTATACATGGCATCCAATTTACAATATTAGTGAAATCAGCTGAAAAATTCAGATGCCTATGCTAGGGTTTTTCTCGTTATCATCATGAAGGATTGTTCTACAAAAAATCACACATATATACTGTGGAGTCCTCACTGAAAATTCCTGCAATCAGTACAAATCCACCAGTCTTTTGCTGACAACAATGAATACGCAATAATACATGAAAGTGATGAACTGTAAAGAGAGCAATGCTTTCCACCAAGTTTTGCTGAAGACATGAGAGATTAAAAATTATATTTATGCATATTAAAATTAAAAGTATAATAATGGTACAAACTAACATTTGAAATGCAAAGCAGATAGTGTTGGGTGACACAATGTAAGATACATCTCAAAGTCTTAGGTCTGACTAATTGAATTGCCATTGATAAGATGTCACTTAAAGAGACATCTCTGGAGTGAAACATGGGTTTGCTGTAAATGACCTGTCATTAGAGTCATGGGCAATGTCCGTGTCCAGAATGAAAAATATTGTACCTCCCAGCAATATGCTCAGTAGGAGTTTAAACAGCAAGGACGGTAAAAGTCAGTGTACATGATCCACAAGAGAATTACGCCTCGGGTGCTATGTTAATTTACTTGCTGGCATATATTAATTGAAACCAATCAATAAAGCCTGTGGTATACATAGGGAATGCAGAAGAAGTAATTGACTCTCACATTTATTCATGTTTTAAACCTGGAAAAGTGGAATAATTTAGTCTAAGATTTTTCATGTGTCAATACAGATAATGTAATCAATTATTTATCTTCTATCTTTCAATCCTAATTATAATAATTATGATAATTTTTCAACAGATTCTATGTAAACTAGTATACTATGTTACAGCTGTTAAATATGTCATTGGATTAAAATAACTGGAAAACTTTTTCCACAGATGCTTTAAACCACACAATATATTATGATACTCCCAAAGAATATTTAAGAAACTTAAGTCCAGATATTGCAAACACTTATGAACACACCAAGCTTTATGAGTGGTCTCACTGGCATCACTGACACAGAAGCTAAATATACAGCAACTTAAATGGGTCGTGAAAGATTCTCCACACACATGCATACTTTTGTTTACTCTAGAGTAACTTAATGACAACAAAAACTTTTTGGGAGCTCCCAAACAAAAATAAAGATCAAAGTCACAGAACCATACAGCATATAATTGCTAACAATATTTGAAATATAAGCATTGCAGTGGCTCAACAAATTATTCTATATTTACAATATTGTTAACTGTAGGTGATTTCAATATTAACTATATGGTTTTTTTTAAAAAAAAAATCAGTCTTTTTATTACACCTGATAGTAGCCTTTATCAATTTTCATCTTAACTATTGCAACTCTTTTCTCTTGGACCTCCCACCAGTCACTGCTCTTTAGATACTAGTATATTAAAAAAAAGAGTGCTATCAGCTTTTTGGACAGGCAGCCAAAATACACCCATAAATACCTCCATAGGCTTCATATTCATACAGCAAATAGTTCAAGATTCCTTAAAAATAAATAAATAAATAAATAAATAAAGATATACCAATCTCCTAGAACTGGAAAGACCTTGACGGTCATCGAGTCCAGTCCCCTGCCTACACTAGCAGGATTGAGTACTGTCCCCTGACAGATTTTTTGCCCCAGATCCCTAAATGGCCCCCTCAAGGATTGAACTCACAACCCTGGGTTTAGCAGGCCAATGCTCAAACCACTGAGCTATCCCCCCACCCCCCTTAGCTTCAGTCTGCTCACATTCCTAGAGATGTCACTGATAATGAGGACTTAGGACTGATTTTCCACATCTTTGCACCTTGTATATGCATTTACATCTAGGTAAATCAGAAGCTAAATACTATAATTCTAGTTTGGTAGCATTTTATGCCCACTTTGCACAAGCAGAAATGACTGTATGAGGTGGCAGGCACTGGAGAATGAAGGCCACTATCTGATTACTCTTGGTGTAAGTGCTTTTTCCACTGCATCTCCAACCATTTGCAACAATACTTCTGGATCTCTATGTCATTGCTGATTTAAGATGAACCCATAGTCATTCCCTTTATGCCTCTTAATTTAGCTCCATGTCTGTTTTTGCTATATAAGCTTTGTATGATATTTAAATTAAGGGAGAGATATTCAACTGTTGTCAATCAACATAGCTTCATTAAAATCAAATGATTATTTGCACCAGCTGAGACTTCAGTATATTCTCTTCATGGTGTTTTCTGTAATTTATACCATGTACTGTTCACGAGTTTGCATTTTTTAACTATGTAAAGTGGTTTGGCACCTGAGAAATGCTATACAAAATAAGGCACAAACTTGTAAACACTCACTGCTGGCTAGAATGCTTATCACAATAGAATTGTTTGCACCTGGTAATAAGTATTTGCAGTATGTCATGTGTTTGATTCAGCTGAACTAAATGTAATGATTAATTCTGGTTAGACTCTCCACTAAAATATTTTATGACATCATTTTATTTGCATAATTTAATGTTAAAAATCTAATTTGTTACATTATTTCCTAAAATAATCTAATAGCTTTTGATATTTAGGAAAAATATTAAAACAACTATGATCTTTTTGTTAGAGAAAGGGATGCTGCAAATGTGTGGCAACTACTTTTCCAATGGTTAGTGGAGGAATTCTGAGATGTATTTGAGAATTTAAAGGGGTACTGTCACCTTGAGTTGTCTGAAATTGAAAGAGGACCCTTTAAATGGTATCATTTGATTTATACATTGGAGTCCTTTTAGTGACCACCTCCCATCTCTATTCTTATTATCAGTCACATTTTCATTCTTCAACAAATCACATACCAACTTTACTTCTCCACTACCAGACTATAAATAAAATGAGGAAGACTTTGTAGCACGTTAGAGACTAACCAGTTTATTTCAGCATAAGCTTTCGTGGCCTATAGCCCACTTCATCAGATGCATAGAATGGAACAGAAGTAAGATGCATTTAGACACACAGAAAGAAAAAAATAAGTTGTACATTAGCATACCAATTCTAAGAGGCTGTCTACTTTGGATGGGCCATTATCAGCAGGATTAAAAAATACCTTTTGAAGGTATTAAAGACCCATTAAAGACTTGATGGTGTCAGTTTTGAAACAGAAAAACTTCCAAAACAGACTCAGAGAAACTGAGGAACTGGAATTAATTTTCAAATAGGACACAATAAACCAAGGGCTAAATAGGACTTGTGAATGGTTCTCTCATTAAACTAATTGATTGCATTTCCCTAGTTAATTTACCTTCAATAGTTGTTATTTCCTGCCAGACACAGAAATCCATTTCCAAAGGTGTTTTTTCTCCTGCTCATAATGGCCCATCCAAATTAAACAGCCTCTTAGAATTGATATGCTAATGTACAACTTTTTTTTCTGTGTATATAAATGCATCTTACTTCTGTTCCATTACTTCTGTTCCATTCTATGCACTCCCTAATCATCATGTCCAATATCCTAGTTTTCCCTTTTCATGATACCAAACCACCAGATAAAAACAGTTTTCAAGGATTAACAATGGTTCTGTATGACATTACTGATTAAACAACTCCAGGTTGTTTAACTCCTGGTTAAACCTCTTGAAAGGTCCTGATTATCTTTACTGTCTTCAGTGGAAATGGGTGAAAATTTTCATGTGAATATTTTGTTTTGTTGAAAATATGCAGATTCTGGTCAACCAAAACTATTTGTGAATTCGGGTAGATTTTGGCAAATAGTTTCAGTCAAAGAAAAAAGGAATTTGGACTCAGTATTTCCAACATGAAAGATTTTGACTTTTAGTTTCAGAAACACTTTCATTTAGGAATTTCCCTAAATTTCACCATTTAAGCTGCTAATAATGGGTAGCTAACTATATTCCATCTCACTTGTCTTGTAGTATTAAAAGCAAAAGCCCACCCACTGAACAATGCTACTGACTTTAAATATTTCATTACCTCTTAAGGTACACTGCACCTTTCAATCTGTCCCGAATAAAAGGCAGCACATAGCTGCAGTGCACGAGGAACACAGTGATTGTGACTCAGAATTCCAGACAATTCTAGATCATTACCAGCAAAGCCTAGATCATTTCCTAGTCCTATCATTTTGGATTCAAAATTACTTTCTTCTTCTTCTTCACCCTTAAGATTATACATCACTCCCTCATAGATAAAATATATTAGATAAGACTCCATCAATGGAACCAACAGCTTCTTAGTGTACTTTTCATTAACAGGTATTTCCCACCCTTACAGGAGAAGAGTTATTTAGACCTGGTCTACACTACACAGTTAGATCCATATAAGGCAACTTATGTCAACCTAATGATGTCAATGTACACACTACAGCCTTGTCCCACTTATGTAAGTGCCCTACTACATCAAGGCAGTAACTCCACCTCCATAAGAGGCAAGAGTTTGTCAGTACAGTTAGGGTGATGCAGTGTTTGCATAGACACTGCATTTTTTACACTGGCTGTTGGCGGTCTTGTCAATTTCAGGGGCCCATGCTGGACCTCTGAAATTGACAAGAAAGCTGAGCTGCTAAAGCACAGGTCTCTGCTCCCAGTCGGGCTGCATCTATCTGGCTCCCCACGCCGGCTCAGGGAGCACAGAAGCCTGGATAGCTTCCCCAAAGTCTCAGTGGAAAGGCAAGACGCTTGGGTGGCTTCCCATCCTGCTCCTGGCTGGGAAGGGCCAGCCAAGAGCCTGGGCAGCTGGGTTTCAGTGGAGAAATGCACCAAGAGCTCTGGCTCTCAACCCCTCACACTGTCCCTCTTCAGACAACGTTAGCATTCCTGGTGAGGATCTAAAATAGGTCAATTTAAGTCTGAAGTGTAGACATGCCCTTACACAGTGCCTTACTAGAGGTTTATTGGACACTTTTCAAGGAATCAAGAAAATAGGTCCCAGTCTGAAGTGTTTATGATAAATAACAAAGGAATAAAGTAAGAGAGAAAAAAAAAACTTATCAAGAGAGGACAAGAAATGGAAGGATGAATAACAGTGAGTGAACGGAGATGGAATAGTTCTTGATCAGGCAAAGCTCTCACTGAAGACAATGGCAGTGTTGCTTTATTAAATGATGTAGGATTCATCACTGTTTGTTTTGAGATTGTTTTGGAAAGCTTTAATATGTTTATAAAAATAGCATGTTAGCAGTAAATAGCGATAAAATACTAAACTAATTTACTGCTGTGAATAATTTATATTTGTATAACATATTCAGACTTAATTCAATAAGTCTTAATTTTATGTTCAAAAACCTCTTTTAAAAATGCATATTATTTAAGATGTTCATCGTCTATTCCAAATTAGAGGTAACAAAGAGTCCTGTGGCACCTTAAAGACTAACTAAAGTATTGAAGCATAAGCTTTCGTGGGCTAATACCCACTTCGTCAGATGCAAGCCACTGACGAAGTGGGTATTAGCCCACGAAAGCTTATGCTTCAATACCTTAATTAATCTTTAAGGTGCCACAGGACTCTGTTACCTCTGCTATTCCAGACTAACACGGCTACCTCTCTGATTCTATTCCAAATTAATTTATCAACACTTTCCACTGGCCCATATGCTCATAAAGACATAACTTAGAAAGCATAAACATCAATATTTAATTTAAACCAAAACTGTAAAGTTACCTTAAAAGTTAAAAAAACTAAATGCCTACTACAGGAAAACAAAAACAAAAAGCAGATTTCAAACACAATGTAAAATAGCTACCTATCAATCTTCCCCATTATACTTTCAACATTCATACTATTTTACCCTGCAGATCCAATTATCCTCCAACATTTGCTGCTTAACCATGCTGAGATTATTCGCCAGCCCTCCAGTTAGACTATAATAAAAGGTCTGTAGGTGCATTTACACTCAGAGAAATAAGGTATACGTGTTAGAATTGCAATTGTCTTCTTTTGAGATACATATAATAAACACAGTGCAGTTGTAAATCAGACTACTTCCTGCTACTTTTTCAATCCATTTACATTATACATTGACATATTATTAGTTATCTATAATAAATATGGTAGTGCTCCAAAAGTACTAGGTGCTGTATAGACATAAGAAAAAGTCCTTGACCTGAAGGAGCTTACAATTGAAGGCCCTGATTCTGCACAAAGGACCATTTGAATGAACCCCTATACCCATTCAGAGTTCCATTTAAGTCAACATGGCTCCACAAGGAGGCGGGGGTCTACCCACATAGAGGCAATTGCAAGATCGGGGCTTAAAAAATATTGGAACCTCATTAATCTATACACATTATTATCTGCACAAAAGTTGGCAGATCCTCGCTACCTCTCAGCAAAAATTTAATAGCACAGACAACACTGTAGGTAAATTACACATTTCTTATGTTGCATTGTTTTTACAAAATTAAACAATTGCACATTTAACTGTATATTTTGAAGAATATTCTAACAATCCCAGCTACAGGACATCAGCAGGATTTTTATCCTAGTTATCAGCAACCCTCTACTACTGGAACTAAAGGAATCAGTTGTGTACCTGGCAACAGTAGTAGACTCTTTTCCTGTCTGTGAATCACTTGTTAGAGGAGGACACAATACACACTTTACAGGAATTGTATCTAATCACATACCAATTAAAAAAAGAAAGACAAAAGCAAAAACAATTTAAATGAATTTTAGAAATGCATTTCACTTCATGTAGTATTCTTACTTTCTTATTGTATTTCTACTACTTCTACTGACCAATTTTCAAAATCATTAATAATAGACTTTAAAGTTATTAATGTTTTTCTCTATATTTCATGAAGGTATTGAGGTGCAGGTTGTGCCTCCAATGTTGTTACATCTACTTACCACACTACTGTTATATAGTATCTTTGTACAAAATTGTGACCTGACATATACAACTAGTTGAGAAGAACACTTTCTGAAATCATAATGTATTAACGAAGATTTTATTGCTAAACTACATAACATAAATCTACAGAAACTATGTAACATGGATAGCAAAGAGGCAAGCTCTGCTCTCCTAGCCTGTTTTAATAAAATCAGTGGACTGTCAATGGTAATGAATATGAATGAAGGATCTTTTCAGTGTTACAAAATAACAAGTTTCCATGCTTTTTCCTCTTGGTGACATGACCTAAGCAGGTGATGGTCCTTCACATATACCTTTCTTGATTATTTATTATTCAAACATTAAAAAAAAAAACGGGGAAAATCCAGTGAGTTGCTAAGGGATAAATGCAAACACATAACCATACATCACATCCTTATACATACACTCACAGTCAGTTCAAATAAACTGTCCATTCCCATAGTGAATTAGTTCTACTCATTGATGTACTCTTCCTGACGGTGATTGATTCACTATGAAAAGGGACAAAGTGTACTGAATAATTTGAATTCTTTGCTGAGAGTACATACTGAAGCATCTAAATGGCAAAAGATTTCTGAAAGATGTGAGACTCCCTGTCAGATTATCTGAAATTAGTGATTTTTGGAACACTGTAATTTAATAACTATATAACTTTTCAACACGATGGTACCTTAAACAGTTCAAACATACTAAAATTTGTAATTTCAAATATGTTTTTTCCCAAAGATATTCAAAACAGATAGAACTAGAAGACTGCAAAGATCCCACTAAAAGGAAAATTCTGATGCTTTAACAACCATGTAGTCAGAGTTACCATAATATATCTGTAAAATAATCACCTCTATACATAAATATAAGGAGATTGTATACAATTTGAACAAACACAAATCACTCAGTAATTTGTCTTTTTCAGAAACTCAGTATAGGCCAAATTGTGGCCTGGCTAGCACAGAGTAAGGAGAACCAAGTATTCATATAAAAGAAAACAACATGGGAGAAGCAGAATCTAAAGGAAGTGGACAGAGTCTTGTGTCCACACCTACTCCAGCCCCATGAGTGAACTTGGACAAGAAGCGGTGCCAGTTTTAGACCCAGTACAATTTACTTCTTCTCTAGGGCAACCCTCTGGGAATGCTCTGGAGCAGTGTAACAATGTACTCAGGAATCATAGAGGTTTAAGATTAGCAGCCGTGTTAGTCTGTATCCGTAAATAAAATGAGGAAGACTTTGTAGCACCTTAGAGACTAATGAGTTTATTTCAGCATAAGCTTTTGTGGGCTATAGCTCACTTCATCGGATGCATAGAATGGAACAGAAGTAAGATGCATTTAGAAAGAAAGAAAGAAAGAAAGAAAGAAAGAAAGAAAGAAAGAAAGAAAGAAAGAAAGAAAGAAAGAGTTGCGCATTAGCATACCAATTCTAAGAGGCTGTTAAATTTAAATGGGCCATTATCAGTAGGAGAAAAACATCATCATCATAATAAGGGCTGGTCTTCACTCGCGCGGCGCAGGATCAATCTTCTGGCGATCGATTTCTCGCATCTGATGAGGACGCGAGAAATTGATCGCTCGCGGCTCCCCTGTCGACTGCGTAACTCCAGCTTGCCGGGAGGCGCAAGCGGGAGTCGACGGGGCAGTGCGCCGCCAACTGCCGCCGCCGTGGGGACGAGAGGTAAGTCGGCTGCAGAGACGCAAACTTCATAGCTGAAGTTGCGTATCTGCAGTCGATCCCTCCCCTCCCCCCTGTAGTGGAGACAAGCCCCAACATACTAACCCACAGCAACCTTCCTACCAGCACTACAAAAATACTGATTCTGCATGGACTCCACCTGAAGGTTGAAACAGCAGACTGGACTTATACATAGATTTCTTCTGCCACTGTGCACGAGCTGAAATTGTTCAAAAGCGGCATCACTTGCCCCATAACCTCAGCCGTGCTGAACACACTGCCATCCACAGCCTCAGGAACAACTCTGACATCATAATCAAAAAGGCTGACAAAGGAGGTACTGTTGTCATCATGAATAAGTTGGAATATGAACAAGAGGCTGCTAGACAGCTCTCTAACTCCACATTCTACGGACCACTATCCTCTGATCCCACTGAGAATTACCAAAAGAAACTACACCATCTGCTCAAGAGACTCCCTGAAAAAGCACAGGAACAGATCTATACAGACACATGCCTAGAACCCTGATCAGGGACATTCTATTTACTACCCTAGATCCACAAACCTGGAAACCCTGGATGCCCCATCGTCTCATGCATTGGCACCCTAACAGCAGAATTGTCTGGCTATGTGGACTCTCTCCTCAGGCCCTATGCTACCAGCTCTCTCAGCTACCTTCGAGACATAACTGATTTCCTGAGGAAACCACAATCCATCGGTGATCTTCCAGAAAACACCATCCTGGCCACTATGGATGTAGATGCCCTCTACACCAACATTCCACACAAAGATGGACTTCAAGCTATCAAGAACAGTATCCCTGACACTGTCACAGCAAACCTGGTGGCTGAACTTTGTGACTTTGTCCTCACCTACAACTATTTCACATTTGGAGACAATATATACCTTCAAGTCAGCGGAACTGCTATCGGTACCCACATAGCCCCACAGTATGCTAACATTTTTATAGCAGACTTAGAACAACGCTTCCTTAACTCTCATCCCCTAATGCCCCTACTCTACTTGCAGTATGTTGATGACATCTTCATCATTTGGACCTATGGAAAAGAAGCCCTTGAGGAATTCCATCATGATCTCAACAATTTACATCCCACCATCACCCTCAGCCTGGACCAATCCACACAAGCGGTCCATTTCCTAGACACACCTGTGCTAATAAATGATGGGCACATACACACCACCCTATACCGGAAACCAACTGATCGCTACACTTACCTACATGCCTCCAGCTTCCATCCAGAACACACCACTTGATCCATTGTCTACTGCCAAGCTCTAAGATACAACCGCATTTGCTCCAATCCCTCATACAGAGACAAACACCTACAAGATCTCTACCAAGCATTCTTAAAACTACAATACCCACCTGGGGAAGTGAAAAAACAGATTGACAGAGCAAGAAGAGTACCCAGAAGCCACCTACTACAGGACAGTCCTAACAAAGACAAAAACAGAACACCATTAGCCATCACCTTCAGCCCCCCCCCCCCCAACGCATCAAAAACCTACAACCTATTCTGAAAGATGATCTCACACTCTCACAAATCTTGGGAGACAGACCAGTCCACGCTTACAGACAGCCCCCCCCCCCCGAAACAAATACTCACCAGCAACCTCACACCACACAACAAAAACACTAACCCAGGTACCTATCCTTGTAACAAAGCCCGATGCCAACTCTGTCCTCATATCTATTCAACTGACACCATCATAGGACCTAATCACATCAGCCACACCATCAGAGGCTCATTCACCTGCACATCTACCAATGTGATATATGCCATCATGTGCCAGCAATGCCCCTCTGCTATGTACATTGGCCAAACTGGCCAGTCTCTACGCAAAAGAATAAATGGACACAAATCTGACATCAGGAATCATAACATTCAAAAACCAGTAGCAGAACACTTCAATCTTCCTGGCCATTCCATTAAAGACTTGATGGTGTCAGTTGTGAAACAGAAAAACTTCCAAAACAGACCCAATGAGAAACTGAGGAACTGGAATTAATTTTCAAATTGGATATAATAATCCACAACCTTAACAGAACTTGTGAATTGTTCTCTCATTACACTAATTGATTGCATTTCCCTTGTTAATTTACTTTCAATAGGTGTTATCTCCTGCCTGAGAGATATACATTTCAAAAGGTATTTTTTTCTCCTACTGATAATGGCCCATTTAAATTTAACAGCCTCTTAGAATTGGTATGCTAATGTACAATTTTTTTCTTTTCTCTTTTTCTTTCTTTGTGTATAAATGCATCTTCTGTTCCATTCTATGCATCCGATGAAGTGAGCTATAGCCCATGAAAGCTTATGCTGAAATAAACTGGTTATCCTCATTTTATTTAGGAATCAGAGAGAAACCCATGTTAGTCTGAAATTGTAGAGGTGACAAGAGTCCTGTGGCATCTTAAAGACTAACTAAAGTATTGTTTCGTGGGCTAATATCCACTTCGTCTGATGCAATGTACTCAGGGTGGATTGTAAACTCACAACCTAGCCCTGTATAAAGTACGACACTTAAATTGGTGCATTTCTCCAACACAACTCTGTAACATTGTCTATTCTTGTCTTGTCTAACACTGATCAGATCAGGACATATTTTATTTTTAGTATAACCTTGTAAAATGCTACTTATTGTTAGTAGATACATAAAATATAATAATGTTATTCCAGTAGAATAAACAAGTAGGCACAGAAGAATACTTTTGATAGTATGGTATGATGTCCATCTCTTGCACTTGGATAGGAGCATGGTGTCTGTATCTGTGCGCGTTTTTTTCATTAAGTCGATGGATTTCCACCTCTTATTGCTAAATTCAGTGTCTTGCATGGTGTCAAGTATCAGAAGGGCAGCCATGTTAGTCTGCATCCACAAAAAACAACGAGGAGTCTGGTGGCACCTTATAGACAAACCAATTTATTTGGTCATAAGCCTAGACATTCAGTAACAGATTTAAAAATAGCCACCTAGTCGTCCCCCCCCAAAAAAACCTTCATAAACAGACTTCAAAGGGAAACTGCAGAGGTACAATTCATTTGCAAACTTAACATTAATTTTGGCTTGAACAGGGACGGAGGATGGCTGGCTCACTACAAAAGCAATTTTCCCTCTCTTGGTATTGACACCTCCCCATCAATTATTGGGAGTGGACCACATCCACCCTGACTGAATTGGCCTTGTCATCACTGGTTCTCCATTATACTCCCTTCTCTTCATATGCCAGGATATTTAAGATTGTCGCTAATTTTCACTCCATACATCTGAATAAGGTGGTTTTTTACCCATGAAAACGTACGCACAAATAAATCTGTGACTCTTTAAGGTGACACCAGACTCCTTGCTGGTTTTGTGGATACAGACTAACACTGCTACCCCTGTGATACATCTGGAAAAATGTGGTTTTTTATCCCTCACAGTGTCACAAAATGATAGTGATGAAGTTGTTTGGGTGCATCTAGAAAATACTATTTTTGGATTTCTTTAAGGGCCGATGCTTCCATCATTCTAGTGAAGTCTATTAGGTGGGCATAGCCAAAAGAGCTGCTACTAAAGGACTAGGACTAGAAGTTTCTCCTCCATGTTTCAATATCAAAAGAGAAAAAATACACATTGCTTTAGAGAGTACATAAAAGGGGACTCAAACATTTGGCATCAAGAGTCTCTCTGTGTCCCTCTCTGGATGTCATCTTGAAGATACTGGTGATTAGGCAGTTAAGAAAAATAATATTGTATTGTTTCTCAACTGAAAAACCAAAACTGGGATGTGTCACAGTTCTTCTGTTCCTCGAGTCTGGCATAGTTTTTGGAAAGATTTTTGCAAAAACTTTACTAATTGATGCTATCATTACTATAACTACCATCTATATTAAGGCACGCTAATATATAATAGTGTTCACTGTATCACTCAAAAGAATATAGTGAACAAATATGAGAATGTCTGCCAGTCTAAAACCATTGTGTAAGATAAGATATCTTGAGGAGTTTTCCCCCCCATTTTCTCCTTCTCTTCTTTTATTAGTTTCAGAGGAAATGTTCCTATCTGTTCATAATCTGTGCATAGATGACTACAGCTGAAAAAAGTGCATTGTTTTCGTCCAGATTCTGCACACTCTAATCTGAACAGGAAACTGCGGGAAACAATTATAATGCAAATTTTTCCTTTATTCCCTGCCGGAGTTCACTGACTGATTCCTTCACTACATGAACTGCAAGCAATGGTACATTTCAGCTTGCTTTCTTTAGACGTTGTGTGTGCATATTGCGAACAATACAGTATAGGGGCTTTGTTTCTTTTGTTTTGCTGTGTTAATTTCAAAAGCTGCCTTTTTAAAATTACACAAACTATTGGCCAAAAGATACCCTCAAGGACATGTTTACGGGTTCCTTTAATCGCACTAAGACTGCTATGATTATTTGTGAGATCATAATTTGGCTTTATGCTTTTAAAACATTATGGTTGAGATAGTTATACTTAAAGTCAGCAATTTAAATTAAGGTTTCCATGGCAATCATAACCTAGCCCCTTTGCATATGAGGTTAAAGTTTCTTTTGTATCACTCTTTATGGTACTAACTGTAAGATATAGTGTAACTATCATGTGGTTTCCTATTTACTTCATAGAAAGTTTGCTCAATGTACCAAAAACACCCAACCTCTCTCTATCCAACGGGCTGTTGTGACAACTCAACAGGGGTTCATAGTTGGCTGTGTGCTTTCATTCTCATTCATCATTACTGATATTCCTGACCCAACCGGGATGCATTTGTTATGTACTCTTACAGTCGATGTCATCTGGTCAGTTTTACTGGTGACGATAAATGAAAAGAAAAGGGCAGAGCTTGACTCTCAGTTGCTAGGTTGTGCGTGCAGGACCGGCTAAAACCTTTTTATATGGAATCAGAATGATCCTACCATGCTATTTTTACCAAACCAACATTCAAAGTAGAATCACACTTTAGTGTCTTACTATACATCAATGAGTTACAAATGCTATAGCCACTGTGATTTGAATTTTCTTATTTTAAAAGAGCAACACAGTGGATATCACACTGTACTGGCAGTCAGGAGAGCTGGGTTCTAATCCAATGTTGGCCTGCTGTGTGGCCTTGGACAAGTCTCTTCACCTCTTAGTATCTCTGTTTCTCCTCCCATCCTTAGTCTGTCTTGTCTCTTTAGACTATAAATTCTTCAGGGTAGGGAGTGTCTCTTCCGATGTATTTGTACAGTATCTGGCACACTTGGGTTTCTAGACACTATGGCAGGGATCGGCAACCTTGGCACACGGGACCACAGCGTAAGCACCCTTAGCGGGCCCTGCCAGCTTGTTCACCTGCCGTGTCCACAGGTTCAGTTGATCGTGGTTCCCACTGGCCGCGGTTCACCGCTTCGGTCCAATGGGGGCTGTGGGAAGCAGTGGCCAGAATCATGTCGCTTCCCGAAGCCCCCATTGGACCGGGATGGTGAACTGGGGCCAATGGGAGCTGCGGTTGGCAAACCAGCAAGTAAACAAATTGGCAGGGCCCGCTAAGGGTGCTTACCCTGTGGTCCCATGTGCCATGGCTGCTGATCCCTGCACTATGGGAATACCAATAATAAATAATAACAACTTTGTGCATGTACGGTCTCAGCCAGAATATTGCATTAATGACATTTTGCATTCCATTTCAATTGTTTCTTTTTAAAATTAAAGAGGAAGCAAAAAGGTCTCTGAACATTTGAGTAGGCTATTGTACATCCAGAGATCACATAGTCATAAGCATAGTATAGTATAGTATAGTATAGTATATGCATATATAATACATAGTATAGTATTCAAATCAAATTTCTCTTGCTTTTAGATTTTGCACCTCGAAGAGCATGATGAACTAAAGAGACATTAGGACATTGTTGTAGGGAGCAGAAACCCTAGGTCACCAGACCTTTTAGACTCTTTCAGATGTTAACTTAAAAGTTAGAATAGGCCCTTTGCTGTGGAAAGGAGATAGGGAATGCTAGCTTTGCATCCCATCCTCACTGCTTTCCCTCTACTTGCTTCCGCTCCCTGGAGATCCTTCTGTGTGAGTAGGAGTACTCTGTATCTTTCCAGTTGCAAACGGTCACCAGGACCTCAGTTCCCATCTGAGCTGCTGCCCTGACCAGCAATAATTATTGAAAGGAGGTTGAAGGGGTGCAGAATTGGCATCTTACATCTCCTGGCTGACTAAGGAAGGGAGGGCCCAACACAGAATGTCTCACCTCTTCACATAGCCACTGAGTGCAGAGATGGGAAATACCCCCTCCACCCTCATTCAATGAGATAAAGCCTTAAAATACAGCAGACTGAAGATAAATTGAGTGCCTGGGAAGGATCAATTTGCTTGTGATGGGGGAGAAGGCAGAGAGGTGGAGGAGGATGCCCAAATTGCTTGGGAAGAGAGGAGGAACTCCATTCCCTGGAGAGGGAAATTACAGAAAAAGTCAATTTGATAGGAGGAGGCTGCTGCAGGAAGAGGATCGTTTCATGGGTGGATTAGTTTGCTGGGGGCAGAGGATGAATTGACTATGGGGAGAGAGAATAAATATAGTAGAGGGTTTGTAGAGGACAGATTCAAAGTCAGAGATTTGCTTGGGGAGACAGAGTAAAGGAAGGGAATGAAAAACAAATTTGATTGGGAACTAGTAAGGGAAGGGAGAAGAATCATTTCATCAATTTATGGAGGTGATGGTGTGATGAGATAACATAATTTTCGCAATTACTTGATCCTTCACTATTCGTGGTAGATGGGCACGGTGGCCTATGATGAGATGTTGGATGGGATGGGATCTGAGTTACTACAGAGAATTCTTTCCTGAATGTTTGACTGGTGAGTCTTGCCCACATGCTCAGCGCTCAGCTAATCGCCATATTTGGGGTCGGGAAGGAATTTTTCTCCAGGGCAGATTGGCAGAGGCCCTGGAAGTTTTTCGCCTTCTTCTGCAGCGTGGGGCACGAGTCACCTGCTGGAGGATTCTCTGCACCTTGAACTCTTTAAACCATGATTGGTGGACTTCAATAGCTCAGACATAGGTGAGAGGTTTAGTGCAGGAGTGGGTGGGTGAGATTCTGTGGCCTCCGTTGTGCAGGAGGTCAGACTAGATGATCATAATGGTCCCTTCTGACCTTAAAGTCTATGAGTGGTGAGGCTGAGGTTTAGGCAGAGAGAATACAGGACTGGAAGTAGAGATGGATTCATGAAAGCAATGCTGAACTGATGAGGCTGAAAGGGCAGAAGCACCACTGGGGGGTGAAGGTAGGGCAGAGGATGGATTAAAGCAGATAAATAATTAGAGAGGATTCTAGTAGACAGAATTAATTGTGGCAGAGGATTGATGGTTTGGGGGGCAATAAATGGATTGGGGGGTTCAGAACTAATGGGACTGAAGGGCAGAGGATAGATGGATGGATGAGAACAAGAGAATGATGGATGAAGAAGACTGGGCATGTTCAGTATGGATTAAGGGGTCAGATAGAACAGGGGCTATACAGATTGTTTGAGTGGAGAATGAAGTGAAGTGTTTTTCTAGCTGTGTGCGTTTTTGATGACAATGACATCAATGTTTGGAAATCAGATTTTCATTGCATGTTTTATGTTTAATTTGTCTCCAGTTATTCTAGAACTGCACATAAATAGCAAACAGAGTTCCATTTATGTTCTTCTGCTTTGCTGTTTTTTAAAGTCTTTTGAAAGACATGACATTCCCCTTGGCATGTCACAAATTTTAGGGAAGGACCTCTGTTCAGATTTGTATTGCCTTTTCTTAGCATTTCAGAGCCTCACAACTTTGTTACCCAGTGACAGACCAAGGTTGAAGGATTCAAATTTTACACTCAATATACTGTCGCATAGAGTTTTCTGGGACATGCATCCCCACAGCCAACAAAATCAGATGTGGAAATGTAATTTAATAAGTGAATGTTCAGCATAATTAAATGAGCAAAGTTCTCTCCTTTTTACATAGGATACTCTTTCAGCATGTGAAGTGTCATTTAATCCATTGTACAAGTTATTCTGGGAGTTATAGGTGATTTCCAATTTTTTAATGTAGGATATTTTGATACTAGAAAGGCTCATAGGAACCAGGATTCCTGTGAATCAGTAATTTTGATCATTGGTTTGTTGATCACCCTTCTACATGCTGCCTTGAACAAAAGAACCCTAACCACTTCCCAAATGCTCTGTAAAATATGTAGCAAAGCTTCAGGAAATTCTCCCCATCTCTAATCCATATGAGTATCTTTAATGTCCATCTTGAACATATGGCTGGAGTATCAATTTTGTTACATTCTGATGTGGCCCAGGATAACTCTATTGTATAAAGTGAGGTGGCCTCCATAATTTTTCCCCGTGACCTTCATTAAATAAGTTTATTGATGTGGCACATCTGTCATTCTGCCCACTTTGTTAATTTTACCAAGGGTGAATATTCTGGAGTCAAATTGATCGACTGCCTATTTGTATTTAAGAAGTGGCATCCTCTTCCACTTCCCCTCCCCACAGCCCAACTTTAATGTAGTCAATCAAATTGCATTATACATAATATCTAGTTGATAGGTGTTTCTAGGATTTATATTTTTGGAGGACAAATTTTGATTACATCTTTAATGTGTTATTGTGGCTTGTACATGATATGAATAGGATACTTTTTCCCATCCATTGTTTCAGCATCATTGATTTGTCTCCACTTAGTAAGGATGGATTATGGTGGTTTATTGAATCCTCACATAACAATGGATCGAACAGTAGCTCACAGTTAGTGATCCTTTCAGCATATCGTAGGTGGAGCTGACAGCAAGGCCTATAGTTAAAACTGCCCAGCATTTTCTATTATAACACTATGTTCACTAACTTTGCCAAAATGTAATCATCCAGACAGAAATTTGCTATGCCATGTGTCTGCCTTGGGCTGAACTTTTTGGAAAGTTTCAGTATAGATGTTTTATCATCTCTAAGAAAGAGGTATCGAGAAAATTTTATTTTACCAATATTCAAAGATTCTCATAACTATTTCATTGAGTAGCTGTCGCCCCTCCATGCTATGGAGCAGTGACTTGATATTTGGCAGATAGTTGCCCTGGGGTCAGATAGGTGCCAAATTCACTAAAATTTGGTTGAGTAAGAAGACAGGGACAGAATGGCTTGTAACCACTAGAGCACAATCTCCTCCAGAAACTAATATTAAACCCACAATTCCTGAAACCCAACATTCTTCTGCTGTCTGCAAAAATAGCTGTGCACCTCACTGACCAAGTGTGTGTGTCATCTTTCTTTAGAGGCTGATCTGCATAACAGATAACAACCTACTATTGCTACCAGTTATTCCATTAACTTCAGTGGCACGGGACAGTACTGTGGATCTAAAGGTTCCAAACCTACCATGGTCAATATAGTATCACATGATGCAATTCTATTTGAATTTCTAAAAGCTAATAAGTTAATTATATTTAATTATACATATAAAAAGAAAATTAAAGTTGCAAAGTCAAGCATTCAAAAGTTAGGAAATGGATAAATACTTAAACAGTAATTGAGCCAGAAAAGAAAGTGAGAATGACTTTATAAGCCTGATGGTTAATGCATCTACCTGGGACATGGATGACCCAAGGCACAGTCCCCCTGCTCTAATGACTAATTTATCCAAAGTGGAACATCTTCAACAGGACTGTGAAAGACCCATAACAGAATATCCCATAGCCTAGTGATTAGGGCACTCTCTTTACAGAGGGACACCTGTTCAACTCTTTTCTCCCCATCAAGTAGAGATGGGAATTGAACCTGAGTCTCCCACATTTTAGGTGAATCCTCTAACAAATGAGCTAAAAAATTTCTTATTCCAGATTATGAATGAAGCCTGATGGCATACATGTACCTGGATCAGGCCCCACAGGCAAGGCAATGTGTATGTTCCCCTGGTTTGAAGATCATCCTGTTGGGAGACAGGTCCCTGGACACCTATAGTGAGGCAGTAGTGTGCATGTGTAATGCCCACATACCCTGGTTATCTATGGGCAGGATTGAATCTGGGACTTCTGAAGCTTAGTGCATGAGCCGCTACTCCATGAAAAGCCACATGGTTCTTAGCATAGGCTGTAGCAGACTCAATCTCCAAGTGGTCTTGGTGCCACTACAAGGGGATAGGACCCCACACCCAGGAGGCTGGTGGTTTATAAGTGTCCTGGGGCAGAAATTTAGGCACCTAGGAATTTTTACAGAGAGGAAACAAAACCTAGTCTCCAACTGAGTCTAAGGTACCTACTGGGTTAGCCAGCAACTGAGCAGGAGTGTTGTGGATCACAATGGCACATAAAACTGGGATTAAGGGTTTCAACAAACTAGTCCTTTTGTGGATCTGGGCCCTAATGCCCATCTGTGAGATGGAGATAACTTTTCAAGGCTGTTGTAAAGATACATTCATTAGCATTTGTGAAGGAGTCAGATACTATGGAGATGGGTGCCCTAGTAAAGCCCATGAGGAAATTCATAATTCTGTAATCCATGCAGGATTTGAATGATGTGGAATAAATAAGGTATGGGGCCACACATTCAATGATGAAGATAACAAAGAAGTATTTAGTATCTACCCATTCAGGGAAACCATCCCTTACACAGAAAGCATGCACCTCAAGTTAGGACTGAGAAAACTCATCTTTGTGCTTTCTCAAACCTAATTTCACCGAGTGCAGGGACGGTCTCCAGCTATAAATTAAACCTGCCTGGGGCTGCTCTAATTTAGGACAGCTGCCAACAGCCCTAATTTAACAAAACCACAGCTGGAAATTGTTACTATGTATGGTTGTCCCATCTTTCCTCTGGCCACATTCCTATTACCTGTATAATAGGAAAAAGGGAAGTGGGAAATGGCATAAGATCTCCTACACTGAGTTTATATCACCACAGGATTCCTCTTACATTGTGCAAGAGGAGCGGGCATTCCCAATCTGTATACACTGGCTCTTTGTTAAGATTCTGCTGAGGGTGAGGCGCAGTCACTACTCTGCAATGGAGGATATGGATGACTAGATTTTGAATACAACCTTATAAAATACTTTTATTTCTACTATTTTACTGGATATAGGTAAATTGCCTATAATTATTTACTTTTCAAATGTTTAGTAAACATTGTTAGAATTCAAATACATAATCTCATAAAATAAAGTCAGACAGATATAAATGCAACCCAGTTAGTCACACTCATTTTATCAAAAATGAGGACTTATTTTCAAAATGAATCAAACATTTTCGGAATTGTTTTCCTCAAAAGATAGATAAATTGGCATGACCATTACATTTTAACCCACTTAAAAGAGCAACACATGGCAGCAGTCTGATCCACAATGATGAGCTTTCTCAAAGAGCATCAATGCCAATATCACTGTGCCAGTCTTAAAATGCAACTTCTCTGATGTTCTAAGACTCTCCTGAACAGGGAAGACCAGGCCTGCTAAATTGTGCAAAACCATATGCATGTTTTTCCCCCCCCCAATTTTAATAAACATGATGGGACTGATATTGAATGAACTTTTTTTGTTGTTGTTGTTGTTGGCCTGAACCAGATAAAGTAGTCTCTGGAGGGGCTTATCCAATTCTAGAAACTAAAATATGTGTTGTCTTTTTAATAATTTCTCTTCCTTTCAACAAAAGATATGTAGGTGAGGGTCTATCTTTCTGTCACCCTGTTGTTCACCACAGACCATGTTGAACATCTTAGATCATCCATGGAGGAGTCTATGTAGAATTTATGTAGAGAGATTCCCACATTATTTAGTGTATCTCAAATAAAACCAAAAGGCTGAACACAAACCATAGTAATTAATAATAGTACTTAACAGGAAAAGGCCACACTTGCCATATAGTGAAGCATCCAATTAATCTCCCTTTTGCTAAGATATCAATTCAGTCCCTTCTACAGAGCATGTGTAGGGAGTGTAGACTTTATCCAGTACAGAGAGAGGGTTAAATCTCTTGTCTCTTTCTACAGCAGCATGAGACAGACCACAGGTGCCTGCACTCATTGCAGTGATTGCACTGTGGGATGTCTGAGATGGGGGAAGTTTCAGCCAACTTACAACTGGTGATTATTCCCCTTTAGAAAGGAGAGTAAAAAAAGTTGGCTTGCAACTTGAAAGTCAAACAGCAGCAGCTAAACTCTGTTTCAGATTGGTTGCATGATCAAGACTTATGGGTCTTATGTCATTGATTTTTAGTTAGCAGTCCCACTGAAATCAATGAAGATTTCTCTTCAAACGTTAATGACATATTACTATTATAAGACTTCTAGGTATCAAGGCACACACAGACAGCTTGTGAATTGCAACCTAATCTTGTTTGTTGAGAGACTTTTGAATGATGAAACCACCCTCACTCAAAGTTTCAGTGTTTTATCAATATTATTCTCTTCCTTCCCCTCACTTTGTTTTCAAACACTGGGCCTAATTCTCTACCAGTTTTATGTCAGGGTAACATTTCTGTAATACGGGAAAGAATTAGGCTGTTTGTTAGTAAGCCAGCCTTAATTCCTTCATTTACAGAAGGAAAATCTTTATTTTCTTTCACTTACAAAGTAGGTCCAGCAAAATCTCATACTTCCTAGGTAGAAGAAGATGAGTTCTGAGTGTGAGGAACCTTTTGCAATGCAGTGCATTTTGCCTGCAGAGGCCTGGACTTAGCCTATGCCAGATGGTCTGAAAGCAGAAGACCATCTCCTTCCATCTACAGAATGCTAGGAGATTGTATTATGTAGTAAGTGCAGGCAAAGTTGTTGTGGCTTTTTGTTTTTGTTTTTTTAAGAAACTCCTCTCTCTTCAGTGTTTAGGATAACAAATGGTTGTATTAATTTCTTTTTTTTTTAAACAGAACTACTTTCAAAAATATATTTGTAAGTAAAGGTGACCGTTGAAAAAATAAAATTCAAAAAATTTAAATTACTTGTTAAATAGTTAACTTTAACCTTGAAAGACCCCAGTGGTCTTAAACACTGTCAACTTAAAAATATATTGCAAAATAGCTAAATTTCCTTATGTTGCTGATAAATACATTTATTAAAATTTTAAAAATACAATTTCATTATTCTTACATGCTTCCTTTTTGCATTTTTTCAAGTTAGGCACTGAAAAATCTATTCACTCCATTTATTTATTTATTTTTAAATTGCCAATTTCACATTTGGACTGTAATGTTTGGGAGTGTAAACCCTGCAGAAAAATATTTAAGTCAACTCTTCCACACATATTAAATCATGGAAACATTTCTCATAGGGTTTGAAAAAACCTGTTTTCACAAAATCTAAATATGGGGCCATGTTTGAAGCATTCCTGACTAAAAGATATTGGGCTCCACTCTATACCCATTGAAATCAATATTTAAATTTCCATTTACTTCAGGAATGCATGGATTAAACTGGGACACCTTCAAATATCTTTGTCGTGAAAAGAGTAACTGTTTAATAATATACATGGTAAACAAATTTAGAAGAAGAACTGAACAAATCATATCCAACCTGCCTGCCAGGGGAATCTTGAAAGTAAACTAATTACTCTAATATGAGTTGGGCTGAAATATTAAGATTATTCCACCCCACCCAAAACAAAACTGCGTGACTCTAAGACCAACAAATGATCCTGACCTGTGTTATGTCTTATGCAAAAGGTTGAACCTCCACCAGCATGCTCCACTCTTTTATAGTAGCAAAGGCTCCACGCAGCCTTAAAGGGGAATACCATTTATGGAGTAGTCAGGGTCATCACGCAGCACCCAGGTGCTCCTGGGAAGCCTCCCTTCCATATACTACAAGGCCAAATTAAAATCAGGGCAATTCAATTAGGAGGTCACATTCATTACTACTGAGCTGTAGTTGGCTTTCGAGTATTCCAGAGAAACTGCCTCAGCTTATTGAACTCCCCGCCAGGTGGCAAACCCCTTGATGCGGTCAGCGCGCCGGGGACGAGCTCCGCGCTAGGCTGCACCCCCCACCCGCCCCTTATCCCGCGAAGCCTTGGCGGGGACGTCTGCCTCCTCACACGCTGTGACAAATGGTGCATTGCACCTGTTCGCGCAGCAAGCAGCCCCCGAGCGCCTTTCCCCTGCCTCTTGCTCCTTCAACTCAACACGCTACCAAGGCGTCGGGGGGTGGAGGGGAGGTGCCCTGATGGCCTCGAGTACAAACAAGGGGCGTTTCTAAGCCCTGCCTTAGGTAGCGGTGCCCCAAGGAGAGCAGTCTCCCCCGGTTACCTGGTGCCCGACTCCGGGGCGCAGCAACCCTCACGCTGTTGCTTCCCCAGAGGAAGACGCAGCAAGGACGCTACCAGGAGAAACTTCCAACCCCTTTAGCCCAGGCGGCGGGAGCTTCCCCCCGGCACCTGCTCCCGGTGCCCGGCCGCGGAAACTAAGTGCGGGGAGTCCAGCGGGAGGCTCGCGCTGCTCTCCCCCCGGGGGATTGCAGGGCAGTTAGTTACTTTTATCTCCCGCGCTGCAGGCTGGGGTGGGGGAGGGAAGCACCAGCCCCCCCGCGCTTCCCGCTCCCATCCCTCGTTAGGCGGCATCTCTCGGTCTCCCCACGCGCCTCCTCGTTCCTCCCCCCGCCCCAATCTCAGCGCGCCCCTGCCGAGCGGCTTTGCCCGGGGTGGGGAACTTTGCAGGGGAGGCGGCGGCGGGTCTCCAGCCGGGAGGTTTTGCGGCACTGCAGCAGCGGGAGCAGCTGCGGCAGCGAAGCCGGGGAGCTCCCTCCCTGCTCTCCCCGCGCCAGGCCGGAGGGGTCTCTCTCCATTGTGTGAGGCAGCGGCGCGCACTGCGGACCCAAGCGAGTCACTCGGCGCAGCCGCTTCCGCCTCCTAAGAGAGGGGGACGCTTTTGCCCCAGCAGCAGCCCAGAGCCTTTCATCAATAATTCAGACGCCGCCAGGCTCCCCTCCTCGCAATATGCTTCCAGCCCAGCTGAACGCGACCGAGCGTTTTACTCCCAGCCAACACAGGGGGAATGGGGAAGGTGGGGGGAGTAGGGAGATTCTCTCCATTCATACCCCCTGGGGGTGCAAAGGGTTAAACTATTTTCCTCTTGCCCAAAGTTGCCGGCTGCCCCAGGCTTGCAAGGGAGAAGGGGGGCAGAGTTTATAACCACAGACGAGACATCCAAAAAGAGGAAGAAATTAATTAGTGGGAACCCACTAAATACATGGTCTTGCTCACGTAGACACACACAGCAAACTGTCCGGAATAGGGAAAGTGCACAGAAAATCCCCCGAATGCTGCTCAAAGTTGAAGTGCTCTATTGTGGGAGTGCCAGCCTGCCTTTGCTAATCCCGTGTGTTTACTCGGCTCGCCTATAGACCATTAAATAGGCGCAGAGCGCTGCAAAGTTACCCCGCCAAACGCAGAGAGCCTGGAACTCAAATCAGCAACCAAGGCATCGGCTCCCCGTTCTGCAGCACTAGCGAGATGAAGGCGAAAGGCAACGCTGAAATGCACCGTGAAATCGCTTCAAAAAGATGTTTTAACCCGTGCGCTCACGCTCAGACACACCAAGGGATGAAGAATACACAGCTTTAAAACTTCTTTGTTAATATTAATTTTAAAAAAACATTGACAATAACGCAGAATCCCATCCCACAGAAACCTGGCAACTTTAGAGACAATAAACAAATCTACTATACCTGCAAAGAAACTTGCTCATTGTACTAATTCTGCATTTTGCATTAGGGTTACCCTCTTTGATCATTCCCCATTTCTTTTAGAAACTGCTGATTTCTTTTAAATCTATTCCTGAATGCAGCATAACTACAAAACAATTGCATCCCTCTTCAACTTCTAGATGGGTCTTTAATATTATCTGCTGCTTTGTTATTTGGGGGACTTACCCAGTGAGATAAGATTTTCAGAAAACTAGCAGTTCCATGATTCAGTCCTTGCAACTTTCCTTGCATAGAGAGACCTTTTTTTTTTTTTTTTTTTTTTTTTAGTTTAAGAAGACAAGCGGCTCAAGAGACTTTTAGATATAAAGGAGGATGAAACCGGATTTCTTCCCAATATCAGGACCCTGGAAAATCAAATCCTTCTTCAGAAGAGTATTCTTTCAGACCCGTTATCTGTATTACTATTAATGCGTAGAGCAGAAGGCATTGCATACAAATAGACCCTAGTATGAGCTTCTATTGGTGGCTGTGGAAGGCCCCTGGGTCCTACTGCTCTGTCTCTGAGAAACTACAAAGCAGCAACATGCAAGCAGCTTTGGAGAAGGGATGATTTGAAGGGGAATGGGAAGGGGGAGGAAGAGGAGGCTGGGGAGCCTTGTTTAATTGATTCATTACCTCTGGTATTGTAATACGCGTTGCAATGGTTAACCAAAAAAAAGCCACATTAAATGGATGTCATGCAATCTCCCCTTTCATATCTGTTTTTTCAATGACACTGTTCAGGATGGGTATGGAAAATCTGCTGGATTTCAAAGGAAAATGTGCAGAGAAGTATTCATACAAGTAGGCTTTATGTTGGAAAATCTTTCGCTTCCCTGTCTTCTAGATGAGTATCCATCATTCATATGTTCGCTAATATCTAAAATTATTTACTAGAATTAATCAATTATGTGTTGAATTCCACTTACTCATGCCCTCCTCTTCCCATGCTTTTTAAAGGCACACCTGTTTCCCTGTGCAAGAAGGAAAAAAAAAACATTTTATACAAAGGAAAATAACTTAATTTAACTTTGAAAGTGCTAATTAAGAATAATTTTAGTATATATAAAGAATATCATTAAGAAATAATTTTAAATTGCTCTTATTTTATAAGGCAAATACATTGCTGATTCATTTTTCATTGAGTATGCATTATTTCTCTCATTTGATCGAATAAATGAACACACTGAAGTAATATATCCTAGCTGAAAATCAAACCCATCAACACATCTAAATAGAACTTACTGTATTTGATCTGTAAAAGATAAAATGAGTTTAAGTATTAATAAAATAGCAGCATAGGCCAACATAATCCAAAAATGAAAGCATCATTTTAACAGTTAAAGATTTGAATGTTGTCCTGATAAATTAAACATTTGTCATTAATTACTCTGCTATCTTCCCAACAGCTTCAGAACAGATTGGCATATTAGTCATGCAAATTACAAATTAAGAAGATTTAAAAATGTGTGTGTATATGATGAACAGCTTTTTTCAACAATGTATGTTTCCATCTTTAAAGAAAAAGTTCTCGAAAAAAAGTTTTTTTAATAAAGGGATGCTTTCTTTAAGATTAAAAGAAACCTTGCTAATTAATGTCTTAATGGACTGTATTTAAGGGCCTAAATACTTTGTAAATTATTCCTTGGCCCACCATTGCACAAGAGATGGAACTCTCTGGCCAAGAGTATACTCTTCACAAGGTCTTATTTAGGATACTTATTGATATGACAAAGCGTGCAACAACAATATGTTCCTTGTACTTCAGTTGTGAACAATCATTGTAAATGTGAGCTTAATTACAAATTATGTCTTCAGTTTACAATTGAATGCTGCTGGAAAGTGATGCATAGAATAAGGTCAACAGCAATCAGCCCTAATTTCAACAGATGTGGTAAACAAAACAAATGAAAACAAAGCAAAGGAAAATACTGAGAAACTGATCTTTATTCAGCTTGAACTTTCAGCATCAACAGTATCTCAAAGACAGTATTTGAATTATTTTTGGAATCTAATTTGGAAATGGAGGATCAGTACTTTTTGCATCAATAATCCTTGACAACAGAAGTGTTACTTCAAAGTCAGGTCTCATTGTCTAATTTCAAACCTAATTTACAGCTTGCATCTTTGTTGGAACCACAATTTAACTGTTTATACTCTAAGTTGTGTGTTGGTGAATTTATTTATTTATTTATTTATTTTTAATGCTCAATATGCAAATATAACACAGCTTGCTTTATTTTATCTCTAGTTACTGATTAACAGTGAAATAAGTTAATGCAGTCCTCATCATAGTATGTATAGGTATTGCACCCGTTGTGGTAGTATTTTCATTGTCACTGTAGGTCTCTCAGTTCTAACAGTGCATCTAATAAAATACAGTTAGTTATGTGCAGTGTCAAAACTATTTTTTTAATCCTTCTCTAATTAAGTTTTCTTTATAGCAACACACATTTAATGCCATCCAAAAGACTTACCTTACTGATGCATTATTCTATTGGGGGCAGCAAGTCATATACTCTGTTATATACCATAGCCATTAGAAAGCAGTCTATGGAGAAGAAATAAAAATATGTCTGTTTCTAATTTAGACTGAATCAATTATTTTTTAACAACACTGTACACAAGTGGTTATTATGGGCAAATTCTGCCCACACTTACATGCAGCCATACTGAAACAATAGAGTTGCACAAGAAGGCAGAAATTTAGTAGTCTGGGTACTATTCTGTTCTCATTATCCACAAGTGTAACTCCTATAACTTCTGTGAAGATGCTACTGAAGATACTCCTATCAGTTTAAGCAAGAGCAGAATCCGGCTTATTATATTTAACACAACAATGAATTTTTTGTATAAATCTATATTATCTGTGGATTTAACAAAAATAGTAGAATCTATATGTGCAAATTCAGCATGGTGTAGTTAACAATAATTAGGAATTTCTGTGTAAAGGCAAGAAATTGTCATTCCCATTTTAGATTCTATAAGAATTAACTAATTATATCTCTGAGAGTTTAACAGATACATTGGGTCGATGGTTAACCATCTGAGCTAATACTATTACTCTATAATGAAACAAAACAAACAAGAGTAATCACAAATAATCACAATCACTCTATTACCACAGTTAAAATGCCATTGCTTGATCAATTATCACACTATGGATAATTCCTTGATGCAGGCAGAACGAATGAATAAATTATTAAATAAAAGTGAAGAATTAAACTAACAAAACACCCCAAGTATAATAATGACTCCATGTGTGTGTGTTTATATATCTGTCTATCTATCTATATAGCTCTCTATCTTTATATACACACATATATATGCATGTGCAATATATACAATAAATGAAGTACGTAATGTATGTTTTTCCATTTACCTATGTTAAACCCAACAAGAAAAATAGTATAAATGATATATCATCGTGATAGTTCTCATTGTTCAGAGCTGAAACACATCTTACCAAATGCCTAAGACAATAGTTTCATGTTTTCTAGATGGGTAAGAATCTCCATGTTTCATTATTTTTACTCGTAGAAATTATCTTTGAATTTTTCATCTTGGAGTAGTTTTCAAGGTCAGTATGTTATGACAGATGCCTATTTCCATCTTGTCCTTGGAACATGATGACAACTCCCGGCGACATATAACATCTGTGGAAGTTGTAAAGCCAACTATGACCGCCATCTATCAGCATTTCATTTTTTCTGTCTTGTAATCAGTAAAGCATGCAATTCTAGTTAGCTAGGTAAACAGTTACATACAAATTTGTGTGACATGAAATATAGTCAGTAGTGGACTAATGTAGTGCTCTCCTAATATATGTACACCTTGTAAGCACCTGATTCACAGATGGGAGAATGTTTCCTGTTTACTTTATTGGGCATAGGTCAGACACTGAATATGATGTGTGTGGAAATGTCCAAAGTGTCAACTTTTATGCATGATTCAAATGAAAATTTTATTTTCAAAGAAGAATATTTTATGAGGCAGTATTTTAATAATTAGTGTGATTACATATTATCAGCAAATTATGTTAAGTACAGTGTTTATGTAAGTTATATTGTTTACCAATAACATGGGTGAACAAAGATTCAATATAATAAAGATTAATATTGAGAACCTGGGAAGAGATGGGCTGATCTCAGGTGATCTTCTTTGGGATTTTGCTGATTTAAAGTGCAAGTGAAAGAAAAATGAAGACTGAGACGCTAGACCAAATGATGACTATAGTGATGCTGAAGGCAGAAGTGCATACTTTTTTTGTTTGTTTGGTTGGTTGGTTGGTTATTAGAGCATTGGAATGCTTTCCCTGATGAGTGGAAACTTCATGGATCTGACAGTGTTAACTCCGTACTTCACTTATGCACATGCATAACTGGAAATAAATTTACTTGACTGGTACCACTCGTGAGGTGATGAGTTATACCTGAACTAGAGCCTGATTAAGCCACATGTGGTTATAAATCATTCCTTTGCTATGCTCCAGCCAATCCACAAGCCAGGTACTACTCTGATGACTTTCAGGGCAGGCATATAAACCTCACAGGAGTTCAGTCTGCCCAGAATCATTTCATGCTTTGGAACTCTTCCCGGCCTGATAATGGGGACCAAATCCAAAGGCCTTAATCTGTTCCAGCCTTGTTCCCAGCTCAGCTCTCAGCCCTTCACTTGCTCTTCTGAACCCACTGCTGGGTCAGGAGTTCCCTCTAATTTCTGACAGGCCATGTCACAACAGATTACTTCTGTGCAAATTTTTAACAGGCGGTGTGCGCAAAAAAATTCTTCTGTGCAAATTTTTGAGCTTCTGTGCAAATTTTTGTGTGCGTAGTGTTTTGCCATGTGCACAGAATTTAGGATTTGTGTGTGTGCGCGCACACACACAGCTTTGAGGGAACAGTTCTCCTGACTCTGGTTTCAAACTCTGGCTGCAGTTCCTGGCCTGGCTTTTATCTCACTCACCACTATACCTGACCCTCCATGTTTCAGTTTCGGACAGTACTGTCATAACCATATAGCTAAGGGTAGCCTAGAATTCCTCCTGACCTGTAAGGGGTTAAGAGCTCAAATAACCTGCCTGGCACCTGACCAAAAGAACCAATGGGGACAAAAGATACTTTCAAATCTGGTGGGGGTGGGAAAGGCTTTGTTTGTGGTCTTTGTTTGTGTGTTCTCTGGGACAGCAGAGAAGCATCAAGTCAGAAAACTCCTTATCCTATAAACCATCCTAAAGTGAGTCTCAATATTGCAAAACCAGTAAGTAAATAAGGCAAGGCGTGTTAGATTAACTTTTGTTTCAACTTGTGACTTTTCCCTTTGCTAAAGGAAGGTTTATCCCTGTTTTTTTTCCTTGTACCTTTGAAACTAAAGCTAGAGGGGGTTCCTTTGTGTTTCTGCATCTTTTGTTACTCTGTAAAGTTATATTCCATCCTGATTTTATAGAGGTGAGTCTTGTACCTTTCCTTTAAATAAAATTCCTCTTTTAAGACCCTGATTGGTTTTTCATTGTTCTAAGGATCCAGGGGTTTGGGTCTGTGTTCACTTGTGCCAATTGGTGAGGATATTATTCTCAAGCCTTCCCAGGAAGGGGGTGTAGGGCTTGGGGGGATATTTTAGGGGAATAGGAACTCCAAGTGGTCCTTCCCCTCATTCTTTGTCTAAATCACTTGGTGTTGGCAGCGTACCATCCAAGGAAAAAAGAATTTGTGCTTGGGGAAGCTTTTAACCTAAGCTGGTAGAAATAAGCTCGGGAGCTTTCATGCAGGTCCCCACATCTGTACTCTAGAGCAGCCATTCTCAACGGGGGCCATATGCCCCCAAGGGGGCCCTGGCACATTTGAAGGGGTCACAGACTGAAAACTGTGAGAAGGGGAGCCCCAAGGGTTTATGGGGGCCCTGGTAACTGAACCGATGAAATGCCCAAGCAGCAACCTTAATTGGAGTCAATAATTCCCCTCCTCCCTGAAACCTGAGAAGAGCTCCTAAGGGGGCTGTGGCCAAAAAACGGTTGAGAATGGCTGCTCTAGAGTTCAGAGTGGGGAGGGAACCCTGACAAGTACTCACACATTCAAATTTATGCGTATGCTTTGCTGAATTGTGGCCTGCCTTTTCTCCTAATTCTTCTATGAGAAAAATGGGATTTGTTCACCTGCAACAAAGTGATACAAAAAGTTCGGCCCATAAACGCCACAGAATCCTGGGGATCCATCACAGGCAAATTCTACTAATGATGGTTTGACAGAAACTGCAAAGGAAAAGAAAGGGGAAGAGGGAAAGAAAAATTAAGAAGAAACCCTGAAGGGAAATGGTACAATATAATGCTACATATAGACAAAATCTACAGTTTGACAACACCACATCAAACAGAACCAAGTGCCTTAGAATCATAGGTTACAGAATATATTTGAAAAAATAGAAAACAATTTATGCTCTTACAGTATTCATACACATTTAAGGTAAAATTATTTAACGAGTTTATGCAGCTCCTAAACTGGAAGGACCTGAATAAACCATCTTTGTGGTAGTCAAAATAAGAAGAATGAGAGCAATTAAAAGGTAAGAGCTAATAGAGGCATTCATTCTGCACTGCCTTGTGTAATCATATATGCTAATGCAAAGTGGAAGTAATACAGTACCCATCTGATTTACCAGCACCATCTATTGGTATGAATGATTTCAGAATACAGTACCATGGTGATGTAGTCTTTCACTACGTTTATCCAATGTCTAGATGAGAGCATTAGGAGTAGAGCAAGTCTAAAGTCAGAAAAAAAATATTGTTTGGGAACAAAAAAAAAAATAATAGGTATTTTGAAATTTCCTGTGGAAGAGACATTTTGAAAAAAAAAAATTCAGAATAATTTAAACACTTTGTTTAGAGAAATGCAAAATTAAATTTCACCTAGGAGATAAAACTTGGAGCTTCCAGCTCAGCCATAGCTCCCAGATCTTCCAGGCTCCCTGATCGCTGGCAAAGAGCCTAGAAGCCCTGAGAACCCTAACTAAAGCGGAGGCTCTGAAGGTTTCAGTGCTGGTGGGCACCTATCTCCTTGGCAGAAAGCCTGGAACCTCACAGCCCCCAGGGTGTCCACGCTTCTAGCACTGTGGCGAGGAACCTGGAAGTCCTGGGTTCCCTGACCCCAGAATAATCAGTATGATGGTATGACCAGCAGTATGGCCCTGAAAGCCCTGGCTTCCAACTCCATGGCAATCTGACAGGTGGGCTGCCAAGAAGTATGGTTTCATTCCTATGAAATGTTTCCATTTCAACAAATTGGCAGATTCCAATGAAATTCAGAAATTGTCTGACCAGCTTTAAAAAGTAAAGTGACAGAGGAGCTATGAGATGAAGTATATTGATAACACCCAGCTTTCTCACTTAATCTCAGCTGGTCCAGAGAATACAGTCCAATGAATTCCCCAGTGTCTGGGTGCAACTGGGGTATAGATGAGAGAGAGTTGGCTGAGTTGCCTGTGATGACTGAAATAATAGCAGTAGGTTGGGGGGAGCAGTCAGAGAAGTTATATCAGCTCTCTGCCTGAAGGCGTACGACTGACATTTGTGACAGTCCACAATTTAGGGGGGGAACTGTGCATACCCCTAGCTGCTTTTGGATGATCAAATAGCAGAGATAATGAAGACTGCTTTTTCTATCTGCATCTGCTTAGGAGGCTGCAGATTTTCCTTTCAGATGTGGAACTTGTCACTGTGATTCCTGCCTTTGACACCTCTGTACTGGGCTTGTGCCCTGTGCAAGGATATTTTGTGTCCTAGAAAATCTTGCACTTTCCGCCCCTCCCCCTTCCCCATGGACATCGATTCATTAGGGGCAAATCACAATGAACCTTTATAGAGCCCAGGGACCAGCTGAGCTCCCCTGGAGGTTGCACAGCCTCCCCCTCCCCGTGTGCCCTCCCCACTCCGGCTGCAGCAGAGCAGCGACTCACCCTTGTGGCGCCTCCTGCTGGTCATCCCAGGAATTAGTTCTTTTCAGCACCCGGAGAGCCCTCTGCAGGCCGTAGTCCCGCTTGCACTGGCCCTGTGTCCCTCCCTGGACCCCGGTGCTCTCTTCACTAGGGTGCTGCACCTTTGCAGTACCCCCACAGTCTCAGGGTTTCCCCTCCCCAGGGGAATCCCACGCCCTATCCCCACCTTGCCTCAGTCTAGGCAACTGCCAGTCACCACTTATCCCCATTCTCTGGGGCAGACTGCAGTATAATTGCCACTCATCACTGGCAAGGAGGGTTTGGCCTGCTGCCTCTGCAGCCATGGGCTGCCCGCTGCAACCCCAGTAACCTTTTTTGGGCCATCTCCTAGGCCCTGCAGCCTGTGGGTTTCCAGGCTGGAGCTCCCCCAAGCTCCTCTTGCCTTGCCCCACCCCTGCTTCACTCTAGTTACCTCATCAAGCTCCCCTGCAGCCAGGCTGTGATTTCTGCATGGTGGAAACATGTGAGTTTGTGAGAGTTTTAAGTTCCTGTGATCTGCTGACTTGTGACTGAGATGAAGTAGAGTAGATTGAGATGGAGAAGGAGAAATGGTGCCACTTTTTGGATTATTCATATCATAAATCCTCTGGTATGGTGTTTTTATATGTATGTCAGGGAAATGTTGAGCTTCGATTGTGTACTCTATGCTGTAGATATTTTTTTAAAATAAAAATAAATAAACACATACACAGAATAAGAACAGTACAATGTGTTGCAACAAGATATGTTCAAAGATCACAGGTAAAAATGGCCATGGATACAAGGTGGAGAAGTGGGAAAGAATCAACTATCTGGTTAGTTAAGGTTTGTGAGGAGAAAGATAATGGAAGGCAAAAGCAAAATGAATTAGTGCTAACCAAAGAGGTAATGAAGGAATAAGGGGTTTTAAAAATATGTAGGAGGGGGAAATGAAACACTAGAGAGAAAAGTGTCCCACTGGTAAATGAAGAGGACCATGACGATTCTAAACTGGCTGAACTACTAAGTTCCTTTTTAAGTTGTTCTTAAGATAAAATGGTAAGAAAAGGGATACAGACAATCCGGGCCAATGCAAGGATATTTCGCACCCTAGGTGAAACGTCCACCTTCGGCCCCACCCTGGGGAGCCCTACAGGCAGCAGCTCCCCCCCCTTGCCTGAGGAGCCCCGCGGCAGCTCCCTGCCTCAACTCCCCTTCCCTGCGCACCCCTCCCCCCGTTACTTGCTGCGGGTGGTCCTCCCCATGCTCCCCTTCCCCAGCTCACTTCCACTCCACCGCCTCCCCTAAGCACACTTTTTGGTGCCCCCAACCACTTGCCACCCTAGGCGGCCACCTAGTTCGCCTAGTGGTTGAACTGGCCCTGCAGACAATCAATAGACGGTAGTAACTTGTCAATAGAGAGGCTTTTGAAAAGCTGACATGAAATGCACAGGAAACTTGAATCTATATTAGTCATAAATTCTAGATCATATTCATCTTGGAGTCTTCAGGGAATTAGTTAATGAACTTAACTTTAACAACTGACAATTATTTCTGAAAAGTCATGAAGCATTCTGGCAATACCATATGAAAATGAAATTTGATATCTGTATTTATGGAGTAATACTGGCAATTATCCAGCGATAAACATAATTTAAATCTATACTTAGTGATTATTAATAGAATGCATATTAAAAGACTTCAGAGTAGTAGCCATGTTCGTCTGTATCCGCAAAAAAAATGAGGAGTGCTTGTGGCACCTTAGAGACTAACAAATTTATTTGGGCATAAGTTTTTGTGAGCTAGGACCCACTTCATCAGATGCATAGAGTGGAACATTTTATGTTCTCTATCTATCTATCTATCTATCTATCTATCTATCTATCTATCTATCTATCTATCTATCTATCTATCTATCTTCTTACTGTATGTTCTACTCTATGCATCTGATGAAGTGGGTTCTAGCCCATGAAAGCTTAAGGTGCCACGATTACGCCTTGGTTTTTTTATATATTAAAAGGAAAATCTATCTGTATTATGGTGACATAGTAACACCACAATATTTGAGGTTGCACCTAGATTTTTATTTTAAGAAGGCTAAAACATTTTGAATCTCTTGGTTTTGAACTGGAAGATCAGTTTGAAATATATATTGTACTTTATGAACAATTTGAAGGAGAAACAAGCCAGTATGAGGTTAGAACTAACTATTTCAAAAAGCATGTGATCAAAAATTTTGTAGCAGACACTGTTTTCTTCAGACCACTTTTTAAAACGTGCGTGAGCAGTTTCAGATGAAATTGATGTGTGTGATGCTTTCCTATCACCAATTGGGATGAATATTTATTAAAAGTTGCAACATGCTTTCTATACATAGTTATAAAGGTTTAAAAAGTTAATATTTTGAGTGTTGATTAATGGATACATTAACATAATGATACTGATGGCAAAAGTTATGGTGACAGCATAAGAGTTTAGTAACAGAACTAATCTGGGACCAAAATGTAGTAACATTTCATTCTGTGGGCAAGTCAGCTATAGAAAAATGATGAAGATGTAATTTGATTCATAAATGTCTAATCACCATTGTGGCATGACAGGGGGATTTGCTGTCCCCCGACCTAGCTCCTAGTCCCCCGGTTGGTAATTGTGATAAGACAATGTCATTGGAAATGGGTTAAGTTGGGCATGAGTTGAAAGCTTTTTCTCCCATGAACACAATGCTATGCTCTGTCACCTTTTGGAATCATAGACTGTAACTCCTTTGGGTATACAGGCAAGTCTTACCTTATGCGGGGGAGGGGGAGTCCATTCCGTGGTTAGCACGTAAAGCAAAAACCACGTATAGTGAAACTCCCATTGCGTTGAATGGCGGGCGGAATCGCCCGCACTACCGATGGAGTTTTAAAATGGTTGTTTTTCTTTTTTTTTCTGTTTTTGCCAACTGCACGAAGCTGAATTCACACATGTTAAATGCACCTAAGATGCGACTCACCTGTATATGATGACTGCTTTAACATGCAAATAACTCTCTAATTTCTTTTTCATAGTTAATAAATCCTTGGTTAGTTTACTATAGTATTGGCTTCATGTGTCTTTGGTGTGAGATCTGAATACAAATTGACCTGGGATAAGTGGGACTAGAAGCAACCTGAGTCTTTTCTGATCTTTGGTGTATGCCAGCCATCTATCACTGAGTCCAGCTTGCCTGAAGGGCAAGATAGATTGAAGTGCCAAAGGAGATTGTGACTCCATGGTAAGACTGTTACAGTGCATCAGGAGTTCACATTTGTACTGGGTTGGTGAAATCTAATTATAGAACATGCAACCAGTGGGGTATTTGCCCTGCTTTTTGCCAGTTTGCTCTGAGTTTGGCACTCACTGTTGTGAACCTCTCCAGGTAGCATGACAACAGGCTGGAATTAAACAGAGGTTTGTGAATCTCAGAAAACTGGATGTAGTGGTCTTCCAGAACTGAATGAAGTGTTCTGGATAAGACACATGGAAAGGTGTATTCAACCACCATCCTTTTAAGTTGGTAGAATTCTTACCATTAACAGATGTAGGTACTGAAGAACATTTGCTTCAGCTCTCAAACCTCAGCTGTGAATGTAGCATAAAACATATTTAATCAAAAATACTGCATAGTTGGCCAATGTTTTTTTTTTTTTTTTGTATAAGGAAATTCTTTTCTATTGTGTTCTCTTCAAAATGTGTTCCCATATGGAGCTGACTGGGTTTTTTTTCCACTTGAAATTTCTTTTTAATGTGAAAAGGTCTTTTATTCCAAACTGAATTTTCTATTAACCTTTTCATTTTTGGAAAGATTCTGATTTTTATATTAAAAAAGCAAAACAAAACAATGAAATTTTTGAAGTGTTTTCCCATTTTCCTCTCCTTTTCTCCCTTTTTTCCTTCCCCATTTTTATTCTCTCTCCTTTTTTTCCATTTTGCTACTGAAAAAGGGGGGAAATAAAAAAAGAGAAAGGGAAAAGAAATGTTTTCTTTTTTATTTGTTGAAAATTTGGACAATTTCAAAACACTGATTTTTTTTAAATTGAGCCTTTTGACCAGCTCTACCCCTTCATGCTTTAACTCCTGCCTACTCCTGCAACTAAAATACTTTAAAGCAAATATGTCAAAAAGACAATAAAATAATAAATAAAATAATTTCCCCCAAAGAGTGTACCTAGACCTGAAACAAAAAAATCACCTCAAAGCTGCAGCTGCCATAGAATACAAACACAGAAACATCATATCAGGAATATCCTTCAAAAAAATCTCTCCAGGCTTAAAACAAAATAAATTCTTTCCCAGCACCCAACCCAGAATAACACCAATAAAACACCATCTTCCAGGAAAGCCTAGGAGAAGAGGGCACATTTGCAATATGCAGCCAAACTGGTCTCTGGATATCCCATGTGGGAACTTCTGAGCCACGGACTCCTTACCAATTATACCCTGGTAGCAGTACTCTCCATTTAAAACCAAGGGAGTGATCATAGTTGCGGTGGTAACACCCAGGATATTCTCAAAGATTCTCATCCAGAGGCCACTGAAGCCAATAGGAGTCTTTCTATTGACTTCAATCAGGCCCATAGGCAGAAACCAAACCATTCAGGGTTTCATGGGTTAAAACTAACACTTAAAAATTCATCCAGAAATGAACTGGGGAACCACTGAAAATACTCCATTTATGCATCACTGTAATCTAATCATTGTTTTATAGATCCAAAGTCCTTAAGGGAGTATCACAAGTCCACATATGTCCCTCAAAGCTCAATTTAATATTTTGATCTCTATGTTAGATGTCTGCAATTTCATGTGGCCATATAACTCCCTCTTGGTTATGCATTTGAGGAGGCTCAGGAGCATAAATTATTCCAGGTAAGGTCAGCAGGATTTACATTCATAAATAGGTTCAGCATCTACCTATTCCAAACAGTGAAATAAATAAATTAAATAAATAGAAATATTCAAATCTATTTCTCTCCCTTTTTGAGATCTATTGTTACAAATATGAAAAACTTTAATGTTTGAACAGTGGTTTGAACATGTACATTACTGCTTAAGTGTTAAATATTGAACATGTAAAGTACTGCGTAAGTGTTAAATATTATTATTTCTTGGAGAGCCACAATTATGTAAGACAGTTCAGACTTCATTGAGATTACTTGGGGAAGTAAAGTGCATGCTTTTTTTGCATTAGAATTGCAGAATTGTATTATCACTGAGTACCTTCCTGGGGGTCACATGCACCTACCTAATTCTTTTGGATTGCCAGCTACAAGAATCAATGCAATTTTAAATAGCTTACATTGCATGCAGTTGATATTACTCTTACTGCCTTTTGAAAGTACATTATCCAATAGTTCAGTGTCTAAAAACTTGCCATTTACACAGATGGATAGGACAAGACATTGGGAGGAATATTTGTTTGATATAAGACAAAGATATTGGTTTAGAGCTGCATAAGAGTCAGGTGAAAATAGAACAAACACCTTCATTAAAAAAAAAAACAACAGGGAGAATTTCGGGTGGCAGAATCTCATCACCTGGATCTGAAGTAACTAATAAACTTGATTTAATACGCTAGTGTTGTGAAATGCTTATATAACTCTAATGCCCACATTGGTCAGGACTTTAATTGTATGTTTCATCCTACAGTTGCCATCTCAAAAAGCAGAGTGCCCCTCTAACAGCATGCTGGGGCATTGGCTCAGTATTGATTCAGGTCAAATTGACTTCTCACTTATTAAAGCTGAGCACCCGCTTAAGTTCCTTACTCTATCATGGCCACATTCCACCCTCAATCATTGTGCACTCCTGTCTTTGACCTCTGTGGCCCATGCTTTTCTCTGGGATGAGAGGACTAATTTTATACCCTGGTGCTTGGACCATAATTAAAAATTGAACTTGATCCTTTCCACAGAGTAAGTTTGATGTCCCTGCCTTGATGGTTGCAGACTATTCATGAATTATAGATGAGAGGTGTTTGTAAGCTCTAAAAACCAATATGGAGGGAAAATTGAGGCTATGGCACTGACTCCTCCCTGCCCTTTTATACCAGATTTGGGGCACACACAAGAGCAGTTTATTCACTCCCTAAAACTCAGTACTGCAGTTATTACAGACCTTTGTGCAGAGCATCATAGTGAATTCTCCTTGTGTGCTTGTTCCTCCCACCCATTCATCCTGGAAAGACCTGTCCTGAAATAATTGATACTTAATAACCCGGTAATAGTGGGAGATATTATTGTTCCCATTTTACAGAAGAGAACACTCAGACACAAGTGAAGGCTTACCTTTTCAAAAATGTCCACAAATTTTGGGGGCCTCCTTTTCTAAGTGACCAGCTTAAGACACTTATGACTTAATTTTAAAAAAAGTTGTGCGGGAAATGTGGGTTCTCAGTGTCTCTGAAAGTCAGGCCTATCAGTGTCTGAAGTTGGACATTTTGATAAATGTCTCCTAAATAGTCCACAGTCACACAGTGACTCATAGACAAAAATGTACGATACCAGGACTTGAGCATCTGTGGTCAATTCAAAGGAAACTGTCAACTTGCAAATCAAATTTCTTGCAAAAACAAATTAAAACAAATAAAATTTTTAAAGAAAAGTGTTCACTGGTAATTCATTGTCAGAGTTCCCCCTCCACCATCCTGTGGCAGATTCCAGACAATAAGCATAATGGCACCATGTATGAGGGGGAAAACAGGAGAGAAAAAAAGACAGAGGATAAATAATTGCAGACTTTCTTCCCACCCCCACCCCTTTACTTAAATTTAAATCTGAAAATTCCCCTCATACATAGACTCCCTAGTTTCATAAGGGGAGAAAGGATAAGTCAAATTGAATTACCTTTCATTTAATCACCTCTTTTCTTCTCAACTCAATCAAGCAGACCCATAAGAAGAGGGGAGCTTAATCAAAAGGTTCCTCAAAAGCTTTATGAGCTAAGCTTGCCTCTGGCATCTAAGTTATGTGATGAATATGTGAGCCAAGGGTAACACAGATTTCCTGTGTGGTCATTTCAACCTCTTGCCCAGGAGGTGGAAATGCCCCCAAGAGAGTCTCCTTTCACAAGCATAGATGGTCTCATCTTTTCACAAGTCAGGATGATTCACAAAACTTGTCATCATCAACAGATGCAAGGAAATGTTTCATGAATGTCTTCAGACTGTAGAGAACAGAAGGCACATTGAAGGATAATATCTGTGATAACTGGTCTCTGTAAAGAGGGCTTTGAAAAACTTGGGCTGTGAGGATGAAAAGTAAAGCCCATTGGCCTCTGGGAGGCCAAAATAGCTGAAAATCCAAATTCAGAGATGGGAGAGTTTCAAACCCTTCTTGAACTTAACTAAAAAACCCTCAAAGGCATGTTGTAGGACACAAATTGATGGGGTTTAAAACAGAGAACACTCATAATGTCTCCATGGGGCAGTAGGAAGGACCTGAAAGCAAACAAGGGAGAATTTTGGCAGGCAAGCTATTGACCTGCCTGCTTTGAGAGAAGTACATCAGAGAAAGGCTCAAAGAAAACTGGAAGGAAACCTGAGACTGATAAGCCAAGAGGAGAGAGATGGAGAATATTTGGTAACTGAGAGACTTAACGAGTTCATGTCTCGCTAACAGAGCCTGAGCTCCATGGGCTTCAGCAGAAAACTGGAGGGAAAACTAGACCTGAGGAGCAGGGATAGGAGAGGCCGAAGCCCAGGTACTGAGACATACACACATTCCCATTGAAACAGTAGAGGTTCTGAGCTACTAAGCCAGGGCAGAAAAATAGAAGGGAAACCTTACACTGTGGAGTGAGGGAAGGGAAGGGAAGGGAACTACACCTGATGTATGAAATACAAATAAAAATTCCTTCCAAACAAAAGGTCCTGGGATTATGACTTGTGCATTCAGTGTTCGATGGGAGAATTAGGTAGAGTCCTGTGTCCCAAGATGCAGTAGTTGCAGTTTGCTGAGGGAAAGGAGAGCCAGAGTATGAGCACAGCACTTCAGCCGTTGAGAAGTTAGGAACAGACTGCTGAGCTGAATCACACCACAAAGGAGGTGTTAGAACTGGTCAGACAGACCCTCCTTGGAGAAAATTAGCAGGGAAAGCACACATTTGGATCACTTAAAAAAGTTGAAATGCCATTTTTCTTAGTGAGGTTTCTCTTATTTTAAACCCCTAATTGTGGGGACTTATTTATTTATTTATCATTAAACACAGTAGAAAAACAGCTTATACATTTGTCCTTGCCTCTCTTCCTCCTGATTGAACCCCAAATTAAATTTCGGTAGGTCCCCAGTAAGGAGTAAATACATGAAAAAAGTGAGTAACTGTGAGTGCAAATTTTTACAATGAGCACTGCTGCTAAGGGGCTACTCATGTGCTTAAACTTCTGTATAGGCTTCAGTATTTATTGCACTGGGACATGCATTATGTAATACTGTACTCTGAGAAAATAGAAATATTGTATTGAATTTCTGATACTGTTGTATGGTAGTTAAGACTGTATAAACAGAGTGGATTCAGATATCTTTTAATTGTAATAGTTTTCTATGTATATTTTTGTCAATTTCAAATTACAGCAACACTATATACTGAGGTAAATGAATGTTTTCATGGATTGACCTATACCACAAGCTTAAGGTTAATGCAATCTAATCAATCTAAAGCACTGATGTTGATGAAATGACTGATAAATAAAACCGATAAACCCTTGAACAAAATTCTAAACAGCACTGAAGACAAAAATAAAACTTTGCCAGGCTTGAACAATTCTCATTGCACCAAAAATCTCCATTTAAATAAAAAGGTTGCTGTTTAGGGAGAATTGTCATGGAATGTCACCTGTGCTGCGTGAAAGTGCAATTTTTAAAAGAGATGTCCAAATGTAAAATAATTTAAAGCCTAATCCTGATACCATCACAGTCAGTGCTGGACACTTCCATTGCCTTCAGTGGAAATAGGATTGAAACCTGTATGATTATCTTGACACCAGTAATCAAATATTTTTTAAGGAAAATTTTCTAGTACTAAATATAATCTGACAGTTGAATGTATTTCAATGATTCTTTTAAAACTAAACTGTACTTTCATCCTGTGACATAAAAAGAGCTATTAATCTAAGACAGTAAAACATGAAAATAACGTCAGTTTTTATAATAATTTAGGTGAAAGTTAATAGTTAATATTGTTTCTCGATTATATTGGTAGTTACTAACTTAAGAGGAAGGTAGAAGGTTCACATAAAATAGACACTCCAAAACCTGTAGAAATGTAGCCAGGAATGCATAATCCTCTGTATACTCCTCATCCCCTGAGAGCTGTACACATATTTTCACTGGGGATTATAAGTATAATCATTTACACAGTATTGCACAGGCTGGATATGGATAAATATATCTCTTGTACAGATGTGCATTTTCGAAAGCTAGATGTGCAAACAAGGTGCAAAGAAATTGTCAACACAATGGCTTTGGACTGTCTCCCATTTAATTCAGGTTAATATTTGTCATTCAAAAGCCTCAGTGAACAGCAGAAGTAAACTTGCTAAAAATGTCTTCTGACATTTTACTGATATTTCGGAAGCTTTACTACACAATAAACAATAAAGGTAAAGGTCAGAATCATAAATAACAGAACTTTTAGTAGTGATTGTTTTCAACTTTGTGAATCTAAGACAGCTAATTCAGTTCAAATTCAGTTTCAATCAAAACAGTTGGATGGTTTTGTCATTTACTTCAGTTAGGGTTACCAGACAGCAAGTGTGAAAAATCAGGACAGGGGGTGGGGGTAATAGGAGCCAATATAAGAAAAAGACCAAACATCAGGACTGTCCCTATAAAATCAGGACATCTGGTCACCCTAACTTCACCTCAGATCTCTAACAAATACAGACTCATTATGCTAACACAAACTCATATTATTCTGACATTTTCCAATTTGCAGTACTACTAAGGAAAGTTATCTGAGGTGCAACTACTCTAAAGGCTCATAGATGCAAATGCTGAACCTGGTGATGATCCATCAAAGTGTTTAACTATGTGCTTAACTTTAAGCACATTGAATGATCTAATTGAAGTTAATGGGACTAACTACTCACATGCTTTAAGTTAAGTATATATTCAAATGATTTGTTGTACTAGGACAAAAGAGCTTAGTACCTTGCAAGATCTAGCCCTCTATACATTTTTAAAATGTAAAGGGAGACTGAGAAGCAGTGTTGCATATTGAGGTTTTTTTCAATTCATTGATGTGACCAGTACTATATGTTTATTTAGTCTGCATCTTATCACTTTTTTTTCTGTTAAATGGATGTATAATATTCACATAATTCCAAGTTTGTTTGTTTTGTGGGTTTATAATACAATACTATATCAGAATAGCAGAACATAAAGCAAAAGAAATTCTGTAATGGTTATGTTAATCGACTTTTAATGTTGTTTTATTTTCTGGTTATTCACCAGCAGTCTCTAAAGTTTAATAAAGCTCAAAACATTTAATTTTATCGTCTTGAAATATTGATTATCTGTTTAAACCTAGAATGATGTGATCTACTACCTTTGCCACACTAATTGAATGAATTATCTTAAAGAAATAAGAGATGTGCATTAGAAGAGAATCTTAATGCAGTGAAAATATTATTTCATGCATTACTCATAGTTGTTTTACAAAAACATACAAACCTTTAATCTCAGTCTTGTAAAAGAAAGAAATTTTATTGCTTCACAACTGAACTAGATATTCCCTTGGGCATCACACTAGCGTTTACATTTCTACTTCTTGATTTTATTTCCAGCATAAGTTTATTTAAATGAATGAATAACAGACTTTCTATTTAAAAGGAAGAAGAGAAACATTAAGAATAATACTTTTTTAAAATGGATTTATCAGGGGGGCTTATTTCATTTGCTTAAAATAATATTTTATGTAAGGAAAATAAAAAGAACGATAACTATCACAATGAAATAAGAAAAAAAATACAAAGGAAGGTAATTACAAAGCTATATTCATTGTATCCTAGAATAATGTTTAAATGTATTTACTACCTAATGTTAAGAAAACTCAGAAAAAAAGAACAAAAACAAAGGAAAAAGTTAAATGAGCCATTGGAAGGGAGGAAAAAAATGGCAATTAGAAAGCAGTTTGTCAGACCAAAGAAATATAATACAGAAAATTATCAGGGTATAATGCCATGAATCTGAAGTACTATTTCACAAGATCATTTATACAGTTTGAATATACCTCTCTATTCCATAATTATCTGTTAATGAATTGACTCAAGAAATATATGTCAACTCAATGGACTTCTATTCTTCTTTCATAAGTTTCTCTTTCAAAAGACATCATACTACTTAATGCAATGTACTAGTTGTCCATCTTGTGACGTAATTTCCAGTGTTGTAATAGCAGATATTTTGGCACCAGAGAGCTCATAGGAGTTCTTGTGAATCAGTATGTGCAATCTTGGGTTTAGCAAACTGCTGTGGATGGAATAAAAGAGAAGTAAATTAATTCTTACATGTATTACTTTCCAAAGTCTCAAAAATTTTGGACAATTCCATAATTTATGTAGTATGGATTGGGGTATTCCATCTCAGACACATATCTGCATTTTTATACCTATTTTGGATACACGGATCAAGTCCAATGTATGTGTAAAACAGTCTTCTGGTAAACTAGTTGGAAGTGGACACCCATGGAAAGCAGTTTTTGTTCAACTATTTTCAAGGAATTTCCTCCATCCTGGTTCCATTTGCTTTAGAATACCTATGTATGTTCTTTTCCTGGGCTATATTAACTAAACATATAGTGATGCAGCAAGTTTTGCATGTTGCCATATTTTTCTCATACATTTTAACAAGGATCAATAGCGTGTAGGTGTTGCCAAATTGATTTTTTTTTGGTTTGTTATTTATTTATTTAGTGGAGGACATACTTTTGTCACTATTCTTCAAATGTCTTTAACATACCATTGAGGGTTACAAATGATGGGTAATAATCCACTGCTTCAGCATCAGTTTGACTTTGTTTAGTAATACCGAATTACTACCCCAGAGTGCTTAAATCTTCATGTAGCTGTGGATGAATTTTTAGTGGTGCTGTTAAAATTAAAACCAGGATCTTCTCATAGCATTAATAAATGGTGATTTTCCAGTGTGCGTGTAATACCTATGCATGTGAAAGGGGTCACCAGTACAAAAGTTTGATAACCACAGTTTTAGGCTGAGATTCAGGCTTTTGGAGAATTTCTCAGGACTGTCTCCAAATTATCAGCCATTGATGGTGCAGATTCCATGGCACAGCACACTGCTGAGGGTTCAGAAATAAATAAAAATATATGTAAATAAATAAAATAATGGCTGCATTTAAGAGATTAAATGAGGAACAGAGTGTGGATGGGCTGCAAAATTGAAATATTCCATTTATCCAGATTCATTTAAGTTCAAGTATATATTATTTTCCATATAATAATACCTAGCTCTGATGCAGTAATTTTCATCCATAGAACTCAAAACGCTTTAGAAAGGGGGTACCACCATCCCCATTTTACAGATGGGAAAACTGAGTCATGGAGTGGTAATGTGACTTGTCCAAAGTCACTGGACAGGTCAGTGGTGGAGCCAGGAATAGAAGCCAACTCTCCTGAGCCCTAGATCTGTGCTGTATCACCAAGCAACACTGTCTTACTATATACCATGTGTACATAAACAGGAAAACATATCCTTGGTCTTAAATGAAGATGAGGAACATTTTAAAGCAAAATTCAAAAGAGGTTTCTGACTCTTTAACTACATACTATTTCAATGTTAAGTCTTATATATATTAGGAATATAGGACTGATGCATTTTGAATAAAAAATAATAACTATGAATGCTATTTTTTTAAAAAATGGTTTCCCACCTACTTTCCCTTTTCCTGTAACCAAAATGTAACCTCAGTGCAACAAACTAAGTGAATGCAAAATTGTTGGAGAGTTTAACCCCAGAAATGTCAGAAAATGTAGAGATACAATTTACATGGTAACATTAATTCTTCCCCCTTTCACACACATAATATGGGAGGATCTTTGGTAAGGGCAGTGAGATATAGTCACATGTTCAGCATATATCTATATTGCAAATGCATAATCCTATTTTTCAATTTAATAGTTCTACCATCACTAAAAGCAGTTCTCAGATAGGACGGTGAGCCTATCCATCTGGTCATAACATGTTTCATTAAGAGTTAATTTTGTAGTGGAATTAATTTATAAACCAAGTCTAAACAGATCAACATCAAACTATAACTAGGTGAGACTTGCTATATCTTGGCAGATTCACAGTTTAAAGATGGGCTGTTTCTCCCTCCCTCCCCTCACGCACATACGTGTACCATTTAATTCCAAAGAAACAAGTGGGATTGCTTTTCACATTCATTTTGAAAATCATTTGGCTAGTGAAATAAACAGACATACACGAATAGTGCTTTTACTTGGAAGGATGACATTTAAATTGCTATTGATCAGTGGAAAGTTCAGTTTGTATAAAACTAAAACATATTTGATTAGAATGTGCACTCAACATTAGATATATGCTTATTAGAAAAATCTATTTTGCACCTACTGGAATCTGTAACATTTTCTTGACTAATCTAAAGTGTGTTGCAAAAGTACATGTTGAGATATTGCTTAACTAGAAGTTATGATAAGAGAGAATAAAAGATTGGGTCTTAAGGTTAAATCTGGAAATATACATGTAAAATCTTAATAAGAGAAGAGAAAGATTTCTTAACAAACTCTTCTATCTTTAACAAGTTTGGCATATTTGTGGCCTCTTTGGCAGCTTATTGGCCCAATTGGCAATGCTCTGAACTATTATAAAAGATAGATAAATTTATTTTTGTTTTGAGTGTGGAAGTGTAAAGGCAAACTGCCTAACCCTTTGCAAGCACTGTTGTCCTTGAGGCTTTCCGTTGTAGTGATGGTGACTGTATGATTCACTATTCCACAATAGATTTTATTACTTGTATTTTTGTGTGTCCTCCCCCCTATGTGAAATGAAAACATAGGCTTAGTCTATTTTTTGGCACCCTCTTTAATTAAAAACAAGTTTAAAATACCTTGTGCGTTTGAATGCTAGAATGTTTTCTGTGTTTGGATATTTCCCCTCTGGTTTTAATCTATGCAGTTATTCACAGGGCCCTAATCACAGTAGTATCTGATTACTTCCCAAGAAATTTAAAATCTCAGTATCAATAACAATCTTTCTTCATTCCCATTCTTTCTTCATTCCCAGGAAGAATAGCTTGGTTGGTTTTTTTTAAATGTGTGTGTGAGAGAGTGTGCAGTGTGTTTGAGGAACTTACTGAGGAAAAGCTATGTCAAAGATATGAATTTTCCACTTAGTTGTCAAAGTGGGGAAGTCAGTGTACACTTATCTGTATTTTGATATTTGCTGTTTCCTTCCCTTTTTTTCAATTTCATATTTTATTTCCTTGTCTTTATTTAATTAATTTCTCAAACTCATTTCATTTGCCCTCCTTACTTTTAACTATTTTTCCATTCTCCTTTACATGTTTCACAGTATCGCTTCTCGGCTGTATAGCCCAGAAAGCATTATCTATTATGTTACTTCTAAGTTGTGTGGCTACATCATGACTCTTTTCCTCTTCCTTCTGGAACATCTGACATAGGCTACTGGACTAGATGAATTGATATGTTTAAGTTACAGGCTTAGGTCCTACGGACTTTATTTTGCATTTTGAGGAGTCAGTGCTTCTGAAATTCAGGTCTATAAATGATAAATCATTAGAACTGTGAAGGTTTAGAAAAAAATACTATACAGACATCACAGTCAAGCAGGAACTTCTTATGGTAAAATATTCACATGATTCTTGTGTTTCAAGTGAAACCTGTGAGAGTAAAACTAGATTTCCCTGAAATACACAAGGAGAATTGAAGAGAGCAATAGAAATTATGCAGGGTTTATGTGTGTTCAGTTTGTTGGACTGTAAACTCTTTGGAGCAGGTAGTGTCCTCTTATGTTGTGTGAGTTTACAGCACCATGGGACCCTAACTAGAGCCAGGGTTTCCCAAACTGGGGGTCATGACCCACCGGGGGGTCACCGAGCACTCCCCGGGGGGTCATGAGCCCCTGCTGCTGCCGAAAAGCCATCAATTGGATTATTTCCGCATTCGGCTGCTTTTCAACAGACATACCGAGCGCTCTCAGAAGCGCTTGGCATGTCCTCCGAAAATAGCCGCCGAATTCGGAAGTATTAAATTCGGTGGCTTTTCAGGGCACGTGCGAGGGTTGCACCGCACCACCGGAGAAGCAAAAAGGGTCGTGGTCTCAAGAAGTTTGAGAACCGCTGCTCTATGCACTACCACAGTACACATTGTGGCAAGGTGGCCCCCCGGGCACCCCAGATTCAGGTTCTCGAGCAGCTCCTCTGGCTAAGTTTGGCTCCTCGCCTGGCTAGGGAGGGCGAACTCCCTCCTGGGAAGGGGCTCCTTCCAGCTGCTCTGCCTGCTGGCAGCCTTTCTAGGTTTGACCCTCACTCTCCCTCACTTTCTTCTGCTTCCACAAACTCGCTCTTCTAACTCCTCCTGCCTCCAACCACACTCCTCAACTCCCACACCCTTCTCTGGGGAGGACTCTCTTTAAAGGGCTCTGGCAGCCTCCTTAACTGGTCTCAGCTGGCCCTGCTTCTGATTGTGGCAGCTTGCTCAGCTGGACCTAATTTAGCCTGCAGTTTTCCCTCTCACCACAGCCTTCCAGCCCTGGGTTTACCACACATCCCCCCCCCCCCCCCCCCCGCTCAACACCATGGGGTTGGGCTACTTGGGTCGCTGCACAGTGTACCCTTGACAGGCCGTCTGCATTTCCGTGCAGGAGGCCGGATCTATGGTGCACGCGGAAGTGGTAGGGTTGTAGCGAGAGGAACCATCTGGTGACCCTTGCGTTTTTGTCCTTATTCTGGTGCATCCACTTCAGCGGAGCATGGTCCGTGACCAGGGTAAACCGTCTTCCAAGCAGGTAGTAGCGGAGGCTTTCCACGGCCCACTTTACCGCCAGGCACTCCTTCTCTACCACGGCGTATTTCTGTTCCCTGGGTAGGAGCTTCCGACTGAGATATAGGATCGGGTGGTCTTCTCCACCTATTATCTGGGACAGCACCGCTCCTAGCCCTACTTCAGAGGCATCCGTCTGTAATAAAAACTCCTTCTCCCAATTCGGGGCTATTAGCACGGGGTCAGTGCAGAGGGCCGTCCGCAGATCCCTAAATGCCTCTTCTGCTGAATCTGACCATCTCACGATGTCCGGGCCACGGGCTCTCGTCAGGTCAGTTAGTGGGCATGCCCGGGCGGCGAAATGGGGAATAAACCGTCGATAATACCCGACCAACCCCAGGAATGCCCTGACCTGCCTCTTCCGGACTGGTCGTGGCCACTTCTGGATCGCCTCTAGCTTGTTGAGCTGGGGTCGTACCAGTCCTCTCCCCACTATGTACCCGAGGTATTTGGCTTCTGCTAGTCCGATTGCGCACTTGGCAGGATTCGCAGTCAAGCCGGCCTTCCTCAGGGTGTCTAGCACTGCCTCCACCTTCCCCAAGTGTGTCTCCCAGTCGGGGCTATGGATAATTACATCATCTAAGTAAGCGGCTGCGTACTTACGATGCGGCCGCAGCAGTTTGTCCATCAGCCTCTGGAAGGTGGCGGGGGCCCCGTGCAACCCAAAGGGGAGGACCGTGTACTGGAACAATCCCTCTGGAGTGGCGAAGGCCGTCTTCTCCTTATCCGCCGGGGCCAGGGGGATTTGCCAGTAGCCTTTGGTTAGGTCCAGGGTGGAAAGGAACCGCGCTGTTCCTAGTCTGTCAATCAGCTCATCTACTCGGGGTAACGGATAGGCATCGAACTGGGAGACATCGTTTAGCCTCCGGAAGTCGTTGCAGAATCGTACACTGCCATCTGGCTTGGGTACCAAGACCACGGGACTGGACCACTGGCTATGGGACTCCTCTATGACCCCTAATCTTAACATTTTCCGGACTTCTGCCCCAATCACTTCCCTCTTGGCCTCAGGGATCCGGTATGACTTGACATATACCTTTACCCCCGGCTCCGTGTGGATGTGGTGGCATACTTCCCTGGTTCGGCCTGGTGTCTCTGAGAACACGTCCGGGTGGCGTTCGATCATGCGGATTGCTTCTTCTCTTTGGTTTGGGGTCAGCTCGGGGGATATCCGTACCTGGCTAGGCTGGTCCCCTTTCTGGGGGGTTGCGCTGAGCGCGACTACTTGGGCCTCTCTATCCTGCCAAGGCTTCAGTAGGTTCACGTGGTAGATCTGCTCCGGCTTCCGGCGTCCCGGCTGTCGGACCTTATAGTCTACACTCCCCACGGCTTCGATCACCTCATAAGGCCCTTGCCATTGGGCCAGCAGTTTACTTTCAGCCGTGGGTACCAACACCATTACCCGGTCCCCCACCTGGAACTTCCGGCTCAACGCCCGGCGATCGTAGTACGTCCGCTGGGCCTCTTGGGCCTTCTTCATATGCTCTCGCACGATGGGGGTGACCTGAGCTATCCTCTCTCTCATCTGTGCCACATGTTCAATGACATTTCTCCGCAGATTCGGTTGTTCTTCCCAACCCTCTTTGGCTATGTCGAGGATGCCCCGAGGGTGGCGCCCATACAACAACTCAAATGGGGAGAATCCCGTTGAGGCCTGCGGCACCTCCCTCACGGCAAACAGTAGGTAGGGGAGCAGGGTATCCCAATCCTTCCCGTCCCGGCTCACTACCTTCCGTAGCATGCTCTTCAAGGTCCTATTGAAGCGTTCGACCAGGCCGTCAGTCTGAGGATGGTAAACCGACGTCCTTAGGGCCCGCACTTGGAGCATGCTGCATAAGTCCTTCATTAGTTTAGATACAAAGGGGGTCCCTTGATCGGTTAGGATCTCCTTGGGTATCCCCACTCGGGAGAAAATCTGCACCAACTCCCGGGCTATGGTCTTAGACATCGTGTTCCGTAGGGGCACGGCCTCCGGGTATCGGGTGGCGTAGTCTAGCACAACCAGTATGTGCTGGTGGCCCCGGGCAGATTTCTCTAATGGGCCTACCAGGTCCATAGCGATCCTCTCAAACGGGACTTCAATGATGGGTAGAGGTACCAACGGGGCCCGTAAGTGTGGCCGGGGGGCGTGCAATTGGCAGTCCGGGCAGGAGGCACAATACCGCCGGACAGCCGCGTAAACTCCAGGCCAAAAAAATCTTTTCAGGACCCGATCAAGGGTTTTATCTACCCCTAGGTGGCCCCCGAAGAGGTGGCTATGGGCTAGGTCCATCACGCTTCTCTGGTGCTTCTGCGGTACCAAGAGTTGCTCAACGGTCTGGTCCGATACCCGGGCTACTCTGTATAACAGGTCCCCTTTTATTATATAATACGGCTCTCGGCCCTTGACCTTCCCTGCTACCGGGACTCCATTCACCTCAATTACCTCCCTCTGGATATTGTGGTAGGCTGGATCATTGGCTTGATCCTGCCCAAAACTTTCCATTGAGGGGCCAATTGGCCCCAACTCTGGGGGATCTACCCTTGACTCCCTCTCGGGGTCAGTCTGAGGGGTACTAGGTCCGGCGTCTGGCTCCCCCACAGCTCGCCGAGCCCTCTTCCCCCTGGGGCTTACTTGTTCTCCTACCAGCGCAACCCTCCGGTACTGGGTCAAAATCTTTGTCCCCAACTCCTTCGCTGCCCTTCTCTCCCTCCGAGACTTCTTGGGTCCCCCCGGCATGGAAAATAGCTCTTGGTCAAATTCTCGAAAGGCCGGGGGTCTGTGCACCCTCGGTGCCATCTCCTGGCTCTCGGCGCTAGCCCCTTCTGCCTGCCCTCCGGGGAGCAGGCTATCGAACCCCGGGAAGTCTCGGCCAATGAGGACTGGGTAGGGGAGCTTTGGGACTACCCCCACCATTACCTTCGTGGGGCTTCCCCGGATGTCTATGCTTACGGGGATGGTGGGGTAATAGTTAACATCCCCGTGCACGCAGGATACTCCTGAGCGCTTGGCCCGGGCGAGTTGGTCCCGCCCGACCAGCTTCCCCGAGACCAACGTGACCGCACTCCCGGAGTCTACTAATGCGGTGGTGCTAATGCCGTTCATCTTAACGGGCCGGGTGTATCTATGGGGGGCCACCGCGACCCCCACCTGACTTATTAGGTCACATGGACCTTCTATCCCCCCCAGGTCGCACTGCATGGGTTCTGCCTGGTTTGGGCACTGGGCAGCTATGTGCCCTACTTCCCCACAGGCGTAACAGCGTATACCCGCTCGGGATAGTGCCCTGGTTTTCGGGCTGTTAGGCCTCACCCCCCGAGTCTCGTTCCCCCAGTCCCCAAGCTTCTCCATGTTCCCAGGCTGATCCCCAGCCTCTTTTCCTCCTTCCATATATCGGGTTGGGGTCATGGTAACCCGGGGTTTTGGCCCTAGGCCCTGCCTTCTACTCGGGCGCAGTCCTTCTTTGGTAGTCCGAGGCAGCTCCTGGGAGGCTAGGTGTCTCTCCACCAGAGCTACTAGTTCGTCATAGGAGGAGGGATCGTTCTTACGGACCCAACCCCTTATGTCAGGTGGCAACCCCCGCATATACCTGTCCCGGACTAGGATTTCCACCACCTTCTCGGGGCCGTGGGTCTCGGGCCGCAGCCACTTCCGGGCGAGGTGGATCAGGTCGAATAGCTGAGTCCTGGGGGCCTTGTCGGCCTTGTACCTCCACTCGTGGAACTGCTGGGCCCTCAGGGCTGGCGTCACTCCCGCCCTTGCCAGGATTTCGGCCTTTAGCTGGGGATAATCCGTAGCGGCCTCGGTTGCCAAATCAAAGTAGGCCTTCTGAGCCTCTCCACACAGGAAAGGGGCCAGTATGCTAGCCCACTGCTCCCGGGGCCAGGCCTCTCGCAGGGCTGTCCTCTCGAATGCGAGGAGGTAGGCCTCGGTATCGTCATCTGCCGTCATTTTCTGTAAGTAATTGCTTGCCCGCAGCGGCCGGGCGTCGGGGCCCCCACGGGCCATGGTGCCCAGGACTTTCACCTGTTTTACTAGCTCCTGCAGCGTGGCTCGGTCTTGGGCTGCCTGGGACATCAGCAATTGGTTGGTCTCTTGCTGTACCCGAACAGCCTCCTGTTGGGCCGCCGTGGCCTGGACCAGTGCCTTCACCACCTCCTCCATTTTCCTCTCTCTCTCTTTTTTTTTTTTTTTTAAAGGGGGGGGGGGGGCTTTTCGCCCTGCCCGAGAGGACTTGCCACCAAGTCTACTCACTGATCCCACCTCTGACACCACGTGTGGCAAGGTGGCCCCCCGGGCACCCCAGATTCAGGTTCTCGAGCAGCTCCTCTGGCTAAGTTTGGCTCCTCGCCTGGCTAGGGAGGGCGAACTCCCTCCTGGGAAGGGGCTCCTTCCAGCTGCTCTGCCTGCTGGCAGCCTTTCTAGGTTTGACCCTCACTCTCCCTCACTTTCTTCTGCTTCCACAAACTCGCTCTTCTAACTCCTCCTGCCTCCAACCACACTCCTCAACTCCCACACCCTTCTCTGGGGAGGACTCTCTTTAAAGGGCTCTGGCAGCCTCCTTAACTGGTCTCAGCTAGCCCTGCTTCTGATTGTGGCAGCTTGCTCAGCTGGACCTAATTTAGCCTGCAGTTTTCCCTCTCACCACAGCCTTCCAGCCCTGGGTTTACCACAACATGTACATTAGAATAATAGTTGTTTGGGGCATTGGTGTCCTGACATTTTGTAATACACTGGTTTGAGGAGGCTTATGTTTAAAGAAACACCTTGAACCTACCTTTCATTTAAAATACACATTCAGGTTTCCTACTACTGATTGCTTGGATAGGGCTACCTAAAAAATTGTCCAAACTGTTATATAAAACTAGTCTGAGGTAAATAGTTAAAATTTCATGGAGATGTAAGAAATAAAGTTCAAACTAAAAATACCTTGTTTTAGTTGAATTAGCAAATATGTGCAGTTAAAATATGAGATGATATTAATCAGGATGAAGCTGTCATACTGTTGCAAAGATACACTGGCATGCTATGCAAATGAATGGTTATGATGATTTTATGACCCACTCATTTCTTTAATATATTATCTGGGATGAAGCAATTGATTGACTAATGAGATCTTAATGGGAGTAATGGTCTAAGATAGGCAAGGGTAATTGTGTCTTGATTTAATCCAAAAATACAGAGCCACCATGCAGTTTCCTTACAACACTGGAACAGGCATTGACATCACTACATACATATGTCAGTTTAAAATGTGCAGCAGGGAGTAATATGGGAATTTAATCTCAAATGGAAACATTGGCAAATGTGATACGATAGGTTCTCAGGAAACATATCCACGAGCTATGGATTTATGCACAGAACTAATTTATGCAATTTGTATCAGAATTGTTTAGCAATACCAAACAGAGCTTGTGGCAATGAAGACAACCTTGGCAACTTTCCAGGAGCCAGGTTACAGTACCTAATTTGCATATGATTTATGTACATATGCATATGCACATATTTCATTTCAGTTTTCCTTTTTGATGAGAGAAATACAATAAAATGTAGAAACATGAATACATGTACTTAGAAGTGTGTCTTTTCCCGTATCCTTATTTTACTTCCTACTTTAGTTACCTCTTATCTCCATATCACTTATTTTTCCCCTCCTTTCTGCCAATGATCTCTTTTCATTTGTGTATTTTATTATTCCTCTATTTATCTCTTCCAGTTGCAGTAAGGGCAGGTCTACACTACTGTTTAAGTCGATCTACCTTAAATTGCTCAGAGATATAAAAAAGATCCTCCGAGAAACAAGTTTGGCACTGTCCACACGGGCGCTATATTGGCAGAAGACGCTTTCCCACTGACATAGTTTCTGCTTCTTGCCAACAGGGAGTAATTATGCTGACAGGTGAGTGCTCTCCTGTCAGCATAATGCGTCCTCACCAGACGTACTACAGCAGTGCAGCTGTGCTGATGTAGCACTGCAGTGTAGACCAGAGGTTCACAAACTTATTTGGCCTACCACCCCTTTTTCAGATAAAAAATTACTCAGCGCCCCCCTGAAAATCTACCTTCTTTAAGTGAACAAACAGAAAGATGCAGTGACAAATTTGCGTTATTTTATGTATCTATATTTCTAGCTACGTCCAACAACATAGGAAGAAAAGATGTTGTTGCAAAAAAGACATGTTGAAGCTTAAAACTATAAAATTATTTATTGAAATCGACCATAGTAACATTCGCATTACACACAGAAAATTACGATAACGAAGGATAATATTTAAATAAAAATCATGAATAACATTAAAAATAATTCTAATGAGAAGGATGAACCTGGTGCGCTGCTATCAATTTGTTAATATTCGGCTCTATCTTTGTCAGCAGCATTCTTAAATCACCGCGATTAGTTATTTGCAGTCGGCTTCTTTTTTTAGTTAATTAATTTGCTAATAATTTTATTCAACGCCCCCCAATTTGGAAAATAAAGTACCTAATCACTACGACTTCCTATGTTACACAACAGATGAAACATGTACAAATGTTTTTTCTTATCTTCTCCTCTTTCTTTATTCTTTCACCGCCCCCTATTTTTATTCAACGTCCCCCAGTTGCACCTGAGGCTACTATTGCCCCCCTGAATCATTCCAGCGCCCACCAGGGGGCGGTATCGCTCACTTTGGGAACCACTGGTGTAGACTATGAGCTCTCTTCCATTTGCTTTCCCACCATTTTCTCTCTAGGTCCTCCCTCTGTCCCATAACCACAGTAGCTATGCATCTTTCTCTCTTGTCCACTGGCCCTCTCCATCAGCTCTTATATATACTTATTCCACTACCCTTACTAGCTGCTAGGTGTGCTTCTGCAGGATGGCTGGCCAATCCACATCTTGGATTTCTAGAGTACATTGTCTTCAGCCTTGCTTCTTACTTAAGACAGGAAGGGGAGCTGTGGTTAACGTTTTGTCTTTGTCAGCCCCTTTTAATACTTATGTAAGAAAATGGCTACTATTGTCAACAATTATGTATATTTTATGAAAAGTTAGTAATCAGAAGTGTTGAATTATACCCTAATGAAGCTGCTGAACATTTTTATGCAACTATAGATACATATATAACATTCTGTATTTTGTTTTAATTCGTTTTGTTTTCATCAAGTCTGTTCACTTGCTACTTAACCAATTAATTTACACTTCAGCTGAAATGGCTGATCTTTTACTTTAGATTAGGGTGACCAGACGTCCCGATTTTATCGGGACAGTCCCGATTTTCGGGGACTTGTCCCACGTCCCGATCATGCTTTGGTCGGGACGCCCTTTGTCCCGATATAGGGACCTTCAGAGGCCGGCGCCAGACTCGCGCCTCACTAACCACTCCTTCCGGGGCAGCCGCAGCACCCTCCTGCCGGCAGGAGCAGGCAGCCCGTCTCACTGCCCCAGGCAGAGGCTCTCTGCCGCCGCACGTGGTGCAAGGAGGGGGAAGGAGGCTGTTTGCAGCCTGCACCGGCAGAGGGGGAGGGTCAGAGAGTCCACGGCCGCCCCCCCCAACCCGGCTCCGAGTCCGGCCCCTCATCAGCCCGACGCCCACTCCCTCCCCCCCCCCCCGCATCAAGAGTCAGGGGCAGGCGGCAGCGGCCAGGACAGCTCTCTGCCACCGCCTCACATGCTGCAGGGGCGGGGGAAGGGGGCTGCTTGCCTAGGAGCAGTGAGGAGGGTGGCTACCGACAGCGCCCAGCCGTCCCCCCCCCCCCAACCAGCCCCTGACCCGGCTGCCCCCCGGCCCAGCTGAGAAAAGTTCCCGGGGGTAAGTAGCTGGGGCCCTGGATCCCCAACCCACGGTGGGGCTGCGTCCCTGCACCTGGAGCCGGGCCCCTGCACCCCTGACCCATGGCTTCCTCAGACCCTGCCCCCATGGGTCCAGTGGGGGGGGGAAGCCTGTGGCACCCTCCCCTCCCCTCTACTTCCCCCCCCTCAAGACCCCTCCCCCCTACTTCCCCCTCACACTCCCCCTCCCCCCTCCCGCTCCCCCTCCCCTCCCACTCCCCCTCCCCCCCCGCTCCCCCTCCCCCCTCGCACTCCTCCTCCCCCCCCATGTGTCCCGATATTTTTTTCTTGTCATCTGGTCACCCTACTTTAGATCACTATCAGGATGCCCGTCACAAATTGCATAGCACAGGGATCAGCAACCTTGGCACACGGCCCCTCAGGGTAAGCACCCTTGGCGGGCCCGGCTGGTTTGTTTACCTCTGCATCTGCAGGTTCGGCTGGTCGTGGCTCCCGCTGGCCATGGTTTGCCGCTCCGGTCCAACTGGGGCTATGGGAAGCAGAGTAGTGCTGGATGAAGGTAGAGTAAGGGAGAGTAAGGAGGAAGAGAAGAGCAGCTAGTCCTATAGGAAAAGGAGAAAAGTTAATGGAGATGACAACACCAAATATGAGCCCCAAGAGGATACAGGATGGGTTGAAAAGGATTGCAAGAGAGAATAGGAATTGAAAAGACTTGCAACCAGAGGGAACAGGGATAGACCGGAGAATCACACAACAAAAGGCAGGTCTACGTGATTGGGGATTCCTTACTGAGAAGAATGCACAGACCTGTAACCAGAGCTGATTCAGAGAACTGAAGGGCGTGCTGTCTGCTGGTTGCTAAGATGTGGGATGTGGATCTGAGGCTGAAAGGATTCTAATGGGAGCAGGAAAGAATCCACTGATTGTCCTTCATGTGGGAATAATTGAAACAGCTAGATTCTCACTGGAATGTATCAAGGGAGACTATGCCAGGCTGCAAAAGATACTTTAGGAAATCAAGGCCCACGTGATCTTCAGTAGGATTCTGCCTGTTCCTAGAGAAGAGCAACGAGGATGTGACAGGATTATGATGATCAAGAGATGGCTCAGGCAGTGGTGCTATAAGAAGACTTTGGGATGTATGGCCACTGGGAGGCATTCATGGACAGAGAACTATTCTCTCGAGATGGACTTCACCTGAGTAGGGAAGGAAATAGACTTCTGGGATGGAGGCTGGCACAACTGATTAAGAGATCTTTAAACTAGGAAGCTGGGGGAGATGGTTGGGAGATGTCTAGGTAATTTCAATGCCAGCTTTTAAAACTGAGAGGGAAGAAAACGAAGTAAGAAAGGATACAGCTGTGGGTAGGAGAATGGACATAACAAGGAAGGGTAGTGTAGATACCAGTCTAATGTGTTTTACTGGTGGTAGAACGCCCGTGCCTAATCGGGTAAGAATGTGAGTGAGGGAAAACAGCAAAAATTAAGATGTTTGTACATCAGTGTGAGGAATCTAGATAACAAAATAGAGGAACTGGTGCAGGAAGTGAAATCAGATATTATAGGGATAACAAGAAACATGGTGGAATAGTAGTCATGACTGGTATACAGGTATTGAATGGTACGTGCTATTTAGGAAAGACAGAAATAAAAGTAAAGGTGGTGGAGTAGCATTACATATCAATGATGAGGTAGACAGTAAAGAAATAAGAAATTATGGAATGGATAAGACAGAGTCTGTCTGGACAAAAGTCACATTGGGGAAGAAAGCTTCTAGAGCCTCCCCTGGGATCATGTTCGGGGTGTACTAAAGACCCCCGGGATCTGATTTGGATATCGATAGAGACCTCTTTAATGTTTTTAATGAAGTAAATACTAATGAGAATTGTATGGTCATGGAGACTTTAATTTCCCAGATATATACTGGAGGACAAGTGCTAATAATAATAATGGGGGTCAGAGTTTCCTAGCTGCGATAGCTGATGGATTCCTTCATCAAGTAGTTTCTGAACCAACGAGAGGGGATAACATTTTAGATTTGGTTTTGGTGAGAAGTGTGGGCCTCATAGAGGAAATGGTTGTAGGGGACAACCTTGGTTTGAGTGATCATGAGCTAATTCAGTTCAAACTGAACGGAAGGATAAACAAAAATAGATCTGTGACTAAGGTTTTCGTTTTCAAAAGGGCTATAACAATTAAGGAAATTAGTTAGGGAAGTGCACTGGACTGAAGAACTTGTGGATCTAAAGGCAGAGAAGGCCTGGAATTACTTCAAGTCAAAGTTGCAAAAGCTATCAGAAGCCTGCATCCCAAGAAAGGGGAAAAATTCATAGTCAGGAGTTGTAGACCATGCTGGATGAGCAAGCATCTCAGGGAGGTGATTAAGAAAAAGCAGAAAGCATAAAAGGGGTGGAAGATGGGAGGGTTCAGAAAACTACATTATTGAGGTCAGAACATGCAGGGATAAAGTGAGAAAGGCTAAAAGCTATGTAGAATTGGACCTGGCAAAAGGAATTAAAACCAATAGTAAAAGGTTCTATAGCCATATAAATAAGAAGAAAACAAGGAAAGAAGAAGTGGGACTGCTAAACACTTAGGATGGAATGGAGGTTAAGGATAGTCTAGACATGGCCCAATATCTAAACAAATACTTTGCCTCACTTAAACTCAGGGATTGTACGGTTTGTCTGGAGAATTGCTAAAATAGTTCCATTTTTTAAGAAAGTGGGGAAAAAATGATCTGGGTAACTACAGGCCTGCTAGTTTGACATCTGTAGTATGCAAGGTCTTGAAAAAAAATTTGAAGGAGAAAGTAGTTAAGGACATTGAGGTCAATGGTAATTGGGACAAAATACAACAAGATTTTACAAAAGGTAGGTCATGCCAAACCAACCTAATCTCCTTCTTTGAAAAAGTAATAGATTTTTTAGACAAAGGAAGTGTGGTGGATCTAATTTACCTTGAGTTCAGTAAGACATTTGATAGGTTCCACATGCGGAATTATTAGTTACATTGGAAAAGATGGGGATCAATATGAAAATTGAAAGGTGGATAAGGAACTTGAGGAGGAGAAGGGCCTCGGAATATTGGTTGATCACAGGATGACTATGAGTTGCCAATGTGATATGGCTAATGCAGTCTTGGGATGCATCAGGCAAGTGACCCAGGCCCCTCTGCAGCATGGGGCATGGGTCATTTTCTGGAGGAGTCGCTGCACCTTGAAGTCTTTAAACCATGGTTTGAGGACTTCAGTAGCTCAGATATAGGTTATAGGTTTATTGCAGGAGTGGGTGGGTAAGAGTCTGTGTCCTGCTTTGTGCAGGAGGTCAAACTAGATGATCATAATGGTCCCTTCTGACCTTAAAGTCTATGAGTTAGCAGTAAGCAACAACAATTTCAGGAAAAACAACCAATGTCACCTTTTAGGGTACAGAAGTTACAGCGACTGATATTTTATGTGGCTCCCCAGTACTTACAGTTAACATTCTCCGCACAGAGCTGCTAAGAACTAAAGGCTTATTCAGCAGAAGTAACTTAAGGGAAATATACATTGCTTGTTCATATGGGGTCAATGTGAGCTTAAAATGTTTCATATTATACTATCATTAATATTACTGGATAGGAAATACAACCGAATGAAAACAGGGCTAGCAATGACCTTGGGGTAAGGGACAAACACCTTATTTCACGGTAGTTCACAAGTGACAATAAGTCATGCGGCTGACAGAGGCAGCCATCAAATATAAGTAATTAACTAAAGTGATGCAGAGAGAAAAACAGCTTGGGATGCAGGCCAAGAAAGAAGTAGAAAAACCAGACAGAGCGTAGAAGAGAAAGACATTGTCCGGCCATACAGAAAGAAGGACAGGAGACATTTGATATGGTTTCACTCAGTCTCCAGCAACTTTATTATTAGATGTCTTGTACTTCCCTGCAGATAAAAGTATACAGTGCAGGTAACCCCATGTTCATTCAATAACTATCTTGGGGCTTCCATCAGTTCCACCATTTTTCCATCCAGGCCCGCCGGGCAATCCACTGCTGAGACTTTACCCTCCATCCCCCCCCGTAAGAGGGTTAAGGTGGGCTATAAAAAAAGGGTTTGGGTCCCTGCTGTACCAGTCATAACCCCCCAACCTGTTCCTTTAACCAACACCTCCTTTTTAAGTCCTTTTCAAAGCCATTTATCTGGTCACTGTATTCCTTTCCTATGGAGTACCTGCACTGGACATCTGTCCCACACTTACATAATGAGTTGCTATATATAGCCTACCACCCTTAAAAAAGCCTTCTCTGAGCCCACTCTGGGGAAGGTGGAAAAAACTCCAACTCCACCTTGGCCAATTTGGTGGTAAGGGAAAAATTCCTTCCCAGCCCCACTAAATAGGGGCAGCTGGCACAATGTCCACAGCACCTGGTATTTCACCACCTGAGGGGGAGGGCTTTGTGCACATGGTTGCCACTTTAAAACCTGCCCATCTGGTTGCCGGGGAATGAGTCAGTGTCACCACGCTGTCCCATTGTCTCCTTTTGCAGCAGTCTGACCTCTTCCCCACCAACCCCCACCGCCCCAGCCATAAAGCACTGCACCCTTCATTCAGCCAGACAAATCCACCTGGCCCTGCTTAGAGGTGTAGTGCAGTCATTATTTTTTTAGGACAGAAGACTTGTGATTGATCTTGATAGTGGCATGGGCCAACTGAGAAGTGGAGATAAAATGGATGAATGCTATGTAAAAATAAATATCTAGAATGGCTTAATGTCACATTAATGAAACTCACCTTCTTTCTTTTCTCAAGCAAAGCATCTGGTTATGATCTCTAACAAGCCATTATATATATATATTTAGGACAGATAGGGCAGGGACAGTGTGGCAGGGTACTATTAGTGGCACCCAGATCATTGATGCTGCTGAAGTTTGAAGAATGCTGCAGGCTCAACTATGAGCAATTAAACACTTTCTGGTGGGGGATTATAAAGACCAGGATGGTAATCCTGGCTAATGACGTCATTGACTTATTTTCCATTGCATTTTATCTCTAGTGCCTTAAAGAGTTTGGGCTAGTACTGGTCCCTAAATTATAAGAATTAATAGTCCAAAAAACTGTCTCTGCATCTGCATCTGGTTTAATCCTTCAAAGCCATATAGCGTCACTGACTGACCCTTTGAAAAACAGCCTACAGAAACTGCAAGGACAATTCCCCTCTCCCTTATTGGGCACATTTCCAAAGCTGCTGAAAAGCCAAAGCCAAATACGTATTCTTCAGCTGGATTACCGGGATTTCCTGAGAGCAGACTTTGCCCCCTCTGATGCATGTTCTATATTCCCATTTCTGGTATTGTTTTACATGCAGAACTGTCATTGAAGTGAGGTCCAGCTTTTTACCCTACATGATAATATGCTTTTCATCTTAGTAGAAATATAATAGAAACATTATATTACCAGGGCCCAGGAACATGCGACGTACATAAATAATATATAAGAATTTGATATAGCAAGTTTCTGAACCCCAAATTCCCATTGACCAGAACAATAAACATGAGTTACTGAGAACAGAATTTGGCCCGTTATACGTATGAGGGGCTTGAGTTCTGGTTCATTTGGAAATTAAATTTTGAATTGCATGACTTGTGTGTGGCTAAAAGTCCAACCATTCTGTTGCATTAATGAATGCTTAGTGTTTTTTTTAAAATATATACTAATATACAGTTGATATTCTATTGTGTAGTGTCTAAAGCGAATTGATGCTTCAATAGTTCATAAATGTTAAGAATTAGAAATACAGCCATTTATTTAAATATATTATTTATACTTGATATTTTGTGATGTGTTGTGTTAAAAAAGTAAAGAAGAAACTATTATACCAAACAGATGTTAATTTACCTTAGGACATTTTTGCCAATTTAATTTAGCATTGCTTCTCTTTTATAACTCCAACCTTTTTGTCATAACTTTTTAACAAATTGTCATTTGTTAAGTACTTATAGGCAACAGGAAAAAATATAATGGGTAGGTCTGGAGAACTGCTTCTATCAATTTGCTCAAATAGAGTCCTTTTCTGTAATTGGCAAACCCTAACTAGGAGTTTAACTTGTCAACTCTAAACCCTTCCAATGCACAATAAAAAGTAAACAACTATTATTGTTTTATATTTGCTATAAACTGCTGCAGCTCAAGACTGCAGTGATAGTCTTTACAATGGATCCACCTTTATACATATCCCCAGGGGTTCCACTTCTGTAATAGAGCCCAGACTGATGTTTTTAGTCCCACATTCTCAGCTAAGGTAGTCACTTGAAGCAGTGTACTTCTTCATTTTACTGCTCAGGTTTCAGCAGATTCTGGTATCACCATCCTCCTCCTGTCATCCAGGGAGTTCTCAAAAAACAAAACAAAAAAACAGAGAAGATGTCAGGAGACGTATTTAATTTCTCACCCCTTCCCCCAGCTACTAACAGAATAACAAATTAGAAGCCATCTTTACATATTACCATAAAGGGCACAAACATTTTAAAATGTTTTTCAGTTAATCTTTAAAGCAGACTAATTCATTTGATGCCATTTAGATAAATCAATGCTAGAATATTACCTGGAATTCTCTATTAACTTTCAGTGAACTAATTTTAAAATAAAACTCTTTTTAAAAAGTCATACAAGAAATAGAGAAATATTACAGACAGTGCCACAATTTTTGTTTGTTTGTTTTTTTTTCTAGTGGAACCAAGGCCACAGATCTCTCATATGACTTGAGCTTTCAAGACCATCCAAAAAAATTGCTTCCTTCTTTCCTTTTTCTAAATCCAATTCTAAATCCAATCCTTTTTCTAAATCCAATTAATCAGAAAATCAATACTTAAAAAAATTCTCAATCGCCTCATAGCACCTGGCTGGCTCACTAATTATTGGTTTTCAGACATCGTTTTAAACAACATTCCCCTCTTACTCTATGGCACAGCCAGCTCTCCTCTCACAAGTCCTAATCCTTTATCTAGATCAAAAGTTACCCTGTAGACTTGTATATATAGCTAGGGAGATATTCCTAATGAGAGGTTATTCCAAGCAATTTATATCATGTTTGATGTCTTCAAGAAACTTAGAAACTGGGAAGAAAAAAGAAATGTGTCTATATTACAGTGACAAACACTGCACTACGGTTAAAAATCAGAAGCTATCTGTCACATTTCAATAATTCTAGAGTTTCTCCCTCTTATCTAGTTCTGAGTGTTAATTTGAAGATGTAGGTTTTGGTGGAAAGATGTTTCCTTGGATCTGATGATCCTTTTATTCTCTCTCTCTTTCTCTCTCTCTCTCTTTATCCTTATATATCTCATGTAGATTTATTAAATTAGTCCAAATGTATCAAATTACACAAATATAAAACCTAAAAATTCATCACTTCCTTGGAAAATGACCATTTGAATCCAATGCTCTTTGTTATATTTTCCCCTCACACACAAGGAGATTGAGTGATGGGATAACCATGCCCACAAAGGCACAAGGAGCTTAAATATTCAAACATTTGGAATCCAGATGTGTCTTTAATAAGCAGGACACAAGAAGTTTTCCACTCTGCTCCATGCTGATTAGGCCTCAACTTTCATTCAGTTCTGGGTGCCGCATTTCAGGAAAGATATGGACAAATTGGAGAAAGTCCAGAGGAGAGCAACAAAGATGATTAAAGGTCTCGGAAACATGACCTAAGAGGGAAGATTGAAAAAAATTGGGTTTGCTTAGTCTGGAGAAGATAAGACTGAGAGGGGACATTATAAAAGGTTCTTACAAGAAGGAGGGAGAAAACTTGTTCTTAATCTCTGAGAATAAGAAGCAATGTGTTTAAATTGTAGCAAGGGTGATTTAGGTTAGAAATTAGGAAAAAATTCCTAACCTTCAGGGTCTTTAAGCACTGGAATAAATTGTGTAGGGAGGTTGTTAGACTCTCCATCACTGGAGATTTATAAGAGCAGGTTGGACAAACACCTGTCAGGGATGGTCTAGATAATATTTAGTCCTGCCATGAGTGCAGGGGATTAGACTAGATTACCCCTTGAGGTCCCTTGCAGTCCTACAACTCTATGATTCTATGATGTCCCCAATTTCAGCTGGGGAACTTCACCACAGATCTAGCTGAGATACTTCTAAAGCTATAAACCCTAGGAAACTGTAAATGCATACAAATTATGTACTTGGGTAAGAAAGATTCAAGACTAGATGATATTCTGCTATGAGAAGCCGTATTTGTAGTAAATTCAAATGACGTATTCTTCAGTGTCATAAACAGAAGGAATCCTCTAGACTGGTGACTTACTGATGGGGATAAGTAGCAAGCAGTTCCAGCCTTTAAAAAAAATTGTGCTAGGGGAGAACAGACTGAAATGAGAAGATAGCTCAAAGAAGAAGACTGTAAATCCTGACAGATAAAGGCAGCATGGTGTGAAGATAACCTATTTCTGGTCACTTTGCAGATCTCCTCAAAGGTACTCTATTTCTTTTTGCCCAAAATAAGGAGACAGATCTTGCTAAATATTGACTGAGACTGGGAAAGTGACATTCTTCTTATATGGTTTTAAATGAGTAAATCTAATGTACCTGGAGACGGTTGTCTTAGATGCTATTTGATCTTGCCAGTTTAAGAGTTGAATATCCATCTCATATCTGCATCTGGCCTCCTGAGGACTTTGTCATGTCCAGGAGGAATTTGGTGACGATGAAAACATTTAGACAGAACCTTCTGAGCTCTTGATAAGCAGATTTAGGCTAGTATTGTCGTCACGGACGTGATAAGGAGAATCTTGCTGCAAGTAGCAATTCTGGACTTATGCAAACACCATTTTGTCTAGGAAAACCTGAATTTCCTAGTGGGAAGAGAGCACTGTTTCTGGGGTCTGAGACACAAAAGTTTGGAGTTTGAATCTGAGAGGTTTAGGATTTTCTGAACTATCTGAGATTTGAGTGAAATCCTACATAGAACTATGTGAATAGCAGGAAAATGTTATTCATGAATATTTTGGTGAATTAGAAACTGAATTTCTATTTACCATGTTGGCACTAAATTTGTGTTTTGCTTTCCACAAACATTAGTGGAAGCAAAAAATGTGTTAATAAAAAGGAATTTTGAACCTGAATCCAACATTTCTTTAATGGTGAAACTAAATTCCTGGAGAGAAGCAGTATGGTAGCCATCTTAGAAGTTTGTGCAGTTTCTGAGTAAAGAAGGAGGCAGAATAGGCAAAGAGAGGCAATGGAGGAGGAAAGATTAAAGGTGCAGAAAGAGGCAGTGAAAAATGAGGAGAGATAAAGGAAATGACAGAATGATGATGAAAAGAGAGCAAAAGGAGAGAGAACGATAGGAGGACTCCTTCACTAATGTGAATCCATATCACAGAGATTACAGCAGACAAGATCTATGTCTCTGCAACCACCAGGGCCGGCGACAGGGGGGTACTACGGGTACAGCTGTACTGGGCCCCCCGACTTTAGGGGGGCCCCGGTACACCGCTGTACCTGTTGTGTCCCCCCTTGTCGCCGACCTGGAGAGCGGGGAAGGGGCGGGGAGGCGGCGCGGCTCTCCCCCGGACAAGCACGCCTGGCCCCGGCGGGAGCAGAAAGCCCGGCCGGCGGCAGCAGCGCTGTCCGGGGGGAGAAAGGGCGGCTCACGCCGCTCTCGCTCCCGCTGCCGCCAGCTGTCAGCTGGCGGGGGGGGGGGAGCGCCGGCTGGGCTGGGGGGGGCGGGCTGGGCTGGGGGGGCCCTCATCCGCTGTCGGCTGGGCTGGGGGGGGCGGCTGGGCTGGGGGGGCCCCCATCCACTGTCGGCTGCGCTGGGGGGGGGCCCGGCTGGGCTGGGGGCCCCCCAAACTATCGGAGTAGGGGGGCCCCAAATTTCTGTTGCCAGCCCTGGCAACCACAGTGAAAAGTAGGTGAAGAAAGATAATGTGCCCAACTTAATACTTTGTGGGCACTTTTGTAGACCCTGTGTAGAGATCTATCTCCAAATTCTGACAGTATTTTTCTTCCAGTCATCAGCAGCTAAGTTGCCCTCCACTGGAAGGCACTAGATGGGGCCCTGACACAGAATCCTGAGGGAAGATTGAAAATGTTGGTAAAAATCAAAGTCTGCTTGCAAACAATTAATGAATAGGGGGAAAAGGTGAAATTCATCAAGTAATTTGTTCACTGCAGAGAGTTCATCCAGTTCTAGTCTAATTGAACCTCAGGTTCATCCAGCACTAGATCATTATATGATGTTTGGTTTTTATTGAGATGTGACTATCTAATGACATTGATACATGAACTGATAGAGTAATAGATTTTTAATTGAACAAAAGACAAATACTTGTGGTGTCAAAGGTTTTAATAAATGAGCAGATTAAATGTTCCATGAAAGGTACCATATGTTTTTTAAAAAATCTGTAAATTGGTTGCAAAGTCACAGTTAATTTAATTATATCGTCTCGCTGTCTTGGGATAATAAAGCAGACTGAGAATTATAATAGAGTTAGTCTGAGGATGAAACCTTTACTGTTGAGATACATTTTGAAAATGAAACAGTATGGCTAACTGCTTTTAAATGATTCTGCTTACATTTTTAAGGATATTATTTTAAATATAATGGCACATTTTGATCATAACACCACTGATTGGTATAAGACAATTCATTGACTTGTACGTCATAGTTATGTTGTGTTTCTCAATTAAACATCTGTACACATGCAAATTTTGCTGTCAATGCCTCTAAAATACTGTTGTGAAAATTTAGGATGCAAGCACATTGAGCGGCTTGTACCCCTTACAAAGCCAAACAGCCCAAAAAAGAAAGCACTGGATTGTTTTACTTCAACAGGTGAGGCCTCCAACAAGCGCTTCACCCAAGAGCAGGCTGACTACTAGTCCCACCTTAGTCTGGTCTGTGGGGTAATTCGGGGGCAGAGCAAGAAGAGCACCCTGCATTGTTCAGGAAACAGTGGAATTTCTGATGATTCCTGTCAAATGGCTCAGTCAGTGGCATCTCGGGGGCTGGTTCCAGTAAGGCATGGTCTGCTCGGGCACATAGTGTCACCACTTCTTCCCATGAGCATGTGAGTTGCTTCTGTAAGGTCTGTGCTGAGACTTCAGCTGGACTACTTGCTCCTGCAGGTTTATTGCTTCCAGTGCACACTGTGTGTGTGAGTCATAGAATCATAGAATCATAGAATATTAGGGTTGGAAGGGACCTCTGGAGGTCATCTAGTCCAACCCCCTGCTCAAAGCAGGACCAATCCCCAACTAAATCATCCCAGCCAGGGCTTTTTGAAGCCTGACCTTAAAAACCTCTGAGGAAGGTGATTCTACCACCTCCCTAGGTAACCCATTCCAATGCTTCACCACCCTCCTAGTGAAAAAGTTTTTCCTAACATCCAATTTAAACCTTCCCAACTGCAACTTGAGACCATTACTCCTTGTTCTGTCATCTGGTATCACTGAGAACAGTCTAGATCCATCTTCTTTAGAACCCCCTTTGAGGTAATTGAAAGCAGCTATCAATCTCCCCTCAGTCTTCTCTTCTGTAGACTAAACAATCCCAGTTCTCTCAGCCTCTCCTCATAAGTCATGCGCTCCAGGCCCCTAATCATTTTTGTTGCCCTTCTCTGGACTCTTTCCAATTTTTCCACATCCTTCTTGTAGTGTGGACCCCAAAACTGGACACAGTACTCCAGATGAGGCCTCACCAATGTCGAAAAGAGGGGAACAATCACGTCCCTCGATCTGCTGGCAATGCCCCTACTTATACAGCCCAAAATGCCATTAGCCTTCTTGGCAACAAGAGCACATTGTTAACTCATATCCAGCTTCTCATCCACTGTAACCCCTAGGTCCTTTTCTGCAGAACTGCTGCCTAGCCATTCAGTCCCTAGTCTGTAGCAGTGCATGGGATTCTTCCATCCTAAGTGCAGGACTCTGCACTTCTCCTTGTTGAACCTCATCAAATTTCTTTTGGTCCAGTCCTCTAATTTGTCTAGGTCCCTCTGTATCCTATCCCTTCCCTCCAGTGTATCTACCACTCCTCCTAGTTTAGTGTCATCTGCAAACTTGCTGAGGGTGCAGTCCATGCCATCCTCCAGATCTTTGATAAAGATATTGAACAAAACTGGCCCCAGGACCGACCCTTGCGGTACTCCGCTTGATACCGGCTGCCAACTAGACATGGAGCCCTTGATCACTACCCGTTGAGCCAGGTGATCCAGCCAGCTTTCTATCCACCTTATGGTCAATTCATCCAGCCCATACTTCTTTAATTTGCTGGCAAGAATATTGTGGGAGACCGTATCAAAAGCTTTGCTAAAGTCAAGGAACAACACATCCACTGCTTTCCCCTCATCCACAGAGCCAGTTATCTCATCGTAGAAGGCAATTAGTGCGAGGTTCTCCACCTGCAGCCAGGTGACTTGTTCCTGCATGTTCTGGGAGCTCAATGGACTGCTGGTTAGAGTGCCTCCCATCCCCTCCATCATCTGTGTAGGGGTTGGATGGATGGGGGGGAGAGGGAAGGGTGGTCTTAGCAAACTGTCATGACTGGGACATGGGTGGCCAGACTTCGTGGTCAGAGCAGGAGTCAGGCAGAATTGGGTAATGGACAGTCAGCGTCTGAGACAGACCAGAGGTCAAACCAAGAGTCAGGCATCAAGAGGCAGTTAGAGTCAGAAGCCACAGACTGGCATTTCTCACCCACAAGTCTGAAAAAAAGACAGCAAGGCAGTCTGTGTTGTCGCTCAGACCAGGGCCGGCGACAGAAATTTGGGGGCCCCCTCCTCTGATCGTTTGGGGCCCCCCCCAGCCCAGCTGGAACTTCCCCCCCCCCCCAGCTGACAGCAGCTGGGGGGCCCCCCAGCCCAGCCGGGGCCCCGCCCAGCCCAGCCGGCGCTCCCCCCCCAGCTGACAGCGGCTGGCAGCAGTGCGGGGTCCTGCGGGAGCGCGAGCCGCCCTTGCTGCTCCCCCCCCACGCGCACTTTCTCCCCTGGACTGCGCCGCTGCTGCCGGCCGGGCTCACTGCTCCTGCCAGGGACATGTGCGCTCGTCCGCTCCAGAGGAGAGCCGTGTCGCCTCCCCGCCCCTTCCCCGCTCTCCAGGCCCGGCAACAAGGGGGGATGACTACGGGTACTGCTGAGTACCGGGGGCCCCCTAAAGTCCGGGGCCCGGTACAGCTCTACCCGTAGTACCTCCCTGTCGCCAGCCCTGGCTCAGACTACTCCCCATCATGGCTTCCTGACTTAAATACTGTTGCCATCAAATAAGTGGGCTATGAGGAGTTGCCACTCAGCTCCTGCCAAGCCCTGCCTTGTAGGGTCCTTCTACAAGAGCCCACCATAAGCCTCTTGTGTGATATAGAGGCATCCATAGCGCCAATCACTGTCCCATGGTCCCATTCCTGCAGGTTCTCAGAGCTATTTACTTGCAATTCAAGTAAAACTGTTTAGCTTTTTTACAGAATTTATTTTTTCAATGAAAATTTCTTTTCATATCTCTGCTTTTCCAGGCAGGAACTCTGTCTTCCATGAATGCCTAGTGTTGTTTAGTGGGTACAACATATAAATAATTTAATAATGAGATTGAAAATACACCCATCAGAAATGTTCTATGAATAATTTTCTTCAGAAATGTATTTAATAAAATCTGAGCTGACAAAATGTCAACTTAAACTCTCTGACCTGCAAAAACTAAGAGCCCCACTGCTCAACTTCTGTCTTATTAAAACCTGAATAAATAGTCTTGAAATACATAATCATGATCAGAATCTTTAATAGTCATCCGATTTATTATAGTAAGGTAAATGATAGAGAAAGGCTAGAAGTTATGGCCAGTAGCAGCACTTACTTAATAGAAAATGTGCCAACTTTGAAGAAAGGAAATGTTCAACATATAGAGAAAAGGGCTATTGGTATCCTGGATCATTAAAAAAATCTGTAGAGACAAATTTAAAATGTATATTCTCTCTTATCCCCATATTTATTCAGGTATAATGGTGTCTCCATAGTCCCAAGATATTGTATCTTTCATTTAATAAATGATAATTTCCTCCCCCCACAAGATAACCATGTCTGTTCAAACAACCATGTCTTAAGTACCTTCTTTTATTCATAATCGTGTATGCTAGATTCATATAATTTCTTCATTGTTTTTAATTATTTTAAAATATTTTCTGTATCTTCTGATAATGCACAATTTCCACACATACACAACACACTGAATTCTTGCTTCTCTGAATAACCTTATTACAGGGAGGCAAAAAAACCCAACAAACAAACCAAAACACTTCAGCTAAAGGACTTGGAACTTTCTTCATGGAAAATGAAGATGCTTTATAGTCTTGATATCCTGCTTTCCAAATGCATCTTTAGAAAGCACAATGAGCTACATGCAGATTGAGTAGTAGTTGAAAAGAGCTTTTGTACTAATACTTCTGCACCCTATGATGATGAAGATTCTTCCCACTGATTGGTGACTTGCATTTCAGCTAACTAAAACAATATTTGGTGATTTTTTTTAAAAAAAGATGACATTGAAGGCCAATTTTTTCAAAACTTCTTTGGTGTCTAACTGGCCCAATAAAAAGCTAAGTGGAAGAGGACTGCAAAACATAGTATTTTTAAAGGATTTTTTAGGGGTAAAGAAGTCTACTCCATGCTCAGGGATTGTTGGGCCTAATTTCTGGGTGTTGCAGGAAGTGACAAAAGACTAAGGCCCAAGTGTGTGTGTGTGGGAGGGTGAGGATGCTTGTGATGTCATAGCTATCTGAAGTTTAGGTATGTCAGGTTATGCTCTGGTAACAGGAGCAAGTTCTACTTAGGTTCCAGGGCAGTGCTGGAAACATTGCCCAGGTAATGCAGAAAAAGATGTTGAAGAAACTACTCAGAAACCTGAGCGTGATCCAGATATGAACTTTATTAACAAGTGATTTTGGGTGCAGGAAAGAAAGGAAAGGAGAAAGGCAAGAAGACAGAGGGGAGTATTAATATGCTTGCTTCTTTTTGGTGGATGTCTGAGGGTGTGTTTATATTGCAATTGAAAACCCATGGCCAGCCCTTGCCAGCTAACTCAGGGTTCAGGCTAAGGATCTGTTGCATTGCAGTGTAGCTGTTCAGACTTGGGCTGGAGCCCGGGCTTTAGGACCCTCTGAGCTGGAACAGTGCCAGAGCCCTTTCTGCAGCCTGACCCCCAAGATCTATGCTGCAGTTACACAGCCCATTCACCAGAATGTGCTTTCACCAGTTGAGTGCCGACATGTAGTTACATCACCTGAGGCAGGGCCCCTCCCTTGTGCCACATATGGTGATGGTGGAGGCATCTGAACCATAGGATAGTGGGGAAATCCTTTCGGCATGACAGAACTGTGAGAGAGGAAACAAAGTACCACCAAAATCAAAAATGGCGTACTGAAGATGGTACTTATTAGCTGACTGCCTTTCAACAGTCAAAATCTCTGCTGTCATTGTGGGTGGACGGTTGTCTTGCTTGTAGAGAGGGTGGCTCTTCCCCCCCAAAAACCCAACACTAGTATCTCATCAAATTACTGAAAGTGGAAAGGAAATGTTCCATCCAATGTTCAGAGGGAGCATCAAAGTTTACACAACTTGCAGAAGTAGAAAAAAAATACAGCCTATGTCACAGGTGTGTGAGATGCATGTAAGAAGAGATGTTTTCCCCTCTCCAAGAAAAAATGTGGATGGTCTGAGCTGCGGATTCCCTGTTTCCATTGCATCAGGTATTTTGTCATGCTAAAAATGTTCTATTTTGAAGGGTATTTTTCAGAGGAGTATGTCTTTCATATATATTTCCACTGGCCTTAATGTGCAAATATTTGAATAGTTATCTCAGCATACTGTTAACCTGTCATATGAATGCCTTGGCATTTCCTCAATAAATAAAGGATTCATATACAACCTTAAAAAAAATCCCTGCAGCAGCTCTGCTAAAGTATTCGATAACCAAAGCTTCTGGAAAGTGCTATTAACTTCATATGCAATCTCAAACTGTTAGGTCGGAGTAAGAAAACAATGGCTCAAATCATTAACAGTGCATCATATCATGCTGAGGTTTAGGTAGAAATCACCCAAAATATCACCATAGGTAGACCAGCTCATACATACAGCCATGATGCTGCCAAGGTCTGGTCTCCTTTTGGCCCTCATTCAGCAGGATGCTTAAGTGTATGCCTGCTTTTGAACAGTCATACTGAAGACAAGGGGAGACTAATCACAAGTTGGGGATTGGGGCCTGTCTTATTGCACCCTTTTCTGGTTGGACCCCAGCTTACTTTTCCTGAGCCACCACCCTTCCTAGGAAAATTCTGCCTGGGATTTTTCTTGAGTTCAGGGAATGTAACTTTCAGCAGTGTCAGTGTCATGGTTTCTTTTTCTTTTATTTCAAGTCTGCTCAACAAAACAAGATCAAAACTTCCCCAAGTGATCCTTCACTCTCCCATAGGTTCCTCAACCCAAGTTGAGTTCCTGGCTTATTCCCCAGAACCCTTGTGATAAGACTTCCCACAGTGTCCCATCTGTCCATTTTGTTCCTGGAAGTATTTCTTCTCAGCAGTAGCTCCAGCCTCTTTCAGGTACTGCATCTCTCCCTTTCCTGTTTCTTTTATGACGAGCAGCCTGTCAAGCCACATGCAGCAGGCAGGGCTAATCAGTCTACCAGCCAGCTGCTGATCTCTGACCACAGTGGAATGGTATCTCTTATACCTTCACAGACATAGGCATCTAGTAACTCCTGATAGTAAAGGGGCACAATTTAAAGGTTATGGTGGTATTGCATTGCCCCATACATGGTGCTTGCAGCACAGCCCAAATTTAGGCCTAACGGACCTTTCAGGGGCACTGTGAAAATGACTACACAAGGTGCCAACAGTACATAAAATAAACTGAAACAAAGTAGAGGAGACTCTTCCTTCCTCTCTCCACACACACACCCTGATCTCTTTTGTTTTTTTGTAATCTTACTTGTTAGCTTGTCACTACGGTAGGTACACATTTTTCAGACAAAAATGTGGTTTTCAAGTTGAGATTGTGCCTTTAGCTGTGATCCTACATTTCTGATGACCTGGAGAGGAATGCAGGACTCCTAGAACTGTAGGGAATTCCAGACTGACTGTCACAGTTCTGGTGTAAAGCAGGACTTGGATGGTGGCCATCTTAATAAAAAATGTAAGCACTTTTGCAACCCCGCTGTCAGGAAATATGACTCTACAGCCAACCTTAGATGTTTCATATATACTGGAAACTTGATAGATCACTAGCAATCAAGCAGTTTGTGCTCCAGAAAGACTCCTGGAGAAAGTATGTTTCCAGAATTGCTGCAAGTGATCTGGTCCAGACACAAGCAGGGGACACAAAAGTACTTTATTCCTGTCTCTCCCTATTTGGGAAATTCTGTTCTCCCTCAGATATAGAAACACCTAAAAAGAGCATCTGGTGAAAAAATGTCTGCAGAGATACTTCCTGGTGTTATTAGTAGGAGGAATTTGTATGGTTTATTGTTAAGTTGTAACAATTACCACATATTTGTACCTATATAACCAGGGCCGGATTAAGACCTATAGAGACCCTAAGCACTGAAAAGTTTATGGTGCCCCCCCCATATGTAATTCAAAATAAAAACAATACGATACCATAAAAAAAATTTTTTTGAAATGACACAAAAATTGCATGTATGCTGAAATTAAAATAGCTTCTTTCTAGATTTTCTGATCGCAAAATTCTGGATAAGTTCATCGAAACTGAGTCGACAAAGCATGTCCACTTCCATACACAATAGGGAAAGTGAATCAAGTCTGTCCTGACACATTGTTGTTCTCTGAGGGTTTTTTATTCTTTTCAACTGAAAAAAAAGAGCATTTTGCAGAGCAGTTAGTAATCATCAATGTTAGAAAAATATATAGTGCGATCTATACATTTGGAAATACACGTAGTCCGTCTTTCAATATTGTGTCATGAAGATCAATGTGGCTGAATTTAATTTTTCCTGTTTTATTAAACTTTGCATGCATATAACAGTGGAACTGCTGTACTTCTCCATAGAGATTCATGTTTAAGTCAACAGGGTATGACTTGCAATACATGGCAGGATCTGAGTTCCTCACATTATTTTGATCTACATTAGTAGGATGCTCCTCTGGTTTAGGTGGGGATAAGTAATAAAAAGAAAACAGAAAAACGGGGAAGAGTGTGTAGTGGAGTGTAAGGAAATCTAAGAAAGTTCTAATTTTTCCCATGATGACTACTTCAATGCTTTTTTTGAAATATCAAATTAAAAAAAGCAATTCTTTTTTTTGGTGCCCCATGCTTTGCTGGTGCCCTAAGCCCATGCTTAGTCTGCCTATTGGGTAATCCAGGCCTGCCTATAACAGATGCTTTGACAACAGCAAAATAAAGGTGACAGGCATTCATGAAACACCACCTAGCACTGGAAAATTATTCTTTAGAGCAGCGATTCTCAAACTTTTGAGAACTGCGCCCCGTTTTCCTTCCTCAGCTGCCGCAGCGGACCTTTGTATGTCTGCCGAAAAGCCAATGAATAAATTACTTCTGCATTTGGCAGCTATTTTCGGCAGACATGCCGAGCGCTCCCGAAATAGCTCGGTATGTCTGCCGAAAAGCCGCAGAATGCGGAAGTAATTCATGTGGTGGCTTTTAAGTGGCACCGGGAGCTCGCGACCCCCCTGGGAGCGCTCAGCGACCCCCAAGGGGGTCGCGACCCCGGTTTGAGAAACCCTGATTTAGAGCTCTTTATATCAACCAGGACACTGGGAGGTTCTATTGAGCTCAGGCCTGAAGGAACTCACTCTCAATTTCAGTCTATCCTCCTGTTAACTGGAAGACAAAGCTAGATGGACAAGAGAATTGGAGTGCACAGAACTGTTCTGTGTAGAAAAGGAAGCTCAATGGCACTGTCATATACAACACAAGAGTGTATCAAACCACAGTTCAACATTATAGGCCTATATTTCTTCACACTAGAGGACTGAGTATATAATGAAGTTGAGGACCCATAACTTAAAAGGCTCAAAATGAGCAACACCCATGAACTATATAAATAAATAAATGGAGATAGGTATATATATATCTCTTAGAATGGGAAAGGTCATTGAGTCCAGTCCCTTGCCTACACTAGCAGAACCAAGTACTGTCCCCTGCAGATTTTTTGGCCCAGATTCCTAAATGGCCCCCTCAAGGATTGAACTCAAACCCCTGGATTTAGCAGGCCACTGCTCAAACCACTAAGCTACTGCTATCCTTGCCCTTTTATTTACTGTGGAAGGATGTAGCCTGCTATTAACCATGAATATCCCAATAACTGAGTTTTGACTTATAATAATAGGAATATTTCATTTACAGAAAAATAAAAATAAACTGAATAAGGAGGCAGCTAGTAACATACAATTAAATGCAGCACTGTAGTGCACTATTAGACTCCACAAAATAAATGCATATTTACTCACTTTTTCTGATCGTGGCTCCAGCATTCAGTCATATAAACAGTGCAATTCAGGATTTATTGTGAATATGGCAGTTTAACAAGATAAACAACAGATGCTGCTTAGTTTATTAAGATTTTAATTTTTAAATTGTGTTTTGGTTTCTTTTTAATAGGTAAGTTGGTTAGAAAATCCATATTGCATAGGGTTAATTTAATTTTATATATATTTATATATAAGTCAATTTTAAATCTAGCTGGACTCTAAAAATCTGTCACACTTGTTTCTAATAACAGGAACACAAAAATTGGCAAATTACCAGACTGGATCAGACCAGGGGTCAACCTAGTCCACTATGACTACAGTAAACCCTCGATTTAACGGACCTCGATTTAACGGACTTCGGATGCAACGGACAAAATTTTAAAGAAAGTCCGATGCATCCGAAATCTGTTTATCGAGGTCCGGCTGCCGGCTCCCCGCTGCCGCCCGGGTCCTGGCAGCGGGCGGGCTGCCTGCCAGCGCCCGCCCGGGTCCTGCCGGCTGCCCTGGTTCTGGCAGTCAGCTGGAGCCCCGAGCCTGGGGGAGCGCGGATTCAGCTGCGCTCCCCAGGCGGCAGCTGGAGACGCGAGCCCCGGGCGGCGGCTGGAGACGCGAGCCCTGGGGAGTGAGCCTGGAGCCTGGGGGAGCGCAGATTCAGCCGCGCTCCCTGGGCGGCAGCTGGAGACGCGAGCCCCGGGCGGCGGCTGGAGCCGCAAGCCCTGGGGAGTGAGCCCGGAGCCCAGGGGAGTGCGGATCCAGCCGCGCTCCCCGGGCGGCAGCTGGAGCCGTGAGCCCCGGGCGGCAGCTGGAGCCGCGAGCCCCGGGCGGCGGCTGGAGCCGCAAGCCCTGGGGAGTGAGCCCGGAGCCCAGGGGAGTGCGGATCCAGCCGCGCTCCCCGGGCGGCAGCTGGAGCCGCGAGCCCCGGGCAGCAGCTGGAGCCGCGAGCCCCGGGCGGCGGCTGGAGCCGCGAGCCCTGGGGAGTGAGCCCGGAGCCCGGGGGAGCGCGGATCCAGCCGCGCTCCCCAGGCGGCAGCTGGAGACGCGAGTCCCGGGCAGCGGCTGGAGCCGCGAGCCCCAGGGAGTGAGCCCGGAGCCCGGGCGGCAGCTGGAGACGCGAGCCCCGGGGAGCGCCGCCCCTGGAGCCCCAAGCCTCGGGGAGCGAGCCCCTAGCCCCGGGGAGCGCGGCGCCTGGAGCCCCAAGCCGCGCTCCCTGGGCGGCGGCTGGAGCCGCGAGCCCCGGCCGCCAGCGGGGACTGGGGCTGGGGTGTATGGGGGTCCAGGGCTTTTTTTTTTTTCATTTTATTTAGAAAAAAAGGCAGCTTTTCGGCGGAGGGGAATACAGTAAAACCTCGAAATAAGGACTAATTGGGCAGGCTGTTTTTTTTCCTAATTATTAAATAACGGACTTTTGGGTTTAACGGACACCCAGTCGCCCGAATTAGTCCGTTAAATCGAGGTTTTACTGTATTCTGTTATCAACAGTGACCAGTAGCAGATGCTTCAGTACAAGGTTCAAGAAACCCCGCAATAGTTAGTTATGGTGTAAGGTGCCCAAGGGAAAATTTAATCCTATTCCCCAATAGTAGAGGTTATTTTATGCCTACAGCATGTTAAGGGTTTATATTCCTTCCAACATTCCTTGGGGTATTTCTTTTAATGTATAATTACTACTACTAACTTGGATATTCTTGCTAACCATAAATGTCTAAGGCCCTGTCTTCACTACCACTTTAATTTGATTTTAACGACGTTAGGTCGAATTAAACGTGTACCTGTCTTCACATACATGCCCTTAATGTCGATGTAAAGGGCCCTCAAGATCGAATTTGGAACTCCAGCCTGACGAGAGAAATAAGGCTAATCTCGACATTCCAAGCTCGACTGTGGGCTAGTGAAGACGGAACCCGACATTAATAGCCTCCAGAGGCTGTCCCACAATGCTCCATTCTGACCGCTCTGGACTGCCTCACTGCTCCACTGTGACCGCTCTGCACTGCACTCTGAACTCGCTGCTCTGGCCAGGTAGATAAGACCCGGGAACATTTGAATACCATTTCCTGTTTGGTCAGCGTGGCCAGCTCACCTGAACAGCTCAGTCGCCATTCAGAGCAATCAGCAGCACTAGCCGCCATGCAGAGCTCAGCACCACAAGACTCCATGCAGAGCTCATCTACCCTGGAGACCAGCCAGAGGAGAAGAGCTCCAGCATGGTCCACTCGTGAGGTGCTGGATCTCATCGCTATCTGGGGAGAGGAATCCGTGATGTTGGAACTCCGCAACAACAAACGGAATGCCAACACCTATGGAAGAGTCTCCAAGGCCATGCTAGAAAGGGGCCACAACAGAGACACCACACAGTGCCGCGTGAAAATTAAGGAGCTGCGGCAATCGTTCCAGAAAGCCAAGGAGGCAAACGGACGATCAGGGGGCGCGCCACGGACATGCAGGTTCACCAATGAACTAAATGCGATAATGGGGGACGCCCCCACCACCATCACGCCGGTCTGCGTGGACTCCGCAGATGGGATAATCGTGAGGGAGGAGACTGATTCCGAGGAGGACGACCATGAGGAAGAGGAAAATCTCACGGAGCGGCAGGAGCCCAGCGGAGAACCCGTGTTCCCAGAGAGCCAAGAGCTGTTTATCACCCTGGAGCCAGCACCCTCCCAAGCCTCCCAGGGGGGTAAGTGTTTCTTTTTTAAGGGATTACATGACGCGTGATTTTGTAAAGGAAGCATTTATTAATGAGTGACTTGCCCTAAGGTCTTAGCGTGCTTTCATTGCTGGTCAATTTCTACTCAAAGAGTTTGTCAATATACTCCGGGATTGACCATAAGTCCTCCGCGGACATTTCAAGGAAGCTATCCAGGAGGTAGCGATGAACCCAGCGCAGCAGATTTCTGGGGAGAGCCGCCTTATGTGGTCCCCCGCGATAGGACACCATCCCACGCCACGAAAGTAGTAAGTTGTCTGGTATCATTGAGCAGGCTAGCATTGCGGCGTATGGACCAGGACTTTGCATGGAGTCAAGGAGCATGCGCTCCCTATCTCTCCGAGAAATTCTCAGCAAAGTGATGTCATTCAGGGTTGCCTGTTTGAGATACGGACTGCAATTAGTAGGGAGATAAAGATTCCCAGCTGCAAAGTACTCTTTTCTGCTGAGGACCGACCAACCGCACCCCCCCTAAACGAACGCTGACCGCCCCCCCCCCAGCCCGTAGCGGTAGCTAGCAGGGAATCTGAGCAGTTTGCACGCGGTTGCTTCCGCTTCAGATCCAACGCGCACCCAACCCCCCCCCCCAGCCCGTAGCGGTAGCTAGCAGGGAAGCTGAACAGTCCGCAAGTGGTCTGAAGAGCCCCCAAAAGACCTTAGCCCTTAGTGAGAGATTTTTTGGCCTTTGCTTTGCAGTTTGCGGGTCAGTGGGCGCCAGGGGGTGGGGCTACTCTACAATATGTAAGTGCCACTTTTAACTTACCATGGCCGGCTGCACGGTGATTTCAGAAGCTGTGTTGGGCTGAGGCACGCATATGTGTGTGAGATGCTCTGACTTTTCTGTGAGCTATTCAGTCACTTTTAGGTGTAGAACATGACCTTGTACAGAAATCATATCAGGCCTGTGAATACTGAGGTTGCAAACGGCATAGTACTCCCATTGTGTACCGTCCGAGACTGCATCTGCCTCCTAACCTTGAATGTATCTGTCTCATAACTTTCAAACTTTCTTTTCCCACACTCGCCCACAGATGAACAAGTATCTCAGAATCCCCCGGCCTCCTCCTCCCGCCGTACACCGCAGAAAAGAAAGCGTAAAAAGAACACACGAACGCGCGATGATATGTTCACTGAACTCCTGGAGAACTCGCGCGCTGAGTCAGCCCGCCAGACGGATTGGAGGGAAAGAATGATAGAGGCAAGGGATCGAGAGATACAGGCAAGGAATCGAGAGAGGCAGGAATTGAGAGCCGCTGCAGAAAAGAGGGAAGAGCGCGAAGAAAGATGCACGGATGCTTTGCTCCGCATAATGGAGGACCAGAGCGACATGCTGCGATCTCTGGTGGAGCTGCAGCATGCCCAAAGACCACCTCTGCAGCCCCTGTGTAACCACCTCCCCCCCTCCCCAACTCCCATAGCTTCCCCACCCAGACGCGGGGTGAGAACACGGGGGGGAAAGCTCCGTGGGCCGCTCCACTCGACCCCACAAGCCAGCAGAAGCAGCAGCAGCAGCAGTAGGCTGACGTTCTCGGAAAACTTTTAAAACCTGCTGTGTCTTGCCCACCCCTCCTCTCCCCCCTTCCCACCCCCCCCTTCTCTGTCCGCTCCTCCCCCACTGCGACTGCCGGTCTCCCTCCAGGATACCAGGACAGTGATCCCCTGTATTTGTATTTCCCATCCACCAATAAAGGAACCATGATTTTTCAAACAGTGTTTTTATTTCCTCTGCAAGCATGGGAAGGGGGGAGGGAAAGCATGGGGAAGGGGGAGGTAAAGAGGGTTCAAGGGCAACAGGCTTAGAGCACAGCAAGGGAGCAGATTCTCAAACGCCATCTCGGGCACTCATAAAACTTTCAAGGCGTCCCTGAGGCGCAGGGCCCCACGGTGTGCTCTTCTACTTTCCCTGTTGTTTGGCTGCTCATAAGTAGCAGAAAGTAAATTTGCCTCTGCCTCCCAGCCCGCCATAAACGTTTCCCCCTTGCTCTCACAGATATTGTGGAGCACAGAGCAAGCAGCAATAACAATGGGGATATTTCTCTTGCTGATGTCTGAGCGAATCAGTAAGGAACGCCATCTCCCCTTCAGACGGCCAAATGCACACTCTACGGCCATTCTACACTTGCTCAGCCTGTAGTTGAACAGCTCCTGACCCCTGTCCAGGGCTCCTGTGTAGGGCTTCATAAGCCAGGGCATTAGGGGGTAGGCTGGGTCCCCAATGAGCACGATCGGCATTTCGACCCCCCCCACGGAAATTTTCTGGTCGGGGAAGAAAGTGCCTTGCTGCAGCTGTCTAAAAACCCTAGAGTTCCTGAACACTCGAGCGTCATGAAGCTTTCCCGGCCACCCCACGTACAGGTCGGTGAAACGTCCCTTGTGGTCAACCACTGCTTGCATGACCATTGAGTAATATCCCTTCCGGTCTCTGTACTCGGCGGCCTCGTGGTCCGGTGCCAGGATAGCGATATGAGTCCCATCTATAGCCCCACCACAGTTAGGGAATCCCATGGCGGCAAAGCCATCTATTGTGGCTTGCAGGTTTCCGAGGTTTATAACCCAGTGTAGCAGCCGCTCGACGATTGCCCTGCTTACTTGCATCACAGCAAAGCCCACTGTAGACCTACCCACCCCAAACTGATTCGCCACTGACCGGTAGCTGTCTGGCGTTGCAAGCTTCCAGAGGGCTATCGCCACTTGCTTCTCCACTGTAAGGGCCGTTCTCATTTTGGTATTCCTGCGCCGGAGGGCAGGGGACAGCAAGTCACAAAGTTCCATGAAGGTGCCCTTTCGCATGTGGAAGTTTCTGAGCCACTGGGAGTCATCCCAGACCCGCAGCACTATGCGATCCCACCAGTCCGTGCTTGTTTCCCTGGCCCAGAATCGGCGTTCGATGGCATGAGCCTGCCCCCTTGCCACCAAATTTGACAGATTGTCAGTCGCCCTACTTCCAAAAATGGCAGTGTCCATGTCGTCCCCGCTGTGCACGTCCTTGTCCATCTCCTCCTCCTCCTCCTCCTCACTGTCGTCGGGTTCCAGAAAGCGCAGTTCTCCCCGGATCGCATTCCTCCTCTGCAGACGGTGCAGCATGAACTCCGCAACCGTGATCGAGGTCCTCACAATGGCCATTACTGCAGCCGTGGTGTCAGCGGGCTCCATGCTTGCAATGCTATGCCGTTAGCATGGCGCGGAGAAAGGGCGCAAATTATGGGATGCCTACCTACAGTGCACCGCTCATAATGGGGGTGGGCGGCGCGGAAAAAGGGCGCAAAATTTGGAAATGCCTACCCATAGTGCAGCACTCAAAATGGTGCCTGCTGGGGCATCAGGGAACTGTGGGATAGGTACCCAGAGTGCAACGCTCGTCATGTCGACGCTTGCAAAAGTTTTGCGGACAGACACTGTCGACTTGGTGTGCTTAGCTGTGCCTAGTGAAGACACACAACATCGACTGTATACAGTCGCGTTCACAACATCGAAATAAAGGAAATCGAACTACTGCTGTAGTGAAGACATACCCTAATTTTTGGACTCAGCTTCTTGCCTCAATGAGATCTCAGTGAGTCCCACAAGCTAGTTTTGCATTGTGTGGAAATATAATTCCCTTTCCAAGATTTGAATTTGCCTTTCGATTTCATTTAATATCCCCTTGTACCCACAGTATGAGACAGGGTGAACAGAAGTTCTCAATCTATCTTCTCTGTACCATTAATTGTTTTCTATACATTTATCAGGTCCTCTCTCATTCATCTCAGCTATGATTTTCAAAGGAGCCTAGGAAAGTTAGACACTGAAATTCCATTGATGTTCAATGGGAGTTGGGAACCTAATACCTGAGGCTCTTCTGAAAATCATAGCATGTCTCTCTGGTAAACATACCAGTCTTTTCAATATATTTACATATAAGAGCTTATCCATGCTTTGGATCTATCTCAGCACCCATGCCTGAACTCCCTCTATTTCTGTTTTATGTGAAGATCGGATCAGATAAGGATAATATTTCAGATGAGGGCATACCATTGATTTATACATTGGCATTATTTTATTCTCCATTCGATATGTATCCTAACATTTTGTTTGCTTTTTAACCCCTGTATACTGAATGGAGGTCTTCCCTGAGCTGTCTGCAGTAATGTGCTAATCTTTTTTCCTGTTAATACAGAACACACTTATATATAACACATATATGACTAGATGAAGGTACTTCATTAATTATGAAAAAAAATCTTTCGTATAAAGCTTGGCTAAAATATGGGTGTTTAAATACTTATTAGATCAAAATGTGATAATGTACCTACTTTATACCATTTAATTGAGTTGTGGTAAGGGCACTTAAGTGTAATGATGAACTAGCAGGCAAACCAGCTACTTCTCTCAGGAGGAACCTTGCTATATAGCAGGTAAAGAGGAAGACAGCAGAATCTTCTTCATGGCTTCTGCTAAACATTTCACTTCTCTATTAAGTGCAGAATTGGGTCCTCAGATTGAAACCATATTGTACAAACACTGCAATTAGTACTCACACAAGTAATCAAGGCACCAACATTAGCTGCATTCCACATTACTACTCTAATTGATTTCAATAAGAACACTTGCACATGTGTGGAAATGTTTGAAGGATTAGGCCCTAATCTACTGCTTTAGGGAGTGTCACTGCTATTATAACTCATTCCTGAAGCATTTCCCATAGTCTGATTTGATTTTGCCTTGCAAAACTCCATACACACATGGTAAATATTTTTTTAGGAGAGAGGGGCAGGAAACAAGCAAGTCAAATATGGATTTCATTAAAATATTATAAATTCAGGTTAGTGGAATTTGTGCCTCCTCTGGTAAATTTTCATAACAATTTTGCAAGCATGACTCAAATGCAAAATGTATTCACAGTCAAGGAAGAATGGTACTTTGCACCAAATTACCTTGCTATTGCTCACATGTCAATTACTCAGTTCCATAACCTTGCATGACAATTGCTCTTAAATGTTCTACAAGTGTTGGCTGCAGATTTTTTTCAAATGCCCAAGAGCAATAATTATTGTCTCAAAGAAGGCAATAAGCTCCAGAAACACAGACTAAAACATTTCCCCCCTTTAAACATGTGCCCCAGTTAGGCTCCGAAATACATGGCCCAATTTTCCAAACTGATGGGTGCTTTGAAAAACTGGGCCACTTCCTTAGGAACCTCCGTAAGGATTTAGGGCTCTTATCCTGTTCCCATTGAGATCAACGGAAATGATATCCTTGAATTCAGTGATAAAAGTTAATGTCCTATGTGCTTAAATTAAGCACCCATTCTTTAAAGCCTTTTCCCTAATATTTTAATAAATATTTTGTCCTTCTATAGCACATTCTTCAAACGTTCCACAGACAAGTTCATCACCAAATGCCATTCTTAGCTAAGCATGATCCCCATTTTACAGATAGGGAATCTAAGGCAGAGAGAAATTAAGTGACTTGTATAAAAGAAGTCTGTTGCAAAATAATAATAATATTTAGGTGTTATAAAGAGAAGCCAGTGTTTTGACCACAAGACCATCCTTCCTCTCCTTTGAATTTCATATCAACACACAACAAACATTTGGAACATACACTAGAGTTTTAAGTGCTCACCAGCTATTAGTAGGCTGGCCCAGATCATATGAGAAGTTTGGTTTCCTTTCGTGAAATATGAGTCATGAATTCCGTAAAATATTTGGAACTCAGACAGGGCCTTATTTAAAGTAAAATACCTGTTTCCTACACTTATGGATTTAAAGGAATCCTCTGTATTGCTAAAAGCACAGCAGGGATTTCCATCTAACTTATTGGTTGGCTGGAGGAACCCAGGCCAAGAAACCGCTCTCTCTCTCTCACATAGAAATTCTCCTCCTCCGTGGGTTTTGCCTCCCCCAAGCACACCCCCAACTTTGCTATCCCCTGACCCTGCTGCTCCCCACCCCAGATACCCATCTAGGCTGGCCATGTGGCTCCTTCCTTGCACCCCCCCCCTTGCCCGTGACTCCCAGCCCTGACCTATGCTGCCTCCCCATTCCCCCCTCCCCCGATGATCATCTCCAGTGTCCCCAGCAGCCTCCCCTTCTTCCCTCTCCTGATCCCTCCCATTTTGCACTGTCACTGCAAGAAAGAAACTCCACTTCTTGGCTGGTCTTCACTACGGCGGTGGATCGACTGCAGATATGCAACTTCAGCTACGTGAATCACATAGCTGAAGTCTGTGTATCTCCAGCCGACTTACCTGCCGTCCTCATGGCGGCGGCAGTTGGCGGCGTGCTCCCCCGTCGACTCCAGCGTGTGCTTTTTGGCAAGCTGGAGTTCCAGAGTCGACGGGGGAGCCGCTGGCAATCGATTTATCACATCTTGACGAGGCGCAATAAATCGATCACCAAAAGATCGACCCCTCCCCAGCCTAGTGAAGACAAGCTGGCAGCAGCAGGCAGGCTACTCTCATCCAGGAAGGTACCTGAGCACAGCTGGTGGGCGGGACAGGACAGGGACAGCTACTCCCCTGCCCCATCTGGAATGTCCCTTCCTCCCCACAGGCATCTGGGGAAGGGCATGTGACCATTTGTGTCCCTCCCTAGCATTGCCTATTCACAGCTGAGCATGTGTTTAAACACCTTGATGAATTAGGGCCACATTCTGTTACTTTTACTCCTGCTGACTGTTGACTCTACACTTGACTTCAAAACACTATTGCTTTCCTCATATTGCATGTTTTATCTATAAAAGGTATTAAAAAATTAACAAGACCCTGTGCAAGCCTGTATTAAAGATAGAATCTTTGGGAAGTAAACTGTAGTTTTTAGGCTTATTGACTAGAGTACGTTCCTTTTGTGGTGAAGTCCAGGCAGCCAGGGCACCTTGGAATTAACAAGAGAAAGAGAGAATAGATACAAATAGAATGTACAGCAAAGTAAAGATAACTCCTCTGTAATTCTGAAGCCAGTGTCCAAGGAATGATGGAAAAACTTTTGGCTTTACAAGTGAGAATATTTTCTGTGTGTCTTTGCCCTTCATTTTCCATCAAGAGGGCTAGAGTTTGTTTGAAAAGCATGACAGGAAAACAGGATGTGTCTTGGCAGATCTCTTTGTAAAACAAGAGGTAATGGCAAGGTTAGGAAGCCTGAGGCAAAGTAAAGAAAAAGAGGATAGTTTCTTGCACATATGACTGTCAATGAAATAATGAAAAAAAAACGGGAGTTGTCTACAGTAATGACTAGTATAAGTGACACTCCTATGAAATGGTAGCAATAAAAAATACAAAATTATAGGAGTAGAACACGACAACTACTTTTTTTAATGTATCTAAATTCTTAAATAAATACAATGCTAGTAAAAGATGCTGAATTAATAGCCCTAGAGATTGAAGTGTTTTATTTATTTACATAACCAGAACAGCATTGGTAAAATGTGATTGCTAGAGTTGGTCAAAAAAAATTCTATTGAACAATTTAATTGAAATCAAAACAGGGAATGTTGGAAAAAGTCAGAATACATTGTTTTACTTTTTCATTTTGTTTCAATACTGTCAAAATGTTTTGCTTTCAATATCATACATAATATCTATATATATAAAAGTCAAATGGTGTATGCGTGTATGCGTGTATGTATGTTCCCTTACTCCTTCCACACCGTTTGAGCTAGAGACTTGAAATTTGGTACAGTTATAGGCCGTAGGGTTCTAATCAGGGTAAGAGTTGAAACTTTTTCAAATCTCACCTCTGACGCCCCCCAGGGGTGAAATTCTTTAAAGCCCATTCACATCAGCTGGGCAGCAGGTTAACACCTGCTGTTCTCTGTGACATAGTTATGATGTAATAATACCCCCCTCCAACAGCCCCGGCACTTGCTCAGCTCTCTCCCCCCTCTAACAGCCCCGGCACTCGCTCAGCTCTCTCCCCCCTCCAACGGACCCCACACTCGCTCAGCTCTCTTCCCCCCATCCAAGGGCCCCCACACTCACTGAGCTCTCTCTCCGCCCTCAGGAAAGAATCAAAATTTTTTTAAATTTCACCCCCCTCCCTCCCTCCCACGGCCCCCGCACTCGCTCAGCTCCCTCCCCCCCCCAACGGACCTTGTACTCACTCAGCTCTCTCGCCCCTCAGGTAAGAATCGAAATTTTTTAAAATCTCTCCCTCCTCCCCCCACTCCAATGCCCCCCACCCACTTGCTCAGCTCTCTCCCCCCTCCCACCCTCCAACGGACCCCACACTCGCTCAGCTCTCTGCCCCCGCCCCCCCTCCAATGGCCCCAGCACTCGCTCAGCTCTCTCCCCCTTCCCCCCCTCCAACGGACCCCACACTCACTCAGCTGTCTTCGAGCAACGCTGGTTCCCTTTCTCCCCTCCAACGGACCCGAGCAATGCCGGATATTTCTGCTAGTATTCAATATATCAATGTTACAAATCTATATGAAATGAATCAACATTATTGAAACCAAATGGTTTACCATATCAAAAAAAATTCATTTTCACATTATAAAAACAAAACGATTTGATATTATCAAAATTAAATCTTTTTATGGTTCTGAATTAATATTTTTATGAATTTTTGTTCCATGGTGTGACAGGGCGGGCCAGCCCTGCACGGGGACAGAGGGGGTTATCCATTCCCTTCTTAGCAGAGGAAACCACGCCCTGGAAGCTCTACTGGGTATGCTTCGGCTGTCAGAGCAGTATAAAAGCCTGCAAGATGGCTCAGTCTGGGCTGGCTGCTGAAGACGAAGGATTCTCTGTAGAGGATCCAGCCCTGGACCAAGTACAGCCCTTACCAGGGACACCAGAGGAGCCGGGAGTGCGGATCAGAGGCCCGCGGCAAGTGTGACCCTGGCAAGTGGTGGCGGTGGCTGAGGAGCCCCAAGACCCTGGAGCTATGGAGACCACGGGGAATGGAAAACTGGTTGGAAGTGACTCAGGAAAGGTAAAGGAGTGGTACCTCCCACCACTGTGAGGTCAGCGTGTTGTGGTCAGGATCCCTGCTGACCCCGGGTTGGAGTACTCCACTTGGACAGGGCCTTGGGTCGGAGCCTGGTGAAGGTGGGAGGGCCTGGGCTCCCCCACTGGGGGTTACAACCCCCCCACTTTTTCCCACTAGTGATACCGTGACTCAACTGAGACCCCAGGCTTTGGAGTGACTCTGGCCATTGGGCCATGCTGCCATAGAGGCACTATATAGAGACTTGAACTAGTAGGCTGCACTCTCCCCTTAGGGGAGGAGAGCGGGACTGACTCTGGCCATTGTGCCATGTTGCCATAGAGGCATTGTATAGAGACTTAGACTATTAGGCAGCACTCTCCCATTAAGGGAGGAGAGCGAGACTGACTCTGGCCCTTGGGCCACACTGATATAGGAGCCTACCCTCTGGATTCGGGTTGCTAGGCCCTACTCTCCCGCCAGGAGAGCAGGACTCAGGAGGGGCCCTGGCCTGTGGGCCACATTGTTGTGGGAGTCTCAGAGAGGGAGAAATGGAATAAGCAAGGTTACCTGTCGTCCCCAGACCCCAAAGAGGGCCAATGAGGTACCATCCCCACCACACAGGAGAAGTTTTGAAATTTCAGTTCTTTGTTCCAATTTAGAATACATTTTTTCACAATTTTGGAAGTTTTTGACTAGCTCAAGTGATTATGATGAATGTGAGTACCATTATTTCTGTATAATACATTAATCCAGCCAGGCACAGATATGGTAATATTTCTTAATTCACCAGTATTCTGAGTGCATTTATTATAAGTAGGTGGGCATTAAAGCCTAAAATATTATATTTTAAAATGCCACCCTCCTGCCTGAATGGGTGGGGAAGCTTGGTGGGGCAGTGAAGGGAGATAGTCCCAGCAGTAAGGGAGGAAGGCACTTGCTAAGGGTCACTAAGAAACTCCTCCCCTGGGAATCTCTGGCACCCATTGGCCAGCTATTGGGAGGAGTACTGATTGGCTGGCATTCCCCAGCTTGCAGGATTTAACTCAACAAGGGGTCATGTAGAACCTCTTTTGGTGCCATTCCAGCAGCCTACCCTACTCGAACTAGGAATGGGAATCCAGTGTGACAGATGCCGCGGGTCTAGCTGATCACCCATTCGGGTGTCAGGAAGGAACTTTTTCTCCCCCCCCCACTGTGCCAATTGGCAGAGGACCAAGAAGTTTTTTGCCTTACTTGCAGCACCTTCAAGCCACAGTGTATTAAGTAGGAATGCCCTTAGTCCTAAGTGAGATCTTGTGGTCCTTGTGGGCTGAGGTTCCCACCCTTCTGCACCCTCTGTTCCCCCTGTGGGGGGCAGGGTGCTAGGACTCAGGGAGAGCTTAGTCCTGTGGGGTAGGCTGAGGAGACTACCTCCACATTATGGGTTATATGGCAAGGAGTCCTTTAACCCATGCACTGGAACTAATAAATGCCTAGCATAGTAGAATATGGGTGATGGGCAGCTAGCTCCCCTTCCCCATGTTAAAGTTTTATAAAAGTTAAGGCCTTCTGCTTAATTCCATGCATGTGTCTGTCCCCATTTTGCCATTGTGTCCACACCAAGATAACTTAACTGGAGAATAATACTTTCTCCCGCCTTTGTCCATCTTGTCTATTTAAGGGATTATACCTTGTATAAGGCCTTATACCTTATACCTGGTCTTGGTTCTGGCCTCTAAGCACTCATTTAATACTACTACTAATAATAATGAAAAAGGAATCTAGCCATTTAGAACTCACCCAAAAGAGTACAGTGTACAAAGAACTCTGAGGGAGTTTGTTTGTTTTGTTTTGTTTGTTTGTTTGTTAATAATTAAGGTACTTGTTAAAAGTTAAGAATCAGAGGGGTAGTCGTCTTAGTCTGGATATGCAAAAGCAACAAAGAGTCCTGTGCCACCTTAAAGACTAACAAACGTATTGGAGCATAAGCTTTTGTTGGCTAATACCCACTTTGTGCATCTGACAAAGTGGGTATTAGCCCACAAAAACTTTTTGGCAACATTGCATTGCTGCTGTTGAAGGTTTGATTCACCACAACTCCCAGATCCTTCTCAGCAGTGCTGCTGCCAAAGCTAGTTATCTTCCATTCTGTATTTGTTCATTTGGTTTTTCTTCCCTAAGTGTAGCATCTTGCATTTGTCTTTGTTGAATTTTATTTTATTGTCTACAGACCAATTCTCCAGTTTATCAACATCCCTCTGAATTTTAGCTCTATCCGCCAAAGTATTGGCACCCTCTTTACCCAGCTTTGTGTCATCTGCAAACTGGATCAGTATGTTCTCTATGCCTACATCCACGTCATTAATAAAGATGTTAAACAACATTGAACCCAGAACAGATCTCCTTGGAACCCCACTTGAGATCTCCTTCAAATCTGGTATTCCATTAATTAACTCTTTGTGTGCAATTTTGTAACTAATTATGTATCCACTTAATGGTAATTCTGTCAAGTCTGCATTTCTCCAGGTTATTTATCAAAATGTCATGTGGGGACTGTGTCGAAAGCCTTGCTGAAATCCGGGTATATTATGTTCACTGCATTTCCCTCATGCAACAAACCAGTTACCCTGTCAGAGAAAGAAATCTAACTGGTTTGGCATGATTTGTTCTTGGTAAATCCATGCTGTCTGCTATCCCTCATCCTCCAGGTATTCTCAAACTGAATGTTTTATACATTGCTCTAGTAGCTTCCTAGGTATCAAAGTCAGGCTGACTGGTTTATAGTTTCCCAGCTCCTCCTTTCCCCACTTTTTAAAGATGAGCACGATGTTAGCCCTTCTCCGGGACCTCACCTGTCATCCACGAGTTGGTAAATATTATTGCCAGTGGCTCAGATTTCTTCGGCTAATTCCTTCAGTATCCTCAGGTGAACAGCCTCTAGCACCACTGATTTGAATTCATTCAAATTGGTCAGAAGATCTCTGACATGTTCTTTACTTATCCTGATCTGCATTCCTTCCCGTTTATTGTCTATGGTAACTTTGCTGGTCATCCGGTCACAAGTTATTTTTTGTGGGTAAATCAGGCCTAAATCCCTGTAATCAGACTCACGTGGACAGACCCTTGTACCCACTCTCATTGCTTTCATTGAGAGTTATTGACTTCAGTGGGGCTAGGATCTCACCCTGTTAATTTTTGCATATAACTTATCTTGATTTCCCATCAATTTCTCTGTAACTTCACTGTCTATGGGCTTAATTCTGCTATGACCAAAGCCAAAGGGAGTAAAATTGGGCCCTCGCATTTTCATATATCTTGCTTTTTTAGTACCATGCAGAATGAAAAGAGTTTTAACTTCCCCAAGGCATGTAAATAACTTTCTCATCAGAGTTATTATGCATGTCTGGCTTCCCATATTCTCACATCATCCAAAGGTAATTGATTTTTTTTTGCAGTACTTATTCAAGCTTTAACTAAACAGTACCATACTAATTAGAAACGCTCTGCAGTACGTTGAAATTCTGCAAAGCTTTAACTTAAGTTTGAGACCCTTAAGTAAAAAATACTTGAAATGCAAGGAATCATTAGAAAACGTATAGTTTGCTTTGACATTTGTAGTTAGAAAATATTGCTAACTGTGGAAATTCAGTACTGCGTTAGGTCAAAATACTGCAAAGAGCTTCCTATGTATTAACCCCGATACCTGGGCAAAGCTCATTGATGATCAAAGTCTTAAACTTCCTCCATTTCCATTCAATACAATATGAATTGTGTAGGGTAAAAAGCTAGTGCAAACATTGGCAAATAGAATCCATTCTGAGAGATGTAAACAACAAAATGTAAATGGTAGTTTACTGTAAATCTGAACAGTATTTTATTTATCCACAATATTTTATTCATTTTCTAAAATGGACATATTACCAAGAAGAAATGAGTAACAAGCATGTATCTTGGATATCTAAAATATTACTGTTAGTTAATTGTTGGTATCCTGGTAGCACTATAAATGCACTGGGCATTTTCTACTCGGGAAGACACACACTTCACCTCCCTTTTCCAGCACTTATTTTTAACTCAATCCAATGCCCACACTATAATGACCTCAATGCACATTAAACAGAGGGGGCCATTGTCTGGCTTGTAGGAAAATGTGGGTGGCCCATTTAAGGGCTAGAGAGCCAGAGTGACATTACCGTACATGCTAGGTACAAATAGGTATTATTTCCACTATTCTAATCCGCTATCCTTCCAAAATACTATAAGGAAACCCTGAGTCTGAGTTCATATTTCACTTCTTTTTGTATCCTATTCACCACAATCCAGTTATGTGGCAAAATATTGTTTTGAGAAGAAGCCTTTAAAATTCTACTCTTGCAGAGCAACTGGTATAGAATATATTGCTCATTCCATTAGCAATTCTAGTCTGTAGACTGACACGGGAATATCCAAAATGTGTCCCTTTTTGAGTCTGACAATAGTGTGTAAAATATCAGCTGTAGCAGCACCAGATCTGAGAGCATTAGAATGACAGCATCTGCAGTGTTAGTTTGCTAAGGCAGCTTTCCTGTGCATTTCCAATTAATCCCAGCAGGTTGTCTCTTTCTGTCAAGATACCATAAAAACTGAACAATAAGTGTTGTGGTATTTTCTTTTCTGCAGATTGAAAATAAATTCCTGGGGTCTATATTACAAATACAACTCCATTGATTCCTTTATATATTTTTGAATATTCTGATGGGTACAAGCACCATCTAGCCAATGCTCTTTTCCAGCTGAAGTTCACATGGCTTACCCTGAAAATCAGAGAAAACACATGCATACAGTAGCAAAATAGTGAGTAGTCATTTGAATCCGAGGACTAAATTATTAATCTATAAATAGGAAAAAGTCTCTATTGTTTTTTTTTTTTTTTATGTTTGACACATCTGTTACACGAAGGATCTATAAGCCTCTTTTGTATGATACTGTTCACAGAAGTGTATCTACTGGAACATACTATGCTGAGGGACAGACATTTCCAATGTAATGCCAAATTACATTACAATGAATACATGAAAACCCAAGTTTCTGTTACCTCAGCTGGAGGTAGCACATGCATGCGCAAACACCACCCTTTGGAGTTCCTGTAAATCATTAATTATTTAACAGTATTGGATTTTTTTCAGACACAAGGATTCATTAATCAACCCTCCCACCCCACTATCAAAGCATATATGCATCAGTAGATGGATAGTTTATTACAATAAATTGTATTTCATACAGAGTGATACTATTATCATTTTGAATTGCAAATGAATAGCAGCACAGCTTTTGGATTTGTTAATGCATGCTAGATCAGAGCCAAATAGCCACTAGCTACACACAGTATGACACTTCTGAATTCTCTTGTTTTCTACCAAGGTGATATTTGCAGAAACAGTTAAACAGCTAAGCATATTTTTATAATGATTTCATGAGCTGTATTTAAAGCATAGTTGCATGAATAAACACATATTGGATTTATACTTTTTTAAAAAAAATTCTATTGCTTTACAAATATATATATTTAAGTTTTTTTATATTGTTCCAGTAAAAATTGTGTTGAGCTTCCCATTCTCTTTCTTAGTCAATCCAACCTGTTTACCAGGGATTACATATATATATGTATAATACTTTACAAGAAATTAGTTATTTGCATAACATTCTTATTGATTTATGTAGCTAAAATATATTAATTTGTATTTAACATGTCAATGGCTGGTGAGAGGAAGAAAACTATCCTTTTGAATCAAAATGTTGATTTTTTTAACTGCATTTTAAACACAACCGAAACATCCGTGCTATTCACTCATTATATTTACTAGTTAAAGATTTTCACAAAATAACTAAGAATAAATATTTTCTGTAAATTACTGGATATAAATTTGCAAAATATTATGTTGATTCTTGTTTCTCAGTACTAGTCTATAGGAGGTGATTAGATTTTAAAATTGAAAACAAAATATTTATTTCACTTGGTAAACTCCAAGCTCTAATAGGTGGTAAAATAGATATTCTCAGTAGTAACAGCAGGAAGTAGTCTTTGATGTGGTCTTTGGCAGTTCTGTACAAATGGTATCTTTTCATGAACGTTGACAGAATTGAAAACTAACTACAGGAATTAGCCATCAAATACATTTCACTACAATGCTATTTTAATGATTGTGGTACAAAATTTTATGAACAAACTGACTATGCCAAAGTAGTAGACTTTATATTCATAATGTAGTTATAGAAAAGTTAGTTCTTTCACAAAGATCTGCATTAAATTATCTGAAAATAAATATTGTAGCAAACATTTTTAAAAGTTAGTAAATAACAGAGCTGGTTTAAAATTGGAATTGCCATTTCTCTGGGAATTCTGGTATGAATTTTTTTAATCCAAACTGGAATAAAATGTTGAAATTCTGTAATGCTCCCCTGCAAGCTGTAATAGGATACTGAGAAGAGCAGAAATTACACCTTCCATAAGAGTCCAATGAGATCCATGTCTATTTGTCTTAGGAAATCTATTGCTTACTGTGTGTTTAAGTGAGAGAACAGGAAGATGCTAACATAAGTGTCCTTAATCACTAAAACAGTCATTTTTTTTAAATGTAGAAGTGACAAAGGGTCCTATGGCACCTTAAAGACTAACTAAAGTATTGAAGCATAAGCTTTCATGGGCTAATACCCACTTCGTCGGATGCATGCAGTGAAAGTATCCAGGGGCAGGTATAAATAGGTAGGCAAGAACCAGGTTAGAGATAACAGGGTTAGTCCAATGAGGCTGAACCAGCTTGTTATCTCTAATCAGGGAGGGTGAGGTATTCCTCTAGCAGCTGAATTGGAGGTGTGAACAGTGAGAGAAGAGAAACTGTTCTTGTAGTTAGCTAGCCACTCATAATCTCTATTCAGTCCTGCGCTGATTGTATCAAATTTGCAAATGAATTGTAGCTCTGCAGTTTCTCTTTGCAGTCTGGTCTTGAAGTTTTTTTGCTGCAATATGGTGACTTTTAAATCTGTAATTGTGTGTGCAGGGAGGTTGAAGTGTTATCCTACAGGTTTTTGTATATTGCCATTCCTGATATCTGATTTGTGTCCATTTATCCTTTTTTGTAGGGACTGTCCAATTTGGCCGATGTACATAGCAGAGGGGCATTGCTGGCACATAATGGCATATATTAAATTGGTAGATGTGCAGGTGAATGAACCAGTGATGGTGTGGCTGATCTGGTTAGGTCCTGTGATGGTGTTGCTAGTGTAGATATGTGGGCAGAGTTGGCATCGAGGTTTGTTGAATGGATTGGTTCCTGAGTTGGAGTTATTATGGCATGGTGTGCTGTTGCTGGTGAGAATATGCTTGAAGTTGGCAGGTTGTCTGTGGGCCGGGACTGGCCTGTCTCCCAAGGCCTGTGAAAGTGAGGGATTGTTGTCCAGGATGGGTTATAGATCACTGATGATGCATTGGAGAGGCTTTAATTGAGGACTGTAGGTGATGGCCAGTGGTGTTCTGTTGTTTTCTTTCTTGGGCTTGTCTTGCAGCAGCAGGCTTCTGGATCAGTAAGTATTTCATGAAATTTAAAATACATAAAATGTCATCTTCTCTACTTATCTTGTAACTATAGTATTTATTTTATTTATATATAGGGATAAAACATATGCTTATTTCTTCTTTACTTTTCTTGTATTTTAAATGTCACGATACTTACTGATCCAATATTTTTCTTCTCTTTATCCTTTTTTCTATATTAATATTTTTGCCAACACAGGGCTATATATTCCCACCCATATGCACCTTACTCTATGATTAATGTAAATAAAATCAGTGCATAGCAAGTTAGTTCTCAGCATGAATAAGGGTGACGGAAACTGGCCCATGATTAATTAAAAAGCGTTCTAATTTTGTCTTTGATAATATGTGTAAATCTTTGTATGATCAGGACCTACCTAGGTTATCGTAGTCCTTGTTCTTAATATTGCAAATAATGTACCAAGGCAGTACTATTTAGTTAAAAGGAAACTGATAAGTTTCTCTGGGTTACCACTCTTCTGACCATTTGATATTCTTTTCTCAGTAACACCGTGATTTAAGAAAATAAAATACCATAGTTCCTCACTATGAAAAATTAGTATTATTCATATAAAGTGTAAATAGTTCCCAAATGATTATTTAAGCCAAATGAGATTTTACTGTGACTGGGGAGCATCAAGCAGGAAGTTATTGGGATTTGCATAATAATTAGTTTGAAACAAGTGATGTACATTACAGTACTATGTACACAGCGTAATGAATCTGGTAGCCACTGTCCATTAGATCAGTATCAGGAATATAATGAAAGTTGAATATTTTTCAGTCTTTGGAGGTTTTGAAACATCCATACTTGCTAATGAGCTAATTTGGATAAGCATTAAACTGGAATTTAATCACATTACTAGTAATTATTATCAGGAAGTACAATATAAAGGCCTTTTAGTGTCCTTCAAAAGTTGTAATTAACCATGACAAAATTAGTTGACCTCATGAACTGAATATAAATAACTAAACGAAAGAAATAAGATTTAATGGGGATGTTTATGCAGAGAGACTTTCTTTTCTTATGTGTTATTTAGCTGTAAGCATCAAAATATGTTCTCTTATGTATGAAATTAACAATCAAAGTTAGATTATATATCTGGAAATATCTGGTGAAATTAAAAGATCTGAAAATCAAACTCTGGGCATTTTATAGGCATGTTCTGGTATATATGTGCCTTGCTCAGTGACTAGTATCTGGCATCCTTAATCATATTGGTCCTAATCCAGCAAAGTAGTTGAATACATAGAGTCATAGTACTGCAGGGCTGCAAGGAATCTAGAGAGGTAATCTAGTCCAGCTACCTGTGCTGAGGCAGAACCTGTTCTTTCAAAATTTCAATTATAGGGATTCCACAACCTCCCTTGGAACAAGTTCCAGTGCTTAACTATCATTATAGTTAAAATGTTTGTTCCCATTGGCTAACCTAAATTTCCCTTGCTGAAGATTGAGCCCACTACTTCTTGTTCTACCTTCAATGGAGATGGAGAACAATTGAGCATCATCCTCTTTATAACAGCCCTTCACACATATTTGAAGGCTGTTATCAGGTCTCCCATCTCAGACTTCTTTCTTCAAGATTAAACATGGTCAGATTTTTTCATTTATTCTCATAGTTCAGGTTTTCTAAAACATTTATAATTTTTATTGCTTTCCTGTAGATTCTCTCCAGTTTATCCACATCTTTCTTAAAATGTAGTGCCCAGATCTGGTAACAGTGCTTCAGCTGATGCCTCACCAGTTCTGAGTAGAGCAGGACTGTTATCTCCCGCATCCTATTAATATGTCCAGAATGATCATATTCAAGTTGTGATCCACTATAACCCCCAGATCCTTTTCTGCAATACTACTGATTAGTCAGGTATTCCCCTTTTTACAGTAGTGGATTTAACTTTTGTCTTCCTAAGTAAAGTCCTTTGCACTTGTCTTTACTGAATTTCATCTTTTGATTTCAGACTAATTCTACAATTTCTTAAATCTTAATACTCATAGTTAAAAAAAATTGTTACAACTGAATTACTGTTCGCAGAATGCTAAATGCATTGGTTGATATTTATTGTTTCTATCTCTCAAGTAACTTCAGTGCTGATAGATATATGAATACTAACAGCCACTCGCACCTTACTTTATGCACTTTTTCCACCAGAATAGTGAACCAACAAAATTACTGCAAAATTATATTAATTAATTCAGGAAATAGCAGAATATTTTAGGTTCTCATCCTAGCATCTGGATTGTGCCAACAATTTCTGAATAACTTGTCAACTGGTAAGAAAAATGCACTAAAGGGATCTGAAATATGGTCAAGAATGTATCTTGTATTCTTTCACCTTTCTGCATGCAGCTGAAAAGAAAAAAATGCAAGTGAAAATAGCTAAAATATATATATATTTTAAAGGCGAAGTCTAAAGCTGGTCAAAAATACCAATATTTTTTCATGGGACATTAAAACTCCATATTTTCTATTTCCATTGAGATTTGTTGTTACCTTTATTGATTCAAGCTTTGATTTTCAATATTTTTGATTCAGGAAAAAATATTTTGGTTTAAAAATCTGTTTTTGAAAATTATTTTCTTTTTTAGAAAAAATTATTTTACTTCAAACTTCATTTTTAATGAGAACTTTTCAGTTTCTTTTTCACCAAAGCTTCCTAAGTGAAATCACATGCATCTGAGCCAAATTTGTAAATTTCCTAGCAGCTAATTTCAAAATACATATAGAACACTTTCCTTTCAAATAAAATTGCAGTTTTCTTTTTTTAAGCTATTCCAGTTAAAGTTAAAGGGAATACAAATAGTATGCACTAAAATTGCTGCAACTTTCTGTGACTTTATTTCTGCATGCATAAAAACTCAGATTTATGTGTGAAAATTGTCTAACTATTGCAGATGCAGTTTTAGTCACAAATATTAGGTTATTCAGCAATTGTAGGCACAATCCAGATAGCAGTCTGAGGTCCTAAAATATTTTTCTATTTCCTCAATTAAATAATAGAATTTTGCACTCACTAATATTATTGGTTCACTACTCTAATGGAAAAGGTACAAAGAGGAAAAAAGTAAGGTGTGAGTGGCTGTAGAGGTAACTAGGAAAAAAAGCATGTAAACAAAATGCTTATGCACTAAGATATCATTAAGCCATCTCAGTTATAGATATGGCCATCTTCAATTGTAGTCTATTGATTCACAGTATCTAATTTAAACTAGTTGCTTGGAGACAGACACATGGAACATTTCTATAAAATAATGTAAATAGAACATTCTTTAGAAAACTGGACTGATAATGCCAAATACTACAAAAATCCTATACCTGAAAGTAAAATAAAGCTAAACATGAAATAAAGCTACCATGGTGTCTGATATAGAAAAATCCTGCTGTGGGTCTGTGCGTGGTTTCACTTATTTTTTTTTTTTGAATGATTTCATGGCTATTACAGTCCTATAATGCCAAATTCCTAAGGGGAAAGGGTTTCATCTGTCTAAAGTGTATGCTGCAGCCATTGTATATGTTCTGAGAGAGGCCTGTTTGAACTGACAAAAATGATCTTTCCAAGAACTGCATTTGTAGTGTGTAAATCACATTTAAACAGTGTACAATGTAATGCTTACAGCTCATCAGTCAGGTTCCTATCATTGGATACCAAAATATTATTTTTTAAAAATCTGTATAGCAGTCAGAGTTCATTTTGCATTAAATGACAGAACACACAACGTTTTCAACAGTATTTGAGACTTAAAGCAGCAATTAATTACTTAATTGTATTGCTTATAATTAACTTTTTAAGATTTTTTTTTTTATAAACAGATTAGGGGATATAGTGTATATTGGCCCTGGAGCTAGGTGGATTTCCACCAGCTGAGGAGCCGGCATTTTAATTCTATTATAGGGTAACATGTATCAAGCTGTTGTTTGATGGGAAAGGCACTATGCAAATTGTAGTCCTTTCTCTTATCTTGGTGAGTCACCATGTGTCATAAAAGACAGAAGAAATATTTGCCTACTGTGCAGGCCATTTTCCTGCTCATGTCTGATTTGTGCATAATCAAATTAAAAATATCCTAAAGGTGGTTTGTGACCTGTGTAGCTACTTCAGTTAGTCAAGTTTTCAAAACATCTTAAAGGAAAACAATGTCTTAATATCTATAGAAGCAGATAGTGCCAGTGGAAACTCATTCTTTCTGAAAGTTTTAGCGATGAGCAGAAAGTTGTGTATGAATATGTAGGCAAGCACCAGCAAGGCAGATGTTATATACTCACTGACCTTCATTCACTAAAACTGATAATCAGTTTGACTGTCATTCATTGCCCTTTGAGGCTTTCAAATAGCAAAACAATGCCAAAAAGACATATTTGATCCTACAGGCCCTGCCAGAAATTAGGTTTGGATTTGGATTTTCTGGACTGAATCCAAGCCTAGTTTGACAACAAAGGGGAAGCTGCTGCAGGAACACATGCAGAAGATATGTTTCTCAATCTGTTTGCTCCAGAGGAATGAGACCTTGGAATCCTTTTGCTGTCTTTCATACAATACATAAATATGAAGGCAAAATAGACAGTAAGCTACATATCCACTTATACACAGAAGCTTGCTACTGAGACTATGTTAATATAACTAAATTAATAGAGATGTTATGGAAAAATATCTCATTTTCTCTTTATGAGCTTCTCAAGCATGTGAGTCTTTAATGGTAACATGGATATACAGGAAGAATATTTCTCTTCCAATTGTCTTTTCAGAACTTCAGCAGACTGAAGGTGAGTTCATAAATCAACAAGATAAATCATTTCTGATATGATTAATGATGCTCCAGGTACACATGAGTAAGCATTCACCAACTCAAACTAGTTAGGTGAAAGGGAAGTACTTCTGAGCTTATTTACTTCATCATTTTTTCTCCAACACTTTATTTTGTGATTTTTCTAGATATCGAGAAGTGATGCGATGGAACACAAGAGTGAACAATATTGCAATGACACAGACCATTATACTCTTGGGAGTTGCTGCTTACAGATAGTTCACATTCCTATGATTTTTACAAAATTTTCTGTACAAAAAATAAGGAATAAATAAAATAAAATATAGGAAATAGGACGGTAATATAAACTAGTCAAAGGCAAAAAGGTAAAGACTTTAATGATAATTATACTGCTGGGAAGACAAGGAGAAATTGGGGAGTGTCCTACTTACACTGTAGAAGTCTTATGCAAGGTAGCCTAGGCATGTCCCCCATGGGAACCTACCACATCCCCAGGGCCCTACTTTTTTGATCAGATCTAACATTGATTGCAATTTACACATCGAGATAATACAGTGATATTTTAAACATTAGATATAATCTATTGCAGGGGTTCTCAAACTTCATTGTACCACAACCCACTTCTGACAACAAAAATTACTAATGACCCCAGGATGGGGGACCAAAGCCTCAGCCTGCCCAAGCCCCACTGGTCAAGCTCAGGTAGTTCAACCCCAGGGGAGGGGGGAGGGGGCTGTAACCTGAGCCCCACCACCCAGAGTTGAAGCCCCCAGGCAGTCGGGCTCAGGCTTTGACTCTGGCAACCCCACTTTGGGGTCCCAAACCACCGTTTGAGAACCACTGCTCTATTGGTAATTGAATTTCTGAGCTTCCGGTGGCTGTGACCAAAAATATTCACTTTGCTGTGATTATATATTGTCACCTGTAATTAATTCTTGTTGAAATTTGAACCTTCTGATCCAAATGCAGAAAATCTATGCCGCTTGAAGTAAAGAAATCCCTAACAACTAGTAGAGTAGTTCCACTACTTTAATTGTAGTATATTAGTGTATATTTTGGCCTCCACCCTCTAGGTGGAGGACTATTACATATATCCTTAAAAAAAAATTGTTCCAGCAGCTGTATCAGATGACTGCACCAGAGGTAAATTAGGGTGAACAGTGATTCAAACCACTCTGCTACTGTGCTGAATGTGTTCATCTGCAAATTTGAGCTGTGATCTTTCAGATCCAGTTGAAGCAGTTACACTTAGTGACCTAAAAAATAATCTTTCTTGACTTTCAATAGGCTTATTTTTGGTGACTTAGCCACTACAGCGTGAGACTGTTATATGCTATTGATGCCTGTGAAGATGGTATTGACATTACAGCTGGTTGGAACACAGGATAAAATGTTTGGTATTTTTAAAAAAATTGTTTCTGTTTTCATCAATTTTGTCTATTTTTTCCAATTAGCTCTAATTTATACAAACATTTAAATATGAATTGAATAGTCATGGAATGTACCAATTCACAGCCCCGCAGACTGAAGTCCCTATCAACACAGAAAATGTATATCATAGGCTGCAGCGGTAGGCCATCACTGTGTCTCAAAACTGCTGGAAGGAGCATCTTTGGAGACTGAGAAAGTGTTAACTGTCATGGTGTTTTTCGGTGTTTCATTCTCTTTGAGATCAGATTACAGTGACTGAAAATTGTTAATATCTTATTATTACAATGTACATGAAAGTTCTTAATGGACTGGTATTGTGGACATCTGTCCACTAAGAACTCTTCTAAGACTACTAACTCATTTCATGTAAGTTGCATGTGATACTAATGATTTTGCTACTGTATTCGGACCTCAGAGAGAGTGAAGGGGTCACTAGAGGAAAACAATTCTATTTCTTGTGACCTGGTGAGGTATTTTACCAGCCATGAAAGAAACCAGGCCTGGCCCAAGTCTGTTTTCAGGCTTATGCCTCAGGGCACAATTTATTATTTAACTAAACAAACTACAGTAGACTCTCGATTATCCAGGATGATAGGGAAAAATAATTCTGGTTAATAAAATCCCGGATAATCACCATCCATAGGAAATATGGGGAGTGGGGGTTGGTTCACCAGCCACCCAGTGCCGGTGGGGAGGGGGTGTTGGTTCACTGGCTGCCCTGCATCCTGGTGAGGGGTTTTGTGTGTGTGCTTGGGGCGGCAGCAAAGCCAGAGCTGGCCCTGTGAGTTGCGCATATTTTTTTTGACATCCTGGTTAATCCACATCCTGGTTAATCCAATCCTGGATAATTCAAAGTCTACTGTATAAAGTATCACAAAACAAAGTGATTCCTCTGGCCAAAACAGGTGGCAGAAACCAGAAGCTGTATGGAACTTGGAATCTGCATGGAACTTGGAAGGAGGAATGCAAATTGCAGGAGGGAAGAGTTTGGAGGAAGTACAAGGAACTTAGCTTTCCAGCTATGGGCAGACTAACTGTAAATAGTTGCCTTAATAAAGAGCCAGTTTAGTTTTAGAAACAAGGAATACTATCATATACCTCCAGCAAGCAAAAAAATGAAACTGAAGCCTCTCAGCTCTGGACAGAGGAAATTCCCCTACCTTTAATATTCTGCTAAGTCATTTGGCAGGCAGGCAGCCCTTAACCCTTTCCTGTCTCTTTCACTCTGTCACAATCCTATTTCCAGCACTATGAATAATTCAATCATCTCTGAGATATAGATTAAAAACACTTACAAACATAAAAAGAATGAAAATACTCACACTAAGTATTCACAATTCTTGCTATATCCGAACATTGACTCCTGTATATGTAACACAAGATATGTTTAGTGTGTGTAGGCTGAAACCTGACTTCTAAAGTCAATGAGAGTTTTGCCACTAACCCCTAATAGGGCCAAGATTTCACCCTATTGTTTATACTGTATATCTCAAACCATTGTTTGCACACTGGATTAGGGGTTTCTTTCTTTATCTGCTTTGTAGAATTTATTTCAAAACAAATTCCTAAATAAAAATTCTCTTACATTCCCTTTTCATGGATATAATTTGTTCTGTTTCTGGTCTCAAGGAAATCTGATATAAAATGTCTTGAAATACAATAAACTTGCCATATTACTCTCAATATATACTTTCTGAAAAAGCTGTCTGCATCGATCATCTCCCACTGCGAAGATCCGAAAGAGGGAGAGACCTTTTTAATTGTTCTGGTATCTGTTGTTTAGCAACTTGGATTTAGGTAAAGCTACAATCAATATGCTATTTTGAAAAGAAAAAAGAAAAGAGAAGAGCTGGTAGTACTGCAATAAGCAGAATCTTCTAAGTTCAGAAATGAGTGAGTAGTGGCCTTGAGGCTCATGTGAGCAAAGGCTGCATTCTAGCACTGTTCATTGATTTAGCTCTCAGATGTCTGCTCTGAACTTCACTAGTGCTTGACATTAGACATGTATGTGCCTTGCAGCCATTCAGAAACTCAGAAAAAAACATGGTATGATTATAAGTCAGAGAAGAGAAACAAGCCAAATGTAAGGAAAAGAAAAACCAAAGAAAAAGGAACGATAGCAAAACAAAGAATGCTGGCATAAAGTAAATAAAATACTGATAAATATTGGAGCTCAGTCTAAGAGGTCTCAATCCCTCCATGCAGCCATGGAACACATAGCTCAGGAGGTAGGTCACCTATGTATTAACTGACTCTTGAGTTGACTATGTGCTTATCTGTTCCTCTAGTATAAGTTAGGGTAGCCAGAACAGCTGCAATCAGTTATACCTGTTGTAATGGCCCCAAAGGTCTCTTCTTGCAGCCAGAGAGTGAGTGGGGTTTGGCAGTGAACACATGAACATCCCTACTCTCCTCCCCAGCCCTTTCTCCTATATTCTGCTGCACGAAGAAGAGTAGCATAGGAATAATTACACCAGCCCTACACCACCGGCTGGCTGGCTTCAGGGCTCCTATGCACCACTGGTACTAAGTTGGCTCATCATAGTCAAAGATTGGGGACAAAATATCCAATCCTACCTCCAAAATATTAGCATGCATTGTCTAGTTCAGTTCTCAATGCTGAAATGTAATTTGAGAAACTCAGCTTTCAATAAGAAATACTTAACTGAAGACCTCTAACCCACGATGATCTCCAACGGTGTTCAGAAAGTGAAGGGGACACATTCTAACTTCAATTATATCCATACATCCACTTGTCTATAAGATTTGGCACAGGATGTTTCTTGCAAGTGAACATTTTGCCAATGACTTTTTAAGACTTGCAAACAAAGCTTACTATCTGATTTACTATTTTCTACTTTTAATTTCATTATGAGTGACATGGTAAATAGATCCACATTTACTTGTAAAGTCAATGTCAGGGGGAAAACTCTCTCTCTCTCTCTCGCTCTCTTTGTTTTTGTTTGCTGTTTAGGAAAGAAAACTAATTTCTAAAGATGGAAGACAATCCAATCTCTGAGATAGCTTAATCCTAGGATTTTCTTTAATGTAGATTCACAGTTCTGTAGGAAAAGGGAACTATGTGAAGCTGAATGCTTGGATCCATGTGGTACCATATAAGAGGACCATATGATTTCAATTTGAAGAATTAATGAAGAATCAGCATAAATTTGAAGAATAGGCTAAAATCTGTTATTTTCCAGTTACTTTGGGTCACAAAAAGTAAATACTAAGAATTTTAATGTTTTCTCTGCTGTGTATTAAAATGTGTGTGCCATTATTACTATTATTATTGGCCATTTCTGTGGATTTCATTAGACAAATTATGTTATACACAGAAAATTATTATGGTTAGAGGAAATACTAGACTGAAAGCAATGAAAAGTTGTTAATTATTAATATAAAATGTAAACAATATCTTTAACACAGTGTATAAATATACAAATATTAATCTATCAGCCAATTCCATTTGATTTATAAATGGGGCAAATAGCCTGAGCTGGTATAAATCAGTCTAGCTCTCAAAGTCAATTAAATTGTAATGTATTTTCCTTCAACCACTGTCTAAGTTGCAGATGGGTATTATTTTAGCGCAGGGATCAGCAACGTTGGCACGCAGGACCATAGGGTAAGCACCCTCAGCGGGCCCCGCTGCTTTGTTTACCTGGCGTTTCGCTGACTGTGGCTCCCACTGGCCGCGGTTTGCCGTCCCGGTCTAATGGGGGCTGTGGGAAGCGGCGGCCAGCACCACTGAAGTATAGGAACACCAATGGAGTGAGTAGCCATTGCATGCTAGGCCCTCGCCAGTAACTCAGAGGAAGAAGGGGGTGGAACCAGCTGAATCATCAGACCTCTGAGGAATCAGATATTCTTCTTGATGTGATTCCTCCATTTCCCTCAGCCAATGGACACCTGTTGAGCAATCCTCAGCCCTCAGCTGACCCCAGAGAACTCAGAAGCCATTCATACCTTGTCCATGCTGTTTAGATTCCAAGAAGCTTGCCTATCCATAGACATGGAAAATTACCCTTATTGTAGGAGACCAGGACACCACTCCTGAGTACAAATTTGTCTGGTAGAGGCCAAGCTTCCCTTCCTCCACTAGCTGAGTTTCAGAGGGGCACATTTTGTGGGAGAGATTGAGAAAATAGGAATTGGAAAAAAAGTGTTCTTTTGGTGGTTGACAGAGGTGGTGCAAGCCCATTTAGGGGCCTTATGCAGTGATATTTTGGCAACCTCCAACAACACATATTAAAAAAGCAAATAAGGGCAACCCTTCAGCTGCTCAGAGCCCAAAGGTAATGCTTATGTCTAGTGCCAGCTCCTTATGGCCTCCTGGCACCAGCTCAAAGGCACTGGTGTGTGAAGGCTCTGGCTTCATTACAATTGGTAGGACTTTTAGACAACATGGACCCACCTCATTCCTCCAGATACCCCTCATACTACAATATTGAAGTCAATGTTGCTGCTGTGATTTACACTTGCTGTGGATCTACCCAAAAGTTTGATATTCTCTTATATTTATCTACAGCTACATTTTATGTGACTTCTCACAATTCCTCACTTTTTCTCCTTGGAGGAAAGTGACATTATTCCACAGTACTGTACCATTACTTTTAAATCCCATGTGGCAATTATGTGCCTGATCCTTTATTTCAATGGGAGTTCTGAGCACAGATCAATGGCAGAATCAAGTTCTGTGTAATTACTGTATGTCAATGGTAGATCTGCCTGACTATAAAAGTATGAGAAAGGAACATGGTTGTAAGTAGAGCAAACCCTTGAATCATCAAGAGATACAAATCCTAGCATAGCATGTACACTAAATAGTTGTTTTAAAGACCTATTTCTTTAATATAATGATCACAGAAGGAACCTAATAAATGAACAGTGTTTTTAAAGGTGTTAAAACATTTTGTACAAGAAGGGTTGTTCTTCGTCATCTGTGGTTTCTTCTGAAGAAATGTAACATCTGGTTGATGAAGTCTCCTGGGATAAATTTGCTGTATTGGAAACATGGATTTCCATGAAGGAATTGCTATTGATTATTTGATGTGGTATCACATTACTTCCTTTCTGGCAGGCTGGTCAGTAATACTGCAAACTAGTCCCACCAATCCTGAGTCTGATGTTTTACCAATTGTGTGAGGAAATGGATCTGACAAATAGCTGGCTGACTGGCCTCAGGAAAGGACATAATAGGATAAGTTTCTCATCTTTAGTATTTTTATGAGGTGCCTAAAGCTATCCTGTTTCCCTAGTCTTTCTATGTTAATTCCAAATAATAGAATTATCAAGAAAATAGATTGTTATTGATGTCCATTACTGGCAGGTACGAGACAGCACACTTATTATGAAAACACTTCATATAAAGAAATTTCATATGATCTTTTTTATCTGCCAGGGAACATCTGTCAGTGTTTCTATCATTACAGGCAGGGATCTATCTTTTTATTCTATGTGAGTACAGTAAGACTATGATCCCTGATTGGGGCCTCTAAGTGCTACCTGAATGCAAATAATAATAATAATTAATAAAATATAACTTCAGATGAGCTTTGGGTGATTAATATCTTTTGTAATAAAACTCATAATCAATCAGGAAGATGGAACCATAATTGGTGAAACAGTTGATCGGGAAGATGGAAATGTAAACATGACTAGAGTATGAGGGACTTCCATATATGCATTTTGAATAAATAATATATTACCCACTGGTGGAGACTGCCCCTTTGTGGTAGAATATTGTGTGCATTATAACTTATGCTTTTTCCTTATAGGATTACAAAATGGCAACCTGGCATTTGAAATCTGCTTTTATATACAGTCTATTAAAAACTTATGAAAAAGAGCACAGTATCCAGTCAAATATTTGAGAAGGGATTATGTAGAATACTATGCAATAAACAACCCAATTTCATGCCAGACAGCAAATTTGCATTAAAAGATAGATGTTTGTGAACAGTTAAAATGAAAAAGAGCTATGGCCAAGACTTTCAAAACTGAGTGGCTAAACTCAGGCTCCTAAATATTTTTTTAGTAAGTGATCTGATTTTCAGAAGGGCTGAGCACCATGCAGCTCCCATTGATTTCAATAGAAACTTTTGGGCACCCAGCACTTCTGAAAATTGGACCAATTATTAAGGTACCTAAATAAACATTTAAGACCCTACATTTTGCTAACCAATTTTGAAACTCTTGGCCCTATCTTGTAGCACCCTTTGATTACTTACATTTGCTGTGTCCATCTCTAAAGACTGATTACATTCAAAGTTTTAACACAGGTCAAAAAATGGGAGGAATCATGAACATTTTGATGAAAAACATATTCTTGTTTCTCACTGAAAAACGTAAAGTTGAATTTTTCATACCTCTTCTAAATACATTGATTATTCTGTATGCATAATCTGAATCAATGGTTCTTAACCTGTGGCCTGCAGACTTCTTGGAGTCCAATCAACACCCAGTTGTGGCCCATCTTACATCCTCATGGCCATACAGGTAGTATATATATTGTGTGAATGTGGCCCACATAACACATAGAGAGCTGCATATGCATCCCACAATGATAAATAGGTTGAGAACAAGTGATCTTTATGCATTTCATTAAGACTGGACTGGACAAATACAGCAAATGAATATTTGTGAATGATCTTGTAAATACTGTCCATTCACTTTACTCATTTTCATTTATATATTTGCAAACATTGGGTGAGTGAGGTTTTATTGACATGAATGTTTGTGAAAAGCAACATCATCACAAGTACTTACATGTGTGAGGTTACTCACACCAGCATACTCTTGTGGCCTTTTTGAAAACTCTTTCTGAAGCAAGATATGCAAAGGAAAGAGAGGAGTTTTGGATAAAAACGATAAAATAATTGTTATTGCCAGTGAATGTTATTGGCTAAAGTATACAAAACCATATGTGTAAGTAGAATTACACGCAGTGGCTACATCTGTTAATTATTCACTTGCCTTTTAAAATAGAGATCAATATTCAAATCCTTATTAATCTGAAATACTGAAAATGCTTTTGAATAAATGTTCGGTAGCTATCAAATATCTGAAATGAAGGGTTTAGTTGAATTAATGCAATCTGCATTAGAAGTGTTTTCTTTAAATAATGTATCTCTCATGTACATTTTTAATTCTATCACTTTCAGCAAAATTCTGTTGCTCTTGTCTCAGAATCTCAAAGTCTGATCTACACATTTTATTTCTTCTCTGTGTTATGAATCAAAATTGGAAAAATTCTTCTGGAGATTATGGGAAATGGTTTAATATGTAACCATGTTATTAATTCCATATCCCACAAGAGACTGTGATTCAGTTTCTAATTATACCACTTTTCTGCACCCAGAAGGCATGAGATTAAGAAAGTGCAGCAGCAAACAGATTACCTTTCAGCATAGTTCCAATGTAAACAAACCTAATGGTAAACCAGAACGGGAAATGTTCATGTCTTTTTTTTTAAAGTGAATATCATTATAAAATTATAAAGAGTATGCTTAAGGCGAGTGTGTGTGAGTGTGATGGGATGTGGAGTGAGGACTATAGTTGTTCCCACAGGCTTCAGTTTTGTTGGTTTATGGTATTGTAATTGTAGTTGTGTTTGCAATTGCATAGCTGTGGTTCTCTTTCTTTTGTAAGATCTTTATGCAGATTGCTCTGTCAACATAATCCTGTAAATCCTCTGCATGTGCTTATGATAGTCACTTAGAGATCATAGATCCATGTCCATGGGAGTTCTGATAGGATCAACCCTTGTGACTGCTTTTTATGGAGGTTTTTGATATGTGCAATAATCATAACTGATGTTCTTTATTCACAGAGCTGAAGCTGCAGATGTTTGTATTATTGCACACACAACACCACAATACAGTTATGACTAAAACTTTAAAAAGCGAAACAACCCAGAGTTATGGTTGAAACTGAGGCCTTGTACTGTTCTAGTCTAACTAGATATGGCAGGGAAATCTAAATAGTGTGTTAGTTCATGTAAGTGGCAACACCTAGATGCGAAGAGTTAAAAATAGACTTTCAACCTGAGTTCTGGATTTCCTAATCACTGCTTTAAATGTTCATCATTCCTCCTAATTTAAATGTACCATTGTCTTCACACGTCTGTCAGTCCAGGACAATGCATTCATAGACATATTGCTTCTTTCTTTAGAGTACCAAATTTCCATCTTTAATGGAAGGAGAACTTAGGTGAACTGAAAATGAGGGAAATCACTCAGCATGTTGTGATAGTGTCTTTATAGTAAATCAGTCCTAAAATAGCAGAAGTAACAAAGAGTCTTATTGCACCTTAAAGACTAACTAAAGTATTGAAGCATAAGCTTTCGTAGGCTAATACCCACTTCATCAGATGCAAGCAGTGGAAGTGTCCAGGAGCATTAATGTCCCTAATGATCTTAGGGTGAGCAAACTGCTCAGGAGAACCCAGGTTCAAAGCCCACTGAAGTCAATGAGAATCTTTCCACTGATTTCAATTGGTGCTAGCCAATTAGTCTTTCTGGCACTGCAAAACTATTTACACAAATACCCAACCTTTTTCATGAAACCTTCTTAGTGCAAATATGAAAGCAAGGTGGACCAGAACAAAACCCCTGGATTCTGAGGAGGTGTTAAACTGCCATCACCCCCATAATAAAGCAGCACATAATGGACTTAGATTTGAATGCTGCTGGATTTTGGCTGAGCTGGAGTGGGGATCAGAATCTAGTTTTTAGCTTTTGCAGTTTAGGTCTGTCTCTAGTATGTATACCATGCTGAAGACTTAAACTGCAACATAGTGCAAATACTGTGTTATTTGATCATAAGATACATAACCATTAGTGCCCAGGAGTAATATATGAGTTGGGATTCCCCTCCCCCCCCAGTTTTTGGTCATGTCAGAGAGTGCCAGTACCTTACCCATAAAACATGCCCACATAGAGGTGTTGCACTATGTCCTGATTTCACCAGCTGAAGTCTCTTTTCTTTTGTCATAGTGTTGAAGTATGTGTCAAGGTCCATGAGTATCTCCTCTTCTCCCAGCTTGCAGTGCAGCAATTAGGATCATACTGTGTCATATTCAGAGCTCAGTGACTGGTAAATGTGCTACGCCTGCATCACACTAACTGCTCTATCAGTCATTTTAGATGACCCTCTTGAAAATTGCTGCCAAAAGTTTATATGTCAGAAATCACTTTCAAAATGCTTATGAAGTGAAGAATTTTCACAGTCCTTTACCTATTCAGATATTCAGAACTGTCAGTCAAGGAAATCAGATACTGTACTTTATACTCTAAGGCTATGTCTGCACTTCAGATACTACACTATACCATTGTGGTGTTTCAGTGTGAACACTCACTAAAGCAATGTGAAGGGTTCAAAAGGGAACAAGCTGTGGTTGAACAATTACTACCCACCATCTGTCAGCAATTGGAGTTTGTGTTTAGTCAGTTGTTACCGGTAACACCATAAAAGACATTGGGATTCTCTACAAGAGATCTGCCAAACACCTCAGCTCTAGTTTTAATATGGATGATCTAGAGACATTTAGGAGATTGTGTCTGAACTCAAATGTTATCTGCAAATTCAGTCTGCAGCACAGGAAATCCCCTGCACCTTTGATAGAACTTTAACATTCCTGGACTGGGGCTGGGGGAGAAATCTTCTTTCAAAGCTACAGATGAAATAATTAAATAAATACCATATCCCAGACTGTAGAAGTGGAACTCTTTGTTTTGAATCTAAGCACATTATTAATTACAGGTGTTGAGAGGAAACCTCCCTTCCTGCTAGTATATGAGTACTCCCTTTTTAACTAACACCTGAATCCATGCAGAGGTGTCTTCCAACATCACTAATGAGTGGGATAATTAGTTAGCTGTGGAATCACTCTCTGTGTTTTGTAACCTGTGGAATCACTCTCTGTGTTTTGTAACCTAGGGGCGTCCTTTGTAGTCAATGGAAAATCTCCCCCAACTTCTGTGAGGCCATCATCAGACACTGAGTTGCTACCTTGCTCAACAGACAATAACTGGAAATGGGGCCATGCTCATGTATCTCTCAAATATACTATGGTTCATGGTACTGCAGGCACTAAATGGATTCTGGCTTTGTGACATTCTACATGGCTAGGCTCTGCATTAACTGCAGCTTTGGGATGGCTGCAGTCAACAATGGGTCAGGTGACCGTGAATAAGGGAGAATGCTGTTATCACTCACAGGCCACGCTCATGCATCTGAGGCAAACCAGGCAGAGAGGAGCTCTCAGCTACTACCATGTTTTGTTGGTGAGGCTTCAACAGAGCCACCTTTTCCAATGGAAGGCAGCTTCCCATTTGCCTGAGAAGGGGGCTACTACATCATTTCTGGTCCAACCACCCTCTTCACATGTCTATGTTAAAGGCTACTTCCAGCCAGATGGAGCTATTGCTACTACCATTTGTCTCCATCTGTCTACCACTCAGGAGAAGGGTTGTTACCTTTTCCTGCTTCTCTTACCCCCAGTTGTTCCTGCTGACCCCAAGGTAGGGTTTTCCAAGTTTCCTACTGCTGCTTGTAAGAAGCTGTCAGCTGCCAGGGTAATGGGGCAGGGGGGCACAGGAAAGAGGAGAGGACAGTTTCTGGGGGAATAAAGCAAAGTGGGGGGGGGGGGTTTGCTGGAGAGGTGGTAGCCATACAGTTGAGTAGAGCAAAGGGGGAGAACAATAAACAAAGGAATAACTAGGTGGCAGCAATCAGCTATACTTTAATGGGGGGAGGAGTTTTTATGGTTGCAGGGGGTAGAATTTGTTTTTCCATTTTTCTTTTTAGAAAACTGCTTTATTTGATTCACTGTTGCTGGAAACATCTGTAAAATCAGTGTTATAGTTAAACAACATTATAAGCTATCCATTATGAGGTACACAACAAAACCTTGGTGTTTCCTGTTTTGGCCATTTGTCACGTACTTTGATTGCTTGTATCATACAGTGGCAGGTGTGAGGGTAGAGCGGCGTGCATGCTTATGAATAAAGGTAGGTGAAAATTTTTGGACAAATAGTTGAGTCAAATAAAATATAGTTTCTGTTGACCTTAAACTGTTTGTGAATTTGATACAATTTTGCCAAATAGATTTAGTGATTTTTTTTTTGTGTGTGTGTGGGGGGAAGTGTTGTCATTCACTAAATGGGCAGGAGGGAGGGGGCCAATTTCCCACTCTTTCTGATGTGGAGAAGGGATTTGAACTTGGTTTTCCTATCTCTTCTATAGAAAGTTAAGCCTCTTGTTAATCTCTTGATGATGATAGTGAAATTTGTTTGTTTCATCAATGTTTTTACTTCCAAAGAGCCTGCATCTACAAATAAGTGTCCAACTGACCCAGAAAAGATATGTGTGGGCTAACTTTGTCACATAATATAGAAGTTCCTATGCTTTTGCAATATGTTGTTATTGTATCATGATGCTATTTAATGCATGCTTCTGCAGGTATATTGCAGACCAGAAAATTCTGAAGAAGGGAGTGCAATATTGATACAAAGCCATATTTCTAATGATAAGCTAAACAATTGTTCAGACTGTTAGTTTCCCAGTACTGGTTGGTTGGCAAGGAGAAGGAAGGTTAGCTGTCTCTGAGCAGAGTATTTACTATGGGTGTCTGCTCCTGTCATTCCCTGCCTTTTAAAAAGGTGGAGGCAAACAAAATGTATTTGGTTTTAGGAAGGGCCAGATTAAGGTAGGGGCTTTCGGGGCTGAAGCTCAGGGCCCTGGCTCAAGGGGCATCCCACAAAAATAAATCATAGGCAGCAATTTCCAACTCGGGGCCACTAAAAGTCCCGCGGCGCAGCTGGGGGCTCACGCAGGCTGCCTGCATGCCATGGGTGCCACGCTGCTCCTGGAAGCAGCTGGCTGCTAGCACTTCTCTGTGACCCCTGATGGGCGCGGAGAGAACCAGCTCTGCACACTACCATAGTTCCCAGATGGGAGCTACAGGGGTGGCGCTTGTGGGCATGGGCAGTGTACAGAGAGATGCTATCTCCCTCCCCGCAGGGTCTGCAGAGAGGTACTAGCAGCCAGCCGCTTCCATGAGCATGATGGTGCTATGGCAGGCAGCCAGCCTGAGCCCTGCTGCGCCACCAGCCTGCGATAAGTGCCTCCCGGTTGGAGCCTGCAGCTCACTCTCCCTTCTCCACCCTGACTCCCTCCCGAAGATAAGAATCCCGCTCCTGCACCCAAACTGCCTCCCAGACTCCACATCCCTCCTGCACCCCATTCCACTGCCCCAACCCCCTCCTGTATCAAACTCCCTCCTAGGAAAAAAACTTGTATACAGGGCCCTCACAAAATCTAATCCCTGGAACTACAGGAGAATTAATCCGGCCCCGGTCTTAGGGGGAGCAAATTGCTCAGGAGAACCCAGATTCTCAGCCCACTGAAGTCAATGGGAACCTTTCCAATGATTTCAATGGGCTTTGGATGAAGTCTAAAAAGAGAGATTTGGGGATTCTCTCTTGTGTGTGGATATCTCTGGAAATCAGAGTTGACTTGGGATGACGGGAGAGACAGAAAGCATTTCTGACAGTCTGTCTTTCTTGCATTCTGATTGTAAGGATATTTTTTTGAAGTTTGCCTATCCCTTTAAACCCAAAATCTCTGGATGGGCATCTGTCCCATCCTGACAGTGGCCAATGCCAGGAGCTTCAGAGGGAATGAACAGAATAGGTAATCATTAAGTCATCCATCCCCAGTCTCCATTTCCAGCTTGTAGCAAACATAGGCTAGGGACACCATTCCTGCCCCTCCCAGCAAATAGTCATTGATGGACTGATCTTCCATGAATTTGTTTAGTTCTTTTTTGAACCCTGTTATAGTCTTGGCCTTCACAACATACTCTGACAAAAAGTTCCACAGGTTTACGGTGCATGGTATTAAGATGTTGCCTATTCATTTCATGACTCCTAGTTCTTGTGTTGTAAGGAGTATATAACACTTCCTTATTTACTTTCTCCACACCAGTCATGATTTTATTGATCTCTATCATATCCTCCCCTTAGTTGTCTGTTGTCCAAGCTGAAAAGTCCCAGTTTTATTACTCTCTCCTCATATGGAAATTGTTCCATACCCTTAATCATTTTTGTTGCCCTTTTTTCTACCTTTTCCAATTCCAATATATACATTGATGAGATGGGGCAACCAGATATGCATTCAGTATTCCAGATGTTGGTGTACCATGGATTTATATAGAGGCAATATGATATTTTATGTCATATTATCTCTTTCCTAATAATTTCCAACATTGTTTACTTTTTTGACTGCCGCTGCACATTGGATGTTTTCCGAGAACTATTCACAATGACTCCAAGATCTTTTTTGAGTGGCAACAGCTAATTTAAATTCCATTATTTTATATTTATAGTTGGGATTATGTTTTTCAACATGCATTACTTCACACTTATCAACATTGAATTTCATCTGCCATTTTTTTGCCCAGTCACCCAGTTTTGTGAGATTCCTTTGTAACTCATTGCAGTGTGCTTTGGACTGAACTATCTTGAGTAGTTTTGCATCATCAGCAAAATTTGCCACCTTATCATTTACCCTCCTCCCCCTCCTCCCCCCGATTATTTATTAATATGTTTAACAGTACATGTCCCTGTACAGATCCCTGAGGGACACCACTATATATATTTATATTAATATCTACAAAACTTTCAGGAATCCTATATGAATCCATAATACAGTAGACTCTCGATTATCCAGGATTGAATTAACCAGGATGGGGATTAACCAGGATGTAAAAAAAAATACGCACAACTCATAGGGCCGGCTCTGGCTTTGCTGCCGCCCCAAGCACACACACAAAAAAACTCCAACGGGGGGCAGGGCAGCCAGTGAACCAACACCTCCTCCCCCCAGCGCAGGGTGGCTGGTGAGCCAACCCCTCTCTTCCCATATTTCCTATGGATGGTGATTATCCGGGATTTTATTAACCAGAATTATTTTTTTCCCTATCATCCTAGATAATCGAGAGTCTACTGTATCTGACTGGCAAGAAAATCTTACAAATCAGATTAAGAGAACAACAAATCAGATTAAGAGAACAGGTGAAACAATGGATGCAAGTAGAACTGGACTCCTCGAGTACTTGTTATATTTTCTATCATTGCCTAAAATGGTGATGTTTATATGAGATATCGGAGCTGATTCATATATGAATGTATCCTTCTAACTTCTTAAGAATGCTGTTAGGTTTGTGCTAGTAGGAAAACATGCTACCAAGAATACAGCATTTTGTTCATGTGTGAGAAGGAGAGATGCTGAATTTTCTGCCTAGCTTTCAGGGTCAGATTGAAAGCACCAATGACAAGTTCATAAAGAGACTGAGAATTAAGCCTCCATTACTAAAACTGCCTTGCCTGTGAACATGTCTTCCTGAGATGATAAATGTATTGTAAAATATGAAGGACAACAGTGGATAATCCTGAGGAAGCAAAGTTGTAGTTTATGATGAAGTAGCTTTGAATGCTAGAATCTTATATACTGAAAGATAGAAAAGAAAATACTTTTCACTAAGGAAGATTGAACTAACTTTAGGGACTGGAATCTGTCTGTCCACTCACACCCTTTTTATGAAAGAAATTATATATAAAATCACAAAACACTTACTATTCCCATGTTATAGGGCTACATTGGGTCTCTCTGAGTGCATGTCCTCAGTTATCAGGCCCTGTACTGTTGCCTCTCTTGGGGTGAAATTCTACTCTTTCCTCCTCTTAGAATGGATCATGGGTAGACTTGATAGATCCAGTGAGTACTCTTGTCCAACAGGCCTGACTAGATTTGGCACCTGCTGTTCTTCCCTTGGGGAGACCAATGGTAAATACAGTGACCAGATTAAACCAAATTATTGTTTAATCTTAACAGTAAGAATAAAACATAAGAAAAAATTATTTTAACCCAACCAAAAGGTCTACACCAATGTCTCTTACGTAAGCTCTATCCACCTATAACAGGAGATTAGGGAAACCCTGTGTTCTTTAGACCCTCCAGCTAGGGTCTCTGTGTGATCACAGCTTCTGGGTAGCAACTGCTTCCCATGCTAAAAAGAGAGATGTCTTTTAACTGGCCACAAGTGTTTTGTCCTCACAGTTTCCTGTACTCTTCCCCCAACCTATATAATAAAAGGCCAGAGGATGTTTGTCCAAAGCCGTCATGTGCAGTAGAGACGGCCTGGACAACCAGCATGCTGGGAGTTGTAGTTCAGTGGCACAAAATGGCCGCCGCGCGTGCGCCGCTGCAAGCTGTACAGACGGCCCGGACAAACAGCATGCTGGGAGTTGTAGTTCGGCGGCACAAAATGGCCGCCACGCGTGCGCTGCCGCACGTGCACCGCCGCGAGCCATAGAGACGGCCCGGACAAACAGCATTAAGCACTTTGGCCCGTGTACACGGGCTGTTACACTAGTACCCTCAATATCTGACAAACTGGACTGGTGAGCTCAGTGGGGCCATAGGTGGAATATCAAAGCAAATGGTTCTTACATTCCCTCTTAATAATGGGCAACTATCATGCTGTTTCCTGCCTATGTGCAGTCAATCTTTTCTTGAATTAACCCCATGTATTCAGACCAAAATCACCCTTAATACAATCAAATTAACATATGGTATTCATAAGTTATTACAGGGCAGCTCTGGGTCCAGCTCATGTATTTACTATTGGATTCAAAACAAATCACTGAAACATTTGTTTTATCGAACTTGAAGCTCCCAAGGTTTAATGATGATTGTATTCCTCTGTCCTGTGAAGAAAGTCTAAAATTTTCAAAAATGAGTGCATAAAGTGTGCCTTCTAAATCTATATTTAGAGATCCACGTTTGAAACATCTGGACAGATTATTTAACTCCTGCATCAGGTGACAATAGAGAGCTTTGTTAAAGATGCAAGATAGGTACTTTTGCATAAAGATGTTTATACTCCTCTAACAATAAGATTGTATGTTTTGAATAGTTATCCAATGATGAAAAAAGGTGTGCTGTGTAAAAACAGTGAACATTTTCCTTTAAATAAAGAACTGAAGAACATTTTGACACAAATTGTTTTACTAGAGTTATTCACAATGTACATTAATAATGGTAAGGAGTCAGCAACATGCAGGAAAAAGTGTTGAAGTTATTAACAGCAATATATTCAAAGGTACTTTTTCTTGAGCTATTGGTATAATTTACGTCTCAGATCCCCGGAGAAAACATGTCTTGATTTGTTTTCTTATATGGTAACATTTTTTTCAACAATAAAAATAGAAGGAAACTAAGGTCAGATTGGTCCCCGTCACTGAAAAACCCAAGAGAAGAAAATGGAGAGGAAAGTAGTAAGAAGTTCTCAATATGCTGTTTTCCCTCACATAGAATCGTAAGAGTTGAAGGGACCTCAAGAGGTCATCTAGTCCAGTCCCCTGCACTCAAGGCCGGACTAAGTATTATCCAGACCATCCATGAGAGGTGACTGCCTACCCTGGTCTTAAAAGTATCAAATGATGGGTATTCCACAACCTCCCTGCAAAATTTATTCCAGTGCTTAACTACCCTGACAGTTAGGAAGTTTTTCCTAATGTTCATCCTAAACTTTCCTTGCTACAATTTAATCCCACTGCTTCTTGTCCTTACCTCAGAGTTTAACAAAAACTATTTTTCATCCTCCTCCTTGTAATAACCTTTTATGTACTTGAAATCTGTTATCCCCTCAGTCTTCTCTTCTTCAGACTAAACAAACTCATTTTTTTTCAATCTTCCCTCAGAGATCATTTTCTAGATCTTTAATAATTTGTGTTCTCTAGATTTTCTTGAGTGTGTTCAGATCTTTCGTGAAATGTGTCACACAGAACTAGACACTATGCTCCAGCTGTGACTGTATCTGTCTGGAGTAGAGTGGAATAATTACTTCTCATGTCTTGCTTACAACACTTCTGCTAATACATCCCAGAATGATGTTTGGTTTTTTAATAACAGTGTTACACTGTTGACTCATATTTAGCTTGTGATCCATTATAGTCCTCAGATACCTTTCTGCAGTACTCTTTCCTAGGCACTCATTTCCCATTTGTATGTGTGCAATTGATTGTTCCTTCCTAAGTGGAGTACTTTGCATTTATCCTTATTGAATTTCATCCTATTTACTTCAGACCATTCTCTAGTTTATCCAGATCATTTTGAATTTTAATCTTATCCTCCAAAGCAATTGCAACCCCTCCCAGCTTGCTATCGTCTGCAAACTTTATAAGTGTACTGTGATGGAGTCAGACCAGAAGGGTACAGGAGGGCGCTGGAAGGCAGGTATAGTAGCCTCAGGATGTGCAGGTCTCTGTTCCCTGGATAGCCAAACAAGGCTACTCCAGGCCAGTCAAGACACCTGGGGCCAATTAAGAAGATTCTAGAAGGTAGTAGAAATAGCTAGCCTGATTGGGACACCTGAAGCCAATCAGGGACTGGCAGAAACCAGTTAAAAACCCTCCTAGTTAGTCAGGTGGTGTGGATGTCAGGAGCTGTGAGAGGAGGTTGTGTTGTTGGTGAGACTGAGTGGTAGACAGCATATACGCACGGAAGGAGACTTGAGGTAAGGTGAAGAGAAGTTTGAAGAAGCGGGGGATTGCTGTGGGGAAGTAGCCCAGGGAATTGTATTGTGTTTGTTGCCTAAAAGGTCAACCATCTTAGCTGATACTATTAGGGTCCCTGGGCTGGAGCCCGGAGTAGAGGGTGGGCCCAGGCTCCCCCCCTTTCTACCTCCCGTAAGTAATCACAATGAGCCTCTGAGGCTAGCACAAACCGCCTGGAAGTGCAGTACCCACAGGGACAAGGCCAAAGCTTTGCCACAGTACTCTCTATGGCATTATCTAAAGATATTGAATAGAACAGGATCTAGGACCAATGCCTGTGAAACCTGACTCAATATGCCTTTCCAGCTTGACTGTGAGATAGTTAGGGTGACCAGATGTCCCAATTTTATCGTGATAGTCCTGTTTTTGGGGACTTTTTTATACAGGCTCCTATTACTCCGCACCCCCGTCCCAATTTTTCACACTTGCTGTCTGGTCACCCAAGAGACAGTATCAAATGTCTTACTAACGTCAAGACATACCTCATCTACTGCTCCTCCAACCCCCAAATCCATAAGGCTTGTTACCCTGTCAAAGAAAGCTATTAGGTTGGTTTGACATGATTTGTGCTTGACAATTTCATGCTAACTGTTACTTATCTGGGTGCTTGAAAATTGATTGCTTAAGTCTTTCCTCCATTAACTTCCCCGGGTACTGAAGTTAAGACGTAATTCCCCAGGTTGTTCTTATTTCCCTTTTAATATTTGACACTATGGGTATGTCTTCACTACAGCAGTAGGCCGATTTCCCTTAAGTCGATTTTCTAAAGTAGACTTTATAAAGTCGACTTAGTGCGTCCCCACATAGCACAGCAGGTCGACAGTGTCTGTCCTAGAACTTTTGCAAAGGTCGACATAGCCAGCATTGCACTGTGGGTAGATATCCCACAGTGCCAGCAGGCACCACCTTTCGGGGCAGCCAGGCACGCTCCCCAGGGGACCAGCCCCAGTCTGAGCAGCTCCATGGCCCCCGTGCCCATCCGAGCAGCCCCGCGCCGGCTCCCCTGTGCCCGCCCGAGCAGGTCCGTGGACCCCCCCTCCCTGGGCCGGCGACAGGGGGCTACTACGGGTACAGCTGTACCGGGCCCCGGACTTTAGGGGGGCCCCGGTACACAGCAGTACCCGTAGTCGTCCCCCCTTGTTGCCGGGCCTGGAGAGCAGGGAAGGGGCGGGGAGGCGGCGCGGCTCTCTCCGGACGAGCGCGCGTGTCTCCGGCAGGAACAGAGAGCCCGGCTGGCGGCAGCGGCGCACCACCGCCTGCAAAAAGGGCGAGGGCAGGGAGGCTCCGCAGCATGGTAGGGCTTCCCCCGCTGGGTCCGGGGGAGAAAGGGCTCGGGGGGGGGGGGAGAGAGAAAGAAAGGGCGCGGGGGAGGGGGAAGGGCGGCTCGCGCCGCTCCCGGGCTCGTGCTGCCGCCAGCCTCTGACAGCTGGGGGGGAGCGCTGGCTGGGCTGGGGGGGCCCCCGGCTGGGCTTCCCCCCCCAGCTGCTGTCAGCTGGGGGGGGTGGCTGGGCTAGGGTGGCCCCTGGCTGGGCTGGGGGGGCCCCCAAACGATCAGAGTAGGGGGCCCGCACATTTATGTCGCTGGCCCTGCCCCCCCGCCCAAGCAGCCCCACACCGGCTCCCCCCGCCCGAGCAGGTCCGCGGAGCCCCCCCCCCGCCCGAGCAGCTCCGCGGACCCCACCGTGCCCGCCCGAGCAGCTCCATGCCGGCTCCCCCCGCCCGCCCGAGCAGCTCGTTTTTAGAGACAGATCGTTTTTAGAGAGCTGCTCGGGTGGGCGGGGGGAGCTGGCACGGAGCTGCTCGGGCGGGGCGGTCTGCGGAGCTGCTTGGGCGGGCGGGCGGAGCCGGCGCAGAGCTGCCCGGGCGAACACAGAGGTCCGCGGAGCTGCTCGGAAGGTCGGAGGCTTAATGTCACATGCATCCTCACTATTTCACAATCGACCCAGAGAGAGGTCGATTTCAGCTACTCCTCTCGTTAGGGAGGAGTACAGAAGTCGATTTTAAGGTCTCTTTAAATAGACTTTAAGGGCATGCATGTGAGGACGGGTATGGGCTTAAATCAACTTTAGCTTGCTAAAGTCGACGTTAAGCCCTAGTGGGGACCAGGCCTATATTTGCCCCTTGCCAGTCCTCTGGAATTTCTGTTGTTTTCCATGGCTTTTTGAAGATAATCGCTAATGGCTCAGATATCTCCTCAGTCAGCTCCTTGATTACACTAGGATGTATTTCATCAGGCCTTTGCAACTTGGAGACATGTAAGTTGTCTAAGTCATTTTTAACTTCTTCTTTTCCTACTTTAGCCTCAGATCCTACTCATTGTCACTGGTGTTCACCATGTTAGATGTCTAACTGCTACTAACTTTTTGGACAGCATTGAAACGAAAAGGTCATTTAGCACTTCTGCCATTTCCACATCAGTAGAATGGTGTTTCTTTGTTGAAAACACAGAAGGGAGACCTTAGATTCTGCAGGGAAAACAGGCTCCATCTCTTCATGTGCAGAAACATCCACTCTTCCCAGCCCCTCAACACGCAGCATTACTCCGCCTGCTTGCTTCCTTTTTCACCGCTGCTTGTATCAACATTAACTACCAAACAGATTTCTATTAAAAATTTTTCCAGGGTCTGCAGGGTTTCTTACTGAGGAAACCAGCCATCCTTGGGATCCACTTCTTTTTAACTTAAGATCTCCACTTGTGATTTTCCTGCAGCGGGAGTTCCAGAGAAGGACAGAACATGCAATGAAGTAGATGCTCCCCACCCAACCTCTTCTATACTCTTTTCTGGTTACTACTGGGTTTTTGCTTCCTAGACAACCCTGGGAGGAGAGCCTTGGGGCTAAGGGGAGCAGGCTATTTTACTGCTAATGTAATAGTGAATAGAATTAATTAAGGTTAAGATGTGACTGAATACTAATCTCTTAATAGATAACCATTTTGGTGGGTTTATGAACTGTGCATGTGTCATTCTAATTTATGCTGTAATTTTTTTAAGGTCATCAATAAACAGAAAACTAAATCAGTTAAAATGAAATCATCCATATTGTTTAGAAATCAGGAGTTTTATAGATTGCATTGCTATTTAACACTTGCTTGTAATGCTATATTTCAAATTCCTTTAGAAGATTGTTCCTTCAACTTGAATAATCCTTGAGTCCTGAAAAAAATGGAAATCAAGAATGCTTGAATTGCTTTTGTTCTATTACATAAGAGCATAAGAATGGCTATACTGGGTCAGACCAAAGGTCCATCCAGCCCAGTATCCTGTCTACCAACAGTGGCCAATGCCAATGCCCTAGAGGGAGTGAACCCAACAGGAAAGGATCAAGTGATCTCTCTCCTGCCATACAACACCACTCTCTGATAAACGGAGGTTAGGGACACCATTTCTTACCCCACCCGGCTAATAGCCATCAATGGACTTAACCTCCATGAACTTATCCAGTTCTCTTTTAAACCCTGTTATAGTCCTAGCCTTCACAAACTCCTCAGCCAAGGAGTTCCACAGGTTGACAGTGTGCTGTGTGAAGAACAATTTCCTTTTATTTGTTTTAAACCTGCTGCCCATTAATTTCATTTGGTGGCCCCTGTTTCTTATATTATGGGAACATGTAAATAACTTTTCCTTATTCACTTTCTCCACACCACTCGATTGTGTATGCCTCTAACATATCCCACTTAGGGCTGGTCCCCACTACGGGGGAGGAGGATCGACTGCAGATATGCAACTTCAGCTATGTGAATCATGAAGCTGAAGTTTGCGTATCTGCAGCCGACTTACTGCTCATCCCCATGGCGGTGGTGGTCGGCGGCGCGCTCCCCCGTCGACTCCAGCTTGTGTCTCCCGGCAAGCTGGAGTTCCGGAATTGACGAGGGCGCCGCGAGCGATTGATTTCTCGCGTATTCACAAGACGCGAGAAATCAATCTCCAGAAGTTCGATCGCTACCCGCCGATCCGGCGGATAGTGAAGACATACCCTTAGTCTCCTCTTTTCCAAGCTGAAAAGTCCTAGCCGCTTTAATCTTGTCTCATATGGCATCCATTCCAAACCCCTAATCATTTTAGTTGCCCTTCTCTAAACCCTTTCTAATGCCAATATATTTTTTTTGAGATGAGACAACCACAGCTGCATGCAATATTCAAGATGTGACCGTATCATGGATTTATATAAGGGCAATAAAATATTCTTCATCTTAGTCTCTATCCCTATTTTAATTATTCTAACATCCTGTTTGCTTTTTTGACTGCCGCTGCACAGGTGCCGAGGTGGTCACCTAGGGTGGCACGATTTGCGGGGGGGGGGGGGGGGAAGGGGCATTTTGGCACCCTTGGTGGAATTTCAGCGGCAGCTCCTCCCATCCTAGGGGGCATTTCGGCGGTGACTCTTCCTGTGCCCTTCTGCTTCTGTTCTGTCCTCTGCAGCAGGGAACTTTTTGGCTTTGCTACCTCGGGCGGCAAAAAGGCTGATGCCGGCACTGCCGCTGCATGGACGTTTTCAGACAACTATCCACGATGACTTCAACATCTCTTTCCTGATTAGCCCCCATCATATTGCATGTATAGTTGGTGTTATTTTTTTCAGCGTGCATTACTTTACATTTATCTGCATTAAATCTCCCTATTTTGTTGCCCAATCACTTAGTTTTTTTTTAGATCTTTTTCAAATTCTTCACATTATGCTTTGGTCTTAACTATCTTGAGCAGTTTAGTATCATCTGCACACTTTGCCACCTCACTGTTTACCCTTTTCTCCAGATCTTTTATGAATAAATTGAATAGGATTAATTGTATTCATCCTAATCCTATCCATGGGGAGCACCATTAGTTATCCCTCGCCATTTGGAAAATTTACTGTTTATTCCTACCCTTTGTTCCCTATCTTTTAACCAGTTCTCAATCCGTGAAAGCATCTTCCCTCTTATCCCATGACAACACTTTATGCAAGTCTTTGGTGAGAGACCTTGTCAAAGGCTTTCTGGAAATCTAAGTACACTATGTCCACTGGATCTCTCTTGTCCACATGTTTGTTGACCCCTTCAAAGAACTCTAATAGATTAGTAAGACATGAGTTGCCTTTACAGAAGCCATGTTGACTTTTGCCCAACAATTTATGTTCTTCCATGTGTCTGACAATTGTATTCTTTGCTATTGTTTCAACTAATTTGCCCGGTACTGACATTAGACTTACCAGTCTGTAATTGCCGGGATCACCTCTAGAGCCCTTTTAAAATATTGGTGTTACATTAGCTATCTTCCAGTCATGGGGTACAGAAGCTGATTTAAAGGACAGGTTACAAACCATAGTTAATAGTTCTGCAATTTCACATTTGAATTCTTTCATAACTCCTGGATGAATGCCATTTGGTTTCGATGACTTGTTACTGTTAAATTTATCAATTAGTTCCAAAACCTCCTCTACTGACACTTCAATCTGTGACAATTCCTCAGATTTGTCACCTACGAAGGACGGTTCAGGTTTGGGAATCTCCCTAACATCCTCAGCCATGAAGACTGAAGCAAAGAATTCATTTGGTTTTTCCGCAATGACTTTATCGTTTTTAATTGCTCCTTTTGTATCTCGATCATCCAGGGTTGTGTAGAAGGCTTACTGCTTCTGATGTTTAAAAAACATTTTTGTTATTACCTTTTAAGTTTTTGGCTAACTGTTCTTCAAACTCCTTTTTGGCTTTTCTTATTACATTTTTACACTTAATTTGGCTGCGTTTCTCCTTTCTATTTACCTCACTAGGATTTGACTTCCACTTTTTAAAAGATGCCTTATTATCTCTAACTGCTTCTTTTACATGGTTAAGACATGGTGGCTCTTTTTAGTTCTTTTTCTGTATTTTATAATTTGGGGTATACATTTAAGTTGGGCCTCTATTATGGTGTCTTTGAAAAGTGTCCATGCAGCTTGCATTTCATAAATGATACTGACTTCCAAACTATGATTTGCACTGTGCGATATAGCATACATGCATCTGAATTTTATAGCCCACTGCAAAGTGTTTAATATGCAGCACTTAAACTGTTGTTTCCACAGTAAGGTATAATAACAGGAGATTTAATGCAGAACCTGGTGTTTGGACAGTTATTAGCATTGTTTTCTTAGTGTTTTATTGCTTGCTTGTAAACAGAAGTTTACTGAAATGTACTAGTATATTCATGGTCATAGAAAATGTATGAGAGAACAGATTGTTCCTGTTCCTCACCATAGCTTCTGCAGGTTAAAATATTTAGACCTTGAACTTAAATATCCAATTCTTTCTACAGGAAAAGTAAAGCTCTCAATATCACATTATTCTGACCATTTTTAGTTGTTTAGACTTTTAATTAAGATCCCTGGAAGGCCAATGCTTTAGTGTGTTATAAACAATTTTGCTCCTTTTCTCATTTTGAAGTAGGGTGGGTGGTGAGGGTTGTTTTTTTTTTGTTTTTGTTTTTTTGGTCATTTAAAGCAAAACTGTGAAAAGAAATGAGGAAGAAAGAACATTTCTAAGTTACATTCTTCTTTGCACTGTTGTTTTTTGTGTCAGCGTATAAAGCAGTGGAGAGCATATTTCCAATATACTTCACATACTACAATTGCATGAAAATTTTCTGTTGCTGATTGTGACTTGATCTTTGTGTGAGCAGGAAGCACTTCTGTGATCACGTTTGATTTCCCTCCATTTTAGAATCTCTACTTGCATATTCTCTCTCATCTTTGGTGAATGCTTCTGGGACAGATTGTAGACCGTGAGGATAATGGAAAAAAACAAGCAAAATCTTGGATATCCCATGTAGACATGCACTGAAATAAAAATTAACCCCAATATCAGCACCCATTGAAGTCACAGGGGACATGATATTGACTTAAAATAGGAATGGGTGTAGGCTCAATGTTTTGAAAATCAGGGCCACTTAATTAGGTGCCTAAATCAGAATTTAGAGGCCTACCTGTAGCTGCCTAATTCTGAAAACTATGGCCTAAATGCCTAATCCTAGCCCTGATAAACAAATGTCCACACTTCCAGGATGAGATTCTGTGCTAAGCCGCTAAAGGTATGTCGACACAGCCTGCAGCAGTCCCGGGCAGTGAGCCTTCAAATGCGGGTTGACAGACTTGGGAGATCATGCTGCCGTGTTAAAAAAATATATCTATGTGGATAGTGCTTTGAAACTGTGGGTTGGGCTGGAACTCGTGCTTTGATGCTCAGCCCCTGCTCCCTAGACTTCAGCCCCCAAGTTCTAGTATGAGTTGCAACATCTACACAGCTATTTTTAGCATGGTAGCATGAGCCTCCAAGTCCCCCGCTCCCAAGTTGCCTCCATGCCCTTTTTCTGTGACATATTCTTGGTTTTTGGGACCTCTACTATGCCATTTATTAATAACTTTCTGTGAAATAATTTTAGCCTTATGTATAAGCATTAAATAAATTCAACACCACCACCACCACAAGGAGGAACATGGGGATAGTGAACATTTTGGATGGCCCAAAATAAAATGAGGGTTCAGAGGTTCAGTACATCTCCTGGTAACAAAGTCCTGTGACACCTTAAAGACTAACTATAAAGTTTTGAAGCATAAGCTTTCGTGGGCTAATACCCACTTTGTCTGATGTGTTTGAAAATCATTTACCAGCTAACTATAACCAAAATTATCACAGAGTTAACATTTTGACAGTGAACTGATTTTAGGAGAATGGGGAGGAGCATCAGTGATGGTGGGTTTTTTTAGTTTTTTTAGTTTTTAGTGAGTTTAAGAAATTCCTGCTAGTTTGTGGTAAGTTGTTTCTGTATTTTTAGTCTAGAGCACTCTAAGGAAAATATCTAGCAAAGAGAGAAAAAATCCGAGTTTCCATGGGAGAGAACACACAGTGACTTACTCTTCAACATTCTGCAGCTAAATGGCAATATAAAATGGTAGCTGGAAGAGTTCTCTACATTCACAGAGGGTGGGAGTTGTAATTCCCCACTTGGACAGACTGACATCCACTAGCTCTGCTTGAGCTAGCATGTTTTAAAAATAGCCTTGTGGCTACAGCAGCTTGGATTACCTGTCCAAGTATATGCCCAATGAGCCGTATGAGGTTATACTCTGGCAACCAGTCCAAGATGCCCCAGTCACACTGCTATTTTGAATGGGGTAGTTCAAGCAGAGTTTGAATGTGTATGTCAGGGGTTCTGAGAATGGGAGTTGTGACCCTTCAAGGAATTGCAAGGTTATTACATGGGCTGTCAGCCTCCCACTCAACCTCACGTCACCTCCAGCATTTATAATAGTGTTAAATATTTAAAACTTGTTTTAAATTTATAAATAGGGGGGCGGGGGGCTGCACTCAGAGGCTTGTTGTGTGAAAGGGGTCACTAGTATAAAAGTTTGAGAACTGCTGATGTATGTCTGTCCACACTGAGAACCACTCTCCTGGCTGCTATGTAGATAAATCCTTAAAGGTACAGTACACAGCAAACAGTATTAATATCTGCGTTAAGTCATGTGGCTACAGTTTTTATTAGCTTTGGGAAGCCTAGGTGATGCTAAGATCACTTACATGAGCACAGAGCAGAATTATTCTGTGTTTCAAGCTGTGGTTATTTTTATCCACAGCGTGGATTATTATTGCATTTTATATGAATTTGTGCTGAATGTAGATCTTCCATTGATGCCAATGGGAGACTAGCAGGGTGAAAGAGTGCAGAATATATACAAGAAATCCACATTGGTAAGAGATCAACCAGCAGAATTTTGCCCCTCACTGTACCTGTTTGAAACCTAAATGAGATCTGAAATGACTTGTGTGATTTCAGTGTCTCTTCGGCTGAGAATACCAGTTTCATATAACATGAGTTTAAATTGTAACATGAAAATACAAGATGGAAAGAAGAAAGATGTGATGTTTGTGGACTTTTCCCTTAAACTATCCTCTCCTCCTCCCATCCTACCCTAAGCAAATCAACTGGCCTCTATTATAGCAGTACAAGTGGTGGTACATATTTTGTAAATGATGTTTATCCACCTGATGCTAGTTTGTTGTGGGATCATCTGTGTTTATTATATAGAGAGGAAAGGAAAATTGGAGGGCAGAGAGGGAAATCAGAGCCGTTTTAATCCTGCTCTATCTCTTTCAGACACTCTGACTGTTTTTTCTTTCCTTTCAGTTTCAGATTCCCTAAAGCTATATGTAACCAATATTATGTTATTTTCATGAAGAATCCTTTCACTCCAGGGACACTGAGAATAGTTTCAGCAGCAGCTGATGATGATAGCCACAGTATGTCTCCATTGGTTTTAGTAGGTCTTGTAGCTCATGTGATGATGGGTAGATGCTAGTTTTGTCAACCCCAAGTGTTCAAAAATCATGTCAGCCTCACCCTCCAACCATGCAGTTGATTTAGAAATCATGAGGGTTTGTTTTTTACTAACCTTCTAGTTTTCAAATCTTTAGAGTATACTTCATCCTGTTTTTAAGCATTTTGTTGTTGTTAATGCAACCATAAGGGCTATATCAATTCTCATTTAAATAAAAAAATTAGTCTCATGACTCCTGGAGCTGGGGCTTAAAGAATAAATGAAATATTGAAAGCCATGTGACACAATCACAGAGTTAAAAACACTGGGATCCATAAAATGGGTATTGCAGGGTTGTATTTACCTGTGGTCCAAATAAGCCAAGAATAAGGACAAAACCAAATAAAGGGGTTACAGTGAAAGCCCTGCAAGTGTGTGGATCTGTATGGGCATCTGTATCATGGAGGGATGCAGATCCAAATTTTATATCTAGAGCCCTGCAAATATCTGGATATCCATGGACCATGTTTGCTGATTGGATGGATACAAATTTGCATCTGCATAGGGCTTTACTTACAGACAGTGGTCAAAAGAGGGTGAGAAAACGGATATGTAGATGATTTTCCATGAAATCTTTATAGATTTTATTTGATTCAGTCCTATGTTGTATTATGACCCACTGATCACTTAGGCCAGGGGTCTCAAAGATGCAGCCTGCGGAGTTATTTCCTGTAGCCAACCATAGGTGCCAACTCCTCTAGTAGCACAGCTCCAAACATTACTGAGTGTTTATATTTTATTAAAACCCCTCTTTGCATTACAGTTTTTAAAAAGTTAATACACTGACTTTTAATAACATACTATATTACTCTTCCTTTTTTTCATTTTTAACTATACTTTTGCATCATTGTATGAAAAGGTTTCAATGGTGCCGCCCTTGGGCCAATTTACTAGATCTCAGGTGGCCCTTGTGGTGATTTGAGTTTGAGATCCCTGGTTTAGACAATGTGTCAGATGCATTCTCAGAAACATTGTAAGCTTTGTCTATTTGCCAGGCTGAACATCAGTATCTTTGACAGCCTGTGTTTGGTGAGGACAACATTTGTACCTCATGCTCTTTGGTAGGATGGGCTGGAAGCATCGTTTTAGTTTTGGCTCAAGATGACTGAATGGGTTGATTTGTCACTAGGCTATGGGCAGAGACACTCTCATGTTTGTATTTCTTATCTTTGAGCTCTGTTCCAGTGTAAACCTCTAAAAGAAGAAAGAAGCAGGAAGAGAGTTCAGTGAGAAACAGAACAACAATATATGAGAAATTAGAACATTGTTGTATTCACAATCCAGACTAAGATAATGTTGTTATTGTATTCCAGATACATTTTTGAGCCTACTGTAGGGATAAAGCTTGAAAAGACAATGATCGTCACTGCTTCCACAATGTGAACTCAAGTTTCAAATCAATCTCTTGTATGTATTTCTTTTTATAAAAAATTACTCCTAGGAAGAAAGAAAATGAAGTAGAAAAGTACAGGTCATTACTATTGCCTAGGACATCAAACATGGAAGACACAGTGTACACCCATTTGGGTAGAGAGAATCTCAAAAAAGGGTGGGGGAAAGGGCTGTACTGTACAAGAGGAGTGATTTGAAGGATAATGGACACATGGCCATGCTGTCTACATTCTTGTTTGTTCATTTTGTTTTAAAGTTAAACACACTGGATCTGATTCACCACTGTCATGTGTGTGTCAAAATTTACACCTGTGTCAAGTAGACTGTAAAATATTGCCTTACATGAGTATTGCTATATTATGCCCACTTTTCACAAGGGTACATTTCTGTACACGGCAGTCAGAATCCCCTTGCACCTTGTGTAATCATTTATATTTGTGCAGGGTGAATGTAAAGTGCCACTTTTATGATTTGGTAACGATTTGCAGCTCTTTCTCCCTCACCAATTCCCAGTTTCAAGTTGAATTATTTTCATGACTGATTCATTTGCCATCCTGTTTGTGACTAAAATCAGATTGGCCAGCAAGAGACTATGGCTTGTGGGACATTACAGTGCTAAACGAGCACAGAACAGCTACACATTGGGAAGGTACTAACTCATAATTTTACCTTTCTACCTTTTACAATTACTAAACAACTTTCCCCCATAATTTAGGAAAGCTAACTCCACCTCCTCCTCCTCCTCACTGAGTACTAACAACACCCCAACTTTCACGTTTTAGGGCCACTTTTGTTCTTGTCTTCCAACCCCTCTGTGACATTCTAGTGAGTGTCAGGTGCTGGAAAGCAGCTGGATCTAGCCAGCTAATAATTCTATGAGCATGGGACTGGTGTAGAGTTGATTCCATCCTGCTCCCAACCCTGGTTCAGAGTGTGTGTCAAGGGCAGTGTAGGTGGAGGAAGGGTGAGACAATGCCCAGTTAGCACATGCACCTTTGAGCGACAGGTGCCAACTGGCACAGAGGTTCAGGGAGCCATAACAAGCTCTCTGCACTTTCCCTCTTCCCTTATCTCAGAGTCCTGTACTGACTAGATCTTGACAACATAGCAAAGAATCCCGGCCTTTAAGTTCAGCTGCTGTTGGCACTGACTGCAAACAAATGAACAAATTCATTTTCTAAGTGCAAAATTGAATTTTTAATCATGTTTACCTAGGTCACAAATAGCTGACCTGATTTTACCCAAGCTTCCCCACAAAATTTATCACTGATGTGTAGTTTCAGTGTAAAATGGATTATCCTTAATCCCGGTGATACTTACATTGATGCTTATCCTGATATGAATGCCATTATGAAAATGTTTATGCAGATAGCATCTGATCCATACAACCAATGAACCAAAGTGATTTAGGCCATATAAAATCATTCAAAAAAGTCAACAGTACAAAACATCCTGATATCCCCAATGTGCATCTTGTATATTATTCAAAATACAGTAAAAAATGTATCTGGCATGTTGTGGGAATGTGGGGTGCCGGTAAGTTAAAAATTCCAGTTAACTAAAAGGGGGAGACTTGGGATATAGGAGGGGGCTCGAGGTCAGGGAGTGCAGGGCACAGGCTTTGGGAGGAAGTTTTGGTGCAGGAAGGGGTTAGGGGCAGAGGATTGGGGTGCAGGAGGGTTTTTTCTGGATTGGGTCAGCGCTCACCTCAGGCGACTCCCCACAAATGGTAATGTCCCTGATGCTCCTAGGTGGAAGCACAGCCAGGAAGCTCTGTGTACTACCTCTGACTGTAGGCACCACCCCTGCAGCTCCCATTGGCCGCTGTCCCAGACAATTGGAGCTGCGGAGCCAGCGCTTGGGGTGGAGTGAGGGTAGCACACGGAGCCCTGGTGATCGTTCCTTCACCTAGGATCAGCAGAGGCATATCACCGCTTGGGGGAAGCCATCCAAGTTGAGCATTTCCCAGGTCTGGCATTGCAAAACCCTTCCTGCATCCCAACTCCCAGAGCCTGGTTTCTAGAGATTCCAAATGGTAAAGTGATGGATAGTTCAGCTTTTACTGTACTTTCATTGTCTTCCTACCTCACATTCTTTCTCTAAAGGCTGAAAGTAGGAAAGAAAACTTACTATAAATCAAATGACTTTTGCATGATAGACTATGAAAAAGATTTGATCTTTTGATCTTGAAACTACATAACCTAAATGCTTTTACTTCCTGGCTTGAATCCCAGACTCCAAATGTCATTCAAAGGATACATTTTCATGATATATTGTTTGATACTCTACATCCTTGTATAAATCTGCATTTTTTTTTCAGTATTGGTAGAGCATATAAGCTTTCTCATATGTGACTACAGACCATGTTATCATTCATCAAATAGTGAAACTAATTAAAATAGCATTTCTTGAGGAAGTGTCTCTACTGTAGAAATGTCAATTGTGTTTGGAAAAGCTTGTAGGAACAGAAATTAAATGTGGAGCAAAAGTCATCTGCCTGTGTTGTTAGCTGCACACAAGGATTTTTTCCCAGTCCCTGAACACAATGTCAGTACACTACATCAGAGAACATCATGAATACTTGATGAACCCACAGCAACAACACTAGCATGAAAATCTTGCTAATATTTACAAGAGCAGAAATGCCCAAGGAATTAACCAATTTCAGTGCTCTGACCAAGAAACATAGTATTGGTTTTCATTCTTGCCCTTGCATGGTTTGTCATTATCAACTTCTGCACCCCTAAGCTCTAACACATAGCTTTTATTGAGGACTAATTCCCTTTCAGTCACACAACTATTAATGTATAACAATAGCAAAGTCTGTGGCATGATAAAAAGAACCTAGAGATCTGACATTTCAATAAATGCATATCATAAAAATATTTAGTTCCACCCTGCAGTAATCTAATCAGAATAGCAGAAAATTGATTTACTGCAAATTGTTTCAATATTACATTACTGCAAAATTGTCATGAAAATTTACCAGCCCTGGCAAAAATATCTACTTGCCTGCTCTTTACCTTGATGATTAAATACCAATGGTGGAGAAACACCCTTAAAATATTTTTTTCCTTGCTAGTAGGCAAGTTGCATTTTCTGAAGCTGCTATAATATAAATACAAATATCCAAGTGTTTGTGTGTTTTTATACAGAACCTAAGTATCCATATTCAATGTGTATGCTGTGTAGATAGTATGTAGATATACATGGGTGTATTATACATTGAAGATGTTGAAGATTGCTATTAATATTTTTGATTGAGGCAAGGTCACAGATATAAATATCAGCAAAATAATGTTTCCTGTAAAAAGATCGAAACTTGAGCAGAGTATTTGAGTTCCTAAGAAAATGTCTTGTCTTTTTAATCTTTTTAGTAGTAGTTTTTTTCATTAGACCATAATTGCTCATTTTGATTATCATTGATATTGAAAATAACCCCATAACAGCTCCCATTGACTTCGACGGGAATTAGATCAACATATTGAAGATTACGATGTAGAGTGTTAGCAATTTGTGTGGATATGGTTGAGTGGGGAGACAGGGTTTGTAGGGTTATGTGGATAGATAGTTACAGGTAATGTGAGGAGCTCTGTCCCAGTTTTTTAGGGTGTCTTAGGTATGACCACGGTAAAGAGCCTTCTAAGCAAATGGTGTTAAAGGGTTAGAGAGCAGGAGCCAGAAGCTAGAGGTTTCTTGGGGAGTTGAGGTGCATGAAGGGCTACTCAGGATCCCTGCATCTAATCTGGATTTGAGGCATGAGTAATGTGTTGATCTATATCTACACAATCATCAAATGAATGGTTAGAATGGGGATGAGAACAGTATTTATGTTTTGCAGAGCATTTCAAGATTTTTTTTGAAACTTGATTTCATTCTGTTTTGAAACAAAATCCAAAAAATTCAAAATTCTCCACGAAAGGAAATTACTGTTCTCTGCCCAGCTGTACTGGGAACCCCAGCTTTAGGGCAGTTTGCCCTACAAGGGAGCCTGGACTACTGAGGAGCAATGAGCCTGAGAGCTTGGGAGCTGGGACACTAGGCTCTTGGCTTCCTGTGCCCATCTGGAGAGCTGGCAGATATTCAGTGGCCCAGCAGAGTCCCATTGGAATGTTCCCTGTTTTCTGGCAGAATTTTCTAGAACTTGAAATATCTCCATGAAACATTTCAACTTTGACAAATCAGCAAATTCAGATGGAAAAAACTGCATTGAATTTTTTCTGACCAACTCTTGCAAATTTGGCAGCAGAGTACTACTTTAGCATTTGGTCTAATAAAGAAAGTATCCCCTCAGCCAAGCCTCAGACTAGTGAAAAGTGTTCCAGCAAACCTATACAACATCTAACAAACAAGCAAGGGCTCAAATATGGTGCTTTTGATAAAGAAACAAAAACTGTGCATGTAACATTTGATTATGTAGACCTGCTGGCAATGCATATGATGCATTGCAAGAGGTTTGCTGTCAATGAGGCAAGAAAAATATTAGTGAGAAACAAGTTTCTAGGGAAGCCAGATGTGGAGTTGGAAATGGTAGAGAGAGAGAGCAAGCCAAGGATTACAACTGAGTAGCATTGCACTGTGGGCAAAGATCAACATGTATTGAAATAGCAAAGAGATGGTTGTGAGACACTAAGGATGTCTCCAGATATCCTCCAATATCCCAAGGGAGCATGTTTCTGAGAATATTGTAGCCGGGCACACACTGGCAAGCTAAAAATAGCAGTGTAACCAGGGGTGGCCTGGGCAGCAGTTTGAGCTAGCCAACTGAGTACAAACTCAGATAGCTATCCTTTGCTGCTGCATGGCCCATGCTACCTCTGCCTACGCTTCTATTTATTTATTTATTTTGCATGCCAGCTCAAGTAGAGGTAGCACATGCTACCACCTGTGCTAGGACACAGGATTCCACCTGTAGAGTAGATGTTCCCTTAATAGGCATTAAGGACAGAAATGCGGAATAAGAAGAAATTGTCTCATGTATATAAACAAGCAAATGGTAAAACAATTTTTTATAGGCAAAGGTATGGGAATTGCTTCAGATTATTTTAGAAAACCAGGATAAAGACTAATATAGACATTCTTATCTGGTATGTAGCAGAGTCCAATAAAGGACTAAAAACTCACTTGAATTACTAATAAATGTCACATGAATGCAAGTAATATGCTGTGTGAGATCACAAGCTAGTCTTACTAATAGAGAGGGAAAATAGCCATTACTTACTGAAAGGAGAAGATTTTTTGCTGCCCAAAGATAAAATGGGTCACTGAGGAGATAGCTATGGAATCTGCATGAAAATTTATGACAGAAACTGCTTTTGCCAAAGATACAACATTAACGCAGAAGAATATGATGCTCCCTTCACTGAGTTAATGCCAGAAATGAGGCTCCCGCTGGTGTGGGATGTATTATAACAATTTCTTTATATTCTAATGAAAAATAGTACAATAGTAATAGGCAAATACTAATTTTTGAGTCATTTTACTTACACCATCATCTGTGACATACAGCAGAAATTTATGCTTGGCAGGGGAATGTAAACATGTAATATTCAGTTTGATATTTGCAGATCTATAACATACCCAAAGGTAACTGCATCAATCAATTATCTAAGTTGAAATGTAATTGAGACACAAAACTAAGTCACTTTTGGGCAGGAAAGGATGGACCAAAAATGCCCCAAACCCAAAAATCTAAAGTTGGGGAATCCTGCCTATACCTAAAAAGAAGCTTGTGTTACTATTTTATAAGTACTAACGGGCAGCTTCTCACCCTCATACTGGAGCTCTCTGAAAATGTCTGGGCTGCATAAGCTGTGGTTTTCAGATGAGGTGTAGACCTAAAGTCTTGGGCCATTTGTGTCATTTAAGGATCCCCTGCAACTTTCATAAGAGATGGAGTGCTCAACACAGTCCTGGCCAAAGTCCCACTGACCACACACCTCTAGTTGTCAATTACCACCCTGCACTGGAACCCATATGGGGTTTCATCAGACCCTTAGTTACAATTCATATTTGATAGAGACCATAGGCTGAAAGAAATCTTTGCTGAACCTTCTCTTCTAGCCTTCAACCAACCACCTACCCAACTTTGTCAGACTTTTCATCATCAGGGGCAAGATTCCTCTCAGACCAGTACAAACCAACTCAAAGCAGCACAAGACATATTTCCACTTCTATAATCATCAAGCTCCATTATGAGTTAAAATGGCACAATGCATCAAATGTCCCATAATGCTCATGGATGAACTCTTTCCACAAAATGATCACTCCATGACTGATCTTTCTATACTTAAACTCAAAGGAAATATCCACAACCCCTGGGAACTTAAATTCATAACTCTTCTGGACACTAAAAGCCATGGTCTCAATAGTAACGCTGGTTTTATGGCTCATTGTGACAATTTGTAACACCCCACACTACCTGCTACCCTAAATTGTCCACTTCAAACCCTAAATGCATAACAGTCTAACTCCCAATTGCCCACTTCATTACCAGTGATCAGGTGAGCTGCTTAACAATCTGTCCAAACTTGCATTTAGCATAGTTTAAGAGATCACAGGTCTTGAACGTGGGCCCCAAGCCAGTGCTCGGATCACGACTGCCACCCAAAAGCTCAACTGAGTAACCCCAAAAAAGAACCAGTGAAATGCGAGCTCACAGAGGGCCTCACCCCTGGAACTCTCAATCCCAACTTGGGGAACCATCCAGTACCTCCAATTGGCTGGGGAGCTTTACATAAACCAGGAAATATCACAGGAAGCTAGAAGAATCCCTGGCTAGCTGCCGTTATGGAACTTTCCTGCTTATATGACTCCTAAGTCCTGCATTCCTGCCTGCACGGAAGCCCGTGCTGCTGCAGCTTCACTGTTACCAATATTAGCTAGATTAAAACTAGCTTGGGTTTGATTACAGTCAAACAGTTCTCACTGCAAGAAATTTCCAATCTATTTTTTTTACCCAGATCAGTTGTGTTCGGATGTGGATTTGTATCAGGAATGCATAAGTGAAGTGAAGCACTCTTGTTGTGCTTCCAACATTTTTATTCATTGACATTCTGGAGGTAATGAGGGAATACTGACCAGATGAAATTCAAGGTGTTTATTAATTTATGGATCTATGCTATATAAATCCTGATACCAGACATCTCTTCTCTCCTTATATGCCACTGAATCTGTTGAGAATCACTGAGATCCTTCTGCTAACAGTCTCTATAGATGAATGTCAGAGAGACTGGATGCGGAGTGGTTTCAGTGGAGAGCTCTCAGTTCTAGAATTCACTTTCCCATTGGCTTAACAGATTCTTAGGTCTTTTCTTTTCTTTTTCTTCTGCTTTCAGGCTCATCTGTGTATTTAGGCCTTGGGAAATACTGAGCTTTATGTTGAAACGGGAATCGATTTGGGTTGAAACTTGTCAGCAGATTATTGGCATTGTTGTTAATTTTTTTGTATCTGTACCCAGAGACTGCCTGAGAGCTTCTTTTTATAGAACTGCACAAGCAAAAAATAAAGAATAAAAGCAGACTGCCAGAGGACACTGAATCTACTGTATTGTGAAGTTGGTTGTTGTAGAAAAACTGGTGAAATTACCAGGTGCTTATAAAACTGTTACAAAAAACACCCAAACTTAATATAAAATCTTACTCTTTAAACCCACCCCTTTTTAAGTTAACTTAATTTAGATGTCCTAGAGATTAAGAATTCCCCATAAATGATTGCTTTGTTCACATGGTGAGAACAATAAAATTTAGATGTATTTCCTTACAAAAATAAAAAAAATAATTATTTCTGGAGTCTGTTTTTGTTTTTGCAGATTATTATGATTGTACTTTATTATTTTATAAACATGCAAGGACATTGTACAAAATTAAAATATTTGTTTAAGTTTTTTGCTAGTTAGATGATAAAATACTTTGGGAACAATAATCTAAGGAAAGTAGACAATCCAAGTTTAGCATTGTTTTGGCAGCATATTCCTTTTGTGATAAAATGCTATACAGATGTACCAGATAGCAGAGCTATCCTAGTCAAGAGAGAGCGCACCAGTATTCCCTACCATTAGTATGAGGCAGTAAAAAGACTCTAATACTTGCTCACTCCCTGTGGTTTACCTGTGGTTACTGTCTTGCCTCCTTAACTAAAGCACACAATAAATCATGGAAAATAGTGATACATTTTGAGTCTAAATGCATTGGGGGAAAAAGCCATATTACATTACAAAGCTGATTTTTTTATTATTCTTATTTTTAATCCAAACCCAGGAACAGGCCATTACCAAGGTTTGGCTATTTTTAAAAAGTGTGCCATTTTTTGTTGATTTTCAGACAAAATGAAGGTGCAACCATTAACGTAAGCATTCAATCTAGTGGCCAGCCAATGGATAGAGAGGACCTGTTTCTGTCAGTCACAATGTGATGCTCCAGGAAAGTCTTGGCAGGATGAACCCAAAGTTTCATGGCAAAGCATCCTGTTTACATAGTGATTTTCTTTCATTGGGACTAATGCATTTTGAATTATCATGCTGTAATCAATCATCGTTTGTCAAGTGCTTGTTTTCTTAAATTGTTCTTTCTTTCATTAGTCTTTCAGGAAGTTATCCTGTGCTGGTTTTGATCACAGCTATCTTGTCTCCATTGATAGTTGCTTGTGTCATTTTTAGAGTCATCAATCTGCCCTCCTCCTCCATCTCAATAGGGGAGTGTTGCAATCTCCTGGTGCCTTTATGTCCGTCCTCAATTCCTCCCTAGAACATCTGTTCCAGTGATGGCCTTCACACTTATCTTCAAACACCCACATTCCTCATTCACGCACCAAATAGGATTCATTTATACAGAGCATTTGAACAGGAACATCAAATTGCAATGCAAGAGAAAACAATCACTGCATTCTTGTACTTATTTTAAAATGCTAAACCTACAATAAAGTGGTGACCCTAAAGGATCTGTTACAGCCTTGCAAAAAGCTTCACATGCAAAATTCTGGCTGATGCACCTCTACCAATGGCACACTAGGCCATTCCTTTCTGTTTTCAGAAAGGGTGGGTGGCAGAATATGGTCTAATCAGGATGCTCAGGGAGAGTAATAATTGGCTCCAGAATATACTTCTACCTTTGGTTCCGCAGAGCTTGGATCTTTAGTTCACAGAGTGTGACACATCTACTTTCACAATCAATTGTTGCGTGCATTGATTGGGTTTGGCAGGGACTTGATGGGAGTGAGTTTGCTTTGGGGCTGGGAAGGTCTCTTTTCTTAGAAAGTATATTCTTCTATCATCTCTTTTGTATTTTGAAAATACTATCATTTTAAAAAATATTTGTTTGGAGCACTGCAGAGAGAAAAGTGGAGACAATAGAAAAAATCAATGTTAGGAAAAATATCTAGCATTATCAATCCATCTGCTTTTTTTTTTAACTATTCAATGTTATATTTTTAGTTGTTCTTCTCAGGAGACAGTCTTTAACCTTAGGACATATAGTATCATATCCTCAGCTGAAGTGAAGGAGATTTATGCCAACAGTGGGTCTGGCCTACTGGGTCAAAATAATCCTGGAATTAGTGAATTTAGTAGAATTGCACCAAGAATATAATTTGGCCCTTTAAACCCATATTTGCAAAGGACTAATGCTAGTTTCTTATTTGCAATGCTATTGGCTTTCAGAAGTGGTTCTCTGGCTAAGATGTTGTTTCCTGACTATTGCATTAAAAATAAAGAATCACATTATCGTGGTTTATCTCCATAATATATGTGATCTTAATACTGGACACTACTTTTAACATTGTGAAACTTTGTTGCCACTAAATGAAGATTCTTCCCTCTCCATAAACTGAATTAGGAGTTGTCTCAAGGTCTTTATTACTAGCTTTATACCAATTCCATCCCATTTTAATTGTAATCTATAGAATGGTACAATAAAGCTACGGTATATCCTTTCTTTTACATTGTCGTCTTCTCTGTGTCTAACCTAATATCTACAAGAAGATTCAACAGACAAGTAGGTTTTTGAATAGTATAATAAATAGATTAAGCTAGTAAAATACTTATTGGCTTGCCAGAAATTTATTTTTTTTGTCTTGTTTATCCTTTTGTGAAGAGGATGGGATATATTGTAAATGTTCTTGTGTTATTTACAGAGCTTTAAAACTGTTAATATTGTTTATAAGCACACTTCATACATTGTCATGTATATTACCCTTTTCCTTTGAAATAGTACAGCAGTAATCCAATTATTTTCTTGGAAATTAGCATCTTAATTATAAAAGTAATTCAATGCTTGTATAAGGCATTTCATGAATATAGTTACTATGGTATTATTACCTTCCCCACAAAATAAAATTATTAATGAGAGATGGGCAGGTACATATGCAGTAAATAATAATTGCAATTAAAGTCAATACACACGTTTTGCTAATGTTCTCTACAAATTTGTTCCATTTAATCAGGTTCTGATTAGCCTTAAAAATGAAATGTCTTGAACATTAGAAAATAATGATTTTTATTATTCAATTACAAGCACATTTGGATTTTCACCTAATCTTTTAGTTTTCTTGAGTGAAAACCTTATGGTAGAAGCCAGATATGGTACTTAGGTAACTAAATCACATACAGTTATATTTCATAACTGTTTATAAAAGAACCTGATTTAGTGAAATATGAATCAGCATAAAAAGGGTGATACACAATTAGATACACAAAAACATATTTAAACAATATAGAAGTTATAACACAAGTTTTTTTGTTTTTTTATTTTTATTTTAAGTGGACAAAAGACAGGACACTGAAAATTAAATCTGGAGCTCTGTCCCTAACTCATGTCAAGGGAAAAAAGGCAAAACTATGAGTGCTATAAATAAAGTGACAACTTTAGGTTTAATTTTCCTGGCTTTTATCAGTTTGTGTCACAATGTTAATTTTGCTTAAAGATAAATTTGGGGTTTAATTTTCTTGGCTCTTGTTTTGTATCCCTTTCCTAAAGGGACACAAACTTTATTGGAGTTAAAATATTAATTACTTACTACAGATTTATTTTTTAAACACATCATATTCCCCTGAGGACAGAGCTATAATAAATAATTCAAAAATTGTATCTTAAAAAAGGCCATTGTTTGTCTCTTAAAAATTGCTCAATGTGAGTAATTCTGATCTGCTTACTGAAGAATGTGCTCTATGCACAGTAAAAATTTAGATTATTTAAAAAAAAATGCTTCCATGTCAAGACCTTGTATGACAAATCTTAGCCTGCCACAATTTTATGGCCAAGATATATAGCCCTGCAAATGCAGGGCTATAATTTGTTATGTGTTATGACACTGGGTAATCAGTGAATCATATTCAACAAATTAGAGTTTAGTGCTTCCAATCAGTACAAAAACTCTACTGGCTAAAATCTCAACCAACATCACAAGCCTAACCTTTCTTTCCAAGTATTCCCAGATGTCCCTTTGAAGTCAGTGGGGATTTTGAGTGTGCAAGAAATGCAAGATCATATGTGGACTCCACAAAGGTTGCACGCCTGAGTCCTTAATTTGAACATTGTAATCTACTGTAATTTAAAATCTACATGTTGCAGTTCCTCCAACATTACTGTTTTACTATAGGTACAGTGTGAGATTCTACTGGGAAATGCCAAAATTCTCATAAAATTATAAAGTTCCTTGAGTGTTTGCAGTATCAGAAGCCGATAATGATTTTGTAGAAGAGATGTTTTCATTTTGGTTGCTCTTGACAATTTATATCTAAGTCTACCAGAATACTTTTGTATATTTAAAAAAGTAATGAATAGCACTTGAACACCTCTGGAGAAATAGAACATATTCATTCAATTTACTTTCTAGTTTGATTGATCTCACATAAACAGTTATTTGAATTAGGCATCATTGCAGAAACATATCCTGTGGAGAGCAAGAAAGAAAGAAGAATTAAACTAGATTTTCTCATTGTTAACTTATCAGAACATCATAAAAGGGTCATGGTATTAGTTAGTATGCCTGAGACATTTAAAGGAACTCAAAGCTGTTGGTTTCACTGAAACTAGGGCAGTGACGTTTAATTCAAACTTCCCTACACAACAAATCTCCTTGCACTAGAGAGAGGGAAAATTCTGCTAAAGGAGAGTTGGTTGAACCACAACCTGGCTTCTTTCAAGATATTTGTTTGGGAAGGTCAGATATAATCCCTGCCAGGAGCTCTTTTTGTCAAGGATGCTGAGGTAATAAACTGTGTGGCTAAAAGATAGGAAACAAAGAATATGAAAATGGGAATAAATGGTTAGTTTTTACAGTGCAAAGTGGTAAATAATGGGATCCACCAAGGATGTGTTCTGGGACCAGTGCTGTTCAACATATTCATAAATGATCTGGAAAAAGGGAAAAAAGTGAGGTGGACAAATATGCATACGATATTGAATTACTCAAGATCGTGAAGTCTAAGATGACTGTGAAGAGTTAGAGATGTCTCTCAAACTGGGTGACTGAGCAACAAAATGGTACATGACATTCAATGTTGAGGAATGCATAGTGGTTCAGCATTAGAAAATATAATTCAAACAATATATACAAAATGATGGGGTCTAAACTATACTAGACGTGATAAATAGCTGAGTGCTTTCCTATTGACTCCGGTACTCCACCAGAACGAAAAGCACAAGAAGAGACAACGGGAGAACATCAGCTGTTGACTTACTGCAGTGAAGACACCGCGGTAAGTAGGTCTAAGTATGTAGACTTCAGCTATGCTATTTACCCTGCTATTGTCCGTAGTGCAGAGAAGACCTTAGAATGGGGTCAGCATACTTAAAGAGGCAATGTGCGTCTCTCTCACACACAGGCTATGTTTCTCTGTCTCTCTTTACCACAGGGGTGGGCAAACTATGGCCCGTGCGCCACATGTGGCCTGCCGGCCATTTTTATCCAGCCTGCGAGGTTGGACCAGGGGGCGGGGCCATCATCCTCCTGGCCGGGATGCCGGGCCGAGCGTAGCAAGGGGCTGGGCAGAGCATTGCGAGCCGTGGGGTCCTGTGCCCGACTCAGCAGGTAAGCAAGTTGGGGTGGGGGGGGCTTAGGTGGTGGGGTCCGGGGTGGTGGTGGTTAGGGGGGATGTTGGGAGGGGGAAGTCGGGAACAGAGATCAGGGGGACTATATAGTGGATGGGGTCCTGGGGGGGGGCAGTTAAAGTGGGGAGGGTCTCTGGAAGGGGCGATCGGGACAAGGAAGGGGGCGTTGGATGGGTCAGGTTCTGAGGGGGACAGACTGGGGGCGGGAAGTGGGTGGGTTTTGGATAGGGGGAAGGGCCTTCCCTACCCAGCCCTCTGCACAAATTTGAACCCCCGTGTGGCCCTCGGGCTAAAAAGTTTGCCCACCCCTGCTTTACCATGATGTCTCTCCTCCCTCCATTCCTGCTGCCTTGTAGAATGTGAGGCTACATTAACAACAGTGTGTTAACCCTTGAGGGCTCTGCTGAGTGCTAGTTCATCCTTTAGAAGTAAGGCATTCCCTGGGAAATAGCCCACTTTCTGACTTTGCCACCTCAACCAAGCTTCACAAGCATCATTGCCGTGTACCAGTATTTAAATTGTTTAAAACTTAGACTGTGTATATGGGCATGTGTGTGTATATCTATATATCTATATCTACAGACACACACACATAGACATACACACAGGTATATAGAAATATAGTCTTTTGTGAGGCGAATTTTTTCCCCCTGGAATCTAACCATCTCCTCCCATTTACATTAATTCTTATGGGGAAATTAGATTTGCTTAATGTCATTTTGCTTAAAGCAGAGTTTTTCAGGAACATAACTGGAATGTTAAATGAGGAATTACTGTTTGGCAATTTCTATGTTCTTATAATAATGGTCATCATTAGTGGGCTGAACAAAAGCTCACTGAAGTGAGTGGGAGACTTACCATTGACTTTAACAGGCTGTGGATCAGGTCCTAAATGTCTTTCTATCCAGTACATACAGGCTGCCACTTCACCTAGTTTTCATATATCTTTAGTATTTACAGTTCTGACTGCTTTTTATATGCCCCTGGCAATATCAGCTATTTATAAAAAAGGGGGTGACTGGCTTATGGGGAGCAAAATTTGACCAGTGCTGTCCAATGAATGTACAATGAGCCTACATAAAGGATGACAGTTTTTACAACTGATAATGGTGACCGCTTGCTAGCTGTAAAAACACAGCAATATATAAAGTTGTTATGAAAATCTCTTTGTCATTCATCACAATACATTGTTTTCCCAAAAGCCATTGGCTGAAATGATCATATTTATTTCTTATCTGTAATAATTCCTTTATGATTGCCCCATGAGCATGTATACGACGAAGCAGTGAGAGTTGCTTTAATACATTCAATATTGTGATCATAGGCAATGTAACAACACACACAATGAGAAAGTGTCAAGCTTGGCCATATCAGTATCAACAGAAACAAAATGACTAGGAAGGACAATGCGAAAGAAATAGCAGGGCTCATTTTAGAGAAGGAGAAAGTGGATCAGCGGGATCTCCAATGCGTATTAACTTTTTAGTGGATTCTTGTATGATTGGTTCTGAGACATATGTCTAATACTCCTGTCCCATAACCCATAAGCAGATTCCTGTGCCAAAAAAAAAAGGCTGATCCAAATGTTTAGGATGACTTTTACACATGGAAAGGAGGATGAGGGAAATCTGATGTAGGTCTCTGGTTTTATTTAGTCTACATTCAGACAACCTCTCACTGATTACAATAGTGGTTTTTACAGAGTATTTATTTAGGTAAAGTGAGTAGGGACATCCAGTATTTGGCTCAGTGTTTGTTTCTGGATATGGTATCGTGACAGGGTAATTAGCATTGATTTGCAAGATTTTTTTCATGTAGTGATGTGCTAAATGTTTCAGATGGCACTCAATAATTCAAATTGACAACCATCTACGTTTTAGCAATCAGCTGAAAAAGCATTTCATCTCTGAACCAGGGGGCAGAGCTTTCTCTCACTGACTTCATTTACTTCAGAAGGATGACCAATGATGCACTGCTGTGGCAGCCAATGTGGCTATTTTTAACTACAGTGCTGTACAATAAACAGAAGCAAATATAGATTTAAACAGCCAGCTATAAAACTGAAATAATGTGATGCAGTTCTGACTTAAAATGAATAAGGCACTTTTCTTACTCTTTTCATCATGCATTTTGTGATTACATCCATAAAAATGGCATTTATTTGTCTTTTGTGGAGACAAAGTAATTGCTGTTAGTGTGTTCTTTTTAAATGACTTTATTTTTATTTGTTTCTTATGAGGATATTATGTTTAATACTGTTATGACACTTTGGGGTATAACTGTGAGTATACATTCCTTTGGATTATTCAAAGCTTTAGGATTTGTGGGGCAGTACCCCCAAAGGCATTTGTTATCTCACTCTAACACAACCCTTATCTCTCTAATGCTTGATTGTAGCACTGTCCACTATTACGGGTTGTGTAACTGTGATCCATTTTAAAGGATTATCTATGGGATTTTCTGGGTTTCTGATGGAGAGAATTCCAAGGCCAATAGTTTTGGTGGTGTTGTGCTTATTATTGTGCAAGCCTCCTTTTAGGATTAAAATTCTAGTTTAAGAAGAAAAATCAGACTAGTGCTTACATATGAAGTTTAATCACTTGTATATAATACACAGCTATTATTTAAATACCATTATCCCAGAATCCTATTTACTATTTGGTAACTTCTGTCCACTGAACTGCATGTGGAAATGTAGGAAAGCATCTGTTCAGAAAGAAGTCCACTAGCAAGTATATGTAATTTTTTGGCTCGACATGGAGTTCCTTGTTAAAGTGACAATTTTTCTAGATAAATGCCGAAAGTGCTCCGAGACATAAAACTATGTATATTTAATATATAGAGCATAATGGTGTGAATTCATCACTGCATGACTACATTGAAACTAATTAAAGAGAAGAATGTGTCCCAGCATTAGTTAAGTACAGTGATAAAGATGCGTTTTGCTTTGCAATGTAATGGGATAATTTTATGGCAAAATTGTACAAGTTAATGAAAATCCATAATATTTGCAAAGTAAAAATAATCCATCCTAAATATTACTTAATCTATTCATTTTCAGGCTGCTTATATTCAGTGCAGGGGATCAGCAACAGGAACAAGGCAGCACAAATATAAACCACTTTTGCATACACCCAATCCCCAGACGTGCTGTGTGAAGGTTACTGATAATTTGGCCTGCTTATTTTTGCCACTCATCAGATGTAATACAATCACCAGGTAAACTTCAGAATTTGACTGCTTACCTTTCATGAGCTGCATGGTAGGCACCCTAATGTAATGTAATGAAAGCTGAAAAACAATTTCCCCTTGTTGCTGGTGCTGAGGAGTGTGGCTAATGCTACAGCATTGTTAATGCTGCTAGTGTCACTGTTCCTGGATTGCCTATGTCAGCAGACAGTGCAGCATGTTAATTCCCCAGATCTGTCCATGTTACTCATAACTGTAAGAAGAGTCAGGATGAGCTCTACCCTGACATCTGGTGGTGAATTGTGGCGAGTTGTGGAAAAGAACTTCAGGGGCTGATCTTGTTTGCATAGGCACATCCACTCTGCCTAACATTAGCCTACAGCAGCTCAAATGGTCACTTCGGCTGCTGTGGGATCCCCAGTTTCTCTGTTATTGGGGCAGGAAGAATAAAGTGTTACCCTGATTATGTCAATCAAGGACAGTGGAACTGTTTTATGATGGATGGACTCGCCATCAACTAAGTAGCACTCGCTAGACAAGGGACATGGGTTACAAAACCCAGAGACTTGAGAGAGGTTGGGGAGAGGTATTTGTAACTGGTAGTGTGGGCCCCTTTTGAGGGCCTGAAACACTAATTGTACTGCCTCCTCTCTCCATTGTGGAATATCAGAGCTAATTTTGATTCCATTAGGAGTTCAGTTAAAAGCTGCTGAACTGAATTCACTTTGGGCCAATGGTGCACCAGCACTGAGGCTCCCCTATTACAAGCTGAAATCACTAAGAGCTCAAATCACTGAGTGTTGTGTTAAGTAGTGGGGAATATATTGCAGAGTGGCTGGCAGAGCAGTTTGCGGGATGGCTGGAGTGGCTCCTGGAACAGCGGGTGAAGTGGAGTGGCTGGCAGAGCAGAGCGGCTCACAGTGAAAGCTGCAGCAGAACCCCACAGAGAGGCTGGGCAGTCAGCCTCGGACCACGTAAGGTGCCCCTTATCACTCCAACCCCCCATTTCCACCCAGCCTGGGAGATAAAGCTCTGCCAATAAACTTTGGAACTCTGGGGCTATACTGACCAGGGACAGAGACTTTTGGGTTGCTGGACTTTTGGGACTTTGGGTGACTTTTGGGTTGCTGGATTCAAGAACCAAAGGGAAAGAACACGGCGCAATTTGCTGGGGTGGGTTTTTGCTTGTGGTTTGATTTATGAACCCTAGTTGTGGTGTTTTCCCAATGTAATGCTGATGATGTTTAGCTCATGTTATTAAAGATTTTCTGCTACACCAACACTCTGTGCTTGCGGGAGGGGAAGTATTGCCTCTTTGAGGCACTGTAAGCGGGCCTCTGACCACCCTCTTCAAAATATCGGCCGGAGACTGCTTTGTGGCTTCACCAGTGTCTTTTATTTCTATATACACAGTGCCCAAACCCCACCACCTATATACAGTTTCTTACCCAGTTCAGGTTTAGGCCCAGCCTTTTGTCTCAGGCTGGCCTCAGGGTTAACTAGCCCCTTCAGGCTTGCTGCCTCAGCTAGTTGACCACCCTGCACCTTCTCTTTCTTTCACTCTTTCTTCCTACCTCCTTCCTCCTTCCTACCTCTCTCTATCTCCCAGCTCCACAACCCACACTGGCTTCCTCCCTAGCAGGCCTTATATACCTGTGGAGGCTGCCAGGTGGAGCCCATCAAGCCCTCTGCAGCGCAGAGCTACAGCCAGCTGGCCAATTAGCCTGCCTCAGCAGGCTGCTTGCAGAGGCTTGTGGCTTTTGCAGGGGTAAGGGGGGAGCAGGGGCTGACTCAGCAGGCACTGAGTCAGCTGCCTGCTACAGGCACCCATGGGTGTGTGTAGGATTTTCCCAGGTCACTGGGTGGGGGCTCAATCTGGTTTTGCATTGCATTGTTGAGAGGGGAACAACAGCCCCTCAACAGCTGTACTGAACCCAGCCCTTGCTGATATCAACTCAACCTGGCAGAAGGGTTACATAAGGAAGATCACAGGCTTGGTTCAGTGGTAAAGGCACTTAGCCAGGTTTATTGTCAGCAAAGCATGATCCTAGTGCCACAAGGACCATCTTTCATCAAGGCAGATATTGATGCAGAAATTCAACATTGCCTGAGCTGTGCCAGTGTAGCTTTTTCTTGTGTACGACACAGCGTCTTTGAAGATCACAACATTCGAACAGACACCAAACTTCTTGTTTATCAAGCTGTTATTTTCCCAACACTATTGTATGGGTCCAAACCTATAAAGTTTATAGTCTACAGACAACCTATAGACACCACTTGAAAGTCCTTCAGAGACACCATCAACGCTGCCTTCATAAGATTCTGTAGATCAAATGGGAAGATGGGTGTACCAATATTAATGTTCTGGAAAAGGCAAAGACCACCAGTATCGAGACAATGATCATCCGTCAGCAATTCTGTCTGCAAGTACATCCTGTTCTCTCAGCTGAAAGAAGGGCACCACAACCTGGGTGGACAATGGAAGCATTATAAGGACTTACTGAAGGACAACCTAAAAAAAATTAATATTGACATTGATACTTGGGAGACACTTGCCCAGGATCGCTTAAAGTGGAGTGAAGTCCTACGTGATGATCCACTGCATTTTGAACTTGCTTGCCAACAATGCGAAGAGGACAAGAGGTTCAGGAGGAAGGAGAGACTGGCTTCCAGTCATAGTCAACAGCCTCCTGCTGAGCCTGAAAACATCTGCCCTCATCGTAATAGAACTTGTGGTTCAAGAATTGGCTTTATTAGCCACCAGAGGACTTATAACTCTCATGGAAGATGATCATACTCGGTAACGAGTGATCACCCATTAGTGCCCCATAGGAGGTACAGGAGGCCCTATAGGTGCTGTAGTTCGGCCGATCATGGCTACCACGTCCTTCGGCCCGTGCTGCTTCCCACAGCCACCATTGGCCTGGAGCGGTGAACCACGTCCAGTGGGAGCTGCAATCGGCAGAACCTGTGGACGTGGCAGGTAAATAAACTGGCCCAGCCTGCTAGGGGGCTTACCCTGGTCAGCCATGTCCCAAAGGTTGCCAGTTCCTGAGCTACAGGTGCACTAACATTCATGCCTGCAACAAGGTACCACCCATTCACTCAGCACACCAGGATGCTGTCCACTAGACCAGCACAAAGACTTCTCCTTTTATACATTGATACAAACAAATTACCTATTATTCACCCTTATCCTTGTACTTGCTCGTTTGAACAAATTATCCTTATCCATTATTTTCTCCCTGCCTTGTCTTTATGATGGGTTGGTGTTTTCTTGTACCATGCTTTAGGAATGCATTTCCTTGAGAGACTTGTGTGGTTTTGCACCATCCTCTCAGATCAGGAATGTTCTCACTTGGTGTTAGCTAATACCTAGTGTTTTGCTATTTTGCCAGTGCCAGGCTGACTGATTCACAGCCTTTGTTTTCTGCTGTTAGTTATGCCTAGAACTATAGCGAGGCCTACACTCCTATAAACTCTTGGTTTAATGGCTTAACACCTCTGCTGTTGTTTTAAATTTGGATATAGCAAATAGGCACTACTGCAGTGAATGTTTTATTGAATTCCTCCTGGACAGGCTGTGTGAGCTCCATGTTTCCCTTGATTTCAGTTCCCCGAGTCACAGCAGCCATGGCATAGCAGCCTTCTTACAATAATGTTAAAAAAACTATCCCAATAAACACTCACATGACCATATTGGCAAGACAGGGTGGGATTTTTCAAATGTACATGAGGAATGAGGTACCTACCTCTGATGTTCTTTTGAAAACTGTCTATCCTCCCCCCCAAAAAAAATTATAAAGTAAAGTGACCCAGCATGGAATAATGTTTTATACCTTTCACTGAAACTGTTGGTCTGCCCCCAAGTTTTATTCACATGCTTTTTAAGAGAACTTTTCAGAGCACGTCTTTATGGCTGTTCTCGTTAAACAATTAGCCTGTTTTAAGTCTGGGTTTTAACCTTGCCGCTATGTGACTCCTAGAGGAGAAGGACTCCAGTAAGCTACGTGACCAAGGCTCTGGGAAGCAGATGAACTTGCATCTTCAAAGTATAAAAAACATAGTGACGCAGGATTGTGTTTTTTGACTATGGGCTTAATTATAAATGTAAAATCTTCCCTGATTAAGAGCTAGTATGTAGCGGCACTGCCCCAGGTACAGTTCAGGGTTAGGAATTGTGAGTCACAGTTCTTCTCTACTTCTGACCTTGCTCCAGGGAGAAATAATGTGTTACTAGTATATACTGTTTCACAGTGGTTCCGCTGTGTGACTTGGTGCGTTAGGGATCTCTCCTCATTCCCTCCCCCCCCCTTTGTTTACTTCGGTGGGAATGGGATTGTAAACCATGCACAGCCTTTAGAAAAACCTACAGAATCTGCTTCTTAGAAAATAAGTTTTCCACCCTAGCAAGAATGACACTTACCCAAATGTCCCCCCACAAAAATGAAAGCCAAAAACAAATTAACCAATCGATCAAAATAAATAAAACTGCACTTGGGTTATGTTTTCTACCTTAAAGGGAAGAGAGCTAAGGACTCCATGAAAGCCACTAGAGACTTCACTACAACCTTTGATATTTTTACATGGAAAGTGCTCAGAATCTATGGGTATGTCTACATGGCTGGCTAAAGTGAGCCTCCCAGCCTGGGTCAAGGGTTGTTATCGGGGCTTATACTGATGCTCTAAAAAAGCTGTGTAGACAGCAATTTGAAGTTGGACTGGATATCATCCCCCTCCTTAGGCTTCAGAGCATGAGCTCCAGGTCCAGCTCCACCTTCAATGTACTGTCTATGCAGAAATATTTAGAGTGCTAGCCCAAGCCCCATGAGCCCAAGTCTGTCTGCTTTGGCTGGGAGACTTCCTTCTGTGGGCTCTATAGACATACCCTACAGCGATCCATGACAGTATAACACTCTTAGATCGCAAAGGCTACACTACCCTCCCACCACAAATGTGATATGCCATGTGACTAGCTCACACAAGACATTAAGGGGGTGCCTTGCACTCCTTCCCTCTCCTGTGCATTTTTGTAAAGACAGGTTACAATCCTATCTTGTAGTTGAAAAAAAACTGGCCTGGAAATACTGAAGTTGTATTGATTTTGATATGCAGTACTAGTAGGGAATCTGTATGGTATTGTTTCATTGTGAGGCATTGCTTTTCTTTCTCTTCCAACTGAATATGTGAGAGACCTAACACCTGAGAGAGGAAACACACAAGGAATTAAAAACAAATAAAAAGGGGGGAAATTACATAGAGTACAGTGGGAGATGGTAGTGAGTAGCCTGCCATGTCAAATGGAAGTGGGGTAGAAGCCTACAAAGTTCTGTGCTGAGGCTTTGTATATAAATGTTTTAGTATTGACAGTTGGAGGTCAAATGGCAGGGGCCCTTGTTGCATTGTGGGAAGAAGAGTTTCAATTTTGAGAGAAAAAGCATTGTAAAGATTTTTTTTTTCTTTTGCTGATCTCTGGCTGATGTCCCTCCCGTCTTTTGAAAGCTGCCTTTTCGTTCCTGTGTTTGGCACAAAAATCAATCTAGTATGAGATGCAGCAAGACTTCATAATCAGCCACTACTGTATGAGGATACTGAAAACTGGTGGCAGGGAAACAGACATTTCACTTTCATCTTCTGCTTCATGGAAATCTCAGAAATGTTCCTCAGATTATATTGGTCCAGGCCAAAGTGCCTAGATTTTACTTTCGGCCATTTTTTATTACATTCCGGAATCCAATTCAGAGGTTACCTAGATGGAAAACAATGAGAAACAACATTGTGTTAGATTTGTCTTACTTCTTTCTACATTTGGAATTCCCTTATGAATGCTGAATTGGAGAAGCAGCGCCATGCTAGTCCTGTAAAATCCCATAATTATGGAAAGCCAAAAATTTCATAGTGAAATGTGCCAGTTTTGGTTCATAAAAACCTCCCCTTTTTTCCCCTAGCACCCACTCAATTTTGGACAGCTACAGGTTTAAGAGCCTGATCAAAAGCCAATTGAAGTCAAGTGAAAGATTCCTATTGACTTCAGTGGACTTTTCAGTAGGCCCTAAGGACCAGATTTGGACACTCATTGTTGTGGATAGGATACTGAATTGAGTGAAGAGACCTGGATGCTACTCCCAGGTCTGGCACTAGCCAACTGGGTGACCTTGGGTCATGTCACTTCCTTTCTCTCAGCTTCCATTTCCCCATCTGTAAAATGGGGATAATGACACTTGCCTCAGGTCAGATTTTGACACTTTAATCACACAGAGTGGGATTTATTATTTAAATAGGCCCATTCAAATCAGTGTGAACCATGTTAACACATCTGGCCCCCACTTTTTAAAATACTTTGGGTTGAAAAGAACAAAGTAGTTTGATTGAAACTGTAGCCTTCTCATGGAATGATGAACTATTCACTCAGTAACAGTGTCTGAATCTGGCCCTAAACGCCTCATCTAATGAGGTCATTGTAAAGATACCCATTGAGTTCAAAAACTTTGGATCAGGTCCTAAGTGAGCACCAAAATTCAAAATGAAACTTAGGTAAACTCTCCAATTTTGTCTCACTTCTTATTTGAAAAGATCCATATTGTAGCAGGGATGCAAAGTTTTACCCACATCTGCTTTTTCCCCTAAATGCAGAATAAAAAGAAAAAATAATTCTTAGTTACCAAACAAACAAATGGAAAGTGGAGTGTAGGGCTGCTTGCTTGTCTCCCCCAGCCCAGTAAAGAGAAACACCATGTCCAGATGTTTCAGGCCCTTCTATCAGAGCAGGGTCTATTAATTCAAACAAACCAATCAACCCAAACAAAGTAACACAAAACGAAGCTATTCTCCTGACCAATACAGGCTGAAGGGGCCTTTTACTCTGCACCAGGGCCAACACAGGAGCCAACCTCCCTTCTGCATTTCCCTCCAACTTGAGCTCTCAGCCCTTTATTTTGCATTTTGGAAATTTTGAGGTTTTGGAAGGTTTGAGGTTTTGGAAGGTTTTGGAAGGTTTGAGGTTGGCCCTTTATTTTGAATCACTTGGCCCTCCCAGCTGAATCTAATAAATGAACAAAGTTAGCTTGCCCAGGCCCCATAGCTCATAAGGGAGCAGACCATCCTGTTACAGAGAGAATTATTATTTATTATGTGCCTAGTGATAGCTGTAAGGTTGACACTGTTCAGAACACAGGAAATGTAGTCTTATAAATAAGGATCTTCATGAGTGGCAATGGACATCTGCAATACCCCTAGAGTTATGTGTAATCAGTGGTGCTTAGGATCATGCTATAAGATGGATACTGAGGACTCAGATTTTGAATGTATATATTCACATGAGGCTGACTTCAGAATGACTTGTAAAAAAGCAAACTTCCAACATGCTCTTATGCAGATATACAGGGTCAGATCCTGAGCTGGTGAATGATAGAAGCTGATGAGTTGGCCAATTGGATACATTAGCTGAGGATCAAGTTCATGAATATTGATGCAATCAGCTTTAGACTGTGATTGCTTTGTTTTATTAATCAGCAAACGCAACATGTGACAGATGAGGTGCTATCCTGCAAGGTGTTTATCACTGAAGCAGGTTTTGAGGAGGAATCTGAACGTGTAAATGGTCATTTTGCCACCACAGTGCATGCCTGTTTTAAAGGAGGGAATTCTGAAACACAAGGAGACTGCCTGAAGGTATGTCTACACTGACGGGGAAGGTACAAATTCCAGTTTGAGGAGTCCTACCTACAGTAGATCTGATTAAGCTACCACACTAAAAATAGTAGTGTAACTGCAGCAGCATTAGTAGTGGGAGGGGCTTGCTGCCCAGAATACACACCTATGATCTTGGATAGGATAGCTTTTGGGGTGGTGATTACCGCCCACTGCTGATACCACCATGGTTACACTTCTGTTTTTAGCACACTAACGTGAACAGAGCTATCCTGGGTCTGACTCCTCAAGCTGGAATTTACACCTTCCAGCTCTAGTGTAAACATATCCTAATTTAAACTCATCTTATCCCATGGCATGATGAATGGATTCAACTACAACTGTCCAGTCAGCTATATGTTCTCCTTATTTTTGGTTGTAGACCATTTCAAAATCTCTGTCTCCCATTTGAAATCCTCTTTACATGTTTATTTGGAATAAAGAAAACAGAGGGTGGACACCTTGATCTCTGTTTTATGTAATCTATCTATTCTGTCTTTCTAATCTAACTACAATGGCCCCCACCACTGTCATATCTGAATGCCTTTATAGCCACGCCTTTTCTGCTATGTCTTCTCATCTGGTTATTTTTTTCTAGAGGTTACCGTTGTTCACTCCTACTTCCTTCCTTCAAAATGGACCTCAAGTTGGATGAATGGCAGAACCCTTACTTATTTCAATAAGAACAGGACTGGAACCATGTAAGATTTACCACAGGTCTCCTCAGTGATAAATCTTTGCAACTGATATAGCAGAGTTACATGCTCTCAAGATACACACAGTAAAGGTTAATAATAGTAAAATATTTTTTGTAATGAAACTGGCTCCTTCTGCTTTGAGTCACTTTTTTTTAAAAAATGAGAAACTTTTTTTTTTCCAGAGAGTGTTTTGGCAAAATGACAGCTTCTCTTTGGAGAGCTTTTACCTTTGATATCAGGGTATCCTGCTGTGTCCATGCTATTATTTAGCTGTGACGAGTTTTAAAATTACCAACATGCAGTGTAAGGGTTGCGGTGTTTTTCTTTAGCATGAAGAAACCACTTTTAAAGGCTAATGTACAGCACCCCTACTGTGACTTTTTTTCATTATGACTTTTTTTTGTTACATTTTATATGTGAAACTACACTGATTAGTATGGATGATGTGGTGATGTGTCTCATTCCATTCTTCTGGAGTGCTGATGGCACTGAATAGTGACTAATAGCTGGAGCTGGACCTCTGATCGTTTCATGAGCTCTCTTGTGAAAAAGAAACAAACAATGGCTTGCCACATCATTAATCTATAAGGAGTTAATGAAATACTTCCTCTTGCATTTTAAATGCATTATCTGGATTGTATTGTATGTCTCAGAGCAGGAATAATAATCTGAGCAAAAGTATCAATGACTCTTCTAAACTTGACATTTAATGTGAATTTAAATATTCGTGTAATCTAAGGTTACAGTTTCATCATTATAAATTACAATATTTTGTTCTGCAAATGGAGAGTTATGAATGTTGTGAAAACCAATTTTCCTCTGTATTTTGAGTAGAGAAGATATAATGCAATGCACTTCAAACCCCCACTATTCTATTATAAATATCAGTAACATTGTCACTTTGTATATTCATGTTGCATAATAAGCATTTGTTTTATGAATTAAATTTAGCCCTATTTTTTTAATATTTAAGATGGAATGACTCTGTGTCTGTAACACAAAACTAAGGTAGACCAAAAAAAGAAAAAATATTGTAGAACCTTGTGTATGTAATCAGGCCAGCTGCACTTCCCAGTTTTGCCTAAATTAATAGGTATTTTATGAATATGTTGCTGTATGATCATTAAAATGTTATTTTTAAAAGGCTTCAAGCAATTTTGGAGAGGTGCAAATCCCATTCTGCTATGGAACTAGTGTCAATGATAAAAAAAAATTGTGGGGATGAGACAGATTCAAGAATTCTAAAAATGGCCCAAGAAAACTGAGGTTAGTAATAATAATGATATAAATAAAAATCACTTTAGATACATTTTGCAAGTAACTCACCCTGGAGGGCGCTTTAATTATAATTTCTGTTAGATTACTTATTTGCGCTAGTGTTTAATGGATAATCCATCTAAATGCTCTTCTTAGAAGCCCTGTAGCTGTTTGTAGTGATCTCAGGAGGTTCCAGTTTTACTGAAAGCTCAGTGATTGAATTTATAATAAGAAAACTACAAGGCATTGTTGATTTATTAAATGATGTGTACCAATATTTAAATTTATGTAGGCAATGTGCTATTTCTGTATTTATTCATATGTATTTTTGTATATCTTTTTTTAAAGCACTGGAGAATGTTTAACAGTAAACTTACACCAGAACTTAATTATGAAAGAGCAAATGTAAAGAAACAGTATGTCTTCCCATAAAAAGTAAGCCACAGATGTGATGCAACTATATATTCAGTTTTTGGAGGAAAAAGTAGGATAAGAGAGAGTAAAATACACAACAGGTTCTCTTTTTCATAGCTGAAAAGAGACCCACCCCCTGATACAAGGAAACCATCTTTGTATCTTATGGAATTGTTTTAGGTTGTCCTGGTTAGCAATCAAATCATAATGCAAAAGATTTTCTTGGGCATTATTCCACCAGAGCCAATGCATGGTATTTAAAAGAACGAGGTAGGACCATATTGTGTTCAAGGATTATTGGATTTAAAGACAGCCAGAGCCATTGCATAAAAGTTCCCGGTATTTAAAGCAGGCTGCAGACATCACTATAGCTAAGACTACTCTTAATTTCATTTTCATTTACTTTTCACCAGCTTCACTCTAAAACCTGCTACCAAGGGAGAAGTACATTCTGTGTTTCTAACTCTGAATCTTTGCATATTTGATTGATTTTAAAAGTGCCAACTGAGGAAGTCAATACATTCCTGGCAATTCTTGACTTGCAATGAAAAATACAACAATAATAATAAATAAAAGTAGCCTTCATAACTGAGTAGAGAAGCTTGAAAATGTGAACTGAGTGCACCTTTAAATTTTGCATTACTTTACATTACAATGTTATTCTTCAACTAGTTTATGTTTATACTGTGGTTAAAACAAGACCCTTGGTTGTTTAAAATCTGGATTGAGAAAAAAATTACTACAGAAATGTAGGACATTGCAGCAATTTAAGAATAGCTCTGAAATTTGAAGAGGAAAAATGTTACATTAAGTATTGTTACTACTACAACAACAAAATCTAAACAAACCAAACCAAAAACTACAAGGTAAAGAAGTAGCTTGTTAAAGACAAATCCTTCTTGTCTTCCTCTTGGCATTAATTTCCAAAGTTTTAACACAAAAATGAAGTGGGCTATACTTAGATCTTCCACACAAGAAATTCCCTTTGCGTTCAGACCAGTTTGCCTTAGAACGCTAAAGGGCCCAATCAACCCTTCCTGAAGGAAAAATAAATGGAGTCCTGGAAGAGGAAATCTATGTGGCTTTTCTTGTGGATTTTTGTCAAAGGGCAGGTGTTTGACCTGTGGAAGAAGCCATTGCTCCTGTCCACAAATCCTGCAGCTCCCTTGGAATCTGCATGAGATCACGACCATTTGCTCAGAGGCTCCAGGTCATGATGGCTGATGGTCTTGGTCACCCCAGCCACCTGAAAACCTCTTCCTGGAAGCGCAGCTATCCTTAGAGGATACAGACTATCAGTGATACCTTTCCTCCCAGAGCTTTATTATGAGCGAGTGGATGATGCAGCTTACTTGCTGGCTCTGCCCCAGGTTCACAGATTCCAAAACCCATAGAGAGCCGTCCATTGTGTCAGGGAAAGGCAAGAGCTGCTGGTAAATCTTGGCAGTATGATTTAGCCCAAATGAATTTAGTGTTGACATGACATAAGCGGAACCGGACTCCTCAGGTACAGCACCAGCAATGGCAATGCAAACTTCCTCTTACTGCTTCCCCTATAGTTTGTTCTTGCATTCCCATTCGATCTTTGACCTCTTGAGACCATCAGTTTAGAATGATTGGTGGTATTTTTCATGTGGACACCTGAACACAATGAACTGTAGTGAGCTCACCACTTCACTTCAGTTGAGCAATAAAAATTATAATCCCATAATACTCATCCAGCCAATACTTCCCTTAACTTCAATGGGAGATTTCCTGAGTAAAGACTGAGGACAGGGCTTCAGATGAGTAAGAACATTGGGTCACTGCTGCTCTGGACTTGATTTGAATGGTCAACCTGGATGTGTGTAAGGCGCTATATCTCATTACTAATCCCCTGTGCTTCTCTTAAATGCATAAAGTGGATTAAAAGGCAAGTTCATTAGGTTAAAGCGCTGAATTACTTAACAACTCTTAGTCAGATGTCATGATTTGATTAGCATTGCAGAGAAGAACTGTAAATAAAAAAAATGCAGATAGCCATTGTCTCAGTATAGTTCCAATGTTACATGGCTGTGAATATGTAAATAAGGATAAAAAACATGGGTCTAGATATGTATTCAATATTTTATAACCCTCAAATGAAATAATTAACTTAGCTTGTTTTGTTAGATCCATAGCTCTGATCCTTAATTATGTATTTATATCACTTTTACATTAATATTTTATGATGATATCTGTCATATTCACATTTCTTGCTGTCTTGTTCATTGCCTTTCCTCTGTATTAAAGCTCTTTCCTTTGTGTACAACATGAGGAAAATGCTTTTTTCATTATTTACTTTTAATTAAAAAGACACACCTAGTTATGGAATCCTAGGGCTCATGTACAAAATGGGACATGATAAATGTCTTTTAAATAAATGAATATTCCTCTAAAAAGAATAAAATGACATGACCCAAATCCACCTCAGGCAAAACTTTGAGAAAAGAATACTATACATTTTTTTCTGAGGAAGATTGCTTAACTTTTTTAACAAATATAAGACATCCTTTATTTCAGTTCCTACAATACACTAGACATTTTGTTTTACTATTTGTTATGAGTGTAAACAAGAGATTAATTTGAGTGTATGAGAAGTCCAGAATTGGTTTGCAAGTAAAAACTGCCTGTTGTCAGCATTTCATACTGTAAAAGCTTTATGTACGTTTAAGGGATGATACATGTGGAACTTGTTCACTTCCAGTTCACTGTTTAGGCTCTTCCCTGCCAATAAATGAAAAATGTCCATGTAAATCATCAAAGTTCTCACCCCATTTCACCAACTACATACACACACACATTGAAAACGGTCAAAAAAGTCACCCGGTCTGGGGTGTTGTATTATTATAAAAAAGAAAAAAATGGTTGTTTCTAAAGCTCTATTCACTGTCTGACTGATCTTTAGCCTGTTTCTAAGGTGTCTCAACACTTGTCTGACCCAGACTCCAACTTAAGGGAATTATGCCAGCTTTGATAGCATATGAACCCAGGGGATTCCAAGCCCCTATACACATACCCTGATAGTTCTGATGGAGCTACTATAATAAAAGTAGAAGTGTAGCTCAAGCAGGGTGAGTGATAAGATAGGTCAGCTGCCCCTAGCACAGTCCTATTCAAGATGCTAGTTATTTACTTGGCGTAGCTGGCTTGTTCTGCCTCTTGAACTGCCACTGCACTGTTTGGTGTGCTAGCTCGATCAGAGCTTAAGAGGGTATGTTTACCCAAATTGGAAGTTACACCTCCAGTTCCAGTGTAAACATGCTCTCATATTCATTCACAACGGAGACATATAGTATTGGAAGTTTCACCACCCCCACACCTCTTAGCTGTGGTAGTTATCGTTTGAGAGGGAGTTATAGTGGGGAGGCAGAATGGGAATTGTTCTTTTGGTGGGTAGGGCCAGTTCAAGGAAAGCTAAGTTCTGCATTAAAATACAGTAAACCCTCGATTTAACGGACCCCAATTTAACGGACTTCGGATGCAACGGACAAAATTTCCGATGCATCCGAAATCCGTTATTGGGGGCTGCCGGCTCCCGCCCCGGGGAGCCGGGCGGGAACTGTCAACCCCCCCCTCCCACCCCGCTGCGGGGAGCCGGGCAGGGGGGGGCTGACAGCTCGCTCCCGGCTGTGATCAGTAAAACCTCTATATAACGGACTAATTTGGGTGAGGGGGGTGTCCGTTAAAGCCAAAAGTCCTGTTATTTAATGATTTTAAAAAATTATTAAATAACGGACTTTTGGCTTTAACGGACACCCACTCGCCCGAATTAGCCCATTAAATCGAGGTTTCACTGTATGTCACTTTTAGACAGTGGTTTGTTTTTTTTTGCCTCTTTCCTTAATGTGACATTATATTCCCAATGTAGTCTGCTCCAATGAGTCAGCAGTAATTAACTGCAGCTCCCTGCAGAGTTTCAAGATCTGCTAGTGGGAGAGGCAAAAGGAGTACTCTGCCACTTGATTCAGTTCCAAATGTGAGTTCTTTGCTGTCAGAATTCTTACTTGCATGTGTCTCTTTTAAACAACACAGGAATTTGAAATTGTGCATGGCATTGATATCAGATTGGTTTGCTAAATAGCTTGGGCCAAATCCTGCTCTAAAATACAAACTAGCAACTTCACTGGAGTGATTGGGAGTTGAATACAAATATCCAAGACCAGACTTGAAAACACAGGGCCTGCTCTGGTAACCCTTTCTCATATGAGTAATCCCATTGAAATGGTCAGGACTTCTCATTTGAGTAAGGTCCTTTAATCTGTCAGGCTATGCTGTTGTGCTTTTTCATTGGGCTATATTCAATGAAAAGTTTGATCTTGCTATTATGGGTGAGTCCTGTGTTGGTCTCTGCAATGTTAATGTCTTCCTATTCTTGAGAACAAATACTATTTACAGAATGAAATCAAAGGTAATTTTAACTGGTATCATGGAAAACAAGTTAAATGTTATGGTCAAATTGTTTCTCATTATTGTTTATTTCCTGATATTTATACTTTCCTGATAAATTCTTAATACTGACCAATTTAAGAACACAGCGCGTCGTTGTCCTTCTCCCCTGCCCCCTCCAAAAATGAAACATTTGAAATATTTTAAAAATAATATTTGGAATAATTTCTTGTTACCCCTTTTTTGGTTAAACATGCTCAACGGAAAATAAATCAACTGCAGACATTGCAGGGAAAGGTTTAATAGGACAATTGCGCTTCGTAATATTTGCACTAAATGGCACATACTAAACATTGTCAATTTTATTAAGCTATTTAAAAATGATTCATAAACATTAGTGGTCTTTTTCCCTCATCTGCCTCAGATAAAACGGTACCTTCCTCTCACATCCATTTTCTACACTGTAGTATTTTATCACCAGTATTATGATTGCTTCTTGCTTTCTCTAAGCTTCAGTTTCAGTTCTTAAATGGTATACCCTTATGTTCTGCCTTGCATGGAATATTGTAATTAATGAATCTTCCATCTCTGACCCTAAAATGTGTTCATGTAGTGCAGATATACTGCTGAACATGTGTTAACCTTTGGGTTGCTGAGGATGCATATAACTGCACTCTCCAGCAGTTATGGCAAAGAGGGAGGTAGGGATAAAATAGAAAAGGACAAGCAGTCAGATGGTTAACTGGCTCCAAGATTCATGCTCCTGTTGCTCTAATTTTGACAAAAGTACGTTGGCTTCCTGTGAAGCAGAGGATTGAATTTTGAACCTGGTATTTGCAGACCAAGCACTATATGGCTCTCTAGAAAGACTTATTAAAAGTCCCTCACATCCTCTTTGTTCTCTCGAAAACCATCAGCTGTCTCCGCCACCTACTGTAGCTTCCTGTGGCTCGTGGACTTCTGTCCATTTTATGTTCAAATCTCCTATCTATGGAACATTTTATCCTTTAATTTTAGACCAGGCTCTTCCTTAGTTTCAGAAACCAGCCATTTTTCTGCAAACAAGCGTTTGTTTCTGAGGTTATGTTCATTTACTATCTCAGCACTATTCTTTATAGTGACACTTAGCTTTGGATTTTCATTTAATCTTACATAAGACTTTTATATTGTTGTCATTATCGCTCTGTCAGGTTTAAAAGGCTTATGAGCAGTATTCCGTTTTTATAATCATAGTTTACTAATTTATTACTTTGATTAGTCAATTATTCATGAATTGATCAAAATTTTCACCAGGGGGATTCATTACTGGTGACACACCCTCACAGCTAGACCAGGTGATAGCTCAGACCTAGAATTGTATAAGTTTGTGTGTCTCTGAGAAGGGAGAGCTAGGGGTGGAGATTGGTCCTACAAGGAGAAAACCTAGGAAAAGTGACACTGCAGAGGAAGCTCTACCTGAGATTTGTTGGTTGTAATTGAAGTTAACAATAAAGGAAAAATATAGGAAGTGAGAGTTGGGGGCTGTTGCAACAGGCACATTGTTCGGCTATACCAAAAGAAGGCTTTAATCAGGACACAATTTTAGTATTAGATGTCTGGGACTACCCAGAAGATGAAAGTGTACAGTGCAGGCAACTCCATGGTCATTCAAATAACTGTGTGGGGCTTCCACCAGCCTCCCTTAATTTTCCATCCAGTTCCCCCAGCTAAATGATGGCAGAGATCCTACCACCCCTTGTAGGATGGCTAAGGTGGGCCATAAAAAAGGGGAGTTGTCTCCCTGCCATACCAGTAATAGGTGCCTTGAGCTCTACCCCATCCCCTGTTCTGTTCCTTTAACCAACACCTCCTTTTAAAGCCTCTTACCAGGCCATTTATCTGGTCATGGGATGTCTTCCCTATGGAGTACCTGCGCTGGACATCCAGCGTGCACTTACCAAATGAGTTACAACATATAGCCTACCCTCTTTACTCCTCACCATAATAAGTCCCCCCTCTGCAAGCCCCTATGGGGAAGGTGAAAAATCCCCACTCCACCTAAGCCAATCTGACGGTTAGGGAAAAATTCCTTCCCAACCCTGCTAAAAGCAGTGACTATTGCAATGGCCACAGCAGTCCTAACTAATCTGATGTTCACCACTTCCATGAGAAGGAGTGTGGGTGCTGTCTTCCCTGATCCATGGAGAAAGGGCTTCTAACACCCCAACCTGACCCTTTTAGCCCTTCCATACCTATGTTCCCAGGGTGTGAGTCAGCATATAGGGCAGTGACTCCTGCCCTATAAAGCACTGTTATCTTCCTCTGGCAAGCCCGAATAGCATCTCTTTCCCCCCCTCCCCACTTCAGCTTTGCTGTAGTCAATTTAGGGATGTCCCAGCTTGTGCCGGGAGTCAAACTGGCTCTCAGCTGCCTCTGGATAGCCTGACTTGCCTCCTTTTTGTCCCTGAGCCGGCTATTTTGCTATTTACATCAGTGTGAGTATGTTCAGGCCCTTTAGGAAGCGATTCTAATGAGAACGCATAAAGCCTCCTTGGTTTCAGTGGGACTTAGGGCATGGTTACACTTACAGGATTATAACGCTTCTGGTTATAGCTGTCCCCGTATACAGCAATAGGTATTGCGATAGAGCATGTCCACACTTAGACCTGCTAGCACTATAGCATGGCCACATTTGTGGCACTTCAGGTGGCATTAGGAGCAGCGCATTAGGGTAGGTATCCCAGCATTCAGCTGGGTGCAACGTGCTTTTCAAACGAGGGGGGTAAGGGGGAACATGTTGTGTGTATGCGGAGGGAGAGAACTTCATGCAGAGACTGGCTGTCAGTGAGTTTCCATTAGAGAAAACTAGCAGGCTCTGAATTTCAGTCACACGGCTCCCTCTGTAAACATTTGCAGTGCTTATCTGCTGAGTTAAGAGAGAAACTCTGAAAACGTATTTCCGCATTCCTCCAGCCCAGTTCAAAACAAAGGGAAGAGACGTCAATTGCCTTAAATGGCTCGGGGCGTCTCCAGAGATCATGTATAGCGTTGTAATCTTAATATCCATTCACACTTGAGATAATATGGACCAGTGAATACTCAATAGCTGTTAATCCTCAGGGAAGGGAGGATTACCAGGAGCGGTATAACTGTGGGTTTATAGCGCAATACATGCCTTGCCAGTGTGGACGGGTAGTGAGTTATAGCGCTCCTGGAGCTTTATAGAGCTATAAAGTGCCAGTGTAACCATGCCCCTAGTCCATTATCAACCACAGTACCCCTGTAATGTGCACATTATGTTTATATGTTAACCATGATATCACTGAAAAAAGCAGTTGGAATGTCCTGTCAATTAGTATTAAAGATGACATGAAAAATGTGTTACAGCCCTAGAAGATGTAATGCATAAAATTGTTCATTTGTATTCTACTTCCTGCTTTCTTCTGAGGGCTGAAGCCTCCTGATTCTGAGCCACATTCTGTAATCACTTACACCATGGTAACTCCTGAGTAACTCCATTAATACATTTGTCCTCCCATTAAATATTAATGTTGGTTTTGCACTGATGCCTATGAGCAGAAAATCCCCGTCTTTAGTCCCAAGGGAACTACAATTACTGAAAGTATTTGTTGCAGCTTTTGAAGGATTCCAGTCTGCAGCTCAAATTCTAGTTCTGCTCAATAGCTTAAAGAAAGCTTCATTTAGAACCATGTAGCTTGGAATATTAATTTTCTAACCTCTATTCTCTCTCACAAACATTTCAGAGGCAAGTAAACAATCTTCCAGTTGCATTCACTATTGGGTGATGCCAAATCATTCCCCTTCAAATCCTATATTGCTGTCCAGCACCTTTAAAAACAACGTGCCTTGTAATGCCACAAAAACAAATGATGTGTAAGGAGATAGACACTTAAGCCATTATAAAAATACACTGATGAAAAACATAAGGGTAAATCTTTTAAAGGTATTAAAGCAAACAAACAAAAAACCCACTAACGCATGAAACAAGAAAGAGAAAACACAATGAAATGTGGGCCAGATCCTCTCTAAGCAACTGCTTAATGGAGCTAAGCTGATTAACACCAGCTGAGGATCTGACCCCAGCTTTCAATAGGCTCACCTCCTCAGCCTGGAGCACTGCAGACACTGAAGAATTAATCCTTTTTGGGGTATTCCTCTCTTTTCGTACTCATTTTAGAACCTTTAAAATAATTGAATTTGCTATAATGTTCTAGATATTTTGGTGGAATATTTAGGACTTTATTGTGCAACTTTTCTTTTTCTTTTTTTTTAAATAATCTCCTGTGCTGTTGAGAAGATTTCCAATCAAAACTCTGCACAGTATAGAACAAATGTGTCCATAGAACTGGAAATTGCCAAGGGCTGTCCTTTTGACTGAGTTGCCAGTCTTTATCCAAACTGCCAATGATGGCTTCTGAGATCAGAAAAAATTCTCCAAGTGTTTTTTCCCTTATTGTTTTAGAAGGCAACTTTTCTGTATAACAAATGAAATTGATCCAATTTATAGCATGAGTTAGGGCTTGTAGTAGACTCAACTTGCAGTGTGGTATGTTCAGCATACATGGGCTTAAATTTAAACTTTAGTCCCCAGTTAAGAAGGCAGAAAAATCTGCTGACATAAATTAGATAAACCTTACTGCCCATATTAAAAAACAAACAAACAAACAAACCTTTTTAAAAATTCAACAACATCAGTTTGCTAAATAACACCAACTTAGGCCATAATAGCGCTAGAGATTTGGACAATTATTTTAAGAATTCATAGCTATCTAATCAGTTTTACTACTCTTTATCTCTTGCTGAGCTGTAACATATTTCATATCACACAGGTTATTTATACAGAGCACTGCACCTGTGGTCCTCCAAGCAGGCTTTTACTCCATTTAATTCTATTATATTAGTTTAGAAGAAAAAGGGCTAGGAAATAAACAGTAGCACAGGTATGAACAAATGTCACAGCTCTCTATTACAAATGGAAACTGTTATGTTTACATTTATGTTGTGTGGGGGAGGTGGGAGCCAATTCCCATTCAGCTCACAACCATTTCCAGTGGTAACTAATCATTAAAATAAACAGATATGCATAATTTTAATTTCACTGCCATTAAGCATCCTCCTCTCAGGGAAAATAACAGATGAACTTTAAGCCTTCATAATAAGATGAGAAACAGGACATTCATTTGTCTACAGGCAAATGAGAAGGTAGCCAAATCTTGCCTGGGGAATTTTAGAGCAATGGATACATTTATATTTCCATGGAGGAAGGGATTGGTGGGATGGCAAAATAGACTTCCAAGCACACAACTAAAAATTTCTGGCTGTAGACATGGAGTTAATATTGCAGGTAATGGAGTAGCTACAGCAAGGACAAAACATCACCTGTAAAAAATCAGATTTTGTAAGTTCTCATGGAAGGAGAATAGGTTTTTTTTTTTCCTTGCTACTCATTTTTCATGTGGTAGTAATGATCATTTTTGCATGTGAATATTCATTAAGGGTTACAAATGCCCTGGACACACACAGCTTGTGTAGCTGGCCTTGTGCAGGTGAAATGCTTGAGGGCTACAAAAGCCATTCTACTCTCTTCCATTTGGACCACCAGTAGCTCAATTTAAGTTCTGAACTGCAAGTCTTTAAGACTTGCTTTTAAAACAACTAATGTAATCCAAAAATATATTGGACATTTTTTTAATAGATGATGGGGAAATGTGGATTCTGTAGACCCAGATGTTTCAGGAAATTCTGACTTTTATTTTTACTTTTCCCAGTTATATATTGATACAGCATAGCATGCTGTATCAGTCACATTGTTATATGCTATCTGATGTGACATTAATGCAACATGATTTGGAAGTCTGAAGTCACAATGTCGACTTGGCAGCAGATAAATTTGAAAAATGTATTTCTTAAACTTACTGCTTTCAGAAAAAAAGGCATTATCTTTTCATGTCAAAATATCAGTATGTAGTATGAACTAATGTTCCAAAAATAGGAGAGCATAAAAGAAACCCAGGTTTCCCATCAAATCTAGCATGTTTTGTAACGTGAATAACGACACTTGGTGTGGCATCTGAGTGCACAGACTATCCAAATAAGGAGAAAACAGTGTTTAGCTAAGTTTTGGAAAAAATCTGCCTTTGCATCTCTTGGAGAATAGCAAAACATATGTAACCATAGGTGTTGGCTGTAATATACCTTGACAAATCTGTTTTTTGCTAATCAGAGACAGAAAGCAGATAATACCTGCTCATGAGAATAGAAGTCTGTTAGATAGTGGGACTGAAGACTTGTATCTCACCAAGAGAATATTAAAAATAGAGGTCAGATGTTGCCAAGAAGTTAATAGAAATGCAAAGAAGCAGAATGGACTCATAATTAAGGAGTAGAATTCAGGAGTTTGGTCCAAAGGCTGTTTGAAGTCATTGGGCTTTGGAGCAGGACTCAGGAGATCTGGAGTCTGTCTCCAGCTCTGCTATGGACACTGATTGTGACCACAGGCAATTCACTTAACCTCCGTGAGCCCCTCTTTCTCGATATATAAACTGTGACTAGTACTACTTAGATACTTCATATGGCTGGCATTATTGTTTATAAAGATACTCAGTGATATCATTTATAATTAATTAAATACTCTCATTAAAGTGCACACAAAAATGTGTTAAAGAATGTTAGTATTTCAAAATCAAGCATTCAAAAGTTTAAGTGATCATGTACCCTTAATTTCCCTCCCGCCCCTATTATGATACAGTCAAATTACACAATCACTTACAATTTTTTCCACAGGACACCTGCCTCTTTCAGTGCAGGGTGGACGATGTTCCAGGGAATGGGTAACTATTTAATATTTCTTCTGAACCTTATTATTCAAGGTGTGGGCCTAGTCCTTTATTTATTGGACACCATCCAAATCTTGCATTCAGAACAGAATTATGTATTTCCTTGTAGGCTTTTTTATGACTCTCATCACTACAGTAGCTGAGTGCTTCATGACCATTAACGAATCTATCTTTATATCACTCACCTTTTACAGATGGGGCACCATGGCACAGACAGAAATTGTAAAACGTAGAAATTGTAAAAAGTATCGACTGTTTGAAACTCAGAGGGCCTGATTTTTAAGAGTATATAGTGTCATGCAGTTTGGAATGGCTCACAACTGAGAGTGCCAATGTAAGGGCAGACAGTCAAAAGGTGGGCAAAACCCCCAAACTGGTTGTATGTTCTGTGATTAGATTTTACCAGCCCAATATCAACTGCAAACTATTAAGGCACTATAACAGTCCGTCTCTTTGGGTATTCCACTGGATAGTGCCATTCAGGCAAGCTGGATTATGTGATAGATGGTCACTTTAGGTCAAAGTCACAACAATATACAGTCGTTGGATGCAGGCACTATGCCTGCTTATGCTTCTATACTTTTGTTAGTCTTTAAGGTGCCACAGGACTCTTTGTCGCTTCTGCAGATGTAGACTAACACGGCTACCTCTCTCTGATTCTTAACAATATTAATCCAAATCCCAAAGTTCCAGTAATTTATCTAGGGGTGAACATGAGCTAGTACGGACCGGTACGGTGTACTAGTAAGAACCTGTACTGGCCTGTGCGCAGCACTTTAATGTCCCTGCTCCTTTCGCTTCCCTTCCCTCCCCGCCCCCCCCCCCCCCGGCCGCTGACAGAGGGTAGGGGGCGCAAAGGGAGCAGCTGTCCTGGGGCCAATAAGTTAAAAGGGCCAGGAGCTCCAGAGATTGTGGTTAAGGTATTGCTACCCTTGTTGTGGTATTGCTACCCTTTCTTCTGTGCTGACTTCAGAGGTGGGCGGCCGCGGCTGTCGGCCAGGTGCCCAGCTCTGAGGGTAGCATTCATTCAATCCCATTTATCATGCCTAGTGAATATATAGCACTACATATAGTTGGAACAATATATATATGGAAAAAATATATAAACAAAGAGCTAGATCTTCAGCTGGTATAATTATTTTTAGCTCCGCTGAGTTGAGTTGAGCGGCCCGTCCACAATTTATATTAGATATGGATCTGGTCCAAAAAAATCTCTTGAATTAACTCTCCAAAATTTTAGCATGTTCAAAATTTAGATTTGATTGTTGTAGCTGTAAACACTAACATAAATAATATTTAAATAAAACATATTTGTTGAATGAATACAACTCAGTAGAGCCATATGTTATAGAGGCTATTTTAAAAAAATACTACCAATGTGGCCCTCTAAACAGACTTTTTCTTTCTTTAATTCTATTGTAATTTTAAAGGTGAGACAACATATGCAGTAGGATATATGCAGTATTCCTTCTATCAGGAGCCTAAGTTACAAATAAAAACTGCTCTCACACTGGTTTCTGATCACCTCTTCATGGCAAAATTTAAGATCACTAGATTTTTTAAAAATTTATTTGGTACATCTCTCTCTCTCTCTCTGTCCGTCACCCCCCAGGCGGGGTATGGGCCACCAACCACAGAGCACTCCATCTCTGTTGTTGGTGTTTTGGTAGCAAGTTGGTTCCCTACGGGGTGAAGTTGCTAGCCCCACGCCCATATTTGGTACATAGTGTAAATAATAACATCATTTATTTTCACTGACATTTTTATGTGACTAACAAGGCTGTGAACATAATTACATGACGTTCTGAAGTTGTTAATTCCACCATATTCATTTGTGATTTCATAGGAATGTTGTGGATTGTGATGGTTACAAATTAACTTAGGCATTGTAATGAATTTTATTCACAGGGAATTGCAATCATCTCCACATTACTGCTGTATAGTTTTTTAGAGGAATCTTTATTCAACATGTATTAATGTGGCCACATCCTCTAAAATGTTTTCTAGACAGACATATGTTTTCAATTATAAATGCTCCAAAATAATAGGTGTGAAATAAAACCAACATTGTTTTTGCACATTTAGTTATGCAAAAAAGAAGGTTAAAACATTAAAAACAATGTTCATTATCACTACATTCTCCTTGGAAATTTGAGGAGGGCTGCAGAAGTTATTAAAGCTAAAGTAATTAACATTACTGACATATCTATATTTTGATGCTTAATTATTTTTCTGGCAGGTTTTGTTTTCATAACACACACCCAGGGCCAGTGCAAGGATATTTCATGTCCTAGGTGAAACTTCCACCTTGCACCTCCCCTCCCCCCGGGAACCCTGTGGTAGCTCCCCACCCCAGCTCGCCTCCCCTCTGCTCCTCCCCTGAGCACACTGCCACCGCTCCACTTCTCCCACCTCCCAGGCTTGCAGTGCCAATCAGCTGTTTGGCATGGCAAACCTGGGAGGGAAGGAGAAGCAGAGGAGGCAGCATGCTCGGGGAGGAGGTGGAGCAGAGGTGAGCTGGGGCAGGGAGCGGTTCCCCTGTGTCCCCCCTCCCATTAATTGCTGCGGGTGGCCCTCCATGTGCCCCCTTCCCCCAGCTCACCTCTGCTCCACCGCCTCCCCTGAGCGTGCTTTTTGGCGCCCCCAACTACTTGGCGCCCTAGGCAGCCGCCTACTTCGCTTAGTGGTTGCACCGGCCATGAACACACACCTCGAAGATGAGTTAGCATGAATGTCTGAGGCTTCATCTTCATTTTCTTATATACACTTTTATTTTCATTACAAGAATATAAGAAGCTAAATAAACAAGACAAAATCAGTTCATACTTTTTGAGTATTAAGGGTGTATTGCAAATTAATTCAATTCCATGAAAATTGAACGTTTGAAAAAGTCAGACTTGGAACTTTGTTTTTTTTTTGTTTTAAATCTTAAAATAATGGGAGCAGAAAATTACTTCCTTCCTTCAGCAGCCTTAATAGTATAGACTTAGGGTCCTCCCCAGGTGTTGTTTTTCTTTCATAATATGTATGCACATGTGAAGCCTGTGTTTTTATTCTGCATTTCCACCTCCTCTATTGTTTAACTTCTCAAGTTACAAACACCTGACAGCTGCCTGGTAGAGATTGTAACCCCCTTCAGAGCCTGGAACATATTGTTGAGTGCACATCCATCAAAATGGCACTGGAAGAACACTAGGAAGGATGCTGTGACTTAATGAAACTTGAACAGCAGTGGAAATGCCTTCAAAGGTTTGTCCCTGGGTGTAATACAGGGGAAGTTAGCAAATTGGTTCCCTTTTTCATTTATCATTTGTCAGGCCTTCAAATGTATTGTTTTAGTCCCATATTTTACAGAATATAATGTAATCAGGACCCAATTGCCCATTGTGTTCTGCCATTGCAAAACTGGAGTAAGTCCACAGCTTTCATTGAAGATTCTCTAGTGTAAAATTAGTGCAAAGCAGTGGAGAATCAGGCTCTCATTGTCTAGATTTGAACAAAGGAGGTTATGGATATTAAATTTTAGTCTTTTAAATATTTAATCTTCTTTCCTGATTACATAAATTTAAGAAATAAAAATAACTTGAAATAAATATCTGTTTGCTAATTTCCCACCTTCTACTATATTATTGAATTTACTCTTTATAGGATACATATTTGCGTTTGTTCCTTTAAAGATATAATATGGTATATAACTATTTCTTCATCAGATATATTTCATCCTGGAGATAAGTGAACCAGTTCTGAATATTCAGATATGTGCTGAGGTAGTGAGAAGATGAAAGAAAGAAAGAAAATATAAAATTCCTGGTCCCTTTGTTTTAATTTTAATACTTATTCTCTAACAAACAAAACAAAAAAAGAAAGACTGCACTGAAACATACTTTTTTTTCTAACTACTATTCAAAAAACCATCCCACTATCCTTACAAAATATCCAAAACTTCAAAAACAAAACAACCTCCCACCCGTTAGAAATTATAGAAAATTTGGAAAAGAACAGTTAAAGAATCTATCAGTTTCCTATAACACTTTGTCACTCAATATCCGCTCATTTTCCAAGGATGCAGAGATCTTGGAGCCCTCCAGATATAAGTTCCTAAGATATTAAGCCAAGAGTTATAAAATAAGTGTGCTAGGTGTTTTTGGTTTCTGTAAGAATCACCTATGGCCTTTAATCCTAATCCTTTTGCACCAGAGATTTAGGACTTGACTTTCCCCATTGGCTCCCCCCTAAAACAAAGTTAGGGTCTGAAATCCATAATTAGGAATCTATAAGTGGCCTGATTTTTTCTTTTTCTTTTTTAAAAGCCATTCAACTAGCAGCTCCCACTGATATTAGATGGTCCAATGTCACGTCAGGGTTCTCAGCACTGTTGAAAGACAGGCCAATTATTAGTATTGATTTAGGAGTCTATCTTTAGGCTTCTATTTTTGAAAGCTTTGACCCAACTTCTACATGCACATGTACTAGGATTAAAGGCCACAGACTACTGTGCCATACATGTATGCCTTTATGCCAACTTTCCAAAACTGTGATAATTCTCACAAATTCACTCCATCACATTATTTAAATCAACAAGGAAAAATAATACTATGCTTTAAAAATAATATTGCCATTTTTCATGAACATTCAAAAATGTAAATGTATTTATTCTTTATCCCTTTGAAGAATGAGGTACGGAACCTCTATAGTAGTTCAAGCTCTAGTATAGCTCTTTTTAAACTCTCAGCACTTTGTCCTCCGTTTTTCTCTTTTCTCAAAGCCTTATTTTCTCCTTCCTAAGGGTTTTTTTGTTCTTCTCAACTGTTTGTTCCCTCCCTTTGTTCAGTTTGCTGTATTATCTTGAATTTCCTCTGTTTCCCTGTCTATTCTGTTTTCTCCTCTATCATTTTTGAGTTCCTCTTCTCCCAATCTCCTCTTAGATCTTACTCTTATTCTTCTTTTGACATGACCATTTAAATCTTCCTGTTGGTGAAATGTCCCCTGTTATCAATCAGTGCTTGCAGGACCATGGAAAAGTACCTGTTGCGGTTTATGTACTCGCAGTGCTGGTGGTCTGGTGTCAGGATAGGGATATACGTTCCATATATAGCCCGGTCACAGTTAGGGAACCCCATTGCTTCAAAGCCATCCACTATGGTTTGCACATTTCCCAGAGTCACTATCCTTGACACCATCAGTTCAATGATTGTGTTGCCCACTTGCTTCACTGCAGCCCCCACTGTAGATTTACCCACTCCAAACTGATTGCCAACTGACCGGTAGCTGTCTGGTGTGGCAAGCTTCCAGAGGGTTATCGCCACTCACTTTTGAACTGTGAGGACTGATCACATCTTGGTATTCTGGTGGTTCAGGACTGGGGAAAGCAAGTCACAGAGTTCCATAAAGGTGCCCTTAAACATGTGAAAAAGTTTCTGAGACACTGGGAATCATCTGCAGTCCCACTGGTCTGTGGTAGTTTCCCAGGCCCAGAATTGCCATTCCATTGCATGAGCCTGCCTCATTGCCACCCAGATCCCTAAGCTGCCGGTGCTGCTGTATGTGGAGAGGTCTGTGTCCATGACCTCCTGACTCTCGTGACCGCTCTGCTGTCACGTTCTCGCACGGGTTTTCCCTTTCTGCATACATTGCACGATAATTCGCGAGCTGTTTACAATGCCTGTAACTGCTGCAATGAGCTTAGTGGGCTCTATGCCCACACTACTATGGCATCTCCACGGGCAGTCCAGTGAAAAGGGTAGAGTTGGTAGCGGATGCATTACTCCATGCTTGTACTACCCCATGCTGCACTACTATGGTGGAAGCATTTCCACTTTGAAGGGCGAGAAAGAGGAGAGAAGTTATGCCACTCGGCAGAAGAAGTGATGGCACTTGGCGGGAGAAGAGATACCACTTGGTGGGAGATGCAGAGACCACCAGACTTGAAGTATTTCTGGAGTGCCTGGAGCACAGCAGGATAGCAGCCACAAGGTGAGAGACGCTAATGCGACGAGAATAAATATTCCAGACTACCAATGAGAGAACCTGAGAGGTAGCTTCATAGTGGCTGGAGAGCTGGGTTCTAACAGAAGCGGTAGGTGGCAGACATGCTGTTCTGTCTGCCGAAAGCAGTATGGCGTTTGCAGGCCCCAAAGGCCCGAAACAACTGTCTGCCGCACCTTACACAGAGGGAGGGGCGAGTGACGGGAAGTACGAATGAAAACCTGTGAGACTGTTTTTGCCCCCATCATGAAATGCCAGCTTTACCCAGAATTCCAAGGGGCCGCGGGGACTGCGGGCACTGTGAGATACCTACCCACAGTGCGCTGCTCTGAGAGTCGATGCTAGCCGTGGAACTATGAACGCGATTTGCCACAGTAGCCCACTTACTGGGGACACACACAATCAAATGTATACCATTGGCTTTCTTAATTTGAACTCTAGAAAGTCGATGTTAGTTTGTAGAATAGACAAGGCCTTAGTTCCTCATTCTCCCAATCTGTTGTCTCTTCTTCATCGACTCTAGTTGTTTTTCTAATTTACATATGCTTTTTTTGTCTCTCTGACCCTCACTCACATTCTAACTTGACTCTTCATGAAGGGTTTTTTTGTTTTTTGTTTTTTGTTTTGTTAGTTTGTTTCCTCTTTGTACTCTGCTTTGGACCCAGTCACTGTAAACTCTGCCAGACATCACTGATAGCAATTTTAAAATCAATCCCAGCATGTGAGTTTCTAATGCCTAGTTATGTGTGGCTACACACATGATTATATGACTCTCACTGTGGTGCTTTTCCATTTCTATGGTAAGACTGCATATGTGCCATTTTAGCTTAATGAAGCACAACACATCTTTTGTCAAGCAAGACCCCTCATTGAATCAAAGTAAACATAAGACTTTGGAGAAATGAAACAACCACATGTAAGTACTGGCATCCCTAGTCAAGTTCAAATCTTGGAGGAAGAGGATTTGCTCTTGTGTTTCTACACTTGTTACTTCAATAAGGCAAATCCTACTGATTGAAAAGTTATAAAGGATTATACTTTCATGAACATATTTAATATTATTAATTATATTATATTATAATATAACAAGTATTATTTAAAATTACCCAAATGATAGCCCTAGAAATTGAAGTAATCTATTTAGCAAAGACTTTACTGTGCACATAAGATTAATGTGACTGCATTATTATGATAATGCAAGCTTTCCATCTTTATGGGGAAGGATGATATTATGGATAAGGCAAGGCCGAACAAGATGTGGTTTCAGTTCCTAGTTTTGCTTCATACCTAGTGCAAGTGTAATAAATGAGGGAGTGCTCAATAATGAATATTTGTCTGTATCCCAAAATGTTACTTCTGAACAGGATTTCTGAGATGGTATGTTGGAGTGTCATGGAGGTCAGACAGTTTAAACACTTTTCTCCATGGGTACTTAGCAACAAGATTGCAAATGATTGCAAGCCAGTGAGGCTGAGTGGGTCTAAGTGCGGAGCAATGGAACAACCATCTCAGGGACATTATTCTATGTGACTTGGCTAGCTGACTGGGGAAAAAACAGTCTGGGGCAGAAGGGAGATTGTTAGAGGGTCAGTGTATGAAAAAGCTAATGAGCAATATGGTTACTGGGTACAGTCACTTGTGAGGGAGGGGAAAGGGGCCAAATGGGAAGAAGGGAGGATGCTCTGAGATAACTAAGTTTCTCTGAGAAAGTGGGGAACATACTAGGTTTAGGCCTACACTGTTGCTGATGTAACTTCTTGCTCAAGAGGGTTTGATGAGGAGAGATTTATGATTGACATAGCTGTGCTGGCAACAGTCCCTAGTGTAAATGAAGTTATAGTGGCAAAACCATGCTTTTGCTGACATGGGTAATTTTGCTTGGAGGAGCTGGAATAAGCTATGCTGGCAAAAGTAGTTTTGATTGTAAGGTGTCAGTATGTTTCTGTACAGCCAGAAGCACAATAGGGCATGATCATTTTTGGTGGCTTTTATCCACAGTTGTAATCCTAACAGTAAAAATATTTTTTCCAACCTCAACCGTGACTTAGATGCAAAAATATTTGGGGTAAGAATGTAGCTCGGGCTCCTTACCCTCTGAGGCTGCTAAGCAGGGTTGTAAATTAGAGTGTTTTCAATTATATGGATACTGTATATTAGGAACTAGACTTTCTAAATATCTGTCTGTTTGTAATGAGTTTGGCCATTTCTTGCTTGGGGAAGATTTGAATAGTGAAAAAGCTCTGTTTTGCATTACAGTTTCCTAAGCCATTCAACCCCTTTTTGCTCCTTAATAATATAATGAGAGCTAAACCTTTTCCTTCTCTCAAAAGATAAGGTTAAATGGAGCAGTAAGATTTTACCAATACAGTACAGTATATGGATCTTTTTACAGATAAGCAACTTTAGATTGTTAGCTCATTAGTTCTCATAAGGTGTTTGGGTCTACATGGATGGGAGACTTCCAGAGAAAACTCAGCTGCTGCAGGAAATGGTGCTGGTAAATCAGTAGCTGTCACTCTTCTTCCTGAGCTGCTAGAAAAGCAGTCCCTCTCTGTGCTGTGTTGGGGGCATTGAGCACTGGCAGTGCCATCTATTACAAAACCAGACCCTGACCACTCATGGCCATTAATGATCTCACAGGAGAAGGCGATATTAATCTGGCCAAATTCTAACTCTAGTCATTTTACTTTTTCTAAGATGTGTCACTCCCTCTCCTATTGGGAAAAGCTGCTAGTGTAGAATGTCTGCCTTGTTTCGCCCCAAAGGTGACTGCATTTCAAGGTAGGGTGAATGAAATCTATGCATAAAAATCCAAATTATTATTCGACCACCCAGCCCAGTTGCAGGACTTATGTGTGGAATAGAGGGGTGGGGGCAAAGCACCTATTTCCAGAATACAGAATGGCTCTACCACCACTCCTTGGACGTGTACAACAATGGCTCTCCTGGTTCCTCCTCAGCCAGTCCCATGTAGTCCCTGATTCCTGGTGTGCAAAGACCTTCCACAAAAAGTGTTCATTTCACATGTTAGAGAATGTGCGCTCACCCGGTGCAGGCCCAGGAAACCCAGACCCCCACTGTGCAGCTAAGGTGCACTGTGTCCATGGTTGCAGGAATATGGGGAGGCAGGGACGGCCACAAATGTTCCCCAGAATATGTAAAGTCCTCGATTTCCTTCTAAATTAAAAATGAGATGTCTACTTGTACTATGGTATAAAGAATAAGGTTTTGCTGGGATGCTAAATATTTAGGAAATATATTAACCACTCAGAAGTCCTAGGGTACACTCCAAATGAAGATATTTTGGGACCTTTATCTATTTTGACAAAGGCTCAGAACTTCAGTCCCTCAGGCCCTTTTCCAGAGCTATGACTGGCTAAACATTCATTCAATTTAAAGCCTGTGAATGGATCAAACTGGCGAAAGAACTGGGGTGTGCTCCGATCATGCTCACGGAAAACACTACAAGCCAGCTGGGGGCTTCTGTGTGCACAGATAAGAAAAAAGGCCACTACCATTGCAGTCCTTGCATTTGGTATAGTGCAGGGCCTTGCACCCATGCATACATGCACCCATGTATATCCAGTGCAATCCCCCCTTTTCATCAAATCATTCATGGAGAGATTGAGCCTCCCTGGAGTATAACACCTCCCCCCCCCCCAGGACTAGTGCAGCTCCACTTTGCTTCTAACTCAGACCAACGTCTAAAGGCCATATTTTGGCCCTACGTAAATAGGCAAAATATAAATTCAGGACAGGGATTATATCTTTATAGACTTTCCCTAAGCATAAAAGCAATGTAAAATAAATCATAATTATGATTTTTTTGGGGAAAAAACACCCAGATTTTAATGTGTTCTAATGACAATGAAACATGGCAAAATGTAAAGAGATCTATTTTAGTTTTGAATGAATGATACAGTGCTCCTGGAGATACACATCTCTTTTAGTCCCCATTCTCTCTTTTAATCCTTTCCCCCACCCACATTTAAAGCAAATGGAACTATGCTGATTTATACCATCTGAAAAGCTAATCCTTATTCTTTCTCCCTTAGCCTTTATTCTTTACTTCCCTTTTCTAGTCACTGTCACACTCTGCAGTTCAATCCAGACCAAGGAGAGGTTGCACTTGTCCTGTAACTCTGGGTGCCACACAGAGCTTTGCTGTTGAAGCCCCAACCTGTCCCACTCTCAAACAGCCTCACATTGTGCTGGTTGCACCCTGAGAGTTTGTGTATAGCCACAGCCCTGGCCGAGCAGCTGTTACCTTAGAGCAGGGGTCTCCAAACTACGGCCCGCGGGCCGGATGTGGCCCGCGAGGCCCTCTCATCCGGCCCGCGGAGATCTTTTTGGCTCCGCGCTGGGGCCTGGAAGCGCCGCGCGGGCCGCCGCCGCCAGCCGCGGGGCCTGGAAGCGCCGCACGCTCGGCCGCCGCCGCCAGCCGCGGGGCCGGGACGCACCGCGTGCTCGGCTGCCGCCGCCGGCCAGGGACGGCTCGGAGCTGGGGCCGGGACGCGCCGCACCGAACCACACAGGCGGCGAACCGGTCTGTGGGGAGAGACCGGGTTGAGCAGGTCAGTTGGGGGGGTGAGAGACCTGGCTGGGTGGGTCAGTTGGGGGGGGGGGGTTGGAGGAAAGGAGGTTTTGGGGTGAGAGACCTGGCTGGGTGGGTCATTTGGGGGGGGGGTTGGAGGAAAGGAGGTTTTGGGGTGAGAGACCGGGCTGGGTGGGTCAGTTGGGGGGGGGGGTTGGAGGAAAGGAGGTTTTGGGGGGAGAGACCTGGGTGGGTCATTTTGGGGGGTGGGTGGGAGGGAAGGAGGTTTTGGGGTGAGAGACCTGGCTGGGTGGGTCAGTTGGGGGGGGGTTGGAGGAAAGGAGGTTTTGGGGGGAGAGACCTGGCTGGGTGGGTCAGTTGGGGGTTGGAGGAAAGGAGGTTTTGGGGGGAGAGACCTGGCTGGGTGGGTCAGTTGGGGGTTGGAGGAAAGGAGGTTTTGGGGGGAGAGACCTGGCTGGGTGGGTCAGTTGGGGGTTGGAGGAAAGGAGGTTTTTGGGGGAGAGACCTGGCTGGGTGGGTCAGTTGGGGGTTGGAGGAAAGGAGGTTTGGGGGGGAGAGACTTGGCTGGGTGGGTCAGTTGGGGGGGGGGTTTGGAGGAAAGGAGGTTTGGGGGGGGAGAGACCTGGCTGGGTGGGTCAGTTGGGGGTTGGAGGAAAGGAGGTTTGGGGGGGGAGAGACCTGGCTGGGTGGGTCAGTTGGGGGTTGGAGGAAAGGAGGTTTGGGGGGGAGAGACCTGGCTGGGTGGGTCAGTTGGGGGGTTGATGTGTAGTGTTCATGTGTAGTGAACAGGTGTTCATGTGTAGTGTTCATGTGTAGTGAATAGGTGTTCATGTGTAGTGTTCGTGTGTAGTGAACAGGTGTTCATGTGTAGTGTTCGTGTGTAGTGAACAGGTGTTCATGTGTAGTGTATCAATGTGTTATTAAATAATAACTGAATAAAATAATATTAAATAAATAATTAAAAACAACATCCATGTTTTGATTCTTTTTTATTTGGACCTCGAGTGTGTTGTCGGCCCCCGAACTGCTATTTGATAGTTAATGCGGCCCTCGGGCTGAAAAGTTTGGAGACCCCTGCCTTAGAGCCTGTCAGCAACACTCTAGTCACACAGTGGCTTCTACGATTGTTGGTTACTATTTGCAGGGTGCCCCAAACAAACCCCCAGGCCCTGTTATGCACCATTATGCATTGTCCAGCTATGTTCTGTGCAGTTCAGATATGATAAGTCCATTGCCCCTGTAAAGGGTCCATATCCAACATTTTGATATTTTAATTGGAGTTACTCAAACGGTTCAGTGTAAACATGGCACCGATTTAGTTTATATTAAAATAAAAGTTTATTTAACTACAAAGAGAGAGATTTGAAATGAGTGCAAGTATCAGGTATTGAAGTCAGAAATGTTACCAGAGATATAAAGATAAAATGCTTACTAGTAGCTAAGATTAACAGGCTAGAATTGGTTCAGGGTAAAATCCTTACCTCAGGATCCCAGCAACATGGCTTACCTAATTTTCAGGTCAGGAACTCCCCCCAAATTCAAAGAGCTAGTTCCTTTGTTATCTTATGTGTAAGAGAAATAGAAAGCTTGAGATTTTTTGCCCTTCACTTTTATAATTCAGTCACTCTTGAAATGCATTTTCCTGTGGATTATCCCTAGATAAAGTTCATTCCATCTGTGAGGACAGAGACATGGAGTCTCATGGTAAAGGAGGTTCCATGCTGTTGTTTGCTAAAATGTAGATCAATCCATTCTTGGCCCCCTTCATTGCCAGAAAATGGCCACTTGATCGGTGATTGCCCATCAACTCTGATGATACCTGGCTTGAAGCATCCGCTTATCCTCTGTCTTTGAGAAACCTGTTTATCACCTCCCCAGACTCGTCTGGTAAAAACATTTCAGTCATAATTTCAGTTTATGTTAATATATCTTAATATGCATTTTGTACATATATTATACAAGGCTATTAATGATCTGCATATTGCTAGTTTTCAAATGATACCTCACAGGGCATAGTTTGCATAGAAATGATTACAATATAATTAATTATATTGTAATCATTAATATAATTATAATTAATATAATACAATAGTGTATAGGGTGTGAAAGCAGGGTGCTTTCATTCACAGTCACTCCTCTTCATTCTCTGACCTCTCGTCCTCATAGTCTTCCTTCTCAGTTTTCATCATTCTACCTCTCATTGTTTTGATCTACCCCACATTTACTAGCCTGGATTTTTCACGGCAAACCCTTGCTTCCTGACATAGCAACTTGGGAAGCTCTTGCTCAATGGATGAGATTTTGCACAGTAATGAGTAAGTTTCAAGTCTGGTGTTGGCCTGACCCGGAATTTAATACACATTCAAACTACCAGTCTTCCTAAACCGGAAAATTGCTGTGTTATAACTTTCTGGTTGTCCTTCCCCACAGTACAACTTTTTAAAATATTGATATTCTCCTCTCATTGCGGGCTAAGTGAAGCAAAGTCTCTCACAAGTGCCTAAGCTAACCTATAAGTAATAGATATTCAACTGGTGAAATATAGTACAGTTAGACATTACCCCCATAAAAACATATGGGTGAATACCATAATCCTTCAGCTAAAGTATAATGGAATTCTTCTGAGACTATATATGGTATCCATATAAGTATCAAATGGTATTATGATAATGACAATGGAGATAGTTGGAAATCTTAATATGTAGAAATAATTAATTAAGATTTACTGGCTTGCTTTATATTCTGTTCATATTAGTAAAGAAAAAACTACTGTAACAATATTGATCTTTTTTAAAATTACCATTATCATTAAGTACTATTGAGCTTATCCAAATTCATTGTATTTGAGTTGGACTGATATTATGCAGAAAGCAGCAGAATTTTGCAGTGCAGTGAGGAATATTTCAGGTCAAAAGAGGACTCAGAGTCTCATGCTATTTGGCTGGTAGCTTGATTGCTGTAGTATTTCCAATAAAGATGATCCACATGTACTGTGATAAGTGGGTATGCTTGAACGTAGACGTATCCACCTAGACGAGAAAAGATGATTATTTGCCTACCCATTGGACAAAGGGAAGGAATTAATCTTAACCAACCCTAACTGGAACTATGACTGTAAGAAAGGCAAATTCCTGCTAGGCATGTGTGTCACAACTGAAGTTTGTACAGTTGTAGATGCCTTATCTCATACATCAGGCTTGCTGAGAAGGCTTCCATAAATCTCCCCTTGCTGCTTGTTCATTGATGTGATAAATTGGTAGTTCTGAAAGTGGTACCATAACCTTAGCTATGTATTTTGATATGCTCCTTCATGAGCTGGGCCAAATCCATCGTGAGTGTAAACTCTGCTGAAGTCAGTGGAGCTTCACCAGGGATGATTTTAGCCAACTCTTTTGACAATGAGGTTTTATTGTGTTAGTACTAACAGAGCATTACAGTGGCAAGTAGCATTAGGGAAGTCCTTCTAGAAATAGTGATAAAATATATAATGTGTGAGCACGGGTGTAATCTTGTTCTTTTTAAAAAATAGAAAACATTGAGTGGGAAGGCTCTGTTCACAGATTCCAGATAATAAATTACACCATTCTAATGGTGGTTATTTAAGGTTTACTGTATGATTGTGGGGAAGGGTTGGTTAATTGTTTTGATCTAAGGGCCTCTGCTCCGCATGCAGTGTGGAATTCTGGATCAGTTTTTGTAATGTTGTATTGTGTCACTTTTAACCTCAGGAGAGGAGACAATGAAAGTTTCCACAATCTGAATTCTTACTGGATTTTTTTTTTCTTTTATTTTCTGAATGACCGAGAATGATTAACAGCACTATTGGGCAAAACATTTGCTTAACTTTAAGCATGTTGTTAAGTCCATTTCTGTCCAGCAAAGCACTTAAGCAACCTTAATTAAATAGGTCCAAACTGTGGCCCAGCTAGCATGATGGCACAGATGCATAAGTGCGTACTTTAAAGGGGAAAAGAAGCAGGTTTGGTAGAGCCAGTGCTTTCCCACTGCTCAGGGTTGTGGGGGATGAGCTGGGGACATATCCGGAGAACTAGGCAGAGCTTTGGCTCTGCCTGCAATACATTGGCTAGCGTACTGTCAGGGAATATACATATACCTATCACAGTGTACTTTCTCCCTTGAGCAGTAGGGATATAAAAGAGATATACTGTGATTTCCTGAGTCACAATCTTCCCTCCTGGGCAGTTCCTTGGCAAACATAACAACACGCTGACATGTGGCAAAGCTATGAGTTAAGTTTTTATGAACACTACAAATTCCCTTAAACAAAAATATTTTAAAATGTCTATGAATTTTTCATCTTCATTTCAGAACTGTTTTGAGAATGAGTTGAAACTGGTCCTTCTAAAGTAATTTTATATATAGTAAGTTTTATGACACAATTTCTTTTTCAGTTTTATTACAGTTTGGATGGAGAAATCTACCGGGGATGGATTCTAATACCCTTATGTTGAATAGCATAAAATCATAGAAACATAGATTGAAGGGACCTCGAGAGGTCATCTAGTCCAGTCCTCTGCACTCAAGGCAGGATAGATATAATCTAGACCATCCCTGACAGGCGTTTGTCTAATCTGCTCTTAAAAATCTCAAATCGGGGAAATTCCGCAACCAGGGATTCCTGGGCAATTTATTCCAGTGCTTAACCACTGTGACAGAAAGTTTTTCCTAATGTCCAACCTAAATCTTCCTTGCTGCAGCTTAAGCCCAAGGCTTCTTGTCCTATCCTCAGAGGTTAAGGAGAACAATTTTATGTAACTGAAAACGGTTATGACCCTTCTTATCTCCATTTTTTTCAGTCTTCGCTCATAGGTCATTTTTTCTAGAGCTTTAATCATTGTATTGCCCTTTTCTGGACTTTTTCCAATTCGTCCACATCTTTTCTGAAATGTGGTGCCCTGAATTGGACTTAATATTCCATTTCAGGCCTAATCAGTGAGGAGTAGAGCGGAAGAATTACTTCTTGTGTCTTGCTTACAACACATCTGCTAATACATCTCTGAATTATGTTTGCTTTTTTTGCCACAGTGTTACACAGTTGACTCTCATTCAGTTTGTGATCCACTATGACCCTCGGATCCCTTTCTGCAGTACTCCTCCACAGGCTGTCTATTGTAAGGGCACAGTATCCCTATCACTCTGGCTCAGATGAAGTCCTCCCACTTCAGTATGTCATCAGGATTGCAGCCTACTTTCAGGGGAATTAGCAGAGTAGGTGCAGCATCCTGGCCTTTGTAACCGAGTTAATTCCCAATGGACAAGAGGCCCTAGGTAGGGTAGAGCCGGAAAGCAGTCTATAGCACTAGCCCTTAGGCATGGAAGTGCTGGCAAGCATTGGCCATGTTGCCCATGGTGGGGAAGCTGCCACTCCTGGGGTGTGCTGTCAGGAGAAGGGACCGCAAGCCAGCTTGACTCCACTACATTCCAGCCCAGGGCCCTAACAGTGACAGGGTGTCCTGCCGCTGGGTCATCGGGGATCCTCCCGTAACACGCTGACTGTGTGTTAAGCCACAGCACCATCAAACTAACCCTCTGGGCTACTCCCTACATGAGTTCCAGATCCGGCTCTGTGGTCTCCGGTTCCTCAGGCTCATCAGGGTATTCGGCTGCCAGCAGTCCTATCAGCTCCAGCTCCTCCTCTGCTTCTGGCCTCTCCAGGTCCAGGCCGCCACTTGGCTTGTCAGCAAGGTCAGCAGGCAGCAGCAACAGGGTGTGTGTCTCTCTCCTTCCCTGGCTCAGCCTCCATTGGGTTAGGGGCTCCTACCTCTCAACTTCTGGTGGGAGGGCTGGGCCCAGCCGGAGACTCCACTCAGCTTGAGGGAAGCCACACCACCTCACTACGCCCTTATTTCCCATTTTGTATGCATACAACTGATTGTTCCTTCTAAGTAGAGTGCTTTGCATTTGTCCGTATTGAATTCCTTCCTATTTACTTCAGATCATTTCTCCAGTTTGTCCAGATCATTTTGAATTTTAATTTTATCCCACAAAGCACTTGCAACCCCTCCCAGATTGGTATAGTCCACAAGCTTTCTAAGTGTACTCTCTACGCCATTATGTAAATCAGTGATGAAGATATTGAATAGAACTGGACCCAGAACTAATCTCTATGGGACCCCACTCATATTCCCTTCCATCTTGATTGTGAACCATTTATACTACTCTCTGGGAACAGTTTTCCAACCAGTTATGCACCTTATAGTAGCTCTATCTGGGTTGCAGTTCCCTAGATTGTTTATGAGACAATAATGCAAGACAGTATCAAAAAGCTTACTATAGTCAATACCAAATCTACCATTTCCCACCTGTCCACAAAGTTTGTTACCCTGTCATAGAAAGCTATTAGGTTGGTTTGACATGGAAAATACATGCTTACTGTTACTTATCACCTTATTATCTTCTAGATATTTGCAAATCGATCGCTTAATTATTTGCTTCATTAGCTTTCTGAATGCTGACATTAAGATGACTGGTCTGTAATTCCCCAGGTTGTCCTTATTTCCCTTTTTATAGATTGGCACTATATTTGCCTTTTTCCAGTTCTCTGGAATCTCTATCATCTTCCATGACTTTTCAAAGATAGTCACTAATGGGTCAGATAGGTCCTCAGTCAGCTCCAAGAGTACTTTAGGATGTATTTCATTGGGCTGTGGTGACTTAAAAACATCTAGCTTGTCTAAGCAATTTTAACTTGTTCTTTTCCTATTTTAGCTTCTGATCCTGCCTCATTTCTACAGTCACTCACTGTTAGACATCCATTGCCGCTAACCTTTTTAGTGAAATCTGAAACAAGAAAGTCATTTAGCACCTCTGCCATTTCCACATTTTCTGTTATTGTTCCCCCCTCCCCTCACTGAGTAATGGGCTTACCCTATCCTTGCTCTTCCTCCTTCTTATAGAGTATTTATAGAATTTTTTTTCTATCTTTGTCTCTGTCTAGTTTAATCTCATTTTGTGTTTTGGCCTTTCTAATTTTGACCCAACATATTTGTTTTATATTTTTATATATTCATCCTTTTGTAATTTGACCTAGTTTCCACTTTTCGTAGGACTCTTTTTTGAGATCCAGATCAATGAAGATCTCCTAATTAAGACCGGGTGGTCTCTTGTCATACTTCCTATCTTTCCTATGCAGTGAAATTGTTTGCTTTTGTGCCCATAGTAAATGTCTCTTTTAAAAAGTGCCAGTACTCCTTAACTGTTTCCCCTCTTAGACTTGCTTTCTGTGAGATCTTACCTACCAACTGCCTGAGTTTGCTAAGTCTGCTCCTTGAAATCTGTTGTCTTTACTGTGCTGTTTTTCCTCCTACCATGCCTTAAAATCATGAATTCTACCATTTCATGATCACTTTCACCTATGATGTCTTCCATTTTCAAATTCTCAACCAGTTCTTCCCTATTTGTTAAAACTAAATCTAGAACAGACTCTTCATTGGTAGATTTCTCCACTTTCTGAACTAAAAAATTGTTTCCAATACATTCCAAGAACTTGTTGGATAACCTAAGCCCCGCTGTATTATTTTCCCAACAAATGTCTGGGAAGTCCCCCATTACCACCAAGTCCTGTGCTTTGGATGATTTTGTTTAAAAAAAAAAATCCTCATCCCCTTCTTCCTGGTTAGGTGGTTTGTGCAAATATATACATTCTTCATATATAAAGCAACTCCTCCTCCCCTTTTTCCCTGCCTGCCCTTCTATACCAATATTTCAGTCATGAGTACTATCCCACCAAGTCTCTGTGATGCCAACTATGTCATAGTTGTTTTTATTAACTAGCATTTCAACTTCTTCCTGTTTATTCCCTATAGTCCTCACATTAGTATGCAGACATCTAAGATACTGGTTTGATTTCCCCTCTATGCTCTTTCATGTTTCTCACTTATTCCTACTATAACAGTCCATGCTGCCTCCAGACTCCAACCCTTCTCCCAGGTCTCCATGTTTTATACTTACCTACCTGTGGGCATTTTCCACCTGTCCACATCAAACCTAGTTTAAAGTCCTCCTTACTAGGTTAGCCAGTCTGTGTCCATATATGCTCTCTCCTCAATAGGTGGATCCCATCTCTGCTGATCAGTTCTTCTTTCCAGAACAGCCTCCTGTGGACAAGGAAGCCAAAGCCCTCCCAATGACACCCTATGTTACTATATGTATAATCTCACTGAGAACATTGGCTTCAGTGGGACAACTGAGTAGCCCAAGGTACTACTCAATTGATTAAATCCTGGATCCCTTGAAGTCAATGACAGTTGTGCCATTGACTTTAGTGGGGTCAGGATGTCACACAATTTGAATATGGGTATCAGAATCTGTCCTAGTATATAGTTTTATATAGTAAAAAAGGTCCTTCCTTCTTCCCCTCCTCTCTCCCCAATGTACAGTGGGCTTAATTCTGTTCTGACTTATATCTGAACAAGACCATTGGGGTCAATTAAAAATTCCCTTTTAGGGGTTTGTAATTATTGCCTGTGTATAAAGAGATGAGATACAGAAATCCCCTATGGAAGCAAAATAATTGTCACAACAGTCTAAGTTCCCTGTGAGATCTGTCCTATAAATGTCATCTGGCTAGTTTTTCAAAGATGTCTTTCTTATAGTTGGTCAAAATGCCCCAGATAGCAGCTCTGTTTGTGCATTAGCTGTTTTCTTAAGATAAACATCTCACCAATTTAATACAAAAAAAATGATTAATCAATGTATTTTTGTCCTAAATACACCAGAGGATGAAGTTCATGCCACAGGCTTTATGGAGTGCAAGGGATTTGGAAGGGCTCTAGGTTCAGTATAAATAACACAAGTTTATCTATGTTCAGTCAATGTACCCCACACATATAATAGCATATATAACACTCACAGGAAGTTAAACAGTTTATATTGAAGATGTTTTTGGTACATCTCCAATATTAATTATATGTATGTCTATCAGAAACAATCACAATTTAGCTATTTGGGTAGGCCTCAACTAGTGTAAATCTGCATAGCTTTACTGAAGTAAATGGAGTTATGCCGAAATGCATTAGAGGAGTATCTGGCCCGTTCCTGTCAAGTCCATGTTCCAGGATTCAGGGTATGAGGTATATGCTGACTCCCATTATTGCTATTGAGAACTACATGTGAACCAAGATGAATATATCCTTCAATGTATATTACTGTATGTAAGTGCAACAAAGCTTAGTAGGTTTCAGGGTAGTAGTCGTGTTAGTCTGTATCCGCAAAAAAACAAGGTGTACTTGTGGCACTCTAGAGACTAACCAATTTGTTAGTTAGCTTAGTAGGTGAGCATGCTGTAGAGCAGGGGTCGGCAACCTATCTCACGCGTGCCAAATGTGGCACGTGAGCCAATTTCTGCTGGCATGCGGGGTGATCTTAGCCCCCCTCTGCTTTGGGTTTTCCCCTGCTGGCGCCTTGCCAGCTGGGGTCCCACCACCTGCCCCAGTCAGCTCCCTCTGCCGTCCTGGGTATAGGGAATCCAGGTTGGCAGCGGGAGCTGAGGCTCCCAACTGGTAGGAGCCTGCAGGGGAAACTCCAACACGGTGGTGGGCTGAGCACTCAGCCCACCATCGCTTTGGGGGTTCCCCTGCAGGCTCCTGCAAGCCCGCTGCCAGACTGGCTTCCCTATACCCTGACTAGCAATGGGAGTTGATCGGGGCAGGCAGTGGGACACCAGCTGGCAGGAGCCTGCGGGGGAACCCCCAAAGCAGCGGTGGGCTGACCCCCTCAGTCCCTCCTCTTCCACCTGAAGCTCCACCCCTTCCGGACTGGCATGCGAAGGAAGGTCTGAGTAAATGAAGACTTGGCACACCACCTCTGAAAGGTTACCAACCCCTGCTGTAGAATATATACATTTTGTTAGGTGATGCTGAAAAACTTGTTGCTGAAATCTGCTATAAATGAGAAGGGATTTATTTAATGATGAGAAAACATGGATTAAGGTCTCTAGGGATGTACAGCAGAATCTACAATAGCAGTCTCATATTAGAAAGCCTATTAAGCAGATGGTATCATACATGAAAAAAGTGATCAAGCTGCGAGGAAGAAAGCCAGGTCTGTTTAGTGTATTAATTAGAAAAGAAAGAGCCCCAAAGGAATAGAAAGATAGTAGAATACAACATCATAGTTGGAAAACTAGTGGATAATATAAATTGAATCCAAGAGAAGATCAGATTAACACAGAATGAAAAAGTATGAAGTTTAGTGATGAGAATTTGGAAAAAAACTTGGATGTCAGATTATGGAATTGGACCTCAGTTTTTCTGAACATTATAGGGTTGAGTGGATACTTATCTAGTTCCTATGGCAGACTGAAAACTCAGAAAATATGATTGGTAATTGATTATTATCTTTAAAAAGCTGTAATGAAGTGACATCACATACCGTATTTCAACTTCATGATACAAAAATTAGCAAATGACTACAATCCAAACTACGAATATAAATAACTATACTTGTAAATTAAAATAGAAATAAATTCAAAGTACAGAACCCACTGATTCGTAATACATTAAATATGTTCTTGTTCTCAAACTGCACAAGCCCTGTCTCTAGGCTTTCAGGTTTTTGTTGTTGTTGTTTTGTTTGGTTTTTAATTCCTTTCTGTCTTCAGTGAGTTAGATTCTGTTTTCACTTACACTTATATACTTGTGTAGTCATTGCGGGATAAGGGTTTTAGAGCCTGATCCAAAGCTAATTGAAATCAAAGAGAGAACTGACACTTTACTTCAAATGACTTTGGATCCGGCCCTATCTTTAGTTCTAAGGAATCCTACAGATCCCATGAATCAGGGTGGTAGCCGTGTTAGTCTGGAATAGCAGAGTTAACAAAGTCCTGTGGATCCCATGTTACATATTGTCACTCAAAACACTACAGTTACACAGAAAAAGAGATCAAGGCAATTGTCTAAGCCAAGGGAAACATTTAGCTCCAGGATATTAAATATTAAGAACTTACATTGCCAAGATTTACAAAATGTTGTACTAATAAAGCAGTTGTAAAATGTTTACTAGGGCTAGGATAGTTTGTCTAAAAAAAGAGAAGCAGATTTTTCCTCATGTCTTTGTGTCTTTCCCCAATACTAAGGAATAAGAGAAAAATCTCCTTTCTTGCTATGGTAAAACATTCTTTGCCCCTCTCCCATTCCTGTCAGGCAAAATCTTTAAATCCTGTAAATATTCAAAGCCACAACTCAGTACTTAAGAGTTATCAAAAGCAAGTGCTAGACTGTAGTGACACAAGGCAACTTTAGTAAAATGAACACTGTGTTTCAGTTCAGTTTGAGCCTGAGGCATAATGACCCATGCAGACAGTTTAGTCTTTAAAAATTTTCTGTTGAGTTCTGATTTAGAGAACAAGTAGAGCACCTCCAGCACATTTTTAAATGGAGGTATGCTATTTATTTTAATTCAAAATAGTATTTTAAGTCTCTCAACACTCAGGTTCACAGAATTTTTAATTTAAAAAAGATCTTAGTTTATTAGGCTCTCTTTTGAATTCATTGAGGTTGATATTAAGATTGATCTTATTTCAAAGTAGCATTTCAAAACAATCCTAACTTGAGTTATTTAAGACAATTGAGCTTCCCTGCTGTTTTTATTTCATAATAGGATTCATGTAAAAATATTGTACTGAAAATTCATGATCATTAAAAAAAATTATCTAGGCCCAGTCTAACTCCCATTGAAGTCAATGAGAGATTTTGATCACTTTCAGTGGGAGTTGGATCAGGATATTTATACACCTAATTGGTTTTTATATTGGCCTTTTCCTTTCCATTTCCTTCCCCACCAGATTTCTCCATGTCGTGTGTGTGTGTGTGTGTGTGTGTGTGTGTGTGTGTGTGTGTGTGTGTGTGTGTGTGTGTGTGTGTGTGTGTGTGTGTGTGTGTGTGTGTTCTGCAGGTTTATTTTCCAAGGAATAGAGATTCCAAGAAGCTTTCCAGAAGTTACTCAGGAAGTTTGTAAGAAAGAGAACAAAACCTGATCTCTGAGCCCGTAGCCCATCCCTGAGGCTATAGTGCCAATAATACAAACATTGGTTCAAATCTCTATTTTGAGTATGTTTGTTCAATGAATTATGTACCCATTTTATAGTTATTTAATTTAAACTTCATTTCTCTAGTTTCCTTATGAGAATGTCATGTGAGACTTTGTCAAAAACTTGACTAAAATGATTATATATCATGTCTAATGCTTCCCCCCTATTCACTAGGTTGGTAACTCTGTTAAAGGAGGAACTAAGGTTGGTTTGGCGTAGCTTGTGCTTAACAAATCCATGCAGGCTATTCCTTATAACCCTGTTATCCTTTAGGTCAGGCCTGCACAATGTGCGGCCTGGGGACCACATGCAGCCCGCATGGGCTCACTGTGCAGCACGCAGGGGATGAGTAGGGGTGGGGCAAGCCAAGTGAGGGGGTTGGAGGAAGCGGATGGGGGCAGGGTGAGGGTGGGGCTTTTCGGCCCGCAGTATTTTTTGCAGTAATATGGCCCTCGCTGCTTTCTGAGTTGTGCAGGCCTGCTTTAGGTGCTTACAAATCAATTGTTTAATAATTGTTCCAGTATCTTTCCAGGTATCAAAGTTAGCCTAACTAGTCTACAATTCCCTGCATCCTCTTTGTTCCCCTTATTGAAGATAGCTATTGTTTGTCACTCTCCAGTCCTCTGGAACCTCACCCATCCTTTATAAGGTCTCAAAGACAATTGCTAACAGTTCCAGAATTGCTTCAGCTAGTTGTCTGGGTATGCCACAAAAAGGACAGGAGATTGGTTGGTTGTGGGTTTTAATTGGGCCACAACTTTATTATATAGATGTCTGGGACTACCCGGCAGATAAAGTGTATAGCGCAAGCAAATCCATGCTTATTCAAATCAATTTTCTGGAGCTTTCACCAGCCTCCTTTGTCTCCATCCAGGTCCCCCAGTCGACCCATGCCTTGGACCTTAAAATTCATCAGCTTCATAAGAAGGTCAAGGAGAGCTATGAGAACTGGTGCAGGGGAGGAATTGGCTCCCTGCTGTACTAATCATAGGAGTCCCTGAACCCCTTCCCCAGTTCCATTCCTTTATCAGTACCTCCTTTTAAGATCTTTTCCAGTCAATTATCCGGTCACTGGATGCCCTCCCCATGGAGTACCTCCACTGAATATATGCCCAATATTACAAAATAAGTTGCGACCTATTGCCTACCACCTTTTTTATTTACCAGAAAAGATCTATCCTCACACCCACTGGGCAGAAGGCAAAAAAAACACACTCCAGCAAAGCTGGCTTCCTCATTGCTTGGACACAAAGACTTTCCCCACCCAGGTTTCGTACCTTTATGCACATTCCTGTGTGTGTGTGTGTGTGTGTGTGTGTGTGTGTGTGTGTGTGTGTGTGTGTGTGAGTCATTGTTGTGAAGCTGACCACTGAGCCCCTTTTACAGCTGTTTCTGATCTTCTTCCTTCCCCCCAACCCAACCACAAAGCAGAGCTGCCCTTCTTTATGTAAGCCCAGACAAATTCTACCCCCTTTAGTTGTGGTGCAGTCATTCTTTAAGTGCCGTAGGATGAATTTCATCAGGCCCTGACAACTTGAATACATCTAACTTTTATAAATATTCTTTATCCTGTTCTTCTCCAATTTTTGTTCCTTCCCCCGTGTTGATAATATTAGTTATGTTGAGTGTCTGGTGGTCACCATTAACACTTTTGGTAAAGACTGAAGCAAAAAAGGCATTAAACGCCTCAAGCCTTCCTTGTGTCATCAGTTCTTAGTTTTTTCTTTGTGTAAGCACTATCAAAGAATCAGCAGACATTACAACTGTAGCTGCATTAGGTCAAGTTATCACAAAATAAAAGGTTCTTTGATACACAGCTATTATTCAGCTCTGCTCATTTTGCATCTAAGTACTACAACAATGACCACATTGGTTACCAGTTTACACTTGTGGTTGATTAAGATTCTTCCACTGAAAGTGAAAGAGGTGAACCTAGGTATCAACAAAGTTATGAAAAAAGATAGTTATTGTACATGGAAAATTTGTAATGTGTAAAGAACATCTGGGTTCTATATTATTCTATGTACTTAAAATCCTTACATTAAAAGCACCTGTTCACATCATGGTATGTAATTAGTATAAATATGTGTAATTATATAGTGAGGTGTGGATGTCTCATAGTAATAAAAATGTATGGTATAAAGAAATAATGAGGTTGTGAAACCAGGGCATTCAGTTCATGCGGTTCTGTAACTTTGCCCCATGCCTGGAAACACAAACATGAGTAACTTTATACGAATCATCACAATGAACACAATAGGCTTACATGAAGAACAGGCCATGGATTTCCATTTACATAAGAAGGGTGCAAAAGTGTCTGGCTCTATCTGCATTACTGTACAGAAAAGATTCACAATTCATATCGAGGTCATACAGTTGATGTGATGGACAAGGAGTCTGATCTAAAGCCTATTGGAGTCAGTGGAGATCTTCCTCTGGACTTCAGTGGGATATAATATATGGACCGAGTTGATTTGATGAAAGGAGTGTGTTTCTTTTCCATGATCAAATTTCAATTTAATTTAGTCATGATGACATGAATTCCACCTGTACATTGTTTTAAAAGTTTAAGATTAGCAGCCATGTTAGTCTGTAAATAAGACGAGAAAGACTTTGTAGCACCTTAGGGACTAGACAGTTTATTTCAGCATAAGCCTTCGTGGGCTATAGTCCACTTCATCGGATGCATAGAATGGAACAGAACTAAGATGCATTTATACACACAGAAAGAAAGAAAGAAAAAGTTGTACATTCGCATACCAATTCTAAGGGTCTGTTTAATTTGGATGGGCCATTATCAGCAGGGGGAAAATACCTTTTTCAAAATATACACCCAATATATCGGAGGTGGGGAGGGGGCAAAGAGCTGAGCGACAAACCCGACACTCCCACCGCACTTACCTTGAAAAATACCTTTTTCAAAATACCTTTTTCAAAAAAATATACCTTTCAAAATACCTTTCAAAATACCTTTCAAATACCTTTCAAAATACCTTTCAAAATACCTTTTTCAAAATACCTTTTTCAAAATATACACCCAATATATCGGAGGTGGGGAGGGGGCAAAGAGCTGAGCGACAAACCCGACACTCCCACCGCACTTACCTCTCGACCAACTCCGACTCACATTTTCACCCCCCCACCCAAACCCAACACCCCCACGTCTCCCCCCTACCAACTCCAACACCCCCTGACCAACACCCACACCTCACCCACTGTAGACCAAACCTGACACACCCACCTCACTTTCCCCCCCCAACCAAACCCGACACCCCTACCTACCACCACAAACAAACCCGACACCCACACCTCACTTACCCCTCGACCAACCCCGACCCCCCGACCCCCTCCTCACCTTACCCCCCCACCAAACCCAACACCCCCTGACCAACCCCAACACCTCACCCCTCACCCACCCCGACACCTTACCACCCCCCCAGACCAAACCCGACACCCCCAGCTCACTTACCCCCCGACCAAACCTGACACCCCCACCTCACCCCTGGACCAAACCTGACACCCCCACCTCACCCCCCGACCAAACCCGACACCCCCACCTCACTTACCCTCTGACCAAACCCAACTCGGGTCCGTCAGAGGTGGGGAGGGGGCAGAGAGCTGAGTGAGTGTGGGGTTCTGTTGGAGGGGGGAGGGGGCAGAGAGCTGAGGGATTCCGGGGTCCGTTGGAGGGGGGAGGGGTCAGAGAGCTGAGCGAGTGCGGTGTCTGTTGGAGGGGGTATTATGACATCATAACTGTGTCACAGAGAACAGCAGCTGCCCAGCTGATGTGATTGGCCTTTAAATAATTTCACCCCTGGGGGGCGTCAGAGGTGAGATTTGAAAAATTTTCTACTCTTACCCTGATTAGGACCCCAAGACCTCTAACTGTACCAAATTTCAAGTCCCTAGCTCAAACGGTGTGGAAGGAGAAAGCTTACATACACACATACATACATGCATACACCATTTGACTTTTATATACAGTAAAACCTCCATTTAATGGACTAATTCGGGTGAGGGGGTGTCCGTTAAATCAAAAAGTCCGTTATTTAATAATAATAAAAAAATGAGCTGTCGGAGCAGCAGCCCGCCCGCCACAGGGTCAGGGCGACAGCTCCGCAGCCCACCCGCTGCCTGGACCCGGGCGAGAGCCGGGAGCCAGCCCACCTGCTGCCTGGACCCGGGCGGCAGCCGGGAGCCGGCAGCCAGCCCGCCAGAAATGGATCAGGAATGCATCAGACTTGCTCAGAAATTTTGTCCGTTGCATCCGAAGTCCGTTAAATCGAGGTCCGTTAAATCGAGGGTTTACTGTATATAGATTGATCCTTATTCTATCACCTACTCTATTTCTGAAAACTATTATTTTTGCCACTTATCAGCTAAGATATTCATAATTAATATCTTATAGAGTTTTCATTTAATAAAAATAGGAAAAAAGTTTCAGTTAAAAAAAGAAAAATCGGCAATCGACTGTAACAATTTTCTTCCCATACAAAGACAAATTGGCCTCTGGCATTTTTATATCAATGTAAAACATAGGCACTTTTGTTTCTCATCCTCATGAATCAGATTTGATGTCATGCTCCTGAATCTTTTGTGCTTTCATGGATTCCTTATTTGTAAAGACACACAGCTCCACAAAACAAAAGGGTCTGAAATCTTTTTCTTCTCTAGTCAGTTTTCATCAACTGCATCAATTGAACTATCTTTGTCATGTTTCAGTCTGCTTTTCAAGTACCTATATCTTGATTTATATAATCTGGATGCATTCTTCTCTGCCATTTGATTCTTCAAGATGCTGATTAGCCTCACATCAGTAGTCTCAGAAGCTGAGAGCACCCAGAAGTTCACGAGTGTTCAGCAGTTTTCAGGGTTAGGGTTCAAATCCAGAACATTACCTTGCATTTCTGATTAGGGTAACTTCCTTCTTTTATTACTTAGTTGGGTTTTTGTCTGGACACAATTTCTAGTTATTTCATGATTACCAAACATTACACAATTGTGGTGGTTTAGATGCTGCTTGTAACTCTTAGGACTGGGGGACTGTAGGACAGGAAACAGGAAGGAGGGGGGAGGAGTTGAGCCAAGCCTGAGTTAGAGCTACAGAGGGGTGCAGCAGCAGCTCTGTAAAGAGGTTTCACTGTTGTTAAATAAAGTCTGTTAAAGTTTGTTAGTACCTTGCCTGCTTGCCAGTAACTCTGAGTGTAGAGCAATGCCAGAAATATTTTCTGAGGACAAGTTGGCCATATTAGAAGATTTGCAGTGGTGTCTTGCTAACTGTCTATTTTGAAAAATCATGACACAAGGATTTTAAAATTGACCACTTTATGCTTTTGATTACAGCTCTTGCATAAACAATCCTTATCATATCTTGCAGTAGGCAGCAGCACTAGATGACCTAGATCAGGGGTCTCAAACGCGCGGCCCGTGGGCCAATTGCGGCCCGCAAGATGATATTTTGTGGCCCCCACCTTAATATGAAAGTTTAATGTTAGTGCAGCCCGCAAGTTTTATATGAATGGCACTTTACAGTGTTGTGTGCGGAGCTGAACGAACCTACCAATCACGTTGGGTTATATGGCTCTCGGGGGCGGGACATCGACCAGGCTTGATGCAAGCAGAGAAACATTTCTCAATGAGTGAAAGTTACAGCAGCGTTGCCATGGAGAGTTTTCTTCCGTGCCTGGCTGGCTGCCTCGTTTCTATTAGGCAAACGCGGACATTCGTCCCAGCGCGCTGCGTTCACAACACTTCCAAAAAAAAGTTTTTTAAGTTGCTGCCCAGTGGGACATTATATGTATACATGTCTCTCTCTGACAAAATAAATCAAAGTGATGCGTACGCGGCGAGATAAAAGAAAAGTAAGGAAATAATGTAGCCTAATGTGGTCTGCAGTCACATACCGACACCTGTCCATCGGCAATAACAGTCCCCAATAACCCGGACCAATTATAGGGTTGCACCGTTATTTGAGGGTCATTATTTTTTAATTTGCATTGCCTCACACGATGAACACTACATATATTTCTATATGATGTCATAAACACGGCTAAACACGATAGTGACACCAAGTGGAATTAAAATATATTCCATAGCCCCAAACATGTCTTTTTCAAAGCCTGCAGTGAAGAGAAAGGTTGGTGATGAGCACAGACAATTCCAGGAAAAGTGGGAGATGCAATATTTCTTTGTTGAGCACAGAGGCACCCCGACGTGTCTTATTTGCACAGAGAAAGTTGCGGTGCACAAGGAATACAATTTGAAACGTCATTACACAACTAGACATGCTGAGGAGTATGCAAAATACCAGGGAGATGAGAGAGCCAACCGGGTTGCAAATCTTAAAACATGTCTACTGAGGCAACAAGATTTCTTCAAGAAAGCAACCAAAGAGAATAATGCAGCAGTCAAAGCTAGCTATGTGGTTAGTGAGATGATTGCTAAGGCAGGAAAGCCATTCACAGAAGGTGAATTCGTCAAAAAGTGCATATTACAGGCTGCAAGTATAGTCTGTCTGGAAAAGAAAGGTCAGTTTAGCAACATCAGCCTTTCTGCCAACACCGTAGCAGAGCGCATTTCTGACCTGTCAAGTAATATTTATGATCAACTGTGTGAGAAAGCCAAATATTTCAGTGTATACTCAGTCGCTCTTGATGAGACCACAGTGATCAGAGACACTGCCCAGCTCGCAATGTATGTCCGTGGTATTGATGACAATTTTGAAGTGATAGAGGAGTTGCTCACAGTAATTCCAATGCATGGCCAGACCACTGCTCAGGAGATATTTCACCAGCTGTGTGATGCTATTGAGAATGCCGGTTTGCCATGGAAGAGGTTTGTTGGAATAACAACCGATGGAGCGCCATCAATGATAGGGAGGAAAAATGGACTGGTGGCACTTGTTCAAAAAAAAACTGGAAGAGGAGGGTGTAGAGGAGGCCATTGCTCTGCACTGCATTATCCATCAGCAGGCCCTTTGCAGCAAATGCCTGAAGTTTGACAATGTGATGTCTGTCGTTGTGAAATGCATCAACCAAATCAGATCCAGGGGCTTAAAGCACCGAAGGTTCTGTGCTTTTTTAGAGGAAATAGAGTCAGAATATGGGGATGTGCTCTACTTCACCGAGGTACGTTGGCTCAGCAGGGGAAACGCCTTGAAGAGATTTTTTGAGTTGAGAGCAGAAGTGAAAGCCTTCATGGAGAAGGATGGGGTGGCTGTTCCTGTGCTAAGTGATTCCAAATGGCTCATGGACTTAGCTTTTCTTGTTGATATCACACATGAGCTTAATGTACTGAACAAGAAGTTACAAGGCCAGGGGCAACTCGTCAGTGCTGCCTATGACGACGTGAGAGCATTCTCCACAAAACTTGTGTTATGGAAAGCCCAGCTCTCTCAGACAAACCTTTGCCATTTCCCAGCATGCAAGGCACTCGTGGATGCAGGCACACCATTCAGTGGTGAGAAGTATGTTGATGCCATTTTGAAGCTACAGGAGGAATTTGATCACAGATTTGCAGACTTCAAGACGCACAGAGCCACATTTCAAATTTTTGCGGACCCCTTCTCCTTTGATGTGCAAGATGCCCCTCCTGTGCTTCAAATGGAGCTCATTGACCTGCAGTGCAACTCTGACCTCAAAGCCAAGTTCAGGGAGCTGAGTGGAAAAGCAGACAAGCTTGGGCAATTTTTGAGAGAATTGACCCCCAGCTTCCCTGAGCTTTCCCGAATGTTCAAGCGGACCATGTGCCTTTTTGGGAGCACATACTTGTGCGAAAAGCTCTTCTCCACCTTGAACTTCAATAAGTCCAAGTACAGGTCCAGACTTACTGATGATCATCTTCAAGCCATACTGAGGGTCTCAACTGCTTCCTCCCTCAAGACAAATGTGGCTCAGCTATGCGAGAGGAAGCGCTGCCAGGTCTCTAGCAGCAAGGAGTAGGCAAGAGAAGCCATGTTCAGAAGAACCCATTGAGGTTAAAGAACTGTTAATAAAGACTTTTAAATCTGAATACAGCAGATATAGAAGACTGAAGAAACCACACATAGTTGCTGACTAGAGAAATCTAATTATTATTATTTTATTTATTTATTACTGATTTATTTACTTATTTACTTATTAATTCTTAATTTGTTTATTTATTTTTTCATCTTATTTTCTGTTAAAAAATAAAAATAAAGACATTTGAGAAGATTGGAATTTTTTTAACAAAGCTTTTCTTGTGGAATACCTGATGCGGCCCAGCCTCACCCAGACTCTGCCTCCAGCGGCCCCCAAGTAAATTAAGTTTGAGACCCCTGACCTAGATGATCATAAGGGTTTAAATTTGTTATTTTGGCCTGATTCTGCTCTTATTTATACCACTGTAAATTAGAAGTAATTCCACTGGAATCAAAGAAGTACCAGTGGTGCAAAACTATTGTGAGTCAGACTCAGGCCCCGATGTTTATTTTCCTGATCCTTTACTCACTTACTGTGAACATTAAGGATTAGGTGTTCATGCTGGCATGCTTCAGAAAGGAAATGGCTCTAAGCCACCCTCTGTTTTCCTAGCCCTGAGGCTAATGGAGGCCAAAGTGGAGCACCAGTTGGTAAAGTTCTGCTCATACTATTATTCTTCCTCTCTCCACACCCAGTACACTCACATTCACAACACAGAGTGTGTGAGAGAGGACATAAAGTTCACCAGCGTACCCTTGATTTGCCCTGATCAAAATAAGACTAGAATCAGGCCTTTCTTCCGCCCTGTGTGTCTTCCTCTCCCCCATCCCCAGCCTTGTTTCATTTGCATTATTATGGACCTGACAGAATGCCCATTGACTTCAGTTCTTATCACTCTCCATATCCGGAGTCATTCTTTCACTTTTGTGACACTGTATCTATAGCTATCTCTTCCCTTCAGCTTTATATCTGAAACGCTTCTTCTCTTTCGTCTAACTGAAGCCTTTCTTTTCATCTTGTCTGGTGTTTGGGATACTTTGTACAAAGGATCCTATAATGAAAGACAAAGCAACATGGTCTAGAGGTGTTAGGCAGCTAGGAAATCCCAAACACTGATTTAACTTCTAACTTTTGGTCCCCCTCTGTAATATTAGGATACTGCTATTTACCTACTTCACACGGGAGATGAGGATTATGGGTCGAGTCTTGCCAACACCAATTACCAAATGTAGTGCTTACTATCATGAAAAATCCCACTGATTTATTAGTTGCTAAATGTATAATATTCATCTCCACACAATAGCTGAAGAGCAAATATATTCCACTAAATAAGTAACGGAATCCTACCTACACAAATTTGTTCCTGCCCTGACCAAAAAAAAAAAAAAAAAAGACTGATTTGCAAGCCATTCTTTAGTACTCAATATAACCCCTATTAACTACCTTCCATTAATATTTTCTTAAAACATTTGAGTCATGAAGTCTAAAATTTCAATGAATGTCAATCTTATCTAAGCAAATGATGTCCAGATATAAAAACATTCTCCATCTGTTTCTACTCATTTTCGTTATGAAATTTGACTCACTCCAGTAGGTAACTTAACCCAAAGACTAGCTCAAAAGTATTTGGTTCAGATGTTTCATGATCAAATTAAATCCATGCAATGCTGCTCATCAAAGAGTGAAAAAGAAAAAAAACCTGCACATCACATCTGCAAATGTTATGTTGTAACAAATATGACTCATGCAATATACATTGGGTTTTATTCACCGCTTCCTCAGTCCAAGGCTTATGCTGGTATAACTCCTTGTAATATACAGTATCTAGTTTTTCTGCTAGGGTAACTCCATGGAGTTATACCAGTATCACCTTGGAGTAAGGGTGAATCAGGCCCTTCATTTGCAATAAAACACTTAACATTCATTGTAGTACATTCACTCTTAAAATCTATTGGCAAAAATAAGGCCTTATGCTGAAAACACTACTGAGCACAGTATCTACTGCCATGAAGTAACAGAGTCTTGTGGCACCTTAAAGACTAACTAAAATATTTGAAGCATAAGCTTTCGTGGGCTAATACCCACTTCGTCGGATGCAAGCAGTGGAAGTGTCCAGGGGCAGGTATAAATACTTATTGAAGTGCCCCTGGACACTTCCACTGCTTGCATCCGACGAAGTGGGTATTAGCCCACGAAAGCTTATGCTTCAAATACTTTAGTTAGTCTTTAAGGTGCCACAAGACTCTTTGTTACTTCTGCTATTCCAGACTAACATGGCTACCTCTCTGATTACTGGCATGAGTAGACCCTGATTCCACTGAGACTGCTTAATGCATAAGCACTGCATATTCTCATTGAAGTAAATTAGGGTTAACAAAGTTGACCTACTTCACATTTATGTTGTGAGAGTTGTGTTCCCACCCAGCCCTGTCCATGGGTCCAAGAAATGCCTAATACTATGACCAAATCCACTGAAGTCATTTTGTCATTTTGGTCCTAGTGAGTGTAAAATCCATTTAGGACTAATGTCTTAATTGAGTACTGCAGTGGAATTTTTACCTCTCGCCATTTCACTACTGTGAGGAGATAAATATGACACTTTTGTCAACTAATTGATAAAAACTGATTTTAAACTTAAAGCACTTAAAGGTCACATAATCAGTTCATAACTCATTATTGAAAAATTGCCTCCTCGGCAAGTGAATGTTGCCATATAGCAAGGAGAAATACATTCTCTCCCTCCTTCCCCCAACAAACTGTATGGCAATACAATGAGTGAAAAGAATGTAGGTCCTTTAAATTCTCCACAGCAGTGTCCTTGAGAGTCTGTTGTTATGGTCAGTAAGAGAATCTAATAGAGCAAGAGTATAATACATACACTCCATCTGAGGCAGTTGGTATTTTAACAAATAACGTTATGAGGATAAAGTACTCTGTTATTTAATTTATAAGAATATACCAGATTTTATTTACTTTATATTTTAGGTTTTTCTTCCTAATTCTATTAAGGAAGACAACTTTGGATCAATTTACTGGGAAACCATTAACTCAACCAAGGTGAAATACGAAGTACTCAGTGTTGCAGATCTGTTTGGCCTCTCTCCATCTGTTTTGTGCATTTTTGCCCTTCAGGCTATTTTTGTTTAGTTCTTTGTACACATTTTTTTAAATATGTCCTTTCTCTATAAACAATACACTTCTTAATCAGTGAGTTAAAAAAACAATTTAAAGTTCCACAGATGGCAGTAGAATAGAACATTTTAGGCACCAAAGGCAACTCAAATTAGCTGCTTCTTGTCACTAATTGGACCCTGCAATTTTTCTCCTTCAAATACTTGTCCAACATTTATAAACAGACACACACTGGTTGTTGCATGCTTGACTTTATCCAGTACTAAGACAAAATTTAAGCTAATGACAACTTGCTAAAAATGGAGTGTCATTATTGTTTTCCTAGTTTCATTTATCTTCTTGTCAGAATGAAGATCCCATAATCCAAAATGCTCTGTGACACATAGAAGGGGTTAACTGCTGCTATCACAGAAATGCATAAAACCTTAACGATCATTCTATTTATTTATTCAGAGAATTCAACAGAAAACAGATAGAAGGAATAGTCATACTCCCTCTATATGGATGCCTTGTCTAGCAGCACATGCATGCACAACTAACCATTTCTTGGGTGCAGTTCAGGGGATTAGGCTGTCAATTACAAAGCTAATTTATCTCCAAGCATAGGTGATCCAAGACTTTTCACTATTACAGCAGAACCTCAATTTTACAAACACCAGTCTAACATATGACCAGTTATATGAATTACTTTTCCTTACTGGGGAAAAAAAATAACAACATACCAACAGATCAATGAAGAATAAGTAGATATACCTTCACATTCTGATGCCTTCAGTGCAAGGGAAATTGATTTGTAGTGATTTGAAGGACAAGAAGACAGTGATGCAGTGTACCATACTGCAATATCTGCACTGTACCTACTGTCATTTTGAAATGTTCAATTTTATAAACTTTTTCATGTTATTAGCGCCTCAATCCCCAGTTACTTTATAAAATAGGGATTCTACTGTAATTGTGTTGTATATTGTTTTATGTAGCATGCTATCTAAGTTCTAGTTACAGTACATTTTTTCATGTACTGCAAATGACTTTCATGGAGTTTGGCTGGCGTACTCCATACGTTATATGTTACAACATGTTGCAGAGTTGCACGTAAGGTTATAGAAAAATGTATGATATTATAATACATTACTGAACAATACATGCATCCCACGAAGTGGGTATTAGTCCACGAAAGCTTATGCTTCAATACTTTAGTTGTCTTTAAGATGCCACAGGACTCTTTGTCACTTCTGCAATTCCAGGCTACCTCTCTGATTCTGAACAATCCATGATGATGTAATTAAAGATGGTACCCTATTGCACATGAGAAAAGAGGGAGGGGCAACATAGGGCCCAATTTCCCCCTGTGATGTGTTGTATTCATATCTGGAGCAAAGCGAGTCTAGAGAGGTTGTAAAATTACCACACTTTATACACTACTTTCCACAGGGGCAAATGATGATATAAGTGACTAGTGAATCAAACCCATTTATTATTATGATTATTGATTAATGATTAATAAAACAACTTCACTTTCTACAAGGTTGAAGCTATGCTGTCTTACAATAATCCACTGCATGATCTGAAAATATTTGGCTAATTTAGACCTTGATCCTGCAAAGACCTGAGTATGTGGTATCTTTTGACCATGTGACTACTTATATTGAAACCGGTGGGACTGTGAACATGAGCAAAGATAGGTATGTGCATAAGTGCCTGGAGGATGAGGGCCTTGGATAACCTTCCTTAGCTGTACACCTTATCACTAGAGCTGGTATAAAAATGGAATGTCCATCCAATGAAAAATTCCAATATTACGTGCCTTGATTTTTCCCCCCCAAATCAGGCTGAAAAATCAAAATATCAAAAAAAGTTTGGAATGAATCAATCAAAAAAATATGTTTCTATTTGAATTGAAATTTTGAATTAAAATATTTTTGTATTTAAATGTTTAAGAAAATTGATTTTTGGGGGGTGGAAATTGACATTTTCCCACAGAAGATTTTGACAAAATCTAATTTTTTGGCATTTCTGAGTAGTTTAGTTTTTGGATGATGTAAACACTTATGAATGTGAGTAATTTTACTCATAAGCAGTCCCATTGGCTTGAACAACACTGCTGATATGAGTAAAGCTTGGCATGCAATAGTGTGTTCAGAATCAGGCCATTATACATAAATGTGTACAAAATGTACAGAAGTTACAATTAAAAAAAAAAGAATGAGGAGTATTTGTGGCACCTTAGAAACTAACAAAATTTATTTGGGCAGAAGCTTTCATGAGCTAAAACCCACTTCATCAGATGCAGAGAGTGGAACATACATTAGGAAGATCTACACACACACACACACAGACAGAGAGAGAGAGAACATGAAATATCTTCCTACTGTATGTTCCACTCTGTGCATCTGAGGAAGTGGGTTTTAGCTCACGAAAGCTTCTGCCCAAATAAATGTGTTAGTTTCTAAGGTACCACAAGTACGCCTCATTCTTTTTGCAGATACAGACTAACACAGATACTACTCTGAAACCTGTCACAATTTTCAAAGGGTCATAACTCCCATCAAGCTCAGTTTTCTCTGGAATAGTAAGAAGCCTTTCTTCTTAATGAGGGCTTTTTCAGATTCATTTTCTTTTCACTGCTCAGAACTGAGAAAAAATTATCAGAGACAATCACCACATAACTCTGGGTGAGGAATAGCTATGACTCTCTGGAAAGCTGCATGTCTATAAATTACTGAGGTTGCCTCCATTATGATGCAAATTTGCATTGGGTGGAAATTGATATATGTCATTTAGTTCATGACAGCCATAAACGCTTTCATTAGTGACTCACTAGAGTTTGTAACTATTTGAAATAGGCTGAAACTACAGCAAGATTGCTGAAGGGCAAGATTGGTAAGGGGAATAATGTTTTCCTGCATCCATCAATCATGGTCTTAGTTTCTTTGTGAACAAATACAACTTAAAAAGATTGTGCATAACATAAAAACGTATTTCTTAAGGGCTTCCTTTTATTTATAGTTTTGTGCAATACTACAGAAAAAGTTGACGTCAATGTTTTTGTGTCCTTCCTTAGTTATGCCGTACCAAACTGAGCTTTTTCACATAACCTGAAGTAATGTACGAAAGCTTTCATTCTGAGCATGCATGCAAATATGCTCAAGATAACCTGTCATTAACACAAACATCTCACATCTCACAGCAGTTACAGGAATTAATATTTTAAAATGCTATTCCTAGAATTTAGAGTCAATGGGGATCAATGTCTAAGGGATAGACTCCACCACCTGTACTCATATTCAATAGCACCTTACTCTGCCTTGAAACAAGTGGAGTAAAGTTTTACAAGGGTAAAGGTGAAAGAATCCGGCTTTAGGAGAGACGTGAAATTGTTAACAATAGCTTGTACCAGTGAATGCAACAAGTCAACTGTTTAACTGTTGTGTGTAATAGAATGCAAGTTGGTTTTGATCTGAGCTTAAAAACAGGATGGATGGTCAGGGAGGCATAGTGACCCACGTGGACTCTTCCAGATAACCACATAGTCATTAATAGAGATGAAGGTGTTGGGGCCAAGATGAGGATAATGATGAAGGGGGAGGGAGGTAGTAGAAAAATATGAGGTCAAGGAGACAGAAGTATATAATTAGAAGGGAATGAACATAAGAACAGTCATATGGGGTCAGACCAATGGTTCATCTAGCCTGTCAGTGGCTAATCCCAGGTGCTTCAGAGGGACTCAACAGAACAAGCAATCATCAAGTGATCCGTCCCATATTGTCCATTCCCAGCTTCTGGGAAACAGAGGCTAGGAACACATCAGAGCATGGTGTTGCATCCCTACCTATCTTAGCTATAGCCCCTGATGGACTTATCCTTTTGTTTGTTTTGAACCTGCTACCTACTAATTTCATTCGGTGACCCCCTATTTTTTGTGTTATGAGAAGTCCCAGTTTTATTAATCTCTCTTCCTATGGAAGCTATTCCATATCCCTAGTCATTTGTATTGCCCTTTTCTGTAACTTCTCCAGTTCCAATACACCTCTTTTGAGATGAGGGGATCACATCTGCACACCATATTGAAGATGTGGAACACTCTACACCATCACCAACAGAGGGTTGCAGAGGAGCTACATGAGCAGTTTTTTTCTGAGGAGTCTAGGTGTAGCAAAACAATTCTGCAACACAGCTGGAACTTTTAGCCCACACCAGGTTGCCTTGACTCCTAGCATTCTGCTTGTAGTTCAGGTCATGTAATGTTCTGCCGGATTTACAGGAGACAAACCAAGCTGTTATTTTTCACTGCTTTAATTATTTTTTTAAATATTATCCTAAAATACAGCTAAATTTGACACATGCCTGGAGGTGAGTAGTATTTTTATTCCTGTCCATGATAGACGCAACAGGCTGGTGTTTTAAACTGAGCACGTCTTAGATCATGTTTCTGTATATTGTAATGAAATGATATATGGAAGCACTTGAAGGAATTTAGTTACATTAAAAAAAATTGCAGTGCATTTTACTATTCCCTGAGGCCTTGATGCTGCATAAATGTGTCTCTTTGGATTCATTTTGGTCTTTAAGCTCCCCAGGGTGGGGAAAGGGAGGGTAGTGCAGAGCTGAGTTGCCCCAGGAGGAGCTCCAGGAACAATATTACCTCAAGTAGGCAGAAATTCCCATAGCTTTGCAGAGCGTGCTGCCACCCTTGAAGAAACAGAGCAACCTACTCCTTAGTCAGCTCCATCGTCTAGTGTGTAAGGGATCTGGGCACTGCAGCCAGTTTGAAGTTTATTGTGATCCAAGAGCTACATGGTGGGAACGAACTCTGGAGGCACACACTAAAACTATGTCCTACTACAGCACAGTGCACAGGAATATCCTCGGCACACTGGTATGGCAGCCCAGAAGGTGGCTGAGCCTGATCATCACACTCAGTTCTACACTCAGTTGTGTGGGGAGAATGGGGCCCTTGGATAGCTCTGGTCGAGATCACTGAGTATGAACATACAATTTAAACAGTGAAATCTCAAAGCAGCATTTTAAAATACTTGTAATTATTACAAATTCCGCAGTAGTATGAATTGTGCTCCTGTGTAATCCATTGTGGCTTCTATTTGAATAGTGATTCCAGGAGCAGATGCAGCTTGATAGACGTGTACAAAGACAGAAAGATCACAACTGCAGCCAGCAGCCAGGAGCGGCAGGATTTTTTACCTTGGTGTTCTTTAACATCCATGTAATACTTAACCAGAGCCCTCCAAAAAAGTACAGATCTTACCTAAAAAGAGGTATGTCTTTCCCATGTCTCTGATTGCAGCTCTGATCTTCCTGTTTTAATACCCATCATCATGTGGACAAAATGATGCTCTTTTGCTTAATTTCATCATATTGACATTTTCCCAAATGAGGTATTTTAAATACAGGACCAAATTCTCTTTTGGTAAAACTTGCAATGACGCTGGAGAACTAGTGCCATTATTATTTAACTCCTTTGTCCCTTCTTTGTGTAGTTGGTTTGGCAAAGTGGATAATATTACTATCTACCCACAGTTTCTATTAATTCAAATGAATAGGTACTGTTTAATTTCAGACTAGTTTTCCCCTTATATAACACCATAAAATAATAGCAAAAAACACTGGTTGAGGAAAATATACAGGACACAGACCAACATCAATGGTGATTAGAGAAAATCAGACAAAAACTAAACTTGGCAGTGTAATAAGATTGCTCAGCTCTGAAGCATATTAGTTCAGTTGGGTGGGGAAAAGGTTGTCCATGTTTACAGAGAAAATAGCAAACAATTTGGAAAGGCTTAGTTCATTAGCACAAACAAAAGTGAAAATCCCATCCATTAACTGTAAGAGACAGATGGATAAACAAAGCTGTTATTTTCCCCCCTTTGGATTAGGATTAAATTATTAGGGGGGAAAATGAGCATGCAGGAAGTGTTTTGATTTTAGGTGCCCAAATTTTAGATTAATATTCAAAGTAGAGGGTAGGCAGTGAAGAAGTTCTGAAAATTCAGCACCTGCTTTGGATACTTGCACCACCTAGATATCCTGAGTCTAACTGCATGCTCAGACAACCAGAAGTGCTGTTGCAGTAGACAATGGTATGCTGTTACTGCTGTGCCCACCTGTTGCTCTCAGGCCCAGACAGGAAGCAACACAAGGTCTGTCAGAAGAACACACATCATCTCGGGTAATATACCAGGTGTCAGAAAGGCAAGGACTGCTTGGTTGAGTATGGAGAATTCATCATCACATCTCTTATGTTATGCCTAAAAGCTAAGCTGCAGGAGAAATGCTACAGAAAAGAACCTGCATCAGGTGGCTTCTCTGACTAGTCATGTCCCTCAAGACTTCTTGTGCCCCTATGAGGTCAGTTGGAAGGTTTCCATTGGTTCAAAAATCCCATTTGGATGGACAGAGTGTGTCAACCCTCTGAATTAGGGTCAACTTTGCCCTCACCATTCTCCGTCTCCTGACTTGCCTTAAGGTAAACCTCCTTGGCACAGTCAGCTGTTGTGCTGCAGCCAGTGATAGATCTTTTTGTTGCATGGTTCAGTCCACATTCAGAAATGGAAAAACCTCACCATCCTTCATATTCCCCTCTCCATCCACCCCATCCCGTCTACTGCATGTATACTAGTCTCTTGCCCTTTAGTACTATGTATGTGTGGTTTACTCTCAGTAATCTCTGTGTTTTGGGTACTGTTCATCAGGTTGGTGTTCTCCAATATGTCATGTGCTGAGAAGCTAATGGGGGTTAATTCTTGAGTAGCTTAACCTGTGGCTCCTTGACTAGTCCCGCCCCAACATGATTAAGTAGCATTTGGCTGAGTGGGCGGGGGGCATCTAATAGGGTGACCAGATGTCCTGATTTTATAGGGACAGTCCTGATTTTGGGGTCTTTTTCTTATATAGACTCCTATTATCTCCCTACCCCCATCCCAATTTTTCATATTTGCTATCTGGTCACCCAAGCATCTGAGCACTTTTGAAAACGTGTGAGGTGTACCTTAGACCATTAACTCTGCCTTGAACATCCTTTTACATGCAGACCTACATGGCTGCATGCATGGAGACCCAGTTAGAGTGTGCATCAGTTTTGCATGTACACATTTATGAAATGTGGATGCTGGTGGCCCCTACTCACCCAGCAAGTCTGTTGAATAGAGGGGAATGGAACTTAGGTCTTTTGAGTCTCAGTGTAGATAAATCTGTGTAACTCTTTTGTGTAACTTTTATGACTTTTGTGTTAACTTTTCATATAACTCTGTGTTAAACTTTTGGTAATATATATTATAGCGCCTAAGGTAGGATAATTAAGGTAGAAGAAAAATGTCTTTTTGCTAGAAGTAAAATAAGATCTTTCCCCCTGTTGCAGGGTACCTTAAGAGTCTGGTAGAAACGAGGCTCAGACACAGTGGCTAGATGGAAAGTGGTGAGTTTATTGAAGGTAGCGGCCATCCGGTGCTGGGGCCCACACAGACAGCGCGGCAGCAGATAGGAGACCTGGCACATCAGAGCAATGCCCAGGGAAGAAGCTCAACACACAAGGGCACATGGACACAGAAATGCTCATGCTCATTTGCATCTCATGCATAGCTCATGAATAGCTAATCACATGTTTTGCAATCCTGCCTCAGTTTCCCTGTTTAGTTTCACACAAGCTGAGATTCACACAGGGTAGGTAAACAACTTCCCAGCTGCGGCTGGGGAGAGGCTTCCCATGAGATAAGCTCTGAAGCTAAGGCCGTTCCCATAGAGACGCAAAGAAGCGAAATTGCGCTACCTAGTGATTGCTGTCACATTAATCTTCCGCGTACTACACCCTCACTTTGTAATCAATTGCCCTGTTGAATGAACGAGGTGTGAATGAGGAAGGCTTGGAAGGCAGGCACCTCCAGAGAGCTCCACCCTTGGAGAGGGGATGGGAGCCAGATGCAAGGACAATCAAATGTGACAAGTGGGCTGACTAAAGAAGAGGAGACATATTGACTGCCTCGGGGGTTAGAAGCAAGCACCTTCTTTTGGGAGCACCCTCTCTGCAGCATTGGGACAACACCCAGAGACACAAAGGACTAACTGACACGGACCTGGATTTTGAATCGGGGACAGATTTGCATGAGAGGGAAGCTACTATAAAAGTGAGGTGCCTTGCAGAGGACCCCCGGGTCTTGTCTTGTCAACATCAGAGCATCGATCCAGATCGGCAGAAGCCCGCCTCCAACCCTCCCCCATCTAACTCACCTGGCCAGTGCAGTTAAGGGGAGCAACTCGTTGGTAACAACAGCAAGACGGAGTGTGTTTGTTTGTGAGTGTGTGAGTGCATGAGTGTGCTATATATATCATATGCATAAGATAGTATTAATTATTGCATGTATTATCAATAAATGTGGCGTTTTACCTTATCCTCCCTGAAAAGATCCTGTACAGTACTTTAAGTACAACATCAGAACCATGTTTCAACCCTAGAGCATGCCTCCTTTTATAGAAAAAACTAAGCAATAGTATTACTAGAAGCTTGGTGAAGTTGGTTTCTCTACTGTTTGTGCGATGTTGGAGAAAAGCTTTTCTTTATATTAGACATTAAATTACTCCCAAAACAGCAAATAAATTCATGCTTCAAATGTCAAAATGTTATTTATATATAATGCACATTTGTTGTCCTGATTTGGGAATACACAAAATACTCAGTTTTGATATAACTAGTTAACAATATAATTTTATGTGCAGCTCAGCATATTCCTAAATTCTTTTAAAATGTACATTAAATTTTAATAGGTAGATGGGGAGAGATTAGTTCATTAACGATAAATTAAAAGTTGCCATTCATTATTTAGTGGATAAGCTCAGATTGCCAGTTGTAGCTCTTTTTGTTGTTTTAATTATTATTCTCTCTTTCTACAGAGCTATAACAGAGGTAAAAAAAGTCAGCTATATAATTAGAAGGAAATTTAAAGATCTTAATTTAGAACTCAGCCTGCTCCCATTGTACAACGGCTGCTTAACCCCAGGAAAAAAATAACAAATAAATTAAATCCTAGATATCTGCAATTCTGAATTTTAACTTACTGATGTGTTCCTTGTGAAAACCATTGTTAATACAAAATGATGTTCCTAGCCTATAAGATTAGTTTACTTCATTGAACAATTAAACACAACATTTGCTTACTGTGACGGGGTCAGACCAGAAGGGTATAGAAGAGTGCTAGAAGGCAGGTATAGTAGCCTCAGGATGCGCAGGTCTCTGTTCCCTGGATAGCCAAACAAGGGCTACTCCAGGCCAATCAAGACACCTGGGGCCAATTAAGAAGATTCCAGAAGGCAGTAGAAATAGCTAGCCTGATTGGGACACCTGAAGCCAATCAGGGACTGGCTGAAACCAATTAAAAACCCTCCTAGTTAGTCAGGTGGGTGTGGGTGTCAGGAGCTGTGAGAAGAGGTTGTGCTGCTGGTGAGACTGAGTGGTGGACAACATATCATACGCAAGGAAGGAGACTCTGAGGTAAAGGTGAAGAGAAGTTTGAAGAAGCGGGGATTGCTGTGGGGAAGTAGCCCAGGGAATTGTATGGTGTTTGGTGCCTAAAAGGTCAGCCATCTTAGCTGATACTATTAGGGTCCCTGGGCTGGAGCCCGGAGTAGAAGGTGGGCCCGGGCTCCCCCTCTTTCTACCTCCCCTAACTAATCACAGTGAGCCTCTGAGGCTAGCACAAACCACCTGGAAGTGCAGTACACACAGGGAGAAGGCCAAAGCTTTGCCACATTACATAAGGCCTGATTCTGCCATCTTTGTATAATTCTATATTCCTTGAGCAGCCCCTTTGAAGTTAGTTGGACTACTTTTGCAGTAAGATGCTACTCATTTGGCCAGATCTTCAGCTTGTGTAAATCATCACTCCACTGAAGTCAAAGATGCTGTGTGGATTTACTGATGAATATGATATGGGGGGGAGGGATAGCTCAGTGGTTTGAGCATTGGCCTGCTAAACCCAGGGTTGTGAGTTCAATCCTTGAGGGGGCCATTTAGGGATCTGGGGCAAAAAATCTGTCAGGGGACAGTACTCGATCCTGCTAGTGTAGGCAGGGGACTGGACTTGATGACCTTCAAGGTCTTTCCAGTTCTAGGAGATTGGTATATCTCCATTTTAAAATTTTGGGGGTGGGGGGATAGCTCAGTGGTTTGAGCGTTGGCCTGCTAAACCCAGGGTTGTGAGTTCAATCCTTGAGGGGGCCATTTAGGGATCTGGGGCAAAAAATCTGTCAGGGGACAGTACTCGATCCTGCTAGTGTAGGCAGGGGGATCCTGCTAGTGTAGGCAGGGGACTGGACTCGATGACCTTCAAGGTCTTTCCAGTTCTAGGAGATTGGTATATCTCCATTTTTTTTTTTTTTTTTTTTTTTTTTTTTTTTTTTATTCTTGGGAAAAAATATTTAAACTACAGTTAAGGGTGAAATAATCTATTTTATGTGAATGTAGTTATCTTTAAAAAAAATATAAAGTTAGCCAGGACATTCCAAGTCTTAAGGTCCCACTTTACAAAACAAACCATTCAGAAACATGTGGATACATTGTGGAAGGTGATCACCTTTACAACTCCCACAGCACTGTCAACAGACACTGACCTCAGAGTTGGCCGATCACAAATAAGTATATGCTTGGGAACTCATTCAGATGGCTAAAGGGCTTGTGATACTATCTTGTTCTGTGGTAAACCTCTTATGGATCTGTATGGGAACAGGGAGAGTCAAACAACCTGATAGGTGCCAGCCTTATAAATATGAAAATCACTATTGCTCATGTTTGAAAAGGGATTTGTTTGCTAGTCTCTGATTTGTAGTTATAAGATGTATGAGGGCTTCAGCTGAGGTAAATTGACATAGCTCCCCTGACGTTAATAGAGCTACAGCAATTTACACCAGCTGGGCATCTGAACTGAGATTTTTTATATGGGACATAGCATATAAGGGAGGCACATTTTTTGACTCTTTGTTCTATCTTACCTGGTCTTCACTATGGGGGGGTGGGGTGGGGAATGAAGATACGCAATGTATCACATAGCTGAAGTTGGCGCATCTGCAGCCAACTTACCTGCCGTTCTCACGGCAGCGGCAGTCGGCGGCGTGCTCCCCCGTCGACTCCAGCTTGTGCCTCTCGACGAGCTGGAGTTCCGGAGTTGACAGGGGCGCCGTGGGCGATCGATTTCTCGCGTCTTCACCAGATGCGAGAAATCGATTGCTAACAGATCGATCGCTACCCGCCGATCCGGCGGATAGTGAAGACAAGCAGACTTCCCTTCCATTCCCCCCACAACCTGTAGGCTTTTTTCCCCCCACCAGAAGCCTTCTTTAGATGTAATTTAACTTTCAAAGTGCTTACTACTCATTCTTCATTGCATGAACCTATTGTGAGGATGTAACAAAGTACTGATAGTCTATGACAAAAAAGATTAGATTCATCATTTGTGCTATGCTCTTTCAATGCATTCACTAACACAGTATACCTGGTGTGCTCCAAGAAAAAACAAGTGAGAAACAAAATAATTGCATTAAAGGGGGAAACAAACATGGTTTAGGATATCTTTACTTTCAGAAAATGAAAAGGCTGCTCAGCTTGGGAAGCATCACACCATGTTAAAGCAGTAAATTGTTTCCTTTATTTGAATTTAATACCCCCACGCTGTGGACAACTGTATAATAAAAATCCCATCAATAAAAGCAGAGTTAATCATGCATGACTGACTAATTCTTCGAGTGATGGTAGATATAGTATGAAATACCCTATGGCACAAAAGGTTAGGACAGTTGTCATATCATCAGGAGAAAGAAGTGAATACCATCTTTCTTAGGTCACTGTGATCCTTCACATGATTACGCATATAAATTATACACAACTGCAGTTTAAGAAATAAACAATATGAAGATCTGTCAGATTGCAACAGGGTATTGAATGGCTTCTTTAAAAAATAAACAGAAATATTAAGCTTGCTTCTTATGTGTTGATATAATCAGTATCTTAACCCTTGATTCATAAACTTCCTAGTGGATTGTTGCTATTATACATAATTTAACATGCAACATAATATTCCGATTCTCAGTTTATTATTGATGACTATGATTGATACTGAATCATAGCTTGGTACATGACTGAGCAAGGTAGAAAAGTATTTCAGCTACAATGTTTATCCTTTTTTATCTGATTAAGAAAACTAACTATATATTTATAACCATTTTTATGATCATTTGAAAAAGGATTATGATAGCAATATGTCTTTCAACTATGCCTTTATGACCACATCAAGTGAACTGTGTGATTCACATCTACAACTATCAAGGTGCCTTTGTTATAACCTCAAGCCTTTATCTTACCCTAGATGGACTTCATAAAATGATGATGCCCACCTTTGGGATTTATTAAGGAGGAATGTTGTCCTTCACAGCGCTGATAAAGGTCAACTTCAAAATGTTCCATTTCCCTACAAGCAATTACCAGAAAAATACTACCACTGGAACATTTGATATTCTTGAACCTCAAAATCACTGAGCATGGGGGAGTTTTCAATTCCAGGGCAGGCTGAATCTAAATTCCATACAGCCAACTCTAATGGCAGAATTAAAATAGATGGCAGCTGCTCAACACATTTATAAAGTGTTCTATTTTTAGTGTATTCAATTTAATCAGTTTGGTTGAAACTTTGGTAATAGGAATAACAAGGGGGGAAGGACTATCACTATCTAATTTATTTAAATTATCCCCATTTTTCACAATGTGAATAGAGTTGCTGAGCAAAAAAAATTCCTTACAAAGAATTGTCAAATCTTGTTAAGGTTTTGAGTTTAGTCAGAAGCTGCTACACAGCAGCACATTTAGAATATAAAGGAAATAAAGGGCAACATGTTCTAGCTATATAACTGTAGCAGCTTCGTAATAATTAAAATAAAACATACTGTACGCCACATTGTGCTCTTGGGATCCATGAGCAGCAAAGTGAGAAGGGATAATGGCACTGGTTCTAGAAATAAAAAAACGAAAAATGAACAAATAGATGCTGTGAGATGTTGATGTCAGAGCAACCTAGCTATTATGTTTCGATAATTTTGATGGTAGCTTGAAATCCCGACTAGAAAATGTACTAAGGGAACAAAGGTTTAGCACAACACCCTATCTGAGTTAATGGAATGGGCACTGAGGATCTGTTTAAAGGGCAAGGGAGGAATTCTCCTCTTTCAGGCTCTAGAGCTGCAGACACTCTATGGATCCACTCACGGGTGTAACCTATCCACGGGTGTAACCTATCCACTCTATCCACCTATCCACTCTATCCACTCACGGGTGTAACCTATCCACTCTATGGATCCACTCACGGGTGTAACACTCTATGGATCCACTCACGGGTGTAACCGATGATTACAAGTGCCAAAATATTTTACAAATTGCATTTTTAATTAAATGAAACATTCCTGACTTTCCATACCCATTTTTCAGCCATTGCTTTGTAATATAGACTGTCTTGTTCCAAAATAATAGTAGTAGTAACCCACACACAAATACTTTAAGGAAGCGGATAATGGGAGGACGTGTAATGAGTAGATCTTCCAGCCCAGTCACCCCTACCCCACACCAGACTGCCTTCCCCCTGCTCCCTTTCATCTCTAGTGCAGTAGGATGTAGCAAGTTTGTGTAGAATGGAGATTTATGTTGGAAATGAAGTAAAAATAAGTCACATGAGTCTCATTCTCCTGGATCTCCTGTTCATATAAAGTTGAACACTAAGATCTGGGACTCACAATGTACACACCGCAGCCATTGTCCAAACTGCAGTGATTTCTACATTTCTATGCTTTTATAAAGATTAAGTAGTGTTAAGGCATTAACCCCCAATTAAAACAAAAACCTAACCCTAGTTCACCAGTGACCTCTCCAAGTGCAAATTAGGAACATCTCTATTGAAATCGCTGTAGTTACATTGATCAAAAACTAATGTGTGAGAGAGAATTGGAACCAGTATTTGAAAAAATCAGCTCCATTGAATAAGACTGTTGTAAGAAAGAAATGGCATTTCATAGCAGGCTGCAACATATGCCATTTTATCTTTCTTTATTGCAAACTTTTCAATGCACATTTATCACACTATTTTTTTTCATCAATGACATTTTCAAACTGTAGTGCATTAGAAATTTGATGAGCATCAATTCTAAATTGCTTCCAGGGTGTGCTATGAGTCCATTACTGTCTCCTGTTCTGATGTGAATTCAAAGGTTACAGTTGTTAGTCATTTACTAGCATAATTGCAGAATATGCAGTATTTATTGATAAGTATTCTGAGAGGATTATAAAGATAATTATACTCAACTGTACTTACAACTAAACAAAATAAATGATGTTTTATACTGCTCTTCACAAAGACACAAATAGCTACATTGCAAATAATTCTTCTAATTGCACAAGTGCTATGTGGTTTTATAAACATAATCACTGAATTGAAAATCAAAAAGAACTTAAGTCTTCACAGTGGTAAAACTGGCTAAAACATTAGACTAAACTGAAATTAATGCATAATCTGAACAACAGCAAAATATACTAAGCCAAAGAAAATCACAAATCAGACAAACAACAACAAAATATAATCTGAATTCTCAGAAACAGATTGTTCAATCAGTTTCAATGTTTTCATAGGAATAAAAATATATTATCTGTGAAGACAACATGCTCTATTTCATTTTGCTTATGGTGCAAATTTTACAAAAAAAATCAAAGCATGTTTCTTGCTCTTTTTTTAATAAATATGTATTTATTTTAACCTGTAAAACTACAATAATTGTCCATCTCATTCTGTGGGTCCTTTTAAATAAAATTAAATCTGAGAGAATCAAATCATAATTTAAAATATTATAGAATTACAGCAAGCAGACATTTTCTAATTTCATAATTGATTAAATTTTTGTTGGCATTTTAAAATTCAATAAACAACAAAAACATTTTTGATTTAACTTTTATAATTCCTCTCCATTTTTTGTTACTATCTCTTACAATTGGTTTTCTTTTCCATGCTAATAATCAGACACCTATAAGCAAATCATGAAGCCCTGGAATGCATACAGGAAAAAAGATGATCTTTTCAGAGTATAGTATAGAATAGTACTTCATTGTCCATTAATTCCCTGAATTCAGTTTAAGTGTTCTTGAAGTGATACTACTGTTATTTGCTGAAATATAAAGGTGAAATGTTTCAGAGAACATCTACTGAACCAATATCCTGTCCTGTTTCATAGAGAACCTAACAGGATACATAGAGTGGTCAGGCTGAGGATATGTAGGGAGAATTGGAAACTGAGGGGCTATGAGGAGTGTAGTTACCAGCTTCACTCCTCCTCTTTGGCGCCAGCTAGCAATCTTTATATGGATCACTGGCGAATACTCTCACATAGAACAGTGAGCGAAAAACAGCCAACAATCATTGGGTCATTACATGAGGACTAGTATAACCAGAATGGAGGTAGTAAGATAGAGGGAGCTATATAAAATGTGTGTGTGTGTGTGTGTGCGCACGCATTGACGCGCAGGGGTGGAGGTGGGGCAGTCATGCTTGAGTGGAGTTGGATATTGTAGGGGCCAGAAAATATAGTCTAAAACAGTGATGCATGCCTAAATTGGTAACTGAGGGCCTGCAGAAAAGGAGAAGGGGCTTTGCAGACACTAATATGTTGGTATGCGGGGGTGGGGTGTGGAAGGTAGAATAACGTGGCAAAGAGGGAGAAGAAATACTCTGAAGGCATTGACGAAGGGGAAATGGTGATGAGGAAAGAGAAAAAGAACTCTTAGCCAACTAATTAAGGAGGTCTGCTAGCTGAGGGAGCAGTCAATTCTCACACCAGGGCTGAAATTCAAAAATCTGTAACTGGTTGGCAATAAAGTATGAAGAAGATAGCTTTCCTGGCAGGAATAGCAGCCTGGATTATATACAACAATAATTTAACATACACAAATGTTAAACTTTATTCATAATAAATCCTCTATATCAGAACAGCCAACTAGAACAAGGAGCTTCATTATACATACTGATCTGGCATGCTGGAAATAATTTCACAAATGCTGGACACCCTGAGGAGGCCAATTTGCAAAGTGTGTTACTGGGAATTGTTGAGAAAATCTACAAATTACCAAGGCTCTTTGGAAATTATTGCATCTCCTAGTGGAAATTGCTAAAATGTTTGGTAGAAACTGGAGAATATCTAGCAGAATGGCTAAAAGGAAACCTCACTGCTACGTGAAGGTGGAGAAGATGGCTTATCACTGTCAGGGAGAAATGCTTGTTTACCAACTTGTTTAGGTATTGTACCATATATATATACAAGATGCCAATATTTCTGGATAGTTTGATTAGCGAAGATGTGGATCATTTGGCTCCGTAATTTCAAACGATGCCTTTACTGTTGTCTACACCCAGATTTGCAATGCTTGCTGATGCACATAGCCCTTAATAACCTGAATCCTCTCACAGAATTCAAAGATTAAAGGTTGCAGGATCCCACCCTTTCCCTTTTGCTTAACATAAATTGTGTATTGCTGGTACTAACTTCTTCCTAGGTGAATTCGTTGGGTGGTTTATTTCAAAACATAACTGACTTAAGGAAAAGATACAAGTAAGTGAGGAAATTAAATAGCTGACAGGAAACCCACAGGCCCATGACCTGCTCTGCAACCCACCACTACACAATAGGTTGCTGGCCAATCAGGTAGTTGTCTGGTGGGGTGGCTCCACAAACAGCCTTGGCCTATGTGCTCAGATGATCTGTATAGTATTTCCTGGAGGGATGCCTGAGAGTAAGCTAGTATGCAGTTACTCTGAGACAGAGAGCATAATAGAGCTATCTGCTGCTGGCTACTATGCATTTCAGCCCAGAGCCCTCAGGTGTCAGGGAGCAGCTGCTCAGACCTCATGGTGCCTCAAATCTGCTCCTCTCCCAGCCCAGCCTTCCATCTGAAGAGAACCAAATAAAAGATCCAAGACAGTGTGCGGCCTCTCCACTTCCTTCCTCAGGACTAACCAAGGGTGGCAGCTATCCCAGGTTAGGTAGGTCATTCCAGGCAGAAGGTGAGAGATGCAAAGCACAACAGGTAATGAAGACTGGAGGATAATTGGGAATTGGGGGTGAGCAATGGAGATAGTTAATTCATATATCAAATTGGGAATTGAGGGTGAGGTTTAAGAGAAGAGGAATGATGGCATGGGATGGCAAATATGGAGTTAGTGGATCAGCTGATGGAAGGGGGTGAGGTGGAACTGGGAGAGGGGGAGAAGATATATATAGGGAGGATATGGAGTTGACAGGTAAGAAGCTGTGAAGATAAGGGAGCTGAGCGAGTGGGGGGGGTGTTGGAGGGAGGAAGGGGGGTGAGATTTTTAAAAATTTTGATTCTTTCCTGAGGGGGGAGAGAGCTCAGCAAGTGTGGGGGCCCTGGATGGGGGGGAAGAGAGCTGAGCGAGTGCCGGGGCCGTTGGAGGGGGGGGAGGGGGCAGAGAGCTGAGCGAGTGCGGGGTCCGTTAGAGGGGCGTATTATTACATCATAACTATGTCACAGAGAACAGCAGGTGTTAACCTGCTGCCCAGCTGATGTGAATGGGCTTTAAAGAATTTCACCCCTGGGGGGCGTCAGAGGTGAGATTTGAAAAATTTTCGACTCTTACCCTGATTAGGACCCTAAGGCCTATAACTGTACCAAATTTCAAGTCTCTAGCTCAAACGGTGTGGAAGGAGTAAGGGAACGTTCATACATGCATGCACGCATACACCATTTGACTTTTATATATATAGATACAGTCTCCCAGACAATGGAAATTAAGATACAGCAAGGTGGCAATGTGCCAACTGGAGGTTGTAAATCTCATTTTATTTTTAATATAGTGAAATATATAATCAGGCTGTAAAAATAGTCTTCCCCATCTAAAAAAGAGTGATGTAACTAAAATCGCAAGTCATTATTGATGTCCAAATATAAGTGATAATATAAACCATATTGAAGACAATGGTAGACTGTCCCTGGGGGAATAAAATCTGTATTTACTGAATTCAGCTGAAAAAAAAACGTAGTCTGATAAGAGTGTCAGTGCTGTCTCCTTTTTTTAAAACTTGTCTCCAATAAATTGTTTCTTTACTGGGTTTGGGTACTTAATTTAGGCCGTGAACAAGACAGACCCCTTGCAGAGAGCTGCATTCTTCCACTCTCATTGTGGGGCCAAGCATGAGCAGAGGTTTCTGTCCACAAGGTGCAGCAGCAGGACAATAAACCATGTGTGTGTGTGTGTGTGTGTGTGTGTGTGTTGCATACAAGAAGCACGCAGAAGCTTTTTCAGGGGAAAAGGCAATACACTGCATTTATTGGAAATACAACAGTTAGCATATGCATTCCATCACACACACTCACTGTTCTGCCAGTCAATGTTATAGTTACCAGTCCAGAGTCCGGATCACTCTAGTGGCCAGCTAGGTTGATTGCGGATAGGGAGGAGCTGGGTTCTTTCGGTCGCGAAACGATGCTCCAGGGAAGTCTTGGCAGGACGAACCCAAAGTTTTATGGAAAGGCACCCAGTTTGATGAGTTTTGCACTGTCATGCTGTAATTAATTGTTGTTTGACTAGTGCTTGTTTTTTCAATTGTTCTCATTCTTTATCTTGTGTTTTCATTAAGTCTCTCAGGGAGTTACCCCATGCTAGTTTTGATCACAGCTATCTTGTTCCCATTCATAGGTGCCTGTTTCATCTTTAGAGTTGTAAAACTGCTCTCTTCTGACATTTTAATAGGGCATGTTGTAATCTTTTGGCATCCTTGTGTCTGTCCTCAGTTCCTTCCTAGAAGGTCTGTTACTGCCTTGAAATCAGCTCAGACAGAGATTCTGGCTGATGCATTTTTACCAATGGCCCATTAGGCCATTCCTTTCTGCTATTCGAGAAGAGTGATTGTCAGGATATGATAAAATCATACACCAATACATTTAATACATGCTACATTATTATTCTTTATCCTTTGTTCTAAATTGTATAAAATACAAACATAAAATCCTACTACTGCATGTCCACCTTTTGACCCCTCAAGAACAATTCTTGAGTGGGTCATATTTTATACAACTGTTTCATAGCAATATACTGAGAGGCAATTTGAGCTTGTGGTTGTAATGTAACTAATTTCTATTTTGTCCCACAGCATACCACAACACATGTCTAACAAGCAGACACAGGACAATATTAACACAATTAGCATGAAACATGATAGACAATATGCTTTTAGAAGTCAGGGACCAGCCTGTAAAAACATTGTACCAATGATAAGACTTAGGGTGTTGTTTTTTTTAAACCTAGCATTTTTAGCATGTCTTTATTTGCATGTAATATTTGAATGACACACTTTCCTATACTTTTTGGTGTTTGTTGTAAAACTGAGTCACTTTGGTTTTTGACAATAAGTGATCAGATCGTGCCAATCCAGGACAAGGGTAACAGAGAGATTAATGGAGGCAGCAGTTATAGTGCTCTTTGATTTTTCTATTTTTGGTAAATAGTACATGTGATTGCTAGTATATAATACACTGGCATTATATTTACATTTATTTACTGGGGTTGGCTGATACTTGCATCTTTCCAAAATACTGTCTATCAGGATGTAATACATACACATTTTCCGTGGTACAAAACATGTATTCCTTTTTTTTTATTTCGCTCTGTGTGTGTGTGTGTGTGTGTGTGTGTGCGCGCGCGCAAAGTTAGGTGCTCAAGGAAGCCACTGAACCTTCTTTGTAGTGTGGAAGAACTGTTCATGATGGCCTCCAATAGGATGGCATGGTTAGGACTAGGTGAAATTCCACTTATGCATAACTTCTACAAAGGAATACTTGTAGCACCTTAGAGACTAACTAGTTTATTTCAGCATAAGCTTTCGTGAGCTATAGCTCACTTCATCGGATGCATAGAATGGAACAGAAGTAAAATGCATTGATACACACAGAAAGAAAAAGAAAAAAAATTGTACATTAGCATACCAATTCTAAGAGGGCTGTTAAATGTAGATGGTCCATTATCACTAGGAGAAAAATACACCTTTTGAAATGGAGATCTGTTGACAATGAAATTAACGCAGGAAATGCAATTAATTACTGTAATGAGAGAACCAATCTGAACTTCTGTTAAGCCCCTGGTTAATAGTGTCCAATTTGAAAATTAATTCCAGTTCCTCAGTTTCTCGTTGAAGTCTGTTTTGGAAGTTTTTCTGTTTCAAAACTGAAACCATCAAATCTTTAATGGAATGGCCAGGAAGACTGAAATGTTCTCCTACTGGTTTTTGAATGTTATGATTCCTGATGTCAGATTTGTGTCCATTTATTCTTTTGCATAGAGACGGGCCAGATTGGCCAATGTACATAGCAGAGGGGCATTGCTGGAGTATGGACTTCATTCTCTTCAGCTGTTGCAGAGTTTCCTGCAACAGGCTTGAATTTCACACTAAACATTTAGGGTCAAATTCTGCCATCAGATACCAACATGAATCTCCCATTGACTTCAACAGAAGTCATGCCTGATTATCTGAGGACAGTCTGGTCTTTGGACACTACAGCTAATGCTCAAGAGTTAGTCACAGAGAGTGGCATGCTATAATGGTGTCTAATGGTTTGATAATAATCATTATAAAATAGACGATCTTGCAATAAAGCCAAAAACAAGCAACAAAGACTTTTCTTAATGCTGTTTTGTCAATGTGTGAGTGAAAAGAGTATTTTAGACAGGAAAAATGCTTGCCATTTCGCAAATAAATAAATAAATAAATAACGAAATCATGTACATCACCCTGGGGGAAGATAGGAACAGCAGCAGATTGTGATTGTAGGTCTGACACCAATAAAATGCAGGAAATGCAAAGGGGCAGCTAGGGAAAATCCACAGTAGAGATCTGTGAAATTCCCAGTTTCAAAACCTCTTTGCATTTAAAAAAAAAAGTGTTTTCTTTTTGTATCCTCTTGCCTGCAGAAGGCTTGAAAGCCAAAGCCATTTTAGACTTGTAGGATCAAACCACAGGGGTGAGACATTCTGACCTTATGACCTCTTACCAGACCTTTTCTACTCTCAAGACTAGTGTAGGGAATACACTAGGATGGAGATTTCCTCTCAACATTTTATCTTTGATGGTGAAAGTGAAGGTGGGTATTTAGAAGAAAGGGGATGAAGGAGTGGCTTTATACAATTCCCAAATTGTGTGAGATTGAACCAAATGACCTGGTAATCTAGTAGATTTCTCCATCAGATCAGCTTTACTGGGTGAGTACAGATGCTACAACACTGCTTTTTACAGAATTGGTTCTCGTCAAGTGAAAGGGAGTTATACTGGAGGAAGAAGTTCAAAGTCATGCCTGACAAATATTGGCCTATGAAACTATACTAGCCATAATAAGGTTCCATGGGGAGAAAAGACTGAAATATATAGCCACCTATTGATGAACGGAACAGGTAATTATCAAGTGATTCATCCCCTGTTGCTCATTCCCAGCTTCGGGCAAATGCCATTCCTACCCATTCTTGCTGATAGTCATTGATGGACCCATCCTCCATGAATTTGTCTAGTTCTTTTTTGACCCTGTTATTGTCTTGTCCGTCACAACATATCTGGCAAAGGGTTCCACAGATTGACTGTGCCTTTTGTGAAGATACTTCCATTGTGATGCCTACAAGAAATCAACCAGGCAATGATCCCTAGGTTATGCAGCAGTTGGAGAGAACAGATTTTCTTGATGTGTGTATTTAAAGAACAAAACAACCCTTCTGAACCCTCAAGTTGTGCAATGCCTATATAGGTAATTGCATGACACTTCTTTCATTTACCCAGTTCTTTTTCTTCCTTTTCTCACTTTTTTTGGTCATACTTGTGGCTTGTTTCAAATTAGATTGTAAGCAATTTGGAAGAGGGTCCACTGACATGAGTATCTGTACAATGATTAGCACAAAGAGCCTTTCATTCTGACTAGAATTATGACTATGCCAGGGAGTTTACAGCTCACAGCTGTAATCTATCTAGTGTAGTTGCTCTAATCAGAAGGGAAAGAGCTCTCCCATCGACTTAATTAACCCACCCCCAATGAGTGGCAGCAGCTATGTTAACGAGAGAAGTTCCCCAGCTGACACAGTACAGTCCACACTGGTGCTTAGGTCGGTATAGCTTATGTCACTCAGGGGATGACTTATTCACCCCCCTAGGTGACATTAGTTATACTGATATAAGTGGTAATGTAACCATATCTTAGGGATTTTAGATATTTTTTCTCACTTGTGATAGTGGTTTTGTGCTGTGCTAATAACTTTGCCGAGACCATTAATCTGTTCCACAAAGACTGCCAAAGTACTGTCAGATAGTAGTGGATTGGAAGCTCCCATCTCTTGTAGTTTTTTCCAAACTTCTTCCCCTGTAGCCTCTGGGGAGGCAGAAATTAACCCAGATATCACCCAGCACCTTTATCAATAACAAACATTCCAAATACCTCTTAGGCATTGTCCTTCGGTCACCAGTCAGAAGCCACTTTTGGGCTTTGGCTGATTCTTGCCTGTAATGCAAGCTCAGAGAGGCCATGCAGACATGCTGCTCCCCTGCCCAGAGCTCAAGTTTATTCTCTGCTGTATCCTTGTCTTTCAGCATAAGACAATACACAAGTATACTTGGACATCCCCAAACGACAGAACCCGCAACCAAATCGATCACATTACCATCAATCAAAAATGGAGAAGATCCATGAGAGATGTTAGAGTACTGAGAGGAGCGGACGCAGGAAGTGATCACAACCTTGTGTTGTGCAAGCTTCAACTGAAGCTGAAAAGAATGAATAGAAAGACGGGTGATCAGCTCTTTGACTCCAGCAGACTGAAAGACCCAGCAGTGAAGACCAAATTTGTAGTAGAATTACACAATAGATTTAGCTTACTGGAAGGCTTATCAGAAGAGAACGTAAACACCGAGTGCGAAAACATCCAAAAAATCTATCTTGAAACCAGTAAGAGCACACTGGGATATAAAAGAAAACAGAGGAAAGAGTGGATCTCAGACACTACATGGGAGCTCATAGAGAAAAGAAAGGCAGTCAAGCAGCGCACACTTGTTGGCAGTGAGAACGATAAGACAATGGCTAGACAGGAATATAAAAACCTTAATATTGCGGTGAAAAGAAGCGTAAGAAAAGACAAGAGAGTGTACATAGATGATTTGGCAAGAGAGGCACAACTGGCAGCAGATAAGGGTGATAACAGAACAGTTTATAAGATCACTAAGACTCTCACAGGAAGTTTCACAAGTAAGTCCACAGTTGTGAAGGATAAAAACGGGAACGTGTTAACAACAGAGGAGGAACAACTCAACAGATGGGCAGAACACTTCAGAGAGACATTGAACAGACCAGATCCAGAAGAAGAGGCAGACATCGCCGATATGGGCTTCCAGATTGAGATGTATAGAGGGCGTATTATGAAGAAAGAAATAGAAGAAGCTATCAGACAAACTAAAAATAATAAAGCGCCAGGAGAGGACAGGTTCACTGCTGACATGCTTAAGGCTGATCCTGTGACAAGTGCAAGAACTCTTGTAGGACTTTTTAACAAAGTATGGGGAAAAGAGACCGTACCAAATGCATGGAAAAGGGGAATCATCATAAAGCTTCCAAAGAAAGGAGATCTGACCGTATGTGGAAACTGGAGAGGTGTTAATCTACTATCTGTGCTGGGAAAGATCTTCTGCAGAGTCATGCTGCAAAGAATGAGAACGGGAATCGATGAAATCCTTCGCGAAGAACAGTCTGGCTTTAGAAGGGGAAGGTCATGCACGGATCAAATCTTTGTCCTACGCACTATAGTGGAACAGTCATTGGAATGGAACTCCTCGCTTTACATCAACTACATTGATTTCGAGAAAGCTTTTGATAGTATTCACCACCCATCGCTTTGGAAGATCCTAAAAGCATATGGATTCCCTCAGAAGGCCATTAACATCTTTAAAGATCTGTATGTCGAGAACCAGTGTTGTGTACGTCACGAAGGACAGGAGAGTGAATGGTTTCAGGTCAGGACAGGAGTCAGGCAAGGATGTGTCATTTCGCCTGTAATCTTTCTTGTGGTCATCGACTGGGTGATGAGAAAAACCACAGAGGATAGGCCAAGAGGATTGGTGTGGGGATTAACCAACCGTTTGGAGGATTGTGATTTCGCAGATGATTTGGCATTGCTATCACATTCACAGAAGGATATTTAGGAGAAAACTGACAGAGTAAACCAAGCTGCCAGAAGCATCGGGCTGGTGATTAACTCTGGGAAGTCCAAAATGATGAAAGTGAGAACCAAGAGTAGCCAGAAGATTACAGCTAATGGAGTGGAGCTGGAGGAAGTAAAGGATTTTAAGTATCTGGGTAGTTATATCTCTGCTGATAGTAACATCGAGAAAGAGGTCTCCACTAGAATTGCTTTGGCAGCACAAGCCTTCAACAGACTTAACAATATCTGGAAGTCATCGATGCTTCAGATCAAGACCAAGCTGAAGGTTTACAAATCAAACGTGCGTTCTGTCCTGTTGTATGCTGCAGAGACATGGAGAACCAACAAGAAAGTGGAGAGCAGAGTGAGAGGATTTGAAGGTAGATGCCTCCGACGCATCCTTAGAGTGCGCTGGGAAGAACACATCAGCAACAGGGAAGTTAGCAGATGCACGGGTATCATCAACATTGTGGATGAGTTAAAAAGGCAACGATGGGGGTGGCTGGGTCACGTTCTTCGAATGAAAAACACCAGACACCCTAAGATAGCCCTAAGATGGACTCCACCTGGAAAGCGTAAGCGAGGCAGACCAATGGGTACCTGGAGAAGAACTGTGGAAGAGGAACTGAAGATGATGAACAAAACGTGGAATGAAATCAGCTGGCTTGCCCAAGATCGAGAGGCATGGAGGAGATTTGTTGGTGCCTTATACTCCAGCGGGAGTGAAGAGGATTGATGATGATGATGATGATGTATCCTTGCACTAATAGTGAACAGATCAGCCTCTGCAGTTTCTTCCTACAGTCTGAAGACTTCTGACAGGAGGACGTACAGGTGGGCTTTCGGGACAGCTCCCTTGTCCACCATGGCTTTGGAGGAAGAAAGCTAGTCCTTTCACACTGTCCATAAGCGAACTGAGGGCTCCAGGGTATACATAGCTGTTAACAATGTACACCCTGTAAATCCTTTACCTTTAGAAATTAGTTCCCCAAACAAACCATTTTTTGACTCTCTACATTTGTTCTTAAGAAAGCAAACACTGTGGACCAGATCCTCCACAGATATAAATCAGCACAGCTCCATTGGACTCAATGGAGTTGTGCTCATTTATATCAGCTGAGAATCTGTCCCTGTACATTGAATTAAAATAAAATAAAAAACTACCTCAGTAGTTTCTTTAGGTGCAAATTTAATATGGTGTTTTAAGCTTGAATTTTCACATTAACTTGTAATTTGATTTTACTCCAGGATCTGAGAAGCTTGCCTTGTTATGTGAATTTTATGAGAGGAGGATTATTGCTTACATTTAAAAATATAAGTCTTGTGAATATTGTCATCCAAGCTGTCTCTGAAATGCTTACATTTATTTATTTGTTTTGATTTTTGTGGCTGCTTAGCACTGACATTTTAGCACAAAATTACTTGTGCTGGCAGGTTTGAAAATTATACTTTCTCTCTGACAATACATAGAGGAATAGACAGCAGGGGAACAAAGTATATTACCACAGCCTGTTAGGCTGTAGGGTACAGAATAAAATAGGGGATTGAAAATCAGAAAAACAAAGAAAAGCAAAGACAGCTTGGTGAAAAAAATGCTAGCGGGAACAAAAACTGCTGCAAGCAAAATTTACCATAATCATTCAAGGAAGGTTTTACAAAAGGATATTACAGCTACCTGGGAGATCAGGCCTTAGGGCCTCTTTGGCAGGCAAAAGAGTAGAGAGCAAATATAATGCAATAATAAACTGCTTCAGGATCCAATCATAGAAGAAGTGTTTGGAAGGCAAGCAAGAGCAATAAGGCAATAGGGAAAGGTAGCAATAGCAATAGGCAATTGGCAAAAAGGTTGGAACTTGAGAAATCAACTAAGATTTTTTCTTAGGTAAATAAAGTTTAGGCAGGGACACGGTTCGAAGTTTTTGTCTATCACAGAGTGGAAATTGTTTTATGTTCCAATAAAAGCAAATAGCCTGCAGGCAGAGTCCTTATGTCAGTTTCATCCTGGAGATTCACTATGACTAAAAATACAAACCTTGCAATAGGAACAATTCCTTATCACAGTAAGAAGGTCCTACCCTATTGGTGTGATAACAAGACATCCTACCAGTAGCTGAGCTCTGTACAGATTAATCTTCTGGATTTTACTGGACTCCTCACATCCCTATGGTAGTAATAAACTGCTTTATAGTTTTTCCTTAGTAAACAATTTTATTTTTCGGTGTTGGTGACCACACCACCAAAATACACTAGTAGACCCTTAAGAATGTTATTGTGACTTCTGCAAAAGCAACAGAGTCCTGTGGCACCTTATAGACTAACAAACGTATTCTAGCATAAGCTTTTGTGGGCTAATACCCATTCATGCATCCGACAAAGTGGGTATTAGCCCATGAAAGCTTATGTTCCAATATGTTTGTTTGTCTATAAGGTGCCACAGACTCTTTGTTGCTTTTGCAGATCCAGACTATCATGGCTACCCCTCTGATTATTGTGACGTCTCTGACAGATACTGCAGCCAGATAATGGGCCAGGGATTGTGCTGGTAATACACTAGTCATAGCTCTTGGAGAAACAGCAATGCATAGGTGTTGGCCATTAGGTAGACTGCCTTGCTGAAGATACCATAGTGTAAGGTAGAAAGCTGTACAGGCTTAAAACCCTTGGCCACAAGGGAGTGGGACAAGGATCCTTGCCCAGAGGCAAGAGATGACTGCAGACCTGAGTGGGAACACCTAGAATGGACCAAGGGGGGGGGGGGGGGGATAAAGGTGCAGGTACCCTGAAACTGTGACAACTTCCTTTATAAGATTATTAGTTTAATTCCTCCCCTTCCCGCAACCCATATCTCTTTGGGTCTATTAGAAAGCATGCTTTATTTGTCCTAGAGATTTTAATAAAGCAACAGTGAGAGTTAGCAGAAGTAGGGAAGTGCTCAAATATCACTTCACACTGTAAATCATTTTGGTTCTCTTTCTTTAAAAAAAAAGGTATTCAACATCTAATGCAAATGTTGGATCTCACTCATGTCAAAGGGAGGTATAAATAAAATATGACTGAGAATTAGAGCAAATTATTATTTATGTATACCTCTTTACCTGTGGTAAAGTAGATAAACCACCAGCCCAGCCTACTGAGCAAGTTTAAATGCAGAGGGTGAAATACAGACCTCATTGGAGTCCGTGAGAGTTTTGCTAATGACTTCAGTGTGTCAGGATCTCAGTGGGAGGCATTGGTAGTATTGAGATATGATTTTTCATTGTGACTCAGACAACTGTTTTGAAATAACTGAGACTCTATGTTTAATCTATGTAGGAAAATCTCCAGTCAGGCAGCATAAAGGATTTCACACTTAGACATGCAAACTGAGGATTTACCTCATAGTTAGAACTGCAATAAAAAACACTTGAGGTAAGAATGCATGATCCAAAATGTCTCTATCAATACTAGGGATATTTCCTAAATGGTTCTCTACATCAGTGCAACTCCATCAGTGCTAGCAACACTGAGGAAAGGGAGGCTGGTTTTGGAAAGTGCAGAGCATCCAAAAGTCCATTAGGACTTAATGGAAGATGTACATACTCTTAGTTTATATGGGATTTGTTCACCTTGCAGCATTAACTTGCTGGGGAAATCCTCATGGGGTACAGAGCATGTGTATGTCTGGTGGTGGAGGAAGAAGACAGTAACAAGGAGAAAAAAATGTCACCTTAACCCAGCATTCCCTGTCCACAAAACACCCACAGATGTGCTTCTGGGTGGAAAGTGTGAGATCAAGCACACTATGGACTCAGCACTTCCCCTTTCTGCACTTGTTCTCCTATCTCCCTTGCCCAGGTCCATTACACGATGACCCTCTCCACTTGTGTGAATATTTTCGAAATAAAGAAACAGAAGCTTGTTCCATACCAGACACTCTGTCACGTATTGAAGCAACAATATGGGAAGGCAGGCCTTGTGGTTCAAGCCCTCCACTAGGACTTGGGAGATTTGGATTCAGTTCCCAGCTCTGTCACAAATTTCCTACCTGACTTTGGGTAGGTCACTTAATCTCTTTGTTTTTCAGTTCCCGACAGGTAAACGGGGGGTGGTAATACTTCCTTTCTCCAAACCTTTGCCAGTCTTGCCTGTTTAAATGTTAAGCTTTTTAAGATCATACACAGTCTCTTAGTACGTGTGTGTATATATATACTGCCTATCCGGGGAGCAAATCTTGGTTGGAGCCTCTGAGCACTACAGTGATACCAATAGTAAATAACAATAAGTATATGTTTGTTGAAACAGAGATTTGTGACCCTAGGACTATTGTAATTGTATTTCACTTTGATGACTTCCAGTGGTTGCCTGTAAACCAAGTGTGGCTCTTGGCTGCTATGGTCAATTAGCACTTTCATTTTATTGAGCAGCCCTGTAAATACTTTTGTAAAAAATGTGTGAATCATCAGAGACTGTGTTATAATTGCTGTGACAGTTATTACATATTTCAATGAGAAAGGCGGAGGAGAAACCTGTTTTTAGAGCATCGCTGGCTGCTAAGAAACTTATTTCAACCATGAACATGGTCTTTCACACCAGATATATTACTCTGGTACAGTGGATTTTTAGGTAGAGTAGCAAGGGAAAGAATAACATCCAGAAATAGAGGCAACTCCTGTTGGAGCTCTGAATGAAGTCTGGTTTTTGTGTGCAAAGTGTTTTGTTTTTATTTAGGCTTGCATTTACATTTAAAGAGGTCTTTTAATTTCTCAAGGAGCCATTCAGGGGGTCAAAATAAAACAAGAGCTGGTCCCTCCATGATAGAGCAGTGGGCAGATGATGACGCCTTGCCCACCCAAGAAGATTATATTTCATACTACATTGGCTCCAAGATGGAGCTGTCAACCAGTCAGTGCCCTACAGGTCAGGAGCCTCCCATCCCATGGCATTTGAAGTGGACAGAACATGAAGAAGTGCCTCCCTCACTATCCTCCAAATCCCTCTAAATCCAAATATTGTTATATTAATGGTCTGAGCTCTCTCTGCCTTCACAAAGCTCTGAGGGATACTGAGCCCCAGCAGTGCAGTAGCCTCTGCAGTTCATACACAATTGACACAGGGGTCATAGAAAGCCTGTATACCTCTGCCACCTTGTGAGGCACCACAGTTTTGGACTGCTGAATGGCTCAGGAGCCAGATCCATAGCTTTTATTACACCAGCCTGATTCCTTCCTTATGATCAGTTTGCCTGGCCTGGGGTCTTCATGTGTAAGAATAAGAGGGATTTGGTCCCAGTTTTTCACAAACCCATTGAGTATTGAGAAACAAATAGTACTGATAGCATGAATGAAAGTATACTAGATTCTCTGAAGAGGCAGTGTAAACAATACTTCATTGGGCTCATCTGCTGCCTTTTTCTTTTTCTTTTGTGGTGTTACTGTAACATTTCTTTAACATTAATTATAAATTGGCCTGGATCCTTTTCAGATTAATCTGTGTTTCATTCTCCCTTGTTACAGCTACCTATTTGATTTAATCTTGTGATGATGTTGTTATGTTAACATTGCAGTTGTGCCATGTTCTAAATGAATAAAAACCTGGCTAGCTTTTTGTGAAAAGCAACCGAAAACAAAGGGCCAATTTTTGCTGAACTTTACCTTTGAAGTTCAAGACTATTACAAATTCCAAACTGCACTAGTGTATTCAATGCTTTAAATGTCTGAACTAATTAAGTTTCTTGCTGGGTTTCTTCCATAGCTTGCTGAAAGATTTATAGCACTAAAGATCAGAAGGTTGAATCAAGGATTTAATAAAATGTGTTGGACAAAGGGAGAAGTTGTGTAGCTGCACAGAATAATAAGTGTTCATTTTAGCACTGCTGATGTGGACATAATGATAATGACTATGCATCTATTGAAATTGATTTAGGTTTTAACCTTACTTAAACATTTAAATATGTCATTAAATAATTACTTTAGCTAAACAGACTTGAAGTATTGCTGACAAGCCTTTTAGAAACCTATACATTGCTATTATCTTAACACAGTATCTTTTCCAAAAACAGATTTTTATACCTAATGAGAATGCAGACCCCAATGAGCCTTATATGTATTTCTATAAGCGGATACAAAAAGATGCTTTATACTCATTCATAGTTCTTACTGGCATAACACTTAGTATTATACTGAATTAACAATTTGCATATTATCATTAATGGATTTCATGTTTCACATATGAGAAAATAAAAATGCAAAAAAGTGGATCCTGAGGTTTATATCAGTGACTGATATGGTGATACTTCTAAGAATATTTCAGTTATGTCCTGGAGTGTATCATACAAATAAGATAGCACAGAAAACAGACAAGATCAAAATGTTTCCAAATTACCAATTAAACTTCAAGATCTCTAAACATTAGATAATGTGGCAATGGTCAAAAGTGTTTCCTGCTCAGTGTTGTCCATGAGCTCATAAATCTTGCCTTTGATAAAGATAAATTTGACATATTGTGCTGCTTCAAAATGTTTCAGAAGCTAATATCACATAATCCCCCATCCTCTTTTTAGAATATTTTTTTTTATTGCATGATTCAAAATGTGTAAATTGGCATTATGCCAAAGATACAGGATTTAAAACGGAGCAAATTTTTTTTAGAGTTATGCATTACAGGGAGGATTTTAAGTACTTTTTTTGTGGCTATGGTAAGCTGTCCAATTGAAATGTCCATGTGGGCTCGATCTCAGTGGGCATTAGATTTTTATTTTCAAATAACAAAATACTTAGCAGCAGGGCCGGCGACAGGAATTTGGGGGCCCCGTACGCAGATCATGTGGGGCCCCCTCCCTGTCTCCCGCCGCCCGCAGCCCCCCCCCTCCGGCCGCTCTCCCGCCGCCTGCAGGGCCCCCCCCCCGGCCGGTCTCCTGTCGCTCGCACACACCCCCGGCCGGCGACAAGGGGGTACAGCAGCGTACTGGGCCCGCCCCGGATTTAAGGGGGCCCCCCCTTAAGTCCGGGGCCCGGTACAGCTGTACCTGTTGTACCCCCCTGTCGCCGGCCCTGCTTAGCAGAGGATTTTACAGAATGAGCATGTTTGCAAATCTTTAGTAATGGCGATCCCACATAAGACAAAGAAGAAGAAGAAGAAGAATATACAGAGTTTTAAAACTTCTGTTTTGCAGAAGTGCAGCATTAATGTTTGCTAATGACAGGAGGTAGGGATTAATCCAAAACTCAATGAAGTCCATGGAATAAATCTAGGTTTTAGATCAAGCCCTCAAGTGTTGTGTTACTAGTGGACCAAGTGTTCTGTCTTATTCAAGTGAAGTCAGTTGGCAAGATTCTCCAGTGTGCTGTGACCACCTTGCGCCCCAATGTTGGCAAAATTTGGTCCTAATCTTGGCATGTCCAGGCCCAGGAAGATCACCATTGTACTCTGGTGATGTAGAGACAGTCATTAGCCTCCTCTGCCATATGCTTTGCTGCTGCCAACATTTAGAATATGTGGATAGGATGCCCCTAAACTGCTCTGATTCTGGTGGTGGTTTTTGGTTCTTTGGGCTGATGTGTATTAGTGTTACACTTAGAGAACAGCTCTGCACACAGTGGCCCCCAGGATCAAAGAATGCACAGATGAGCTTTAAGCCATCTTTGTGAACCCTTCCTCCAACCTGTTCCTTATGATGGTCAGCCACATCCCAGGACCTAATCATAGAAAAACAGGGTAGGAAGAGACCTCAGGAGGTCATCTAGTCCAATCCATTTCTCAAAGCAGGACCAACATATGCTAAATCCTCCCATCCAGGGCTTTGTCAAGCCTGACCTTAAAAACCTCTAAAGATGGAGATTCCACCACCTCCATAGGTAACCCTGTCCAGTGCTTCACCACCCTGTTAGTGAAATAGTGTGTCCTAATATCCAACCTAGGTCTCTCCACTGCAATTTGAGACCACTGATTTTTTTTGTTCTGTCATCTGGTGCCACTGAGAACAGCCAAGATCCAACCTCTTTGGAACCTCCCTTCAGATAGTTGAAGGCTGCTATCAAATTCTCCCCTCATTCTTCTCTTCTGCAGAAGAATTAATCCCAGTTCCCTCAGCCTCTCCTCATAAGTCATGTGCCCCAGTCCCCAAAACATTTTCGTTGCCCTACGCTGGACTATCTCCAATTTGTCCATGTCCCTTCTGTAGTGGAGAGGACCAAAACTGGACATAATACTCTAGGTGTGGCCTCACCAGCCTTACCTCGATCTACTGGCGATGCTCCTACTAATACAGCCCAATATGCCATTGGCCTCCTTGGCAACAAGGGCACACTGCCGACACATATCCAGCTTCTTGTCCATTGTAATCCCAAATCCTTTTCTGCAGAACTGTGGCTTAGCCATTCAGTCCCCAGCCTGAAGCGGTGCACGGGACTCTTCCTTTTAAGTGCAGAATTCTGCACTTGTCCTTGTTGAACCTCATCAGCTTTCTTTTGGTCCAATCCTCCAATTTATCTAAGTCACTCTGGACCTTATCTGTACTCTCCAGCATATCTACTTCTCCCCCTATCTTAGTATCATCAGTGAACTTGCTGAGAGTGCAATTAATCCCATCATCCAGATAATTAATAAGGATGTTGAACAAAATTGGCCCCAGGACCTACCCCTGGGGCACTCTGCTTGATACTGGTTGCCAACTAGACATTAAGCCAATGATCACTACCCGTTGAACCCGACAATCTAGCCAGATTTCTACCCACTTTATAGTCCATTCATGAAATCCATACTTTTTTAACTTGCTGACAAGAATACTATGGAAGACTGTATCAAAAGCTTTGCTAAAGTTAAGATATATCACATCCGCCACTTTCCCCATATCCAAAGAGCCAGTTATTATTCATTATAGAAGGAAATTTAGTCAGGTATGACTTGCCCTTGGTGAATCCATGTTGACTGTTCCTGATCACTTTCCTCTCCTCCAAGTGCTTCAGAATGGATTCCTTGAGGACCTGCTCCATGATTTTGCCAGGGACTGAAGTGAGGCTGACTGGTCTGTAGTTCCCTGGGTTCTTTTCCTTCCCTTTTTAAAAATATGGTCTGTGACAAAGTTCCTCCTCTACCTTGGTGGGTTCTACATTTTCCAGCGGATTTGCTTGCCTCAGAGGTTCACGGCAGCCCTCAGTTTGTCCACATTTGTTACTGGCTCAAAACTGTCATTCACTCAGCTAACCTCATCACTGGCCAGGATGGGGGAAAAGGAAGGAGAATAACCCCCGCAGTCTCTTTTGTCTCACCTAGTGGATCAGGGATAGGCCAGAGACCTTCCCCTCTGATATGACTCACAATTTAGGTCAACTCCTCTTGTGTCAAATAGGGAGTTGAGGAGATGGGGGTAACAGCTGTGTGACAAGTACACCTCCTTGGGCCACTTCCCTATGACCTCCCCACAGCATTTTCTTTGTCCTCACTGCAGGAACTTCTTCAGGATGGTGTTTGTGTTGCTCAGTCCTCCAGCAGCATGTCCTCTCACTCTCGGCTCCTTACGCACCTCTCTAATTTTCTTTTAACCAGGTGCCCTGATTAGCTTACCTGCCTTAATTGGTTCTAGTAGTTTCCCAATTGGCTTCAGATGTCCTAATTAGCTTGCCTTCCTTAGTTGGTTCTAGCAGGTTCCTGATTGTTCTGGAATAGTCCCTGTTATCTTACCCAGGAAAAAAAGGATCTGCTTAATTTGGGACTAATGTATCTACCTTCTATCACTCTCCCATAGCCACTTGGCCTGACCCTGTCACAGGGCACTATTTTTGCCTTTCCACAGTTGTCTGGGACCTCCCCTGAGCTCCACTAATTTTCAAAGATAATGGCCAATGGCTCTGCAATCACATCAGCCAAATCCCAACTCACTGTTGGATGCATTAGATCTCGACCCACGGACTTGTGCATGTCCAGCTTTTGTAAATAATCCTTCACCTGTTCTTTCACAACTGAGGGCTACTCACCTTCTCCCCATACTGTGTTGCCCAGTGCAGCAGTCTGGGTTCTGAATTTGTCTGTGAAGACTGAGGCAAAAACAGCATTAATTATTTCAGCTTTTTTCACATCTGTCACTATTTTCTCTCCCCCATTCAGTCATTTTCCCTGACCTTTTTCTTGTTGCTAACATACCTGTAGAAACCCTTCTTGTTACTCTTCACATCCCTTGCTAGCTGCAAGTCCAATTGTGCCTTGGCCTTCCTAATTACAACCCTGCATGCTCTAGCAATATTTTCATACTCCTCCCTAGTCATCTGTCCAAATTTCCACTTCTTGTAAGCTTCCTTTTGGAGTTTCAGCTCACCAAAGATTTTACCGTTAAGCCATGCTGGTTGACTACCATATTTGCTATTCTTTTTGCACATTGGGATGGTTTGTTTCTGCAACCTCAATAAGGCTTCTTTAAAATACAGCCAGCTTCCTGTCATATTAGCCTCCAGAGGATCCTGCCCATCAGTTTTCTAAGGTAATCTAAGTCTGCTTTTCTGAAGTCCAGGGTATGTATTTTGCTACTCCTTCTTTCTTTTGGCAGGATCCAGAACTCAGCCATCTCAAGGTCACTGCTGTCCAGGTTGCCATCCACTTCTACTTCCCCCACCAATTCTTCCCTGTTTGTAAGCAGCAGGTCAAGAGGAACACGACCCCCCATTAGAACCAAAGCCTGTGATCTGGAAACTTCAGCTAGTTGTCAGAAGAAAGCCTCATCTACCTCATCCTTCTGATTGGGTGATCTATAGCACACGCCCACCACAACATCACCCTAATAGCTCTTGTAGGACCACTCATCAGAGAAATGGCATGAAGTTAGTAATATTGTAAATAGTATCTACAAAGAGTTTTTCAACATGGAATACTTTCTCCCTAGTCAGAGTCCAATTTAGAAAAAGAAGACACTTTATGTCCCTCTGGGTCTCATAAAGCATCAGATCCCATTTATAACTCTAGATGCCGTTGGTACCCAAGGAATTGTACATATTGATTGAAGTCCCTTAACAGGAATGGGGCCAAATAAGATGACCTTTTGAAAATTATCTTTTTCAATAGAGTAAGTGTGGCTTAAAGCATCTAATAAGAAGGAACAGAGAAGAATTGATCTAGAAGAGAGTATCACATCATCTTTTTGATTACCTGGGTGCACGTTGCTACAGATATTTTGTTATTAAAAATATATTTTGAAATAAATTTAACAAAACTTTTCAAAAATAATTCTCATTGGAGGTGAGATTGTGAAAACACACAGTTGCATTTTCTAAGGAAAACAAAATTTAATAGATTTTTCTTGAAAAAAGAAAACCTCTTTCCTTTCTGTCAGTTTCTTTTATTCTCTGGTGGCTTTTATGTAGATTCAATAAATGTATAAAAAAGGTAAAATGATAAAAGGTAGAAACAAGTAAATAAAATGTACATTTTTTCAGGTGACAGCTGCATTATAGTTGAAATAATTACTTGAAATATTGTTGTGCATGCTCTTAAATATAATATTGATTTTTTTGCCCTTTTTTGCTTTTTAATGGTACAATTTTTTTTACTTAGTGAAGACTCAGAAAAAGTAATGATAGCTTCAGTAGCTTGATAAATTACCTTTGTAGTATCAGGAGGAGTAAACCTTTTATTTTCAGAGAAAGCTAACAGAGCAGTGGGCATTGTGCCCTATTGCAGACTGTAGCACAGGTCAATATAGTCACGCTAACAAGAAGTCGGTTGAATCAAATATTGCTCTTGTTCCATTTAGATTCCAGTTAGATAGCAGGTAAGGTAAAAGTAATTGAAGATAATATAGACCATTGCTATAGCACATGCAGGACCAGATTTTGCCACCGATCCTTCCACTGAAACTTACTGAACTACACATGGGGTAGGGTAAACTCAGAGTGAGTAAGGGTGGCTGAACCTGGCCCATGATGGATTATATTTAAAAATACAGAAAAATATCAGAGCTATAAACACCAGGTTATGAATTTACCAGTCAACCGCACACCTCATTTGGTACTAGAATTACGCAATCCAGCAACAGCACTGGAAGAGACCAAAGGGGGGGGAGGGGAAGTAAATACAGTACAGTACTATGTTAAAGTTAAACTTCTAAAAAAAGGGAAAGCAGCATTTTCCTTCTGTGTAGTAAAATTTTAAAGCTGTATTTAGTCAATGTTCAGCTGAAAATTTCTGAGAAAACAATTATAACATTTTGTTCATAGTTACGAGCATTTCAGAGTTACAAACAACCTCCATTCCTGAGGTTCTCATAATTCTTAGGTTCTACCATAAACCGTTACCTAGGGTTTGTCCTCACTGGGGGAAGGGGGATCGACGGCAGATATGCAACTTCAGCTATGTGAATCACGTAGCTGAAGTTTGCGTATCTGCCGCCGACTTACCTGCCATCCCCACGGCAGCGGCAGTTGGCAGCGCGCTCCCCCATCGACTCCAGCTTGCGCCTCCTGGCAAGCTGGAGTTCCAGAGTTGACAGGGGAGCAATATAGACCATTGCTATAGCACATGCAGGACCAGATTTTGCCACCGATCCTTCCACTGAAACTTACTGAACTACACATGGGGTAGGGTAAACTCAGAGTGAGTAAGGGTGGCTGAACCTGGCCCATGATGGATTATATTTAAAAATATAGAAAAATATCAGAGCTATAAACACCAGAGTTATGAATTTACCAGTCAACCGCACACCTCATTTGGTACTAGAATTACGCAATCCAGCAACAGCACTGGAAGAGACCAAAGGGGGGGGAGGGGAAGTAAATACAGTACAGTACTATGTTAAAGTTAAACTTCTAAAAAAAGGGATCGATTTATCGTGTCTTAACCAGACGCGATAAATCGATCGCCAGAAGATCGATCCCGCACCACGGGAGTGAAGATGAGCCCCTACATACAGTATGTATTTTGCTGTGGTACCTAAGCATTCTGTATATTGGAAATAAGACAGAAGAATCAGGTATATGGCATTTATTTATATCTTAATAGCACCTTGTGAATTTCCACAATTACAGTTTAAAATGTTAAAGTTATGAAAAGAGAAAAGATAAGTGCAGTGAACATGTGGGGACATTGAACAAATTAATTCAAACATGGTCTCATGATGCAATATCTTTAGTGGGTATTAGCCCACGAAAGCTTATGCTTCAATACTTTAGTTAGTCTTTAAGGTGCCACAGGACTCTTTGTTACCTCTGCTATTCCAGACTAACACAGCTACCTCTCTGATTCTTAACTTTACTATTGAATCCAATTCCAAAATAATCACAGCAAACTGACAGCATAACAACTTGTAACCACGATCTTCCTTCCCACAGGATTGGAAAAGACAGCACAAACCACATGTAAATGAAAAATCTCAACTATTGTATGCAATTGTAATTCAGTTGTTGATGAGGGATACTAAGCCAGACATTAGGCATAAGATGGGATGTGACAACCTCTGATATGGGACTGATGAAAAATGCTAAATCAGCATGCCTCTGAATTTTAGATAGTGGAATTCAAACCGGGATCCAAATTTCATACCTGGCCTTTATCTGTATCAAAGGTCAAACCAAAATCCTGCATCAGAACTTCCCCTAGTTTTTAATTTGGAAGTTGCTATTTGGCCACACAATTTTGCAGCTGGAGGCAATCTAATACATATGAACACTAATAACATTAGCAACAATATACAAGACCAAAAGCACCAGCTTCATTCAAAAAAAAAGGAACAGTGGGGTTCCTCCTATGTCTGCTTTGAATTTACTTCATCGATTAGAGGTTCTGCATTTAATTCTGATCACACACCTGATTTACTGACTTTAGTACAGTTTCTCTGGAGGTAGACCAGTGTGAAAGGAGAATCAGGCCCCAGACTTATTCATAAAGTGATAGTATCAAAAGAGAGTTTCCCATGCTATGTGACTTAACCTTGTGATTGCATAATTATAGCAGGTATGTTTTTTTCCCTTTAAATTTGTTGGCAATATTTATCATTCCTGTTCAGCTAATAAGTGAGTGAAGGTACCAGAAGGAGCCTACTTAGTCCAACAAAATATAATGCCCTCTATCATGAAGCTTTTTCCTCAAAGGTTTTATTCTCAAGAGAATGCATCAGTGGTGGTAATAAAACAAACAAACAAAAAATTATTCAAAAGAAAAAAATCACCATTGACAATAACTAGGGCTGAAAAGAAACAGAACTGATGTTCTATGGTACAGCTGCAGAAGCATAAATTCTCTTTTTAAGTGATCTTTTGTCCATTTTAAATTCAGCTTTCACAGACATGAGCAGTCAAGTTATACTGCCCAGCTACTTGTGGGAAATATATTTCAGTGGGCATGCTCTTCAGTTCACACAAGGAATAGTAAATTATATATAGGATGAAACACTGGTTGAAATGGTGAGAGGCAGGCACTGGTTTCAATAAGCCAACTTCCCTGTTTCACTTCAGGCAAGAGCATCATAATCTGGCCAGCAACAATCTGAACACATATTGGGTAAAATGTTCAGAAGCACATAAGTAATTTAGGATGCCAAGTCCCAACGGAATTTAGGACCCATGTCTCATTGAAAGTCAATAGATTAGGCTCCTGAGTATCTAAATACCTTTTGAGAAATGTGCTTTTAAAATGCTAGCTGCTTTTAATATGTTTCATTGTTTAACAGACTCCAGGAAAGGAATTTGCTAGTCAGCAAGCACATTTGCCAACATCATTATTGTCAAGAAAAGACCAAACTCCCTGGTGAAAATTTGCCCCAAATGCAAGTGAACTACTTACTACTACTACACCTTCATGGTCTATCATCTGGAGCACTGTAGGCATACTGTTGAACAAATATTGGATCACATGCCCCTATAAACCTGAGGCATGGGGCAATTTTCTGAATTATTCACACATAATCACTCCAGGGGATTGCACTTTATGAAGATGGGAAAATGCCTTAAAGCAGAGAGCCATGAAGTACCTTTATCCTTAAATGTGTTCTCAGAATACATTAGTTTTGATATTACTATGGCTTTTATCCTGAAATGTTCAGTGAAGACTACTATTTGGAGATGATGATGATTTCAGATATTCCAGATAACAAGTTAATTACTATATTTCACTTAGTTATTTCTCTAGTAATATGTTGGGTTTTCTTTTTTAAAGAGTCTTAGTGACAGTACTTTTGTATGTCACATACTTAGTCATTTTCGGTAGTTAGGACTGCTACTCAGAATCCTAGCTGTCAGAAATAACAAGTTCAGTAAATTGGATCTCTTGAACTGGTAATGGAAGATTACTGTTAAAGTTAACACTGTATTTGCTTTGTGGAAATGTAGTACATCTAAGGAAATGTAAAAGTACAAAACTAACAAAGGTGGGTGATACATTTGCTTTTCACACTGAAATTGGAATTTATTTCCAGTTGTGAGCAGAATATTAAAATCAAAGGAGCATTTTTGGAAGTTCATGGTATCCAGTGAAATTCCCCTACATATATAATTATGGAGATATACCTATTGCATAGAACTGGAAGAATCTTGAATGTCATTGAGTCCAGTCCCCTGCCTATACTAGCAGGACCAAGTACTGTCCCCTGACAGATTTTTTTGCCCCAGATCACTAAATGGTCCCCTGAAGTACTGAACTCATGACCGTGGGTTTAGCAGGTCAATGCACAAACTACTGAGCTATCCTTCCCCCTATGAGCCATCCTTCTGCAACAGCTAGTTCATTATATTATAGGGCTGTGAATAATGCATAGAATAGAGATAAAGGTGAATTTATTTTACCCTGATACTGTTGTTTTCATTCTTCTGAGTGCCACTGCTATGTCAATGGAAAAGCCTTTATTGTAGTGGTAAGGATAGGAGGTAGGTCAGTATTTTATTGGGGTTCCATAGGTTTTGTGTAAATTTGTGCCCCCATCCTGAGCACTCTGAAGGGCTATCCAGTTCTCACCTTTATCTCTCCCATACTATTTTTAGTAGTTGTGGGAAGTACCTTTCAAAAGCCTATATACATAGACTGTTAACAGTTTTTAATATGTTAAAATTCCTTTACACAATGCAGTTCTACTTTTGTCTCCCCAAACCTCCAAGCTGCAAATTTGTAACTACAGACACTCATTTTGAATTCTATAAGGTCTAAGAGAGACATTTTGTGTGTTAATAGCATAGAATCCCACCAGAGCCATTTTCCAGCCCCAACGATCTTCTAAATCAGCATTCTCAAACTATAGTTCAAGGACCACCGATGGTCTGCACAGCCCTTCTTGGCAGTGTGGAGAATGAAGTAATTTCAGATCCAAGAAATTAAGTTGGGAAAAGGGGATTCTTTCCTTTACAGAATGGTCCACCAAAAAAATGTTGGTCTAAATTAATTGATGCATCTTTCTGTCTGTTGTATGGAGAAACTTCTGCTGAGATTTTCAGTGTTATCTGATTATATGCCTAGGACTTCACTATGGCTAACTAAGGTTTACAACATTATGGTTTGTTTTCATGCATTCCTTGTTCCACTGCTGGCCACATATTTTTGAATCTGTTTAGAAGATTTGACACCCATACTATGGAGTTTGGTATAAAAACCTAGACAGGATGAACACAGCATGTTTTAAAACACAACCAGAAACCAGAATCAGGAAAATCTTTGACCGGGATGAATGAATCCTGGTGACATTGTATGATTCACACTTCAGTAGGTATCATACTTCTAGCAAATACAGTCCTATCACTTGCGTAATATTCTTATAAATAAAGTGCTGTAGGCCATGTCTTTTGCCCCTCTGTATTTTTATTTTCTTCTGCATGCAAGACAAGTCAAGTCCATGTCATAAATAAGACTTTACACAAATTCCTGGGTAAATATTTTTGAGTCTAAAAGTGCTAAGAAAATGGCAAGAGCATCAGTGACACCAACAACATTTAAAAGGCTATCAAAGAAAGGCCATTCGTCATGAACCCAGATTGAAGAAGGAACTTCAAGGCAAACAATCTACACTACTTCTATATTAGCAGAGAAGCTGTTCAATAAAAAAGGTAGGACCAACAGGGGGAAAACATACAGTGTATTCTGAAGTGAACCAGACAGCTGTTACTATTGTACTTGGCAATGCCTCATGTTACCAAATGTGCCCGTTATTTTGGGGTATGCTCATTTATTTGGGTTACTTTTCAGGGGGGGGGGTGTAGTTCTGTAATTCTATTAATGTGCTGCTTATGTTACTTGTGTTCATATGGAGCTCTACTCCTTCCTTCAGCAAGTCCCCTCCCAGTGGAGCTATCCTGCTAGGTTCCCCGGGGCTGGGGTCCTCAGCCCTAGAACTAGATGAACACACACACACACACTAACAGAGCAAGTCTGAGCAGACTGGGTCAATCAGCACTTTCCAGCTGATCCCCTTATGTGTCCCTGTGCTCAGTGAGCTGGGTTAAACAGCACTCTCAAGCTGATCCCCTTATGTGCTCCTGGTCTCAATGGACTGAGTTGAGCAGCACTCTCAGCTGCCCCCCCCCCTTATGTGCCCCAAGTTGAACACGTCCCTATCCCACTTTTACAGTAACCAACTCGATGAGCAAACCCCACAGTATCTTTGGGCACCACAGGGATCTTTTAGCTGAGGTAAAAGAAGCGTTGCTGAGGAGTAAATGGGGGGAAGCTACAGACACAAATGAGTAAAATTCAGAGAGTGAGAGAGAAACAACCAACTTCACCATAAGGGGTTATTTATTGAATAATAATGATAACCATACAAAGAGAGCCTAAACCAGCATAGCATCCATTATTAAAGGATAATTCCTGAGACATGAAGGAAAACAGAGAAAAAGAGAGAGAGAGAGAGAAAGAGAAAAGGGGATCTCACCACTCCTGCAGCATGAATTAGTCGGGGTTCCCAGGTGATGGTAGCTGCTCAGGGTCCTGAAGGTAGGAGACTGGCAGAGCCCCCAGCATGATCAGTTAGGTGATGATGGAGTGGAACTGGTGCAGTTTGGGTCTTAGCATCAGAACACTGACTGGGACACAGGTAGGGGGTTTTATAGAGAAAATACAAAGGTTCAAGGGAGAACAAAGATTTGTTTAGGAGTAAACTGGGGATTCAAGGGTTTTCTTTAGGATAGACAATAGGCGCTGATCACTCTTGACTATGGGAAGTGTTTTCTTCAGGGAGCTCACAATGTAACCAGGTTGCTTCAGTATTTTGGGATAGCAATCAAAGATCTAGAATTGGTCTGATAATTGCTGAGCTGGGTGTGTGCAGGCGTAGGTCCATTAGCATTTGGAGCGGGGATTCCCAGAATGCAGTGCATCCCTGCTTTTTAGGTCCCAGAGTTCAGTGCAGTTCTTTTTTCTTCATTCTTCATGCTAATTCCTGTCCATCTTTCATGCAGATGAGGCATGGGGAGTGGTCTCAGTTCTCCATTCCTTATGCTAATCGAGATGTCTTATTCTTGTCACCTTGTCAGGAGGGGTCCAGGCGTGTCTCCCAACACCCTTCATTGTTCTCTGCAGACCTTTTCTCTGATCAGTTTTGGTTCAAACAGAGACTGGGCGGGGAGTGTCTTTCATGAGACAGGCAGGCTGGATACTGCGCCCTGGTTCCCCAAAAACACAGAACGGACTGGTATCAAACTGTGCCCTGGTTCCCAAAAACACAGAGCTGCCTGGTATCACTCAGATGTACCAAAACTTCTTTGATAATATTTTCCTATTTGAATGCGAGAGAAGCAGAAGAGAAATTCACTAAAAATATCTTAAAAATAGACATGGATACCAATTTTATCTGCATTTTCATTCTGCCTTACTGGACAGTTCACCTGGATTCCTAGAGTAAAGATTCAGGACACCTCAGCTATGGTAAATAGTTCCCTTGAAAGGTTTCAGATTAGTAGCCATGTTAGTCTGTATCCACAAAAAGAATGAAGAGTACTTGTGGCAAATTTATTTGGACATAAGCTTTCGTGGGCTAGAACTCACTTTATCAGATGCATAGAGTGGAACACACAGTAGGAAGATTATATATATCCACAGAACATAAACAGGTGGAGCTTGCAATACAAACTTTAAGCAGATAATCAATTAAGGTGAGCTATTATCAGCAGGAGAAAAAAAAACACTTTTGTAGTCATAATCAGGATGCCCCATTTCACACAGTTGACAAGAAGGTGTAAGTAACAGTTGGGGGATTCTTAACATGGGGCAATAGATTGCAATTTGTGTAATGAGCCAGCCACTCCCAGTCTTTATTCGAGCCTAATTTAATGGTATGTAGTTTGCAAATTAATTCCAGTTCAGCAGTTTCTCATTGGAGTCTGTTTTTGAAATTTTATTGTTGAAGAATTGCCACTTTAAAGTCTGTTACTGAGTGACCAGACAGATTAGCTAATTATTCAGTTGCATACTATCTAGATGTTTGTTCCCCAGCTTGTTCCCATAGCACCCACTAATAGACTTCCACTCTCCACATCTAGTTCCACCTTTACCTTTGCCAGTATTCTGATTATTTGAAACAGAGTATGCTGAGAGGAACAAAGTCTACATCAGAAAGAGAATTCTTTCTTCACACTGGTTGTCTTTCTTCACACAGTATCCTTTGCTCTTCTGTATCTGCAAAAATTATTTTAAGGCTGGTGATGTAAAGCTGTGATTTGTGAATCATGTGATCACTACACATTAATTAATTTGGTGAAATATAGATAATTCAAGTACTGATCTTTACCTAACCTGGTTATTATAATTTTAGATCCCTAAACTGGATTGTGATACCTGGATTGTGATACCTGGAGCAATACCTGGAGCAAAACTGACTTTACTAATGTTCCAAGAGAGCACTGAAGTTTGCACACATGGATCATAAATCCTAGTCCCCAGTCTTACAAGAAGGTCTGTATTGAAAGACTGGTTCCCTCACAGTGATTTTAGCAGGATTGGGGCCCTGGTGATTCTGGTATAGATAGCCACACTCCATTTGGTCAATCTATTAACATGATTTGTAGGAGGCTTCTTTTATTTCATTGACCTACTTTTGAACCTCAATTTCATGGCTGTTCTGTGGAATACTACTTTTCCTGAGGTAGGGTGACCACATAGCAAGGGTGAAAAATTGAGTCATGGGGTGGAGGGTACTTGGCACCTATATAAGACAAAACTCCAAATATTGGAACTGTCCCTATAAAATTGGGGCATCTGGTCACCCTATCCTGAGGGTGACTTCTGATGCATCCAATGGAGCAGTGCACAACCCAATAGGGCTGTGACTAAATGCCATAGTTTAGCCATATCTGAGTAGCATATAGTTGGAACAGAGACTTCAAAATACTCTAATGCAGCTGTACTAATGTAAGTTTGTGTTAACATTGTTCTCAAAGAATATCAGGTGTTTAATTGCTATGCACAAAGAACAAATAATGGGAATAAGTAACCTTACATGATTTCTCTACAAAAGAATTAATGTGATGGGTAATTAAAGTATGCGTTTAAATTTAGTTATTACATTGTTTGTCATTCAGAGCTATCCCAGCTAAATTTAAAGGGCTTATTAAAACATTAATTTAATTCCTTATATAAAAGGCAGATAATTATAATAAAATGTTGCAAATGATAATGAGAAGCACTTTAATTAAGTCTTGGCTTAATTGGAAAGGTTATTATGATTTGCCTGTGATAAAATGGCAGACTTATTTTTTTCTTTTCATTATCATTGGCGCTTTAAATGGTTATTTAGAATTCCATACAGAAATTTATGTTTACATGTATATGTTTAAAAGGATAACTGAAGTATTTGCCATGTAAACAGTGATCAAATTAGATATAACCATTAGTCAAATTTCTCAGGACCACATTTCAAACATTGATTATTCTGCTTATATCTCACAGATACATCTAGAATCCACTAGTGAGAATATCAAGACTCATAGAAATTGTTCTGATTGTAGCATGGCTCTGCCAACTGGGAATCCTTATTTGTTACGAAACGTTCTTAGCTTATTAATTGTCCTCCTCCTCCCATACACCTACACCTCATTTCACACATTTGCAAGCACCCACACAAAGATTCATATTAAGGAATACGTTAATCTAATTGTGAATTTGATCAAATGTACAACTAATATTCTCAACATAAAGGTGACACAACTTCCACTGACAGTTAAAATTGTGTGCTCCACTAAAAATCAGCCCCAAAGGGTATCAGACTGGACACCATAAATGGATAACAATTTTGGCCCTGTCACATGGCAGATTGGTATCAGAAGCACAATAAAATACAAGCAGGCATTGGGCATACAAAATACAAATCTATGGTGTTTACTCATGCAAATTTATAAATTGGAAAGTAAGAAATAAGAGTTTGCTTCTGCAAACTTACTCACATTGAGGGGTACTTATTCATGTTTACAGTCCCATGAATCTCTATAACTCTTAGTTTCTGGCATAATAAGAACACTTGTCCTGGTACTCTTGGTGCACAGCTAATGAGAGAGAGAAACCCTAAAATATTCATGGCAGGAAAATAAGTCTAGTGTCTATGTTAAGACTTGTTTCACATTAGAGATTAGAAGTAGATAAACTCAGTGACCTGTTGCATGAGATATAATTAATTTAGCATCTTGGCCACATCTGAAGCAATAGAAAGCAATTTTCCACAGAAAGGTTGAAAAAATCCATATTGATCAGTACTAAGTAGTAAAAATTTATTGCAATGTTGTCAGTTGCCTTATTCCAAATCAATACAAATCTCACCAAAAGCTTCTTAAATGCAATAAGAATCTGACACGGCCTTTTTGTCACAGATTAGTGTTAAAGCAATGAAAGGGCCCCTGAGGAAAATTGTCTCTCTGACCAGAATGCCAGTTGTATTCTATTTCAGAAGTGTTCTTTTGGGTATAGGACATCTTTATTGACATTTTGGAACCATGAAGAAAAGCTTAGTGTTTTATCAGTTAACTAATGCAAATGTTAAGAAATGCCTAAGGACTTTGAGTTCTAGATAAGTTGTTTTTCATAAAGTTGTAAAATTTGTTGCATATCAGGTGTAAACAAACAATTGATTTTTAGAGAAAATAATCCTGTTGCCCACCAGAGTAAAAAATAAACTCTTGGACACATTTTAACAGTCCTGTTTGAAATTTAATAAAAAATAGTATCATAATAGGATGACAGTCTGAGGAATAAAATCCTTTAGTAGGAATACTGAAGCTGATTTAAACTGACATGAAAAAAAATCTGTCTTTTTGAGGAATGGGCAAGAGATTTTTGCAGGCAAGTTGTGAGATATGCTGTATTCAGAATGGATTCAACTCAGCTTAAATTTAACTTTATATCTTAATAAAGGAAGCAACCATATCAAGCAGCAGCATCTAATTTGGAGCTACAAAAGGAGAAGTGATGTTTCATGAATCTGATCTTGCTAGAATTTAGTCACCTTGGCAGCACTCATGCGTTGCATAAGTATATCCAGTGAGATGTTCTATTTAATGGTAATTTATTATTACTTTACAATTATTTAGACACCACATGTACCCACAGCCTCTCATTAAAAATTATGTGAATTTAGACGTGGTGAAAGGTGCCAGATTAACAGGCAAGAGGTTTTGAATTCCAGTATTTTTCAATAAAAAAGTAAGTTTTCATTTTACAGGATCAATCTTATATTAGGGGTGTATGTATATGTTAGTGAACTATCTTAGGAGTTCAGGGCACCTAAACCTAGTCACTTTGGCGCATCACTTCTCTAGGAGGATGTAAGTATTTTGTCCATGGCTAGTAAACCCATTGATATTGGCCATTTTTATTTTCAAAAAGAGAACCCAGCATTGTTTATATCCATAATCAGTAGAAGGGAGTAGCCTAGATGTTAATGTGTGAGGTTTACTACTTGATTATAGAAGTCCAATTTCAAAGCAAAAGTGCAGCTTCCCAGTGATTATAATACCCTTGGATCGTTTCAACTGGAGACAGAGTGCAGAGTCCATTCCTGTTTATGGCTGTTTGAAATTTCCAATGACAAAAAGTATCAAAAAAGCAACAACAATAAAAACCTAGCTGATCCCTCTTTTCTGGACTAGTTGGTTAGTTCTTTGGAATTATTATTATATAGGAGAGTAAGAGGGAGGAAGTTACAGAATCTTTCCCTAAAAACATATGGAGATATCTGTGTTAGATCTCCATAGATCTATCACTGTTTTTCCACTCCCCACCCTGCCGCTGTTGTTTTTGTGCTAAAACAATGCAGAAGCCTCTGAAAGGGAAGGTTGTTACACTGTCAATCCATGCATATCATAAATATGTTTGAAAAGTGCATTTTTAGCTTCAATTCTGCAATATTTGTATAACTAACCAACAGCAGCTTGAATTTTGACTTATATATTTTTACACTCTTGCAAGGAATTCAAAATTCATATTACATTATTCGTAGTGAAGTCCTTCAGTCAGGGAACATAAATAACATCTGTGTAATTCACCAGCATTGCATGAATCTCAAATTTAGAATATTCATTATTCATCAATAATCTGAGGACAAATACACATTCACTGAAAAAAACCCCAGGAATTAATTTGAATAATTAAAATAATTTAGAATGCTATGACATTCAGAAACAGCAAAAAGGTGGAAGTTGTTGAATACATTATTTACTACTAATGATTCACAAAGCTCTAAAATAGTAAGTGAAGAAGAAAAAAGCAGAGCCTTTATGAAAGAGCACAATCTGCACTAAGGTCTGAGAACAGAATGGCTGCTGTACTTGGCACACAACAAGGATGCTTAGAAAAGTGCAATACACATCAAACAGCAAAGGAATCACAATGTAATAGTTACACCTGACACATTTTATACTTTCAACCCCCTGGGGTGAAATCCTGGCCCCAGAGAAGTCAATGGCAAAAAATCCCATTAACTTTAATGGCAAGCTGTAACCTCATGTTTCAGGTTGTCTTCTTCATTAAGCCAATGGGGAGAGTAGTGAAGATAGAGATGTTGACCAAGCTCCTCAAGGGTGAAGAGGGAGAGAAAGGAGACACTGACTAGTGGGCTCAGATCTGCATTCTGTTCCCAAAGGCAATTGAGGTTGATTTCCAGTGTGCTCCGACATGTAGTTTGACTATGTTGTGGCTGTTTTCAAACAGTCTCTTGACTATAGACAATAATGCCTGAGAAGTTTGCAATTTTTATATGGTTGCCTTTCCAATTCTAGAGGAGAGCCAAGAATTGCTTTAAAGAAATATAAGAAGAGGTGGAAAACATACTCATTTTAGCTTGACTTTATCACAACATAGAATGAGAAACTAAAGTGCGAAAAATCAGAGAGGTAGCCGCGTTAGTCTGGAATAGCAGAGGTAACAAAGAGTCCTGTGGCACCTTAAAGACTAACTATAAAGTTTTGAAGCATAAGCTTTCGTGGGCTAATACCCACTTCGTCGGATGCAAGCATGGAAGTGTCCAGAAATAATCTGTACTCCTAAAAATCACAAATCCAAAACTAGGTTATGCTTTAGTTTTGTCTTTGCAAAACCAACACATGATGATGGAATCTTTATTTAAAAAAGAAACATGCCCCACCAATTGCTAAACCTAACTCCTATTATATTATAAATCACAAACATAGCACTGTACAATGTAATTATTACAGAGGAGTGGTGGGCAAAACAATATGTGCACAGTTAATCTAACTTTACAATGCGATAATTCTGTATATACTGATTTGGCTTATGAGAGTTACTTAGGAGGAGGATCACAGCAACTAGCTCTTTTATTGACTGCTGCTATCAGTGAACAAAAACAGAAAAGAGGATTTTTGCAGGGCATTTATAAGCCATGGATGTCTCTTTAGATAGGTTAGCTGTGCTAAAGACTGGATTATAGAAGCATCCTTATGTTCTGTGATGAATTAAAAGAAGATTTGCAGCTTTGGACAATAGGAAGTCATGCAGTCCAATACTAAGTAACATCTGCTGTGTACTTTTATGCCTCTTGTACATTGTAAAACACGTAGTAGGGATTTTTGGAAAGGAGGGAGGTGTCAAAGTCCACAATATAACAACAGGTAACAGATGTTCTGGTCAGATGGTTAAACTAAAATGTGTTTTAGTAACTGGGATCTTAGGCAGCAAATTAAAACAGGATTTTTGACATAACAAACTTTCTGTACTGTAATTCTCTTTGAAAACTCCTCTGGATATATGGGACTTTCATGAATAAAGTTTGTTTCCCTATAACCAAGGAGCATTATTTTATTATTCTGTGAATTGATCTTTAATTGCAGTTGGAGTAATACCAAGCCCTTCTATCAGATTTTAAGACTTCTCAAGATAATCAAACAAGTTAATTAAAAAAACCTAACTCTTACAACTAAATTGTGGAGTTCTTATATGCATGCTGGTGTGTATTCGTAAGAAATATCTCATTCTGAGCAAGTTGTAGGGGAATAATGCAAACACACCTCTTTAATTTCTATTCCTATTCATAATCCTGAATTGATAGTATTATTTTTTATTATTATATTTTTATTATTTTATTAATACCTGACATACTGGTCTTTTATCAGTCCAATGTAGACTGTAGGGCACTTGATTACTCACTCTAACTTAATAAATAAAGAGCTGGTATGGAAGCCCATGTCCAGTTATGAACGTATGCATCTGATATGAAGCTCCAGGGTTTCAGGAATCTCTGTATTTCATGGCTAAGGTATTGCATAGAGCAGATGAGTTCCATTGTTGGTCTCAAAGGAGCCATTGCTGCTACTGCTGGCTAGTTGCTTGTCAAAGTTGTACCCCTGCACCTCAGACATTGCTATGGGAGCATGAAAGCCAATAAGCAGCCCAAGAAGCGGTTACTGAATTCAAATGGGACAAAACAAGCCTTTCAAAAGGTCACTCTTTTGTTGTTTTCCTCTTTGGATTGCTAGATGGCCGTAAGAACAGTTGCTGACAACCCAGGTGTTTTCAGATGTCTATATTAGCATTGCTTAGCTTTGAAAGATAAGGACTGCTAGTTAGTCACAGGGAATGCTGGCATTCAGGTGGTGATGTAGTGTGTTTATAACATAAAATATCCTATATTCCTGAAAGTTAATCTACTAGATACAGTATAGTAAAATCATTAAAATGTGGTTTCCTTGCTGCACACTAGACATACCACATAGCCATTGCTACAGAACTTTTAGTGTGTATTGTTTTAAAAGATAGGGTTAGGAGAAAATCTGTCCATTTGTTATGTCACCTCTCTCTTCCTGTGGCTATTGATTTCAACTGAGGTACTCAATCTAGAAGTCCCTTGATTCAACTGGGAGGAAATGTGGCAGGGCATTATTGAGGAGGGGCCCTTTACAATACAATTGTGGAATTGTGGAACCCCCCCCACCACGCACACACACCTTGGTACAACAGAGCCAAAGACTGCTTACCTTACAGACATGCTGCAAGCCTATTTCTCCTCCCTTGGCTTTGAAGAGGACGAGGCAGAATGCCTCTGGGTTAAAGAAGGTGAGAGGCGGTATTTAGTAATCCTGACTGGTTGGAGAAAGTTCAGACCTTTTCTTGGGTGATTGTACTGTTTGTTCCTGTGTCTTAATGTGTCATCATCCTAGGATGTGACAAGATCTGCAGAAGTTTCAGAAATCAACTTAAAGAAGCCCTGTTGGACAATCTTCCTCTTTCCCTGTGGTATGTGTTCTGAGCTACTTTAGCAGCTTGCAGAGAGGATAATGAGGTGCTTTGGAACCTGAAAATAAGAGACTTCCTGCCATGACTCAACCAAAAATCTCAAGGTGGAAGCAATTGAGTGAAAGGAGGGTTACAAGGTTCATTTTTGTTGTTTTTGATTAAAAGGAAGCTGAGAAAAAGTATTTGGTAGTCAGTTAGAAAAACAGGAAGGTAAACAGGCAGTTTGGGAGGTAACCAAGTAAGTAAACCTATCCAGCTTCCTAAACAGGGTCATGTGACCTTCTTTAATTATTTGGTAGCCCTGGAAGTCATTTTACATATGGGTAACTTGACTGGCAAGGAGGGCAAAACTGCTTACCTTTTTTGTTTCATGTAACGGTCACTCAGCTAACATTTAAGGATGTACCACACAGAATATATGGGTAATATAAGATTGATATAGTCCTCAGTTTGCAATGGTAGTATTACTTATCAATAGCAAAGTAAAGTTAATTATATAAAGCTTCCAACAGAGGCAACAATGAAAATTGTATAGAACCCCATGTTGCATATTCTGTTAATCAAAGTATTTTTTCGGCTTTTGCTTTAGTCTCACTTTCCTGTTTTCCCTTTAAGCTACAATACAACAGTTACCATGGAAACAATGGTTTAATTGGTAGAAAGGGTGTTCAGTAAAATCTACAAATGTATATAAAATTAATTTGTGTAATAACTTAAAGTTGATATGATGGGCTGTGAAATTAAGTAGATTTTGAAAATGTATATGTTATATATACAGTAGACTCTCAATTATCCGGGATGATAGGAAAAAAATTAATCCTGATTAATAAAATCCTGGATAATCACCTTCCATAGGAAATATAGGGAGAGGGGGGTTGGTTCACTGGCCACCCTGCACTGGGGGGGGGGAGGGGGAGGGGAGTGGGATGTTGGTTCACTGGCTGCCCTGCACCCTGGTGGGTGGTTTTGTTTTGTGGCAACAAAGCCAGAGCCGGCCCTGTATTTTTTTTGACATCCTGGTTAATCCACATCCTGGTTAACCCAATCCTGGATAATGGAGAGTCTACTGTACTTTCACTCATACACATGTGTACATATATAGAGACTGACTGAAAATAGAATAAAAAATAAAGTAATACAAGTGTGAACTCTAAATTGCTTTTACAACAGACCTTTGACTCTTTTTCAATTCAGAAATGATTCTTATGACTAGAAAATACAAGAAAAATTAATTTCCTTGGAATACGCATACATCGTTCTTTAGTAATGATTCATTCCTCTCTGACCCTTGTCAACAACACAAGTTACCTGCGGATAGCACCAGCACACTAACTCTGTGTCCCTTATAACATAAACATTAGATTGAATCCCTCACAAATAGATGTCATTTTCCTTCCTTTATTAGCTTTCTTATTCCATAGACAAAGCGCAATCAGTAAAGGAGTCATTCCTATTCTTTAGAAAGAAGTAGATTAGTCCATTTCCTCTTGGGGTTTTGAAAAGTTCTTCAATAGACGTGACTGGAAGAGGAAGAGACTGAAGATGGTGGCCTAAGGGAATAAACTGCTGACTTGATAAATCTTTGGGTCTTAAGAGGTCATCTCTTGATGTCTAGAAGAAAGATTGACTTACCAGCAAATATGAGCATGAGCTGTTACTGCTTTGTAAAAAAAATGGGGGGGGGGGAGAAAGGAATATAGAAAACACCTAAAGGAGATAATCATATTTTTAACAGTTACCGGAGCAATGTTTTCATATGTGATGTCTTTAACAATTCTCATAGATTCATTTACTTATTTTTACCAGTCTCTCTGTTCACTGGTGTATTCTTTCATCAAGGAGAGCTGGGAATTTAAGTGAAATTTTATCCAAATAAATGTAGCTATGTAATGTAACAAGAAGTGATTTAAAACCTTATGAACTTCAGTAGGAGCTGATAGAAATTAAATAGTACAGTAGCAGTACACTGTGATCCAATTTTTATTAATGAATTTAGAAAACCTCATAGCAATATCTGTCTGGTACTTGCTTTACGTCATCCAGAGTGGAGGAATCAATGCAACTAGACTAGTACCAGCTAAGGATCTGACTTATTTAGTTTAGTATTTTGCAAATTATTTAGTTTTCAAATTATGAACACATAACAAAACATCATAAGGTAAATACAGTAGGGACTGGTTTGCCCCTCACTGGCACAAGGGAGTGCAAAATATTCTCCTGAGTACCAGCAGGGACAGATGTGAACTGGGAGGGGTTCATTCTCAGGGGGCAATGTAGAGATATGTTTCTAGAATATTATAATTTAGAGATGCTCCCTCATAAGGGACTATGTTATGAACATAAGAATTTGAAGATGTACCCTGGAGGCAGCGATTGGGAACCATGGAACCGTGTGTGTAGTTCATCAGAGACACTCTCCAGCTTGTTTGATTAAAGTTTTATTCCTTTCTCCTTCACTGGCTTATTATTTAATGAACCCCAAGATCGTTACAGACAACAGAACATCTTTGTACTGTCCTTCTTGGATGGAAAGAGACAGTGTTGTTGTGATCCCGTGGGAAATGTTTTGAAGGAGCTCAGGGGCTGAATGAGCCAGACAATACCTTATCTCTGGTTGTGTTTGCTGGTTGCAAGTCCCTTGATGGAGTGGACAATGTAGCACTTTTTGTAACTGTAATTGGTCCACTGCCACTGGCAGCCTTGAACCCAGAGTATGTCAATGGAACCTGGCTGGGGGCGGAAGGGGAACAGGGTCCAATAAAAGCAACAAAGAGTCTTGTAGCACCTTATAGACTAACAGATGTTTAGGAGCATAAGCTATTGTGGGCAAAGACCCACTTTGTAAGATGAACATTCATCTGACCAAGTGGGTCTTCGGCCACGAAAACTCCTAAACATCTGTTAGTGTATAAGATGTTACAAGACTCTTTGTTGCTTTTACAGATCCAGACTAACACGACTACCCCTCTGATACTGAGTCCAATAGTGCATTAAATAACTAGGAAGCTTTTTATATATTTGTAACACTTATTGAATGTAGTGCTATGGAAACAATGGCTGTATGTGTACTGGCTGGGCAATCTACCCTATTTCTCATACTGTATTGTTCTTAACCTGTGTATCTGAGGATCATAAATTAATGTTGAAAGATGGACAACTCTTCCCTATGTTTCTGACAACAAAATAAATGAAGTCGATTGGTATTATTTTAAAATACTTGGTTGTTTCACTGTAGGTTTCTTCAATACTTCAAAAAGACATTTTATAGGTTCCTTGTCTGCAGAATGTGCATTCTGAGTCCAGAACATGGCTGTTGTCCCCTCACTGCATTTCCCTCCAACTCTCCCAGTGCTCCATGTCGAAGGTTTATAATAAGCAGATTGGCAGGGATGTGCTGATCAGTCACCTTGCAGGAGTGGACCTGATGGAGTAAGAGTAACATAAGGTTTTTCTCTGCCTATTTCCAAAAATAAATAAATAAAGAAACAGAAAAATAAATAAATAAATAAATGCCAGAAAATAGTCAGCATCATACCTTCCACTTGGGACTCAGAGGATCAGTAAAGAACAATGTAAAATATGCAGTTGATTGATATTTCCATTGCAACCCAGAGAGTGGTTTTAGTGCTGGTAGTAAAGCTACAAATGGACTTGGAACAAGGAGTTAAAAGAGAAGTATAAGGAACAGAACTGTAGTTCATTTTAGTCCCATAGCTCCTTGGAAGGTCAATCCTACTTTTTTGCACCAGAAGATTGTGCCAGGCTAAGGCAAAATAAATAAATAAATAAATAAATAAATAAAAAGGACATTGAAATATTTTTTCTGAGTATTGGAAAAAGAGCATCAATAAATCAGAGACTTGCATCTACAAAAACTTTACTGAGAAGAAGAGGTTAATTGCCATTTCCAGGAGGAACAGTGTACAAAATGTAATGGAAATAGAAGTAATTTGCAAGTGCAATCTGTATTTCTAGCTCAGTAGTTCATTATGCGCTATATGCTCTACCAAAATGGTCAAAAAATATAATACTCTCAAAAATTGGCCCATGCAAAAAGAAAAAAAAGTATTTATAGTAAGCATTGCTAAATCAATTTTAGCCTACATGGATTAAGGTCAATTGTTTTGGAGCCTAGAGGTTGAGTCTGACAGATCCTTTTATGATTTTTTTCCTCCTGGGTCTAATCCTGTAATTTGTTGTGTGCAACCAGAGTGCGGAGCCCATGGAGAGCCTCACTAAAAACAACCAGCTCACAATAAATTGCATGACTGGGACATAAGTGAAGAACAGTATATAAAATAGGGCTGGCCAGGAATTAAAAAGAGAAAGAGAGAAGAATAGTCAACATTTCTATCTGATCCTGAGCAGGAACTTAACATGGGTCTTCCACAGCCCTGTCAAATGTCCTAACCACTAGGCTATTGACTCCTTCCCTCCCCGAGAAATATTCTCATTGAAACACACACATTCTCACAAAACGTTTCAGTTTTGGTAAAACAGCATTTTTTAAAAGAAAAACTTGTAATGTATAAAACAGCCAAAGCATAATTATAATGAAGCTCGCTTTAGGAAACTATATTTTCTAAGAAAGCTATTCTCAAAGAGAGGGGAACTTGATTCTGTAATGATCCCCTTTTATATTACTTTGTTTCTGTTATACTAAGTGGCTGATGTAGGTATAAACCTTCTGTTTGATGTTACTGCTGCAGAATGAAAGTTGATCAATAAATCATTATTGATCAGTTTCCTTCTGATTGGTTAAGCAAACCTTTAAATTAATAACATTCTTAACTTCTTGAATTAAAATGAAATATTTTACATTTTTAGCAAAAACACTTCAGGTACATTTGAATAAACAGCCATGCTGCAACCTATGTAGTCTAATTTTAATAGCATCATATTGTGCATTATTGTTCCATTGATGGTCACCCTCATATCTGCTTTTGATGCATTCCTCAAGTCTCTCATATTCTTTCTCTCTCTTTGTGAATCACATTCTGGAAAAAGTCATGATGCTGTGATCTTGTTCTTATTGTTATTTGATTTGGTTGATTTGGTTGATTTGGTTGATTTGGTTGATTTGGTTGATTTGGTTCCCATGCTCGAAGCAGTCTGGACTGTATTTTACTGATGGCATGCCAGCTTAGCAATGCAATTTTCTACTTGTACTTCATCATGATCCTAACCAGTAAACCACAGTAGCTTCGTAAGCTCAGAGTGTCTTGTTTGCCCGAGTTCAAATCTCTGGTGGGCACTGGCAGGATGCTGAAAATCTAGTTATGTTATCAATTACATGTCTTTCCCTGCCCAGGTTCTGTGTGTAATGACATCTGATTAATGAAATTGGGTTGAACTAGTTCTCCCTCTGTTTCTTTTCTTATTATCACTGTAGTTCAAAAATGCATCAGAAAGAGGGACCAAGGAGTGGGTGTGTATCTTAAGTTAAGAAGTTAGATTAGGTTTCTACAACTCAGCTATCCCTGGTTAAATTAATTTAATTGCATTTTTTATCCAGTTAGGTAAAGGAAAAGAGATCTCTTAATTTGATTGGCTCAGTGTTCCATTATTGGCCTGCCTAATCCACTTGTTCTCAGTGTAGCTTTCTATTGGAATATATGTTAATAAGCCATTTTTTTTTACTCTCATAGAGCTTAGTTTTTAGCCACTGTATACTGATTCTATGTTTAAAATCGTATGGGGGGGGGGATAGACATGCAATGGCAAATCCTAAGGACTGATCATTTGGCATCTGATATAGCTGAGAGGTGTTCTCCATAAAGGAGGTTGTAAGCCATTTTGTAACTTTCAGATTCCCTGATATCAGTCCATTCTCAAGAAGCAATTTAGAGCAGCTGGAGGGCTGCCTCAAGCTGCAGTGATCCCTGTGGGGCCATTCTTTTAGCTGAGGCTGAAGTGCACTCTGGCCATTCTCTTTTTGTGTGGTTGTGCAAATGGGTGGTAGATGTAGAGCAGGTTATACTACATCTATACCACTTGAGAATTCCCTTTTACAAGAGGTCTCTGAGGCTGGCTACATAAGCCATGTTGTAAATCTGGTTTGCGCCACTGAAAATCTGGCCTCTATTGTATATTTTCAAGTGGCAGGAAATGTACAGTATTTCAAGACACAAAACATGCATAAAACACTGTGTAAAAAAGCACAGAAATTTGGACCAACAACAGTTTTTATTTGTAGAAGTCAAGCTCCTTCTAGATCCTGAGCCATGGTAAATTCACATGGCTCATCAAAGTTCTCTCTTGCCCCCTCCTTCTTTACATTTTTATTTAGGGGCCAAACCGGTGTCTATTGCAAGTGAAGAAAAGGGCTGCTAGTTGTCATTTTGAGACAAATGATTTAATTTGCTTCATTTAAAGTACAGTTCTACTGTAAAATGTGACTACCTAATATTGGTATCTTCTTACTCAAACAGAGCTCCTCCTTGTTTTTCTTCAGATTTCTAGCTGCTGATAGTGACAAAAAAGAAAAGGCAGTAAAAACTTATTTTTATTAATGAATAGAACAATCAGAACTATGGGAGAGGAAAGTGGATTCTATTTCTGCTTGTGCATCTTCAAGAGAATAGTTTACAGAATTCTGGTCAGCTACGCTTCTGCAAACACCTTGAAGGCAATCATCAGGTAACTCAGCTTACTGAGAACCTGGGGTAGGGAGCCTAGTATTTGTAAACTGAAAAAAATTAAAGCCAGTCTGTGCCCAAGTACTGTGTGCTGTGAAAGTGGAAGTGAGGGCACAGGAAACACCACCCTCACTTCAAACGCTGTATCTCTAATATTTCCAGCCCCGAGAGTTCAGAAGTGTTTGGGTGTTTTTCAACAAAAAGCTTTTGTCAGAAAATGCTGATAGTTGAAACTGAAACAGTTTGTGGGAAAGGATCAGTTCTGATGAACTTTTCAACTAACAAGAAAGGTGTGTGGGTTTTTTGTTGTTGTTGTTTTATATTTTCTAAATAAAATACTGGTTTGTTTGGAAATTGAAACAAATTAGGGTAAATTTTTATTAAAACATTTTAAAATGGTCAAAACTGAATTTAAACATTTCAAAATGATCAAAACAAAATGTTTTAATTGACCCACATTGACTTTTTGGAATGGGAATTTTTTTTTGATATTTTGAGTTTTCAGTCTGATTTGGGATGGGAATTTTTTTTCAAAATCCCCCCCAAAGCCCAAAACAAACAAACAAAAAACAAGATGTAAAAACCATTTCCTTCCAAACATTGCTATCCAAAAGTTGTCAGCACCCAAAACATCATGAGCTCGGCTTACACAGCAAGAAATTTAAATAATAATAATAATTTGAAGTACTATTAATAATTTCTGAATATTGCTCCTTTGGGGTGTGCTTAATGCATTTTACAATCTCTTCTCCAAAGTCATGTGGAATAGAAATATTTTTTTTAACTTAAAGTCAATATTTCTACATAGGGTTTCCTCAATCCTCACCAGTCCTCACCAGCAGGGTGTAAATTCTAGTGTGCCGTGGCATGTTGCACACTAAATGGCCCAGGTATGCTGGCATAAATTGAAAAGTGCCCTAGTTCACATTAGCGTAGTCCCATTTCAAATAGTACTATATTAGCATGCACTAGAGAACTTTTAACACTCACCAGCAGGGACCACTTGAACCATAAAAATACCAGATTGTGAGACATGTTACAATTATGAGTCTCCTTATTCTGTATTTGTGTTGTTTGTTTATTGATGTTTGCAAGAAGCCATTGCTAGAGAAACCAAACCAAATCTATGAACCTTGGAATTTTGACCCATTCAATATGTATTCAGGTATTGAACACTCTACCTCTAATACATGCAGTTAAAGTAATGGTCCAAATATACAGAGGTTACCATTAGAAAGCTATAATTTGCCGGCAGTTTTCAAGCCATGCTATGCCATACAAAGGACTGATGTTTTATTCTTTGTCCATTCAAAAATTCCACTGACGTCACTGAGAGATCTTGATGTGAAATATAGGATTGGTGTCTCTTATTGTTATCTTGTTTTAGAAGGGGAATTTTCTTTGACAGCTGTGTTCTCTGCTGGTGTGTAACTGAGACATTGTGTATTCTTTCTGGAGAAAGGCCTATACTGCAACCTAGGCTTAAAGGATTACCTTCTGGAATTTCATCAGTCATTTTCTGAGAATTGTTTAATATTGTTCCACCACCTTTTCTGTCATGCAGCTGTTAATCATCAGACACTCCCTGCCACATATAGAGAGCTTGACACGGTAGCGGTAGCAGAACTCTTGCATGTGCAAAAGATTATTTAGTTTTATCAGGAAGACATAACTGGAGGCCAATGGTCAACATCAGTCACTTCCTGGTACGAGTAGTGTCCTCAGTTTTGGCCATCTTCAAACATAGCACAACTCCATGAGCTTCTGCCTAAAATGTAATGTTTAACTGATTTAAACTGTGATTAACTAGAAGCATGTAGCAAGTAAAAAGGCGCATGTCAAAGGAGCTCAGAAGTAGGTCCAGATTTTAGAAAGGATGATTCTGCCTGGCATTTGAAATTGATGCGAGTGCTGGAACAATGGCCATGAGGGAGAATGGTAAGGTTTAAGGGAAGCAGGAGAGTTTGTAGTCAGTAGAGAGGTACTACACAACTTGGGTTCTCTGGAAAAGGAATGATGGATGGGGGCAGATCTCTTTCAAATTCTATACTCATTGCTGAAAAAAAAGAAAAAAGAAAAAAAGGAGCACGGGTGTTGTACAGAATATTGGGATCGGCAGGACATATATAAGGAGGATGTTTTCATAGTGATTCCAAGACTGAACCTTCTCCCTCCTGCCTAACAGCTGACAGCATAGGACAGAAATGTCCTCTTCAAGCAAATGACATCATTGGTGCTACACCTCTCAACAGAAAAAGATAATCTTCCTCTGACAATGAGAAGCACCCAACAGACCCAGGAACTGTGCACTCTCAGCAGGAATAAGAGCAGGGTCCTTTTCTAGTGTGAGACATTAATGCCGCCTCTGTAGATATGATGGGCCTTCTGTGCCCCCTCCACATAATGAAGCACAAATGCCTACATCTTTCAAGCTTACTTCCTGTTATGTGGGGACAGAGTTTTGCCTCACCCCACGGTGAATTCTGGAGATCATCCAGACCAATAAGGGGTTCTATCACCATCTGCCCTGTTACCTTGGTTGCCTTAATGCTCTGGTGCTGGGGCCAGGAGCCCTGACACCTGCAGCCAGCCCATAAATATAAAAGCATTACTCTGGCTTCTTCCAGCCTAGTTACTTCTTTCAGTTCTTAACTACCAGACAATCAGACTTTGCCCCTGTAGTTTGTTATCCCTTAAGTTGAAACCAGCCTCCTCCAGGTAGTTATCAGTTAACTTTCGCACACCCACACAGTTTACACTACAGAGACCTGCTTGGAGTAAAAATAAATAAAAGGTTTATTTAATAGAAAAATCACAGATTTGCAGATAGATTAGTAAGAGCAAACTCATACAAGTTACACAGAAAATAAACACCAGGATGCAACTTCAGACTTTACACTTCTACATTAGATAATTTCACTTTTCTACTATGTTACCTGTTGCCTTTAAAAAGTTTCAGGGAGTAACCCCTGCTTTAGAAGAAATCCAGTATTTCACCTGCTCATGTTTAATTGCAAGCATTCAAACCATTTAAACCCTTCGTAGCCAAGATGAACATGGAAACCTGTGTATTGTGTATGAGGCCTTTTGCAGGAAAGTGGGTGCAAGTGGACAGGCAAAGTCCATTCCAGAAACTGATTTAGATATATCAGCTCTTTGTGTTTCTTCCTCCGCCCTCCATATTGAACAGAATTTTATAGATGAACCAACAAGCAATGCAAACCTATGAATACCCCATACATCAGACTGGACAGTTTAAATGGCTGCTAGAGTCAGGCTCACAACCTGGCTTTTTTCATTTATTCTGGAAATGAATTTGTAAATCAATGTTTAGCTAATAAACTGTCATTAAATCAACTTCATCTCACAAATGGGGCTGCATGAGAAATAAGCCTATTTCTTCCCAAATTATAACAGTGATCTATGCAATAAGACAGCCATTTGCTTAATAGCACTCTGCAGATATGGAATTATATATTTTTTCCCATACAATTCTTTAACGTCACTTTCCTTGTATACCTTAGCCCAGATGGTGAAGGGTAGTTTACATCAGAAACTCACCAGCTTCAGGATTATTGTCAATACATCTGAAGATGTAATGTGAGCAATAATGAAAGAACATTTCATTGAGAACCTCCAGAGGGTCTGTTTCACAAGATATAATTGGAAGTGGGCTAAAAGCCTCCTGCACCAATTTCCAAACAAAACATCCCAACCTTCAAGATGTGTAGTTTTAAAGCTATCTGGGGACAAAAAGGTAATATACTCAATAACAAAAGGAGATTAGAATACAGTCAGGCATCTGAGTTTAAGTTGCTACAGGGATGGGAAGAAGGTGGAGAGGAAATCTAAAATTGTTTTATACAACAGGCTTTAGGGTTTTTTATAATTGGTGTCCTGAAAGGTTACCCAGCAATTTATCTCTAACATTTCTTACTTTCTATCTCTTTAAAGACACTGGGCCAGATCCTGGGCTGAGGTGATCTTGCGTAACTCCATTGACTATCAGTTTACCATGACTGAAGACCTAGTGCTTCACTTTCATTAAAAATGAACCCAAACCAGAACCATTTATTGGCTAAGATGGGAGACAGGCTCAAACCACTCCTAGTTTCAGTTTCGCAAAATCAAATCAAGCCTGCTTCCAGTTTTTCCAATCACTGACACCATTTTTGGAACTGGACGCTTCTGCAGAATGTAACAGTACGCATATTTAGCAGTGCCTTCTGCCACGGGGACATGACAGCAGTGCTCCTCCTTTTTCACTGTCTACCTATTTGATTCCAGGTAGGGTTTAAGGTGTTAACTTTAACCTCTAACCCCCTGAATCGTTGATGCCTACCTACGTCAGGGATGGCCTCTCTTCCTGTGTGATACTGCTAGTGCTGTGGTCAGAGCTGGTACTTGAGCTGGAGATCTGTCAGTTTGAGTGAGTGACTTGCTGGCTGTTTTCTCCCTGGGGTTCTTGGATTTGGAACTTATTTTCCTTCTTGGTAAAAAATAGTCCAGATCCACTGTTCCAAATCCTATCTTTTTGTGCAGACTCCTGGGAACAGCTGGCATAGGCTATAGCTGTAATGTATGAGAGAACAAGTTAAAATGCATGTTCAACAACATTTCTCTTTTCTTTATTCATTCGTTTTCCAGCAAAGGTATAAAAAAAATTGGGGCACCGCTTTTGGGCACCCCCAAATGTTGGAGCCTAGGTGGCCACCTAGTTCACCTAGTGGTTACACTGGCTGTGTGTGTGTGTGTGTTCATCCGGTTTGGGGGCTGGAGCAACCCAGTCCTAGGGAACGTAGGTCCTGCAGGATAGCTCCACTAGGAGGAGACTTGCAAAAGGGAGAAGTAGAGATCCATATGGAAACAGGAGACTTGCAGAAGGGAGAAGTAGATATCCATATGAAAAAACAAGTGACACAAGCAGTACATTAATAGAATTACAGAACCCCCCCCCCCCCCCCCGAAGAGTAACCTGATACAAGGCAGCTCTGTATTTTTGGGAACCAGGGCACAGTTTGATACTAGTCCGCTCTGTGTTTTTGGGGAACCAGGGCGCAGTATCCAGCCTGCCTGTCTCATAAAAGACACTCCCTGCCCAGTCTCTGTTTGAACCAAAACTGATGAGAGAAAAGGTCTGCAGAGAACAATGAAGGGTGTTGGGAGACACGCCTGGATCCCTCCTGACAAGGTGACAAGAATAAGACATCTCGATTAGCATAAGGAATGGAGAACTGAGACCACTCCCCATGCCTCATCTGCATGAAAGATGGACAGGAATTAGCATGAAGAATGAAGAAAAGAGAACCACACTGAACTCTGGGACCTAAAAAGCAGGGATGCACTGCATTCTGGGAATCCCTGCTCCAAATGCTAATGAACCTATGCCTGTACACACCCAGCTCAGCAATTATCAGATCAATTTTAGTAATAGATCTTTGATTGATATCCCAAAATACTGAAGCAACCTGGTTACATTTTGAGCTCCCTGTAGAAAACACCTCCCATAGCCAAGACTGATCAGCGCCTATTGTCTATCCTAAAAAAAACCCTTGAATCCCCAGTTTACTCCTAAACAAATCTTTGTTCTCCCTTGAACCTTTGTATTTTCTCTATAAAACCCCCTACCAGTGCCCCAGTCAGTGTTCTGATGCTAAGACCCAAACTCTGCACCAGTTCCACTCCATCATCACCTAACTGATCATGCTGGTGGTTCTGCCAGTCTCCTACCTTCAGGACCCTGAGCAGCTACCATCACCTGGGAACCCCGACTAATTCATGCTGCAGGAGCGGTGAGATCCCCTTTTCTCTCTCTCTCTCTTTTTCTCTGTTTTCCTTCCTGTCTCAGGAATTACTCTTTAATAATGGATGCTATGCTGGTTTAGGCTCTCTTTGTATGGTTATCATTATTATTCAATAAATAACCCTTATGGTGAAGTTGGTTGTTTCTCTCTCACTCTATGAATTTTACTCATTTGTGTCTGTAGCTTCCCCCATTTACTCCTCAGCAACGCTTCTTTTACCTCAGCTAAAAGATCCCTGTGGTGCCCAAAGATACTGTGGGGTTTGCTCATCGAGTTGGTTACTGTGAAAGTGGGATAGGGACGTGTTCAACTTGGGGCACATGGGGGGGGGCAGCTGAGAGTGCTGCTCAACTCAGCCCAGTGAGACCAGGAGCACATAAGGGTATCAGCTTGAGAGTGCTGTTTAACCCAGCTCACTGAGCACAGGGACACATAAGGGGATCAGCTGAAAAGTGCTGATTGACCCGGTCCGCTCAGACTTGCTCTGTTAGTGTGTGTGTGTGTGTGTTCATGTGGTTCTAGGGCTGGAGAAACCCAGCCCCGGGGAACCTAGCAGGATAGCTCCACTGGGAGGGGACTTGCAGAAGGAAGGAGTAGAGCTCCATATGAACACAAGTAACATAAGCAGCACATTAATAGAATTACATAACTACCCTCCCCCCCCCCCGAAGAGTAACCCAAATAAATTAGCTTATCCCAAAGTAACGGGCACATTTGGTAACAAATCCTAATAAATGAGCATACCCCCAAAAGTAATGGGCAAATCTGGTAACAATGTAGCTATCCCAGTTTACACTACCTAAGAATCTGGCCTCTAATGTTTCTAGCCTGCTCAGCTTTCGTTCTAGAACTGAGTTTGCATATTTCTTGGATGGTTGAGAAGGAAAACTGAAATACTACAACAAAGATGTGTTCAGAACTGTTCTCAAATATTTCTCCTCATTAGGATTTTCTATGATAAAGGTGTTTCACTCCTGGATCAAAAAACACTCAACAATAGCAATATTATAAATAAGAGGTTGGATTTATAATTTTAAAATGAATATTTTGCATTTAAAAAGGTTATAAAAATAAACTGCCATCATCTGTGGTAAAAGAAGAAAATATTTGAAGGAGACATTTACTATTGCTAGTTGATAAAGATATTCATTGAAGATACTGAAAATCTAGAACACTAGATTTCTTTTTTGATAGTACTCCATATTATAGGTAATGAATTTCTTTTTCCATAATCCTGACTACCCTTTTCCCCATTCTGACTTCCAAGTGGATGATAGGAAATGGTTAGAGACAGAGTTGACACTTGAGTTTTTGTTTGAATTAAATTATTGTACCCAGCTGCAATACTGGTATTTTTCTGAATTTGAATTTGAACACCAAGAAATAACTGTACAGCAGTGAGTCTCAGGCTTTGCTAGATGGAGAGCCTCTATGCCATTGAATAGTGTCTCAGAATGCTGCAAAATATTCATAGCACAATGACCTCATATTGTGTAGCTATCTTTCTATCATGTCTTCCTGTCAATATATGTGATGTTACAACACTCTGAGTCAGCATAACCCGTTTTAATGATAGATCATGTACTTTGTGGAACTATTTAGAATGAGAGATATGAATGTTATCACGGGCTCTTTTATTGGTTCCCAGGACAGTGTTCTGGTTCATAGCATGGCTGCTTTACCCTTAAACTCTGCAACAAGTTGGTGAGGATTTTGTACTATAAACTATAACCATGCAGCCACACACATTGCAGAAAAGCAAGTTAACTTTTATCTTGTCTACTATACAATGCTATACTATTATTTTGTATGTAATTTATAATGGAACATATGTATATGGCACCGCAGTTGTGTGTGACATTTTGCACTGTGAATAGAAGTATGATCCCTGCCTCGAGGAGTATGTAATTCATTCACAGATTCATAGAATTTAAGGCCAGAAGGGACCATTAGATCATCTAGTCTGGCTTCCCATATATCACAGGCTATTAACTTTCACCCAGGTACCCCTGTATTGAGCTGAATAACTTGTGTTTGGCTAATGTGTATCTTCCAAAGGCATGCACTCTTGATTTGAAGATATCGAGAGATAGAGAATCCACCACTTCCCTTGGTAGTATGTTTCAATGGTTAATCACCTTCACTGCTAAAATGTTTGCCTAATTTCTAATTTGAATTTGGCTGGCTTCAGCTTCCAGCTATTGGTTCTTATTATGTCTTTCTCTGCTAGATTAAAAAGCCCTTTCGCACTCAGCACGTTCTCTCAAGGAAGGTACTTATACACTGCAATAGAGTCACCTCTCAATCTTCTTTTTGATAAATTGTGCTCTTTACAGTCTCTTACTGTAAGGGATTTTCTACAGCCTTCAAATCACTTGTGCACCTTCTCCATTTTTTCAACATTCTTCTTAAATTGTGAATACCAGATTGGATGCATTATTCCAGCATTGGTCTCACCGATGCCATATACAGAGGTCAGATCACATCCCTATTCCTTGTCACCACAGGAACTCCTCACTTAACGTTGTAGTTATGTTCCTGTAAAATGCAACTTTAAGCTAATGATGTTAAGCAAATCCAATTTCTCCATAAGAATTAATGTAAATGAGGGGGTTAGGTTCCAGGGAATTTTTTTTCACCTGACAAAAGACTATATTCTATATATTCACACACACACAGTATAAGTTTTAAACAAACAATTTAATACTGGTACACAGTGATGATGACTGTGAAGTTTGGTTGAGGTGGAGAAGTCAGAAGGTGGGATATTTCCCAGGGAATGTCTTACTGCTAAATGAACTAGCAATTGGCTGAGCCCTCAAGGGTTAACTCTTACATTCTACAAGGCATAAAGAAAGGAGGAAGGGCAGACAGAGAAAGAGACACCCCCCCTGTGTGTGTGAGTGTGTGTGTGAGAGAGAGATTCTCCTTTAAGTATGCCAACTCTTAAGTACATTGCCTTATTAATTAGATCAGCTTGCAGAGATCAGCTGCTGCCAGCGAGGAGCTCTCTCCTTTGTGTCCCTTCCCCACCCCCCTCCGTTCTATGGAAGATGGGATAAGCGGTGTGCAGGAGCAGTGGGGAGGGGGACATCCTGACATTAGCCCCCTTCTCCTTCCCCTTTTCCCTCATCCCTTCCACCCACAGAGCAAGCAGGAGTCTTGGGGAGCAGCTCCAAGGCAGAGGGCAGGAGCAGCACATGGAAGTGGGGGGAGGACATCTGAACCACCGGCAATTGATAGCCTGCTGGGCGGATGTTGAACAGGGAACTTAGGGGAGTGGGGAGCTGATAGGGGGCAGTTGATAGGGGGACCGCCTGGTTCCAGCCACCCATCAGCTAGCTGCAATGGGCTACTCTTCTTGCAAGCAGTGGAAAAAGCAAGAGGCTGCCAAACAATGTTAGAAGGGAGCATTACGCAACTTTAAACTAGCATGTTCCCTAATTGATCAGCGACGTAACACGTTAACCGGGACGACTTTAAGTGAGAAGTTCCTGTACTTCCCTCTTTAGCCATCCAAGGATTGCATTAGTTCTTTTTGCCACAGTGTCATATTGGGAACTTGCACAGAGTTGTATGTCTATTCTGACCCCTAAATTATTTTTCAGCATCACTGTTTTCCAGATTACACTCCCCCATTCATAGGTACAGCCTGCATTCTTTGTTCCTAAATGTATAACTGTGCATTTGGCTCTATTAAAAAAACCCCAACATTTTATTTGAATGGGCCTAACTTCCCAAATGCTCAAGATCACACTGTGGGACTGTCCTGTCTTCATCACTTATCACTGTTCATTCTTTGCATTAGTCAGAAATTCTCTTGGGAGTGATTTTATATGTACTTTCATTTCATTGGTGAAAATATTGAATGGAGTCAGGCCTAGTACCAATCCCTGCAGAACCCCACCTGAAATGCCATCACTGAGTGATGATTTCCCATTGACAGCTACTTTTTGAGGTCTCAGTTGTGCAGTCTTTGAAATTGTTTTTAGCTAACCAGGAACAAAGTGCTCTTATTTCAAAAGGAGAGCATCCACACATGGGATTGTTTGGGAATTCCTCTTGTGCTTTAAAGTCACACCCTACCTTTAATCTGAATTAATTGTGCAAGGCCTGAGAAGTTTCTGTTTTATTTTGTGAATTTGCATAACTGAATGTGAAAAAAAGTGGGTGAGATTGATATATGGGAGCCAAGGGCTTCGCCTGACTTTTTTTTTTTTTTAAGCATGCCCATCCCATTGGTACGTGCAAACCTGCTCAAATTGGTTTAATTAGTTGACAGGATTTTAATGGTATTATTATTATTATATTATTATTTTATTTCTTATTTATTGGAATTATTGTAGTGCCAAGGAGTCCCAGTCATGGACCAGGACCTCCCTGTGCTAGGTGCTGTACAAATGTGGAACAAAAATACAGTCTTTTTGTCCTATGTTTCCCCAAGAAATGTTGCTCCTTCTCCTTTTATAATCTCTTGGAGACTTGCTTTTTCCAACACGTTGGGGTTTTTTTCCTCAGGTTTTGCATACAATATACTTTTTGTATATAAGAGAGGCAACAGTTCAGTTTCTTCACTTTATAAACAGCTTTTCAACCTCAGTATTCATTATTTTTGGGATTTTCATTTCTTGATAGTGCCACTCAGGAACCTGTAGGGGCACAAAAAAGATCTATTTATTGTTCCCTATCAGTGGCGATCAAACAGGACTTTCCGTTGCTCAGACAGGGAAGTCCAACATTGTAAGAGATGGTTGAGAATAGGCAGCTGTTACAAAAGAAAAAAAATCCCAAGATTCATGAGAAGGAATACAAAGATGCACCGGGAAAGAGGTAAGTAGACAACTTTTGTGAAAGAAAAACTCAATGTGGGAGAAAGGGGAGGGAGTAGGGGAAAAAGATCACTATAGCTAAAAGCTCTTTGTATGAGACTGTATTTCAATGGGCAGATGGAAGTATGGTACCATTCAAAATACATTATTAATCATTCTAGTTTTCCCAGCAGCAAAGATTTGATAAGTAAGATAAAATCATGTTCTTAGAATGGAATGCATTCGTTGTCAATGCCTCTCTCCTTTATTTACTAGATACACTTCTCTGTATTGGCACCACTGTGTGATAAAATGTCTCCAGAGTGGATGGTGGATATTTTCTTTCTTAAGGATCTCTTCAGAGACAGGGGAAGTAGGGTCAGAGTCTTCTTAACAAAAATAAAAATGAAGCATCACTAACTCATTGATTGCCTTCCCACTTCCAAAATGAGATTTTTTTTTCTACCTCAGTATGATGATTCTAGCTTATAAATACCTCCATAATAGTCTAGTGTTCAGGTGTATAATACTTCATTTCAATTACATCCTAGAGTAAGTTTATCATACAGTCAATTCATTGCTGTGAGTCTGTGGCTACAGTTACTGGGAAGAGCCCCCAATGAAAGGCTTTGACTATGCATGGAAAATCATGGACCAAATTCATCCCTGTTGTAACTCAATTGCTTTCATTAGACTTACATCAGGAAAAGATTTGGCACAATGCATTTAGCCATTACTCTGCAAGGGGATGCTTTTCATAAAAGCTATTTTCCATTTTGTTGCTCTGCTACTTATATATTTCATTCTCTGAGTAGGGAATGTGGATCATGATGATGGATATTTGGGGATTTATTCCTGTTACAATGAAGCTCTTGTTCAAAATAATTTAATAACCTATGGCATGGAACAAGATCCCATTCCTAACAGACTCAGGTTCAGCTGAAGCAACATCAAGTTTAACTCCACCAGGTTTAACAGCACCTAGAAGGTAGCAAGACAGGCAGCCATTGCATTGACTGACTGAATGAATTCTTCTATAGCCAGCATTGGTGGCCTCTGGTGGACAACAACCAATACTGGGTAAGCTGTACTAATTCAATTACAAGCCCTGCACAGGTTGCCTGAGTTCCTTACTAACAGGATCAGTTATAAGACCTGCATAGGCTGCACAAATCTTTATACCCTGACTATTCTGGATATAAATCATGGGAAATGCAAAGAACAATGTAGACATTCTCATGTAAAGAAAGTTCACAGTACAGGAGGCAAAGAACATCAAACAAATACGTTATTGTATAAAATATCTCCATCAATTTAATAGAAAATAATATTACCTAGCATTCACAAAATTGGAGGTGAAGGAGGAGCTGCTAACAGTACCCTCATCATAATCTTCAGTTCAGACTTTAGGAAGCTCATTAAGGATGTGGGAAATACAGATACAATTCCCCACTCTGCCTGATATGGAGAAAGGATTTGATCTTGTCTCTCCTATATCATTGCTGATTGCCCCAAGCAATCATTGCCCCATCCAAAATCATTCTACCTCTCACTCTGGTTCAATGAACATTTCATTAGTTATACACAGTGGAACAACTTAAAAAGTAGAGACTGAGAAAGCTCCACACCAGACTACCCCAGTAGTTAGGGGACTCTCCTGTAATGAGGAAGACTGAAGTTCAAATCCATTCTCCATCTCAGGAAGAATCGGGAATTGAATCTAGTTTTTCCACTTCTTGGTTAAATGCCCTACCACTGGGCTAAAGGCTACAACGAGCAAGATGGCAGCAGCTTCCCACCCAAGTCCTCCCCAAATTCGTGTCAAATTCACTATTTTTTTCAGGTTGTCCAAAACTGCAATATTTGGTATATAACAGGGATCGGCAACCTTGACATGCGGGACCACAGCATAAGCACACTTAGCAGGCCTCGCTGGTTTGTTTACTTGCTGGTTTGCTGACCACGGCTCCCACTGGCCCTGGTTCACCATCCCAGTCCAATGGGGTGTGTGGGAAGCAGTGTGGTGCTGACCGCCGCTTCCCACAGCCCCCATTGGACCGGAGCACACAACCGTGGTCAGTGGGAGCCACGATTGGCAAAACAGCAAGTAAACAAACTGAAGGGGCCCACTAAGGCTGTTTACCCTGTGGTCCCGCGTGCCAAGGTTGCCGATCCCTGATATATAAACTAGTCTTCCAGAATGGTTCCCCCAGCTCTAGTTGGGAGAAGTGGTATATTCACAATAAACTGCTTTCATGTCTAGTGAACACTAGTAGGTTTGCCTCAGCATTTACCTAACCTGGCTGCCATTTGTGACATTTACTCACTAGCTAGTTTTTTAATGAATATTGATAACAGTGAACTTGCTAAATTTGATGTTATATTGTATTTCTTTTTTTTTTCTCGTGTGTCTGAAATAGTCTCCCAAATAATCAGATAAGGATTTCCTTTTCTTCCAACATATTTTATTATTTTTCCTGTAGATGGTGCAGTGAAAATTTTTTTAAAGAGATTCATTCAAAGAAAAAGAAATTAGGTCAGAAAAATCTGAGCGATGTTGTGTTATATAAACAAATGTGGTTGATGGGGAAACAACCTTTTGTATACAACTATAGCTCTAGAAAACTATGTTTATAACATGTTTGTTCTTTCTGTAGAATTTGAATTAAGTTTCAAATTGCAGCATCTGCTGGGAAGGTTGCCTGACAATACCGTTTGTTGATATCCAGGCAATAAAAGCTAAGGAACAATTATTCTGATTAAGCACAGCACTTAAGCGTATACTCATCTTTAAACTGGTGAATAATTCTATTGGATTTAATATGATTATTTATATGCTTCAAGTTAAGTATGTATTTAACTGCTTTGGTGAATCTGGGCATTGGAGAGGTCAATGTTTGAGGGCCCTGTTCTCTGTTGCCTTGCATAGCAATTTACAGAAGTATGAAGCTGGCATAAACCACTGCCGTTCTGACTGGTAACACTTTACACTCGCTTTGCAATCACTTTGTGTTGGCGTGAATGAGTGCACAAAGGTCAGGGAAACACAGAATCAAATGTTGATTTTTGGGGCTAGAGATGCAAGCCTTCTGATTCTGTAATTCCTGTTTCCTTAGTGCCCCCAAGTACTAAAGTTGAAAGATGTCACGTGTAGAAGTTGACAGGGACTAGGGAATGAGGGGAGGACAATCTTGAATGAAGGGGTGGACACAATATATCCATGCTCAGAAAGGTCTGAATTCATTTTATCCTTCCGTTTTGATAGCTAAAGCACATTTGACACAGAACCCAACCTGAGGTGGATTAAGGGAGGGAATTGTCCTTGGATGATGGGATCTACTTCAGTGACAAATGTTTTTAGGGAGGACATGAAGATTAGTAAAAGTCTGAGCTGAAGCCCACTGAAGTCATTTGAATGACTCAGTTGATTTCAGTGGTCTTTGGATCAGGCCCTAATTGAGATTTACTATAATATGATGATGAATTGTGTAAGCAGTTTTCTTCAACACATTCTTAACTGGTAGATGAGCACATTAAAAGGACCAAATACACACAAGGGATTAAAATGAAACATAGTGATATAAAATATGTTGCAATATGAAGTAGTACTTATATGCTTATATATGCTTATATACTTACCAGAGATGGAACATGTAAAATGCAAACCATCCTACATATAAATAGATGACTGGGATGGAATGTACTGAAATGTTAATAATAGTTCATATTAGCAAGTTGTATATTGACATGAAGCTTCTATCCCTATGGTATTGATTTTGATTTCCTCTGAAGCTCTCCCAATGAGTTGTGACTAATCTATTTTTAATTTGAAGTGTTCAGTTAAATGTCCCGCATCTCTATTTCATGAAGTCTCTCTCCTTTTTCTGCAATAGCTTTTCCGTACTCTATAACCACACAGATCATAGTGAAACATGCTGTACACGAGCCCTGAGAGAGATCTTTCTAATGACTCATAATTAGTTTGATAGCCAGTACTATTAGACCATCCACAAGATTTTCTCCCCTACTGGTTAGTTTCATGATCTGTGACACTTTCATGGGAATTACAGAGACAGAGATTGTAAAAGATGCATTTAGATTCAATTGAATACTGTTTTCTACCTGTGACTGTAATTGCTGAAGTACTAGTATAGCATGACCAGAATGAATGTGTCTGTCTGAAACCTGTTCTGTTCAATATAATTATTGCCTCTGTGGAATATAAAATAGGAGAACAGCACCAGTTTTAAATCTCCTATATTTTTCTAATTATTTAATTAGAAATGGTTTGATAAATCCAAGCCCTATAAGTTGAACTGTTTGTAAAAGGGGGTCTTTTGTTTGTTCGTTTTTCCCCCATTGAAAATGTTGCTCTTTCTTTGAAAGACCAGAAATATTCAGCTGTAAACTGAAAAGCTGATTGTTTTTTTTCAATGAAAAGTTTAAATTTTCCTTGGAAAGCAGCATTCTCTCCCACCTCTGCACTCCTCCAAATTAAGCACAAAGCCAATTTTCAGTTTAAAAAAGTTTCCACAGAATCATTTTTATTAGCCCTATTTCTAAGCCTGCACTGCTCAGCTTGTCATGAACATTTAATCCTTTATAAATTAGAAAACTTTGACATTATAACACTTTTTAACATTTGACACTTCATGATACTGAATTTGTTTCTGAAATGATTTTTGTTTACATGTTTGTTATTATTTTAAAGGGTCTTTTTAGGTAAAAATGATAGGATGCCCAGTTTTTTTCCAACTTTCGAACCCCATCCCTCATCCTATTCCTGGTGCTTAATGAGGATTAACTGTTGTAACTTGCACAGGTGGATAGCAGTGCCTAAGTGACTGTTCACTGCCCCCAGACACTGGACCATAGTATATTTCATCCTCTCTGCTTCCCTCTCCCAGCCAACCTTAAAATGCTGCCTACACTAAGGGCTGAAGTTTACGTATCTGAAGCCGACTTACCTGCCGTCCTCACGGCAGCGGCAGTCGGCGGCGCGCTCCCCCCATTGACTCCAGGTTGCACCTCCCGGCAAGCTGGAGTTCCGGAGTTGATGGGGGAGCTGCGGGCGATTGATTTCTCGCGTCTTCACAAGACACGAGAAATCGATTGCCAAAAGATTGATCGCTACCCGCCGATCCGGCGGGTAGTGAAGACCAGCCCTTAGGAACAGGGAATCTGGACAAGGGATGCATCTACACTAGTTGATTATTCCTCTGTGAGAGGAGAATCTTTCACTGCTGCCTTAAGGCAGATTTATATCTTCTTTGCACTGTGGCAGCAGCACAAACAGAGCTTAAGAGGGCCTGAGTATCTGGTTGATAATGTTTGACCCAACATTCTAGGTGTGAGAGAGTCTGGAGAGGCTCATGATCATTGACTGCCAATCTCAGGGAAGACTGTCAAAAAGCTGGGCAAAGACCCCAGATGGACTCTATGGTCTATTGTTATATTTCATCAACCCAGTAACAAGAATCAGAGGGGTAGCCATGTTAGTCTGGATCTGCAGAAGCGACAGAGAGTCCTGTGGCACCTTAAAGACTAACAAAAGTATTGAAGCATAAGCTTTCATGGGCAAATACCCGCAGGCATAAATAAGTAGGCAAGAATCTCTCTCTTGTTATCTCTAACCTTTCTAACAATTTCTCCTTAACAGGCATTTTTATTCCCTTCCCTTGGAATTCAAGCTGTGATGGGAGGAAGACTTGTGCATGTACCCTCTTCATGGGCCTGGGGGAAGCTATCAACAATGTCTATTGTCCACTCTGGCTTATCTGATGTTTGCAGATTTTCTCTTTTTGGGGAGGAGATAACACCGCTTCTGGTGAAGTGGTTTTTCACACTTGGTAATTCTTCTCCCCTTACTGTGGGGGATTTACAGTTTTAGCAGATATTTAAACATTATTTTATGCTATGGGGTACAAATTTAAGTAGGATTAATACATACAGCTTCCTACAAGCATTCCATAAAGTGTGACACTAAACATATTCCTATAACATGAATATCTATCCTAACACAGAGGTGATGGTTTCCTGCTCTTCATTTGTCAGTGTTCAGTAGGGCCTTGGCATGAGCCGGCACCTGGTCTGCCAGCATCACACTAGGCATTGTGAACATCTATCACATACTTTGGTTCAGTATTTTGAGAGTTGGTGTCTTGTAGCAATCAGGAAGAAGCGAAGATGGATAAACAGGTGTAAATTGCACTACATATGTCAAACAAAAAGGGCTTTAAAATAATTGATGTAAGCCCCAGAGCCAGAAAACACAATGATAGTTTTCTCCGCTCTCTCCATGGGGGAGAAAAGGAAAGGGACAGCTCTGGCTAGCTTCATTTTCATGAATTATAATGTTACTTATCCAGACGTCAGCCCATTAAGTGTTATCACTTTGCTTAGAGCTTGTTCATGTTTCCATTTGAAAATGTGATTGTGATGTTCTGCCCGCCATCAACTTTGAGAGCTGCTTCCTCCACTGGAAGTGGCTCCTCCCTTCTTATCTCTGGAGAGACACTGTTTCCCTGTGCTAAGCCAGGGCTAGGTATGATCCTTCCCCTCTCAACTGTTCCTCTTGTCTCACATTGCTTCTGGGATTACAGAAGCAACTTCCCTTTTTACTGCAGGTCACTATACTAGCAGCTTTAGATATAGTTAATCTATCAATATCTTTGAGAATTTCTGCTGGAAAGTAAACCAACACACCCACTTTTAAAATGCTACCTAGACCTTCTCCATTACAAGTGCACTTTAGCCAAAAGCACAGTGGTGTTGAATTTTCCCAGTGCCGGGAGTTCTACATTTTCCACATGCATCATATAAATCTCCCCGACCATGCTTTCCTCTATCTGGGCACCAGTGTTTCTCCATTCTTGGCATTCTTTAATAAATTCTGCAGCTATTTCCAGACCTTATAAAAGGTCATCAGGAATACCACAGGCAGAGGTGGGTTCTGTGTATGACAGCCATATTGACCAGGGCATGGGGTTGTGTAGGTTTAAATTCCCTTTATTTAGGGCAATTATCCCTCAGGTGCTGTGTGGAGTTACATATGAAATTACTTCTTGGATGTCCTAATGTAAAAGGTGGGGGTTGAGGGACTGTCTGCAAATATAATTAGCAGGAGGAGGTTGGTTTTAGGCAGGTGAGTACCTGGGCTCCCAACCACTTCCCTTTTTCCCAGGGATAAAACAAGGTACCCCCTTTATACAGGGCTTCTACCCCTCTTTCTGTGTCTTCCCCTCACCAGATGTTCTGGCTTGCACATAGGAGTCAGCCAAATCTACTGCTTCCGGTACAGAACCTCAAGTTTTATCCCAAATATCTTCTCTAATCTCTTCTAAGCATATGCTCAGGAGACATTCCAGCACAAAGAGTAAAAATAATTGGTCGTAATTCTCAGCTCCTAGTCCCTTTGCTCATTTCCTCATCAAATCACACATTTTACACACATTCTCTATGACTTTATCACCTTTTCTGAGGTTTCTAAATCTCATTCTGTATACCTCAGGAGTAATTTGAAACCTTTGCAACACAGCCTTTTAAAATTCATCATATTTCAAAGACTGATCAATTTCTATATCATTAACTAGACCTTTGCAGTCAGTATGGGGATTCTCTGGGCTTCTGAAATTCTATGCAATTCACAGAGTCTTTCAAAAACTGTGAGGTATTCTTCAATACAATCTGCTTCCTTGTATGCAGGGCACATCTTAGCCCCTATGAGTGTTCCTTGTGGAACTGGGGATCAGTCTCTGCCTTTACCATATGCTCAGGTTATGCTGCCTTTTCTTCTCTTTTTCTTGGATTTCCTTCTCTTTCCGTTCCAAGATTTTCAGGTGTTCTTCTTGTCATTGCTTTTAGCCTCCTTCTCTTTAGTTCTCTTGCCAGCCTCCCACTTTTGGTGTTCTCATTCCTTTTTTTGTGGGGGGGGCGGGGGAGGGAAGGAAGGAGGGTGCCGCTTCCTATTTCCGATGCTCTCACACTGCTTTCTTTATCTTTTTTATCATCCTCTTATCTTACTGGTTCTAATTTGTGGTCACTTCACTATTTTTCAGTCTATATGTTCTTTTCTGTTTACTTAAATGAAGTAAACAAACAGAAAAAAGCAAACTGTAACATTTTCTGCACGTTCCCAGCCATTTCACTCTGAATCACTTAAAAAAATCTAGTTGCACCATGCTTGAAGTGTGAAGCTCAGTCAACCTGCATAAGCTGTGTGTATATCCTACAACTTCTAGGCCACTGTGACATTCTGTTCACGATACCAAAACTGTAAGCCACTGTGCTATCCCTCTGCATCAGCGGGTTCAGAGCTTTGCTGGCAATTAGGCCATGTTAGTACATGTTTTGTTCCGCAGTCTCATGGAATATGCTTTTCTGAGACAGTGTGCCCTGCATTGACAAACTGCTTGTAATTTTTTGGTATTGGCTCAATCTTTCTTACAACAGGATTGAGGTTGCTGGTGAAGCACTTCCATTTTGTATTCTTAAAATTAAAGCAGTTGTGGAATGGTAGTGAGTTTGGTGTTGTGGCTGCACTGATCTGGATGGCATTGGGAAGGTACTGCAAATATGGAATCAGACCCAAACTAAGCTTATTACATGAGTCAGCTATGCCATTGCTCCCAAATGCCAGATCAGAATTGTAACTCAATTTCCATCAGCTGCTACCGAAAAAACTGGAGAGCTTAAGGTGATGATTTAGTGGTATGCATCTGCCCATGATTCAACTAGTTTACCATTTTCAACAGTTGCACCATAGCCCCCATTGGACACCGATTAACTGTTAAAGTCACCAGTGACCACCCACATTTTGTCCCATATGAGGTTATGTGGGCTAGTGAACTGGAATTGTTTGCATGGAAAATTGGTAGGCAAACATGATGGAAATGCCACCAGTGTCTACAGTCTGGATTTCAATGTTGTTATTATTGGTCATAATGCTGTGTTAATGACAAGACCAGGTTTGATGATGATGGTGTTGCCCACTGTCATAATGCTCGTATGGCCTCTCAGTGGCCAAGTTCATTTTGCATATCTGGGGGTGGTTGCTGTTGATCCCTCTTTATGTCTTCTCGAGACATAACAGCTGGGAGTTGTAGTCAGTATACTTTTTAGCTAAACCCTCCTGTCTGTCACCCACAATCCCTTTGACACTTGCTGATCCTGACTGTGGGGAACCGTTGCATTAAAGGGACTCTCTTCTCATCCCTTGAAGACCTAGACTTCGCAGATGATGTCGCTGTCCTATCAGATACCTGACACTTACTGAGGGCCATTTTAAATGACACTGATGACTGCTCCGACCTTCAGATACAGTAAGTCAGTTGTGCTGACACCTGCATTGACCTGCAGCCATAGATCTATGTTTTGGGTATATTGTAGTGGTAGCAGGGATTTTCTGGATTGCAGTGGCACCTGCATCTGGAAGTTAGGTAGCCAAGTCCCTTTGCAGATCTGGGCCCTGGTTTTCTCCTTATCTTTAGAACTGTTTTTGACTGACAGCCAGTGAAACTTAATCCTTTACTTCCTCCAAAGCCAGCTACAGTGGAAATAGGAGCACACACCTCCCGAACAGTGTGCAACAGCCAATTATGTAATAGCTTTAGTGTCAGACATTCTCAGCATAGCATTATATATGTATATGTGGCGGGGATAGACTTTTTCTTTTGGGATGAGTTTGCAGTATTGCCCTTCTTTATCTGAACAGAGACAATGGGATATCTGGAGAGGAAGGTGTTTTAGTGGGTTTCATTGGGATCTTTTTATAACATTATTACATTTCTCCAGTTGTAAATTAACTGTATCTGGCTAACTTTCAGGGAAACTTAAATCATTTGGTTACTCAGAAGCCAGGTAAAGCTTAGACTGTGGGGCACTCTTCCCTTCTGAGTGTGCCCAACCCACTGTCTAGTAACTTTAACGTGAGAGAACCACCTGGTAGGGTCAGAAGAGAGGTTTAAGCCCTTGTTTATACTAGAAGAGTGCAGTGGTTTAACTTAAATTGGTTGTAATCACAATTAGTTAAAACAATGCAAACCTTTGATGGAGACTCTTATTTAGGTTTGAGTGGCTTATTTTGATTTAGCACAAGTTGACTTCTAATTGATTTAAGCTAAACTGAAGCCAATCTGCTTTAAACCAAAAGAAGAGTTTTGCACTAGTTTAAATTCATTTAAAATAACACCTTAAATTAAACCAGTGTAATTTCTCCAGGTAGGCAAGACCTGAGGCTCATTGCTTATTCAGTCCATACATACACTAACTAGGGAGACTGTCAACAAAAGTGCAGTTAGTGCCAGACACAAAGCTTCTATCTGCTATTAATTGTAGTAATTGGCAGACTCTGCAGGCAGACTGTAGACTAAAAGGGCATGGAGATTGAAATGCTTCTCTCTCCTAGAGCGGGAAGAAGCACAAAACTGCTGTAGTGTTAGGAAATTTATCCTTTTATTTCTCAAGCTGTTTCGATTCTCTGAAGTAATGGACAATTTCACTCGCCAGTGCTTTTGATCCAGTACCTTCAACATACTAAAATAAATTCACTTTATTAACAGCTACTGTTTTTTAAAAAAAATCTATAATGTTAACTACAATAACACAAATATTCCTTAAAAGTAGCAATCAATGTTACATGCAGAAAGACAGTTACTAACACTTTGTTAAGAATAGCCTCAGTAGTTCGGTATCTGAAAACCCTGCATGACCATTCATAGTATTATTAAGTTGACATACAGTATTCCCCTCTGTGAGCAGACTTGAAAGAGTTTCTAGTGGAGAAGAGAGAACTTATAGTGTATATGAGAATCAGTTGTATAATACTATTAATAACTGTCTTACATAACTGGATGTGGAAAAACTTATCCAATAGTGGCTTTTGCAAACTGTTGCTGATTGCTAAAAAAGCAATGGTTTAATCTGTTTTTATATTGCTTACTAAATATATATGTTTCTGTTTTGATTTTAACCATTTTGTTATATTGTACACTTTATTAATATTGTGACAGGAAAATACAGTTTTGGATGCATAAGACTGGAAGTCTCCTATATTGTTTCTTTTATTTTCTTTAAATTTGGTATCATGTTACATTTGCAGATGTCCCAATACCTTGGTACCTAACAGGAGATGAATGCACCCCTGTGCAGAGATTCAGCACCTGCCCTATGTGGCACTTCAGTCCCACTCGATCCCTCAGAATTGGCCTTGTGCGGGATACCCTGTACAGGAACAATTCTTTCCTCACTGAGAAACTGAGCACTAAGAGTAATCCCATTTACCAAGATGTGACATGATGAATGGAGATAGTTTTGAAATGTACACACAGGACACCATGTGAGATGTGATTATGCAACAGCAAAAAAGGGCCCTCATAATTACGTATGATGGAAAACTGGGTTTTTGATTAAATACAATTTTTGTCACGGAAAATGTCTGATTTCTACAGAAATTGGCAGTTTAAATCATTTTCTTGAGAAATTAAGCTCTATTTAAAAAAAATCCTTCTGATTATTATGAAAACCTTCAAAACGTGATGTGAGTATAAAGCAGTCATGTCTGTGACAGTCTGCAGCCAGTCTGAAACAATAGCCCTGATGTTTGAACTGGTCCAAATCTGAAATCCGACTACAATTTAAATGTTGTCATTAATCATTTTGTATCTGATCAGTTTATCAGAAATTTTTAAAAAACTAATATGCTACTGGTCTCTCTTATGTAATGACAAGTATTGGGTTGGGTGTAGTGGGGCAGAAAATGTCTACTGAGGGTTGCTGTGGCATAAATTGAAAAATTCAAAGCTCCCTCCTCCCAAGTGTAAAGTTGCCTCTTACACTGCCTAAAAGAAGATTTTAAAGAGGAGATACATCCTTTCCATAGTACCAAAGACCTCATTTGCCTCTAGGATACCACAGTCTACTCCCAGATCATATAGATCAGATGCCAGAAGCCCTACCTGTCCTCTACCAACATTCCAAAGATTCCAGCTTCTCCCCAGTATCTTCTCCCACTGCCCACCCTAAAATCTGCAGCAGGGTCATGTGCCCAGATTTCTGAAAATACTGCCTTGCCAAGAGTTTGCTCTGCTTGGCCTGCAAGGGGGAAGGGGGCTTACTTGTTCCAAAACTGTACCTTCCCGCCCCAACACATTTCTAGCTCACTTGGCTCCTCTCCCCACAAGCCAGACAAGGGCCAGGGGTGAAGAGCGTGGGACGGAGTAACTTCTCCTGCCAGGGGAGGGAAGGTAGCCACTCTGGATTGCTGCCGCTGCCCTTCTGGATCCTAGTGCTGTCCACTTCCCCTTCTATGTGTGTTGGGCACCCTGCATAGCCACCATCCTGTTTCCTGTACAACAGTGAGTGCCCACAGTAGGGGGCAGGGAAAGGAGGTGGCGTGGGGGAGGGGAAATGAGAGACTAGTGATAGAATCATAGAATATCAGGGGTGGAAGGGACCTCAGGGGGTCGTCTAGTCCAACCCCCTGCTCAAAGTAGGACCAATCCCCAACTAAATCATCCCCAATCCCCAATGAGGTGGTGGAAGAGGCAAGGGAAAGGTGATTGGAGAAAGTGGGAGTGGGGGAGGGTGATAGAGGTAGGGGACAGTCAGGAGCGAAAGGCTGAGGGAATGGGGAAGAGAATGAGATAGGGGAATGGGGGGAGAAGTGGGAACTCAGAATGCAGCATCCCCTCGACAGCAGCAGCAGCTGCTGGGGCTACCCTGTTAAGCCAGCCCATCCCCTCACCCCCAGCACTGGCAGCCCAGGTACCACTCCAGGCTAGGGGAAAGAGACAGTAATCTGGGCTCCTCCAAATATAGCAATCAAACTATGCCTATGGTGATCATTCCAGTGCCAAATACAGAAGTAAAAATAACCTCTTTATTCCCACTCTAGATTCTCCTGTTTATGCATCTCAGGCTTGCATTAGCTCTTTTGGCCACAGCATTGCACTGTGAGCTCATGTTTAGCTGATTATTAATCATGATATTCTTTGTTTACACATTGTGTTAGGTCCTTGTTTTTATTTTCTTTGTCATGATTTTTTAAAAAGTAAAAATAATTTTATAATGCAGAAAATTGTGTCATATGTTCACCTTTGTATATGCCTTTTATGTATGCTTGGATTATGGTCTCTGTTATCTGGGTTTCTTCGTTGCTTGAAGTTTGTTCAGAATTTGGCACCATGTTTCTTGGCTGGCCTGATGAATATATGCCCTCTGTTCTCAGCTGCATTTTAGGGATGCAGCCATACTAGTTGAGTTCAGCAGGTGATCATCCCTTTGCTGTGATAGTCCCCAAAGTGTGGGACTTATTCCCTCTTGAAAGCTGTGTAAGTCTTTGTCTATCAACTTTTAAGATTCATTAACTTTTTTTTATTCCAGTGGTGTTTTGATTCTGACCACCACTGGTCTCAATTTTATTACCTCCCTCTCATAATTTCACCTACTTCTCCCTTTTTTATGGTCCTAAATTTGGACTTTGTCAATATGTTTAATTTACTTCAATAACATTTACTTTAATGCTAAGTTGTATTCTGAATAGTGTCATGGAAGGTGGAGGTGAGGTGGAAGAAGGAAAGAGAAAAAGTCTTATTATTATTGAAGTGTAATTATACAATTCAATAAAATTCCATTTTTTAAAATGGACAAATGCCACCAATTGGCACTGAAGACAAAGGCCAAATCCTGAGGCTCTCATTCAGTTTATTCAATATATTCTCTGATAAATTGAAACTAAAACTAAGTACCTCAGGATCTGATCTGCATGTTCAGCACTCAGAACTTATAAAAATATACAGGAATGAGGATAGTACAAACAGGCTTTATGAAACCTAAAGAAAGCTGATGAGTATTCCGTTGCAGGTAAAGAACAACTTTTCTAAAAGTGTACTTAAGAATGGAAGAATCAGAGAGGTAGCCTTGTTAGTCTGGAATAGCAGAGGTAACAAAGAGTCCTGTGGCACTGTCATGAGTGTAAAGTGCTTTGGAGTTGCTGTTTTACCTATTAGGGGTTAACTGAACAGGAGAGGGGGGTGACGTCAGAGTAGCCTACCTACAGACAAACCAGGAAGTTAGTCTCAGTTCGTCCGAGGCTTTTGGGCTGACTCCATCTTTCTCCAGCTATAGAAACTCATCTCCTCCTTTTCCTTCATATATTCATAAGTTAGATGAACAGTAAGTAGAACTATTGATTGCATAAGCTTTGTACTTGATCTTTGGTGTCCTTAAACTGTAAAGTCAGCAGAGAGAAATCCCTGAGGAGGGGGCTAATTTATTCAAGGAGACTCAGGTTAGAAAGCTTTATACCTGTGAAGTTTGTATTAGTTGTATGCTTTGTTTCTTTCTTTATTAAACTTTTTATACCTATAAGAATTGTCTGTAAGTCCACTGAAGTGATCTGAGCTTTGGATCTGGCACAGGCTTATAGCTAGGGAGAGCCTGGGTGCTGAAATCTCTCTCCTCAGTAGCCAGAGGGGGTGGGTGGAGCAAAGTCTGTGTTTTCACTCTCGCCCAGGTAGAAGGGGGGGAGGGGAGGAGTGTTACTTTTGGGATTCCAATGTGCCCCAGTCCATGGGTTTGGAATAAGAACATTGGTGGTGGCAGCTGGTTCCAATCCCCAACTGGAAGAGTTGTGTTTTGGGGGGGAAAAGATTTAACTTAAGCTGGAAACGTAGCTTAAAGTTTAGTGGTCTGCATAAGAGACCCCCCCCCCCCTCTTTACCCTAGAGTTTAGAGTGTGGGGAGGAATATTCTCTTGCAGGCACCTTAAAGACTAACTAAAGTATTGAAGCATAAGCTTTCGTGGGCTAATACCCACTTCGTCGGATGCAAGCGGTGGGTATTAGCCCACGAAAGCTTATGCTTCAATACTTTAGTTAGTCTTTAAGGTGCCACAGGACTCTTTGTTACCTTAAGAATGGAAGAATGGCTGTAGCAGATCATACCAAGGTCCATCTAGTCCAGTTCCCTATTTCTGAGAATGTCCATCAACAGATACTCAGAGGCAAGCCAAAGAACCCCATTATATTATAATAATTTTGTCATGGGCAGAGTGAATGTTGGTGACTCCTCTCTATGTGAAAAATCCAGTATAGCAAATTAGGGATATGGGGAGAAAATCACTAAAAAAAACCTATAAATCAATATAATTCTAATGTTTTAAATACTGGACTGTTATTTAGAAATGCAAAATTAGGACTTGATCTTACAAGCCCATCTTCACATGAATAATCCCTCACATGCAGAAGTCAAAGTGAGAAAGTTGGGAAGCACAGCTCCCATTCTTCTGCTAATGTCAGAGGAAGAATTCCTCCTCTGTATCCACTGGTCTTGGAGAGCTGCCATATTGGATAGGTTGGGGGTCTCAGAAGAAAATATATGGGCAGTAGTTTTGAGGTGAGACCTTCCCTGCAGGAATGTGGTCACACACCTTTGATGGCTGCTGTGTAGAACATGGCAACTTGATTAGAGCCCAACAACTGAACACAAAGAGAACTAGCAGATTGATAACAGCAGAACAACACATAGAAATCATCCTAAGAGGGTGCAGCCTTAGATGTGTTGACACCAGTCATCTTCAGCAGCACCAGGAAGCATATCTGGAGAGATAGCTAATTGTCGCCAGGGCTGCATACTAAATCTCTGAGATAGTCAGTTTGTCAACTGGGGGGAAAAAGGGGAATTACTTTGTGACAGCAAGCCTGGGATGGGGAAGAGAAAAAAGACAGAACAAAGGAGGGAAGCGCCGTGTGTGTGTGTGTGTGTGTGTGTGTGTGTGTGTGTGTGTGTGTGTGTGTGTGTGTATTTTGATGGCATATTAAGAGGTTTTGTTCTTATGGAGATTCAGACTGAATGATGTCAGCAGCTCCTTGACATGCAGGATGTGTACTGAGCCCATACTCCTGGGACAGATCATGGTCATCAGCCTGGTGCTTTAGTTGTTTAGTGAGAGTTCAGCTATATTCCAGGAAGCGGAAATTTATAAATATATTTGGGAAATAATCACTGGCTAATTCTGGACTTTTTACAAGTGCTTTAGGGGTCAGCATAGACACAATATTTGGGAGACAGCATATATCAAGTGCTAATGGGTTTGGATTATGTGAGGTTCAGGTTAAACTGTCTCACAGCTTTTTTTCTCCAAAATACTTGTCAGACTGGTGGCGTAGATAAAACATTCTAGTGGTGGATTTCAGTTAAAGATAAGTGTATTGTGCTGCATTCTGGAGCAGGGCCAAGACAGTAGTCAAACATGATGCCAAATTGCAGCACAAGACTACTTTGAATGGCAGCCTAAAGGATGTATGAGGATGTGAAAACAGGTGGTCTGGGATGTCTGGTATCAACAGAGCATCTGGTCACCGAAGTGTGACTGCATTATTATTTTGTTCTCCCAAACCAGAATGGTATTAGCAATGAGTGAAGTAGCTGGCATCTCTCTGAAACCTTTCATTTTGTAATGTACCCCACTATCAATATACACTACAATTGTATTTTACGGCTAAAAAAAAGGTCCCTCTATAATTTCTCTACCAAATGGGCATTTCTTTACATGATTGGAAGCCATATAATCTTCACATATGCCAGAGTATCTGTACAATATGGCTTCACTTTCATTTGTGAGGACACACATCTGTTACAAGGCTTGTGAATGTTTTAGACCTCTTTGTTCAGCTACAATCGATAAGCTAAAGCGAACAGATATTTAGTCCTATTTAATGTTACCAAATATATTAATATTAGATGTGTTCAGATAGTAAAATGACTGTAGTAGTTTTATAACTGGATACCTCCTCCGCCTTTAAAATATGCACTTTTAAAACAAACTAATATGTATCCCTAATGTTTCAGGTATAATATTTGCAAACTAAATAACTACAAAACTTCCTATCTGAGCCTGGCAATGTTTGCCTGAGACTCCCACCCTGCTAGCAGGATTGATACTGCAGAGAAACTAGTAAGTGTTATTTTTATTTATTTATTTGTTTGTTTATTGCTAACTCACTGGTGCAAATAAGTGGTTTATTCTCCAGTATGAGGGAGGTAGGATTAACTCTTAGGAAGAGAACTATCTAGTGTGTTAGCTGGGATTTGAGGACAGACAAGGGAAGGAATCCTATTAGCAATGCTATCTGGGGAGAAGGCGTATGCTGTGTTTTGTTGTAGTAGCTTTTTAGAATTATAAATAGGTTAATAATCAGACTCCACAAGGTAGGTATTTATTCATACTCAGAGTGTATAGGTGAGTTGATGACTTATACAGCCTGGACAAAGCACCACTAGCTCAGGAATTCTTCATAGAAGCAATGGACAGAGTTGCAGGTCAAGAGGAATGGATCACCCCCTGGAAATCAAATGGGACGTCTATTGGTTTTAAGTTGGATACAGGTGTACAAGCAAACGTGGTGCCGGGAACAGTGATGTTAGCTCTGAAAGAAAAGCCACAGAAAGTAAAAGCCAAACAAGTAAAACTCAGGGCTCACAAGAGAGAGCTTATTGCTATGAAGAGAGTTCGTGAATTAAATATACTGGCAAATAACAAATCTGAAAAGATAAAGTTTTTAATAGTACAGGGAAAAGAATACACATTATTGAGTTAAAAACAAGGCAAGCCCATGGTCTCATGAAGCGGATCTACACTTGGGAGGATCAAGGGACCAAATTAATTAAGGATGAATTAGAGGACCCCTTCCAAGGGATAGGGAAGCCCTCAGAGTACAGAATAGAGCTGAAAGAGCCCAATAATTTCATGATCTGTGCCCCTAAAAGGGTTCCTCTTACCATAACACAGAGGCTAAAAGAGGAGTGGATAAGCCCATTGCTGTGGGAATCATAGAAAAGCAGAAAAACCAAGAATGGTTTTCTACAATGACTCATTGGTCTTAGTAAAGACACAAAAGAATTAAACATTTAAAGAGAAAATATTTTTCACTACCTGACTAGGGAGAACTTTTGGGGGTTCTGCTTTTAGAAAAACAGAGTGCACATTTGTTCATAGTCAATATCCTTTTTGGGAGATAGTGTTTCCACAGACTGCACTGTTTGTGTTCAGCACCTGTGGTGTTTCACTAGAAAATACAATTTTTTGATAGTAGAGATGGTACTAAGGTTTCCAGATAACATTATGACAGGGGGGAAAGCATGAGCATGACTAGAGGCTCTCAGAAGTTTTGGAAAGCACCACAACTGCTGAGCTAAAGCTACCCAAACAAAAATTTTAATTCTGTGTAAAGGAAATAAGGAGAGAAGATGGGAGAGTGACATGTACAGGTAGATCACAGTAAGCTAGAAGCAGTCATAAACACACCTGCATGGCTAGAAATTGATGTCAGTCACTAGGGACTTAAACTTACAGAGAGACAAATAAGGCAAAACAGAAAACTCAATATGATTTGGGGTTATGGGAGCTGCAACCACTATAGGAAAATGACACTGTATGTTTGTGTATGACAGGAAATAATAGTCACATGCAGAAGTGGTTTTACAAAAGGTAGCCCTACAGTTGTATGAAATTGTCACCCCATGTATACTGTCATCTCCAAATCCCAGAAGGGAGGGAGATAAGGAGCTTGGAGTTGGCCATCTTGACTGAGAAAGTCTCAGACAGGCAACAACCACAGTAGGTTATTATGCACAACCAGGTGGAACAGGACTCAGAGTAATGCAGAGCACTTGCAAGAGCATTAAGCACTGATTGAACACAGAACACCAGAGAAAATTTCTGTTTTATTACAATGGGAGTCTGAGAAGGAACTCACAATTTTTTAAATAAAGTTTCTAATCAATTTTTGCAGTGTCCTTCTTACAATGCTTCCCACTTCTGTTGAAGAGCACATGGTCTGCAGGGATTCCAGGAAATTACCTGGGATGCTCTTGGCCACATCTAAGATCAGATTTAAAAAATTCCTCTGGTGTTAATCAGGCCTGTCTCTTTAAAATTTAGTCATCACAATCTATCTTTTCCCAGGGGACCCACAGATGCTAGCTCTGTACCTTGGAAGCCAGCAGCTTCTGGCCCCAGTGAAAAAGAGACCCATAAGGACTTGTGGTGTCATCACCACTGTCTCCTGCTTTGAAGCTTAAGTAGAATGACTTGCTCAGGTAAGATGGTGATGAGCAGGGTTTAAGAATCTATATAGAGAACAGAGGAATTTAGAAGGAAGTTAGTAATTCCAGCTGCTGCTGTCACTCTCCTCTCACATGGAGAACATAGTCAGTAGAAAATGGCCAGCAAGCTGACAATCCTGCATTTGCACTTAGGAGAAGGCAAGACTTACTGTAGACTAATTTTCCTAGAGAGCTAGATTTGCAACTAGTAAATCAGTGTAACTCCATTGCCTTGAACAGAGCTATGCCAGTTTAAATTACCTAAGGATCTGATCCAATATGTTTAATACAAATTTTGGATTCTGATGTTAAGTATAGAAGCATAGTATATACCAGGGATCAGCAACCTTCGGCACGCGGCCCATCAGAGAAATCCGCTGGCGGGCCTAGATGATTTGTTTACCTACTGCGTCTGCAGGTTTGGCGGATTGCAGCTCCCACTGGTTGCAGTTCGCCATTCCAGGCCAATGGGGGACGCGACTGCGAGACACAGCGCGAGACGCAGCACGGACCAAGGGATGTGCTGGCCGCTGCTTCCCACAGCCCACCTTGGCCTGGAATGGTGAACCACGGCCGGTGGGAGCTGCGATCAGTTGAACCTGTGGACGTGGCAGGTAAACAGACCGGCCCAGCCCATCAGCAGATTTCCCTGATGAGGCGTGTACCAAAGGTTCCCCATTCCTGGTATATACTGTGCTTCTATACTTAAAATGCAGAATTCAAAGTTTGTATTAAACATATTGGTGCTATGAACTTAGTGCTATGAGTGCCTACAGGATGGGGCTCAAGATATATTAGACTCTGTAAAATGTTGAGCAGGAGTGGGGTCCTAGCCCAATTCTAATAAACTTTTGTGATGTTCTTATTAAGAAAACATCAATTCACTTCTTTTAAAGATAGAACAAGGTGTCAGGACCACCAGAGCAAAACAATAGGGTGGGAAGTCGATCTTAGAGCAAGGTAAAGAAAGGGTATTATTATCTTTATTAAGGAATCCTCCCTAAAGCTGCATTATAAATAACTGTGTCTTGTTCTGTAGGGTATAATATCAACATTAAAAAGTCAGTAATTTGAGTTGGTATCACATGTGCATGTTCGCACTCACACCAATATATTTACAATAATAGTTTTAACCTGTTCTAACTTCAGGACTGTAACAGACTGATATATCTTGGATTCAACTGTGTTTTCATGTAAACTTTTTCATGGTTGCTGTTATATCTATATATATAAAAGTCAAGTGGTGTATGTATGTATGTGTGTATGTATGTATGTATGTACGTATGACTGCGAACTCCTCCCGCACCGTTTGAGCCAGAGACTTGAAATTTGGTACAGTGAGGGGTCTTGGGGTCTAGATGCTGGTAAGGGTCGAAAAATTTTCGGATCTCACCTCTGACGCCCCCCAGGGGTGAAAGTCTTTCAGGGCCAATCACATCGGCTGGGCGGTTAGGTGGTGATGATGTCATAACACCCCCCTCCAACAGACACCTCACTCGCTCAGCTCACCCCTCCCTCCTCCAACGGAACCCCGGAGATCCCTCAGTTCTCTGCCCCTCCCCCCTCCCAACGGAACCCCGGAGATCCCTCAGTTCTCTGCCCCTCCCCCCTCCCAACGGAACCCCAGAGATCCCTCAGTTCTCTGCCCCTCCCCCTCCCAACAGAACCCCAGAGATCCCTCAGTTCTCTGACCCTCCCCCTCGTAACGGAACCCCGGAGATCCCTCAGTTCTCTACTCTTCCCCCCTCCCAACGGAACCCCGGAGATCCCTCAGTTCTCTACCCCTCCCCCCTCCCAACGGAACCCCGGAGATCCCTCCGTTCTCTGCCCCTCCCCCCTCCCAACGGAACCCCGGAGAGCCCTCAGTTCTCTGCCCCTCCCACCTCACCCCGGACTCCATCAGCTCTGTGCCCCCCCCACCTGCGAAGGTCCCCGGAATCCCTCTGCTCTGGGCCCCCTCCCCCCCTGCGACGGATCTGAGTTGGGTTTGGTGGGACGGTAAGTGAGGTGGGGGTGTCGGGTTCGGTCGGGGGGTGAGGTGGGGGTGTTGGGTTTGCTTGGGGGGGTGAGGTGGGGGTGTCGGGTTTGGTCGGGGGGTAAGTGAGCCGGGGGGGTGTCGGGGTTGGTCTGGGGGGGTGGGAAGGTGTCGGGGGGGTGAGGGGTGTGGTGTGGGTGTTGGGTTTGTTCTGGGGGGGGGAAGGTGTTGGGGTGGGTGCCCAGACCAAACCCGACACACACCCCCGGCTCACTTACCCCCCGACCAAACCCGACACCGCCACCTCACCCCCCCACCAACCGCAACACCCCCTGACCAACCCCAACACCCACCCCTCACCCCTCACCCACCCCAACACCTTCCCACCCCCCCAGACCAAACCCGACACCCCCTGGCTCACTTACCCCCCGACCGAACCTGACACCCCCACCTCACCCCCCCCACACCAATCGCAACACCCCCAGACCAAACCTGACACCCCCCGGCTCACTTACCCCCCGACCGAACCCGACACTCCCACCTCACCCCCCCAAGCAAACCCGACACCCCCACCTCACCCCCCACCAACCACAACACCCCCTGACCAACCCCAACACCCACACCTCACCCCTCACCCACCACGACACCTTCCCACCCCCCCAGACCAAACCCGACACCCGCCCCGGCTCACTTACCCCCGACCGAACCCGACACCCCTACCTCATCCCCCCAAGCAAACCTGACACCCCCACCTCAACCCCCCACCAACCGCAACACCCCCTGACCAACCACAACACTCACCCCTCACCCACCCCAACACCTTCCCACCCCCCCAGACCAAACCCTACACCCCCCGGCTCACTTACCCCCCGACCAAACCCGACAACCCCACCTGACCCCCCCAAGCAAACCCAACACCCCCACCTGACCCCCCGACCAAACCCGACACCCCCCCACCCACCCCCGGCTCACGGTGCACTGTGTAGCACACAGATTATTAAATACACTGTTCGGTCGGGGGGTGAGGTGGGGGTGTCGGGTTTGCTCAGGGGGTGAGGTGGGGGTGTCGGGTTTGGTCGGGGGGTGAGGTGGGGGTGTTGGGTTTGTTTTGGGGGGTCAGGTGGGGTTGTCGGGTTTGGTCGGGGGGTAAGTGAGCCGGGGGGTCTTGGGGTTGGTCGGGGGGGTGGGAAGGTGTCAGGGTGGGTGAAGGGTGGGTGTTGGGGTTGGTCAGGGGGTGTCAACTGTCTGCCCCCTCCCCACCTCCGACTGACCCGAGCAACGCCGGGCACTTATGCTAGTAATATATATAATGGTTGCAGTTATATAAAACTCCTACATAGATGACAAACGAGGGGAAAATACAGTTGCAATTTTGTAAGAAAAACAAAACTGACGGAGATCAAACTTTTTCTAAAAGTAAATCCAAATTTAACCTTCTACCCCAGGTATAAAAACAGGGTGAAACTAGAAAATGGGTGCCATAAAAGAAACAATGGACCCATGTGTTGCCAGCTCCCATTACAATATTTCACTGAAACAGTTTAAGGTTTTGGAAGGTGTAAGTACTGACAATGATAGCAGATATCTTTTAAATCATTGGTTCTCAAAGTGGAGGTCGGGACTCCTATGGGGGTTGCGAGCCAGTTCTGTGGGGGTCGCGAGCCCCTCCTGCCAGCAGCTGGCCCTAAACAAAGCCGCTGCCGCAGGCTGCTGGTATCCGGCTCCTGCTGCAGCAGGCAGCCCGTGCCCTGCTGCGGTGGGCTGCCGGTGCCCCCATAAGGCTGGTCCTGGCCGCAGTTCCCGCCGCGGTGGGCTGCTGGTGGCCCCGTGAGCCTGGTCCGGGCCCTGGCTCCTGCTGCGGCGGGCTGCCGGCACTGCCACCTGCCCGCCCTGGCCCCTGCCGAGGTGGGCTTCCGGCGCCCCCATGAGCCTGGCCCCTGCCATGGTGGGCTGCCGGCGCCTCTGTGGGGCTGTTGGAACTCCCTCCCCACTGGCCTCGGGGGGGGGGCTGCTGGAACCCCCCCATCCCAGCCCCTGCCACAGTGGGCTGCAGGCACGTCCCCCCCCACCTGACCCCAAGGGGGGGGGGTCGCACTTAGAGGCCCGGTGTGGGATGTGGGAAAGGGGTCACCACTACAAAAAGTTTGAGAACCGCTGTTTTAAATATTATAGTTGCAGTATATTCTTTATGTATAAATGTATTACTGTACCTTTTTATTCAGAGGATCATTTATAACATAGTTCAATACCAGGACCAAGATTTTAAAAGACTATAAAATATTCTTCATTAATTTTGCCAGAATTGTAGTAAGAATTAAAACTTGCATAGAAATTTAACAGCCAAAGTAATAAAAGAGTGGAACCAGAATCCATTTTCACTCCTAAATGGGACTTCTATAATAAATGGTAAATTGTAATGCCATTACAGAAAGGTTAGCATCTTTTATTACACAAAGTTAAGAACTTAAATTTTACTAATGGTGCAATTTTCTCTCTAATTCATCTTTTACTTAATAGCATATAATTGTTTAAATAACGTTTTAGTCTTTGTAAAAAGAAGCCATTGTTAGCAAGGAATATTTAAGTGTTAGGTACTTTAGGAAAACCACAATGACTCTTTTTTAAATGCTCAGAAAAATTACATGAGTTTGGCTCAGTTTAAATGTTTTCTTTTTCAGCTGCAAAAGTTCCTATAGGCTCCAGTGGATAATCTCTCTCTTTTCTTACTTCTCTTAAACTTTATTTTTTTCCAATTTTTCTGAAAAAATTAATAAGATGTTGTGAGTACAATGTCTAAAATGACTAAATCTTAAATTTAAGTAAGCCCATTTGTTCATCACTGGGTATTTCTTAAACTTCCAGCCTTGAAATCTTCAGTTCTAAAGTCAGCTCTGCTCTCAGAAGTCTCAGTTCTGAGGTACTGCAAGTTTTATTTTCTAAAATGAATTAAGGCCAGTTTTTAAAAATGCATTTAGGTGCCTAAAGATTCAGACAGGTTCTTAGGTGGTTTTGAAAATCCCCCTATGCACCTAAATTCCATGAGCCCAAATACTTTAAAAATCTGCCCTCAAGTCACTTTGAAAAGTGGAATTTAGGCTCTTACGTCACTTAGATGCAATGTTGGCGTATACAAAGCCCATACTGAACCCAAATGAATTAAAAAGGTAATACTGGACACAGGATGCCCTGCCCTGCCTTGCCCTGTACTTCCAGATCTGCTGAGCCTGTTCCAGTTGGAGGAGCAGGTTGAAAGGAACTCAGAAGCCCAGCCAAAAGGTGATGAAGAGACTGAAGGAGTTTCTAGTGTTGCTTCCCACAGGGGTCTGGGCTAGATCCTATTTCACCTGCCTCTGCACCTGGGTTGGGGGCAAGGTGCAGGTGGAGAGCAGAAGATCCTCAACCAAGGATCAGGTACTGCTAATGCCCTGACAGACAACAGGCTGCAAGCTGAGTGTGCTAACCGCTAAGCTGCTGGAGCATCCTATCACTGAGTCTTTTGAAAAATTTACCCTTGGTCTCTTATTTTAGATAGAAATTAACTGGGGAAGGGCTGCTGGACGTGGGCTACAGTTCACATGTAGCATGCTTTTGCAATTAATGCTTTGCATATGTAGATTGAAGGATGAGTCAGCATTTCAGAAGAGTTTAAATTCCCACTTTCATTACTGATTGGCACCAGAAAACCTCTCAATCTTTGATTCGAATAAATATCCAAATGTCTGGCTGTTTACCTGGTGACTTTGGGTTATAACTGCACTGGAATGGTCTTAAAGAGGTTTTCTTGAGCAATTTGTTCTTCTCACCAGGACATATGACGTGCAAGTATAGTTTTTCAAACAGCATTTAGTTCATTCTGGATAATGGAGAGGTACGCAAACATTAGATAACTAAACTCTTTAGACCCTCCAGGATGTTTAATTTCAGCTTAGGGGAAAAGTTTGTGGGGTTTTTTAATTACTTCTATTTTATCTGCTATAGATCACTCCTTCCAAACCTTCATCTAAGCATGTCTATCTAGCACCATTGAGGAAATATCTCTCGCACAATGTTTGAGATTTTGTTTTGTTCCCAACTGGAGTAAAATCCTGAATCTCTGCATTTCCTGCAAAACGGGTATCCGGCTCCACTATCTCCATCAGGGTTTCTGGTAACACAGTTGGACCTCTGGTGGAAGGTTCAGGAACAGAGATAGGTGTGCAAGCTTGCTTAGCCCGTGCCAGGTCCAGAGCGTGTTGTCTGTTTGTTTTTTTTGTTTTCCTGCTCCTTTATCCACTCCTCCTGCATAGCTTGCAGTTTCTCCATGTCCCTTTGGTATGCAGCTTTTATTATTTCAAGTTCCAATCTTTTGGCCTTCATTTTTTCTTGATGTTTCCTCTCTTTCTCCGCTGCTTGTAATTTGGCTAACTCTAACTCCTTTTGGGCCTTACTTCTTGTCATTTTAACTTTCCTGAAGTTATTTCACAGCTAGAATAACAGAATGATTTTACATAAACTCTGTACCCAAAAAATCTGATTTAGGGTGTCACTTTTCCCTTTTCCAGCAGTGGGCGCAATCTCCCTTCACTGACTTTAGGGTAGGGAAAATGCTCCTCAGCTTCTCCCCCCCCCCCCCAAAGAATGTACCTGTTTAACAACTTTTCTCAGCTCCAAAAACCAGTTTGCCCCTGGCTATTCAGAAACAGAAATCTCCTCTCTGCTATTAATGACTCTTAATTACTCTTCCCTTGCCTGCTTACAGAAATCCTATTGTCTGTAACTGAGAAAACGGGTCTCTGGCTAATGGCTCTGTTTACAGTCATTAGCATATGAATCGGTGCTCACAGCTAACCCTGTTTGCTGAGCTTTCCCTGCTTCAGCCTCACAGAAATGAAACCTTGCTTTCTAAGCCAATTAATATCTTCTGTTTAATACTTTCGGGGTTCACTCTTTATCCTACACCGCTGCCTACCACGTGAAGAGAAAACCTCCCCCCTCTTTAAACACTGGGGTAACAGAGGGGGTCTCTCCTATGGCCCCTTAACTATAAGCTGCTTCCCCAGCCTAAGTTAAGTCTTTTCACCCCCAAAACCCACACTCTACCAGTTCGGAAATGGGGACCATGCTGCCACCATTCATGTGAATCTCCAAGACCCTGGAGGGGGGCACACTAACACCCCAAACTCCCCTTCCCTCTCCCTGAGAGATCGGGACCTTTAGACCAGGGGTGGGGAACCTCCGGCCCGCGGGCCTTATACAGCCCGCCAAAGCCTTCCGTCCGGCTCGCGCGCGTCCCTGGCCGGCGGCTCCCCCAGGTGCTTCCCGGCCCCTTTGCCGAATGCGGAGCCGGGGCAGCTCCACGCTCGGCGAAGAGGCCGGAAGCGTCTGGGGGAGCCGCCAGCCAGGGACGCGTGTGGGCAGCCAGGCGGAGGCGGCTCCCCCAGGCGCTTCCCGGCTCCATCGCTGAACACGGAGCCGCCCCCGCCTGGCGGCCCAGGGCAGCTCCACGCCTGACGAAGAAGCCGGAAGTGCTTGGGGGAGCTGCTGGCCAGGAACACGCGTGGGCAGCCAGGCGGGGAAGGCTCCCCTAGGCGCTTCCCGGCTCCTTCGCTGAATGCGGAGCCGCCCCCGCCTGACGGCCCGGGGCGGCTCCATGCCTGACGAAGAGGCCGGAAGTGCCTGGGGGAGCCGCCGGCCAGGGACGCGCGCAGGCAGCCAGGCGGGGGCGGCTCCGTGCTCGGCGAAGGGGCCGGGAAGCGCATGGGGCAGCCGCCTGCGCCGTGTGGCCACCATTAGCCGGGCGGAGTAAGGAGGAGCCGCGGGGAGCTGACGGTCAAGGGGGTGGGGGGGGAGGCTGGGGGGCAGGCAAGGGGGCGGTTGGGGGGAGGTCGGGTGGGGGGGCAGGAGACTAGGCTGGATGGGGTGGGTGTGGGAGGGAAGGAGGTTTGGTGGGGGGAGGCTGGGCTGGGCGGGTCAGGCATGGGGGGCAGGAAGCTGGGTTGGGAGGAGGTTAGGTTCCGTGGTATGGGCCGGGCCGGGCCGGGCCAGGCAGGGGTGAGGGGGAAAGGTGGCTAGATGGGGGGGCTGGAGGGGGGTAAAGGAAGGTCACCCCCTACACCCAGGCTGACAGTGGGAGCTGACTGGGGCAGGCGGCAGGACCCCGGCTGGCAAGGGGCCAGCGGGGGAAACCCCAAAGCAATGCAGGTCTAAGCACTCTGCCTGCCACTGCTTTGGTGTTTCTCCCGCTGGCCCCTTGCCAGCTGGCGTCTTAACTCCCATTGCCAGCCTGGGCTTCCTGGGGGGGCGGGGGGGCGGCAACCGGCCCGTGAATGATATTATAAAGGTCCAAATAGCCCTTCGCAGAACAAAGGTTCCCCACCCCTGCTTTAGACACTGCTTCACCCCTCCCCCCTCCCTCTTGTACTGGGAGAAATGAGGACACAGACTCTGAGCACCAGCCATTCCTCCCTGCTCTTAGGAGAGAGACTCCGATATACAGACCCCCTCTTACCCAGAACTGGGTCAAATCCAAAGCTAGGGCAACTTTCAGGGAATAACCAAACACTTTTTATAACAAAAAAGGTTTAATAAAGAAAAGAGAACAACTTACAACTAATACAGCTTCACAGATATAAAGCTTTCTAATCCCTTCCTCAAGATTTTACCTCCTGAGAAGGTTAGTGACACTCTAAATCAGGTACAAAACTTATGAGATCAAAATGCTACTTACATTTAGTCTAATCTTAGAAATAGAAGGGTGCTCCATCTCTCCCCAAAGCTAGGAGAGGGGAGGAAGGCTTCCATAGCTGGAAAGAGGTTGAGCTAGCCCAAAAGCTCCAGGACGAACTGAACTGACTTCCTGGTTCTTCCTCCAGGTGGGCTATTCTGACGTCAAACCCCCCCCCCCCCCCAGTTAACCCCCAACAGGTAAAACAGCACTCCAAGGCACTTCACACTCATGACAGAAGCTCTGCTAGGTGAGAGGCTGAGGAGTCAGAAAACTTCCTGTGTTAAAGTCAGCATGTTCCCACACAACATTTGATTTTGATGAATCAGAATTTTTGATGGCAAAAATATTTACCACAATATTCCTATCCAGCTCATTCTAACTCACTGAATTTTGTAGTATTTCGATTGCTGTAATTTTTGTTTGATTTGGTCTCTTCCATTTGTCTCCAGCACTCTGTTCATTTAATTTCATCCCCCTACTCCCTCTTTTTGGTAACAACTACATTGTTTAAGATTAAGATGCAAATGCAGAATCTTTCCCTACTCATGAGCTAGCACTAATATAATACTACAGGAGGGCTGCAATAAATCATTTGTCAGAGTTGTAGACTTTAGTGAACTAGCCCCTCCTTCACAAGCTTGTTGTCACTCTCATCCTAAATAGAGATTGTTTCAACTGACACATGCATCACTGAGCGCTGTAGTTGGGTGACATCCTGCTACTCTTGCATTGTGGTGTCAGCTGAAATTATTTCAGTGGAATGCAAATTAGTCCTGGACAGCAAAGATGCATGTTGGTTTTTGTATCTTTATATTCCTTTGAAGCAGGAAGGTGGAAGGAAGGAGAATGGAATGGTGCTGGTTGGTAGGGATAGACAATTAATATCATGATTCTATTTTACATCTATTTGTTAATCTAGACTTGGATTGGATTCTTCTGCAGTAAGTGGAAGAGCATCAAAAAATCTATTTCAAGCTAAATGCAGATAGCTTTCGGGGCTAAGAGTACATTCTGCAGCAGAAGTGTGGGGGGGGGATTTCTAATTTATGTTTTTGTTATAGCTTCGGGTCAGAGTCTGGTGAGAATCTATCACAAGTTGATGGGAAAAGTTATGAAGAAAGATTCAATCAATTGTGTGGGATGGTGGAGTTCTGAAGATAAGGGAATTGAGAATGGTGTATTTTGGGGCCTATCACTCCATTAAAATACAACTAGATTTATTATAAATGATCTAAGGGCCCAATCCAAAGTCAATTGAAGTCAATGGAAAGACTTTCATTTAATTCATTAGACTCTGGATCAGGCCCTGGCCTAAATGATTCTTTGCTTAAATAGCAGATTCTCTTCATACTTATGCTGGTGTAAATCAAGAGAAATTCTATTGAAATTAGTAGTTATAGTGCTGTGAGATTATAACTTGGCCCATAGGCTTTAGTTTGTTTTATAATACTTTGCTCATCTAGCAGGTTTACGCACTCTCCCATATCTGTGCAAATAGTACATTTAATTTTCAGAATCATTTTAACCCACTTCATATTTTATTGCAAATATGTTCCCATCTCAAAATCATTCATTTTCAAACAGCTGAATACACATCTTTACTTGATGGACACTTATTAAAATGTATTTTGGCAGAAATTCTTAAATTAATGTAATGAGAAATGGCACAATTTGGGGCTCTCTTTCACCCCCATTCTCATTCAATCTGGTATGATCCCCTGCCTCTACCCATCTACCTTACTTTACCCTACCCTATTTCACCCGAGTGATTGGCTTAGTAGTTATAATGAATGGATGAGAATTACCATCAATAAAGAGAGATATACAATCAACCATGTGCTTAGAGCTCTTTGTTAAGCTTCTCTCTGATGTTGTATTGCTTTGCATCAGATCTGCACAGAGTAAACCCTGCCAATAAATGAATATTTCTTAGCTCCTAGTGTCAACAATATAGACACTGAAGCACAGTAATTGAGATGAAACCTGCATGGTTTAATTTTTGATAATAAATGCTAAATGAACAATGGATGGCTGTTTTAATGAATTTGTAGTTTTTTTATGTAGCTGTTCATTGCTTTTTTAGTTTAAACTAACTCACTAATTATGTTCCTTTGTAGTATTTATGCAACCTCGTTTGCCTTCTCCCATCTATTGTTTGAGATCTAATTACAGTACATGTCAATATAGGCAAGTGTTTTGAAGGGTGGAATATATATGACTGTGTGAAAGAGTGCGTTTTGATCTTGTGCTACTGTCTCCCTTTTGGTGACTCCTGGTTGACCAACAGTAGCATACATTTTGGAATTCCTGTGTCCTGAAGGTGATGCTCCATTGAATGATAAAACAAAAAAAATGTAACATGTTTAAACTATATCTTTGTATGTCTATTGAGGCTAGTGCAGTGTTAGAGAGTTTGGGTTGGTAATAGTGGCAGAATGAGATAGATACAATGGCTGGAGATATTATACATGCAGAGTATCAAGTCGGCAGAATGCATATCTGAGTAGTGGCACCTGTACAGGATGCAAGGTGTGCTCCCCCCCTTTCCCTACAACAGTTGCCCCCTCCCAGAATGCATGGCCTTTGTTGAGTGTGCGGTGCTTTCTTTTCCTACCAGGGACTGGATCCTGCAGGTATTCCCTGCAACTTGTGAAATCATTTACACCTGCACAAAGGGTATGTAAATGTGACCATTCTGATCTGGTAGCATCTTATATCAATTTTGCCCTGGTGAAAATGACTGCACAAGAGAATTGTGCTCAAGAGGATCCTTATGGAATTTTAATATGTAATTAACCCATAACATCTAAAAGTAAGTGATTGTGTTTTGAGGTATTTACTAGATATGTATTTACAGATATGGGATTTATCCAGAACAGGTAAGAAAACCAACCCTGTTACAGGAAATTCTATATCATAATGTTCATTGATTTGTTGGTGCTATAAACTACTTCTCAAGTTCAGATCTAATCTGGACATGTCACATGTCATTTAAATTGCATGTTTCTGCATATGTTGATGCTATCATGAAATATTTATTTTTAATTTAAAAAATGATCTATACAACTTGAAATAGAAAGAGGGAAGATGAAAGGAGAGAAACTGGAACATGAATAGAAGATAAGATAGTGATGTTTGGAAGGAGGAATTCTTACACAGACCACAAATGTTTGGAATTCTTAAAATATATTGAAGGAAATAATTCAGAAAGTACAAAATGATACACTGTGCTCTGCAGAAACAAACAGAGGCTCCTTAAAACCTATTGGATATAAAGAATTAACCATATAATTCACCTATTTAAGATAGAATGAGAAAAGCATTGTCCAATGCGCTGTGTGAGATGAGTATAAAAAGAAACTATAAAGTAAACAAACCTTGAAACAGAAATAGACAAATCTTTAAATCTGGCTTCAAATCAGTCTCTCTAACAAAGCAAAACAGACCGAAGGTCAAATCATCAGGTTTTAGGTTTGTATTGTCAAGCACACACCACACACTACTGAAGCATAAGCTTGATTGGAATCTCTTGTGTCCCAATTAAATAGGATTTCCTTATTAACAGAAACCTACTATAATATTTTAGTGCGGGGTCCCAACTAAAGCACATAATCCAAAATAAGCAGAATACAATGGGGAGTATTTGAAACACACAACAACCCGCATAATATTTCCATTGTGGAAGGGCAAGACCCTGCTGCCCGAATCCTCCCCACTCCCATTCTGCTGCCCTTGGAACACTATACCCATTAAACCACTGTGGATATTGAGGGTGTAAACTAAAAGATTCGTAGTTCATTATAATGTAGTCCTGTTTGAAGAGTACTACTGGCCAAAATCAGCTTGATATACTAAGCTGCAAGAGTGGCCATTGTCACAGGAAAAGCAACCACAATCAAAGGAAATGACAGTTAGTATGCCCTAACTTCAGTCATAAGGTTTGCCTGTTCTTGGATTTGGTTGTTGTGATGAACAAGGGACTACATGGACCTGGAAAAAGAAAATCCACAAAAGGGCTGCAGTGGTACTTAAGCTACTCTGGAAGTTGCATGTAGTAATGATATAGATAGTGTCACAAATCGAGGAGAGATGGGAATGAGGATGCATCTGTCATTATCCACCACTGCATCCAGCAGCTGTATCTTGCTTGAGGCAATAGGAATAGTGTTAATAATTGTGGCGAGTTGTGCTGCTAGCAGTCCAGTTTATTTATGTGCTTTGCTTACCTTAACTATCCTTCATTTTCAAAAGAGAGACAACGAAACAGAAATTGGTGTTTGAAGACTCTCTATCCACATCACAACAATCTAAAGTGCAAGCAGCCAATTTATTTGATTTGTATTGGGTGAATTTCTTGTTTTAATTTAGAAACTTGCTTTTGATTAAACAAAACCACTATGATTGGCACTAGGTGACACATGCCTCTTTGGGAGCAACATTCTGTGTCTTACTATAACTTTCAGCTTTGTTTCCTTCAGGAGTTATCTTCTAAATCAGTTTTGTTTACAGATACCAGCATCAAAAAATTGGAGGATGGAGACCTTTGCATCCTAGCGATGTGGGGCTTGCTCTCACAAATGTTTGTGTTGTTGTAGGTGCCACTATTGCACTGATCTTCCACCTGTTTCTTCAGTATTTATTTGCTCCCTCTGTAGTTGGTCTAATGGAATAATAATACAGTAACATCAGGAGCTCGTCTCTCTTTTTGTCTCCGTTACGAGGATTTTTGTTCTACATATTGTAGGTTGGATGGTAAGATCAGGTAGATGGACTCTAGAGACTGGCAAAGCAGGTTGGATAAAAGAATGAACCCAACTGAATCAGCCTGTTTCTAAAGTTCAGGGAAATCTGAATTTTCTCGTTAGTCTGAATTCAGCTATCCTCAACCAATATGGTCATGGTTTAACCCATTATTTTTGGCACTTATGTGATTCTGTAACACACATGTCCTTCACATTCAACCCCCAGAAACTATTTTTGCTCCGCTTTCACACCCATACCAGGCTCCCTAGTGATTTCTTCACCTGCAATAGCATTGACAGATTACTTTATTAATTGAAAGTAGCATTATCTAAAGATCAAGGCAGCAGATATTGAAAAATGAAAGGTATAGAATATCCTAATTTTTCATATCCTAATCAACCTCTTTGGAATCCTAGATAAAATAAATTACCCCAACCCTACAATATACAGACGTCTATTTATTGTAATAGCCTCTATCAGCAATTTCCATACTGATGTAAGTTAACTTCTCACACACTACTTTATAGAAAAATGGGGAATGGATCATTAGTGAGGAAGCATGGTGAAGTTGTTAAACCAAGGACTGGGAGTTAGAATTGGATTCTATTCCTCACCTGCCACACACTTATGGTGTGATCTTGAGCAAGTCACTTGTCCCTCAGTGCCTCGTCTTCCCTACATTGAAAATTTTGGCAGTATATTAATTTATTGCCAGAGGCATTGTGAGGCTTAATTCATTATTGGTTGTCAAGCACTTGGAAATCCTTGAAGGAAATGTAGAATTAAAATTATTATATATTGCATGTGAATAGTATGTACAACAGTATTTTATACATAAATATTTTGGCATATGGAAAAGAGTAAAAGTAAAAACAAAAACAAAAATTCCATCAATAAACTATTAACAACCGGAGAAGGAAATCTGGCCAGTTTAGCAACATTTGGAAAAAGCTGAAGAGCATTACCCCAGACCTATTGTTTCTTCATCCTAATAAGTCTAAAATTACAAGGCATTACAATAGATGTGAGGCTGATAACTTTTCACCTCTTGTTTGTTGCTGCTGTTTTTGTGTGTTGTTCCCAAGTCTAAATTAGGTCTGAGAAAGGGGATTAACCTTTCCAATCATATTTAAGGTGAAATTGCTTAACTACAGCACACAATGTCATGCTGCAGATAATCCATGTCCTTGATTAATGTGTTTATAATCAATTGTTATCTGGAAGTGACTCCTTCCCATCATAGTCTTCACAAAAAGAGCAGATGGTATTTAAAAGGTTATGGCAAGAGGGCATTTCAGAGGTCAAATAGAACATCGATCAAGAGGGCAGAAAAATTGCTTTTTTTCCCCTTCCCCTTCTCCTCAGAATCCATAAGGGAATGAGGCCTATGAATTATAGTTTGATCTATAGTTCAAGCACTAAAATGTTTTCTTGTTTCAAATTTCTATGTTGTTTTGGGTAATGAACCTAGAAATTGGATTCCTTTTGTGCCAATAAAAAATTGTGCCAATACACACATCTCAGCAGTATAATTCTTAGACTTAAAGAGATTTTCTTGCCTCTGCCCTTAATGCACACAGAACACAGCAACTTAATAAAGATTGTATTAATATCTGTGGTTCCTAGATCAATTCTAGAAATGGTAATGATTCTGTTCAAAAAAAAATTACACACGATTTCCATGATCTTTTATATACATCAGTAAAAAAGGGAGTATATGCTGTGATTTATTCAAGGTTATTTTTGCCGTCTTCACAGTTGGCTACTATTCTATAACACAGACTGAGGTGGGCTGTTCTGTCCTTGATTTGTGCATTCCCATTAAGGCTAAAGGGAGTAATGACCAAAGAAAGACTTTATCTCCAATGGTACAACATCTAATATGAAACAGAAGTCAGGTCAAATAAGAAAAAGGTTGAGGCAGTCTCCAACATATAAAGTGTGCCAGCGCCATTGTTTTCTACTTTTTCATATTTTGAGCGCCACTTCTACATTGAGACAATGGCAGACAATGCTTGTTGAGTACAAAGCATGGTGACTTGAAATGTCACTGTCCAAAAACAAACATCTACACAACATTTTGGAAAGTAGTGTAGTTGTCTTTTCTTGAAAAGTAAAATAAGTTCTTGGAAGCTATTGTATTTCAATATATAGTCCAATAATTATGATATATACTTTGTTGCACACATTACTACATATGATCAACTGGGTCTGTAGGAAGGGGTGTGTTTTAGGAGAGGACAAAAATTGGGTCTGTCGGAAGGGGTGTGTTTCATGAGGGGACAAAAATACATCACTTCTTTGTGGAATGAAATGGAATGCTCAGCTAAGAATCATTCAGTGCTACAATTTATATCTTGGGACCTGAGCCTACAAATCCTCTCTCATATGAATAGTCCTTGTACATTATGTGAGTATCCCCAATGGAACCTTATGAGACTAAGATTTTCCTTTATTCAAGAACAATTAGCAACATATGTGTATAGAACTGCTGAAGCAATTAACCAACCATAAGGATAATGAAACACTACTAATCCTGTTAAAATGACATTTGAGGTGCCTCGCAAACCAAGAACAGTATGAAAACTCGCACTGAGGCTAAAACTCTATTAACTCACGCTGATCTGTCCAGGTATTTGCAACACATAAAATAGATAACAGTGTATTTCCAACAGTCTGATAGTCATTCCAGCATGACTTCTGTAGCTTAATTTCCTTTGATTATTTTCACACAAAGGAACTAATACAAAAGTTGAACTGTCAAGGCATTTCAACCACGTCCTCGTTATTAGTCTTAAATATGAACAATATGGGTAGATATGCATTATACAGCTTTGAAAAGCAACATAGAATCTAATATATTTATTAGAGCTAAGACTGCATGCTTTGAGCTTCCTTTAGGGCAGTGGTCGCCAACCTTTTGGTCATCACGGACCACTAAAGTCAAAATTTTGAATCCCGTAGACCACTAACACCGCAGGCCCCCCACCCCGGCTCGAGCAGCGTGGCGCGGCCCCCCCCCGGCTCGAGTGGCATGGCCCGGCGTGCCCCCCCCCGGCTCGAGCGGCGCCCTCCCCCCCCCCGGCTCCACAGTCCACACCCCCCGCACCAGGTACCCCCCCCCCCAAGCTCTGGGCACAGCCCCACTGCAGGTCAGGGCCACTGCCACTCCCGGCTCCGAGGCTGGGCACAGCCTTGCTGCGGGTCAGGGACACCGAGACTCCTCCCCACCTCCCAGGGCCAGGCACAGGCAGCCGTGCTGCGGGTCAGGGGCACTGGGCCCTCCCCGCTATGGGGCGGTGCAGCCCCACCACAGGTCAGGGCCACCTCCTTCTCTCAAACTCTGGGCACAGCCCCACCGTGGGGTGGGGACCCAGGGCCCCAGCTCCCGCCTGCAGCCCCCAGTGCTTAGCTGGCAGTTCCAGCCTGGTTCCCAGGGTCAGCAGCCGCAGGGTGGGGGTCTGCACTCCACGTGCTGCCCCGGCCAGAAGTACTGGCTCCAGCTGCCATTGGCTGAAAGCTGGTTGCGGGGGGTGGGGAGGGGGTCCCTGCCTGAAGATCCCATTGGCCACAATGGAGCCAGTGCTTCTGGTAAGTGCAGCAGGGGCACAGAGACCCTCCTGCCACTCCTATGCCTAGGGGGCTGCAGGGTCCTAGTGTCTGCCTTTTCATGGAGCAGCCCCAAACTAGAATATCGGGATAAATGGCATCCTGACCGTGCCTCAGTTGGGATGTGGGACAAACAGCTAAATATCGGGACAGTCCCAATTTTATCGGGACGTCTGGTCACCCTAATTGTCTCTTTGTGATTATACCCAAGTGCACTAGAATTGCAATATCAAATGCCTTGGAGTAATATACAATGAAAAATAAAAGCATTACTACATACGTTCAAGACAAAAGAGCTGTGGAAATGATAAGATGTACTGACTCAAGTTTTAAAGGATGCACCCAAGCTATTTTACATAGGGTTTCTTGATATTTTCTTTACTCCTTTAGAAATGTGAAAGTACATAATTTTGTTCTCTATTATGTGGGCACACAGATTTGTTACTGAGGGGGATGGAGCACTCATAAATGGTGAGTTGCTATTGATTATTTTTGGAGGTGGCTTGATTAAAATAGAAAACCTCAAAGCATTTTTTCAGATACTTAATGGATAATAAAAGGAAGTTGTATAAGAAAAAACCTCAAATCTGGGACATCTTCCTCTTGGGTTCCCATTTATTTATTTTCAGATTTATACTAACTTATAAAAGAGACTATCCCTTACATTCTTTGGATGAGTGAACATAACCAGATCCATTGATAACATTGCTGTTGTTAAAAGGTACTCAGGCACAAGTATGTCATTCCAAATACTTGTCTCATTCCAAAATTAATGTAGGACATTCCTGTTTTAATGATTTTTAAATACCATTTTTTGGATAAAATGTTATCACCTTCATTTTAAAATGCTGAAAATACTTTAAAAAAGGTGTGTGCTGGGACTTTCAGAGTGTTGGTGATGATTATTATCAATCATAAAAAGAAAAGTGTGGAAACCATTAAGTCTTTTCTAACCACCTTTCCCCTATTCTATTTTCTTTCTTTCTATCTATCTATCTATAGACTAGAGACCCTCCGTCCTTCGCTCCCTCCCTCCATCTCTACTCTGTCACTTTCCAAGTCATAGTTCATTGTTATCTTTCATTACCTTTCCTAACCATTCACAATTAAACCCAAACTTTTTTTTCCAGCTTCATACAATAGAGGGAAGTCTTTGTGACTCCTAACATCATCTGTTGCTGTTCTTAGACACAGGATCAGTCATAGGCTCCATTGTATATACCTGTCAGGTGAACTCCCTGTTACACCCAGAGTATTTTCTTGGCCCACAATAAGTAGGTGTGATGGGGTGTCCTGGCCCCACACTGGAGGGGAAGGGGCTACAGCCATGCTCTGAGCAGCAGAAGCCATGACCCCCGACCCTGCTGGGCATGCTCCAACTGCTGCTGCATTATAAAAGGGAGCAGCCTAGCTCAGCTAGGAGCAGCTGGGAGCCCAGACCATGGGAGCAGGAGATACTGAGGCCCAAAACCTTGTGGACATCCAGGGAGATTGCAGTCACCACCAGAGGAGCCCAGAGACTCTGAAAACACCTTGACTTCAACTGCAGGAGTCATAGTAGGAAGTAGCCCTGGGAGGAACCAGCCAGTGTCCCGGCAGAAGAAAGCATGTTGGAAGCGGATTCCCCACTGACTTAGTGGTGAACCCATTTTCCTTTACTAGGGCCCTGAGCTAGGACCCAGGGGACCAATGAGGTCCTGGGGTCCCTACCCAGCTGACCTTTTTGGGGGTTTTCTGACCAAATCACCTGCTACTGACTCTGGCCATTAGGCCACAGTTCCCCACAGCCAGAGGGGAGCCCTTTTGGCTTTAACTGCAGGCCCAACCTGCCCTTGCTCCACCCCCCAGGGTGACTGGCCTTGTGACAGCAGGGCTTTCAGAATAGTGTCTGATGTGTACTGAACTACCCTATTTAAGATGATGAGAATCTTCATATATTTACAATTTTAGAGGGTCTTTGTAAGTGTGAGTTCAATGAGCATAAATAGTGCCTGATAACTTTGAAAAATGAAATTTTCATTCTTGCTGAAGAACAAATACAGTTAGACTCTAGTAATTTAGCTTCTCCATACTGCCTTCCCCATGAACCTCAGTTCTCATGAGGAGAGAATGCCTATAGGATTAAGCCGATTGTTTAGACTCCACACTCATTCTATTGTAAACAGCTTTACCCTATGTTGTAATAAGCAACTGTATGTAAGACATACACAGGCTTAGTTAGCTAACTGCAGTCAAGCACTCTGGGTAATCTCAGACAGCTAACTGAAAATAGCTAACAAGCCTCAAATGTGAGAAATGCAAGTCATGGGAAAAATAAGGGAGTGTTATACTCAAAACACTCCTATACTAACTGAGTTAAGACACCTGGTGTTGTTGTGTGCAAATTAGACTGACTTCCAAAAGTAAAACCTTGATAATGTTACTAATCTATATATATAAAAGTCAAGTGGTGTATGTATGTATGTATGAGTGCGAACTCCTCCCGCACCGTTTGGGCCAGAGACTTGAAATTTGGTACAGTGAGGGGTCTTGGGGTCTAGATGGTCATAAGGGTCGAAAATTTTTTGGATCTCACCTCTGACGCCCCCCAGGGGTGAAAGTCTTTCAGGGCCAATCACATCGGCTGGGCAGCTGGGTGGTGATGACATCATAATACCCCCTCCAACAGACACCGCACTCGCTCAGCTCACCCCTCCCTCCTCCAATTGAACCCCGGAGATCTCTCAGTTCTCTGCCCCTCCCCCCTCCCAACGGAACCCCGGAATCCATCAGCTCTGTGCCCCCCCCACCTGCGAAGGTCCCCGGAATCCCTTGGCTCTGGGCCCCCTCCCCCCCTGCGACGGATCCGAGTTGGGTTTGGTGGGACGGTAAGTGAGGTGGGGGTGTCGGGTTAGGATGGGGGGTGAGGTGGGGGTGTTGGGTTTGGTTGGGGGGGGTCAGGTGGGGGTGTCGGATTTAGTCGGGGGGTAAGAGAGCCGGGGGGTGTCGGGTTTGGTCTGGGGGGGTGATAATTTGACAGAGTTCAGGGACACCCCCACATCACCCCCCCAACCAAACCCGACACCCCCACCTCACCCCCCGACCAAACCCGACACCCCCACCTCACTTACCCTCCGACCAAACCCGACACCCCTACCCCACTTCACCCCCCCACCAACCGCAACACCCCCTGACCAACCCCAAAACCCACCCCTCACCCCTCACCCACCCCGACACCTTCCCACCCCCCCAGACCAAACCCGACACCCCCCAGCTCACTTACCCCCCGACCGAACCCGACACCCCCAGCTCACCCCCCCAACCAAACCCGACACCCCCACCTCACTTACCCTCTGACCAAACCCGACACCCCCACCTCACTTACCCTCCGACCAAACCTGACACCCCTACCCCACTTCACCCCTCCACCAACCACAACACCCCCTGACCAATCCCAACACCCACCCCTCACCCCTCACCCACCCTGACACCTTCCCACCCCCCCAGACCAAACCCGACACCCCCCAGCTCACTTACCCCCCGACCGAACCCGACACCCCCACCTCACCCCCCCAACCAAACCCGACACCCCCACCTCACCCCCCTGACCAAACCCGACACCCCCACCTCACTTACCCTCCGACCAAACCCGACACCCCCACCTCACCCCCCCACCAATCGCAACACCCGCAGACCAAACCCGACCCCCCCGGCTCACTTACCCCCCCAAGCAAACCCAACACCCCCACCTCACCCCCCACCAACCGCAACACCCCCTGACCAACCCCAACACCCACACCTCACCCCTCACCCACCCTGACAACTTCCCCCCCCCCAGACTAAACCCGACACCCCCTGGCTCACTTACCCCCCGACCGAACCCGACACCCCCACCTCACACCCCCACCAATCGCAACACCCCCAGACCAAACCCGACACCCCCCGGCTCACTTACCCCCCGACCGAACCCGACACCCCCACCTCACCCCCCCACCAACCGCAACACCCCCTGACCAACCCCAACACCCACACCTCACCCCTCACCCACCCCAACACCTTCCCACCCCCCCAGACCAAACCCGACACCCCCCGGCTCACTTACCCCCGACCGAACCTGACACCCCTACCTCATCCCCCCAGACCAAACCCGACACCCCCTGGCTCACTTACCCCCCGACCGAACCCGACACCCCCACCTCACCCCCCCACCAACCGCAAAAACCCCTGACCAACCCCAACACCCACACCTCACCCCTCACCCACCCCGACAACTTCCCACCCCCCCCAGACCAAACCCGATACCCCCCCCCCCAGCTCACGGTGCACTGTGTAGCACACAGATTATTAAATACACTGTTCGGTCTGGGGGTCAGGTGGGGGTGTCGGGGTCGGTCGGGGGGTGAGGTGGGGGTGTTGGGTTTGGGTTTGCTTGGGGGGGTCAGGTGGGGTTGTCGGGTTTGGTCGGGGGGGTAAGTGAGGTGGAGGTGTCGGGGTTGGTCAGGGGGGGTGGGAAGGTGTCGGGGTGGGTGAGGGGTGAGGTGTGGGTGTTGGGGTTGGTCAGGGGGTGTCAGCTGTCTGCCCCCTCCCCACCTCCGACTGACCCAAGCAACGCTGGGCACTTATGCTAGTATAAGCTAAAAGTGAGAAATCTCCTGCGCAAGCTCAGCACTGCGGCAAATTAGAACCAATGAATATGTTTCTGATGTAACCTTCCAGTTTCCACATAGTTTTAACCATGTACGGGTATATGTGAATAATCAGTGAGTTATATAATAATCTGTATGTTATAAAAGCTTCCAATTTCTGATATTGAGGGTTGTTCTATTTCTGATAAGCAACCTTCAGCACGCTGAATAAAAAGCTTAAGTTAACCTTACCCCTGCCCAGTGAAATAAATCAGAGCACGCGGCTGGACAGACTTTTTTCTTCTGAGAGAGGGCCCTGTTAAGACAATTCAGACCTTGAAACCTCTGCGGAGAATGACAACATGTCATTTAGTTTTAATTGAGGTGGCAGTTCTGTGATGTCAAAACTTGTCTAGTGGGAATTGTTCTTAGACCACCAAATTATTTTCACATAGGCCTCAATTAAAAGTAAAGTGGAGCAAAAGAGAAAGCTCTAGGGAGAACTGGGAATTAGTGAGGGAAATGGGACCTAAAATAAGAGAAGAACAGGAAGGGAAGACAGAAATGAGACTTAAGAAGAAAGCTTTATTCCATGGACCAAAAGGAGTTTATTATTTAACAGTTAGACTACGGTAATGTTCAGAGACCAACCAGGAAAAGGCCCTGTTTTGCTAGGAGCTGTATAAGCATAGAAAATGCTATAAATACACTTTGTTCAGCCCCAAAGACTGCATATAAATGTGCTCACTGCAACTTAGGTTTACATTTATTTCTTCTCCATGATACATTTTCTATCTCTGTCCCTTATTATCAGGAGTATCTTTGTGTAAATAATGGAAGTACGGAACTACTTATCTGCCAATAGTGTCAACATTTATTTAGACAATAATTATAGATACAGAAGCCGGGATGTCCCTTTCTCCCTTGAGATGATCAGTAGCAAGCACCAAAACACTACAGTAACGAGCACTTTAGAAATGCATATAATGTTAATGATGAGTTATTATTAATACCATTATGCATCAGGATTACAAAAAGCATTCCTTTATAATGATTCCAGATTAGTCTCTCGTTTGTTTCTACTGATGGAACTGGGAGGCTTAAAAACAAAAATTACTCAAATACACAAGTCCTTCTGAAATTAATACTTAGATGTTTACAAATGGCATTTAAGAAATTCCCAGCATCTGTGATGTCACAGTGCTGTGCTACTGTTGTAGAATTGTGCTGTAAATGTTTTGATGCTGCTTAGTTTTGTGAGCTAGTGAGCAAAGGGAATATCAGACTCCCGCTGCTTGCTGAGCAGGAAGCATTAAATATCTAACGTGAACTGTCACTTACACAGTCCCAGCTACAACCAGCCTTTATAGTTTGAAATGAGGCACCAAATACCTCTAGTTTCCAAATAAATTATTAAGGGCCTGATCCTAAGCCCATTCAAGTCAATCAGAGTCTTTCTATTAACTTCAATGGGCTTTGGATCACGCTCTATAAATGTAATTCCCAATATACCTGTTTTGGGATATACTGTATGACTTTTTTGCTTTATAATTTGACAAATCTGTGAACTGAACTATTTCCATACAGTAGATATTATATACCTGATTTCATCTGTAGATAAGGTTGTTGCAAAGATTGTTTGATGCATCTGAAGACCTTGTTTAGGACTCATAGTGTGCTTTGAGGGCCCTACACATTTTCCATTTATTATAATAAATGAAAAATATGAAACTCTTGCAATGTGAATGATAGGATCACAGACACATGGGGCCACTGCATATATTGCTGAGAACAGCGGAAACTAGTGGAACAATATACTATTATCCTTTAGTACTTGCAAACTTGGGTTCAAATCTGAGTTAATTACAATATTCAGATTTATTTGATGCCCCCCTTTGAATCAGCATTTATAAGTTCTTCTGGTTTATTTTATTTAGAATCAGGAATAAGCATCACATTGCCTTCCTTATCCAAGACACTTTAGCGATTCTAATTGAAAGCAAGATCCTGGTTCCAATAAAGCCAATAGGAGAATTCTTATTAACTTCACTGGGACAAAGGTCACGTTCCAGTTACTATCCAATATTTCTGCACTATCTGCCTCCCTGCAGAAAATCAGCTAGAGTACTGTCACTTTCCTAGCTATTAAAATGGCAAAATTTACTTAATGAACACATGTGATATTTTAAATGAGCTAATTTGAAATAATCATAATAGACCATGGTATTCAGTGGAGCGTCTGTGTGCTATGAAAGTAAAATAATAATAATAATTGGTCCTTATTCATAGAACATATTTGTAAAATAATGGCTGTGTGGTCTGTGTGACTTGTATTTACTACTCGCGAAAATACCCGGTGTTGCTCGGGTCCGTCAGAGGTGGGGAGGGGGCAGAGAGCTGAGCGAGTGCGGGGTCCGTTGGAGGGGGGGAGGGGGCAGAGAGCAAACCTGACACCCCCACCTCACCCCCCCCGACCAAACCCGACACCCCCACCTCACTTACCCCTCGACCAACCCCGACTCACATTTTCACCCCTCACCCAAACCCAACACCCCCACGTCGCCCCCCTACCAACACCCCCTGACCAACACCCACACCTCACCTCCCCATAGACCAAACCTGACACACCCACTTCACTTTCCCCTCCAACCAAACCCGACACCCCTACCTACCACCACAAACAAACCTGACACCCACACCTCACTTACCCCTCGACCCCCCTCTTCGCCCCCCCAACCAAACCCAACACCCCCACCTTACCCCCCCCCCCCACCAAACCCAACACCCCTAACTCACTTACCCTCCAACCAAACCCAACTTGGGTCCGTCGGAGGTGGGGAGGGGACAGAGAGCTGAGCGAGTGTGGGGTCCGTTGGAGGGGGGAGGGGGCAGAGAGCTGAGCGAGTGCGGGGTCCATTGGAGAGGGGAGGGGGCAGAGAGCTGAGCGAATGCAGGGTCCGTTTGAGGGGGTATTATGACATCATAACTATGTCAGAGAAGAGCAGCTGCCCAGCTGATGTGATTGGCCTTTAAATAATTTCACCCCTGGGGGGCGTCAGAGGTGAGATTTGAATTTTTTTTTACTCTTACCCTGATTAGGACCCTAAGACCTCTAACTGTACCAAATTTCAAGTCTATAGCTCAAATGGTGTGGAAGGCGTAAGTGAACGTACATACACGCATACATATGCGCATACACGCATACACCATTTGACTTATATATATATATATATATTTTGTTATTTATTTTTGTCTGCTTTTGATTAATAGTGATCACTTCTGCATGAAATAAAGAACGCTTGCTTTTGCTTTGGGATATAGTGTGTTAAGACTTTAAAATTTCACTTATTTTTTTTTTCATCACCTTTCATCAATTCACCAGACAAGATATGTAGATAATTTCGCTGTCACCTTCTGTGCAATGTCATTTAGACTGCTTTTGGTTATGGTAAAAACGGAAAAGTGAGTTGTTTTCATTACATTGTTGCAAAGGCAAAATTCATCTCCTGAAATACAATGTAGTCATTTTGTACAGCTCTGTCTACAGCTGGGGAGCTGTCTATAGCTCTGTCTACAGCTCTGTAGACCTCTGTTCTTTCTTCACTTGCATTTGATGATCCCTTTCTTTATTTTCAAACATTTAAAATACATTTTCATTACATTGTTGCAAAGGCAAAATTCATCTCCTGAAATACAATGTAGTCATTTTGTACAGCTCTGTAGACCTCTGTTCTTTCTTCACTTGCATTTGATGATCCCTTTCTTTATTTTCAAACATTTAAAATACATTTTAAAATAGATTTATTGCACTATCAAGATAAAATCCTGAGCTGGTATAAAGAATACCTATTTTTATATCAGTAGATACAAAATAATATCACAATATTTAATAAATTTATTCTCATAACAACCCAGTGAAGTAACCGATTAGATTCCTTAATTCCCATTTGTAAATTCCCAAATGTAAAACTAGCGAAAATACCCGGTGTTGCTCGGGTCCGTCAGAGGTGGGGAGGGGGCAGAGAGCTGAGCGAGTGCGGGGTCCGTTGGAGGGGGGAGGGGGCAGAGAGCAAACCTGACACCCCCACCTCACCCCCCCCACCAAACCCGACACCCCCACCTCACTTACCCCTCGACCAACCCCGACTCACATTTTCACCCCTCACCCAAACCCAACACCCCCACGTCGCCCCCCTACCAACACCCCCTGACCAACACCCACACCTCACCTCCCCATAGACCAAACCTGACACACCCACTTCACTTTGTAAAATGGGGATTAATATTATATGGTATTATCATCTCCTTAGTTTGTGCCTTAACCACTGGACCAAACTTCCTTATGGGGATAGCTTGGTAGAAGTCAATGGAGCTATTCTTATCTACACCAGATGAGGACATTGTTGTCATCGGTACAAGCAAATTATGATCTCGATCATTCTTTTTTTGTCCCCAGTTTTTGGTTTTATTAGTATTATTTTAGTACCATCTTAATACCTTAGGCCCCAATAAAATTGCTTAGTCTATCCCTATTCAGCAAATCACTTAAGCATGTACTTAGTCTGGGTATTTTGACATGCAAAAGTAACAATCTTCTGCTGTAGCAAGATTAGATGGTGATAGTGAATGAAAATGAAGATATTTTCCACAGGAATCTAGAACAATAGCAGGGCAACACTGAGGGTGAAATCATGGCCCAGTGGACACAATGTCATCCTAAGAATCTTACTCAGCCATCTAATTTTCTTAATGGAAATTGGATTACAGTAGACTCTAGATTATCCAGGATGATAGGAAAAAAAATAATCCTGGTTAATAAAATCCCAGATAATCACCATGCATACAAAATATGCCGGAGGTGAGGTGAGGGGGTTGGTTCACCAGCCACCCTGCGCCGGGGGGGAAGGTGTGTTGGTTCACTGGCTGCCCTGCGCCCTAATGGGTTTTTTTTTGGTGTGTGTGTGTTTGGGGTGACAACAAACCAGAGCCGGCCCTGCGAGTGACATTTTTTCCCCCCACATCCTGGTTAACCCAATCCTGGGTAATCGAGAGTCTACTGTATTTTTAATGAGTGTGTGTACATGCATGTAAAATCATGCTGTTCCCAAATACATTTGATTATCTAGTAGTAAAATGTATGCTTCTCCCACCCCCTTCGTTTGATTATTGCACCATTAGGAAGCAAATAAGCATGAGGAAGAGAAGGGGGAGAAGACGACGATGATGATGTAAAACTTTCTTTTTCAGATTTTTCTTTGTCCTAATCTAGACAGGAGTGGAAACCAAGATATGACAAACACTAGGCCAGTCAGTATTGTTATTAATTTCATTTTGTTACATTACAGACGCTTGATACTTATAATCTATTTTTCCACTTTTGCCACAGCTGAATTCTTCTTTTCTCCTCCCCCTTGTCCTTTTACCATCCTTCTATTTGCAGTGGAAGATATTTTTATATTACTGTAAAAATCCAATAAATAATCCAATAAATGTCATGTTAGCTGACAGAATGTTGGCTGTTGTCACTAGCAGAGTCACATGTAATGCATATAAGAATTTGGCACCATTTTTCGTGGCTCTTTGAATACCACTGATTATTTACGAAATGTGTTCCTTTTCCACAATTTGGTTTTGGAGTTGTGTCAACATCTTAGAAGACACATGTAGAAGTAGATGAGGATATGGGGAAAATGTGTTCTGTCAAAAAGCCATCTTTAGAAAACTTTCCAGAAATGGTCTACAAAGAGCACTACAGTATGTAGATTCATGTTACGCGTATCAGATCTTTATATTTACAAACACAGGGCCCAATTCTGCAAGTCACATTATGCAGGGGAATCAGCCTGAGGTATTGGATCCATAGGGAACAGAACTCTGGGAACAGTCTATTGTATACCATTGTATCTAGCCAAAGATTTCATATTTTTTAGAACAATGTTGTATTCCCAGTCTATAAGCCAGTTCTTCACTAACTGCACACTGTGAAACTTCTGAAAGGCATTCATGGACAATCAGGATTTTTCCATTGCCTCATGATACACAAAATTGCAAAAGCCTAAACACTCCCTCCAAAAAAACCACATCTGTCCTCTGTGAACCTCTGCTATACATAGAGAGACCCTCTGTTTTGAAATTGCTCTGGTTCCTCTGAGTCTGTGCCTTGTGTCTGTGGAGATAGTAGAATTTGGGCCTGACCTGTCAGCTCAAAATATGCAGGGTCTCAGCTAGAGTTTCCGGTGGTGTAAAGCAGCATATCTCTATTGACTTGGATGGAATCTTTTCACTCACAGTGTTGTACCTTCTTTTTTTCCCCATTGGATATCAATAAATTTCCTAGAGTTTGTCCATTTAAACCAGCAAAGTAAATGAAAATGACTGAATGCATATGTAGGTATATAACATATCCTAAAATGAGACAATTCCAGAGCAGATATAAGTGTGTTTAGCTCCACTGCAGTCAACTGAACTGTGCCGATTTTTAGCAGCTGAGGATGTGTTCCAGTGTGTTTGTATTGTCCAATTATAAATGGCTTGTTGTTTTGCACATAATTAATTCATATTTCACTAGCTAATTGTAAATGCATTCTGACATTACAGCAGAAAGAGCTATTTCAGCTAGTAGTAAATGGAAGATTTTCATGCAAGCATTTTTCCTCTTTGTTTTTGATGTGGTAGTAAAAACGTTAATTGCTTTTTAAATGATTTTACTGAACACTGATTACATAAGCATGTTTAACTAATCATGGTGTTGTGGACTGGGGGAGATGGAGGAGTTTATGATGTATTTAATTAAGGCTGGTCATGGACACTGAATGGTAACTGATGAAATTCCGAAACTGTATTTTCAAGTCTTCAAAATAAATCTTTCAGGGAGTGGCAGAAGTATTACAGTTAGTAAACTTAGCTGTACCTAATCAAACAACGCTGCTATACTTCTCTGTTTTAATTAGATAGTAAAAACTACATGTAGCTTTTCAATATTTTTTATTTGCTGCTAAGAAGCCCTGCATTAGCCTCATCTTTCTTAGCCCTGGTCTACACTGTGGGGGGAAGGAAGGAGGGATCGAGCTAAGATACACAGCTTCAGCTATGAGAATAGTGTAGCTGAAGTTGATGTACTTAGATTGACTTACCGCGGCGTCTTCATGGCACTGAATCGACTGCTGCTGCTCCCCCATTGACCCCACCTGTGCCTCTTGTGGTGGTGGAGTACAGGAGTTGACAGGAGAGTGCTCGGGGATCGATTTATCACATCTAGACTAGATGCAATAAATTGACCCCCCAATAGATCAATCTCACAGCAATGATCCCCCCCGGAGTGTAGACCTGCCCTTAGAATCAATGCATGGACCAGAAGATTGTGACTTTTTCCTCTAATGCAGGGGTTGATGCTACCCCTTTCCCCCAATTAGTGGTATTTATAATGTTTTGCTCACCAACTGTGATGACACTCAACTTACTATTTCTTTTCTTTCTTCTATGGTCTCCCAAACGTTTAATATTTTTCCCTGATGACTGTCTTTGGTTTCTCATAAGGGTTCACTACTTAACTATTTTATCTTATTCCTTCTTTTTTCCTTGTTAAAGTTGTACCATGACTAGTATTTCTAATTTGAGTGCAGCATTTGAGCTCTCTTATGACTTTCAGATGTTTTAATTGCACTGCCTTAAACAAATTTAATTCTTATTAAATTCATATATTAATGGAATCGGGGCTAAAGACTGTAAATATGCTGTAGTAGTAGATAATTTCTATATTTCCCAGGTATCTTTTGTGTTTTTTTAAAAAATATAACTGTCTTATGTTTTTCTGTCTTCTAGAAATAGTTGTCAGTCAGTTCTCTATGAAGTTATTATCCACCCAACTAATCTCATCCATACATTTTTCCAGTAGGTAAATAGCCCATAATCCCAAGCCACACAAAATAATATCAGTGGGCTCCCTTCTCTTTCAAAATTCTACCAGATAAGACCTTGATGCTATCAAAAGGTGACAGAGTAATTTTCAGTTATGCAGCACATAGGATTTCTTAGCTGTAGTCCAAAAGTGTCACCAATGCATATGTTGGTATTTTCCCTTCTGTCATATTCTTTACAATGCTTAATATCTTTGGCCAATATTCTTGTGCTTTGGGACATTGTCTCCCTCTACACCTCCAATATGGATAAAATCAACTTTCAGTCTACATTTGCCAGCATACACGCAACACACCTTCCTCAATGTTATTTAAACAAGAGGCGTGTCAAATACCACTGACAAAGTAGCTTTCTTTTATTACCTTACATGGAACAGAACATCCCTGTACCTCACAGAAGACCGGTGCTCTAAGGAAATATCCTTAAGTAGAGCCCATTCTCATTGTTGATGTAAATACCTTTGCCTTCCCCATGTATGTTAACAAGTTCATTCTCTCAGTTTGAAATGTTGCCTCTTGAGTTCATTATCACTTTTCAATTTCTTCAAGTGCTCTCAAAGCATGGTGTTTATTGGGGCCGGATGCAATACTGTGCCGGATGCTCGGCTGGTGTAAAACAGGACAGATGTGCTGGAGTCAGTGGAGCAATGCTTATTTATACCAGCTGAGGATTTGATAATTTGACTCATTTTTCCTAATATAGGAGCAATGTCTCCTGGGGAGAAGTTTGGACTGTGCCTGTGTGTTAAGAAATGCAGATCTGGCCCTAATTCTTATTTTGGCCACATTTTTTAAAAGTAAGAAAAACTGCTGATGATTGAAACTCTTCTGAGAAGGTCTCAGCTGTTGTGTTTAGAAAATTATTGACCCTCAGAAGGTAGTTAAATCTTTCTGCTTTGTCTTTATTGCTACCCCATTGTACCATGCTATCAAACCTTATATTTGCACTGCACAGTTATGTCCCCAAAGGTTTGCAACCGTTAGCCCACTACCCAGTAGAAGCCTATATAATGCTTTCTTAATTAACCCTATGGATTTTGTTGCCCCAAATAAAATTTAAATGGAGGCTTATAACTCTAATACCTTCATATGGATTTCCAGTGAAGGAGCTTGGAATGAGGACATAATTTTAGAGCGAAGGGTCATATTCTACCTATGTAATTCCAACAATCCATCACAATAGTCATGTGCCCCACTTTTATTAAATCTTTGATATCCAAAATACTGAAGCAGCCTAGTTGCCTTGTGAGCTCCCTGGAAGAAAACATCATCCATAGCCAAGAGTGATCAGCTCCCATTGTCTAGCCTAAAGAAAACCCTTAAGTCATCAGTTTACCCATAAGCAAATCTATTGTTTCCCCTTGAACCTTTATATTTTCTCTATAAAACCCCTCTACCTATGCCCAAGTCAGTGTTCTGATGTATAGACCCAAACTCCACATCAGTTCCACTGGGATTCCATCTCCTGACTGATCGTGCTGGGGGATCTGCCTGTCTTCAGCACTCAGGACCCTGAGCTACCATCATCACCTAGGAACCCCGACCAGTTCAAGCCTCATGGAGTATGTGAGATCCCCCCTCTCTCTGTTTTCTTTTCTACCTCAGGTATTAACCTTTAAAATGTATCTGATATGTTTGTTTAGCCCTCCTTATGTAGTTATCACTATTATTCAATACATAACTTTTATGGTTCAGCTGATGCTTCTCTCTCTCTCTGAAATTTAATCTTTTGTGTTTTTAGCTTCCCCCATTTACTCTGCAGCAACGCTTCTCTTACCTAAGCTAGAGATCCCTGTAGTGCCTAAAAATACTGTGGGGTTACTACCAGTACAGATTGTAACATGAAAGTGGGATAGGGACGTGTTAAATGTGGGGCACATAAGGGGGCGGGGGAGCTGAAAGTCCTTCTCAGCCCAGCCTGTTGAGACCCAGGGGCACATAAGGGTACCAGCTTGAAAATGCTTCTTAACCCAGTCCATTGAGTATAGGGGTACATGAGGGGATCAGCTGGAGAGTGATGATTGACCCGATCCACTCAGACTTGCTCTGTTAGTGTGTGTGTGTGTGTATGTGTGTGTGTACATGTTCATCTAGTTCTAGGGCTGGAGGAACCCACCCCGGAGAACCTAGGTCCTGCAGGATAGCTCCATTGGGAGGGGACTTGAAGAATGAAGGAGTAGAGCTCCATGTGAACACACAAGTGACATAAGCAGCACATTAATAGAATTACAGATCCCCGGGCCCCAGAAGAGTAACCTTAATCAATGAGCATACCCCAAAGTAATGGGCATATCTGGTAACAACCCGGGTGATGACACATGGAAAGACCTTATTGTTGCATTTGTTTTCTTCTCCTGTTTGTTTTAAACTGCCTTCTTTAACTCCCACAGTAGGGGAATATCCTTAAGATGGTTTTATAGTTAATAAATCCTGCCTTTCACTTGTCATGTGATGTGCAGTAAAAACCAGGTATTGCAGATCTTGGTAATTTTCATACGTTTGGATTGTGTGTATCTCATAATAGTGGTAAGTTTGACACCCATGTGTTCTCTCATGCATAAAAAACATGTGGACGCTAATTATTCCCACTGAAAGAGGCAATGCAACAGAGGAAAAGACTGTACTCCAGTACACCATTGCTTTAAGGCTATGGGTTTTGAGGAGCCCGATGCGAAAGAAAACTGCAGTTTTATAACACAATGTAAGTTACTAGTACATGGAATCTGGCTGAAAACCCAATGATCATTGGCTGGATTCATTCATTCTGTGAGCCTGACAGTCACTATTTATTTTTTGCATGCCCTAAATTTCTGCAGGGCAGTGACTCACTGGCAGAGTTTTCATGCACTTCGATCACTTCACTATGATCACTCTTCATTACATTGCATATTATTGCTGCTAAGGGCATCAGTAACTTACAATTCCTTTTATCAGTGTCCGTTTCAAATCTGGTGGACATCAAATGGTGCAGATGTCACAATGGGTGAGTGCTTTTTCTGTAACCCTTACAGTGTCCCCAGCATTCGTACACCTTTTCCAAATGCTGCGGGAGTATTGTAGATCCTGTGCACCGCTGCTGTCTGGGACCATAACTGCTGATGATATCCTCTCACGTGTGCCTTTAGTTCATGCACAAGGGCTTCCTGAGCATTTAGGCCATATTTTATGACCAGCTGCTGCCCAAAATATGCAATGAATGGTAGTATATGGCTGTAAGTAATTACCTGAGTAGGAAAGAAGGGGAATTCCTGATGGAGTAGGAACTGAGTATAGTGCAAAGGTAATAGGATCAGAGAGGTAGCCGTGTTAGTCTGGAATAGCAGAGGTAACAAAGTCCTGTGGCACCTTAAAGACTGTATGTCTTTCTGTAACATAAGATTTTAAAAGCAATCTTGAAAGGAGTGGGAGCATACTGTAGTGGCTAACACAACAAAGTAGGAGTCGGGATTTCTGGGTGCTAATCTTGGTTCTGCCGTTGTCTCACTTTCTAACCTAGGGCTATTCACTTAGCCTTCGCATACCTGTTTCCCAGGTTGTAAAATGGGGATAATACAACATTCCTCCTTTTAAAATGCATTGTGATTATTAATTCATTAATATCTGTGGAGCATCTGAGATCCTTCACTGGAAAACATTCCACAAGTGCAAAGTAGTAGTTTTTATTTAAGGTTGTCCAGAAGTAGACCATATCAAGTTGTTTTTTTTAAACACATCTTCCCACTGCAATTAAAGAGGAATTTCTCCTTCGTAATTAATGGCACATTGTACCTCATTTTTAGTTAAGAAAGTCTGCTGAGAAATATGGTTGTTGCTCTGTCTGAAATAAAATGAGATAATTGGGCAAAATTCTTGGCTGATGTAAATTGGAATTGATCCCCTGACATGAATGGAGCTGTGGACATTTACGTTAGTAAAAAAAAAATGCTTATTTTATTTCTTTTACTCTAGATATGACAAAAGTGTGGACTGTGTGATGAAACTGTTCATTCTTTTATGTGTAGAGAAGCAGAGAGGGGTGCCATGGAGAGATACATACTATAGGGAAACAAAAGTAGTAACCACAGAACTAGAAGGAAGGCAAGAAAATCCCATACAATCTCCTTTTACTATATTTTTAGCAGTTCCTACAAACTTACTTAGGTGTTAGTTTCGCAGTTGCTTTACTTGGCTAATAACCAATGTGTCACTTGTGTGTCCTTTCTATATCCTTTGTTTCTGGCCTTCCACAAAAAATTTCGAGGGAAAAATTGAGCCCCCATCCTGTTTATAATCTGGCTATAAAAGTGGATACGAGAGGACCAAGCCAACAGTGTGCAGTTCTTTCCTGCCCACTCTACAGTTTCTACAACTACAGTACATTTACAGACTAAACACAGGTGCCAAGTAAGAGATTGATGTTCCCACAGGATGTACCGGGGCTTTAAAAAGCCAAAGGATTCTTTCCTATTAGTCTAAGTTACTAGCACAGAATCAGGCACTTGCTGTAGTACATTTCTCACTGTCCATGAAAAGATGGATGGATAACCATCATTATGCCCATTCACTGGTCTAATGAAGAGAATTAGCAAATGGATACACAACAGTTGTGCAGGAGCAAGGATCCATAATTGGAAACGATTAATCTAATGGTGAGAGACAGAAATGGGTGAGGATGATTAACACATGCCACAAAGCAATCATTTGCGATAAGGATGACTGAAAAGACAGTGACATTACTTAGCCTTTCCCACTGGCAACAAATGCATGAGCAAAAATAAAATTAAACCTTGAACATAACAGCAGATGTATTGTAGCTGCTTCAGAGTGTCCACTCTTCTTTTATAAAGAGGGCTGGAATTTCTCCCTCCAACCTAATGGTTGGTTTTCCTTCCCATTTCGAATTATATTATTTGTCTTTTTTGAACTTGTAAATGGTGCTAAATGGGAGTGCTGGAGAACAAAGCCTTAAACTTTTCAACAAAGAAGCTTCCTTGCACTGACTCTCTCCTGCAGAATTATAGAAGTGATGGGAAGTACCTATTAAATCCCCCAGTTTGTCTTCCTGCCAATGGAGATTTCTTTCCTACTATATATTTTTCTAGGGTTTTGTCTAGTTCGCCTCTAACATTCTTAAACAGTAGGACCAGTATAATGTCTGTCTGTCTGTCTGTCTGTCTCTCATGTCCTTATAGCTGAAACACTGGTAATTTTGTAATGGGGCAGGGAAGAGGTGAAGGTTCTTTTTCCATTCTCCGAGGAATACTGGGTGGCCATTAAGAGGAGTGGAGAAGCAGTAGGCACAAAACCTATCACCTCCTTCAAGGCAACACTGCAGATCTAAAAAGAAGATGTAGGAGCTACCTGGCTACATAGTCCCCCTGCATTCTTAAAACATTCTGCCTGCCCGTGTGCTACAGATAGAATACCTCCACGTGCTGCCAGTTGAGAAGAATCTCCTTTTCCCTCCTTTCCTTCAGTGTGACTGTGTCATCTAACAGAGTTATGAGCCCTTAGCATTCATTGTCGAAGGCATGCTCTTTCCATTCAAACTCCAGAGCCCATAAAAATAATATTTACTTTGTTAATAAATCACACACTGAGCTTATCAGTTGTAGAGGGGAAGTAGAGTAGGGCTGTAGGCTTATTTTTTCTCCCTGCCAAACTGACATCAGTTTAATATGTAAGTGCATAGGAGTTTAAAAACTTGAAAATCTCTGATTTTCTAAGGCCCTACAAATCAAAGAAAAGTGAATTGTTAATTAGAACATGCTAACATGTTTCCTCCTTCACATCACCACTTGAAGGCTTCTTAAAACTGGTGTGCTATTCTTTTGTTAGCAACATTCACTAGGGTATCTGAAAAGTGGTGTTCTGCTCAGAAATGTAACAATCTGGTTCAGCAACTGAAAAGGAAGACTTGTACTATGTCACAAGAGATTATTTTAGACACTGGGATCTTTCTTAGAGCATTTCATTGGAACAATAGAGAGACTGAAAAATTTCAAAAAACTTTGATGAAAAACAGGGATAAGTCTTGTGCAAAAGTGTTCCCATTTTTCAACCAGGTCTATATAACAATAATTGAATAGTATAGCTATATTTTCTTCAGAGTTCAGCCAAAGGCCTCTTCTTTTATTAGGAGTCTAATATTTTTCATGTTTGTGCAAGTCAGGAAACCTTTATTTTTCTCCATACCTGGGTACCCACAAGAACTAAAATAAGACCTCAGACCTACAAACACTCGTCTTATATATTTGTGGAGGAAATAATAAGCAAGAAGTCAGGGGGATTTCATGGTTAGAGGAGATTAGGAAAAATAGAAAGGGGAAAGAGAGGAGCTTTTATGGATTCTGTGTTAACCCTTCCCATAACTCAAATAATCACCTGGCAATCTATCCCTAAGAGTGAGGGGTAAAGTTCCATAAGTAGAGAATGTATCTCCTCTGGATTACAAGAAAGTGTCTTGTGCAAAAGTGCAAAACACTCCCCAGGTGTTTCTGGGGAGAGTACAGGGATTTAGGGTTCAATAAAGCACGGTTGTTTGATGTCTGTTTTGACTGTTACTTTGATATTTCATTTGTGGATTTAGAGTAAAGGGAATACAGAAGAGGGGAACGAACTGGAGAAGCAGGAGGGAATTAATATAAGAAACAGATATGGACGTTTACAAACAGAAACCAAGTAATATTCAGTGAAAGTAACATAGTTTGAAGAGAGACATTGGCAACACAATGGTTCATGCCATGAAACACCTAGAGGAACACAATAATTTGAGATTTTTCAATAAGTTAGATAGTTACTCTCAGTGTCTCTTCCTTTTAGAATAATATCTAAGAGTTAAATAATGTAATCAAAAGGGGGGGAAAGCCCTGGAAGAACTTAAGAAAACCTATTTTTAGGTTATTCTACTTTAACAAACTCATTTTTGGGAGTGGAAATTTATGATCATGAAATGTAATTGGTTTCAACAGATGTATTTTTCTTCAGCTAAAGAAAAGAGAAGAGGGCATAATATTCATTAAACATGCATTTTTTCAGATTTAGTATCAATTTAAGGATAAGGAGGGATGATTTAGATTGTTGAAGAGCACAATTTTTAGGTTAATAACAATGCTTAGCATATGTTCCCAACCAAAAGCAAAAAACTTTATTAAGGATTTATTTAAAACACTGCAACACTTTTGAGGAAGGAGAAATTATACTTAGAGGAGACTTCCCTAACTTCTTACTGGGGCAGATATGATTAAAAACCAGCAACATGGGGTATAGGGAAGCAGGTGGATCATTGACTTTTTTGTGCCAACAATTCAGTCTCTTAGATTGCTGGAGAGAATTGCACCTTGGGGAAAGAGATTACACATTTTATTCATACCCTCATCAGTTATACACTAGAATAGATTTAATGTTAATCCAAATGAGCAACATTACATAGTCAGATCATGCACCAGTGGAAGTAATAGCTGGGTTAGGTCCCAAAGATCATTTTATTGGAAAATGAACTGCTTGCTTCTCCAAGACAAAGATCGGGTTGCAGAAATTAAAAAAGACATTGTTCAATACTTCCAAATAAATAATATGGAAAGTATATAAAAAGAGCCCACTCTGGGATGCAGGTAAAACAATAATTAGGCATCAAATGATAAGCATAACTACTTGAAAAAAGAAATACCCCCCCCCCCAATTCCAAAGAAATAGAACTAGAATAGGAGATAAAAAAGTTACAAGACATTCATAAAAACACAGGTTTAGAAAAAAGTATCAACAATTAACTAGCAGAGGAAAGCTGAATATGTTAATGACAGAGCCTACTGAAAGCCCATAGATTAAGTATACAAAGTAGAAGTTTTATGAAAAAGGAAATTAAAGTGATAGGCTATTGTCGCAAAAACTTAAAGAGATTGAAGAGAAACATATTATTGCATCAATTAAGAACAATCAGCAGAAGATAGTTGCACATCCCAATAAAATGTGCAGCTTTTGCTCTTTATAATACAAATATTTATACTTCAGATACTCCAAGCTCTGAAGGTATTCAAAAATAGCAGGCTTGCCAAAGATAAGCAATATTGATACAGAAGTGACAAAGAGTCCTGTGACACCTTAAAGACTAACTAAATTATTGAAGCATAAGCTTTTGTGGGCTAATACCTCCCTTGTCCACTTCTGAAATTCCAGACTAACACGGCAACCTCTCTGAATATTGACACAGAAATTTTAGATAAAGAAATAAGAAGAAATCCCAAAGCAATAAAAAGTATGAATGGTGGTAAAACTCCAGAATCTGAAGGCTTTCCAGCTGAATTTTACAACGTGTTCAAGAAGACATTAGTAGGTCCCTTTATAAGTAGCTTCAGTGCTACCCTGTAGGGAACCTATTAAAGTTCCACAACCTATTAAAGAAGCTACCCTGGTTGTTCTCCCTCAAGATAGAAAAGATTACTTTATGCAGTTTCTATAGGCCCATATCTCTGTTGAATCATGACATAACAATTTTAGCTAAAGCACTAGGTAGCCAATTAAAGTTTGTGCTCTCAATTTATATACATCAAGATGAAACTGGATCTATTAAAGACAGACAAACATCAGATAATATTCATAGAGTTGGACTTGGAGTCAGTCATCATGCCAGATCTAAAAAAAGATCAATTTCTCTTGGTATCACTAGACTTAGAAAAAGCTGTTCATAGAGCAGAGTGAAACTTTCAGTTTCAAGTTCTGTCCCATGTGGACTTTGGCATCCAGTACCTTAAATGGATAGCTCTTTACTCCAGCTTAAAAGCACCTTTGCAATTAATGGAGTTAATTCTTCCCTTTTTGAATTACACAGAGGGACCTGGCAGGGATATCCATTGTTTACATTACTTTTTTTCATTGGCCCTGCAGCATTTTGCACCACAGAACTAAAACTCACAGGAGCACATCAGAAAATAGCATTATATGCAGCTGATGTAGTATTGTTTTTATCTAACCCAAATATTTCCCTAAAGTTAGTTTCTAAAGAAATCTAGGACTTTGAAAAAGCATCTAGTTTTAAGGTAAATAATGCCAAATCTGAAATGCTAACTATAAACTATCAGTCTCTGAAAAAATCATTCATCCAGAACACATTTGGGTACAAATGGGTAAGAAATTCAGTAAGATACCTAGAAACTGAAATTATAAACAACCTAGATGAACTCTATGTTTTAAATATCAGACCACTACTTCAGGAAATGAAAAAAGACCTGGTGTTCTGGAGTAAATATACAATTTCTTGGCTGGAAAGAATACCCACAGTTAAAATGAATATCCAGCCAAGGATACCTTTCTTGTTTCAAAATCCTTTGGTGATTATCCCAGATAAAACCCTAACAGGAATACAGAGGGTGTTATTCGAATTTATATGGAATAAAAGAAGCCCAAGAGTGAGAGCAGATACTTCATACAGACCTATTAAGTAGGGAAGACTAGATATTCCAAATATTCTATGGTACTATCAAGCAAGTCAGCTCAAAACAGCAGTGGATTGGGAGTGATCTAATCCAACCAAACTCAAGGTCGTTATTGAACAAGAAAATTGCAGTAGTGTAAACATCACTAAACTACAATTAAGTTTTAAAAAATCATGCCGTCCAGAAATTTATTTATACATTTATACATATTCCTTAGTATGTGTTCTATGTGTTCAGGACAGAGATAGCGTCCATTTTCCCTTCACTAACAACACCCATTGCAAATAATCCAGATCTTAACCCAAATCACAAACCAGAGAGCTTCAATGATTGGGAGAGCCATGGAATGCACACGGTTGGCCCCCTATTCAGTAAAGAAACTTTTCTAACATAGTTAGAGATCAAAACCAACTTCAGCTGGCCCACTATCCCTGGGTAGTGGTATTTTCAAATCAGGAATTATGTTTCTCAACTTTCTAGAAAACCTGTGTTATATAGAAAGCTAACTTTCACAGAAGCAATGGAGTCTGGGCCGTTAGGAAAGAAAAAGCTTTTAATTAATTTATGTCAATCTTTACAGACAGTTTTCCTAACAAAAGTTTCCCATAATGTCCATATGTCACATGCTGGGACGAGGACGTGGATAGACAAATTACTCCAGAGGAATGGGATTTGATCTGGAAACCTCAGTCTGTGGCACAAAAAAGGAAAATTGATTTAAGATATTGTTCCAACAGTACCTCACATCAATCAGGTCAAAATATGTAGAGAGATTGAATGGGGATAGATGTTGGAGAAATTGTGGTGCAAGTGGGAGATTTTATGCATATATGGTGAACATTATCAAGTCATTACGAATACTGGGATGGCATCCATAACCAAATGTCATAAATTGTTGGCTATTCATTACCAAATGATCCTTTGATGATCTTCCTGGGGCTTCCTAGTGGGATTGATAATACAAAAAATAAATTAAGAATTAATCTCATAGCTGCTCAGCCCAGCTATTGAACAATGGTTCAAAAAATATGGGAGGCTGTAGTTATGGAAAAATTACCCAACAAAATAGACAGAGGACAAATATATACTTGGATATTTGGTGACCTTTTATTTAGTACTTGGTCAAAGTACATTCACCTGCAAAAATCCACAGCTCACCCATCCTTTAAAAAAAACCAACCAAACCAAAAAAAACACACAAACATTTGATAGATACACATGAACTGTTAAATATTGGCATGCAGAGATTTCACTCATTAATAAAATCACTAGAAATGACATACATGTTCTAATGATGCTCATTCTGTAATAGAACATCTTGTTAAGTAGAAAGATTCAATGACTACCGTGTTTCCCCGAAACTAAGACAGTGTCTTATATTAATTTTTGCTCCCAAAATTACATTACATTATATTACAGCGAGAGGCAAAACTGGAAGTACGTCTTATTTTCGGGGGATGTCTTACTTTCAGGGAAACAGGGTATATTTCTGTATGTCTTTTTTAAACAAAAGCTGACTGTTGTAATGATTGTTTTGTTTCTGATAGTTGTATAGTGTACTTGTAAACTTATTACAACATATCTTAACAACATATTTACACTCAATCCTTATTCTAAGAATCAAGTCTTTTATGGGCTAAGATTTATGCAAAGTCCTTCTTTACTGATCTCCTGCCACACAAAAATTCGCTGTACATTTCAATTTTCAAAAATTCCCTACTTCCAATTTTTAATTTTATTTTACATAAAACCAGGAGGAGAAAATCTTACCTGTCTCGCAGCTACTACGTCAAATGTTTCCAGTAGAGCAGGGCAGAAACCAGATTTTCTATTTCTCAGGAAAGTCTGCCTTTAAAAACACCCCCAAAACATCTGTTTGGAAACAGAATTTCAAAAATTTGTGCGGCATTCAGTTCTGAAAGAAAAACACACATGCCCCACTTCAGGTTGGGTCATCTGAAATGTTTTGTTCTGATTTTGAATTTTATGTTTATATTATTAAGTTTAACAAATCAAAACAAACATGTTTCTTTCTAAGAAAAATTGTGTTTAAATCAATCTGTTTCTACAAAATGTTTTATTTTTGACTAATCTGTATATTATGAAGGAAAAACATTCCACAGACCTTTGCTGACCAGGTCTAGTTTAAGTTGCAGCAGCTGTGAATAAATGAATAGTCTGAGTTATGGGCAATGTGATAAGGATCTCTGTGTAGTGTGCATCTGCTAGTGCACACTCCCCTCCCCAACTACAAAACTCTTCAGGGTTTGTGCAGATCTGCTGGACTTAAAAGGTTTCCCTTGAATCATTCACAAGTGTTGCTACAGGACAATGCACTGTGTTCCCTCCAGACAGGATCTGAATTCACCTTAGCCCCAAAATAAGGAAAAATTATTAACATATATGGGGATGCCTGTAAAAGCAGAGTTATGCGTTATTTCTTTAATTCACGACTTTCATTATTTAGTTTTTCTGTTTTAATTGTCTAGATATTAAAAGTGTGTTATATTCAAGCTAGCATGAACCCAGACTGTGTATTGTGTTTACATTACACAAAACAGAGTTATGCCTGAGCAGGTTTAAGGCTGTATAGTTTGTAATTTCTTAACTTCACCTTTTCCTAAAAGTTCTCACAAAATTGGCACTCTGGCTCACAATTTAAAGATGACAGCATCTTCATTTAAGATAATGTCTCATTTGCACATCTTAACATACAGTATACCTTCTTGATTGGCATTCTCATTAACTTGACATTATAAAAGACTGCCTGTTAAACAATGTAAGCAGTACTTAATGCAACAGCTATTAATTCCTCTGATTTAAAGGAAGGATCATTTAACGGTGACTTCTTCAAAGAGTGCACTGAAGATGAATCCATAAAACTGTGCAGCTTGGTTTTCGGGAGTCATGCACGCATGCCTGCTGTACTGGTGCAGGAGATAGTAACAGAGAGAGAGAAAAAAAGATACTTCATGCATTATTAGAATTTATGAGGCCACAGATCCTCAGCTGTTGTAAATCAATGTATTGAGGTCAATAGAGTTACTCCAACTTACCCCAGTGGAGGATCTGTGCCTTATTGTGGGGGAAGTGCCTCAAGAGTTGTAAAGAGATATTACTTGGAAAATAGCCCCATCTTCCCTATTACATAGAATCCCATTCTAGGCTTAAAGACTCATAGATTATTTAAAGTTTTAAGACCCAATCTTGCTGTCTTTATTCATGTGAATAACTCTAAATTACATCAGCTAGATCCAGGCTTGCTCTCTTTCTTTCTCATGGAGCCTCCATTATCCTTTATATCTTTTGTATAAACACTTTATGCAGGATTTAGTACAAGCACTACATGCTTTTGCATAGCACTAAAACAAACCCCACTGTGGCTTATGGTGTGCCTGCTCTTTGGCTCTTCAGATAATGCACCATCTTCCAATATGTACAGAACCTATTAGGGGATCAGATCCTCAGCTGCTGTAAAAAGGCATGGTTCCATTGAAGTTAGTGGAGCTCTGCCATTTTACACCAGATGTGGATATGAACAAGTGTGAAAGCTGCTAGGGCTCTTAAAAGGATTGGATTCTATTTAGTTTTAGAGAGCTTTCCATACACCTGCTGGGGCAATATCCAGCAAGCTGTGTGCATTCCTCACCCAGCTCTAAAACTGTCTCTATGAAAGTGAAAATAACTTCGAACTGTTTTTGCTCAGCCCCAAAGGTTTTATTTCACAGACAAGTGAACTGCATATGCTTTGACTTGCAGCCATGCAGTATAATACTTATATATGCCCTAAGTCTTTAGTTTCCTTTGTTATGTTGATAGAGGTATCCAACTAGAGTATATTTCTCTGAACAGCATTTTCACAATGAAAATTATCTTCAGTTTTCCCACACTCATGATCTCTGTCAGAATGGTGATTGGTGGCTTTTTCCCCCTCAACGAACATATTGTTTCCTTTTGACCTAATCTATGCAAAGAAAGAAAAGAAGAAATCTTCAAAGCTCATAAAAACACATGTGAAAACTGATAATCTCCAAAGTAGGCACCTTGGCATTGGAAGAATCTCAGTTGAGATTAACTTTGCCTGATCAGTGAATCTTAGAAGCATGATATGCAAACTGCCATGGGAAAAGAAGAAATGTAATGCTGAGTATGGGCAACCTAACCTACAAGTTAATAAATGAGCAGTATATTTCTTGTCTGTTGACTAAAGTAGTAGATGGAAAGATAGTGCCAAGCAGCAGCTATTATAGCATAGGGCTTGCAACATTTAAGTTCAGGGTCAGTTCTTTCTATTATAAACCCCATTTCCCAGAGTTTATAACCTGGCTTCCTTAAATCATATATTGCTGAAACTGGTATATGACTTGTCAGGTCAGATGTAAGAGATTTTTTTTTTATTTCATAAAAAAAAAGATTAAATCATTTCAGCCATTTTTTTAAAGTTGAATTACAGTCATAGAGCTTTTTTACAGTTTCAGGCACTTCAAAGGAAGGGGCGTGGAGGGGGAGGGGAAGCTCTAGGAAAAAGAGAAAGAGAGACCAAAACTTCCTTTAGAAACAATCCCAGATTTCAGGAAACCCAGATTCCAAATAAAAGAATTGCAGCTCAAGTCAGTCTTGTGTGCCACCCAAAAAAAAAAAAAAAAAAGTCAGTCTTGTTGGCTAGGCTGGTGGCCACTTGTGACATAAACAACTGTGATGATAATTGATGCAAACGGACCTGTCTCTACTGTGATCTTGTCCTCCCTCATTTGTCTACCTACCTGTTGTATATTGCCTCTGGATCAGGAATTTTAGTTGTTTGTTTGAATTTCTTTGCATAGTGCTCACTATGATGTGTCCCGGTCTCTGTATTAGGGTCCTAAAGTGAAACAACAGTAGAAATAAAAGCAAGAGTCGGCTTTATTTAGGTATTATTAAGATTGCAAGCATGTTAGGGTAAGGCCCAGACCTTACTTGTTGGTTCAGCACCAAATAAATGTAAACATCACCAGAAAATAATAAGAGAAGATTGTTTGTTTGGTTTTTCTAGCCTTATATTTCAGTGGTAGCCGCTGAACATAGACATGAGCTATGTTTCATAACATTACCATCACTGTTAATGAGCTTAAACTGTTACTATCATTGTTAGTGAGCTTAAACTCAAAAAGGAAGCTTGCAAGAAGTGGAAATTTGTACACATGACTAGGGAGGAGTATAAAAATATTGCTAGAACATGCAGGGGTGTAGTCAGGAAGGACAAGGCACAGTTGGACTTGCAGTTAGCAAGGGATGTGAAGAGTAAAAAGCAGGGTTCTACAGGTATGTTAGCAACAAGAAGATGATCAGGGAAAGTGTGGGACTCTTACTGATTAGGGGAGGCAACATAGTGACAGATGATGTGAAAAAAACTGAAGTACTCAGTGCTTTTTTTGCCTCAGTCTTCACAGACAAGGTCAACTCCTAGATTGCTGCACTAGGTAGCACAATATGGGGAGGAGGTGACCATCCCTCAATGGTGAAAGAACAGGTTAAGAACTATTTAGAAAAGCACAAGTCCATGGGTCGAGATCTAATTCATCCAACGGTGCTGAGGGAGTTGGCTGATGTGATTGCAGAGCCATTGGCCATTATTTTTGAAAAATTGTGGCAATCAGGGGAGGTCCCAGACAACTGAAAAAAAGGCAAATATAGTGCCCATATTTAAGAAAGGGAAGAAAGAGAACCTGGGGAACTATAGACTAGTCAACCTCCTTTCAGTCCCCGGCAAAATGGAGAAGATGATCTAGTAATGGAGGATCATAAGAAAGCAAAGCTGTTCAGTGCCTACTTTGTTTGAGTTTTCTCACAAAAAATAACATGACTGAATGACTAGTAACGTTATCATAAACAACAAAGGGGAAGGGAATCAGATCCGGATAAATAACAAACACATCAGAGATCTTCTGACCAATTTGAATGAATTTAAATCAGCAGAACCTGATGGTATTCACCCCAGTGTGACAAAGAAATTTTCTAAAGAAATCGTGGAGCAACTGACAATAATATTTACAAACTCATGGATGAGAGGAGAGATCTCAGATGACTGAAGAAAGGGCTAACATCATGCACATCTTTAAAAAGGGGGAAAGGAGGAGCTAGGGAACTATTGACTTTGATACCTGGGAAGAAACTAGAGCCGGGGTCTGCAAACTTTCCCCCCCGCGGCCCCTTTTCCATGGAGGGAAAAGTCTGGTGGCCCCTGGGGCGGGTATGTGCGCCTAAATGCCGCCACAAAACCTGGAAGCTCCAGGGCCTCGTGCACCCCCTGGGGTGGTCTCGGGGTGCACGCACCCCAGTTTGATGACCACTGAACTAGAGGAATAAAATATTCCATTTGTGAATACCTAGAGAATGAAGGGGCAATTGCCAGCAGCCAGCATGGACTTACTAAGAATAAATCATGTAAAACCAGCTTGATTTCCTTCTTTGACAGGGTTATTGGTTTGGTAGATTGAGGTTATTGACTGAGGCTAACTATTTTTGTTGAGTTGTTTCAAATCTAAGACTCTGGCAAGTGCTGCTGCATCATTCTGTTAATACTTTGTGTTGATTGTGTGTGCATGTTAAGTATTTGAGTGTATATGTTTATGTGCGAATATGAGTGTGTAGGTTGTTGAAATTTGTCATATCAATATTGTCAGTTGTTGTTGTATGACGGAGTATCTGCCATTCTAATTTCATAAATGTTATTAATAACAATAATTGGATAGTCTAAAGATAGAATAAATTGTAATAGATTTTGATATGAAAGAATGAAGGAAGGAAGTATACATGACTAAAAAGGGTGTATTTTTTAAAGTATTTAGAAAGTTTATAATAAGCGATGCTCCTGGGGGAGCAGGGGTGGGGGAGACTCAAGTTGGAAGTTTCGCCTAGGGCGCAAAATATCCTTGCACTGGCCCTGGTCCTATGTGACATTCTGATTAGTAATCTGGCAAAATGAAGGCTCAGCAGAACTATCATTAAGTAGATAAATAATTGGTTAAACAACCACAAACAAAGATTAACTAGTAATGGAATGATGTAGGATTGGAGGGAGGTCTCAAGTGGGGTTCCACAGGGACATGTTCTGGGTCCACTCTTCCTTAACATCTTTATTAATGACTTCAATGTAGGAATATAGGACATACTGATCAAATCCACAAATGACACCAAGCTGGGGGAGTTGCCAGCACTTTGGAGGATAGAGTTAAAACTCAGAGGGATCTTGATACATTGGAGAACTGGCTAAGATAACAAAATGCAATTCAACAAAGACAAATGGCAGGTGCTACACTTAGGGGAGAAAAATTAAATGCAAAAATACAGATTGGGGGATAACTGACTTGGCAGGAGCACCTTTGAGAAGGATCTGGGAATTGCAGTGGATCACAGCCTTAATATGAGTCAGCAATGCAATGCTGTTGCAAAAAAAGCAAATGCAACTTTGGGCTTCATTAATGGAAGTGTAACATGCAAATCCTGGGAGGAGATAGTACCACTCTACTTGATTCTGGTTAGGCCTCCGCTGGAGTACTGTGTTTTGAGCACCAAAGTATACAAAGGATGTAAAGAAACTGGAAAGGATCTAGAGTTGAGTGACAAAAATGATCAAAGATATGGATGCAAGCCATGTGAGCAAAGGCTGAAGGAACTGGGTATGTTTAATCTGGAAAAGAGGACATTAAAGGGTGACATGATAGTGGTCTTCAAATAACTGAAAGGCTGCCATAAAATAGATGGAGAAAAGTTGTTCTCTCTTGCCACAGAGAGCAACAAGCAATGGGTTCAAACTACATCACAGCAGATTTAATAATATAATGTAAGCGGGGTCTGAATGAATGCTTCTCTTACACCTAGCTGGGAGGGGGAGAGACTTTGGGCGTGGCTACACTTGCAGCTGTAGAGCGTTTTGGGTTAAACCAGCCTTTCGAGAGTGCTCTAGGGAAAGTGCTCCAGTCTGTCCACACTGTCAGCTGCAAGAGCTCTGGTGTGGCCACATTTGTGGCACTTTCAGTGGCATTGGGAGCGGTGCATTATGGGCAGCTATCCCAGCATTCAAGTGGCTGCAACGTGCTTTTCAAACAAAGGGGGTGGGGTGGAGTGCATTGTGTGTATGTGGAGGGAGAGAGAGAGTGGATTTTTGGACTGCTGAGATTGTGTCAACATGCTGTATTGTAAATTAGCCCCCTGCCTCTCTCTCACTCAGTACAGTTTGCTTTGTTTGCTTTGCCCCATTGCAGATAAACTGCCACTGTCTGAAACAGAGCTCTGAGAAAGCACTTTTGCATTCTTTCCACCAGTTCAAAACACAGGGAAGAGAGGCCACTTGACTTAAGGAGATTAGGGGGCGTTCCCGGAGGTCACTCAGAGTGCAGTATCGCTACTACTTGTTTATACTGGAGCTGCAGCATCTCACCCAATACGCAACAACTGTTAATCCTCTTGCAAGGTGGAGTACCAATAGCGCTCCTGCCAGGGAGTCAGAGCGCTCTATGTGCCTTGCCAGTGTGGATGGATAGTAAAGTAGAGCGTTCTGGTAGACTTTATTACCATACAAAGTGCCAATGTAGCCAAGCCCTGGGGGGTGTATCTATGTAAATACAATTTGCTCCTGCTCTGCCTAACATTCAGCAGATAGAGTGGGGTGAAAGTGATCAACTGCGGCTGGTATTGACTTACAAATCACCTTAGTACTGAATGCGGGGGGTAGTGAAATATGGTAATCAGTGCTGTAATTATTGTGGGAATACTGGGAAGCAGGACTGTTTTCAAATGAGGGCCTTGAATGCCAGGGTTCTGTGAAAGTAAGAGGGGTGGGTGATATATGTTCCAGCCAGCTAGGAGGCTTCACACCTTCCCCAAAGGTCCTCCCTAGACTCCTTTAACCTGTTCCTCCCTATTGTTCAAAGAACAGAGCTAAATGGGCTTTATTAGGAGCATATTTGTTAAATGCTCAATCAGAGCTGAAATCAGTTGTGTTAGGACAGTGTTTCTATCCTGCCTGTTAAGAGCTAAAAATCATTGAGAGCTTAAATAACTTTAGATGGGGCAGTGTTTCTTCCTAGCCTGCAAAGAACTGAATATTACTAAGGGTATGTCTTCACTACAAAATTAGGTCGATTACCTTGCAGTCGATTTTTGTAAGCAGACTGTATAGAGTCGATTTTGTGCGTCCCCACAAAGCATGACAAGTTGGCAGCGTCTGTCCACACAACTGTGGCAAGCCTCGACATAGTGAGTGGTGCACTGTGGGTAGCTATCCCACAGTTCCTGGAGTCCCCAGCAGGCACCATTTTGAGTGCTGCACTGTGGGTAGGCATTTCATTATTTTGCGCCCTTTTTTCACGCCGCCGATGCCATTTTGAGCTGTGCACTGTGGGTAGGCATCTCATTATGTCGCACCCTTTCTCCGCACTGCGCTGACGCCATAGCAGTGCAAGCATAGAGCCTGCTGAGGCCACCACTGCAGTACTGACCGTTGTGAAGAGCTCACACATGGTTGTGAACTTTATTCTGCATCATCTGCAGAGGAAGGCGATCCGGAGACAAATGCGCTTTCCGGAAACTGATGAGGAGATGGATCTGGACATGCACATGGACAGGGACACTGACGTTTTTGAAAGTTGGGGGTCTGACAATCTGGCAAATTTGGTGGCAATGGGGCAGCCTCATGCTATGGAACGTCGATTCTGGGCCATGGAAACAAGCACGGACTGGTGGGATCGCATAGTGCTGCAGGTCTGGAATGACTCGCAGTGGCTCAGAAACTTTCGCATGCGTAAGGGCACGTTCATGGAACTTTGTGACTTGCTGTTCCCGGCCCTCCAGTGCAAGAATACCAAAATGAGAGCGGCCCTCATAGTTCAGAAGCGAGTGGCGATAGCCCTCTGGAAGCTTGCAATGCCAGACAGCTACCGGTCAGTCACAAATCAGTTTGGGTTGGGTAAATCTACAGTGGGGTCTGCTGTGATGCAAGTAAGCGGGGCAATCGTCTATCTGCTGCTACCCAGGGTTATAAACCTTGGAAACCTGCAAGCTACAGTATATGGCTTTGCCGCAATGGGATTCCCTAACTGTGGTGGGGCTATAGATGGGACTCATATCCCTATCTTGGCACCGGACAACGAGGGTGCAGAGTACAGAAACTGGAAGGGCTATTATTCTGTGGTCCTGCAAGCACTGGTTGACCACAAGGGACGTTTCACCGACCTGTACGTGGGATGGCCGGGAAAGGTTCATGACGCTTGTGTGTTCAGGAACTCTAGGATATTTAGAGAGCTGGAGCAAGGGGTTTTCTTCCCAGACCAGAAAATTACTGTGGGGAGTGTAGAAATGCCGATCGTTATCCTTGGGGACCCAGCCTACCCCTTAATGCCTTGGCTTATGAATCCCTACACAGGATCCTTGGACAGGGGTCAAGAGCTGTTCAACTATAGGCTAAGCAAGTGCAGAATGTCAGTTGAGTGTGCATTTGGCCACCTCAAAGCGTGCTGACGTACATTACTCATTCGCTCAGACATCAGTGACAGAAATGTGCCCATTGTTATTGCTGCTTGCTGTGTGCTGCACAATCTCTGTGAGAGCAAGGGGGGGACATTTATGGCGGGGTGGAAGGCAGAGGCAAATCTCCTGTCCGCTTCTTACCAGCAGCAAGACAGGAGGGAAAGTAGAAGAGTGCACCAGGAGGCACTGTGCCTCAGAGACGCCTTGAAAACCAGTTTTATGAGTGCCCAAGATGGCCTTTGAAAACCCATTCCCTTGCTCTGCTCATCCCTGAGCCTACCATCCTTGCACCCTCTTCCCCCCCTCCCCCCCAACGCTTGCAAAGGAAATAAATTCACTGTTTTAAAAATCATGCATTCTTTATTGCTTCCTCACAAACACAGGGGATCACAGGAAAGGTAGCCCAGAAGGAGTGTGTGAGGAGGGAAACCAGCAGTCGGGGTGGTGGATGAGGGGAAGGGGGAGGGTGGGCCAAGACACAGCACCTTTTAAAACTTTTTAGGTTAAACTCAGCCTGCTGCTGCTTGTGCTGGCTTGTGGGGTAGAGTGGGTCGGTCCCCGGAGCTTCCCCCCCATGTTCTCACCCCACGTCTGGGTGGGAAGGCTATGGGACTTGGGGAGGAGGTGAGGTGGTTAGACAGAGGCTGTAGAGGCAATCTTTGGTCCTGCTGAAGCTCCACCAGACACCGGAGCATATCGCTTTGATCCTCCATTATCCACAGCATCGCATCCATCCGCCTTTCTTCGCGCTCCTGCCACCTTTCTTCGTGCTCCTGCTGCCTATCTTCGCACTCCAGCCACCTCTCCTCCCATGCTGCTGATGCAGCTCTGGACTCTTGCCTAGACTCTAAAAGACTTTGCCTCCATGTATTTTGTGACTCTAAAATTTTTTCTCTCCATTCACTCTGCCGAGTGGCCTCAGCTTGAGAGTTCTGCATTAGTTCATTAAACATGTCATTACGCGTCTTCTTCTTCCGCTTCCTTATTTCCGATAGCCTGTGTGAGGGGCATGAAGGGGGATGCAGAGATAAATGTGCAGCCGCTGTGGGCAAAAAAAGAGACAAGGTTATAAGACAAGTAAATACTACTCCCATTGTGCTGAAAAATGTAACGGTGAAACACAGTATTCACAGAGCTGATATGCTTTCTGTACAAGGTCACATTCCGCACCTAAATTGAGTGGATGGCTTTCATGTTCACACAAGCATCACACACATGAGACAGCCTCAACACGGCTACTGAAATCACCATGCTGGCAGCCATGGTAAGTCATATTCTTTAGATCAGCACTCCCCTTTCCTATACTAACCCCCTCCTTTCCCCCACCACGTGGCTCCCTCCTCCCCCCACCATGTGGCTCCCAGTGAACCGCGAGCAGCCCACACACACGCTGCTTGGGCTACGGGCTGGCTATGGATGGGTGGGTGTTGGGGCTGCTTGGGCTTTGGTTGGGGGAAGATTACTTTACAGCCACCTCATGTGAGCAGCCCAGTGGGAACATCTGTCCCGTTACAGATGACTGTACCCTTACTAGTCTCGTATTTCAAACAGGCAACCGTGAATGACATCACTCTGCTGAGGATTTCTCAGAGAGATAGGGCTGGTCTCCACTACGGGGGGGGGGGGGGGGGATCGACTGCAGATACACAACTTCAGCTACGTGAATCACGTAGCTGAAGTTTGCGTATCTGCAGCCGACTTACTGTCCGTCCTCATGGCGGTGGCGGTCGGCGGTGCGCTCCCCAGTCGACTCCAGCTTGCGCCTCCCGGCAAGCTGGAGTTACGCAGTCGACGGGGGAGCCGCGAGTGATCGATTTCTCGCGTCCTCATCAGACCCGAGAAATCGATCGCCAGAAGATCGATGGCTACCCGCCGATTCGGTGGGTAGTGAAGACATACCCCTAGAGAACGCATGTTGCTGTAATTGCTCCAAAGGCCCGGGCCATATGATGCAATGCTTTGTTACGCAATGATTCCAGACTATTTACTAATTGCATGGCGAGGAATGGTGTCCTACCATGGAGGAATAAATAAGGCTGCTCTCCCCAGAAACCTCTTGTGAAAGGTTCATCGCTACCTGCTAGACAGTTTTATGGAAATGTCCTTAGAGGATTTGCGCTCCATCCCCGTATACATTAACAGACTTTTCCAGTAGTTGGACCAGCAATGAAAATGCATACCAAGTCCTTAGGGCAAGTTAATCATTAATAAATGCTTCCTTTTAAAATCATGACTCATCTTATCCCTAAAGGCACACTCATAAGAGGTTCCTTCACCGGCTGGGGTACCACCTTGGGAGGGTAATGGCTCCAGGGTGATAAACAGCTCTTAGTTTTCTGCTAACTGGGTTTCTCCGCTTGCCTCCTGCTGCTCTGTGATATTTCTGTCCTCATCACCTTCATTGTCATCTGAATCCTCCTCATGCCTGAGGATTACCCCATCGGTGGAGTCCACGGGCACCGGTGCAACGGTGGTGGGGGCGCCCCCCATTATCTGATTCAGTTCATTGTAGAACCGGCATGTCCGTGGCGGTCCCCCAGAGCATCCATTTGCCTCTTTGGCTTTCTGGAACACTTGCCTCAGCTCCTTAATTTTCATGCGGCACTGTTGGGCGTCCCTGTTGTGGCCCCTTTCCAGCATGGCCTTGGAGACTCTGGCAAACATGTTGGCATTCCGTTTGTTGTGACGGAGTTCCAACATCATGGATTCCTCTCCCCAGATAACGATCAGATCCAACACCTCACGCGTGGCCCATGCTGGAGCTCTTTTCCTCTGGTTGGTCTCCTGTGCTGCTGAGCTGTGCATGGTGGTGCCTTGTGCTGCTGGGCTCTGCATGGCGGCTTGTGCTGCTGAGCTCTGAATGGCAACTGACCTGTGCAGGTGAGCTCGCCATGCTGGCCAAACAGGAAATGAAATTCAAATGTTCCCGGGGGTTTTCCTGTCTACCTGACCAGAGCAGTGAGTTGAGAGTGCTGTCCAGAGCAGTCACAGTGGAGCAGTGAGGCTGTCCAGAGCAGTCACAATGGAGCATTGTGGGACAGCTGCTGGAGGCCAATAACGTCCCATGTGTCCTCACTACTCCACAATCGACCCAGAGAGGTCGATTTCAGCGCTACTCCTCTTGTTAGGGAGGAGTACAGAAATCAATTTTGAGGGCCCTTTAAATAAACGCAAATGGCGGCGGTGTGAGGACAGGTGCAGTTTTATTTTGACTTGACGCTAAAGTCGACATAGTGGGGACCAGGCGTAAGAGACTGATGTGTAGAGGTCACAGCAGAGAGGCAAGTGGTGGCAAAAGGCAACTGACAGTCAGCTGGTGAACAAGTGGATGGTGCAGGGGGGAGAGATGTGACGGGCAACCAGCAGGATGGTGGCAGAGAGGTGTGATGAGCTGGCAGCAGGATGGTTGGTGGAGACGTGCAGTGAGCAGGCAGCCAGCGGGGTGGCAGCAGAGAGAGGGTGTCTGGCAGAGAGAGGCAGCGAGTGGTTGCCGGAACAGCAGAGCCAGTAAGGTGTCTACCCCAGCTGGGGGCCGGAGGGGTGCACGGGAGGTGAACTCTGCAAATACACCTCTGAACTCTGGGGTCTGCACTGACCATGGACAACAACAGTGAGTGGGGTGCAGAGAAGGGTCGGGCATGTGAAAGGGACTTTTGGGTAGCTGGACTTAAGAACCTGAGAAGAAAAGGTCACTGCCCAGTTTACTTGGGGGTCGTTCTTTTACACATAGTTCATGTTAATGAACCTTATTTGCAGTGTTTTCCCAAATTAATGCCACGTTACTTCCCTCCTTTTATTACAAGTTTATTTTCTACACTCAGGGCTGGTCTTCACTACAGGGAGGTGGGGATTGACTGCAGATATGCAACTTCAGCTAAGTGATTCATGTAGCTGAAGTTTCCGTATCTGCAGCCGACTTACCTGCCATCCTCACGGCGGTGGCAGTTGGTGGTGCACTCCCCCGTCAACTCCAGCTTGCACCTCCCGGCAAGCTGGAGTTCCGGAGTCGACAGAGGCACCGCGAGCGATCGATTTCTCGTGTCTTTACCAGATGTGATAAATCGATCCCTAACAGATCGATCGCTACCCGCCCATCCGGTGGGTAGTGAAGACCAGCCCTCAGGCTCTGTGCTTGCAAATCGGGAAGTATTGTCTCTCAGAGGTAGCCAGGATGGTGGGTAAATTTCCCAGATTACTGGGTGTGAGCTCAAGCCAGTTCCATGTTGTATTGATAGAAAGGAACCCTTTCATAATGAAACATACCATTTGCTGCTGGCTCCACTGGGCAGAAGGGTTGCGATAAGTACATCAGAATGGCCATACTGGGCCAGATCAAAGGTCCTTCTAGACTAGTATCCTGTCTTCTGACAGTGTCCAATGCCAGATGCCCCAGAGGAAATGAACAGACCAAGTAATCATCAAGTGATCCATCCCTGGAAAAATCTCAGGAAAAACTTCCCAGTTGTAAGAACAATAGGACAATGGAACAGACTGCCTGTGGAGATTGTGGAAGCTCCTTCAGTGGAAGTTTTCAAAAGGAGTCTGGACAGACATCTGTCTTGGATGGTTTAGACCAAAGAAATCCTGCATCTTAGCAGGGGGTTAGACTTGACGCTTTCAGTCCTTCTCGATTCTAAAGCCTAATTACTCAGCTTCAGGAAATGCTGAATTTCTCCCTTAATACTTCCCCACTTTATTACTGGACCCTTTGTCTAATTTAGGAGTTCATTACAAATATTTTTGTTGCCCATCTCTTTAGAGTGCAAATTGCAGCATCTTATGTAACTTTTCTGCCAGGTTTTAAGTGATTTAATTGGGGATTGCTAGCGTATCTCAGCCATGTTGATCATACAACAATGAAACATAACAATCCCTGCCAGGCAAGACAGTTTAATAAAATGAAAGAAGAGACAAATTACCAAAGCTTAAAAATATGTGGGAGACCAGAAAATTATGGTATTTGCCTACTATTGTTCTGTGTGTAGAAAATGGCATATTGTAATTAATTCATTTTAGAAGGAAGTATTTCAATACAGAACAGATTACTCAGTCTATACATCCTGGAAGATGTTCTGTTAGAAAATATCCTTGGGTCCCTTAAGGGGGGGGGGGGGACATAGACACAATTATAAGTAAATATGAAAAGCATCCCCAAGGGAAAGCATAATAGTAAAATTATTTTATGATAAACTAAAACTATATTAGAGATACAATTGAGCTTTGTATAATAAAGTACAGAACCCAAGGCAAACAACAACACATTCTATCCACCAGACAATGTATATGAGGGTTAAGACGGGTTGGATATTTCATAAGAGTGACAAGGTAAATATAGTCTCATTATGCAGTAGTGTCAAAGCAATGATGTGTTTGGTCAGAGAGAATTCTCTCTCTCTCTCCCCCCCCTCTCTCTCTCTCACACACACACACTTATATGTATCCCTTAGCCAGCAGTGGTCCTTACCGAATTCTCAACCTGCATGGAAGACATTAATTGTCTCCTCCTCATTAAAATGGCATAGGTGAATCTAGATGAGTGAGGTATCTATAAAAGGAAAGGGAAGGAATCAGAAATACATAATGGGAACCAGATTCTGCTCTCATTTACATTTAAATCAGTGGAGTTACTAAAATTTCATACCAATTTCACTCAGAACAGAATTTGGTCCATAATATCTCTCCCCTTTGACCGTTTAGCTACTAGAAGGAGCTATCAATGTGAACAAATTTGGGAATTTACAACTTAATCCTTCCCATATAGAGGTGTACATGTTCCTACAGTCCATCTATAGGCAGAATACCCATTGAGGCCAATAGATTTGCCTGCACTAGGACTGCAAGAAAAACCCAGGAATTACATAAATAGTAGTCTGTAGGTTTTATACACTTTGTAGCTGAAAAGGATATAGGTCTAATAGATACCATGCTAAATTACACAGCCATCAGGCAGCAATTTGGGGATTTTATAATAAAATGTGTGTCCAGTGGCCATACACATTTTTCATTCACTGATAGAAGTATATAGGGGAAACAACATTATGTTGTAATTTTATTTAATGGAGCTAGTCAGGCAATTAAATTGGATGAGGCAGTGTGGCGAACTGAGATTTAGTGATGGAGCCCTACTTTGATATCTGAGTCTGTAAAATCCAGTAATCTGAAATCTATGTAACAGAAGTCATGCTATGGATACCTGTAGCACTAGTGTGTGGGGGGTGGGGGTAGGGGGTAGGGGCTGATTCTTTAGTCATGTGAATAGTTATCTGGTGAATAGTCCCATTTCAGTGGGATTACTTGCCTGAACATTAGTCTTGTGGCTAAACATTGTAGGACCATGCCTTAAACTGGATCGGTAGAATTATCACCATTTTCAATTTGTTTTAACTTCTCCTTTCTAGTAGTCAGTGCAACTTGTGAACAGAAGGCAACCTGGTATCTGTAAAATGGTCACTCATTCCCACATCTCCACCACATACAGCTGGCCTTACATTCCATGCCCATAAAGTGTACAGCATATGTAGCATGTATATATTGTAATTTAAAAAAGATCCTTCTATTGATAAAAACTCAGTTGCTCTTTCAAAAGAAACAGTAAAGACTGTCTTCTCTGCCAATTAAGAAATCAGCAGAATAAGAGTTTTAATGAGCCTCTTGGGGAACTTGTCTTTTGTATCTATGATAAATACATGATTATAAGGACAAATTATATGAGCAGCAATAATTTCCCAGTAATGCGATCATTAAAAGCCCTCACAACTGCAATGCATCAATATTAATTGGGGACAGATGATCATTTTACTGACATGTTCAAGTCATTATCCATATTTCAGTACTTCATGAATACCTGAATAGTCTTAATTAACCGATTTTTAAAAAAGATTCTCTTTCCAATGATCCTAATATGACTGTTTATTTAAAAAAATTAGGAAAAGGCGAGGTATAAAGAATAAGTTAATAGTAGAGAAAGTAGCTGTGGTTCAGATACAAAGAGCAAATTTTCTGTTCTTTTAGATTTGGGAACTCTTTAGCAACTGGACTACTTTACAAACGCAGGGGGTACCTGCTAGGCATAGTACAAAGTAAGTCAGCATGGAGCATCTCTTCCTCAAAGGGATCACACCTAGTATCAAACCCTTAGAGGGATGCCTCCTGCTCTCTTTCAGGCCTGGTTCCATACTGCAGGTTGGTATAGGTTGTGACCCTTCTGCTTCCCTGTCCTCTTTTGAAGCAGTATTTGCCACTTGGGAAATAGATATAGAGGATTTCCTGTTTGTGTAGGTCGGCATTTATCTTTAGCTTTTATTTGCTCATTGGAAAGGTTGGTGAAGGCTTCTTGTATCCTTTAGAATATAATGGCCATCCTGGGTCAGACCAATGGTCCATTTAGCCCACTATCCTATCTTCCAACTGGGACCAATGCTAGGTGCTTCATGAATGAACAGATCAAGCAATCATCTAGTGATCCATCCCTTGTCATCCACTCCCAGCTTCTGGCAGTCAGAGACAAGATCCATCCAGACTCTGGGCTTGGTTGCTCTGACCATCTTGGCTAATAGGTATTGATAAACCTGTCCTCCACGAACTTATCCAATTCTTTTTTGAACCTCGTTATAGTTTTGGTCTTCAGCACATTCCCTGATAAGGAGTTCCACATGTTGATGGCGTGCTGTGTGAAGGAGTACTGCCTTTTGTTTGTTTTAAAACTGCTCCCTATTTGTTTCATTGGTTGATCCCTGGTTCTTGTAGAACTGTGCATGCCTTATGGGAATTATCTAGTGAAAACCAGGTTGTGGGAATATAAGAAACTCTCAGTATATCAGCTGTCACTGAAGTAAATGGGAATGGCAGATCCTCAGCACTTCAAATAAATAAAAACTACAAAAAATCGAAACAAAACCAAGAAAAACAGTGCATTGAAGTTACACGCATCATTACACATTTTCTATTGTACTATAGAAATGCATCATATATTGCCATCAGCCAAAGATGATTCTGGCTCTGTGAAGTTATTCATGCTTCAGAAACTGGGGCTCACAAGTTTCCTTACTGTGATCCTTCGGATAACTAGGCAAATTCATTACATTGTCCTATGGCAGAATAGACCAGAAGGAGATTGAGAATACACTTTCACTGCAGTTATTTAGCTAGACACCAGATGTCATCATTCAGGCTGATACAAGACAAGTGCCACTCTGTCTTTCTAAGCAGAAGTTATTACCAACAGTACTAGAGAAAGAAAAGCTTTTGAGATACACACTATAGTGTGGGTTTTTCAGTATCCCCCTCTTGGCAAGCTGTCTGCCAAGAAAATCTATTTTGATATAAAATCAGCACCAATAATATTAACAAAAATACATGTGCTCACACATACATAGTTATAGAATATTCAAAAACCTATGTTGGTATAATGTTAAGATGATGATTTTTGAACACTCAAAAGTCAGAAAATGAGACTATTAGGCAAGATATGTGATTGTGTAATTAAGAACACCAAAGGGGTCAGAGCTCAGATAGCAGTTCACTCTGCATTTCATGATTCAGCATTTACGTGTTATACCAATAATGTTGGTTAACCAATGTGTTTGTGTTTTAATTTCAATGGATGCTCTTTCCAGACCAAATAAATAAATATATACCCAGAGCTCTGAGGGTATTTACAAGGCGCTGTCCCACTGATGAGCTCCTGTGCTTCACAACAGAGACTAAACTTCTCATCTGAGTTCAAAATTCGTACAGAAGAGGCTTCCTCCTCCTGCACAGGTGCATAAGATTTCAATGTACTTTCTTGACCTCCACTGAAATCTGTCTACAGAGAAAGTTGTCTGGAACTTGGACATAATGGAAATGTTTTTTATGGACATGAGAGAATTTTAGCTATGGTACAAAGTAGATTATTAATCATTTGTATTAGAGTCGTGCCTATAGATTCTGAGATCAGAACACCAATATGCTGTGAAAACACAGTGTGAAAACACTGCTCCAAGCTAGTGCAGTGTAAACAGAAAAGACCGACAAAGGAAGTACTATTCCCACTTTACAGATGGAGAAATGAGACACTGAAAGATTAAATGACTTGTCCAAGGTCACATGGGAAGTGGTAGAATTGAGAATTTAAACCAGATTTCCCAAATCTTAGTTCATTACCTTAATGACAAAACCACCCTTCCTCTTAGATTAAATAATATTGAAGTTCTCGCTGCACAGAGTGACACAGAACACTGAATTACGATCTTGTTTCTACTGCTGGAGCTTCATGCATTATTCCCAATTTATACCTGAGCAACTGGTGTTTTTAAGTGTATTTAAAATGGGAAAAGTGTATTTTTCCATCCTTTCATAACTTAAAGATGGCTAATCTGCTTCCTGCAGTAACACCTACATATAGTGGACTCTGCCTAATGCATTTCCTGTAGAGAGATACATTAAATCATAATAATGAGAACAGTACAACTATTCCAAAATGAGAAATAAAACCAGCAATGTGTTAATAGTTCTAAGAACTTATTTACCATACTTCCTCCAGGACACCAACCAGGTATTCGACAGTTACTTAATTAGAAGCCAGGCCACCAAATACTATGACTCTCCTAAATCCATTAGTGTAGCCATGTCATCACATTTAGTAGGGTGTTCTGTCAACTTTCTAATTAACCAGACTGCAGTGATTCAAAATGTCTGCCCTTGTGAGAGATAGCTGGTGTACTGCTTAGGTGTTTTTACAGCTGATCTAGATCAAAACTTTGGCTGTCCCAGCCTTTAGAGGGCATCAATAGAAGTTTCTGTTTTTTGCTTCACAGAAGTGCTTATGTAGCTACTGCATTATAGCCAGTATCTGCCAAATCAGTGGGTAAAAGACAAAATTGTCCAGCAAAATTGACACTCTTTTTTGATGATGAAACTGTAATCTATATATATAAAAGTCAAATGGTGTATGCGTGCATGTATGCGTGCGTGTATGTATGTACGTGCACTTACTCCTTCCACACTGTTTGAGCTAGAGACTTGAAATTTGGTCTTAGGGTCCTAATCAGGGTAAGAGTCGAAAACTTTTCAAATCTCACCTCTGTCGCCCCCCAGGGGTGAAATTATTTAAAGGCCAATCACATCAGCTGGGCAGCTGCTGTTCTCTGTGACATAGTTATGATGTCATAATACCCCCTCCAACGTACCCCGCACTCACTCAGCTCTCTGCCCCTCCCCCCTCCAACGGACCCCGCACTCGCTCAGCTCTCTGCCCCTCCCCACCTCCGACGGACCCGAGTTGGGTTTGGTCAGAGGATAAGTGAGGTAGGGGTGTTGGGTTTGGTTGGGGGGTGAGGTGGGGGTGTCGGGTTTGGTCGGGGGGTAAGTGAGCCGGGGGTGCTAGGTTTGGTCTGGGGGGTGGGAAGGTGTCGGGTGGGTGAGGGGTGAGGTGTGGGTGTTGGGGTTGGTCAGGGGGTGTTGGGTTTGGTGGGGGGGTAAGGTGGGGGTGTTGGGTTTGGTGGGGGGGGTAGGAGGGGGGTCGGGGTTGGTCGAGGGGTAAGTGAGGTGTGGGTGTCGGGTTTGTTTGTGGTGGTAGGTAGGGGTGTCGGGTTTGGTTGGGGGGGAAGTGAGGTGGGTGTGTCAGGTTTGGTCTACGGGGGGTGAGGTGTGGGTGTTGGTCAGGGGATGTTGGGGTTGGTAGGGGGGAGACATGGGGGTGTTGGGTTTTGGTGGGGGGGGTGAAAATGTGAGTCGGGGTTGGTCGAGGGGTAAGTGCGGTGGGGGTGTCGGGTTTGGTCGAGGGGGTGAGGTGGGGGTGTCAGGTTTGCTCTCTGCCCCCTCCCCCCTCCAATGGACCCCGCACTCGCTCAGCTCTTTGCTCCCTCCCCACCTCCGACTGACCCGAGCAATGCCGGGTATTTTCGCTAGTATTTAATAAGGGAATGTGAGTGTTCTAGGGTTTGGAACACAATGTATTGAGCTTTAACTGTATTAGGATACGCCACTTTTCTTTTGATGAGTTTATTCATCAACCAAAAGAATGGTTTTATAAATGGCTACAAAAACATAAATGCAGATCAATGTCATCTAATGATCATTAATACAGGATGTTGTAGTGCAAAACTGCAGAAGTAAATACATGTAAAATATAGATTTATGGCTCAAAGGAAAGAACAAAATCATTTTTAAAATACAGGCCACAAGTGTTTAGGGCATTCCATCACATAATTTATAAAGAACTAAAGTTTTATCTAGTATTATCTGCATGCATAACCTCAGAGGAAAGATTGTTTCAATAGTGTTGCACAATGCTTCCTGCTGTATAACAAGATTGCAACGTGTTCTTTTAATTACTAGGGTTGCTATTATCAACTTCTAGCACAAGATTGGAAGTCTTTCAAGAACAGTAAAATACACAACCCAGCCTCCTAATCTGTAATATCAAACCCATAAATCTTGTGTTAGATTTTGTATCAATGTAAAATATGAATTAGAACAGGGGTATTAATACTTTATAAGTAATTAGGTCATTACGTGTTTATATAGATTACTGCCAAAATGTACAAAATGTGACATGAAATCCCTTATGATCTTAATTCTCCAGTTACTGTGAAATTAATGTTGTAAGCAATATTTAAACATATGTCAGGAAACCACTAAGCTTTCACAACTCTTTTATACCCATTAGAAATATACAATCTTATTTCTGAAAATACAAATAGTTGAACAAATTCTACTGTCACGGGCATGCAACCTCACTGCCGTCAATTTTCTGGGTTCCATTGGCTGGCTACAACTTTTCCTCCCGACCACTAGGAAATCTGACATTGCAGACAACATGCATTGCTGTACTTCTTCTGTTTCACAGAGACTTTCCAACATTGGGGACTCCCATTCTGGGTTCTGCCAGTTGAGAATAAGCCAGTTGCAATGGCCTTAATCAGCAGTTAAGTACTGTCCCTACTTTGCTAAAATGGAATTTGAGGGGAAAGAGGTCCTGGACTTCTCAAAATAAAGGAGATTATGTATTAAACAGTTAGTTTCAGCATTCAGCTTCCTGCATCCCAACCCTTTTTATGAGAATTATCAAATCTTCCAGGACTAATTCTTCCAAATTCCCACTGACATCAAATTTCAACTGAGTGAGGCTTTCTGGATTGGGTCCTGAGGCCTGATTCAAAGCATTAAGAAACCTCCTCTGGAAAGTTAGTTTAATCAGTTACTCCTGCAATAAAAATCTCATACTTTATAGAACATTTTGAACAGAATTATTTCCTATTCAAATAATGTCATCCAAGATAATAAATCTAATCTCTATGATTTATATGTATTAGACTGATTCTTAGTCGGTATGAGCCTAAGCACTTCTTGAATAATATACCTCCAGGGAATCAAAGAACTCCTGAGTTTGCAGAAGCCCTTTGATGGAACACATGTGCTGCATGTTGCTGGGTTTATTTGAAATCTGCTTGTATCAGTCTCCAAATTTAAAAGTGTGAATTGCTGCAGGAAAAAGAGCTGTTCAACGATTGATAATCTATGGATTGTGGGCACAGATAACTAGCTCTTGATGAGAAAGGGACCAGCGACCTGATATATTATTCAGAATGTGGCAATATTCTATAATATTGAAATTTGTTGGGATTAGGATTGCCTAGTAACAAACCTGTAGCTTTTGTTAATAAAATCAAAAGTCCACAAGGAATGCTGCACTTTCCATTAGAACGTTAATAACTCAGAGTTGAAAGTACTATGGAGCAGTTACAGGGGTGTATTCTTTGCCTTTTTCTGTGCCCTTTGAACTGCATGAATGGAATGCACTTGTAATTCTCAATCTAGGGATTCTCCCAGCACAGACTCTTGTACAAAGTCCCAGGCTGCTCTAACCCAATATATGGCAGAGAATCAATGAGTCATAGCCAGTGGAAGCTGCAAATGGATTTTTCTCACCGAGTTCACAACAAGGTATCTCCCCTGAGACCCACCAGATCGTATGCAGGTATCCTTAACTTCCTAGTCACAGATACGCTGTTCCAGCTATTCCAGCTGAAGCTTCAGGAAAGGGTCCATTGTTAACTCACTGACAAAAATCCAGAACAGTGTTCAATTTCTATCCCATTTTACTAATTTCCTCAGTTGCTTCACAAACGTGATCTGTTTTAGAATATACCAGCGAGTCAATTCCTCTGTTTGTGCTCCATGACATTCTAGAATCATCAAATTCCTTTAGTCTAAAGAATAAAGAAATGAAATGTTGCTTAACTAATTTATTCAAAAGAATATTATGGAATTTATTAAATACATTATTCTGCCAGTATTATTTCTCCATTTTGTCACATTCTGTGACATGACATTATGATGCTGGCCACAACTGGCGCTTCCTGATTGGCTGACTAATGTCATATTCATATCAATAATCTGTAGAAAATGCTCAGGTCTTTGTAAGGATCATGAGAAATTCAAGATAGATTGGTATATATTGGAGCCAAGACAGAAAGATAGATGAAATTTCATGTAGACAATTGTATTGTAGTGCACTGGGGCAAATGTACTCAGAACACTTACACACTAAAGGTCTTTAAATCGTTTGGGTTCTCTGAGGAACTAGACATAGGAATCACTGTGGGAAGCTCCTATACATTAAACAGGTTTGCAGGATTCTTTTAATCCTCCTTGTCTCTGTCAGTGATAGAAATAATGTTATAATCAGTCATAAGAAAATAATCTGGTTATGGCTACAGAAGCCATACTTTCAATACTCAAAAATTAAGTTGTCACAATGAAAGTTAAAGTCTGTGTGAAAGCTCTATATACTTAATGGTGAACTTCTCAGTGTAATATCACTGATAATTTGGGTAGATAGAGCTATATGCGTAATGCCGGTAACTGGGTACACATGTATTACATAGTGCTTTCCGGAGTGTAGGTATATTCAGGAATTATACTTATCCTATATAATTATAATGTTCCTAAAAATTTTTGCAAGAGGCATGATTCGCCTCACATTTACATTTGATTTATTCCAGTGTCACTTTATGGAATGCAATAGACTTCCTTCTGTCTTACACACACATTACACTAATGGAAAAAGACCTATAGAATATAACAGGAATGAAAACAATATGGTTATATAAAAATTTTGTCAGATTCTATAGAATATAATAGATATATTTTCTATAGACTTGTTTAACCTATCTTTTAGAATTCTATATCAGTAATTGAATTCTGTTGTACTAGAATAGTAATTATATAATATATGATGGTTCAAAACTGTATAGAAGGGCTATCTTTCCATTACACTGTATAGGATATTTTCATTGAAGAAGTGCTTTGGAGTTATACCAACAGAAACCCAAGAATTTGAAGTGACATTCTGCTGAACAGTAATATCCTTGTGTATATACAGTATACAACCATGGAAAAATATTACTATGTAGCTACCTTTGGCTTTTTCCCACTTAGATCATATTTACATACCTTAATCATGTGAGCTAAATTTTGTTGTCATTTATACCAGTGTAAATTCAATGATTTCACAGGAGTTACTATGTTTTTACCCTGGTGCAACTAAAAGTGGAATATAGTCTTGGTGTATACTTATGCAAACAAAGAGTTCACTGCATCCCAGATTCAACACCACTAACTAATTATTTGGGCCAGTGGAAAAATGTGACATGATTAATTTGGGTTACTCTTGGCAAAACATGGATGGGATGTGTTTTTGCTGAGTCATGCCATATGCATACAAATAAATATCTTTCTCACTGTTGCATATTTTAATTATTTAATGTAGGTTTTTCTAATAGCTTTCAAGTACACATTTTCAAGAGATTGATTTTACAATGGTGGTAAAAAGGTTTAAAAAGCAGCTGATAATGAGTCCTGGCAGTGAAGAGGGGACTTTTTGCTGCAAGGTGCGAGAATAACGTGTGTTAAAATATAAGTGTTAAGGATAATGTCTTACTTGCACACTTAGAAGGGGGAAAAAAGGGAAGAACTAGTTGTTCTGTGTGTGTATATCTATCTATCTATCTATCTGTATAACATATCTATCTGTCTATCTATATATATACAGATAACACTACTATAAAAGACAGAAATTGTGAGACGAAATAAGAAAAGCAGTTAGGGTGAAAGATACACATTTCCACTCACCTTTAGGTATACTAAATAAATAGTAAGATGACTGTTCTGTTACCATACCACCAAGATGCCTAGAACATATGGTGTAATTTATCCTAGGGGTCCTGTTCTACTGTCACTTAAATGGCATGTAGTTTACATATTTTCACCTACATTACATGAAAGAAGTGAGCTATAGATAGGATGGATAAAAGAGATGAAAAATGCTATTCTGCTTCCCCAAAGTGGTGTCATAGTGTCAAGCAGTTACATGAAGGATGTTGGTGTGCAAAAAGCCAATATTAAAAACACAACAAAAATCCACTCAAAAAAAGTATAAGGAGGAACTTCAGTACCTGCCTCTTTCAAAAATAAACATCTGGCCAAAAACAGGGTTCAGCAATAAATCATTATTCATAATGCTTTATAATACACGCAAGGCACATATTCCCTTCCTGAGATAACCAAACGATGCAATTAGGAAAGATAGTTAAGATGCATAGGAAATCAGTTCCAACAACAAAAATCAATCCCAGCAGAAGTTGAAAAAAATACAGCATTGGCATGGGGCCCAACATAATAACGTTTTATGGAAAAAAAATTATGAAAAACCTTAATGACAAGATGAGCACAATATAAGAGAGAACTATAAGGTTGGTCCAGATATAAGGTGAAGGTATGAAATATGAATTAAAAAGTCTTTTAGTATTTTTGCTAGTTATACTATAATTGTATTGAAGTCAATAGGAATACTTGTCAAGTAAGGTTTTGACAGATAGTAATCTGGGGCATAGCAAACAGAATAGGGAGCTGCCCAAGTAGTCAATTGTGTAATGGGCAATTTTGGATCCCCTATTTGGGGAGCAGCACTCATGTTATTTCAAAAAAAATTAAGTCAGTAGTTGGGATGGGCCATATTGTTCAAAAAAAAAAAGTTACACTGGAATTAAATGGGAGTAGGGTAGTAAGGCCATTTAAGCAATGATCTATAGTGAACTTGCAGGTTTCCCCCCTCCCCCCTGCGTTCCTAGGGGAATATTGATTAATTCATCATCTTTCATGCTCACGAAATGGCTCCATTAATGATGGGATAGACCTGGTGCCGTGTTTCGTTCACTATTCCTCTATTGACTAAGCTGTTCATATGGTTAGGTCTTGTGGCTTGGGGGCACTAATGGCTAAGTGTGATATCAAGTCTGCTTTTCGACTGCAGCTAGTGCATCCATTGGACTTTGACCTTTTGGGTGTCTCTTTTGAGGGACAATTTTATTTTGACAAGGCTATACCCATGGGCTGTGCAGTACCCTGCGCAACATTGGAAACATTTAGTACAATGTTGTACTGGGCAGTGGTGTGAGCAGCTGGACTACTCCATGTAGTTCATTATTTAGATGACTTTTTGTTTGCAGGCTGAGCAGGGTTAGATGAGTGTGGTCACCAGTTGGACCCATTTCAGGCCTTGGCTAAATAGTTGGGGGTATCCTAGAGGGAGAGAAAACAGAGGGCCCTTCCACTACATTGACCTACCTGGGGGTCGAGCTGGACACCAGGGCAGGCATAGTGCAGCTCTCTCTTCAGGGACTAGTAGGGGTGCTCAGGAGAGCTGTATGAGCTTAGAAACTCATGATGTGAGACCTGAAGTCTGTTATGGGACACCTGAACTTTGGCTGCATGGCTGTTGCCCCTGGCATGGCATTTTGTGCCTGACTTTCAGCAGCAACAGGGGGCATAGCTAGGCCACACCATTATATATTAGTTACTAGAAAGATGAAGGAAGACTTGAAGATGTGAGAATGGTTTTTAAGATAATTTAATGAGGTATTGTTATGTAATGAAGACTGGTTATTAGAAGCAGGTTTGAACATCAAGGATGTTTCAGGGGGTACAGGCTTGGGGTGTTGTACCAAGCTATATGACCTGGTTGGTGGCTTGGAGTTCTTTGGCTCCAGGCCCATGGCTGATCTATGAAGGAAGTTTTAATTTCAGGATCTGGCATTCGGGTTACCAATATGGCCCATCACAGTACACAGTCATTGGTAACCCAGCTGCTGGCATCCTCAATGATTCTGGTATAGTGCCGGGGCAGCAGTTCTTTTGGGAGGATGGCGGATGACATGTTTTTGACAGATCCAATATAAAATAGGCCTCTGGGAGATGTCTGGGAAACCCGTATGGGTTTGGAGGTGGAGGGGTGACAGTTATGCTAATTGCTGGTGCTGCCTTGTGGTGGATGTCCAGTGCAGGTACTCAAGAGGGAAGACATTCAGTGACCTGGTAAGTGACCTGGCAAGTGACCTGGTAAAGGACTTAAAAAGCAGGTGCTGGGGGGAGGGATAGCTCAGTGGTTTGAGCCTTGGCCTTTAGGGATATGGGGCAAAAATAGGGAATGGTCCTGCTTTGAGCAGGGGGGGTGGACTAGATGATCTTCCAACTCTGAGATTCTATGATAAAGGAACAGGTGGTAGAAGTAGGTTTTGAGCTGCTATGATTGTTGTGTCAGGGAACCACCCCATTTTCTAATAGTCCACCTTAAACCTCCTACAAAGAAGTGTGGATGGTAAGGTCCAAGCCATGGGTTGGTTGGTGTAATGTTGGTGGTAAGAAGGGAGGTTGGTGGAAGCCCCAGGAAGTTATTTGAATGAACATAGAGTTACCTGACCTGTACACTTTTATCTGCCATGCAGTCCCAGAAATCAAATCATAAAGTAGTGGCCTGATTAAATCTGTACCAAGTGTCTTCTGTCCTTCTTTTGGTAGTAGCCGGACAATGCCACTCCGCACCTAAAGCAGAGGAGACATTGTCCAGGCTTGCAGGAGGAAGAGAGCTGTGCTTTACAGGGTAGAGGGTGGGGGGGTCAGTTTGGCAATGCTGACTCATCTCCTGGGAACATAAGGGTGGAAGGTTTTAAAAGGGCAGCGGGCAAAGCAGAACCCACCCTCCTTTCCCTCAAGATGTGAATATCAGGTTGGGTTAGGACCAGATATAAGCATTGCACTAGTCCTTTTTTTAGGGGTGGGAGGCTGCTAACGAACTTTTCCCTCATCACTTTATTGTCTTAGGTGGAATGAGGGTTTCTTACCTTCCCCATAGTAAGGGAGTTAGGCTCTATGGTGTGACTGTGGGGAAGATGTCCAGTGCAGGTACTCCATAGGGAAGGCATCCAGTCACCAGATAAATGACCTGGTAAAAAGACTTAAAATGGAGGTGCTGGTTAAAGAATTGGAAAGGGGGGGGGGAGGTGCAGGTTCACCAATTATTTTTCTTGTAGCCCACCTTAATCCTCCTACCAGGGGGAATGCATGATAAGATCCAAGCCAAGGGTTGGCTGGGGATCTGGATGGGAAAATGAAATGGTAGGAGAGGGTGGAGGAAGTCCTGGGTAGTTTTTTGAATGAACATGGAGTTGGTAGGCAGTCATAGACATCTAATAATAAAGTTGTGGCCTGATTAAATCCATATCAAGTATCTCCTGTCCTTCTTTCAATATAACCAGATAAGCAAGACACAATATCCACATGGTTAATAATCTAAAATGGTGGTTCTCAAACTTTAGCAACCCAAGGACCTTTTCCTTTCACAGGGAGAATGGACAAGAACACCACTTGTGCCTCAAATGCCTTTATCCTTCTTCCCAAAGCGAAATAGTCTGCAGTGATATGCTCAAGGTCATTCTTGGCAGTATCATTGGTGCCAATGTGGAGGAGCAGAAAGGGTCTTGATGAGACTCAGCAGTCTCTCCATCACATTGCTAATCCTAGCCCCTGGCAAGCAGCACACTTCTCAGTTTTCCTGGTCGGGATGGCAGATAGATACTCAGTCCCCCTAAGGAGGGAGTCCCCGACCACCACCACCCGCCTCCTCCTCTTGGGAGCGGTGGTTGTGGAACCCCCATCCCTAGGACAGTGTATCTCATGCCTTCTAGTCAGTAGAGTCTCCTTCTGCTCTTTTCGCTCAGATGTATCATCTAGTCCACTCTCCGCATTAGTACCTGTGGAGAGAACATGAAAATGGTCACTCACCTGTATTTGCGTTGCTGGTATATGGACATTCCTCTTTCTTCTCCTGGAGGTCACATGCTGCCAAATTTCTTCACCAGCCTTTTGTCCTCACTGTGCAGCCTGTTCAAACTGCTTCACATGAAAGGTAAAATCAAATGTATAATAGCTGTCCTGATGTAAAGGGATAGCAAAGAAAACACTGGCCAAATCCAAAATTGAACACCAGTGGTCCCCTTCTACAATTGAGCTCATCTGCTCCTGATACTTAGCCATTATTGGGGGCAATCAGCAGGGTCATCAATTATGGGGACAAAAAATCCACCACCAATCTCCAAATCCTGCCATCACCTTTAAGGACTGCCCACAGAGCAGCATTACTGGGGCTTGTCTATTCTATCAAAACTCCTTGGCCCAAAAGGTCAACAAGTGTTTCTTTCAGGCTGGTGTCTGCTGACTTTGGCTACCTATATGGCTTTGGCTGGAGGGCAGTTCAGGATCTGTACCTAGGATTTCTGCCTCAATTTTACCACATTCTCTTTTATTCTTGGCCTACACCTCCCGGAGTTTCTCTGCAACTGCTAGGACTTCTGCAGGCTATTTGGGCCACTCCCGTTCTTCAGATGCCTTAAGGGCAGCTGTCTGGTAACTTGCTGAAATTTCCACTGGTTCCCAGGATGTACCAGGAGACATTTCCCTGGGGACCCTGTTAGCAAAATCACCTGACACTTTAATTTTCTCAAAACATCAATTTCCAGGATCCCTTTCATCCCCAAATCCATTAAGTGAAATTACCCCTTATTTTCCTTTTTCCCTTTTAGCCCTCGCCTTCCTTTAGTGTTTTATCTAGAAGGGCTATTACTTTAAATGAGGTTGATACATTCAGAGCCACAAATCCTCTATGGCCATAAAATAAATTGCAATCTTGGGCCCGATCCTTTTTTTGTTAATTTACTGCCTTTTTTTTTTCCCAGGCAGTAATTAGGATCAGTCACCAAGTAAACTCGCCTGTTGCTTGGCAACCATATCTTCAAGGACAATAAAATACTATAAGTAAAGTCAGCTGTATCTTTAACCCTTAACTTTCAAAATAAAAAGGTAAGTGATGGGATCGGGTGTGTGAAAAGAAAGAATAAATGGAAGGAGGGGGCAGAGAGAGAAGAATGACTTAGGAAGAAAGGAAAACCTAAAACAAGAAAAAGTATGGACAGCAACAACAAATCCAGAAGTGGGGTTCTGTGGGCCAAAGCACCCCTTGACCCTATCCTGGCTCAGAGATGAGAGTGGGAGTTACCGTCACATCCTGCTGAGACCGGGGGTGCTAGCTATCCTTGCCAGCCATACCAAGGCTGTGCTCCAGTTTAACATGCTAACTAATTTCCCTGTGGTTTAGCCTGGTCAGGGAAGAAGGGTCTGATGTCTATCAATTTTTCCATTGCTTGGTTACCCCCTTGGGGACCAATCCTTGGGGACTGTGGGGAATATGGGCATCTGCTGCTCTTCCAGTGTTTCAAGCAAGGGCCCATATGAGGACTGACCAGAAGAGCCCACAAGGAAATGTAAGCTCATGGTGATCATCCTTCTCATAATCAAAATATGAAGGATGCAAAATGGAGTCCTTCTCTGACCTATCTCCCTTTCCCAGACTATGACTTCCTCTAGCCACTATTCCCTTCTGCTCTCCCAACATGGCTCTGCAAGTACAACATTTTATCTTATATTCCCCATAATCTGCCTATTCTGGTTTTATCCTGAAAATCATTCAATAAGGTTCTAACATTTCCTTCACTCTCCATTGTCTGCTGTTTCAATCCAGACACTTTTTGCTCCACCCTATTAGTCACTTGAACTCTGTTACCTAAGCCTGGAAGATGTCTACTCAGGCTTCAAGATCGATCTTTCCTTGTCTTTTGTCAAGGCTAATTCCCTACTGTGGCAGGGTGGGCCTGTGCCAGCCCTGCTGTCCCTTTAAGAGGGAAAAACCTCTAGAAGCCTTCCCTGATGGGGAAGGCTAATTAGCCACCTGGCTGTAGCCCTGAGCTGCAGAGGGCTTGATGGGTCGCACCTGGCAGCCTCTTCAGAGGATAAAAGCCTGCCAGGGAGGAAGCCCAGGGTGGTGGTGTGGTGGAGTGAGAGGGAGAGAGAAGGAGACAGAGTAAGGTACAGAGACATAGAGCAGGGAAGTAGAGCTGAGGCTAGGAGCCTGTAGAGCTGACTGCTTCCAGAGACCAGCCAGGTTGAGGGCTGGGGCTCAGCTGAACTGTGTAGAGTTGTATATCGGTGGTGGGGTTTGCACTATAAATAAAGAGCACTATTGGAAGCCACAAAAGAGTCTCCTGCCTGTTGTGACATGAGGGAAGAGCGGATCTCCTACACTACTTTGACATTTTGAGTGCAGAAGGTGGGGTGGCCCGCACGGATTCTAAACATTAAAAGTGCCCACTCCAGGCTTACATTAAACTCCCAAGGTTACAGCTTATCTCTGACCTTGAATTGGTAGATGCTGCCACCACCCAAGTGCAGAACCCCTTTGAGACCACAGGAAGACGCACTTGGGAATTCCACCCTGTGGGGTACCCTTAAAGCCCTTTCGCCACCCCCCCCCCCCAGGGTAAAAGCTAAGAAAGAAAATAAAAGGAACTCAACTGTTGCCACCAGGTAATTAAACCACATGTGCACAAACCTCTTAAAACACAAAAATCCAATTCTATTCTGAAAAATGGTAAATTTTATTAAGAAAAGAAAAAAAAGAAAATATATCTGAATATTCAGGCTATTGCTAGATTTGAGTGCAGGATGTAATGGAATCAACTGGTAAATGTAATGTGCACCAAACTTGAAATTTTAAGAATGTTGCAAAAACTGCTTTACCTTTGGAGCCCAATCCCAATATACTCACAAAGGACAGGCATTTACTCAGATGATTTCTGGAAAACAAGATTTATTGCAAGCAATAGGAGTCAGAGGGGTTATTACCCAAACAACTGGCTCAGCTCCATGCAAGGCTGAGGCCTTTCTTATACTCAGGTGTGAATAAGGGAGGGGGGGCTTTCAATACACTTACACAGGTGAGAACACTTAATGGCTATCACATCCATTGTTCGGTATTAATCCATGCCATTTACATGTCTGGTAAACAGGAGGCCAGGACCCTTAGGGGTACTTCTGCACAGCTGTGGCAGGGTAAACATGAGTTTAAGATGCATGCCAGGCTAGAGGTTGAGAGTTCATATAAAGGGAGTGAAAGTACAGTTTGAGACAGTTTTTAAAATCATACTACACAACATTCATAATACAGTTGTTTCTAAATTGCGTTATTCCAACAAGAACAATAGTATATTCTTAAAGCAAAAAAATGAAAACAAACAAACAAAATCCTCGGGCCAGTAAGTCTTTATACCTTCATATTTGTGTTGCAGGGAGGGCTACAGGTAAACACTGAACAGTCTCCTTTCTTGGGCCTAAATATAATACATAGCAGGAAGGATTTCCAGTACATGGAAAAACCCTCTGTGTGGCACATTATTGTGCAGAATGGGTAATAAGGGAAATCTTCAACATTGCTTTCTGAGCACATTTCCACTGCTATTTTTACTACCAGTGGCATACAGCAAATGGTTGGGAAAAGGATGTTGCTGTGAGGGCGTTTCTTTGTTTTCTTTTCTTTTTACGACTGTTAAAAAGAAAGTGATCTTTTATTAATTTGCTTTTTTCATGCCTAGTGTTTTTAATAGCATGTCATATGTGTCACAGCAAAGGAAATCTTTTCCTTTTTTTTAAAATGTCAAAACCATATCTTTTCTGACCTGCTTCTTTCAAACAAAATGTTAAAAAGAAGACAATGTAAACCATTGAAAGAGGCAGATAGAGAATGATGGGGGTCCCTAATCTGTTTATCACTTTGCCTTTATTCTTCCTGCTTTTAATCTTTTCTTGAGGTTACTGGATCAGGTGAGGTAGTAACTTCTCTTTAAAGGAAATCTTTAAGATGGTAATTTTTAACCATTCCCCAGAGCAATGGTCCTCATTTAACATACACACGTCAAGGGTACTTTTAGAATACAAATACAAAGGCCAATTTAGCAGATTGCTATACAAAAAACATACAAGTAACAGTCAAGGATATTCTATGATGAAGGGGAAAAGGGGTTTTTCCTGAAGAACAATCTATTTTTTCTGGTGTTGAGGCGCTGAAATTTCTGTTGTTTCCAGCATACATATGATCTCCCCTAAGAACAGATGTGGATGTGTCTTGTATCTCATCTTCCACCTCCTGCATCTGATGTCAACCTCAGACAAAGGGCACATCATCAGGATTTGCTACTGGTAATATACACAAAAAAGAGAGCTGGAGTGGCAATTTGAGGCACTAGGTTGCTTTATGAAGATGGACAACTGCAAGTGAAATACTAGTAAGGAGTGCCTAATAACTTGGCCCTCTCTCAAGGGAGTCTCAGAATACCTTAAATAAGACGAGGAAGACTTTGTGTCACCTTAGAGACTAACCAGTTTATTTCAGCATAAGCTTTCATGGGCTATAGCCCACTAAACTTATGCTGAAATAAACTGGTTAGTCTCTAAGGTGCTACAAAGTCTTCCTCGTCTTATTTACGGATACAGACTAACACGGCTGCTAATCTTAAACCTGTCAGAATACCCTGAAATCCTACAGACAAGTGTTTTTCAACCTGCAGTCTGTGGAACCCTGGGGGTCTGCAGACTATGTCTAAGATTTCCAAAGGAATCTGCACCTCCATTTAATTTTTTTAGGAGTCCACAAATGAAAAAAAGGTTGAAAACCACAGCAAAACTATTTTGTGTGCCCTGGAGCTGTGGCACAATAAGGCTGGGTGAAGAATAAAGTGGCATTTTTAGTTTCCTTGCTTTGCTTCTGATCCTTGTTATTGTTTGTATGTTGCTTCTCATACTTAATGTGTGATCGACAAAGAGTCTTGTATGATGTTAACATTAATAACAAAGCTTTTCAAAACATTTTGGCTATGATGACCTATTTATGCTGTTGACAGGTACTGTCAAAGTAGCTTGTTCATAATTAGTAAGCATTTAAAGGTGATACACATATGTTTTAGATGTTAAATACCAGCAGTAGTATAGTCACAGACAATGGAAATCTGTGTACAATTGTAGTATCGCTTCTCGGCATTTTGGCTAAGATCAAGTGTAAATCTGAGGCATTTTTCCTCAATTTCCCCAAACTGAGGGTTTATTTAGGGACAGAGGTGAAAGTAGCGTTTATTTTTATTTTCTGGTCTTTGTGTCTCTCTTCTCATATTACAAAACTATTTATAATTTTAAGACATAAGAATAGTTCAAAAATATGTACTTAGGTATATGATACTGAGTAGCATCTTACTTGACAAGTATTCCTATTGACGTCAATACAATTATAGTATAATGTGTGAAGGGGTACCACAATTTGGCCCCAGGTTACTACATCTGGGTGAAATGTTTCAGGTGAAACTTTTCTTTTTTAAAAAAATGAATATTTGGGTTGACAAACATTTTGTGAATTCATGTCAAATTTACTACATTGTTTTGTTGTTTACTACATTGTTTTGTTGTTAAAAACAAACCCAAGTATAGCAAAACTCCCCCCCCAAAACAAAAAAATAACATACCACTAAATATTTTTTTTTAATTCAAATTTTACTACAATTCTATTTTTAAAGGGTTTAAAAAACAAAAGAAATATTTAGTTCCAGATTAAACAAAATGTTCTACAAGTAATGAATTTTTTAAAATTTTTGGTTCATCAATAGATTTTCATTTCTGGTCAACCAGAACCCTCCCTCCCCCGTCTTTTTTTTTGTGTGTGTGTGGCTCAGTCAGGGAATGAAAAAAATCAGTTTTTAGCACAGTTCCAGTTGTTCCTGTTACAATAAAGGCTTCTATACATGAGGAATTCACAGAGAAGTTACTGCAAAAGATCAAGGGTGTAAATTTATAGGACAATAACAAAATACATTAACATGAACAACACCAGGCACTTTTAGTATGGAATTAGTGTCAACATGGGGCATTAATATGGATTAGCTATTCAGGCTTTTTTCCCCATGTACACAAGTCCTAAATGTTGTATAAAATCACATGAGCTTCACTTCGCAGCATCTAGTAACGCAAAGACTAATGAACGCTAAAATTTTAAATAATGTAGTAAGTAGCTCAATTTTTTGAATAAGCTATTATAGCTGTTTGCATTTTCATATTTTGAAGTTCCAGTTGTCTCAAATTAACTAAATATCAAGGTAGAATGGATATATCCAGAACGTTGCAAAAACACCTTAGCTGGATGTTTCTTACAGGAGAATTGATGAACTGGTTAACAATGTTAGCATTTAACTGGCAATGGTAATAATTGGGCTTCAGAGATGACATTCTATTTAGATGAAAAGGGGCAGTTCACACTTCTCTTACTGCCACTGTTTGGGTATATCTGGTCATAATGTCTAAAGGGCAATAGTGTATCACTTCATAATCTGCAAATGGGCTAGAGAAAGATTTATTTTAAAAAGAGCAGATGCTTGAGGTTTTTACACAACCAGTTCATTCACACAGTCCATGAAACTATTCCAAAATAATTCCTACAGCATATCTTTTAGAAAAACATCCAATCTTGATTTTAAAATTGTCACTGATGGCGACTCCACCGCAACCTTTGATAAACTGTTCCAGTACCTAATAACTCTCACTGTTAAAAATGTGCCCCTTATTTCCAGTCTGAAGTTGTCTAGCTTCAACTTCCAGCCATTGGCTTGTGTTTTAACCTTCTATGCTACACTGAAGAACCCATTATTCAATATTTGTTCTCCATGTACGTACTTATAGACTGAGATCAAGTTACCCCTTAAGCAGGTTGAATCATCAAAGCAAATCTTAAATAGATATGGGTCTGATCCTTGGGTGAATATAAGTTAGCATTGCTCTATTGCCTTCTATGGAGCTTCACTGATGTGCACCAGTTGAGGGTCTGGCACTCAGAATTTTCCATTTCCCTGATTTTCCCTGGTTTGGCCTATTTTTACAGACAATCCCCATGGCATGTCCACATCCATGTTGACACTTCCTATTTCATATTTGTTTATTCTTGAGCAGCAGAATAACCGTGAAACTTACTGAACGCACATATTGATGTTATGCATGTTTTATCACTGGTGATAATAAGTAAATATGACCTGCTTTAATTAAATAACAATAAATTAGCACAAATGATTTACTGAAGACAATTATTCTTTATTAAAAAGAGGAGCATCATGATATATGTTGTTCTTTTCATGCATCAACTTATTTCTAAGTATCCACTCTAGAGTCAGGAATTCAGTTTTTGCTTATGATTTGCTGAAAGACTGAAACAATCAGTGATTAAAACAGTGTCCCCTATGTTTTTGAAGGAACTAATGGCCCCCTTTGGAGTTGCTAATTGGCAAATTCTGCAACTCCAGGCTTTTGAGGTATGGTTGCCATGGAAAATGTCTTTGAAGTTGTCAGTTGTGAATATCTGACTGCGATTTTTCCTAGTTTGGAGTGTGGATGAAAAGCACTGTCATCTCTCCCACAGGGCAAGAAAAATCCAAACACCAGAAAATGATTACCCATCATAGTGGGCAGAACAGGGACAGTCAGTGACAAACAAGACTTTCCCAAAGGATTCTTTTTGTGTGTTATACTGTTGTTGTTTGGTTTTTTTTCCCCCTTCAACCTTTGATCTGACTAGACAGTCTGTGGATGGATAATAGTTAATACCTTCTCTTTAACCTAAGCATTTGCAAAGAAATTGCATTGTCTACCACTGAGAATTTTTTTGATATTCCACGGGAACAGCATAAAGAAAGTTGCTTTGTAAGAATTCACCTCATCTAAGAACCACCAAACCAACAAAGAAATATTTTTGTAAATTGTTCATGTCATGCCACAACATCCAGAAAAATGATACCTGGACTCACCCCGTCATGCAGTGACATGTCACCATGCATGATGATGTCCAATGATGCATTAGGATGCCTAGTGTCTACCTGTCAAATTTAAAAATCTTTTTTAATCAGTTTGCCGGTTTACACAGACTTTAAACTGACAGTCTTTGACCTTAACCATTTTAAGAATGCAGCAAGAACAGAGATGGATTGACATTGCTTATGAGAAAACAACTTCCTTTTGCTTTCCAGACTTCTCATTATTCTTCCTCTTCCTACTCTCATAAAACTGAGAAATGTGTATTGATAGTGCCATACACATTGTGAGTATGGCTGCTATTTAAGCATCCCTGCACATATGTGCAAATACACTTCAATTTCTTCTAAACAAAGGGTGCCCATCATGTTGAATTGTGTAATGATTTTGTGATATGGGTTATCATACATGTCTAGTTTGCAGACAATATCAAGTGGAGTGCTCCAGGGATCAGTTCTAGGGCCAATTTTGTTCAACATCATTGTTAATTATTTGGATGAAGGTATGGATTTCACCCTCAGCAAGTTTGCAGATGACTAACATGCGGGGAGAGTTAGATATGCTTGAGGGTAGGGATAGGGTCCAGAGTGACCTAGACAAATTGGAGGATTGGGCCAAAAGAAATCTGATGAGGTTCAACAAGGACAAGTGTAGAGTCCTGCATGTAGGAAGGAAGAATCCCACGCACTGCTACAGGCTGATGACTGACTGATTGATTTAGCAGTAGTTCTGCAGAAAAGGACCTGGGGATTATAGTCAATGAGAAGCTGGATATGAGTGAGCAGTGTGCCCTTGTTGCCAAGAAGGCTAGTGGCATACTGGGCTGCATTTGTAGGAGCATTGCCAGCAGATCAAGGGAAGTAATTGTTCCCATCTATTTGGCACTTGTGAGGCCACAGCTGGAGTATTGCATTCAGTTTTGGGCTCCCCACTACAGAAAGGATGTGGACAAACTGGAGAGAGTTCATTGTAGGGAAGTGGAAATTATCAGGCGGCTGGGGCACATGATTTATGAGGAGAGGCTGAGGGGATTATTTAGTCTGCAGAAGAGAAGAGTGATAGCACCCTTCAACTACCTGAAGTAGGGTTTCAAAGAGGATGGATCTAGACTGTTCTCAGTGGTGGCAGATGACAGAACAAGGAGTACTGGTCTCAAGTTGCAGTGGGGGGAGGTCTATATTGGCTATTAGGAAACACTATTTCACTAGGAGGGTGGTGAAGCACTGGAATAGGTTACCTAGGGAGATGGCGGAATCTCCATTCTTAGAGGTTTTTAAAGCCTGGCTTGACAAAGCCTGACTGGGATGATTTAGTTGGTGTTGGTCCTGCTTTGAGCAGAGGGTTGGACTAGATGACCTCCAGAGGTCTCTTCCAAACCTAACCTTTTATGATTCTATGATACACTGGGAAGCAAGCACAGAGCAGCAAACCCATTTCATTTGTGACTACATCTAGAATTGAAGAAACTGTTTCTGTGGGTGGGGAGAGGGGAATCTTCAGTTAATTAACCATGACTATCATCTATCTCATAGCTTCTTAATTTTTTTTCATGCCATCATTTCAAGGTCCTTGCATTAACAATGATTTGATTGATTAGTGAATTTTGAAGGACTTCAATGGGGTCAGGATTTTAAATATATTGTGCTTATGATACCTAATGAAAGTCAGAATAATGAATGCAGATCAGCAAATGTAAATAGTGATATGCCAGCATCTTAATACATATTAACTGGAATTCCCTATATTCTTTTTAATCCCTGTCCCCGGTTCCAATTAGGACCTGATCAAAAGCTCACTAAAATCAATGGGATCCTTCCACTGATTTCAGTGAGCTTTGGATCAGACCTATAGGGCCCATTATTATTATTAATTTACATTATGATAGTGCTTAGAGGCCTGAATCAGGTGCTGTACAAATATGTAGGAAGACCTGGTTTTCACCTTGAATGATTTGTTCCTGTTGTCACTGAAGTCAATGGCAAAATTCCATTTGACAGCTGTAGGAGCAGGATTGGGGTTTCTGTGCAATTATATGCAAAAGTGATTACATTTCCCCAGTCTCATTCCAGACACAAACCACCATCAGCCCCCGCTCCATCCCAATATTTAATTATTAAATTTATATATATTAAATTTTATATATATATATGCGTGGCTATGCATGGCTACTTCTGTATTTGTCTGCTGTGGAGACATCAGCACCTCTTTAGCCCATCATTGTGTATATAAGAGACACATACACTTTGGTATATTTTAAGTAGTTTATATAACAAAATAAGTAAAGGGGATGAGAAAATGAATGGCAGAGGAATCTGAAATAGTTAGAGTACTGCTGGAACATAACAAGCAGCATAATATGATATATTAATGTGAAACAGGATATTTTAATGTGAATGTGTTTCAGACAATATTATCTCAAAGAAACGGACATTACAAATTGAATTGAGCATGATTTTTTTTAAAAACAAACAAACATGATTTTAGAGCATGTGAATCCTTTCATTGACTTCAATGGGCTTTGGTTCAAGTCTCTACCAAAGGATGTAAAAACCTAAAGAAGATACAGAGGCGAATCATAGAAGTGTGTGAGGTGTCATATGCCCCCACCCAATTTCTTTTTCTCTCTGTCTTTTTTTTCAGAGTGGGTTCAAAATGGTGCCTCCAGCCCCGCACTCATATCAACAGTTACATGTCACTTCTGAGAAGATCTAGGCCTGTCTTTACAAACCCAAACCATAAACTACAGTATAACTCTACAACACATCTATCACACCTTAAATGCCATCCTGAAATATAGGTAATGCTTCTTCCTTAGATTACGTAGTCACAGGAAAAGGAATATACTTTACTTTAGGATATTCAATTTACTTTAATCTAAACTGAAAGTTCCCCTTTTGTCCAAAGTAATGAGTGTGAAACTCTCATACTTGAACTTCCACTGTTTTTGACATTTATTTTAAAATTCTTTTTGGGTTCTTACTCTATTGGACCAAATCAAACTTGCCTCACTCATGCAAGTACTTCAATGATACACCACAATAGCAAGGTGAGTAGGACTTGGACTTTTGTCTATTGTTTCTGAATTACTGTATAAATTTAAAAAATGGCTAATTTTTCATCACTCACACCCCTGTTACTTAGTTCCTTCTTAATTTTCTCCAACGCTCCTTTTCACTCTTGGCATTTTATTTCTCCCAGTAGAGTCCAAAGAACAATAAACTCTTACAAAGATTAAAAGAAATATGATTCAAACTTAGAGAGGTTATCACTACATTCATTTATATTTTTAAAACATTGTGTAAATATCAATATTATTTTGGGCCAGACTCCTCCTTTGTGTAGCTCATTTGACTTTAATGGTCTTTAATGGAATTGCATACATCAGGGATAAATTTGTCCCCTGCCCCCATGTGCAGTAGATTTTGCACAGCAATACCACCATTTCAGTAAATTCATTAAGGATGGCATGGTCTTGTTTATGAAGACCATGCCATCCTAGAGCTTTCAAGGTACAGATGTGATGCTTTTTTCTCTGTTTCTCCAAGGTACCTCACGGCAGGCTATTAATGGGTCGACGTGAATTTAGCGTTCAAGAGGTGGAGGACTGCAAAATATCATAAACGCTATTGATTTTTCTTAAGTGCTAAAGCTTTTAAGGGGATCCTGCTAAGAAGCATACTATATAGGATAGGAGTGTGTGCTCTGTCAATTTAGCTGGACATTGAAAGGTAGATACAGAATGAGAGAGCCAAACAAATGGAGAGACCTCTGGGGTTAATAAAAAAGAAGCTAGGTTTCTACAGAATTGCTACATAGGCAATTGGAAAAGCAACACAACCATTCAGCCTCACTCCAGTGGAGCACCTTACAGTGGAGATGTTATCAGCCCTACTCATCAAGGATAGCAGAGGGAGGCTGAAATAGCTTGCAGGTTAAGTTATGCTCCAATACTCTACAAACACAGGAGATATGGCCAACTCACTAATCATGTTCATAACCTCCAAGATGAACATCAAATATATGCATGACAAAAATATCACACACAGCACTGCATTCACAAATACTTTCACAATGCTAAATGAGCTGCTTCAACCCTCCATTACATTTGCTGTTTCCATTCAGACAGATTACTAGATGTGGCATTCAGCATACCATAAAGAGTGTACTTTTCCCAAGGCCAACCACTGAGCAACAGATCCATCAAGGCATCTGAAATGTATTTTCAGGATGTTAAAGTGATCTGGTGATGTGCTGAATGTGAAAAACAGATGTCAAGAAGACATGCTTTTAAAATGAGGTCAGGAGGTTATTTACAAAATGTTTACTCTTCCATTAAAACTGGAGGAATTTATTGAGCCTTGTGCTAAATTTCAACAATTAGGAAAAAATATCAGTCAATTAAGCAGAAGCAGCACAAAACATTAACTGACCTTGCAACTGTTCTACATCTTGTCACCTGGAGGGAATATGTTGATCAACCATCCTGAGTATTTAGTTATGTAAAGTACATGAAGATTAAAGAGATGCAGCATCACCCCAGAAACAATGCATTTAAGAAGCCTGTAAACAGATCTATCACCTGTTCAGAACAAACAGAGGTTTTGCCGGCAGCATGCTTTAATCTATATAAGAAATCAGATTCTGATTTTGATTTCATAGCAAAAAGGAGATGTGGGCTGTGCCGTAATATAATTTTCCCAAAGCCATCTTCAGAGAAGTGAAGATTTGCATGCAAAGTGAAAGAAGTGAATGTAGGTATTTTCAATAAGCCAGTAAATGACAAGAACTCACACATTACCTGGCTTTATTTTGTGTGTTTAATAAACGCAAAAAGCAGGTGTAAGGAATGAAGCAACTTTGTAAGTAAGGTTAAATCCTGGAACCAATGCACTGACTAGATGGCTGGACATCCGGTTGGAAACCCTCCTGCCTTGGCCTCAGAGTAACATCAGAGCTAAGGTTTCAGGATGACAGAAACTGAAGTTGCTGCAGCACTCCTGTTCCAAGGGAAGAATGGTCAGTGTGCTCAGGTTAACATAGATTCGTTTGCTCCAGCTGTCACCCCTCTCTTACCTGCACTGTGCATCAGGGAACCACAGTGTAGAATTGTACAAGTTCCAGGGCATCAGGGAACCACAGTGTAGAATTGTACAAGTTCCCCACAGTGAAACTCTTGGCAGTTACATCTGAGGGAGCAGAATATGGCCAACTGTAAAAATAAATGTTGTGTGTGTCACTGGGTAATGCCACTCTGTGCGCCTAATTGAGTCTTGTGTCCTTTTTGAGGAAATCATTTTTAAATCCACTGAATTCTAGTACAAAAAAAGGTACAAGGGAAAAACAAAACAAAAAGGTGTCTTCTATTTCTTATAGTCATATGCCCAAAGACGTGTGAGGTAAGTAGCCTTTCCAGTCCTTAGAGACCACCATGACTGATGCTCACTACACCGCCCTCCTCCCCAACATAACAGGTTGTACATAGGCCCACCGACAGCAATTCTGAGCCCCATCAGAACAGTTATTGACTGTTCTAATGGGGACCAGTGAGCTGCTGCTGGCTGCGCTGCTAGGTGCCCTCTTCTGGCATGGCCAGGACTTCCACATGCCCACCTGGCAACCTTTGCACCACCAGTACCAACCTAGGCACACCTAAGAACCCTGCGGTCCTCCCAGGTAATTTAAAAGGGGCCATGGTCGTCGGACATCGAAGGGAGGGGGAGGCTATGTCTCCTCAAACAGCCTTGTGTGGCCCCAACCACGCTTCACACCTTCCTGCTTCCCGGGCAGTGCTGCAGGCTCATGCTGGCCACTCACCTGCCTGGCCTTTTGAGGACAGCAGAGGCTGCGCCATCTGCTCACCTTCCCGGCATTCCAAAGCTGGAGAGGACTGCGGCACCTGCTCTCCCACCCAATGTTTTGGGCCTGGGGGTGGGCATTCTGTCCACTCATGTGCCTGGCACCCCAGGCAGCCTGGGGTGGGTGTTTGTGGGGTGGCTGGCTGCTGCGCCAGGAGGGGAGGGGACTCTGGTGGAAGAGGCAGGGCCTCGGGCAGAACGGGTGGTGCAGGCTGGGAGCTAGCCTTCCCAAGCTGGAGGTTCACCCGCCACCCATGCCTGGGGCTCCCAGTCACTGAAGTGGGGCCAGGGCCTGGGCCCTTTTAAATCTATATAAAAAGCAAATTCAACTGTCAGGCTTCAACTTGTAAGATGGTAATAGAATATTTCCTTGGTGGAGGGGGCCAGCAGCTGGCTCTACAAGTAAGGGGTCAGATGGGTTCCCAGAACCATTACTGGCATTTTAACATTAGCAATGGTCATGTGCCGATCATCAAAGAATGTCCCTCCATGAAGCTTTTGTAGAAGTCCTGTGTTCTTGAAGATGTGAAGATGTGTTCTTGAAGATGTGTCATGCCCCTTCCCTGGTCAGCTCCCACTGATATTGGTGAAGCATCCTTGATGATCCACTAGTGCTTGCATAACCATGGAAAAGTATCCTTTTCTTCTAAGGTATTCAGCGACAAGGCGGACTGGTGCTAGAAGAGGGATATGCGTGCTATCGCCTCACTGCAGTTCAGGAACCCCACTGCTGCACTTCCTGCACATTATTGAGTGTAATAATCCCATCTAGCAGGAAATGATTAATGGATAACAATGGCCCCTATTCTACATTTTCCAACTCCAAACTGATTGCCCACTGCCCAGTTGCAAGATTCCAGAGAGTGGTCACCATTTGCTCCTCCACTGTCAATGAAGTTCTCATCTTGCGGTGCTGGAGTGGACTGGGGTAAGCTTGACACACAGATCCTGAAACATGGCCTTTCACATCCAAAGGTTTTGCAGCCACTGCCCATCGGTCCACACCTATCTTCCGATGTGGTCCCACCAGTGACTGCTCATTTCTTGGGCCCAGATGCACGATTCACTGTGGAGAGCTGCCCTGTGAATGCCAGCAGCAATTTGGCTGTTTTTTATTGTGTCCCTCTGCATTCAGTTAGTATGATAGAACATCTCTGTATCTTCCTCCTCACACACACCCAGTTGTAGTAATAGTAGTAATTATTCAAGTTCTCAGATACAAATGAATTGTATGGCCTGTATCCACAATGCTCCTGAGAATTGCAGTGAGTTTTTTAAAAGCATGAAAATTATTTGGTGGAATAAGCATGGGATGGAGAAAATTGGATTGTGGGAACTTCTCATTTGCTCCCAGAAATCTCTCAGTGAATCGATGGAATTCCACAAAGAACTGCGAAAAATGTCCCATGAGACAGTGCTGTGGGACACACCAGGATACGTATCTGTGGAGCACCACATTTTGCACTGAGGCAACCCCTCACAGTGAGCATGCGAAAGGAAGCACCCAAACGTGCAGATGCTCGAGCAATAGGCATCAGGTGGTGTCTGTATGATGACATAACTTCAATCAACCAAATTTTGTAGCCCTAGTTGCTGTCACTTGGGGAGGTGGGGTTCCAACAAAGCTGGAAAAACCTTTTTACTTCCAATGGCTGCATCTACATTAAGGGGTTATGCTGATGTAGCTATGCCACTGTAGCTATACCACTAGAGTCCCCATAGTGTAGACATGGCCTAAATTGGTTCTGCTCCTGTAACTGAGGAGGAAAGCCTATCCAACATAGTTGGTAGTGGAGTGTAGGATTACATGTGACTAAATATGCACATAAACTGTTATTTTATCTCTGTTTCCTAATGCTTTGTTCCAACTGCTAAACAAAAATATTGTGTTTTAAGAGAGCTGTTGGTCACAATCACTGGTCACCACTTCCTGAAGGGAAAGAACACAGGTGCCTGAAACCCAGTTGGACTTTCAGTATGATAAGCAGCTGGTATACAGAGGGAAGGGTGCCTGGGTTCTGATCTGAGAGTGGAAGAATCATGAGATTCCACCCCTAGACCCTGCACCTGAGGTAGGTGCATGCAGAGATACCAGAAAGAGTGCAAAGGGGCAGCTAGCCCCTGTCATAATACAGTTATTGATCCTACATATATTAATGGAAACCAGCCAGTGTTAGCCACATTTTCTTGGTTGAGATATCAGGAGCCTACAGTCTGAAATAGGGAATTATGTCAGACTTTGGGTGATGCTGGTCATATTACCTGGTCAATTACACATATTATTTGTGTACAGAATTTCACCTTGCATTACTACTATCAGATCTTTTGGGAAAGGGTAATACTGCTTGATGGTGGTAAGTCAGGAGCTTTTTTTTATCCATCATCTAAATAATGATAAGACAGGGTCTGAAAATTCATCACACATCCTCTTTCGGTCACATGCTTATTTCCACCTGAATATCACATAAGAAATAAACAAACAAATAAAGGTGCAGGGTGCTTTGACATGACAAATATTTAAATATTACAGTGTTGCTTTGTCTATTTGTCTCTAGCACTATCTTTTTATATCTGAGTCACCATGTGTATGCCGATGCATGTTTAAACAGGGTTTCTCAACATCTGAGCGCATTTGACAGTTGCTTTTAAAAAAAAATGTAAGAAGCAAGGAATATTTAATACAAGTCCTCCATGAGATGTCATTAAAATATGCTAACTAAGGTAAATGTGTGAGACCGAATGCAGAGACATTTTTAAAGGTTACAATCTATGACAATGCATCTTAGCTTAAAGTTAACTTAATTACATTAATTGTAGCATTGAAGAAATGGAAGAACAAAGAGCATGATGGCTTTAAATGTTTTCATTGAAAATACTGACCTTTTCAGTATGTTACATTTTGATTGTGAGGCCATTCTATCCGTTTAACAGTCATTTTTTTTCCCCATGGAAAAGAGGTTGCTTGGTCAAAAAACTGATATAATGCTGAGAAACTTGAAAAGATCCAAAAGGTAAGACATTGCACATATACGAACACAGAGGCCCTGTCTTCACTACCACTTTAATTCGATGTTAACGACGTTAGGTCGAATTAAACGTGTACCTGTCTTCACATACATGCCCTTAACGTCGATGTAAAGGGCCCTAAAGATCGATCTTGGAACTCCAGCCTAACCAGAGACATAAGGCTAATCTCGACATTCCAAGCTCGACTGTGGGCTAGTGAAGACGGAACCGACATTAATAGCCTCCAGAGGCTGTCCCACAATGCTCCATTCTGACCGCTCTGGACTGCCTCGCTACTGCTCCACTGTGACCGCTCTGCACTGCACTCTGAACTCGCTGCTCTGGCCAGGTTCATAAGACCTGGGAACATTTGAATACCATTTCCTGTTTGGTCAGCGTGGCCAGCTCACCTGAACAGCTCAGTCGCCATTCAGAGCAATCAGCAGCACTAGCCGCCATGCAGAGCTCAGCATCACAAGACTCCATGCAGAGCTCCTCTACCCTGCAGACCAGCCAGAGGAGAAGAGCTCCAGCATAGTCCACTCGTGAGGTGCTGGATCTCATCGCTATCTGGGGAGAGGAATCTGTGATGTTGGAACTCCGCAACAACAAACGGAATGCCAACACCTATGGAAGAGTCTCCAAGGCCATGCTAGAAAGGGGCCACAACAGAGACACCACACAGTGCCGCGTGAAAATTAAGGAGCTGAGGCAATCGTTCCAGAAAGCCAAAGAGGCAAACGGACGATCGGGGGGCACGCCACGGACATGCAGGTTCTACAATGAACTAAATCAGATAATGGGGGGCGCCCCCACCACCATCGCGCCGGTCTGCGTGGACTCCACAGATGGGATAATCGTCAGGGAGGAGACTGATTCCGAGGAGGACGACCATGAGGAAGAGGAAAATCTCACGGAGCAGCAGGAACCCAGTGGAGAAACCGTGTCCCCAGAGAGCCAGGAGCTGTTTATCACCCTGGAGCCAGCACCCTCCCAAGCCTCCCAGGTGGGTAAGTGTTTCTTTTTTAAGGGATTACATGACGCTTGATTTTGTAAAGGAAGCATTTATTAATGAGTAACTTGCCCTAAGGTCTTAGCGTGCTTTCATTGCTGGTCAATTTCTACTCAAAGAGTTTGTCAATATACTCCGGGATTGACCATAAGTCCTCCGCGGACATTTCAAGGAAGCTATCCAGGAGGTAGCGATGAATCCAGCGCAGCAGATTACTGGGGAGAGCCGCCTTATGTGGTCCCCCGTGATAGGAGACCATCCCATGCCACGAAAGTAGTAAGTAGTCTGGTATCATTGAGCAGGCTAGCATTGCTGCGAACGGACCAGGACTTTGCCTGGAGGCAAGGAGCATGAGCATTCTATCTCTCCGAGAAATTCTCAGCAAAGTGATGTCATTCATGGTTGCCTGTTTGAGATACGGACTGCAATTAGTTGGGAGATAAAGATTCCCAGCTGCAAAGTACTCGTTTCTGGTGAGGGCCGACCAACCGCCCCCCCTCCCCCGAACGCTGACCGCCTCCCCCCTCCAGCCTGTAGCGGTAGCTAGCAGGGACTCTGAGCAGTCTGCAAGCGGTTGCTTCCGCTTCAGATGCAACGCGCACCCAACCCCCCCCCCCCAAGCCCGTAGCGGCAGCTAGCAGGGAATCTGAACAGTCCGCAAGCGGTCTGAAGAGCCCCAAAAATACCTTAGCCCTTAGCGAGAGATTTTTTGGCCTTTGCTTTGCAGTTTGCGGGTCAGTGGGCGCCACGCGGTGGGGGGAAGGGGGTGGGGCTACTCTACAATATGCAAGTGCCACTTTTAACTTACCATGGCCAGCTGCACGGTGATTTCAGAAGCCGTGTTGGGCTGAGGCACGCATATGTGTCTGAGATGCTCTGACTTTTCTGTGAGCTATTCAGTCACTTTTAGGTGTAGAACATGACCTTGTACAGAAATCATATCAGGCCTCTGAATACTGAGGTTGCAAACGGCATACTACTCCCATTGTGTACCGTCCGAGACTGCATCTGCCTCCTAACCTTGAATGTATCTGTCTCATAACTTTCAAACTTTCTTTTCCCACATTCGCCCACAGATGAACAATTATCTCAGAATCCCCCGTCCTGCTCCTCCCGCCGTGCATCGCAGATAAGAAAGCGTAAAAAGAAAATGCGAACGCGCGATGATATGTTCAGTGAACTCCTGGAGAACTCGCGCGCTGAGGCAGCCCGCCAGACGGATTGGAGGGAAAGAATGATAGAGGCAAGGGATCGAGAGATACAGGCAAGGAATCGAGAGAGGCAGGAATCGAGAGCCGCTGCAGAAAAGAGGGAAGAGCGCGAAGAAAGACGCATGGATGCTTTGCTCTGTATAATGGAGGACCAGAGCGACATGCTGCGATCTCTGGTGGAGCTGCAGCATGCCCAAAGACCACCTCTGCAGCCCCTGTGTAACCATCTCCCCCCCTCCCCAACTCCCATAGCTTCTCCACCCAGACACGGGGTGAGAACACGGGGGGGCAAGCTCCGTGGGCCGCTCCACTCGACCCCACAAGCCAGCAGAAGCAGCAGCAGCAGCAGCAGCAGCAGGCTGACGTTCTCGGAAAACTTTTAAAAGCTGCTGTGTCTTGCAAGCATGGGGAGGGGGGAGGGAAATCATGGGGAGGGAGGAGGGAAAGAGGGTTCAAGGGCAGCAGGCTTAGAGCACAGCAAGGGAACAGATTCTCAAACGCCATCTCGGACACTCATAAAACTGTCTTTCAAGGCATCCCTGAGGCGCAGGGCCTCACGGTGTGCTCCTCTACTTTCCCTGCTGGTTGGCTGCTCGTAAGTAGCAGAAAGTAAATTTGCCTCTGCCTCCCAGCCCGCCATAAACGTTTCCCCCTTGCTCTCACAGATATTGTGGAGCACAGAGCAAGCAGCAATAACAATGGGGATATTTCTCTCGCTGATGTCTGAGCGAATCAGTAACGAACGCCATCTCCCCTTCAGACGTCCAAATGCACACTCTACGGCCATTCTGCACTTGCTCAGCCTGTAGTTGAACAGCTCCTGACCCCTGTCCAGGGCTCCTGTGTAGGGCTTCATAAGCCAGGGCATTAGGGTGTAGGCTGGGTCACCAATGATAACGATCGGCATTTCGACACCCCCCCCCCCCCATGGAAATTTTCTGGTCGGGGAAGAAAGTGCCTTGCTGCAGCTGCCTAAAAATCCTAGAGTTCCTGAACACTCGAGTGTCATGAAGCTTTCCCGGCCACCCCACGTACAGGTCGGTGAAACGTCCCTTGTGGTCAACCACTGCTTGCATGACCATTGAGTAATATCCCTTCCGGTTTCTGTACTCGGCGGTCTCGTGGTCCGGTGCCAGGATAGGGATATGAGTCCCATCTATAGCCCCACCACAGTTAGGGAATCCCATGGCGGCAAAGCCATCTATTGTGACTTGCAGGTTTCCGAGGTTTATAACCCGGTGTAGCAGCCGCTCGACGATTGCCCTACTTACTTGCATCACAGCAAAGCCCACTGTAGACCTACCCACCCCAAACTGATTCGCCACTGACCGGTAGCTGTCTGGCGTTGCAAGCTTCCAGAGGGCTATCGCCACTCGCTTCTCAACTGTAAGGGCCGCTCTCATTTTAGTATTCCTGCGCCGGAGGGCCGGGGACAGCAAGTCACAAAGTTCCATGAAGGTGCCCTTTCGCATGCGGAAGTTTCTGAGCCACTGGGAGTCATCCCAGACCCGCAGCACTATGCGATCCCACCAGTCCGTGCTTGTTTCCCTGGCCCAGAATCGGCGTTCGATGGCATGAGCCTGCCCCATTGCCACCAAATTTGACAGATTGTCAGTCGCCCTACTTCCAAAAACGGCAGTGTCCCTGTTGTCCCCGTTGTGCACGTCCTTCTCCATCTCCTCCTCACTGTCGGGTTGCAGAAAGCGCAGTTGTCCCCGGACCGCATTCCTCTGCAGACGGTGCAGCATGAACTCCGCAACCGTGATCGAGGTCCTCACAACGGCCATTACTGCAGCCATGGTGTCAGCGGGCTCCATGCTTGCAATGCTATGGCGTTAGCACGGCACGGAGAAAGGGCGCGAATTATGGGATGCCTACCCACAGTGCACCGCTCGTAATGGGGGTCGGCGGCGCGGAAAAAGGGCGCGAAATTTGGAAATGCCTACCCATAGTGCAGCACTCGAAATGGTGCCTGCTGGGGAATCAGGGAACTGTGGGATAGGTACCCAGAGTGCAACGCTCGTCATGCTGACGCTTGCAAAAGTTGTGCGGACAGACACTGTTGACTTGCTGTGCTTAGCTGTGCCTAGTGAAGACACACAAAATCGACTGTATACAGTCGCATTCACAACATCGAAATAAAGGAAATCGAACTACTGCTGTAGTGAAGACATACCCATACTTGCATAATGCAGAGTGTTACCTATGGCGGCTTCATTCTTTTCACTAAGCTTTCAAAGAAGACAAAACTATACCACATTATCATTTTTAAAAAAAATATAAGTCATAAGTGGCTCAAATGATTGGTAACATGCTACAGAGCTTTTCGTTCCTAAACAATCAGTTTGAATCCAGCCCACGTGGCAGTAACAGAAAGTTATTATTGTCTGTAATGCTGTAGAGTGGCATGCATGAAGTGACATCCCCCCAGCTGCATGCCCCAGAGAGTGGACCCGACAGGCTGGTGCACCAGTCAGCGTTACTGCCACCTCCTGCTTCTTTTTAGTCTTGCTCTCGGAACAGGGAAGCTTAGGTGGTGGGGGAGTCTGTATGTGACATCTCACCCAACCACGTGCAGCTCGGGGAGCGAAGATTGTGCTTGGCAGAAGTTTGCGACAGGGACTTGTTAACGTGCCCATGATAGCCTTTGTGACTCTCACACTGGGGCTTCTCCGGCACTGGCTGCACCACTAGAGCCGAGGCGCAAGAAGGGCTAGATGGGGCGCCCACTGCTGGTGAAGGGCATTGCACCGTTAAACCCGACAGACCTGGGTCAGACAGGGCTTGTGGCTGGAGAGTCTCGTCTATACGGAACTTGCAGAGGCAGAGTAGGTGAGTCTCATGGGTTCGCTTTGGAAAGGAGCAGCAGATGTCTCAGTGGGCAGCTAGATGGGTTTCCTGAATGGAATAAAGGCAGCAGCAGTGCTCATCATGCACAGTGAATGAGCCAGGGCATGGCACGCAGCTCCTGAACCCTGAAAAATGTGTGTCTTACTCTGTTCCCCCAAAGGGGCTAGGACTGATCTCTGCCAGAGAGAGGAAGCAAATTCCAGACTCAAGCTCCTCAGCACTATGCGCACATACACACAGGAATGCCCTGCTTCCAAACCCACAGAATGACAGTGGTACTATCCCAGACAATCACAATTGCAGGACCATTAAGAGAAGTAATTCATCTTTTTCCTGGATAAGATATTGCAATTCTGCAATTTACATTCGATTAAAAAAAATCCACCAAATTACAGTGAAACCTCGATTTAACGGACTAATTCGGGCGAGGGGGTGTCTGTTAAAGCCGAAAGTCCGTTATTTAATAATTTTTTTAAATCATTACATAACAGGACTTTTGGCTTTAACGGACAACCCCTCACCTGAATTAGTCCCTTATATAGAGGTTTTGCTGTGGGGAGCCAGGCGGGAACTGTCAGCCCACCTGCCGGGCTCCCCGCAGCGGGGAGCCGGGCGGGAACTGTCAACCCCCCCCGCCTGGCTCCCCGGTGCGGGGAGCCAGGCGGGGGGTGTGTGACAACTCCGCCGCCCGGCTCCCCGCAGCGGGGAGCCTGGCGGGAACTGTCAACCCCCCCCCCCCCCGCCTGGCTCCCCACTGCCGGGAGCCGGGCGGGAGCTGTCAACCCCCCCCCGCCCGGCTCCCCTGCAGCGGAAAGCCAGGCGGGAGCTGTCAACCCCCCGCTCCCCTCCGCTCCCGCCCGCCGGGCTGTCAGCCCGCCCGCCTGGCTCCCCGCTGCAGGGAGCCGGGCGGGAACTGTCCCCCCCCCGGCTCCCCGGTGCGGGGAACGGGGGGGTTGACAGCTCCCGCCGGGCTCCCTGCTGCGGGAGCCGGGCGGGAGCTCTCAACTCCGCCGCCCGGAGTTTGACAGCTCCCGCTCCCCTCTCCGCCCAGGGAGCCGGGCGGGAGCTGTCAACCCGGCCGGACGGCTCCCCTCTGCAGGGATCCGGGCGGGAGCTGTCAGCCCGCCCGCCCGGCTCCCCTCTACGGGGAGCCCGGCAGCCGGGTTGACAGCTCCGGCCCGGCTCCCCGGGGCGGGAGCCGGCAGCCCCCAATAATGGATTTTGGATGCATCGGGAAATTTTGTCCGTTGCATCCGAAGTCCGTTAAATCAGGGTCCATTAAATCGAGGGTTTACTGTATAATAAAAATACAATAAAATATAAAAACGTTAGTTCAAATCTTTGCTAGGTTTGCTTTCCACTACTTTATTAAAAATCGCTATCAATGAAGATATTAATTATATTATTTATTTATTATCATTATTTAACTCACCATCACCAGCCATGGCTTAAAGAGGGGAACAAAATTCTTTGTATTTCCCATCAGTACACCCTCAACTGCTTCCTCACACTAAATCAATCTAGAAATCAAATACACATTATATGTAAACAGATCTCATCTCTTACATTGCACATAGACATGCATCATGGGTGGAGTTTCATCTAGGAGAATTTAACTCATGGTCCTAATGAATCACTGGGCTCCCAAGCTAGCACGGCGACCACCTTGCCTCCCTTCACATATGGAGGGGCTCTAAACCCAGGCAAGTACTACTCAAGGTAAGTGAGGATGGTTGTTTTATGAGAATGGTATCAGCCATTTCCTCTGAAACCTTCTATGAGTGGAGGCAGCCACAGGATTCCCATAACTGCATATCACCTAATGGCAAGACAAGACTAGTGTGCTGGTGGCCCAAGGTATTCATTTCTCTTCTTCTTACTCATTCAGAGGGCATGAAGGATGCTCCAGCTCATTCTAAAATAAGAACTAGGAGATACACCTCCAGCTTGTTAAGGGATGGAATTTTGGAAGGCCAATCCAAGCAACCTCTTGATCATCTGGAATCTGCACAAAACAAAACTCCTTGAATTTCCAATCCCCACTTGAGTATAGGTCCTAATTTCTGAACTCATGGAACATCCAGTTGTTTCTACTCCCTACATTACATTTAAACACAAGGCATTTAATTTCCATGAAAACACCATTCTTTCCTGGAGGCAACAGTTTTACCCCTTTAGACCAAAAAACAGAGACCCCAAAACAAAATATGAATATTATCCTTCATGTACAGCTCTGTTTAGGTTTTTCTTGACACTTGTATAGTATTATTACTAACTAAAATCTATAATTTACACAAATTCACACTGTTTCTTCAAATATGACATTTCTGGAAGGCATTAGTCCAAAGATACTATATTGATTTAAATGAAAATCAATTAGCTTTAGGGGGAAATGCATTCATTTTAGTGAAAAGACATGGCAGTGAATATAAATGAAATAAACAACAACACTATTTCACTATACTCTTTTGGCCTGAGTTCACATGAATTGTTTTTTTGTGAAAATAAATTTCGTCCAAAGCAGCACTATTTTATGGCATTGTGTATGTATGACTTTCAGCGGGGAGTGGGAGAGAAGGTGAAAAAAATGAAATAGAAGTGAAAAATAAATCAGATAGCCTTAAGGTCCTCCTCTTCCCTGAAGATTTTACCTACTTACTTTTATTTATTATCTGATTTAAAAGATCTTTGACAAATTTTATTTTATTATTTCAGGGGAGGGAGGCTAAATCAATTTAAACACTTAACGGGATTTCTGGTTTAAACAGGAACCTCTGAGCCGACTAATGCCTTTTTATTTTGAATATTCTACTGAAGCAATACTGTTCTACAAACTTATTTGATTTTTTTGTCTGATGGTGCTTCTGAACATATCTTTGTGAGGACAGTTCAGAAAATACAGTTCATAATGCCAAAACTTTATTTACTAAGATACCATCCATATACAAAAGCTAAAGATAAGGCATTTAAAAATAACGGTGATCCATTCACAAAGGGAAAGTCATTAGGATGTGTTGACCAACCTGGATAGTTAATCATTGATCAGGGTTATTGAAGTACCCTCGTCAGCTCTAAGGGCCTCATTCAAATCCCACTGAAGTCCATGAGAGTCTTTCCATTGATTTCAAAGGTCTTTGTATCATGCCCTAAGTGTTCTTACAAATTTTTCTATCAGTGAACACCATTTCAAACAAAACCAATGCAATATTCCCTCTCTGCTTCTCAAGTCCCCTTTATCCACTATTTTAATGAGTTTAAATTCTGCAACACCTCTTTGATCCACATAATTTCTGCTTTTTACTGACCCTGTCTAGTTTAAAGTTGCAACTTTATTCCCCAGCTACTCTGCTTGAAGGCTGTCAAATCAGCAATGCTCAGATAAGCCTTGAAGCAGGAAGCCCTGACATAACCTTGAAGAAGAGTGGTAAGTGATCAAAGTTACACAACCTATATGAGGCAGTAGGGAAAGGCAGTTGACAGGAAGATCTGAGTGATGGGAGAAGAGAGGGAGAACCTATGATCATTAAGATAGTGGGTAAAAACAATTGGGTGAAGAGAACTCATTCATTGGATCCTACATTATTATGTATCCTGGTAGTCATGAACACATTGTTATCCACAAAACTGCTCATAAACAATTAAACCAAAGATGTGTCTCTCTTTAATTTCTGTACTAAAATATTTGAAAGGGTTATCATGCAGTAGCATAAGCCAAAGTGTTGTCTACTCGGTTAGGGTTGTGTGCCATTTTTACTGAAAAAATAACTAATAATCCCAGAGGATACAGTAGAAATGCAAACCAATAGATAAACTACCAATAAGCAGTGTTCAAAATGTATTATATTACAATTTATTAACATACCAATGGAGGTGGGACATTTTGAACCAAATCCTGTCCTGCCATGAACCGTGCTCCATAAGATAGCATGATGTATTTTAATGACTCAGTGATCTATATGACTAAGAAATCAGTTTGCGTTCTCAGTATTTTCTTTGCCACCTCAGGGCCAATTCAGGAAGAGGGGAAAAAATACTAGTTGTCAGTTTGATTTAAATTGAGAGGTGGCCTCTCCAAAAGACAGGCTGCATTAAATGTTCCATGTGGTTGCTATTATTAGTTTTCATTTGATATGATATTTTCTTTAACATTGGGTCTGTTTTGTTCGTACAATCTTGCAGTGGTTAATCCACTCCTTAATTCAATTTAACAATTATGAAGCCATTAACCATAACGTTTTAATACTTGATTGTCCTATACAGTAGCAAAAGCCTGTATTGGGGACACTACAGATTACAAAGAAGAGAAGCAATATCAATTCATTTTAAAAAAAATCTACAATATATTTGTAAAAGAATTTGCTTTTAATAGCCACTATAATTTAATGGTCAATCAGAATTTTCATTATTGAGAGGTTTATAACTCATTTTAATAAATACTTGGTCTGCTAGTTTTAGCCCAAATGCCTCGTGGATTTTTTTTTCTGTACAAATTAGCAGAAATCATTACATTCAGTTTGTTTTGGTGTGTATGTGTGAGTTATTTTGTTGTTGTTTTTTGTTGTTCATTCATTTTTTTCAATTCCAAAGTGCAAATGGCTGCACTTAGAACAATTCATATGTATAGTAAACAAATGCTTTAAAATAAATAATTATTATTATTACTAAGTGAAAATCTTCTACCCTGCCATTTGTATTTTGAAATAGTAACAGCTCTGTATTGGATATGCATGCTAAAGTCCAGATGCTCCAGTGGTGTAAATAGACATAGTGTGAAATCAATTTGAGCTACATAAATTTGCACCAGGTAACGATCTGTCCTTATGTTTTTTTAACTAACTCTTTGGATATGTCTACTCTACAATGAAGGCCCTGGGTTAGTGGGACTTGAATCCATGAACCCCGGATTTGCGCATCCACGCTGTACATTACCCCTAGGTTTAGAACTTCTAGACGCAGGCCCCAAACCCAGGCCTCCAGAACCCACAGTGCATCACGCAGACCAAAGTCAATCTGCCATATTCCCAGTTTCCTAGTGCACTACTCAGCTGTGGTCCCTCTAGTCTAGCCCCTGTTTCTGATGCAGCCTGGGAAAACTTGACTGACCATCCCTAATGTTACAGGAAGTTGTCACAGCCAACCAACACATCCTGATGAGCTGCCTTTTGGGTCTGCCCATTCCCAGAAACCAGAGCCTGCAACATGGAAGAGTCACAATTTGAACAGCTTCTCTTGCTTGTGCTTTCACTTCTGTTTCAGCAAACGGGGAAAACACCCATGAGACAATGGTGGACATTCCGGTGGCAGTTTCTGACCTAATGAAGGAATCTGAAAAGGAGAAGGAGGGATGATGCAGACATGGAAGAATCTGTAGTGGGATGGTCACCCGCTCCAGCTCTGAAAGGGAAAAGCCCAGGCTGATTGGGAAAGCAGCCACAGCTGGGCCATGCCCAAATCAGGGCACAGCTGGGCCATATAAAAGCTGGTTAGCCAGGATCTCAGGCAGTCTCTCTCTGACTGTAGAAAGGGAAGGACCTGGCTGCTTGGGAACTGACCAAGCTACCTGAGTAGAGGAGTGCTGGGGGGAAGACAAAAGGTGCTGGGAAACACCTGCCCATAAACCCCACAGGCTGCAGGGCCTTGTGCGGGGCCTCAACAGGTTCTGGGGCTGCGAAGGAGCAGTAGATCCTTCCCCACTTGCCTATGATGACTGGCTCTTATACTGCAGTCTTCCCCAGAGAGTGGGGGTTAGATGAGGACTGGCAGTAGCCACTGAGGCAAGGTGGGATTAGGGGGATGAGGGTTCCCCGGGGAGGGGAGACCCTGAGAGTGAAGGGATACTGGGGCTAGCAGCAAGTGAGGTATAAGGAGCTAATTCCCAGACAACCAGCAGAAGGTGCCACATGGGTGAGTTGTCACACCTCTACAGTTTCGAATTAGCTGTGACTTCTGGTATAGCCACTGATGCCCCGTATATAGACTGGCACTTCTGGGGCAGGGCCACAAGCACAGATTGGTGGATTTACATGTTCAGCCACACCTGGGATGACTGGCAGGGCGTCCAGAACTTTTGCATGAAGAAAGGTATGTTTCTGGAGCTCTGTGAGCAGCTTGCACCAACTCTCCAGCATCATAAAACAAAAATGAAGTTGGCCATACTAGTCTAGAAGCTATAACCATCTGGAAGCTGACTACCCAGGCTACTACAGGTCCATTGCTAACCACTGGAAAGTCAATAGTGAGTAAAATGGTTGTGGAGGTTTCAAAGGCAATCAGGTGTGTGATTTACCCAAAAATGCTTGGCATAAACAATATCCCTGAAGTAACAGTTGCGTTTGAGACAATGGAGTTTCCAAACTGTGTTGGGGCCACGATGGGACTCATGTGCTCAGAGCTTGCCCTGCATAAGAGGCACATCAGTACTTGAACCATAAAGGGCACTTCATTATTATGCAGGCCCTGATGGACCAAAGGAACCAATTTATGGATGCCAATGTGGGCTGCACTTGAAAAATTCATGATGCCAGTGTTTTCTGAGCATTGGGAGTTTACATTCATTGACAGGCAATTGACAGACACTATTCCCACCAAATTACAGTGCCATAAATGGAGTAACTGTCCTCATTGTTAACTTGGAGAACTTCAAATTCCCCCTTTTGCCTGGGTTTATGAAACCATATCCGATCTCAGAAGACTTTGCAAAAGAAGGCTTAATTACACTCTTGGCAGGTGCAGATTGGAGGTTCAATTCTGCATTTGGCAGATGAAAATCCCACTGGTACTGATTACAGACACATTTGTATCTCAGGGTCATCAATGCTGTTCACATGATTGTGGCCTGCTGTGCGTCTTATAACTTTTGTGAAGCCAAATGTGTGTCATTTGTCCCTGAATGGAGCAATGACAGTAATGGATTGCTGATCTACTACATTCAAGCAGAAAAGTGTCTCTATCACAGCAGGGGTCAGGATACATCCAGGCAGATTAGGGATGCTCTGTGCTCCCATATTATGAACTTTCTAAAAGGGTGCACTCACCTCTTGCAAGTGCCTTCTGGTCAAGTGTGCACATGCCTACAGTTTTTCTCTGCTCATGGTGCTCCCTGTGAGGTTTCTCAGGCAGGTCTTTGGTGACTCAGCCCTCCTGTCAAATCACACTCTATGTGCAAAACAAACAAACCCTTCCCCGGGTACACAATTCAAAATGTCCGCAATGTGCTGCAGCCCTCCCTGGGCTCAGTATTTAAGCAGTCCAACATTATGGTACCCTTGCTTGGTCTGGCTAGGTTGCACGTCTCCTACTATGGAATTGAGCAGAACCCTGAGGGCTTCTTCCCCGGGGACTCCTTGCCCGTACTAGAGTCGTCAGTGACACCAACCGTCCTGCTGAGCCTCCCCTTTTGAACTCAGTTCACTGACCACAGCTCCCCTCTGAGTCAGTCCCAATGCAGCCCCCTTCCCTGGGGTGCCATGCTTCTAATTCCCTTCTCTGCTCTATTTCTTCCTGGGCCACTGCCTGTAGCCACTCAGAGTTGAATCCCATCAGCCAGCTAGAAGCTTCTTCTTCACTCCTCCCATCCCTGCCAGTAACTAACTGCTTAGTCCCAGCAGCAACAAATCTGTTTAGCCCTGTCAGTTCCTGATGCCAGCCAAGAGCACCTCTTGCTCTCCCGATCCCTGCCAGTAGACTACCACTTCTGTAGCAGAACTACCACTACCACTTCTGCAGCAGAACTAAAATCTGGCTGTACTCACATGACTGGCTAGCAGCATGTTTGGAAAAGGAATTTGTGTTGGTTGCAGTTACAGACACAGGAGAAGGGTCACCTTGTTTTCAGCTCAGCAGTCAGAACAAAATGGAAGGGTTAAACAGCTGTACTTGAACCAGGGTGAGCTGTGAGAGTGGGTTGTTTCCATCTTGGCATAGAAAGGATACTGTCCCATGGGATTGTGGGGTATCACTGAAGGACTCTCAGGATCTGAGACTGAGGAGCCCAGTCATGAGTTGTGTCCACAATGCTAAATGACGGAGTTTAGGCCTAAGCCTAAGCTTAGGTTCGAACCCTCCACCTCTGCAGGGCCCTACGGCCTGGCCAGAGTAAGACGCAATTGTGTGTTAACAGGAGTGGAGTTTGGCCTTGAGTCTGAGCCCAGTCTTATAGCCTGTGTATCATTCTATGTACAGTATATTTAAGTAATAAAAACAGAGACATAAGGCTTTTCCTGGGAGATTAACATTCTCCTGGGAGCTGATGACCTTTGCCATTGGCAAGGGTCATTAACCCCAAAGAAATGCCATGACTGAGGTTGTTTTTATTGAAAAGGCAGGAGCAGTGGAAGAGAGAAGAATATTGCATTTCTTTTTCTCTTATGTGGTGACAATCTCCTTAGGTACAATAGGAATAGGTATTACCAGAAAACATATATACTGTACTTTACAGTTACTAATCAGGCTGAATTATCTTCAGATATTCCACCAAACATATGTAGTATAATAAAACTTATTTTATTTGTATTCAGTGTCTTGAACACAGTTACCAAATAGTCTATAAAGGCAGTCATAAGTTAAGAAGGAAGAGACTGTAAAAAGATGAAATTTAAAGAGAATAAATGATTTTGTAGCTCAAGGGGATGTGACGGGAGAGGACAGGAAAACAGTACTAGATAGATGGGGAAGCAACATGAAAAGAATGAGAAGGGAATTGTAGGGAGAAGACCAAGACTGGAGAAACAAAACAGGCAAGAGGGGAAATGGAAATTACAATCTGGTCTAACAAATGTTTAAAAGCTCTTTCATCTTTATTGCACCCTTTGAGTGATTGCAGAAAGATACAATTCTTCTGAAGCACCGGATATAGAACTGCCTAATGGAAATATTTTAAATGAGGTTTTCTTTATGTCTAGTGTTTAGGATGGCTGACTCCACTCCAATATTACCCAGCTGGAGAAATGTACTATGACATTTCCTATCATTAGAGCAGCAGGTTTTCAGGAACAAGAGAAATTGGGATGTTTCTACCAGAAATGGGACTCTACATTAGACTGCCTGGAACAGTGGGATAAACGGACTAATCTGTTGAGCTATGCCTTGCAAACGGACCATTGTATCAAAGTGCATGGTCCCCTTTCTTTTCCTTTTGGATTCTCTGCACCTGTTCTTTATGTTATACATGACTTTGGCATACTACTTGGGGGAAAAAATTAAATACATGGTGCAATATAGCAAGAGACCAGGTTCTTTATCCAGGAAAGCACTTAAGCACATGCTTAAATGCTTTCCTGAATAGAAATACTTTCCTGAATCAGGGCCTTAAATTTGTATATTATTTTCAGAGAAAGACATGGTTATCCTTCTTTTGGTCTTGTTACATTTACTGACAGAAATCATGGGATGATATTGGGATTTGGAGACATTTGAACACACATTTCACAATAAGTGAAATTTTATTTGGTAACAGTAAGAGATTATTGTTCCACCTGTCCAGGGCAGGTTTAAATTTTTAAACTAAATCCTTCATATTTACCCCTTGTAGTTCTTTAAAGTTTGATGGAACTTTAAATCCTAAATGTTGGTTCTCTTTTCATTTACACTAGAGTAAACCAGAAGTTGAAGGCAGTGTAAAACTGGTATCTCTCTCTTTTTGCCCATCACCCCAGCCGGGGTATGGGCCACCAACCACACAGATCCATTTCTGTCATTGGTGTTTCGGTAGCAATTGGTTCCCTTACGGGGTGGAGTTGCTAGCCCCACACCCATGTTAAGCCTACAGCACCTGGTATTCCGAGGAGGTCTCCCATCCAAGTACTAGCCAGGCCCAACCCTGCTTAGCTTCCAAGATCAGATGGGATCCGGCGTGTTCAGGGTGGTTTAGCCGTACAAAACTAGTATAACTGAGAGGATAGACAGACCTCAGCTGTTTTATTCAGCCTGGGCAATGGTGAAAGTGAGCTAGGAAGATGGAAGAGTAGGTGGAGCTCCTACAAAGGATGCCCTGGCTACTACTCAACACTTGACTTGTGTTCTCAAATCCACATTCCTGGCACAATAGCTTTCAAAGAATTGATAAGAAACAGTTACATATGCAAATAATTTCTTCCTGTATATGTAAGAAATACTATAAGCATTAAGGATGATTGTTTCAGATGGATTCTATGAAGTACTGTAGCAAACTATATGTTATCGGGAGCAACATATTTTGTAGTCAAATCACTTCCATTCAGCCTCATGCAAGGTTATGGTTAACAGTACACATAAACATGGCTATAAAAATGTCCTGTGAATAAATTGTAGTTTTAATTTCTATTCACAGTAAGAATAGCATATATGTTGCCTAATATATAAAATATCAATCCCTGGAGACACAATAAAGAACATTAGAAAAAGATAAGCAGTTCCAAAACCCAGCATTTTTTATGGTTAATCATAAACCATGAACAAGTGCATTCATATATATTTCATATTGCTTATTGCCTCCTCAATAGTGTTATGAGTAAAAGTTACATATCAGTAAAACCTAAACATAACTCAAAAAGAAACTGCATCTATTTATTGTCACTAAAAAGCCCAACGGAAAATGTAATTTTCTATTTGATCTCAGAGGACTTGTAATTAAGTCTGAAAAAAAAACCCTGAAATTAAATTACACACTATACTGGATATAAGGCTTTTTTGGGGGAACCCATACATGTGAGGGGATATTTACCATTGCACATGGATAGTGTGTCCAGATGAATTCTAATGTAGACAGGGCTGTATAGTTGTACAAACCCAAAACAGGCCAGATGTCCCTTCCTGTCCAGAATGGTTTCATTACTCTGCTGTCTCCATACAATCTTCAGTGTGGGGAAGTCTCCTTTCTGAAGGTCTGATCCAAAGTCTGTCAAAGCCCTTGGAAAGACTCACATTGACTTAAATGGGCTTTCAATAATGCCCTGGATTCCTTTCCTGGCCGTTGCCAGTAGAATTTTTAGTATTTGATGCTGTGTAGATTATGTTCCTTTGCCCATTCTGTTATTCTCCTTTTAGTTTATATTAAATAATTTGGGGCAAATTCTGATATCACTTACCCTAATTTTACATTGATGTACCTAGCTCCATTGAGCTTTAACTACAGCGACTTACTGGGCCCAATTCTGTCACTCTCCATCAGTGCATCTGTGAGATTCTCGTCAGCTCCAGAAAGCAGGTGGAATCAAAAACCACCACTGAGTTCAGCAATAGGTGTGTCTCTGTAGTATGTGATCTCATAGCCTCTGTTCTTCTCACTCCACCTTCCTCCTAAATATTCTCCTCTGGCTATATGTTCCCATACCTTATTTGTTTCTCTTCACATCTCTCAGGTGTTTCCATTGTATGTCTTTTGTTGAATTTTGGGGGTACCATTTTTGCCAGTAAGTATCCTTCCAATTAGGAATTTTGGCTTGGGTTTAGAAATTGGAAACAAGCATTTGGGTAAATTGCCACTCACACCATGAGAGTATAAGGCTTTTGTAATGGAAATATATATTTACTGAAGTTGTGATATCACTCACTGTGACAGGGCAACATATTGCCTAGATCCTTGGGTGGTGTTAATTGGCATAGTTTCAATTATGGTTGGGGCAGCTCTAAGGTTTTTGCCGCCCCAAGTGCAGAAGTTCCATGGCACGCCTGCGGATGATCCGGTGTACTGCGGATTCATCAGCGTTTCTGCAGGAGGTCCCTGCTGCTGGAATGCCGCCAAATCCACGGCAGTTACGGACCTCCCGTAGGCATGCCGCCAAAGACAGCCTAATTGCTGCCCTGATGGCGAACATCAGGCAGCCCCCCCTCTCCCCCCCGCGGCTTCCCACCCCAGGCGTGCACTTGGAGCGCTGGTGCCTGGAGCTGGCCCAGATTATGGCACTCTGCTTTACATCAGCTGAGGTTCTGGCAGTATTTATTTTTTCTAATCTACCTGTTTTTATAAAGAGCTTATCACCACAGCATATAAAATGTTAGAAATCAGGATATCTGAAGTTCATTTTTCTCATTATCTTCAGGGGATTAATTGTCCCATATTGCAAAGAAGGGTGACACATATAGACATTTGCCTGTTTTAGAACCTTACAAAAATGGCTTGGGAGGTTTAAAGGAAAAACTACCTTTGTTGTCCATCTATAAGAAACAGAGTTGAGAGCACCAAAGATCATCACAGTTCAGTTTTTCATAAAAATATGAAATGTAGCTGTGTACCAGTCTATGAATGTTTACTCGGTGACTTATATTTTGTGGCCAAGCTTTTTGATGATATCACCTTTCTCCATGAATGGGTCGCACTGAACTCAATAGGACTGCTTGTGCAGCAAAGTGCTACTTAATGGAAGTAAGGACATCAGAATTTGGTTCTACCTATGGTGCTCCAAATTTTCACATTAGCATTTGGCATAAACATAATTTCTAAAATGTATGTGCCAGTCAGGTTGCATATGAATACACCTTGCATGGGTATACACATAAACAGGGAGCATGCAAAGCTCTGCACACACTTCTTAAGATTTAGGCCAGGAACTAGGCTTTTCGAAAGCTGAAAGTAGTTTATCGTCTTGAATTTGGAAAGACTGTGGCAACAAGAAAGGTTTAGAGCTTTCACTATTAAATCCCAAACCTTTTTCTCTCTCAGTATGCTTAAGCTTCTTTCTATTTAGCAGAAATCAGTTTTTATTTTTTGCTCTAAATGATGACACTCATACACCTGCATTTGATATCCACTTCATTAACTCACCAAAGAAGAGGTTCTCTCTAGTTCTCTTATCTGATTGAAATGTTCTACAGCATTTTTGTTATTTTCAGCCTAGTTTCATCTGTGAATTTTCAGGGCTGTTTTTCAGATTCTGTACTCAATTCATAAATAATAACAATCTGATTTAAACATGAACTCTTCCAGTGGTTCTGTATTTCCATTTAGAAAATGTTTTATTGATCAGCATATTCTTTATCTCTTACCCTTTAGCCAGTTATTTCCTATTTTATCATTACTCCAATACCAATAACACTACACTTCACAATACTACTTTTGAAAAATGTTAGTATTTTCTGTTAGTTCACTGGCAGTGTTCTTTTTTAGGATGTTAGCCATCAAACAATACTATTATCTACCTGTGGGAATATACATATATGTCTCATTCCTGGATATTTACAGAAGTGTATTTTGTCCTTTGCTGAATTGATAGTGTGATTTGTGCAATGTTTTATAAAAAATTAGGTATGCTAAATTGTATTGTCCTTCCCTTCCATGGCAATCAGATTCTCTATAAAATATTCCTCCAAGAAATGAGTGAGGCATAATATCTCATCATGATTTCTGTTGGAACTATCCTACCTATTTATTCCATTCACTGAACAGAAAGATCTACTTGCCCTGCAAATACAGCAAAGCATTATCAGTAATGTGGTGCTGCCTGCTGAAAAGGAGCAAAGTAATTCACTTCCAATTCAAATTTCTGCAAACCTGCCCAGACTTTAATGCAAGTCTCAAGTTACTCATCTGTGAATCATACTACATGGCTAAAAGAAAGATGTATTTCTTTTCTAATCAGCTCAGAAATTTGAATGTTATCTTGGTGGGAAACATATGGTTTGATCCAGCGAGATGCTGAGCAAACTCAGCAACTAATTAACTTCAGTGGGAGATGTGAGTACTTTGCAGCTCTCGGACTCAGACCCAAATTTATACCTGGTCTAGCTCTGTTGAATTTAATAATATAACACCAGGGAAAATTTGTCCCAGCACTTCTTGCCTCATTAGGAGTCAGCCCTGCTCATGGAACTCAACCACTGTTGGAAGGTGCTAGGTGAACAGGATTTGGACCTAAAAACATAATTTCAGAACACTTTGTTTCAGATAGAACAATCTGGAAATGTAGGACCCCAATATGACAGGTTATAAATATTTTTTTTCCTGGTGAAATGGCCTGAAAAACTTGTGGCCCAGCATTGTTTGATACATATGGTCCTGCACTAAGTGGGGCCTGGAGCTTCAATGCCCCAGAGAGAGCTCTGGGGGGATTTTGTGAAGACACAATTCCTGCCATAGTTTCTGAGCACAAAGAGTATCTATAACGTGTGTGGTACTATATATGAGAAATAGAATAGGATCAGTAAATAAAAACTGATACAGACTCTGACCCTGCTCCAGCCCACTCCATTAACACAAAAGACGATTGAGACAGTTTAAAGAGTTAGTTGAGGAGTCTCTCAAGGTATGTGGAAATCCTCAGGTGGTGTGTGCCCAGTATAGTCAGCTCTGTGCCCCCCGCCACTCAGACCTCATTGTTTATGGTATGTCCAGGGGAAGGGCTCTTGACTGTACTGGTGTAATGGCCCACTTGAGACAGCTGCAATCAATGCAACTTTACAGCAGCCGTAAAGCTGCTTTATGATGCACTCGGGCCAAATTGGAGCCCAGCTAACTCCAGGATTGGGGATCCAGAAAGTGAATTTGCCTGCCTGTCTTCTCCCTAGGAGTGTTGAATGGAGCTGAGGACTGAGTCCAGTATTGTAATGCAGAAGTAGGTTAGAATACTGAGTCCAGTTTTGGTGGCTACAATTGAAGATGGATGTTGATAAATTGGAGAAGGTTCAGAGAGGAGACATGAGACTGATTAAAAGATTGGAAAACCTGCCTGATTATTAATAGAGTCAAGGAGTTCAATCCATTTAGTTTACCAAAGAGAAGGGCATGGACTGACTTACTTATAGTTTATAAGCATGCACATGGAGGGTTTAGTAATGGGCTCTTCAGTTTAGCAGAGAAGGTATAACACAATCCAATGGCTGGAAGTCAAAGCTAGACAAATTCCGACTAGAAATAAAGCATAAAGCATTAACAGTGAGAGTAATTAACCACTGGAATAATTTAACCAGGTTAATTGTGGATTTTCCATCAGTGACAAGTTTAAAATCAAGTTTTTCTAAAAGATATGTTGTTCTATGGCCTATGTTACACAGGAGGCTAGACTAGATAATCACAATGGACCCTTCTGGCTTTGGAACCGATGAATCTATGAAAAGATTATATACATAAACCTTATATAGGGTCATTTTCTGGTGAGGTTTAGAATATTTAACAGTGCAATCTTAATGCTCTGTTTGCCATGAATTTGTAATATTTTGCATCAGAAATACTGAATCATTTTAATGAAAGTGTAGATAATGGACCAAATTCTTGCTTGCCTTGCACACATGAATGTTATTTGTTTGTACAGTGCATAACACACTAATCCTGGACCATGTCTGGCAGCTCTTAGGCACTATTAAAATATAATAACTAAATAATAAAATATAGTAATAATAATAATAATTCACTTACCTGAGTTGACCCCACATAATTGCAGGATAACCCTCTTTTTGTGTGTGTGTGTCCTTCATTTTTGTTCACTTTGTCGAACATTTGGGTCTTTGGAGGTGTGATTATGATGTATCATATCAAAAATCTATAAAATAATATTTTATTATAACTAGCACATTTTATTGAGTACACTTGTGCCTATGACCATACGCAGCAATGTACTATGGTCTCTAATACTGATGACTCAATGGAGGATACAGAACATAATCTGGAAACTATTTATTCATCCTTGTGCTTAAATCAAAGGATCATAGAAGTTAGATCTGGAAGAGATCAGTTAGCTCATTCATCTCTGCAAGTACAGGATTGTTTCCTGCACTTTTGGTAGTTTTTGTAGTTTGTATAGTCTAGTTTTAAAAGCCCCAAGTGAAGTGGTTTCCATAATTTCTTTTGGTGACTATTCCAGTCTTATGCATCTCGCTCTGAATTTTATGAATCTTCATCACTTCTTCACCCTAATCCTAGTTATTCTTCCAGATAACACACTAGATAATTCCTTTTCCTCTCCTTGGTTATAAAGCCCTTAAACATTTGTGCAGTTTCCCCCCTTACCCTACTCTCCTCCTTTAGTTGTTATTTAGCCAGACTACATTTTTCAGTTATGGTTGTCAGCTTGGGCTGCCCATAACCTTATATTAGTTATTGTCCTATGAGTTTTGTACCTCCTAAAATACAGAAAATTTGGATGTGATCAAGTTTTTTAAGATCCATTTCACTGAGTCCTGCAAAGACTTATGAACACGTGTAACTTTGTTTTGTGAGTAGTCCCATGGACTTCTATGGAACTACTCATAGTGTGTAAAGTTAAGCATATATTCATACGTATTTGCAGAATTGGGGCCTTAGCAACAGATTATCCAAGGAATCTAAATCTTACTGAAATCCATACCTTTGAGGACCAGGTCCTTATTGTGTAACCCTCAGGAGGACAGACTCTGAAGTTCCTTGAGGAATCATATGTGAAGAATGACACAAAATTAGATGTAACCAAAGTAGAATGAACGATAAAGACAAGGATTGTTGAAATTGAAGGGAAAAGGTTCTGAGTCATAAAATTATTGTGAAGCCATAATGAGCCAGAATTCAGTAACTTAGTAATTGATTAATTTACTTGAAATCCCCATGAACAAAACCTGTTTGATATATTTGTGAAACATTTTATCTCAAAGTTGCCATAGTGACCAAGTTAAAAAAAATGCTAATATTGGATAAGTCCTAAAAAAAGAAAAATTGCCTGACAAGATATAGGGCCAGCTTTTCAGTTGGGGTAAATGAATGTAGCTCCATTGAAGTCAATAGAGCCATGTGAATTTATACCAGCTAAGGATATCACCTGCAGAGTCTAACGCATCATTTTCTAATATAAAAATGTAAATTTTTGCTCTATCTGCTGTTGTTTTGCTTCTGTTAAAACCTTACATTATGAATACAAAATGGTTTTCATTTTGTGTGTATTCTTTATTGCTTCCCCCCCCCTCTAAATCAGTGCACCATTGGTATATGCTTTTTTAACACTGTTCAGAAAAACTGTCATATGCAATTGAATACTTAATCCATCCAAGTGCTCGAAAGCCAAAATGCCGGAGCAACTTAAGTAAGTTGAAACGTTGTGAATCATTTTTGCTATTAAGTTCACTGAATCTGTGAACAAAACACACTGACTACCCATTTTTCTCCGTCAGTGTTGTGTATTATTTGTGTGTGTGTGTGTGTGAATCTCCTTCTAATATTTAGGAGTTTTATTTAAGGTTATGCTAATACAAACTTGAAAATCCAGATAGAAATATACCATAGTAATTAATGTTCATGGGTGTTAAGGTACATAACAGACCAAGGATCCTACTTGTCACAAAGAATATACATATTAGCTTTCAGTATGAAAAGTAGGTCTCTTGTGTTACCAAGCAGGGAATATAGGCAGTTAAGGGGAAAAATTCAATCTGTATAATCATGTATCTAGGATTTCACAGAAATTTAAGACAGGAAACATACAAATTGCCCCTTGCTTAAATTAAAAATTCTGAGTCACATCAAGCAATCTGCTTTTAAGCAAAAATCTCATTGTTTTTTATTAGATTTTGATGTGCATATGGGCCTACAGGGATGGGAATAGATATTTCAGAGAAATAGGAGGTACTTGGTCAAGGAACACATTCTTTTTCCATTGTCTCTTGAAAATAAGCCAATTTTAAAAGCCAAAATGATGAGCATAGGTTATGTTTTGCTTTAACTCTGACCTAAACTTTTAGTTCTACCCCTTGACTAATTTTGTTCTTCCTCTGACCATATAGCCACATTCAACTTTTATATTTAAATTACACACTTTTCAAATATGATGCAAATTGGGCCCCAATTCATCATAGCACTTGAAAAAATTAACTCTGGGGGGTCTGAATGGCCCCATTGAAGTCAATGGGACTTAAGATCCCCTTTTACTTTAAACAAGTGTTTAAGTGTTTTGCTTAATCAGGACATTAAATGAGAACACATTCAACTAAAGTAAATTTTAACCATCACTTTCTCTTCCTAGGCAGCTGTACATCCCAGAATTATCTATACCCACACAAATTGCTACAAATCTGGGGCTTCACTGCTCCAGCCGGAAGAGAGGAAAAGAGCATGAAGAGGTGCCTATACTGTATTTCAGGGGAAAGGGTTGTTGCTAGGCGTAGGTGCTGGCACTAGGCTGGCAGACCCATGGTTTTCACATATACAGGGTTTAGTGTTTGGTTCCATGTCTCTCAGTGCTCCTACTGTACAAATTGTTCTAACATCTGTGTTGCTAGGAAGCTCCCATGTTAGACTAGAGTCCCGGCTTGGGTCTCAGACTGAGAACTCCTTTTGGAAGAGCGAAACCTTCCAATCTGTTTTTACATGTGAACCGCTTTGACTCCCATGGGAATATTCTGCATAAAATAATTGCAGGACATGGCCCTGCATGATCTGTACTCCAGAAAAGAACATACATACAAGCATGATTTGACCTAAAAGGTCACTGATAAGTCAATTTAGCCCACAAATTTAGGTTTTACAAAGCCTATCTTAAATAGAAATGTTTATATATGTATACACACATACACCTCCTTATCATTGAAAAATAGTAATTTGGATTTTAGTCTACATATGCGCTGTCATGTTTACAGACCAAATACCGTGGTATTGCACAGAAGTGCATGACAGGTAGAATGTGGAACAGACTGGAGTCTGAGAAAAAATTATACTGACTGCTGCTTTTTTCCTTCCTTAACACAGGGAAATGCAAAAAAGGAAAGAAATGGCGATGATAAGGGGAAATATATGTTTAATTTTTGGAAGTTTTAATAATCTAAGATAGTGTTATATTAGTCTTATAGTGATATCATTAAGGATTTTTTTTAAAGAAAGAAATACATAGTTACATTGTGCCATTGACCTCAGTGCAGAATTTTCCATTGAAAATCAATGGTATGATATAGCCCATAATTTGTAACCTGCCAGACTTCTGTAAATAAGAGAAACAGTTGTTTAAGTTATTGGGGAAGAGGGGGAGAGAAGAGAGAAAGAAAATCCATACTGTTAAGCACAACAATTTATTCAAGAGTGACTAAGACCATTAGAGAGACAAATCCATGCTTAGATTGCAAATTCTTTTTGGTAAGGACTGTCTTCTTCATGTACATTTATACAGCAACTAGCAAAATGGATCTGTGACCAGGCTTCCTAGGCACTATTATAATACAAATAAATAGCAATAACATATAGTTACAAAAATCTTTTCTGCTTTTAGTATTTATGTAAATATTTAAATAAAAAGCATTTTATAATTTGAATTTAATTTTCTTTATTTCTGTTGCATGTTTAATTTTACATTTTGCCCAGACTGGGCCACAGAAGTAGTTTCACTTTTATTTATAATCAGTTTCAAGTTCTCATATGTTAGCAGGATTTTTCAGTGGTAATGTTGGAAATGCTGGAGGGAATGTTATTACTTTGAATTAAACTGTTTCCCACTGATATTTTGTTAAAAATATTATAAAAACGTTTTATTGATCTTAAGCTTTGTTTCTTTATTTTAAAACAATCTTTTTTTTTGCCTAAGATAAATTGGTAGTGTCACAATATATCTTTGCACTTTAAATCAGCACAAGAATGATGGAAAATAGAAAAGAAATAGACCTAGACACAAAGAAAGAAAAATTGTATGTGGTATTCAGTTGAATGAAATGTATATTACAAACTTTGGTACCTGGAAAATTTCAAGGGCTCATTTATTAGATATATAAGTACATAGCAAATTTTCCTATTTCTTTATGTCTGATAACCATCAATCAAAATTTTACTGTTTAGAATGGATTGATTGGATTTTGTCACGCCAGTACTATTAAAAGTGAGTGTTGAAATATAAGGCCAAAGTGACTCCTCTCAAGAGCCTGAACAACAGGATCACCTATCTTTAGGACTCAAAGTCACGCCTGTAGATAATAACCATCAGAGGACAGAAAATTGATGAAATACATTTTCTAGACTTAGATTATTTTCAATTTCCCTTGACAGAAGTTAAAAAAAAGGGTTACATCTTCACAAAGTGCAATGTTTCGCTTTTTACACATAGGCCAATTACCAGCCAATGATAAACTTTAACATAATAATAGTAGTAGTAATATTAAGGTTGATAGCCAAGACAACAAACAGCAACATCTTTTACAGCTCAGTTATTATTTTATAAATAAAATCTACTTGCACAGTGCAGAGCAATGAAACAATCTTGGACTTCTTTTACAGCAACGTAATCAAATATTTCCCAGTCTTGATGCAGGTGAAACAGGGCCCAGATGGATGAACATCACATTGATGTGTATTTGGATATTAAAATATTTCTTTAGTCTTGCAACTGACTCTGCTAATGGGCCTTATTCTAGTCCCTGTGACATGATCTTGAGCATAACACCTCATTACCATCATCCAGTTTCAGCATGTTATGCCCCAATCTCTCAACATACAATGTGCGACTGGACTGCTGCACCTCTCTGGAGCCCAGATGACTTCCCTGCCCATGTGTTGTACATTGGAGGATCAGAAGCTAAGGCCTCAGTTTAAGGCAGTGTTTCTCAAATAGTGGGGCGCGCCCCCCAGGGGGGGCGCGAGGCTCCATAAAGGGGGGCTCGTTTGACGTGCGCCATGCGCCGCTTGGAGCAGAACATGCTGCCCACGCGGGGCAGCGCGCGCTCGGGGCAGGCGCGGGCCAGCGAGCCGAGCGCGGCGCGGTGCAGCCTCACCGCGTAGCCCTGCGGCTTGCTGGGCTGCCGCGGCTCCGCCGCCACGGCAGCATCGCCCCGCCAGCCCGCCCGCGGGCCCCGCGCAGCACACGGCCCGGCGCAGAGCCGCGCTCAGTCACCGGCCGGCCGGGCGCGCATCCCCCGGGCGAGGCGCCCCCGCCTCCCGCCTGCCATCCTGGCCGGGCGCGCCGGGCCGCTGCGCCCTAGATATAGGCTGGCACCCGGCAGGGGCGGCGCCGGCGAGGGGCGGAGAGGAGCGGGGGGGCGCGAAATGTTTTCTTCTTCCTAGGGGGGGCACGACAGAAAAAAATTGAGAAGCACTGGTTTAAGGTAAAAAGCCATTACTTAGGGTTTGGAGCAGGAACAAAAGAGAATTGGGCAGTAGTGGGAATACTTTACCAGGCCTCCTCAACAGTGCAGAAGGAGATGAGGGACAGTTGGTTGGAGTGATGTGCTGCCACTATTTTAACGAGGGGCCCCATCACATTTGGGGGTTTAATAAAGACCACTAAAGGGTTGTGTCAACACTTGCCCTGTAACCTTGGGTATTTTAAATGCTCTGCTGCTGTAGCTCACAGCCTGCATAGCAATAGCTAGCAGACAAGTGTGCAGGTCCCTGAACATGTGCACACTGTGCAGCCCTGGGTCAGCTCTCTGACCTCTGCAGCCTGGTTACAACACCACAGCCCCACTCTACTCTCCAGCAACCTTGGTTACTACTAGTCAAGTAACCCCAACACACCCCCAGTCCTGAATTGCCCCAAAACTATCTGCCATAATGTGTTTAGACCTCACATTGAACACTCAGAAAATTAATATTTGGACTTCATTCAGCAGCAGGTACTGTGCTCAGGAGCATTTATGTCTATGTAAATGTTTCATATTACAATGGAGGACTTTGTGCTAAATGTTCAATATTACTGACTGCGGTAGTTGTACAGCATGTACCAATAAGTTACATCATTTTGTATGCTTAACAAAATAAAGGAAAAGGGAAGAAAACAACGTAACATATCTGTAACCTTGAAAAGTTTCTGCTAATGAATGAGATACAGATTTTTCAAGCAATTAGCTGGTCATGTTCTAACTGTTGAATAGATTCAGGGGATTTGGTCTCTTCACTCATCTTGTCCTGAAATAATGAAATGCACTGCTTCATAAATTATAAAACAAGTGTTGGTTTTTCAAATGGCATGCATTTTGAAATGCTTCTGTTCCTTGTAAGCCGTCAGCCCCAACACCCCCCTCCACCACCACCAATAAACAGTGTATTCACTTACCAGCAAAAAATGGACTGGGGATTTTGAACAGTGTAGAGCATCAATTATGAATGTGGCTTCTTGAGCTTGTACTTCCTCCTCCCTTTGCTTTCTCCCTGCACACACTTCAACGAGGACATAGTCCTGCCTGGTGTTGAGCGTCTTGCAGGACTGAGTCCTGAAAATTAATTCCACAGACCTTGACAGAGTATAAGAAAGGATTTGTTTCTTCCTTTTACCTGAATTACTTTCCATAGGTATGTTGATTTGGGGAACATGTTGAGCCCCCAAAACCTGATCAAACTAAAATTAAGATGAAACTGGAAAGGGATATCCATGGTTCTTATTTCCTTCTTCAAATTGTTTGGTAACTGAAGATCACATAGTGACAAGGTGATGGGAGATGGCAAGGGCTTTTGGCACCAGGGGAGACATGGGATGCAGTTAAAGCAGATTATCTGGATATTTCTGCAAAAATGCTTGTGACACTACACCCCATTCTCTTCGTTGTGATATTATGATGATATGACCATGGCATAATTCTGATGTATTTTATGCAAGATAGAAATCGAAAAGGTTACGATTTTCTGAATATGGTTATCCAATTTGTATGCATGTATCATTTTTGTATCTAAAGTTAGGAATATTGACTATGTATCTGTATCACAAATGTGTTTACATCTGGAGAAGGCCCTCTAGTCAAAAGACTGTCAGTCTAGACAGCTGTCTGGGAAGGGCCCATTCAAGTTAATAAATCATTAGGGAGAACAATAGGCCTTAGAACAGTGGTTCTCAACTCTGGTCCACCGCTTGTTCAGGGAAAGCCCCTGACGCACTGGGCCAGTTTGTTTACCTGCCGCCTCTGTGGGTTTGGCCGATCACGGCTCCCAGTGGCTGTGGTTCGCCACTCCAGCCAACGGGGGCTGCAGGAAGCAGCACAGACAGAGGGATGTTCTGTCTGCTGCTTCCCACAGTCCACCTGGTGTTTTTAAGCTGTAAGCAAGTACAGCTGGCCTCTTAAGTATCTCTGCAGCCTGCTTGAATGACCATTTAGGATGAGAATTTGCTACTCAATCCAATCTCTTTAGTATATTGAGCTTAGTTTGAATGCTTTAGTTGTTTGCCAGTTAATGTGTGTTGACCTGTTTGCTATCTCTTACAGTAAATTTAAATTTATCTTTTGTAATTAATAACATTATTTTTGCTTTGTCTAAGACCAGTGTGTGGGAGTCATAACTTGGGGCAGAAAGCTGTTGCATATCCTTCTCCACATTTAGGGAGGGGTCAAATTGCATGAGCTCACGCTGTACAGATCTCTGTGCGGCGCAAGATGGTATAATTTTGGGTTTACACTCTGTGGGTGGAGGGTGCACTTGGGTGGCTCCTTAGCTTCAGCCTGCCCATGCAGAGCTGATCACAGCATCTGTATGTAATGCAGCTGGATGTGTCCCTACCTGTATGTGTGCTGGAACCTGGGCGAGGCAGCTTGGTAGGCTGGTCACAGTAGCACGGTGTAAAGGGAGCCCATGCTACTGGGTCAGGAGGGCTTGGCGGTACACCAGTTCCAGGAGGCACTCCAGGGGAAACCAGGCATAATGCTCAGCTGTGAAATATTGGTGGCATTAACATGTCTGTCTTTAAATTTCAGAGTTAACTTACTGAAATGAACAGGATAGTTCACAACTCTCAGAACCATTGGTTTAATTTGTCTGCCTATCCAGAAAGGTACCACCAAATTGGCTTATGCCTGGTTCATGTTTTGATTTTGGAAGTAACCTTGATAGGACTGGCTCCATAACTTTATTTTTCAGTTTGAAGCTGAGATTCTGGAGCACAGGTCTGTGAGAAGGGGAAATTCCACACTATAGTCCTGTGGCTGTGGAATGTAAAAAGTGTGTCTGCATACGCACGTGCAACTGTATCTGTGAGTGAATGGGAGAAAAGATTAATGTGCATGTGACTTTAAATAAAAAAGGGAATTTGCCCTGACTGCAGCACATGCCTTTCCACAAAGGAAAGGCAGAACTGGCAGCTAGAGAGGAGGGCAGGATATTTAGGGATATTTTTTACACGAAGCACTTGATCATGTTGAATAGATCTGGGTGTGTTCTACAGCATCAGACTGACTAGGACTAAATTAGCTGTTTTTCACTTACCTTATACAGAATTATGATGATTTATTTGATTTACATTAAAGTGAGAAGTGGTTTTTTATTTGCTCCAAACCAGGCACTGTAATTTAAGAAGGCTGAAAAAAGGGCCATAGCATGTACTGTTAAGTCTCTCTTCTGTGTAGGGAGAGAATAACTTACCTAATAGTTTAATTCTATGGCCACATAATGCCTCATCCCTCCTTACTTCATTACTGTAGAATATGTTTGTTGTCATGGAAAACTACTTCCAGCACTAGCTATAATGTTATAATATCATCTAGTTCAAGGTATGCTTCCCTCCCTTTCCTTTTAAAATAAATCACCATATACAATGTCATTCCCTTTCTGGTGGCTTTCAATTTACTGGTTAACAGAACATTAAGAACAGTTTAGTTTACACTGCAACATGGTATGAAAGCTCTTTACCAATTACAATGGAGTCTCAATTATAGCTCACAGTCAGTTATCCTCTTTAATACACAACAAGAAGAGTCTATTAAATGACTGAATGCCAGTCCTGGACAATGGGGAACTGTGCATGCTTTAATCGTACCAGAAAATAAATGGGTGATATAACAATCTATTATCTGAGAAATAACAGTATGCAATCATATAAAGAAAGACTCTGGGCCAGATCTAGCACAATAAATCAGCGGAACTCCATAACTTCATTGAAGCCGATGGAGGTATTCTGTTTTACAACTACCTAAAAATCTGGCTCCCCGTCCTTAATATAGATAATCATATTAAGTGGTTTTCTAACACCCCCCCACTATGTGGAGATGTCACTACTTTACCATGATATCTATACGGTGCAACATGGATTCTCTTCTTACTTATATTGGTTTTAATTCAGTAGAGTTATTCCTGATTTTTCTACATGCGTGAGAAAGGAGAGTGTAATTTACAGTATTGTTAAATCACTCACTACGTGGCACCATTTCTGTGTACTTTGGATTACCTTATTTTATGATGTTAATTGTTGCCATAACACAAAGGGAAAAGCATGTTAGTAACAAAAATATTTCATGGAAGAGATATAATAGAAAGGAGCTTATCTGTATGGGAAGCTTTGTATTGAGTCTCCATTTAGACTTTGAAGTAATTTAACAAAAAGGGACGAGACATAATAAGTTTCTCTCCCTCTCTCTTTTCAAAGTAGTTCAAACAATATTTACACGAGGTTTGCTTACAATGAGTTCCTGTTTGCTTTCTATTCTCTATCCGAAAATAACTAGTTAGTTGTATGTGTCCCTTTGGAGTGCTGTTGTCACTGAAGTACGTTGTTACAGAAGAAGAAATACATACAGGCAGAGAAAGAGAATGCTCAAATGACAAAAGGCTTTTGAAAGTACAGATTCAATATGTAACCACAAATGGAAAATATTCTACTAGAACCCACTGGAATTGGATGCCAATGACCTCCTAACACCTGCAGTCTCAGAATAATCCAATAGCAGTAAAAGAAATCATATACTTTCACACACACACACACAGTGTGTGTGTAGCATAAACATCTCATCTCAGTAGTGTAATATCTTTTTTTTTTTGAAGTGTGAGGAAAAAATGTAATACAACTGAAACAACATTCCAACTATTAGGGCTGTGGTCTGCACAAGTAATCAAGTGCAGTGCAGGAATATTGGAAGTATTATCAGTACTGTCAGCCACAAGCATTCAAAATTCATGAGGCAGGCTTCATAAAATCATAAGATTAAAAAAATGGGGGTTATTTGGTCTTCTGTTTTTTGTACCTTTTGTATACACTGAGGTCATGTTTTCAGGCTTTTCTATGCCATCCTTAAGGCAAGACACTTGCTTTAAAAAAACATGAAAAGTTGAGATGCTCAGCTTGACTCCAGGAGGTGGGCATTGATATCAGGAGAGTTCCACCCACTTACCATAACTTGTTGATAAGTGCCTTAAAATTGAATTGTAAGTTGGAATGATTTACATTTGTTGTTCTTTTTAATGGTTAACTTAACAAACCTATTTTTTCAACAAAAATCAAAGTGCAGTAGGGCAAAAGTGCAATTTGCACATTATTTTAATTAAACCATTTTTCTAGCCTTGCGCCTGTGAGGTTCCCTTGCATAGACCTGCCAAGGTCCATGGCAGTGCAGTTTCAAAGGATCCAGGATGCCAGAATCCAATGAAGTGAGACCTATGCAGAATCAGTTTCTTCCACTGATGCTTCCTGAGCTAGAAATAACCCAAATTAGAACCTGCCATTGGATACCAACTGTGCAATAATCCAACTTTACCTTAGAAAATGACACTCAATTCCTGTATGCTGTAGAGCTCCAAATAAAATACAGACCATGCAAACTGCATTCTAATAAGTGGCTTCAATAGTGTAGTAGTTGATGAATGTGCACTGGCAAAGCGGTGTGTGGCCATTTACATTACATCCACTTAATTTATACTAGGCTTCAGCTACAATCACTTTCAAAATCAAGCGCGGCGGGGGGGTGGGGGTGGGGGGGAAGTAGTATGAAACTAGTGTGAAACTACATTGGCACTATATGTGAAGACGAGCCTGAGACGTGTCTCCTCTGGAATAAAACACCCACACCCAGCCCGTGTCAGTTGACTCCGGCTTGCGGGGTTCAGGCTGGGGACTATAAAATTCCAGTGCTGAAGTTTATGCTCGAGATAGAGTTCAGGGTCTGGGACCCTCCCCCATTGTAGGCTCCAGCCCAAGCTCAAACATCTACACTGCAATTTTATAGTCCCGCATCCCAAGGCCAGTGAGCCCATGTCAGCTGACATAGGCTAGCCCAGAGTATTTTATTGCAGGCAGTGGAGATATAGCCACAGAGACACATTTGGTACAAATTTTGAATGAATAAAATTCTATCATATAATCTATATGAATAGAAATTCCATGCTTGAGTCATAAGAATATTGCAGTTGGAATATGATGGTGACTATAAAATGCTGAGGGAGATAAGAGAAACTACAAAAACAGAAAAAAATCTGTGAAAATGGGGGATTCCATCTATCCCCATATTACATGGGTACATGTTGACACCGTGTCTAGAGTGGCTCATGACTGTAAGTTCCAACCTCAGGGCAGATTGTCAAAAAGCAGGCAGATACCCCAAACTGGTTGTATGTTCTATGATTAGCTTTCACCAACCCTGTAATAAGTGTGAACTCCTGAAGCACTGGAACAGTCTTACCATGCAGTCACCAGAGAGTCTCCTGGGGCACTTTAGACTATCTTGCCACCCAGGCAAGCTGGACTTAGTGATAGATGGTTGCCATACACCAAAGATCACAAAATATTCAGGTTGATCCGAGTCCCAAGAGGTCAGTCACTTACCCCAGGACAATTTGTACTTTAGATCTCACACTGTCAATGATTGTAGTAAGTCCTATAGTAAACTATCTAAGGATTTATTAACTGAGGCCAGATCTACACTACCCACAGGATTAGCGGGTAGCGATCAATCCTCGAGCTACAGTACATACTTAAGTACCTTGTCGACTCCGGAACTCCACCACTGCAAGAAGCACAGGTGGGGTCAACTGGGGAGCGGCAGCAGCTGACTCAGCGCCATGAAGACCCCATGGTAAGTCGATCTAAATACGTTGACTTAACCTATGCTAAGAATCAGAGAGGTAGCCGTGTTAGTCTGGAATAGCAGAGGAAACAAAATCTTGTGGCACCTTAAAGACTAACTATAAAGTTTTGAAGCATGAGCTTTCGTGGGCTAATACCCACTTCGTCGGATGCAAGCAGTGGAAATGTTTAGAGGCAGGTCTGGGAAAGTAGGTAAGAACCAGGTGGGAGGTGAAAAGGTTAGTCCAAATAAGCTGAACCAGTTTGTTATCTCCGATCAGGGAGTGTGGATTATTCTTCTAGCATTTGAATGGGGTGTGTGAACATGGAGAGAGGAGAAACAATGTCTGTAATGAGCCAGCCATTCTAGATCTTTGTTCAGTCCTAGAAGGTGTGTGCTGAATTTGCAAATGAATTGAAGTTCTGCAGTTTCCCTTTGTAGTCTGGTCTTGAAGTGTTTTTGCTGCAGGATGGTGACTTTTAAATCTGCTAATGTGTGTCCAGGCAGGTTGAAGTGTTCCCCTACAGGTTTGTGTATATTGCCATTCCTAATATCTGATTTGTGTGCATTTATCCTTTTTCGTAGGGACTGTCCAGTTTGGCCGATGTACATAGCAGAGGGACACTGGTGGCATATAATGGCATATATGACATTGGTTGATGTGCAGGTGAATGAACCAGTGATGGTATGATTGATCTGGTTAGGTCCTGTGATGTTGTTGCTGGTGTAGATATGTGGGCAGAGTTGGCATCGAGGTTTGTTGCATGGATTGGTTCCTGAGTTGGAGTTATTGTGGTGCAGTGTGCTGTTGCTGGTGAGAATTTGTTTAAGGTTGGCAGGTTGTCTGTGTGCCAGGACTGGCCTTCCTCCCAAGGCCTGTGAAAGTGAGGGATTATTGTCCAGGATGGGTTGTAGGTCGCTGATGATGCGTTGCAGAGGTTTTAACTGAGGACTGTAGGTGATGGCCAGTGGTGTTCTGTTGTTTTCTTTCTTGGGCTTGTCTTGCAGCAGTAGGCTTCTGGGTACACGTCTGGCTCTGTTGATCTGTGTCCTTATTTCCTTGTGTGGGTATTGTAGTTTTGAGAAAGCTTGGTGAAGATCTCGTAGGTGTTGGTCTCTGTCTGAGGGGTTGGAGCAAATCCGATTGTACCTCACTCACCCAGCAATATCGTCAATCTATCCAGCTACACTCTCAGCCCGGCAGAAGAGTCTGTCCTATCTCGAGGACTCTCATTCTGCCCCAGCACACCCACAAACATGATACAATTCTGCGGTGATCTGGAAGCCTACTTTCGCCGTCTCCGACTCAAGGAATTCTTTCAAGACAACATGAAACAGCACACTGGTACACAGACACCATCCCACCAGCAGCACAAGAAGAAGAACTCCACATGGACTCCTCCTGAGGGTCGAAATGACAGTCTGGACCTATACATAGAATGCTTCCGCCGACGTGCACAGGCAGAAATAGTGGAAAAACAACATCGCCTGCCTCGCAACCTAAGTCGTGCAGAACGCAATGCTACCCACAGCCTCAGAAACAACCCTGACATCATTATCAAAGAGGCTGATAAAGGAGGTGCTGTTGTCATCATGGACAGGTCAGACTACCAAAAGGAGGCTACCAGACAACTCTCCAATACCAATTTCTACAGACCACTTCCCTATGATCCCACCGAGGAATATACTAAGAAACTGCACCATCTACTCAGGACTCTCCCTGCACTAACACAGGAACAAATTAATATACCCTTAGAGCCCCGACCGGGGTTATTCTATCTACTACCCAAGATCCATAAACCTGGGAACCCTGGACGCCCCATCATCTCGGGCATTGGCACTCTCACTGAAGGACTGTCTGGATATGTAGACTCTCTACTCAGACCCTATGCCACCAGCACTCCCAGCTATCTCCGTGATACCACTGACTTCCTGAGGAAACTACAATGCATTGGTGACCTTCCAGAAAACACCATCCTAGCCACCATGGATGTAGAGGCTCTCTACACCAACATCCCACACAAAGATGGAATACAAGCTGTCCGGAATACTATCCCTGATGATGCCACAGCACAGGTGGTTGCTAAGCTCTGTGACTTTATCCTCACACACAACTATTTCAAATTTGGTGACAATATATACCTCCAGACCAGCGGGACTGCTATGGGCACCCGCATGGCCCCACAGTATGCCAACATCTTTATGGCAGACCTGGAACAACGCTTCCTCAACTCTCGTCCACTCACACCCCTTCTCTATCTACGCTACATTGATGACATCTTCATCATCTGGACCCATGGGAAAGAAACTCTGGAAGAATTCCACCATGACTTCAACAGCTTCCACCCCAACATCCACCTCAGTCTGGACCAGTCCACACAGGAAATCCACTTCCTAGACACCACAGTGCAAATTAATGACGGCCACATCGACACCACCCTATACCGAAAGCCTACCGACAGCTATGCCTACCTTCATGCCACCAGCTTCCATCCCGGACATACCACACGATCCATTGTCTACAGCCAAGCACTGAGGTACAATCGGATTTGCTCCAACCCCTCAGACAGAGACCAACACCTACGAGATCTTCACCAAGCTTTCTCAAAACTACAATACCCACACAAGGAAACAAGGACACAGATCAACAGAGCCAGACGTGTACCCAGAAGCCTACTGCTGCAAGACAAGCCCAAGAAAGAAAACAACAGAACACCACTGGCCATCACCTACAGTCCTCAGTTAAAACCTCTGCAACGCATCATCAGCGACCTACAACCCATCCTGGACAATAATCCCTCACTTTCACAGGCCTTGGGAGGAAGGCCAGTCCTGGCACACAGACAACCTGCCAACCTTAAACAAATTCTCACCAGCAACAGCACACTGCACCACAATAACTCCAACTCAGGAACCAATCCATGCAACAAACCTCGATGCCAACTCTGCCCACATATCTACACCAGCAACAACATCACAGGACCTAACCAGATCAATCATACCATCACTGGTTCATTCACCTGCACATCAACCAATGTCATATATGCCATTATATGCCACCAGTGTCCCTCTGCTATGTACATCGGCCAAACTGGACAGTCCCTACGAAAAAGGATAAATGCACACAAATCAGATATTAGGAATGGCAATATACACAAACCTGTAGGGGAACACTTCAACCTGCCTGGACACACATTAGCAGATTTAAAAGTCACCATCCTGCAGCAAAAACACTTCAAGACCAGACTACAAAGGGAAACTGCAGAACTTCAATTCATTTGCAAATTCAGCACACACCTTCTAGGACTGAACAAAGATCTAGAATGGCTGGCTCATTACAGACATTGTTTCTCCTCTCTCCATGTTCACACACCCCATTCAAATGCTAGAAGAATAATCCACACTCCCTGATCGGAGATAACAAACTGGTTCAGCTTATTTGGACTAACCTTTTCACCTCCCACCTGGTTCTTACCTACTTTCCCAGACCTGCCTCTAAACATTTCCACTGCTTGCATCCGACGAAGTGGGTATTAGCCCACGAAAGCTCATGCTTCAAAACTTTATAGTTAGTCTTTAAGGTGCCACAAGATTTTGTTAACCTATGCTGTTTGCGTAGCTGAAGTTGCATATCTTTGGTCGATCCACCTCACTCCAGTCTAGACCAGCAGTAAGAAAAGAAATGGGAGAGTTATTACATAGTTGAAGTAGGTAAGTACATATTCACAAATGAGTTACAGTCTATGGTTTCAAAAGGTGACAGGATCTAGGTAATCTGTGAGTTCTGAATGTCTTTTAAGGCTACTCAGGCTGACCCTGGGGATCTTTGCTTCTGTTCCAAAGCTCTATCCCTGTGAGAGTCCAAACTGCAAAAGATGAAAAAATGTCTCGTCAGTTATTTTTATTTCCTTCTTCCATAAGTCAAGCTGATGGGATGGCCCCTTTTCCATGTAGCCTCCTCATGGGTGTGAGGGGGCTATTAACAAAGTCTTCATATTATGATGTTCCACAATAGTCCATTTAGTTCTGATAGGCCTTCCAGAAGGGAAGGAAAGATCCCTTCTGACTCAGTTCAGAGTTTCAGAGCAAACATTTCTTACAGCTATAAAGCAAAAACTTAAATATTACCTTATAGCAGGGATCAACAACCTCTGGCACGTGGCCCTTTGGGGCCAGGATGGTTTGCTTACCTGTAGCATCCACAGTTTGGCCAATCGCAGCTCACACTAGCCGTTCCAGGCTAATGGGGCTGCAGGAAGCAGTGGCCAGCACATCCCTTAGCCTGCGCCACTTCCCACAGCCAACATTGGCCTGGAACAGCAAACTGCAGCTAGTGGGAGCTGCGATTGGCTAAACTGGCAGATGCTGCAGGTAAACAAACTGTTACGGCCTGCCAGTGGATTTTCCAGACAGGCTGCGTGACAGTAGTTTCTGATCTCTGCCTTATAGCATGCAATAGCCATATTATAAGTGAGAGTAATGCATGCAGCAGCTTACAAGCATTTCATAAAGTCTAAACACATTGTTATGAACCCAATGCCCATCTTAACCATACTAATGCACAGATTAAATGGATGGTTTCCAGCAATGAATTTGTCAGTGCTCAAATGAGACCTGAAGCCTCAGCAAGAGCTGGCACCTGGTCTGCCAGTGTCACAAATGTGACCTCAGGACAGGACAGAGATAAAATGTCTAGACACCATTAATAATTGCTTATTGGAATTGCTAGTCTTGGAACCCATAAGTAAGGAGGAAATTCTTGATTTAGTCCTAGGTGGATCACAGGATCACAGTGAGGTTCATTTAAAGTACCATTCAACTCTGTAGGGATACTTGTATGCTTAAAGTACAGTACGTACTTAAGTACCTTGTTGAATTGGGATCTTATGCATGAGTTTCAGTCCAACTGACTAGAATGACATTTAATCAGCTACTTAAAAAGTTAAGCATATGCTTAAGTGCTTCACAGATCTAAGGCCTTATTCAGCATCAATGGTAGTAAAATTAGAAGTCTGAATGAGAGGCTCGGAGACTAAAAATGCCTGTCAGTGAACAAAGTGCCCATAAGTATTAAAAGAGAGAGAAGCAAAACAACAACAACAAATGGGAGAGAGATGACTGGTGTGAACAACACAAACATGATAAATTTAACATAAGTGTATTTTTAGTACAAAGGAACTTGATATAATGTACATAATAAAACTGTATACTATCTCACAAGAGTTAGTTATTCAGAAGTTTATTTCCAATTCTGCAATCTCTCAAATATAAATCAAATATCTTTCCCCGGGAAATGCCAAGAATCATGGTTCACTCAGTTGTCATAAATAAAAAATGTACATATGAAAAAGTAAAAAAGAGAGAACGAACCAGCTGCAATATAAACAAAAAAAGTCAATACTTTACTTAATACTTGGCCTAAAAAGTAAATGATTTTGATGGCCTTCAGTTATCCTGCTTCCTGAAAGGACAGGCAACACTTGATATGGATTTAATCGGGCCACAACTTTATTATCAGATGTCTGGGACTACCTGGCAGATAAAAGTGTACACTGTACACAATGCAGGCATCCCCATCTTCATTCAGTAACTACACAGGGCTTTCACCAGCTCCCCTCTTTTTCCATCCACATACCAAGCCAACCCATTGCTGGGACCTTACCATCCATCCCTATCCCCATCCCGGAGGACAGTTAAGGTGGGCTATAGGAAAGGGAGTTGGCTCCCTGTCGTACTAATCATAGGAGCCCCCCCCCTCCCATTCCATTACTTTAACCAGCACCTTCTTTTTAATTCCTGTACCAGGCCATTGATCTGGTCACTGGAGCACCTGCTCTGGATAGCCATCCCACACTTACAAACTAAATTGCAACAGATAGCCTACACCCTTTCCTCCTCACCATAATAGGTGTTCCTTAACCCCTACTGCATGGCAGGCACACATACACAAAAACCACTCCATCTAAGCCAATACGGTGGTGAGGGAAAAATTCCTTCCCAAGCCCCCTAAAAAGGAGCAACTAGCACAATGCCCACAGCAGGTCCTAACCAAACCTAATATTGACACCTCAAGAGGAGGAAGGGTAGGTGCTGCCTTGCTTGCTGCCTAAAGAAAGGACGTCTAATGCCATGGCTTGCACCTGTTAAAACCTTCTGCCTTTAAAAGGGGATGATTCAGAGTGGCCAAGCTGACCCCACCCACCTTTTTGCAGCAGTTTCTGAACTCCTCCCCTATCTTTCTCTCCCCCAACCTTCCTCCAGCAAATCCGTATAATGTCCCCCTGCTTCAGATGCAGTGCGGTCATATTCTATTGTTCAAACGGTGTCCAAGGAAATGTAAAAAGCAAATAATTATTGTAGGCAACAAGAAAAAATCTATTTTGGAGTGGCATGGTCCCAGAGTACATATATTTTGAGTATATATATATTGTGATTTCAGTTCAGCTTCACTGATGTAACAGAGTTACTGCAAAATTACATCGATGTAACTGAGATCAGAACTTAGCTCAAAGTATATATAGATTCTAAATCTCAGGTACACAGGTGCAAAACCTAACTCGATTTGAAGTCAAAGGAGTTATTCAGGTTTTACACCAGTGTAACTGGGATCAGAATCTGGCTGTTAAGTCACAAATTAATTTGATTGTACTCTACAGTTGTGTACATCATAAATGCCCTACTATACTGACATTATCCTCAGTTTCTTCACAAGAGAATTTTAGGTCTGGAATACAAGGAGTTTAATAGGTCAACACAAAAGTGAGCTGTGTCTTGCCATGTATGCACAAAGTCAGTTTCACCTAGAGTGAGTGACTTTTTTGAAAAGCGCCCCATAACTACAAGATTTTTATTTGATTGCAGATAACTTCATAAGAATTTGCTGGCCTTGCTTAGGCATCAAAATATTTTGTAAACTGAAGTTAAAATCATTGCCATTGCTGTTTTCAACGCTGCCTTCACAGGCACACAAACTCATTACTATTGTGGTTTTCATAAAATTGGATATTATGCTTGCCCATGAATGTGCAGACGCTAATTTTCCATGATCCACACAATGCATCTTTGCAGAGCCATTTGTCTGAGCCAGCTTTACTACAACATCTTGCACATGCTGCTCCTTACCTCTCAAAGTGAAAGTTTAGTCCATCCCCCAAACAGTAACAAAGCTACTACCTGGGACTGTCATTTTTGCCTTCTGGTATTGTGAAAGAAGTGGCAAACTTACAAAAGCCAGTGTTCATAGAAAGGACATGTACTCCCTGAGCCCACAGAGATGTTACTGCTGTTGATCAGACATTTTGGTATGTTGTCATTTTGTTTCGGCATGTTTTGCAAGACAGAAAACCCAAGGGTCACCAATCATCCAGCTACATCTCCCTCTTGGATGCTCCATTGTGAAAACTAATAAAAAATGAACTGATCTGATATACAACAGCACATAAGAAGTTGCATAGCTGCACTATTGCTCCTTACAAGGGGGTTCTGTTCATATCTAATCTAATTATCGTTAGATACAGCTATTTCACAGCCTATAGACAAGCACTGGAGAAAGATCCTAAAATCATTGGACATTTTTGTTGTATAAGGATTATAGTAGATGGGTTAAGAGGACAAAAAATAAAAAAAAATATCAGTTTGTCTTTAGTTATTTAGACATCTTTTCCCCTCCCTTGATGTATAGTCATATAAATCTTCTAAGGGAAGTGTCTACATACAAGAGAAAATGAACCCACAGGATATTTTATCAGGAACATCTGTAAGCTTCATGAAGTACAGTAGTATACATCTGAAATCAGATTAATGCTGTCAAATAGTATATTTTGATTGTAATATCACATGTGTAAATAAGGTGGAAATACATGAGAGTAAAGACTCTCATCTTGTTTACATTAGTGTTTTATAGTGTGGACCTCAATAGTATTACTTCTGATTTAAACTTTCATGAAAGAAAAAATATATAGTTTTAAAGATGACACTTAACCTTCCCTGATCCCACCCTTTTGATTAGATGTTTCCAGGAGCCAAAAATTATAGTTCAATCCAAGAAATGGGCATGTGCACTGTAGTCAAATTGAATAAAGGTTTCTGTGGAAGCTATGAGACTGAAATGTACAGCTCTTGAAACAAACACAGCAATGTCTGGAATTCCCCAGAGGATGGACAGTACTTTGAATCAGCAACTTAGTGCTCTGAAATTAATTTTAATTAAATAAATCTGAAATTAAATAGTTTTTAAAAACAAAATGTTTACATCAAATTCAATATAATTCATTTAATAAAAGAAAGCACAATTTTAAAAGTGTAAAAAATGTTTAAAGTGTAAGTTAAAAGCAAAGACAACTTTCCCCTAAGGAGATGCGTGGGGTAGAAAACAAATTACAGTACAAATTAGTTTAACTCCACTGACATTTTCTTTGCCACTGATTTGTTGATATTTTCTTTGTTCTTTTGTAGGCGTTTTGCCTCTGATACTCATGAATCTATGGGAGTTAGGAACCCAAATTCATAGAATTTGGGGAGTTATGATTGAGGTCTATACAATTATGACTGGTGTGGAGAAAGTAAATAAGGAAGTGTCATTTACTTTTTCTCATAACACATGAACTAGGGATCACCAAATTAATAGCAGGTTTAAAACAAACAAAAGGAAATATTTCTTCATACAATGCACAGTCTATCTGTGGAAGTCCTTGCCAGAGGATGTTGTGAAGGCCAAGACTATAACAAGACTCAAAAACAAAGTATGTAAATTCATAGAGGATAGGTCCATCAATGGCTATTAGCCAGGATAGGCTGGTATGGTGTCCCTAGACTTTGTTTGCCAGAAGCTGCGAATGGACAATAGGACATGGCTCACTTGATGATTACCTGTTCTGTTCATTCTCTCTGCGGCACCTGGCATTGGCCACTGTCAGAAGAAAGGATACTGGCCAAGATGGACCTTGGGTCTGACCCAGCATGGCTATTCTTAAGTTCTTATGAATTCATGATGATCTAGGTACCTAGCTCCCTTAGGCTCCTTGGAAAATACCAGCCCAATTTTAATTTTGTTGTTTAATTAATTACCTCTAGATCACTTGACATTTTTGTTTTATTTCCTTCAGAATATCTACAGCATAGTCTTTTTTCTGTACATTTTGGCTGTATCAGGTAGCACCACTGTAATCAATTCCATTGACTTCAATGTGAGGCTCTTGTAATGCAGTGCTAGAACCAACACATCAAATACTGCTGTCAGTGAAAATCAGAAATAAGTCCATGGAAATGGCTGTTGGGAAAGACAGAAAATGCTTAGATGCAGAAAGAGGAGAAATATGACAGAATATATATTAGAAACAAGTAAACTATAACATTTATTTGTTTAAGCATGGCTAACTGTGGTAGCTATGTTAGAACTATTGTTGTGCTCTGTCACAGCCAAAACCAATTCATCTGGGGAGCTTTCACTTTTTTGGTATAACCCCAAAATATTCTGAAGGAAAAAAAATGATTTTTTAAGAATGTTTGACATTTTTCACTGGACCTCTTATGCAGAGATATATATGGTTTCTACCTAAGCAAATTACACTACATTGATTTACGCAAAATGGAGAGTCTGTCCCAGTTTTTCAATCCATATGGTTTCTTACCTTTTCCTTGGGGAAGCTTCCTGGTCCTTTCCCAAACTAGCTGAAGAGTGTGAAGGTTATGGGGAGAGACCAACAGGGAAAGCACACGAGAGGAAGGTGTATTTAGAGCTGACTGAACATTTTCTGATGGAACGGAAAATGTTGATTTGATGGAATCAAAGCATTCCACAGCAACGTGGTGAGTCCATCAAAACATTTGATGGAAAGCAGGGTTGCTTTTTCAGCCCTATTGAGGATGAGTTGGGTTTTTCCCCCCCTCAAAAACTCATTTCTCCCCCCACGGAACAGTAATTCTCATTTTCAGCCAGTTCTAGGGGTATTGAAGAAGGGACATGGGAGTCTGTCTTAATGGTTTCCCTCCTGATAACCTTATCTTTGGGAGAGGTGGAGCCTCCTCATAAAATCCCTATCACAGGTCATCCAGGTAGTATACATCACCTTCTGTGGATCTTTCCACCTTCAAAAGATCTAGGGTGAAATTAACCTCCCAGCAGTAAGCCAGCACAAGCCACAAACACCACATAGGTCACATCAGAGCTCTTAAAATAGAGCTTCAGAGCTGTATAGGCCCTGTGAATTTCACCCTTGGATAGATAGTATGGTAAATCTCCATTCCTTATTGAAGAAATATAACGTGCTGTGTTTACTTCAGTATCAAGTCAGGTTAAGAATAGTTTAGCCATATTTGTGAAGTGTTCTTGAAAACAAAACTTTGTGAGTGTACTTAGTGAGAGAATAATGGACAGAGCATCCTCCCACATATCTACCAGTGCACGTCAATCTTGACCTGAAACACCTCTGGCTTTCTAGTGTTAGTCCTCTTTGATTTGGACTGCCAGTCATGTAAATTAAGGACTAAAAAGATACTACCACATATTTTCAAATTGTGACCTAATTAGGATTTGAACTTGATGTCCAGTGGTGAAACACCGATCTGGGCCCCTGTAAGCACCATTCTGATAAAAAAAAATCTTCCAGTTTCTCATTGAACTATATACAATTAGACCTGGGTTACCCATCCGATTCCTAACCTCTATTAACCCATTCTATGAGAAAGTAGATTCTTGACACACACAGAGCCAGCAGATGTTCATTGATGCTGACAATGTGCAAAAACAGTTCACATTATAGAAGATATTTTCTAAGAGCTTAGATATTGTTTATTAGAAATACACAATCCATCTTTAGAGCACAAATCGGATAACATACATGGGTAACAGATGACAATTATCCACAACAAAATGTTCAAGTGCTATTCCAAAGAATGCTTAATTCAGTGTGCTCCCAGAAAACAGATGAATAGCGGTGGAACTAAAAATTAGGGGCTGGGCATATTGTGGAAGAGTTAGGATCTATGATAGGGTGATATTTCTCTAACTATTGTGGTGCACGGGACTAAGATTTCTGTAATTTGCTGCTGAAAGCTCAGTTTGATCATCTGCGTCTATACACGCCCGAATAGGTCAACGTTACAAAATAGGCTATTTTCATTTGTGTTTTTTGTGCACCTTTTCCTATACCATTTCAGTGTTTTATCTACTGAATGCCTAATTTAGCTTAAGCCTCATTGAGGTCAGTCAGACTTGAGCAGATGATTAGGTAATTTTCTCAATTGGGGCCTTCAAGCATAATATTCAGTTGGACTGTGTTTACATGCCTATTGCATTCACTCTGGAGATTCTAGCAGACAAATGGACATAAAATAGCATTTTAAAGCAAAATGTAGACAATAACATGAAAGTGATTTTTTTAAAACCTTGCAAGTATGAGTCTTCATACAGAAAATCTGACCGTAAGTGTTACACTCATCCATTCAGGGAACAGGGTGGGTAGGACTTGAGGTTTAGGTCTTGACTAAAGTACCTGCAGCAGAGCAGCACCTTCTAATACCATGCTGGGACATTGGTTCAGTATGGGAGCTTCACTTCCTTGAGCATCTCTACACCCCTCCTGCCCCTGAGCTATCCTCTATAAGCATTGACAAGGCAAAATTTGACTTAGTTTATGAGAGATTATGAGATCACATCTTGAGAAAATACACTTTAGTGATCAATGAGGAAGACTATGGCACTTCAAAAGTAGTATAGTTTTCTCATGTCTAATATCCAACCATGTTCAGATTCAGTTCCCCATTCTGATGTAGTTGTGAAAAAGGCTAATATTTTGAGGTGTCTTGACAGAAGTTTCATATGGAAGACACAGGAAGTAACTGTCCCACTTCAATAACCTCACTGAAGGGGCCAACAAGTACTGAATGACAGTCCTCCTTCAGAAGGCTGCCCAGAACTGAGCAGGGATCTGCCATTTTAAGGATCTGCCCATCTATAGGCTTGGCAAGTTTTAAAGGTGTACCAGGCTGAGGCTAATTTTCTCTGTGCACAGGGTTCTTTAATTCCTCCCTGGCTGGGAGGAAGAATCTCCCTTACCACATATCCCCTATATTTATATGTCTCTATTTGTATCATTACATATTTTAAATCAAATAATACAATACTTACACAGATACATATATCACACAGACTATGCTACAATTTAGCACAATCCTTGAAAAATAGTGCTGGGTAGACACAAGGAGTTATTTTTGTTCTCAACTTGGAAAAACAGAAATCTTTCTGTTGAGTAGAAGACATCTATACAGGCAAACTCAATTCTCCATTTGAGGAAATGTATTCACTAATAATAAGCCACATTATCTTAAAATTGTAAAAGCACTCTGTTGCCAGTATAAACTGGGTCCACACAGAGATGGTACTACTGGTATAGCTATGCCAGTGAAACTTTAAATATAGATTAGGTCTTAGAAGCACTTTAGACCACGTTCTTTTCTTGGAAAGTCATGCATCACTCAGATGAGGCATAAGTGTGTTCTTTAAAGAATAAATCGGTTATTGCTTTATTTAATTGCTAGCAGCCTTACAACAGCAATGCATGTTGCTGCAGGCATGATCCTGGATTACTGTCATTTCCTCTTCCTGAGCTCAGAGGGGCTCTTTCATTGCTTGCAACTACCAGTGCACAACTTCTTGGACTGAACCACTGGACTATGTTATGCACACCTGTGTTTTTTACAGTGACTACCCACTGATGTTATTATGGGGTTTTAAGCCATTAGTTTTACCATGGCTACACTAAGGACTTTTCATTGAACTGAGTACTGATAGGTTTGCTCTACACTAGGGGGAGGGTTCAACCTAAGATACGCAACTTTAGCTACATGAATAACATAGCTGAAGTCAGCGCATCTTAGGCCGACTTGCCTGCTGTCTTCATGTCGGCAGCGGTCGGCAGTGGGCTTCCCTGTCGACTCCAGCTTGCACCTTTTGGCGAGCTGGAGTTCCGGAGTTGATGGGAGTGACTTTAGCGATCGATTTGATGAGACGTGATAAATCGATCTCCAATAGAGCGATCACTACCCGCCAATCTGGCGGGTAGTGAAGACATACCCATAGATATCTTGTTCACGCTGAAGTTGACTAGAGATTTCACTTTTGCTAGGATGTGCCTTACATATTTGAATTTGCCCATACCATAAAATCCATATCATATCTTTCCCCTTTTAATAGAAAACCTTAAAGTTCACTTCCCACTCCTGGCAAAAAAAAAGTTGGGGTTTTCTTAACACTTCCTGCTGCTGGATCTTCCTCTACATCTTCCTTTCTTACCCTGTAGCAATTGGAGCCTCTCTCCTTTTTTTCCCTCTGCTATGTTGGCATTTTATTTAGTCTGCATTATATTGCACTGTTTGCATACTTTTGTACACTAGCCCCTTGAACACTTTGGCAGGGAGACCATTGGACTGGGTAAATGAAAACATTATTTTGTGTCTCTCTCTTATTGCCAGTTTTATAAACCATTTCTCATCAACTGCTTTTCAGCAGAGAACACCCCCTGTGGCGTTGGCCTTGTCACAGTGGCTTTTCTCCATATTTGATAGAAAAAGTCTCAGAAGATTCCTTCTACTACTTGTCATTACCACATTCAGAATCTGTCTCTTTTGATGGAGTCATATTCATCTTGCTCCCTCTACTTATCATCATGATTTGACACACAGCTCCCGCCAGGGAAGGAGCTACCACCACAAGGAAAGGCTGCAATGGCATTTCTGCCATTTCCATAAACTGAGGATCTGGTCCTTTGTGCTGAATTTATAACAATGTTGTGAAGACCCTTTAGACTGTTTTTCACAGTGAAGTATCCTGGATTATGTTGTATGGACATACTGAAATTTGATTCATTTAATAGAAAATGTGTTCTAAAAGCATTACTTTGATTTGCCAGTATATTTAAACAGTAAGAGACACAAAGTTAAGTTGAGCAAGTGGTAGAAATAACTTGGGATTGTAGTGAACAATCTATTATTTCAAAGTAGTAGGGAATTTAATGGGCGCATTTAGGTCCCAATCCTGCAAACATTTCTATACACATGCAATTTTATTATCACACAAGCAGTCCCATTGGCTGCAATGTATCTACTCATTTGAGCATAAATGTTTACAGGATAAGACTTACTGGCAGACTTTCTAATGTTATGGGCCTGTTTTGGTTTTTTTAATGTATTTGATAGGGTAGTTTAACTCTGCATGTGTCATTTGCAGTGTTAACAACCTGTCAACCAAAATTATCCTTTTATGAAATCTATGTGCGGTGGTAGGAATGGTCAATGCATGAGTTAGAGCATTGGTTCTCAAAGTGGGGGTCGGGACACCTTGAGGGGTCGCGACCTGATTATGTGGGGGTCGCGAGCCCCTGCTGCCGGCAGACGGCCCCGACCGGCGGCACCCCGGCCCCGGCCCCTGCCGCGGTGGGCTGCCAGCGGAGCCCCGGCCCTGGCCCCTGCCGTGGCGGGCTGCCAGTGGCACCTGGAGCCCCAGGCCCTTGCTGCGGGAGGCTGATGGTGGAGCCCCAGCCCCTGCCGCGGCAGGCTGCTGCCGGTGTCCCAAGCCCCAGCCCCAGCCCCTGCCGTGGTGGGCTGCCAACGGAGTCCCAGACCTGGCCCCTGCTGCAGTGGGCTGTCGGCGGCGCCCCGAGCCCTGGACCCAGCCCCTGCTGTGGTGGGCTGCCGGAGGCGCCTGGAGCCCTGGGCCCTTGTCGCTGCAGGCTGCCGGCGGTGCCCCGAGCCCCGGCCCTGGCCCCTGCCGCGGCCATGCCGCGGCCCTGGCCCCTGCCGCCGGTGCCATGAGACCCACATCCAGCCCCTGCCATGGTGGGCTGCTGGCGGTGCTCTGGACCTTGGCTCCTGTTGTGGTGGGCCAGACCCCAGCCCTGGCCCACGGAGCGGTAGGCTCCCAGCAGCGCCCAGAGCCCCAGCCCCGGCCCCTGCTGCATCAGGCTGCCGGCAGCAACCCGAGCCCCAGGCCCTGCCGCGCTGGGCTGCCACGGCACCCCAGGTCCTGTCCCCTGCCCCGGGGGGCTGCTGGCACGCCCAGCCCGGCCCGGCCCCTGCCCCGCCCCCGAGCCTGACCCCTAAGGGGGGTCGCGCTAAGAGGCCTACTTCACCAATAAAAAAAGTTTGAGAACCACTGAGTTAGAGCATATCTGTGTGAGTTGTCCATGTTGTGGGGAGGGGGAGGAGGATGGAAATGTAGATCAAACTGCTAGAGCCATCACTTTGTGGCTTGCAAAACAAACAAACAAAAGTAGACTAGTCCAAATCAGGATTAAGCTCAATAATTTCACAAGCCATCAAAGCTGGTCCTCAGCACAGCAGAGAATTATTCCTGTGAATGACATACTGTGGAAGTGGAGAAGATTTAAACATTTTTTTAAAGGTGCAATATAGTCCTGATCCTGCATTGGTCCTGGTGCCAGTGTAGAATCTCACTGACAGCAAACTCTATAGAGGCAAGTGTACCACACTTTCAAATCCCACTACAGGATTGGGCCCCCTGTGATGTTGTAATAATTTTAAATATACCTTTAAAATTTTAATACGTTGATTGTGTTGATCAACATCAATGGCCCAATTTTCATAATGGGGCACCTAAACTAAAGCGATGGGCTAAAAGCTATATTTAACAGGTGCCCAGAAGTCTGTAAAAGTTCGAGTGCTATCTACGTAAGTAAAAGTGTAGGTTTCCCTGCCTGGCAGACAGAGAACTGGGAAGGCTGGGGGCAGACTGAGTGACATGAGGCAACACAACAACACAGAGCTGCCAGTCAGAGGAGAAGGAGTGGACAAGGGGAAATGAAGCAAAGATAATAGAGCTGCTCAGGGGTTAGGGAAGAAAAGAGGCACTGAACAAAACAGCAGAATTGAGCTGCCAGTCAAGATGTTAGGAACAGTCCTAGTTGATATTTGCCACATTAATAAAGCCTTGGGAGAACAGCAAGTTAGGGTGCCTGAGGCAGAGCCTCTGTTTGAATTAGTTGACTTTTTAGTTCTGTGACTGGAGGCCTATGGTGACCCTGCAAGAGAGAGATGGGGCATGATCTTTCCTGCTGTAATCGGGTACAGTAGTTTGAAGTAATTACCCTTCACAGAAAATCAAGCAACAGGTAAATTTTCCACAGACTGAAGTAGGTTGCGTAGCAACTTTCTGAGCCTGGCAAACTTAGCAACTGTTGCTACTGCAGGACACAATTAGATTTGATTTTGAAAGAGGATAATAATGCTTGTACTGCCAAAGGTAGAGGAAGGTGAGACAATGACTGGTCCTGAAGCAAAATGAGCAGTGCTCAGAGACATTGTGATTCAAGCAGCATTGGATATCAACATAAACAGAGCAAGAATGTCTTAGTGAGGAAAGAAAAGCACTGAAAGGAAAACTCCTGAATGCTAAGACCAAAGAAATATTGGCATAACCAAAGGAGGAAAACAAGAGAACAGACAAACCAGGGAAAAGCAACACAGTGAGAGACCTGAAGAAGAGTTCTGTGTGACTCGAAAGCTTGTCTCTCTCATGAACAGAAGTTGGTCCAATGAAAGATATTATCTTACCCAACTTGTCTTTCTAATATCCTCGGCCTGTCGTGGTTACAACTACGCTGCATACAATAAGGAAAGATTAACATCTCTATTGGTCCAATAGAGATGTTCAGATTAGAGGGTGAAATCAAGAAGCTGAAAAACAACTAAGCAGTGAAAGATGATCAAAGCATAGTGAAAATGGTTAAGGCACTTGATATCACCACCCTAATTAAACTGACAGAGATCATCAATGAAGTCTGGGAAGAAGACACTTCATCTAACCTGTGGAAACATGGAATTATTATCAGAATACCCAAAAAAGGTAATTTATAGTCTTCTGTAATGTGATACTAAACAGGATGAAAGAGGCAGTGGATTTCTTAGGGAAAAAACAAGATGGATTTAAGCCCAAGAGATTCTGTATAGATAGATAGCCACACTAAGTACCACCATAGAAGAATGTACAGAATAGGGGGCTCCCCTTATCAATTTCATTGGTTTTCAAAAGGCATTTGACAGACTACATAGGCATGCATTGTCTTATGGAATGCCAACTAAACTCATCAATATCATTAAGATTGTGTACACAATGCAAAATGTACTGTAAGTGTGAAGAACCGGTCATTAGAGTGGTTCAACAGCATGAATCAGGGCTGATTCAGTGCCTGCTGTTGTTTGTTATTGCTGTAGATTGGATAATAAAGAAGTGTATTAGAAACCCAAACACTGGTATAACACAGATAGCAAACGCCTTAGAAGACTGAGATTTTGCAGATATTGTGCTTTTGAGAAACACCCCTGAAAAGTTACAAAGACTGACACCTTTGCAAAAACAGCAGGCCAAGCGGGGCTCAAAAACAGTCATACTTGAACAAATCTCCTTAAAACTCAGATGACAAGTTATAACTTCACATTAAACATAAAAAACAGAAAAAACATAAAACAATTTACTTACCTGAGCAGCACCATACTACTAATGGAGACCTCAAGAAAGAAGGAGCATTGCATATAGGAAAGGCATCCTCAGCATTCACTAAACTCAATAATGTACGGAAATCAAAGATATAGAGTGCCAAAACAAAAGAGAATTTTCAACTCAAATGTAATCATACAACATCTGAGAGCTATTAAAATGTGGATTGAAAACAAACATGGAAAATAAGTGCCTACAAAAGATTCTAGGCATTGGATGGAGACACTGTCACAAATGAAGAGATCCAAGAAATTACCAATAGCTTGTCTCCACTAGAATCAGAAGGAAATGCTGGACATATCTGGGGCATGTATTACAGGTGCCAACACCGCTTTCCAAATGAAGCTTTCGAGTAGAAACCAACTGGTGTGAGGAAACAAGAATGTTTAAGAGAAACCTTAAAAAGAACTCTTTGCAGGGCAGGCAGATCAGCCAATCTCAGCACCAGTGCAGATGGAAGCGGTTGTTAATAACACAGAGGGTTATTATACAAGATTAGTTTCCACCCTGTGCAAGAACATTGATGCAAGAAGAATATAAGGATAATAGTAGCAAGTCTTGCAGGCTTTAAGCCATGTGGGACACATGGCTGAAAAGCAAGCAACAGTTTAATTTTCCAGCCAAGGTAGGGAAGGCTATTCTCTACATACTTGAAGGGGATAAAACCTATTTTGGGGCCCAATCATAGTGAACACTCAACAAACAGCAGGCAGAAGGATAAGAAGATTAGATAAGTGCTGTTGAATGTGACCAGTTCTAAATTTCAAACCAGATAGGCATTAGCCATAATATTATTAGAATTGTAACTGGAGACCTGGGTTTGAGTCCCTGCTCTGCTACACATTTCATATGTGACCTTGGTCCCCTCTGTAATATGGGGATAACTGTACTTCTCTACCTCACATAGGCATTGTGAGAAAAAGTACATTAAAGATAATGAGGCATTCAGATACTACTGTAATAGGGGGCATAAGTACTGAAGATAAATATTCAGTTGTGTGGTGTGTTTTTTTAAAATTTAATTTGAAATAAATTATTACACTCTCAGCTCTGACTGTATCTCAGTATCTCTGGCTGGTGGTGACAGTTGCAATTAATTATATTGCACCAAGGACAAATCTTAACATTATAAAGCCCTGCAAAGTCAAAAATCCTAAACACAAGAGAATAAAAATAGAGAGCCCCTGACAATGATCCGAACCAGAACATCCAGAATGTAGGGAAATGCTTTTAAATAGCCAACCCAGAAATAACATTTCATTTTAATTTACTTGAGAGTTTGAGACCATAGGCCTGAAATTAAGACCATTATATTTTCTTGTCTGACAATCAAACAGAAGTCTGAAGCACTCACAAAGCCTAGAATGAGATGTATCAGAGCTGAGGACAAAGAATTCTAAGAGAATGAGATCCAACTGTGGAACAAACTTTCCAAAAGAAGAGATGCATTCAGAGGTGCATTCAGTTACTCTTTAGAAAACAGTACAAAACCTTTCTGATAAGGGCATTTCTAATAGCAACATAACACTACTCAAAATAGTAACCATTTGCTTTTGCCACCAGCTCCCCAAAACCAACCAACCAAGAAACCCTACTCAGAGCTTTCTATAAAACAAAAAAGAAGAACCAGAGAATCCATGAAGTCCACTAGAGATTTTGATATTGCCAATCTATTTTACATGGAAGGCACTCAAACAAAATGATCATGGGCAGCAGTACAAAAACATAAGACAGATAGATATTCCTCTCCCTCTCCTATGCTCCCAAAGCTGGAATTCAGGTATTCCCATGCTGATAATTTGCATAAATTAGCATTTTGGATGCCTAGAAAGCACAATTAGGTGTTTAAATACAGATATAAGTGCCTAACATTCAGTGTTTAAATTTGAAAACTGGGCCTCAGGTTAGTACTAACTGTTCAACTTGCATATTCACACCTACTCTTTTTCCAGCTTGGCTGTTTCTCTAGCTATCTTATATTTACACAGAAGAACTCTCCAAAGCTTTTGCTTTATATGGGAAAGTGTTATGGATCTAATACAAATTTCCATTTCTTTCTGTGAGCTCTTACAGACTCTTAAGACCACTATTTCTCAGAGTTGACATATATATTTTCCCTTTAGTAATTAGTGTTAGCTGGTCATCATGTAGTTTAACACTATAGCAACACTTTTAATAACAGAGTAAATGGTTTGTCAGATTGTATTGATTGTGATTGAAAATGTGTTCAGAAAGAAGAACGAGGACTTCCTGTGACATTTTAGAGACTAACAAGTTTATTTGGGCATAAGCTTTCGTGGGCTAAAGCCCACTTCACCAGATATATAGCATGGAATATACATTAGGAAGGCATATATTATATATATATATATTCACACAGACAACATGAAAAGATACCAACTCTCAGAGGCTAATTAATTAAGGTGCTCTATTACCAGCAGGAGAAAAAAAACTTTTTGTAGTGATAATCAGGATGGCCCTTGTTCTTTTGGCAGATACAGACCTACATGGCTACTACTCTGATATATTGTGTATTATGTACCTTGAAAACCTCTTTCTGAACAGGTTTCAGTTATTAAGTCAAAAGATTAATTTAATATTAATCCACTAACTAAATGACAGACTACTTACTTATTATATCAATTGATGATTTGAATGGCCATTACTTAATTTTGGCTACTTGATCATTCTTCAAGGTGAATGAGAATATAGTAGAAGTAAAAGACTAAACTAAACCAAGAGGAAAATTTACAGGTAAATGGCAAAGAAAATCACTCTTCGGCCAAACCTGTTTTGTGATTTATGTTTACATAAAAAGCAGTTTTCTGAAGTAAATCATAGGGAAGGGAGAAAAGCCAGAGTTTAAATCCAGTTTTCTGTGTCACTCAGTCTTAATCTGAGTCTTGCCTGACTAGTCCCCTGTTTTCAGATACACAAGGCTATCTATGACTGTGGAAAGCAATTGAGGCTGCCTGAGCTCTAGAGAACAATGAGAAGGATTTATTATTATTATTACTATTGCTCAAAAAGGTCAATCATTCTTTAACTTCTATGGTTCTATTGTTATATTTTTATATTGTTATTTAGCTCTTTGAGGAAGGACTACTTTGTATTTGTATAGTGTCTAGCAAAATGGGGTCCCATTCTCATTTGGTTCCTAGGTGCTATAAACAAGATGAATTATAATATTTATAATTATTTGCAATCTCCACCTCTTGCATCAAACACATACACTACTTATTTGGTAGAAAAAGCATTTGTAGGATATGTGGACCATAAAGTCTAGAATGAGATAGGCAAATAAAGGAGCTGAAATTCTTAGCTTGATGAAATTAGTATAGTAACAGTGACTTGAAAAAAAGCCATTTTTACTGATTTTCATTAAACATGCTGCTCTTCATTTCCAGGACCTTTGTCTTATGTCTCTGAGCACAAGTAAATAATTGGGGAAAACTCAGATTAAAATTGAGTGACACAGAAAGTTTAATTTAAACTCTGGCTTTTCTCACTTAACCGTGAGCCACTGACAAAAAATTATGTTGTAGTCAATAGATCTATGTTGATTTACACCAGTGTAGGCTGTGCCCAGAAGTGAAAAGGAAAAGATCAATGGCGTGTATTCTGCTGAAAATACCTACTACATAAATCAAAACACACATTATTGCTACTCTTCGGACTAGGTATACAGTACTAGCAAAAATACCCGGCGTTGCTCGGGGTATTTGTAATTGGAAACTGGGATGTAAAAAGACTACAATGTTTTTTATTAATACAAATTTTGTTCAGAAGTCTCATTTTGTCTAATTAATTTCGTTCTCTTGCATTTAGATGTGGCGGGGGAGAGGGGAGAGAGCTGAGCAAGTTCGGGGGCCATTGGGGGGGGGAGATTTAAAATATTTTCTATTCTTACCTGAGGGGGGAGAGAGCTGAGCGAGTGGGGGCCGTTGGAGTGGGAGGGGGAGGGGGGAAAGAGCTGAGCGAGTGGGGGTGCCATTGGGGGGGGGGTATTATTACAGCATAACTATGTCACAGAGAACAGCAGGTGTTAACCTGCTGCCCAGCTGATGTTAATGGGCTTTAAAGAATTTCACCCCTAGGGGGTATAAGAGGTGAGATTTGAAAAAATTTCAATTCTTACCCTGATTAGGACCCTAAAACGTATAACTGTACCAAATTTAAAGTCTCTAGCTCAAACAGTGTGGAAGGATTAAGGGAACATAAATACATGCATACACACATGCATACACCATTTGACTTTTATATATATAGATATGTTATTATTCCGTAATGCCATAATGAAAGAGGTTAACCTGTTAAAAATAGAGAACATGAAGGAACAGAAAAAATGGATAAAAGCAAACCTGCCCTTACCAGTACATACACTGCCAAAGCTTTAACCAAATAGTATAGTGACAATTGTAGAAATATTGCTATAACATAATCTATTACTGATTATGAATAAGGAACTTTGGATACTTCTTGTGACTCTAGTCAAGAGGGTTATACTGAGCCACTTTGCCTCATCCATTGAAACAAGCCATTCCAAGTCTGTCTAGATGCAATTCCTCTCTCCTTTTAGTTAAATTAGGATATTGATGAGACTACTGAGTTGTTTAGTACACGGGAATTATAATGGTAATAAGGAGACTTCTGTTGACAGCTATTAACATATAATCTATCATCTGTACATGTATTTTTTCCCCCAGAAATAATGGGAATGTTTCAACCTTTGACAATTTTTTAACACCAGAGATCTCCTCCAATGGGTATCTCACTGCATCTTAAGGACCCTAGGTATCTTTTAAAGCAGGGGTCTCAAACACGCGGCCCGCGGGCCACATGTGGCCCGCCAAGCCCTTCCCTGTGGCCCGCGAAGTCCCCCCGTCCCCCCAGCTCCCCCTGCCCACCTCGTGCATTTCAAATGCAGCGCGCTTTCTGAAGCAGCAGCCAGCACTGTCCCTTCCGAGGGGAAGGAAGGGGGAGGAGACAGAGGGCTCCTATTTGCCTCCCTCCAAGCATTGCACCCCCACAGCTCCCATTGGCTGGGAACAGGGAACTGCGGCCAATGGGAGCTTCGTGGGAGTTGTCTGGAGGAAGCAAGAGCAGCACATGCAGGGGAACCCTCCGGGTGACTCCCTCTCTCCCCCAGGCTGCAGAGACTGGTTGCAGCAGCTTCCTGGAGTGGAGCTGTATGGGGCCGGAGCCGCTCTAGGTAAGTGGCACCAGGCTGGAGCTCGTACCCAGAACCCCACCTGCACCCCAACTCCCTGCCCTGAGCCCCCTGCCCTGACCCACCTGCTGCACCCATCCCCCTGCCGCATCCCTCACCTCTCTTACACCCCACACACCAAATCTCTGCCCTGAGCCCCCTTCCACACCCTGCACACCTGCACCTCAACTCCCTGCCCTGAGCCCCTGCTGCATCCTGCATCCTTTCTGCACCCCCTGGGGGCAGGGAGGGGGCAGCGTTGGGGTGGGGACTTCGGGGAAGGGGTTGGAATGGGGCAGGGAAAGCATGGGAAGAGGCGCAGCAGGGGCAGGGCCTAATGGAAGGGGTGGAGTAGGGGCGGGGCCAGGGTCAGTATCAGTGATGCGGCCCTCGGGTTAATGCACTAGTCCTCATGTGGCCCTCGTGGTCATTTGAGTTTGAGACCCCTGTTTTAAAGTCTGGCCCTTAATCCCTTTATGTTCCACTTTCTTCATCTATACAACAAAGACAGTAATACTTATCTACACATGTATGGCTGTGGACATCTTTTTTTGTCATTTTGCAGAAGGAGAAACTGAAGATCACAGAGAGGTTAAGATTGAAATTTTCCAAACTGATACCCAATTTCATAGACACTTAAAAAAAAAAAAGATTCTGAGCAATTCCATTCAAAAGATATTTGTTCTGACTACTGTAACTCTTTAGTTATTCTATACCCTAACATTACACATGTAATACGACAATAGCTGTGACTAATATTATCTGAAGCACTTGTATATGTCTCCTGAAAGACCACAGTCAGCACAGATAAGCTGAAAGATTTCTCCCTGGTGTAGTATCTTACAATGTTATATCAAAATGACATATAAAAGGCCAAAGAGCATGCAACTCTTGTACACAGTGCTGTGTCAAATCTATCACCAGGTAGTTAAACTCCAAAGGACAGTGGAATATGTTGCAGAATTGTGTGCATTTTGTCCATCACGGTAAAGTAAAAAGCACAGCACACATCTGCTTTTCAGATATGACATGTTTTTGTGTAGCCAGTGTCATGCTACACTCACTTGTGAAATGTGTAGCCTGCAATAGCCAAATTGACAGATTTTTATGGAGAGATGAGACTGTTATGATCATCTAGTCTGACCTCTGATATAACACAGGCCACAGAATTATACCCAGTGATTTCTGAATCAAGTTGATATGCTTTAGCTCAAACCAGAAGTTATCTTTTAGAAAGGCATTAAATATTGATTTAAAGACCTTTGAGGAAATCCTTACTCCACTAAAGTCAATAAGAGTTTTGAAATTCATGTCAGTGGAACCATATTTTAATCCTAAATTTGTTACCTTACTATGGGCTACAAAATGTTATAAGCATTTTAAAAGTTTGAAAAAAAATATGTTTTCTATACTAGTGAGTGGATTGTGTTCAAAATGAGCATAAGAAAGAAAAAACCATTTTGTTCAGCTATGATGCTCCAAAGAATGATTTCAAATGAATTTTCATATACTTGAGGTTGCCTTTAGAGGCCCAGTTGTCTAAACTGTACACAAGGTTGGTGAGCACCTATGCATTAGACTAGTTGCATTGAACTCATACAATTTCACTTTAGATAGCATAAACAATATAGGAATAGGAATGCACTAGTCCTAATGTCTAGAATATCTGTTTTCATTAGAAAAACACCTTCAATTAACTCTGTCAGGACATTAAAATGCAGTTAAATTGTTTTAAGGCCAAAAAATAATAATTTATTTTCTGTTTTGGAAGATCTTTAGCCTTAATGTAAAATTGGTGCAGAGTTGAACTACAACACTATCTTGGCATATAGAAGGAGCGCTAGGATTTCATTCATGTGCTGAAGCCATGAATAAGCTGCTTATCTGAAGTCTGCACTGCAGACCTGATTTATGCCTGATGTTGAATTTATAGGTTTGTGAGTTTTCTTAAGAACAGCATCTTTGCAGAAAAAAATATTATTCCATGACCTGATTTTTGTAATTCCCATTAGATGAAGAGTATATTCTCATATGTTCATTACTCACCGAAGGACTATATCAGAGTAGGAAGTAATTCTATATTAAGTAAGCTTTGGTTTATAAAAAAGCTCATGCAAGTAATAGGCAGGCTTCCATCCATGAAATATTTCTGCTACGTAACATAGATCTCTGTATTATATATAACTTACATGGGTTCTGCTGGGTTGTCAGCACTTTTGAAAATCAGGCAGCTTTTTTATGTGTCTTAGTATGGATGCAAGAAGACAACTAATTTTTGATTCCTATTTTGTAGAATCTTGGCCAACATGTATATATCTATAACAGATGAATATTAAACCTGCCTCGTAGATTTCTCATTACTCATTTTATATTATTTATTTTCTGCTACTTTTATTCATACATAAATGAATGTAGTATCCTGTACTGATGGACTAACCTTGAAAAGTTTTGTCTAAGTGAGTTTAAAGGAGGTATGTAAATAAAGAGAGTGTAATCAAGGGAATGAAGTGTATAGAGGCTGTAAGCAGGGAACACTTAGAGGATAGGCTTGGGAAGATCAAAGTAGTGAGTAGGGAGAAATACAGGAAGCAGGGCCGGTGCAAAGATATTTTGCACCTGAGGCAAAACTTCCACCTTGCCCCCCCCCCCCCACTCCCCTGCACCTGGAGCATCGCTTATTATAAACTTTCTAAATACTTTCAAAAATACACCCTTTTTAGTCACGTATACTTCCTTCCTTCATTCTTTCATATCAAAATCGACTACATTTTATTCTACCTTTAGAATATCCAATTATTATTATTATTAATAATATATTTATAAAATTAGAATGGCGGATACTCTGTCATACAATGACGGACAATATCAATATGACAAATTTCAACAACCTACACATGCATAGTCACACGTAAACATATACACTCAAATACTTAACATACACACACAATTGACACAAAGTATTAGCAAAATGATGCAGCAGCACTTGCCAGCGCCTTAGATCTGAAACAACTCAACAAAAATAGTCTCATTTGACAACCTCCAAAAAACTAGTAAACTTAGCATTATAATCAGCCTGTTAGAATGGGTAATGGCTTTATGTGATGAGAAAAATGACATCATTGCCTCTTTATATCATAGTGAAGCAGTTCGCTTGCACCCACAACGCAGAGCTGCCGTAGACTATAGCTGTAATGTACGAGAGCACGATAGGTTACAATGCACAGTCAATGATGTTTCTCTTTTCTTTCTTTATTTGTTTTCCAGCAATAGTGTACAAAAAAAAAATTGGGGCACCACTTTTTGGCGCCTCCAAATCTTGGCGCCTAGGCAGCTGGCTAGTTTCCCTAGTGATTACATTGGCAATGATGGGAAGGCAAGGCTTTGCACGTGACAACCAGAGCCAGTTGTAAATTAAAAAAAAAAATCTTTGAAAAATGCTACATTTGTCAAAACAAACTGTTTGCAGGAAAAAACGGACTTAGATGAATTTCCTATTTTGGAAGAAAAACATTTTTTTAAAGTTTCTAAATTTTTGAAATGTTATTTTGACATTTTTGAAGTGAAAAGGTTCTGGTTTTTGGACTATGTCTTTTCATTTCATAATTTAAGTTAATTTATAGTTTAAAAAGAGTCAATATCAAAATCTTCTGAAATGTTCAAAATATAAATACTTTGATCCAATCTAAATTTTTCCCACATTTTCTGTTCATGTAAATTTGAAATTTTAACTTTGTGCCCTCATTCAGGACAGCGTGTTTTGTTTTGTTTTGAATCTAGACAATTGTTTTGGATGGAAAAAAACAGTTTCCCACCTAGCTCTAGTTAAGGAACTTGAACTTGATGTACAAGCATTTAATCAGTAATGTGGTCTGTGATAGGAATATCTTTAGGGTAAGAATTTAAAAAGCAATCTCTCAGTACTGGTCAAATGCTTCTTCCAGTTAAATCAATGATAAAATTTGCATTGGCATCAGTGGCAGCAAAATAAATAGACAGAAGTTCAGTGCTTTAGAAAATCCAATGCTTAATATTTATATTTCTGTAATTTTATTGAAAACTCAGGTGATTTTTCTTTGGTTTGTTTTTTTTGTTTCCACCCTTTGCTTTAATATTTTTCCATGGCTGCATGCCGGTTACTTTGGGTCTTGACCCTACTGAAAGTCAAAAGGAGATTTTGTTGTTGACTTCAATAGGGCTAGAATTTTATCTTTGAGTTTAGGATGGTAGATTTGTAATAATGCCAAAATTTAGACTAGCAGTATATTTCTCTTCTCACCAGGTGCATACCAGTGTAAATCCATTGACTACTCTGGTGTAAGTGAAAATAGAACCAGACACTGTTTTCTATGCTTATTGAAACCAAATCTCTGAATGTTCTCTGCCATTGTATCTCTTTATGAGATTTGCAATTAATTTATGAATGAATGTTTGTAGTTATTTTTCGTACAGATCTTAGAAGATGCAAAGTTCAATGCAAATGCTCTATCATGTTATTTTGAGATAGTGGTTTTTTGATCCCATAAGCTTCATTCAGCAACTCAGGGAATTTCCAAGATTAATAAAAATATGTTTGACATCAAAATCCAAACATATTCAGAATATAATAATTTTCAGTTTCACTGTTTAAAACCAATGAACAAGAAAGTAATTTACAAGTTTAAAAAAATCTCTAGTAACCAAGATTTGCAAACCAGTTATTTTATATCTGGTTAGTAAACTTGGTCAGAATCTGCAGTGCTGTCTATATTATTTCCTGAGCCATTCTGATCTGTGCCCCCTGCCAGTTATTAGGTGTGACATATGTGCATGTCTTATTTCACACACTCGCAGAACCAGAAGGGTAATGAAAGGTATTAGTTCCTTCCACTTCCATGGAAAAAGCTCAAAGGATGATAGATTTTCATTTCCTTATTAACAAGCAACTTTCACATTCCACTGGAGTTACAAAATGTGTGGCTTTTTAATACTGGTTGGCTATGTACAGTAGTATTCATGAATTTTCATGACTGGTTCTTAAGCCAATATCCCAAGAGTATAACATAGCAAAGCAAGGAGGTAAAGCATCAGAATAAGGAAATATTTTATACAGCTAAATTTCCCCACAGCAAAGCTTAGTTTCATTCTTTGGGCTTCATGATGAAAAACTCATAATTGCTAGAGCTGATCAACAAATAACCTATTTTTGTGTAAAAAAATGAAATTTAGAAATTGTCATTCTGACGTACAAAACAAAGACTTTTTTGTCTTTTCTTTTTTTCTCTGCATTTTATAAAAGGACATTTGGAACATTACAAATACATGATCTTTCTTTTTTATTTAAGGAAAATCTCATAAATGAAAAATGTTTAACCATTTTGATAACATTTTCAATAATGTATTCAATAAAAACCTGAAAAACAACCAAAAAGCGGTACAGCGTTTTTCAAAATTATTTTGACAATGTCAGTTTTTCCTGAAAAACCTTCATTTTTGAAAAGGCAATTTTTTGGGATCAGTTCTTAACTTTATCCCAAATATAATGCTCTAACATTTCATCTCTGGAGACCTATGTTCCCATTCTGTTTAAATAACAGCACTTATTTTAAAAAAAATGGAATTCTAAAGTAATTATCCCAAAGTCTGCAATATTGCTATTGTACAATATTGTGCTTCGTGCCATTGCTGTAGAATAATGCGATTCATTGTTTATTATTATTATTACAAGGGAAGTGAAAATGTGTTTGGTCTTACCCTATTTCCTAACAAACTTATGTCCACATCATAAAACCTATAGCATAACTGAACACTTCACACAGATTCTGTTCAATAGGTGCCCGTGCCTAAAACACCAAGGGTGTAAAAAACCTGGACTTAGGCACACTGCCAGAGGTGTGAGAAAACCTACATACTGCCTACCTATACTATTCCTGAGTTTAACGAGCAGTAACAGATCCTCAATGTAATGAGCAGTAAATTCACATGTATTCATGTTTTAAAGAGCAAAGGGAGAGAAGTGGAGCATAATTGGTTTGTCTCTCACTATCTACTATCACTTATAAATGTCTCCCTGATTTATATGGAAAATACAACATCGTTATCCTAATTTGATCATTAAAATAATAAAATGTGGGGAAATTTGCAGGAATACACATTGGTTTATCGTTAATTATTGATTGTTGTTAATGCAAGCCATACTTCTATGGCAATATCCCAAGCCAGACTAACACATTTTAATGTTTTTCAACATATATGGATTGACTTTATACAGGCATGTATACAGTATTTAAAATACAAATCAAGGACTGAACTCCCTGCTATATTGTTGGTTCATTTTCAGCTGCCAGGAAAGTTTTGAATATTGGATGATGTATGGACTCAACTCTACAAGGGGCAGATTTTTAATCAGCAGGACGTTAGGTGCCTAAAATGTTTTTAAAAATGGCACTGAGTGCTCTCAACTCCCACAAAAGATAATTGAGACTGAGGAAGCTCAACTCATTATACTATTGGGTCCCTTACCAATCAGTGAAAAATTTATTTCCTGATCAAAAACACAAAATTGAACTTACTCTTGTTACTAGATTCTAATTTCCAAAGACACCCTACAGGGAACACCATGTGAGCAATATAAAACTGAAAATAATTGCAGCAGAGAGCGAGACTTCCTAGTCTTCAACTTCATGAATATTTAGTATTCACATCAGTATTATAATCACACATGCAATTACAAACATTCTCAGTCATTCTAGAAGAAAGAATAAATGACAGACATAGACTGCTCTTTATCTGCAAAACAATGGTGTGAAGACTCCACGGTCTTTTGGGTTTCTCATCATTTCTGATCACCACACACACACAAACAAACTTAGCATCTTTTATTTCCATGTTTTTGTTACCTCAGGGAAATCACATGACAGTTCAAAATAGTTTAAAACTTCTGAAAGTTGGAAGAGAAAGTCCTGAACCTTTCTCAGCACAATGGGCTGTTGGATTCCATTTCGGGGGGAGGAGGGGACTTTTCCTAAACAGACTGCAAACCTGCAATGTGCTGAGAGATGATGAATGCCTCACTCTTATTAGAGATAATGAGAATTCAGGCACCAGCACCTTGAAGGATCAGACCCACCCTATGTAAAAACAGTAACCAATGTAAGGGAAAATGAGAATCTTTCTGTATAAGGTTTTTGAACCACTTTAGATGATTTAATTGATTTAAAATGGGCATATCCCTAGACAGTTTAGATGATTTAATTGGTTTAATATAGGCTATACTCACATTCAATGTTGCTAAAAGTAGGGATTCAAAAATATTCTAAGTTACTGTGATGGGGCAAGGCTATAGGAAAGTGATAAGGAACAGATATGTTAGTCCCCGGCTAAACAAATCCCTGATACTATTGGAACCAAATGGCAGTTGTTCCAGGTTAATCAAGACACCTGAGGCCAATTAAGAACCTTCTAGAAAGCAGCAGAAATAGCTAGCCTGATTGGGACACCTGAAGCCAATCAGGGGCTCATTGAAACCAGTTAAAAACCTCCCAGGTAGGTGGATGTGGATGTCAGGAGCTGTGGGAGCAAGTTATGCTGTTGGTGAGACTGAGTGATAAACACCATATCATATGCAAGGAAGGAGGCCCTGAGATAAGGGTGAAGTGGAGTTTGAGGAAGTGGGGACTGCTGTGGGGAAGTAGCCCAGGGAACTGCATTGTGTTCTGTTGCTAAAAGGTCACCCATCATAGTTGATACTATTGGGGTCCCTGGGCTGGAGCAGAGGGTGAGCCCTTTCTGCCTCCCCTAATTAATCACTGAGTTTGGGAGACTACAGAGACTGTGCAAGGAGGGACAGCTTCTCCTCACTGGCTTGTGATGAAAATAGCAAAATAGGCTGTGACCCTTGTCTCTAGAGAGAGAAGGGCTATGTGGAGGGTCACAGTGAGTCTCTGAGGCTAGTGAAATCTGCCAGGAAATGCAGGATCCATGGAGATAATGGGACATTCAGGACAGAGCTTTGTCACACTACCTATAGGCCTCCCCTAGTCCTGTAGCAAGTGCAGTACCAAACCTGTCAAGCTCCACCATACTTCTCTACATCACACCATCTAGGAAAGTCCCACAGACCCATTCAGCAACCAGAAACCGATGCAGTTCAAAGAGCTCTAACTCTATACTTCCATCACCCAACTAGCCCTGGCCCCTAACATGCCTCCTGCACCAGAGGGAAAGTGGGCCAGGATGGTATAAACAATGGCTATGCCAGCTTTTCACCAGCCTGGGATTTCTTCACGCCAAATAAATCTTTAAGGTCACTTTGAGCTTTTCCAGCAGTGCAAAAGGATGTTATTGCAGCTGAGCTTTTGGCCCTATATCTCAATTATTGAATTTTATAGATTGTCTCAAAACTTACAGAAAGGATATCATTTCAATTCTCTGTTAGGCTGTTATAGTAATTTCCAGTGAGCTCCATTACAATAGCAACCTACTACTTTTACATATACTAAATTCTACAGGAATTTCCCATAGGGGCAGATCAACTAAAGTGACCCTCGGCCCACATGTGACATTCTCATTGCTATTAATGGGAATTTTACAGGTGGCATCTGAGATTTATTTTCATTTTATCCTATGTTGTAGTTATAATTGCACTGATACTTGTATTTAATGCAGGACTAAAGTCCTTGTTTCACATTCAAAGATTGATTTTAAGGCCAGGTCCTCAGCTGATGTAAATCAAAACAGCTTCACTGGCATCAGTGTACCGGGGGTGGGGGGGGGGGGGGGTTGCAATTCTCCTACAAAGGCAGCTACTTCTTCCATTGTGCCTCCTGTGGTTTGCCAGCATGGAGCCCTCATCTGTCAGTCTTTAACTGCTCATTTTCTTGCTTTGTGGCGTTTGCATTGGTGAGGTATTATGCTTAGCAGCTTTAATTGTAAATAGTCTAGTTTTTGTTGAGCATTATAAGTTATAGCTGTTGGTTCTGGAATACTTATTACTTCCTAAAATTGGGCAAAAAATATGTATGGTTACATTATAATCCCCTGTTCCTACTACCAGCAGTCAAACCCTACAAGGGTTTGAATAGGTATGTGACAGCTTGGGGGCAAGCCACCCCTTATCTCTCTCCTTGAACTTAGCAGTTCACCCTACTATAGACTGGGTCACTAGGGTACAACACCCCCTAGTCACACTGTATTGTCATGACTACAAAGCCAAAAGTGCTTTACACCCTTTTGCAGTCCCTCATGAGTGTACCACTCAGGTGACAGGCTTCACTATCTTCTCCTTTTTTGGGCTAAAACTCTGCTGTTTTACCCCTCAGCCTGGATCCAAGGGTGACATCCCCCCTGCTTCCAACCATATTAACTTCGTAGGCCCAACTGCAATTGATACCCGAAAGACACTTATTTCTGGCTGCCTGTGACCAGCAGTTCATTAAAGTGACTTAAAACAGTTCCCTTCAAACTGAGGTATTGTCCATTCTACTGAAGTCACACAAGTAGTGTTGCTAACTCTCATAATTTTATCATAAGTCTTGTTATTTTCCTTGAAGTCCCAGCTCCTTTAGTGAATATGTGATGATTCCAGTATGCATTTTTAAAGAAAAAGTAAAATTTCTAGCTGTCCTGGTTGTGGGGAAAGCTTCATTATGTGACCCCAAAGTAACCCTAAAGGCTCAAAAAGCAGAAAGAAAATAATCTTATTTTTACATCATAATCTCATGATTTTAAAGCCAATCTCATGATTTTTGGTAAACCTGGCTCATGACTTTTGAACAGTTGGGGTTGGCAATACCGAAGCAGGAAGAAAGGGGTAATACTCCAAGAGACTCCCTACTTGCCTATGTTTTGCCTGGCAAAACTCAAGCAAGCTGAGCTGCCTCAGACATATCCTGCAGAACCCCTGCCATAGGGCCACAGCCCTGCTGCCGTCTCTACCTAACTCTGAGAAGGGAGATAAACCGTAGGTGGAGAGTGTCTCTCTGTGAGCATCTGCTCTCCGCTTCCTGCTTCTCCTTTCCCCTTTTCCTCTGGATTTAGGAAAATAGGCCTGGTCACCTGGCTGGATAAAGGTATATGGTTATTTCCTAATGTCTAGCTCACATATTGTTCCTTCATAGTTGGTATTCACCCTGGAGTTTCCTTATCTCTGTCATTGTTTGGTTTCCTGCTTGTTTCCCACCTTACAGCCTCCTTGGATTTAACTCCATTCAGTCAGACAATAATATCAAACAGATAACCTGAGGTGCAACAATATCCATAAACAATAATGCAGATCTCTTTTTTCCCCCTCAAGGTGTTTATTTGCACAGGGGACTGGTATGAGACCAACACCTGCAGGTTCACTTGCAGGTTCCATATTAACTATCCACAAAAATTAGCACACTAGCCAGTTGCTGGGAACTCTGTCTTGCTTTGGTTGTCTTAATGGGGGCCTGATGTCTGCACTCCTCACAAATCATCCTCTGTTCTGTGGTCCCCTCCTCTTCGGGTCTGTAAGAGTGCTGGATGACCACTCCCCCTGGAAGGCTCTTCTATACATTGCCTTCTATGGGTCACTGCCCCATAATCCAAACATCCACCCCATAGGACAGCAAGAACATTTTATATAATTAATGTATTTATTTACAAGGGAGAAGAATTTCAAGGGCACAAAGGGTTGTTAGATTTCCCATTCCCAATGAATCTCTACTAGGCCTATGTTCTGTATCACCCTGCCTTCATTTTCATGCCCTCTGCACTTGATGAGACACAGCTTTCCCATAATATCAGACCTGTGGAGCAGAAGGGAAGGTTAATATCAAATCACTACAGCCAAGTTGTGTTTTACTTTTCTCCATCTTATTTAAAAGCTTAGTAAGCACTGCATAGTTTGCAAAGATTGTTTTGATGGCTTTTGCCTAATTCCTTATTTATCTTTCCATGATCATGGCATTAGCCTGGATCTTAAACTAACCTTCAGGCTGCTGTTTGCTATCTGCCTAGGACTCTGATATTGATTGCTATTTGACATTTGTAGCCTGCTGTCTTTATTGACCACTCATTATATTGCTACATTAAATCATGCTTTAAAAAATAAAGATTGTTACAGCATCTCACTCTCACAGTTCACTTTTTTTAGTTCCCCCCCCCCCCCCCCGGACTGTTCTTAAAGCTGCACTCCAGAGCCCTGACATTTAAAGCTTTCTATAGGCCAACCATATCCTATCTACCAGATTGTTTTTCAGATCCTCTAATCCCTCTAGACTCCATCTCAGGCCTTTTGTTCTCAGCTAGCAAGTCTCTTCTGTGTTCCCAGCGTTGGAGTAAGAGATCATAGGGATAATTTTTTCTCTGTGATAATTACCTCCTCCACCTTCTTGCTAATCTACAACCTTAATAAGCTGAGATCAGCCTTTGGCATGCACAAGTTTCTTTTTTTTCTTACCCAAAGTACAGTGTGCCATCTTGTATTTGACTCTCTTTCTCTTGGTGCTGACACTGACAGGTTTTCCAAAGGATCAATATAAAACACATTATTTGCATTCATTGTGACTTCACAGGGTGCATATAGAATATAGATGATATCCTGGTAAATAAACAAGTTATTAGAATGCATGTTCTAGACATGTAATACTAGCTAAAGGTAAATTCTAGGATTTTTGAGGACTGAATTACAGCACCTCCAACTCTTACACATATGAGAAACAGGGGATATGTTGCACCAGATTCTCAGCTTATGTACATGGCCACAGCTCTTTTGACTTCTTGAGAAAAGGGTATGAGATTAGCATCTCATTTTGCGCTGGCATTTCAGCATAGTAAAAAATGTATCCAAAATATTATTGGCCTCATTCTGCTCCCTTTCTTAGATTGAGCAGCACCTGACTTTACAAGCCATCTCACTGAAATCAGTAAGAATACTGGTGGAGTAAGGTACTATTTAATGTGGCATAATTGAGCTATCTATAACTAAGATTCCACCACCCATTCTGACACGGAATAATACTTTTCCTTGTGAGAATTCCCTTTTAACTCAATCTGAGTGACTCAGACTGAACAGGCATAGTAAACCACAGTCCTAAATTAATCATGCAATGCTACAGAATGTGGAAAAATATTTGCATGAGACATCTGGGATAAATAAAATAATAAATAATTTGCGTGGGGCTAGCAACTCCACCCCGTAAGGGAACCAATTGCTACAGAAACACCAATGACATCTGGGATACTCTTCCATTTTTTCCTGGTCCTACACCACAGACAAGAGCTGGTGTGTACCTCCGGTGAGTCTCAACTGTTTACTGCAGCTCTAGACTTGTTTTCTGAAATGTGTGTGATCGTTTCTTTGGGATGCATGCCAGATAAGCAATATTGCAAAACTTTAGTACATCAGCCCTATGAAGTGTTGCTGGCACTGGCTTTGAAGACACTTAATTTAATTAGAATAGCCTGCCATTGTTGAAACTGCTGAATATAGTATTTTTGACTGAGCCAAGGAAAATCTAATTTATTAGACCTTTGAAACTGTGCTGCACTATTGTTATTGTGTTTTCTCACAGCAACTGCAACATTTTGAATATAAATTCTGAGTCCCACTGAAAGCAGTATTTCACTCTTCTGATCTGCACATATTGCTAATGAGCCAAGGTTGCTGGGTTTTTTCCCCCTTTTCCTGCAGTGAGACTGCATTATCTTCCTGGCTACCGCAGCATGGCATATGATTTTACACCTGATGCCCTGTAAGCCAATAGCCAAACCCAAAGCTACTGCTTTTTATCACAGTTGCATCCTGTAGGAACAAATTATACTATGCTTTTGCAGTGCAATGGCATTGTCTCCTGATAATATGGAGACTGAAAGCATTATCTATTATGTTATATCTAAGGATAGGATGCCGGGGGGAGGGGCGGGAGGGGGGAGGAGGGATCAGGGAAACAAAAACAAAAAAAATTAATAAACCTTGTGACCATTAATCAGAATATGAAATTAGGAGAGGAAAATTAAATCAGAACTTTCAGAAAGTTCTCAGTTCCATAGCACATGCTTCAACTTTATGTGAGAAACCAGCATTAATGCAGTATTATGACTGAGGGATCAAGCAAAAGTCAGTGAAATCCTGAAGTTATCTCTATACTACCATAGAATATATCAGTGTTCAAATACTGCAAAAAGAGAATGTAACTAGATTCCACTGCAATAAACATTGGAATTTCTTAAAAATCTTAAAGCCAGTACTCACATAATTCTGATCTAAACTCCAGCAGCTTTGCAATAGTGTAACTCTGCTGGGGAAAATTCTGATCTGAATTACTCCTGTCTGTTTGGTATTATCCACATGTGATCAATGGAGAAATTGAACCAGAGCTTCTTAAGTGATTTCCCAAAGGTCACACAGGAATTCTGTGGCCAGCCAGCAATCACATTCAAGGTGAAATCCTGGGAATATTGAAGTCAATGGCAAAACCTCCACTGACTTCAACAGGGCCAGGATTTTACCCAGATCTCCATGTCCTTGTTTCTATGCCTCAACACCATGAACACCTTTTTTCTTGCAGAGAGCCATGGCAGGACACTGACAGATCATTGTTTTCAGACTATTAATTTCAATTACGTCTTTGACTAGTCACAATTTCTGGTGTATATTTTATCATCTTAATCACATGGTGTATTTTCTTTTCTCTGACCAGACAATGATTTTTTAAACAAGATGAAAAGAATAAAAATAATCTATTGCACTATCAATTTTCAGATGCTCAAACTTCTGAGATTTGCATAGAGAGACAGACTGTAAAAGCCAGAAGGAATAATTATGATAATCTACTCTGACCTCATGCATAACACAAGCCATAGACTGCTGACTTTAACTTCAAGGCATTAGATCTTGTAATACCTTTGCCTGTTAGATAAAAGAGTCCTCTAGAATCAGTAGATGTCTTCATAAATAAACTAGTGGTCATCCTAATACTTACAAATGAATAAATAATATGACTCCTGAAGAGAAGTATGGTGAACACTCACATTTATTGATGAATCATTTATTATACTATTTAACCAAGTCTTATTAATTAGTTAGGTTTAAGAGGAATTGGGAGCACAGCTCTTAAGGTACTTTTCTGCTATCTAGAGTGGTCATCATCAAAATACTTACTTTTATTACTCCCTTTTGTGGCTCTGTCAGGATTCGTTTTAATCCAACTTTACACAGAGAACTGTGAATATAATAGAAGCATTACTTGCAAAGGGTAGTTATAAAGATTGTAATAGTGACTACTATGCTAAAGTGTACACACTTATTTTAGTTGCATTATTTTTCTCATCTGCAGAAACTAGGAAAATGATTGTTATATTATCTTGAAAGTTTGCTTTTCCAGGTACACTGACCAAATAAATAGATGCTGCTAATCATGAATTTGGGGCACTCTCTCTCTCTCTTTCTGATTTGAAACTTGGGATCTAAGCTTTATTTTAAAGTCTGAGTGAAGTGTATTTAAGATGGGCTGCAATAGATTACGGAGGCCAGAGTTGAACAGCCTTACAGATTTCTAATGAGATTGCAGCAGTAATTATTTTTAATTACCTTCCATTTTGTTAGATTACCAGATGGCAGTTATGCCACCTATATAATATGTTTCTCTACAAACACTAATGAACAGGCATACTATGTAGTAATGCTCAGAAGTGATCCACCAAGTTTATCTTGTTAATTGATTTGTAGAGGTGGAGCCTGATTCTGATCTCACTTACAATGGAATAAATCTAGAGTAATTCCATGCAGGTCATTGGGCCAGATTGTACTATCAGTTTATAACCTATTTTTAAAGTGAAATAAATCTGGCCCGCATGATCATAGAAGATTAAGGTTGGAATATATCTCAGGATGTCATCTAGTCCAATCCCCTGCTCAAAGGAGGATGAACACGTGCTAAATCATCCCAGTGAAGGCTTTTTTCAAGCTGGGCAGTCAAAACCCTCTAAGGATGGAAAGTCCACCACCTCACAAGGTAACCCATTCCAGTGCTTCACCACCCTCTTAGTGAAATAGTGTTTCCTAATATCCAACCTGGACTGCCCTCACTGCAACTTGAAACCTTTGCTTCTTGTTCTGTCATCTCCCACCACTGAGAGCAGCCTAGCTCCATCCTCTTTGGAACCCCCCTTCAGGTAGTTGAAGGCTGCTACCAAATCCCCCCTCACTTTTCTCTTTTGCAGATTAAATAACCCCAGTTCCCACAGTCTCTCCTCGTAAACCATATGCCGCGGCCGCCTAATCATTTTCGTTGTCCTCTGCTGGACTCTCTCCAATTTGTCCTCATCTGTTCTGTAGTGGAGGGACCCAAACTTGACACAATACTCCAGGTGTGGCTGCATCTCTGGTGAATAGACGGGTATAATCACTTCCCTCAATCTGCTGGCCATATTTCTACTAATACAGCCTAATATGCTGTTGGCCTTCTTGGCAACAAGGGCACACTGCTGACTTATATCCAGTTTCTTGTCCACTGTCATCCCCAGGTCTTTTTTTTCCTGCAGAACTGCTGCTTAGCCAGTCAGTCCCCAGCCTGTAGCAGTGCATGGGATTCTTCCTTCCTAAGTGCAGGATTTATGGGTTTTTTTATTACATGCAGATCAGAGACTTGCTAATAAGAAAAAAAAATCTTTGTAAACCTATTGGAGAAACTGCTATCAGCTGCTGGACAACCAAATGAAATACATTTGGTATAGTATTAGGCCTTTAGGGGTTTCGATTTCCCTGAAAAACCCAAACTAACATACGTGGGTTATCTAAAAGTAAACCGTAGAAGCATTAACTGAGGATTCTGCTTAGGTGCCCGGAAGCGGTACATAAAACTTCACATTGTATAACGACTTGTGACAGATACAAATGTCCACAGTTTACAGGTAATTTCTTTCATCGTGAATTTAAGTTATTTGTTTTTTTGTAAGTGTTAGAGAACACCATATGCCCAGCACTGTAATTATGTCCCCGTCTTTCTGTCAATTGACATAACAATGTCACAATATCCAAAGCTTTTGGAAAAAGATTTATGGAACATTGAACATAATATTGATTATTTTCTTCTTTTTCTTTAAGATGGATCCCAAGCTTTATCTTCAGGTGGATGTCTGGGTAAACAGATTGAAGCACTGTTAAAAAAATGCATTACATTTGATTATAATCACTAATCAATGTATTCTCAAAAGTTGGATATCAGCACATAGTCCAACCATAGAGCAAATGTTTCTGTTAATTAAATACTTTCTACTATTGGCACAGTTTACTGGATGATTTGCCTAAGGCAGTAATGTCTTCAAAATAAATGGTTCCCAGTTTAGTTATCATTTAGAAGAAAGAAAAACCTGACCAATTGCATTATGACTTAGAGGATTATCTGCTGTATTCCAATTACTCAAAACTGGACTGTGTGGGCAAGAATTTCAAAACTGATTTGTGATTCCGGGGTGTCCAACTTGGCACACCTTAAATGGGCAAAATTTTTAAAAAGTCGAGCAGTCATCCACTGATAATGAAGCCCCTTTAAGGTGTCTCAAGTTGGACACCTAAAAGCCCAAGGCAGTCTTATAAATCTTGATCTGAAAAAGTCTCTTAGGATACTATATTTGGTATAGTCTGCGTTTATATACTTCCTTTTGGTACTTATGGAACTTTTTCTCGGTATTTTCTTTTTGCACCAACACTTGTAAAATGCTTATTAAAAATCAGCTTATAACCTTCCCTATTATCCATCATGGGACCTCATACATATCCCAATAAAAAAAGATTTAAAGCCAGCTCAGTGCATTACCTGAAATAAATCCCAGGGTAAGAACATCCCCTACTATTCATATGCTCAATTAGATGGTGCAAATTAAAATTAGACTATATATTTAAGAAAACAATTTTATTATCAGTATCTACATAGTAGGAGCAAGAAAGATAACAGAAAAGAAACAAGGTCTGCGATGTTTTCTAGGACCAAGAAGGCTTCAAAAAACCAACAACTAATTGAAAGAGATTTTACCTAATTAATAATCAATTAAATATAACACGATGTCTCCAGAATAGAATAGACTCCATAAATCCTTTATATCGATATAAGGTTAGGGTGAATGATGGTACGAGTTAGCTACTTGTCAAAGGGAAGGACAGACTATGCCACCAGGGCTAGTATACTTGGAGCTTGGAGGTGTGAATGACTGGGGGAGTGCTTGTGATAAATCAGTCACAGCTCAGTAATAAATCAAGTTAAAAGACATGTTAAAAGACTCTTAAAATAAACCAAAGAAGTGAAGTTCCTAAAGAATGACAGGAAGTTTAAAAGAAATAGGCTCAACATAAGACAAAGTTATGAGATTTTAAAACCTGGTTAGGTTATACATTGTGAAGAGTTCATAAAATGTTATTAAACTAGTGTACAAAGGGGTCTAGGTGATGTTGCATTGATCACTGCAAGTTTCATAGTTCAAGCACAAGCCTTCCCTTGCAAACATACACCTTCCCCCCCTGTTATAGCCTTACAATTGTGTCAGGGCTTTCTGTATCAGCACAGTGTGAACTCATCAGTGGATAAGCTTGTTATTGATAATCTTATTTACTTTACTACCTCTCTGCAGAATAATCACATTATGGTCCTCTCAAGGGCTTATCACCTTGAATCATCCAGTACCTGAACTGTTTATATATATAAAATGATGAGCCTAGCCACATTATATTTCTTCTTTCTTTGTTCTGAAGATAGCTGTAGAGATGTCTAACAATTACCTCAAAATCCTAGAATACCTTCTAGATGCAGTATACATTTAAACAAAATTAACTTCAGATTAAATAAACCAAATGGGGATCAATTTAAGAAAAACATAATAAATAAATAATAATAGATATTGGGAAAATAAGAAATAACCCTTTAAATAGTGGTGTTTCCCATAAGAAATATAAGCTACTCATAGAAATTATCTTCAAAATTATGCATTTCTTAGACCTATTGCAAGTTAAACAAAACAACACTGGTAGTTTACAATGGGCACATACACTTACATTTCTTTTGAGATATGAAGATCAAATTCTACATTTGCCTTTTCATTAAGTAATGGTAAAAAGGGGGACATTTCCCTCTTTACATTACAAGAAAAGGAGGAAATAATTTGGTTTGTTTGAATGATGTGCAACCTAGGCCATAAAAGGAACTGGGACTTTCTGAACCACTGATAATTATGTTGTAAAAACAACAACAACAACATGGACAATGAGGGAGGAACCAAAAGAATGCAGGGAAGCAAATAGGAAAAGAAGTGTGAACCTGTAAATTACTATCCTATAAATCTAACTTCCTTCCCTAGCAAGACACCAGTATGAATATGAAGATTTTTTTTTAAAAAAATCACTAAGTATCTAGAAGATAGAGTCACCAGAAGCAAAAGGCAACTTGTAGCATGGGTTTATAAATAATGTATGGAATAGTCTCCTAAAGGGAAACCTCCATCTATTGGGAATTTCAAAACTAACTTGGAAAAAACACTAGAAAATGCATCATATGGAATCTTTTTTTGGCAGGGAGGTGAACTAGATGGCAAATCCGTTCCATCTCTATGATTACACTTCAAACACCTATGGTAAATTAAAGGACTTTTAAATTTGAATATTACACATTTTACACCACTAACTTTTAATCAAGATTAGAAGCTAAATTATAATGTAGCCATCTTTTCTATCTATTACAAAGTAAACTTAATTAAAAGCTGAGGGCTTCTCTCAAGAACTTATTGATTCTCATGCACAGATACCTAGTGTACCTGTCTAAGAAACTTCACCATTCACGTGTCTAGTCCTCTGAGTCCACAAAGAACCTAGCATATTTTGGATACTATCACAATATTAATAAATAAAAGAATAATGTCTGTGCTTCAGTATATTTTGCTATGATTTAACTGCATGATAAAATGACCCCACCTGAGGGCAGAATTAATCCCTAATACCACATGGCTGAAGTCAGTGGAATTATACAATGATTGAATTTGGTTCAATATATTGAGGGCCTGATTTTCCCCTCTTTCACATTTATTTAACTCAGAAGTAACTTCCCTGATGTCTTTCTAGGTATTCTAGTGTAACCTGATATATATAAAGAGGAGAATAAAGTCAACTGTTTTTGCATTAACAGCTGGACATAGGATACTACTTTCACAGAATGTAAAGAAGATTCTGCTTCAGAGATACATTGCACATCAATGGAATTCCATGTGCATACTGGAAGGCATATTGTTCCTGTTTTTTCCCCACCAGTCTTTTATGAATCTTGGATATTAATTTGTATAACTAAGAATCCATTAATTCTTCACTCCCATCTGTAAATATTCCAATGAAGTATCAATGCCAGCAGACCCTATGCAAGATGATTAGGTGTGAAGTGTTATTTTGAATTTCAAGAGGATCCCTATGCACAAAGTTTAACATACACTGCAAACTAAAATGTTCAAGTGTTTGATTTGAATTCATTTCTCCAGAGATTTTTTAAAAAAATCAATAATTCTTGGTCCCCTATCTGGTAATGGAGTATTTATACTTCTATTGCAGAGCAGTTCAGTAGGTGACTTCCACATTGCGGCAGTGTTACTCTATAACTGAGTAGTGCTAAATATGGATTTGCTCTTGCCTCTATTGCTTTTTTGAACAAGTTCTTCACTATGCATACTCCACATTCAGTTAATCCATTAGCTTGAGGATATTTGGGGCTACAGTACATGTCTCATGATTCAAGTTGTACATTATAGCAAAATTCAGGAATTCCCCATTGTTGAACTATGTTATGTTGTCAGTTGTTACTCTTTCTGGAATTCCATGACATGCAAATAAAGATTTAATGTGCCTGACAACTGTTGTTGCAGTGCTATCTTCAAGTGTGACTTTCTGGGATATTGGTTAATTAGTCCATTATAATAATTAGGTGATCAAGTCTTCTCAAGTTGAACATGCCAATTTAAATGTCACTTGGAACTGTGAGTTATTCATGTGTTGTTATCTTTTTCAGCTGGAAATCTCTATACCACAGATGCTCACCATTTCTTTGGATCGCTATCCATCTGTCATCAGAATACTACTTCTCTAGCTCTCCTTTTGATTTGGTCATATCCAGGATCCCTGTGTGTCCTTATTTTCCTTCTCATCACTGTAAGAACCACGTTCCCTTCAAGAGCACTTCCAAGATCACTGACAGCTCATTTGATACTGGGAATATGCGGGTGGGAAATGTTGATTTTCCCCTCCTATTCTCATCACTTGTATTACTGCTTGCATAATTTCATCATTAACTGTTTCTGTCTCCAGTTCATCCCATCATTCCTGGGGATAACAGCATATGATTCATCATGTTCACATGTATGTTTAATGCTGGTTATGTGACTGTGTACTGTCAGACAGAGCATATGATCTTTAGAGTGTGTCTACCATTTATAGGTGGCATCCAGGTTGGAACCCCAGGATCACATCATACTTCCATATTTTCTCCAATCAGGGGTGTGTGCTCAACTTCTGCTTTGAAGCTATGACCATAAAGTCATGAAATTTTGAATATCCATATGCCAAACCCAATAGCTGTTTTTTAAATGTGAGCATACATATTCTCTCTGGCTATAACAGCCCTTGATGTGTATGCCATCAATCAGGTTTGACACTGTAAAAGTACTGCTCCCAGCCCTCCTTCTGAGGCATCGATGGACAGTTTGATGTTTTTCAAAGGGTTAAAATATTGTATCCCTGGTGCTGAGATCTGAATGTGCATTGTGCTTTAAATCACCAAACTCTCATTTATGCTCCGGCATCCATATCCAGGCAGTAACCACGTCGAGGAGAGGTCTTAGGTGAGTTGTACCAGTTGTATAGTTACATATGATTTGCTGATGTAATTCAATATTCCTAGAAGCTTTTGAATTCGCTTTTTAATCTTCCGGTCTCTCACAATGTGATATTTCTGTTGTTTGAAAATGACATTTGGCTTTATTCAGTTTAAGGATATTACCCTGTTTCCCCGAAAGTAAGACATCCCCCGAAAATAAGACGTACTTCCAGTTTTGCCTCTCGCTGCAATATAATGTAATGTAATTTTGGGAGCAAAAATTAATATAAGACACTGTCTTATTTTCGGGGAAACACGGTAGCTTTTGCAATTTCCAGTTCTCCTCACATTTTTTCCTGATGTTCAGTAGCCCAGCTGCCCCAAATTATGTCATCATCAATGTACACTTTCATGCCATCTAGACCCTTTAGTATCTGGCTCAGTATACACAGAAATACTTCTGGAACCAAGCATATTCCAATAGGCAGTTGAATGGTATTGGACAAACGGTGTGCGTTGAAAGTGCAGATCTTGGCGCTCTCAATGTTCAAGGGGAATCTGCCAAAATCCATATATTTGATTTAGTGAACTATTTGGCTCCTGCCAGCTCACACAACAGGTCACTTCTGGGGGGGGGGGGGGGGGGGTGTGTAGCTGGAAGTGGTCTCTCTTTAGGTTTTTGTTGAGCACCTTACACAGCCATAGTCCGCCTCTTTTTTCCCCTCTGGAATTACTGAATGAACCCAATCTTTTGAGTCTTCTATACTGTAAATTATACCACTTGCTGTCATATTTTGCAGCTTTTTCTACCCTTTTACTTAAGGCTTGTGTAATTTTTTTGCATAGCATATGCCACAGGTTATGCTATGTGCAATGGTTAAGAGAACCATTTCTCTTAATCATAATGGTTCTGTAAGTGGGGGCACCCATTTCCTGTAAATGTATCTTTATATGATGTTATTCATACTTCCACATCAGGTTCTATGTTGACTTTCAGGTCTCACTATGGTATATGCTGTCTTAATGGGAGCAAGCACCTCATGTGTACAGACCCAAGACTATTTGCTTATCTTTCTGTACCACCACAAACTTCTCTTTTATCATCTTCCTTTTGTATTTCAGTGTCACTATGCACTCTTCCAACTCAGGAATTGTCCCTCCATTATAGTATTTCAAGGATATTTTTGACTCTTCCTCTTTTATGTGTTTTTTCCAATCTCTGTTATTACATCTACTTATGCCCCTGTGTCTATTTTTGTCATGTAAGTGCCATTTATGCATTTTAATTAGCTAATTTTTTTGATTTTCCGCCTCCTCCATTATTGGACTTAAGAACAGCTCTTACTCTTCATCTGAGGAATCCCTTTATTCACTTAATACATGCACTTTTCTGCTTCCCTGCATATTTCAACATAATGGTTGGGTTTATTACATTTTCCACATATTTGCCTGAGTGCTGCACATTTCCTATACTCATGCTGGTTGTCACATTCCTGGCATTGTTTCCTGCTTTTCATGTTTCTGAACTTGGCCAATGTAATTCCCGTTAACTTTTCCCTTGCTAGTTTCGTTATAGTACTCACAGTAATGTGCTCTGTACATTTTTCTAGGCTTTTTATTTATTTTCTATTTGTGCTGCTGTTTGGCATATGCATATTGCTCTTTCTAGCATCCACTCCATCTCCCTTAACAATCATTCAGAGACTGTTTTATTGTTACTCTAGGACAATCTGGTCTTTAATGAGAATCTTTTAATATTCCATATTTACAGGACTGAGTTTTTTACTTTTTAAGTCTGACAAACTCTTCTATTGTTTTCCTGCATTCTGTGTTCTCATCCTGAACATATATCTTTCAAAAAGTAACTTTTCCTCTAGGAAGATAATGATCCTCAAATTATATCTGCAAAGCTTTCCTCTTTCTCTCTCCTCCTTGCCCCTCCCCTATCTCCCATAGTCTGTGTGAAATGCACTGATGGATTGTACCCATCTAAGGCTTCTGTGCTGGCCACTGTTAAGAGCAGAGCAATGTTTCCCTCACCCTCCAGCTTATTTGTCCAAATTGTTGTTTGAACTGTTTCTAGGCACCTGCAATATTCCCCCTGATTCTTAGGGCTTGTAAGGGACTTATGTGCAGTTGCACCAGCTCTGTAGCAGGCTCACTTCTCACTAGGTCTTTCAGCACACCAGTACACTCTTTGTACCATATAGTACCTTACTGACAAGCAGACTGGATCCAAGATAAACCTTTTATTATGAATAGATAACTACCGTATTTTTCGCCCTATAAGACGCACTTTTTCTTCCCCAAAACGGGGGGGAAAAAGTTGGTGCGTCTTATAGGGTGAATGTGCGCCCCGGTTCCCCCCTCCCCGCCACGGGCGGGCTGCCGGGAGCGTCCCGGTTCCCCCCTCCCCGCCGCGGGCGGGCTGCTGAGGTTCCCCCCTCCCCGCCGCGGGCGGGCTGCCGGGAGCGCTCCCGGCAGCCCGCCCGCGGCGGGGAGGGGGGAACCGGGACGCTCCCGGCAGCCCGCCCGCGGCGGGGAGGGGGGAACCGGGACGCTCCCGGCAGCCCACCCGCAGCGGGGAGGGGGGAACCGGGACGCTCCCGGCAGCCCGCCCGCGCGGCGGGGAGGGGGGAACCGGGACGCTCCCGGCAGCCCGCCCGCGCGGCGGGGAGGGGGGAACCGGGACGCTCCCGGCAGCCCGCCCGCGCGGCGGGGAGGGGGAGAGCGAGGCGCTTTTTTTTTTTTTTTTGGGTCCGGCTTTTTTATTAAAAAATGAGGGGGCGTCTTATAGGCCGGAGCGTCCTATAGGACGAAAAATACGGTAAGTATAGCAATAAAATAACAAAATGTCCTCCTGTTTTGTGTAACTGTAGCCTGCAATTCCCCTGGGCTGAGTTTGAATTGTAGAAGTGTAGGTCTGGAAGGGACTTTGAGAAGACATCTGTCCAGTCCCCTGAACGGTGGCAGGACCAGGTAAACCTAAACCACCCCGGACAGGTGATTGTCCAAAGAGTCAGTGATGGGTTATATAGGAAAAATTAAATGCACAACTACAAAATGGGGTTAGAACTGCTGAAAAGAATCTTGGAGTTATAATGGGCCACAAATAGAATACGAGTCAGCTTCGTTTCTGGCCCAATCAGTAAGTGACCCAAAAACTGTCTCTAGAGCATAAAAGAAATGTGGCACATTTATGCTACAGGATCTCCTTAACTTTCCTTCACAATGCTATTCTTATTGCCTCCCTTTCCAAAACAGAAAAGCCTTGTCTGATTTTGAGGCAATCCCAGAAATAATCCCTATAGACAGTATTCCCTCTACTTTTTACCACACATCTACAGAATTAATTTTGTTATGTGCACCGATATGGAGGTGATGTGAGACACATCACCTCCATATCGGTGCACATAACAAAAGTAATGTGGTGGGGGTGGGTCTGAGGGGTTCAGAGTGTGGTTACTAAATTTTACATAAATGGTGTTACATGCTCCTGGTCCCCTCTCAGTAGATGCACTAAAGAAGGTTGCTATCCACTTGTTTTATCTGTTGTGCCCCCCTTCTCTACAGTTTATTATAACTACTGGACCACTGGCTATTGCTGTGCGGCACAGAAATCTGCTACAGGGTATTAATAGCGGTAATAGAGGCTATAAGATTTAGCCTTATGCTGAATACACTTTCTTGTTTATCTTGAAAACAATACCCTTCAGATGTCTTTCACTTAAAGATGATTTCTCAGTCTTTAGAAGCTGCAATATAATATGACAAAAACATGATATACTACCACTCAAGTCTGTTTACTTATTTAATATAAGATGGATATCAGCTGGAATAAAATATCTGGGTGTCACAATAGCCCCATCCAGCTCAGCTAAATTACATGAAAAATATCAAGAAGGCTTTTAGTGACAAGTGTTTCCTAAACATAGGAGGAGGTTTTAAACTATTATATTATTTTTAGAGTATAAATCTAAGCATATAACATTTTAAGCAGACTCCCCTTAGGCCTCGTCTACACCAGTGGTCTTCCCACTGGGGGGCGCGCACCCCCGGGGGTGCACAAGACCCCAGCGCCACCACCGATCCAGCTGAATTCCCGGACGGTCTATTTTAGTACTGCCGAAATGCCGCCGTGGAAAGCAGAAGCTTCCACTTTCTGCAGCGGCATTTTGGTGGATATCCCCCCCCTCCCCCCGGGGGCTGCGTGACTTTTTCCTACGCGAAAAGTGGCCACGGATTAAAAAAGATTGAAGACCGCTGGTCTACCGGCTGGATTGATGCATAGAGATCGATCTATTAGGGATCCATTTATCGCGTCTCATCAGGAAGTGATAAATTGATCCCCAGAGGCACTCCTGTTTACTCCAAAACTCCAGCTCGCCAAAAGGCACAAGGCAGAGTCAACGGGGGGAGCCCACTGTCGACTGCTGCCACCATGAGGACAGCAGGTAAGTTGACCTAAGATGCATCAACTTACGGTATTCAAGTAGCTGAAGTTGTGCATCTTAGGTAGACCAGGCCTTAACCTTTTACAGCCTAAAGGCTAGATCTTCAGATGGTATAACTGAGCATAAGTCTATTCCCTAACCCTAAATCTGCTCACTTAAGCAGAAGCATGCTGATTTACCTGGAAGGACTGGGAATTTTCATCTCCATGGTATTGCCCTACCACTGTTACTGGAACTTTTTGGGCTGCAGGGTTTTTTAAGTGATACCAGTATGGCTAGAAACACCCATCAGCAGTTGATCTGATTTTTTGGGATAGGAATTTAATTAATTACATTAATTAATTCCTCCAGTCTATTAATTCTCCAGTCTATGGCTGCTACTGGACAAACAAAGATAGACCCTGCCAATGGCAGCAGAGTTACCATGGAGAAAGGGGCAGTAAAGCTTATAAAGAAACATCCATTGTACAGCTAGTTTCCACCTTTCTAACTCCTCCGTATCTAAGCTTTTGGGAGTTGCACTGTGGAAATTGCCACAAGGAAAAGCTCTCATTCTATGAAGATGTTTTGTAGGAAAATTAGTCAGAAGGCTGTAACATTTCTCTGTTCCTCTGCTCCTTTTTATATGGGTTTCTCCACAGGAAGTGGAAATATGGATCATAGTTTATCTCAGGAATAGTGACATTCTAGTGGAGTCTACATGGGTAGCTGGAGTATTGTGCCTTTGTTTCTTCCCTCCCTTTCTTCAATCTTCTTAGATGCCCCAGAAAATGCCCATTACTTAAATAAAACTAATGAAACCCACAATGTTCTAAAGCTGGCCCTTCCCTCTAGGATTTGCTAATGTTAGTTATCAGCATAACATAAGGCTTATTTCTTGGTTGATGGGTTATTTAGGTATAGGGGTGTACAGAATGAAAATATTTGCTCTTACATTCTACCCGGACACATACATGAAAACAATGCTTGCAGCATCCAATTAGTTTCCTTAAGATTAAACACTAAATACATTCTTACACATTTAACAAATCACTTTAGTCTACACTAATACATGAGTGAATCGGCCTGGCTTCCAGCTGCAAGTTTGTCAGGTCTCATTTGACACCTAATCTGCCAGTGTCGTGGATGTAAAAGCAGGTTACAAATTTTGTTTTGTATGTTAGGATTTATTCCCAGGTTGAAATGGAATCCAAGCAGACTGAAGCTGAAACAACCATTTGCATAGAACACTGTGACAAATCCATAGCCAGAGTAAATCTGCATCATTCCATTGACTGAAGTAGAGATAGACCAGTTTATAGCAGCTGATCATCACGTCCGCTGAGATTACAAGAGCAAAATTTCTTTCATTATTGGGGTTATTTTAAGAGGTTTGATGAAAGCAAGTCTATTTCTGCTGAACACCAAACAGTATAATTCACTCCAAAATAGATTTTTTTAAAGACATTTCTTTTGTCACTATGTAAATGTTATAAGAAGAAGCCTTTTTAGAAGCCCTACTAGCACAAATCCACACATCATTTAACCTGTGAAGCCTCATTCATACAAGGAGTGCACTTACTATATTAAAATGGTCTTTTAAGACATTACTCAATTAAAAAAATTGAAAGTAGAAAGAAACATATCTCTAGCACTTTAATTTAATTGTACCACAAAATGCTATATTAACTGCTGATCTTCTGAGAAACACAGAACCAGAAGAAAATATTGCCGCTCAATAAAAGTCTTGGCAACTTCCCACTCAGTCCTGAAACCCAATACATACACATCAAACAATCACTAATTTATTGTATCGTTAGATAAAAAGCCAGAGCGATTTGAAGAGAGGGGCACTTATTCTCTTTCAAGCTGAAACATTTTGTGGTGTAATAAAGCAGCAGCAAATAATTCCAGCTAATAAGAATCTGCTAAATTTTCCTGCTTTCACCTGATCTATTGTGAAGGGAAGTTCTATTTCTCTTCTTGATGGTGAAACCACATTGATCCAAACAATTCTACTTTTCTACCCTTCTTTCAAAATCTTGTGTAAATGAGACCAAAATCTCCCCGCAGTGGAAATGGGAAAGTTCCTCCAAAATAAAAAAAAAATCTGCACCCATGCATTCAAAAAAGCCTTGTGTATTCAGTGGTATTTGCAATGTCCTTTAAATTTGTATTCTGTGTATGTCTGTATGGATGATTTCTCTGGTTCGTAAAAAGGAAATAATCTTATGAAAAAGCTAAAAAGTCAGCTTCTCAAGCCAAGAGCAGTCACAGACTTGTATCTTCTGGGAATGGACACAGAGGGGGAGACACAACCCCTACTGATTAAAGTGTTACACATACCTATGAGAATTTGTTTGGGTCTAATCAGTGTCATTAACCAGATATTTCTTTAATCTCCTTTTTTCCTATTTTGAAGAGGTTGGGGCTCTGTCTACGTGATGGAAATTTGTATTGGTGTAATGACACAGAAGGGGCTATCCCAGTACAAACCCCTGTTGTAAACGTGCTGTGCTGGCCCAAAGCAGAGCTTATACTGGGCCAGCTTACTTATGGTTTCCCAACATGCTGCATACATTCACCAAGCCACTTCTCTTTCTTTTCCAGTTGCATAGATTTATAAGAAAGAATCTCAGTCATCATCTAGCCTGACCTGTACACCGCAGTATTTATAATTTCTGAACCCCGCAGGGTTTGATGCTTATGTGACTAGTCATGATCATAAGGGTGCATACGCAGATTTTATGGTAGGTCTGAAAATTAGGGTGTTCTAATAAAACCCAGTATGGATCTAATTAGGTCCCTGAGTACTACATCATGCCATGGGAGGTAGGTAGCTTCACATGGACCAAAGAGCTGGCAAAGATGGCAGCACTCCAACTTGCATCAGGAAGTGCTACTACCTCTGCCTATTGCTCATCACTGTCAGGCCACCAGCCACTGCTTCCAGCCTTCCTTTCCTCCCCTCCATCTGGGCTTAGAGTGATTTAGTTCTACCCCATCACCACCCAACATCTTTCTGTTGTCACTTCTTTTCCCCTTGTTCCTAGCTCCAGCCTCCTATCTTGCTTCTTCTCACCACAGTCCTTCCTAAATCCCTGTTCTCCCTGGACAGAATTCCAGTCCTGTCCTATTCATTTCTGCTTTCTTTCACTCCCCACCCCTTCAGGTAACAACTCAAGTCCTCCTTCTCTGCCCTCCAACCCACTCCACTCCTACCCTTCCCTCTACCCTGGTGGTCCCATTGAACCCATCCCTTCCCTATCTCCCTCCTGGATGTTTCAGACCCCCATTAAGACCAACTAATTGTCGTCCATCTCATATAACACTTGCCCTTTCCCACTTTCTGAGGCTTCTGCCTCCCATTTATCATCTGGGCTCTGCTCCTGGTGCCTTTGCTTCCATGCTAGCTAATTTCTAAGCTCAATTTCATTTGCGTGTGCTATCCTCTATCCATTGCATTGTTCTAGGGTGACCAGGTAGCAAGTGTGAAAAATTGGGAGCAGGGGCGAAGGGTAATAGGCACCTATATAAGAAAAAGCCCCAAATATCAGGATATCTGGTCACCATACATTGTTCCCTTCGGTCCTAGTCCTCACCTGGCAAGAGCCCCATTCCTTGTGTCCCAGATGCTTCCTCATGCCAGGGGTGCTGGGATAATTTTTATACTGAGGGTGCTGGGAGCCATTGAACCAAACTGTAAAACCCTGTATATACTGGAAACCACTTCAAATCAGGGAGTGCTGTAGCACCCCTGCACCTCTAGTTTCAGCACCTATGCCTCATACCTCTTCTTGTGAGAGTGTCCTTCAGCTAGGGGAATGGAGACACTAGGAAGATGACCCTGAAGATCCTCTCAAGACAGTCTGACAAACCAAATATCATCTAATTGAGGTGTGACAGTGCTGTTCCTGGAGGGACCAACTGAGAGTGACAAATCAGGACAAATTGCTTCCAAAAGGGCAACTACAGCCCAAAGCTGGGGTTCCTTCACCTCTAAGGCAAACCAAACCAGCCAAACAGAAAAGACTTTGGTTTCGCCCCACTGGCTAGCCACAAGTTGCACAAGCAATTCCCTTAGACACTCCAGCTTCCCAGTATCACCACCAGCAGCCAGCTTTCCTAGGGATGAATGGTTATGAAAACCAATACCCCAAATAAAGAAAACTGTATTTTCTCCCCAATTCCAAAGAATCAGGCCCCAGATCCAGGTCAATATACAAATCAGATCTTACTCACAAATTACGCTGTTGCCAATCCTTTAGAATCTAAAATCTAAAGGTTTATTATACAAGGAAAAAGATATAGGTGAGGTTAGAAATGGTTAAAAGAAATTGATTACATGCAGTAATGGCAAATCTCTTGGTTCAGGCTTGCAGTGGTAGAATAAACTGCAGGTTCAAATCAAAGTCTCTGGAATGCATCCTCTGCAGGGATGGGTCATCAATTCTTTGTCTAGAGCTTCCATGTGTAGCAAAGTCCCATCCAGAGGTAGGAGCAGGGCTGAAGACTGGAGACTGAAGACGAAGATGGAGGTGGGGTACCACTCTTTTATCCTTTCCAGGTGCAGGAATTTTCTTTGTCCCTTGCTGTGGAAATTTACACCAAAATGGAATTTGAGTCATTTGGGCATATCACATGACCATGCATTATGACTCAGAATTCACAGGTGGCAGCTGTTCACAGGCTACCTTGCATGTTCTCTGCTAGACTTCTCATGTGGACTGGAGCATTTCCAGCGCGCAGAGTCCATCGTATAGCTGATAGTCCTTAATGGGCCATCAAGCAGCTCAGGCAAAGCTGACGTCCAGTGTTCTGGAATGTCCTCACCAGCACAGCACAATATTTGGAAAGACAGACAATACAGAGCCAATATTCATAACTTCAACTACAAAATTGATACACACATACCAATGGCATATTCATAATCAGCAATCCACAACCTGGTCATAGACACCTTATATGACTCCCTTTACACAAGATTTGGTGCCCCTGCAGGACCTTGGTTGCACCAATGATCTATATGATCCCAGATTATTTCAGTGACGTGACATGAGGAGAGGGGTGTTACATTATATAGTATTTGTTCTCATGGGCTTGCTTTATGCTGTTTTTGCTGGAGTTTTTCACATATCAAAAAACAAACCTAAAAACCTACAACATATATTGTAGTAATAGGAAGGGAGAAAAGGATAGATTGTGAGATGATTATGGGAGAGGGTATAAAAAGGCTTGAAATATGAACATTTCTCTGGTCTTTACAATGCATAGCACAGGCCAGATCCTCAGCTGGTGCTAAATGGCATAGCTCTGTTGTTATCAGCAAAGTATTGTCAGTTTCCACTAGCTGAAGATCTTGTCTTGTATTTAATATAACAAAAGATAGTAGAGGTCACAGGTCCCATTTGAAGCCAGAGTAAGTTGAACTCCAGTTTCAATATCCTCAGTTTATCACCCTTATGGGATGTGTTGCAGGGGGCTGATCTCGTTGCCGGGAGAAACAAGGCCTCACACAGGTGGCTAGTTGGAAAGTGGTGAGTTTATTGGAGGGAGCGGCATTTTCTGCTGGGGGGCTTATCTGCCAGCACGGCCGCAATACAAGATGTCTGACACACCCAGGCGATGTCCAGAGAAGCCCAAAGAGGAAGCCCAACCCAAAAAGGTGTGTCAGCACAGATATACCCATGCTCATTTGCATCTCATACATACTCATCTCATTAATAGCAAGCAACAAACTGATTGGTTATACACTGTTCAGCACTTGTTGGTTATGCAGTCCTGCCTCAGTTTCCCTATTTAGTTTCCCACGCATTCATTCTCACACAGACAGGGTAAACACTCATGCAGCTGGGAACTGGTTCCCAAACACACAGATAACAAGAAGGTCATTCTCAGACTAATACCATCATTATGCACTCTCCTGGAGTTGACTTAGAAGCGTAACTGCGCCTTCTAGTGGTTGCCCGTCACAATGTCTTTCGGTCCTAACAGGATGCAACTAGGGTGACCAGATGTCCCAATTTTATGGGATCAGTCCTGATATTGGGGACTAGGTCTTACATAGGTGCATATTATTCCCGACTCCCTATCCTGAATTTTCACACTTATCTTGTCACCCTATGTGTTACAGTATCTGAGTTTACAATGTTTATGTCATGGCCACTACATTTCTCAAGTACTAGACAGTTTATCACTTTTTACCTCCCCAGAGAATAGTTGAATGGGGATTTGTTACACATTTAACTATTATTTTTAACATTTATTTTCTTTTTTAAGCAAGAAATAATATCCCGAGACATAAGATGAAAATGTTAAATTGCTTGTATTGACTTTCTTTCAATGCTGGAGGTAGATACAGCAAAAAGGTTTTCTTGTCAATAGAGTCCATGAAAACTATACAACAACCAAAGCAATTCACACATTGCCCTGATTTAGGTGAGTTGCACTATTTGGTAGTGAGCATGGGTTTGAAGTGAGTTAAATTTTCTGTGCATAAAGATTTTGAAGAATCTGACCGCAAACCAATAGAAATCATGAGGAAACCTGCCACCTTTTCTAGCCAGACTTAAGAGGTTATTTGGACTATCCAAATGCATAACATAGTGTATCTGATTCTCCACTGCTTTGCACCTCCTGTAGTGATTTATGCCAGTGCTAAGTAGACATAAAATGCTGCCAAATCAGACACAGTCCAAACAACTTTGCTTTCACTTAGCACAGGTGAAAATGACTACACAAAGTACAAGTTAATGGAGAACTAACCTGGGTACTTTCTGGCAGCCAAAAAGGAGAAATAGAGATTCCATTAATGAGGAAACCCTTCATGTAGGGGAAATCCTCAGGAAGCATAAAGATAATATAGTCATTTGACTCCCTACCCGAAACAAATGGGTTGTTCACTGGCATAGCTGGGCTGGAAGGAAGAGGAAGATGCTAGAGTCAATTGCCATGGTATTACAGCCCTGACTAGTAGGGCATAACCTTATGCCAGTGTCAGCTGATGTTCAACTGATGTCCAATTGAACTGAAGAATAGACTGGAAAGATGACTTTGGGACACCTCTCTCTTCCCACCTGTAGCGGGGTGAGCACCTGCTTCCCCCCCTAAAAAGGGGCTGGGGTAGCCCCGGGAAGGGGCTTGTAGCAGTCCGGGACAGGGGTTGTGGCAGGGAGCCTGCTAATTCCCAGGCTGATGGGGAAGCAGGCTCAGCTGGGTGGCCACACCCCAAACACTCAGGCCTGTATAAAAGCCTGGGAGGCAGGGGCCTAGAAAGATAGAGTCTCCCTCTGTAAGCAGAGAGAGAGACTGGCCTGGGAGCTAGAAACAAGGTACCCAAATTGGGGGCAGGGCTAGGGCAAGGCAACTGGGAGCTGGGAAGCTCTAGTGAGAGGGCCCCAGGCTGCTGAGCCCAACATAGGCCTGACCCATGGGATACTGGGGTTGCAAGGGGCAGCCCCGGGCTGGGAAGGCAGCAGCAGGCCAAACCCTTCTTGCCTGTGATGAGCAGCCATGAGACTGCAGTCGGCCTCAGTGAGCAGAGGCAAGTGGTGACTAGCAGTGGCCAGATCTGAGGCAAGGTGAGGACAGTGGGTGGAGGGTTCCCCGGGGAGGGAACCCCTAGACTCGGAGGGTTCTGCAGGGGTGCAGCACCATCAGGTAGAGGGCACCGGGGTCCAGGAGGGACACGGGCCAGTGAGTAGGAGTGGACGTCGGCCAGGAGAGGGCGCTCCAGGGTCTAAAGAGCTAATTCCCAAGGAGACCAGACGGGGGCGCCGCCGGGTGAGTGGAGCGACATCGCTACACGTGGTGGAGAATGCAGGCACTAGCGGTCCACCCCTGATACAAGGGGCAGGGCACGGACAGTGGAGAGTGCCTGGGGGAAACTGAGGCAAGGACGGAGATTGCCTGCAGGACTTTTTGTGACTATGGAGCCAGTATATGCTGGGGAGTATTTGGTGGAGGCCCCAGGGGTCATCCCTGGCAGGGCCTCAGGGTCAGATCGCCAGAAAAAGGGGGCGGAAAATCTGAAGGGGGTCCGGGAAGGCCAGGAGAGGCTGTGGGAGGTGCAGACAGCCCTCCATGAACAATTGGGGCAGCTGACGAGGGAGCAGCGGGCCCTGGTGCAGCTCCTCAGGAGAGAATTTCTGAGGAGGCCCGAGAAGGCTGGCGCCCGGGTCAGGAGGCCCGTGGCGGGGCCAAGGAAATGTTTTGCCTGCGGAAGGCCAGGACATTTCTGCAAGGACTGTCCCTATGGGGCTGAGGGCCGGACGTTGTACCCCAGGCTGGGACGAGGCCCCCAGATAAGCCGCTGGGTGAGGGAACCCAGGCGGCAAAGGACATGTTAGGCCTGTGGCCAGTGGGGGCATCTAAAGAGGGACTGTCCTGCCCCGAGGGGTTTAAAGCCCAGGGCAGACCCTGAAGGGAAGGGGCCGGCAAACCCAAAGCCCAGGGCAGCCAAGAGGCCATGAGCCTGCTGGGGCTGCCGCGAACCGGGCCAAATAAGAAGGCATTGCCCACTCAGGGAAACTGAGGCAGGGCCGCAGGAGGTGCCTGAGGGCCTGGAAGGACTAAAATTAGAGGCGAGGGTGGAGGCAGCGACCGGGACCTGGAGGGAGGTCAGGACCCAGAGTCGCTGTAAACGCCGTCCACCAGGGGACACAGACCGAGTGGGCTCAGCAGGAGGCTGGGGCCCAGGTGGAACTGGAGCACGCAACCAAGGGGACCCAGACCCTAGAGGTGGAGGGTCGGGGGGCTGCGGACTGGAGGGCGAGGCTCGACAGGGCTGAGGGGGCCCATCGGGAGGCCCAGTCAAGGGCTCAAGACCTCGCCAGAGAGTGTGCGCTGGTGGTGGAGAAGGAGACCCACCTGCAGAAGAGTCTGGAGGCCTCGGAGAAGAAGTGTGTGGCGCTCGAGGCGCATGTCCGGCTCCTCCAGGGGTGGGCATCTTAAGGGGGGGGATGTGTAGTGGGGTGAGCACCTGCTCCCCCCCTAAAAAGGGGCTGGGGTAGCCCCGGGAAGGGGCTTGTAGCAGCCCGGGACAGGGGTTGTGGCAGGGAGCCTGCTAATTCCCAGGCTGATGGGGAAGCAGGCTCAGCTGGGAGGCCATGCCCCAAACACTCAGGCCTGTATAAAAGCCTGGGAGGCAGGGGCCTAGAGAGACAGAGTCTCCCTCTGTAAGCAGAGAGAGAGACTGGCCTGGCTGCTGGGAGCTAGAAACAAGGTACCCGAATTGGGGGCAGGGCTAGGGCAAGGCAACTGGGAGCCGGGGAGCTGGGAAGCTCTAGTGAGAGGGCCCCAGGCTGCTGAGCCCAGCGTAGGCCTGACCCATGGGGTACTGGGGTTGCAAGGGGCAGCCCCGGGCTGGGTAGAAGCAGCAGGCCAAACCCTTCTTGCCTGTGATGAGCGGCCATGAGACTGCAGTCGGCCTCAGTGAGCAGAGGCAAGTGGTGACTAGCAGTGGCCAGGTCTGAGGCAAGGTGAGGATAGTGGGTGTCGGGTTCCCCGGGGAGGGAACCCCTAGACTCGGAGGGTTCTGCAGGGGTGCAGCACCATCAGGTGGAGGGCACCGGGGTCCGGGAGGGACACGGGCCAGTGAGTAGGAGTGGACGACGGCCGGGAGAGGGCGCTCCAGGGTCTAAAGAGCTAATTCCGAAGAAGACCAGACGGGGGTGCCGCCGGGTGAGTGGAGCGACATCGCTACACCACCCATTCTGGATCCTGCACTAGTCACAGCTCAGAGCCCCAGAATCTGGCCCATTGTTTTAAGAGCAGGTTTAAGAGCAAGATAATGGAAAAACAATTTCACAAAATTGAAGTTTTCAATTTGTTTTTATGCGAAAGCATCAAAATGAACACCTAAAAATGATGTTGTCGAACTTTGGACTAAACAGGTTCTCACAGTGATCACATACCATTTTGATTTACAAAAAAATCCAGTTTTCAGTAGATGGCTTAATGAAAACCTGGGGTCTGACAAATTCAGTGATTTTGTATTATTATTAAATGACATCAATGTTGTCTATTGCATTATAAAGTCCGATCAATGCTAAGAGGCTCAGTGACAGAAAAGCAAAGTTGCTTTATGGGCTTGACCCTGCAATATGCAGGTTGGCCTCATCTCCGACCAACTCCAATGGGTGCTCAGCACACTGCAAGATCAAATATTAAAAGAGTTGCTGAGTCATGCTGTAGTTACAAAAGCCATTACAAAATCTCCATTATAATGCACTGTTATTGCAATACAGGAAACTTAATTTAAGCAAAGTTATAGGTACATTTATTTTGGATGCCACGTTATTTAGACTTAGGGCATGGGCAGAGTAGCTCTTACATGTGGAGAGAGTAACCTGGATTTTGTAACCTGGAAAATCTCATAAGTGTAGGCTGACCATTTTTCCCGTTTTGAATGGGACAGTCCCGTTTTTTTCATGTTTTTGCTGAGCGCGCCGGTGGCAGCGGCGGGGGGTGGGGGGAGAGGGCAGACGTTTTATGACTCATAATCACATAACTGAATTTATGTGATTATGTCTCATAAAACCGGGCCAGCAGCCCCCCCGCCGGCGCGCTCGGCCCCCGGCTGCGGCTCCGGACAGCTCCACTCCGCCGTCGGCTTCAGCCCGCCGCCCGCTGCCTCCTCTTCTCAGTATTCCTCCTTCTTCCCTCCTTCTCTCCATTCCTCCCTTCTCTCCATCCCCCTTCTTCATCCCTCCCTTCTCTCCATCCCCCTTCTCCATCACTCCCTTCCTCCCTGCTCTCTCCCTCCCTCCGCTGCCTCCTCTCGCTCCCTCCATCCCTTCTCTCTATCCCCTTCTCCATCCCTCCATCCCTTTCTTCCTCCCTTCTCTCTATCCCTCCATCCCTCTCTTCCTTCTCTCTATCCCCCTTCTCCATCCCTCCCTTCCTCCCTTCTCTCTCCCTCTGTCCACTGCCTCCTCTTCCATCTCCCTTCTCTCCATCCCTCCTTCTCTCTGTCCCTTGCCTCCTCCATCTCCCCTGCTCCCTACCCCATCTCTTCTCTCATCCATCCATCCTCTCCCTTCTCACCTTCCTGCCTTCTCTCCCTCCGTCCCCTCCATCATCTTCATCCCTCATCCCCCCTTCTCTCTCTCCCTCCATCCTCTTCATCCCCCATCCCCCCATCTCTGTTCTGCTTATTTCTCCATCCATCCCCCCCGGCCCCCCTCTGCCTCCCCCCGCCCAGCACTGGGGGGGCCCAGGTGGGGCCATGGCGCTGGTCACCTCGCCCACCGAGCTGGAGTGCCTGGCCAAGCCACTGTTCTGCCACAAGGGGGCGCTGCGCCAGAAGGTGATCCACGTGGTCAAGAGCCACAAAGTCACCGCGCGCTTGTTCAAGCAGCCCACGTTCTGCAGCCACTGCACCGACCTCATCCGGTGAGACCCCCTGGGCCCTAGAGGCCCCCCAGACTGCCCGGAGCCCCCCTAGAGCCCTCCAGAGCCCCCAACAACCCCCCCAGCGCCCCTCAGCCCAGGTTCTGCAGCCACTGCACTGACTTCATCTGGTGAGACCCCCCCCACCCCGTCCCATTTTTGCCATCCCAATGTCCCGTTTTTGTCTAAAGGAAATATGGTCAGCCTACATAAGTGGCACCAAAGATCAGGGGAAGTGGTGTTAAATGCAGATGTGTAATATTGTGAAATGTCAGATCAAGCTACAGACTTATCGTAACATTGTGCATGATGTACGTCTATTAATGTGGAGCTGCGCTACTAAATCTTCTTGCTTTGAAAGGGAAACAGTTTGAGTGGATACATCCTCATATACCCAAATACCTCTTTAAACACTACCTTCCTTTCTCTCAATCTGTTCCTCCTCCCATCCTTTTTACTTTTTTATTTCTGCTTATTTTCTTCTGCCCAACTCTCTTTCCCTTATCCCAGATTTTTCTCTAAGGCCTGGGCTACACTAGTGGGGGAGGGTTTGAACTAAGGTGTGCAACTTCAGCTAGGCTATTAGCGTGGCTGAACTCAAAGTACCTTAGTTCAAATTACCTGGCCCTCCCCACAGCAGCAGGTCGACTGTGGAGGCCCCCCATCAACTCCGCTTACTCCTCTTGTGGAGCTGGAGTTCCGGAGTCGAGGGGAACGCTTTCAGAGATCGATTTATCACGTCTTTCCTAGATGCGATAAATCAATCCCTGATACATAAACTTAGAGATACAGTAATGGCTAAAATTCTTTAGAACTCAGGAAGTGACAAAGAGTCCTGTGGCACCTTAAAGACTAACTAAAGTATTGAAGCATAAGCTTTCATGGGTTAATACCCACTTCGTTGGATGCATCTGACAAAGTGAGTATTAGTCCACGAAAGCTTATGCTTCAATACTTTAGGTAGTCTGTAAGGTGCCACAGAGCTCTGTCACTTTTGCAATTCCAGAGTAACATGGCTACCTCACTGATTTAGAACTCAAGTAATTAAAAAAAATAGTTTGCAGTGATCAAAGACACCCTATTTAAATATTTTCTAACTATTCTCTGTATATTTAATTAGGATGTTGGTTACATCCAGAATCAGGCCAAAATCTATGCTGCATATGCATTTATGTGCAAAATTTGACATCAGCCCATAAAGATTTACGGGCCGGTATGCTGAATTTGGCACATACAACTCATTTACCCCAGTAAACCAGTAGAACACTTCAACCTCTTGGGTCACTCAGTAACAGATTTAAAAGTGGCAATATTTCAACAACAACAAAAAAACAGACTCCAACTGGAATTAATTTGAAAACTGGATACCATTAATTTAGGCTTGAATAAAGACTGGAAGTGGTTAGGTCATTACACAAATTGACTATTTCCCCATGTTAACTATTCCCTGACTGTTACTCACACCTGTCTGAAATGGGCCATCCAGATTACCACTAAAATTTTCTATCCTGCTGACAATAGCTCATCTTAATTAATTAGCCTCTTAGAGTTGGTATGGCAACTTCCACCTTTTCATGTTCTCCATATATTTCCCTACTGTATGTTCCATTCTATGCATCTGATGAAGTGGGCTGTTGCTCACAAAAGCTTATGCCCAAATAAATTTGTTAGTGTCTAAAATGCCACAATTATTCCTCATTCTTTTTTGATTTACCCCAGTCTACAATTACCCAAATGATTTCATGTCCATTACAATCATGATTCTATTTAAAGACCATATTTCCAGTGGAATCACTGGATCAGTATGAAAGGGTTCCCATTAGCCAACTGCAGGCCATAAAAAGTCCTTTTCTCTCAGATCTTGACTAAAATCTGAGAGATGGACACTTTTCTTGATCAACTGCACCACTCTTTTCAGCAGAAGCCACACGTTTGATCCTTTATTCACTTTGACACTTTGCCTTAGATCAATTATTCCCTTAGGAAAACAGGGGGAAAAAACAGATCAGATTCTGGTGATACCTTGGACAAAAATATTCAGAAACTTGTAATATACTATTAGTAGATGGATTTCAGATATGGTAAATGAATCTGTATCACTTCAGTGTTTATATGACCTAACAAACATTCATAAATTTGGGTAAAACTCAGCAGCATCACTTTACGGGAATATTTTATTCAGCTTTGATTTACATGGGTTTACACCTTCTGAGACAGTTTCTTAGTTGGTGTAAATCAACACAGGCTCTGATTTAAATGACGAAATGACTATAGTATTTACAACAGTGGAGGAACTTGCCCTCTAAAGGCTTTACATTTCATGGGGTTCTGATAATCCAAAATCTGAAACTGGACTGACATATCCAAACCATATGACAATACTATTTTTACATGATATTGATGTACAACTGTAAGTTAGCCTAGGTTTGTTTAAGATGGGAAACAGATTCACACTGTCAAATACGATTTAAACTTTGAATTAATTATGAGACTTGAAATCAGATGAGCTTCATGCTCTTGTAAATTTCCTTAAAACCTTTTTTAAGTAACTACAGTTTACTGCTGTAGAGTCATATTACAACCGTTACAACTTATTACAACATATTACAACATATTATTATTAAATAATAAGTGTAATCCAGGGATTGGCAACCTTGGCATGCGGGACTGCAGGGTAAGCATCTTTAGTGGGCCCCGCCATTTTTTTTACTTGCCGCGTCTGAAGGTTCGACCAATTGCAGCACCCACTGGTTGCGGTTCGCCGCTCCGGTCCAATGGGGGCTCCGGGAAGTGGCGGCCAGCACTACGCTGCTTCCTGCAGCCCCCATTGGACCGGAATGACGAGCTGTGGCCAGTGGGAGCTGCGGTCAGTGAACCGTCAAATAAACAAACTGGCGGGGCCCGCTAAGGGTGCTTACCCTGCGGTCCCACATGCCAAGATTGCCGATCCCTGGTGTAACCCTTCTGCCAGGTGAAGCTATCCGCAACCATGGCCAGGTTCAATATCTAGGGGTTCCTTTCCATTGATATGATGCAGAACCAGCTTGAGCCCCCACCCAGTACTCTGGGAAAATTACACACCACCTCGGGTACCCCTGAGAGGCAATACTTCACCTTTCACAAGCACGGAGTTTGAGTGTAGAAAAGAAACTTTCAATAAGAGGAGGGAAATAACTCTGGATTTATTTGGGAAAACACCACAAACAGGGTTCATAAACACAAACTGTGAGCAAAAGACCCACCCCCAAGTATGTTGGGCAGTATCCTTTTCCCATTTGGTTTTTAAGTTAAGGAACCAAAAAGTCCCTTTCACATGCCTATCCCTTCTCTGCATCCTGCTCACAGTTGCTGCCCTTGGTTAGTGCAGCCCCAGAATTCAAAGGTGCATCTGCAGAGTTCACCTCCCACCCTGGGTGGAGGTAAAGAGGCACCTTACTCACTCCGCTGCTCACCGTGCCTCTCTGCCAGCCGCTCACTCTGCCTCTCCACCTCACCAGACCCTCGTTCATCAGTCAACAGCCCTCTGCCTCTCTCTGCTGTGACCTCTGCACATGAGCCTCTTAGTGATTTTCAGCTCTTTGTAGGCTGGGCAAAAACACTGCCCCATCTGAAGTGTTTTCAGCTCTCAGTGATTTTCACTTCTGGGCAGAAACACAGTCCCATCACAACTGATATTTAGCAGAAATTGAGCATTTAAAATAACAAAGAGGCTCCTAATGAAGACTATTTAGCTCCATTCTTTGAAGAGTGAGGAGGAACAGGACAAACCAGTCTGGGACTTCCAGGGAGACGCCACACCCTCTTGGCTGGGACATCTGTCCCCATCCCTCCTACTTTCACAGGTCTCTGGCATTCGAGCCCCTGATTTAATGAGGTCCTTTCACTTAAAGTGACTCCCCTCACTTGGGACAGGTTAAGCACAGTCCTACTTCCCTGTATTCCTACAATAATCAACATTTTGGTAACATCATTTCACTATCCCTGCATTCAGGACTAATTAAATTTGTACCCAACACCAGCCAAAATTGATTACTTTGACACCACTCTGTGTGTTGAATATCTATGCAGAGCAGGAACAAACTATTTAAATAAACACACCCAAAGTCGATTCCCCGCCAAGCTAGCTTTCAGGGGAGCTGCCATTCAGACTCTGCTTACATAAGCATTGATTCACTAACTATGGTAACTATGACCCTGGTATTGGTTCTCCACTCTGTTACACCAATATTTCTATAGTGAAATATTAGTCCTGAGAATTAAGTCCTTAAAGTGAAATGCATGTCAGTGCACAAGGCCTCTCTGTTACTTACACCTGACTGAGAAAGTTTAAGTGGGATTTATGTGGTGTGCAGCCTTATTGGCCTTCTGCACAAAGGGTGAATGTCATCCTTAATTTGTTTAATCTCTGTAAATCTTTAAAGGAAAGAGTTATTTTAACTTTATTAGTTCTACTCTCTAGTGAAATAGTTACAGCAAAGTTAGCTAGGACTCCTCTGCTCTATAAGACTATGGTGGATTACACTACTTAAAGCTAGTATGCAACTGTAGTGTATCGGCATTGCATCACTACTATTCCCTTTGTCTTGTATTTTTGGAAATGACTATAAATTAAACATTAATAACCTAAATAATACTGTATTTAATCTTAATCAAATAGATTACAAATTTGAGTAATATGCCATTTGCAGAAATCCATTTTATACCAACATCTGGCAATTTGTGAAGGAAAAATCCTCCAAATATTCTCAGTAATGATTGATGAGTTAAATTATATTGTATTCTGATACCATGTTACTAAATCATAATTTATGGGATATAGTATCTTACCCTGGCAATCTTACTGTCCTTCCAGTGGGTGCTCCTTTGACCTTTCCTCAGATTTGCTAAACGTGTGCACATTTTCAAACTTTCATTGTATCTCACTGTGCATATTTTATTCCATTATAAATTGCTTTGCTTACATAAATCATTCTCCTTGGGTTGTATATTAGTCATTTCATACAAGACAAGAGCAATTTGATGGGTAATCTAATCCTATTTTGCAAGGATAAGGAAGGCAGGTATCTCTGAAATCTGCCTGACCTAATTTAATCTACCTCATCTCAATTTTGACCTAATCAAACCTTCTTTATGCAACCAAGTATCAAATTGCAACACTTAATAGTTGTTCAGATCATGTAAATATTTGAAACTGTTTTATGGGCTGATCTGGCAAACAGTGTGCTTTTTATCCTTAGGATCACCACTCAACAAACCCTACTCGCAACTGCTGAATAAGAATGTGGTTATTTCCTGTGCAATCCATAACATTCTAACAAAGAATATTTTAAAGTTTTGTTTAAAACACTTTCATTTAGTATCAGATTGCAACCTCCTTACTTACACCGGGAAGATTTTACATGAGTATTCCCACTGAAGCCAATTAGTGAGGCTGGTCAAAGTCTGGCTCTTCAGAGATCTGTATGAATTAGGTTGCATGTGTAGAGCTACAGAGAAAACTATTTCTACTTATAGATGAGCTTCAACTGTCTGGCATTCACTATCTTTAAAAATACAGAGCTATTTTAAATAGTAATTGTCTTTTTTCCATTAAAAATGGAAAATCTCCCCTCATTTCCTTTATAAGAAAAATGGCTTCTACAACAGGAAATACCCCAAAAATTTCAGAGCTGCTTCTGTAAAAATAGATTATTTATGGAGAATGAGGTTAAAAAGCTATTTTAAGTCTTTTTTTTTCTTTTTCTTTTAAATCACTACTACTGGAGCTCTTCACTGTATCAGGAGAGAGCCTGACAGTTTAGTGTTTGCAGGTGAAGGGAAAACAAACAAACAAACCAAAGCACCTATCTGCAGTGAATGATTTTATTTAAGGCTGACAATGATGAAATGGTAGAGGCCAGGCTACAATTTTCTGCCCCTTCATTTGTCTTTGTTGATAAAATGAGCACTGTCACAGGCTGGGAAGGTTGAACTCAGAGCAAATGTAACGTGACTCTGTTTATCTGAACACTGAACAAGTAGGCACACGATCAAATGATAAATGCAGACAGTGTGGTGTCTTCTCTTCCTCCAGTTTAATAAAAAATATTGTTATTTCCTAGCTTTTCTTGAAATAAAGCCTATATAAACCTCCTAAGAAAATCTTCCAAAAATACCATCTGTTACCTCTGGTTAGATTGTGGCACATCCATGCAGGAGCATTAAGTACCACTTTATATGCCCCTTCACCAGAGCTATTACTCTGCTTCCCATGCAGGTAGGTAAGGAGTGGACCAAGCAGTAGCTCCACCTCCTCAATGTACCATCCACTGCAGTTGCACTGGCATGCTGGAGGATGTATACTGAGGATGTATACTAAGGATGTATACTGTGACTGCGTACAAGGCTGGCACATGGTTCATGCCACTCTGAGCAAATGGAAAACAGGGAGATAGACTATGACTCTGAGCTGGAATGGTCAAACCACAATTTAGAGATGTAGAGCAGTAAAAAACAAAATAATAATAATAATAATAAGAAGAAGAAGAAGAACTACACCATACCAAGGCGTTGACTCAAACAGAATAGTACCACCCACTGAATCATAATCAACATATACTTCAGAAATAACATTTTCCCCTAAGGTCTCCCATCCAAATACTATCACAACTTGACCCTGCTTGGCTTGTAAGATCTGACAGGATCACATCCAAAATTGGCGTAGCTGCAAATCATTGTTTTATAATACCTCACTCATTAGATAATTTCCATTCCTTTAAAAATATTAATCCCCAAATTCCTTTATTTAGAGACCTCATCAATCTCTTTTCTAATGATCAGAGTGATACACATCTCCACTGATGACTCAACCTAAGGGAGTAAATTAACTTTTTCATTTTAAAAAAGTGCTATCTGTATGCACAGAGGGCTCATTATCTATTTCATTCTACTGTGTCCTTTAGATAAATTGAATGAAATATTTTTAATTTGGCAATCAAAGGACTGAAGATTTGTTATTATTCATAAAAAAAAATCATACATCCAGCACTGTACATTGATCCAATGCTCTACAAACTTATTACATAACAAGACAGTTTCTCAAAGACTTTGCAATTTATGTCTAAGGAAAATCTTTGCCCATTCTGAAACTCGGAGAGAAGACTAAATCCCAAGACATCTATGTTGTGCATGGCTTACACAGTGCTTGACTTTGCCACCCACCAATCACAGCCCTAGGCTTGGTTATAATATTAGAACCAGTCAACAGATATAGAACCTTTAATCAGGAAGAGACTCTGAAAATTATTTCATGAAATGGGGAAATTAGAGGGAGAATACCAAATGCAAAACCATTTGCTCTATAACCATCCAGGATGAAAGCAGAGTTCAGCTCATGGAGCAAGAGTCTCATTTCCAGAATAGACACCACAGATGATAGATGTGCAGGAATGGTAGTTGTTTTAAAATTAAATGTCAAGATTCAAATTTGCATAGACTTTACCAAGCTCAGAGAGTATGCCTGTAGGCTACTCCATGTGCCCCACTTGGAACATTTTAACAAAGCACAAGTCTTCTCAAAATTGGACGCCTTCTGTATTTTGACAGATAGCACTTGCTACACAATCTCGTTTATTAATGAACTTCATCACAGAATTTGGAAGGTTTAGTTTCAGTCAGGCACTCAGAGAAATAAAATAAGGCCTGATCTCTCCACCAGTTTTGATCCTTTATAAATCAAATAAAACCACCAATTTCAGCTGATGCCTCATTCTATAGGATAGGAGCAGTCCCTCTTCAGGAACAATCCACCTCACCGTAGCACCTCAAGTGCTCTCACAAATGCAAAGCAGTGCTACTCACAAATAGAAAAAGAAGCCCTGCCCACTACATGGCCTTGTGAACATTTCAGAGACTTTCTAGTGGCATAAAATTTCTCGTTGAAACTGATCACAAATCATTAGTTGCTCCTCTAGGATCAAAACATCTAGTTACCACCAAGGATACAACATTTTAAAATGAGACTCATAAGGTTTCACTGCTCCATTGCTCATGTACCTTGGAAGAATCATGCCACAGCTGATACACTCTCCAGGGCCCCAATCCCAGACCTACCACAGGAAGAGTGTATAGAGCAAAAGCTGTTTAGAAGTTTTTGTAGATGCAATACTTAGTACTTTGCCAATCACTGAAAAATGCCTGAAAGAACTGGAAAAGAATCAAGAAGCAGATTAATTACTCAGTCAAGCTATAATTCACTGCAAAGAAGTTTGGACAAAACAGACCAAGTCAAAACCTACATATTGGGCAATTTCTAGGGAGTTTACCATAAACAAAAGTCTGCTATTGAAGGGGTGCAGTCTGGTTACCTCTACATCAATGCTATGGGACATCCTTGATGGACTACATGAGGGTCACCAGGAAACTACAAAATTCAGGGCGAGCACCAAATTGTCTGCTTGGGGTCTGTCTGAGTTGAGAAATGTGATATTTTGTGCTCACATTCATGATTGTGTATTTATTTAATAATTGTTAAAGAGCACTTAAAGGAGTACCTAAAGGAAGGGTAAGGCATTCCATTTCTATGAATGTGTGTGTAAGTCTAAAGAAAATAAATACAAAATATTTATATCCTGGAACAGACAAAACATCCACAATAAAAATGATATAAATAAAAAGTTATTCTGCATTTTACACCATGATTTTTTTAAGAAACTGCAATTCTAATAATCATATATAGATGCAATATATGTAAGGCTATTTATAATTTATCTATTAGATTTCAATTCTGCACCTATCACATTTCATTTTAATCAGAACTAGAGGAAATATTTTCAGCTCGAGTTGTCTCAGGTTTTGATACTGATGATGACTTTTAACTATGAGAATAGTATGATGTTTGAATATGAAAAGCAAACATGAACTATACTCTCTGTTAAATAACATCCATTAAAGCAAATACAAGCCAACCAGCACAAATAGCTCCAAGCGTAGTAGCAGAACAAACAACAAACCATCGAAAACTAGAAGAGACCAGGGATAAGCTGTGTTCACTTTTTAGAAGAAGAGGTTTTAGAGAGTTTTAGTAACTCCCAGCTCCATCTGTTTACAGGAACTCATCTCTTATCAATGGCATAAGAAACTTTGAAATTCTGCTTAGTATTTGGTAGTGAGACTGAGAGATAAGGACTGTAGTGTCTTATAACATCATAATTACTTTTTCCTGCTGACAAACACAGCATCAAAATATATTGGCACAGTAAATAGTCTCCCACGTTTTATCTGTCAGCATTTAGGACCTGAGTCTACCATCCAATCTGCTGACACCAAAATCACATGAATCAGACTTCAGGATCAATAGATCAAATACTATACAAACTAATTCAACTCCTTTCACAGATTGTTAATTTGTGGCTTCTGTTCACGTTTGCCTCATCAACCAGTCTATCTGTTATTTAGGCTTTGTTGTAAGACACCTACTTATTGATTACTATTATCTTTTTTATCCAGGTAGAAACATTGAAACACAGTTAAAATGCAATTTTCTGGATTTTTTTTTAAATACAGGAAAAAACATTATCAATATTGTAGGTATGGAAACATGATATAGCAATGATAACATTACTTTAAACTGTCATTATGCTATAGATTCACACACATACAATGGTCACATTTACAAATGTAACAATATGGTCTCGAATGCACTGATAATGTTGCCTTTGAATTTGTAAAAGTGACAGCGTCCTGTGGCACCTTATAGACTAACAAACGTATTGGAGCATAAGCTTTTGTGGTCGAATATCCAGCGAAGTAGGTATTCACCCACAAAAGCTTGCGTGCTAATACATTTGTTAGTCTATAACAAGGATCGGCAAGTTGACAAGCGGGACTGCAGGGTAAGCACCCTTAGCGGGCTCTGCTGCTTTATTTACCTGCCATTTCACTGACTGCAGCTCCCACTGGCTGCGGTTCACCCTCTCGGTCCAATGGAAGCTGCGTCAAGCGGTGGCCACCACCACGCCGCTTTCCGCAGCCCCCATTGGACCAGGAGGGCAAACCGTGGCCAGTGGGAGCCACGGTCGGCAAAATGGCAGGTAAATAAAGCAGCGGAGCCTGCTAAGGGTGCTTACCCTGTGGTCCTGCGTGCCAACGTTGCCGATCCCTGATCTATAAGGTGCCACAGGACTCTATTGCTTTTGCAGATCCAGACTAACACGGCTACCCCTCTCATTCAGAAGTTGTAGTATTTCCAGCACTTCCCAAACTCAGAGGACTACTACAAGCACTGAGGTAAACTCCTTTGTCAGTTAGCACATTTTTAAAAGGAGTCCATTGTGACGGGTTGGGATCACAGAAACCCCTTAGGAGCTGCCACCCGATGTGCCAAAGCTACTCCTGCCTCAGTTTTCCTGCCCCAACAGCTTAGGACCTCAGTACCCTGCCTGGTCTGAGCCACGTCCCCTAACAGCTGTGGGCTTTCCTGGAAACAGGCAGGAGGTATTCTTACCTCTGGCACTCAGATGCTCAACTCCCAATGGGGTCAAACCCTGAATAAAATTTGTTTTGCCCTGTATAAAGCTTGTACAGGGCAAACTCATAGATAGTTCGCCCTCTATAACAATGATAGAGAGATATGCACAGCCATTTGCCCCCCTCCCCCCCCAGGTACCAACACGTACTCCAGGTTAATTAATAGGTAAAAAGTGATTTTAATAAAGATAGGAAATAGGATTTAAGTGGTTCAAAGTAGTAACAGGCAGAATAAAGTGAATTACTAAACAAAATAAACAAAACACGCAAATCTAAAACTATTACAGTAAAAAACCTCACCCTCGGTGAATTCCTTCTTTCAGGCTAAACTCCCTGTTAGCCTGGGTCCAGCAATCACTCACACTCACCCCTGCAGTCACAGTCCTCTGTTCCAGCTTCTTCCAGGAATCCTTGGGGGGGTGGAGGGCTGTTTCTTGAGCCAGCTGAGAACAAACTGGAGAGGTCTCTCCCAGGTTTATATAGACTTCCTCCTGTGGGTGGAGAGCCCCTCCCTCCTCCTTATCCAGAGTCCACATGGGCTCCCAGAGCACATGGACAAAGTAGCAGATTTGAACCAGACTCCCCTCACCACCAGTCAGGCCGCATTCCTGAGGAGGCTTGGGTGTGGACGGGCTTCTACAAAGTTCATTGTTTGCTTGATTGGTTTTCAATTGGGCTTAACTGAGAATAGTTTTTTTCCTCAGAGAGCTGTTCAGCTGTTTTCCAAAGTCCACATACAACCAACCAAGCACATAGCCAATATTCATAACTCTGAATACAACACAGACACATACATACAAATAGGATGAACAGATCCAGTAGATCATTACCTTCACAGAGATATAACTTTTCAGCAAAACCATATTCCAGTAACATCACACATATATTTACAGGCACACACCCCCATAAAGCCTTATGGGGTGCACCGTCACATCCATATCTAGCCAAGCCTAAGGGATCATTTCCTTTTATCTAGAGCACTTTACTTTCAATTCTAATAATTTGCAAGAATCTGATAAGCTGGAATAAAATCGAAATCATTACGACTGTGGATAATACATCACATTTACCAGAATCTGGACCTATGTAAACTCCAGTGAACATTTGGTGATCAGGATTTATACAAATGACAAAATGTTTTTATTTAAATTGTAAAACATGAACATTAGACATTTCAGAGGATTTAGCCACATTGAGGTCATAATCAATTTACCTACTATAGTTTGGAGGAATAGGGGCAGAGAAAAGTAATTGTATCCCTGGCACTGGAGCATCTCTTCCCACAATGCAAAGCCTGAAGTCACAAAAAATCCTTAAAAGGGTGACAGCATGGTTTGGGGAACAATGTCGTGGAGGTAGCACTCCCCCCTTCTTCACTCCCTGGTTCAGTTCTACTAAGGGCTAGCCTTTCCACCAATGGAGGAAAATTATTGGCCTCCTAACTCAGAGAAGTCTTGATTCAAAAATATTTTTGTCAGGATGTGGTAAACATTGTGCAATTGGTTACTCATATTGTGTCTGATCATGCAGTCTTTACTCAGGCAAAACTCTGATTACCTCAAGGGGAGTTTGTAACAGAATAATCCAGGGGTCAGGAAACAGTCTGGTCTGTACTGTTTATGAAAAAAAAATGGAAATTGGGCATTAGCAATAGTGCCAATGAATGCAACACATCACAAATGTCCAATAAGCTGAGATGCCAGGATGCTGTCTAGTAAACTGAGACAAGATGTACTGTATTGTACATGCAGGCCCAGATGGCAGAGATATGAGAGAGAGAGAGAGAGAGAGCGAGAGAGAGCTGCAAAGCCATCTGAATTTTGCAGGCATTATATCATCATTGTCCAGAATACTGAAGTTTCTCCTTATTTACCATACTATTACAATTAGTATTGTTGATATTATTAAAAAGGATTTATCTTTGTGCAAGATACAGAAAGTTAGATGTAAAGACCAGTCCTGCAATCCATTTTCAGGCAAGACACTTGGATTTTTACATTCTGATTCTTGAAATGCTTCAGAATGTGACATATTGAATATCACTCTGTAAAGAAGTGATTTCATAAATAAAATGAAGATAAGTGAATGTTAGAATTACATGTAAGGTATTACTGATGCTATGATATATTACTGTGCCCATCATCTCTCTACCCTCTCCTTCAGATTCATCCTTCAAAACCTTTCTTCCAATAGGGCTATAAACCTTAGTGATCCCCACATGGAAGAATTAATAAGAAATGTGTGAAATTATTTAAATAAATAATTATATCATGGAACTGAGAAGACATGTTAAACTTCACTGTTCAACTACCGCCTGATCAAAAATTAATTTAAATCAATGGAAAGACCCTTGTTGACTCAGGTCTGCCTGAGCCTGCCCGTTGCAATCACAAGCAAGTGATCACAGAAGACATGCCCATCTTATCCCTCCAAAGGAAGTCAAGAAACCAAAGAATCCTGATAATATGCCAAAGGCAACAATTTTTTTCTGTGTCCCATAGATAGAGATCTTGGGGGGAGGGATAGCTCAGTGGTTTGAGCATTGGCCTGCTAAACCCAGGGTTGTGAGTTCAATCCTTGAGGGGGCCATTTAGGGATCTGGGGCAAAAAATCTGTCAGGGGACAGTACTCGATCCTGCTAGTGTAGGCAGGGGACTGGACTCGATGACCTTCAAGGTCTTTCCAGTTCTAGGAGATTGGTATATCTCCATTTATATTTTATATTTTTTATATTTATATGTGAGCAAGAATTGCCACATTTAAGCACATGATTTTATTTATAACTTGGGGGCTGGGGATAGAGGAAATTATTGCAGGCAGTAATTATCAGTTTCTTTCTTATATACTAAGAAGGTAGGTTCTACAATCAAGCTGTGGTATTTAAACAAATTCTGTATTATTAGGACAGTGCCTAGGAATTTCAATTAAGGATCATGACCCAATTGTACTACATGCACAGATAAATGGGGTTGGGTTAAGTGGAAGGCTAAGTTAACAAAATGAACAAAGTTTAGCAGGGGATAAAATGAAGTCAAGTTCTGCAATTTACTCAACCAATACCAGCCAGTCAGTCATTTGTGGGTCTCATACAGAAATAGTTTTTAAGGTGGGCTTGAAAGGAGAATAAGGTGGGAGCTTTCAGCTCAAGGAAAAGAGCCTATCTGTGAAATGAACCTATTAAAAAGAAAACACCCTCCTCCATCCTCCCCCCCTAGAATTTTCTACCTGTCATACTTTATCTGCTTAGTTTAAATGAGCAGACATTTGCCCACACCTTTGTGATTCTCCCTTTGGTTTCTTAGCCATTGTCAAGCCATTGTAGGATTCTTTCAAGTAACAAGTGTAGGAGGTGTTGCAAGAAATAAAACACTATACAGTAATAAAATAATTATCAAAGGAATACACTCAGTCTTTACTATGGGTGGATCATATGCAAAATAATAATATTTCCAATTTCTGAATTTCCCTGTGCAGACACTCTTTATTACCTTCAGTGCTATGGAAAAGAACTCAGACCCTCATGGGTCTTCATAAAATGAGTGAATATGTATGGACCAAGGATATAGCAGGAGCATGGCCAGCCAGTCCATGCACTGAAGAGATCTATTTGGTCAAAACCTTGTAGATATGAAGCAGACTGTGTCCACTTCTTCCTCTTACAGTTTATACTAGTGCCTACAACCCTACTGCACAAGCAGCTTGGCCAGTTTGGGCTGATGATGCTGTCCTTTGACCCTGTGGTGTGTTAGCACTGAGCAAAACCCTAATGTGAGCATTAGTCTTTCCCCAGGATTTGGCACTTATTCTTTATTGATAATGAACTACAAGTTACAATGGTAGTTCTCAGAGTTATCTCATCATTTCACAGTTGGACACAATCTCACCAGCTCTAGTGGTGATAAATCAAATTATTTTGGGGATCCATTGCTCTAGCAGATTTTTTTATTCTAAGAACCTCTACATGTTCAGATTACAGAATTCTCATGTAACTTCCAAAGAACAGGTTAGACAAACACCTGTCCGGTGTGGTCTAGGCGTACTTAATTCTGTCTTAGTGCAGGCGGAGGGAGTAGATGACCTCTTGAGGTCCCTCTCAGTCCTACATCTCTATGATTCTTTTTCATATCCTGTAGCGTTTTTAAAATTTGTTATTCTTTGTAAATAGATCTGTTGTAAATTTATGGAGATGAAATGTCCTCCACCTCCTATTATAAAAAAAAAAGTTTCTGACTTGCTAACGTGGGCCCCAATTTAGGAAAGCACTTAATCATGTGTTTAAATCCATCCCTTTTTAAGAAAGCTTCAATAGGACTTAAGCACATGTACATACTTAACTTTCAGCATAACTGCTTTAGTGAATCTGTGGATTACATACTAATTACTCCCTGTTAGGAGGCAAATTCTTGGTTAACAGATTCACTTTTACTTACAAAAACCTATAACAAGTTCAAAGGGCATAGAAAGTCTCCTAATAATGGTGTCATATCTTCGTCTACTCTAATCTTAGGCCCCAATTTACAAATAGGTATGCATATAAATAGCTAAATATAATAAAAGATTAGGTTAATGAACTCCGTGGGATTACCTATGTGCAACCAGTTACTCATATGTGTAAGTATTTCTAGATTCAGGGCATTCAGCATATTTTAATGATCACCACTATGTGTGTGTTTTAAAGATCTATCTGTACACACAATTTTTTACACATCAATATATTCAGTGTGTGTCTGGATAAGCCAATGTGATTGTTTCATTGTAATTGCTGTATATTTGCTCTGTTGTTTTTGTAACAGGAAATAGTACTTCTGAACTAAGTTTGTTCATATATCCTGTCAGTTCTAGTTTATGAACAAAACATAATCACAAGCTTTTGACCAGGGAGACCACTCCAAGGGTGTGCACCCTTAACATTTCAAGCTGCATTGTTTGTCACAGTAAGGAAATGAATCAGTGGCAGTGGGGAATAAGACCAGAGCAGAGATATTATAAGGGGTCAGGGGCACAAGATGATTTAGTCATAGTTCCAGTGGTAGTACTCCATATATAGAGCCCTATGTAATAAGCCTTAACAAAAATATTATGATTATATTAAACAGAATTAAATATTACTGTGCTTGCCCAGGTAATTGTGTCAACAGTTCATTGCATTTCCAAGTTAAGTAACTTCCTAACTAGATGAGGGGTTAGATTTAGCCTGGGTTACTCTGGCCTCTGCTGCGGCCTGGTATCAGAATGTAAGACAGAAGAGGGGATTGAGAGGTTGCAAGATACCCAGAGTTCAGCACAGCTCCTGAAGTGGCTGCACTGGCTTGGGTCAGTGCTTCCCCTCAGGCAACCTTTGACAATGAAACCCTGACAGCAACTTAAAGCTGCCACCCCAGAGGAGGTGCCAATAATTTGTATTTTAAGGCAAAACCCTCTTTGGCAGACTGCTTTCCTTGGCAAAGTGCACCGAGCAGGCCTGACTTTTGTCCATAGCTTTGACAGCCCAAACCCCTGAGAAGACTACAACAGTTACTGTGGGACTATTAAATATGGTGTTTGAAATGTGAAGCCCAAACAAAGAATTAAACCAGAGTGCTATTGTACTATAAAAGAACTAGAGGGTAGCATTGTATAGTATCATTGAAGCAATCATATTTCTCAACCTCTGTTTACATACCTGCTGAGCTTCAGAAAGAAAACCATTATGAATCATTGATTTCCATGACAACCTAATGAAAAACAAACAAGAGATACAATAAAGTATGCTTGAAAGTATCTAATGTATAGTGCCAATTACAGAAACAAGGCATTCTTGGATTGAAACATTAAGTTATATGAAAGCTATCATCCTGTTAGCCTTCCTCAATTTAAACTGCAGAATGATGAGGGGAAATACATCTACAGCTTTGACAATAGAATTATCTCTGACAAGTGACTTGAGTGAGGCTTGTTGTGGTTTGAAATGCTAAACTATTAATGTATTTAACTCCCGATGCACCATTAGGATGGTATCTCGAAGGGGTGATCCTAGCACAAATCATATTATGTATACCATCTGCTTTCCCTTCCTCCCTGGAAGAGAAGCTGTTCTCACTGGAATGGAAGGTGGACTTTCAATAGTGTCCAGTGCATTCTGGGACAGATACACCATCTTGTTTATCTTTTTAAAGTGGCAAAGAACCAAAATGTTTCAGGGGGCTAGAGGCTCCCACACTTCTTCAGAGCAGTGTATTGATACCCTGACGGACCCATAAGATGACAACATCTGAGTAGACTGGGTGGAGAGAAGATGGGAACATGTCAATTTAATGCATGGTATGATAAAACAAAACACGAGAATTTAACTGGAGAATTTAGCTTCGATGTGCTGCTTACTTATATAGGCAGTATAAAGCTTTCTGGGAACAGACTGTTAGCAGGTTCTGTTAAGGATGGAGTTTCGTGGAGCAAAACGTATTTTGGGATGAAGACACTACAAGCCAATATATTCAGATGGAGATACCTACAACCCTGTAGCTTGGAAGTGTTCAGATCCACAGTTCTGATTTGTACTATTTATATTATGAATATAGGGTCCATGTGTAAAATCTGAATCTGGATCCGAGTTCAGATTTCTGAACTGAAGCTTCCCCACTAAAGATGTTTAGATCTAAAGTTTTGGTTTGAGTCCATATCCAGTGTGGAAAGTTGCTACCGACAGCCTTTGTCTCAAATGGATAATGGTAACAGTGTTGTAATCTACTCTCCTAATATACTAATAAGCTGGTTAAAAATTACAATGCCATATAAATAGCCTATAGCTGAACTAAAACATAGCTCAAAATATTAATCCATTAATGACGACTCTCTTTTCCCCTTAGAAATGAAGACAAAGTGAAGATTAAGCAACAAATGAACTTTGTTCAATCCACCACATTCCCCCCCTAACTGAATTGTCCCACATCATTAGGTCAGCTTTAGAAATGTTATTTATTCCAGTAGCTAACATGCAATGTGAGTCCATGATAAATTTAGGGGAACCCATATATTGCTACATTGTATGTACTTGCCATATGCCCAGCTCTGATAAAAACTGTTAAAATAATGAACTGCTCACTGCTGTTCTAAAGTTCTCCTGTGAAGTATACACAGGAAATAAGATCTGGGATTCAGGAAGCGAGACATATGTTAATTCCCATACAATGGAGAAATCAATATTAAAATCAGGACTGTACTGCTTCTGAAGCTCTCTTCTAGAGATAGCAAAATATTGATTTACCAATCTCAGCCTGGAGCACAAAACTCAAAGACCATTTGAACTTTAATTAATACACATATAATGCAGTTGCAGCTTACACTGACTAGCTCAGAATTTATAAAAGCTTTTGCCATACGGTGACCTTGATTTGAACTTTGGGAGAATATTCAATTAAGTTGGAAGCTCCTTGGGGCCAGACCTTGTCTTATCTTCTGTCTATGAAGTGTCATGAGCACTAATGGCACAGTATAAATAATAATATTATAAGTAGAGATGAGCTCAACTGCAAGATATTAGTACCACAAAAAACAAAGAAGAAAATGTTAAGAGGTGTTAGCAGATCAGATAGTTTGAATAACTTACCTTCTAACTCCTGCTGTGTTCCTATCTACACTCCAGGGTCATGGAAACTACAGTCCCCAATGTGTCAAAAGCACACCATCCTTTTTACCACCCTTCTCCTACAACCACACACATATTTTACCTAAAAGTGACATGAATTGATTGATTTTGTTGTGAACATTTCTGGAAATGCTGCTGTTTAGAACTAATGATTACAGTGAGAGATGCAACAACATGACATTTCTTAAACATGATCATCATCATCATCTTCCCATTATACCTCTGGCATTTAGGGCAGTGACGAAGCTCCTCCACTCCTGTATGTTTCTGGCAAGCCTTTCAGTGGTTCCCCAGCTGTGTCCCAGATTTTTCAGTTTGGCTTCCACAGCTCTTTGCCATGTTGTTTTTTGGTGGCCTCATTTTCCCTTGCCTTCAGGTGTCCATCTTATTGCTACTGTGGTGATGGAATCAGTTTCCATCTGAAGCACATGGCCAATCCATCTCCAATGGCTCCTGGCAATGATGGTGCTCAGATCTTCCTGGCTGCATGGGTCAATAGATCTTGGTTTGAGATTGTTCTAGGCCAAAAGATAGGGAGGATTTTTCTGAGGCAGATTATATGGAATGAAGACAGTTTGGAAGTCATACTTCGACATTCCCCAGCATTCTGCACTGTAAAGTATTGTTGAAAGTATGCAGCTCTGATAAATCTTGAGTTTGGTTTGGTCTGTGTACAACGTCCTTTCCAAAAACTAGCTTGCTCTTCTGAGAACGCTATCGACTGTCTCCAATATATGTGGGGCTATGATCTTACACAATAATTTGCTTGGCACAGAAAAAAGTGTGATACCATGCCAGTTATTACAATCACTTTGAGTTCTTTTCTTGGAATTTTCACTATATAATCCCATTGGTTCACTTATCTGGCACTTGTTCCCTTTCCCATACTGATGTAAATAGAGGGGCAAGGATAGATGCTGCTAATTTAGGACTTAACGTTAAACAATTCTGCATTCAAGTTATCCTTGCCAGGAGCTTTCCCATTTTTAATGTTTTGATGGCTTAAATAGTCTCTTCCTTAGTTGGGATGTTTGTTTTCATATCAAGATCTCCTTCTACCTCCTGGATGTCTGCTTCCTCTTTAGGTGTCTTCCTGATCAGAAATTCTTTGAAATGCTCTTTCCAACCCATTTATTGTTCTTTTTCAGTTGCTAGTAGGTGGCTTTGTTTGTTGTGGTCTGCTGTTTACGACTGATAAGCCATGTCATTTTGTATACTTAGATCCACTTACTGCGGCGTCTTCAACTGCTGCTACTCCCCTATTGACTCTACTTTTTCCTCTCATGGTGGTGCAGTATAGGAGTTGACAGGAGAGCACTCGGGGGTCAATTTATTGTGTCTAGCCGAGACACATTAAATTGGCCCCTACTGGATCGATCACTGCCTGCTGATCTGGCGGGTAGTGTGGACATACCCTAAAACTTTTTTCTTCAGGGCTTGTCTGGTTTCTATGGCATTCCATGTGCTGGGTGTAATCCACTCCTTTCTTCTCTTCTGCCTGTAGCCTAGACAGGCTTCACTGCTGTTTATAAATTGCTGTTACTTTGTCCCACTTCCTGTTGATCTCCTCATCTGAATTTCCCTCCTCTTCATCAAGGTCTGCAAATGCTTGAAACCTATTTAACTGCAAAATGAAGGCTTTCTGTATTTCAGGGGACTTTAGCTTGTCTGTGTCATAATGTCTATTTCCCTTGTTTGGTGGACCCACACTTCTCAGTTTATGCTTGATAGAGGCTGTCACAAGGTGGTGATCACTGCCAACATCTGAACCCCTTCTCACTTTTACATCTGTCAGTGAGTGTCGCCATTTGCCATTGTTCATGATCAATGACAATCTGGTTCTTATCTCTGCCATTTGGAGAACACCATGTCAGCTTGTAGATTTCACTGAATCAGGGTGATATAATTGTTTCCCTTTCAGTCTGTCTTTCATAAGTCTACTGCTGATGGATTTCCATTCAAGTAGAGAATGCTTCATTCCCTTCTTCAAAAGGATGGCAATGCCCTCATAGCGTTGTCCATCATCCCATCCTGAATACAGCAAAGTTTCTCCCAAGGCTATTGTTAATCTTCCTGATCCCATCCATCAGCTCTCGCTTACATCCAGAATGTGCAAGCTGTAGTATTTCATCTCTGCTGTGCCTGAGCTAGCTTCCCTGTTTCTTACATTGTCTGTACATTCAAAAAACCAAGTTTGTTTTTTTGTCTTGGTATTGAGCACTTCAGTCTTCATGCCAGTGGCTTCCTTTTGTAGTAATATGGGTCACTGACTTTTGAAGGCCATCACACAGTAATGGTCGATTTCTCTGTTGCTGTTTCCATAACATATTTTGTTTATTTACAGGACAGGGTTGTTAGCCATGTGCCTAACCTTCAACCTGGAGGACCAGGGTGTCTGTTTTGTATGGCCCCTTACCCACAGCCCAATCCAGCATGGCTGAATCTACCAGGAGCAAAAGAAAAACCTGCCAACACAGACTCTGGCGATCGTTAGAGCACACAAGCTGTCTTGCCACGACAATGCACAGATACCAGAGGACAGGTTTTTAAATGTGTCCAAGAATAAATCAGTCTTGAAGGATTGCTTTGGACATTATAACATGGAGCTGGGAAATAATCTGTAGCTAATAATGCAGTCAAAAATTTAATTTTGCCCCGCTTCTCCCAGGGGCGGAATGGCTATAAGCAAATCATGACTTCGGCAAGCTCATTTGTTATTTTGTTTTAGTCAAATCATTTTAGCAGGTTTACCTCATAGTTTGATCATAAACACTTCACTCTACTTGCAATTTGAAATATGAATTTATCAGTTAAAGTTGATTGGTCATATAAATCCCAAAGTATCATTTCTCTTCTCTGATTGGATGAGAATGATTCAGGAAGAAATAGCAGGTAAAGGAAAAGATTTAAAAATCCCTGGTTTATGAACCACACCGACCATACCTATCAAAATCAGACTACTATAGATTATATTGGCTGGGTGTGGATCCTAAAATTAATATTGCCCTGTCAGCTATTTACAGAAAAACTATAGTGATATAATTACCTATATAGTGGTATAACTTCATGTACATGTTGGGGGGAGGGCTGTACTACTTCAACAATATATGTTTCTAAACCCTTATATTTAAACCAACAAAAAGTGTTTGTACTCAGGTCTACAGATACAAAAGGCTAAATTCATTCCTGGTATAACCCCAATGACTTCACTGGGATTACCCCACAGGTAAATTTGTGCCAAAAGAATTTGCACATGCACAGTCATGATTGGGAAGACCTAGTCTGACCCTACCTGGTTCACATCCTCAAATGAGAAATCTTGAGAACTTTTTCCCTTGTTTTGTGAAACAGTCTCCTATCCCAACTAGAATATGCCATTTCCAGAGTGAATACTCAGATGTGTACCAGTAATAATCTGTTTCTGACTCTGGATTTGTAAAACTCAGTAACTCAAATATTAGCACAAAACACAAAAGGAACACAAGCAAGACTGAAGATAATTCAGATTCAAAGTTAAGGGACGGCTCATGAAATTTATTTTTAAGATTTACCCAATTCTAATCATTTGGTTACTTCAGGGATTGGCAACTTTGGCATTTGGACCCCCCAGGGTAAGCACCCTCGTTTGTTTGTTTTTTAGGGCCGGTTTGTTTGTTTTTTAGGGCTGAAATTTGAAGGTTCTTTTTTAGCAGATACAAAGGATTTATAAAAGCGGATGTTTTTATTCAGCTACTGCTTCAGAGAAGGCTGCATTGTGAAGGTCAGAAATAGTTCTCCTCTTAAATGGATTTCAGAAATGAAATTTCAGATGGTAGAAAGTGAAAAAAACCCCATACTTTATGGCAAGCATACCACTTGTGGCCAAACCAAGCCCCCATTTGGAGCTTGACCATCTGTGGTAAGATTGTAGATTTGAAGCGAAGCACATTTTGGAACATGGAAAAAAGCCCATAAAACATCAATTAGACATTTTGGCCCACAATATATTTCCTTTAAATTAATTTTCAGAGAGTGACATGTGTGGTTTTGACAGTAAGATTTTGTCCATATGGTTTAGCATTTGGGTACCTCAAAGAGCTTTGAAAATTTAAACTATTTGTTAATTCTTTATCAACCTTGTCTCTCCTTCTGACTTGACCTTTATATTTGAGGATTGAGATATCTGAATTTCTAGTAGCTTAAAAAGATTCAAGACACCCTGAACAAGCAATCCACATCTCTTTGCAGATACTGTGTATATATTTACCTTATATTTACATTATAACTGTATGACATAACAGGTCCTTTTGCTCTCTCGGTGTCTGTGTTTAGAACAGAGAGGAAACCCAAATTGGAATATCTATTGTGACATTAACTCCTACATATCACCCACCCCCAACTTTGGTTTTCAGATGAGAAATAACTGACAGTATTTTGCTAAACCAAAATCCAGCCTGCTAAACCCATATTTACTTTGTAATACTATATCCTATAGTATTATTGCATCAGCACACAATTTTGTCTGCAATATTATTTTCAAAAAAAGTGACATACTTCAGGCTTAGACTCTAGCTTTTAAAACTAAATGTTTGATCATCAAGCAGGAAATATTAAGTTTAAACAAGACCTTATTCTTAAACTTCAGAATAAAATACTGCATTTCCTGGGTGCACATTTGTCTGCTAAGCAAAGGATCATTGTTTGCTACTAGAAGCAAGTCTGAACCAGCTGTAGCAGAAATAGGTAACAGTTAAGAAAAATACTCAGTTTACTCATAAGCACTAAATGTCCATCCATGTGTTATGAAGATCAAAAAAAATGGCAAGGAAGGAGAATTTAGATTCAATCTTCTAACATATTATAATAAATGGAAAGGTATACCTTAAAAATGATCACCACTACCATGCCATGCAACCTCCCCTTCCCCAAACAGACCTGTATTCAGAGGTACTGAAATTACCAGAAATTAGTTCATTGCAACTCTACTAATGTAGCAGAAAGTGCACCGTTTCTTCTTAAGTTCTCTTTCCTTGCTAAGAGCAAAACCCCAGCAGACAGAGCAAGAACTGTGAAAAGAGACATGTCTGAAGGCTCTACAGAAGGAATATTATAATATTGCTTTCTTGTTGCTATGTTGCAGTTAATACGCGGCACAAATTTGAGATGGGAAAACTAATTAAATTCTTAGTGATAAAATCCAAATTCAGCCTTAGTGTGGGGATAGGCCAAGGTATAATTGCTGTAATCTTTAAACTGCCTTTGAAAAGTGTGTTAAACCTATCCATTTTTATTTTATGTTTTTAGAAGTCAGAATTCTAAAGATTTAAACTAATAACGTTCAATATTCAATTAAGAAACTGTTCTCTTTGATGGGTTGCACACTCTACAAAGCCTACTGCTTCTATTTATAAATCTAGAGGCTTACTTTCAAAAAAAACAATATCAGTCTCCAAGAAGTTCCCACTGCTGAACACTTTTTACTTGTTAACATTTAAAGGCTGCCAAGAATAAAAAAACACAACAACAAAAATGAGCAGGTGGACAGAAAATATTAAAATGTAACATTTAAAATAAGAAGGGGGCCAGAAATAAATTCTTAACTCACTAAGGTATAATAATCGCGGGGAAGGAGTATTTCCCAAGTAGGCAAAGCTGAACTGCACTTGACACACTGTACTTCTGGAAAACACTATGCAGACATAGCATTAAGATGTCTCCTGTCACAACACAGGATGATTGATAAAAATGATTCAGGGTCCAGACAGCCAGAGTACAGTGCACAAAAAAGAGGGAGGGCAGGAACCCGTTTAGACTGACCTTTAACTGATAAATTGATGACATCCTCATTAGCAGCCACCCTGCTGCTTGCCCTCAATAAAAGATAATGTCCTGCTGTTAACACTATTCCCATTTCTGTGATTTAACACTACTATTACAGTGCAGATACTATTTAAATGGATTAAGGTTTAAATTAAGATAACATATTGTTGTGGTCTGCAATGTTTATCTCCAAACCAAACAGCATCCTTTCATTGTATGTGGTTAGTAAGAGGAAAGCTACTGTGGCATCCATCAGGTGAAATTAATAGTAATGTTTCTACAGTGTGGTGTCTACACAATTCCCACACTACTTACTATTTTTCAATAACATTTCATAAGAGGTGAATCTTGGGTGACTTTTTTAAATTGTCCTTACCCATGTTATCTTCTGACTAAAGAAAAAAAGATTCTGGTAGACAATGTTACTGTTGCTATGCCACACTTATAGTGCTCATACTGCCTTGTATAGTACTCATACAAGGGAGACTAAACAAATTAATCAGATTGCATGTGTAACTAGAGTTCCTTGATCTCATATTCCATACCACTGTCAGTATAACACCTGACATTAGCAGCAACAGCTCTTTCTTTCTTCAATTTCAGTCTATGAACTGCTTCAGCTGTGCGGGTTTTTTTGTTTATGAACAATGATTTTGAATAGGGGAGTCTGAGAATTCAAGGTGTATCTTGAGATGTGCTTAACATTCATAGACTTTAAGGCCAGAAAGGACCATTATGATCATCTAGTCTGATCTCCTGCACAATGCAGGCCATAGAATCTCACCCACCCACTCCTGTAATACACCCCTAACCTATGCCTGAGCTATTGAAGTCCTCGAATCTTGGTTTAAAGACTCCAAGGTGCAGAGACTCATGCTGCAAGGGAAGGCGAAAACCCCCCAGGGCCTCTGCCAATCTGCCCTGGAGGAAAATTCCTTCCCGACCCCAAATATGGGGCATGTGGGCAAGACTCACCAGCCAGACACCCAGGAAAGAATTCTCTTTAGTAACTCAGATCCCACCAACAAACATCCCCTCACAGGCCATTGGGCATATTAGCCACTAATATGATCAATTAATTGCCGAAATTAGGCTGTCCCATCATGCCATCCCCTCCATAAACACATCAAGCTTTGTCTTGAAGCCAGATATGCCAGTTGCCGCCACTGCTTCCCTTTCAAGGTTGTTTCAGAACTTCACTCCTCCAATGGTTAGAAACCTTCATCTAATTTCAAATCTAGACTTCCTGGTGGCCAGTTTATATCCATTCGTTCTTGTTTCCACATTGGAACTGATCTTAAATAATTCCTCTCTCACTCTGGTATTTATCCCTCCGATATATTTATAGAGAGTAATCATATCTCCCCTCAGCCTTCTTTGGGTTAGGCTAAACAAGCCAAGCTCTTTGAGTCTCTTTTCATAAGACAGGTTTTCCATTCCTCGGATCATCCTTGTAGCCCTTCCCTGTACCTGTTCCAGTTTGAATTCATCCTTCTTAAAGATGGGAAATGAGAACTGCACACAGTATTCCAGATGAGATCTCACCAGTGCCTTGTAAAACGGTACTAACACCTTCTTATCTCTACTAGAAATATCTCACCTGATGCATCCCAAGACTACATTAGCTTTTTACACAGCCATATCACATTGATGGCTCATAGTCATCCTGTGATCAGCCAGTACTCTGAGGTCCTTCTTCTCCTCTGTTACTTCCAACTGATGCATTCCCAGCTTATAACTAAAATTCTTGTTATTAATCCCTAAATACATGACCTTGCACTTTTCACTATTAAATTTCACTCTTTTGCTATTACTCCAGTTTACAAGGTCATCCAGATCTTCCTGTGTGATATCCAGGTCCTTCTCTGTATTGGCATTTGAAGGCGAATTTCTCCTGCTGAAGCACTGCCCTCTCCTCAAGTGGTTTCTTTGAACAGCATCTAAATCCCCTTACAAATCTAGCTTGAAAGATAATTTTTGGTCAAACAATTTGGTAAATTCATGTCAAATTTGCCAATAGTTTTGGTCAACCTGAAACTACTTTTTTTTTCAAGTAAATTATTGTCTGCAACATTTTGCCAATTTCAAAAATGTATTCTTCAGTGAGTCTTCACTTTCTGGTACCAGGGGGGCAAGGTGGCAGAAAATGCCACCATACCATAAGAATGGCTAATATCTCTCAGCACCTTCAACCTGACAGAGGTCAGATCACCTGGTATTTCATGACAAAGTTTCATATGATTATCAACCCCAAATCGAAAGTGCGTTTTGCCTTTCCCTCTAGTGGCTGATCCACACAGAGATAACAGCATACGGTTGCTACCAAGTGTGGAGTCATTCCTTTAGCTAAATTGGTAATAGTTTGTGTTTTGGTGCTCAAAGTCCCATGTTTAAACCCTGCTATCAACCTGAAGGGGAGACTGTTACACATGAATATTTCAGTTAAGCTTTGGAGATATTTGGCTGTTTTGCTAAACTTTACTCAATGAAGTATTCTTTACTTGGGTGCAGAATTCTGTGACCTAATTCACATCTTTCATATAGTTTTATACATTAAGAGATCTTGATTTCCATGTCTAGAAACAAATCTCTACTGGGTCAAGACTGAATTTTTACACCTGTATAATCTTTGTCATGCCATAAATACACTCGTACTTGCAAAGACAATTATTCATACACTGTACTGTAGTTTCACAAAAAGAAAATTTCCCTCTATGTCATTTAAAAATCTATAATTATTTAGCAAAGACATATAGTGTATTAAAATAAAAATACTCACTCATTGGTTCTATAATCTATTACTTGATAAAATAATTATATGAGCTAAAATGTATGTTTAATTATTGAGTGTGCATTGATTTCTTTCATACCATATTTAACAGTAGGTGGTATTTTGTAATTTATGAGTTTAGCAGGATCAAGAAAACATTTTCTCCTTAGATTAATAATGTAATTACTACCTCTGTCATATCTTGCTATAGTTACTTGTGTTATTTTTTCTGTTAATCAAAAAAGCACAAGTGTTGTAAAGTTATACATCTGTGGGAGTAACTCAAAGTAATGAAAAGAAGAATTATTTTGCAATATAAATGTCAAGCAATTTTGAATCTCAGGAAATTAAGATCTTAAGTAAATTACAGATTTGCAGTGTTAAACTAGTGCCCTGGGGTACATTGTTAAAGCTTCACTTGAAAATTTATTAATATTGTCATTAGCAATAAAGTTGTGCACATAAATCCCTATGTACCGCTTTGAAAAATAACCACTCTGAATTTAATAATTAATATATTATTATTACTATTTATAATAAATATTAAACCTCAATATTGTGTTATAGCAATGCTTTAAAATATTTCAGATTTTAAATTCCAAAGGATAACATCCTGACTCTATTGAAATCTATGCCAAAAGTCCCATTATCTTCAATAGAAACAGGATATTACCCATAGAACAAAAAGCAACACATTCTGCTGGCTGTACTCACACTGTGTAATACTTTATTCCTCCAACAATCCTGTTGTTGTAAGGCTGGGAAAATCTGCTCTCACTGAAAGGAAAAAATCCATAAATCCTTTAAAAACAGATTAAGTTGTATTTTTTTTTATTTGTCCTTGATGTTTTAATTTTATTGAGATGGCTCTTGATGGTCTCTGGGCTGAGGAGCGGACCAAAGTTTGTGTCACACATAAGTCCTTAAGCTTTCCAGTAGGGTTTGAGGGAAACTTCTCTATAGGTACTGAGAGATTTTTTCTTTCCAATTGCCACTTATACATTAAAAGAAGAACGCTTTTCCCCAATCCCCAAAGAAATGACTAATTCCCTCTAGGTTACCCCTGATGGCACTAGTCTTCTAGTGCAGATACAGCACTTGAGTCTCGGTCCTGTTGAGTCCTTCACAGAAGGTGCTGAATGCGGTAGAGCGAGGGAGCTCTGCATTATATAACAGTGTGTCAGGAACAGCAGAATTGACTCCAGGTTTTCATCGTTGCCAATGCTCACCTTGGAGACTCAGAGCCCTTCACAATGAGAACTCAACCCGGAAAATGACCTATTTCTTTCAGATATAGGCAAGTCAATTAATCTGGATAATAGGAGAACTGATCCAAGGAGTTGTCCACAACTAGAACCAAATCTTAAATGAGGATCAGATTTTCAGTTTGTAAGCACCAGGGCTCACAGAAGCATATGCGTACTGAGGACCATATGGTTCTTACTCTTTATGGAGGCTTAAAGAAGTTTGGTTGAGTTTGCTTTTTCATTAAATTTTATGGCTATAATTCTGACATTTTGGCTGACTCTGCCAGTAAAGTGTCCCAAAGTCCACAGAAAAGAAGCTCTTTTTGCTGGCAGAGTCAGCCAAAATGTCACCCACAATTCACATAAGCTTGTGAATGCTTGTGGAAAACCCCACATCTTGTATGCAAACACCTCCTGAGGAAAAATCAGTCATTTCACGCAGCTCTAATGATGGTTTGCCAATGTTAAATTAATCGCATCCTGGGGACAAAAGGTAATAACATTTTCTCTGATTAACCTAACTGGCTTCAGGACTCTGCTGCAGTTCTGCTCAAATTCATCAGCAAAACCATTTTTTGTATAGTGCCTTGAGTTGGAAATTTTGATTCTCTAACTGCCAAGGGGAGAAATGTCAATTGTTGGTTTCTGTAATTAACTATGATAACAAAATACATTTATTGTCATAAGATTTAGCTGCAATGTAAGATCAAACAATATACCATAAATCCTCAAAATAACTTTTGACATCAACAAGTTATCCATTTGCCCTTCCTTGAAAAATCAATTGTACATCTCCAATACCAGAGATGTTGTAGAATAATAATAATAATAATTAGAATTAGGATCTTAAATTCCAAAATGTGATATAATACACATAGCTCAAGTCAATGCAGCTGTCAATGGAGAGAGATCCAGCCTTTTTAAAGAAAACATGTAATGCATCTGTTGGCAGATCACATAACTTTACTTCATGTCAGAAAATACCTAGAACCCTCTTAGAAGTAACTGAACAAAAAAGAAAATTACAATGAACATTTACTTCAGAAAATTATCTTCCTAGGGATTTCTGTGCAGTATGAAAATGGAATTCAATGGAAATGAAAACAAAGGAATATACTATTGCCCCTCCCCCCTCCAAAAGGTCAATACGATAAGAAAAGTGATGGACAAATCAGTGATTCAAGTTGCCTCTCAAACATACTGATAACGGATTACTTTTCATTTTGCATGGATTGAATTTATTATTAATACTAATATTTCAAAAATAGCTTATGAACAAAAATTGCTTCACACATCTCTGAAATGCAGTCTCCTCTGGGATGAAATGTGACTGCTACTTAGCAACACTACCTGACAGATTAAGCCAAGATATTAAGAGGAATACAATATCAAGCACCAACTCCTGCTCACTGTCCCATTGTGCAATTCCTGAAGTTTTACTCAACTTTTTGGGGGAGTTTACCAGAATATGGACTGAATGAAAATGGAATAGAAGCTCCAGGATTTGGCCATTTGCTTCAATGGAAGTAATTGCTTAAATAAGATGAGCAGTGTTTAGTCCTAGATTGAAAATGCTAGGACAATTTATGTAAAGAAACCACACAGAAATTACCCCAATTGGAATCTACCCAGGGCAGTGGTACTAATTCCCATTTAACTACCTCGGATAACAATAGAAATTGGGGCAACCATAAATGACACTGAAATGCTGTATAAGACTGCTGTGATGCAGGGCACTTGGAAGTTTAAACAGCCACACTGAACACCTGCCACAAAGTATTTGGTTTTTTTTTAAATGGCTAATACCATTTACATAGCTGGTATGACTCCTATCTGGACGCTCCCATCCTGACATCTAAAGAGGACAGTATTTAATATTCACAAAAGTATTATACCTAATGGTTCAATTAATTAATAACTGGTTTCATCTCCATGGTTTCTAGGCCACAACAGATCAAAAACTCTGAAAGCTAATCCCAGTTCTTCATGGGAATTTTTTTAATTGCCTCCTTTTTGGCAGCTGTAAAAGTCCAGGTCAGCCTGTTTGTACAACTGGCTCTTGACAGTAATGTCAGGGGACCCTCTGAGCATATTCAAAGAGAACTCAGATGTCCTGACATGGACCTTTTCCTGATGCCAACCTCTCTTCTTTAGTGTAGGACGGGAGGTAGAAGGAAAGGCCTGTTACACTCCTGTTGAAAGTTAGAAACAGGGGGACCACTCACTTAAGGCATAGCAAAAGGAGGCCATCGCCAAAAGACTAAAACCAAACAAAATCCTGCCTATTGATGAGTATGAAATCCTCCAATAGATCCTCCAGTACAACTGTTTTTATCTTCTGCCAATTTTGTGTGAATAATAAAGGATTAATAGAATGGAGTGTTGTTGTAGCTGTGTAGATCCCAGGATATTAGAGAGAAAAGGTGGGGGAGGTAATATCTTTTACTGGATCAAATTCTGTTGGTGAGAGAGGCAAGCTTTTGAGTTTACACATACCTGAAAAACAACTCTGTGGAAACTCGAAAGCATGCCTTTCTCAGGAACAGAATTTGGTCCAATAAAAGATATTCCCTCATCTGCCTTGTTTTTTAGAGGATTAACAGCACTAGCTAGAGAAAACACAGAACCTAACTCTGCAAACACTTCCTCCCAGGCATGATTCCAATGGGACTACTCACATGCCTCAAGTTAAGCACATGTTTAAGTGCACAAAATTGCTCAATTCAGGTTGTGTCCTAAGCACCTTCCAGTATTAAGTGTGCAGTACTTACTGGTGTATAGTCCTGCTGATGGTTTGAACAAGCTGGTCTCCATTGTTCAGATGAGGATAGAGCTGATTAGTTAGCACTTTGTGACATAGCTGGTATGACTCCTATCTGGACGCAAATCTGCAAACATTTATCTGGATTATGGAGAGCAACGCTCTTCAGGATTATGGAGACCATGTGCTTAAAATCACATTGACTCTGAAGTCAACAGATTTATGACAGGTTTAAATAAATTAGTATCCTCCCGCCCCAAAGCTCGGCTTTGCGACATCGGTGGGAATACTCATGGTAGTAAGCACTAAACCCAACAGAACTGATTGCAGAATCACAACCAATAGCACAGATAGGAACCATATCAGCCAACTTCCTCACAATGTGCTGTCCAAACAGCTGAACCTCAGAGTGAAAAAATGGAAGTTTAGACTGGGACCATTAAACTCATATTCATTTTTCATCTAATCTAATATTTTAAATTAGTTAATTTTGGGGGGCAGGGACCATTTTTTGTTCTGGGTTTGTAGGGCACCTCACGCAATGGAAATATTTATATTTATTTATATTAGTCCTCTTCACTCCTAGTAGAGCATAAGGCACCAACCATTCTTCTCCATTCAACTCGATCTTGGGCTAGCCAGTAGATTTCATCCCAGGTCTTTCCCATATTTTTAATTTCGCCTTCGATAGTTCTTCGCCACGCTCCCAGCGGTCTGCCTCTCCTTTTTCCCTGTGGTGTCCATCTAAGAGCAGTGTGAGGATGTCTGGTAGTATCCATCCTCAACACGTGCCCAACCATCTCCATCTTCATTGTTTCACCTCATCCACTACATTGTTAATGCCTGCTAGTCGGCCCACTTCTCTATTGGTGACACGTTGCGGCCAGTGTATGTTAAGGATGCACCTAAGACACCTTCCTTCGAAACCCCGGAGTCAACTTTCTATCTTCTTGTTGGTCCTCCACGTTTCCGCCTCATAGAGCAATACAGAGCGGACATTCGACCTGTAGATCTTTAGTTTTAGTTTGAAAGATTGATGACTTCCAGATGTTTTGAAGTCTGTTGAAAGCATTTGCTGCAAGACTAATTCTGGCGAATATCTCTTTTTCAATGTTACCATCAGCTGATATATTACTACCAAGATATTTGAAATCATTCACCTCTTCTAATTCCACATCATGTAGGACTGTCTTCACCGAGCTTGCTGTTTTTGCTTTCGTTATCTTGCTCTTACCAGTATGGATCTTGAGCCCCACATATCTAGCCGCTCTCTCTACCCTATCAGTCTTCTCTTGGAGGTCCGTTTGACAATTTGAGAGCAGAGCGATGTCATCCGCAAAATCACAATCTTCAATCTGACCAGACAGTCTCCATACGAGCCCTCTTGGTCGGTCTTTGGTGGCTCTCCGCATCACCCAGTCTATGACCACGAGGAATAGGATGGGTGAGATAACGCACCCTTGTCTGACTCCCGTCCTCACATGGAACCACTTGCTTTGCTGTCCTTCATGATGTACACAGCACTTGTTTTCAGCATACATATCTTTGAGGATGTTTATCACTTTCAAAGGGAATCCATACATTTTTATGTATATTGTAGATTTATGCCTTGAGAATGGATTGGTGATAGGTGGAACACTCTTTCAACACAAGACAATACACAAGCTGACGTGGATATCACCAGATGGGAGAACCAGTAACCAAATTGATCGTATTGCAATCAACCAAAAGTGGAGAAGGTCATTGCTGGATACCAGAGTATTAAGAAGTGCTGACGTAGGTAGAGACCACCATCTAGTATTGGGCAAGCTTCAGATAAAACTGAGAAAGACGAAGAAAGTGTATGGGCAACAACTTTTCAACTCAAGGAGGTTGAAAGAACCAGCGGTAAGGGCACAGTTCATGCTGGAGCTGTCAAACACGTTTCTTCTAAATGACTTGCGAACTGATGATATTAACACTTTCTGCGACAATGTTGAGAGGACATACACAGAGACCAGTAAGACTATAAGAGAAGAGAGGGGAAAGAGTGTATTTCAGACCGCACATGGAAACTCATTGAAGAGAGGAAGGTAGCAAAATTACACATGCTCACTGGAAATGACGAACAAAAAAAAAGCCGCAAATGAGGAATACAGGGAAAAAAACAAGGCCATGAAGAGAAGTGCCTGGAAAAACAAAAGAGTATATCAACAACCTGGCAGGAGAGGCACAATCAGCAGCTGCGCGGGGTGACATGAGAACGGTGTACAAAATCACAAAGACTTTGACAGGAGGATTCAGCAGTAGATTAACAGTGGTTGAAGAAAAAAATGGCAACGTATTGACAGAAGAAAAAGAACAACTTAATCGATGGGCAGAGCATTTTAAAGAGACCATAAATAGACCAGATCCCAAAGAGGTAGTGGAAATAGAGGAAACCAGTTTTCAGATGGAAGTAGAGCAAGGGCCCATCACAAAGCGAGAGATAGAAGTGGCCATCAGACAAATAAAAGGAAACAAGGCACCAGGTGAGGATAGAATAACTGCAGATATGTTGAAAGCTGATCCGAGCACAAGTGCCAGAGTTCTAGAGGGGCTATTCAACAAGGTATGGGAGGAAAAGAGTGCTAGAAACATGGAAGAAAGGTATCATCGTGAAAATACCAAAGAAGGGTGACTTATCGATGTGTGACAATTGGAGAGGTGTGAACTTGCTGTCAGTACTGGGGAAGGTCTTTTGCAAAGTTCTATTACATAGAATGAGACAAGCAGTGGAAAATATATTGAGGGAGAAGCAGGCAGGATTCAGGAGCGGGAGAGGATGTGTAGACCAGATAGTTGTTTTACGCAAGATAATGGAACAATCTCTCGAATGGAACTTGTCTCTGTACGTCAACTACATAGACTTTGAGTAGGCATTTGATAGCATTCACCATCCATCTCTCTGGAAGATCCTAAAAATGTATGGACACAATAGAAATACCTCAATACAAATAAACAACAAATAATAATAAATAATGAATCCAATTATGCAGATGTGTGAGGTGATTCCACAATCCTACTCCCCCTCCCAACCACTGTTCTGAAACAAAAGTAGGAGATTACTTTTTGTTGTAGCAACTGGTCAGGCAATTTGTCCTCTTTTTTGCAGTGATGTAGATGACTGATAATAGCCCCATGTTTCAGTAATTCTTAGATGTTTAAAATTAACTGAACAGCCACAATTCGGAGGTTTGCAATTTTCACCAGTTCAGCTCATTTACACAAGTTCTTCGCCTTTCTGATTGATTTGTGTCTTTTAGACAAATACAGACCCCCTTTCTTTTCCTTTTGCTCTCTTTCCAACAGCCTTCTGTCTCTGGCTGTCCTACTAAACAGGCTAATTTTCCCCAGGACTGGGATTTGTGACATTCTATGGAAAGATTTGTGCTTCCCACATACCCCATATAAAACTATTATATGGCAAATACATTTAAATAACCTGGAAACAGCATGATAAGGATTCAACCTAATCCTACATATTTAATGTAAATCTCTTGTGAAGCTTCTGTCTCCTATATTAATACAAAGGTGAGTTAAGAAATAGTAACTTACTGTATTTCAGAGATTTTTTTTAGAAATAAGGTAATCTCACACCCAGAGAATAGTCATTAAGATAAAAATCCATGCTGAGCTATTCAGTACATTACATATTCCTTGATGAATTATCCCCTAAATACTTATTAAACCCAGGTCTTCCAATCTGACAAAATATTCAATACACTCCACACTCACAAGAATTTACATTTTCCACCAGCTCTTCTTAGTCAGTAATTTTATTCAAATACAATTTTTTTAAGAGTTTCACACAAAATAAATCAGATATGATTTTTTTTTAAATTTACATGTAATACCTACTCAATAAAAGCTCCCATGAAGAGATAATGGACAATATAAACATGCTCAGGCTTTTAAAAATATTTTTTTCTTTGTAAATCAATCCAGTCTTTATTTTGTGTTGTTTGAGATAAATAAGGAAATATAAAGGCAACTGGATTTAATATATTAGACAGTCTTGTGTGTCTGACTCTGAGCTAGTATTGTACAATTTCTTTCTGTACAACTGAAGAAGAAAACACAATGATCAGTGCTGTTCAAAGAGTACTGTTCTCTTTAGCAGCAGCTGCAGCAGTATAATCTATTGATATTCCAATTACTCTAGAAGTACACCTAAAGAGGATTGATTTAATTAAATAAATTGTAAACACCTTTTTGAGTGAGAGAAAAGAAAATGAAAACATCAAACTTTATGTCCAGACTGCCACAGCTTGTAGAAGATGATCATATTCTCCTAACTTATGTTCCAACACATCATAGCCAACTAAACCCATTTGGATTTTTGGACCTGATCCACTTCCTGGTTAAAAAAAAATCAGAATCTTCCTATTGATTTCAGTGTGCTGTAGTTTTAATTTTTCTATACTATATGTATTATTTTACCTAATCTACAGATACCTAATCTACAGATGACTTCTTACGAAGAGATGGAAGTCTATTATGCAAGGTTATGACTAGCTGTATATTATAAGCCTGATTTCCTGACTCTTTTCCCCTACAGTCAACTAATGTACTTGATATTTCTTTTGTAAGGCCCAGATACTCAAGCTTCTCTACACATGGATTTCAAACACAGTTCCACTACAAGTTTACACAAACTGTAAAGGATCTGAGTAAGTAGAAACCAAAAGCAACATAATAATAAGCCCCTTTAATAAGCTCGCAGGGAAGGAGCAGTTGTAAGAGCTATCCATAAAGCCTTCACTTCAAGACCTGGTTCAGAGCTCTCCACACTTGACATCAAAAAAGTCTCTGGATCCAGTCAGGCTAATGTCTGAGACAGACAACCACCAATTGCGGAGCAGGTAGACTCCTTGGTTACACCCAGGCTGTTTTGCTTGTGACGTCCTGGCTGTCTCTTAATGCGGTAGTCTGCTCCTTCACACAAACACTTTGCATATGTTTAGCAGAAAACAAAACCATCTTCCTAATGATCTCTAAAACCACAGATGGGGGGGGGGGGAGGGAAAGAAGGGAGATCTCATGAGGTTGAAAGGCAATCTGGCAAGTTAACTAGAACTTTATGATACTTAATTGATTTACTTCATTCTCAAAGTTCTAACTTTGCACATGAACTAACATGACATTTCCCCCCTATTCATATGAGATCTTTGCTCCAGTTGTGTGGAGAAATGAACCATAAAGCTTCACTGAACAGCTTTCCCAGTACATCACATTCCTAATATTCTATTGGGCCTTTCCCAAAGCAGCAACTGTAAATTATATCTCAGCTATGCTCGCACCATTTACATATCTAAAACCAAGGCAATTTAAAGTTACATAATTTAAGAAGGGCAGTTTCTGCTAAAAGAGAAAGTAATATTAAGGCTGTTGCCCAAGTCCTGATGCATCTTCCTAAACACAAATCATATCACGCATTCTTTTCTGTTCTGATGGCTAAAACACTTTCCCCATGGCCAGGGTGTAGCATTAGACTGCCTTCAGAGGTACATAGGAGGAAGAGGAAAGATTGTTACAGCTACAAGACAATGAAAGTATAGGGTGGCTCTAGGAGAAGCCACAGGATGACTTCTGCATCAATATAGATGGAACATAAGTGGGAGTTTTCCCAAGTTGCTCAAGGCTGGCTTGATATACCAAAATGAATCTGAGATCTATGTACCCTCCCATTCAGGCTATAGCCAGCTCGCATCACCTCCCATCCTCTTCTGTACCCTTCTGGTCTGCTACCAGAAAAGAATCCACCCTAAGGGAGTGCAACACAAGACTTGTAGCTCTGAGGGAAGAAGGGAAAAAGCAGTGTGATGGATCTGCTGAGAAGTAGTAATTGAAGATCGTATCATAATGCATGTTTGCAGGGACAGAATTAAACTTGTACTGGCATTGCAACCTTAATTTGGACATTTCTTAACTTTGAAAACTTAGTAATATTCTTTAAACTTAGATTTCCTATGATTTTAAAAGAACAAATTTAAAACAAACACAAAAACAGAAATTCTATTATATAGCATATTGACACCCACTTATGTAATCAGTAATTGTGGAATCTTTAGATCCACTGTGCAGATCTCTGCCACTTGAGCTAATGGAGTAACTGGTAGCAGTAGCAGGTTGTCATCCTCTATGTAGATGCATTATGTCCAGCGTTTCTCAAACTGTGGGTCGCGACCCCTTCGGGGGTCGCCGGCCACCTCCCGAGGGGTCGCGAGCTGCTTGTGCCACCGCAAAGCCACCACCGCGATCACTTCCGCATTCGGCGGCTATTTTCGGCGGACATGCCGAGCGCTCCTGAAAGCGCTCCGCATGTCTGCTGAAAATAGCCGCCGAATGCGGAGTTAATGTATTCGGCGAACATACAAGGGTCCGCCGCGCAGAGGGAGAGAGCAAAAAGGGATCACGATTCTCAATAGTTTGAGAACCCCTGATTTTGTCTTTTCCCTTCTCTACTCAATCCCATTCTCTTTACCTACATACCCCCAATCTTCACTCCTCAGGCTTCTAATCGCTGTTCCATACACACAAACAGTTACAACAGGAAATACACATTATAGAACTCTATTTCAAAGGGAAGAAAAGGTTGATAGGAAACACCACCTCTCTCTGCAACCCAATGACTATTTAATTACTTATATAGGGTGAATAACAAAAGAGACTGAGAAAGCCCAATATCAGACTACTCTGTATCCAGGGGTAAGGGAATTCTTCTTCCAGGTGTTCAATTAAGCAGTGTTGAAAATTAAGTAAGGTCACCTGTGTCAAACAGATGTCAAATAGCCCTTCAGTTAGTGTGGCAGTTCAATGTGTATATAAAAATAGTAAGAAAATGCAGTATACTGCAACCTTAACTGCCAGAAGCACTGATATCAACATCTTCTACAGAGGCTTTGCACCTGTCACAAGACAGCAAGAGCAAGAACATTGTAATGAAGTTTTTCTCTGCATATAATGAAATGGCTAAATTCGAGGAAACAGCTCCCTCTATAATACATCATTCATATATAGCCCATCAGCACTTCCATTGGCTGCTGCAACTTTTGCTGATTTTTCAAAAGGCTTTGATTTCAAGCATATGACCAATTTTTCTCAGAGTCAGAGGAAAGAACAATGAGAATTTTAAACCACTTTTTTTTTAAAGTACCAAGGAAACCCAAACACTAGAGTTATCATTTACATCATTGGCTTCAGGAATTTCTGTAGCATAACCCTTAACTTTAATTTAAGTGGTCTAAATTGGTATCCTTCATAAAGAAGAACACGAAACATAGCAGTCAAAACAAAGCAAAACAAAAAAAAACAGAACTATACTGCTATCCATAAAGCTATTTAGACATTTTTAATGCCTTTTAAGTAACATGGCAAGCTAAACTCCCAATATTTATTATTTACTTCATTGATTATTTGCATTGCAGTAGGTCCTCGAGTGCTCCACCTCCATTGTCCTAGGCCAGCAGTTCCCAAATTGTGGGTGGAGATCCAAAATGGAGTTCTCCATCAGCAGATTTGCTTATGGCAATCCCAAGTGTACAGAGGATGCTATTTTACAAAATTGCTTCCTCCACACAGTGTGATCTCATACACACCATACCTGTGAGGTCATGCTGAACAGAAGACACTATTTTGCTCTATTATGTAATGAGCCATTAAACCAATGTCTATCGAATCTCTGTTTGTTGGTGTACAGAACAGCACTGAATTTAAGTTCTCAGGCTTGCCATTTGAAGGTGTTTTGTAGGTTTCCATTGAGGACGGGGACTGATATTAAGTGATCACTTCGTGAAAAGTGTTTACTTGCCTGTAATAGGTTGTTTTTGTCTTTTTTCTTCATTTTTTTCTTTGTTAATTAATTCAAGAGCATAGTGATTGTCTTGTTTTACTCACATTGTACTTGTTGGGGCATTTGATGCACTGGATGAGGTATACCATATGTTTGTGCATCTGTGGTAGTTGCTGGATCTTTGGCAGTAGGTGTGGTGATCCGCATTTTTTCTTATATAGTCATTTGTAGGGTTGAGTTGCTGAAGGTGACTGTAGTTTCCAGGAGGCTGAGGCTGGTGTGGGTGTTTTACAGAGACTTTGACATGTGGGTGATGGTTGTTGAAGTTGTAGTGGAAATCTATGAGAGAGTTTAGGGTAGTCTATACAGAGGATGGTAATATCATTGATGTAACTCAGGAATATTGTTGGTTTCGTGTTGCATATCCTGGGACCAACACAGCTACAAGAACACTGCAAAACAGAAACTTTTATGTCCATCATCATTTTTAAGGACACATCGAAAAGAAGAGTGAAAAGTAATAGGAAATTGGAGTTCCAATAAGGGGATACTAGGGGAAGCGATTCTGGGAGTGAGATGGTATGCTTTTCAAAATGAAGATGTAAAATATGACAACTATTCTGACTTCAAAAATAATTTAGTTATCTATCTTAGTGGGTGTTCCCATAGAGTGCTATTCAGTAGACCACTATATATATATATTGGCTTCAGAGAAACTGACCAATCGAGCTCTAACCTCTCATGGGTCTTTGCCTCACGCTTTACTTCAATAACAGTTTGACATAAAAGTTGGGGTAGACTTAAGACAATGTCTCAGATAGGCGTCTTACAAACTACGTGCTGCAAGTTGGAGATGATCTCTCCTGAAAAGAGAGGAGAATACTCAGACTGTGGTATTGCCAACTTCATCTATTAAATAAAAATAAAAATTAATCCCTCAAATTATGAGATTTTTAAACCAATCATGTACTTTTAAAACTGAAATATGAGTGTCTTTTCGTCTTCCCTCCAATTCTTTTATGTTCCTTGGGGGAGCCATCCACCTTTAATTTGTATGCAATCTATTCAGGTTCGATACTGAACATTAAATCCATGAACAAAAGAAAGGAAATACTTGCTGATGATTGCTTGGAGGGCAATTTATTTACCATCTCCTAACCCTTGAAGTGGGGAAAGAAAAAATAGATACAGGTCCTATTTCTCATGTCTTCTCACAGTTATCAGTCCAACTTCTTAACTTCCAAGCCCAGGAGATAGCCATCTTTCCAGAGGGCAACCTAGCTTCAGTCCTACTGGAGACAATTGAAGAAGGTGGCCACACCTACCAGGGACATTCTCAATTCCACACATAAAAGGCAGCACGGAAATGCTGGCCATCTTGACTGAGAGTGAGTAGTCTGTGTCTTCAGTTCTATTGTGAGTAATCAGAAATAGTGACCATTTTGAGTAAGGGCAAAAGTTTGCAAGTTTCAGGCCAAAAGCTGATTACCAGAAACAAAGCTAGATAATGTACACATCACTAGAATTTCAAAAAAATTAATTCAGAAATAGCCAAATATAAAGCTGAAAGGATTCATGATATTCCAAACTCTCTGGGCGTCTATCTGGCTCTTATTCTTGGAACCTTATAGTGGGGAATTTCAACATTAATATAGAAAAAGAGGAATGTGTTCTGGCATCATTTTCCAGCTTTCATCACTAAGTTCAAACCTTTTAAAATTGGATCTCAAGCTCCAACAAAATGAAATAGCTTTTGAAAAATCAAAATCTCGTACATAATGTGAGCAAAGATATTTTAAACCGTGGGCACCTCAAATATAAATATTGCAATATATTAGTGACAAGTTAATTGCTATATGATCAGATTAATGCAACTTGCCATACTGTTTCCTTTGCTTTCCACCAGACTTACTGAGCCATTACTGCTTCTTAGTCTCAAGCGGGGTACCCCAAAATTGAGGCTCCCAATGGTTGGCCACTTTTAAACCTCACCATGTGTGGTAAACCCAGGGCAGGTGATGGCCAGAGAAGGCTGTGGTGAGAGGGATAACTGCAGTTTAATTGGATCCAGCTGAACAAGGCTGCCACAGCCAGAAGCAGGGCCAGCTGAGGCCAGTTAAGGAGGCTGGCAGAGCCCTTTAAAGAGACTCCTCTCCAGAGAAGAGTGTGGGAGTTGAGGAGTGAGTTTGGAGGCAGGAGGAATTAGAAGAGTGAGTTTGGTGAAAGCAGAGAGGAGTGAAGGAGAGCGAGAGACAGAGACAGGGACAGAGAGGCTGCCAGCAGACAGGAAAGCAGGAAGGAGGGAGTTAGCCCTTCCTAGCCTGCTGGGAGCCAAACCCCAGCCAGAAGAGAATGGCTAAAGGGCCTGAGTCCGGGGAGTCTGAGGAGCCACCTTGTCACACATGTATATCATTCAGTTTCAATTATAAGCACCAAGAAGGTTAAAAAAAAAAAAAGGTGGGAGTGTGGGTGGGGTTATTTTAATTAGCTACAGCTTTAGTTCAGAGCAGAAATACAGTTCAAACACTGATGATTTTTTATCAAAAACTGAAGGACTTTGCCTTGCTCCTCTCAACAGAAATGCTGAGCTGATGGTGCTGAAAAATAATTCCATAAAATATATCTTCCTTGGGGGGAGACTTTTAAAATATCAAACTTCAAATCAGCACAGTTTGCTATGTAAAAGGCAAGCTCAAGAGTCAAGAAGCAAGATTTATTATTACTCATCTCTTTTATAGCTGTAATAAGGATATTCCTCTTGCATGACACTAGTTCAGTAATTAGCAGAAGTTGATCAAATAAATGTACCGGTGAGGTGCAAAGTGGCATATAATTCTCAGGAATCCTATCAAACATAGCTAGATTAATTATTTTGTAGCTCTCATTGCAAATGAAGCCCCTTTTGAATTGTTCACAAACCAGTACAGATTTTGGTGTAATGTATTTATCTGTAAATATTTGCTGACTATTTTGGGTAAATAGTTTTCAGACAATAGGTTGTTCAAATTTGTTTTCTCTAATGATTTGTATTCTAGGGCTGCTCCCCTGAGTTATGTATTATTTCTTCTGTTCCATGACTGGGATGCCTGTTTAATATTTTTACCAGGAAAACAACAAATGATAAACAGCAAATAATGCCCTTCCAGTACATTTTCAGATAAATATTTATTTGTGCTTTAAATAGTTGAACATCCAGATTTGCCAGCATTTTCAAGGATACCCAGTGGTTATACAAATGCTTATAAATAACCTATCATATGACCCCACAAATAGCAGAACTTAGCACTTGTATTTATAAAAATATTTAAGATTGAGTGTGGTGGGGCGGTTGCTCCACACAGGCAGAAGCAGCATTAATGCAGTCTTGGGGAGGCTGCGCAGAACCCAGCCAATTAGAAGAGGGCTTACTGAGCCAGCCACCAGGGAGACAGCTTAGTGGAGCAGCCAATCAAGACCAGGCAGGTCCATATAAGAAGGGCTGCTGAGTGGAATAAAGGCAGAGGCCCAGGCAGGAGGACTGGCTGCCCTGTAGGAGGCATGAGAGAGAGAATACCATGGACAGAGCAGAGCAGAGCTGGGGAGGTCAGGGTCAAGGGAGGAAGAGGGTGTTCCACCCTGAGGGTTGCCAGACTGAGTCTCTGATACAAGGGCAGAGAAGATGCCAGGGAAGCAGGGAAGTGGCAAGGTAAACAGATGAGGGAGTAGGAGAAGGGGCAGTACATGACTGTTGGCTATAGGGCCCCTGGCCCAGGACCCGGAGTAGCGGGTGGGCCCGGATCCCCTGCCCTTTATCCCTCCCCTGCCACTTGCCACCGAGGGGAATGGTGAGGGCATGGACTGCAGTTTGTCACTGAGTTAAGTGACTGAATTGAGGACTGTCGGGTCTCCCAGAAGGCGGGAGAGAACGGAGTATATATATATATATATCAGTTCATAACATATCCACTATTCATAACATAGCCACTGTCCCATCCTGAGCCCAGATCAGGATGCAGAGGTTTGGGGAGTGACATGGGTCCTAGAGGTGGAGGTGAGAGTGCTCATGGGTGAGACACCACTAAAAGAGGGTGCTCTGGTGAAGCAAGAGCTAATTCCCTGGACAGCCAGAAGGAGGAGCTGCAGTGGTGAGTCCCACCCTATTAAACTGAGGTTTGGGGTTTTGTTTGGTCTTTTTTTGAGGCAGGATTGTAGGCGAGGGGTTATTTTGTTTTTATTACTATATGAGCAGCTCTACCAATAAATCTGGGTTCAGTTCCAGGCTTTGATACACACTGTGTGACCTGGAGCAAGTCATTTAATTTCTTGCTACCTCAGTTCCTCATCTGTAAAATGGGGATGATGGTACTTCCTTTCTTCTAACTTTTGTGAATTCACCAGGGCAGGGGCTGTATGTGTACAGAGTTATGATGGAAGGGAGAGAGCTAATGAAGGAAGGTTCCAAACTTTCTCCCAGCCATGAAAGAGCTTATCCCCTATTTTCAGGGCTGGCCTTACCATGAGACTAACTGAAGGTGTGCAAGACTGGGGGGGGGGGGGGGTGCCACTAGGACCCAGAGTGTAGAAAATGTTGTCTGCTGCTGGTGCATATGTATTCTCTCTGCTCTAGATACGTAGAGATGGTGGAGTGCTGTGCTGGAGGAATGTTGCAGGGTACCCTAAGAGTCCCATAGAAACGATGCTCACACATAGTAGCTAGAAGTGAGTTTATTGAAGGTAGTGACCCTCTGGTGCTGGGGGCCCCACTCAGCGCGGCCGCAGATGGGAGACCAGGCACAGTGGAGCACTGCCCAGGGAAGAAGCCCAACACACAAGGGCACACGGACACAGAAACACTCATGCTCATTTGCATCTCATGCATAGCTCATGAATAACTAATCACGTTTTGCAATCCTGCCTCAGTTTACCTGTTTGGTTTCACACAAGCTGAGATTCACACAGGGTAGGTAAACAGATTCCCAGCTGCAGCTGGGGAGAGGCTTCACACGAGATAAGCTCTAAGCCAAGACCGTTCCCTTAGAGACGTGATAGAAATGAAATTGCGCCACCTAGCGATTGCCGTCACATTAATCTTCCGCTTACTACATCCTCCGCACGCTTCTTTGCGAACTCCAGGGAATGGGAGGGGGGAACAAGCAGCGGGGGCACTGCACCCCCCTGCACACACACACACAAAACTAAACTAAAAAAAACACAAATGCTCAAGACCAGAACTAGCCCTCCCCTCCCCCTGTTGCTCAGACGACTGCAACTTCAACTTCTCTCTCAGGAGCAGTCTACCAGACACTGGCTGGGGGGGGAGGGGGGGGGAGAGCGGCCTCCACAATCGTTGTTGCTTTGCTTTGCACCTGTGCAAGAGGGAGAGCAGGCACAGATTACACAGAGCAGCCTCTGCTTTCCAGTGGAGGGAGGCAGCATTCTGGTTCCCACAGGTCACAGCATCCAGCGTCTCATCTCCGCTGTGCCCGTATGGGGAGTAGAGGGTTAACTCTGCAAGCAAGGGGGAAAGGAAAACAAGGCGAGCAGCCGACAGCACACCCTGGTGTGGGCCGGCCAGGGGTGTGCAGTCGCGCCCGCATCCAGGGAGTCTGGCCTGGGCACAACAAATCGGACCAGGTTCTGCATGGTGTCTATCTCCCCTGGCAACTGATGTAACCATATCCACAAGCAGACCATGGACGGAGTCTCCCAGGCTAACTCTTGGCAAGGAGTCTGCAGGCTATCGATGTACAAGTAGCCTCGGGGGGGGGGGGGGGGGGGCACAGCCCGGATTGACGCTGCTGTACGGAGCTCAGATCACTGGCTCATGCCCCACGTCCCCCAGCTCAGCATAACTTCTTCAGCAAAGAGGCCATCCTGCGCCTCCACTTGCCACCCCCGCAGGACATCAATGCCCAGAATGTACTCACTGATGGGTGCTGCCAACACTGCTGCTCGAAAGGGCGGCACCTTACCCAGGGTGAGAGTGACAGTGACTGTGAATGCCCGGGTCTCAGAGGTACTCAGGCCCCGCCCCACCATGGAGCGCCCCCCCGTCTGCGTCTTGGAGCTCGCCCACACGGAATCCAACTGTGTGAGGGTGGAAGCCAGTTCGCCCACACGCCCGTCTGCTGCCAGGACTACCGCAAGGAGGGAGGGTTCCAGCTCGTCCGGGGCCAATTGGCGGACAGGCGCCTTTAAGAACTCCGTGACAAGAATATCATTAGATCCATCCACCCCTCCACAGCTCCTACCAGCCACCAATGAGAGGGGGCTGCTAGCTGCCACAGCTCCGCTTCTGCTTCGCCCCCTCCACCCCTCTCATCCCTCGAGGGGGGAGGAGAGGGATGTGCCAGCTGCGGGCTTGCCTGAGAATCTGCTGCAGCTCCGACCGAACCAGCCAGCTCAAGAACCCCTCCCCCAGCTCCTGGCGGAGAGCCTTCACAAGCTCCTGTAACTCACTTGTCTTAAAGGTGCACAGCACCTCAGGCTACAGTGCACCACCCTGCGCCCACAACTCTCACACCGGGCGCGCTTGTGTGTGTGTGTGTGGGGGGGGGGGGTCAGCCTCCTCGCTCTCCAAGCCTGAGGAGGAGCTCCAGATGTTGCCACGCCAGGTCTCAGGGTCCCATGATGGGGCTGCTGTAACCACCCTGACCTGGGCAACTGTAACGGACTTATGCCCCTGCCTTCCCGGCGTCTGTTGACAACACGCTACCAGTACCTCACAACGGCACGTGACGGTTTGAGCCCTCTCCGCCTGCGAGGTTACCATCTTCTGTGCTACTACCCGCATCTCCAGCAACTACAGAGTTAACTTCCCCCCTCTCTCTAATTGACTGACTTATCTCTCTCTGTCTCTCAAGGTTATACTTTTCTTCAGTCCATGAAATCTTCCTTTTCACTATGCTCTCAAAGTTTCCAACCCGTTTTTTTCTCTCTCTCTGTAGCCTGCCCGCTTGCCTGGGCCCGATCCTGCTTTGTACCTTCTATGAGCCTCTGCAACTGCAGAAGCTCACTGTCCTGGGTCCAGAGCGCGGTAGAAACAGCCATACCAACTCACCCATAGCGCGCCGCTCCGTCCCAGACCGCCAGCTGACTCGCAACTGGTGCAGCCCTGCTACAAGCTGCTCTGGGATAACTCCAGCGACCTGCTGGGACTCAGGCCAATCAGCCAGGGCTGCCCAGCCGGCACCCACACACGCAACCGGCCCCCACTGCTCCGCTGGGGGCCATCCTGGTATGTGCTGCAGGGCTAGTGACAACTTCCCTGTGTCCCCCACCTTCGACCACACGGGCATCGTTTCACGGGATCCTGCTTGCTGCGCCATTTGTTGCAAGGTACACTGGGTCCCATGGAAACGAGGCTCACACGCAGTGGCTAGATGGAAAGTAGTGAGTTTATTGAAGGTAGCGGCATCTGCATTGGGGGCCCCAGTCAGCATGGCTGCAGCTGGGAGACATGGCACAGCGGAGCACTGCCTAGGGAAGAAGTCCAACACACAAGGGCACACGGACACAGAAATACTCATGCTCATTTGCATCTCATGCATAGCTCATGAATAACTAATCACATGTTTTTCAATCCTGCTTCAGTTTACCTGTTTAGTTTCACACAAGCTGAGATTCACACAGGGTAGGTAAACAGCTTCCCAGCTGCAGCTGGGGAGAGGCTTCCCACGAGATAAGCTCTAAGCCAAGGCCTTTCCCTTAGAGACGCGATAGAAGTGAAATTGCGCCACCTAGCGATTGCCGTCACATTAATCTTCCGCTTACTACAAGGAAGGAGGACACAAGAGACATAGGCAGGCAGGAGAAAAGGTGAGAGAGAATAACAGAAAGCAGCAGGAGCTGCAGGGAGAGAGAGGAGGAGCCGCCTTGCACATACCAGCATCCCTAGGAGCCTGGACTGATTAACACCAGCTTCTCAGGGAGCTTCCTGTTTCCTGCTGCATCCCTGAACCCACTTGAGGAGAACAGGCAGACAACTGAAGTAGTAAGTGCCAGTTAGGTCCTTAAGATGCTATCTTTCCTCACTCAGGCCCTGCTACCAGGCTGCTTATTTGTCCCCTTCAACTGAGTGTTGAGAACCACTATAGCTGGCAGAGAAAGCAATCACGAGTTAAAGAAGAAAATGCCCCTCTGGGGCAGCATTCAGAAAAAGCAAGCAAGCAAAGGAAGCCTTTCTATCTAAGCAGGAAGTAGATCTTCTGAGATACAGACACAAATGTCCATGGTGAAACTTTCAGCCGCAATGAGGATGTGAGAGGTGAGGAGATGCCTGATCCTCCAGTTACTCAGAGTGCAGGTGACCTGGCAGCTACCGCAGCATCCATCTCTCCATCTCAAATGAATATAACCATGATCGTTCTTGAAGAAAAGTGTAGATCAGAGAAGAGTGAAGGTGCAAGAAACAGCTGCTGCTGAGTTTAGTTTCTTAAGTCTAGATGATCCAGGACTGTGGACCTACTTGATAAGTAGCCTGAGGGACTTCCTTGTACTACATGGGCCACAGCAATTGAAAAACTTCATATTCCCCCAAAACAATGAAAATATAAGTTTCCATCCAACACATTACTGGTGTGAAATCCTCAATGGTGACAAAGTGGGGAGGCCATGGCTTATGTACTCAAAACCCCAGAATGCTGTATACTGTTTTTGTTGCAAACTCTTCCAGACTAATGTTCCAGCCACATTGGGTTCTGCAGTAACAAATGACGAAAAATCTGGCTAGAAATCTGGCATGCCATGAGAAAGCAGCAAATCACCTGAGACAATTTCATAGGTGGAAAGAGCTTGAGATGAGACTAAGGTTAAAGGCCACCATAGATCAGCATCACGAGAAGATGGCAAAATATTTTGACAAGGTTCATTGCCATTGTGAGAATGCTTGCTACCCAAAACCTAGCACTGTGTGGCAATTCAGATCTGCTGTATGTACCAAACAATGCAAACTTCCTTAAAATTGTGGAGCTGATGGCTGAGTTTGATGCTGTACTCCAGAAGCACCTAAGAGTCACCATCCAATAAATGTACAAACACCACTAGCTTGGAAAAATAATTCAAAATGAGATCATACAGTGACTGGAAACAAAAGTGAAACTGAAAATTGTGGCAGATCTGAAGTCAGCAAGATATTACTCTGTTATTCTGGACTGCATACCTGACATCAGCCATATGGAACAAATGACTTTAATGGTGGGTTTTGTATCAACAACAGAACCCACTGAAAATTTCCCTGCAATAGTGACAGTCAGAGAGCATTTTCTAGAATTTATTAACATTGATGATACTACAGTGGCCTGCATGACAAATGAGCTTCTTAAAAAGCTGGAAGATACGGGAATTGCGATAGCTGACATGAGAGGTCAGGGCTATGAAAATGGTGCCAACATGAGAGGAAAGAACAGAGGAGTGCAGACACAGATCTGAGAGTTAAGCCCTCGAGCTTTTTTTGTCCCTGCAGTTCTCATTCATTGAACTTGGTGGTCAGTGATGCAGCATCAGCTTCTATTGAGGCTGATTTTTTAAAAATGTAATTCAAAACATCTATGAATTTTTCTCTGTATCAACTCATTGATGGAAAATTTTGAAGCAACATCTGGGAACATCCTCTCTGACACCGAGTGCCACATGATGGGCAATTCGAGTGGAGGCAATAAAGCTATAAAGTTATGGAGGAAAATGCTCTGACAGGAATTGTTCGTGGGAGAACAGTGGCAGAGGGAAATGGAATCACAAGAAACATACACATAACTTCAAATTTCTGTGTGGCTTAGTGGTGTGGCATGGCCTACTATTTGAAATAAATGTTGTAAGCAAGGGATTCCAAGGTGTTGACCTTGATATTTCTAGAGCGATGGAACAACTGGACAAAGCACAGTCATACCTACAGTCTTACCGGTCAGATGAGGGATTTCAAAATGTTCTGAAGAGTGCACAGAAGTTGGCAGAGGAACTTAACACAGTTAACCACCCATTCAAAAATACAACAAGACTACGACATTTTGATTATGAGGCAGGGGATAATCCCATAACAGACCCCAAACAACAATTCACAATATAATTCTTTAACCAGGTGATAGATTGTGCAATACAGTCAGTGGAAGCATGTTTCATGAAGCTCAAGGAACACAGCAGAATATTTGGGATGTTGTATGATATTCCAAAACTCCTCACTATATCTGAAAAAGACCTACACCAGAAATGCAGGGCACTAGAGACAGTGTTGACACATGATGACATGCACGATATTGGTGCGAGTGGTTATAAGTGATAAACTGAAAACCCTATCAAGATACATTTCAGCAGGATCAACTCCAAAGGCTGTTCTGGAATATATGTGCATAAATAAGATGATCACCCTCTTTCCAAATGCTTTTGTTGCTCTGTGCATACTTCTAACACTTCCTGTAACAGTTGCCAGTTGAGAACTCAGCTTCTCCAAGCTAAAGTTAATAAAAACACATCTATGCTCCACAGTGACAAGGAGAGGCTGGCCAGCCTTGCAATCATCTTAATAGAGCATGAGCTGGCCCAGACTGTGGACCTTCAGGAAGCAGTTCAAATCTTTGTAACCAAGAAGGCACGAAAAGCACCACTTTGATTATTCAAACAGATAAAAATGCCAGTGTTTACTATTTGCTGTTCAGGCATTTGAAATTTAAGTGTTACTTACAATTTTTGATCAAGGCATTTTAAGTTGTTAGTTCTCCTTTATTGGGGTAGGTAGTAGAGTAGTACCATGAAATAAGTAGAACAGGAAGAAGGGAGAATTGAGACCTTTTAAAGTTTTGGCCCAAGCGAGGGGGTATGGAGCATTTCAGTTCCCCACTTCAGGTGCCAAAATGTTGTGGGCCCGCCCCACCCATTTTAAACTGTTAGTGATGCCTCATCTTTAGCAACCTGTCTTATTTGGCATATCCACCTATCCAAAGCTAAAAATGTATTTTCAATTTAAAATCTTTAAAAAAAAAAAAAGAAGAAGCAGCAGCAGCAAAAAGATTTCATGAGAGAGCACCTGCAGGTGTTGCTGCAGCAAGCTCTGAGAATGAAAAGCCTGTTGAACTACACACACAGACTGATTTTAAAGAAATAAAAGGTGAAGTAAATAGAATTAAAAAAAAAAAAAAAAAAAAAAGGCATTGCAATCTGTTAGATACCTGCACCATAATTCCTTTGTGCCTGAGTGGTATCTGGAGCAGTTGGGATGGAATTCTACTGCCATATGTAGGGTTAGTTTTGTTAATACATGCATTGGCTTCAACTCCCTTAAAATAGGACACATATTCCTCAGCTGCATAGCCAAGATAGGGTGACCAGACAGCAAGCGTGAAAAATTGGAACATGGGATGATGGGGGAGGGGGTAGTAGGAACCTATGTAAAAAAAACCCCCCAAAATTGGGACTGTCCCTCAGGGCCGGCAACAGAAATTTTGGGGCCCCCTACTCTGATCCTTTGGGGGCCCCCTAGTCTGATCATTTGGGCCCCCTACTCTGATCATTGGGGGCCCCCCAGCCCATTCTCCTTCCCGCCCTGCCTGACCTGGGCCACCCAACCAAATCTCCTCCCCCAGCTTAACCTCCTCCCCTCCCCGCCCACCCGCCCAGCCTGGCCTCCCCGCCGGCTACCAGACATACCTGGGGTGGGGGTGTGACCCAGCGGTGGCTGCAGTGTCGCTCCCAGCTGCCGGCTCTGGTGGCTCGGCGCTCCGCGGCTGCTCCGCCTCCCCCCGCTGGGCTGCCATTGGCTCCCAGCCCCGGGTCTCCCCAGCCCGCTAGCTGGCCCCCCGCCCACGCGGAGTGCTCTCTGATCACTCTCCCCGCGCTGTCCCGAGCTGCACCCTACCCCGGCGGCTAAGGGAAAAGGGGCCCGTGGGACGTTACGTAGCAGCGAAGTGCCAGGGCGGTGCGAGCCAAGCCCACGAAGGAAATGCGATTTCCAATGCGAGAGGCAGCAGCGGCTCCTCCCCTTTCCCACCCCCACCACGCCAGGCCTTTCCGCCTCCTCCCCGCACAACTCCCTGGCGGGGAGTGTGTCCTGCGCCTGGCCTCGCCTTTCCCCCCCTTGAGGTGCCTATTGTTTGGTGCTGTGCCGCGGCGAGCCCTGAGGGGGGCTCGTGGCTGTTCCAGCCCGGGGCACTCCACGGGGAGGAGGAGGTGGCGGTGGGCAGGGCGCGCCTCTTCCCTCCGCAAAGGCCTGGCGTGGTGGGGGTGGGAAAGGGGAGCAGCCGCTGCTGCCTCTCGCATTGGAAATCGCATTTCCTCCGCGGGCTTGGCTCGCACCACCCTGGCACTTCGCTGCTAAGTAACGTCCCGCGGGCCCCTTTTCCCTTAGCCGCCAGGGTAGGGTGCAGCTCGGGACAGCGTGGGGAAGTTGCCGCCTGGGCATCATTCAGGCCTCGCGACAAGGGGGGACGACTACAGGTTGTACCGGGGGCCGGTACAGCTGTACCCATAGTACCCCCCTGTCACCGGCCCTGCTGTCCCTATAAAATTGGGACATCTGGTCACCCTAAGACAAGAAGACCCATAGAGTTTTTCTAGACCAGCATACATGGAGGTTAATTTGGTCTTGAGAGTCTCCAAATTGTAAGGCTGATTCCATGATGCTGTAATGATTGTGGATTAAAAGTCATCAGTCATTCAAGGCACCAACGCCACAATATGAATAATAGGCAAAAGTTATTTAGGAAAACCATGTCCCTTTTGTGGTGTTTTGTATTAAGAATTAAAATCTCATAATAAAATTATTGAGAAAAATAGTGGGTGAGTCCTGCACCAATGAGCCATAACAAATTTCAAACCTTTATCTCATCTTATGAAATGAGTAGAGTGCAATATTATGTATTAAGAGATATATAAAATTAATTTTAAAAAAATCATTACAATGGTGTGTCCAAATTCCAGCTAGGGAATAATTAGCATTTAATCTGTTGAACCTCGAAAAATACGTAATTATGTTAAGATTGTGTATTTGCAGTAGCATACTTCAAAAGTAGTTCTAGGTTTATTGGTAGCCTATGCAAATCAAATCTTCATTTGAAAAAAAATCTTTCTTCATTATGAGGTTTCTCCAATTATGAATTACCGTATTTTTCGCCATATAAGACGCTCCGGCATATAAGACGCACCTAATTTTAAAGGAGGAAAATCTAGAAAAAAAAGATTCTGAACCAAATACTGTAGTAAAATATTTTATATCAACTGTATAAAGTTAACAGCAGTTTAAGAACAATTTTATGTCAACCATGTAACATATTAAGAACTATCTTTACTCTCATTAACAGTCAGTAAAGTCAGTAAACAGTGAAAGTAACAAAAATAAGGCTGTAATGTTATTATTCGAACCCCAAGAATTCCTCTTGCACTGGGGGGCACAAAGGGTTGGGGGGGCAGAGCGCAAGGAAGTCACAGAGTGGGGCGAAGGGGGATGACACAGAGAATCGGATGAGGGGGAAGGGAGAGTCCGGGTGGAGTGGAGGGGGTTGGCAGAGAGGATCGGTGAGGGGAACAGGAGAGCCTGGGGGGTGGGAAGAGGATTGGGGTGGGAAGGAGAGTCGGGGGTGGGGGGGAAGAGCACCCCAAGAGGGGTGCAGAGGGTCTGGTGGGAGGAGGAAAGAGTCCCAGGGGAAGGCACAGATGCACAGAGGATTGGGTATGGGGGAGGGGACAGTGCCCTAGGGGAGTCACAGAGGATCAGGTTGGGAGGACAGGGGAGGGGTGAGGCACAGAGGGTCAAGTGGAGGGGGAAGCCCCAAGAAGGGGCACAGAGGGTTGGGTGGAGGGGAGGACACAGAGGGTCTGTTGGGGAGGAGCGACAGAGTCCTGGGGGGAACACAGAGGCTGTGGTGAGTGGGGGGGGGGGAAATCCCATGGGAGGACACAGAGTATTGGGGGAGGGGAGAGCACCGGGGGGGGGGGGCAGAGGATGGGGGAACTACAGACTGTGGAGTGAAGAAGGGGAAGCCCCGGGCGGCACTCGAGTGACGGGCTCTGGTGAGCGTGGGCTGGGGAACTGAGGGGGTGGGGTCTGGTGACGGGGGAGCTCAGGTTCTGAAGAAGGAAAACGAGGAGTAGGGGCTCTGGAGCAGAGGGAGGGAGCCGGAGGGCGGGACCTGACGAGGTGAAGCCCGGGGGAGGGAGATTTGCTGAGTGGGAGCGGAGGGGGGAGGACGGGGGGGGGACCAGAGAGCCGGTGAGGGGGGACGGGGGGAGCGGTGCTGACGGGGGGGGGGCACACAGCGGGGTCTAGTGACAGGGAACCGAGGGGAGCCGGTGAAAGGCAGCGCGGGGGAGCCGCAGCCCCAGGGACATTTGGTGACGAGGGGCGCCGGGGCGGCCGGGTGAGGGGGGACGGGGGGAGCGGTGCTGACGGGGGGGGGCACACAGCGGGGTCTGGTGACAGGGAAGCGAGGGGAGCCGGTGAAAGGCAGCGCGGGGGAGTCGCGGGCCAACGGACATTGGGTGACGAGGGGAGCCGGGGCGGCCGGGTGAGGGGGGCGCCGCGGGGGCAGTTACCGGACTCACGAGGCTCAAAAAATTGGCGGAGCCGCGTGGGTCGCTGCGCCGCGCCTCGGCCGGGCTGCGGGCGCCTCACGTACAGCCGGGATTAGCCAGGCGCTCCACTCCGTGTCCCTGGTGTCATTCGCCTCGCCCCCCCCCCCCCCCCCGCGCAAAGGGCAAAGGCAAAGTGTGTATATTCGCCATATAAGACGCACCAACTTCCCCCCCCCCCGTTTTGGGGAAGAAAAAGTGCGTCTTATATGGCGAAAAATACGGTAATGTTAAGTCATACTGTACTTACAAGCTCAAGCCACAAATTATTCAGCACTGGGCTTGTTTTATGCTATTTTTTTTGTATTCTCTGTTTATCTGAAAGAAAAAAAGAGACAAATGGCACTATTTTAAATATACATTTCCTCACATATTCTGAATATAATATTTTTTCATGCTTCAAGAGAAAATGCACTGTATACATTAACCCTAATAAAGATTTTGGCTTTATATATATACACCTCACTCAATTCCTTTTAAATAAAAAGAGTAATGAAAAGTATCTAATGCTAAAGAAAAAAGCCTCAAAAATGGACAGCGGTTCTTGGTAGAACAGTGATTATAAATTATTACTGTCAATCAAATGTGTGATTTCCATCACAAGATTAAATCTATACAAAAGATCTTGAAACAGTTCAGCTGCCACCAAATGATAAAACAATCAAAAGAGACCATACAAATGGGAGACCAAGCTGCAGGCAAAAGACAATAGCATGGGGGTGGCATTTTGCCTTATTCAAAGACTGATAGTTGAATAATTTTTTTTTTAAAAAGAAGAAACTGACCATTCATTCCACCTACTCTTATTGTAATTACAGAGGCTTGAATGCTAGCAGACTTTGTCAAATAAAAGCCTTGATTTAAAAAGCAAGGCTTCAGTCCTCAATACATGTTCTTCAGAGAAAATATTATACATAAATAAATATATGAGATGAGTTATTGGGACGGGTAGGGAGATAGCGGGCGGCATATGCTTAATCAAATCAATGTGAACGTCTGTCTGCCCAGCTATACATTCTAACAATCCAGGGGACTACATCTACATCCAAATATTTTAAAGAATAATTCTATTTTTCTTTAAAAGATAGAGAGAGAGGGTGTGTGGTGATTTTCCTCTCAAACTGGTATAAATCAGAAATAATGCCATGGAGGGACCAGGAACAAGAAGAATCAGGAGCAAGGCATTTGAAAGTACAGTGAAACCTCGATTTAACGGACTAATTGAGGCAAGGGGGTGTCCATTAAAGCCAAAAGTCCGTTATTTAATAATTTTTTAAAATCATTAAATAACAGGACTTTTGGCTTTAACGGACACCCCCTCACCCGAATTAGTCCCTTATATAGAGGTTTTAGGAGCTGTCAACCCCCCCCCACCACCACCTGCCCGGCTCCCCACAATGGGGAGCCGGGCGGGAACTGTCAACCCCCCCACCCGGCTCCCCGCAGCGGGGAGCCCAGTGGGAGCTGTCAACCCCCGCTCCCCGCTGCGGGGAGCCAGGCGGGAGCTGTCAACTCGCCCGCCCGGCTCCCAGCAGCGGGGAGCCCGGCGGGAACTTTCAGCCCGCCCGCCCGGCTCCCCGTCAACCCCCCCCCGCCTGGTTCCCCGCAGCGGGGAGCCGGGCGGGGGGGGGTTTGACAGCTCCCGCCCGGCTCTCCGCTGCGGGGAGCCGGGCGGGAGCTGTCAACCCGGCCGCCCGGCTCCCCTCTGTGGGGTGGGAGCCAGCAGCCCCCGAATAAGGGATTTCAGATGCATCGGAAATTTTGTCCGTTGCATCCGAAGTCCGTTAAATCGGGGTCCGTTAAATCGGGGGTTTACTGTATGTTTGGTTTAAAAATAAAATGATTATATTTTTCATATACTCTTGGATACTGGATATTGTTGTTGTCAATCTGGTTCTGACTACTGTTTGTCATGATGTGTCAAGACATTGTGCAACATTCTGAAAGGAATAGGAATGCTCTTGGGAACATACTGTGTTAAGCAAGCCACTCGGGTGAAATCCTAGTCTTATCGAAAGCCGGAGGGAGTTTTATAATTTAATAAAGTGTTCCTGGCTTTCTTTTCCCAAAATCTGAAAAGAAATCTTTCAGACATTTCAATAGCTGCACAATTCCCCAAATGAGATTTTTTTTATTACACATTGCATGGGGGGAGGGGTGTGGCTAATGCTAAAGGCAATCCCTGTAACAGAATGGACTGGCAGTCAATAGTTCTGAGCAGAGTTAGTTAAATAACAAAAGGGGAAACAGCAGGAAGGCTGAACATATCCAAGCCAATTTAATTTTACTGTTAAGTTTGTGAAACAGAATTTAAAACATTTTTCTGCAGAATTCCATCAAAAGTTATTTCAAAAGCATTAATTTTCAAAAATGAAAAAAGTATCTTGTATTTGACTAAGTTTGTCAATCAAAACCTAAACTGAAACTGTAAAATAATAAAAAAAATGTTTCTTATTTGTTTCCTTTAAAAATGTCTGAAATAAAATGGAAAGTGTTAAAGATATTTTTTTCTTATAAAAATTATAATCAGATTATTAGCCAGGTCTGCCATTAACTTGCTGTATGACATTGGCTAAATCACATGAGCCAAAATTTTCACAAAATGGCCACTAAATTTGAGTTCCCTAGTGTTTGGCGGGCCCAAAATAAGTTCCTTTTGGACTGAATTTTACAAGTGCTGAATACCCCCATCTCCAGAAGAGGTAAACGCCATTTGTTGGTGCTCAGTGTCCCTTAAAAATAAAGGACTGGAAGTGACTTCAAAAGGTCTAGTCCAGCAGTCCCCTGCACTCATGGCAGGACTAAATATTATCTAGACCAGGGGTTCTCAAAGTGGGGGTCGCGACCCCTTGAGGGGTCGCAGGCCACTTTTGTGGGGGTCGCGGGCCCCTACCGCAGCAACTCCCTGCTGCGGGATCCCCGGGAACCGGCGCTGGCTCGAGCCACGCTCAGGAGCGCCGGCTTAAGACGCGCTCCCCGGGAGCTGGCTGTAGCCCCGAGCCCCAGGGAGTGCAGCTCCAGCTGCCTTCCCCGGGCGGTGGCTGGAGCCCCGGGGAGCGCAGCGGCTGGAGCCCCGGGGAGCGGCTGGATCCCTGGGCGGCGCCGCACTCCCCGGGCGGCGGCTGGAGCCCCGGGCTGCGGCTGGAGCCCCGAGCCCCGGCCACCAGCGGGGACTGGGGCCGGGGCTCAGCCGGGAGCCCGCCTGCGGCGGGGACTGGGGCTGGGGCACGGGGGGGTCCTGGCATGGCTTTAAAAAAAAAAAAATCTGCGTCTTTTCGGCAGAGGGGTCGCGTCCCCCGCCGGAGCACAAAAAGGGGTCGCGGTCTCAACAAGTTTGAGAACCGCTGATCTAGACCATTCCTGACAAGTGTTTGTCTAACCTGCTCTTAAAAATCTCCAAGGATGGAGATTCCACAACTTCCCTAAACAACTTACTCCAGTGCTTAAGCACCCTGAAAGTTAGGAAGCTTTTCCTAATGTCCAACCTAAACCACCCTGCTGCAATTTAAGCCCATTGCTTCTTGTCCTATCCTTAGGGTTTAAAAAGAACAATTTATATCCCTCCTCCTTGGAGCAACCTTTTTATGTATTTGAAAACTATTATGTCCCTCTATCTTCTTTTTTCCAGACTAAACAAACCCAATTTTTTCAATCTTCTGTCACAAATCAGGTTTTCTAGATCTATATATATATAAAAGTCAAATGGTGTATGCGTGCGTGCGTGTATGTGTGTATGTATGTATGGGTGTATGCTTACTCCTTCCACACCGTTTGAGCTAGAGACTTGAAATTTGGTACAGTTAGAGGTCTTGGGGTCCTAATGACCGTAAGAGTTGAAATTTTTTCAAATCTCACCTCTGACGTCCCCCAGGGGTGAAATTCTTTAAAGGCCAATCACATCAGCTGGGCAGCTGCTGTTCTCTGTGACATAGTTATGATGTCATAATACCCCCTCCAACAGACACCGCACTCGCTCAGCTCTCTGCCCCTCCCCCCTCCAACAGAACCCCAGAATCCCTCAGCTCTGTGCCCCCTCCCCCCTCCAACGGAACCCCGGAATCCCTCAGCTCTCTGTCCCCTGCCCACCTCCGACGGACCCGAGTTGGGTTTGGTCGGAGGGTGAGGTAGGGGTGTCGGGTGTGGTCGGGGGGGTGAGGTGGGGGTGTCGGGTTTGGTTGGGGGGGTGAGGTGGGGGTGTCAGGTTTGCTCTCTGCCCCCTCCAACGGACCCCGTACTCGCTCAGCTGTCTGCCCCCTCCCCACCTCCGACTGATCCGAGCAACGCCGGGTATTTTCGCTAGTCTTTAATATTTGTGTTGATCTTCACATTCAAAGTGTCTCGAAGTTGGGCACCCAAAAATTGATGCAAGCTATATCAGTGGTGATTTTTAAAAATTTTGTCAGAAACATTTGTGCACTTCAGTTTACAAGTTTAAAATTCAGACTACCTACCTCGGGAGACATTATGAATCTTAGTTAATATATATAAAATGCTTTAAAATCCACAGTTGAATGGTGATATTTAAATGCAAAGTATAATTATTGTGACTGTCATGACCATAAAGGGAAGGGAACAACCTTTATATATGCAGTAACATAGAATCCCCCCTGGCCTGAGGTACAAAACCACTTACCTGTAAAGGGTTAATCAGTTCAGTTAACCTAGTTGGCACCTGACCAGTAGAACCAATGGGGAAAGAAGATGCTTTCAAATCTGGGGGCGGGGTTGTTTCTGCTCTCTTTGTCTTGTTTCCTCTCGGAACAAAGAGAGAGGCCAAGCAGCTAAATTAGCTCCTAAAGAGATCCTGAAATGATACATCTAGATTACAGAAATTGTAAGTAATAGCAAGGAAATGTATTAGATTATCATTTGGATTATTTTGTGAATTTTCCCTATGCTAAGAGGTGATTTTGTTCCTGTTTTGCAACTGGGAAGCAGAGTCAAAGGGGAATCCTCTGTGTTTTAAATCTTTTTATTTATCCTGTAAAGTTGTCTTCCATCCTGATTTTGCAGGTGTAATTCTTTTCCTTTTTTTCTAATAATCTTCTTTTAAGAACCTGATTGATTTTCAGTGTCCTAAAAACCAGGGATTTGGTCTGTGCTCACTTTGTTAACCTATTGGTTGGTATATTATTCTCAAGCCTCCCCAAGAAAGGGGGTGAAGAGGCATGAGGGGATATTTGGGGGAGGAAAGGTTCCAGTAGCCCCTCCCTGAATGTTTGTTTAAATCACTTTGTGGTGGCAGAAATACCATCCAAGGACAAGGAAAGGAATTTGTCTTGGGGAAGTTTTTAAGATGGTGGAATATAAGATTAGGGGATCTTTCATGTGGGGCCCCTCATCTGTACCCCAGAGCTTAGAGTGGGGAGAGAACCCTGACAGTGACCTATCACAATCAAATATTTATTATACATTGTTATAAGAAGGAATTCCATAGCTTACCTATTTCTAAGATGAAGTGGAAGGAATTTATATGGCTTCTTTACAGATCTGGTTTGTCACTGATTAGTAACTGGCCCCAATTCTTCAAGTTGCTCCATGAAAACAGAACATAGAAGTAATTTGCAGGTTGGAACTTTAATTTATGTGGATAAATTCTGATGAAATATAAAACCTATTATTGTTACACATGTGCAACAACACAACAAATTACATCACAACTGTTACAAAATATCAACAAGAAGAATTTTATAAAATAAAAATACAGAAAAAAGTTGTCAGTCAATAAAATTCCCATCTGTTATAAAAATTAAGTTCTGCAACAAGCATTTGAAAAATGGCTGCTAAATAAATACAGAAAAAATAATCTTCTCAGATTCCAAAGGCTTAGAAATTATGATGTTCACTTTTAAATTTTTTTCAAAGAAATAGAAATCAGGATTTTCCCAATGCCGCAAGAGATCTGATTAACATATCTCCTTTAAATCTATAAAAAGTAAGTTTTATATTGTGTAAACAATGTCTACACAAAAAATCTCATATACAACATTGTGACAAAGGAAATTAACGATTGATAGTTTTTATTAATGATACACACTACTTATCCCAAGAAATGGAAAGATCAGCCATCTGATTAGTTTTATAACGTTTGGTGCTCTCTCTCTTGCTTGCTCTCAGACCATGCAAATTTTTTTTAAGAGTTCTATTGGAAAAAGTAGTGCATATAATGTGTTTGCACAAATAGCAGCAGCCAAAGAGAGAAAGATTATGAAGATCACAACAATTTTTATTGCTCCCAGAACTGCCGAGATTAACACAAGGTTCACAGGTTACAAACCATGTTTTATGGCTTTTAATCCCCTTCCCCAGAGTTCCGAGCAGGAAGGAAAGAGATGGTATAATGATTAAGCTAAGGGCTAGCTTGCTGCTCTATTTCCACTTGAAAGTCAATGATTTAATTCATAGTGTCACAGACTGGGTCAATGGTAATTAGCAGCATTTTTACAGATCTTTATACAGAAGTAGTAGTAGTGGTCCTTGAAGCCGCTCCCTTATAGGGGAATAAAGGGCAGATCCTCTGGCTATGCTTCCATTGACATGTCACTTGTATTACAGGCAGCAGAGGATATTTTTTGTTTTAAAGGAAATGAGATAATTGTAATCATCAAGAGGGATTTTATTAACTAGTGTAATAGGAGGACAGCAGTTTTTCTCTCCTTCTAGTAACAAGACAGGATGGGACAGTGTATATGTTACAAGAAAAACTTCTGAACTGTCTCAGAGATGCAACCTATGGAAAGGTATTAAATTAGTTGCACATGAACTATGAAACAGGAACCTAAATGATGCCTGCATGCTTGCAAAAAATCAAGGCCTAGAAAACTAATTTAAACACATGTTTAGGGGATAGAATGAAGTTTCACTTGTCATGGGTGGTTGGTTGGGCTTTTTGTTGTTGTTTTAAGATATCTACTGTGTAATGCAAGTTTAAGAATGAAATTTAATCTAACAAGAAACCTTACAGGAAGTGTGCATCAACCAACATGTTTAACAGGTAGAGTGACTTGCAGCTTAAATGTACTGTATAGTATTTAGCACTGTTTTTCTACTATATTTTGAGAACTGCCCTATATCATTCAAAGTGAACAAGAATTCATATATAGTTATGGAGCTGGTATTGTTGACTTTGAACTTTGCCCTGGCTCTGTGGCTCTGTCTGAACTTTCTGCCCAGGCTCTGACCTGAACAGCAGCCTCTGACCCTTTTCCCACCCCGGCAGCCATGTTTCTATTGTCAATCTTATTCGCATTTCTTGAACAGTTGTAACACTGGTTTTAACTGGATTCAACCAGAAGAATCTTGGTTGATCACGTGTGTACATCATGACCAGTTAAGTACTTTGTTGACAACTGTCTATATATACTGCTGTGTATCAATAATAAAGCTGCCACATGCTTCTGAAGCTCTTGGAGCTAAGGAGTGTGTGTGCCCCTTGATCAATGTATTGGGTGTCTGTGTTGTTTGGTCTCTGACAGTTGTGAGCCCTAAACCAACTCCGCACTACTCGGGTGCTGAATGGTGAGTAGGACATGCTAATTTTACCTAACAGTATGAATTAGCAGAGCTCCAATTATTTCAGTGGCACCATGCTGATTCTCACCAGCTAAGGATTTGGCACATATTATTTCTGTAATTAAGCACAATTTCAGTATTGTATACTAAACATGCTAAAAGTTCTCTTTTTCATAAGGAAAGACTTAGGGAACAAAGGCAGAAGACCAAAAATAAGGTGACTATAAAAGCAGAATGAAAACCTCACAAATGTCCACTTGAAAAATGTCCACTGTGCATGTCTCTTTTGTGTTTACTTTACAGGAATGTTATAGCAAATAAATTTTGAATCTTCAAGGAAATGATATTTCAACAAATATTGGACAGTCTTTACAGACTGTAAATTTCAAACATCTAACAAAGTGAATTTTCACTGGAAACCTAAGATGTGTATGCATATAGTCAGGTAACAGAATTAGTGCTCAGAGAACTGGTATAATAGGCTTGCAGTGAGTCATTCTGCTTGACAAATGGCAGTTTAAACTATACCAGTTTAAATTTCTGAATGGATTTAAGATGTAGCCCTTAATAGAGCACATTACAGTAATCTAGGCTTGAGGAGACAAAAGCATGAATTATAGTAGTGAACTCATGTCAGAGAGAAAAGGTTGCAACCTTCTAGCCAGACACAATGAAAAAAGGCTGTCTTGGCTAACCTCTTTGTTAAACCATAATTAGGATTCAACCAGACTCCAAGATGTGAACAACAGAAACAGATGAAAAACACCTTTAAATCTAAGGGGCAAGTAATCTGGTGAATAATTTTGAATAGCAAATACATTCAAGAAAATAATGAACTGCTCAGGAAAAAATGATTTGCCGTGAGTTTATTCATTCATCTTTAGTAATGACGTAAGATTTAGTGTAACCTTCTTCCAACCTAGTCGGCAGTCAGATCATCTGGAGTAATAGTAGAAGGTCACCAAAAGCCTTAGGAGCCTAGAGAAGGTAAGAGCTAAGACAATGTACTACCTAGACAGAAACAACACTGGTGCCACTCTAAACAAGTCTTCAATAGTGGGTGATTTCCAATGGGAATTTCACGAGATTGTCAGCCTTGAAAGGTTTCAGTTCTGTGGGATGAGCATCCACATCACACAGATATTGTCATAATTTTGATTAATAGGCAGATTACTTGGTTCTTTGCATTCAGTAAAGATACCAAACACTGAGTAGGCATCTGAATTAAACTACGTTCTCAAATGTGAGGGTAATCCCTCTAGAACAGAGTTGAGTAACAGTGCTAGGGTGGAATGGGGATGTTTGTATCAACATTTCCTAGGCTGTACCATTTTATGGAGAGGCTTCATTCTCCAGAGCTTTTATTCTACACCTTTCACTAGCACCATGCTCACTCTAAAATCAAAGTTGTACTTTAAAAAAAAAATCTACAGACAACTCTAGCTACAAAAAGAGCACAGAAAAGATCACAATGTTTGAATAATTATTGATGATAATTGACATAAGCAAGGGAAGACTAAGTTTCATTTCATTTACACTGGCAAAAAATTAAATCAAACAAACAAAAAGATGGCCCCAAAGTCCAAAAACATATAAGCTGCTGTTTGAACTTATTGTCAAGGATTAATGAACAATGACTGCCTAAGAAAGCAAAACATCTTACAGTAGCAAAAATCTGATTATTCAATGGATCTTTTTTCATCTTCAGCTACTTATTACAGATGTCATGGGTGCTGAAGGTCACTCTAGTCTTACATAAAAATGTGTAACTAACTTAAGCTTAAGATTGCAACATGTTCTCTGTACCCTTTTTTATAAATGGATTTAGATCAATTTTATAGTTCTGGAAACAAGGCAAGAGAGTGGTTTTAGTGACAAAAGATAAACCATTGATAGGAAAGACATGATAGATAGATAGATAGATAGATAGATAGATAGATAGATAGATAGATAGATAGATAGATAGATAGATATGGCCTTTCCTATGAGTGGTTAATCACTTTGTTACTGACACTGAGGGTGTGTATGTATGCAAATATTCAATGCAGTAAAACTTTATATTGTCTTAAAAATAGTATATAACCTGATAACCAAAATATACTGTATAACTCTTTGGACATCATACAGTATTGCTTAGACTGAATTCATGGTTCAAACAGCATGCTTTAATATAGCGTTAGCATTTTAGAAAGAACATTAGTGGAAGTGTTTTCCATAAAACAAGAGCCAAAGTGAAAAACCTATAAGAAATTGAACAAAGAGAACCTGAAATGACACACTTTCTCACTTTGTATGAAATCTTGTTACTAGGGAACCATAATCACATGAAATTATGTGTCATAATAAATATTTATTAAATGGTGATTAATTTGTTCCAAGAGTAATGAGTGATAGAAACCAGTAAACAAATGTGTTTTCATTTTATCAGAGATCATATTAAATATTCAGAATATATGATGGAATAAACTGTGCTGATGAATCTGTAACACATTATATGTTGTAAATGAGTTGAAATTTCCATGTAAAACTAATCAAAATTAGTTACAACTATGATGCTATTTTCACAGATGTCAGATTCCAAGACCAGAAGGGACTATTGTGATCAAAACTAAGTCTGGCTATAGAAATTCCCCAGAAATAATTCTTAGAGCATATCTTTTAGGGGGGGAAAGTCCAAACTTGATTTAAAAATTGTCAGTGATGGAGACTCCCCCATAGCCCTAGGGAAATTGTCCCAATTGTTAACCCTCAATATTAAAAACATATGTCCTAATTTCCAGTCTGAATTTGTCTAGCTTCAACTTGCAGCCCATGGATCATGTTATGCCTTTCTCTTCTGGATTGATGAGCCCATTATTAAATATTTGTTCCCCATATACATACTTACAGAGTAATCAAGCAATTCCTTAACTGTCTCTACTTTAAGCTAAATAGATTGAGTTCCTTGAGTTTATCACTATAAGGCAAGATTTCCAATCCTTTAATCATTCTCGTGGTTTTTCTCCAATCCCTCTCCAATTTATCAACATACTTCTCAAATTATTGACAATAAAATTGAACACTATTCCAGTGCCAAATATAGAGAGGTAAAATAATCTCTCTACTACTTTTCGAGATTCCACTCTTTATGTGTCTGAGGATCACTTTAGCCATTTGGGTCACACTGAGAGGTCTTGTTAAGATGAGTATACACTACCAACCCCCACCCCGAATCTTTTTCAGAGTTACTGCTTTCCCGGATAAAGTCCCTCATCCTGTAAGTATGCCCTATGTTCTTTGTTCGTAGATTAATACACTTGCATGTAGTCATATTAAAATGCATACGAGTTTTCTGCCCATCTTACAGAGCAATCTGGATCACTTGAAACCAGTGACCTTACCCCTCATTATTTACCACTTCTCCAATTTCTATTATCTGGAATGTTTATCAATGATGATTTTATTTTCTTTCAGATAAAGGTAAAAAAGGATAAAAATTTTAAATAGCCTAGGACCAAGAACCAGTCCCTGTGAGATCCTACTAAAAACACACATGATGATTATCCAGTTACAATTACATTTTGAGACCTATCAGTTAGTCAGCATTTAATCCACTTAATGAGTGCCATGTTAATTTTATAGCTTTCTATTTTTTTAATCAAAATATCTTATGGCACCCAGTCAAATGTCCTACAGAAGTCAATTACATACGTACTCTTGCCTTTATCAACAAAAATTGTGATCTCATCAAAAAAGATATCTAATTATTTTGACAGGATCTGTCCTCTAAAACATGTTGATTGACATTAATTATAAAATCCTGCTTTAATTCCTTATTAACCAAAGCCCTTATTAGGGCTGGTCTTCACTCGGAGTGGGGATCGGCTGAAGATACGCAACTTCAGCTACGTTAAAAATGTAGCTGAAGTCAGCATATGTACAGCCGACTTACCTGCCATCCTCATGGCGGCGGCAGTCGTCAGCATGTTCCCCCGTCGACTCCAGCTTGCTCCTTGCGTCAAGCGGGAGTTACCCGAGTCAATGGGGGGGGGGGGGGAGCGCAAGTGATCGATTTCTCGCATCTTAACCAGACGTGAGAAATCAATCGCTAAAAGAGCGATGGCTACCCGCCAATCCGGCAGGTAGTGAAGACGTACCCCTAGCCACTCCATTATTTTGCTCAGGTGAATGTTTGTCTGGCAGGTCTATAATTATCCAAGTACTCTATTTAACCTTTTAAAATATTGGCATAGGATTAGCTTTCTTATAGTCTTCTGGAACTCCCCGTTTTCCAAGATTTATTGAAAACCAACATTAGCAGACAGCAAGCTCCTCATCCAACTCTTTCAAAACTCTTGAGCACAAGTTAGCTGGACCTGCTGATTTGAAAATTTCAAACATCCTCCTGACATACCAGTGGAATGGAAAGAGTGTTATTATCATCGTATAGTATGACTACATCATCTGTTTTTTCCCTCAAATAGAGAACAGATATTACAGATATTTATTGAATACTTCTGCCTTTTCTGCATTATTACTGATAATTCTACCAATTCCATCTGGTAATGGACCAATGCCATTTTTAGCAATCTTTTTGTTCCTAATATACTTAAGCTCCTTCTTACTGTTCTTAGCTCTCTTGGCCATAGATTTCTCCTTGTGTCCTTTATCAAGTCTCTACAATTCCTAGCTTCTGATTCATATGCATTACTATCATTTTAAATTACATGGATTAAAAAGGCTTTTACACATTTGCACTTCCACAGAAATAAAAAAAATTGCATATCTACTTCAACTTGCTGGATTTAGACTGATCAAAAAATAACCCAGCTACAACCAAACTAATTTAACTTTGCTCATTATCACCATCACTTCATCTCTATATTGGGTAGCACTCAAAGGCTCCAACTGGAATGGAGCCTTATTTTGTGAGGTGATGTACAAACACAAGGCCAGATTCTTACCTTGTGCTAAATCAGTGTTTCTCTGTTGATGTCAATGGTGCTATAATTATACCTTTTTTTAAATGGAAATAAGCTAATGAATAAGCTTATCAAACAATTAGAAAAGTGAGAAAAGATTAGAATGAATATTGTCTATATTGAACATTATCCAGCAGAAAGCCACAACCTAATAATAGCTAGATTCTAAGCTGAATATCTCGATATTCACTCTCCCCATTGACTCCTGTACTCCACATCGGTGAAAGGCGGAAGCAGAGTCAATGAGGAAGCGGCAGCGGTCAACTTGACGCCATGTGGACGGCCAGGTAAATCAACCTAAGATATGCCGACTAAGTTTCGTATCTCACCCCCCTCCTCTCCCGAGGGTAGACCAGGCCTAAGTGAATATAGAGTAAAGGTCTCTCTCACACCACATGCTCCGGCAGTTTTACTGAGTGAACCTCTTTCATCCGGGATCTTCCACCCTAGTCCAATGCTACTTCTTTTGTTCTTCAGGTACTGATGATGCCATGGGTAGAGAGGAAGGGAGATTTGTTTTGGGGTGTATTCCCTCTCCTCTTATACCCCTTTCTCTTGTGGAAGAATCATCTCTAGCTGATGTTCAGGAGACAGAAAGTCAATGTGCCCAGGAGCCTCAAGCTGTTTATTTTGTCTTTTTGACCACATCCTCTCCTCTTTGGAAGAGTGGGCCTTTAATCAGGTGATGGTCCCTTTGATCCTGTTGACACCTGGCTGAGGCATTGGCTAGCCTTTTGTTCATTGGGATCTTGTTTGTGACTGCCCTTTCGAACATGTTGCAACATGCCTTGGTAACATTGTACAGTGGAATCTTATATCTTTACATACAAGGTTGCCACACATTTTACCAGGACAATAATGGTCAGCAAATCATGAGTTTTCAAATGATAACTTACACAGTATGTTCTGTGCAAAATGTAACACAGTCTTGTAAAAGGGGTGAACATAGGGATACAGACTGTTACCACGATATATGGACTTAGAAGCCAAACTTTAGGCATCCATTGATATTGTTGGCCCAAACCTATAAAGACCTTAATTCTCTTCTTTCTTATCTTGGTCTTACATCAGTACAAATATGTTGACTCCAGTGGAGCTAGTCTTGATTTACAAATACACTTAGGGTGTAAGGGAGGAATGAAGGAGGGTTCAGCTCTTGCTGCTGACGCCACAGCAGGATGCTGCCTCCTGGGTCCTAATACCAGATGTGCTCCCCTTATGTGTGCTGGGAGCCTTCCTGTTTTCTGTCCAAGGGTGAGTTCCCCTGGGAGAATAGGGCAAGTGGGGCACGGTTGGAAGAGGCAGTTGGACAAGAGTAGGGGGTAGGATAGGGCAGGGGAAAGCAGATGTGGAAGTGATAGAGAGGGAAAGAGAAAAGGGGACATTGGGGAGAGGAAGGGGTAGGGGATGGGTTAGAGGCAGTGGGTAAGAGAAGGGGGAATACAGAGGAAGCAGGAGCCTGACATGCGGGATCCTCAAAAGCACCAACTGGGGCTACCCCATTAAGCAGGACCATCAAACCCCCATTCCAACAAGCTCCCCCATGCATCTGGACCACCCCAAAAAGCCCCCTGCACCCAATGAGCCTCAGCCAGCTGCACCTGGACCCCACCACACCAATCCCACTCATCCAGCACTGGGATACCCCTGCTGAGTACCTCTGCCAAGCCCCATTTTTCCCACATCTAGATCCATCCTGCCATGCCATAATCACCTTCACATAGACTCCCCACAAAGTCACTTTCACCCTGTGCATAGAACCCCCTAAAAATGAGCCCCTGTTTATCCACATCCCCTTCAGCCAGACTGCCCCACACAGAACCCTCTCATCCCACACCTGGGGGCACGGAACCCTCTCATCCCACACCTGGATGCCCCCACATTAAGCCCCTCCACATTTGGATCTTGCTCAGCTGAGCCTGCCTGCTCACACCTACCTGATACTCCTGGCACAGAGGGGCATAGCCCCATAGCTTCTGGGGCAGGCCCTGTCCTTGCACGGTGTCAGAGTCAGGTGCAACTTCACTGCCGAGTCTCTAGAGAGTTGGGGGAATCTGCAGGATGATCTCCCACCTCCATGCAGCCAGTGTCCCGTGCTCCCCACTGCCATGATGGAGCTGCCACATTTATTTACTGAAAATTTTGTCAGAATTTTGCAGGATTTTAAAAGTTGTGTGCAGAATTTTTAATTTTTTGGGTAGCGAATTCCCTCAGGAGTAATATATGCACTTTCACATAGGTGATGCCTTGATTATATCTTTATTAAATCACTTCTTTAAAGAACTAGACCTGGATTTCAAGAAAATAAAAGTGATCAAAGCTTTACTGTTACTTGTAGTTCAGGCGATTCCAGAGTCTGACCATCTTCAGGAAATGTTGTCATATCATAAGTGATATTCATAACACAAACATCCTTTTGTATTCCCAAACCGTTACTAACCTCCTCAGCCCTCCACTCCAAAAAAAAACCTACCTGAAGCCGAGTTTTGACTATAAAAATGGAAAAATGCCAGAAACTCCATGAAGTCCATTAGGGACTAGCTACTCCTACCAATTTTATGTGGAAGGTGCTGAGATACAACAGTGATGAGCAGCAAGATGAAACCTTAAGATAACTAGATATTACTTATGGCTACTCTTAATTGAATATTTCAAGAAAGATATTAGAAAGTGGTTTTAAATTAAGTATGAACACAAAAGTTGGAATTGAATTATCAGGATATACACTGTATTTAGTAAAAGTCACTGCAGATTTGTGTTTCTAAGGGGGAAATAACAAAGAGTCCTGTGGCACCTTAAAGACTAACTAAAGTATTGAAGCATAAGCTTTCGTGGGCTATGATGATTACCTCTGCTATTCCAGACTAACACGGCTACCTCTCTGATTCTTAAGGGGGAAATGTTGCCCAAGATTTCAAGAAAGATTTAGTATGTGTTTTTTTAAGTAGTCAGAAGGGTAATTCTTAATTCTTTGTTTCTTTAGTGGTATGAATTCAATGTAAAACCCTTGAAGCTGGTTCTCCTCTCAGTTTCACCACGATAAATCAGATGCAGCTATAATGAATTTATTGGAATTACACTGATGTGAAACTGGCATGAGAGGTGAATCAGGCCGTTTTAGTTCATTAATGAGCATGCAATCCATTAGAGGGTTATGAATAAACATTGATGTAGAAATATGTAGATATGCTAACCCTACATATATGTGTTTTTTTTAAATCCCACTGGTATAGGTTACAATAAAGGGGAGCATCTGCCACTGTTGGCATAATACAAGATCTTTTTTCTGTCTCTGGTTAAATAGTTGGGGATTTAATTGCTTCATTCTCTGGCAAGCAGTTCCCCAACATGTCAATTGTTCTAGCTACGCTGTCTATAAGATGGGAACTTGGCTGAAATTCCTCACATTCATTTTGTAAAGACGGCAGTGAAATACTATAGTCTTTTCATAAGGTCATATTAATACTGTAGGTTATCTGATAGTTCAGAAATGGAAGCATGGATTATTCAGAAAAGTGTTATACAGGCAACATTTATCTTTTCCCTTGAATTAGAAACTATTTCTCACTTTACAGCCCATTAAAAATTTCAGTAGACAAATGTGCCTATCATTTAAAATCAACACAATTAATTTTACATACTTGATATTTTTATTTAAAATTATTTTTAATGGAAATCTGACTTACTAAAATACCATCAGAATTACCACCCACTGACGTATCATAGCTAATCAGCAACAGGTGTTTCCAAATGAGATGTTTCTATTTAAAGCTCTTCAGGTGACTCAAATAAATGCATTTAACAATGTTTAAATGTGCATCTGTGATATCGTTCTGCAAAATTATATTGCTGGAATCTTTTACAGTGATTGCACTGATCATAATTTCAATCACGTTTATACTATATATGGCTGTTCATGTGATTAAATTTGAAGTTGTTTCCCATAACAAAATTATTTTCCAATTGATTTCACATTCAACTACTAGTTTGTTTTTAAATTCAGTTTGCATGATGGATGTTGCATAGTGAACATAAAAGGATCATGTGATGGGTTCGATCACAGAGACCCCCTTGAGACTGTCGCCTGATGTGCTGAAGTTACTTCTGAGCCCATTTTTCCCTGCCAGCTTGGGACTTCCAGAACCTTGCCTTGTTGAGTCAGACACACTAGCCTGCTACAACACAGACCCAGGTCTGGTCCACACCCCCAAAGCTGAAGACTTTAACCAAAAACTGCTCAGAAGATTATCTATCTCCAACACCCAGACACCCAGTTTCCAATGGGATTCAAACCTCAAATAAAACTGTTTTACTGTGTATAAAGCTTATACAGGATAAGCTCATAAATTGTCAACCCTCTATAACACTGATAGAGAGATATGCACAACTGTTTGCTCCCCCAGGTATTAATCACTTACTCTGGGTTAAATAATAAACAAAAGTGATTTAATTAAGTATAAAAAGTAGGATTTAGGTTGTTTCAAGTAACAACAGACAGAACAAAGTAAGTTGCCAAGTAAAATAAAGTAAAAACATGCAAGTCTAATACATTAAGAAATGGATTATATCTCACCCTGTGAGATATTCCACTAAACTTCTTTCACAGACTAGACTCCTTCCTAGTCTGGGCCTAATCCTTAACCCCTAGTACAGTTCTTGTTAGTTCCAGCAGACATCATAGGTGGAAAACAGGGGCTTTCTCATGACTGCAACCCCTTTGTTCTCTTCCACCCCCTTTTATAGCTTTTGCATCAGGCAGGAAGCTTTGGCACCAGCCAGGAATCTGGGTCCCCAACTCTCCTTCTAAATGGAAAAGTACCAGATTTAAGATGCATTCCAGTATCATGTGACATGGTCACATGCCACTGTAAAACCTCAGCCTCCATTCTTCCTGGGCTGTCCTACACCTACACAGGAAGGCTTGTAGATAAATAAACTATTTACAACCACTTGTCCTAGTCAATGGGAGCCATTGAGATTCTAAACCACCATTAATGGCCCACACTTTGCATAATTACAAGAGGACCTCAGCATTATACTTCATATTTCTAGCTTCAGATTCAAGACTGACACATGCATACAAATAGGATGAAAACACTCAATGGATTACAAGCTTTGTAATGATAGCTTACAAGAGACCTTTTGCATAAAGCATATTCCAGTTACATTATATTCACATTCAAAGTCTATTTACATAAAGCATATGGAGTGCAACTTCACAGGACATGTAGTCCATGAGAGTGTTTTCTGTGGGAACCCTATTTCATTTGTTGCAGAAGCAATAGGTGTACAGTGAATGAGAAAGGCAAATGCAGGAAGAGAAAAATTACCTGTGTGGTTACTGCAACTGACTGCCATCCATGAGAACGGGGGGTGGCGAACAGGTACTCAATTTGTGTGGGCAGACCAGAAAAAGTGTGGCTGTGATATGGTTTTCCTCAGATGTGACTAGGCCAGAGAATTTTACATATATTTTTGTTTTAATTCATTTCTTCAATAAATAATAGTTTTGTTTGACTGTTAATCTCCAGGAAAGAAGCGTCTCTGTCCATCTTGAGATCTCTCTATGGGAATAATAGAAAACTGTTGGATTTGACAAACAGACTAAGGTCACAGAGTTTCAGGAGCAGCTGGGCTCTCAACCCACTGAGGTGCTGAAGAGAACAGATTGGTATCTAAGCTAATGAAAAAGATAACCTTTGTGTTATTAAGGCTCTAGGTCACAGTGAACCTCCATTTCACTACCACTCCAAACGTATTCTGAGGGACTAGTTGAATCAGGAGGCTAGAAATGGACTCTCTCATTTCCAGACTAGCAATTCAAAGTCAAACCCATTAACAAAGGGTGTTTAACAACTTTCATGAAATGATTTTGTGGGGTTGGAGCAGCTGTTAATGATCAAGTGTCCACATTACAAAAACTACAGACATTATTTGTACCCTTGTTGGAAGTCTAAGTAGAGAGGATACAATTTGACAAGACATGGAAACAGAACATCCCTAGAGGTGGGATCTGCAGAATAGAGCTGAGGCAGCCTAAGGAAGCCTGTAGTGCCACTGTTCTGTAGCTAGAGAAAGGATTTCAGTCTCTTGGGAAGTCAACTGGTGCTGCTCTCCAGTATTAAACTTTAAAAAAATGAGTAGGGTATACTCAGGTCAGTTTTTAGAGGTTATTTGGACATAAAAGAAAAACAATCTCAATAGGGTACTTAGAACAAACATTTTAATATTTTCTTCCAAATCAACAAATTAAATTTATTATATATTAATAATTCTGAAGTTTGCTAAAATTACCGACATCTTAATTGTAAAAGGGTTTAATGTAACTCTGAAGCTATCACCTATCTTCTCAACTTAAATGTAAGTGATATTTTAAAATCATTGTCAAAGGTAAGAATGTTTGCTACTGTTGCCTTCTTCTTTTTTTGGGGGGGGGAGGTGGAGGGGTGGAGTGAGAAGACTTTGGCCAAATTTTTAAAATGTAAAAGATACCCAGCATCTTTGCTGTGGCCATACTTCAAGACAGAAATATACAAAGTTAAACTTACAAACTTACCAAAAGTTTTAAAGGAGAAATATAGGATCCCACCAATAGAACTGTTTTATATTATTATATTTAAAAAAATTCAAAACAAAGTCATTTCAAAAACAAAAAATCCCCAAATATTTAATTTAAAAAAAGATTAAATAAGACATTTCAACATTGTTGGAACTGTTCCTCAGATTTTCTCCATAATACAGTTTTGGTGCATTTCTTGAAGCATTTTGATTTAGATGGAACTGAATTTTCCAACAAAAATAGTTCTGTCAAAAAAAAAATCAGTCAGTTTTATCCTTCACCTCCCTTCCCCCCAAGTATTCTTTTTTAAAAACTACCAATCATCAAGCTGTGTTTCACTGATCACAAAAAACACAACTAGCAGTCTAATTAATCCCGCTGCTCTTTTTCCCTCCACCAACTTTCCTACCTTCTTTTTTCTGAAACTATTTTATTCAGATTTTTTTAAGTTTACTTGCTTTTACTTTTACCCTCATCTGTTTTACAAACCTTCTGTACCCAGACCCTTTCAACCCTCCCCTGTTTTATCTTTGCCCATTCATGGCATCAAATATTCTTTTTACTATAATTTAAAAAGGAAAAGCCACTTTCATACTGTACACACCAGTTCCCATCACTGCTGCTTCCAGAACTATGGTCTCTCCTAGAAAGTTAATATTGTGACAGGATTCCCATAGCAACCAGTTATGCAGAAGGTGCTTTTTGGAATAATATAAAATGCCTTTTCTACCTGTGAGTTAACTACAAAACCCCACCTTGTCTCATTTCAAGCTATTTTGGCATCATACCCTGTGGCATTTCAAATTAGTTTGGGTCCTGATTTCAAGCCCATTTAAGTCAATTGGAATCTTTTCATTTTCTTCACTAAGCTTTGGATCAGCGGCAAAGTTCCATAGCACATTGAGGCTCTGCAAGTATATTCTTTCCTAAGCCAAGGGCTTTCATAATTTCAAAGGAAACACAGCACCACTTCTTGCTAATGCTGTACTGGAAAATATTGGCTTTGACATGACATTTTAAGGTGTATTTCATAAAGGTGGGAATTTGTAAGCAGAGCCACAATAAAATTGTTTTATAGCATTAAGTTTACACTAAGCAGCATAGTTATATTAAGAAACTTTGTTGGGGAAATTGATGTACTGTGTGTGTGCTAAGTCTCTAAAGATAAAAGATCTTCAAAAACAAGCAAGTGAAAAACTGTCCCTCCAAAATGCATGAGAGCAAAATCCAAAATGAAATTAACTGTATCGAATCTATGAAGTGACAGAACCTTTTCTCTACTGTCAGCACTGAAGTTAATTTGAAAGGAAAAAAAATATTTTATATGTAACCATACTCATACTTTCGTTTCACACGTGCATAATAAAACTTGCAGTTCAGCAAAGCGAATAATTTTTATTAAGTTTTATGTATAACTATTAAATATCGTTAACAATAACATCAGACAACTTACATCTGAAATTTTCTATAGAGCTTGTTTTTATGCCCTTTGCATTTTTTGTGAATATATATTTCTCATTATAAATCCTTAAATACTTTGAAATTCAGGATCTGGCTAAAAAAAATTTCTGTCCTTGTTTTTCATTATTGACTGATCATTCCAATGTCATATATACCATTATATGCCACCAATGTCCCTCTGCTATGTACATCGGCCAAACTGGACAGTCCCTATGAAAAAGGATAAATGCACACAAATCAGATATTAGGAATGGCAATATACAAAAACCTGTAGGAGAACCCTTCAACCTGCCTGGGCACACAATTACAGATTTAAAAGTCACCATACTGCAGCAAAAAAACTTCAAGTCCAGACTGCAAAGGGAAACTGCAGAGCTGCAATTCATTTGCAAATTTAACACAATCAATCTGGGACTGAACAAAGACCTTGAGTGGCTTGCTAATTACAAAAATAGCTTCTCCTCTCTCCGAGTTCACACCCCCAATTCAACTGCTAGAAGAATAACCCACCCTCCCTGATTGGAGATAACAAGCTGGTTCAGCCTAATTGGACCAACCTTGTTACCTCCTACCTGGTTCTTGCCTTCTTTTCTATACCTGCCCTTGGATACTTCCACTGCTTGCATCCGACGAAGTGGGTATTAGCCCACGAAAGCTTATGCTTCAAAACTTTATAGTTAGTCTTTAAGGTGCCACAGGACTTTGTTACCGCTGCTATTCCAGACTAACACGGCTACATCTCTGATTCATTCCTTATAAAGATAGTCTAACTCTTGGCAGACAGCTGTATCCTGAAGAGAACTAGCACAATGATTTTAGGAGTGTTGAATTGTGGCTGTTTTTTTAGGCATTTTTGCATGTTAATGTGAAAGTTTATGTTGTGTCTACAAATCTGGGGACTGGGAATATGTAGACTTGGTTGGTTGATAGGGAATTGGTGCAGACAAGTGTGACTGGCGATGGGGATTCAGGAGGTAAGGGGGCAGAAATATGCAGACCTGATTTTTTCATGACAGGGAGGAAGACTCTCTATTATCCAGGATTGGATTAACCAGGATGTGGATTAACCAGGATGTCAAAAAAAATATGCGTAACTCACAGGGCCGGCTCTGGCTTTGCTGCCACCCCAAGCACACACACACAAAAACCCTACCAGGGCGCAGGGCAGCCAGTGAACCAATACCCTCTCCCCCTGGTGCAGGATGGCTGGTGAATCAACCCCCACTCCCCATATTTCCTATGGATGGTTATTATCCAGAATTTTATTAACCAGAATTATTTTTTCCCTATCATCCTGGATAATCGAGAGTCTACTGTATATACAAGTCTGATTGGTTGGTGGAGAGCATTTGTGTTTGAACAGGCAAACTTTCTTGATTAAAAGGCATGGGGTGCTCACAATTTGATGGGAGTTGAGTGCATATATGGACACATGCATGAACAAAATCTTCTCTATGAGCAAATCCCCTTTTGGATCAGATTTTATCCTACAAGACAGGGCTCATGAACAACTGCTGATGGATAAAATCTTGTCCTTGTCCTCCTCCTCTAGGTCCATCTTGTCTACCTCCAGTAAAAGTGTGGGTGCAGAAGGGTGAAAATGTGGCAGTGTTAAGATTGCTATGTAGGGTCTATAGTGCAAAGCAGTTGTGGTAATAGTGAGGTACATGGGTAGAGCAGCAAAAGGTATATAGTGGTAGGCAGTTTAACTTTTAATATATTTACGTTTTGTGAGAGGAAAACAAACCATTTCACAATTAAGTGTTTTGTGTATGAATATAACTACTCTTCATGACTACTAAAGTCATCTGAGTTTTATAACATCGGTGGGCAAAGATAAGTGTGTGGAGGTAGTTGGACAAAGTGTCTTTCCTGTCTACCTATACATGAATACTTTGTTCTGAGTTTCCATTAATTATCTTCAGAGAGGCTCCTGAGAGTTCCTACACATAAGAGCCAGACACGAGAGCAGTTCTGGAGCTCATGGTGTTATTCTTCCCAAATGGATGTGGCCATAGTTCTACCTCTCCTTCACGCAGGTAGTTCCCTGCGGAGGAACAGTGCTGGTTATACCTTCTCAGATGGCAGACTGTTCCTTCTGGCAGATCCATCCCTTGGGTAGGGTGAATCAGGGCGACGGCTCTGGGCTCCATGCTTTGTGGGGCCACGTGGGCCAGTGTGATTGGTCAGCACGATCAGTCCCAGAAAAGATGAATCCATCACTTACTCCCTGGGCTCTGCACCCCTTTAGGGAGGGCCCTGCTCTCTGGAGCTCCCAGTGGGGTGATGGTATTCAACCCATTTCCCAAACACAGAGCTGCTTCTTCAAGTAAGCAAAAGTGGTCTAAATTAGTGCTAGATGCTCTCTGAATGAGATTAAGAGAAGAGATGAATGGAACTTCACTAGAATTAGCAGCCTTATGAATTCAAAAATGGTGAGACAGACTTAAAAAAGATTGACTCAAAAATAACATTTTAAAGAAAACCCTCCCAGTTCATTTTTTGATCTTGTGATTTTTGCTCCCTCAGCTGGAAACATCCACATTTCTCACTTACTCCTTGTTGTATCCATGGATTTTCAGGTTAAAAATGCATCTTGAAATGTACACAATGAATACAAAATAAATAAATAAATAAATAAAGGGGCCTATTCCTCCTATGGACTGATGGGAAGGACAATATGACACATTCCTCAGAACTCTGCTATGCTCATTCTGCACCTGGCCCTCACCTATATGGAGGCAAGTCTTTAGGCACCCTCCTCAGATCCCTCCACTATTCTACTAATCAAGTATTGTACTCTAATTTCCTTAGGCATTCTCCTCCTCATTCCTTTATCAAGGCCCTGGTTACTACATGACTTGCACATACATTGTGGGAGATGAGACTAAAACCCTGGTTCTTCAGCTTCTGAAGGCACAAGCTCTACTGAAGTTAAAGAAGGGCTTTCTTGGTAGGTAATAAAAATATTTGCCTCAATCTCCCTGTGGTCCAGCCAGTTAGTATTTGCCTTAACCAGGAAAGCAGATTGAGTTTAATTGACAAATACTAGATAAGCCTCATCTAAACACATCCACTTTTCTTAATCAAGATATTGTAATCTTCTGAAGGCCTTGCCATGCATGCACATACCCAGAGCCAGAGAATTACACCATGCTCCCTCATCCTCTGTTCCCATGAGGAAACCAATAGTAACAGAGAAGAGAATAGCTGGAGCTGGCAAGGACCTGCTCTCTACTGGCTCCCTGCTATTGGTGCCACATCTTGGTGTCTGTTGGGCTGGCTCTTCAGGGATCTTCCTTTGGGGTACTCACTGTTTCCATATACACATACAGAAGGACAGAGGCCTTGAAGGAGGCAGCAAGCCTATGAGCAGCAGTTTCAAATGGTAGCCGATGGGAACTGCAGCTCAAAGCCACCAGCATACATTAGTATATGTGGGTAGCATATGTAGGCAGGGACTGTGCATTCACAAGCAACTCACCCAAAAAGTCCTGAGCTGAAAGCAGCCACTTTTTCAAGAAGTCTCTGAAAAGGATGGAAATCTGTGGAATTTGTGAACATTTTGCAGTAGTTGGTACCCCTGACCCTCCCTCACTTTGACATCGTTCCAGACAGCATAACATTAGCTCAAATACGCAATCAATGTCCTAAAGAATGGTATGATTTATACTGCAAATAGTGATTCATAATTTATCTCCCTCCAAATCTAAGAAAGTGGTTTCTATCTATATTTAAGGAGATAACATGATTCCACAAATTAGAAACAGAAAAAAAAATTGTACAGACAAATCTGCCCTAAGAATGTTCTGAAATGGTTAGTCAGTGTGATTTATATATGTGTGTGTGTATACACACACACACACACACACACACACACTGCTTCTGATGAAAATTCCAAATCCTCCTCATTTCTCTGTTTTAGTCAATAATTTACTCTGTGGCTAGAAGACCACTAATTTCTCTCATTTTAAGCTTTTCCTACATGAATACAAATCGTCACTCAATTCCACAAGGCACCACCTGATTCCATCAATAAGAAAATATTTTGTGATTGTGACTATAGGGACCCAACAAACTGTTGAAAATCCATATGCTGACACAAACACCAATACATTCTTGAAAGGGAGTAGAATTTCAAAGAGCCTGATTAACTAGCAAATTATATGACTGGCCTTGAGCTTAGTGTGTCTTGCAACAGGTATCTTGCTCTAAATACAAACTACTCTTTAGTGTTATTTCTTTGGTTTACCTTGTCAACCTTAAATATATAAAAACTTTAAATGCACACAACTTGTATCCCTTTCAAAACTTTTAAAAAAATAGTTCTACATCCTCCCTCAGAGACCCCTAGAAACCTCTATCCTTTTGTCCCTTTACTAAACATTACAAATTCATTGTCAGTGTGATGACTCATTTACATTTCAGACATTTGTTAAAGACAACACTATAGTTACAAAATGTGATATGAAAATTACCCTACAATGCTTTGACTTTCAAGTCTATAGCAACCTGGAAATCAAGGGGAGGGGGGCATACATTTTCATGTTTTGAGGTCATTGGAGAACCACTATGCCTTTTACTTAAGGTTCCCTCATAAATGGTGTACTAGGACAACAGACCAATTACAGAAATGTGTCAAATACTTCAGTGCAAATCTGTACAACACCAAACAAACAGTATTTGCTATCCAACAGCCAATACAAGTATTTCTTTTTTTACTCTTCAGATTACAGCCAGGGACAGACTTCCCATGTTAAATACTTAACTGGGTTTTTATGCCATGTGAATTAATTAGACAAATTTTGTTCCTGTCAGCTATTGTTTTAGGTTGTCTGCAAACTAAGGGAACCCCTAACATATCAGTTTACACTTGGCTTAAGTTTTCAGTGTTTTGTTTCTAACCATAAGGTGTTAGAAGCTCCTCCACTCCTGTCTGTTTCTGACAAGTCTTTCAGTGGTTCCCCATCTGTGCCCCAGGTTTTTCAGCTTGGCTTCCACAGCTCTTCTCTGCTATGACCTGAGCTAGCTTTCCTGTTTCATATATTGTCTGTATTTTCTAAAGTTTGGGTTTTGTCTTGGTGTTGAGCACTTCACTCTTCATTTAGCCCCTCATATAGCCTAGTGTTAATTACCTGCTAATAAAGTCTCAATTAGCCTTTTAGTGCCTGCTAGCCCTAATCAATGGCTTTGTATTTGTATAGTGGTGTGATGTGAGAATCCTGACTGATACTGAGGCTGATGATTGCTTGGAGACAGGGATTACCCCCAGTTGCAGATATTTACAGATTCTGCTATTGTGACAGCTATCTCACAAGACTGTGCAAAAAAAGAAATACTGATTAGTTAGGACTGATTAGTTAGGATTATTTTTTTAAAGAGATAAATAGTTCAGAATTAAACTGCTTACCATGATTTTAATTGAAATTATTAAAACACCAAAATGTAAGTTATTTTTGTCTTTGATTTTTTTTAATCTTCATTGAAGAGCAAAGTATTAAACAGACACAGCATTGCTCCCTTCATATTTCTATATTCATGAAAGTGAAGCTCAAATAACCATGCCTGGTTATCTGAAATTCTGGATGTCTGGTAGGCCCTGTTAATAAATGGGAGTGTACTGCATTCATTTCTGCAAAATGTCCATACATTGTTGTTAGGTAAAATAGTAAGTCCCTACTCACCTCTCCAGCACCCGAGGATTCGTGCGGAGTTGGTTTGGGCCCACAAACTGTCAGAGACCACTTACACAGACATTAATTCATTGATCAACGGGCTCACACTATCCTTAGCTTAAAAAGCTTCAGAGTAGTGTGGCAAATTTACTAGGGGTGAGCATTAATATTTATACACAGAATTAACAAAGTGATTTACAGATCATAATGGTCATGCATAATCAATCAAGATTCTACAGGAAAACAGGTTAAAATGTAAATTCCAAGACAGAGGGGAGATGGCTACTTAAGGGGAGGGTGTGTGTGTGTCATGAGTAGTTCCCAGGTCAGGGCTTTGATTAAAAGTTCAGACAGAGACATCAAGTCTGGGATAAGATTAAGCTTAATCAATAGTTCAGACTCAACATTGTCATACCGAGATATACACTTCCAAAAACCCACAGCACTGAGCCACAACAGATCTAGCAACACCTTGCCTGTGGGGACAAAATCCATCCGCATAAACTTTATCTAGGCTGGGATTTAAAGATATGGGGTTCTTACAACATGTATGCTGTGTAGGGACTTGTTAGTTAACACATTCTAACAAGTGCTGAAAGTCTAGTGTTGATAAGGTAGTGTATACTTTGACTAGTGCTAAACTAGTCAAGTTAGGTTTAATTGTGATACCTAATAGCATCTAATGTCACACCTTCAATTCTTAGTCTAGACAAAAACTACAAACCACTGGTGGACAACCTGTGACCCATGGGCCGCATGTGGCCCAGTAGGGTAATCTGCTGGTGGACCACGAGACAGTTTACATTGATCGTCTGCAGGCCTGGCTACCTGCAACTCCCAGTGGCCGCGGTCCACCGTTCCCAGCCAATAGGAGCTACGAGAAGTAGTGCAGGCTCCAGGGATGTGCTGTTCGCCACCTCCCACATCTCCCATTGGCCAGCAATGGTGAGCCGCAGCCACTGGGAAGTCACTAGAGACTGACTCCTGTCATACAGTAGTAGTATTGTAATCTTTGTAACCCTGAACCAGGTCAGATGACTGGGGTCAGGGAACAAAGTTCACTCTCTTGGCAGCACCTTTATTTGTTTGTCATCTCTTTATTATAGATACTGATAACTATGTCACAACACAAGGATTTTTGTGTGTTACAATTTAGATTAGTGTAATTTTCCTTGTAAACAGGCCAGGTCATACAATTTTTGAAAAAAAAAATCCATCTGAAATGGGGTTTCATCATAATCAATGTTCTCTGTTGGAAAAGGCTGATTTTGTCTGAATTTTCAACCAGAAAAAAATTAAATGTTTGGTTTGGGGTCAAAATTAATCTTTGCCTCTGTATGAGCTGCTGCAATGCCTCACAGAAGTTGCAATTGTGGATCTCTTGTACTCCCTTTCTCTCTGGCTAGGCTACACATCCCATGCTGCACCATGGCCTATGCCAGAGGCAGAGCTACCATCATGCCTCATGGAACTCCTATAATGTATGAAACTTTTCAATTCATTAATGGCTAAATGAATTCTTTCAAATGAACACGCTGACATGAAAAATGTCAACATTGCTGAATCAAAATTTTTCATAACTTTTTGTGTGATGAAAAGGATTTGATATTTTGAATCAGGGCAAACAAAGAAACAATGAGAATTTCACACAGGATAGTCATTTTCGGTTTTGGTCAGCTGTACTTGTGAAATGAATTGAATTTAAACACACATCACCAGAAAACTAGTAATTTATACCACTACACAGTCTAAGTTAAGGATGGATATATATTTTCTCTCTCTTAACCTTAAAAGGCATGATTTTGAGAGTTATAACATTTTCACAGGAGCCTTCTGTTTCAAAAGGAAAGATTATTAAAAGAAAATCTATCTTTGTTTCTTAATAAGCATTGTCCAAAATGGTAAAGTGCAGATGGACAGCCCGGGAGATGGCAGTCACTATTCACCAAACAAGTAGAGTACTGCCACAAGTAGAGCAGGATTTCCCACACTGATCTTCCTAAACCCTGACCTGGAGGAACACTGTTTGCACTTGAGAGGTCATTTCAATCTGCATATTCATTCAGATGTTGCTCTCTCTACAGAAAATTCCGGGAAGAATGCCAGTTGTGGCCCTATGTGTGCTTTGAATAGCTGTCCACAGGGAAATATAATGTCTTATTCCAATAATTTAACAATTTTCTCAGCTGCAAATAATATTGTAACCAGTATGCTGATTTATTGCAAATACCCTGGAAGTTATGGGCTTTAATACAGATTCTAACGAATATAGCTGTCATAGGAATTTTTATTTTAGACAAGAGATTTAAGATCCCAGATCATATCCTGCTCTGGTCTGTATAAAATTAGAGCGAATTGAAAACTGAAAAATCTCATTTGCAAACAATGTGGATGGTTTTTCATAGAAACATAATTTTGATGAGCAATTAGGAAATGTTTTGTCCAGCTTTAGACCAGACCAGTGAAATGAGGATAGAGTACTCGATACCTCCTCTGCAGAACAATAAATTCCTCTCCCAAAAGGATGCAATTTTGCTCAGCAACATAAAATCTCTTTGCAGCATTTCCTCTAACCCACTCCCATGGGTATCTCCATAGGAAGGTACAATTTTGCCCTAGATTATTAAACTGACATTTTCATCCAATATTGTTATATGTGCATATTTATACTATGGTATGCAAATGATAAGGAAATGCTAATGTATGGAGGAAACAGGACTTAAAGAAATGCAAATCAAAATCAAGTGATAAAGCACAGTTTGCCCTGTTTGGTTCACTCTTTTGAACTTAAGAAAAAGGAAGAATGTTGTTATCCCTTGACTAGGGCCTAAATGTTAGAAAACAGAGAACATGACAGGGTACTGCAGAAAGGCAACAGCTGAAGACTGCATTTTCAGCATGTTATTAATGAGGAAAGGAAGCCAGAAAATAGGTTCATAAGCAATATAAAGATGCAATACATTTTTTCCAGCTCTGCCTTTGGAGAAGAAGATGGAAGATACTAAAATGATTAGTGAGGAAAAAAACACACACTTAGATGTGATAGATAAACAACTCTTTACCCTCTCTTTCCTCAGAGTTCTCTCTTTATTTTGCAGTCTGTCCCATTTCTCTCTCTCCCCAAAATTGACCTGCCCTCCGCCATTCCAAATGGTACTTTTAGTGCAGTAAGAATAACAGGGCTACAGTAGACCAAAAAAATAACAAATTGTTAGTTCCATATTTTGTAGCAGAGACATTCAACTTAGCAAAAAGTCTTAACAGGGCAGCCATTTTGGCTGTAAACAGTCTATTTTACCTGCCTTCTGAGAAGACAAACATCTCATTTAAGATTAGCATCCGTGTTAGTCTGTATCCGTAAATAAGATGAGGAAGACTTTGGAGCACCATAGAGACTAACCAGTTGGTCTACACCATAGTTGGTCTAAACTGGTTAGTCTCTAAGATTCTACAAAGTCTTCCTCATCTTAAACATCTCATTGGAACTATTTCTTCCTCCTGGGCAACACCATAGTTCTTTAGAGCTGGTCAGAAATTGGAAATTCTGACATTTTGACCTTTGTTTTCATTATGATATCAGGCAAGTCAAAATATTAAAATTTTTTATGGAATTTGAGCTGCCTCGGTGTTTCATGGGTTACTAAGGTGCCTCTTGCCCTTGTTCTCCTCAACCAGCCAAACTACATCTCCCATAATGCACCATGGCCATGGACACACATGATGTATTGCAGTGATTCCCACAGAACATTTTGATTTTGTGGCAACTGCAGCTTATATATATACTAGCGAAAATACCCGGTGTTGCTCGGGTCCGTCAGAGGTGGGGAGGGGACAGAGAGCTGAGCGAATGCGGGGTCTGTTGGAGGGGGGAGGAGGCAGAGAGCAAACCTGACACTCCCACCTCACCCCCCCGACCAAACCCGACACCCCCACCTCACTTACCCCTCGACCAACCCCGACTCACATTTTCACCCCCCCACCCAAACCCAACATCCCCACATCACCCCCTACCAACACCCCCTGACCAACACCCACACCTCACCCCCCGTAGACCAAACCTGACACACCCACCTCACTTTCCCCCCAACCAAACCCAACACCCCTACCTACCACCACAAACAAACCCGACACCCACACCTCACTTACCCCTTGACCAACCCCGACCCCCCTCCTCACCCCTCCAAACAAACCCAACACCCCCACCTTACCCCCCCACCAAACCCAACACCCCCTGTCCAACCCCAACACCCACACCTCACCCCTCACCCACCCAGACACCTTCCCACCCCCCCAGACCAAACCCGACACCCCCGGCTCACCCCCCGACCAAACCTGACACCCCCACCTCACCCCCTGACCAAACCCGACACCCCCACCTCACTTACCCTCCGACCAAACCCAACTCGGGTCCGTCGGAGTTGGGGAGGGGGCAGAGAGCTGAGCGAGTGCGGGGTCCATTGGAGGGGGGAGGGGGCAGAGAGCTGAGCGAGTGCAGGGTCCGTTGGAGGGGGTGTATTATGACATCATAACTATGTCACAGAGAACAGCAGCTGCCCAGCTGATGTGATTGGCCTTTAAATAATTTCACCCCTGGGGGGCGTCAGAGGTGAGATTTGAAAAATTATCGACTCTTACCCTGATTAGGACCCTTAGACCTCTAACTGTACCAAATTTCAAGTCTCTAGCTCAAACGGTGTGGAAGGAGTAAACGCACATACATACATACACGCATACATACACGCATACACCATTTGACTTTTATATATATAGATAAACATTTTGACAGAAAATTCCTGACCAGTAACTAACTCTTTGCTCTTTCTCCTACTCTATGTAACAATGTTTGAAAGATAGAGCTGAAAGGAATCCTCTAGCTTTTAAGAAATATTTGTGCTAGGTAACACCATTGTGTACATGCAGTAACTCCACAGATGTTCATTGTAAAAAGAGAACAAACTGTGGAACTTCACTTTTAATGGCCATCATTTCCTTTTGGAGTATTTATAAAATGGGGTTCTTCAAACTCAAAACTGTACTTACAATTCATTCTTGATTTTGGTTACTCCTATATCCAGTTGTCTCTCTCTCTCTTTGCCCGTCACCCCCCAGCTGGGGTATGGGCCACCAACTGGTGTTGGTGTTTCAGTAGCAATTGGTTCCCTTATGGGGTGGAGTTGCTAGCCCCACGCCCATGTTAAGCCTACAGCACCTGGTATTCCCAGGAGGTCTCCAATCCAAGTACTAGCCAGGCCCGACCCTACTTAGCTTCCGAGATCAGATGGGATCGGGGGTGTTCAGGGTGGTTTAGCCGTTCAGCTATATCCAGTTGTAATCTATGGTTATTCTATGGTTTGTGAGTGGAGATGAACCATTTGATAACTTCATTACATTTTTAATCAACAACTTAATATTTTTAACTATAAAGAGTAAATGTAACCAAAAAAGACATACATGTTTGTCAATCATAATGCATTTATAGCTGTAACTGAGAGTGAATTTAATTGCTTTAATTAAAGCCAGAAATCAAACACAAGACAGAATATATGAGGGAAACAACTCCACTGTCGTTAAAGCTGACAAAGTGTGAAGGTCACAACTTACATATTCATGTACTCTTCCATATGACCTTCTGTTGTAAACAAAGAATATTAAATACTGTTATTCATCTACTACTAATGAACATATATTACTCTGGAATCTAGTGAATAGATAAAATAATCTTCTTTCATCAAATATTTACTAAAGAAATATTTTCTATGCTTACAAAGTAAGAGGGGAGGTATCTTATTACAAGTTTAGACCATGCCAACGTTTGAACTTCCAGGAGACAAGGGCTGAAGATCAATATACTTGAATGACTGCCATTTGCAACATACAAAAAATAATCTTAATTTAAGGTAACAATACATTAAGATATCAGAGCAAATAACCAGTGGATTTACTTATTTTTGTAGAGAAGTTATTTTAGTAGTTTTCAGCAAGATTATGATTTTGGTCAGTCATTCTCTGAACATGAATTATGAGTACAAAGTGATGTGAATCAGGGTTTCCATGAACGAATTTGCTCCTACACTCTATCCAGTGAAGACATTACCCAAGCTACCATAACACACTACAAAAGAAATGTTTATTTAATGAAAATACATATAATCTATATATATATAAAAGTCAAATGGTGTATGCGTGTATGTATGCATGTATGTATGCGTGTATGCACGTTCACTTACTCCTTCCACACCGTTTGAGCTAGAGACTTGAAATTTGGTACAGTTAGAGGTCTTAGGGTCCTAATCAGGGTAAGAGTCGAAAATTTTTCAAACTCACCTCTGATGCCCCCCAGGAGTGAAATTATTTAAAGGCCAATCACATCAGCTGGGCAGCTGCTGTTCTCTGTGACATAGTTACGTTGTCATAATACCCCCCTCCAACAGACCCTGCACTTGCTCAGCTCTCTGCCCCCTCCCCCCTCCAATGGACCCTGCACTCGCTCAGCTCTCTGCCCCCTCCCCACCTCTGACGGACCCAAGTTGGGTTTGGTCAGAGGGTAAGTGAGGTAGGGGTGTCGGGTTTGGTCTGGGGTGGGGGGGGGGTGGGAACGTGTCGGGGTGGGTGAGGGGTGAGGAGTGGGTGTTGGGGTTGGTCAGGGGGTGTTGGGTTTGGGGGGGGGGTACGGTGGGGGTGTTGGGTTTGTTTGGAAGGGTGAGGAGGGGGGTCGCGGTTGGTTGATGGGTAAGTGAGGTGTGGGTGTCGGGTTTGTTTGTGGTGGTAGGTAGGGGTGTCGGGTTTGGTTGGGGGGGAAGTGAGGTGGGTGCATCAGGTTTGGTCTAAGGGGGGTGAGGTGTGGGTGTTGGTCAGGGGGTGTTGGGGTTGGTAGGGGGGAGACATGGGGGTGTTGGGTTTGGGTGGGGGGGGTGAAAATGTGAGTCGGGGTTGGTCGAGGGGTAAGTGCGGTGGGGGTGTCGGGTTTGGTCGGGGGGGTGAGGTGGGGGTGTCAGGTTTGCTCTCTGCCCCCTCTCCCCTCCAATGGACCCCGCACTCGCTCAGCTCTCTGCCCCCTCCCCACCTCCGACTGACCCGAGCAATGCCGGGTATTTTCGCTAGTATGATGTATAATGTACTCAAAAACACATATTATGGCCTTAAGTCTGCGAGTGGTTCCAGGTGGTAGATCACTGAGCCCATGCGAACCTCACAGAAGTCAGAGAGGCTCCAGGTAGGCAAAGGGGCTCAGCTATCCAGAGCCAGTTGCAGGATTGGGACTGAATATTTTACACTTACATACATATTTAGTGCTAAGATAGATACACGTTGGTATAGATATAGATATTATATCTTACATGTGTATATACACACACAGCTAAGACTATATTTGTGTGTGTGAATATATGAGTCTTGTACTCACATCAACCTTAGTCATTATCAGACGCAGTTAATTTTTTGATGCAACACTTTCACTGACATTTTCTCCAGGATTGCTTGTTACATTGCATTAAAATTATTGTGATAGAAATCACAATTAGATTGTCATGCTGATGCTTGAAAAGTCATAAATCATTACTAATATTATAGGAATTTATCGGTGCAATAAAAAAAATGAACAATAAACCCTTAAAAACAGATTGTCTTTAGGAAATGTATGGCTAATGTATTTTGATGAACATTTTTTTTTTTGGTAGAGGAAGGGGGTATGATAGGCTTGAAATGTATTTTTTATAACAAATATACATTTGCAACACCAAAAATATTCAACCTTAAAGATCTGTTAAAAATAACATCGTACCTTGGCTTCTTTGCATTCAACTGGTAGGAGCAAATAAGGATTTATGGTGCAATTTACATAGAAAAGCAACTCTGTTATTCTGCATTGCAGGGTATGGGTGCCCTCTACTGTCAATTTGTAGATTGTCGTGGTTTGATATTTTTGCTTCTCAGTATCAGTTTTTGGCAGTTGCCCTGTGAAATACTAACTTGCTATTTTGATGTGAAATATACTTGGAAGTTACTTACAGAAGTAAAGGTAGTAAGTCTGATATTTCTATCCAGCTTGCATAACCTTTTTCAAAAAGTAAACTTGGTAGAAATACATTAATTTTTTTAGAAAAAGTATCTGCTTATTGCAAATATATGTAAGCTAATGCTACATGTACATGGAAGCATGCATTCTGGTACTTCTCCATACAACTAGAATGAGGCCTATAACGTACAGTAAAGTACTAGGGAGAAACAGCATTTTAAGTATATGCTAACCACGCTTAACAGCAAATAGTGTTCAAAACATTCCCAATCCAACGTCTGTTGATGTCTATAGGAGTTTTCCAATTGATTTGAATGCACTTTGGAGGATATACAACAGCATTCTTATCATACTCACCAATCCAATACATGAAATTATTCCTGGAATTACCTCCTTACATTACTCAGGACAGAATGGCAAGGAATGACATGATTAATTAGCAGCATTGTTTGATTTGTAATACAATTGCTGGATTAATTTCCCCCCCAGTGAAGAACTTCCCAAAGTATTATAGTCAACCCTGAGTTAAACCCAAGTAGATAGATAAAGGTATGTGCTTTTTGGGGAGCAATTAAATCTGCTCAACACCTGGACTGGCAGTTAACACCATTTCTCTGAGTATAATAGCAACATCACCAGGAATCACTTCATTCCAAAAGTTTATTAATTATATTATAGTGTGTGTGTAATATATATACCTACACACACACACACACACAGAATATCATATGGAACTGGCATTTGAGAGTGACACACTCAGAGCCAAAGAGGCCAAATGGCAAAGGCAGGGTAGTCCAAAATTTGAGACAGGACAGTGGGGTTTTGTGCTATCGGACTGACTGGGAGATTGGTGGCCCAAAAAGAGGAGGAATGGAAACCAGAAGATTTTTAAGTGGGAAGGAGAGAGTGAAGGGAGGGGTCTCCCCAAATCCTAAAACCAGCCTATTTAGTATAAGAAGGAATTTAAGTATGCTTGTCCATGAACACCAAAATGCAAAGGTATAGCTTAGATTTCAGTCCATTATGGAATTCCTCCTCCTGAAATCTTTATTTAAAGAAATATCATTCATTACAAAAGCAACAAAGAGTCCTGTGGCACCTTAAAGACTCTTAAAGGTCTTTAGGTGCCACCAGATTCCTTGTTCATGGCTACCCCTCTGTTACTTGATATCATGCATTACAATTGTACTGAGCCACTGCAGTGATGGGTTATCCTTGATAATGGAGGAAATCCTCCTGGAGCTATAGTGATTCATACCTCCTGAGGGTCTGTCCCAGTACCTCATTGTGGTGCTCAGAACCCATGATGAGGAATGTGACATTAGGACTAGAATAGCATATATAGAGCACGTGTTTTTTAACGCTCACACTTCCTATCTATAGTAAAAAATGAAGCAATGCAATAATAAATATGGGACTTTCCAACAATAAGAGGCATATTGCATTTGGTAAAGTCTCCTGTGTGGTCCAAACAGGCAAAGACAAATGATTATGTGATTTTCTTACTATTAAACTATCTTATTCTAATAATTGAATATTAGTACATTGTACCTCTTTATACATTACATATTTAGAAGAAGCAGGTTAAAGGAGCAACGATTTTTTTTTTACTGAGCTATAATACTTTATTTTGAGTTTTCATTTACAAGGAATGGCACTTAATACATTAATTATTTTCATTGTTCAGACATTGTATTTTCAGAGACATTTTACCTGAAACAAGAACTACTTTAAAAAAAAAGAAAAAACCCTTTGAGAATCTTGAAGTCCTTTATCTTGCTTTGTTCACATTATAATAATTACTATTAAAATGCAGTGGACTTAATTTACTTTGATACATATTGGTCATTAGCCACATTAAAACAAAGAAAAATCCCCCGATTTTTAAACAAAGGCAAAGAATAAAATCTTGTATCAATTTTAATATGAAGAAATATGAATCCCGAGTTCAAAATGCATAATGTAAGAGATAATCTAAATAAAATAATCCTTGTATATCAACAGAACTAATTTAAATTTTCTAATATAACAAGGGAGCTGGGAATTGATTGCCTGGAATTACACTGTGGAATCTTTAACATGCTGGCAAACACGGGTCCCCATTGAGCTCTCAGAAGGTGGGAACTGTTGTTTCTATGCAGCACTTTTCCATCCTTGGTGCCTAAGAAAATCATTATTGTAATCATGCCAAATATTGCCAGGGTTATCTAAGTTTTCACATTAATTCAAAGTGCAAATTACTCAAGTATGAAGGACCTGCAAACCTAGGAGCACTCTGCTAGCCTGAAGTTAGAGCAAGGAATCTTTTCTTTTCCTCTGTACAACTTACCTGTTGTCAATGATGAGGTAGTTTGAACTAACCATCTAAAATGGCCCCTGAAGTAAGTACAAGCTGCTATTTAATTAAAGAGTCACCTCTTCTGTGACATTAGGTTTAATTTTCACATTTCCACTCTTTTTGACATCAGCATAGGCAACAGCTTTGTATATCTGTCATGTTTGCTGGAAATATTAAAAAAAACTCCAAAACTTTCTGTTCCCTTCTATCCATGTGTGTTTCAGGCACAGCAATGATAGGAAGTATCAGTGCTTGAGTAGTGAGCAACCTGTGGTCCACTTCCCGCAGCTTTGATTAGCCGGGAATGACAAACCGTGGCCACTGGGAGCTGTGGGCGGCCGTGCCTGTGGACAATCCATGTAAACGCTGTCTCGCAGCCCGCAAATTGCCCACCACGTACTTAGATGCTAAAGAATCTTCCCCTATGGGGTGGAGAAAAGGATCCATTTTGTGATCCATCCTTTTACAGAAGGAGATCACAATACTCCATTTCTTTGTCAGCAGTCAGGATGAAGGTAGAGAGAGAATAGAATTAATCTGGTCAGAAAAACAGAGATGATAAAGAATGGAGCACTTTCACAATCCAGCAGTGTACAGAGGATAGAATTCTAACAGAACGCTGACAAAAAAAGATGCTTCTTCCCACCAACCAACAGGAAGAAAAGCTTTACCAGACATATACTAGACAGTTCAATATGACAGACAGGAGCCACCTTCCCCTCCCAAAGAATATTAATATTGAACTGGGCTGAAAGAAAACACTTCAATTCAGAAACTTTGAAGTGTTTTGTTTCAACTTCAGTGTTTCTGCATTTTTTCTTTAACACCACTCTGTTGCATTACATATTTTGATATTTCAGCTTTTTGCCCAATTTAGAATTAAAGTAAATTTCAAAATATCAGAATTTCTCATGGGAAAGAAGTTTAGGTTTTTTCCAGACCTGATATTTACTTCTTGCGAACTTTCCTCATTCAGGTCCCAATTCAGCTGAGCAGTGAAGCACGTGCTTATTTGTTACCATTTTAATTTTGGCCACTGAAATTAAATACATGCTTCAAATGAAGCACATACTTAAGTACTTTGTTCAATAGGTGAGACAGAGTCAACCTCTCAACGCACCCCCAAATTTTTATTCCTCTTTCCTGAACATCTTCCCTTTATTACATTTTTTGCTTTGGTAGTGAGGTACCATTAGCTACTTGCATTAACCTAGGTATACAAGTATTTACACCAAAGTTTGTGTTCATTTACCCAATGAAGGAACAAGAACATTTGACTTATCTGACCAGGATTGCTTAAATTTTGAATATTCACAATCTCACAAACTGTCCATCCAAAACCAATAAATAAATGAAAAGTTACTTCAGAAAAAAAATAAACAATGATAAAATTAAAGGAAATCACAATCTGATTGTAGACCTTCTAAAATAAAGAAACACTACTTTCATCAACTAACTTAAACCCTGTGACATTTACTCTTCCATAGTAGTTGGCATTGGTGCCCAATTGCATGCTTTTCAAGATTTCATGGAAAGCAAATTTTCTTGGTCACAGCTCCAACATACCTCTCCAGACACATCCAACACATCTGAGCCTCAGCTACACCTCTTCTGAAAAAAGAGATGTGAGTGTTTACGCTATTTATAGCTGCTATCACTCATGCAAGTGCTTCATTTAGTGGCACAGAACCTTTGAAAGCGTAGCCCTTAAATTTAGAAGTCTTTTCCTATTAGATTCTCTAGCAACTTTAAATTTAGCCAGACTTTTCATTTTAAAATTTCAGCATCTCAAAATCCTCCATCCTGGAATGAGCTTCCTGATAGTTTCCATTTACAAAGCTCACTGCAGATTCATGGTCAAAAGCTAAAACTCCATTTTAGACATGTTACACTGAGTCTAAATCTGCCACATTTACCAATGCCAATAAGTACCTTACACTCTAAGTCCTGTGGAAACTAATGTATCTTTTCACAAAGCAAGGTAGTGGTTGAACCTCTCTAATCTGCACTCCTGGTCCAGCAACATCTGTGGTCTAGCTTAGGTGCCAGATCTTTGGGAGCTCCGGGGATGGAGCAGCCATGGAAAAAATTAGTGCGTAAGGAGCACCCACCGGCACCAAGCTGCCGCCTCTGTCCCCCGCCCACTGCACCTCTCACATGCCAGAAGCGCTCCTCCTCCTTCCTCCCACCACTTGCAGAGCACCGCAAACAGTTGATTGGCAGTGTTCAAGGGGCTGTCAGCTGGAACCCTGGGTGGCAGGCCATGCTGGCACAAACACTTTGGGTGTCCCCCAAACCTTACTTCCTGTGCCTATAGAGACCTGCTGGCACTTTCCATTGACCTCCTGAGGTTTGACAAATTCTCTGGTTTGGCACTGGTCTGGTCCCAAAGGTGCTGGACTAGAAAGATTCAACCTGTACATCTAAACCCGTGTAGCAGAACTAGGCTAATACTGGCTAGAGGCCCTATGCTATTGTTTTCCTTTGGCACAATGCCCACTGCCTACAATGGGAGTTTTGACCAAAAAATACTTGTGGGATCAGATTCTAGCTGTTGCAGCTTTTATGGTGTGCTTGAGATCCCTCCAACTGTAGGAAGGCAAAAATGGGAGCAAGCCCAGGATGATAATTTTGACCTTTATTTTTAACTTTTTTGGCTTTGGACAGTTAATGTCAAAATTTTAAAATTGTTTAATATTTTTTATTTCAAATACATATAAAATAGAAAATAAATGTAGAATTTAACCTGGCTGAGGATTGGCCCATATGTTGTTCAAAAGAATTACCAAGAGTTTTTCTGTTTAATAATGTGGACCAGATTCTCAGCTGGTGTAAATGGAAGTCACTGGCGCTATGCCAGTTTACATCAGCTGGGGATCAAATTGCCAGTTTTAAAAAGAGATTAGGAAGATATGAAAATCTTCTGTTTTCTCGCAACGTGAGTTTGAACAACGACAGGTTTTAAAGCTTGCCAGTGGCTCCTCAGGGATCTATACTTCATTTCCTGAGTATCAAATAAATGTCAGCTAGAAGAATAGTAAATCACAGTGAATTCCATATAAACAAATAGAACTGGATAGACATACTAGGTCAGATTCTTCTCAAACTGACAAGACTCCAGAGTTCAGTGGTGTTACTCTGCTGTTACTCAAGTGCAATCAAGAGATTTGTCCCTGTGTAATGTCATTACAAGCTCACAATCTAGCTATGTTATGCTCTGCATTATTACTTATGCTTTTGGTTAGTGAAAGGGTAATATAAGCAATGAATCTGATTTGTATAGCAATGAGAAACATGATAGCTAAAGCAAGCACAGAATTGAATAGTTTATATCCTAATCCAAACACTAGAGAGGAATAAAGAAAAAAATGTTGTGAGCAAATTTCAGCAATTGAATGAGTACGTTTGGGGAATTTAAATAGCAAAAATAATTATCAGAACACTCCTGAGTCATTGCATGTGAGATACAAAGAAAGAATATGAAAGCATCCCAGATTTTCTCTAGAGGCCTAGCCCTATTTACAAATCCAGGTTTATGAACCTGACAAAATCCAGGGCTACAAACCACTTTGGAGGAATTTGATTTGCCTTTTGGTAACACCTCACAGCTGGGATGACAGCAGGGACAAGGAACACATACTCCATCATTTCATAAACACAATTTGTCTTTTCTGCAGCAAAACTACCCATCCTTAAATGTAATGAAATCTATGGGGCCAGATCCACTGAGGTTTCCAGGAGCGCTACTCCTGGCAGTACACCAATTTATATATGCTTCAAATTGAATTTCAGAACAATAGGCTCCAAGGTAGCCCAACAGACTTCTTTTATTATCAGAAACCATTATTTAACAACAGGGAATTGACATTTCAGCATCTATTTTATGGTAAGGTAGTCAAGTTAACCCTTTTTTGCAGCTGGAAATACAATTAGGTAATTGCATACTGCAGGGGAGTCTGAGATGGTTCATTCTGAAAGAAGTAGAACTCGACTTATAATTTTATGAAATAATAATAATCATAGAGAGAGACATCTGGCTAATATTCATTTTGCTCCTCCACACTCCAATTTTGATACAAATGAAATTACAGTTTACCTACTTAATGAGTGGGAAACCAAATAGACCTTCTAGCAAAATTATTTGTAAGGTTATGTAGTGACTACTGCTGACATTAGACAAAAGGAAATTGCCTACATGCATCATAGCTTACCACAGTTCATCAAATAATCACTTTCAAGCAAAAGGTTGAACATTTAATGTTAATAAATTGCTAGAGATTGCAGTGGTAAACTCTTCAGGCTTCATTGCTCACCAACCTCCTCATGTCAGTAAAGACATTTTTAGCCTTCCTGGGGTGAAATGGTACTGCCAGTAAATCTTTCCCACCCACACACACCAATTACAATTCTTTGCAGCTATTAATAAAGCTTTAAGTTAGGCTACATCTTTCCCTCCTTCTAACACATTATTTAATGTAATTCATTAACCAATATAAATTAACATTATAATAAGGGATAGGGCAGAATATTAGGCTAGTCCTGGGGTGGAGGTTTATGAATGAGAGCCTGGAAAGGCATGTTCTATCCCTGCCTCTGACAAGCATTCTTTATATGATCACAAGCAATCTCTACCATCACTTTTTCACATCTGTGAAATGTGATAGTAAAACTTATCCTCCCACACAGGACTGTGGTGAGCCATAATTTATTAGTGTCTGCAAATGTTTATTTAGATTTAAAATGAAAAATATACCTACCCAAAGCACTCAGCATCCTAATGTTAATTAAACATACAACATAGTAAAATCCAGAGGCACTTAAACAATTCCAATATGAACTCGGCCAGCCAGATACCTACAGAAACTCATTCCCATTCCTTTCTTGTTGTGGGAGTGTACCCTCAGCCTTTCAAACAGAGGTCTTCTGCAGTGTGCCTAGAAAGTCACCAAACTCAAGATATTTTGGACCAAAGTGGGAGCAAGTCCCAGAGGCCTGCATCTCTCAGACAAATGTCTTAGCAGCCCCCCCTCTCTTTTATAGGAGGGATATTACCAAACTACCATCTGGTGATCCAGGATGACCCGACCACCTTAGAAGAAAATATAGGGGGTGATGAGGGCAGAAGGTGATTGAAGAAAAAAAAAAAAGGGAAAAAGATCCCTGGAATATGTAGTAATATATAATAGGTTGAATCAGTATTTAGTTTATCATCATCTACACCCAATGTCTATAGTACCATTTCCCATATTTTGTTTACCTCTATGACAAGTCCACATTTTTTAGGGGGAAGCAGGCCCCAGCCTGTGCCCAAGTTTCACCAAAACTCAGTATATTTTTCCCAGCAGATGTTTGTCTCTCTTCTCAGTCCTTTCTGAAGCTACATCACTCTCTCCCAGCACTTCTCCGGCCTTCTAGTTTTCTAGAGAACTGCCCCATTCTCCCCTTCGCTCTTACCTTGGAATGATCTGGGTCTGGCTTACACTTGTACTAGCCCACCAGTCTGTGGATTAGTACAATTCAAATAGAAATTGGTGTTATAGGAGTGTGTTTAGACTTTATAGAATTCTTGTAGGATTCTACACGTATTAATCCTAATTATAATATCAGTATCTCATGGTATAAAGTTATATTGAGTGTTTGCATTTAAACCTCAGTAACTGTAACTCACCAAACAGGAAAACAGCTCATCCTGAATGCAAGATGGTCCACTAAAGGCATGAGAGACATGTAGCGTCAAAGGACAAAGACCTTTTTGATTGCATTCCTTGCTCCAACCAGGAGAGAGAGAGGTCTGTGCATGAATTCATCCCATCAGCTTGGATTCTGGGGTGAAGGGGATAAAAAAAAAATCCCTGACAAGGAGAAAATGGGATCTTTAAGCTGTCTGGACTCTAAGGGGCAAAGATTCCTAAACATAAGCAAGAGATCCCCATACTGCTTGGCAAGGGTCAGCCCTAAAAGACATCTAGAGCTGCTTATAGCCAAAGCTTATATTACCTTTTTTAAATCTAAGCTTTTAACTCAGTGGTGGGCAGACCGTGTTTATATTGACCATCTGCAGGCACGGCCGCCCACAGCTCCCAGTGGCCATGGTTCGCGCATTGAGACATACTGTCCACCTATCCTGAGGTGCTGCAAAGACGTGCTAGCAGCCAGCCACTTCCGGGAGCAGTGTGCGGCCATGGCCTGCAGAAAGCCTTCCTGAGTGCTGCAGGACTTTTAGCATCCCGGAGTTGGAGATCGCTACCCGTGGTTTATTTTTGCAGTTCCCCCCTTGAGCCGGGGCCATGGGCTGCAGCCCCTAAAGCCCCTGCCTTAATTGGGCCCTGACTAAAATGCACATTTGAATAAACAAACACTCATTTAAATGTGTAGGTTTGTGTGTTTCTTTTTTTTTTTTTTTGGTAGTAGATAAATCTTAAAGTTGTTTAAATGTCAGGATTTTGAGAGCATCCACTGCTGTGTGTGTGTACACACAGATTTGTACCATTAAGAATGCTATAGATGACAATTTCCACAACCAATTACCCATATCATTGTGTATTATACATATTTAAAAGTTATCAAAAATCCACTGTCATTGAAAAAGAAAATGTTGTGAGATTTCACAGTATATAAACTGTTTAAATAGAGCTTTAAAATAGCTTTCTGATCATGTCGGAACTGAAGAATGTAGCATATTCAAGTGCTAAAGATCACCAGGAATATTATTTCCTAATAGCAGACATTTAGTGTTACTACTTTTAAAAATATGTGCAGTTACTCAACTCCACTCACATCTGCTTTTGATTTCAGTCAAAAATATCTTTTGACATTGAAATTGCCAATGTGGAAACAAAGATTTTTAAAAGTTACATGACCCAATAAAGTGATTTCTTCCTCGGGACTAAAGAAACAAAATGGCCACTGTAAACTTGAAAAGCCCAGAAATTCTGTGTATTCAGAAGCAGCACTAAAGCAATTCCTTCCAACCTCCTCCTTGCAGAAATATAATTAAGATGACACAATGACATTCACAGCAATATATAGCATAGTAATACAGGAGAATAATGTACAATAGCTTTCATACTGTCTGTCTTTATTTTTCAAATATAGAAAAAGTGTAGCATGAAGTTATAGACTTATTGGGGGATTCAATATTATAGACCAATGGGGGAAGAGGAGGGAGAGAGAGAGAGAGAGAGAGAGAGAGAGAGAGAGAGAGAGAGAGAGAGAGAGAGAGAGAGAGAGAACACATGTGTGGAGGGAGGGGGATGAAATCACTGAAACCAAAAACAGAAGGGCATTAGTGTGGTTAGAAACTACCCAGAGAACGCTCCAGCCACGAGCTTCATGAGGTCTGATCTTATATCCTTGGAGGGCTCCGCAGCAGCAAGTTTGAATATCACCACTTAAATCTTGGATCCCAAGCTCCCTGACTGTAGTCTGCATAGCTCTACCAATGGACCATGACATTACCAATCTTACAACTAGGCATCGGGGGGGGGGGGGGGGGAAACGGGGGGACAGAGTCATGAATGTTATTGAAAATAAAATCTACAAGTTTTTTCACTGTTAACTGTGACTCTTGCTATTGAAAGAGGTAAAGAGGAGAAAATAACTTACAGGGGTTGTTTGCTGTTGCTGCTTTTGTTTCTATAATATTGTGTTTAACTAATTTCTCATGGGGATGACAAGAAAAATTAATACTAAGCAGGGATTAGAATGGAGAAAGAGTGTGTTTTGTGACATAGACAAGGAATACAATCCCAAATCTAAGAGGCAGTATATAAAAGGAACAAAAGAAGGAGATGAATAAAGGAAATTTGTTGATTCTGGCATCCCTGGCAAAATAAAAAGATAAAGTTAACACCCCTTTCGGTGTAAAGAGAGAAGATGGACAGTAAATTCTGCTAGACAGCCCAAAAATTAAGACTTGTTATTAATCACAGAGAAACTCAGGGCTCTATGTACATACCAAAATATAATGTTTCTCCATATGGAAAATGTCCTACAATTTCCTAGGCCTCCTGATATCCTGCAACTCGGTATACATTTTTTTTCATGCACCTTTCCTGTTTATAAAGTTCAGACCATTCAGTTCAGGAAGAAAAACCATATCAGGTAATCTAGGTGACCAGTCACACAGTTTGAATATTGACTAGACGAACGTCAGCTGTATTAAGGGTGCGACAAGAAGTGCTCTTAAGAATGAATTTTACTTCTTGACCCCAGTCACATTGCCTGGCTAACAAAGATTAATTTCCTTGAAATATGATAGAGGTCTGTGTCCACAGAGTACAGTAGTTACGGTTACATCAACAGCCAGATTGTCATTAATCATTAAGCTAAAGTTTATTCAAAACACTTATTGAACAATTACAAATAATGAGTGTATTCATAAAATCAAAATTGGTTTATGGTTAATTTATGAACAGAAGGGACTAGACTGGCCACATAAAACAATCATTGCAAGTTGTTCACCCAGTTTTAATTATGCATTAATTTCATTTTCCTGGAGTCTTACGTAACTCAAGGGAAAAGTCAAAGCGAAAAATGGCAACTTCCTCAGTTTTCACTTGAAAACATCTCCCCTGAATGTAACTGTATGATACAGGTTTTATTTAACAAAAAAGAGTTTAGTCACTAGTTTTCTCCCTCCCAAGCTTTCACAGTGCTACATGCATCTGTTAGTAGGAGGTGACACAGATGGTCTACTGGGGAACAGCAAGAGCATCAATTGTTGAGATAGCTGTTTACCCCTCTTCCTAGACAGCAGAAAAGAGTTTAATAGCAGCTATCAAAAAAAGACAAACACAGACCAAACCAAACAAAAACAGATCAAAATTAAGGGACAGGACATATGTAAGAAAACATGTTACCCTTCTTCATAATACAATTACTCTGTAACTATTTAGCTGCCAGCTTGCAGTCAGTGCATAATTCTGTTCTTTGGGTATATATGGTGTAAGAGGGGTTACCCCCCAGCCTCTATGCTCCTGAGTACAAAGGCTGGGCCTATTCTATGCCAGACCAACAAGTCCTTTCCCCCCCACACTCCCACCTTGCCAGTTGGGGTTCTTGGGGTCACCAATCGCTGCCACCAATCGGGTATACTTCCAAAACCTTGGAGGGGCCCCCGATCTTCCCCTAACCCTGACTTTGTACCCCCTCCCTGGGTTTTAAAGTCAGACACCTGAAGACTGCTTCCCTTCACCCTGACCAGCTGAAGGCAGACTTCCCTTAACCCTGTCTCTCTCAACCTGAGAGCCAGACCCTAACTTTGTACCCCTTCCTGGGATTCAAAGTCAGATACCTGGAGGCTGCTTTCTGTCCTTCACCCTCCCCGGCTGAAGGCAGACTTCCCCCACCCCTGTCTCTCTGTACCTGAGAGGCAGACACCTGGAGACTGCTTCCTCCCTCCCCCGTCTAACCTGACGGTAAGGAGAGACAGTCTTCACACTCCAGCTAGGCCCCTAGCTGCCCTGGTTCTTATTCCCTTCCCTTCCCCCTTCCCAACTGGAAGCAGAGAAAAACCCTAAGGGAAATAAACCAGATGGTTTTATGACTAGAAAATTTAATAAAGAAAAAGGTTAAAGCAGAGATACAGATACTTTACATTTGAGGTTCCCCACTTTGTTCTGAAAAGGAAAGGACACCCCAAAAGGCATGGCTTATTAGAAGAATCAAATGGTAATACTCACATTAGCTAAGTAGAAGTATAAGAGAAGAAAAGCTGAGTTATCTCCATAGCTAGAGACACACTCCTGGAGCCTTGCCCATGTTGCCTGGCAAACTCCCTGCCTCATGGACAACCAAGATGGAACTGACTGTTTTGCTCCTCCCTTCTTCCTGGGCTGGAGGCTCCTCCCTCCCTCATGGCAGAGAAACTCCCACGTCACCTGTCTCAGACAACATAGCCCCCACCCAGGCAAGGCACACTGTATTAGATAAAATAGCCCAACCCAGGCAAGACCCCCTCCATACTTATGACATATGGTAAAGGTAGATTTATTTCAATCCAATTAAATAAATCACTTTTAATCTGAAAGACAGAGTATTAGGCTTGGGACAACCACCATTTTTATATTACAAATGTTCAAGAATTCCTTCCAAACTGGCTTTTTTGGGGGATTTAGATTCATGTTTCTTAGTTAAATGAAGTCATTGCCTACGTGGGAATAAGAAAGTTTTTAGCAGATGTCCCATAATCAATGAACGTTGGATGTAGCTTTTAAGAACTTCATCTCACTAGTAAACATCAATTCAACAACTTAATTTGGGACCATTTATTTCTTTGTAATTTTAGAGCATGAGATAGGGAAAATATTTAAGAAAAGGTATTACTGATGCATTTCAAAACTCAGCAGTTTTGGATAAGAGTTTTGTGCCAATCTTTGCATTCAAAATCCCTGAGTTTTCATTCACATCATCTTCTTCAGAGGTCAGCAAACTATCAGAAGTGGTGTGTCAAGTCTTCATTTATTTAGGCTAATTTAAGGTTTCGTGGTCCAGTAATGCATTTTAATTTTTTTAGAAGGTCTCTTTCTATAAGTCTGTAACATGGAACTAAACTATTGTTGTATGTAAAGTAAATAAGGTTTTTAAAATGTTTAAGAAGCTTCATTTAAAATTAAAATGCAGAGCCCTCTGGACCGGTGGCCAGGACCCGGGCAGTGTGAGTGCCACTGAAAATCAACTCATGTGCCGCCTTTGGCACGCATGCCATAGGTTGCCTACCCCGTCTTAGGTTACCTTGGAAAACAAATGACAGGTGAGAGATGAAACGGATAGGGAGTAGCTAGGCTAGAGCAGTGGTAATGGCCATCCTATTAAAAGTTTCATTGTTTACAGTAGCTTTTGAAGCCCTATGTCATGACTGCTATGACTGGGGACAACAGGGTCTTAACAAAAATGTATGAATGCTGATAATATAAGTATACTAATTCTGTGGGACTGCTCACTGCACTAAGCACTACAATGAGCACCCAGTGAAAAGTTCTGGTAGGATTGAGCCTTTTAACAGTAATTATTGAAAATATTTGTTCATGTCTTCACTTTTTGACAAATGAAAATAAGGTTCATCCATCTGTAACTGACAGGTAAATATGATCCAGACCACACTGTAGCATATTTGAATGTGAAGGTGACCTGAGCTTATTATTAATTAGAACAGGAGGGTAACATTAAATGGAAAACTCCAGGAATTTGTTATCTTATATGGCTCCCAAAGTAGAGGTTATAATACAAGTTTAACTCTCGATTTATTTTCTACTTTAATGATGGGGAGGATGGGAAGATTGTAAGAATTAAATAATAAAATGCAAGTTAAAAAGAAAATACATCTGAATATAGATTAAATATAGCTGTAACAACAAATTGATAGCATCCAAGCCTAATTTATTTTGGAAAACACTGCCTGTTTGCATCAGAAACATAATCTACACTGTTTATTAGAGTATGTATCTCTTTCCTGCAGCTTGCTTTATCATACTACTTTATATGTAGTTTCCAGGAGCAATTTGTGGTTAAATGTGTTTTGATTAGTTGGTGCCCAGAATGGAAGGAAGAAATAAGTAATTGATTGTCACAGCATTCAAGAAATAATTTTCATTCTTATTTCATTAATATGAAGAGCTCGGGTTAAAAATAAAGGCATGAAGTGTAGTCAATTTTAAATTGATAAATACCTTAAGTGAATCCATAATGGGATTTTGTATCAGTCATACACTGCTTTCAATTTAAGATTTGACAAATGATGTTTTCATAACTATACAATGTAGTAAATGAAAGCTTTGTTATCAAAAAAGTACAAACTACTTTCTCTCAAACACTCAATATACCACATCAAAGCATAACATTTTTGTCTATTTCTTCAGGCAACTTTGAATGAAAGCTCTGCCCCTGTTGCTACATAACCATTCATACAAAAGTCTTTTTTTTAAAAAAAAATCCCTTCATGTAAAGTTTTAAGGGATGCCACAAATGCATATCTGTTTTCCTCATTTGGGGCCACATTCTGCTACTTCTACTCCAGCTGAGGAGGTAACTCACAGAGAAAAGCACTTCTCAACAAAAGTGAGTGTGGCAAATCTGAGCCTTAGTTTGGTATTGAGTTATAATAAAGGATGAAAAAGGGTTGGAGTTCTATTCAACTATCACTTTTATAGCATAGCAGATTGTAGCAATTTTTCAACGGATAGCTGCATTCTGATTTGGAAATAATTGAATGGTAATTATTTGTTTTGGTGATGGGGCAAATGAAATGCTAGTATCAGGGTAGGGTTTGAAGTGAAATCTGTATGATTTACCAGAGCAATGAATTTGTACCTTGCAAAAGTACATTACGTGGAAACTGTTTTCTCAAAGAATCAAGCAGATGTTTGTGTGCTCCATCTGCTTCTACATTGACATTCCTCTTTGTGGTAGAATTCCAAAACCACTATTTATTCTGGTTGCTTTGCCTATGTCTAACACTACACACCACTGTCAGTAGCATATCATGTGTGTAGCTACATGCCACAGTGAAAAGCAGGCTGCAACCACATTGCAGCATGCAGGGCCGGCGACAGAAATTTGGGGGCCCCCTACTCTGATCGTTTGGGGGCCCCCCATCCCGGAAGCCCAGCCGGGGCCCCCCCAGCCCAGCCAGCGCTCCCCCCCAGCTGACAGCGGCTGGGGGGGGGAAGCCCAGCCGGGTGGGGGCCCCCAGCCCAGCCAGTGCTCCCCCCCAGCTGACAGCGGCTGGGGGGGGGAAGCCCAGCCGGGGGGGGCCCAGCCCAGCCCAGCCCAGCCCAGCCGGCGCTCCCCCCCCCCAGCTGACAGCGGCTGGCGGCAGCACGAGCCTGGGAGCGGCACGAGCCGCCCTTTCTCCCCCCCCCCCCGTGTCCTTTGTCTTCCCCCCCCCCCCGCACTTTCTCCCCTGGACTGCGCCGCTGCCGCTGGCCGGGCTCACCGCTCCTGCCGGGGACACGCACGCTCGTCCGGGGGAGATCTGCGCCGCCTCCCCGCCCCTTCCCCGCTCTCCAGGACCGGCGACAAGGGGGGATGACTACGGGTACAGCTGTGTACCGGGGCCCCCCTAAAATCCGGGCCCGGTACAACTGTACCCGTAGTACCCCCCTGTCGCCGGCCCTGGCAGCATGTATCTATATGTGTCAGTGAAAGGCTCCACTGGCAGAGTTTTTCTGCAGTGAAGAAGGGCTCGCACAGCAAGGAGCTGACAGAGCCTTTCCCTGCAACAGGAAAAAACTCCCGTTGATCTCTGTGTTGTTTTGCTGGAGTAAGAACTACATGATCCAAAAAGAGAGACTTATGCTGACATTTGCAATCCTCTGCCACATTCAGTTTTGGTCAGATCCCACCTGTGGCCGAGGCACTGCCGTTTAGACTATAACTGAGAGGAATAAAGTGTAGAATATTTTGGGAGGGTCAGATGTACATGTATAAAATATATAGAGAGATAAATTTCTAATATCCTACAAGCATCTTGGGAAATTAAATTAACTAATCTGTGTAGACCAAAAGAGTTTGCTTTGCTCTTGGATCACTTTCATTCATTGGAAAATTACTTATTACTTTCAAAGTGCTATAATTTTTGTTGCTGTTGGAAGGAATCTTTTAGAATATATCCTTACTGAGCAATCTTTGAGGAGATTGCATCTAATGTCCAGTATTTTCAGGTCATACCATAGAACCAGAGACTGGTTCAAATATGTAGAATAAACCAAAGTTTGATAAATTAACTATAAATGTAATGGCAAATAAAGACATTTTCTGGTAAGTTGCTCTCGTAACTATCAGAGTAATGATAGAAAGAGCTAAATACTAACATTTTGCTGAATCTCTTAACAGTACCATTAAAAGATATGTCCCTAGGGTCATGGATTAGTGTTACCATCCTCCCTCTTGTGGTCAGGGTGCCCTTTCTTGGTGGTTTCAGGGAGTCTGTACGTCCATCAGATATTTGTCAGGCATTCTAACTTGCAGCTGCACAATCACTCAAATATCAGTTCAGGTCTCCAAAAAGGAGGGATCAAGACACCACCAGTCATCTGGTAGCCCCAGCCTCCTGACTGGGGTGCACAATCGAGTCTAGGGTCTGAATGTGGGTGAAACATTTCAGCAGTCTGTGGTCCTCAGGCTCCTGGCTGGGGCAAGTAGCAATAGCTTAGGACTCCAGCTGCTTGGTGTGAGTGGAGCAATTAAACAGTTTATAACCCTCAGTGTCCTGGATGGGACAAAGAGCAACAATTAAACCATCTACATCCACCAGCCTTCTGGTCCACCAGCCTTCTGGCCTAAAACTTAGTGCAGTGCCCATACATAGGGCTGGGGTTAGGGAGGTCTGAACTCACCCTGCTCCACCAGGTCCAAGGCCATGGCTCTAGCAGTGGTGGGCAATCCCACCACTGGGTCAGTGGGGAAACGTGGTCATGGACTCATGTCCCGGCAACACAACTGGACCAAAATCTTGTTTCCCTACTCCCTGTTGGTTCCTGCTATCGCTCTCCGTCAGGCGGTCTTTCCTCCAGTCTCCTCAGGTGTGGGTTGCTTTTTCTCCCCACTGCCAGTCATGAGCTCTGCTGAGGGCTCAGCTCCCTGTGAGGGATATCTGCTTCCTTCCCTGGTCAACCATAACTGAGCTACAGGGCCCTATTCTTAAACCTCCTGTCTCACACCTCCTCTGATTCCTAGCAGAGGGGCAGCCAGCCCTCTCACACCCTGAACACCTCATTTCTGGCCCCATGCCAGAGCCCACATCCCCAACCAGCACCCTCACCCCTCCCACATCCTAACCCAAATTTCAAGAGCATTCATGGCCCACCATGCAATTTCTATTCCCAGATGTGGCCCTCAGGCCAAAACATTTGCCCACCCCTGCTATAAGATTCACTACTTGCGAATCTGCCCTATTCCCTTCCTGGCTTGTGTAAAATAGTCATGAAGGACTGGTATCATTCCTGACTGAAAAAGCCAGGACATCATTTAGGAAAGGAATTTTCCCTTCCTCCTGCAAATATGCAAGAATGTGACTGATACTGATGAAACTCACTCTGGATATTTAAGTTCTGGCCAATTATTTCCCAGTGTCAAATCTCCAATCTCTGAGCCAACTAATAGAGAAGCTAGCTAAAGGCCAGCTACAAGCTCACCTGAGGAAAATATTCTAGATCCAGCCCAATCCGGATTCAGGCTAGGACATGGAAGTGAAACCACTTTATTTACACTGTAGGATGATCTCCTGTCAATAAATAGAGGGCATATGTCCATTCTCAGCTGGATTTCTCTGCAGCATTCAACAATGCTGACCATGAGGTATTGCTGTCTTGCCCGAGAGAGGCAGCAGGAGTCCAGGGTAATCCACTAAAATGCTTCTTGTTCTCCTGAAAGGACACACCCAACAGTAGCAATGGAAAACTGCACCTCCACCACTAGAATCATCACTTGTAGTCCCACAAGTATCAATTCTCTCTCTGTTTCTTTTGAACATCTACATGAAGCCACCAATCAGGTAAACTGTACAGACAACACGTCTCATTGTGGTTTGTGTTGGGGTGTCCCCCCACATCTAAAGTGGGCCTGTTAACACAAATACATATTTTGATAGTTTCTTTCCCTTTCAAACATACCAGAAATGTTATGGGGAATACGCCTAAACACTTATGACCATATCAGCCTTGAATCCCACTGTATATTGTGTACAAATACCTCAAGAATGAAAAGTGCTATCTCATGAAGTGGTGCTCAGAATGATAGAGCTGGAGAGCCACAATTGTATATCATGGGATATATTATTGTGGCTCTTCAACCTGAGCTCTCTGTGGGCCAAACTCTTTTCTTCCTTACACTGGCATAAATCAGCAGTATCTCCAGTGAAGTCAATAGTCGCATCAGTGTAAACGAGAGTGAGATGAGAATCAGAATCTTTCTCTGGCTAGCTCAGACTATAATTGTACATCAATAGCTTTTACCATCTAATTCTCTGACTCCAGCCATTCTCATCCATTATTTTCTATCATTTTGAGGACCCAAATAAAGTGTTTTTAGAAAGTAAAGAATCATTTTACCAGGAGACACTTGGGAGCTGGCCTTGAGTATAATACAAAAGCAAAGTGGAAAAACTGTTTCAAATAGACTCAAGTTATAGCTCACCTCTGGATTTATTTCTTTGTATGCCTATATTGTTTCTCACACTATATTCAATCAGCTGTGCTCCAGCCCAAATAAAACCTTAGGGCCAAATTCATCCCAGATGCAATTCTACTGACGTCACATTACGTTTCAAATGTTGTTTAGCTGCTCAAAGTAATGCTGTTTAGATGTTATATACTGACAACTGTGAAAACTTGTATTCTCAAGAGAGCTATCTACTCTTTTCCAAGTAGTGAGTTGCTTGACACAGACTAATGGCAGTTTAGAGATTTCAAGTGCCAGACCCAACTTTACACTTTCAGGTTTTTTCTGTGAGATTCAATCTTTTTACTCCTGAGGAAAAAAATGAACAAAACCTTCATTTTTCTGTTTCCTAATATACATAAAAATATCAAAGCCAGTCTATGAATTTCCATAGTCATTTTTACCTTCACAAGCACTTCTAATGTATTTCAATGCTTGAAGTAGAAAAGTATTCTAAGATATTGATTCTCTCTCTGACTTGAAAATTGGATCAGCTCCGAATATCACAAGGAAATCAGAAGTGGATTTTTAATAGATCATTGACTAGGAATATAATACTCTCTTCTAGGATTTATTTCCATGTCAATAGTTCAATTAAGCAACAATATACTGTGGTCTTCTTATCTCTCTGTGTGTTTGTAGACTACAATGCTCCTATATGAATTCATATTAAATTTATTTCCTATCCATTTTTGAAGGATGATAATGGGAAGGATAGCAGCAGGGTAATGGTGAATTCAGCCCATATACAGAACACAGGGGTGTGCATTATAGCACCCTGAATGATGTGCCTAAATTTAGAAGGAATTTTGAAAGAGCACAGCCTCTCTTACACAAGTCAGTCAGCATTAACTCAGAACCTCTACTCTAATATGACCATACCAAGAGAGCCCAGATTAATCAGTGCTTTATTCTTATGATCTCTCCCTCCCTCCCCAAGCAATATAAAATCATAGGACTAGAAGAGACCTCAAGAGGTGATCGAATCCAGTCCCTACGCTCATGGCAACCCTACACATTTTCTAGACCATCCCTGATAGGTGATGGTCTAACCTGCTCTTAAAAATCTCCAGTGATGAAGATTCCACAACTTCTCTAGGCAATTTATTCCAGTGCTTAATCACTGGATTTTTCCTAATGGCCAACCTATAACTCCCTTGTTGCAATTCAAGCCCATTGCTTCTTGTCCTATCGTCAGAGGTTAAGAACAATAATTCTTCTCCTTCCTCCTTGTAACAACCTTTTATGTACTTGAAAATTGTTATGTCCCCCACCCCAGTCTTCTCTTTTCCAGACTAAGCAAACCCAATTTTTCAACCTTCTCTCATAGATCATGCATTCTGGAACGTTAATCATTTTTGTTGCTTGGGATTCTTGGCTACAGATGTCCAGCTGGGCCATATAGTTCAGTTCCCCCCTCTGGGATGCCTCACAGGTCAGGCCACTTCCCCACAGTGGCTAATGATATGGGAGGAAGGGTGGACTTGGATAGCAGGAATTTTATTTCCCCGGACTACTTCCCCGCGGTCCTGCACCATGTTCACCCTTATCTCAGGGCCTTGTCCTAATGGAGTCCCAGCAACTAATTCAGGGCTCCTCACTCTCCCGAGCTTCTAGGAGCACTGCTCTGTCCAGGGTTCTGAAGCTCCATTGATAAACTGAACTCACTCTGGCCCTGAAGCTCTAGGCTGCTAGGTCCTGATTGACTGTATCCCCCAAAGCCATTCTAGGTAGCCTTTTTTGTGGCAGGGTATGGCAGGGCCACAAAGCCTCAGAGGATCTGGTATATCCTGTTACACACCTCCCTCCCAGAAAGGATTGGTGTCAGGATGTCTTCCCCAAAACAGTGTCAACTCCTGTTCAGAGGAATAAATCTGCATTCCCAAGATGGGTCCCTTGGTGATGTCTTATTGTGAAGGTGTATTTTATACTTTGAAACACTGTGATGTTGTACCCCATAATGCTTTATAGAAATATGCTTATGAATGTAAATATGGCATAACTGAAATATGTTTTATACTATATATGCCATGTAACGTATCCCAATAAAGGTTATGATCTATTAAATATATTCAGCCTCTTTGTATGTAATATATCATTTTTGTATTCGAACGTATGAATATTGGCTGTGTACTTGTTTGATTTTAAGTAGCCTTAGTAAAACATTTGGTCAGCTTCTTGAGAAAGGAATGTGCAAATTAAGTTCCCAATCAAGAAACACTTAACTGACAGTGAATCTTGGAAGACTCCAATCTACATAAGAAGTCTTCCTGGAGACATTGAAGATAGCGTGTGAGCAATGGCTGCTGCTTGTAAAAACTGAGTCATGCATGGACATGTGACTTGCCCGTGTGACTCCAAAACTCCATTTTGGAGTTGGATTTTGAATAGGAGAGAGGAGAGGGTATCCACCCACAAGAAAAAAGTATATTTAAGCCTGTGGGAGACCTCTCCAGTTTGTTTTCAGCTGCTCAAGAGATAGTCTCTCCACCCCCAAAAGATACCTGAAAGAAACTGGAACAAAGGACAGTAACCACAGCTGTGTAAGTGATTGCTGGACCTAGACTAGGAGGAGGCTAGTCTGTAAAAGAAGCTTACTGGAACATCTCTGAGGGTGAGATTTCATATGTAATCACTTTCTTACTTTGTTAAGTTTCGACTTGCATATTTTATTTTGTTTGGTAATTTACTTTGTTCTGACTTATTACTTGGAACCACTTAAATTCTAAATTTTGTATTTAATAAAATCACTTTTTACTTATTATTTAATTAACCCAGAGTATGTATTAATACCTGGGAGGGGGCAGCAAACAGCTGTGCATATCTCTTTATCAGTGTTATAGAGGGTGAACATTTTATGAGTTTACCCTATATAAGCTTTATACAAGGTAAACCAGATTTATTTGGGGGTTTGAACTCCATTGGGAGCTGGGCATCTGAGTGTTGGAGGCAGGAACACTTTATAAGCCTTTTTCAGTTTAGCCTGCAGCTTTTGTGGGATATTGTTCAGACCTGGGTCTGGGTTTGTAGCAGACAAGCATTTCTGGCTCAAACAAAGCAGGACACTGAAATCCCAAACTGGCAGGGAAAGCAGGCTCAGTCAGCACATCAGTTGGCAGCCCCAAAGGAGGTTTCTGTGATTCAACTCGTCACAAACATCACCTGGCATTCCTGTGTCTATAGTACCACATTTGGTGTGATATCTTGGTCAGGTCTGTCAATGATTCCACTAGTGTTACAAAATGAGGGACATACCAACAGTTATAAAATGGAACAGCCCTAGGGGAGCTTTTTCCCAGAAGTCTTATTAAGGTGTATTTCCCAATATCCTTTGATTAATTCAAACGATGTTATGTACCTTGCCTTTCCAAGCCAATCCAAGAGTTCATCCACTCAGGGCCTGTTGCAGGGGGCTTATCTCGTTGCCGGGAGAAACGAGGCCTCACACAGGTGGCTAGTTGGAAAGTGGTGAGTTTATTGGAGGGGGCGGCATTTCGTGCTGGGGGGCTTATCTGCCAGCACGGCCGCAATACAAGATGACTGACACGCTCGGGCGGTGTTCAGAATGCCCAAAGAGGAAGCCCAACCCAAAGAGGTGTGTCAGCACAGATATACTCATGCTCATTTGCATCTCATACAGACTCATCTCATTAATAGCAAGCAACAAGCTGATTGGTTACACTTGTTGGTTACGCAGTCCTGCCTTAGTTTCCCCATTTGGTTTCCCACGCATTCATTCTCACACAGACGGGGTAAACACTCATGCAGCTGGGAACTGGTTCCCAAACACACAGATAACAGCAAGGTCATTCTCAGATAATACCACCATTATGCACTCTCCTGGAGTTGACTTAGAAATGCAACTGCACTTCCTAGAGATTGCCTGTCACAATATCTTCCGGTCCTAACAGGGCCTTTGCCAATTGGCCAAGAGCTTACTTTCGGATCTGAGTAAGAATAACAAGACCTGGTCACCGGGTTGATATACTTTTGCCCAGACTCCTTTATTATAGCGGTGAGCCTGGGTTTGTAGGGCCTGATTATCTAAGGCAAATCTGGCCACCTGATCTAGTTCACATATGAGTTGCCCCAGAATGCATCAATGATTCCCTCTATGGGAGGGCGACTTGTTGGCATGCTCCAGGATGCACCAATGATACTCTCTAGAGGAGGGAGACTCATCGACTGGCCGCAGGAAACATCAATGATGCCCTCTATGGGAGGGAGATTCACTTATTATATAAAAGAAAAACATGAGAAGGTTAAAAAAATGATGGCACAAGATGGATGGAATGAGGGTATGAGTATGATGGATAGCGTGTTGTGGTGATCTGGTCAGACGAAGCAAAGTTTAAAGAAAGGGATTTTAATAATGTATTGCAAATATAAAAGAAAATTACACAAGTTGAAAATACTCTAAAAGGCTCTTACATCAGAGCGGAATCAAAAGGCAGATTTCAATCACAAGCTGAGTAAGTTTGAAGCAGAAAACAAGGCTCTAAAAGCAAAACTAAAAGAAAACAACTCCTCTACATACTATATTGTTGCTATCATACAACAGAAAGGTAATTTTAGTGACCTTGACTCAAGCAGCAATACTAATTAAAAACAAAATTAAATTAAATTGGAAACACCTTAAGAAACAAATTCAAAATTGGAACCTGGCACACATGGGGGAAAATCAAAATAATTATAAATCCACCTATGTGTGGGCCTCTAAATGCAAAGCCAAACAAGCTAAAAAAATAAAGAGCAAGTCTGCTCATGTTGCTGTGGTAACAGCAAAAGAGAAGGTAACCCGTTATAATTGTGGTTGTCTCGGACATACCCAAAAGAACTCCAGGCGCAAGGCCCAAAAGCCTAATCAGGGACAGAATCATGGCCAGTTGAATCCCTGAAGCACCTCGCTGACCTTTCAATCTGGTCCTGTTCCCCCACGGTGTTTTGTATGTGGGGAAATTGGACATTGGGCAGCTGAATGCTCAAGCCAAGTAGCCCTGGGCATCCGGCCCTAACTGGTATCTCAACCAGCTGCCAACCCTTACTCATACCTAAGCAAAGAGAAAATGGCCAGGGTTTTAAATTCCATGATCCAGCCCCCCCGCCCCCCACTTGCTCGTCAGTACTGCAAATGCAGATAAAATCCCTTGAAACCACACTTACAAGCATGGATAAGGGGCTGGCCATGCACAATTCCTGTGGACACAAAAGCATCTGTTTCCATTACTGACATCTCCCTTCCCACTACTAAATAGTATATTACTATTTCAGGAGTAGGAGGTGCACAACTCACGGCTTATAAAAGCTATCCTGTTCTTGTAAAATCGAATCTATTCTTCTGGATTCAGTCTTTTTTTATGTAGCTACAAATGCAGAGCGAACTATTTTGGGCATGGATGTCCTCTGAGACCTTGGAGCAACTCTTAACCTTGCTCAGAGTACAGTTACTAATAAACTTATGCATACTCACACCATTCCTCTCTGTAATGATAAAATTTCTCTCATCTGTTGCAATTGCCATGGCTCTCAAGTGGGACACCTCTAAACCATTTCAAGTATTATGTTCCAGGTTCCCCTCTATTTGGGCAGAAAATAAGCGGTCTTCCAGTTTGGGGTCTGCTCATCTCTGACCACCCATTCAAGTTACTAGTCAACTTCCTCCACCTACCAAGCAATATCCTCTCAAACCTGAGGCTGTGGTAGGTAACATTATTCACTCTTTACTTCAACAAGGCATACTGGTTCCTTGTGGAAGTGCATCCTCTTAAGCCCAAGACCCTCCAGAGTCGCCCCCCTGGGCAGACTTAGAGGAGGGAGATCAGGTCATAATAAAAACATATAACCCCGGGGTACATCAGCCAAAATACTCCAGCCTGCACATGGTATTGGCCCATGCAGATGCCTCTGTAAAATACAAGAAATTCCAACATGAGTCCATAAAACCAGAATTAAAATGTGTAAATATGTTCATTTTGTTTACACTGTATCCTTTTAGGTAACACATGTGACTCCCCACATTAATGCTCCTGGCAAATGTAACTAATGCAGCCTCCTGGGACCTGCCATTGGTATATGTCACACAAAATACCGGTTTCAGAGCTGGCCAGTATGTGCAACTCCTACAGAACGAAGCGGCAAATGGGTAAAGAAACCAGCCACTTGGCTTACCCCCGAACCGGAACACCTGTGACCTATCGTGGTTATAGCTTTACCTCCAAAAACATCCAGGCTCAAAGGTCTCAATCTAACTACCACAGCCCAGAAGCAGTCTTTGGCTCCTTCCCTTCTTGCAGGATCCGGTTTTTACCAGGGTATTTAGTTTCAGGGGAAGTGGGTACACACATATCGGACCCCTAATTTCAGGATGCAAAATCACAGAATGTTGGGGGGGAAAGCCAAAAAACAAAAACATAGGATGTTAGGTGACTTTGGAGGATTTTTTGGAAACTCCCGTTCCATACTAAATACAGTAACTCCTCATTTAAAGTTGTCCCAGTTAATGTTGTTTCATTGCTAATCAATTAGGGAACATGATCATTTAAAGTTGTGCAATGCTCCCTTCTAATGTCTTCAGCTGCCCACAGGCTATCAGTTGCCAGCAGTTCAATTGGTAGTTCATAAGTCCCTTCCCCCACTGCAATGTGCTGCTCCTGCCCTCTGCCTTGGAGCTGCTCCCTGAGACTCCTGCTTGCTGGGGGGGGGGGGGGGGGGGGAAGAAGAGGGGGACTAATGTCAGGGTGTCTCCCTCCCCCCTGCTCCTGTACCCCACTTACCTTATCTTCCAAAGAGCAGAGGGGACACATGATGGAGTGCAGCTGAAGCTGCTCCTTTCCTGATCTAATTAATCAGGCAGTGAGCGTACTTTCGACCCCACTCAATACCTAATTGAAATGCACATTTCTATCTCTATCTCTCAGAGTGTGTGTTTCTGCCCTCCCTTCTTTCCTGTTGCATTCTAGAGTTAACCCTCGAGGGCTCAGCAAATTGCTAGTTCATTTAGCAGTAAGGCATTCCCTGGGAAATATCCTACCCTCTGACTTCTCCACCTCAACCAAGCTTCACAATCATCATTACTGTGTACCAGTATTAAATAGTTTGTTTAAAACTTATACTGTTTGTGTATATATATGTATATATACACACACACAATATATATATATATACACATACACACATATACACACATATATGTATACACACACAAACAGTATAAGTTTTAAACAAACTGTTTAATACTGGTACACAGTGATGATGATTGTGAAGCTTGGTTGAGGTGGAGAAGTAACTATATATATAGTCTTTTGTCTGATGAAAAAAAAAATTCCCTGGAACCTAGCCCTCCCTATTTACATTAATTTTTATGGGGAAATTGGATTCGTTTAACATCGTTTCGCTTAAAGTTGCATTTTCCAGAAACATAAGTACAACATTAAGTGAGAAATTCCTGTACACTTAATTTGAATTCTGAAAGGTCAAACAGTTCTTGGGTCACAGGCCAAACCACTCAAGCCCTTAAGCGTACAATCACCAGGTTATCTTATGCTCTAACTGTAATTACTGTAGCTATAAAGGATGTTTACAAAATCATTAAGAAAACCTCAGATGCTATAGTCAACCTGGCCAAGTCATAAGCTAAAGATCATGCTTTTGACATGCTAGCTTGTGACCTGTTTAACATTGCAAAAAAAATCATGATAAATGTATGCCTGGGTTTTCCTCCATCCCATCCCCTTGCCTCCCCCCCCCCCTTGCCTACATTGCAGGTATTTCTACTCAACTAATAGTAGCCTCTATTTCCTCCAGACTCACCCTTCTCCTTTAATTTCCTTCTTGTGTACCCTTCTGTTATCGCTACCCACGTATTTCCTTATTCTTTCCATTTGAAGTCTATTAAATATGTAACTAACAAAATGCTGTACAAAGTAGGGTTGTCCAAATACCTGGCACCATCCCCAGGTAATGCTACAATGATGACAGAAACAGTTACATTGTGTGTTCTTGTTCTACCCTTCATCCTTTAACCTCGTCCTTTTCCGTTGTTGTGGATGACCTTCCTCTTGAAGGTCATGAAGTTGCTGTACAAGTATCTGCTACTCAGTGGTGTTTCATCACCGCTGCATCTTATTACATGCGGACCATTACAGTTCCAGGCAAACGCTCTGAGGTGATGTGCACCTCCCCATCCATGTGTTCACTGGAAAACAGTGGCTCCTTGGTGGTATAGCAACCTATACCTGGACAACACACCGATTCAGCTGGCAAGGAGCTACTACTCGTGGTCCTGACTGCTGCTTCTGCGTTTACCAACGTCCATAACCACGTCACCAAAGGTAGCATTCAAGTCCGGCTTTTCAATCAAACCATCACCCAACTAAAAGATCCTATCCATAATGCATCCTACAATCCTATCTGCTAATGGACTATTGTCTAAATAACAGCTGCTGCTGCTTCTGTATTTGTGTTACTAACCTCTCTGGTCATGTGTGGGTACTTTAGACACATGCTTAAAAATATTTCTGTTTCCTACCTTAACCCCCGTCCCCTAATTCTCCTCTCCCTCCACCCTCCCTTAGGCAACCCTAAAACAGATTATGTATATCAAAGCTTTTAAAGTATTGACTTTATCTCATCTAAAATTTGGTATGTCAACAGTAGGGCATTTTCAGGCAAGAGGTAAAATTTAGCTAACAGCTAAAATAGAAACTGTAGATTAAGCAGGAATGCTTCAGTAGCATTCACTAGCAAGGACAGACACCTATAAACAATTGATAGACTTATATAGTCAATGCCCGTCCAGTAACTTGGCTCTTAGAACAGAACAAACCCTCCCTTCACTCATCCCTACCCTCTCCAAACACCCCCCCACACACACACACACACCTCTTTCGCCTGGAAGGCAGCCATAGATATTTGATAAATCAGGATGACCTCTATATGTACATATTGTTCCTATTATTATCTTTGTTCAGGGTTCTCCCTTGACTTCTAACAATATCTGTCTCTGTATATACAAATAAATGCAAACAAATTAATAAGAAACTGTACATAACTGGTCACTGTGGCACCATATTTTGGGATGTGTTTATCAGTCTTCCCGGTACCGTGAATAAACTCCTTCAGTATTGCCTGTGCTTGCCTGATTCTTGGGGGGGAAAGAATCTTTTTGCCTAACAAACACTCATAGGGAAAAATTATAAAATAATCTCACTGTACAAGAGATTTCCTCCTAACCCTAGGCAAAAAAAAAAAGTGACCTGAAGCTCTGGGGTTATATACCTTTATTTATTTATCCAGTATTAATGTGGACATTCTAAATATCCATAACAATGTCTAACGTTTTAATCTTGCTGTTAATTCCTAAGATTAACTACATAACATGAGTTCACGTTATGTAGCAGATCATCCACGATCTAGTTCAGCAGGAGCTGGGAGTGCCTTGATACACACTGGGGGCTTGGCTCTGCCCCTCTCCCCTCCTGTAGTCAGTGCAAGCCTGACCATTTACTTCAATGGGAACAGGTCTGTAAAGATTTCTGGGCCTTTCTGAGGAAGAGAATGTGCTTCATCTGCCTTCACCAGAGGGTCAGTGGATACAGAAAGTCTGAGTGTGTGGGAAGAAGAAAATAGATAAGGGATATCAGTGGATCCCCTGCCCTCAGCACCAACAATAAGAGAGCGATAGGTCAGAGCGTGCATAAAAGCTGATTTGAAAGCTGTTACAAAAAATTCATTTGTTCGTCCATGGATGAGCCTCTAACCCCTTTTATTTCTTTCCTTAGCCATAACAGCAGTTTTCATGGTGGTTTGTTTTCTCTCCCTCATGACTGCCTAGCTGTCAGATGAACAATTACATTGTTTACTGGAGTCCATTATTATCCCACTGTCTCTCTCTGCCAACCTGCAATTATCTACCAACCACAGCAGCAGTGAGGAACACCCAAAATGAGACTTGTGAAACTGGCCTGGTCCATTGTTAACAGCTAGAATCAGAAATCCTATAGCAGAACAAACAAATAACCACTCCCTATCTCACACCAAAAAAATAATAATACTAAAACCCAAATGCCAGGAGCATGTGCCACTATCAGGAACAAGAAGCTAATATGCATAATAATGAATGCTTAATTCCTTCCCCATTGTCTTTCAAAGAAGGTGAGAACAAAAGTAGCTTTATATCTGTCAAGCACATTACAGAAAGTAGTAACAGCAGCTGGTATTATTCTCTCCTCAAGAGATTTAACTAGTAAATTGGCCACGAGAAAGGCTAAATTTTTGGAAGACAGGACAATAGAAAATAGGAGACTAAGTTAAATCATTCGTAAAAAAACAAAAGGGGTGTTGTTTAATGAGCAACATCAATGATTGCCACCATTTAATAGATATGGTTATTCTATATGGATAAGAACACTTACCACTGTATATTTTAGCAAGTTAAAGCACAGATAGGTCTCTTATATTTATTGAAGTTAGGATTTGGCTATAATGACCGTATTGTTAGGTAAAATAGCAAGTCCTCACTCACCGTCCAGCACCCGAGAAGTGCGGAGTTGGTATAGGGCCCACAAGCTGTCTGAGACCAAGTACACAGACACCAATTCGTTGATCAACGGGCTCACACTATTCTTAGCTCAGAAGCTTCAGAGTAAGTGTGGCAACTTTACTAAGGGCAAACATTGATATTTATAGACAGTTGTAAGCAAAGTGATTAACAGGTCATAATGGTCATGCATAATCAATCAAGATTCTGCTGGGTGAATCCAGTTAAAACCAGTGCTACAGTTGCACAAGAAATGCTAATTGGAAAGACAAAGGAAACATGGCTGCTGAGGTGGGGAAGGGGTCAGGGGCTGCCTGCAGGTCAGAGCCTTGGTTAAAAGTTCAGACAGAGCCACAAAGCCAGGGTAAAGTTCAAACTCAACAGTATCAATTTAAGGAAAGCTGGCAATGCTTTCATGACAATGCCATTATGTGTGTTTGTATTTTCTTCTGCTGAACCCAGTATGAATTTTCATGATGCCTCAAACCCAATTCAGTGCTGTTTATTAATTGAGCTGGGAATATCTTCACCCCAGTTCAGCACATACCTAGCTCATCAGCATTAATTTTATACTTCTTTTAAGTAGGCTTTAGCTGTCACTGCTCATTTTAAATAGCTCTTTCTCTAATGTATTGTATTCAGTAGCTGCACTTAAGTTTCTTCCATTTTAAAAAAAAAATTTAGCTGGGGAAATATTTCCTGTACTTAGAATGAGAAAAACTGAAGAAACAGTTTCTGTTTCAAAACAGCAGAAGCTTTTTATGCAGTCACTGTATATGTAAATAAAAAAAAATCTTAGTATTCTTTTTAACAAATAATGACAACTGATGATTAAACAAAATCTCTGCTTTTAAATTAAAATTCATTCATTTAACCTAGAATCTGTTAACTAAACACCTTGACTTTAAGGCCTACCGTTTTATAAGCAGAACGTAGTGATGCCTACAGTTCAAGTGTTCCTGTTCTAAAGGGCTACATCATCGAGATGACTATTGAATGAACATGGTATCGGTGCACTAAATAGTCAAGATACTGCAAGCAGTTTGTGGTGTACATCTTGAGTTAAAGTAAGAGTGGATTGAGTAAAACTGGAAACAAGCTCCACTGGAATTCCTGAGACTTTGGTTGTGGGAGTAGCTCCTGAAGATTTCTATTGTTTCCATCTATGGTTCCCTTTACGCTAATAGAACTTCAGTCCAAAATTAGGAGCCCCATCTCAAGTCTCATCTGTGCTAATGTGAAAAATGAACAAGTAATAATCTGGAGAGTGTGCTAATTGGTTATATCTACCTTTCGATCGACCACTAATTGGCAGCCTACAACGTAATATTGATTTATGTAAGCAACTATTTCCTCAGCCCTTAATACCTTCTCTTTGGGAAGTTCTGACTAGTGATGTTACAGATGCTGATACATTTTCATTCTTTAAATCAAAACTAAAGACAATTGGTCTTTGCTTTCAAACTGCACTCAGCAGAGTGTATTATTGAATTATTACACTACTTTGAACAGCCCCTTGATATCTTCTCTGAGAAAATAGCTACACTGAAGTTATTAGTAGTTGATGAAAACCCAAACCTTTGCATTAATGGAAATAAGTATTTTAGAAATCTTTAGCAGCCTAACATTAACTATTTATCTCTGCAACACACCTATCCACCCATAACAAATGTTCCAAACACCGTATTAACTAGGTACCACATGCATTCTATCATTAATATTAAACCCTCTCCCCCTCCATCATTTCAAATACCTTCTTGAGCTAAACAAGCTTCCAAGACTGGTATTACAGGGATAATTATGCTGGTCTGCAATCTAGGTTTACTACAGGATTTTTCAAGGCAAACCTCAACAAGAGGATGCTAGACAGCTCTCTAACTCCACATTCTACAGGCCATTATCCTCTGATCCCACTGAGAATTACCAAAAGAAACTACAGCATCTGCTTAAAAAACTCCCTGGAAAAGCACAGGAACAGATCTATACAGACACATGCCTAGAACCCCGACCAGGCACATTCTATTTACTATCCAAGATCCACAAACCTGGAAATCCTGGATGCCCCATTGTCTCATGCATTGGCACCCTAACAACAGGATTGTCTGGCTATGTTGACTCTCTCCTCAGGCCCTATGCTACCAGCACTCCCAGCTATCTTCGAGACAACACTGATTTCCTGAGGAAATTACAATCCATTGGTGATCTTCCAGAAAACACCATCCTGGCCACTATGAATGTAGACGCCCTCTACACCAACATTCCACACAAAGATGGACTACAAGCTATCAAAAACATTATTCCCGACACTGTCACGGCAAACCTGGTGGCTGAACTTTGTGACTTTGTCCTCACCCACAACTATTTCACATTTGGAGACAATATATACCTTCAAGTCAGCGGAACTGCTATGGGTACCCGCATGACCCCACAGTATGCCAACATTTTTATGGCAGACTTAGAACAATGCTTCCTTAATTCTTGTCCCCTAATGCCCCTACTCTACTTGCTGTATATTGATGACATCATCATCTGGACCCATGGAAAAGAAGCCCTTGAGGAGTTCCACCATGATTTCAACAATTCCCATCCCACCATCACCCTCAGCCTGGACCAATCCACACGAGCGGTCCATTTCCTAGACACAAGTGTGCTAATAAGTGATGGGCAAATACACACTACCCTATACCGGAAACCAACTGACCGCTACACTTACCTACATGCCTCCAGCTTCCATCCAGAACACACCACTCGATCCATTGTCTACAGCCAAGCTCTAAGATACAACTGCATTTGCTCCAGTCCCTCAGACAGAGACAAACACCTTCAAGATCTCTACCAAGCATTTTTAAAACTACAATACCCACCTGGGGAAGTGAAAAAAAAACAGATTGACAGAGCAAGAAGAGTACCCAGAACCCACCTACTACAGGACAGGCCTAACAAAGACAACAACAGAACACCATCAGCCATCACCTTCAGCTCCCAACTTAAGCCTCTCCAATGCATCATCAAAGACCTACAACCTATCCTGAAAGATGATCCCACACTCTTACAGATCTTGGGAGACAGGCCAGTCCTTGCTTACAGACAGCCCCCCAACCTGAAACAAATATTCACCAGCAACCGCACACCACACAACAAAAACACTAACCCAGGTACCTATCATTGTAACAAAGCCCGATACCAACTCTGTCCTCATATCCATTCAACTGACACCATCATAGGACCTAATCATATCAGCCATACCACCAGAGGCTCATTCACCTGCACATCGACCAAAGTGATATATGCCATTATGTGCCAGCAATGCCCCTCTGCTATGTACATTGGCCAAACCGGCCAGTCTCTACGCAAAAGAATAAATGGACACAAATCTGACATTAGGAATCATAACATTCAAAAACCAGTAGAAGAACACTTCAATCTTCCTGGCCATTCCATTAAAGATTTAATGGTTTCAGTTTTGAAACAGAAAAACTTCCAAAACAGACTCCAACGAGAAACTGAGGAACTGGAATTAATTTTCAAATTGGACACTATCAACCAGAGGCTTAACAGAAATTCAGATTGGTTCTCTCATTACAGTAATTAATTGCATTTCCCGAGTTACTGACAACAGATCTCCATTTCAAAAGGTCTCCTAGTGATAATGGACCATCTACATTTAACAGTCCTCTTAGAATTGGTATGCTAATGTACAGTTTTTTTTCTTTCAGTGTGTATAAATGCATTTTACTTCTGTTCCATTCTATGCATCCGACGAAGTGAGCTATAACTCACGAAAGCTTATGCTGTAATAAACTACTTTGTCTCTAAGGTGCTACAAGTATTCCTCGCTTTCTCAGCTTTTAGGTTTTTCATGTGAGTATGTGCATGTGTCTGTCTGTCTGTGTAAATAGCACTTTGGGAACCACTCTACTTTTATTTTCTTTCCCAAAGTTTTTTTGAGGTGTTTATTATACTTCCATGACTGCACAATCCTCTCTGAGCTCTATGCTAGGGGAAATGAGTAATATGATTTGCAGAAAGAGGTTATGAGAATAGTGACTTGATTTCCAAGAGCATCCATCCCCAGTCATTGGATTGTACCACAAAACAAATATGGAGAGCTCTTCTGCAGCCTCTTTCCAAGACTACCCTAAGGATTGGTCTAGTCATGTGGAGTAAGAGGCTTATGTGCATTGTCTCATAAAACAGAAGTTATCGGCTGAATCTTGTCAATTTTCCCCCCTCTTTTTCTGTGTAGAGGGAGAGGGAAGTAGTCTGTTAGTTTTGTTTTGTTTTTTACATTAAAATTCAGCATATCTTATCGAAAACAATTTTTGGTGACATTGTTTTTAATAAATCATTTCCCAAGTAACTGTATTCTCGACCTCCTCCAAACTGTGACCCACATCCCATTTGGAGGTCACACACATCCAATACTGGCCTTAAGAGTATAATATAATATTTTAATAATGGCGAACCATAAGAACACTTTAGTGTCCCCCTTTTTAAAACTGGCCATTGCTGTTTTATGAAGAGTTCTAAAACTGGAAATCAAAACTTTTTAGTATCTGCAAAATGACAGTCACAAGTCAAAGTAATAGCAACCAGTGTGAAAGCAAACAGGAAATAAAGTGGTATTGATTTAGAAATAGCCCTATTATTCTTAACTTTTCCATTTGGCAACTAAGCTTTATAGATGCTTTCACAGCAGAAAACCTAAAAGTTTAAGAAATTATTGGTGTTTTTAAATTTACATATGCAGTAATGCTCACATCGTAAAAAAAAAAAGTGAAGAAACAAATAACTTTCTTAAGTAAGCATTTTCATTCTGTTCATAGCAATTATTTTTGCTGTCAGTAGGTGTAAAATTTACTACCACAGGAAAGTGGCAGGAGCCAAATGCATTCCAACACAAAACAATGTACAATACATGTAAATTAAACATTGCTTCTGGAGGCCTTGAACCAGATGAAAATAGTTCCCTGTAGCTACAGGCCTACCGAAACTTACCAGAAACTCTAAGCTGTACAACTGCAGAGCCGGTTCTTGGTAGTTGTCTATAACTAGACCCCAGCAGTTGTGAGCTTCAGACCTTTTGCTGATATTTGCTGTGATGGTGGGGAGCAGACAGAGAGATGGCCTTTGAGGCAGCAAGACCTTTGGTCCACAAACAGCTTTAAAGAAAGGCCCTCCTTCCTAGCATTCTTAAGGCTTCAAATCTTTGCTGTACACTCTACTCAGTGTGATACCAAGGACCCCCAAGGCATGTACATAGCTCTTCCTCACTGAGTCGCCCCTCCAGTCATGTCCATTATCATTATATCAATTATTTTCATATTATTTCAATTGCATTCTTCCCCTAGGGTTTCAGTTTTCACTGGCTGAAAGATTCTGAACTGAAAAATGTACAATTTCACTGTAGATGTTGTTAGGAGAAGCTATAGGCTCTGGCAGCTGGATAAGGGACAGTTGGGGGTTTTGGTGCCCAAAAGTCATAGGAGTCAGCTCGGGGTTCTGTTTGACAGTGAAGAGGCTGTTGAGGTTTTTGCTTCTCTCCTTTCCTATTTTTGGGCAGTGGAACAAAAAATATTAACTTGTGTATTGTGGGAACATGAGTATTTCACTAAGCAGAATAGCGAACCCTAAAATTGCCCCATCCACCCAAGCGCTGTGTCCATTAGCCTGATAACAAAGTCCTGTGGCACCTTAAAGACTAACTATAAAGTTTTGAAGCATGAGCTTTCGTGGGCTAATACCCACTTCGTCGGATGCAGGCACTTCCACTGCCTGTATCCGACGAAGTGGGTATTAGCCCACGAAAGCTCATGCTTCAAAACTTTATAGTTAGTCTTTAAGGTGCCACAGGACTTTGTTACCTCTGCTATTCCAGACTAACACGGCTACCTCCCTGACTCTTGACATTAGCCTGATGTTACTTTAAAAGTGATCAGCAGTGAAGTAGTCAACAACATTGATATTTATAACATCAACATTAGGCTTCAGAACGAATGCCTGGTTGATACGGCATTATCTTTATTACTGTTCCAGCTGACCTAGCTCTTTGTTGTGATTAAGTTATCCAATCAAATTAGACCTTTTTTAATGGTTTGTGATTTAGCCAAGAAGCGATCATGGATTTTTTCATGTCTTTTTATTTGCAATTGTTCAGTGAACAGTTTATGCAAACAGTGGTAGGTCTTTCTGTCGACTGCTCGCTGTGATCATTCTCTACATAACCGGCCAGTTAAGTCACACTTAATACTTTTTGGTCCATGAATGGATCAACTAAACTTTAGAAATAGGAAGAATTCTCTTTTTTGTTTGTAAAAGTTATCAGTGAATACATAGGCATTAGACAAAATTATTGTGTAACTACTGGAGATTTTCTCAAAATGGCAAAGGGATGTTGTTTTTTCCAGTGCACTTTTTCTGCATGTGGTCTCCAAATAAATTAATTCCTTAGCTCCTCTGCTGAAATTGCCAAGAAGGGTGTTAATCAAATGGCATAATATCCCATGTAAGCCTCTTCCTTATGTTTCACGTACTCTGATCACTGCCATGCTCTGATTGTAACATACCGTGTTTCCCCGAAAGTAAGACGTGCCCCGAAAATAAGACCTACTTCCAGTTTTGCCTCCCACTGTAATATAAGGCATCCCCCGAAAATAAGGCCTCCCCAAAAATAAGGCCTCCCCAATAACAAGGTCTCCCCCGAACATTAGTTTGTCTGGTTATGCTGGTTTGTGATGACAACTACTACCGTACCGTATACAGGTAATAAATTTTCTTTTTTTTGGTTCAACAATAAATGTGTACCGTATTCTTCTTCATGGAAAAATAAGACATCCCCTGAAAATAAGACCTAGCACATCTTTGGGAGCAAAAATTAATATAAGACACTGTCTTATTTTTGGGGAAACACGGTAGTACTGAGGATCACTAGTCTTTTACAGAGTAACAAGAAAGCATCAATTAAGAGAATGTTTACTTGAATTGATATTTGAGACTTTTGCTTCCTGAAGAGTGTCTTGCAAACAACTTACCCTAGTATTCATGAATACTAGCAAAGTGAACTAACAAGAATGTTCAAATACTGTATTTTACTCAGAGTTAGAAATGGTGTGAGGATTGTTACATTACATGACTTCTACGTTTTGATGAGATACATACAGCTATGGAAAATTCTTCACATGCCAGCAACGAAGAGGATATTTCCTTCTCTCTCTGCCTCATTTAAGGTCTTTTACTCTCACTGTAGTATCTCAGTTTGACAAGTTTCTATTAGCTACTCCTATTGATTACAGAATCAACCCCCATCACTCTGTGTAAGCCTCTCTCTACTCATGAGAGTTAGTCATATTGATTTCAAGAGGGTCTATTCAGGTGATTATCTCCTCTCTTGGTGTTCACACCTCCAGATCAGCTGCTGGAAGTGGGCCTCATCCTCCCTGATTGAATTTACCTTATTATCTTTACCCTGCCTTCAAATTTATTTATACCTGCCTCTGGAGATTTCCACGACATTCATCTGACAAAGTGGGTCTTCGCTCACGAAAGCTTATGCTATTAAACATCAGTTAGTCTTTAAGGTGCTACAAGGCTCCTTGTCGCTTATGTAGATGTGCAGTGTTTGTAGAATAGAGGCCTTAAAATACACAGTTCAGAAATTTCCAAACCCATAAAATATACTAAATAAGTCACCATCTGCCTGATTTCTATATATGAGCTCTATGCTCCACTGATTTTCCAAGGTGGATATGATAACTGCAGAGAAGCTGGGGCCATCACACTGAAAGGGAGGCCTTTGTTGTTGCTAAATGAATGAATGATGAAAGAAAAAAAAAGAAAGAAAAAGAAAAAGTTCCAAGTCTGAGTGTCTCTCGCACCGTTGATAGTGTATTTGGTGCATTCGGTATATTATTCTAGAGTTAATGGAGTTTTCTGAATCTTATTTGCAAATCATCTTTATGAGAGAAAGACTACAAGATCCCTAAGTCTAGTTAGAGGACTAGGATAAAGCAATATGGAATACAGACAGCATTTTAATGCTTGGATTTCACGCTTTTTGAAGCTCCTATGCACCTGCTGGTGCTTCAGCATTTTGAGAGAGAAAGGAAAAAATGTATTTTTTTCTGGTAGGTGGTTACTGCTGCTGTTCACCTGGGTAGCAATTTGTCTATTTGCATCAGTGGATAATTAACTTGGGGAAATAGCTGCCTCAGTGTTCTCTCCCCTTGATATTCAGAGCAAAACATTTAATTTTAAATTGCAAAACAGCAACAATGACTGTGGTGGGGACAGATATGATGCCCTATATAGTTAAACTCTGTTTATATTAAAGAAGAATATTTGGGCCACATTTATCACCACTGTAGCTGAAGGAGCAGGGAAGTAGAGGAGAAAAGTCCACAATAATTCTGCATAGTTTAGAGCAGGGGTGGGCAAACGTTTTGGCCAGAGGGCCACATCGGGTTTGCTAAAGTATATTGAGGGCTGGGTAGGGAAGGCCCTGCCCCCAGTCCAGCCCCCACCTCCTTTCCCCCCATCCAGCCCCCTCCCACTTCCCGCCCCCTGAGAATCCCTGACCCATCAACCCCCACCCCCGCCCACCTTGTCCCAACGGCCCCTTCCACAGACCCCTAACCACCAGGACCCCACCCCCTACCCAATTCTCCTGCTCCCTGTCCCCTGACTGCCCCAACCCCTATCCACCTTCCCAACCCCTAACCACCACCCCAGAACCCCACCCCGATCCAACCCACCCTGCTCCCTGACTGCCCTCTCCAAAGCCCCTCGCAACAACCACCCTGGAACCCTCCCATCCCCCTTCTTGCCACAGCTGTTGGGGGGGGGGGCAGCATGCAGCCCCGGCCCCCAGAGCTCTTCCCGCGCAGGGTGGCTCTGGAGGAGGGGGGCAGCACACAGCTGCAGTTCAGGGGAGGGGCCAGCATGCAGTCCCGGCCCCCAGAGTGCTCCTGGCATGGCTCCAGGGAAGAGGCTAGCACACAGCCCTGGTCCCCGGAGTGCTGCCCCTGCGGCATGGCTTGTGCGGGGTGGAGGGCATGCAGCTCCAGCTCGCAGCAGTGCCCACACTGTGCGGCTCAGGGGAACGGGCCAGGGGCAGCCCCCCGCCGCGGGCCGGATGGGACAGTCTCATGGGCCATAGTTTGCCCACCCCTGGTTTAGAGAATGAGGACAGTACCACACTCTCTCCCTGATAGGCTGGGCTAACAGAGACATACAAAAGCCAGGGGATGCATCTCAGAGCTGTGAACTCAAGGATCTGCAGAGAAATTGAGTACCAACCACACTAATCTTGGAGCATCCATGTAGAGTATCTGACTTCTCCATTGGTTGTTGGGATTCCCTCCAAGACCTTTTCCACTTGGCTTATCCAGAACATCTTGTCCAGTTCTGGGAGAACACTTCATCCTGTTCTCTGGGACCCAAACAATTCAGCTTGACTCCAGATCATAATTTAGGGTACTTTATTAGGCATGTAAGATCTCTTTGCCCATACTGCCCAGACCCATACACAAAGAGGTTGGGTACAGGGTGATACCACAATTCCAATCCATGCCACACATTTATACACATCTTTCCTAGCTACAAACATCTATCCTTCTTACATGTAAAAACCAGTAGCTTTGCAGATTGGGTATAGCAAACATCAGTTCAGAGTGTCTGTGACTACTTTGTTTACTCCAAGGATGCCTACAACAGTTCAGCTAGTTTCTGCCTCCCTTATTTACTATGAACATTTTCATAATAGTTGTCTCAGCAATTACTTGTTTAGGCATGTCCTGTCCTAACTTTGCCCTGCTCATGTTAGATAAGACAGTCTTACACTGATCTCCAGACCCCTCTCTTCACTGGCAGCATGATTGATGCATTAGCTATACACCCAACTCCCCCAGTATGTCTACACATTATTTCCCACCTCAGAGGGAGGCAGAAGCTGCAAAGGAGGGGTCAATTTCTGCACCTAGTAACTAACAAGTTTACCACGTAATGAGAATGTGTTGGGGAAGGATGCTAGCCAGTCTTTCCCCTAAAATCACTCTTATTACAGTGCTGATTGCCAAAGGAGAGTATGCCGGAGGCTAGTGAGGAGGAAGCTGCAACTGATTCCAGGTAAAAGCTATGGCCTCATTTTGGCATGACTGAAGAGGTTCTCTCTGTCCCCTTCACAAAGCCAATATAATGGCTGTTTTTGAATGAAACGGTCGTACAATAAAAGTCATATCTGTATTGACCCTCTGTCCCTGCTAATTACATTTATGTTTTATATTTCCTGCTCATTTTTTATTTGTGCTACTAACTTCAAGCTTACTGAAATCAATGGGAACTTTTCCCATTGTGTCTCATATGTCCTATATCACGATACCATCTGAAAACCTGCCAAATATTTTAAAAGATAAATAATGTTTCTTCTGAAACTATAGGAGACATAGCTTGTTTAGTTTATTCAGCTTTATTTTTGTGTGTATGCACATAGTTTATTGAAGAAAGCAACTTGTAATTGGTTTTAATAGAATAACTGAATTCTTTGATTTTTTAAATTAATTTCAGAAATAAGAGAAAATCTTTTATGAAGTGTGCGATAAATGAGTGTGTGTGGGGCGGAGTGGGGTAGCTCCCTTTTATGGACACCCAGACAGCCAGTAGTATTAAATCCCTCTTAGTAGCTGTTCTCTAATTGCTCTACCTGAAAAAGGTTAAAAGGTCTCACTGCTATGCATAGGTAAAAGGAAGTGAGTGGGCACTTGGCCAGAAGTCAATGGGAAGGGTAGAACTTTTAAAATGTGAACAAAGACTCCCCTATTGTCTGTCCGTTGTTGTTCTCCTGGGAGGAGACAGACAGGGCAACAGCTAGGCTGTAAGCAGCTTGGGGCCAGGTATGAAAAATCCTCAGTATCATACCTAGAAACTATTCATTTGAAACCCCAGATATGCAAGTAGATCAGGAAATGTCTAGGAATCCGTGATTAGATTTCTCTCGGGGGGGGGGGGAGGGGAACACAACTCCTCTGTGCAAACCACAGGTGCTTTTGTTTGCTTGTAACCTTTATGCTGGACATCAAGAAAACTATTCTGGTGCTTAATCCTTGTAGTTGCTCTTTTAAAATCTAGCAATAGCCTGAGTTCCCAAATGCATCCTCTTTCTTTTTTTATTAATAAAATCTACCCTTTTTAAATAACAGAATTGGATGTTTTTGTCTTAAGAGGTTTGTGCATGTTGTTTAATTAGCTAGTGGCAACAGCAGATTTCCTTTTTTTCCCCTTTCTCAGCTCTTCCCTGGAGGGAGTGGTAGTGGTGAAAGGACTTAAGGGTATCCCACAGGAAGGAATTCCCAAGTGCATCTTTCTGGGCTCTCAAAGGGGTTCTGCACTTAGGTGGTGGCAGCATCTACCAATCCAAGGTCAGAGAACAGCTGTAACCTTGGGAGTTTCATACAAGGCTGGAGTGGCCAGTGTTAATTTTTAGAATTCTTGTGCACTCGAAGTGCCAGAGTGGGGAATCAGCATTAACAGAGTCTTTGAAACTGTTGTTTAACCAACAGAAGACTCTCTCCCCCTTTTACTGCTCTTGATCTCTCATAAAACACATGGTGGCTTTTGAAGTGCACACAGGAACCACCAGGCCATTACATTTCATGTATAAATTGGATTGGAATGGCTGCATTCAGTAAAACCAGAGAGAGGCAAATTTTGCCAATATCTCAGGAAGAGTTTAAGCACTACCAAAGAGTGGAATCTCCCTCTACAGGGCCTCAACTGATCCATTTGCAAAACAGAAGCAAATGTTTTAATTCCTCTTCTTTCCAGGTAGCAAACAGGACCCCAAAATAGCAACCCTTTTCAATCTTCTTTTTGATAAAATAAACTAATGGAACCCTAAATCTTTGACTAAGGCATTCTCTCTGGCCCTCAAATAATTTTGTGGCTCTTTTCTGAGCTTTTCCCAATTGTTCAATATAATTTTTAAAATGAGGACACCAGAAATGTACACAGTATCCCACAATAGTTCTCACTAAGGCCATATACAGAGGCCAGATCACATCCCTACACCCCTATTTATACAGCCAAGGATTTAGTTATCCCTTTTGCCGCAACATCACACTGGGAACTCATGCTGAGTTGTTCATCCACTGTGACCTTTACATCCATTTCACAGTCACTGGTTTCCAAAATACAGTTCCCCATTCTGTAGGTATGACCTGCATTCCTTGTTCTTTGAGGTATAGCTTTACATTTGGCTGCAATAAAACACATTCTGTTTGAACGGACCCAGGTTACCAACTGATCCAGATCTCTCTGTGTGACTGCCTTTCCCTCATCATTATTTACTACTCCATCAATCTTTGTGTCCTCCAGAGATGTTATCAGCAGTGATTTTCCAGATCATTTAGGAAAATTGTTAATAGTTGGGCTGACTTCTGATGACTGAAGAATCCCACTAGAAACACCCCCCCCCCCATTTTATGATTCCCTATTGACTACTTTTTGAGAACTGTCAGTTATTCAGTTCTTTCTCCATTTAGCATGTGCACTATTGATATGGTAGAGTGCTTTTATCTGTTAAATCTGAACATACTGTACAAAGTCAAATATCTTACAGAAGTCTACGTATGTTGCATCTATGCAATTACCTTTATCATACAAGCTTATAACCTTAAAGAATGCAATCCGGTTTGTTTGACAAGATCTATTTTCCATAAAACCATATCGACTAGAGTCACCGTGCCTCAGTGGGTCACAGCTGAGGATGGCAGATTCAGGACAGATTGCTGAGAAATAGGGCAGACTCACACCAAACTGGTGGTTATTTTATTATTAGATATACCAAGCCAGAAACAAAAGGAAACTTCTGTCTCACTGCACTGGTTAACAAGAAGTCCAAACTGCTGTCTCCTTAGACCTCCCAGCCCTTGTTTCACCACCCAGATGCTAGACTTTATGATTAATGCTTACTGAAAACAAATTTCATCACATATAAACTCCTTTAATCCCCATAAATCAGCTACAATGCTAATATTAATAACTTCTGATATAAAAATGATACATGCATATAAACAAGATAAATCATACTCAGCAAATCATAACTTTTCCACTGACATCTTAACATGATATACTTTGTACAAGATTTGTTTCAATTGTCTGTCAGTGTCAGTATTAATGATATAAACTGTCATGTTCCAATCATACAGCATCACAACTAGCATGAAGTATCCTTAGTTCTTTATCAATTGAATTCTGTATCATCTTTTCCATTATTTTGCTCAGGACTGATGTCAGGCTAACTGGCCTATAGTTACCTGCATTATCCCACTTGCCCTTACTGAACACTAGCAGTCTTCTAATCTTGTGAAATTTCCAAGACATTTGAAGGTTTATTAACAATTAATATCAAGCCAGAGATCTCTTCAGCCAACTCTTTTAGGACTCTTGGATGTAAGTTACCCTGGCCCAATGATTTTTTTAAAAATCCCTATAAGATGACGTCTAAAATCTCATTTTCTAATGAACAGCAAAACACTTCATTATCCTCATATGATAAAATTACATCCTCCTGCTTCTTGCCAATTACAGAAGAGAAATATTTATTGACTACTTCTGTCTTTTCTGCATCTTTATCATTTTTTTTAAATCTTCTGTTAGTAATAGGACTATCACGTTATTCCTAATATATTTTAAAATTCTTATTGTTTTAACTCTTAAATGACTTAGGAACCTAAATTTTATTGTCAGTTGGACAGACTCCTAAATTGTTTAGGTGCTTTAAATTTTTTATCCATAATCATTATAGTATTGTGTTGGATTGGTGGCCAAAAGGCAAAGACAATTCCCCTTCTGTAGAGAAATAAGTTAATGAATCAAACCATATCATTCAGGAAAAAAAAATTCTGTCTTGCTTATGAATTTTCCAGTAAGGGATGGAAACAGAACATTGCACATATGATACATTTCCTGTGACAAAGAAGAATAGGATTTTACTCAATACATATCCATTTTGGGGAAAGAGATTATAAAAGGGAGAAATACAAAAATCAGCTGTCCTGTTGGCAGTTTTAAAACTGTAATATCATGATCCTTTGGAGATATGGCCCCTGAATACCTTCTTTGAGAAATAGTGTTGTGAATGACAAGTTTAGGGAAACTCTTTACCAACTGCAGTGGAGTCTCACGCACACACACACACACACACACACACACACACACACACGTTACTGCCATCTGTGGATCTTGTATTTGCCTTCCTGCATCTTGAATGAGGGTCAACACATTTTGGGAAGACAGCACAGCATCTATACCCCCATCAAGCTAAACTCTTTGCCTGGCTTTCCTTTTCAAAGAATATATTCCAAAGCTTTACTGGACTACAAAAAGAAAGGGAAGAACACCCTATAATTGTCCACCACTTCGGGGGCTACAAGAGACCAAAGTTCGTGAGATCACAGAACACTGGGTCCTTCAACCAATGGGATTAAAGTCTCTAGAAACTGAATATAGGTGAGAAAAGTGCTTAGGGAAAAAAGATAACTTTCTAAAGTTTTAATCTTGGAAGCGTATGTTAATTTTGTCTGTCAGTAACTGTTTCTATCCTGACTCCTTGTATTTGGGATCACTTAAACTGATCACTTTTTGGTTTAAACTAGTTTTAATTTTACTATAAACCAGTTCAGTGCTGTGACTGAAATAAGAGTGTTTATCAAAAACCCATTAAATTAATGATCTGCAGTGTATTGACTCTTTAAAAGAACAACAAATGTAACTTCTAAGAGTGCCTCAAGAGAAGGCCAGACCCTACAGATGTAGATTGTTTTAAGGAAACTCAGGAGTGAGGGCAGATTTGGGCATCACCACAAAAGGTAATGGTTGGTGGAAGCTGAGCTGTGACCTTCATGTTGTATCCTGGCTGCTGCTATCAGGGCTGTGAGCCACAGCAGCATAGCATTTAAGGCACCCAGAGCTGCAGGGCAGGTGGTGATATAACACCTTACTGGTGTGGGTGGAGCCCCAAAGCAACCCAGGCCCTAATCTAATTAATACTAATGGCAATTATTCATGTTAAATACCCTCCACCATGGTGAGAAACCTGAACTTTATGTTTATTGCACCACACACACACACACACACACACACACACATGCCTGAATTATAATTACATTTGTATATATACATATATGCCATAAATACAGTGCCTAGAGATCTCCAAGATCAGAACCCCACTGTGCTGGGCACTACCCCTACAAGTAGTACAATTCAAATAGACAAGAGAGAGACAAATGATGAAAAAAAAGGAAGTACTGTTATCCCCATTTTACAAATGGGGAATAGATTCAAAGGTTCAACAGGAAATCTGTAGCAGAGCTGGGAACCAAACTCATTTCTCTTGACTCCCAGTCTAATTCTTTAACCAAAAGACAATCTCTTTCTGTGTTCCTCTGTACCGTACAGGGATATATAATGTAAACGTGCATGCATGCACATACACAAAGTAGTCGTATACACATACACTATGATTTTAACATGTATAACCTGAATCTTATATTCAGTTTTTCATATATAGCAAATTTGTATTAAATGCCTCTTCTTTTGAGAATGGGACAGGCTTGCAAACCCAAGTGATATTAAAAACTAAGTATATGGTGAAAGATAGCATTCAATTCTACTCTTGGATAAATCAAACTAACAACAGATAAGTAAACTTATTAATAGATAATATTCATATAAAAACTATGGGAACATGGGTATTAAATGTACTATAACAGCAGAATGTCACTACAATAATGAGACGTAACTGACTGTAACCATTTTATAAATCTCAGTTAATAGCTCTCTCTTCATATCTGTTTCAGGACTAGGTATCATTGGTCTAACTGACTAGTCCTTTGCCAAAACTCCAGAGCTCCCTGTGTCCTGTATTGATTGCTAGACACAAAATTTAAGGATTCATTCATTAAGTCTTTTCCTTCAAGGGACAGAAACAATTTTTATAATCTCCCAGAGGAGTTCAGTGATGATATTTTGTCAATCTGTGATAAGGAAGGGCTAAACTGCTTTCCTCACCACTGCTTTTCAGAGTATATCTGTTTAAAGTACACAGTAATAGCCAAAGGGTTATAGATCTCAAACTGGGAGGAAATGGGGCCAAGGGCACATCCATCATTTATGAACTGAAGGCAGATAGCTACAAGAAGAGTGCTTATATCTTTAGAGTTTTCAGGAAAAAGAAAAATATCGGGTTCAAGATTTTGGTGTCTAATTGTGCAGTGAAATTAAAATAAATATGAAACAGCAAAAAGCACATAAGTTTTGAGGAGAAAGATGGATCCTAAATAATATTTTTGTTCAGATAATTCAGATGGAGTCAATATGAAAATGCCCAGTAAAACGGAACTTCAACAGAAGCAACATCTTCACTCCGATATAATTAGAATAAACCCTTCTATCCTCTATTGCTAATCACCAGCTACTTTGGGAAAGGTACCATATTTCTTGGGTAATTCAAATTTTCATAGATACTTATTTTATCACTTCAAAAAATACGATATTAATCTTATTTAGCTTCCATATAGCCAAAACCCTTACATTATAATGTGTTGCCTATTACAATCACACTGACGACACTTTAATCAAAGATACTATGCTAGGAACTAGTACGTTTACCCTGATGTAATGACAATTTCAAATGTAAATACAGTAAAACCTACATTTAACGGACTAATTCGGGCGAGGGGGTGTCCGTTAAATCAAAAAGTCCGTTATTTAATAATTAAAAAAAACCCGAGCTGTCGGAGCAGCAGCCCGCCCGCCACAGAGTCGGGGCGGCAGCTCCGCAGCCTGTCCGCTGCTGGGACCCGGGCGGCAGCCGGGAGCCGTCAGCCAGCCCGCCCGGGTCCCGGCTGCTGGGACCCGGGCGGGAACCGTCAGCCAGCCCGCCCGCTGCCGTGACCTGGGCGGCGGCCGGGAGCCGTCAGCCAGCCCGCCCACTGCCGTGACCCGGGCAGCGGCCAGGAGCTGGCAGCCAGCCCACGAGAAATGGATTTCGGATGCATCAGACTTGCTCAGAAATTTTGTCCGTTGCATCCGAAGTCCGTTAAATCGAGGTCCGTTAAATCGAGGGTTTACTGTACCACTGAGTTTAAGGTGGGTGGGAAATCTGCTACCCAAAAACCCAGCAATATAGAGTCGTCACTCAGAAATTTCACATTTAACCTTGCCTTTTCAGACAATTTTTAACCCAGTCTCTTTCTTTGAATCCAGACAATTTGTAGGTGCCCTAAGTGTCTTATCTACTACCTGAAGAAGAGCTCTGCATGAGTTCAAAAGTTTGTCTCTTTCACCAACAGAAGTTGGTCCAATAAAAAAATATTCCCTAATAGTCCAACTACAGTGGCACCTACAGGCTCCAATCGGAGCTCCATAATGCTTTACAGACATTAAGCAATAAAAGATATATTTATTTTCCCAAAGATTAATTGCCTCTACATATTGTGCCAAATTTTTGGACATAAGAAGGGAGGTCAGGAATGAGTCAGGTTGAAAAATTAGTTATTTTACATCAGAAAAAGCTACCATGATAGAAGTAATACTGAGAGATCTCAAGTAAAATTTGAGCAAAGTTCATAATACTGCCGAAGAACACTGGACTCTATGATCCATATGTCCCCTTTGCAATGAACAGGCCCCCAAAGGACTATGGCCTGCAACTTGCCTCAGGATCCACTAGCACAAACACTTCCACCTTCATTTAATTCCATTGAAGTCAATGGGATTTATAGAAACAGATCCTGAATGTCAACAGCTCACTAAATAATTGGGCTTTATATGGGAAGGTCTATCATGCCATTCAGATATGAGAAAAATAAATCTGTTTGTAGCAGCCAGATATGGGTATTACTAGAAACACCCGCTGTGAGGTGAAACTACAACAACAATAAAACCACCACTGAGGATTTGGTGCTGAAAAAGATGCAGAGCACAGAACTATTATTATGTATACGGCAGCGCTTGCAATGGCCCTTGACTATGGAAATGTGTAGCAACTTTTTCTAAGTCCCAGACAGGGCTAGTCAGGAAATAGTGCATATTGTCAAAAGTTTTATTTTTTTGGTCAAAAATATTCAGCCAAAAACTGAAAAATTCTATCAGGAAAATCAGAATATAATATAATATTAAATCGATTTTTAAATACAATTTTTCTTAGATGACCTAGCTTTAAAGCAATCAACTTCCAAATTTATATCCTGCTGTGACATCAAGAATAATTAATCTAATGCATAAAGCTTTCAGTTTTCTGTGTGCTACTAAACTCTGTGAAGAGGAGGTCTTCTAAAGAGACCATGAAAATATAGGGTTTTGTAAGTAGAAGAACAGCAGTAAAATTTCACAAGTATAAACATGGGTTTCATTCCATAGTTTGGGGAGGAATGTGGACTGCATATTTTAACATCAAGTAAGGAGATAATCAGTCTAGGATTTTTTTTCCTTTTTGTTGCAAATAGATATAAACCCTGCTGAGAGTATTTGAGGGCTCAGATGATGGATCACAATGCAATAGCTCTCTTATGGTTGTATTATGCAAATACTTTTTATACAGTCTTTTAAAAATGTGTATGGCAAATATGTAATTGAGGATTTATTGTATATAAAGACAGATTCTTGACTTAATGCAACCTAATGGATTCTCCAAAGCTTTTTGCATTTACGATTCAAATATATGTTAATGAAATGTTCACTGCACTGTGTGCGTGAATTTAGTGTTAGTTCAAGATTGAAAGTGCTGAACTGAAGTTCTCTACTTATTAATTTTTGCATGCGCAAGCGCATACACACACATGTAAGTAAGTGTTGGCAATAATATTGCAAGCCTCAGCCATGTAACTAATCCCTGTTCTGGGTGACCTTGTCTAAGTATGATCTGTTATATTTCAGGCCCACCTCATTTGGAATCATGGCCAGGAGACAGATTCTGCACAGTGAACCAACTAATCAAACCCAGACTGCACAGCCCAGACACCAGACCTAAGCATCGACCACTGTGAGGAGCGGTCAGCATACTTCACTGATAAGAACAACTAATTATGATGGTACTTACTGGGAAAGAAAATTCCACCCCTCACCAGTTGGTATTATCCGCCCCACTGCCTTTGACTGAATATGGGCCCATCACACACACTGAAGCTGAAGAAGCTGAAAAATATTAGAGCCACACCATGCAAAACTGTCCTTCCTGGGTGGTAAAAGCCAGTGAAAAACAATTATGCATATTGCTAATAGACTATCTATCCACTAGAGAAGGTCAGAATTTTTCTAACAAAACTTTCTTTAGTTGAAATTTGTCTATTCATAGAAATTGAAAGGTTTTCTAGATATGGTTGGAATTTGGGGCAAAATAATTGAGAAAATAAGCCGCAACTTGCACATGATACATCATTCAACATTGTGTATGCTTGGCAATCAGGGTTCACAACACAGTCACTACTAGCACAAAAAGAGGACCTTTCCATGACTATGGACGTGGTAATATCTTCATGCTCAGAATGATGGACCTCTACACCCTTTGACCAAGTGGACTACTAACATTACCCATCACATAGCAGAAGTAGAATGCACATTTTTACAATGTCTCCAATCATTCCTCTCCAGCAGAACTCACAGAATGGTGATGGTTAATTGTTCCTCTTCTCCAATGGCCTTCACCTGTAGAATCCCACAACATCCTACTATCACCACTATATCACACAGCTGTTGAAGAGAAGTGAGACACCATACTAAAAACAACAGTATGCCAATGACACTGAACTATACATTTCAAATTCAACTGATGCTATCGTTTCACTTTTAAAATGTCAGAATGCCTACAGGAACTAAACTCTTGGATGAAAAGCAGCTGGTTCAAGCTGAACCCAGGCAAAACTGAAATAGTGCTGCTCAGAAAAGGAAAAGGTTTTTAAGAGCTGGCCAAAATTTGTTTCTGTGTTCTTTAAAGATATTCAACCCCATTTGTCAAAAATGGTGCAAAGCCTGTATTTCCAATTTAACTCCTCACTAAATTTCAGTTACCAGACAGCATTGGTTTCCAAAAATGTCTTTTTTCATCTCCAGTTTGCTAGGAAATTTTGTCTCTTTCTCCTGAGAAAGAACCTGGACATAGTAATGTATGTCAAGAATCAAAGAGGTAGCCGTGTTAGTCTGGAATAGCAGAGATAAAGAGTCTGGTGGCACTTTAAAGACTAAATAAAGTATTGGAGCATAAGCTTTCGTGGGCTAATTTGTTAGTAATGTATGTGTCTGTCATGGGCAGGCCAGATTAGTGTAACTCATTGTACCTGAAATTAAATGTAACTAAGTTAGCATCTGCCTGTCTTCTTCATGGTTTAAGCTACCATGAGCATCTCAGGCCTGTGCTCAATTCCTTCCACTGCCTCTCCTATCAGCTTCTGGTGGCAGTTTAAGGGCCCTGGTCCAAATTATCAGCGAAATTCATGGATCAATCCCCAAATACATCAAAGACTAAATATCAATCGATGAGCCACCAAGACAGCTGCTCTCCTGTGGTACAGTATAGACCACAAAGCTCAGGATGAAGAATCAGAGAGGTAGATATAAAGCTTTCTGAGTCCTAGGGATTCTGCTCTGCAACAATCTTCTAGAGGAGGTGGGAGAATCCAGAGTCTGGCCAACTTTAGGAAACATTGCAAGACCTTCCTCTTTGGGAAAGCCTTTCCACCATGAAGGACACTCAAAATATGAACCCCATTTTATATTTCGAAACTCCTACCAACCCAGTCCTCACTCCCCCCAAGCTACCCCAAGAGTTTTTACTTTGTCTGGGGAAAGCCCAAGACTCCATGAAGTCCACTAAAGATTTTACTATTGCTAATGATTTCACATGGAAGATGCTGAGATATTATAGTGAAGGACAGCAGTATAAAACCATAAGCTAGAAACATATTGTTTGTGGTTATGTTTAACTGAAGATTTAAAATAAAGATTAGGAGATTATTTTAATTAACTATTACTTAACCCTAGAATCAGTGCCCTAACCCTTCCAAACTCTTCGTTGCTTGGACACATTTCCTTTGGAAGACATCTGGCTGTGGGGAGCTCTGGTTTTCTGGTTATACCCCTAGAGGATGATGATGTGACAGTAAAACAAGTAAACACATGGCGCTTGCATAGCAAAGGAATTTCTTACACTCATGTTTTATTCTTATAAAACAAAAGAGTTACAGATCTATGCACTCCCCTAATTCTAATCCCAGATTTGATCTGAGCCCTTTAGGTGAGGTAAACCTTTCATGCTCCTTGTCCCGACCATCCTGCTTCTGGCAGCAGAATGGTTCCCTTGCCTTGGAGAGCATTTCTTTTTAAAACAGACTATCTTTTTTTTATTGTTGTTTTGCCCATCTGCTTCTGCTGGGGAATTTCCAGGCTCCAAGCCCTCATCTGCTTCTGGGCAGAGAGCCAAAGTTGATGACCCTGCAGGTTCAAAACCCATTTTTTCCCTCTGGGTACAAGCATTCAATGTTGGCCCTTGATTGCTCCGTCACAGCTTCCCAGATGCATTCTATCCACGGGCTGCCACACCCCAGCTACACAATGAATGCCCAAAGCCACACTAAAGGTTACATTAAAAATGGAGGTTGAAGTACAATGCTGCATTCACAAAACAAAATGGGAGTTTTAAGCTGAGACAGACCTAACCCCCAAACTGTTATATCATTGTCTATTAATTATTTCTTTAGCTCATTCTATTCACCATCAGCAACTCCTTATTATTGATGCAAAGTACCTTATAATGATAGCTTTACTGACTGCACAGAATAATTCTGACTGGTATTCTGGTCATTCTGCCAGAGACCTCAAGGAGAGGATGGCAAAACAGATAAAGGAGTTCTGCATGCAGGACCATGAAGAGCAATATCCACTTTTCAAGATGTGAGGGGTATACAGTATCACTGGGTCACAAGGAGTTTGGGCTTGCAACTTTCAAAATACTATTCGGAGAACGTGGATGAACACGTATGTTTTTAAGTTGCTTTGGAGCCTGTGGTTTCTAATGCAGACTGTATTTTTCCCATGTAAAGCCAAATTCCTTCCTGACTCCAGTTCTCACCAACTTCAACAGGACTAGCATCTACACATGTGAAGTCAGTAATTGACTCAAAGCTTGCATTAGTCACTATGCTGGTATAAGACATATTATTACTAGTGGATATTTAGGAATCCTGTCCTGGCAAGAGGCAAAAAAGAGGGTAATGGTAAACTAAAGTGCATGAAAATAGACTAGAAATGGTTGATACTTCAGAAACAGTGCTCAAGGATACCTGGTCAAATTCTGAGGGGAAAAAAAATCTTTGGCTATTCACAAATGTATATTTATGGAAATTTCATCTGCCTGTAGATGGGTATACACTGATCCACCCAGCCCCAGAGAGCAGAGTTGGGGTTGCCCTTTTAGGAATAAACTTCAAACAGATTTACATCATGTACAGCATTATTCACTTCTACAGGAGAGCTGGTAAAACATTTTAATTAAATATATGCCCTATTATTTTTGACTACCTTTATAGAATGGAGTTGCTTAGATGTCAGACACATAGGACAGAATTTGAACTTTTTGTTTAACCCTGTGCAATCCCTATTGTAGTTACTGGGATTGTGTGGGTGAACAAAGGGATGAAGCTGGCTCACAATGGGTGGAATACTTCATCTTTTTCTAGTTTTGCTAGTAATAAAAAAAATAAAAGTTCAGTTCTGAGCCTTTAATATTTTTGTGGATCAGATATTTAGGAAATGTTATATATAATCTTCAAAGGGATTGTGCATGTGTTTATCCGCAAATTATGCACCACATATGGAAGTAGATTGCAGTACGAAGAAATAGAAAAGCACGCTATTTACAATTTAAAAAATAATTGAGTATTGGTGTAAAGTTCCAAGCTGACAGCACTGCCAACTGAAATCCTCTATCCCTAGAACAGATAATCATAAGCTGCAACTGTACGATGTGCCTCAACTTTGATTTTGTGGGACCACTTCTAAGGGAAAGGTTAAGTTACATCTCCGGTCACTTTCAACAAGGATGCCAATTAGTACCAACTGTGATTCAGACATTTGTCAGCTGAGTCTACCATGCTGTGGCTAATACCTTTCAGTCACTACCAACCTGAGCAGGATATAAACAGATGAAAGGCTCCATATTCCATTACTGATCCCCTGAGTCACCCCTCTGAAAAGCAATTTGCCATGAACTAAATTGAAAGTATCATCTGATTTGCTGAGACATCAAAACTTCATTTCATGATATCAAAAGTTTCTTCAGTGACAGCTGCGATGAACTGGTTGCTACACGGTTACACTACCTTAGAGAGGTGAAAGAAGAAAAGGGGAAAACGAGAAACAAGAAGAAGGTCAGTAAGTCAAGAGCTAAAGGAATATTCAGAGTAAGAAACATTTGTTTTTCAACTTCAGTTTACTGACATCTATGAAAAGCAAATATTTAACATGACAGACCCAAGATGCAACTGGTGAATCCTTCTATGCCCTGTTAGATTCTTCACATGAGCTTACTTACCTTAGAAATCTATTAAATGTAATTGTAGCTGAAAACTATGTTTTTCTGACTCTAGTCCCAGTATTCCCTTTTACTTTACGTAACAGAGAGGAACAAGCATGTGTGAATCAGGGGGTTTGGGAAGGCTTAGTTTCTTGGACACTGGTCCTAAATTGTCATTATGCCTTTATAGTCAGTGCTCTGGGCACATTTGATAGACACATTTTTGAAACCTGACAAAGTAAATAAAATAGATATGTGAAATAAATATATTTGATCTGATTTCTAAATCATTTATTACCATTAAAGTAGCATTTAAAGCCCCCTAAACACTGTGCAAATACAGAGTAAAAGGCGGCCACTGCCCTGAGAAGCATTTAATGCAAGCAGATAAAACAGACAAATGCTGGGCAAAAGGAAGTATGCTTATCCCCATTTTACAGTTTTGGAACTGAGGCACAGAGAGATTATATGTTATAGGTTCCATTGGGAGTCTGCATCACACCTAGAGTCCTTGATCCCAAGACCCTTCCCCCATCTGCTTCCAATATTGTGGATGTGCATGTGTGTGTGTTTATAATTAAACAATTGTTCAGTGAGTCCAAACAGACTTCCTAAATTCTTCCAAACCAACCCATGAACTTCCAATACCTCCACTCACTAGTTTAGCCCTGACCTCCAGTATAAACCCAAGAAACAATTAAGCTTTGCAATGTGACCACAGGCTCAGATCCCGTGGAACCAAGGCATGAAATAAGGCAGATGGCTTCATTGAAAATATCTTGCTTGTAGACATCTGGAAATTAAAGTCAGGGGGTGCTAGCTCTAGCACCTTAAATAAACAACAGTCCCAATAACACATCGGGAGAGAAACAGCCCTGGGAAGTACACACAGAAAGCAGTGATGATGGTTGCATGGGTACGGTGTTCTGAGCTAAGAACTCTCCACATAGCAGTCGCTCTTTGTGAAAAATGCACACTTGGGACATTGTGAAAATTTGGGAGGCAAGGCTAGCTGAAATGGAGGCAGATCTGGCAAGGAGCAGCCCTAGCCTCCACCCTTGAAAAGGGTAGGAAGGTGCAAGCATGACAGAGGAAACAGTTTCAGCATGGCCAACAAACAAGGTGTGCTGCCAGAGTGAGGGACAGAACAGAGCATGGGGAAGTTGGCACTCCGCAGAGATACCCCAAAATCCTCAGAACTGGGATTGGGATTCTTCATGGATCCTCAATCTGTGCATTGTCAGATGATGTCCCCCCCCTGCCTGATACCCTCAGAAAGGTAAATGGTTCATGTTTTCCACCTTATCAACCTGTCATTTTCAGCATAAAACACCCTAGAGAGGGATGAAGTATGTGGAAGGGGAATGTTTGCCCCCATATTTGTTATGAAACCTATGTTCCTGAAAGTGTAGGACTAGCTTGTAAAATTACAATCTACCTGGAGAAAGGGATGGGGGCATTACTAAGGTGCCCCAGGAACAGAGCAGAAAACTAACTGTGTCAGAGTCCCAGTTCCTTACTGGATTCCCCCCCCCCCCAAGAGAAAAATTACTTTGCCCTTTTCATGGAGCACCTGGGACCAAGCTGTGCACTCAGCTAGCTGCCCTAGCTAGTGAATACAGGGGTGGAATCAGAGCTACCCACACTCCCCACCTCCTCCCCTCTCTACCCACTTGCTCACAATTGGTAGAAAGGGGTGAGTAGTCTGTGCTCTTTACACCACAGTTTCAGCAGATGAAAAAAGGGAGTAAGAACTGTGACAATCTAGACCATAATGTCTTTGTAGATGAGTATCCCTGTTCACTGAGTGCAACACACCTTATGTTGTTTCAGGGCTGCTTATCCCAAACATGACATTTCCCCTACTTTTATTATAGCCTGCTTTTTTAAATCAACATCCTCAGAAAGTTCTCAGAATTTTAATGCAACATTATGCTGGCTAGATAATTACCTCTGACGGTTAGTGTAAAATAGACTCAGAGTAATTTCCCTGCATTGGTTCTGCTTCATGAATTTCACTGGCAACAAATGGGAGCACATTCTATTACAAGTGCCTCTGGAGGGAGACACAGCCCAAAAAGTAGCTGGTGTCTGACAGGAAAAAAAAGATATCCTTGGAGTTCCCAGAACACATTAATACAGCTTTAAAACAAACTAAAATATACAAACTATGGTTTAGTCTAGCAGACATGGCTGCAGTTGAATTTTGCAGTATTCCTTTAACCCTTCATTTCTTTCATTTCAGTGCAAATATTTTGTTGCAAGTTAAACAAAATGATTTTTTTTTAAATCCATGTACATCTATATATTAGAAAAAAAACTCTCGGTGTTCTGCCCTTCAACACTGATGATAACCAACATGATTCATAAGAGTCATTGCCCCTCATAAATGCTCTAAGCATATTTTTCTTTTAGAGATTACTAGAGAATTTTTAAAGATTCATGTGAACATTAAATCACTAAGGGTTAATTGACTACATTTTTATTAATACCACCAACCTTAAGCTACAAGAGCTTTCGACGCTGCATTACATAATCCCACATTACAAGCAGGGATACGGATTTTAAAAGTAAATAAAAAGGCAATTCATTTAATGCACCCAGTGAAATCTAGCCACTGGTTCTGAATTACAATAAACCAAAGCAAAAATAAAATCCAGGGTAGAAGGCTATTGATAACATTCTCACACTATGTAGTAACATTGCAAATATAGGGCCTCATCCGGCTCTCACTGAAATCCATGGCAGTTTTGCCAAGGAATTCACTGGAAAAGCGATAGGGCCACTGACAACTGTACAGAAACCGACACCATTAAAAAGGGGGAGGAGGGTGGATTTCCCCCCCCCCCCCCATTTTCTATCTACTTTATCAAAACCTAGTTTTTACTTTAAAAATGTTGATTTTACAATTGGTTGGAATCAGTATACCTGGCTCATGGTCGCTATCTGAAGCAGATGGAACAGGTCCGGTATTTTCAGCAATATAATTAGATACCAAGAATACTGCAGCTGAACACTGTTTTATTCCAAAATACTGGCCTGCAGCAATTCCTAAATATTTTATCACCAAACATTTGATTTACAATTTTCCTTTCCACTGTCTTATTACAAACCACTGTACAGAGGTGACTCAACTGATCCACCCCATAATGTCTCTTTGTAGTTGAATACCTACAAGTTCCTGTACTGTAGTTGTACTTTCTAAAGGAGCTGCTATGTAGGTAGTTGATATAGCAGTCACCATGAAATGTCTCACAGTGTTTCAAGGGAACACATTAGAAATTTTGGCCCCCACTATGCAGGTGTAACATGTGAATGCACTGTGTAAGTAACTCTTGAATGCAAAGGGCCAAATTTAACCATGATGCAATTTCACTTGAGCCATGGAGATATGGGTTTGGCCCAATGATTTAAGAAAGCTACACATCCAAAACAGTTTCTCACAAATACAAATGCTCTGCTCAACTATTCATTCGCATAGAGTGTTCTTCAGACATCATGACCTCTTCTTGTCTCTGATCTCTGTAAAGAACAGACGATCAGGTACAATCATGGGTAAACATGTATAACTTGGTAACTGTAAGACACTGGTTGCCAAAAAATACTCTAAAATAGCTTTTCCTGCCTGTCATCTGAATCTCCAGCTAGATTCCTTCCTACTTTCTCTGGATCTTGTAGTGTCTCTCTAATAGTCTGTGAGCATATTGGTGGTCAGACCTCTTTTGGATTGCTTTCATTTCCATCTGGGGTAGTTTACATGGTTAGAAACATGATAAATCTCACTACATGAGACCAGTGTCTGAGCTAAAATGTCATGGGATCTAGTGCTTTTGTCATCATCTAGTGCAGTAAAAGTGTCACAGAAAGGGCGGTCAGCTTCAAAACACTGTCCTTTCATCATACGCATATCCTTTGCAGATTGTGCAATACGAATTCTCACAGGGACATGGGACTCCCATGCAGCATTAACTTCATCTCAAAGTCTGGTTATTCAGACATATGAGTTCACCATATATTTAGATAATTACCACTGGATAGGTTTCCTACCACAATTAGAGGCTTCATAACCATACGTCACTGTGAATATGACAGTAGATTTCTCTCTCTCTCTCTCTCTCTCTCTCTCTCTCACACACACACACACACACACACACACACACACACACACACACACACACTTTTTAGGGGGTAGAAGCTGAGATACTGCAACAGCAAAAGCCAGATTAGGTGAGAGATAAGATTAACAGATGAAAGAGACAAACGTTTTCCTTCGCAGAAGGGATACAGAGTACCTGAGCACAGTAAAAAAATGAATAATTGAGCATAGCACTTGTGTCTGAGAAACTGTTTTGGATGTGTATAAAGTAGTTATCTTAAGTCACTGGACCAAATCCATATATGTTGTAACTCCATTGGCTCCAGTGAAATTACATCAGGGTTAAATTCGGCCCTTTGCATTTGAGAGTTACTTACACAGTGCATTCACATGTTAAATCTGGATAGTGGCAGCCAAAATTACTTAATGAGTTCCGTTGAAACACTGTGCGGCATTTCACAGTGTCTGCTATATAGAGTAGCTACATAGCAGCTCCTTTAGAAAGTATGACTCCTGTACAGAGAGAGACTTGTAAGTACTCACCTTAAGGTTATGGAGCAAATTTCTGCAGCAGTTTTTCAGTACTGATGAACACACTGTGACACACAGGCACATTGGTACCAGCCGACAGCAGGTTCACTACTCTGTGTCAGCACCTCCGAACAGGCCTGAAAAACTCATCACACCTAACACACTGCTCTCATAGTATTTATCTATAAAGAATGTCATGTGATGTCTTAAATGAAAGCCAGGATCATGCTGGTCATTAACATCATTGCAAGATCTACGTAATTGAAGGAGCTGAATGTACTGAAAATGTGTTTTAGAGACAGAGTCCCAAGCAGAGCTGACAAATAGTTTCTTCTGGTCAGGAGAAAAAAAATATATATCTATCTGTACTACTTGTGGTGACTCACCCTGTGGTGCCTCCTGCTGGTCGTCCAGGGAATTAGCTCTTCCAGCTCTGGAGCGCCCTCTTCAGGCCGGTGTCCTGCTGTCCGCTGGTCCCGTGTCCCTCTCTGGACCCTGGTGCCCTTTGCCTGGGGTGCTGCCCAACCTCCAACCCTCTGAGCCCCACCTTGCCTCAGTCTAGGCTACTGGCAGTCATCATCAAGCCTCCTTCCACTGGGGCCGACTGAAGTCTCTATAAGCCAGTCATCATAGGCAATGAAGGTTTGACCTGCTGCCTCTGCCTACTTGTGGGCTTCCCCCTGCAACTCCAGTACCCCTTCTAGGCCTCAGACTAGGCCCTGCAGCCTGGGGAGTTGCCAGGCTGGAGCTCCACAGCAACTCTGGCCTTTCCCCCCAGCCATGCTCCACTCCAGGTACCTTCTCAAGCTTCCCCAGCAGCCAGGCCACTCTGCCTCCACAGCTAGAGGAGGAGACTCTCTCTGAGCTCCAAACTCTGAGCCCTTTTATCAGGGCCAGCTGGGCCTTAATTGACCTAGCCACAGATGTGGCTGCTATGCCCCAGCTGCTTCCACTGTTGCAGCTCTCTGCTGGACTGCTTTTCCTCAGCCACAACCTTTTGCAGGGCTGTTTTAACCCCTTTTCTGCTGAAGTGGTGCAGCCCTTGGACGGGGTGGGCTAAAGAAGCTAGTCCATCTACGCATTGCGACCATCAGTATTGGAACGATGACCGGGAGAAGCTGAGAATTGGCCAAAGCTTTGAAGGCCCGCCGTATCGACATTGCATGTATCCAAGAGACGAAGTGGAAAGGAGCGAAAGCTTGGGAGATTGGCGAAGGATACAAACTATATTATAATGGGGAAAGCAGCACTCGGTATGGCGTTGGCATTGTGATCAGCGAGAAGTATCGGAACAACGTCGTCGATGTCCACTGAATATCCGATTGAATTATGACCATCAAAACCGAGTGTGGCACAAACACTCTCTGAATTATCACATGCTACGCCCCCCAAACCGGATGTTCTGATGGTGAGAAGGATGAATTTTGGGAAGGATTGGACGCCCACCTGCGAACTGTTGGCCCCGAAGATCATCTGATACTAGGAGGCGACCTCAATGGTCATGTTGGATTGGTAAGAGATGGTTACAACCAATGTCACGGTGGAAATGGGTTTGGCACTCGTAGCGACGATGGGATCCTGATCTTGGACTGTGCCAAAGCACACGAGCTGGTGGTGGGCAACACATTCTTTAAGAAGAGGCCTACACATCTCATCACCTACACCAGTGGCGGGCGCAGAACTGAAATTGACTATCTGCTCATGAGACGACGCGACCTGAAACTGGTGACCAATGTAAAAGTGATCCCTTTGGAATCAATCGCCCCCCAGCACCGGCCCCTCGTCATGGACCTCCGGCTGGACATCTCAGGCTGAAAGCGACCCCGAACCACTGGAGTGGAGCAGATAATATGGTGGCGCTTACTGGAGCGCAAAACTCGGCTCGCGGCTGCCCCTGGTTCCATCAGCGTCGACATGAACCAACTAGCATCGACCATGTGGGACAATTTGGTCAGAGAAGTCCATGCTGCGGCGACTGCCGTCCTTGGAAAGACAAAGCCAGGGAAATGGGCCATCGATAAGCAAGTCTGGTGGTGGAATGAAGAGGTGCAAATAGCTGTGAAGAAGAAGGCGGCGGCATTAAAAGCATGGTTCCATTCTAGCACCGATGAAGATCTTTGGTATTATAAGGTGCAAAAATTGGCTGCCAAGAGAGCAGTAGCGGCAGCCAAGGCTGCTTACTATAACCACGTATACGATGAACTGGACACACCCGAAGGAGAAAATAAAATCTACCACTTGGCCAACGCACGTCATCAAGCCACTCAGGACATTGGCCAAGTCAAGCACATAAAGGACGAAGACCATCGACTCCTTCAAGATTGACGCCATCCTCCGCCGATGGAGTGATTACTTCTCCAAAATCAGCAATGAGGAATTTGACCACCCCCCAATCCAAAGTGCCCATCCTGTCTCTGGGCACGCTGTTCGGCTGCTTTTGGAGAAGCATCGTGAGAAGAACAAGCCCGTCCACATGGCATTCCTTGACCTGGAAAAGGCCTTCGATCGCGTCCCACACAAACTCATCTGACATGCCCTATGATCCCACAATGTTCCCGAAGCATACGTCCGGTGGATTCAACTATTGTACCATAGCGTATCAAGCGTGGTCCGATGTGAAGTGGGAACATCGACTCCCTTCACCATCAATGTTGGAGTACACCAAGGGTCGGCGCTTTCGCCCCTACTGTTCGTCCTTTGCATGGACACTGTGACGTTTGACCTCCAATCCCCTCATCCATGGTGACTCCTCTATGCCGACGACATTTTCTTGGTGAATGAACAACATGATGACCTCCAAGAGCAAACATGGCAATGGAATGAACGGCTCGGCAAATTTGGACTTCGGCTGAACATCAAGAAAACTGAATATATGGAAGGTGGTCCCCAAATCAATGGAACCATCAGCACTGGTGGAGAAGACCTGAAGAAGGTAGAACAATTAAAATATCTCGTCTCCCTCATATGTAGCAACGGCGATAGCCTTCCGGATGCCTGCGCCCATGTCAACGCTGCCTGGATGAAGTGGCGTCAGGTGAGTGGAGTCCTCTGTGATCGCTGGATGCCCATACGCCTCAAGTCAAAGGTCTACAGAATGGTCGTGCACCCAGTCGCCCTTTATGGATCGGAGTGCTGGCCAGCGATAGCAAAGCATGAGCAGCCCTGCACGTGATGGAAATGCGAATGCTCCGATGGTGCATTGGACTAACGCGATTCAACCACGCCACGAATGACTACGTCCGGCGATGACTGGGAGTCGTGCCAATCGTGGCAAAGCTGTGAGAAGGAAGGCTTAGATGGTATGGACACGTCGTATGCGGCAATGAAGACTCGGTGGCAAGGACAGCCATGTGCCTGGACCCTGGTGGCCGGCGACCCCGTGGTAGACCCAAGAAACGCTGGATGGATCGCATTAAGGAGGACATGAAATGCGTGAACGCCACCCCTGAAGATGCCCTGGATTGAGCCAAATGGAGACGGATATGCCGACAAGCGGACCCTGCCATAGCACGGGAACAACGCTAAGAAGATGATGATGACTTTAGGCATGAATAAATTCTTTATTCCCAAGGCACCTACTGCTCCCAAAGATTCTGCAAATATTGGAATTCTTGTATAGGAATCTGCCTTGACTGTGACAGAGGCAAAGTTGGATTCTATGATGCAGACCACATGAAATGCCTCTATGAGCGCCAGGTAGACTGCTCTGGTACAATGTATCCAGCATTTGTATTAATGGGGAGTGCAGGAATTCATCTTGAGGAAGCCATCACAGCAAAGTATTTGGAATACCGAGATGATATGTAGTGCAAAGATCTACTGGTACTGTTTTTGAGATGACCAGTGTTTCAAGACAAATTGCACTTTTTTTCTTCAATGTCTATGAAATTCAATTATCTGCATGTATAATAATGGTTCCTGTTTTTTTCTGGGCAAAAACAAATAATGCACTGGCACAAATGATAAAATACATAAACAACTTTTTAGTTAAACTATTCCGCTCTTTCTGTTAATACATGTTTTGTAAGTTAACTTTGTCTTCAATAAAGTATCTACAGTACAACAATGCAGCTGTGTCAGGGTAGCTTTTGTAGTGTAGAGACACCCTCAGAGTCCAGTGAAAGAATGCTGAATGCTGCAGGGAGCACCCTAAGGTTTGTGTGTCTATCATCAGCCTGCATGGAGAGACTGAGGTCTGTAGGTCTCTTGAAGTTCATTGCTTATGTGTGGCCAGAGGCTATTGGTTTCAGGGAGTTGGGCTATAGAAGGCAGCAATAAGACTGCTTCATGCTAAGGGCAGATAGTGTTGAGGGGCCTCACAACCTGAGGTGCCCCTGGAAAGCATCACATATGTACTTGCAACTTCAATGTGCAAAGTAAATTGGCTGCTCTCAATCCTGGGCCACAACTGGACAATTGTTCAAAGAACACCCCCGCTACACTCACACCTTTCCCAATGTACTTTTGTCCAATTGATAAACTCTAGTGCAGTGAAGACCTGTATTAAAATAATAAGCAGCACAGAAAAATGGAAGTACATTAGCAAAGATGTGTAGGGAAGCTTTCATGGCATCTGTCTGTAGCCACTGCTATCAGTTTCTCAGCTTCCTGAGTGTGTTAAAATCAACCCAAAATGTCATTTTAAAGGAAAAAGTACCTTATCACTGAAGTGTGCTGGAAGCCAGTACACTCCCAACCTAAAGGGCTATAATGATGACATAATAGGAAAACATAACAGAGTACATCTCAGAACACATCTCACTCATTCAAAAATGAAAGGTTTTCTTGTGGAATTTATTTGACTTGTTTTATTCGTCTTTCCATTCATGCAATGCTTCCCCATAGAATAATAAAATATAAACAATACAGACACTTACTGAAACATATAATGATTCTTATAGCACATATATGGTACAATACTATAAAAAGAACTCAACATATTTACTAAAAATCTATTGCTAAGGGACCAAACCTGCACAATGTCTAATGTTAGGTCCAATGCACAGATGTGGCTGAGCTGTGCTTGGTGTAGGACCTGGGGAAAGCGGTATGAAAATGGCTGAATTAGGTCTTTAATTTGGTTCAGTGTTGGCACATTCTAAATCCAAATCAGCCACAGCTAGTGCAAGTTAGAGCTGCCCTAAGGTTGCTCTAATTTGTGCCTGGCTTCATTAGTGAGCCAGAGGCCATTTGGGGTGCATTGGAGTGCAGCTGTTTTCTGGTCACAGTTCATCTTCTGACACAGTTATAAACTGAGCCTAGGGGCTGGTGTTGAGTGGGCTAGAACATCCCTTTGTTTCCCAGGAATTTTACCACCGTAGGGTCATTTCCAACCAATTCTAAAATTTCTGTTGCTATAGCAGTGCAGGTGGAATGTGGCTATGAACTATTCTGCCAGCCAACCAGTACTTTGAACTTTCTCTGAGTAGTGACAGTTACCTGGATCCCCTCACTCATTTGAGCAACAGAAGGTGGGGGATACATTTTCAGGTACCTGTAATATCTGCGATGTTGGTACTATGTACCATACGGCAGAGGGGAGGAATTCTTCATTCTTTCTCACACACTTATTTACAATTGTGTACGGAAGGAATAAAATATTACCATTTTGGTCTGATAATATTTTTACAACCACTTCACAAAAGCGTAAATGGCTTCACAATAGTGCATACAAGGTGTTTTGTTCACACGCAAAAACAGATAAAATTCCTAAGACCAAGGGGCTTCACTGTCCTGTGCGTTGTGCAGCCATTCACACTTGTGCAAAGTGGGTTTAAAACTCAAATCAACTCAGAGTCATGGCACCTTATGTTCAGTTTGCACAAATTCTGCATAGGTACAAGCAGGTGAAAAGCAGAAAATGAGTAGGTCCCAGAAATACAAAGAGAACCTGATTCTGATTTCATTTGTAATAGCTTTAAACTGGTAGTATTCCATGGGTTCTGATTTTCAGCTGTTTATGGACTGCTTTCACCATAGTTCAGGTTGGTGACCAGTTTTGCCCCAGTTAAAGTTAGTGCAGCTCAAAGGCCATTGTAATTGATGCTCAGCTTCCCACAGCCCCAAAGATCCAGTCCAGCAGTTGGCAGTAGCTAGAATGATAAGTTCCTTGGCCACCCCATCTATACTGAGGACAAAGAGGATCACGGGTACAGAGCACACTGTATGCCAAGTCTAAGCCACCTGCTAACACGGATGCTGGGCAAAGGCACAGATAATCAGTTAATCTGGTATTAAAGCCATCAGAGAAGCATAAAGTATCATACATAACTTTGAATTGGGTCCATTGACTTCAGGTAAGTCGCTTATGACTGTGACATAAGGTCAGAATGAGGCTCAGTCTAGAATGCTATTAGTTTTGATTCGTCATAGTAAAGTAGGATGCTTGGGTCTATCACTTTGCACTTAAATCAGAGGATATATGTGTGAAAGTCTATTAACTTCAGGCTAACTCATTTCTCAGAATTTGTCTAACAAATACATTTTCTTACTTCCTTTCAGTTACACAGGAGTTCCGCCTGATACACAGCCAGATCAGAAATCTACCTTGTAACAAAAGGGGCAACCAAGCAAGGCAGAATGGAAAAGACATGAGAAAAGTGACAGTAAGAGGGATACATCCCATGGTTGTTTTCCAACTAGCATTTGGTTCTTCATTCTGCCCCTGTGCACTGACATCTGATCATTCTATCCTCCAGTTCTGAGTTTCCAGGCCTTGGACCTGCTGCTGAGAAAACTCCCTCTCTCCCATTCTCAGAAATGACAGTCTCACAGAGCCTTATGAATGCAGTTGTTGAGGCAGATCACCAATTTGAAGAAAAAGAAGTAGGTAAAGAACTGTTTCCATGGGGGGGCTTGATGAGTAAAACCAGATTTTGAATTTGGGTGGCCAGTTTAGTTCGCAGATTAACAGGGTGATGTGCTCCTAGCAACTGATTTGGCTGAGAAGCTTAGCTGACTATGATACTGTATGATTGAATATAACCATTTATATAATTGATATTGTCACTGTTATACCATTGCAACTAATCTTGTACAAAGAATATGTCATCTGAGGTGTCAATGGAAAAGGATTGATTTTCTAAGTATGATTATCCTGTTTAAATGCATGTATCATCCTTGTGTCTAAAATTATGAATGCAGACCATGCAATTGTATCTTAGACATGTATTGTATCCCTGGGTAACACCCACCAGATAAGATTTACTTCAAGGCCAGACAGCTATGTGTTGATGGTCCATCAAGGACACCTAGAGCTCACAATGGGCCATAGAAGAAATTCATTCCACCATGAAGCTCTTCCTGTGGATGCGTCAGTGAGAATATGGGCAATGGCTGCCCCTGTGAGTCCTTAAACTACATAAGGATATGTGATATGTTCATGTGACCCCGAACTCCATTTTGAGCCAGTAATTTTCCAGGCACCTGGGCTATGAGCTTTGTTTGAGTCAGTAAATTTCCAGGCACATGGCAGAGAATATAATAGACTGCCCCCCAGATGTCTCCATTTTGCCTCTTTCCTGCCCTGAGTCTTTGGACTGTGGATTTACAACAAAAAGGAGTATTTTGAACAAAGGACGGGGACCTACCAATCTTTTGGAAGTTACCAGAGAGACATTATAAGCCAGAAGTATATTCCATCACTGCTATAAACCTGATAAGGACTTTGTGTTTATTTGTATGTACATGATCTATTAACAACTTTCTTCTTCTTTTCTTTTATTATTAAACCTTTAATTTTAGTTACTAAAGGATTGGCATTAGTGTAATTATTGGGTAAGATCTAAGTGATATATTGACCTGTCTTAGTTGCTGATGTCTCGGGATTAAAAGAATCCTATGTTTGATTAATTGATTTTCAGGAACCACTTATCATAGAGTCCAGTGTCTGGTGGAATGTCTAAGGAGACTGCATTTTTTACTTCCTGTTGATCAGTGTGGTGAGACAGAAGTTTACTTTTCTTACTGGCTTGGTTTAATCTAATGATAGAATAACCAGCAGTTTGGGGTGAGTCGTTCCTATTTCTCAGCAGCTTGTTCTGAATTTGGCATGCTCAGCTGTGGCCCACAAAGGCATGGTGACATGGGTGTTGTTTTTTTAAGGTACACTAGATGGATACAGAATATAATTGGTGAAATTCTATGGCATGTGTTATGCAGGAGGTCAGGCTGCAATGATCACAATGGTCCTTTCTGCCTTAAAAAATCTGTGAAATCTATATACATTCATTGGCTTATTTTATGTTTCCCGAATACTGGAGCTCACCATTCCTTAGGCCTGGTCAATCCTACAGAGTTAAGTTGATAAGGCAGCTCATGTCAACCTAACTAAGCGTTTACACTAAAATGTAGCTCCCACCAACATAACTCAGCTACTACACCGACTTAACTCCACCTCCAGGAGAGGCGGAGTTACGGTGTCCATGAAGTTAAGTTGATGCAGCGTCAGTGTCAACACTGTGTTGCTTACATCAACCATTGCTGCCTTTCAGAAGCCATCCCACAGCGCCCCACTCTGACAGCTAAAATGGTGCAAATGCTCCTGATGAGGATGTGCAACACTGACACAAGGAGAGTAGAATGGAGATGCAAAAGCCATTCAATTTCTGTGGTGATTGTACATCACCGTAACTTAGGTCAACCTAATTCTGTAGTGTAGACTTGTTCTTGTAACTTAAAGACTGAAGGGGTTGGTTTGGTCCTTACTGTCTGGTCCTTTCCTAAAAGATTAACAACATCAGCTCTCCCACCCAGTTTCTGGTAATAGAACACTTTTTTCATTAAGTAACACCACATGGAAGAGAATTCATCAGGGTGGAGGGGAAGCAGCTGTTTATTCTGTGTTGCGTCATCATCATACTGCAACTGTTTCACACCATTTCACACAGAGCTGCAAATCCTGATATCCTAAAGAAAAGAACCAGAGAAGAAGAAAAAAGAGCCACCCTTCCTCTAACAATCTGTGCTCTCTAGTGCCAATAACTAATTGAAACCACCAGGAACATTTAACACAGCTATAGTTCCCCTAATGTTTAGCCCATTGTGGGGAGGGGGGGGGGAAAGTAGATGCAGAAACTTAACCCCTTTGTGCCTAGTTTGTTGCAGGAGCAAAAGGAAGCAAAACAGTGGCAAATGGGATAGGGAGGGATGAGATAAGCATTGTGGAGAAAGGCACATGGATGCAACCACAGGTGCAGGGAGTAGCAGGAAGTGTTAATGTAGAAGAGTGGGAGGAGCTGTAAGGTAGTGGATTGATTGACATGCTCTTTTCAGGTGCCATTATATGCCTGACCAAAAGGAACTATGCCAGCAGGCATACAAGGAGAGGAAGTCGTATGCTATTGATAAGGGAAGAGAAGTATAGTTCTATGCAAAGGGAGCTGCAGAAGCAGCCAAGAAGACTTACTGTTTTCAGTCAAATAATTTAATTGCTTTGAGAGAATGGAACTCTTTGCAATGGTTCCATGACAAGACAAGTCACTGAACCACAGTGCCTTGGAAATTTAAGGATAAATCCAACATCTTGCCTGTTAAAACCAAAACCAATATTAGTTTTCCTTATGTTAAAGCAACAAAAGAAAACCACACCTAGTTTAGTATGGACGCTTCATTGCAAGAGTAAAAGGGGACACTTTTCACAACACAGTCCTTTAGAGTTCCAAACATTCTTCTTCCATACAAGAAAAAAAAAATCACCTCCCCAGTGAAATACCGTTATCTCATCCAAATCTCTTTGGGTTTCGTAAAGTTTTCAATCAATTGCAAAACCTTCTATAAGGATTTATAGATTGATAAATTCCAAGGCCAGGCAGGATCACAGTGGTCAACTAATCTGACTTCCTGCATAACACAGGCCATAGAACTTTCCCAACATAATGTCCAGAGTGCATCTTTTAAGGAAAATAATCCAGTTTTGATTTAAGAATTGCCAGTAACAGAGGATCTACTACAACCCTTGGGTAAGTTGTTCCAATTGTTAATAACTCTGATTGCCAAAAATGTATTCCTCATTTCCAGCCTGAATTTGTCTAACCTCAACTTCCAGCCACTGGATCATGATATACCTTTCTCTGCTAGATTAAAATATTTCTTCATCATGTTAATACTTATAGACTGTAATCAAGTCACCACTTAACCATTTTTGCTATGCTAAATAGATTGCATTTGAGTCTATCACTAAGGCACGTTTTTAATCCTGTAATTATTTTTGTGGCTCTTCTCTGAACTCTCCAATTTATCAATATTCTTCTTGAATTGCAGGAACCAGACCTGGACAAAACATTCCAGGAGCAATCCCACCAGTGACAAATAGAGAGGTAAAAATAATGACTTCACTCCTACTCAAGATTTCTCTGTTCATGCATCCCAGGATTGCATTAGCTCTTTTGGCCACAGCCTTGAACGATGAGCTTATGTTCTGCTGATTATCCATCACCACCTCCAAATCTTTTTTCAGAATCACCACTTCCCAAGACAAAGTCCCCCATCCAGTGAATATGCCCTACGTAACATAGGACCAAGAACCGATCCCAGTGGGACCCCACCAAAAACACACACTCTTGATGAAAATTCCCTGTTTACAGTTACATTTTGAGAAATGTCAGTCAGCCAATTTTTAATCCACTTAATGTTAATTGTATCCTTTTCTAGTTTTTTAATCAAAATGTTGTGCAGGACCAAGTCAAATTCTTTACAGAAGTCTAAGTATATAACATTGTTACCTTTATCAACCAAACTTGTAACCTCATAAAAAAAATCCAGTTTGACCAGATCTATTTTCCATAAACCCATGTTGATTTACATTAATTACACTACCTTCCTATAATTCTTTATTTATTGAGTCTCCCACTCTATCTTGCCTGTCATTAATATTGAATTGACAGATCTATAACTACCTGAGTCATCCCATCTACACTATTTAAAAATTGGTACAACAACATTAGCTTTCTTCTAATCTTCTAGAACTTCCCCAGTACTCCAAGACTTATTGAAAATCAATATCAACAGTCCAGCAAGATCGTCAACCATCTTTTAAAATTCTTGGATTCAAGTTATTTGGACCTTCTGATTTCAGGCTCTCATGTCAATAGCCTCAGTTTAACATCCTCCACAGGTACTGGTGGAACAGAAAGAGTGTTGTCACCATGAGATTATATCATCTGTTTTTTTCCCCAAATACAGAATAAAAATGTTTATTGAATAATTACCACAAGTACTCCTCATTCTTTTTGTGGATACAGACTAACACGGCTGTTACTCTGAAATCTGTCTTTTCTGTATTACTAATCATTCTACCTTTTCTTTGTAATAATGGACCAATATCATTGTCAAGATTCTGTTTGTTCCTAACATTTCTAGGAACTCCTCCTTACTGTTCTTAACTCTGCTGGGCACAAATTTTCCTTGTGTTCCTTTGCTTCCCTTATCAGTTTTCTACAATTCCTAAATTTCAACTATTCATTCCTGTCAACTTCCCCTTTGTTTCATTTGTTTACGTCTATTTTTACAGTTGCTTCCACTTCCCCTCTAAAACATTTCTAAACCTTGATTGTAGATTTCCGAGTATCTAGCATGGTGTTCTTACAGGATTCCCAATTACCATTAACTTTTTTTCTGATTAAAGATGAAATGTATGCAAAGGAAACAATGTTGCCAATGATTGAAGGAAATTACAATGCAACATTGTGGTTAAACACTGGAATAAATTGCCTAGGGACATTGTGGAACCTCTATTTTTGGAAATTTTAAGAGCAGGTTAGACAAACACCTGTCAGGGATGGTGTAAATAATATTTAGTGGTGCCATGAGTGTAGGGGACTGAACTAGATGAGTCTAGTCAAGGGACTTCTTGAGGTCCCTTACAGTCCTCAAGTCTATGATTTGCACAATCCAGTAAAAAGCCCTTATTTGAATGTCATACTTCATTACAGAACTGGGCCTTTTGGAAAGATATGGGCTATGAAGTTGAAAGATGTTTCTCAATAGCAAATATCATTTTTTGTGACAATACAATCAAATTCCATCCTGCACAAACTGCAGAATACCTGCCATCCACAAATACCAGTGCATGCAAATACTTATCTGTAATTGTTCTTGCAAAAATCTTGAAGCAGCAGGTACTCTTCAAAGCAAAGAATTTTTTAAAATGCTTAAAAATAAGATCTTTTTTTACTGTAGAAAATAAAATAAAACCTAAATACTTATTTTTTCAGTGGTATGCATGGTTACTTTATTTTTTCACATATTGTACACTGTAACTTGGTAACATTCATGTGATATGACAGATATCAGTGTAAATAACATGCCACTGGAAGGATATGTCAGCACAGGTCTGTTGGAAAAATAATTAATTTACATAACTGAAGATGTATGTTTGGGCCTATTTGTCTGCCACATAAAGGATCAGAAGGTTAGGGTCCCGAGCTCAGAATTATATAGCTTATATAGGAACCAGCGTAAAAAGCACAGAATCTAGCTTACTGAGAGTTCCTTAGGTTATATCTTCACTGAAAAGGTAATTTGAGTTATCTACGCTTAAGTTAGTCTAACATGAATGAGAAAGGCCACACTGAAGTATCACTCAAACTTCACAGAGTGATTGTACTAACACTAGCAACTGATGAGCTGTGCTAACTTGAGCTATAGCTTACACCCCAGAGAGGGCCAGCCAACTGTATTTAAAAGCACCACTGCATATCAGTTAAGGGTTTGTGGGTGAGCATAAGATTCAATTCAGGGTTAATTTAATTCAAGTTAAATATTTCAAACTCTTAGTACTGCCTTGTTCATCTGTTGCAAAGTAGCATCTTGTTTGTCAACTTTTCTGGAGGCATGCTCCCTGTCACTCATTGCTATGAGGGGCCACATGTGACTATAATTTCTGTTTGAGCAGTAATAACATTTACAGAGTTATCATAACAGGTTTAAGATTAGCAGCCACGTTAGTCTGTATCCGTAAATAAGATGAAAAAGACTTTGTAGCACCTTAGAAACTAACCAGTTTATTTCAGCAAAAGCTTTCATGGGCTATAGCCCACTTCATCGTATGCCATCTGATGAAATGGGCTATAGCCCATGAAAGCTTATGCTGAAATAAACTGGTTAGTCTCTAAGGTGCTACAAAGTCTTCCTCATCTTATTTAGAGTTATCATAGTTTGAACATTTTATGCATCACAACTTTAAAGGTTCTGCACAGCAGATTGTTATTATGGGTAGAATTAACATTACAGTAACAAGTACAGGCCTAAAAAACCGGGACGCCACTGTGTTAGGCAGTATAGAAACAGTGAAAAAGTCTTTGGCCCAAAGAGTTTATAATCAAAAAAGACAAATGGGAAGAAGACACAGTGGCATAGAAACTTGTCCATGCTATCACAGCAGAGAATAGAAACGAGGTCTTTTGACTCCCAAGTACAGTGCTCTAGCTGCTGGAAGACAATACTATATCAACTAGCAATTCGATGAATTATTAGGTACAACTGACAATTTATGCCCTTAGTATTTCCTGTAACTATATCCAGACTCAAATGCCTCTTATTAGGATGTAATGCAGTATTCACTGTGTGCGCGCATTCAGTACCAATATACCTGAAAGTACAATTCTCAAGGTATTTTATTCTTTCTAAACCTTTCCTTGTATCTACTATTTAGCACATAAAATCCCGCTCTTCAGTTCTGATCCTGATCTTATTCAATTCCATACATATCATCTGACAGATGAAATCCTCACTCACTTCCCTTACACTGAAAAGGGAGTTACTGGCAGTTACTGTGAGAGGAATGAAACGTGAAGAATGAAGTTTTCTAAGGGAAGAGTGAGAATTTCCAATTTAAAACAGACACAGATAGTAAAAACGAGTCCAGATTAGCAGGTTTGAAAAGGAATCAGGCTGGGCAAAAACAATAATTCTGATTCACAAAAAAATCCAAAGTTTTGGAATTTTTGTTTTGTTCTGATGCTGGAAGAAAATTAGACCTTTAGATCATTTTCATAAGAAAAATCCACCCCTGCAGAAAGAGACCCACCCCAGAACTACTCAGTGTTTAGGATCCAGGCTCCTGTGCTGTCGGATTTGGAGTAGGGACTTGAACTTGAATCTCCCACATCCCATGAGAGTGCCCTCAACACCTGGCTATTCTGGAGTCTCTTCCTTTCCATCCCACTCCAAATTCCATCCGGAACCTGAGAAACCAAACACATTTCTCAAAACCAGAATAATTCCATGATGTCCCTAGCCTCTGATGGTGTACCTAGCCTCTGTTTTCCAGAAGCTGGGAATGGGTGACAGGAGACAGGTCACTTGATGATTACTTGTTCTGTTCATTCCCTCTGGGGCACCTGGCATTGGCTACTGTCGGAAGACAGGATACTGAGCTAGGTGGACCTTTGGTCTGACCCAGTATGGCCATTCTTATGTAAACATTTTGGTTTGGACAAAACAGCATTTTACAGGTCTAGTGAAGGCCCTCCGAATTCTGCTGGGGCACTGGCAACGTGACACAATGCAACTGAGTATGAGGGTAACATACTCAAGAGGGATTTATTTAATGGTAACATTTTCAAAAGCAATTTAGGTGCTTGGAAGTCCAAGTCTTATGGAAATTCACTGGGCCTAAGTCACCTTTGAAAATGGGACTTAAGCACTTTTGAAAGTTTTACCCATAGACTTTTTAAAAAGGTACATTTTTATTGTGGGTGCACTGAAACATAATCCTTAGTGCTTAGTCAAACATACGTCTGTCCAGATTTTCAACTGGCATAAATTGGCAAAGCTATGTTGACCTCAGTGGTTGACACCAGCGGATGAACTGGCCAGTGGTTACAGCAGTTACACAGGCACCATGGTTTTATGAAAATCACATTGCTCTTTGCAGGTCTATGTCTATTGAGATTGATAATAATGAGAATGTTTAGGGTTATTACTGCCTCTAAATAATACATCTGTTACAGCTAACAAATGGCTTCACTGTAGGCGAATACCTATTTATTATCATACCTGAAACATAAATTAGACGGTAACTTATTTGCTTGTGCCAAAAAAAGAGCAGCTAAAATGAATAAGATGAATGAGATTTCTGATTTACCTATTTTGTTGAGGGATAAACAGATATATCACCACAATTAATGTGTCTGTTACTAATTAAAAGCAATGTTCGCAATGATCATTTCTGATGTAATTTTATAGTTGGGTGGTTCAATGGGCAGACGGGGGGGGGGGGGAAGGTGTTCAAATCCAAGAGTTAATTTCACTTTACCCTTTTCTTCTCTCTCCTCTTTGTTTTATTATTTCCATCAGCATCATTACCACTAGCTGTTTCTCATGTGTTACTTACACAACAATTTAGTTTCTTTTGTACAATGCTTTTTCATATAAACACTATCCTAAATTGCTTTGCATAATAATTTAGTTCAATAGCTGCAGCAACTATACAGTGTGAATGAAAGAAAACAGTGGATTAAAGGCACTTTAGGGTGAATGAATGGCAGATGGCCAATAACAAAAGGAAAAAGCAATTAGACACAGGCTATGGAGAAAAGACATGTTTTAAGATAAGATGCTTCAGACTATATCACCAGAGAAAATAGTATAACAATGGGACAGATCCTCCACTCATGTAAATCGTGAATGATTTCAATGGAGCTATGACATTATATACTAACGCAGGAGTTGTGCTAAATTAGACTATCCTCCTGTAAAACAAAATCTTACGTGTAAGTGTGGACATTCAAAGCTTGATCGTAGGGACTCTGATACCAAGGCAACAAGGTCTGTATTAGAACCTAATCAGAACAGAACCCTATTTAGTCTTTGCCCTACTTAGTCTTTGGGTCTTCTTAGATGAGGATGTCAGAAGCAGAGAATCTGCCGAAGAAGTAGGGAGAGTACCAAGATTCATCATGACAATAGGGGACCAGATGAAAGGTGTTGTAGCCATAAAATAATACCTATGTCCAGAGTTAAGGCCTTGCAGGGACATGAAGGAGGGGAGGATATCCAGTTCCAGGAAATGTCCCAACAGACTGATTTTTCTGAAGAGTGTGAAGGCAAACAGATTTCATTTGAGACTGATGTGACCTAAGGATATATTGATGATAACTGGTAAAGGGTATGAGAATGTTATTGCAGAAGTCCCCTGGGTCTGGCATCTACTAGTCCTCCAGAGAATGTCATGATATTTCTAATGAAAGCTTGAGTCATACTGGTCATTGTGGGACACGTGTGTGGAAAATATGTGAAGAGTTATGGTATATACACTAAAAATATGTTCTTTAGGTCTGTGAGTTAAGTCATGGAAAGATGATCCACATACATTCTTGTCAGGCAGAGAGGAAGGGAGCTGATCTCACTCTGGCTAATCACGTGCAAGCTGAGTATTGTATGGTTCACAATGAATGCTCATTTACTGTCTGAGCAAAATGCTAAATCAATAGAACCATTAGCTCCTGGGGGCTGGAGGAGAAAAAACAAAAATGGATTAGTCCTGTTTAGGTCTAAGACAATTTGAAACCATTTCTGGAGGGCAGATTAAAATATTAGTTATTCCTTAACTCTGTGAGGACAAGCCACCCAGAGGCTTAATTTTATGAGAAGGGATCTGTCAGTTGCCTCTAATTTTTTTCATTCATGTATGGAATGAATTTTGTTATGTGTAGCACCAATAGTGGAGGTAAGGCATAGATGTGCACCACCAGTAGAAATTAATAATCTAGATATAAGATATATTTTTAGAATTTGAGAAGGAGAAGGAATAATATTAAAACAAGGGATAATTAATAAGGTGCACTGCTTAATGTATTTATTTAGTATAGTAGGCCCTGAGGAAGGGTATCTCTAGAAGGAAATAGCTTGGAAAGGACACAGATGATAGGCACTGAAAGGAGATGATGTTCATCCTTGCTTTTGGGACCAGTGGTGGAAGTTCTGGTAGTGGTGGAATGAAATCTGCCCTCTTCTGCCCTGTACCAAGAGGAGAAATAAAATGCTGAACCCAAGAGGGAAGTAATTAATGGCAGGAGTTAGAAAGGGTCTTCAGAGAGACTATAGTGAGAGGGAAAACCTTTTGTGACCCTGTGAGGGTGCATCCTCAGCAAACAGGGGAAGACCCAGCATGAGGTTGCTGGACATCTGTGTTGTTTTGTTGGACTTCGTTTATCCCTCAAAAAGGTGGGATGGACTTTATTATTTGACTGGAGATTTAAAATGGGGGAAAAGGAAGCAACAGCAGGATTCAATGCTGGACTGGGTAAGCCTCTGTAATGCTTATTTTCACATACTACTGTGTCCCAGGCTTTTTGGGGGAAAATGTCTCACTTTTTTTTTTAAAGTCCAATTTTGATTAGAGAAATTCACATATCTTCGCAATGATTTCTATAAACATGGCCCAGTTTCAAGTTTACGACAACCATATGTAGAGTGTTAATTATGCAGGAAGTTTAAAATTAATTGTGTGAGTCATTCCTCTAATGTAAATAACTTTCTTTAACCTCAGTTTCATTTTTTTTCCTGAGGTAATTATCAGCAAAACAGGGGAGGGAAGGACCTCAAGTCTGTGCAGATCACTGGTGAAGTTGAGAGAGAAATAAATGACATCCCTCAGAATTAGGGTTGTTGCAAAGACACAAGTGTGCCAGCTCTGGAGAGAGAAGGCAACCCAAAAATTCCAGGATTTTGTCTTCTTTCCTGGTCTCCAGAGCTCTTTGATGTTATTAACCTTCCTTGCTGCCTCTCACGTATACATTCTACTAAAACTTACTTAAACTTTTCCAACTTTCCAAGTCTTCCACATACTCTAAACTTTTGTTTATATCGTAATGGAAATGCTGCCAGACCACAACTCCAGCAGCTCAAATTTTGATTAGGCTAGACATGGAACTTAAGGGTGGATAACTGACTTTGATGTAGTTTTATCAATCAGGCAGATATAAACGGCAATCTTCCTTTGAAGGTATATTCTTCTTAAGAAAAATATATTGAGTTTTCCACCACAGACATAGTAACTAAATCAAGCTGCATGGATACCTTATAACCATTAAAGCACATATTGTCAACATGTGTCAAAATAACGTAAATATCCTTAAATCAAACCCTAATAAGTTATCAAACAGCATTTTTCTTACTTTGCTTATTTGTAAATTTTGATGATCAATGGAATATTTTTGTTGGTTTGTGTGTGTACAGTGAAAATGATGTCACCTACATTTACCAATAAAAATCCAGTCCTTCTAAGCCTTCATAATAAAGGACAACTGATAATACAAAAATTGTTGCAGGCATAGACTTTCTGCGTCTGCTAGTTTTTCCACTGTTTTATTCTGGGAAAAGCTGAACTATTAGATTTATATGACCTGATTCAGTAAATCACTTAAAGCACATGCTTTAGTCCCCTTGACTTCATAGTTAAGCAATGCTTCATATAAATGTAAATGCTTTGCCAAATAGGGAGAAACATAACCATGTGCTGAAATGTTTTGTTGAATCAAGGCAATAAGTACTACATGCATTTGCTACACTATTGTCTTTCTGAACAATGTATTCTGTGTATGAGTAATTGATAGTGAGTAGATTTGTATAAAGCAAATTAAGAGCCAGTTTTTCATATGTCTTAGGTGCACCCATTTGTGTATGAAATTAAAGCCTAATTTGTGTATGAAATGACAAGCTTTTAATGACTGAATATAAATCACCATAATTCCATGTTTCAGTTAACATGATACATCAATTACATAAAATTAAAAAGGGGCCGAAATAACAGTTAACATTCTTACTATAAATTCATATATAACCAAGTGTAATATCAAAGATGTGTAAAAATTATGCTTCGTGCCAACAATATTGAAATGATGGTTTGCAGGATTTTCACTTGCGCTATATTGTGATTTTTTTTTACATGTGAATATAGGAAAAACACACATGTGAATATTGGCATTCCATCAATGTACAAACCTTGCAAGGGTGATGGAATATTTTTATAAAATTATCTTCAATGAAAATGCCTTTACATTTCAATTGTCATGTTCTTGTTTGCATAAAGGTTATATTAATCAGCAGAATAGCTTAATGAAGTTTTTTGTGTTTGGGGCAATCAATGAGGACATGAAGGCACACAGGTTTTAAATAACTTTCACAAAGTCCCCCAGCAATGTGATAGGAGAACTACAAACAGAACTCAGGAGTCCCAACTCCCAGGACTACTACTCTAACTGTTAGGCAGCTTTCCTGTACTACCTTATGACAACATACAAATCTTATGACATCCTTCAAAGTAACGATGAAAAAAAGACAAGAGGATCCTGGATATCTGACCCTTATTTCTAAGGCACAGAACCAGTTTTAGCTGAGTGACTGGAATTGTTCTGCTTATTTCAGGAGGAATTAGATGCTGTAATATAAAATAAAAATTTTATTAAAAAAAGGGTTTTTTTTAAATTGTTTATATCAATTTTTAATAGACAGTTTCTGCTGTTAGTCAAGTACATAGTGTGTAGTAGCTGGTAACTGCCTTAAATTATTCTTCCTTTACAGTACAGAAAAAACGAACATAGGCATTTCCCTGTTATGAAAAATAAACTCATTTAGAATAACTTTTCTCTTCAGTTCCTCAGGCTAACTATTCTTTTTGGTTTCCTTGGATCAGATTTTATTAATCTTTTTAAGGCCCCCACTTCCCATGGAGAATTTTGCCAGTATGTTTTATTTTATTATTTAACATTGCTGTAATGAGCTGCCAGAAAAATCACATCTGAAGTTGCCAGTGCTGTATGCTGGCAATGTTTCTGAAGTGTCCTATTCTACCAAAGCCACATTATGCTGTTACAAACTGGTTCTAGCTTTTTCTTTCCCCAACCTGTTTACCAAGCATCACGAATATAAATGTAAGGCCAGATTCCATGCTATGGTTTTCATAAAGCACAACACAGATGGTGCAGCATATTGGTGCAGCTTATATGCACCTTTGGACCTTGCTAATTCTGGATTGTTATTGGGACCAGTATGGCTGACACAAATTAGGTGAAGCCTGAAGGTGTGCTCTAATTTATAAATACTTATAGACTGCTTGACAGCCCACAATAGCTAAATTGTTTTGCATTCTAGCCATTTCCACCACTATTGTTTAATTTAGACCAGGATTCATCCACAAGGGCCCTACGCAGAATGGCAACTCAGAGCTGACTATGTTGGTTTTAGAACAACCCTAATACTGGGTAAATTCCCAGAGGTGCCATTTATATCCTCTTTAAGCCTTCAAAATATCGTGAAGGAGCCATAGCTTCTTTTTTAATCAGACTACACCTTCCAAAGTTATCTCATGATAGGTCTAGTGTTTGTGGCATTACAGTAATGCTTCCATGATGAACAGATATTTCATCAGCATTTACAAAAGGTGAACTCTGGGGACTTTATTTCAGAGAATGGTAAGGAAGATTAAGTACCCCAATGTTTCAGAGCTTCAGTTTAGATTCTCATCTGACATTCTTAGTCCCATCACCCTTTTCTAGGTTCAAAAAATTATGTCTTTTTCACGCTTTTTGTTCTTCCATTTACAACCGGGATGTCAAGAAGCAAAAGAAAAAAAACATACAAACAAAATTTAACTAAGATAATCTTTTCTGACCAAAATAAGCTCAAAGTTCTGTGGTTTGAGTTTATTTAACCATAAATGGGGCATCATTAAATGAATTAAAACATATTCATTAGCCTGGGAAACACTTCTATTATCACAAAGATATTATGCTTAAGGTTGTTAGGAAATAGAGATAAAATGTAGCTTTCTGGAGTGTAAGAATGGTTCTTTTAATTCCTACATGGAATACACATGTATTACCAATTTCTTGCCTTAGCAGAAACCAGACAAAGGCATTTCTAGTTCTAAATGGAAAATCATAGATCAATTTGCAAATTAAACAATGCTCAGTGCCCATACCCTAAAACAAACCACCTCAAATTCTTTCAATATTCAACCTAAACCAAACCATTCAAAATGGAACAAGTGAAATATTTGTATATTCCTAAGAGATCTACATTTCTATACCAAACACGTCTGTATAAAAAAGAGCCGAAATCCAGCAGTTTATTCACAGTCTTCAGGATTAACAGTTCCTGAATTAAACATCCAGAAGTTCTCCTATTGTAAAATCTCTTGGTCAGGAGGGATCTTAGCTGATTTTATCACTATCTTTTCTATAGTTCAACATTTTAACTCATTGCCTTCAGGACTGAGACTTTTAATAAAGTACATTCTGAAACATAACTCTAGCATAACCAAAACCAGAGCAACACCACTGTACAATCTTACACTGTATTTGCTCTGATTTCCCCAGTGAATCTCATTTCATTGTTCAGAGATTTTAAATCAGAGTACTGGTGATTATTCTAATGTACAACAATAATTAAGAGGGGGACTCTACAGATGGCATACATCAGATTAGAAGTCTGAGATGTCACGTTTCACATTAATAGTAGACATTTTGTTCCCCTTATTGTTCATCACTGAGACTATTTACAGGGAAATCAGGCTCTTTGATTGTTAAGAGTTCATCTGCCACAGCTGCTTATTCCTCACTTGAAGCCATAATCCTGTTTTTCAGTCCCATAAAATGCACAGTCTGACTGGATGCCTTAGTCTTTTCTATACTTCAATATTAAGGATCCAGTTGAGAAAATTGTTGCTCATACATATCCACAAAAAAACCACCCCACCCACTGTGACTACAGCATGGGCATGGGGTGGAAACTGGTCATTGGTCACCCCACTTTGACTCTAATACAAGTATTCTTTCCTGGCCTCTTCAACAATAGTCATTGTTGTCTACACTTGTGGAGCTGCTCTCCCATCAGTGGTACTCCATCTCCATGAGACCATATCTATGTCTACAGAAAAAGCCCTCCCACCAACATAGCACTATCCACACTGGAGGTTAGATCAGTCGCTCAAGGATTTTCTGCATATCCCTGAATGACGTAATGATACTCTCATAGGTTTAGACCGGGAGAGTGGCTGTGGGTTTTAAAAAGCAGTGTGGACATAACTTTAGGTGCTTCTAATAGGGGATCAAACTTTCCATGGGTGCCTCCATTGGCATCGGTACCTGATGCATAAGATGAGGGTGAAAAAAAATATGTTGTTAAAAATGACCTCTGTACACATGAGGGGGTTGGAGTTGGTAGAGGAGGTGTTGTCTTTTTAATGGAGGCCACAGAGCCAGTAAATTAACTACAACATGGAGTCAGCACCATTCTAAGTACATGTTCCAGTACATTGAAATAATCCTCCCACAGGTGACTGGAAGAGAAGACTGCTATTTATGCCAGCTAAGTATGCAGGGGAGGCAGCTACAATAATTGCTGGTGCCTCCTTATGACAGATGTTCATTGCTCTGTAAGGAAGGGATATAGTGATCACAAAAAATGGATTGGGAAAGGAAGTATTCTTTAAAGAAGTATAAATGTTGGGGGATCAAGTTCAGGGCTCCTGTGATTGAGTCAGCAAAGAGCAATCCACACTTCCTTTAGGGCCCTGCTTTACCCTCATTCAAAGGGAGGGATGGAGAGGTCCTAGCTATTGGTTGGCTGGAGACCAGGATGGGTGTGGGCGCTCCTGGCATATACATACGCTTGTTGGCAGGAATATGTAAATTATTATGAAATGACCTGCACTGCAAAATTTTAACTGCCAGGTATTCCCAGACATTTAGGAATAAATTTGCAACCTAATTAAACCACATCCAATGTCTACCATCCTTCTTCCAGCATAGTTGGGCAAAGTGTGCTAACGTACACATCTTAATTAAGACTGTTAATCGCCACTTAGTATAGACAAAAAGAGATCAGAACCTCAGATGAAGTCTTGTGTACATTAGAAAGTTTTATCAGCCCCATTTTAAGTCCCCTTACACTCTTATTTCAGTTTAAGATGCTCTATTTCTAAACTTATGTAGTTAAATCTGTACAACTTTCTCATATAGAAAAACTCTGTGTTATGACATCTTTCCATCACCCAGATGGGACAAAGAAGCAGTAATCTAACAAAAAACAGCCAGCACAGAATGCTCCTGTTGGAGGGGAACTCCCACCGGGCCCAGCCATGCCACTGCTGTGGCCTGTTCCTGCTGCCCCTCCCCCCACCTGCTTGGGGTTAGGAACATGCTGAGGAAAGGTTTTGTCATCAGGGGCACTGCTAGAGCTTACCCCCACTGTCATATTGTCCATTGAAGGACACTATGCTAATGGCATAATTTAGAACATCCTGGGGACTGTTTAATTATCACCAGGATTTGGACTGTCCCTGAGGCACATGAAGCAGTAATCAGCTTGAATCTCCCCACTTTCCTGAGCCCAGAGATGATCTAACAAATGAGAGAATCTGGCCCAGGCATGTTTAAAAGCCTATTACATGGGCACAGTTAAACACCAAGTGTTAAACACCAGCAAATATGGTTTTAAACATGACTGACTTTATCCAAGTAATGTTTAATAACATTCATTCACACATTTTCCTAACACAACTCATTTTTCCATACAGACAAATCCAAAGTGAGCTACAAGAGGCTGGTTCATCAGACTTTGTGCACTGCAGCTCTAATAAACTGGTAACCATAATAAACAGCATTGTAAGCTCCTTGGGTTAGGGACCTTCTTTTTGTTCTATGTTTGTACAGTACCTAGCATAATGGATTCCTGGACCCTGGCTAAGGATTCTAGGCTTTGCAGTAATACAAATGATGATCATGGCTTCTGTATTAATATATCTAATATTCAGTATTGTGTTTTCATTTAATACCACTGCTCTTGCCTCTTAAGTTCCATTTAAATACCTAGATATACCCTACAAATGTAAGACACTAGTAGGAAAAAGAAAAATACTCCATCTCTTTACTGAAATAATCTAAATTAATTATGTGACGCTAGATTTATTTGGGTATGTCACTGATTAAACCTCAGGAGGTTTTCTTTTTTCAAAAAAAATAATAATCAGGTAAATAACTATTTAATATTTTCACAATTGTTTTATTAACCTCTAAATTTAAATGATTTTCATGATATACCGTATTTTTCGTCATATTGGACACTCCGGTGTATAAGACGCCCCCGACTTTTAAAGTCAAAAAGCCGGAAAAAAAAAAAAAAAAAAAAAAAAAAAAAACCCAAAAACCCACCACACACAAAAAGCGCCCCGGTTCCCCCCTCCCCGCCGCGGGCGGGCTGCCGGGGGCGCCCCGGTTCCCCCCTCCCCGCCGCGGGCGGGCTGCCGGCGGCGCCCCGGTTCCCCCCTCCCCGCCGCGGCAGCCCGCCCGCGGCGGGGAGGGGGGAACCGGGGCGCCGCCGGCAGCCCGCCCGCGGCGGGGAGGGGGGAACCGGGGCGCCCCCGGCAGCCCGCCCGCGGCGGGGAGGGGGGAACCGGGGCGCCCCCGGCAGCCCGCCCGCGGTGGGGAGGGGGGAACCGGGGCGCCCCCGGCAGCCCGCCCGCGGCAGGGAGGGGGGAACCGGGGCGCACGCACTTTTTTTTTTTTTTTTTTTTTTTTTTTTGTGATGGGGCGAATAGGTATATTCGCCCTATAAGATGCAGCAACTTTCCCCCCCCCGTTTTGGGGAAGAAAAAGTGCGTCTTATAGGGCGAAAAATACGGTACTTATTGTAAATTATCTAAGAACCAACTCCTAACTAGTTCCAGACATTTTATGGGAATGAATAGCCTCAGATGCACTGTCTGATTTTCCCATTAGGTTGGTCTTTTAGTTTTCACCTAATTTTCCCTATGGATTAACTGTGGGGAAAGGTGACCATCCAAGATTATACATTTGGGAGTTGCTAAGCTTAGATTTGTACTGAGGAATCTTCATGATTCTATTTTCTTTAGTTCTGTATACTAAGTTATGGGCCTTCTTTATGGTGTTCTGTTTGTTTGCACTCTGCAGTAACCTGATAAGAAATATTTATTTGTGAAGTTAAACAAGACAATTTATGCACAATGCCATTCCCCTCACACTGTGATGCTCCAATATGTTGCATTTATCAGTTGGAGAAAAACTTTACATTGTTCTTTAATTGGATTTTTTACTTAGGATGAAATTCACCTTGACACAGAAGACCAATAAATGCACCATGTCAGTCCTCAAACTGCATTTTAAAAGAGACTCAAGTGTTGCATAGGCCCTTCAACCAAGGGTACGCATACCTCTGTGGAGTACACAGAAGTCTTCCAGAGGGTACATCAACTTATCTAGATATTTACCTAATTTTACAATAGACTACATAAAAGGCACTAGCAAAGTTAGTACAAATTAAATTTTCATACAGACAATGACTTGTTTATGCTGCTGTACATACTATACACTCTGTGTAACTTGGGGATACGCAACCCAAATCAGACTCCTGAAAGGTGTACAGTCATTTGGAAAGATTGAGAGCCACTGCTGTAGGAGAATACATGTAGCTGATTTTTAGAAGTGTATTTTTACAAATCAGCAGACTGACATTCGAACATTTGGCAGAAAGGATGGCTTTTACATACCTATATTTAGTAAATACTAAAGTTATTGATTTTTAAAAAGACAGATTTAGTATTTACCATAGATGCCTGGAAATATGCTAAGAATGGTGAAACTCAGTAGCCTCGGTTTGAGCAGGGAGTAAATTGAAGGAATTTCTCCTCTTCCTCCACTCCCTCCTCTACAGAAAAGACAGCACTGTGGGTCCCCAGGATGTAGCGAACTATGTCAAACACAGATCATCTTTCACACTTGAATAAGTCTATCAAATGCCACAATTTTTCAGGAATCTAATGAACCACTTATATGTGACATTAACATTTAGATTTTTCTGACTATTAATGTGATTTGGAATAAAAAAATAAAAAAGCAATGATATCATATTTAATGCCAGAAATTCCTGCATTAGATTCAGCAGAGTTGTCATATGATCCATCCCTCTAAAGCTGGCAGAACTATAGTCAGAAATTTACAATTTAGTTGAAGATCTATAATACATACAAGAGGAATTTATAACTTTGTTCAGGTGCTCGAGATCAGAATATTCAGTTTGTAGAGATGTAGCTGTGGTGAGTCCCTAGCAGTAGAGTCTGCAAGTCTCATTGGTTACTGGGCCCCACCCTGGTAATCCTGGTCTACTGTCCCCATTGTTCCTGGCTAACTAATCGCAACCCTTCTTTCCCATTTCAGTCAGAGAAGGATGAGAAAAGCTGAACAGGTGGAAGATTAAGCTACCTGCCAATGGAGGAAATAAAGGCTCCTGATGAGTCCTTGCCTACATTACGAATACAGAACACCCTCTCAACTGCTGCACAATATTTAAGTTCTACAGAGATTGATGTAAAGAGTCCTAAAGGATACAGCGAGCTGCTGTATATTGCGCTGCCGAGCAGCCTCGTTCAGGTAAAAGTTCAACCTAAACAATATTGGCAAAATAGAGATTTTAACAAGTTTTGGATCAGGTTTTATGATCCCAATCCTAAACTTAATGAATTGATTTCAATGGATTTTGTACCAGGGAACCAGCGGATATATCATTTTGGGATATTTCTTACTGAAAAGCACTACAGAAGTGTCCGGTGGTTTTATGTGCATGGAATCATCTCTACTTCATCTAAAATTTTGCCCGTTTAAACTATTCTCTGTATTTAAGGTAGGTATTTTTGTCCGTGTTTGACATCTGATAAAACCAGCAGCCTTCAAGCCTAAATCTTATGCCACTTTCCTGCCCTTACCTAAAAACCACAACATATAGAAAAAGAGTCAATGGTCAGTTTAAAATTAAACCATTCATTTCAGTTATAACATACTGGTTACTTAGATGTTGAAGAATCAGATTACAGAATTATAGCCATGACTCCATAGTTAGGTTTGTTTTACAGTCTCTCCATGTTTGTGAAAAGGTCAGACAGGGATGGTAATAATAGCTACTTTAATGAACCTTCATCTGTTTAAACGGACTGAAATGTTCACAGTGTGATAGAAGAGCTTTCATTCTTATTGAACCTCGTGCATAAGATTTGCTATAAAGTTATGTGGGGAAAAAAAGAATATCAAGCAGATCAGTAATCTCATTATCAGGACTTTTCGTGAAGGGTGTATTTTCATAATTGATTCTTCCTCACAGGTACCGTAAATTCAGATCTCTACATGGATAGAAACATTCATTCTTTCTGTACCATTGTCTAATTTAGATGTAAAAAAATATGGTTTCATACCACAATGGAGACAAAGCCTGAAATCTAGGTTGGCGGGGAAGGGTCATTACAATGTAAAGCATGTACAGTAAGTACTGAAAACTTGAAATGTTCATTATCAAATTGTTTCTGTACAAAATCTTAGGAGTTGCACTCCATTAAAAAAAGAAGGTATGCAACCAGTACATAAACTGCCCAGTAAGAATTCGGGGCTCACAGCACTGAAAACATTAGGTGCTAGGTTCATAACATTTTCTTTCTGTAGCATTTAGGTGCACCAAATGCTACTGAAAACTCAGGGCCAAGATTATCAATTTAGATCAAAGGAAGTTTGTTGGTGCTCAGAATTTATAAGAATCTGGACAGTTATTTAAGCTTTTAGATATGGATTTAGGACTCTTAAGTTTAGACTCTTTGCAGCGGTGGGCAAACTTTTTGGCACAAGGGCCACATGGGGTTGTAAAATGGTTTGGATGGAGGGCCAGATAGGGAAGTCTGTGCCTCCCCAAATAGCATGGCCCCACCCCATCCACACCCTTCCTCTTCCCATCGCAACTGCCTGTCCCCGAATCCCCAATCCATCCAACCCCGCCCCCCCGCTTCTTGTCCCGACTGCCCCCTCCAGAGACCACCAACCCCTATCCACACCCGCAACCCCGACAGGCCCCCCCAAGACTCACACGCCCCATCTAACCACTCCCTGTCCCCTGACCAACCTGACCCATATCCACATCCCCACCCCAATCGCCCCCCAGAACCCTCCCCCATCATTCCCCCTCCCCTGACCATCCTCCCCCCGAGTCTTTGCCCCATCCAATCTCTCCCTGTTCCCTGACTGCCCCCGCGACCCCTTTCCACTTATCCAATACCCACCCACCCCCATTCACTGGAGCCAGTCACAACGCTGCAATGCCCCTTGGCAGGAACAGCGGGATGGAGCACTAGCTGTGGGGATAGGGGAACAGCAGGGCTTGCCTCCCTGGCCGGGAGCTTGAGTGGACCAGACAGGATGGTCCTGTGGCCTGGATGTGGCCTGCGGGCCATAGTTTGCCCACCCCTGGTTTAGAGTTTTCATTTTTGAAACTAGGTCAATGTGCCAAACATATAAAGTTGCCTGTATCTACTAAGTGTTCACTTGTATGGCTTCTCATGTTTCTTGTTTTACTCTTCCATTTAATTACCAACAAGACATGCATGTGAGCATTCACCTTAAATATCTTAACTCTGATCATTTCATTTTAGAGTTCCTTTAATACAGTTGCTGAATGATTCACATAGAATATATAATGCAGTGTGCTAATGCCTCAAATACACAGTGTTGCAAATACTACTGTCACATTTTTCATGGTAAAAGTACATGCTTAGGTAAGTTGTAGTTTCACTTTGAAAATTGAAATTGTTTCCACTGTGGATTGAAGTCCTGTATATAGGTTTCCGTATAAACACCTAAACTACAATACCTAATTAACACTTACATCCAGTCACTAATAGATACCAATAACCCAGATTTGGATAGATGAGATAAACTTCCCGACTCATAGTGGGGAGGAAAGTCAATAGCATTAAAAATAAATATCTTTGTCTTATTTACATACTGAACACATTATTGATCAAAGTCCCAAAGGTTTACTTCAACAAAACCACACTATTTATTTACTTTTCTAAGCCTAAGGAAAGCTAACAAATTCTCCTTTATCCCTAGCATAGAAACTGACACTGCCTGATGTAGGTCCTGATCAATTTCAATGGATGCTGAGGATGTTTAGCACCTCATAGAATCAGTCCCTTACCTTAGTCTAATCAGTCCAAATGTAGTTTCCAGAAAACTCAGGATACATAAACATGTCACACAGTAAAATCCATCTACCCCATTTCTCTAGCTATAGCAGTAAACATCACACTTCTAGATCTGGCATTAAATAATGACATACCTCAAACAAGAAGGACTTGGAGAAAAGTGGCCAGACATGAAAAAAAAATCTAATATTCATTATTTTTGTGAACATATATTTAATGCATATAGAATCAATCGGCACATGAGAGAAATAGCAAGAATGGCTTATATGGGAATCTTACTGACTGGTTAGTTACTTAGCAAGAATTATTTCATAGCAACTGTCCAACTTAAAAAAAACTCAACTACAAATCTCAAAACAATCCAGATTGTTTCCTGCTTCAGCGTATGCATGCCAGGAATTGCCAAACCTGGAAAGAAGCATTTGTTCTACACTTCTAAATGCGTGTGCAGTGATTGTACTGCCCAGGAATTGATATCAAAACTAAAAATCAAATTAATAAAAATATAGAGATATACAAATAACACCCATGATTGAAGACTGAATCACGTCAAGGAGCAATTTAGCAACTCTATGAAATTATCCTATGAAGTGAACAATTACAAACATTTGATACAATATGTTCATTCCTGATAAGCATGTAGGACTAAAATTTACAACACCAAACATGTACTTAATTACTGATCTTGATAACTGAAATCAAGCCAAAGTAATGTACTTCTTCACGGTTTTCTATTTTTGTGCTATACATGTATTAGAATTGATTGAATACTTTAAAAAAATCAACGGAATAAGTCATTTCCTCTTCATGGATCAGGTTGCTTAATATAAGGAGATTAGTTAATTTATAGATCGCATTGTAGCTTTATACTACAAACCACAGAAGTGAAATGGCAATTTTCAACAATCTATAATCCAGCCAAATCTGAACAGATGTTCACAAACAACCAAGAAATATGTCCCTGACTCAGGACTGACCTCCTGCCAAATGTCAAAGAGATGCCATAGAGATGCTAGCGCTCTTAAAAAAAAAAAAAAAAGAGTTACAAAAATGTTTTATAGCAAAATAGGTATTTTGGCTATGTATAGACGGGACTTAGTCTTGCTTGTATAGACAGGACTTACTATAACTATGTTTTGATCATGACATTGAATCCTGTTACAGCTCTGTAAAGACAAGGGCTGTCACTTAGGGCTGGTCTTCACTAGAGGGGGGAATCGACTGAAGATATGCAACTTCAGCTACGTGAATCATGTACCTGAAGTTGGCATATCTTCAGCCGACTTACCTGCAGTCCTCATGGTGGCGGCAGCCAGCAGTGCGTTCCCCTGTTGACTCCAGCTTGCGCCTCTCGGCGAGCTGGAGTTCCGGAGTCGACAGGGGCACCGTGGGCGATCGATTTCTCGCGTCTTCACGTGATGCAAGAAATCAATTGCTAACAGATTGATCGCTACCCGCCGATCAGCGGGTAGTGAAGACAAGCCCATAATTCAGTACAAACAAAGCTTGATCCCAGCTACACAACCAATAGCCAAATTGTAACAAAACAACAAGGACAATTGTGTTATACTGTATAATTGTATATATTTTACAATTATCTGACGTGGTTAAAATGCTTATACAATTGGTCCCTTATGTTACCAGTGTGAGCCAAAGACAAAACCTGAGTGTTTTCCAAAGAGCAGAACTGTGAACACATGCCTTCAAAGAAATCAGATATTCATTAGGGTATTTGGGGGGAAAAAACAGTTCCCTAAGAATCACATATTCATAGTACAGGACAGAGCTGCCTCTGCTAAATCCTCTTTGTAGCACTCCAGCACAGCAAAGAGGTTTTAAAGCAGCCCTATGCAGCTGAACCCCCAGCTCTTACCAGGATAAGGAATGGGGATAGAAATGCAGAAGAAAGCCACCTTTATACCCCAGCCCAGACATGGCAACCACTACTCATGACTGAGCTTAATCAACGGGTTCAGGATTTCACTGAAATGCTGACCTGATTGAAGCCAAATACATTTTGCCATTGATTTCAATAGGATCAGGATTTCACACAGGGTACCTGTCATCTACATTTGTCTACCTACTTTTTAAGGGCCTGATCCAAAGGCCACCGAAACCCATGAGAGTCTTTTGAACTGAGTTCCATGAGCTTTGGACCAGACTTCAGGGACTTTCCTTGGGACAGGAGCTGGGTATTATGCTATGATCTGTAGAGTGCTGAGCACACTGCCATGAAACAAATTAAGGATATTAAATACCGGACACCTTAGCTGTTTGTTGTGTGTGTATGTTTTGGTGAAGGAGTTGAGGTTTTGGCTTTTATAAAACTTACTTTGGTTTTACCAGCAATAAAACAATGAAACAAAATTTTAGCTCAGCTATTTAAGTATTAGTTTACACTTGGAGCTTTGGAGATCTCTCCCCCACAAATACAATTTTTCCCCACTAAATCACTTTAAAAGCCATATTTAATTTTCCTGCTATACCAATTTAAAGTCAGATGCGTTGTGTAAGCCTTTAAATAATCTTGACATGCTCATAATTGATTCAGGTTGGGATGTCCTTAATTCCCATGCTCAGTTTCAATAATATTTTATCAACAGATCAGCAATAAGTAGCCACCTCACACAGCAATTATTCTCTGTTTGCTTACTGTTTACAATACTTATTTGTTTTAATTATTTTACTTTTACATGAGCATAACATTTGCATGTTGTTGTTTTTGTGTGTTGTTTTTTAAAAGTATGCAGCTGTTGCATATAAAACTTCCTGGATGACAATGCCAGAAGGATAAATACATCAAAGGTTCTCTGGGACCTGTCTCGTATAATTTTTTTTTTTCAGCCATAAAAGTCATTTTGTAAACCAAATAAGAATAAATCCTTCTAATTCAAAAGTCACAACAGTAAAAAACAGCCTCAACTAAAAAAGAAAAAGTCATTTGGAGTTATGTTCTCCAGAAAATGGATATTGCCATACCGGGTAATTTAGTTCATGTACATGACTTAGGTAAAGATTCTAGGCTGAATATCATTTGTATGTGGTAAGTAAGTCAGAAATAAAATACACCCAAAATTTGGTTCAGAAATAAAATTTACATAGTTTATAACAGTGCAGACATCTTCTAGACATGATCGTGTAAATCATTAGGTCTTTGTGCAAACACAGGGCTCTGTCCACCTGATGTACCTTGCAGGGTTGGGGCTTTAGTGTGTGCCTTCCTCTGCATTTGTACATGGCCCAGCTTGGATACTTATTAGGGCCTCAGGGTATTACTGCACTGTAAGTGATAAATAACTATGTACATTTTTAATATCCTCCATATAATTAATTCAGAAAGCGAATATAGCTGTATAATTTTTTTAAAAAAGCTTTTATGAGTAATAAACCTTGCAAATATGGTAATTTTATTAGCATAGCAAAAGGCAGAATTTGAATTCCATGGAGAATGAAATCTGTAAGATTTATATTCAGGCTGAAGTTAAACTACTTTGATTTTTCTCTAGCTCATCTAGATGGATACATCCCTTCACAAGCTCTGTGAAAATGAGACTTGAGACTGACAATCAAGACTGACAGAGATTTTTCAAATGGATTATGAAACTGCAATTACAGTTTCCAGTCCCCGTTTAGCAGCAGTAGCCATGGTTAGTGACCCATGGAAATTCATTGGGTGTTCTTGGCAGACAGTATTCCTTATTTCAGGAGGTTGCCTCATCCTCACCCATGGCTTCCTGTAGCCTTAATCATTCCAGGGCTGGATTTGTCATCTGATTACTATGAGTAATGCCCAGTCATCCAGCAGAGGAACGGGCAAACTGATACAATCTCACTCTGGAAGAGATCTGAAACTAGGTTATCAGGTAGGGGAATGAGGCGGAGCCAGGCATTCCCAAGAGTTCATTCCCTCCAAAAGCGTTTGGAGACAGAAAGGGACGGAGTCGGCCAAGGAGATCTCCATTTGAGGAGATCACCCATAGTACACTTTACAACAGACACAGTGAAGGGGATCTCCCATGAACAGCAGAGCATACTAGGTAAGTTTAGGAAATCAGGTCTCCTCCCACCATGGAGCAGTATGTGACAGCTGCTCTAGATCTAGGAATTCCTGTGGTTTGTGCAGTGTCTCAAAGGGTTAGGGGGAAGGAGCAAGTACAGTTAAGGAAGCAGCAGAATAAAAGAAAGGGGAAGCTTTACAAGAGTGCTCTACAGCACAGCTTCACAACTCCATAAGGGTTACATGTTTTGTTTTGTTTTTCAGGTTGCCTGGGTATTTTTGCCTGTCTTTGGAAGGCTGGGTTTTCTGGTTAGCTGATCAACCAGCTACAGCAGGGGTCTCCAAACTACGGCCCGCGGGCCGGATGCGGCCCGCGAGGCCCTCTCATCCGGCCCGCGGAGATCTTTTTGGCTCCGCGCTGGGGCCTGGAAGCGCCGCGCGGGCCGCCGCCGCCAGCCGCGGGGCCTGGAAGCGCCGCGCGCTCGGCCGCCGCCGCCAGCCGCGGGGCCTGGAAGCGCCGCGCGCTCGGCCGCCGCCGCCAGCCGCGGGGCCTGGAAGCGCCGCGCGCTCGGCCGCCGCCGCCAGCCGCGGGGCCTGGACGCGCCGCGCGCTCGGCCGCCGCCGCCAGCCGCGGGGCCTGGACGCGCCGCGCGCTCGGCCGCCGCCGCCAGCCACCGGGCCGGGACGCGCCGCGTGCTCGGCTGCTGCCGCCGGCCAGGGACGGCTCGGAGCTGGGGCCGGGACGCGCCGCACCGCCACGCAGTTGCAGGGGGCGAAACAAGGAGCCACCCACTGCCAGGCGGCGAACCGGTCTGTGGGGAGAGACCGGGTTGAGCAGGTCAGTTGTGGGGGTGAGAGACCTGGCTGGGTGGGTCATTGGGGGGGGGGGTTGGAGGAAAGGAGGTTTTGGGGTGAGAGACCTGGCTGGGTGGGTCAGTTGGGGGGGGGGGTTGGAGGAAAGGAGGTTTTGGGGTGAGAGACCTGGCTGGGTGGGTCATTGGGGGGGGGTTGGAGGAAAGGAGGTTTTGGGGTGAGAGACCGGGCTGGGTGGGTCAGTTGGGGGGTGGGTGGGAGGGAAGGAGGTTTTGGGGTGAGAGACCTGGCTGGGTGGGTCAGTTGGGGGGTGGGTGGGAGGGAAGGAGGTTTTGGGGTGAGAGACCTGGCTGGGTGGGTCAGTTGGGGGAGGGGGGTTGGAGGAAAGGAGGTTTTGGGGGGAGAGACCTGGCTGGGTGGGTCAGTTGGGGGGTTGATGTGTAGTGTTCATGTGTAGTGAACAGGTGTTCATGTGTAGTGTTCATGTGTAGTGAACAGGTGTTCAGGTGTGGTGTTCAGGTGTGGTGTTCAGGTGTAGTGTTCAGGTGTAGTGAACAGGTGTTCATGTGTAGTGTATCAATGTGTTATTAAATAATAACTGAATAAAATAATATTAAATAAATAATTAAAAACAACATCCATGTTTTGATTCTTTTTTATTTGGACCTCGAGTGTGTTGTCGGCCCCCGAACTGCTATTTGATAGCTAATGCGGCCCTCGGGCTGAAAAGTTTGGAGACCCCTGAGCTACAGAGACAGAATCTGTATGTCCCAATGGTCCAAGGATGTGTGTCCTCTCTGCTGACAAGTTAATTGTTTATGTTAATATTATGTTAATACCCATAGTTGTGAGTTCAATCCCTGAGGGGGCCATTTAGAGATATGGGGCAAAAATCTGTTGGATGATTTAATTGGGGAGTGGTCCTGCTTTGAGCAGGGGGTTGGACTAGATGATCTCCTGAGGTCCCTTCCAACCCTGATATTCTATGATTGTATGATTATGTATAGGACTGAATTCACATGGGTGAATTTTCATAGTGAAAGGATACACTTATTTTATTTTCTCTTTGTTCATAATTGATTCTGCTTTTTATGTTCTGCTTTGTTTTTGTTACCTAGTCTCTCTCTCTCTCTCTCTTTTTTTTTTTATAAATTCCTGTTGGGGGTGGAGTTGTAGTAGTGTGCTGATTCCAGGACCCTTTTAAAAAGTATTTCCTAACTTTCATTCTGCACTTTGAGGTTTAAGCCTGATTGTTGCAGTTACTTTTATCAGGAGGTACCCCCAGCACTGTGCATCACTGCAGTTAAAGGATAAAAATCAATATTTTATTTGAACACAGGATGCTGGGATTTCATTGTTTCCTGATCATTTGCTGTTGCTATTCATCATGTATACTATTGACATTTTTCCTGCTGAGTTAATCTCAGATTTGTAAGGTATTTGTATTTACTTTGTTTGTCCTTTATGAAAATGGTAACATATATAAGAGTCCATTAATTTTTTAAAATTTGGAATACACCTCCCCAATAGAAAACTTTTAGCTGAAAACTGTTAGTTCTAATTCGGGAACACTGCTAGCCTGCCTTATGGGATATCCCCATTCTTCACAATGGGCTGGGATTGCTGGGTAGACTCTCTCACATGATATACCACAGTCCCGTCTCACGCTGACTCACATGGTGCCTCGTGGGAAATATAGTCTGTCAGGGGAGCTCAGATAATATAGGAGAATGGAGACATGGAACACCAATACTAAAACTCTGAGGACACAGTACAGTGGGATTTCTGAATTAAAATTTCATGTGTCAGCTGGAATTTTCATCTTTCAATTAATTGTTTTTTCAACAAATTGCTCAAAGTTTCTGCAGAAAATGGGCACTTTTCATGAAAAAAAGAAAAAAATTCTGTTGAAAAATCATTTTGAAGGAAATTTTTTTGATCAGCCCTTTCTGTTTTTTGAGCACTTTGGGCTTCATGTTTTCAAGCTTTTCTTCAGAATCATGAGGGCTAGAAACTTGCTTCTATAACTGAAATTCCACTCTAATCACATGACTCCAGAAGATGTGGTTTTTAGAAAAATATCAACCTATTATAAGATTCATGATTTAAAATGTGAGATATGTAAAATGTGATGTAAAATGTGAGATTTGGCAACACTGGTATATGTCCAGACTGGTTCGGATTTATCAGAATTTACATTTATTCAAGGACTGGAAGTTCTTGTTTAGGGTCAGGTTGGTTCTTATCCCATTTCAAGAAAAAAGAATTGATTTCTGCTTAAGATTGTTACATTTAAAAAAATGTAGGTGTCCAGTAAAGCTTTTGAACATTCAGATACATATAAAGAGCACAGAAACTTCAGTTTGCATCCTCACTCTCTAGAAACACCTTGAGTATTCATTAGATCCCTTCTCCTGGCTGTCTGTGTTCCCCTATCAATCTCACATTCAAAACGCTCCCTCCCTCAGACCCTTTCTACTACCATGGGAAATTCCATCACAGGAGCTCACAAAACTTCCACTGGAGGTTTTTATAAGTTTGATCATATTTCCCCTGAATCATCTCTTGTGTACACTTCATAAATATGGCTTTCCTCAATCTCTCCTTGGATTTCATATCCTCCAAACCCTCCATCATTTGCATTATGTTTTTCATGATACTTGGAAAAAGGAAAAATGGTCTGAAAAAGGTGCACAGTGACCAACAAAACAAAAAAGGAAATAACAAAGCACAACTAAAATGATTACATATCCCATGATAGTTGGGAAAGAGAGACGAGAGAGCAGATTGCATTAGAAATAAAAAGTTCCATATAGTGTGTGGCCACAAATAGTATTGGGAAGCCACAGAGAATTGGTAGCAGTTGGGATGAAGAGTGTGGAAGGGAATGACCTCCACTCTTAATATTCCCTGGCTCCAAATCAAAATAAAGTATGTATACTAAACTAAGCCTATGGTTTGATTCAGCATGAAAGTATTTTGTTGAGTCCAACATGTGTAAGTTATTTAAATAACAAGTAGATCAAATCCTGATGGAAATTAAGTGCTAATGAAAGATGAGACTTTATGAGCCAAATGGCTTTAGACCTTCCCCTGAGGAACTCATTCATGAGATACGGAAGGGGGAAGGCCCCAACCCCCCTCCCTCCAAAAAACACTTTGGGACAATTTTTTCTTTGCTGTACTTCTATTAAGTCAGCATATGTAAATTAAGAAGTTACACCAGGGATGAATTTAGACTGTTGTGGTTAATAAAAAAGAAGTGCTGTAGTATTTATATTTCTACTGAAAGTTTATAGAAATATATAATATGGCATTTTTAATGGCATTTTTAAGCTAAAATAATGTTAAATTTTAGAAAATGATTATACAAAATAGAATCCAACTCATAACAAAATATTGTTTATAGTAACACACAGTAAATACAAATATATTCCTAGATTCACTTGCATAAAAACAACCACTGTATATAAATGTATGTAAATGTTTGTGAATTATTAGTAAACAGGGCATAAAATATTCTGCAGTATTTTTATTTAAGGTAATGAAATCTAAAGACAGCACACTTGTCATTTATCCTTGAAGTCTGAGGTAAGTGAGATGATTTTATGTTTTAGTGTTTACTCACAGGAGACTACATTTCAATTTTAGTTTTTACACTCGTTATGGTGATATTGGGACAAGTCAGTGCTTTAATCCAACCCTAGTAGAATATTTCACATTTATTTCTTTGTTGTGTTGATTCATGGTTAAATTACTTACTATGATCCAATTCAGGAAAAGCATGCCTATCAGAACATAACTAAATCAAATCCCATTTAAGTCAACAAAACTTAATTTTAAGTATGTGCTAAAGTGCTTTCATGACTCAGGGCCTGACTATATAGTACATTCAGGGCCGGCGACAGGAATGTGGGGGCCCCGTACGCAGATCGTGCGGGTCCCCCCCGGCTGGTCTCCCGCCGCCTACGGGGGGCCCCCCGGCCAGTGACAAGGGGGTACAGCAGTGTACCGGGCCCACCCCGGATTTAAGGGGGACCCCCCTTAAGTCCGGAGCCCGGTACAGCTGTACCCGTTGTACCCCCCTGTCGCCGGCCCTGAGTACATTAGCCTGTATGGTTTCTATTTACTTCACCTTTATTATATTAATTTGTTAATAAGCTCCAACTTTTCTAGGAGTGCTGTTCAATAGAAAGCCTCGTGCATCAATTTGTTTTAAAAAAAATTTAACCCCCCCATTAATTTATGAAAAATGGGAAACCATACTTGATACTGAATTCAGATGAATAATATATTATTCTGCACCCAACATGTACTTCTCCAAAAGTGATGCTTCCAGGAATAGTATCAACATGTTGCTAGGGTGCTAGCTGGGACTTGGGATCTAGGTTTAGTTCCCCTCTCTTCCAGAGACTTCATAGGTGATCTTGCACAAGTTACTTGGTCTCTCTGTGCCTCAGTTCCTATCTTTAAAATGGAGATGAGAACACTTCCCTACCTCGCAGGGATTGTGAGGATAAATCTATTAAAGACTGTCAGCTGCTTAGGTGCGCAGTATTGTAGACAATATATGTACCTAATGTAGACAGAAAGTGCTAAGCCTGATAGGCCTCATGATGTCATCCATCTGGATATTGTTTATTAGAGAAAGTAACTAATGAAATGAGAACTATCTGCCATTTCATTCTGCTTTCCCTCCTATCTTCTTCCCCATCACCAGGAAATCAGATACTGGGGAAGATTCACAAACAGGATAGGCAGCTCATATAGATAAATTTCATTTGCAATAGCTTTCAGATTTCAGATATACTAACCAGAATAGTAGTGATTGTAACTTTAGTTCTCATACCTCTTTGTACCTGTATTAGCCATTGGTTGGAAACATTCCACAGCATTTCCTCTTTCCTAAACCTACTGATTTGTAACTGCGATGATGGCCAAGACCCGAGGTTGTACCGACAAATGCAGAGCTGAAAACCAGTCTGGCTCATGTGGGTTAGTACAGTTAAAATAGACTTTATGGAATGCTTATTAGGTCCTGTTAGGTCCACCCATCAGTTCCAACTAATGCAGAACACAGTTTCCTGGCTCCTGTGTGCCATAAGTGGGCTCAAACAAATGATAGTTGTTTCACTCTACAGCATCGTATGTTCATATACCCACTCCAATATGCATAGTACGAGTTAATCCTTGGTTGTCTCTGAGGAAGGGGGTATGGAAAATCCTCTTTGTCCCTATCCTGAACCAGCTGTGCATCAGATTGCTTCTCCAACATAAGTCAGAGCATCTGAGGGTAATCTAATTTACACTGGTGGATCCAATGAGGTGATATGAGTGCCAGAAATCACAAGGGATTAGGGAACCCCTGCCACACACACTACTTCAGCAGCCAAGAGCGTCGCAGTTGGCAAAGGAGTGCTAGTCAAAATCTGATGTGACTGACAAAATCCAGGAAGCACATCATCACTGGTTTGGGCACATGTAGAGGATGTATTAGGGTATCTGGTAAGATAGCATGAAAAGAGAGGGTGGTCTGGAAAAAAACCCAAGGAAATGATGGATGGATTGCATCAAAGATGATGATAAGCAGGTGCACCCTAGTGCTATCTTGGACATATGCTTGCATGATGGATAGTTGACAGCACATGAGGAAGAAGAAGGTAGGAAAGCTGCTCTGCTAGATATATGTTATAGGACACTGATATGATCTCCCTGTGAAAGGCTATTCTTGTTTTTTGGGATCATTTTACTGCTTACAGCATTGTGCACAGCAGCCACACTACACATGGAAACTGGCCCTGTATGTCTGTATTTTTAGGGAAAGTGGTGGGTTGGTGTCAGAGAAATATGGGTGGTTTTAATTTAGTTATTTAATCTCTCCTTTGGCTAGGGAATTAAGATATTCTGTTAGATTTTCTGATATATTTGTCATTTGTATTTTTAACAGTTGTCAAAAACACCTAGAGAATCAAAGAGGATGGTTTGTGTTTTCTTGATGCAGATATGAATATATCAAAAGAACTAACAAAACAAATGATAAAATAGTCCTTTTGTTCTGATGCGCCTAAGACTGATGGAACAAGTGTCCTTGACAACTATCATCTGATAAAGATTTAAGACTCCCTAATGCTTCCAGATCTTTTAGGTATTTGAGGATTCTGGGTATTCCAGAGATTAGAACCTAATGACAAGAAATATTAAGAGAGACTTGAGAGAATTTAGTGTCATGCAAAATAAAAGCATTAAGTTCTAACAAGATGTAGACTTGAAAAATAATAAATCATGCTTTCCACATACACTATATGCTGAAAAAATGACAGAATTTACTCCCAGAAGATCGAGATTTATTTTATTCTGAATAAACTGATTTTTACCCTAAATACTATTGGTATTAAACTTTAATTAAAAATATCCAGCAGTTTATTAATGTATCAATGGTTTAAGAGACAGGAATATGTGACTAATATTTTATCTGTATTTCATTTAAAAAAAATCAAATTATGTACAATTGCTTTTATGGAGGGTCAGATGCCTTCCCTTCACTGATGTGTGTTCTTTATCTTTGAAAGCTGACCCCAACAAATTTAGGTACCCTCAAAAAAATTGCTTTTTTTTCGGGTGGAGGTGGTCAACATTTTTTTTTGGCATATTCATTGATTTTTCTTCTAGGAGAACCAATGACTAATGAATGATTATTCCATCACTGCAAAGCAGTTCATTCCTACTATTCTTTCTTCAAACTATTTAAGGGTCACCAGTGCAAAGTGATGATTTCAGAGAGAAAGTTGTTTGAAAACAAGTTCTGAAAGCAGGCATTATATGGATTTATTTAAAAAAAAATATGTTTTCTATCTACAAAAGATCCAAGATAGGATTACAGTATATTGCAGCAATATAGAATCCAACAAATCATTAAGATAAAAAATATAGATGAGAATTGGGAGTTCTTTAAGAAAAGTTTATTTGATGGCTGTGGTGGAGAGTTTATACCTTCCCACACCCTGAACACTAGGGTAACAGAGTGTGGTTCTCTCCTACTTTGCAGACCACTAACTTTAAGCTATTTTTCCCAGCCTAAGTTAAATCCGGTCTCCCCAAACGCTCCAAACTTGACCAGTTAGGACTTGGGGTCCGCTGCCACCATTCGTGTGAATCTCCAAGACCCTGGAGGGAGGCACACGAACACCCCCAAACCACCTTTCCCTCTCCCTGAGAGATTGGGGCACTCACCCTCCTCACCCCACTCCTTCTTGTACCGGGAGAGATGAGATACAATCTCCGAGTTACAGCCTCTCTCTCCTGAAGGCAGGAGAGACACTCAACACACCAGCTCACGCTGTGAGCCTGCCTCTCAGACACACAGACTTCCCTTTACCCGGGAACTGGGTCAAATTTAAAGCTAGGACAACTTAAGGGAATAACCAAACACTTTTTATACTAAAAGGTTTAATAAAGAAAAGAGAACAACTTACAGCTAGTGCAACTTTACAGATATAAAGCTTCTAACCCCTCCCTCTCTGGGAAAGTCAGTGATACTCTAGATCCGGTACAAACTTATGAAATCAATATTACTTACAGATAGTCTAATCTTTAGAAATAGAAGGGTGCTTCATCTCTCCCACAGCTAGGAGAGAGGAGAAGAGCTTTCATAGCTAGAAAAAGATGAAGCCAGTCCAAGCTCCAGACAGAACAGGCAAGACTTCCTGGTTCTTCCTTCAGGTGGGCTCTCTACGTCACTCCCCCCCCCCTCAGTTACCCCCTAACAGGTAAAACAACTCTCTAAGACTCTTCACACTCATGACAATGACCAAAAAAGCAACAATTCTGCAATCAAGAGGACAATTATGCCTAAAAGCCCCACCTGGTTTAGTGATAAAATGTAGTCAGCAACTGGCAATAAAAAGTAATATATAATAAATTGATAGCAATCAATATAAAGTTGAAGTTATGAAGTATAGAACGTTAATAAGGAAAGGAAAGACACTAGGGGAAAATCCATGGTTGGCAAGGCTAAGGACAATAAGAAGGAGTTTTTAAAGTATATTAGGAAAAAAAGAAATCCAAACAATGGAATAGACCCATTACTAGATGAGATGATACTTTTTAAAAAAATTATGCAGAAAAGAGAGACCTATTCAATATACATTTCTGTTCTGTATTTGGAAAGAAGCAGGATGACATATGTATCACATTGGGAAGATTAAATACTTTTTGGTCCATTGGTAACCAAGAAAGATGCTAAACAGCAGCTCCGAAGGATAAACATTTTTTAAATCAGTACACTGAAAAGTGCAAAAAAGAGCTGGCCAAGGAGATTTCTGGCCTACTGATGTTATTTTTTAATAAAACTTACCAGGGAAATTACAGAAAACTGGAAGGGTGCTAATGTGTCAATTTTCTAAAGGGCAAGATGGATGACCTGGGTAACTATCAGCCAGTTACCTGACGCCACTCCCAGGTAAAGTAATAGAAAAGCTGATAGGTGATTCAATTTATAAAGAATGAAAGGAAATATATATAATTAATGCCATTTAACATGGTGAATGGAAAACAGGGCTTGTTATACAAGCCACATTACAATATTTGATGAGATAACGAATTTGGTTGATCTGGATGTAATATATTTGGTCTTCTGTAAAGACACTTGACTAAGTACCACATGATATTCTGCTTAAAAAAGGAGTACTATATCATATCAATAGAGCACACATTAAGTGGATTAAAAACTTGATAACTAACAGATTTCAAAAAAGGAATTGTCTATGGGAACTCATTAAATCAGGATGTTTCTTGTGTGGTTAGGCAGGAATCAGTACTAGGTCTGACGTTATTCAAACACTTTCATTAGTGATGTGTAAGTCAATATAAAAATCACTGCTGATAGCATTTGCAGATTGACAGAGTATTAAATAATTATGAGGGAAGGGCAGTGATACAGAGCAACCTGGATCACTTAGTAAACTAGTCCATTCAAACAGGTCATAGTAGACCAGCAAGTGCTCAAACTTCCAGGGTGATGAGATTTAAAGAGTCAATCTGTTGCAGCATCAAAAAGAATAATGAAGCCACCTCTCAGTCCACCTTTGTGGGGGGAAAAAACACTAGGTACTAAAGGGGTCTTAAACCTAAACAAGAAAGGGATACAGAATCAATAGCTGGAAGGAGAAGCCAGACAAATTCAAATTAGAAATTATACACTAGTTTTATCAGCAGCAAATTGAACAAATTACCAAGGGAAGTGGTGAATTCTCCAGCTCAGGGCTGGATGCCTGACTGAAAGATATGCTTTAGACAATTACTAAACACATTGGGCTAAGTAAAGGATATCTGGGTGAATGTAATGGCCTGTGATACAAAGGAGATCAGATTAAATGAACTAATGATCCTTTCTGGCCTTAAACTCTATGAATTTTGAAAAGATTTTAGCAAAAGAAATGAACCTCTCCTTCACAGCCTACTTTCTCCAGAAATGTCTGCTTACATATATGGTTGAACGTGCACTACATCTAATTAAATAATGTATTAGAGACAGCCCATTGTATGGGATGGGATGGAGCCATTTTCCAGGGAGAGTTCTATGAAGCATTCAGCCTCAGTGAATGCCATTCAAGGCTCCACAGTGCAGAGGAGAAGTGTTCCTGAGGCAACACTATTTATAAGATTTAGCCTATTCTCCCCTGTGTAATGGACTCACCCTAACCCCTCTGAAGTGCTATGTACTCCTGGAAAAGTAGATAGGAGTGCAGAGGCTGAAGGTCTTGTCTGACTGTTATGCAGACTGAACTATAGCAGGACAGATCTGTGTGCCTTCCCTCCCATTAGTACATCCCTGTAAAGAGCAGACAGAATCTGTCCCTAAGCAGTTTTGCACATAGAATTAAAATTACATTTGTGTGTTTGTTGAATTCCTTTCTTTGCCACCAATTCTCTACTTTTCTTAAGTCCACCATTCTCTGAATCAGCCACTGACTCTCATCAACCACTTAACTTTTGTTCTTAATGGGAACACTAAGTGGGACTATTACTATAATCCATTGTATTTTGCAATATCTTCTTTCACACTTAAAAAAATAGGGAGCTACTGATCTCCTACATGTGCAGGCTACACAGAATGGAAACAGTTATCACAATTTCACTCCCTTAGCACTAGCTGGGACAGGTTGCAAGCACTTTGGAGGAGAGGATTAGAATTCAAAGTGATCTTGACAAACTGGAGAAGAGTCTAAAATAAATCGGATGAAATTCAATAAGGACAAATGCAAAGTACTCCACTTAGAATGAAATAATAAATTGCACAAATACAAAATGGGAAATACCCACCTAGGAAGCAGTACTGCAGAAAAAGATCTATTGTGAGTCAAACTAAATATGAGTCAACAATGTAGTATTGTTGCAAAAAGAAAACACCATACTGAGCTGTATTAGGAGTGTTGTAAGCAAAATATGAGAAGTAGTTCTTCTACTCTACTCATTCCTGACAAGGCCACAGCTGGAATACTGTGTTCAGTTCTGGGCACCACATTTCAGGAAAGATGTGGACAAATTGGAGAAAGTTCAGAGGAGAGCAACAAAAATGATCAAAAGTGTAGAAAACAACCTATGAGGAAAGATTGAAAAAAAAAAAAGATTTTGTTTAGTGTACAGAGGAGAAGTCTGAGGGGAGATATGAAAACAGTCTTCAAGGTAAGTAAAAGTTTATTAAAAAGAAGAGGGCGATACATTTTTTCCCTTAACCATTGTGGACAGGACAGGAAGAAATGGGCTTAAATTGCAGCAAGGGAAATTTAGGTCAGACATTAGGAAAAGCTTCCTAATTCTAAGGGTAGTTAAGCACTAGAACAAAATACCTAGGCAGGTTGTGGAATTTCCATCACTGTAGGCTTTTGAAGAACAGGTAAGAAAAACAGTCATGGTCTAATACTTAGCCCTTGCGGGGGACTAGCATAGATGACCAATCCAGGTCAATCCAGGTCCTTTACATTTCTATGATTCTATGAACTGCACTGATTTGAGTATCATGACTTGTTTGGTCTTCAGAAAGTTACACTCTCTTGACAGGGAAGATAAATGATCAGTTTATCAAAAGACATTTTGCTGGGTACTTTTTTAACATTAGAGAATTAATTCTCCATAAACCAATGGCAGCACTCTATGTAAAATTGTGTGTGTTCTCATATATTGTGAATCAACACACCTCCCCCTGTACTTGCTCTAATGGATCACAAAGGGTCAGACCCAAACTGAGAGACCAAAGGAGAAAGATAGATTTTTTTTAATGCTATTCCCCTTTCAATGGTACTGTAGCTACTCTGTTTCACTAGAACAGGTCCTTCCTGTAGCTACTGAGACAGACACAGAATACAGCCCGACTAGATTAAATCTTATCCATACATTCTTTTGTTGTAAATCTAATTAATACATTAGATTAATCCCTGAATGCCAGACATCTTTTCTATTCATAGTACTAGAATTGGGGGTTAAATATCCAGTGGACACATGGTACGACGGAGGCTTTTAATGGTGACTAAATGTAGCTTTTAGGATAAAAAGTGGGTAATAAATTATGAAAATAAACACAGCTGCTATGATCTATACTGGCTACATTTCCCATTTCAGTCTCTGCAGCAGGTCTCCATCTCTGTGTGCCTCATACTCAGAGAGTGGCACTGCACTTTGTCCTGGTGGATTCGTGGCAAATTTAAATTTCCAACTAAAGCTTAACCCTTTATACTGCAGCACACCTCCAAGATTGCAAGATGCCAGGATGAAGTCATCTGAACAAAGGACAGATCACATAGACCACTCATTCATTTTTCTGATGAGTTTAAGTTCACTTGCTTAAAATTAGTGTTCTTTTATCTTGCTTAAAAGTGAGCAGGAGCTCAGAAAACTTGATTGCCATGTTAGTATCCCGGTGATTTAGCTGATTGCTGAAAGAAAGGAGCTGCTTCCTGCTTTGCTTGAACAGACAATAATGAGTGATGGATGAAAACAATAAAACAGACGTAAGAAAATCATCACAGGAGAAAGATTTAATGAGACAGAACTGACAAGTAAATTATTTATTTGGAAGTCCACTCAGACATGACCTGCTTCGTTATCATTCATTAAGCCTTGACCCCTGCTTAGGTCTGCCCTGTTGTGCTAGATGTCCCCACAACTCCATTTTCATACTGAAGTTATGCAACTAGGGTGACCAGATGTCCTGATAAAAATCGGGACTGTCACGATTTTTAGTAGTTTATCCTGCATCCTGACCGATGTACGGTTGGGACGTGATTTATCCCCGTATTTTCTCTCGGGGCTGAAGGAAGACACTGGTGAGTGCTCACCTGGGGTCCTGGTGGCTCTTATTTGGGGCCGTTCCCAGGAAACGGCGGGCAGCAGGACCCTGAGGCCCCTAGGCACTGGGGCGGCCGGAGGGGGGTCTCTGCTTGCTGCACTTACCACAAGCACTAGCTCCATCATAGCCAATGGGAGCTGCAGCCACAGATAGGACCCTGACCCTGGGGTGCTGTGTGCTACTCACGTCTCCATGTCCTGCCTCCACAGCTTTCAGCCAATGGCATCTCGAGCCAGTGCTTGTGGCAGGCACATGTGGAGAGGAGGCCCCGCTGGCTGCTGCTGACCCTAAGAGTCAGAGAAACCTGCCAGGTGCTTCCCAGTGTGTGGGAATCATCCCCTAGGTAAGCGGTGGGTGCCCTGTTCCCGCAGCTTGGCTGCAGGTGGGAGCCGGGGCCATGTTCTTGTGGCGGGGGTTGGACCCATGTGCCTCCAACCCATGGCTTGCAGCAATGCTGGAGTGGGAGGTGTGAGCCCCCAACCCATGGCAGGAGCTGGGGCCCTGTGCCCCCAACCCATGGTGGGGATGTGGTGTAGGATGTGCACCCCCCAACTGTGACTTCCCCAGGCTTTGTATCCCTCTTACCCCATGGCTCCAGTGGGGTGGGAGGGGGGGTTGAACCTGTGGCTACCCACCTCCCCCCCACATACACGTGTCCTGATATTTTGTTCTTGTCAGCTGGTCACCCTATGTGCAAGAGACGAATTACAAGAAGTTGTTACAAGTTACAAGTAGTTGTCCCTTCCCCCTCTCCCTCATATTTTATTTTTGCACATAAATACCTTACTGCCATTTCAATCCATCCACAGTGGTAACTTACAATAGCAGAATCAATCTTTGCCCAACAGAAGATCACCTAATGAAAAAAGGGTCATGTTCCATCAAATCAAATATTCAGCTAAGATTTAAACTACTGTTAATGAAAACTAGCTACTTGAACGAAAAAACAAAATCTATCCAAATGCAGTCGGTGGGCCAAATAGTGAAAGTACCTGAGAACAGACAAAGCCAATGGGGGAGGCAGGAATATTCTCCATTCCAGCTTTTGAGTCTCTCAAAAATAGATTTTCACTTCTGCAGTTCCTCAGTGACCAGATCTCCCACAGAAGCTTTCACGTGCTCCTGTGATGCATGAGCATGAGTGCAATACGAGTAACTCCTGGACCAGCCACAATGCAATCAAAAGACAGATTAGACTGATATTTCAATACTATTTTGCACGTCTTAGTGGCAAAACTGAAGAGGGCTTGAATTTGGTTCTACTGTGCAAATCCACATTCCTAGCATAGAGGCTCCTAAATGCAACAGAACCAATAACAATATTTGGGGCAACATGCAGGAACCTAAAAAAGGTGGTAACTCCCCATATACACCAATATTACAACTCTGTGGGGGCACCTTGCACCCTCGACAGGAAGGAGGACTTTGGGGGCAGGCTATAATAATGGTTAGTAGATCCATAGCTACCAAAATCCACCAGCCACCTCCCCTACCCAGCAGTGTGTGGTGAAAGATTCCTTTCCCCTTTGGATGCCAGCAGACCTTCATATAGCATTATGTGTTAGATGGACATATGAGGACATTCAATCACATTACAATAAGTCATGTAACATTCCACTGGACAACTATTTAATTTACAAATAGAAGTTAACTCTGGAAAGATACCCAAGTGTTTCTCATGTTGTAGAAAATCATCAGATTATACAGCCAAAACACAGAGATCATTGCCCAAGAGAAGGATGCTATTATGGGAACTTGCCACAGTAGCAGGAGTCAAAATGGAGGGAGACTGGTAGTGGTGCTCTTTCAATCCCCATCTACAAAATATGCCTCCTCACTTAAACGGCAAAAATAAGATACCACCCTTAGGAGCTTGAAAAGCTGCATCCTGAACTTGGATTGCCCTCATTGGGGTTCAAACATGATCATGAGCTCAAGTGTGTTCCTCAGGTTTGGCTTTCACTTGGTGGGGCTTGAATGCTCCACTATCAATTTGGGCTTGGCTCACAATTCCCTCTCACTGGGGTTCAGACGCCCATCTGGACATCCAGCTTTGGCTCAGAATATTCTGTTTTAAATTAAGTCATGGCAGGCATCTTTGTCAGAGTGGAAGAGGACTTTAATACCTGTATGTTGACTGCATATGTTCTGCACACACAGTATACTTTTGAAAGGCTTTTTAGATTCACCTGGCTTTCATTAAAATTGGGACTGGCCATATCAATTTTAAATAAGAGGGATTGATATATTCAGGCTTTCCTGAAACTAGATTTTCACAAACTTCCTACTGCAAAGAATTCAACCTTGGGAAAGGTCATAATGAATCAACCGGGTTTTAAATATGTTTGAATTAAAATGGAGTTTCAAAGATGTAATTCCATCCGGATGAACAGGCTGAATATCCTAGAATCTACCTACCTAGTTTACAGTTAGCCCTTAACCATTTTATAAGGTACTATAATTTAGGTAGCTTAGAAACTAAATGTGTAGGCTAACCTATGCAGGAAAAGTCTATGCCTTGGTTTATAAAAACAATTGTCTTTACCTTTTGGTCTACTGGTCTATTTATTAGCCATCATATGCCAAAAATGTTTTAAATATTTTAACAGAAACACACTACTGTCTGTTGCAGCTTTACCACTTTATGCTATGATCAAAAGAAAAGCAGCGTTTGGCTAGTAAGTAGTTGGACAAGAGGCCAGCAAACATGTACAGAACATGCTACAAGAAGTTTTCTTGGTGAACATCAGATAGAATTCCCCCTGAAAAAAATGCTAAGTGTGTTGTCTAAGCCTTGTCTTTTGGATGAGATGTAAAACTGATTGCATGACCACTTGGAATTTTAAATGTTTCCACAGCACTTATATTCCAGAGACAGCTGGCCTGATTCTCCACTGTCTTCCACCAGCATTACACCAGTGTAACTTCATTAGAAATAGTCTTCATTTACTTTGGTGCAAAAGGAGACTTAATCACAAGATGCTTTCCAGCAAAATTTTAATTGGGTTAATTACAGCCTACTAACCTGAATTTCAAATGAGATATGGTCTACTTCTTCACATCTTAAGTGCTGTGTTCACTATACACTGTTAAACATTTGCCCCCACCCTACTGCATTCCACCGGGGTGTGAAATAATCCCTAAATACAGTCAGTATGTGGCTGTTGAAATTTATGAAGCACTTCAGGTTACATCTTGATAAAAGGCTTTTTTCTTTTAATAAAGTATTTTTATGTCTTGCTAAGTTGCATTTGTATGTAAGAAAATGTAGTACTTATGGAATGTCTTTCAGTTAAAGATTAAGATTGCCACACAACTGGAACAGGTAAAGATTATGGGTCTGATTATCCACTCTCACTCACCCCTGACAGTGAACAGTAAGTCCACTGAAGTCAATGGTGTGAAACTGGTAAGAGGAAAATCAGGCCCTAAATATTCGTTGTTCCAGAATGATATGTCATACAAACAAAAGCAATTATTGACAATCAGATAAATGTAAAAACTGTAGGTCACAGAGATTTATTTGGATAATTTTGGTGCAGATCATATCACGATCTTTGTGGGTGCAAAGCGCCTCTTAGCTGTGATTCCATGTGTGCTGAAAGCCAGCAAGCTCAGCTCAGTAGGACCTTCCTGCAAAGTAGGGTGATGACAGTATTTTGGACCATGGAGAGTGAGGGCAGGGAAGGTCCAGAGAAATTATACACATACTGTAATTTTCCTACAGTAAAAGGGACACTGAGGGCCTGAGGAGGCAACACAGGCTAGAAATTAGATTTTGGCCTCAGTGTTTAAGATAGATTGATTGTGGACCAAATTCTTCCCTCAGTTTTACCCAGTGGATCCAGTCAGGTTGCACAAGTGTACATGTGGGCAAAATATGATCCTGTGTGCCCTGGGTCAAACCCACAATGCACTTCCAGTCTCACCACCACCCAAACAGTCACAGAGCTACGCTACTCTACCTGCTGTATTTTGAACATAGGAATTGCCATGTTGGATCAGACCAGTGGTTCATCTGGTCCAGTACCTTGTCACTGACAAATACCACCTGACATTTTTTAATGAAAAAAAAAATCCTCTTATGCACAACATGTAATTCATCTGTGGAACTCAATGCTGCTAGGTATTATGAAGGCCAAAAGAACAGGGTTCATCAACAGTAGGCATAAGGATAATAATGTAAATATCAACACTTGTTAAACAAGATTTAAAAAAATTCAATCCCAGGTCTTTAGGATCTGACAAGATCATAGGTATCAGATGCTATAGAGGAAGGTTCAAAACACCCTGCTTATGGGGGGAATTTTCTTCATAATCCTATCATTTAGTGGTTGCCTTATGTCCTGAAGCCTGAAGATTTGAATTCCCCCCCTTTTTTTCAGCCTCTCTAATGTAACTTTGGATGCTCCCATTTCCTGTTTTCCATACAAATGTCTACTCCTTGTGACTACTACAAAACTCTTGGCCTTAATGATCTTTTGCAGCAATTAGCTCCACAGATAAAATACATTGTGTGTAAATGTCACAACTGAGTCATGGGTGGTCTGACCGAGTGGTTGGAGCAGCAGTCACGAGTCAGGCCGCATCCAATACCAGGAGACCAGAATCCAAGAGAGGCCAGAGGATAAATCAGATGTCAGGCAAGATCAGATTACCAGAAGATCAGCAGCAGAAGCAGGTATCACAGGGGAAACAGTCCAAAGCCGGGAGAATCCTGTAGCCTGCACAATGTCCTGTTCCAGTCCTTGGGTTAAAGAGAGGCTGGGGATCAATCAGGACATTCCCCTCCCTCATCCCAGAGTTCCAGCAATCACATCCCAAGAATGGAGTCCTCACTAGAATTCAGCTGCTATTCTAGCAGATCACTGGGTGGCAGCTTCTGACTACCTTGCTATTAAGTGCCTTGTAAACCCTGGCTTGAGACCTGTGGTTCCTAACAGTCAAGTGGATTTCTCTTTTAGATTGAAATGAATGCCTCTACTATATCATGAGGGAGTAACCATCAGCAACTGGATTTACTTCTAAATGAGCAATACTCAGACTGAGGCTCTTTTAATGTGTCTCCTGCAGCTCTTTGTAACACAGGATATCAAAACACAGATTTAATCAACAACAAATCAGGATGTTTTACTATGTTATTAACCAATTGCCATTGATAAAATAATAATACATGGTCCCTCATTTTTCTGTGAACATTTTATATATTTATAGTAAATGAAACAATGAATTCACGCTAAACTGAGTCCCTTTTGGGTAGTGCTGATTGCTAACTAGGCTCCTCAGCCACTGAGGTCTGAGTATCACTGCTCTAGGCAGGGCCGGCGACAGGAATTTTGGGGCCCCGTACGCAGATCGTGCGGGCCCCCCCCGCCAGTCTCCTGCTGCCCGCGCCCCCCCCCCCCCCCCGCCAGTCTCCCGCCGCTCCCCCGGCCGGTCTCCCACCGCCCGCGCCCCCCCCCTCCGGCCGGTGTCCCGCCTCCCGCGGGCCCCAACCCCCGCATACGCTTTGGCCGCGTGGCCCGGCCGGGAGAAGCAAAGGGGGGCGGGGGGAGGCTGCTGGGTGCCGGGAGAGGGGGGCTGGTGAGCACTGCAGCGGCTGCCCAGAGCCGCGCCTTGCTCACAGGCCCGGCGACAAGGGGGTACAGCTGTACCCGTAGTACCCCCCTGTCGCCTGCCCTGGCTCTAAATCATTGTTTATACCAGATTTTAAAATGTTCATTCATTGGAAATCAGACCACTCAGCAAGTTGCCTCAATTATCAAGAATTATATTTTTAAAACACTGCACGTTAGAAAACCTCCAAAAATCAGAAATATTCTGTGAATTCTATGAGTTTAGAAAGTCTTACTTGCAGACACGGTCTGTCTTGTTCCCCCCCCCCCCCCCCCGCTCCCCACCGGCCATCAAGAGTTTCTGGAAGTTTCAGATCCTGATGTGCTATCATGATGCACGAGGTGCAAATGGAAACATTTTATCTGATTATTACACTGGCTCATTTTGTTTTCAGTTTTAGAAGCAACAGTTTGTTCAAAATGTTCTACTAAATAGGAGAGAATTTTTCCACAGAACTGTATTCCATTTTAAAAGCATTATAAATAATATTGTCTGTAGCATTTCCCTTGGCTATAATACCCACTACCTAGACAGAGGTTTTTTTATTCCTAAAAGGGTGTTCTCCAAGTAAACAGCAACATTAGTCTTTTCTAATCCTCTATGGAGTTATGCTGTTGACACACCAATAGAACCGGTTTTAAATTTAACAATGCAAAACATAACTGGAGCGGTAAATAAACTAAATAAAATGTTTGAAAGAGAAAAAATAAAATGCTGGGTAAGATATTAAAAATAATTATTTTGAGCATTGTCATTTTGTATATACCCTTTATGCAATCTATAACTTCCTCACCTAAGAACTTATCTGGAGCTGTCAGGAGAAACCTATAAATGCAAACTTATCAAATACATGTGTTCTGACCTCAGCTGTATTAGTAAAATTAGGTTTCATGGGGATATGTTCAGTTTTAAATGGGAGCTGTCTGTATCTTTTAAGTCAATCAACTCCCTCAGGCTAACACTGCCTCTGCTATTGAACCCTCAATTCTTCACTTGAACTTTAGAGACAAGGCATGTGAATTATTACACAGAAGAATAATGATTATTCACCAAGACTATCCTCCCTAAAAAACAAGTTCTCACTGGACAATCCATAAATATTAATAAAAGCCTATGCTGCAGGAATCAGTGAAAGATCAGAGAAGTGAGAAGTATTCAAAACCTCTGTAGTAGATTTTGCCTAAGGGGATACGATACTACCTAGGCAGGGTGGATTAGTGTAAGCATGATGAAGGTGGACAGCAAAGCCCTTAAATCAGAAAGGGAACAATTTATGAAGAACAGTGATACTGTTAGGTGAAAATAGCATTGATATTTACCAGAGTTTCACAATGGCAGTGAAATTGAGTTTTAAAGGGTCAGGGAAATAAACAGTTCCTTTGTTAAAATGGTTTAGAAGGAGGTGGATTTTAAATTTAAAAGAAGTAGTGTATTTAAATAATATTTATAATGATGCTCATTATAAAATTATTTTAATGTAGCCAGATAAGCTCACAATGTGATCACACGGCAGGGATATAGCCAGTTATTGTGCACAAAGCAGATCTTCTGATTAATTAAATTGGAAATCTAAGGTGATGGAATGGATAATTAAGATTGTTGTACTATGAGTTTGACACAGGTCACATTATTTAAGAGTGATAGTATCATGAGTGCCTTATGGAGGCCATGCCAACTGAGTGCCAATGAAATCTTTATAACCAACCGTACTATCATATAGTCTGCACCAGACAACCATTTTTTAAAAGTATATCAGTGTTTTAAAAGATTCTTAAAATATCACTTTTTCAATCTCCTTTGACTTCTAAAACCAGATACCTTAGTTAGAATGGGCCAGAACATATGATGTGCCTGAGTTATACTTGGAACATGTAGCAAGGTAAAGACTCACGGACGTGACATGCATCTGAAATGCATCACATGCTTGTTCACCTACATATACCGGAGGCATTTGTTTTTATTTTGATAGGTGCATATGCATATTTTATTTATACAGATACATATTTATACACACACATCTATCCACCCCTCTCTGGGCATGAACAGGAATTACAGAACACAAATGTTATTGTAGTTAGTTCATAGTCATAACCAAAGTATTGGACAATCATACATTCACTACAGTTTTTTTTTAAATTATTATTTGGGTTGTTTTCCGAGGAGGATTGCTTTGAGTTGGAATTCACAATTCAATAAAATGTGTATTACAGTCCATATAAAACTCAGCTGAAAAATAAAGTATTAAGCAAAAAGAATAGCATAATGAAAATATTAGAAAATGTTGTCTAAAGAAAAAAATCATTCTCATAAGCTTAATAGAAATGAAATTATGTACAGTGTTGCTCCAGTTTGGGAATGTACTAGAGCAGGTGCCAAACTTAAGCTTATGATTAGTCCCAGTGAATGAAAAAAGACAGTAGATGTCACCTGAATCAGAAGACCCTGAATCAGGCTCTGCTTTGTGGTAATGTAATGCACTACATTGACCTGGTAAGGTCATTGCTTTCAATAGTTACATGATGAATGTGTCTCCCTGTAGTGGACCCTCGCTCACCCTGGAGGAGGGAGGCCACTCGGTCCAGTGCTGTTTGGCCAGGACCAGAGTCCACCGGTCAGTCTAGGATCCTCACAGGGTCACGGCAACACTAGCTCAATCTGGGCAACTAAAACGGTTGTAGCTTAAACTGAGGCTACAAGTGGGTTAGGGCCTGGGATTGAGGTAGCTCAGGCAGTCCAGAACCAAACCATCTCAGGGCTGGTTTTAGCCTGGGCAGGGCTCAGGCATCCAGCAGATAAATCCATATGAAGGTAGATCTGGGCTCGTGAAGTCTCAGGGGTTAGCAAACAATGCAGTCTTAATGGCTGGCTTTGGCCTGGGTAGGGCTCAGGAAGTCAGCAAACAACAGTCTACGGGTAGGCTGGGGCCTTAGCTCTCAGAGGCACTGGCAGCCAGCAAACAATACGGTCTTAGATAGGCTGAAGTCTGGGCTTGAGGGAATTCAGACAGACAGCAAACGATACAGTCTTAAGGGCCGGCTTGGGGAGGGAGGTGTCTTCTCCACAGCAGGAGCTTCTCATTGCCAGGCAGGAGTTGGCCCCTCCACCAGGGGTAACGGGAGGAGAGACGGAAGCCAGACCTCTGTCTACATCATGTGGCCCTCTAGGGATATCCCTGCTGTACACAGAAGCATGCCTGTAACACCACTTCAGATGGTGCAGTACATGCACCTGGGTGACTGCTGGCTGGTGTAGTGGGGTGGGCGGAGAAGGGGAAGGTATATTATTGCAGAGACAGCATTGTGGGGACGGAAGGGGGGGGGTTGTAATTCACCCAGAAGGGATTCTGAAGAGTCAGAGTAGCTGGGTGAGGGTGCACTGGGTGAAGACTGGGAAAGTAACCGGCACATTTGAATGATCACCGATGGGAGGCAAATTAGGAGAACTAGATCATCACCCAGATTTGTCAATGAGTTATCAAGAGGCATGGTGAGCATGAGAAACTGGGATTTGTGGGTCTGTAGAAGTACCATAGGGTCACGAAAAAAGACCAGTATGCCTTACTCTAAATTGAGGGTGGTACTTTATTCAGTCTACACCTCAGCATTTTCCTAATTGTAGATCACTTTTGGTACTTTGCATACATTTCATAACCAATACTATATCAGGCTTAAGCTTCAATATGTTGTGCATTCAACTGTGTAATTGTAGGAAACATCTGGTATCAATCAGAACTCCTCAATGTTACATTCCAGTAATGACACCGTGTAAGCTGTGTGAATTTATTAGGAAACATATGATGCTTGCAGTTTTGCTGATGATCCCTCTAAATGGAATAATCTCCCTGTCCTAAATTCAGTTCTGCAAATCTCAAATTCTTTTAGCTTTCTTTGAGTACTAGACAATTTTTTTTTATTGATTGGCAATAGCATTACATTACTGTTTTATTAGGATTGCAATGCTGTCTTGCAAAACAGTATTAAAATGTAGGGAACAATAAATTACAGCATGGTTTAAAGTGCAAAAATATATACATCGTAATACTTTAAACCATTGGAAACAGAGAAGCCACTGTAAGAGGCATTACAGTCTTGACATAACAAACAAGTTTGTTTCACCAGCTTAATTAGTATTTTCTGAAAAGAAAATCCTTTTTCAATACAAAAAGATTTATTACCAATAATAAAGAATACCTCTGATAGCTGGCAATATGAAATTACACTGTGATAATACCATAATGTAATAAGGTATTATTAGAGTCGTGGTTTATTCATATTTGGTTTTCAAATAGACAAAATTTTAGTTTACATACACTGGAGTCCAGTTATGTGCAGGAACAACATGCCATGAAAAGCCACCACAAAATAAGAGATCCAACAAATGTTCCCTTGTATTTAAGTGTTTATGGTGCCATAGCTAAACACACAGTAGTTATAATAAGCTAATAGCTAACAGAAGAAGAGGGAATGAGTACACCGGAAATATCATCCATAAAAGTTATTGTAGGAGTTTAAAAAAATCATAGTTTTAGTGTGTTGCATAGGAGGCATGAACAGTGTACAGTTACTGGTTAATGTTCTGATTTTTGTTCCTTAACTGTTCTCAAAGGTCCCAGTCCAGAAAACAATTTAAGTACTCATTTAACTTTAAGCACAAGTAGTCCCCTTGTCTGGATCACAGCTAAATGATGAAATTCACTCTAGTGAATAAGGGTCATACAATGCTTTACACACCATTTAAGCCCTTAAACCCAACTCTTTGGGACTGGGACTGCCTACCACTATGGTCCTCATACCACAAACACATACCGTATTTTTCGTCCCATAGGACGCTCCGGCGTATAAGACGCCCCCGCGTTTTCGGACCAAAAAAAAAAAAAAAGCGCGCGGGCGGGCTGCTGGGAGCGGCGCGAAAAAAGCAGCGCTTTTTTTTTTTTTTTGGTCCGGCCAATATTCGGCATATAAGACGCCCCCCCTAATATTGAAAGTATTTTTGGGGGTTAAAAAGGCGTCTTATATGCCGAAAAATATGGTAAATGACACCACTGAGGTCAAGGCTTTCTGAGAACAAAGGAGGTGTGAGAGCTTCATAAAGAAAAAGGTTGGAAGAACCCTTTCTTAGTGAAGGTGTTAAGCAATCTAAGCATAAGAGCTAATATCAGTTCCCTCTTGGATGCAGGAACTGAGCTCCATGGAGACTCCCAGAATGGCTGCATGTAGCAATTTGGGGGGTGAGGAAATACAACTCTGGACACAATGAACCCATAGTAGCAGGCACAGAATAGCAATTCTCATGAGGGATGGGAAGATTCATCCTTCATTTTTCCCTGTAGTAATTCCCCCATGCCTAGCGGAGTTACTCAAATTGGGTTCCAGCAAAAGGCTGAAGGGATTAATTGCACCTCAGGGCAAGATTAAAACATACAGAAAAACAATAAAACCCTGTTTAAAGAATTAATTACCCTTCAGAAAACCCTGAGCCCTTTTGATAGTGCTTCTAACTTCGGTTTTTCAGATACTTTAGTATCTCTTTGGAAACACTCACATGCAAACAAAAAAAATCTCAAACTCCTGTATCACTTTCTCCTTAACAGTTGCTTTCCCCATATACAGAATTCCTTTAATCAAAATGGCTCCAAAAATCAAATTCATCTTTGGAAGCAGCAAGACATAGCTGGGAATTTTCCACTGGGAACAATTTGATTTTGCGGATTTTATTTTTAATTGCATATTAGGAAAAATCAAAATTGAATATTTAGTTTGGGGTCAATTGGAACTGAAAACCAAAAGTCCAATTAACTGACCAGAAATTTTTCATTTAAAAGAAGTTTAAAAAATAAAACTGGTTCAGTGTCTTATGCTAATCTAGAGCCAGCCCCCATTCTCTCCTATCAGCTGGGATCCCTGGTCTAGGACATCTCCCAAAATGCAATGCAGATTTTCTGTATGTGGTTCATCATTCATGATTCAGTGTTATGTCAGCAAACCAAAATGAGACATTACACAATTTTAGGAATGTTGAAATGTTTTGTCTCTACCTGAACCACGAAAACAAAAATATTTGAACGTGTCGGAATCACACTTTTTTGGAGATTCTGTTCTGCAGAAAAGTTAGAAGTTTCAAGTTTTTATTCCATTTTGAGATGAAAACAGGATTTGACATGTCAGAATTTGCCACCCAATGGAAATTCCAAGTTTCAGCCAGCTCTAGAAGCCACCAAAGCATTTTGTCCACCATATGTATTTCTCTGAGTATTGTCAATACTTGACATCAATAAAGACAAAGACCTCTAGGTAATGGGCTGCTTCTTTCTGGTCTCAAGTGTTTTGTAGAAATAACAGCAGAGAGGTTTTTTAAAGGAGGGATATGAAAGAGAACAATGCTGTGGCTTTGCGGATTTTATGGGGAGCGAGGAGAAAGTGTGACAATATTTGAGAGAAAGTTGGACAAATAGGCAATGAAACCTGACAGAGAGGAGACAGAGGTTAACAGCTCAATATCATGTAAGAGATCACAGCTATGATGAGGTTAAGATGCATTGGAAAAGGTGGAGCTAGTGGAGAGTTGTAAACAGAAGAGTGATCTTTGAAGTAGTGTTCTGAATGGATTTTTGAAAAGGCAGGTTAGGGACAAAATGGCCAAGTCATGAGATAATGAAACTCTGGGAAGATATTTTGTATTCCCTTTTCCCCCTTTTTTTCATCAGGCAAGGCACTTTGTATTTGTTTGCTGTTAAATGTTTTGTATGCAATAAAACAAAGGATGTTTGATGCAGCCAAGTTAAAATAGCTGCTGAAGCCTTATTCTTTGTATTTGGGGGGGGGGGGGAGATTGAGAGTTTTCAATGGTGCAGCTGTAATGTAGCGATAATATTCTGTACTCTTTTATATAAAGAATATACAAATAGAATTCTAAAGTTTTATTATTGGGATGTTCTTTGTTAATTCACTGAAGCCTTGGATGCTGTTGTGCCTCTAAAAATGTGCGGGAGATAACACCCGCTCCAATGATATTGTGCAATAAATGATATAAAGCTAAAGATGGATTCATGTTTCTTTCCTAATACTTTTTGATGATCTTCCCTCCTTTTCACAGCCTTGTCACCAAAGGATGTAGTGAACTAATCATAAGATGATTAAAAGCAATTTGACTCAATTGTTTTAGATTTGTGTTGGCTTTTCTAGATATTAATTAAAACCCAGAGTCTTATGTCCCTTTGTTTATTACCTGTTTTTAATCAATCGTTATTTAACATTTCTTAATCCATTGACTACTTAAAATGAGCAGCCCTTACTGTGATACCTTAGCAGTTACCGTCTCCTAGCAACAGGATTTCCTCCTAAGCTGACCCATGTCATCTCTAAGGTTCGTATAAAGCTCCCACAGACTTTCCACAGATTTATATTGAAACTTTGAATCAACTCCTTCCTTTGTACAAGGTCTAATTAATTTCCTGAATTGCCCACGTGACTACTGTATCAAATAAAATATAATTGTACATCCTAATGTTAATATTTCAATTATCTATTTAAACGATATCACCAAAAATGGAAAAAATACTCTTTCACAAACATATCGGAAGGCTGTAGCTTGGTAGGCTGTTTATTAAATATCCCATAAAAATAACCACCTTGTGGAAAATTAGTGGAAATTGTCTCGTCGTAATTTTATTGAATCCAGGTCTGTATAACATTCTTGATACTACCTTACTACAAATACATAATATCAACATTAATATTTTATGAGTATCATCACATACTGCAGCAGAGTGTGTCTGAACTTTATAATGAGAGGGAAGGAGATTTTGCTCTTGAAGTAGCTACAGATCACATTGCAACCCATCATTATATATTTCAGTTTCCTGAGCATGAAGGCGCTTGGAAAAACTGGGAGTTTAGGTTAAGTTGGGTAGATGAATGTGGTTCGGGATCAGTGATATAGCATCGCTGATAAATATTTTGTCCACTTTAATTGTTGCAGAGTAGCAGTCTGTGCATCTCTCAGTGCCAGCCTTAAAATGACAATGTTAAATAGATGAGAATGAAAAGGAGACATTATCTGTTGTACACATATAAAAGAAATAAGACATCGTATTTTCACTGCTTTGAAAAAATCACAAGTTATATGTTGCTCATTAAGCTAACTGCCACAAATTGCCATATTGTAGCATCATAATAGTATTATTGTGGATAGTTCCACAGGGTTCATTACCCTTTAGCGTAAAGAGATTAAGAGATAATATAACATATCTAACATCCAGTATTTCTTCTAATCAGAATTAGAATTTTAAAATAGATTTTTAAAAGTGTTTAATGTTGAAATACCCATCACAGACAATTCAAGAAGATAATGAAATTGGGACGTGGGGATTGAGTATCAAAGTTTGCATATAAAAAAGGTCATTTTGCAAAATTCTTATTGGGCATTTGTACCCAAAATGATTGTTATAATTGCAATTATTTTTTCTTGGTATATAAAATGTTATATTTAGAATGCTTGCAATTGATACAGAGGCTTAAATGTACAAGAATTAAGACAATATAAGCATGTTCTCTGACAGTATTAGTAGTATGTGATTTCATAGATTGATAAGAATACAAATATATATAATATGAGATCATTTGTAATATACACTATGGATAAAATGTTAAAAAATGTTTAACAAAAATGTTTCTGAATGTTTGGAGTATTTGCCCCCCCAACCTGAAACAAATACTCACCAGCAACCTCACACCACACAACAAAAACACTAACCCAGGTACCTATCCTTGTAACAAAGCCCGATGCCAACTCTGTCCTCATATCCATTCAGCTGACACCATCATAGGACCTAATCACATCAGCCACACCATCAGAGGCTCATTCACCTGCACATCGACCAATGTGATATATGCCATCATGTGCCAGCAATGCCCCTCTGCTATGTACATTGGCCAAACTGGCCAGTCTCTACGCAAAAGAATAAATGGACACAAACTTGACATCAGGAATCATAACATTCAAAAACCAGTAGGAGAACACTTCAATCTTCCTGGCCATTCCATTAAAGACTTGATGGTGTCAATTTTGAAACAGAAAAACTTCCAGAACAGACTCCAATGAGAAACTGAGGAACTGGAATTAATTTTCAAATTGGACACAATAAACCAAGGGCTAAATAGAACTTGTGAATGGTTCTCTCATTACACTAATTGATTGCATTTCCCTAGTTAATTTACCTTCAATAGTTATCTCCTGCCAGACACAGAGATCCATTTCAAAAGGTATTTTTTCTCCTGTTGATAATGGCCCATCCAAATTAAACAGCTTCTTAGAATGCTAATGTACAACTTTTCTTTGCTTTCTGTGTGTATAAATGCATCTTACTTCTGTTTCATTCTATGCATCGGATGAAGTGGGCTATAGCCCACAAAAGCTTATGCTGAAATCAACTGGTTAGTCTCTAAGGTGCTACAATGTCTTCCTAATCGTATTTTAGGTAACCAATGGAATTTATAAAATAAGCTAACTCCCATTGGCCCTAAATACCTTTTCAAATCTGGCCCTAAGCGCCTAATAGCCTTTACCCTACTTTAGCAATAGGACTTAGGCACTTTTCAAAATGCTGTGACTAAATGTATTGGACTGGAATTTCAGCTGTTGTGCCCCAATACTAAGACCAACTCTTCACCATCCCACAGTACAGATCAGAAGTGCCTGGTTCAATCTATACCAACTTTCAAAAGCCCTAATAGGCTGTTGCAGCCAGATATTGCTGGTGACATGGCTACTTCTCCCATGTGGTATATGGAAAACTATATAAAAATTACAAGCCACCCTTTTAAAAACTACAGTCCTATTTGCAGGGTAGGGGACTCTATGGATCAAAGCCAGGGCGTCAGCCTAAAGTAAGGTGGGTCGAATTATGCGTCTCAGTTTTAGGGAGCAGCCTGCTTTGTCTGTTAAACTATTCCAGGGTTCTTGTGTGTTATTGTTCTGAATTTTGAGAAACAGTAATTTTAGATTGGAGCCTTCCACAAAAAGAGTATTTATGGTTATCATCTAACTTCTGTATGTATGCCAAGAACATAACACCAGAGGAATTGCCCTATACAAGTTGCTACAGCAAGGGGAATCTTCCACTATCTGGTTAACCTGGCTTCAGGGTAGTTTTATGCCAAGATGTTGTCATATATCTGCCATAAGGGACCTGGGAATCAGGCCCTTTCGCTTGATAGTATGAACATTGTGTTCTTCCCTAGAATGCAAAATAATCCTATGCTGTATATTTGAAATCACTATATATCTAGTGATTAAGAAGGAAGGAGAGCTCACAAATTTTGTTGTGTCATATGACAATGTTGCATCGTAAGGCTTCGTGAATACAATGTCATGTGTCATTGTGTGCACTGAAAGTTTGCATCAGGTTTAAACTCACCACAAATAGGGCCATTTAAAATTCTAATTCCGCTAATTTATTCTAGAAAGCCGTTGGTAAAAGGCAATTTCCCCAGGTAAAATGCAGATAAGTGGACAGAGCACTATCACTATCCCGTAGTTTGGGAAGAGGAGTCACTGTGCAGTGAAGTGCTACTAGTGCCTTTTTCCTGAAGAGGTAGAATCTCACTCCTGCAAACTCCTGCCTGCATTAATTCAGCTTCTACACATAGCCTGGAAAGTGTCATGTTATTTATTTAGAAGGTCAGACAGTTCACTCAGATGTTCATTTAAATTGGTAATGTTGGATTACTGGAAGTGGCACCTACTGCTCTGATCACTACTCAGCACCTTATTATTAAAGGAAATGAAGGGCGCTGCAGGAAAAAATAAAGAGCAAGCAGCGAATAAAGTAACGGGAGCTGCACAAAATAATAATAATAATAAAAATCTCTCTCCTTATTCCCTCCCAATGGATTTTCATCTCAGTCTTCAACTACCTACAGTTAAATAATTCTTTTTTTAAAAAATCAAAGATATAATGGATGGCCACAGAGTACCCAATGAGCCAGGATATGCACCACTTGGACTGCAGGTATTTTAATGTTTTGATCTCGGCAACCTGATTCCAGGAATAATCCTGGAAAAGATGGTTTCCAATTTTACTAGTATCTGTGTTTTTCAAATGTATACAAATTGTATACGTTGATGAAGGAAATTAATGATATTTTTTCCAGGTTCCTTATTACTTGGGAAACCACTTACCTGGTCCACATATCCAACCCATCTTTATTACTCTGCGCATGTCTCCTTGAGAGGCAAACTTAAGAAACTTTGCAGGAAAAATAAAAAGGATTGGGGCATAATTGAGAACAGAGCTGCTTTTTATGATTCAGTCATTGCAAAAGTCCTTTGTTCTCATTTTATCATACAGCTTTAGGACTGTATGTATTCCAAGTTCTAGCTGGATGCTTTTACATCAGTATAACACTTCACCTAGTTCTAAAAGTGATGGGACAACACTAATTTAAATGTATTTCAATTCACAGGATTTATTGCCACAATAGATAAGCAAAAAAAAAATGTGTATATAAAATGTCTTTTTAAAATATAGCAGCAGGACTGTTTTTATTAAACATGTGCATTACATGTCATGTCATAGTTCTGTTTGATTTTCATCCTTAAAAAAAAACAACCTAACAGGCCACATAGATGTATTGACCCATAGAGCCAAAAACAATCCTTGCTTGACCCATGGAGTCACAGCAAAGGAGGGAATGAAACACTCTAGAAGTGCATAGATTCTGACTTAGGAACTAAGCAGGCCTGAAATTGGTAATTAAGCTGATCTCTGAGGTGAGATTGAAAACCAGTTTGACCACAGGGCCATCACTATTATTTATCCTGTATCCATTTAAAAATGTATTTAGTACTTTCAGAAACATGGGTCACTGCTTACTACTTTCTGCTCCCAAGTGGTCTTCATTTTACACTTATCCTTAAATAAGCAAGTAGAGGCCAATTTTACAACATTTCCATGTTACCCTCCCCCCCAGTAAAGAGATGTGCGCTTTGCCTCTGGGCAGAAGTGCAGAGCAATTACAGCAAACAGATTTCATGAGTATGTATGTGAACAAAACCAGCATATTTTCTCGACTGGTATTGGCAACCCAATTTTTATTCACTAACTAGCGAAAATACCCCGCGTTGCTCGGGTCCGTCAGAGGTGGGGAGGGGGCAGAGAGCCGAGCGAGTGCGGGGTCCGTCGGAGGGGGGGAGAGGGCAGAGAGCTGAGCGACTGCGGGGTCTGTTGGAGGGGGGTATTATGACATCATAACTATGTCACAGAGAACAGCAGCTGCCCAGCTGATGTGATTGGCCTTTAAAGAATTTCACCCCTGGGGGGCGTCACAGGTGAGATTTGAAAAATTTTCGACTCTTACCCTGATTAGGACCCTAAGACCTCTAACTGTACCAAATTTCAAGTCTCTAGCTCAAACGGTGAAAGGAGTAAGTGAACGTACATACACGCATACATACACGCACGCATACACCATTTGACTTTTATATATATAACTAGCGAAAATACCCGGCGTTCCTCGGGTCCGTCGTGGAGAGGGGGCAGAGAGCTGAGCGAGTGCGGGGTCCATTGGAGGGGGCAGAGAGCAAACCTGAAAACCCCCACCTCACCCCCCCGAGCAAACCAGACACCCCTATCTCACTTACCACTCGACCAACCCCGACTCACATTTTCACCCCCCCACCCAAACCCAACACCCCCACGTCACCCCCTACCAACCCCAACACCCCCTGACCAACACCCACACCTCACCCCCCGTAGACCAAACCTGACACATCCACCTCACTTTCCCCCGCAACCAAACCCAACACCCCCACCTTACCCCCCCACCAAACCCATCACCCCCTGACCAACCCCAACACCCACACCTCACCCCTCACCCACACCAACACCTTCCCACCCCCCCCAGACCAAACCCAACACGCCCGGCTCACTTACCCCCCGACCAAACCTGACATGCCTACCTCGCCCCCCCGACCAAACCCAACACCCCAACCTCACTTATCCTCTGACCAAACCCAACTCGGGTCCGTCGGAGGTGGGGAGGGGTAGAGAGCTGAGTGAGTGCGGGGTCCGTTGGAGGGGGGAGCGGGCAGAGAGCTGAGAGAGTGCGGGGTCCGTTGGAGGGGGTATTATGACATCATAACTATGTCACAGAGAACAGCATTGCCCAGCTGATTGGCCTTTAAATAATTTCACCCCTGGGGGGCGTCAGAGGTGAGATTTAAAAAATTTTCAACTCTTACCCTGATTAGGACCCTAAGACCTCTAACTGTACCAAATTTCAAGTCTCTAGCTCAAACGGTGTGGAAGGATTAAGTGCACATACATACACGCATACATACACGCATACACCATTTGACTTTTATATATATATATATAGATAGATAGATTCACCAACATTCCAATCCATTCCAAGTTTTCCACAGTTAATGTATGCACAAAACAGGCTGATGGTTCTGATATGCTGTGCCATGATAAAATAAAAACAGTCGTGATCACCTGCAATTTAACTGTGGATGTGTCCTCATCAAAATAAAACAAAAATATATTTTGAAACCAACTAACCTCTAGGACCCAATAATATAATTTGGCAATGAGGTCTATGAGCTAATTATGCTCTAAGGAAAAAAAAATGGTATTACTTTCAAATTAGTTAAAAATGTATAAAGCGAAACAAAGCAAACTCTTCAGCTGTAGCCCTCTTGATTTTAAAGGAAGATAACTGGTTCCAGGATATTTCCATGAAGTGGGCTCAACTTCAGAAATGTTTACCATTAGCTTCCCAGGTATGCTGAAAATTCACATTTTTTCTTATGCTTAGGAGGTGGAGCATGACTTTTGCTAAGAGGGGCAGGCTATTTTGTTATATTTACTAGCAGATATTTATCTGTTCTTTGAAGTATGAGTAAATCCTATATTATAAAGGACTAGGGAAGTGTGTGTGAAGCCGTCATGCGCAGTAGAGACGGCCCGGACGAACAGCATGCTGGGAGGTGTAGTTCGGAAGCATAACATGGCTGCCGCGCGTGTGCTGCCACGAGGCAAGCAGGGTCTGGATCAGGGGCTGGGGAGCGCGGGCAGGAGGGTGGCTGGGCGCAAGAGGCGCGGGCAGGGAGCTCTGGCCGGGCGGGGCACGGGAAGGGGGCGCTGGGCCGGCGGGGTGGAGGCGCCCATGCACGGCCCCGCCAGCTGTGCCCAGCAGAGAGCCAAGCGAGGGGGAGGGAGGGAGGGGGCAGCAAGCCGAGCGGGGGGGGAGGGGTCTTGGAGTGAGGGGGGCTGAGCAGGGGGCCTCTTGGAGTGGGGGGGTGAGCGGGGGGGCCTGGAATGGGGGGGCTGAGCGGGGGGGCCCTTGGAGTGGGGGGGCTGAGCAGGGGGGCCCCCGTTACTATTGGCCCGTGTCCACGGGCTTTTACACTAGTCATTATATAAATAAATTATATTGTGAATGTAAATTTGTGTAGTTGGTGCACATAGGGAGGATGGGATGGATGAACATTTTATAAATCTAAATACATTCAAATCTCTCCTGAAGCCCCACTTCTTCCAACTCTAAATCCCTATAACTAAACCCAGTTGAAAAACAATAGATGAAAAATGCAGTTTTGCAAAAACCAAAATATTTCATAGAAACGTACAGATTTTTTCAAATATTTCAAAGATTGAGGATGGAATTTATGATCATAACGCACAGGAGAAAAATACTCCAGAGTAACCCAGTGGTCTGAAAACATCTGATCAATATTGTGGTAGAGAGATCTCCTCCCCCCAGTCTGAACCTAGGGTAAAGAACAGGGGGTCCCCCTCATACAAGACCAAATAACTGCAAGCTGCTTCCCCAGCCTAAGTTATTTCCTTCCCCCCAAAACCCACACTCTACCAGTTGGGAAATTGGGGTACTGCTGCCACCATTCATGTGAATCTCCAAGACCCTGGAGGGGGCACATGAACACCCCAAGAGTAACACTCCCTCCCTCTTTCTGAGAGATCGGGACACACAGACACTTCTCCACCCTTTCCCTCTTTAGCCTAGGGAAGAGCAAACGCAGCCCACAGGCTCTCACTCTCTGTGCCTGCCTGATCCAAATCTCAGATCACTTTACTGGAGTTACAGACAATTCTTATAGGTATAAAAAGTTTAATAAAGAAAAGAACAAAAGCATACAACTAATACAACTTTACAGATATAAAGCTTTCTAATCTGAATCTTCTTGCATAACCCAGCCCCTCCCCGGGGATTTCTCTCTCTCTGCCAAACAGTAGTTTATAGACACCAAAGATCAGATGCAAAGCCTATGCAGGTACAATTCTACTCACAGTTGCTCTAACTTATGAATATAGGAAGGAAAAGTAGGAGATTGCTCTTCATAGCTGAAGAGAAGAGATGGGTCATGCCCAAAGCCGGGACTGAAGGGAACTGAACTACTAAACCTCCCCCTCTCTCTCGAGGGACGGGAGCTTCTGACGTCACTGTCCTCTCTTGTTCAGTTAACCCCTAACAGGTAAAATAGCACTCCAAGGCATTTCACACTCATGACAAATGTGCACCAGCAGTCAAAAATGCAAATAGAATATTAGAACCAGAAAATATTAGGAACAGAAAATATCATTATGCCACTATATAAATCCATGGGATGCCCACATCTTGAATACTGTGTGCAGTTCTGGTTGCCCCACCTCAAAAAGTTGTATTAGAATTGGTAAAGGTCAGAAGGGCAACAGAAATTATTAAGGTTATGGAACAACGAGAGATTTAAAAACACTGGGACTTTCCAGTTTAAAAAAGAGACAACTACTAGGATATATGATGGAAGTCTACAAAATCAGGACTGGTGTGGAGAAAGTGTTATATATTCCTTGACATAACACAAGAATCCGGGGTTACCCAATGAAATTAATAGGGAGCGGATTGAAAACAAACAAAAGGAAATACTTCACACAACTCACACACAATCCGTGGAACTCATTGTCGGGGACGCTGTGAAGTCCAAAAGCAGAATGGGGTTAAAAAAAATCAGATATGTTCCTGGAGGATAGGTCCATCAATGACTATTCGCCAGAATATTCAGGGGTGGAACCCCATGCTCTGGACATCTGTAGCCTTTGACTGCCGAAAGCTGGGAGTGGAGGACGGGATGGATCATTAGATGATTGCCTGTTCTGTCCATTTCCTCAGAAACACCTGGCATCGGCCTCAGTTGGAGAACAGGCTACTGGGCTAGACTGACCATTGGCCTGACCCAGTATGTTAATGCTTAAATTCTACATTAGAGGACTCTCCAGGAAGACCCAGGTTCAAGGGATCTTTCTCGAGTTCTCCTTTAAAGTTATTCCACTTTGTATAAATAAATATTTATTGAGTCAAAAAAGAGAGACCTAACTTTAGGACATTCACCTAGGAGGTGGGAAACTTATGTTAAACTCCATTCCTGGTTTGGAGGGTGAGTGCCCTATGTGCCAGACTACTGGCTATTTTGGGGTCTGTCTTTTTTTCCCCCCTTCTCTCATTAAAAATATTCAGAAGATCTAATTTTCATTCCATATTAGAATGAAATCAAATATTCAAATCTTGAAATTTTTTCAGGAAACAGAGTTGTTGTTTTCTGGTCAGCCCTAACCATAACCATCATGTCCTCAGCCTCCTCCATATCCATTTCTATCTGATATTCGTCATTTAGGCCCTTTCTACAATAGACATTTATAGCCTTATTCCAGAAATGACACAATTTAATCATTGCTAGATGTTACTTATTGCTGGAATAGGCTACTAATTTTTATATTATAAAACACAGCACTAACGCCCACCCCAAAGCTCATTGAAATTAATGGACAAACACCCACTGGGCTTTGAATCAGGTCTTTATTTCCCAATTCTCCAAAGACATAGGTACATACTGAACTTCATGCACTCTGAGTAGCTCCACCGAGTTCAATGATACTATTAATAGTGAAAAAAGGTAAGCATGTGCATAAGTCTTTTCAGAACTTGGTCCTTGCATAGCAAAATTCCTTAAGTCATGTACCATAACCTTTGTTTCTGTTTCATGTGTGGTGCGTACTATCCATTCTTAAATCATAGAGTGTGGGGACCCAACTCCTCACTTCTTAATGTAAAATACCACTGATCTAATCTTTAGTGACACTGATATTTTCTCTATCTTTCCAGCCAACCTAATGATGGAGGGCAAGAAGAGCCTTACAATGCAAATTTTCATAGCACGGTTGACATGTCTGGGTAAGTATGGTGTGATTTTAGATTCAACTTCCTAAATTGGCCTGAAAATAGGGTATGCTACTGCCTTTTTACTGTATGGATTTGAACAGTTTATTTTTTATTTGCAAGAAGAGTCAAAGACAATAGGAGGGCTCTCTTTTTTTCTCAGCAATAGCAACAGCAATCTCTTTCCACTGAGCAAGAGATGATTGCTTTGTAAAGCAGAGGAGTTCTTCTGTTATCCCATGAATAATACTGGATTATGAGAGTAACACATTTGTATTAATGACAAGGCTCATTTTCTCTACTTTATTTCATTGTAAAATGTGCCAACTAAAAGGTGAAGTTGCAAATTTCCAGTGTGCCCCTGTCCCACCTCCTACAAACAAAAGGCAAAGGTCTAATTATTGCACTGAGAGTTTGCACTGAATTACAGTACATGATATTTGCTTTCTACAGCCAGATTCCTTGGTTAATGGGTTGAGAAAGAGGCATGGGGAGAAACAGAAATTAAAGCAGTAAAGTAGTAGAGACCATGCTGAATGACTAGTATTGTAATAGGGAATGAATGGAAATTGAATTGCCTTCTCTGCCTGTGATGTGTGAAATTCTCATGGTGAAAGATGTGCACAATATAGTGATACAGCATGGCCTTCCTGTGTATTTTGGAACACAAATTTTACGGTCACATATTCTGACTATGGGTTAACAGGTGGGAAAATATGTGCCCCTTTTCACCAAGGATAGGGAAGAATTTAAGAGCTAGGAAGATTAGATTGGGGGAGCTTGTTACTAGAAAGTGTCTAGTGCATGGACCTTAACTTCAGAGCTCATTTCCAAGCTTCTCCACTCCTTGTCCCCAAAGCTTAACTTTAGAGTAGGTGAAGATGCTGCAGACACTTATGTCATCATAATTCCCATAATAATGTGCACAGCTCTTACCAATATTATCTACAATTTTCAATAATATACCATTTACTCCCTTTTCCAGAAGTGTTAATGAAGGTGTTAGATATGATGAATTTTAACTGCAACCCCACTAGACATTCCCTTTCAACAATTTACATTACATTTATCATTATACTTAGACGGTTCTTTCAGCCAACTTCCCATAGACATTATAGAGCTCATAAGCAAGTCCTTTACATTATTTTTCAGGATTTTGAAAGACAAATGATATGCTGTATTAAAATATATATATCTATATCTTTCTATTCTTCCACTACTTTAATAATTCTATATTAACAAGTCAAGTTTGTCAGCCAGAATTTATTCTCTACAAAAAAATATTTACTGTATTGTGCTTATTTTTCATAGTTTCATTATCCTCAAAAAGTTTGCCAACATTTCATTTTTATTAATGTGTGGAATTATTTAACTTGGGATGCAATTGCCAGGATTCCTGCTCTTTCTGTTTTTGAAGACTGGTATGACATTTGATAGTCTTCACACTTTCAGTTTCTCTCTGGTCCTCCATGACTTAAATATAATTGTTAAAAATGCAAAAAAGTTTACCTATTAATTCTCCCAGGGCCTGATTATGTCATCCTTACTCTCACTGGTCAGCATTTACTTGTGCATGCAGTTAACAGGACTACTTGTGATAATAATCAGGGACCTCTTTGCCCCACTGATGAAAAATATAGCCCTTAATCTGAATGCTAATTCCTAAGTGATTGAACTACAGATTCCTTGGGTTTACGGGCACCTCAGAAGTGCCATTTTATATACTGTGGATACAGAAACTCCATTTTGTAATTGCTGAGATATAAATTTAATAGTTATTTCATATTTCACCTTCCCCACTAGATGTGAGTTACTGATAAGGCTTGCAAAGTAGAAATCTATTTCAGAGGCAATTTGTTTCAGGATCCTTACCTCTTTTTTTATTAGCCCACTGCCATCTAATTTAGATTTAGACATAGAAAGTACACTTCTTGTAAATATAGACGATAGCTATCTATAATATATCATATGTTATACACATTAATGGAACTAGAGAGGTGTTGACATACAAAATCCATCATTCCAAGTTATATAAATAAACAGTTGTCATTTTGTCATGCAAGACTCCTTTTCAAAACTATAAAGGTATGCATCAAACAAGGTGGATTAAAACAGATTACCATTTACTGAATTTCCTGGCTTTGTGGAATCAGGCCATACCTTTTGTAACATTTTTTTTTTAAGTTTCATGTGTTACATTATTGTTGCTTTTGATGTTGATTTAAGTATTTCATATAATAATTCTTAAAGTATTAATTCAATATTCAAAGAGAAAAGAGGCAATTAAAACCATAAAAATGTGAAATCAGCCAGTGAGGTTTCTTCCATCACTCTGCATTTGCATTAAAATGAGTCAAACCTCCAGAAATGAATCCCAAATCTGAAACCCAACTTTAGATCTTTAATTGGACGAACCAAAATGATCAGATTTGAACATTTGGGGACTTTGGTGCTCAAACTCTGGGTACAATCTTTTTTCCAAGTTTGGGGAACTTGGATGAAGAAAGTTACAGCGGTGGGTTTGGCTACAAAAACTCAGAAAGGAATCTAAATTAGGGATTCAAAACCATTTTCATGGATATTTGGAGCCATCTCTAATATACATGCACCACATTCAGTTACAATGCCTATTTTTCTGCACATGATATTGCCATGTTTTCACTCAAAAATACTGGATTGTGGATGTGGGGTTTTTTGGCATATGCACAATGAGATTATATGCATTTTTTTCAGGAACAATCAATGCATCAGGTTTGAAAATTGTCCCCTATGTAGATTTTAAAATCCCTTTTTAGTATTCATAGTACAACTTGTCTAAACCTATATTCAATGAGTAAGGGATTCCTCTCAAGGATACATGTGCAGTTTTTAAAACATGCATTATTTAGACAAACTAATTACTTTGTTTGCATTCAGCTACAAATGTATACATCTATGTTTACACAGTAAAGTTGGTTCTCATTCTTTTCCATATGCTTGTAATATTTATTTTGTCAAATAAGCTAAATATGTGGAGAGTTATCAATGTTGTGCACATTGCTTAAATTTCTTTCAGCGATAATGTTAATAAAGTGCAAGTGGGTGTCCAGATAGTGGTCATCAATTGAAAAATTGAAAAAATTATTTTAGAAATGGCAAACTATTATTGGAGCATAAATTCAGATATCACTAACTGATATTATGTGTAAAAAAAATCGGACACTAGTGGAAAATACTATAAACTGACAAATCTTTATGTATATAAGAATCTCGATTGCATAATTTTTTTCAGGAAGCTTTCCCTGCAGTCCACCATTTCAAGCTCCAACCTACAACCAGGGCCGGCGACAGGGGGGTACAACGGGTACAGCTGTACCAGGCCCCAGACTTCAGGGGGGCCCCCTGAAGTCCGGGGCGGGTACGCTGCTGTACCCCCTTGTCGCCGGGGCTGTGAGCAAGGCGCGGCTCTGGGCAGCCGCTGCAGCGCTCACCAGCCCCTCCCCCGGCATCCAGCAGCCTCCCCCGCCTCCCTTTGCTTCTCCCAGCCGGCCACGCGGCCGCAGCGCATGCGGGGGTTGGGGCCCGCAGGAGGTAGGAGACCGGCGGGGGGAGGGAGACCGGCTGGGCGGGGAAAACCCCGCGGGCGGCGGAAGAACGGGCGGCGGGGGGGGGGGGGAACCCCGCAGGCGGCGGGAGACGGGCGGCGGGAGACTGGCGGGGGGGGGCGGGCGGCAGGAGACTGGCGGGGGGGGCCCTGCGGGCGGCGGGAGACTGGCGGGGGGGGGCCCATGGGCGGCGGGAGACTGGCGGGGGGGGCGCGGGCGGCTGGAGACTGGCGGGGGGGGGCGCGGGCGGCTGGAGACTGGCGGGGGGGGGGCGCGGGCGGCTGGAGACTGGCGGGGGGGGGGGGGCGTACCATCTGCCGTACGGGGTCCCAAAATTCCTGTCGCCGGCCCTGCCTACAACACTTATGCAAGGGCTTAACTGTACTTACTTGAACAGTCCCATTAAGTTCAACTGTAATTAGACACCTGCCACTGGCCCTTGCCAGCTGACTTGGGCTCATGGGGCTCAGGCTATGCGGATTTTTAACTATGCTGTAGTTTGGGCTCATGCTGCAGCCTGAGCTCTGAGACCCTCTCACCTCGCAGGGTCCTAGAACCCGTGCTTCAGCCCCAGCCCGAACAGCTACACTGCAATTAAACAACCCCTTAAGCTCAAACCCTGCAAGCCTGAATCAGGCTGAAACAGGCCAGTCACACGTTTTTAATTGCAGTTTAGACATATCCAATGTGACTGCTCATATAATTACAACTAACCACATGCTACAGTGTTTGCGGGATCAAGGCCTGAGGCTGAAGCTTGACCACATCTTGCAAGCACAACAAGTGAGACTTGATTATTACTTAAGTGGAGGAAAACCTTCTTGGGTAGAGGAGTTGATGTCTATGATTCAGTGTCACTCTTTGTTCAATCAGTACTGACCCAATGTGTTAGCCTGATTTCAGGGGCTGCTGTGTTAATAGAGATACCATGTCCCAAAGGGGGGGTAAAAACAAGGTTGTTCTCATTTGTGGATTTTTTGTAAACTTGGTCCACCATTCACTTGCTCCCTCTTACATTCTGAAATGCATTAAGGGCCTTGCAGTAAGTTGTGTTTCTGCACAAGTTAGTACGATTTTTGCCAATCCTCCTCATAAGAGACTGAATCAAAGTATATAAAGTCTCCTATTAACGTCAATGTGCTCTCTATCAGGCCCCTATTTCTCTTCGGTCACTCGTCACCTTCTTCAATCCAGATACACCTACTTACCCTGATCATCTCTCCAATTCCCATAACTTTCCCCCAGAAATATATACTTGTAATTTGCTTCCTGACCTGGTCCACCTTGATGCCAGTGTCTCTTTCTTCCAGCATTTCTGCTATACACTTACTTATGGGATTTATGAAATATTTGTCCTACCAAGAAAGAAGTCATAAGCGAATAAAACCTCTGCCAAAATGGGGTTCATAGTGGAAGCCATAGAAAGAGGACTCATGTTAAATATAATTGTTCAATTATTTTGCTTTTAGACTGCATCCTTCCACTGGTTCTTTAACTCGGTTTTGTCTGTTTCAAGTTTAGGTGCTTCAAGGCAAGGACTTTGAGCAAGATTTTCAAAAGCAAACAGCAATTTTAGATGCCTTAATTTTGGGTCACTTTTGAGACACTATAAAGTCAGATTTTCAGAAAATACTAAGCACTATCACCTGAAAGTGAATCCCCTTTAAGATGTTTCCAATGGGGCACCCAAAAAGTGACTCATCTAGAAACCACTGCTTGCTTTTGAAAATCTTGGCCGAGGGACTCCGTATTTATCCAAATTGCATAATTTTAATCTGCGTATCTAAATCCACAATCAAGTTTAAACTGGATATACTATTCTTCTTCAGTGTTTATTCCAAACCTTTGTTGAACAGCTGCTGCATTTCATTGGTGGGGAATGTGATTCTTGTACATCTTCTCTCTATTATGCAGGGATGTTCTAAGATTTAAAGTAAATAAGTGTTTTGGGCTACTCAGATGAAAAATGACACAGAAGAATAAATATACACAGATTCTTAGATGTCATTCTAAGATGTCATGTGCTCAAGAGGCTGAGAAATAGCAGAGAAGGAAGGAAAGGTACAGCATCCTGGACAGCAATTGTGCTCTCTACAAGCAACGATCTGTCATGTGGACAAACCTGTAAACTCCTCAGCCATCTCAAGTCTCATCAATGACTTCCTCACCCTGGCAGACATCATATTGAGCGATAGTGGACAAGATATTCACATTTACTGAAACTGGAAGTCATATTTAAAAAAATATTAAAATATACATCACAGATATCTAATGTACACAAGAAAAAAGCTTCTATCATTTGAAGTGGTCATTGTGATCTTCCTACGTGACTGATATCGCTGAGGACATGAGCAAGATTAATGTACTGTCTACTGAAAGTCTGAATTCTGATTAGGTCAAAGATTTCTATGTTTAGAACAATACAGTTTTCAGTGAAATCATGTCTGTTGAATTATGGCCTGAAACTAAGCCCAATGAAATAAATAAGAAGTTTAATTTATTGTTGGAATAGGTTATTTTATGACAGATTTGTTTTTCTTTTGATCATTGAATTAATATTCATCCAGTCAGCATTCCAACCAGCAGGCTTACATTCTATTTGATATAATTATACAGAACCACACGCAGTGTTTCTGAACACCATCCAGTGTAGTGGGAACCTCTAATGAATGAAGAGGAAAAAATAAAAGTCAGATTGTTTTTGGCCAGGAGAATCAGGAGGCATTTTGAAATATAGATTAAATTTGGTGTGTCCCTAGTGGACATCTGCTTAAAATCAATTTGCTGCTGCATGGCCTGGCAGGGAGTTCAGATATTCTCCTCTCTCATTTTAAACACCTAAGCAAATGAAAACAACATTAAAAAAACCCTCTGCTGTTATGATTAAAAAAAACCACACACATGTAACTGTAATTATATAAAGTATTTTAAATACAAATAGGACTTTCTGACTGGCTTTAAACCAGGTCAGACCCATGTCTGTAATCCCAAATACATTCATTCATACATCTGATATTTAATCAATCTAATTTCATAATAGCAGTGATACTCTAAACAATGCATTTCTTTATTATTTCTGAGGTCATGTTTTAAAGTCATTCAGTGATGCACATTATCTCTGTGGTAGTGTTTTGATAGGAAAGAGGGAAATGGGTAGGGAAAGGGTCACAACATTGTTTTCCTCCCCCAGTAGATACACACATTTTCTATCATGCTAATGTCTGTCTCAGGATGGCTCTAGGACTCATGTGATTCTCACTCAAACTATTTAAGTTTATCTGAATCTCCCCCATCCCTGCTTGGAACTTCTATACCTTTTCCCCAATCCAATAGATATAGCTTACTTTTCATGCTTCTTGGTTCCACTATTCTCAACAAAAGTCATAAAACTGGGGGAAGGGGAGGAAATCCAGCACACTAGTTTGTGAAAGCCTGGATCTCTTTAAGTGCTATTGTGTGTCTCAGAAAAAGAAATATTTTGACACCTCCATTCCAGCAAAATGCTCTAGGAATAAAATAAAGAATTTCCTGTATCCAAGATGCATAGCAGATTGGGACCATTGCCTGGAACAAATCCTGGTCTCACAAAACCCATTTCCTCACAAAAGTATTCACCTGTGCCTATGCAGTCTCCTGCGGAAGGTACCAAGATTATAGAACTGTAATTCCCATTCCACAGAAAGTTCCTAAATGTTGACATTTCCCACAGAAGGGGAATGCTTACATTTTGTGTAGAAAAAATATCAAGAGTTTCTTTTATCTTTTTTTTTAAGTTTTCCAGGCATGGAACCCTGGCTGACAGTCTGAGGCCCGAACTTCCAGGTTCCCAGCTGTGCAACATGCAGCCTGGCTGGAAGTTGTCAGAAACCCCTGGCTTTCCAGGTTGCACACTAAACTGGAAGCAAGCCAGGCAGGAAACTCGTGGAACACCTCATTTTCAACACATTGACATTTTCTGACCAGCCTACGTGCTTGTAAGTAAAAGGTGAGTGGAGTCTCTCAGTGTAGTTTCCTGGAAACCACTGATGAGCTAAATTATTATGGACCTAATTAAAAGCAGTCAGTTTTTAAATGGGCACAAAATTACTATTACAAATCTGACATAGTTTCAAGTGGGTATGGCAGGTCAGGCTTGAGGTGTATTGGCAGAACAATATGGGGAAGTTTGTGTTTTACTTGGCAAAACACTGTCTGGCACTCGGATGTATTATTATACTTCCCCTATCGTGAGTATTAAAAGCTTGATTTAAAACCCACTGAAGTCTATGCAAGTTCCCTAAACTCCCTCCGATTTTTAAATGAGAACAATAATATATTCAGTCAATTGCCTAGCTCATTCTCCTATCTTTGGAAAAAATTGGCCACAAAATCCATCATCCATATGGACCAAACCTGTTATTTGATGACTTTAGTGATTTAATAACTCACTCTGTAAAGTTGTACCAGCCTAATGGGAGGCTCTAATTTCTCTATCAGATGGATGAGAATATTAGGGAGGGAAATTGTAGACATTATGTTGGCCACAGAATGAACATCCCCTAAAGCATGGATGAGAAATTGCTGATAAAACCTTCCAATAGCAAGGTTAAAATTCTATTTATCCGTATGGTGCCGTCTGTATCCCTTGCAGCTTAAAGAGAAAAGATTCTTTCCCTCAGGATTATTAGCTTTGCTAAAAACTGGCCTTGCCTTGTTGCTCTCCTCAAAAAATAAATTGCATTGCAAAGATGAAACTATCCTTGTTATATTCTAAAGTACTTCATCTGTGAAGAAGCACTTCAATCATTTGATGACTCAACTCCTCACAATAAGGGTTTTCTTTTTTTAAAAAAACCACACACTACTGTTTTCATTCAAACCTGCAAATCTTTTCCTCTCTAAGGACTCCATAAAACAGTATCATCATTTTTACATTCCCCTAATGGAGAAGTTCTTTATTATTTAATAGGGAGTAGTCCAATGGAGCTCTACAAAAAAATTCAGAGGGCTATATAGGGATTAATTCTAAAACCCTGTTCAAATTAGATAATTTTTTTATACAATTTATAAACTTATCTATGGAATTATTTAGATCATTGCTACAGAACTGTACAAATACTTTAAAATCATATAAAAAGGAATTTTCTCAATTAAGTTCTATAGAATTTTGCCATAAATTGTCACTCAAATTATGTCAAAAAACAGCTTCCAAAGCATTTTGATCTGAATGGAAGAAATGGGGGGAAAGAGCCCCTTGAATTAGGATGAAAAATTACAGCAGAAACCTGAATTAATTTGCAGACCTAATTATACCTTAATGAATTATTTCAATAATTTTTTAAAAAGATGCAACAGAGGGCACCTGTTCAATGGTATCAAACTCTGTTCCTTAAGGTTCTAAGTCAAAGCCCATTACAATCAATGAGAATCTTTTCATGGACTTCAGTAGCCTTTGGACCAGGTTTTTCAGGACTGAGGTCTGTGTCCTGTAAGCTCAAAAGCTTGTCTCTCTTACCAGCAGAAGTTGGTCCAATTAAAGATATCACCTCATTCCCCTTGTGTCTGTAATTTTATCCATGGATTGTTGATAGGTAGAGGACTCTGAGAACTCTTCATGGGGATGGGAACACTCAGTGAGGAAGGGGAGCAGGATTTGTCTCCGTATGGTTGTGGTGTACAGAGCTATGCGACTGAAAGGTACTGTTGACTTTTTCCTCTATGCTTTGCACTTTAAAATGTGAAGCAACTGACATTCTGTTTTTCAGTTTAGATGCACAAAGTATTCTCTCTGTCTCTCTCTCTCTGAAAGACTTTGGGTCAGATCCTCATCTGCCTCATTTGTCAAGTGGCATAGCTCAGTTAAAGACAATGTAGCTACCCCAATTTACGCAAGCTGCGGAGCTGGTCCTATATATCTTGTGTTCCTTTTGTTGCATACTTTTAATCTGCAACATATCATTTTTAGACTGAGAAACAGAAACACATGTGTTGTTTTGTATGTGTGGAGAGCAGAACGGTTACTACATTATCAGCTTTGCACTGGTAGCAGATCTGTTATGTAGAAGGTCAGTTTGACCTTTAAAAGGTGGACCCATTGCTTCTGTTACTATTTCATCAAAACCCCAAAGCATATTTGGGTTGTATCTGCCAGAGGGACTTACCAGAATCATGCAGGGAAAAAAAAACCTTTGGAGGAAAAAACCTGAGCAGACAGGGAAGCAAGCATAAGAAGTAACCCCTCAAGGGGCAAGAAGTGAGAATGTTTCAGACTAGAAAGGATTCTTGCTTCATTGTCTAGGGCCTCAGGGCTGATACCTGTGGTAGAGAGAAGGCACCAGTTCTCCTATGCCTTAGTAGTGCCACCTTGAGGTAGTGGTGTTACTAGAGCTAGTTGGAGAGTTTGTTACTCAGACTCAGACTTTAAGGTCAGAAGGGACCATTATGATCATCTAGTCTGACCACCTGCACAAAACGCAGGCCACAGAATTTTACCCACCCATTCCTACAATATACCTCTCACCTGTATCTGAACTATTGAAGTCCTCAAATCTTGGTGTAAGGACTTCAAAGTACAGAGAATCCTCCAGTTTCTTGATTGTTTGCTGTTGATTGTTTTCCCAGCAGGAATTTTTGACTTTTGATTTGAAAACTGAAAAGTTTCCAGAGACCTTTGTTTTGCCCCCAAGACCTCCAAACATGAATATTTGTGGTTTTCCTATGAAAAAAATAAATAGAAAAGCAAACACTTTCCATTAAATGTTTCATTTTGTCAACCATTCCATTTTCCATCAGACATTTTTAACTGAAAATTTTCAATCAATCTTATTAGATACCCATTTATCTAACTGAAGCTATCTCTGGGAGGTAAACTGAACAACCAGCAAGAGGGACGTCATTGATATTGAGAAGGAAGCTACGGCAAAGGCAGCACTAGATACCTGAGAGAGAAGCCATCTCTAAATTGTTGTCAATGGAAATATCTTTTTCTGAACATGTCCTGATTGCAGCTCCCTCTTGGTCAGGGTGCTGTCAAACCTTAAATCATATTTTCAAAATCTACAGCGCTTAACATTTTTCATATACTCCTATTACCACCTTGGAACAAGTAAGCTGAAATGTGTGTTATGGCTGAATTCGTGTCTCTCCATTTGTTCTACTTGTTGCTTGGCTGAAAATATTTGTGACTGGACAGCATTTGTGTACATTTCTTTCTAATGCCTGGCTCGTGTTTACCTTCAATATGAGTGTAGTAGTATCTTTATACTTAGGCACTGCTGTGGGAGCCTATATGAACTCTTTTCCTTTCAGTCCTGGTCTAATAAAAGGTATTGGACTTTGTGTCTCTAATATCCTAGTACTAACATGTCTACAACAACACTGCATACATGGATAAAAGTGTCAATTCCTAATTATTACAAATCTGTTAACCAATGATCCATGCTGTTTGTGTAATTAGCATTCATGTAAATTATTATTGGAGAAATATGTTGAAGTAAACACCTCCACTCTGAAATAGCTATATAGCCGGACAGATCACTTCATACTAATATTCTCCTAATATCATGTGTCTAAATAGATCTGTTTCAGTTATTGAATAGAGTTTGCATTTCAGTTTGGAAGGTAAATAGCTCACACTAAATCAAGTAACGTATCTAGTGTTTTGTTTAGTGGCCAGAAGATTGGTAATTTAGCATGGCATGTTTGTTAGAATGAAGCTCCGTTTCTTAATGTTCACTGTTACAAAGCATAGTGCATATCAAGAATAAATAGCAGGCAGCTGTGAATTATGGGAGCAATAGCTAGAACAGGATAAAATTTACTGGTTTCAATTCACAAAGGTTCATACAAACCTGTTGATTCATGCAATTTGTTTTGGTTTTCAGCAGTATGACTTCAGACTCCCCGAGACATATTTTGAATCTCAGCTTTGATTGAACCTTGAAATTCAAAATGAGACTCAGTCAAGCCTTCCTAGTTTTACCTGCAATTATGCTGAAATGAGGCAAAACGCTAATCTATAAAGTAGCCCATATTTGTTTGAAAGGGTCATGAACCTTTTGATCAACATGGGCTTTTAATCTTTAACTGCTATAGATAATTGATGCACCACAAATTACTAGGCTCACTGCAAGAATTACTGGGTAAAATAGTATATATAGCCTATGTTTTACGGGAGGTCAAATTCTCAGATAACAATCCCTTCTCACATTAAAAAAGAATCCACTATGAAAACATAAACTGTAACATTAAAATAATCATATTCAATTTCAGAATCGGTCTTGCTTTGAAATGGCAATGCACAAATGGTATTCCTTGCACAAACCTAGCCCCACAGAGAAATAGAACACAGCAGCAATTACTAGAATGACAAATTTGGATGTGACTGTTCCCAGGGTGTGAGTTCAAGAATGTAAAAAAATTCCTAAAGTTAATAAGAGCTTGACCCAAGTCCCCGTTAAGTCAGCAGAAAGATTCTAACTAAATTCAACTTTGGATCATGGCCTATGTCAAGGAGCTTTAAGCTCCCATCCCAAACTGTTGGATAACTCCCATCCTCCAGTGTTATATACCAAATGGAAAAATCTTTATACAAACACATCTAATAGCTTGTGTAGATCTGATTAACAGGGTGCTTAAAATCATACATTTGTTGGGTATCCAGCTGGACTAAGGTAGGCTCATAATGCGATTTGGAAGTGTCTGAAAGGAAATAGCAGTAGAATGCTGTAGGATGGATTCTAATGAAAGACCAACTTGTATATAGGGGGCGTTATCCCTCAGCTACCACCATCTGGGATGCTGAAAAAGTAGATGCCTCATGGGAAGTTCAAGGGACAAAGTCTCCAGTTTACTGTGAAGACACATGATACGCGAGAAAGAACATGATAGAGTCAACTGAAGAAATTTACAGTTAAAATCTCTGCAAGGTTTCAGTGATTGCTGTGTGTTGGCCCTATACAATATTACAAATGATCAATTAATGCACTTGTAATATTTATTATATTTCTTTATGTTTTCATTGAGTATGTTACAAGATCTTCTGTACAGACAGCTACACAGAAGATTGTTGATTTGGAGATTTGTGACACATGCAAGAGATACAAATGCTTCATATAACATCCAAATAAGTTGTCTCATTAATATTACCAAACACCACAAACAAGATACAGAGAGAAAGAGGTTTTAGGATTGCTAGCATACTTACATATCCCAAAATGTATTGAAAACCAAGGTAGAAGAAATCAGTCAATGGAGCACATTAGAGAGTCCAACACAACTTTTTCAGGAACCCAGCATGCCCATATTTTCAGGAAGAAATCCAGATCCTTTATAGCCCTTTTTCTGCAACCATGATATATGGCCATACATCATCCTTTCTGTGTCCATAATAAACTTTATTCCTGCCCAATATCCATCTATGGCATTCCGGATAACCATTATAATATTTCTGATCAGAGACCAAAGCAATTTGTGTCATTCAATTTCTTTAAAAATCATATACATTCATTAGGTCTAACAGCCTAATCACTATATTACAAAATATTGCAAGACACCCTCTCACAAAAAAACAAACAAAAAAACCCCTATTTCCAAATTACCTTTGAAAACTTGAGGCATTTCTATTTTTTGTACTGTGATTTGTGTGTTTGTTACACACAATGAGAAGGCACTATTTGCGTGTCCTCCGGCCTATTTAGGATAACTACAAATCAAGCTTCACACTCAATAAATACCCGTTTCTAATCATAGCAAAGCCTAACACCCCTCTGATTTGTGTTTCTTACTTGCCTCCACTATGTTTCAAAGAATAGCCCTTCAAACTTATCAGTATAAATATACCCCTATAAGGGTGTTAAAAAGGCAAGACAGGATCAAGGGTCAACAAGTACATATTGTGCAGGCACTGACATCTCAGTCCCCTTGACAGGAGTCAGTCCTTTAAAAATCCACCTAGCCTTTGCTGGGAATCTGCATGGGTTTGATTTGATCAAAGATACTCAAGCCACAGTAGGGTGGGTGGGATGAGTCAGGCTGAGGGGGGTGGGGTGGAACTTCATGGCACACAGCCTAGAAAATCATTATCAGTCACTGAAAGCCTTCAGAGATTTTAACTGTGAATTTCCTTGGCTGAATCCATGGTGTTCTGACTCAGCTATCATGTGGCATAGAGATACATATATGACACTTTCCTCTGCCCTCCCCTATGTTAACTACTGAGGTGGTAGCTTCCCTGGAAGAGTGGCCAGGCAGGAACTCTGGTCTCTAAAGTGACTTTACATAAAATGCTCCCTGAGCCATCCAAATTGAATTGCTACTGGAGCAGCAGTGCCACAGCAGTGAGCAGTTTATCATCAATTAGTTGAATCTTGAGGTGAAGTCACACCTGCGAATTATGAGACTGCTTCTTGGGCTGCCAGCTTGGTTAAAGATGCCTTGAAATAAAACTGCTAGCAGCTTTCAAATAAAAACTTATTACCCCAATTCCATCCGGTGACTTGGTTATTATCCATCAAAACTGGATCAAACACAATGCAGGAAATTAAAAAGGCTTTGTTCTGATATTTATGAATACACCTATCTCCTACTGAATTCCATAGGGGCGGTATGTGGGAGTAGAGAATTGGGCCCTTATTTTTATCAAATAAGCACAACAGAATGTAATAGAGACTAAAAGAATGCAAGGGAAATGTCAGTGTCCTGCAAATCTAGCCCCCAGAATTACTGTTGACATTGAGTCAAAATAGGTTTGGGACACCGAGTTAAATTAAAGGGAGACAAGGAAATGAAAGAGGATCTAGTTTAGTGCCTTAACTTTTGTCAAAAATACATACATTTGCTCTTCTTGAATTATAGTTAGTAATATTTCTGCCTTTCAGGAAGACTAGTCTACCATTGTAGCATGGAGGAGTTATATGCATTCTGCCTCTTCATGCTTAATTCCTAACCTACTAGCAGATGGCCAATCTCTGTCTTTAACAATATTTGTGAAACAGCAGCATAACTTAGTAACAATGAAATAAACAAACATCTTTTGCAGTTTTCTCTTAATTTCTCCAAAATAGGAGCCATACTATTTTTCTGGTAACAGTCTTAAGCAAAACTAACTGGTAATTCCTAAAGAGGCTGATGATATTGGAAAGTTCCTAGGAAACCACTGAACCCTTAGCACACTGGTTAGCATTCCGCTTTTTTAACCTTTGAGAGTGTACAGTTTACTAGGGACAAAAGAGTAAAGTTTATGCTATGTCACTGTAACTGCAAAGTGCCAAAGTTAACTCTCAATATTTCTGGTAAGAGTCAGTCTCAGCTGAAGTAGCAAGGGGTTGATAGTGACAGCGGGTTCGGGTTGGGGGTGGGGGGGAAGAGACTATTATGGAGCCTAGGCTTTATTTTACTGGTCTTTTAACAATAGAAACTGATAGAAAAAAATATCCATAAAAAATGAAATTCTGAAAATTCTGACTCTAATCCTGACTTTTGCTTCTCCAGCAGGCCAAATCTCCCTCTCTTCTAGCAACCTATCATCGGATCAGAGGGGTGTTTTTTAATATCAGAAGAAATTTTTATGAAGACATTCTATTGTCTCAAGTTTTGTATCAGCTGCTATGGAATGCAGAATGACATCATCATTTTAATCATCCCTTTGTAAAAGCTGCAAGAGATATCTTAAGTTTGAACACTGGTATTAGAAAACCAAATTCTATTTTCTGTTGAGCCTTAACATTTCAGGATTTTTCTCTGAACATATGGGGAATTCAGTAATTCACATACATTATTTTGCCAGTAACTTCTTGGAAGTGGCAGAAGCATGGAGGGGCACGCTAGAATATTGCTTTTTGGTTAAATATCACTTAAGGTGTAATTACTGTCATTTATAGGAAGGTTTTAATACTATTCAGGCTTATGGGGCAATGTTTGAACACTTCGGCTTTTCAGGCTTATATGACTTATTACGTTAAAGGAAAAAGTAGCTAATTTAAGGGATCAGTTGCCATTAACCCATTCCTCCTATCTGCTGTAGACTATAAATTAAATGGAGGAAGGTGGCAGAAGAAAATATTTGTTCTGCCTATGGAAACCCATATAGACTAAAGCTATACAAAGTCACTTGAAAGATGCCCTCAGTCTAATTTCCTGTGTTTCCATACATCAACAGTAGATTACAATTTTGAGATGCATGTTACAATTACTCACAGTGCTTATCTGTAAATGAAATTCAAGAACATGACATGAACATAATGTGCTGCTAGGAGAAGCTGAGATGCAGCTAATCTTCTTCATATCACACTATGTCACTGGTACCCTTCATAAGAGAAAGACTGCACTTGCTTGAATATACATTATGGGCCCAATCCTGTTCTCACTGGAAAAATCTCCACTGACTTCCATGGGAGCAGGCTCTCTATTTTTAACTTGTCCCTAACTAGTTTTTCTTCGGTGTTAAAATTTTCACCCCATTTAACAAAAATAGATCTGACATATCTGCTTATAAAGTAGGTAATACATTTTGAATTAAACAACACATACAGAAGGCCTATATTCTGGGTTCAATGATTCCTGGCTAGCCCATAAAACCCCACAATCATTAAACAGCAAAAAAGAACCACATGTTCTTCTTCTACTAAATAGATACAACCACAACAAAACACAATAAAAACAAAATCTCCCCTTCAACCACCAAATTCCTAAAGGACATACCACACCCATTCATCAGCCCTCCTCAAATGGCTTCTCAGAAAGAAAGCCTTTGCAATAGGACACCAGGTGAACACATTGGATGTATTCTGGACTCAGAAGGGGAGTGAATTTCAAAATCAAGAGGTCTCCATGGAAAAATCCCTGTCAGCACCTCCCACTCTTATTTTGAAGGGACTCCAGCAGGAGTACTCCGCTGATCTCAATTGCAGCAGTAAGGCACAGGTCAAGATGTGTACTCAGCAGTACATCTATACTGCCACTCCTTACAGCAGCATGTAGAGTACATACACTGTATGCCTCCAAGTGTAAAAATAAACAGCAGTATAGATGGTGAGGCATGAATTATGTGGCTAAAGACAAGCCAGAAACGTAGGGTATCTTCATTATTTGGCTCTCTACACAGTCAAACAGTGATTCCCCCATCTACACGCTGACATCAGTGTAGACAAAGCCTCAGGTAAAATAATCCTAGTTTTCTTAAAGCTTTAAATCAAAATCAACTAAATTCCACTGAGACACCGATAAACAGCAAACAAAGATTGCAGAGCCTGGTGTCGTGCTTATAGCAGACTACCCTGCTTAGCAAACAGGTTATCCCATTTTCCTCCTAACTTTTACTTCGAATAGATTTGACATGCATACCTATTTTACAAACATCCAACCTAGAGGAAACAGATACTTGGGATCACGGTAATCACATCTGGGAAAAGAAAGAATGTCTCTCTGCCAGACAGAGATGGAAACACCAGTCATGGCCACTACCACTATTGGTCATCTAAAAACAACTGGGAATCTAACCAAATCCCCAAGTTGTGAACATTGGCAACAAATCATGACTGAATCAAAAGGGTTACTTGCAGTACTAAGCACTATGTTCAGTAGTTTGCAGGATTAGGTCCACAGATGGTAAACTCTTCAGGGTGATACAAGCAAATAAGATGCCCCGTCACGGGTAATTTATATGTCTTTCATAACCACAGTATTTGAGCACCTCACACACTAATAGAATTACCCTGATAATATGTATTGAGGTAGGGAAATACAGAGAGGAACTGAGACACTGAGGCTAAGGCCCAGATTCTCAAAGGTATTTAAGCACCTAACTCCCATTGAAATCAAGTGAATAGCAATTTATCCACTAAAGTCACACAGGATCTTGGAGGCACAGAAAGGACAGAACCATAGTCTCCCAAATCCCAAGCTCGCATCAGGCACACAGCCATCTTTTTTCTCCTGTTTGATGTTGTACAAATAATAAGTAAATAATATATGAAATACAGGCAGATTTGGGTACTGCGTTTGAGCTAATTAACTAATATTGCTTAGCTTGGTGACTTCAATTAAAAATACAAACAGTATTATAACATACATATAAAACCAAAAAGTATTCAATATTTTCCATGGAAAAATGCCTACAATTCAAAATATAATGATTTATACCACTTTATAATTTTCTGCATGTATATTTTTGGAATTTGCCATAAAGTGTGCACTGCATATTGCATTTAGTGAGTGGTGTTTCTCCTGCAAGTAGCAAAGTAATCTGAACTATCTCCACGTTTTATATATTTTTTCTCAATTTCTGTCAGTCTCCATGGTGATTGTCACTATGATACTTGATGCTAACTGATGATATCTACTGTATACAGCTTGTTTCTCAAATCCACGTTTACCTCTTATTGATCACAGGTTGTAAGGGGGTTCGTTCCTGATGTTTTAGAGGAGAATCTAAGGTAACCCTAATTAATATCTTGTTATCTTAAGATACTGATAAAATGAGAGAACATAAGCCATTATGACCAATCTAGTCCAGTAGCCTTCCTCCAGGGGGGAAAAAAAAAAAAAAAAAAAAACCTCTAGAAAATTGCAGAACAATTATAAACATACCCAACATGCCATCACAGAGAATCTGGAAATCCCAAGGACAGACCCATGAAAGGGTTAATATAATAATGTATTGGTGTGACCAGGTGGCTGGATGGACCACACTGAAAATGCTACACTCAGGACAGACTGCAAGGAATGGGGCAGATAATCTCCCAAACAGGTGGTTTATTCCATAATTAGATTCACTAAGTCAGTAACAAACAGCTTCTGTAATACCACACTGGTCATCAAGAAGCCAGATACAGTCTCCTGTAAGCATTCCATCCCTTGACATCCAGCTAAATCTAATATACTGGGGGGATTACTGAAAACCAGATTCACCATGTATGAGATTCACCAATCCCAAAGGACTGAACACTGCTCCCCAGGTCAATACGAGTCTTAGATCTTATTCAATAATTACACTGGCGCCAATCCTTTAGTAATTTAGATATTAATAATAATTACTAATAAAAGGGAAACAAAGAATTTTCAATGGTTAAAGATCAATACACAAACAAATACGTGTAAAGTTCTTAGGTCAGTTTCATAGCAGAGATGGTGAGGCTGCTGATTTGTAAAAGTCTTTCTGGAGTCAGTTTAAAAGGTTATAGTTCAATAGACAGTTCAAGCATAGAGTTTATTCAAATTCTTCCAAGAGAATTCCAGGATAAACCTGGAGACCTCAATTTTATAGTTTAGACCTTTCCTGTTAAACCTTGGCAGACCTGAGATAAAAAAGATCAGGCCCAAAGCTTCCTTTACAGTCATCTAGCAAGGAATAAACCTCCTCTCAGCAATTGTCACAGAAGGATCTTCAATGGATTTGGAATAGGCAGTGCAGATTTTGGTTTGAAGCTAATCTATTTCCTATGCATACACAGGTAAACTAGTTGCATTCATTCACATAAGGCAATTAGCCAATACTTCATTATAGCATAGATAAAGAAGCTGAAGACACTGTAAAAAAATATTATTAGTTTCCTGAAGTATTTTACATCTTTGATCTTTAGGTTAACTGAATAATTCTGCATGCATAATATAAAGCAGTTAATACATGAAAGGGAATTAGCACCTACAAACTAATCTAGCTACATTGTTAAACTTCTAACACAAAACAGGTAAACAGACACAAATACACTTAGCATCTACCTTTGATTTCTATTACTACAAATAAATGGGTGAATGATTGCTGGTCTAGTACATCTCTTCGAAACTCACATGCAAGAAGATTATCTTGATTACATTTCAATACCTCTGGTTAAATTGTCATGGGTCATACCCAGGTTGGCTAGTCTGTCAGTATCACAATGGTTTTTGTATTTAAACTCCTTCTTGAATTATGTTACCAGCATTGCCAGCCCTGAATTTCCTCACAAGTAATATGATTTTGCATCTGCAGCTTGTCTCACAAATGCCCGTCTGCAGCTTGTCTCACAAATGCCCTCCCCTTCGGTCTCTGCACTTGCTAAATGACGTGGTACCTACTGCACATCTCACATGGCTGGAAGTGTGGCCAGCACCCAGGTCCTCAACTTGCTGGAGCCCACAGCAACTCCACTCAGTGTCAGGGACCAGCAGAAAACCTCAAGCCAGCAGGGAGGAAGCATATGCTATGAAGTAAGATGGGGGAGTCAAGGGCTGATGGGATGGAGCACATAAGGTAGCTGTGTCCCACTCTTACCTGGCAGGCTCCCCTGCCAGAACACACAGCAGCTAATTTTGTTACCAAAGGAAGCCTCAACCCAGCAGAGAGGGTTAAGGAGCAGAGTGGGGGAGACAGGGAGCTATGGCACAGGGAAGGGGGAGTCTGTGCTGCCACTGCTGGTGAGGCAGGGATGTCCTGTTAATGCACTCCTGCAATTCCCTCCTGGGGAATGGGGAGCAGAACTGGCTGTGGGGCATAGAGGGAAAGACCCTAAAACTCCTTCCCACAAAGAAGTCTTGAATCAACAGGGAGGGATAAGAACTGGCACTCCTGGAGGGAACAGTAGATCAGCTCCAACATCTAGCCTGGGAAGGGAGGAGGAGGAGGGTGAAAACCACCAGGAGTTGTAAGAGAAGCGGAAATGGGGTTGGGATGGGTGGCACTAGGGTGACCAGATCACCACAACAACATATCGGGACATGTGGGGGGGGGTTGAGGAGGGGGCCAGGCAGCCCCCCCACCCTCACGTGTCACCAGCATGGCCGCTCCCCCCCCCCCTCAGTTGGTGGCTCAGAGACCCCCTCAGGTCCGGGGCTGGGTGCAGCCCCCCTCCCGCCACAGGTCAGCAGCGTAACCCCCCCCCCCCATGGCCTGGGACAGCCCCCCCCCCCCCGCCGCTGATCGGTGGCACAGCCCCCCGCCCAGCTCCAGACACAGCCTTTCTGCTGCAGATCAGCGGCGCTGCCAGCGCATGCCCCCTCCCCCAGCTCCGGGGTCGGGCACAGCACCCCCTGCCATGGTTCGGCAGCTCAGAGCCCCCGCCTGGCTCCAGTTCCGGGTGAACCCCCCAGCACCGCAGATGGCGGCACAGCCGCGCAGAGCCCTTCACCCAACTCCGACCGCCTACCGGGGGGGGGAGGGGAGGAGCCAGGGACTGTTTGCAAGCCCCACCCCTGCAACACGAAGACCTCGCCGCCTCTGTGTCTGCCTGGGGCCAACTAGCAAGCTCCTGCTGGAGCTGCCCCAGGCAGAGAAGTGGTGAGCGGCGCCCTGAGTTCCCCGAACTTCCCTCAGTCCCAAATATCGGGACAAAGGGCGTCCCGACCGAGGTAAGGTCGGGACGTGGGACAAGACCCCTAAAATCGGGACTGTTTTATCAGGACATCTGGTCACCCTTGGTGGCACATAATTAACTGCTAGGCTGGGAGATGAGCAGAAGGGGGAGCACAGAAGAACAGGATCATTTCAAAATGTTGGAGTCTTGTAAGAAGCTAAAATTACCAGAGAAAGGTCCTGCAGTCATAAGCGCTGACAAAAATAAAAAAAATAGTGGGTGCTCGTCAGCGCTCAGTGGCAGCCAGCGCCCAGCACCTCCTGTCGATCAACTCCTCCTCCGCCCTCCCTGCACTACCTACCTGCCATGACCAGCTGTTCCATGACATGCAGAAGGCAAAACTGCAACCTGATTTCTGAGCCCCTCAAACTTTGGGGTCTTTTCTTAACTATTAGATCTGAACCTCAATTGCAAAATCAAGCTTAACTTGGTTTGTTCATTAACAGAATGGGACTGAGACAGAAGTTCCTATGTAAACCCCTCCACATATTTATCCGATAAGACAAAATGGTACCCAGATGCAAACTATCCTTACCGTAGTTTTGTTAAGACCGGACCCCAAACCCACTAAAGTTAATGGTGGCTTACCATTGGATCAAGCTGTTATTTTGCAACAATACAACAAGATTGATAAGTCCTTCAAAACCAAACACATATTTACTCTAGCCAATATTGGATACAAAGTTTTATAATTGAATATATCATTCTATTAATCTTATGTTATTTCTTTGTGTGTCTTATTTGGTATTATTTGCCTTCTTATCATACTTTGATATTATGGTGTTATCACAAAGAGGGTAGAAGAATATAAATTAAAGAAATCTGGTAAATTTTAATTTTTGTTTTTAACATCTTTTTCTCAAGGGTTCTATTAAAGAAAGTTGTGTGGAATGGATTCAATTATAATAGCTATTTCTGACTGCTCTTTCCCACTCCTAACAGGACTAAATCATAATAGTGTAGAATGGTTGATATTTTCATGATAAAATGAATAAAGAATGTATAACAAAAGGTTCCAGAATGGTTTTTGTGCCATCTTATCACTAGCTTTTATAAATCACTAGCAGAAATACCCGGCGTTGCTCGGGTCCGTCGGAGGGGGGGGAAGGGGACCCAGCGTTGCTCGAAGACAGCTGAGCGAGTGTGGGGTCCATTGGAGGCGGGGAGGGGGGAGAGAGCTGAGCGAGTGCCAGGGCTGTTGGGGGGGGGGGGCAGAGAGCTGAGCGAGTGCGGGGTCCGTGGGAGGGGGGAGAGCTGAGCGAGTGGGGGGGGAGGAGGGGGAGATTTTAAAAATGTTCGATTCTTTCCTGAGGGGGGAGAGAGCTCAGTGAGTGTGGGGGCCCTTGGATGGGGGGGAAGAGAGCTGAGCGAGTTTGGGGTCTGTTGGAGGGGGGGGATGAGGGGGGGAGAGAGCTGAGCGACTGCCGGGGCCATTGGAGGGGAGGCAGGGGCAGAGAGCTGAGCGAGTGTGGGGTCCGTTAGAGGGGGGTATTATTACATCATAACTATGTCACAGAGAACAGCAGGTGTTAACCTGCTGCCCAGCTGATGTGAATGGGCTTTAAAGAATTTCACCCCTGGGGGGCGTCAGAGGTGAGATTTGAAATTTTTCCGACTCTTACCCTTATTAGGACCCTAAGACCTATAACTGTACCAAATTTCAAGTCTCTAGCTCAAACAGTGTGGAAAGAGTAAGGGAACGTACATACACGCGCACACACACCATTTGACTTTTATATATATAGACATAGATTTATTTGGGTTTTTTCCATGTTCTTTAACTGAAAGTGTACAGTCTTGAGAACTTTGATTTTTCTCATGTCCTATTCTACTAGACTAGTGTAAAAGCCCATGTACACAGGCCAACGGTAACGGCTCACGGCCCCGCCCACTCGCTCAGCACTCTCCCCCCCTCCCAGGTCCCCCCCGCTAGCTCAGCTCCCCTCCCCCCACTCCAAGGGCCCCCTTCCTGCGCCCAGCCACCCTCCTGTCCGCGCTCCCCAAGCCCGACCCTGCTTCCCTCTCGGCGGCCCATGCGTGGCGGCCATGTTGTGCTGCCGAACTACACCTCCCAGCATGCCGTTCATCTGGGCTGTCTCTACTGCGCATGACAGCTTCACACAAACTTCCCTAGCCTTTTATTATATAGGATATGTCAGCTGTGTATTAGCGTGCATTTAAACTAAAAGTAACATGACAGCAAAAATAGTGAACTATAAAACAGATGCTAAATTTACCTTTGTCAGATAAATAGACCTATTTTTCTTCTCTTTTCAATTAGTAAATGCAGCTGCACTTATCTTGGGAGCAGAAAATCATCATAAAGCCAGTGTTCCTAGAGCACCAACAAAAGAAGAAATAAGCGCTCAGAGACATACTGTTCGATGCAGGTTGAATAAACTACGACAGGCAGTTTGCCGTTTGTTTACTTCTGAAGCAATGGTTAAAGCTATTAAGAGACTGGAGTTTGAGATTGAAACTAGACGGTTGCTAGTTCGGAAAGATAGGCGTCTCTGGAAAGATATTGGTAAGAATGTACAAATGTTGATATTTAGTATTTTTGGTAAAATAGAATTGAGTCGCATTAAGTATAGCAAGTAGAGTAGAAAAACTTTTTAACTGGGGTGCTTTGTAACAATGAAATATGGTTTAAAAGTGTTTGTAAATTTAACATTTCATCATACTTTACATTCATTGCAGGAGAAAGACAGAAAGTCCTCAACTGGCTTTTATCTTACAACCCTTTGCGGCTACGCATAGGCCTGGAAGTAAGCAATGCTTCTTATTGATACTCTATCCTTGAAAGGCTTGAGCCAAGAGTGGATCTCAAGTTCAGCTACATAACTGGCAGGCAGCTCTGGTTTATTATCCGAACAGAACAATTTCACATTTCCTTTTAATTCATGGTTGTCTTGTTACAAAAGAGAATTTTTCATCGGGCAATTTAAAAGTGCCTTTCTGCGAAGAATACCCGGAACTGGGCTGATGTTCCTTTGCTGCTGTTCAAGTAACTTTACTATCAAGTAGGTAGGAAATTGATTCCTAGAGTGCTCCCACTAGGATGCATCCAGCTATGTTGGGACTGGTTAGGTGAGCTCCTGATGGAAGCAGAGGATCTTTTGCAGACACCGAAGAGCCATTAGATCACACTGATACTAATTTTTAACTTTTTAGATGGGTACTGTATTTGGGATACCTGCTGGAATGAAACTTTGTTGGTGTTTTGCAGATTAATCTGTTTGCAAAGAAATGGGCTAGGTTGCTACTGATTTTGGCTAGTGAGATACTCTTAAATAGTGTATTGCTATTTATTTTGAACTAGCGAAAATACTCGGCGTTGCTCGGGTCAGTGGGAGGTGGGGAGGGGGCAAAGAGCTGAGCGAGTGCGGGGTCTGTTGGAGGGGGCAGAGACCAAACCTGACACCCCCACCTCACCCCCCCGACCAAACCCGACACCCCCACCGCACTTACCCCTCGACCAACCCCGACTCACATTTTCAACCCCCCACCCAAACCCAACACCCCCACGTCTCCCCCCTACCAACCCCAACACCCCCTGACCAACACCCACACCTCACCCCCTGTAGACCAAACCTGACACACCCACCTCACTTTCCCCCCCAACCAAACCCGACACCCCTACCTACTACCACAAACAAACCCGACACCCACACCTCACTTACCCCTCGACCAACCCCGACCCCCCTCCTCAACCCCCAACCAAACCCAACACCCCTACCTTACCCCCCCCACCAAACCCAATACCCCCTGACCAACCCCAACCCCCACACCTCACCCCTCACCCACCCCCCCAGACAAAACCCAACACCCCCGGCTCACTTACCCCCCGACCAATCCCGACACCCCCACCTCACTCCCCGACCAAACCCGACACCCCTACCTCACTTACCCTCCGAACAAACCCAACTTGGGTCTGTCGGAGGTGGGGAGGGGGCAGAGAGCTGAGGGATTCCGGGGTCCGTCAGAGGTGGGGAGGGGACAGAGAGCTGAGGAATTCCGGGGTCCGTCGGAGGGGGGAGGGTGCAGAGAGCTGAGCGAGTGCGGTGTCCGTTGGAGGGGGTATTATGACATCATAACTATGTCACAGAGAACAGCAGCTGCCCAGCTGATGTGATTGGCCTTTAAAGAATTTCACCCCTGGGGGACGTCAGAGGTGAGATTTGAAAAATTTTCAACTCTTACCCTGATTAGGACCCTAAGATCTCTAACTGTACCAAATTTCAAGTCTCTAGCTCAAACGGTGTGGAAGGAGTAAGCAAGCATGCATACATACACGCATACATACATACACGCATACACCATTTGACTTTTATATATATAGATTGACTGTAATGCACTTTTTTTAAAAAGTAAAATCTGTGATAGCTGTATTGTCCTTGTATATTATAGGTGTACTAGTGTAAAAGCCCGTGTACACAGGCCAGGCCACTCCATCCAGTCCCTTCTCCAACACCCCCCTCCCTGCTCGCCCTCCCATTGTCGCCCTCCCCCGGGATCCTTCCCCCATGGGGGCGAGGCTTGCAGTGCCCCTCGCGGCGGGGGGAATCGGGGCTCCCCGGCCTGGAAGGACACTCGGGGGCTGGCGGCGCCCGAACTGCCTCCCACTCCGGGGGAGAGGAGCTGAGTCCTTCGGCTCCCTGTGCCGGTAACTCCCGTCCCTCCGTTCCCCCTGCTAAACCTGGCGCCCGCCCCTCCCGGTAACCCCAGTCCTACTGCGCCCCCCGGTAATGCCCACACCCGCTCCTGGCAACCCCCGCCTCACATCGCCTTCCGATAACCCCCATCCCACCACGTTCTCCATAACCCCTGCGCCCGTCCCTCCCGGTAACCTGTGACGGCCCCTCCGTCCTCCCGGTAATCCCCTGTAACTCCTGCGCCCGCCCCTCCTGGCAACCCCAATCCCACTGCCCCTGCCCTTTCCGGGAACCCTTAGTAACCCGCGTCCTCTGGTAACCCCTGCCATGCTCCCCGCTCACCCCACTGATATCTCCTATCGTGCCGTGCCCCCTCCACCATAACCTGAGGTAACCGAAGTCTTCTCTTTCCTGTAAACCCTGCACCTTGTGCCACTGAACTACAACTCCCAGCATGCCCTTCGTCCAGCCGTCTACTGCGCATGACGGCTTCACACACACTTCTCTAGCCGATTATTATATAGGATTAAAAATGCCAAGGGAAGTATGAGGATTGGTTTGTCCTGTTAATCTGAGTATATCAAAAGTAAATTGGATGAAGTATATTTGAATAGTGTCATGTGGGGGTCCAATGGACAGGCTATTTTAATAGGATTCAGGGAACTTGGGTTCTACTCCTGGCTGTGCCACTGACCTGTGCAACTTTATATACTTCTTCATTCTGTGACACTATTTTCACTCCCACCATTTGTCTTGTCTATTTAAACTGTAAACTCTTTGGCACCAAAATTCTCTCTCAACATATTTGTTCAATGGAGGCCTTATAACAATCACCACCAGAAGGCACTGCTCAAATACAAACAATATAACAAGACTTCTATTAAGAAGAGGCCCAGATCCTCACTTATAAATCTACTGATATTGATCCTCTAAGGATCTAATCCACAAAATTCCTTTTCCAGTTACACGTCATCTGCAGCCGATGAACATGCTGCATCATATCTATTGTGTATCCACAAAAGCAACCTTTAAGCTTTATTTAAATATGTATGTAATTTTTGCTTCATCCAATTAATTACATAAGGATATAATTACAAATGTATCATTTTCAGAAGTTGCATTTTTGCCACAAGATTTACATCAAACATATGTCAAATGAATTCACTGAGAGTTCCATCCTGAAACTCCTGTTCGCATCAATAGGCATAGAAGGCAATACACCTCACACAAGTGCTCAGCACTTCACTATAATGGGCCCTAAAAATAAGCTTAGCAGAATTTCCACTGCCCTTACGTGTTTTACAATGATACTTGAACCATACAGAAGAACTCACATTTGTAGAACTAGAACCACATGGAAATCTCAGGGATTCATACCTGTGTGTGTAAATGTGTATATTTATATAAAAACCTAGTAGTGTCCAAGACTATTACCTTCCTTTTTCTCTAACAGTTGGCTTGCTGATTTCACAAATCATATTTCTGTTGGAAAAGAAAGGTACACTGCTGCCAGCATTTTGTTAGAAATAATGACACTTTACTATCTTTAAGTGCTGACCGAGTGCTTCTGCCTTTTCTTCCCAAGGTGACTGTAACACAGATTGATGAAAGATTCTACAGGACTACAGAGGTTAAAGATGCAGACCTGGAGCTAGAAGGCAGCCCTGACACTGATGGAATACAGTACAATGAGAATGCCCACATTATTGTCCTATCCTCTGATAACCAGTGTAAAATGAAAACTGACTACAGAAGAAGAGAACAAATTAAATCCATTAATCAAGCATATCTGTGCTAAACAGTTGTTCTAAAGAGATGAACAAATGAAAAATTTACTGTTTGTTTTCATGCTTGCTAGAATTGGAGAAGAAAATTAATTATAAGGCTGTAGCTACACTATTAGTTACGTTTTTCCTTGAAGAAACTATTTATTGCTTTGTCAAAGAACAAATGAACCTCATTAGTGAGATTAGTTTCAGTTGCTAGCTTTGCATTAGGACAGACTAATAATATATACTTCAAAGATACATTGAGGGAAATAACTTCAAAGAACTAAAGTCCATTTTCTATTTCTTAATTTATTAGGCTGTTCAAAAACCACCACTATATGGTTTATCACCCAGCTAAAAAATTGTACACACTTCTCATATCTCTTTGAATAAGTTACATATATTGCTGCTGGGGCTTAGTTATAGCCAAAGTTTTGTCAGGGGATCAATATTGAAACCCTCCACTTGAAGAGGTACATGGCTCATTTGTAAAATTTCATTTTTGAGTTTAAACATCTCAAACTGAGCTGACCCCAAAACAATTTAAAGAGGAATAATTAAAAACCCTTTAAAAATGAATTTAAGTGCCTAATCCAAACTCCAATGTAATCAACAGGAAAAGTTTCCTGTTGACTTAAGACAGCATTATAGAGGGAAGTTCTTTGTTCTTCAGAGAGCGGGTAGACCTAGCTTCCCTGACATTGTGGCTTAACTCTGTATTGGAGTGACCCACTCTGTGGGCAAAGGGATAGTTAGTCTCTATGTTCAGCTAATTCTTTGTCTCATTATCAAATGATCACTTTACTAGCTCAACTAAGTTACCAATGTTGCCATTGGAGTTGGTTACAAATTTTCAATACTATATAAATTTCGTATTTCTATGAAAAAACATTTCAGTTAAATTTTGCAAAAAAGAAAATAATCACATTTTGACCACCTCTATTTCCAGTTAGGATGGCCTTTTATTTATATTTATTTTTATGTTGGTAGTTGTCCACTAAGAACTGTCCTGAGTCCACTAACTCATTTCTCAGAAATATCAGTCAGCCATCAGGTGGTAATTACTTTATGACAACTGAACTGACCAGATTTCTTCCTACAGACAACCTAGAGGCAAGAGATTAGGTATCCAACCATTATTACTCTGAGCCCTGCAGTGCCAGTTTGAATTATTTTTCACATGGAATGCAACAAAAAAGAACATTTAAATACTACATGGCTGGGTTCCAATAAATCAAAAATGGATCTGGTTTTTTGTTTTAAGTAACATTTTATCAAAATATGGACCAATGTTTTAGGCTGAAATTTTTTCAGAATTAAGAACAGCTGGAGCAAGACTGAGGTTCTGGCCCAGTATTTCCAGTGCTCTTATGTTAGACATTTTGTAGAGCTACAGTTAACCTCTTTTCACAAAATCCAGAAATGTCAAGGAAGTTAATCCAAAATAGCAGCTGTGGCACATCTCTGTAGCCACTTTTAAAGCTTCATATTTGTTTGCAAAAACTCATTTTCTAAAATATGTGCAGGCAGTTGACCCCATAGGCAATGCTGAATATGCTCTGAACATGTTAATTGATTTATCGATTTTACAAACCGATCACATACAGAACAGTTCTTACAGTACAACAACAAGGTTACATCGGTCTTCTACATTGCTTCAACCTCAGATTGACTATAAGTCCAGCCTTAATCGATTTTAGCAAAAAAGAGTGTGCTCGATGTAAACTTTGCTTTGGTATATCTCTGGTCATGTTTTATAATCCAGCTATGCAGAAGATGCCCAGTGTTTATCTTTAAACATAAATATCTCTTGGTTTTGTATATAACATGATCATGTCATTGATATTTTGACACTACAGTAAAACCTCGATTTAACGGACCTCGATTTAACAGACTTCGGATGCAACGGACAAAATTTCTGAGCAAGTATGATGCATCCCAAATCCATTTCTTGTGGGCTGGCTGCCGGCTCCCTGCTGCCGCCGGGGTCCCAGCCACGGGCGGGCTGGCTGCCGGCTCTCAGCTGCCACCCGGGTCATGGCAGCAGGAGGGTTGGCTGGCGGGTCCCGGGAGCCGGGACCCGTGCGGGCTGGCTGCCGGCTCCCGGCTGCCGCCGGGGTCCAGCCGCGGGCGGGCTGGCTGCCAGCTCCCGGCTGCCGCCGGGGTCCAGCTGCGGGCGGGCTGGCTGCCAGCTCCCGCCCGGGTCCCACTAGCGGGTGGGCTGCCGGCTCCCGCCCGAGTGCAGCGGGCGGGCTGCGGAGCTGCCGCTCCGACCCTGTGGCAGTCGGGCTGCTGCTCCGACAGCTCAGTTTTTTTTTATTATTAAATAACGGACTTTTTCATTTAACGGACACCCCCTCGCCCGAATTAGTCCGTTAAATGGAGGTTTCACTGTATTGTGAGCTGATTACTTTTAGGCCACACTCGCATATAGTGTAATTTACTGACAGAAAAGTGACTGATGTTAGCTGAAGAGAAGTATGGCCTGAGGAAAAAGGGAGTGGACTGATTCTATACCTCCCTTATGAGGCTTCCACCAGTAAGACTTCCACCTGGCAAGAATTAAAGTTGCCCTCCACAGAAACTGTACATGAAGCAGTAGCTGGTACCCCCATCCTTCACTCAGGTATCCTTTAGAAAACTGAAGATTAGTAGTAGGAGAACTCTCTGACAGCTTATTTGGACTTCTTTGACAAAGCTGCTTAAAAGAGGCTACAAAGGGAACTAAGTAATTGTGGGATGAGAAGTTCAAAACTGGGACTGGGAACAAAATAGAAATAAATGACTAGTTTTCAACAGGATAAAAGATGTTCTAAGATTCCACGATAAGAATTATGTCCCTTAATAATGTTGTGGGTTTTATACCGTGTTGTCATTGTTTGAGGTGTAAACACCACCTTTCACTCAGGATAAATCTTAAGAAACCATTGTAAATGAATGGCTGACAAAATAGCAGCAGCAGCACCCAAAAACAGGCACATGGAAAAGATTAAGTGGAAGGTAAACCAGGGGGTTCTAAGGGGCATTGGACATTGATTATGGAACTGTATTTGTCAGAGAGAGAAGGGGCAAAAAGAGAGAAGTGACCAGAAAGCCAAGTAGACAGTAACAGAAGTGCTGGTAATGTGGCACTGAGAGAGAGTTAAGAGACCTTTCTGGGCACAGAGCACTGGCTGGAAAGCCAAGTATGGGACAATGAATAAAGGAACTGTTTCCTACTGTTTGATCACTACTGTATTCAGGAAACAGGAGTTAAGTATTATCTTTGTAAATAAACAAGATTGCATCAAATAAAATTCCTGGCTTGATCATCAATTTCTCCTCCTAACTGAAACAACCCCAGCAATACCCTGAATGTGGCAAAGTGCTCTGGTCCTGTAGGAAAACAGTATGTTCATTTGCCAGTTCACGAGGAGTGGCAAAGTTAAAATAAAACAAAATTATTAAAGTTGCTCAAGACAGAAAGGCAATGAAGAATTTCAGAACAACTTAAAGCTAGATGGTTTGGGCAACATGTTGGCACATGAAAACTATCACTGACAAATGCAAGGTAGTGCACATTTGAAGGGAAGAAAAACCACCACTGATATACACCAATGTGTGTTTATTTCCATTGTAACCACCTCAGATGTAATCACACTGTATGTGTCACTGTGGTCAGCACAATGAAAAAGTGCATTCAGCATGATTCAGTGGTGAAAATGCAAACATTAGAATATATGAAGAGAGGGATAGAAAATATGGAAAAATATTTTAATAGCATTGTATAAAATCAGGGATCAGCAACATCTGGCACATGGCCCATCAGGGAAATCTGCTGGCAGGCTGGGTTGGCAGCCAGCATATCCCTCATCCTGTGCTGCTTCCCACGATCCCCATTGGCCTGAAACAGCAAACCATGGCCAGTGGGAGCTACGATCAGCTGAACATGCGGACATTGCAGGTAAACTAAACCATCCCAGGCTGTCAGCAGATTTTCCTGATGGGCTTCCTAACAAAGGTTACTGATTCCTGGTATAAATCAATGGTAAATCTCCAGTATGATTACTGTATTCAGTTCTGGTCACCCTGCACTGGGAAACACACAGCAGAAATAGAAGCGGTCCCAAAAGGAGTGAAAAAAACCCACACCTACTTTTGCCCAGCAGAATCTACTGCCTAGAAATGATTTGTGGTTGCACAGGAGGAGTTGCCCCTGACATGTTGTTCTAGATGGTTTCCTTTTTAAATATGATCTTGCTATAGAAGGAGAAAGATACGGAGGTAGATTCTCGGTCTTGCTCCCACAAGTTCTCTGTGGAGCATAACCGCACCATGGTGGGGGAGCCTAAGCAGGCACAGACCCAGCAGAGTTGGCCCTTAAACTCCCTGCCTGATGACCCAAAGATTTTGTGTTGGGGTGAGCGGCATATTCCATATTCCCAATACAGAGATGAGTGAGCGCAATACACTCTGACAGTCCCCACCTGGCACAATGTTGAACATCCCCCAGGTTGTTCTACCATGTTCCTAGGGACAGAGATGGAGAGAAGAACTCAGGGAGGTGTAACTGGCTCCATAGAAGCCTACCCTTCTCTGCTGTACCCAACAAAAATTGGATGCGGCGAGAGCTGGTCAAAAGATTTCACAAAAGCTTTTTCCAATTGAAAACTTGCTGCCTTTTGGGAAATGAAAGTTTTCATGACAAATTGTTAGCATCTATAAATATACATATTTCTGCACAAATTTCCACAAGTTTTTTAATCTATTTTTTTACTCTGTTCATGTTTGATATTGTTATTGAACATTTTCATATACTCGAAATGCATCAATTTGATTTTTTTCAAAATGATAAAGTTGTGGAAACTATTTTCAGGAAATAGGTCAATTTTGACGCAGACAAAATGAAGCAGTTTTGAAATTGTTTTTCTAGTTTTTAACCTGTTCTAGACACAGTAGAATATCTGGTCCAAACTGTTGGTATAATGCTTTAAGTTATAAAAATATGTACAAATGTGAATGGAAAAAAACAGGGTCTGTATTTTGAGTGAATTCTGCTCTCACACCATATAAAATATTAAGTAACAAAGTCCTTTTAATACAGCAAATAAAAAACTTAATTTCTCTCTGAGCATCATACAAGTATAATAAACATTTTATAGACTCCAAGTCCAGAAGGAACAACTGTGATCATCTAGTCTGACCTCCTGTATAACACAGGTCAAAGAATTCCCCCAAAATAACTCCTGGAGCTCCTATTTTAGAAAAAACATCAAATCTTGATTTCAAACCGCCAGTGATGGAGAATCCATCATGACCTTCGGGAAATTGTTCCAATTGATAATTATTCTCAGAGTACTCCTTTCACGTTTTAATTTGTCAAGCATCAGCTTCCAGTGACTGGATTGTATTACAATTTTATTTACTAAACTGAAGTCTATTATCAAATATTTGATCCCTCTTTAGGTACTAACAGACTGTAATCAAGTTACCTCTTAACTTTCTCTTTGTTAAACTAAATAGATTCATGGTGATCAATCAGTACAAGGAATGTTTTCTCATCCTTTAATCATTCTCTTGGCTCTGCTGAAACCTCTCCAATTTATCAACATCCTTCTTGAACTGTGAGCAGCAGAACTGGACACAGTATTCCAGCAGCTGTCATACCAGTGCCAAATACAGAGGAAAATAACCTTTCTATTCCTACTTGAGACTCCCTTGTTTATGCATCCCAGGATCGCACTAGCTCTTTTGGCCACAGCATCTGGGAGCTCATGTGCAGCTGATTATCCATCATGACACCCACTCATTTTTAGAGTCTCTGCTTCCTAGGATAAAGTCCCCCATCCGGTGAGAATGGCCCATATTATTTGTTCCCAGATTGATACATTTACAATTCGTCATATTAAAATGCATATTGTTTATTTTCACCCAGGTTAGCAAATGATTCCGATCTGTCACTTACACAAATTAGGGGAGTAGCATTATCTGTAAACTTTTCTTCAGGATCACGGATAAAAATAATACATATGGCTAAGACCCAATCCCTGAGGGACCGCACTACAAATCCACACTCAGTGATGATCACCCGTTTACATTGTGAGACCTACCAGTCTTTTTTTATTTACTGTGTGCTATGCTAGTTTTAGATCATTTTAGTTTTTAAAAATAAAATAAATAAATAAATATGGTGCAGTACCAACTCAAAGGCCTTACAGAACTGTAGTATATTACTTCAACATTATTACCTTTATTAACCAAACATGAAATCTCTCTCTCTCTCTCTCTCTCACACACACACACACACACACACACACAAGTTAATTTAACAGGATCTAATTTTCCATAAAGGCATGTTGATTGGCATTAATTATACTGTTTTAAATCATTATTAATCAAATCCTGCATCAGCTGCTACATTATCTTGTCCGGGATTGATGTCAGACCAATACATCATCTATAATTACCTGGGTCATCCCATTTAACCCTTTTAAACACTGGCATAACATTATATTACATTTCTTCCATTCTTCTGGATCTTTCCCAATGCTCCAAAACTTATTGAAAATCAGCATTACATTTTGTCCCATGTAGTCTCTTTTCATAAATATTTCCAAAACAAATATGCAATTTCCATCTCAGAGTATTTTAAAGTAAATATATTTACTAAAACACAACAGCACAGAAATATAAATTGCCATTTCAGTGACAACCCTATTTTAATATTTGAGAATTTAAAACTTTGCCAGAGAATCAATTTCCCTTGCATCCACATTTGTCTTTTGTAAATAGGTTATATTGTTAACATAACACATTAATCCCATACTTATATCTATGCTGTATCTGATTTTCCAGTTCTGCTATCTAAGTTAGATTTCCCGCAAATACACCCAACTAGTATGTTGAATATTAGTGGTACCTACAGTATAAAAGTGATTATTTTTAAGATTATCCAGAAAAAAGGATTGCACCTATTCACCATCAAAAAAGCTTTGTAAATCACTTAATCATGTCCTTTCCTAACACTATATGTGTATTCAAATCAAGGAGAGGAAAAATGGTAGACGAGACCATTTACATTTTATTAGGATATGAGAAACAATCAATGTCTATTTAGTACTGCATTATAATTATTTAAACTTAATCAAGAGGTAACACCATGGATCAGCCTAAAACTACATGATACTTCAGGACATAGTATCAACACATGCACATGGAAAGGATGTCTATTTCTGCTTACACTTACCTATTTGAGTAAAACCATTGCCACACTAACTATAACCTCAAAAACATTGCCTCTAGAAAGATAAGTCTCAGGGTTTTAAAGCTGATTTGGCAGTTTACTAACATCCCCTCTCTGAAATATTGCTATTTAGTAATGGTATTTCTCAGAGTGACACTGAGTCAGTGAGGATCATTTTTTAAATGGATGTTAAAGGATTTTCTGACCTGCATTTGTATAATTATTTGTTTAAATGAGTGAACATAATGATTATCAAAGTGATTAATGAACACCATGAGCTGGTGGAGGAAGATACAGCTTTGCCAGTATACCTCAGTCATCACTTGTAACGTACCTGGTATTCTAGTTATGCCCTTCTCAAACAGAGAGACCACAAATTATAAGGTAGTGTTCTATGGTTGGTTACTACATGTTGGGTGCTCTGGCTCTTTTGAAGTTTTATTCACTGCTTCACCACCTACCTCAACAGCCTGACTTTTAGTGTCATTTTCAAATAGGCCCTTTCCCCCCCAAGAATTTAAGTGACAGTAGAATACTAATCTTTTGCGGACACCTTACGCTGACAAGCAAGAAATCTGAGATTGCTATGAGGTTTGAACTAATATGGTTCAGCCATTTTTGAGAACAAGATTTGGGGAAAATATGCTATTTTACTTGTTAAGAAAATTCTTCTCTCTTCATTCAGAAACTCTAGCACCTTAGTGCTTTGAAACAGGCACTTGACATTTTGCAGCAGAAGGTGGAGGTCACCCTGGTATAAGCATGGGTGAAAGTAGGCCAGTATGGTATACGGATAAGAAGCCAGTACTGGCCGGTACACAGCTGACACTAAAGTGCTGCTATGACAAAGGATCTTCCTTAAAGTACTGCCGGAGCAGCACTTTAATGTTGCTTCCCCTTTTGCCACCCCAGCAGGGCCAACAATCCAGGGGGAGGCACACAAAAGGGGTAGCTGCTGCAGGGCTGGCAATTTAAATTGCTGCTGGAGCCCCTGTGGCCGGGGCCAGGCAGTACAAATGGACTGGCTGGGGGAGGCTTGGCCCCGCCCCTTCCACCAAAAGGCCCTGTCCTGGTAGAATCTAGTGTTACTTTCAACCCCTGGAACATACCTTTTGCTTTCCCCATGAAAAATTACGTATGTTTGCCTAGGCCATAAACCTTTCAAAAATTCTCAACTTCTACATGCTCAGTAGTGACATGTTACAGTTTAGCTGCTAAATTTTCTAAAGATTCCATCTGTACTGAGCATGTTCCAGACTCAGGCTACAAGGGAGTGAGCTACCTACAGTTGCAGATTTCAGATGCTATGTACTACTGTAGCTCCAGGCACTGGGACTAAGAGCAGAAGGGCTCTCTCTCCTGTGTCCTCACTGCTCACACTGTTGGAATACATGAAGTCAGTGGGCACTGCGCTTTGAATATATAAACGCTACATACTCTGGAAAACAATCAAGTCCTACATGTCTCAAATTGGGCACCCAAAAATTAGTGGATAATCCCTCTGTGCCTCAACTCCCCATCTGTAAAATGAGGATAGTTACCATTCCCTCACCTCACAGGGATGCTGTGAAAATAAATTAATCAATGTTTATTGTAGTTTCTGAGCTCTTCACAATCAGTTCCACAGAAAAGCCTACAAGAAAATTAGTAATTCTGTCTTCAGAGCAGGGTTTGACTCATGCACAGGAAATAAAGCAGGGGGCCCACATATTGAACCATGAGAATAAAAGAAAACCTTCAGTCAGCACCATCCATTATGTGTACAGAATGAAGCAGGGTTCTGGTGATTGTATAATTAAAGACTATCTTAATGCATATGCACAAAAAGGCTGTATTAAGGTTGCACAAGCAGCATTAATATTGACACGTCCTAACTTCTGAATGCCTGTCTTTGCAACCTTAATGTTCCTCCAACTTTGTTTTCTGGATGTAATCCCTTACATACACACCCCTACAGAAATCATAGCCATGTTTGATTAGACAAACTCTCTCAGCTGCTGGTACTCAACTCCAAGCTTCTTCCCCATCCTAAAATTTGACTGGAAAACACCTCTTAATGTACCCCAATTATACTCAAAATTCTTTAATAATTCTGGATTCTTCAAGAACTGAAGTATTTCCTCCAGAAGCAGACACTTTTGGGCTCGATCCTGAGAAATGCTGAGTTTGCTTAGCTCCTCTACATTTTAATGAGAGGGGAGGGTTAAGTACACCTCAGGAGTCACCATTTGATTGGTGATTTTGCCTACTGTACAAGTAGTTTGCTTACTTAATATATAAAGCACTGACCCTTACCAATAAAGGGGTTTTCCCTTATGATCCTAGCCCTAGGCAGTAAGTGCAGAAATGTGTGAAAATGTGGAGAAAAAAAATAAGCTGAACTTTTTCAACTCAAAACTGTTCTGTTGTAGCTTTAAATGAATGTTAGATAGAATTTTTAAAAATTCTATCTAGGCTGATTTGTTTATCCTTAATCTTGGGAGAAGTTAGGATGCCTCTGGTGAATTTATTAGTAAGGAATTAACTTTAACACATGCAGTACTTTACAGCATTCCATAGCCTTTGTAGTTAATATTATCAAAATCAAGTATGCTTATCTCAAAGACCTCTGTGCTGTACAGAGACCCAATGAATTTTCATAATATGGAGTTAACACCACAAAATGGAATTTTCTTTACAACATTTTATTGTAACAAAGCCAATTTATACAAAGTTAGATAGTAGATAAAAACTTTTGCTAGAGCTTTTTGTCAGGAGACATAATCCTGAGAGTGATTGGGATGGAGTAGAATTTAGAGATTCATTTCAGCTAGAGAGATTTCCCGTTACTTCCAACTATCAATATTTGAATTACCTAGAAGACTTTCTTTTACACCCAAACAACCAACATGACCAGGAACTACCAGTTTGGCTTTAATTACTCTAATGTAAACCTGGTGTAGACCTGCATTGCTCACACTGAGATACCAGAAATACACCGCATCTACAGGTAAATCCACTGATTTAACTTCAGTGGAAATTAATCTGGATTTACACTGATAAAACTGAAATCAGACTGATTCCTGGTCCTCTAGTTTAGTCATACAATAAAAAAATTGTTTCTAAACGAAAATCGTAAATGGGTCAAATGAAACTGATTCTTGCAGAATTTTTTGCCTTTACAATTAATACCGAAAACTAAATTTAGTTCTACTCAGTCTTGAAGTTTCTTATGACAAAAAGCTGGTAGAGCAAAAGTTGCTATTTATTATAGTTTAATGCTAAATACCATGTCAGTGGATTTATGCTGGTGTAAGAGATTGGAAAATGGCCAGGACTCTCATTTCACAGCAAAAAAACCCTAAAGTTTCCCCATTAAAGACTTTGAAAAACAGATAAATTAGATCCCACAGAATATTATCTCACTAGGTTGGTTTAAGATGTACTTTCCCCCTCCATTTCCACTGAATGCCAAATCAATGTAAACAATATTATTCTGTGATCTATCCCTCCTTTATCTTTATCATCAAAAAAGTTTAGGGCTAGATCATAGCAATCACTGGGTGCCCAGTATATTTTTTTTCAAAAATGCATCAGACAGATGCCAAAATGTGGCTTTAGGAACCTCTTTTGGAAGCTCTTGGCCCATATTTGCAGCAATATGTAAGGGAATAAATGAGATTTTAAAAACCATAAACTATTCAGTTTTCACTTGCATTCAGGCATTATTAAAAATAACTTAAAATTTATAAGCCCTCAGATCTCAGGGGAAATTGTATTTTGTATTTGCACAGGACTGCTACATAACAAGAGAAAACTGATGCCCAGTATTGTTATCGTATGTGCTAGGTATCATTGTAGTTCAAAGAATTCATTTTGAGAGGGAGGAATCTCCTTTGCATACCTATTAGAGCCTATTTACTTTGCCAGATCTCTCCTTCAAGTAACACTCCCATGCTCGTTTACTATTCCAGTCTTTGGAGAAACACTTTAACCTTTTGCTTATCTGAGTATTTATTGTTCGTATTATCAATTGTGGGTTAGACAAATTTTTAAAAAAATCATTTTCTGTAGAAAAAATCACATTTGTTCAATGCTTTTCACCAAAATTACACAGGCTCCTAGCAGAGATGGAAAACACAAAGTCCATCTCTCTCCCAGCGCAGGATTGGTCCTTACACAACTACACAATGTTCAGGGATATAAAGAATCAGGCCCATGATGGCTCTGTGCATTCCAGATGGTTTATATAAAGTTTAGCAAGACAAGGTGAAGCCAACTTTAAAGCTTCTGCAGTTCTCATGTAAACTTAATTTTTGGGGAAAACAACCTTTCCAATATCAGAATATATTATACATAAGATGTCTCATTATGGCTCATGTGAGTAGGAAAATCAAGTTCCCAGACATCAAATTTAGAGTTTTGACCCCACATTTCTAAATAAAAATGACCCAACCATATTCCTTTTAGCAGAGATGCAGCAGAAAATGTCTTCCTCTTCTCTGTTGCTCCCCTCAAAGAGAAAACTTTTCTAAGTTAGATTTTAGGAGGAATGTGGGATATTAGAGCTCTTACAGGGACCACCAACTTAGTACCTCCCTCCTTTCTGACACTGCGGTTCTCTTCACCTGAGTTTTCACACATCAGCCTAGAGACCCAAAGTGCTCCTTACTGAGATGTTACACAAACCCTGGAGATGAAGACATCACTTTCTTTTATAACCCATAAAGACTAACTTCCTAATCTTCACAGTTGGGAAGGTGTGCCAGGTGCATGCTGCTCCCAGCAATTTACCATTTTAAATATTTTGCATGTCAACTCAAATGTAGATCATTTGAAATATCCATGTACGATAAACCACATTAAATTATTCTTCTGGGTCATTGATTTCCCTTGTTCATTAAGAATATTTTCATGCTTACCATCCTATTATGTTGCTAGTGTAACAGGGCTTGGGATACCAATGGAATACTATTACACTCCCCTTTTTCCTGTACCTCATCTTAACTCTTTTCTGAGGCACAGGACAGAGTTCTGTCCTTTCAAGGCGTTCTGTAAAGTATTACGTCTGAGGGCTATGGTGTGTAAAATATTGCATATAGACATTAACAGTTCCCAGTCAGCTTCAAAGGGGACATTATACAATTTCTTAGTGAAAAACCATTTAATACTCAAACACTGTAAAAATTATATTCAGAATACTTATGAATAACTTAAACTAAAGCTATTAGGCAGTATTCATTATGGTGTGCTCTATACAAAATTCCCCCTTGTTACTGCTATAGATATGTAAATGCAAAGTGTCAACATAATATTTACATTTCTGTACTTTAGCTTTGATCAGCTGCTAAGCGCATACAAGGCTATGTTTATAAACCTACAGCCACCCACTCTGAGGGGCTTGGTTCTCTTGATTCACTTGCACTTGTTTAATCTTTCTTTCATTTAATCTTTCATTCTAAAACCTAACAAAGCTGATGACTTGGCCTCTTCACACACAACTAACAGAGGTTTCATTCCTTTTCACTTCAGCTGTTACTATTTCCCCAGTTCCTTTTTCAAGCTGATTTTTCCAAGGACCTGCTTATATTCTATTGCAGATTCCCTTTTTCAATGCATTTAAATATTGTAGAGTCCTCACTTGACCTTACAAGTAAAAATAATATAATGGAAGATTATCTTATGCTCTCTTGATTGTTTCTTATGCATTTTATTAACCATTTTATGTTGAAATTGGGCACAATCTATTGGTAAAAATACACACACACACACACACACACACACACATATATATATATACACACACACACACACACACACACACAGTTCAGGCCTAGACATCCATTCTTTCTAGCCAGAAAGCCATTTGGTAGCACAGTATGTGTTTTCAATCCTTTCCATCATTGGTCACACCAAGGGGTCCTATTTCGACTTGATATACTCACATAGCTCCCATTAACATTAATGAAAGTCCCAGGCACACACTGGGATGGGAATATAACCCATTAGTTAAAACATTGTGCTGCTGCAGGCATCATGCCAAAGGGAACAAGGCCTTGTTGACTGTCTCATAAGCCTCGATTTCCAAAGTGGAAAAAGACAAACATTAATCAAAGGAAGGAGAAAAAAATCAATAGCATAAGTCGTCAAGATGCAGGAATGAGCTCTGAAAAATCACTTCTAAGCACTTGACTAGGGGTGAGGACACACTGTTATACAACCAAGACTCAAATGTTATTTCAATAGAGAGGTCTCCAAATACGCAACCCTTGACTGATACTTACAATAAATAAATGAGTGTGTCTTTTCTGGGTCAAAGAAGAAAAGAGAAATCTTACCACCATTATAGTACGTGTTTATTATAATTATTGATGTGACTAGTGATATCAATATAAGTATTAATAGTCTAAATATGTTTTTTAGGTTTTTAATTAGGATAAATTGCAAGTTTAGTGCCTTCTACGTATCCTTGGAATGTGGAACTATGTTACTTCCAAATAAACTGGATTCTACTTCTTCATTTCTTCTGTTCGTGCCTTCTCACTCCATTCCAATTCTCTCTCTCATCTGCTTGCACATGCAGCCATGGCGTGAATTTGTGTATGCTTTACCACAGTGACCCCTAGGTACTTTATCGTCTCTTTTCTATGAGTAAGCTTGAAACTATTGCTAAATCATTTTCAGTTCTGACCTAGCCAGATTTCAAATGCTAAATATAGTTGGGTTTCACTAACATTTGCACTAGTTGACCATAAAGGAACACCAGACAATGCAATGGAAGGATAGTCTACGGATAAGACAGACTGGGAACCAGAAGATAGGGGTTTAATTCTTGGTTCTGTCAGTGACACTTCATGTGTCATTTGGGGCAAATCACTTAATCCTTTGGTACCTCATGTACCCATCTGTAAAACGGGAAAACACTTCCTTTCTCTGAGTCTTTGTCTGATTTGTCTATTTAAATTGTAAACTCCTTTGGGGGCACAGAATATTATGTGTAATCTAGAATCCTCAACACAATGTGGCCCTTGGAACTACTTTGTAATACTGATCACAAGCATAGCTAAATGTTGCACAAAAATCAACCACCACTAAAATCTGTAACAAGAAACATTTCTATCTGAGCTCGTTCTGTACTAAAGTAGAACTGGAGTTGTTTTACTGATGTTGCTATCTTTCAGATCAAAAGCTTAAAAAAAGTTCATATAAAAATTCTCTCCTTTCATGGAGAACAGATGCATTGAGGATTCATAAAAAAAAAACACAGCCGTACATCTCAACCCACTGGACACCGCAGGCAGGTTACAGTTCTTAATGCACTGGCTGAATTTCCTTCTCAGCCTGGAACAGGTCTCCCCAGTTCAAAGTCGTTGTGTTCCTAGCATTCTTGTTGCCTTCAGCATAGGTGGGGAGGAGAGAGGTTGTCTCAATGCCATGGTCCTTTATTTTATACTCTCAGTTTATGTCCCAGGGAAGATACTGGCCCAGGCATGTCCTGGTGGGCCTTGCTGAGTCACAGAGTCAAGGAATCCCCATTGTGTGGTGCTTGTGCAACTGTCTCTTACAGAATTGTAAATCTCTTGTTTATAATTCCCCTGCTGATCAATGTCTGCGTGGGTGTAGGTCACCACCCTTTTAGTCATCTCCCAAACTCACGACATATTTCAACAGCCACCATATAGCAAAATCTCAACTTCATGCACAATAATGATATACATATTCTGACAGAACACTGAGTTTCAGCAGATCTTGACCTTTCATATGGTATCTTACATGGCATGCTTTATATGAAATATCACAACCATATACATATGATGAATACAGGGGTTAAAGGGTGCTACTTTGAAGTCTAACATCATGGATGGTTAGAAATCCTCATCTAATTTTAATTCTACACTTGTTATTGGCCAGTTTATATCCATTTTTTCTTGTCTTTGAAGCGATGCTTATGAGACACTTCTTTCTTGTGGCTGGAACTACTCACTACTCATTACTCTGAATTGGGTTAGACAAAATGTGAACCAGTCTGCTTAACTTTCGTGAAAGACTCCATCTCAACTCCAAGTTTCCAGAAAACATTATTTCTCAACCACAGAGGTTTAGATAAACCAAGGATAAACAGCTAAATATCTGGATGATTATCAAAACAGAATCCAACCAGATCTCCATATTATATGTTGCATAACCTTATACATAACGAACAATTCAGTCTATTCTAGACAAAATAATTAGAGTTGTTGCAGGTCTACTAATCTCTACACAGATGTTTGCCAAAGACAAATGGCCAACCATAATTTATTAGATTAGAAAACTGCTGCTCAGAAATTCACTTCTTGCACTAAACATTTACTAATGCTGATAAATTTTGGATAGATGCACTGGATTTTCCTTAAAAGTAGACCGATTATTCCAGTGGCATCCAGCTGGATTCTGAAGCTTGCACTATAGCATTCAAATGGCACCCATTCCCCCAGTATTCTGCCACCGTTCACTACAGACCTGCCAATGTGAAAATTATTTTTCTTCCTAAAATTCCTCTACAAAGTGAAAAGGGACACTTAACAAAAACACAAATGACTGAGCCACAAAGGGGAGAATACATCAAGGCAAATGAGGCCTTAAGGACGTCACATGGGCCCTAGCTCTGTGCTGATTGGGTTACAAGCAGCCCCTGCAAGCAGCTCTATTATATTTAGGAGGAAAGTATTAGATATACCTATCAGGAAATGAGCCAGTGGTGTCATATTATGAACAGACTGTACAGCAAAAATATTGATAGCAATGTCAATATGTATTCATTCATTCACTGGTAGGAAGCAATATATCCTACAAATGCTTGGACATTAACAAAAATATATATTTTTCCCATGATTGCTTCTAAGATGACCCAGACACTGCCATTTTCAGAAAAGAATTCATCTGCAAATCTTACAGACACAGTTTGCTGTTTCAAGAGCATTATTAACCACATCATAAAACTCAGTGGCAGTTGCATTTATTATGACATCTGATATTTGGCAGACCTGGCCTGGAAAAAAACAAACATGTTTTCTGGAACAGAAAATTGCATTCACAAATGACAGCACACATATTTTAAAGGGATTAAGCAAGTTTTCTGTAATAACGATCAAGTTCAACACATAGCAGAGGCCAATTTCTAGCAATTCCATTGTATTTATATACTGAATGTAAATTCACTTTTTGTATATTTAGAATCTAAAATCTTTAGATAAGATTTATGATTTACCTATCCATTTGTCCAGTTACACATTATCCCCTGATGTCTCAAGCTTCATTTCAATCGGTGACTAAGACTATTTTGTCTATCTTTAGAGGTAAAGTTGTGCAGATCTCTGAAGTTTTGATTCACAAGGGTCTATGCAACCATTTTTGCTTTGAGTTTCAGGTTCAAAGGCCAAATTTTGAAGTCAAACTCTCAAAATTTCTGGGTTCCACCTAGTTTATTTCACTCAATTTTCATATAAAAACCAACAAATTGATCCAACTTTGCTCAGAAATGGTACCAGATTCACTAAAATGTGAAAAATCTTAGAAACCATTTGGATGAACCTAGTCGGAGGTTTAAGTTTATAACAAAACCTTAAACCACACAAAGCTTGCATTGGGTAAGACTTTATAACAACCATTTTGCACTGATGCTGTACATACACGAGTTAGCTCAATATACATGATATATACTGAAGGACAAAATACATTCTTAGAAGTGAACAGCTGAGATCCCAAGGCATCAAGCTCATAACCCTGATGCAAACTCCAATAGCTCCTAAAAATAAACACTCTGGATAGTTTGTCACAGTAGAAGAGCAGGATGCAAGTGCTGTGGAATTAGTTGCTTTCAAAAATATTTTAGTTGGGACTTTGAAAAACTCTAGGGGACCCAGCATATGCACCCAACAATCTTAGTTTCCTTGGAAGGTCAGCCCATCATCATCATCATCATCATCATGTTACCAATTCACCTCTGGCATTTAGGGTAGCAATGAAGCTCCTCCATTCCTGTGTTTCTGGAAAGTCTTTCAATGGTTCTCTACCTGTGCCCCAGGTTATTCAGCTTGGTTTCCACAGCTCTTTGCCGTGTCATTTTTGGGCAGCCTCATTTTTGCTTGCCTTTAGGTGTCCATCTTATTGTTACTATGGTGATGGACTCGGTTTCCATATAAAGCACATGGCCAATCCATCTCCAGCACCTCCTGGCAATGATGGTGCTCAGATCCTCTTGGCTGCACTGTGTCAATAGACTTTGGTTTGAAATTGTTCTGGGCCAAAAGATAGAGGATTTTTCTGAGGCAGGCTGTATGAATGAAAATAGCTTGGACATGTCATACTTTCTCATTCCCCAGCATTCTGCACTATACAGTATTTATTGATTTTGTTCTGGATGTTCCTGGCTTTATTGATTTTCTTCCAGATGTCCTGCCTTGTTCCACCATCCTGGATGATGGTGCTGCCCAAGTACGTGAATGTTTCTACATTGGTGAGAACATAATCTTCTATCTGTACTGGTGATGGTGAGGCAATATTAAAAGTCATGATATCGATCTTATTGCAGTTGATTTTCAGTCCAATTTTCTGGCTGAGTCAAGTTGTTTTTTCTTGTATATGGTGTCGGGTATGTGATAGCAGAGCAACATAATCTGCAAAGTCTAGGTCTTCAAGGGATGAGAAGGGTGTCCATTGAATGCCTCTTGGCATGTCTTCAGATGTATGCTGCATTGCCCAGTCGATGGCAATGTTGAAAAGGATTACATACATGATACACCCCTGACATACTCTGTTCTGACTTCAAAATTGAGCTCATGATAATCAACACTGCATGCAAAGTTGAAATAAAAGCTTTTGATTATGTTGATCATACAGAGATGGATTCTACATGCCCACAGAATGCACCATAGGCTGGTCCTCTGAATGCTATAAAAAGCCTTCTCAAAGTCTATGAAGTTTACGTAGAGTTACTGTTGCCATTCTAAGCATTATTCTATGATGTTTTGTAGAGTGAAGATCTGGTCTGTGCATCCACACCCTTTCCAAAAACTGGCTTGCTCTTTTCTGAGAATATCAGCTGCCTCTGATATACCCTGGACTATGACCTTACACAATACTTTGCTTGGTGCAGATAAAAGAAAAAAAGTTATTTAATAACTCCAAAACCAGTTGTGCAGTCTACTTCCTGAATAATACCCCTCCACGTGTTTAGGGAAAGGAGAGCACTCATCATTATAGGTATCCCTCTGTCCACTTATTCACATATAATTGGAACCCAGGTCCTTCATCTTGGGCATGTTAGTTTCAATTTTAAGAACAGAAGGGACCATTGTGATCATCCAGTCTGATCTCCTGCATGACACAGGCCACAGAATTTTCCCCTCCCTCTCCTATAGTAAACCCTAACCTATGTCTGAGCTATGGAAGTGCTCAAATCATGGTTTAAAAACTTAAAGAGCAGAGTGAATAATTAATTTTGGGTTGAACAAAGTACCTCATTCAAATGATCCCAAAAAGAACTCCCCAGTTGGAGATATTTTTTACCTTTAAAAATTAGCTACAAACTTTCATTTTGAAACAAAAAGTCAAAACATAATGCTATGGGGTTCTTTAACTAAATTCACTGATTATTTTGGGCCAAAACCATTTGCCAAATTTTACCCAAATTCCAAAATATTTTGTTAACTCAAAACTGCTGTTCTTGGCAAATAAACTTTTTTAAAAAACCATCCACCTCTAGGCTTAATTCTACTAATTTATAGTCATTCCCACCTCCCGGGGACATTGACTGAAATATCTCTGCTATAGTTTAGGTCTACTTGGAAACTTCAGCTGCGTAAGAATACAACTGCCTGCCTGCCTCTTGTGTGGTGAGATATTGTAATCTCATATACTACCTTACTCATGTCTTCCACTGGCTTCTTGTTCATGTCCAGATGCAATTTGTGGTGCCAGGATTAATCTTTAAAGACCAGAATTGACCGAGACCACACTACATATAAGACTAATTCACATAGCTGTCATAAGGTAAACAAAGAACCACCTTTGATTCCTAGGTCCACTGGTAGGAGTTTCTCAGTAGGAGGCTACTCCATTGATATTTGCACCCAAGTGTAACAAGTGTCATAACATGATATTTTGACTTGCGGAAGTTTTGGTTTGTTTTTCTGCTTCTCCTCCCCCCCCCCCCATAAAGTGGATTTCTTTTTAAAATGGTACCCATATTATGCATACAAACTTAGTACCTAAGCAGCTACCTATAGTATCAACAGGCACTTGAAATAAACATTTCACTACATAAAATTAACTATGCATACAAGAATACATGCATTGTGAAGGAGGTCTGGATGCTATTCAACAATCCAGTTAAAGCAGTCTATCATTTGTCCTAAATATTTAAGACTGAGGTAACAAAAATGCTTCTTTTTTAACATCTGTTTGTATTACAAAATACACTATTTTTAACCTGGGATTGGATACAGCACAACAAATTGAAGGAATCAATGAAGTCATACTAATCAATGGATCCATTAGAAAGACCAATACATCCCTTTCTAAGAATACATTTGCTGAATCATTTTCCATATCAGGCATACCTCCAAATAAATCACAGTTTGACAGTAATAAGAAAGTATGAAATGTACAAATGTGTGCGCCTGTAGTAACTTCATAAGGTGATCAATTTTATGAACATTTGACTCTGATTAATGAGACAGCTGATATATGCGAACCTCAGGTATAAATACATTATACCTATTCACATTGGCATTTTATACTCTTTTGAGAATTATTTCAAATTAAATACCCTATATAATATCAGAATATAGGTTTTAGCAACTTAAGTTATTAAATTACAAAACTTGGCAAAGCTGACTGATAAAGGAATGACATATCTATAGTTGTAAATTATATGTACACAATGCAGAGGTGCTATTCATATTAAACATTTACTGCATCCACTCTCTGACATTAGGCTATGCCTGGAATCTTTGATGACCTTCCCACAGGCAAACCCCTTCCATTGTACTACAGAAGGTGAGAAGGACTCAATTACTTCAATGGGAGTCCATAAAGGTATGGGGTCCATTCACCAAGATCTCATTGTAGGGCAAAGGCCAAAATTCATACTGTGCCTCTTTGTGCTATAGCTAATATTCTAGTGCATAGTTATATCACTAATGATTTTTCATCTCCCTCCTATTGTAACAGCCTCAATAACCGGAATATTGGCTCCTCCATAAGCCATAGGAGCGTCAAGCCAGATTCTTAGCCTAGCTATATGTTCTTCAATAGTGTTCTTCCCCCAAATAATAGATTGAACATACTACCATAATAATTTCATTTGAATAGCTGCAGCTTTAAATAAAGAAGCTGTCTGAGTGGCTAAATGCAGCACTACAGTATTGATAGGCTGTAAGTCTCCAGTGTTGTCAATTATATTTTTCAAAATGGCAGCCGTGTGGGTCTGCATCCATAAAAAGAACAGGAGTACTTGTGGCACCTTAGAGACTAACAAATGAATTTGTTAGTCTCGAAAGTACTCCTGTTCAATTATATTTTGATATCCAAATATATCTCCTCTAGTGATCTCTTTTTGGGGTTCTGAATAGTTAGCTCCTAACATCTTTTTGATATCAATAGCCAATCTCCCGAGATACTCCCCATACCTGTAAAATTCAGGTAAACAGGCATACAATTTTTTTGCCTGTAGTACATGTTTATGTTGAGAGTCCTCATCTCAACATTTCTGACAAACATCTTTAGTGAAAGAAATGAGTTACTCAATAGGAGGGAAGAAATCTTGAGACAAATGCTGAACATTTTCTAAAGCTAACAACTACAAGATCCATATAGCAGAGAATCAGACAAATAAAATGCTATGTCGCTACTGAATTTTAAAGAATCATATCACAACAAAATATCTAGCATATAAAGTTGAATAATCTAGATGTTACTCAGCTTCCAGGAATTTACTTGCAAGATACAAGGGTTTGGTTTTTACTCTGGAATACCTCTATATATATTTTAGATTTATTTTTGTAAGGCTCTTCACCTTCCTTTTTCTATGAATGACAAATATGAGTGTGTTTCCAAGCAACTCTGAAGTTAAGCATAAAATACCATTTTATCCTTAAACTTTCAGGTGCAGTTCAGTGGTAAAGTGTAATAATCATGAAAAAAATTCTATAGATGCTGCTTTTTAATGATGGTAGGTACAAACTGTGCTAAAGATTTTTTGGGGCGGTATGTGTCAGACAATGCAGTATCAGGGACAAAACTACAGTCCTCACTCTCAAAATTTCCACTACTGTCAGACTATTTGTGGGGGGCAGCTTGAAAAAGACTGCACATGGAAAGCAACAGAAGTTTTGCCTGCGTGAAAACTGAGTAATGACTGCAGGATATGGTTTGCTGTAAAAATCTTTAAACCTACTTTTTTCTTCATCTTTGTAAAGAAAAATCAAAATTCAGTATTTAAATACCAAACGTTTCCCAAATCCAACAGCTGAAGCTGAGACTTTGAGATAAAAAATGGAAGGCTCTGAAAGACACAGAGAGAAAAAGAGTATTTTGTGCTTCCTCTTTAAACCATTCTGAGATCTGATAGAATAGGAAAAATTAAAGGAGATTAGCAACTTGAAAAAATTGCCATCTCAAAGCAGCTTATTGATTTCTAAAGAACAATTCACTAAAAAGAAGACATTTTAAACACAAATGGCAACATTTATATCTATATAGGATAGCGGCCAAACCAAACAAGCAGTACTGTGTAAGGAGGGGAAAAACAATGATTATCTCACCAGTGAGTGATCACTTGCTGGCTGGTAAGTATCAACACATAGAAAAAAGGGTGCTACTAAAAGCAGCCATTCCCAAATGCAGTACAACTAACTCTAATGTTGATAGTACTGAAAACTGAGGTTCTTTATTCATAGAACAGGTATATTATATGTGCAGCAGAACTAAACGATTCTTCACACTGCTGTACAATTTTTTTGACTTCTCTTCTGAAATTGAGAACCAAGGAACCAGTTAGTGCCATGGGATCAGTCATATAGTTGTGATTTCTGTTTTCTGTGATATGGACCTGTACACCGGGAAGTGGAACAAGACTGCCACCACATTTCACACAGACCACTGAAAAACCACATCAGGTGACTTTGTGGCTAGTCACTACTACATTGGACTGTACTTAGCATAGAGACTTACAGGTCTTCATCTACAGATACACTTCTTCTGAGCTATGCAGTCATCTCCCACAAAATATATTAGAATACATTATGGAAGTGCCAATCATGACACCATAGTAAAGTCTGAGTTCATTTTGCACTTAAAACAGAGATGTGGCATATCCTTCCCAAATGCACCAGTACGTACTCAGAGTATAGAATAATTTTTCCTGATAATTTACGAGTAAATCTGGGGAGTTGAAATAAAAAATGGAGTCCTTTAAGAAATTTGGCTCCTGTGTCAATCTGTGCATGTGAGAGAGAGAGCGAGCGCTGAATGATTTTTACAGAATGTTCCAGATTCTTCAGACTTTCAATGTATTTAATATTAATTAAAATCTTGTGTATAGGCTAAATCTGAAAAAAATAGGCTGTACTTAAGTCATTAAATCAACGTTATGATTAGATAGTCTACAGGCAGGCTCAGGTCACGAGCTCAGGCAGCCCTCAAGAGGGACCATTGTGATATCAGAGTAACTCAACCAATCACCATGCTTAATTCACCTACAATTCTATTGGTTGTAATGAGTAAGTGTATGAGGGAGGTCAGATAGAGTCCAGTTTTTCATTAAGTGCAAAATGTGTTACGATTTCTCAGTGGTAGATGGCTTTGCCCGAATGTCACTACTCTATAAAAGTTTCATGGCCACAAACTAACTTGGACATCAGTGGCTGAAAGGCTCCACATGATTATGGATTGAGGAATTATTGCCAAGAGAAGAGAGATAACAGTGCAATAGGTACCACTGAAACCCAGAGACACTGCGACTCAAGATCTGAGCTCTCCCAGCCCCTTTTCACAAAGCATTGGTCTCTAACAATATTGCAATGGGCCTTATTCACCTGTCTGTTTTTGGCTGCTTTGCTCTGCTCTGGAGATGGTGGTGATTAGGCATAGTTTACACGTGGAGTGGGAGAATAGAGGTCCAAAGCTAGGATCAATGCCTACGCAACCCCATCAAGCAAAGACTATACAGGATTCAGCATTTGGATCCCCTCAGGACAGATTGGGAGCATCCAACAGGGAGAACTAACCAGATCTGTGGCAGTACCCTTTCTTATTTGATCTCCATAACCACTATCATCTCATTTCTACTTTGAATGTCTTATCCCATTAGTTCGCTTACAGCCTGTGAAGAGCAGAACCTCCCCTCACTCCAACACTGGGGTTTTAGTGAGGGGTCTCTTCTATGACCCCTTAACTCTAAACTGCTTTCCAGCCTAAGTTAAAGCTTTTCCCCCCAACACCCCCACTTTACTAGTTAGGTATTGGGGACCATGCTGCCACCACTCAGTGATTACCCCAAAACTATGGGGTAGGGGCACCTTGACTCCCCCTCGAGAGTAACCCTCCCGACCCCTCCCTTCCTGTTTGGGAGGGGGAAAAAACCCAACACACAGCGACTTAACTCCAGCATCCCCTTCTCAACCTAGGAGACACAAATCCTCTTCCCACTCCCTTTCCAACCTGAAAGCAGGGAGAGATTTAAACACAGCCCTCACTCACCATGAGCTGTCCTATCCAAAGCTAGGATTCCCTTATAAAAATAACCAAACGCTTTTATAACAAAAAGAGGTTTAATAAAGAGAAGAAAACAACTTACAGCTAATACAACTTTACAGATATAAAGCTTCCTACCCCTCCCTCCAGATTTCTCCCCGAGAGGGTAGTGACCCTCTCGACCAGGTACAAAATTATGAAATCAACTTTACTTACAGTTCAGCTACTTATGAATATAGGAAGAAAAAGCAGAAGTTTCTCTCCATAGCTAGAGAGAGAAGAAGATGGGTGTTGCCCAAAGCTGGGACGGAAGGAAACAAACTTAACTTCCCTCCCCCCTGCCTCGTGAAACAGGAGCTCTTACGTCACTCCCTCTCAGGTAAAGTTAACCCCATACAGACAAAACAACACTCCACACTTATGACACAGCCTTACACCATTACATTTAGGAGAAAACTGGGAGTTAAATTCACAATCATAAGTAGGAAGAGATTTTAAAATGTACTCAACATGTATCCAGGGAGTCTTGTTTGAATATAATGTTCCAAAATTATTCACAAGGTACGCAGGATGCTAGCATGATTTCCAACAGGCAGGTTAAAGTTAAGTGAGGTGATTTTGAAAAAAGTTAAGAGCCTGTGAGACATTGGTGAATGATGGAGATATGCTCAGGAAGTCAGTACTTTGAAACAGTCTCATGTCTTGTCATCAAAATCATGTTTTGCAGTACAGTAATAGAAAACACTGAAAGGGTATATGACATTGTACATTTACTACACAGACTCCAGATGAGGATTTAACATGATGAGCAATTTTAAGCAGAAACCTCACAACATTATCAAATGTGGTCTATTCTTTTGATGAGAAAATGAAAGACTATAGCACATTGAGGTTAATGATTAATGACTGGGGCACAGATGTGATAGAAATTGCTACCAATGCACACACAGGTACTGTCTGATCCTCCTTGACCCTTGTGCCCAAGTGAAACCCCAGTGAAGTCTGCTGCTCTGATCACCAGAACAGGTTGCACCACAAACACAGGAGCTGCCATTTTGAAAATATGTCATGTCATTAAAAGTTTTAAAGTGTTAAACTTTGAGTTACAATGTATTTTGCTGAATATAAAATGCTCCTGTTTATATAATTTGAGGGTTTCTGTGAGAGACTGTTTGTGTGAATGAGGAATGCATGCATCAGGACTAAAGATAAGGTGTGAAGGCCATTGTTAAAGTGAGATGGCCAAGGAAGGAGGAGTGAAGGGAGACTTGGAAACACTAGAAGATAATCAAAAACATACATTGTATCCAATGCTAAACATGTTAGCAGCATTGGTGACCTCAGAGGTGAGGCAGGCACCCCCTAAGGCGAGACAAGAAATAGGAGATAACCATCGGAAGCCTGACAATAACCATCAAATGATGACAGTAGAAAACCAAGGTGAACACCACTTAAGGACTAATAATTACAGGGTGTCACTGCAAAATGCATGGACTCAAATGAAAATTTACAACAAATAAAGATGGGGTGTTTTGCCATGAAACTCTGGGTTTAGTCCTGCAAAGCCTTGGAGCATTGGATCGCGTGTGCGTGAGAGAGACACAGGCAGACTGAAAAGCATATGCTAACTGTTGTATTTTCAATAGATGGAGCATATTTGCTTTTCCCCCCTGAAAAGATCCCATGTGATTTGTATAGAACAACAATATGCAGTCTTGGGAAAAGGGGTTAAAGAACACAGCCTAAAAAGCATAGGGCAGGGATGACCTATCGCTTCGCCGACTGTGGCTCTCACTTGCCGCGGTTCTCTGTCCCAGTCCAATGGGAGCTGCGGGAAGCGGCAGCCCAAAGGGGCCTGCCCTGTGGTCCAGCGTGCCAACGTTGCTGATCCCTGAAGTAGAGTAAGCCCTCAGGTATTTGGTAGGATGATTTGGAATATTTTTTGAATATATGTTATACTTTTCTTTATTTAAAATGCCAAGTAACACACACACGTGCTGTGAGCAAGTAATTTCCATCTCTCCTCAGTAAGTAAGTAACACCAGCTATAGAGCTGAAGTGAAAACTTGATTTTTCAGTTTGGTGGCTTAACTGACAAATCTGATGTGTGTTTGTTTGGGGTTGAATTACAACTGACTTTTTTATTTTTCCTTAAAGAAAAATGTTTTGTTCAACCTGAAATTGATGTGTCTTTTTTTAAAAAAAGTTTCATTTTTGGATGTTTTCTTTACTCTTAGAATTTTTAAAACAAATATTGCTAAACTTCAGAGTGAAATGATTTCAAATAAAATGTAAAAATATTTTCCTTTGGAAAAAACCCACAACATTTAAATATTTTTTAAAAATCTTATTGGACTAAAACTATTGGCCAAATTTGACTTGAAGTAATAAATAGTTTTGTTTGACAGGAAAAGTGTGTTTTTAGGCAAATAAACTGTTCATTTTTTTTCCCTCCAGCTCTATACCAGACAAAAGTAGAAACCACATGTAAGATGTCAGTTCTAATGAGCAAGCACTGTAAATAGCTCCCCACTCCTCATCAAATTTTAAAAGGAGAGGGTGAACCAACATCATTTACCTAGACATTCAAAAGGCTTTGACAAAGTCCCTCACAAAAGGTTATTAGGGGAAGTTGTCCTGGTATGAGAAGTAAAGTATTGTCTCATATAGGAACTGGCTAGTAGTAACAGTAGTAATAAAAGATCAATTTTCATCATGGCAAAAGGGATACCACCAACATTCCACTGTAGGAGGAGTTTGGAAGTAGTAAAGGGAAGGTGAATTTGAGAATTTAGATGTCAATGAAGGAGAATTTAATCAGCCACTTTATATTAGCATTATTGATTACATGAAGGGTTTTAACTGTCATAGGCAAATGTCAGGTACTGTTTTATATGCGATCCAGTGTGCAGTTTAATTTATGCACAAGATTTGTTGTAATCTAAGTGAATTTGTGTCTGACATTTTTCTTAAGATTGCTTTCTCTCACCATATCTTTTACATCTGTCAGATGATGAGATGACATGAAGCAACGCAGTTGCTGAATGCAGATTTGTAATGGGATGCTCAGTAATATTAAACATGCAGACAGTGTGATTCTTATCTCTGGCACACGACAGGGTCTGCACAGCCTCACAAAGATTAATTACAACTCACAACAGTTTTGGCCTCTAGATGTCATGTAAAGAACTTAACACCAAAGAGGAATCTGCAGTATTTTGATTATGTCCGTCAGAAAGAGTAAAAGGAAGGTAGTTGAATTTTTAAGAGGTGTGTGTTTTGTTTTGTTTTTTTCTTTCCCCCCCCCCCCCCCTCTAAGCGGACTACTTAAAAGGCAAGTAGGAAGAAATAAGTATAATGGAAGAAATGTTACTGAATGGACAGCATTTCAGCAAGTCTGCTCATAAGATTAAAGGAAAAAAGATGAGGTTAGAGAGCTCATGTACTTCACATCACTGATTTCCAGGACTGGAAATGATACAGATAAGAGTTGTCAAGGGGATAGCACAAATATATCTATATGTCTGACCCTTTGTGGGAAACTCTACCTTGCATTTCCAGGCTTTTTTCAAAATCCATTTGGAGAGCACAAGTGAAATATTTTTCCATTTTATCCACATTTTCAAATTATGTGGCACAATATGCAGTACAAATACTTTATTCCTTAATACTTTTTATCCAACAACTGCTTTGCAATCAATAACTATTTAAGCAAGGCATGTGAAAGTTTCCTAGCAGAAACTGATACAGATGAGCTTTTATGATCAAACTGTAAAGAATAACTGTTCTGGACAATTACAAGTTACAGTAAAACCTCCATTTAACGGACTAATTCGGGCAAGGGGGTGTCCGTTAAATCAGCCAGCCGCCTGCGAAGGGGACCGGGCCACAACTGGGAGGGGTCACAGTCTGATATGAATCAGAAATTTTGTCCGTTGCATCCGAAGTCCGTTAAATCGAGGTCCGATAAATCGAGGTTTTATTGTAGTAGGATTCTCTTTTTTAAAGCACACTTTCCGTGGTGTTTGTAAAAGGTGCTGGGTTGTCAAGCCCTATCATCATTGAAATAAAAGAGGGCAGTAACTCACTAGAAAGTTTGGGCCATCAGGCAAAATCAAAACTTATTTTTGATCTGGAGATCAACTACTAGATCTTCCTGTTGATTGAGACCAGGCAGGAGAATGACATCCAGTTGCAGTGGGACTGCTCTTGCTTAGTGTGAATGGGCAAGAGAAGATTGTGGATGATCAGGAACTCTGGCCTTTCAATGCAATCCCCCTCCTCCCGCCCGGACTCTATGTTCTACAGCTCATGATGCATGCAGGCACCAAGCTACTTATCTCATCCCTGGTATCTCCTCTACCCTTCATACTCAAGAAGTCCCTGGACAGAGGGAAGGCTCCCAAGAAGAGAAGCAGCTGAGGAGGCATGTGACTTTCTTTTTGGTGAGATGACATACAAGTTATAAGCACTATAAGAACAAAGGAACCGAGTCTGATGCTGAAGTTATCCTTGTGGCACAGCAGGAGAGAAACCAGCCTGGTCCCTCCGAGCATCGAATGGTTTGCCCAAAATAGAACAGTCCTATTGCCCTGTCTCCAGAGGGAATAACATTTTTTTAAAAAATATGCAGACCCCAAACCGAGAAAAAAAATCTAAATGCACATTATATCTAGTGACTGGGAAATATTTAAATATTTAGCATTTGGGTGCTTACCCAACTGTGTGAAGAAATCTCACCGGAGACCACATGCATTATGCCCCTATGCAATTCCCCTGAACACGTGTATCTTTCTATAATATTTTGCTAGCCCCTTTAGCATTTTCAGAGGGCTGCCATGCTCAGCCACTACCCCCAGTCACAGATGGCCTTGCTCTAATAAGGCCAATAAGTAAATTTACCTACATGGTCCACACCTACACTGCAACTTAGAATAGAAGAGAGCAATTCCCTGTTACTGTCATTGACCTGTTTTTTCCCCTCACTGACTCAGAACAAGAACACAAAATATTCTGTCTCTGAAAAAGTGTCTCTAGAACTCATTTGAACTAACAGCAATAATCATCTCTCAAGACCTGCAAAAAAAGAGCATTATAGAGTAGTCCAATAAAGACCAAACAGGTCACCTTTAGGACACACCTATTTGATCCTAACTATGGAGTTAGGTTCCTATCATTTCCCCATGACTTGGCCACCATCCATATCCCTCTACTGAAAATTGACCATATGGACCCGGCTGGTATTTCATTCCACTTTTTTTTCACCCATGTAATTTTGTTCTCATGCTGATCATTTTTGCAACTGAATACAAACCGTATTTCTAAGATTCTTTGTGGATACCAACATATCAGGTCAGGTTACAGCTAATGTTATGAGACATTAACTTGTAATGAAATAGGAGTGCAGCTGTATGACAAAGCAGTAACATTTGTATAAATATATGGGTTAAATGATACCAACTCAAGGCCTTTCATAGATAATTGGCAGAGATTTCTGCTGGCAGGTTCTATTTTGAAGAGTACCAGATATCTGCTAAGTTATTTGGCATCTGGCACATTAATACGCTGTAAGTTGAGTTCAGAAATATTTTGAATCATAATTTATAAGTGACCCATTTTTTCTCTATAGTATTGTGAAAAGAAAAAAAAAGAATACTTTAAAAAGACAAAGTTTTTATGTTGCTGGTGCTGTGTTCTTGTTTTTGTTTTAATAAAGAGTTATGTACCTGAGAAAGAGCAAACATTTCTCCCATTGGAAGTTATTGAGAGTGAAATACAAATGTACTTCTAAAAACATTGGTTTTATATCCTGAAATTAAGTGTAAATATATTTCAGACATACATGATACTTTTTATTCAATTAAATCCCTGGTTAATTTGATCCTCCATTTCATTTGATCAAAACTGTAGGAATCAGATCAGTTGCATTATATTAAAATAGCAAAACTTTCACTCTTTATTTTGATTAATTTTGACCACCTTAGGCAAGCAATATAGGATAATTCAATCACTAGCTATAAAACATCGCCATTTTAATTATGAAGATGAGAATTTTGAATGAGATCAGAGATAAAAGCCCAAGGAAGAAAACCCATTTGGTAATAAAAATTACAACTCAACATTGTGCTATTAAGACATTGTGACTAAAAAATGTTAGTTCTACTATATTATTGCAACCCACGTCCGGCTACTTTCACCATGCTATACAATCTGTGATGTGCATCCTGACGTCTGGTTATGCTATATGGTTCTGTATGGTCAAGATTTCAATGAACAGGACATGAATATATTTTATCAAAACAAGGGGAAATCAATGTGTCACTCTCAACTGCTGGTATCTCATGAGCATTTTTGGCTTTCTAAAGGTCATATTTTCAAAAGAGCTCAGTGTTGGGGGATGAAATCTTTTGAAAATCTGGCAGAGTCTCTTTCTCTCCCTCTCTCTTCATAAACATCGTTCCCAGATTTTACTGATTGATATGGTGATAATGCTGGAAGCCACTAAAGGCTTGCGTCCATTAGTGCATTGATGCTAACACCAGTTTCATTTCAAACTTGTTCAACAAAACTTCCACCTTCATTACCCTATCTGTGCCTTGCCCTATGGGAGTTGTGGTCCTCCAGCAAACCCGCTCCATAGAAGAGAATTGTGGGAGAGATGGCTCAAACTACATTACCCAGTGTAGATTTCTGAAAGCACTGTGTGGTGCATCATAGGAGTTATGATCCAGGGTGCACTATGGTAGATGTAGTCCAGGGAATCTGTCTGGCCCATAGAGGAGAATGGGGGCATCAGGCTCCCAAACCACAACTTCCAGGAGACAACATGTTACTACAGGAAAATGCAGTATCATATTGAACAGACTTGAATCAAATATTGCAGATCCATTCAATCAACTGAAACATTGGAAATAACAAAAAGTGAACATTTTTTCAAAATCAATTTGGAGAAAAATTATGAAATTTCAATTTTTCATTCTCATTGGGGACAAAAATACATGTTGAAATGTCAGAAATTCCGATGGGATGAAATTCTATTGCTGCGTAAGGATATGGGCATGGCTGAAGAAACCAATGGTCATCCTCCATTTTGGTAGGAAAGTTCTACACTGCTGAGGTCTGAATAGACTGTGGCTTACAGGTACTGTATTATGTATGGTTTAAAGAAAAATAATTAAACTAAAAATAAATAATGGTAGTATTTGTCTACTTATCCAGGGCTTCCTCCCCTCTTCCTCCCTTGCAAGCGCCTGCTCCTCATACTTCCTCTGGAACCTTTTAACTGTTAAAACTCTGTTGAAATTGGTTGTTTAGGAAGAGTACCAGATTTTAATTTTAAGCCTTTCTTTAAAGTTTTGAAAATGCAACAAAAGCCTAATTTAAGTAATTTTATAATATACTTTTATTATTTTTTTAATTTAATTATTATTAGAACAGTATCACTGTATTAAAACCTAATTACCTCACACTCTTTTTGGCTTCATGACAATGTTCATAAAGTGCTAAATATTCATATAACATGCTTTCTCACCCTGTAATATCACCATATTTATGGAATGAAATTGTAATCCTCTTTACTGGCTCAGGTTAATTCCAATAAAATATTAAATCCATTTTCTAATCTAAATGAGTTCATTAGGAGAGGCATGGTACTGAGAATACCATACTCTCTACAGAGTTCAGCTTCATTACATTTCAGCACTGGGCATTTCCAGAGCTGTTGTACTACATTTATGAGGATTTATCTGTACTGTTCCAAAAACATTCATCCTAATTCTACTCCTTCTGTGCATGCTAATCATGAATATGTTAAGTGGAAATACTAAGCTTGCAGCCAATCTCATCCCCAGATGGGTTCAAGTTATGATTACAGAAGCAAATTTGCCATAAGCACTCTTAAAGCAAAGCCAGTGGGGAGAAAATGAAGGTTTGGAGCTACATTGAAAAGAAAAAAACAATTTGATACAGGAGGAGAAATGTCATAAAATGCTTGGGGGACTGATATTTCCAGTTTGCTTTAAACCATTGAACTTGTACTGAGCTTTGAAATGTTATAAATAGAACTGTCTTAAAGAATATAAAACAAAGCTACATATTAAGAGTCAGATTCTGACACCATACTGGAGTTGTGGAGCATCTTGCTACATAAGTAGGTTCTATTGATTCCACAAGAACGACTGATGGAAAAGGTGCTACTCAATGTAAAGACCTCAGAATCTGGTCCTAAATCATCCTTAACATTAGCTTTGTGTAATCTATAAAGCTGTGCATGATTATTATTATTTTTACTCCCACGGTTACAAAAATCATTGAGGTAGCAGAGTTTGATGCTATTTCTCTATTACTATCTTGTGGCTTTTAAAAAGTCTAGGAACGAGCAATGGCCTAAAATTTAGATAACAAGGGATATTCCCAAATTAGATATATTCAAGTAGCAAATAACATACATTCACACTGTTTGCCAGTAAAGTAAAATAACCCATTTCTTGCAGATACATACTAGCTTTTTTCTTTTCATTCAGGAGGAGAAAAAAAAATCATTCCCTTTGCATTGTTGAGATTTTGTGTGCCATGCTGCATCAGAGAGTCGATGAAACTTTTACACACACACACACACACACACACACACACGCACGCACGATAGAATTGCAGAGAACAGTATGATTTGGCAGTTGCCTCGTTTGACTTACATTTAGGAACTGTATCATGTATTGTTAAAAACAAAGATATTCTTAAGGAGACAAGCAGTGTCTTTCTACTCCTAACTAGAGTTCAGATACATATGGGCAATAAATTGTCTCTCTCTGCTACCTCTAAAGAGCAGAGGTGGATTGCTAGTAACTTGGAGGACATCCATAGTGAAAACTCTTCGGATTAAACAAACTGGCCACTAGTTGTCACTGTTGCTACATAAAACCATAGCTGCTGATGCACGCTTTCAAAAGTGTCCCTTAAACACCAAAATTTATAAAACAAAAATTTATTAACTTTGCATACAATATTTAGAAGAGAGATGAGGAGTTTTTAGATCATCTCCTCACATGATCTGATTTAAGCAGTCACTGAATTCCAGTAGTTTTCCAAACAGTATGAGGGTGCTAAATAGAGTAGGTTGTCAAAAACAGATGATTTTAATCAAACAAGAATATTCTGTTTAAGATTAGCAGGATGAAAAATAAGTGGGATTATGAACCCTACATCCTGCAATATTCTGCTGCAATTCTGATTCTGCTATTAGAGTTGCAGGGGGGACAGGATATTGAAGGAACTAATTCCATAACAATCTATGAAAATCAGAGAGAAGAGAGAGGGAGGGAGAGAGAGCTTGGCAGGAGCCAAGAAATCAACTTGACATTTTCAGTCATGGACTCCTACCTTGCCAGAGAGGAAAAGATTTTAATGAAGTATGTCAAAAAGGCAGATTGGGATCCATTTACGTGAGAGGAGAAACTAAGTTTTGAAGGTCAAAGAATGTTGGAATTTCTTTTTGCAAAGGTGTGATTGAAAATATGATCACAATACTCCATCAGAGGAAAAACACATACAACAACATCCAGTATCCTCCTGATAAGTGTTACACTTGCTTAATTGGAAGGACTACTAAGGCAGGCACTCAGTGCAGGATACTTCAGTGACTAATTAATAGATAAGTGGCACATCAAATCTACTTAATTGATACTTCCAGTGTTGCCCAATAGTGTTTGCTTGCATACTTTTTCACTGTACAGTCATTTCCTCAATTCAAATTGCTTGAATATCTCCCCCATGCAATATATTCCTAATAATCACTTGATTGACCCAATTATTTCAGTTTCCACTGAAAAATGCCAACAAACTGGATTCCACTAGTCCCATATTTCTTACACTGAAACATGTTTTCTGTGAGCTCAAAAGGTATGAAATAAAAATTAAAAATTAAAATACACCAAACAGTAGGTGATGGAATCACAAAAGTTGCTGGGGAATTAATGGGTCAAAAGACTACAAACATTTCATTTAATCACATACATAGTTCTGCCCTAAAACAAAATCTCACCTATAGTTTATCACAACAATGTAGCTTCCTCAACAATCCAATGGCAAAAGGAACATGAATTAATGGCTCATCAGAAATCCTTGTTTTCTAAAATGTGGAAATTTTCCTCTTCTTGTAAGGGAGGGATTCATAGTATTATCTAAAGCCAGGTACATTACAGTGATTTTCTGCACATATTTCTATACTGTGCCCCTCTCACCTGATCTTAAATACTGTACCTCTGTTACTCTAGTCCTGACTACTAGTTACTCTAGTCATGTGTGTATGTTGACAGTTGCTCTGAATTGTGGGATGGTTTTGTGAACATCCAATGAGTTCTATAGCGAACACCTACATTTTCTTGAAACATAAGCCAAAATTTCAGTCTTCATTCTCAAACCACTATGATACCTCTTCCTTGGAATCCACTTATTGGGTTTTTAATAACTACCTTCATTTCAGCTGTAAGTTTCAGTAATAGGGTAAACATTTAGCTGAGTTGTGGAAATATGTTTTAAAAGTTCTGTGTAGAGATGTGAATTTCAGATGATTCATAATTTTACATTTCATTATATTCACTTACTTACCCTCTCAAAACAGATGCTGTGGGTTTCTAAAATATGTTTTATTGTTATATAAAACATTTCAAGTCAGAAAAGAGTAACTTCTGTGTCAATTGTTTTATTTGAACACTATCTTATATTGTTGTCACTTCTTTCTTAATCACCTTTCATCCGTATAGAAAAATGGAAAGTCAGTAAGGTATTCATAAGCCATATAAGATAATTTGCCCTATGTTTGAGTACTTCCATCTGCAGCATATGCATGGTTCCCCATAAAACTAATATGCACATACATCTGAGGGAAGAATTTAGCCCTCCATCTCTCTCCATTTCCAAAGCAGAGAGCCCAGTATATGAAAGAAGTGGTACTGAAGTAAAAACCTAAGTACACGAATTCTCATTTAGAGATCAGAATGACTCAGTTTAGTCACCCTGACATTTATAGGAACCGTTAGTAGAAAGTTCGCTCGTATCACTTGTCATAAAAGTGACATTTTAAATTTGAATTTTCCTTCTCACCTGCTAGCTAATATGTGAACTTCTTGCCATATAATTTAAAATGGATGTTATAGGCTACATCATTACATCAGACTCTCCTAATAAATGTTTGTAAGTAGAGCTCACTAGAAAAAAAGGCTTCCCTGCCAGAAATTTCAACCTTTTTGGCTGACAACGAACATTTGGGTTAAGAAACATTTTTGCTTTGATTCATAGGAGTTGTAATACAAGTGTCTCATCCTTCGTTATGTTCTGTGGGCCAGGCTCCCTGGTCAAATGAATCTCCTCTGATGCTTTATTGTCTCCCCCTGAGCTACTTTAGTGCATCCTTGGAGTCCCTGGAGCATCAGCAGAGGCAGTCCAGGTTTTTATTAAGGTGGCCCCACAGCAGTGACAAACCTAGCCCCAATAGCTCCCCAAAGCTCTGATGCAACAAAACTAATGAGCCAGATTTGCAAGTTAACTCCAAGCCAGTTTTTCAGTGTCATCCCACTTTCGGTAGCGAAATAATCGGGTACCACAGAATCTAGTTAGACTCAACGACTTAAATAGAGGCAGGGCCACTTTCAAGAAAAACAGAGATTTTGCCACCTAGGAGACAGAACAGTTTCTGCTCATATTTGTTTATATAGAATATACAGATGCTTCTGTTTTGTTGGTGTTTAAGCATTTAAGTGATGGGAAGACAATATTACCAGAGACTGTGATGTAGAGAGATGGACACAAGAACCCAATCTCCCATGTCAATTGTGGAAGAGCACAGTGAAAAAGTAAACCTGAAGCTCCAGTGAGTGTCTTGTCTTCGCCTGGGCCTCCTTGACATTTCTCTCCAGATGCACAGCTCCTAGCCCTGTCCCTCTTTGTTAATGAGTTTTAGAAACTGATTACCTCCTAGTTTCATTTGTATAGTCTTAGTCTCAATTAAAGGATAGAGAATAAAAACTTATGCTCAATTCAGCAAAGCAGTTAAGTATGTCCTTAAATACTATTGAAATCAATGGGTAAGTTTTGCTGAAACAGGGCCACAGTGAGGTAGCTGAGTCTGTCATGCTCCAACTTTGGGCTAATCCAAATTTACAGAAAAGTGCCAAGTCAAGTACTGGGCTAAAGCAAACAGAAAATTCCCCAAAGTAGCAGTAGTTGAAAGCAGCAGCAATTTTCTTTAAATGTACTCTGGTCATTTCTTACTGTTTCTCTTAATTGTTCTGTTTTTTAGAGTGTATTTAAGACATCTCTATAAGGACAATCTGGATTTTACCATACTCAAGTCTAATCCAGAAAAGGTGGATAAAGACTAATCTATGTCCAACTCAGGATAAGACTGCATTGCCAGATCCCCAGGTGGTATAACTATTGATGCTGGTTTCCCCAACTGCAGATCTGGCCTTGCATTCCTCCTTGGCACTTCAGACAGAATACGTTGACAAAGTCAGAATGCCACAGCTCCATGCAGCTGCGTGCTCTGCACCTGTTTCTTCCTCTCACATGGAGACATGCCCTGAGGGCCCACCACAGATCCACAGTGAATCTCTTCCCTGCAGCAAGTGGCCAGCTGTCAGCTCCATACCATGAAACAAGCTGCTCACTTACATATTGATACATTAGAGCTCCCACCAAACAAAGGACTTGTTCTCAAAGGACCACTTCTCTCTTGCCCTGAATCCAATAGATAAGAATTACACTACATGAAAAGTGGGGAGGAAGAGGAGACACTCACTCTTAAGCAGTCAAAGTAATGCATTGCCCTTCCTTCTCCTCATGTTTCAATCTGAAGCCCAAATGCTGTTTCAAAAAATGTGGTCACTATTCAGCATGTTAGCTATTCTTTTGCATCTCTGTTACAATACTTAATTTCTCTAATTATGAAACACAAGATAATGGGATTAGCAGCACCAAAAGCAGGGCCTGTGCTCATCCCAGTGCTACCAACCAGGCAGATCCAAAACAAAGCTTTTTACCCATTCTGGTAACTGTTTACTGCTTAGAGGCATTTGACCTGAAGTGAGATTATATTTCAATCAGTTTATTGAGTGGTACCTAGAAAACCCAGTCAGCAGAAGCTGAACAGCCAAATGTGAGTGAAGAAGAAAGTGCAGGGTAATGGCAAATAAAGTGGAAGCAGGTCCAGGGCAAAGCAAAGCACACACAGCACAGTAGAAATTATTTCCTGAAAAGGACTAGTCAGTCGAGCCAGCAGTTTAAAGGAGAAACTAATTTCCAGTTATTAAGGAGGGAAACCAAAGTGATATTACTAGAGTCTGGGTTCATTATTTTCACAAAGATTTCAATCAGAGTGGTACTGTATCTCATCGTTTAATTGTCCATATTTAGAATATCCCCCTAAATCTAAAGATACCACAAGTAAAAAGCTTCACATCTACAGAGATAGATCCCAGATTAGACACAATTTAACTGGTTAAAAAAAAAAAGCTGTGAAGAGGAAATTAAGGATAAATTTTACAAAAATGTCTAAGTGATTTATGAGCCAAAGTCTTATTTTCAAAGTGACTTAGCCACTTGGGAACCCACAAGACTGGGCTCCTAAGTGTCTAAATCATTTTGGAAAACGAGACATTTTTGAAAATTGTACTACGTGTAACAGAAAAAGTTGTTTTTTTTTCTTGTTTTTTAAATTACATGTTTTTAAAAAATAATTGATAACGTTCTACTGAGTATACTCGGTCTTGGGAATTTCATTGCTAATGTATGTGATATATTTGCCAAACATATGCCAAGAAAATAAATATTTAGAAATGTACTTAATTTCAGCAGGTGAATTGATCTCAGCTTGAGAAGTAGGACCAAATAGCAAATGAAGGATTGTGCGAGCAATAGCATGGGATAAGGGTTACCCATTACCAACTCAGTCCTAGCAACATATTAAAAAGCATCAATTTGCTAGAATCGTGTCTTTTACATTATTCAAAACAGTACATGAACAACAAGAAAAAGTCAGCAACAAACTCCTAGAAAAATTCCAGCAAATTTTCGCTCCCAACATATCGCAGGAGGTGAGATTTTCCCCACCAAAACAATCAGCCTCAGTTAAGTCAGCCACTAATAATATTGACTATTCTCCAAGACAAATTATGTACAAATGGTGAAGGCCCAGAGGAATGATTGTTCCAGTAAAGGGATTGTTGTACAATTATTTTCAGCACTTTTTGAGAAAAGTTTAGCACATAACATACATTTCTCTCTCAGTGCTATCTGGGATATTTTCCACACTTAGAACAGGATCCCAGCTATGGCTGTGTGATAACTCTGCATAAATGTTGATCATTTATCATGCCTTCTAAGCATGATATTTCAGTGTTTGTACAGTATTTCAGAATCTGCAATTTCTCTCTGGTCCAAAATATGGTTTTTGAGGAGTAGACAGGAGAGGGTGAAAAAGGAGAGTGCAGAAGACAGACTTTGCAGGTTACCATATCACCTTCATGAAAGGCCTCTTTTTTCCCCCTTCCAATCTATCCTCCACCATGATTTATGATGTTTCACAAAGCTCAGAACCAGAGATTTCCAGTATTCAGTTTCCATTCTTTCATTAGAAAAGTTTTAATAATCATAGAACGCTGAAATAAGCATTCAGAACCAGACACGCTCCACATCACTAATCTCAGTGCAACCTTTAGCCATCAGGGTTGATATAGCAGTAGTTAAAGTTCCTCTCTGCGCTGCAGAATTGCAAATAACTGCTGGGAAGTGAGGTCCTGACTTTTTTTTTTTAATTCTTCAAAGTTCACAAAATATTTTGCTGCAATTCAAAAGAGTTTTAGGGTCACAATGTTGCAAGACTGATACTAGACACAAACTACAATGTCTGTCTGTGTGTGTAAGGTTTTGTTTGGGTTCTTTGGGTATGTCTTCACTACAGGACTAGGTCGATTTCCCTTAATTCGATTTTCTAAATTCGATTTTAGAAAATCGAATCAGTGTGTCCCCACCAGGACAGCAGGTCGACAGTGGTCAACACTGTCTGTCCTAGAACTTTTGCAGGGGTCGACATAGCCCACATTGCACTTTGGGTAGGTAGCCCACAGTGCAATGCGTGCCAGACCCCCCTCCCAAGCAGCCCCGCGGACCCCCCCGCCCGCCTGAACAGCCCCCCCGCCGGACACCCCCCCCCGCCCGCCCGAGGGCGGGTGTGAGCCGGCGCGGGGCTGCTTGAGTGAGCGGGTCAGCTGCCTAGTCAATTTCACCTGAAATTGACCAAGCAGCTGACCCGCTCGCTCAAGCATCCCCGCGCCCGCCCCCCGCCCGAGCAGTCCCGCGCCCCCCCCGCCCACCTGAACAGCCCCCCCGCCGGACCCCCCCCACCCGCCCGAGGGGGGGGGAGCCAGCGCGGGGCTGCTTGAGCGAGCGGGTCAGCTGCCTAGTCAATTTCACCTGAAATTGACCAAGCAGCTGACCCGCTCGCTCAAGCAGCCCCCTCGGGCGGGCGGGGGAGAGTCAGGCAGGGGGGTTGTTCAGGTGGGCGGGGGGGGCCGCGGGGCTGCTCAGAGGTCGGAGGCTTAACTTCAGATGCCTCTTCACTTACTCACAGTAGACATAGAGAAGTTGATTTTAGCCTTACTTCTCTCGTCAGGCAGGAGTTACAAATTCGATTTTGAGGGCCCTTTAAATCGACTTTAAGGGCATGTATGTGAAGACAGGTACACGTTTAATTCGACCTAACGTCGTTAAGGTCGAATTAAAGTGGTAGTGAAGACATGCCCTTTGTTGTGTTCTCTCTGGGACAGAGAGGGACCAGAGCATGAAAAACTCTCCGAAAACCCTACCTGAAACAAACATCTAGGATTACAAAAATTGTAAGTAAAGCAAGGAAAGGCGTTAGCTTGTGAATTTTTCATATGCTAAGAGGGAGTCTTATTCCTGCTTTTTGTAACTTGGGAGTTGAGCCTAGAGGGGAATCCTCTGTGTTTTAAATCTTTATTTGCCCTTTAAAGTTCCCTTCCATCCTGATTTTACAGGTGCTATTCTTTTACTTTTTTAAATAAAATTCTTTTAAGAATCTTATTGATTTGCAGTGTCCTAAAGACCCAGGAGTTTGATCTGTGCTCACTTTGTAACCAACTGGTTAGTATATTATTCTCAAGTCAGAAAAGGGTGTGAATGGACTTGGGGGGATATTTGGGGGACATAGGGCTTCAAGTGGCCGCTCCCTGAATGTTTAAATCACTTGGTGGTGGCCGCAATACCGTCCAAGGGCAAGGAAAGGAATTTGGGAAAGTTTTTAACCTAAGCTGGCAGAAATAAGTCTGTAACAGTCAAAACATTTTTTATCATATTTCCTTCTAGGATACACACAAACAAACATAGTAGCATATTAGCATCATGACAATTTTTTTCAAAAGTACTTAAGTCACTTTCAGTAGGACATAGGCGCTTTAGAAATTGGGACTTAGGTGCATAGATCATTTAGTTAGCTAAGAGCTTATTAAAGATTTACCCTACATTCTTTGTACACGTTTATTAACCTATTTTTAAAACATATCAGACATTCAGGTCTGATTTCAGAGACCCCGTTCTTCCTTGGGATATTTAAAGTGTCAGATTTTCAGACACTATATATGTCTTATACAGCACATTTAATTATAAATGGATGATATTAGAATCCTTCTAAAAGGACTCACCTAACTCAGTTACTGAGTCTGTTATGGATGATTTTTCCACTGATGATATCTGACTGTTGAATAATTAAATCAACTCAGAGGTAATGCGCCTTTCAAAACTGTATTCAAGTTCAGTATTTTCTTTCTGGTCCTTTAAGTGGCACCTTCAGAAAGGGAAATGCAGTACTTGTATGTTTGCTGATATAGCTGCCAATAATTGTACTCCTGTAATTAAATAAATTATCCATCATTTTAAAGTTATGAATGGGTTTAGTGATCAAACAAATTCCAGGGAGAGGCAAGCCCTTGCAGCCAGAGAAGCAAGTCAGCAGCAGCACAAACAGAAGCAGCATTAGCAGAGACTGATGTCACCAGAGGTTTCTATAGTTTCCTCTCTGAACACTTTCTCCCTTGTGCTGAATGCCTGTTTACTCTAACCCTTTCTCTGCTCCCTTCCTTACAATCACTTCATTTCAATACCAGTCCATCTGCTCTCCATGCTCTCCTTCCCTCCCTCCCTTTTCTCTCTCACTCTACCACTTCTATGGCTCCTCTTCCTTTGTTTCTCCAGTTAGGTAATCCCTCCCCAACAAAAACCCACCCAGAAGTACTAACAACCAACCAAGCACCAAACCCAACTCTGGCGGGGTGGAGGAGAACTGTTAAACTAAATGTTTGTAAACACTCACTCTGCTTATGTGTTATTTTCATTCTGTCTCGACTATTTAGATTATAAACTCTTTGGGGAAAGATTGTCTCACTGTAGGATGCCTAGCACAATAGGGCCCCATTCTCAGTTGGTTGGTTACTAGACACTACCATATAACCTATTAACAACAATTTATAGTATTACACAGATCTGAAGTTATCATTCTGAAGAAAGATTAATATGCTAGCTAAAGAAATAATGAAGCCTAACCTAAATGTCTTGTAGATGTACTGCTTGTTGAGATATATGAATCTTTATTCAAAAGGATAGGCTGACTTTTAGTAGCATTCCTTTCAGGATGAAAAGAATTAATTACTCTGGAAGATGCAAACATTAGTGAATATCAGAGAATTAGTTTCTGACTTTCCATTTTATTACCTAACTTTCAAGCAGATGATATCACTCCCTGCCTTATACAGATTTTGCATATGGCAGGAACCCTTTGTTCCAAAGCTTGGTTCCCAGACCAGTCTGTGGAAAAAACACTGATATCCCAAGATGGATTCTACGGACATGTGGCGCCTCCTGTTGGCATCTGGGAATTAGCTCTTCCAGCTCAGAGCATCCTCTGCAGACAGGTGCTGCTCCCTGGCAATATCCCACACTCTACCTATGGGTCTCTCCTCCCTGGAGAACCCCCAACCCTCTAATCCCTACCTTGCCTCATTCTAGGGCTACTGCCAGTCATCATCAAGCCCCCTCTCCCTGGGGCAGACTGCAGTGTAACAGTCAATTACCATATGCAAAGGGGTTTGGACCTGCTGCCTTTCCTTGCAGCCCAGTACCTTTTCAGGCCTTCCTATCAGGCCTTCCTGCAGCCCAGGGAGTTGCTAGGCTGGAGCTCCCCAGCTCCCTTGCCTATTCCCTCAGCACTGTTCCACCTTTTAGCTCTGTATTCAAATGTAATAGTAATATTTAATAAAATTTTATTTCAAGTGTCTGAAGATAAATTATTGGCATCGTTGCCCAGGGGTAGGGCATGGGGCAAACTTGGACATGGTTATATTCCCAGCTCAGCCACTAACCCACTATGTGAGTTAGTCAAGTCACTTCACTTGCTGTGCTTCTGATTCCCTTCCCACTCTGACTGCCTTGTTCATTTTGTTTGTAACATCTTTGGGGCAAAGACAGTCTCTTCCTGTGGGCTGGTCTCCACTGGGGGGGAAATCGACTGTAGATATGCAATTTCAGCTACGTTAATAACATAGCTGAAATCGACGTCTCTACAGCCGACTTACCTCCCATCCTCACGGCGGTGGCGGTCGGCGGCGCGGTCCCCCGTCGACTCCAGCTTGTGCCTCTTCACGAGCTGGACTTCCAGAGTCGACGGGGGAGCCGCTGGTGGTCGATTTATCGCGTCTTAACGAGACGCGATAAATCGATCACCAAAAGATCGATCCCTGCCAGCCCTGTGTGTTTAGATGGTGCCTCGCACGAGGGGTCTGTGATCTCTGCTGAAGCTTCTAAGTATAATGCCATAATAATTTAAAAAACAAGAAGTCCTAAAAATACGAAACCCCTTGTTACACATTCCTCAACAATATTCTGAGGTTTAGCCCTTTAAAATTAAGATTTGGGATGCTGGAATGAATCATGTTATTCTACTGAGATTAGCAGAGATTACCATATCTGTGAATCTAAGCAATTAACTATACAAATCTTTCCACTTACTATGGAGACCTACGGCTACTAGATCAAATTATTTTTTATGATGAAAATATTTTAAGTGTGACAAACATTCAAATAGCATAATTAATTTTAAACATTACTGATCTTAAAATACTAGCAGCCAGTTTTAAAAAAAGACTGCAAAGGAGATACTGCAAATACTATAGTGATGCATATTAATATGCACTGAAGACACATACCAGAAGCCAGAATGAACGGAGGAAAAGAAAAATGTAACGTGACTATTTTGTAAGTTTTGAGTTGTGCTTTTTGCAAAAAAACCAGAAGCCAGTCTTAGTGGCAAGCTTCTGAAAACTTGCACAGCTATGATAAGAAAAGACATTTCCCATAAATATTCATTAAAAATTACCTTTTCTGGATCATGAATTTTTCAAGCAGACACTGATTTGACCTCTACAAGGAACAAAAACCAGCCTATAGCATAGTGTCTCCGTTTTGGGTCCCAAAAGTTTTTCCAGCAAAGCGTCTACTTTGTACACCGCATAATGACTCCGGTCAGTTACCTTTGTGATCCAAGCACTTGTGCATTAATATTAATTCAAATTACCATCTAAAGTGCAACTCATATTTCTTGGAAAAAATGATTGTAAGGCAGGACCAGGATTTGCATTTTAAATATTTTTCTAAAACTAACATGTCTGTCCCTCCACAATCTACTGATTTGAACCCAGACCCATTTTAATAAAGTTACTTGTTTTGTAATGATTGCAGCATTTTCCTAATACAGTAATAGGGCCTGCTCTTCAAAAGCTGCTGAACTCCTACTTCCTTCAGTGAAGTCAGTGGGAGTGAACTGTGCTCAGCAAAGCTAAAGTAGTGCATAGCATCTCACAGAGCCAGAGCCCACCCTCTTCTTCTCTCACAGCAGGTGGGACCACTTCATATGCAGAAGAGTCAGTTTGGGTAAATGCTTGGAGTGTGAAGGGGTGGGGTGGGAGGGGGGCAAGACAAGGAGCTAGAAGTGAGCCCAGCCTCCCTTTCTTCAAGACGCCCCCTAAATCTTTCCACCTTCCCCGTGGGACTCAACAGAAGCAACTACATTTACATGAGTGATTTACATTTGTTACACATACACACATTTCCTTAGGTTAGACATAGCTTTCCATTTCTACTGAATGCATTTACAGCACTTAAGGTTTGCGCTGAATAGCATCCAACATATGTATATACATATACAAAAACAAATAATTGCATCTTCCTACAATTTTTGAATCATATTGAAACACTACAGAAACTTAGATTTCCCCCCTCCCTTTTCTCCACTTTTTCCCCCTCCTTTAGACACAGTGGGTCAGATGCATAGCTTCAAAAAGGTTGCTGACCCCTAGAAATCCCCAAGTGGTAAAAACCCTTCATAGCTGGCTGTATACCTCACAATGATCCCAGAATAGAAGGCATGTTGGGACTTGGCTGGAGGCATACAAGTGAGTGGATCATCCCTGCATTCCTCCAGACTACAGCCATAAAATGGCTCCTGGGTGGTGGGCATTAATATAGCACAGCCTTGAGTCTGACATACGTTACACCAGGTGCTGAATCAGCTCCCAGGAACAGAGAAGTACAAAAATGGCTGAGAGCTGCCTTTGCTCCCACTCAGCCTCCTCCTCTGTACGGAGCAGAGATCTGGTTCTGTGGAGGTTCTAGCCTTGTGTGTGTGTGTTTGTGCCCTCCTATCTTTTCCTGTCTCTCTACTCCCAGTCTATTTTTTCTATTATATTGTTCATGGCTTTTGTGATTTTTACTTTCTCTCTCCAAATATTTATTTCATTTTTCCATTCTGCTTTATATTTTATGCCTTTGCATTCTTTTTTCTGCCTCTATCCTCTGTTCCCATTACTCTTCTTTCCTCAACCTCTCATTTACCTTCTTTCCTTGCCCAAGCTCTCAATTTTCACTGAATCTCTCATCCCCGCCCCATTCTTCTCAGACTCATCCCCCACATCCAGGGCTGGCGACAGGGGGGTACAACGGGTACAGCTGTACCGGGCCCGGACTTCAGGGGGGCCCCCTGAAGTCCGGGGCGGGTACGCAGCTGTACACCCTTGTCGCCAGGGCTGTGAGCAAGGCGCGGCTGCGGGCAGCCGCTGCAGCGCTCACCAGCCCCCTCCCCCGGCACTCAGCAGCCTCCCCCCGCCCCCCTTTGCTTCTCCCGGCCGGGCCACGCGGCCGCAGCGCATGCGGAGGTTGGGGCCCGCGGGAGGTAGGAGACCGGCGGGGGGGGGGGGGCATGGGCAGCGGGAGACCGGGGGGGTGGGCGGCATGGGCAGTGGGAGACGGGGGGCGGGGACCCCGCGGGCGGCGGGCGACCGGCGGAGGGGGGGCCCCCGCGGGCGGCAGGCAACCGGCGGGGGGGGGCCCACGGGCGGCGGGCGACCGGCGGGGGGGGCCCCCGCGGGCAGCGGGCGACTGGAGGGGGGGCCCCGTACGATCTGCCGTACGGGGCCCCAAAATTCCTGTCCCGGCCCTGCCCACATCATCTGCCGTTGACCTCTTTTACAGCTCCAATTAGTTTCTCTCTCTACTCCCACAGATGCTCTATTCTCCCATCATTTTGTTTTCACATTTCTCTAGCTCTTCTTCACTCTTCTCTTCTCCTGCCCAGTCTCTTGTCTCCGCACCTTGCATACTTTGCCTCTCCCATTCCCTCTGTATGCCCTGCTCCCTTTTTTGAAAGATGGATTAGCCCTGTCTACACTACTGGACAAATCATTTTCACACCTGGTTAAGAAATATAGAGGGGATAATGTTTAAAACCTAATTTCCTAGTGTTGATAAAACCACAAGTATTGATACCAACCTTTCACTATTGGAATTTTTCAGAATTCTTGCAGTTAGACTGACCCTCAAATGCAGGTTTTAAAACCTGTTTAGGAATATTGGACTAGATCTGTGGCTCCTTTACAACTGGTTTTCACTGCTAACTATCTGAACACTAAGAATTCCCCTTGTGTAGTGGAATCACCAGAGGGTATCAAATGCTTCTGATCACTCTGACATAGGCAGTGTAATAGAACTGGAACCAGAGTATGATGCAGTTCAGAGACCATCAACAGCACAGTGGCTCCAAGGGGAATGTTACATGTAAGTGCTTAGGCTTCCTAACTTGCACTAATTGATTGTTCAGGATGTCTGACGACAATCTAAAGCCAAACTTTGTCTTCCTGCCCACTTAAATTTGCCAAATTTAGCTCCAGAGAAGAGCTATATGAACGGAAATGCTTTTAAAGGCAATGCTAGTGTAATGGGTCCAGCAGGTTGCACTTCAGCTTCTTATACAAAGTAGTGACAGGATAAGGTAGTTCCTTTATCCTAAGGATAAAGAAGTTTATAAAGTTCTGTTTCAAGTTTGCAGTATGTAGGAACAAAGGCATTGTACTTTGTAGCACAGTAGAGCATTAGATCAGCACCACATGATGCTTATACATCTAATTTCTCTATAGGAATTGTAAATACATTTTACAAGCTACAGCACCTCTTCAGATAGAAACCTCTTACTCTCTATCACTTTACTTGATTATGAAAAATCCATGCAGTGGATGTATGAATCAGATCAGAGAATATATTTTTTTCAAATGTCCAGGTCAATTTCTCCCAAACCAAATAATTTTATTTAAGCAAAATGGCATAATTGGTTTTGAGGAATATAAAATCCTTCTAGTATGGAAACATATGTTAGCAAGATTTAAGCTTATGTATTCAGACACCTTTAGCAAAAGAAAAGATTGCATTAGAAAAATCAGACTCTGAATTGTACCTCTTCTAACTTGGTGGAGACATTTGCCTGCATCGTTCCACAGAGACCTATGCACAATAATAGCTACATTTAATCAAATGCTAAAAACAAACATTAAATATTGAATGTATCCTTTAAAAATGTTAATCTTGCTTTATCTTTCTTTTTACATGGCATTTTAAATTAGTCTGTGACAGACAAAATTTATATGGTCCGAACATTGAAGAAAGCTAATTTGTTTGGGAAGAAATTTGACAGCGACCTTTATTGTATTTTACATTTTAATGCTTACATACAGCACAGAGATGAAGCAAGCTGGTTGCCAAACATCTGAGTGTGGCAAATAATACATTCTCCTTGCCCCCATCAGAAGAAAGGTGTATACACACATACCAGCTACTTTTCATGAACAGAATTGCTATTTGCCTATTTTGAATAGCATCCAAATGTGCCAAGCACAGCAAGAATACGGAGAGCAAAGAATGCTTAATATTCCAGCCCAGCTTACTGAAAAAAAGCATTTAAGTGACAGAGCAGTGTTCTGTAGAGCAACATGATGTGTCTGCTTTAAATGGAGAATAATGGATTTAAGTTTAGTGCAGAACTAAAGGGCTCAATTACTATTCATGAATTCTGAAACGTTCTACTACAGAAATTCCTTTTGCATGAAATGTTCATCAGTATCACTGTGTGAAACTACAAAAACCCATAAAGCTTGGCCCCTCACACAATACAGTACTTGCCTCCATTTGTGCATTTACAAAGAATATTTCTACAGAGTTTATCAAAAGTCACCCATGTCTGTAAACTAACCATTTAAAACAAAGAAGTTTTAGATCGATGTAGGGAAAAAAGTCCTACTGGTAGCACTTGGAACCAGTGATTTTTCTATTATTAAATGGCCTACCATTTGTCTACAGGACATACCCAATACTGGTTAGCAAAGCAGGAATGTTAATTTGTCACTTCATAAAGGGATCATAACAACAGAATTGATCTTTATCAGTAATTATTTTAACACTGAAAGAGCTCCAGAGATACGTTTTCCCCATATTAAAAAAAAATTATTCAAAGAGCAAACTACCCATTTACCATGAAAACAACATTGGCACTTATGCTCTGTGCACTTGAGCATTTAATTTGAAATACTTTACTTGATCCTGTAGTTCAATCCCATTTCATTTAGTGAGAAACTTGCATAACTAATGTCTAAAGGATTGGGGCCATAGTATTTTGGTCAAATACATGATCAATTCTCAACACACACAGTATTTATTTCACATCATAGAATAATTCTTGAAAACAAAAATCCTATGAAAGGTTCAGCTTTTGTTGCACTTAAAATCACTGATACCTGATTTCAGCAGGACTACTCACAGAGAAAGGTACTACTTAGTTTGAGTAAGGGTGGCAAAACATGGTCCTAAAATGAGCAGTTATTTGTATACCCATTTCTGATTGCTTGCAAATAGAGTTTCTCTCTCCACCTCACCCATGTGCAGCATAATGCCTAAGTAACTTAGGGCCAAGTAAATCCTCTCTCTGCTTAGGAAATATCTTAGTATTTCTATTTGCATGCAAAAAATACTAGTTATTCCAGCATTTTTGTTTGCTGGGTTGTCTACTTATAATTACATTTCCTGTGGTATTTTTGTTAACATGTCCTAAGTAAAAGTTGTTTTTTGAAGAGTGCAGGAGATTGGGAAAGTATTGAAGGCAGTTTCTAAAGCCTTAGTTAACAAGCTCCTTCTGTTTGCATATTCAATTCCTCAAAGTAACATATGCATAATTTTATCATCATTGTGTGCCATCTGGAGTATATTGATTGAACTGCAGTTTTCAAATGAGGGCTAACAGATAATTTGGTTGCATACATTTGGAAATAAAGTGATTATATGCAAACTGAATAGAGCTATTTAAGAACAGAGGTATAACTAAAAGATTAAACTTGAAAATGCATCTACTCTACCTGAGCAGACCAGAAAGTCAAATCCTTACAGTTTTACACTTTACTGTTATCTTATTTAAGTTAAAAAAAGGCTGTTTTAGGGAAGACTGCACCTGCATTTTACAGTGCATTATTGGAAAGGAGCCACGGTGCTACTCGACTCAAACCCTTTAATTCAGACTACCTAAAGAAGGAGACAGACACAATAGGCTAGAACAATTTATTTTACACAATATCCTGTCAATTGGGCTTCATTTGAGATTACACTACATGGAAAATTTAGCAGGAGTTCATCCATCCTAAACACTGTAGTGAACTCTGTTGCTATAGGAACACAGGACTTGTCATAGCACAACTGATGAATGGTACATTTAGTCTGATATTTTGTTTCTGACTGTGACCAATGGGAGATTCATCAAGGAAAAGTTTCAAACGCATTCCTCACAATTTCCCTCCCCTCCACAAATATTGGATCATCAAAACACAGTGGCCACGGTTTTATTCTGTAAATGAATATACAAAACTAAGACAGCCACACACGTGAAAACAAAAATATTCAGTTCACAGAGCACACATATCAGGTAACTTACTGAAAGGGAAACTTGCTGAACTTTTTCCCTGTTACTGGTCTATAATTCCTTGGGACACCCAACACACACCCTTAGGTACATTTTGTAAAGATGGGTAGAATGTTGGTCACCCGCCAGAGAACGCTAAATTAAAGTTACATATTTCTATATAGTAGCTCAGCTATTTTGCGCTCATTGATTTTGTTCCATCAGAACTCTTGGATGAGTGCTATTTGATGCTGGTGATTTTCTTCAATTTAATATCTTCAGTTGTTAACATCACCCTGATGCCTCTGTTTCAGAGAGTGCCCCACTGCCTCTGCCTATAAAGAGCAACTACAGGCAGTTATTTCTCCTTTTCATATGTGGCAAAGACAGATGCAAAGAAATTCAGATTTAAACGCTAAAGGCAACAATTACAATCATCTAGTCTGACCTCCTGTGTAACACAGACCATAGAACTGCATTCTGCGATTCCTGCAGTAAGCCTAACAACCTGTGGTTGAACTCGATCATGTCTCAGACATCTCGCCTTGATTTAAAGACTTCAAACAACAGAGAATTTAGCAAATCTCTTGATATTATGTTCCAATGGTTAATCACCCTAACTGCTAAAATTGGGTCTTATTTTTAGTTTGAAATTCACTAACTTTCAGTCATTGGATCCTGTAAAGCCTTTGTCTGCTAGATTAACATACCCTTGTGTGTTAGATATCTTCTGCTGCAGTTGGCGCATATGGACTCTGATCAAGTTCCTCATAACCTTCTCCTCAATAAACTAACTAGCTAGAGCTCTTTTAGTTTCTCTGCTTAAGTTGTATTCTCTTAGATTTCTGAATCAGCTTTTAATCTGTTAAGGAAACAAAAAGTGGAACTGATTTACAGAATGAGGTTGTATTTTACCCTTCGAACAGCTTCATAATAAGTTTATTCTAACTAAAATATGGGACATGCAAATTGCAATGTATTGAGACTATCCTGATCCAAACATATTCTTACATCTTAACATGTAATGACTCTCTCTCTCTCTCTGGCTGAAATCCTGACTCCATTGGATCATAGATATGCAGGGCTGGAAGGGACCTTAAAATGTAATTTAGTCCAGCCCCCGGCACTGAGGCTGGGTCAAGTATACCTGTCAGGATGGCCTAGGTGTTCGTCTAATTTGTTCCTATCTTCCAATGAGAGGGATTCCATAATCTCCCTGGAAGTCTGTGCCAATACTTACCTACTATTACAGTGAGAAAGGTTTTTCCCAATATCTAACCTAAATCTCCCTTTCTGAAGATTAAGTCCATTGCTTTTTGTCCAATCTTCAATGAACATGGAGAACAACTGATCACCATCCTCTTTATAAAAGTCCATAATGTATCAGAAGACTTGGGTTCCCCTGCCCCCTTCTTCTTGTCTCAAGACTGAACATACCCAGTCCTTTTAACCTTTCCTCATAGGTCAGGTTTTCTTACTATTTTAGCATTTTTGCTGCTCATCCGTAATCTCTCCAATTTTTCCCCATCTTTTCTAAAGCGTAGCACCCAGAGTTGGACATAGCACTCGAGATGCAACCTCACCAGTGCTCAGTAGAGCAGAACAATTACCTCCCAGGTTAATACTCTGGAGAATGATGATACACCACAGAATATTAACTTTTTCTGCAGCTGTATCACATTCATGACTCATTTAATTTGTGATCCACTATAACCCCCAGATCTTTTTCAGTACCACCACCTATCTAGTTATTCCCCATTTGGTAGTTAGGAAGGAAAAATTGAATGCCCAGTACTTTGCACTTGTCTTTATTGAATTTGATAAATATGAAGGCCTTTGGTCTCCTCTCATGGCTGGTTTTCCATCCTCGAGTGATGGTTCTTGGGATATCCAGTACTGCGAGTCACCTTGTTATCATCCCTTCTGCCCCACCTATCTCCAGCAAGAGGGAGAATTGCCTGCTCCCTGCCACCTCCCATGTTCTACCACCTATGCAATCTCCTCAGATAATGGCAACCCTTAGTTTGTCTTGCAGATTAAAAAATAGGTGTACCCCAGTTCTTTACTTTTTTTGAAGTGTTCCCTGTATCCACTGAACACTTACAGAATTACCAAGTCAGTTGTCCCCAAAGGAAGAGTACACACACCAGCATGGATTATTCAATTTATGATCAGTTTCTTGTATCACACTACAGCACAGATATTTATAGTGAAAGCAGTGATATGTATATTTAATAATCAACATATTTAAGAGATAGTGAGTAAGGAAAGCAAACAGAAAAGTTATATAGAAAACAAAAATAGAACACATCTTCTAGAGATTGAACCTAAAAGTCTAAACTTCTCTCACCCCAAATGTCCTTTGCAGCATTTCAACCAAGCCTAAGTTAGATCCCATTTTCTGAATGTTAACATTCTGTCTTCTTTACTGTCTCAGATACAGGATTAAGAGTGTCTCCTTGTCTTTTACTTATATCCTCAAGTCCACTGCCTGCCCTAGACAAGACACCCCCCACTACCACCACCACCACCCCTGTAGTTCATTTTCCAGTCTCTTGCCTCTGGTTGACTTCCAATCCCCTCCCCCTGTCCCCTACAATTTACTTCATATGTAAATGTGGCTTCCATTTACAATGCTTAATTTACATGTGAACATTCTTTGTCAGTCATAAACTGTTCATCAACTCTGCCTTAATACTGACCGTAAGAACACATTTCCAGTACATGCACATGTGTGCACGCACACACACACACACACACACACCCTACTAGGGGTACATATGTTTTACAATGAGATTAATAACCAGTGAAACACTGACTTCCATTTAAGATTTCACATTGCATTCTTTATGGATGAATGCTATGAAAGCAGAAAGCCAAGTGTAGTCAGTTTGTCAGGCCTACTTGGAGGAGTTGTTACAGAACAGTGAACTCTAATGGGCCTCTGTCACACTTCAGTCTTCCTCTCACAGACTGTTTAGGACCCACGAAGCAGGATATACACAACATCCTTAAGTAGCAGTTACCTTGGTAAAACTTCAGTAAATTTTCCTCTGGTGAAATACCTCTGGGAACCCCTAGATCAGTGGTGTCCAGTAAGTTCACCTCTAGCCACATGTGACTAATAGGCCACTGAATATGGCTAATTCATGTTGGTGTTGTTTTAATAATGTGGCTGTAACAGGGTGCTGGCAAGAAAATGCTGAGCCAGCCCCTGTTCCCCCTCTGGTAGCTCGGCTAGCAAGGGCTGCTAGCAGCTCCCACAGCTGGGAGAGTTAATTAGCTAGCAGGGTGTGGCCCCGGGGTGAGTGGGGCTTGAGTGAACCACCTGGGAGCCTTCCTGGCCAGAGGATAAAGCTGGCAGGCAGGCAGGCAGGCAGGCAGTCGGGGGGGGGGGGGGGGGGGGGGGGGGGGGGGGGGAGAGGAGAAAGGGAAAGAAAACAAAACAGGGCAGAACAGAGTGTGGCTGTGCCTAGCTGGCTGTGAGAGCCAGCTGTCCCCCAAGGCAGCCAAGCCAGGGGCTATTCTGTACAGCACTGTAAATAGGTGATGGTGGGTGTGCACTAGGGAATAAAGGGACACTGTTGCTTTGGTGGTGTTGCACCAAGGGGCTCCCAGTCCCGGCTCATTTTTTGAAGCGAGTCGGCAAAGGCTTGCTTATAGTGGCTAATAAGAAAAATTCAAAACCACAAAGTGTGGCTAGCATTGAATTTCTATTGGATACCGCTGCCCTAGATCTACCAAAACAGTGAGGGGGCAATTGGGTTGGTGCTTACCAGAGGTGAAAGTAAGCCGGTACACCCCGGTACGGCGTACCGGCAAGAGTCGGTGCGCCGTACCGGGGCGGATCGGCTTCCCCAGGCACAATTGAAAGGACCTGGGACTCCCAGCAGCAGCTAGAGCCCCAGGCCCTTTAAACTGCTGTGGGAGCCTGTGGGAGGTGGGGGGGTGGGGGGAGGCTCCAGCGGTAGGGCCTGGGGCGCTAGCGGTGTCCCAGTCCCGGGCCCTTTAAATAGCTACAGGAGCCCCGCTGCCGCTTCCCCAGGGCTCTGCAGGGATGGGAGCCCTGTTGCTGGAGCCCTGGGGAAGCGGTAGCGGAGCTCCGGTAGCTATTTAAAGAGCCCAGGGCTAGGACACCACTAGCGCCCCGGGGCCTTTAAAATTCCGACAGAGCCCTGGGGGGTAGGGAGGGGTGTGGGGGGAGGCCCCTTACCAGTACGGGGGTGGTGATTGGCTGACTTTGCCCCAACCCCACCCCTTCCAACAGAGGCTCCACCCCTTCCGGGGGCCAGAGCTGGCCCGGCCCAGCCCAGCCCCTGTACCGGTAAGAAGTTTTAGTTACTTTCACCCCTGGTGCTTATATCAGATGGCCATTGTCCTCCACTGGCTCCAGTAAATGTCATTAATGAGTATTTTGTTTTTTTGAAAAGGACACAAGGATAATTTCCAGGGAGGGAGAGGATGTGTTTACACTCAGTACCAATGTGGACATAAGAACAAATGGAAAAAATTGGCCATCAGGAAGTTTAGACTTGAAATTAGATGAAGGTTTCTAAGTACTGGAGTGAAGTACTGGAACAGCCTCCCAATGGAAGCAGTGGAGCAAAAGACACATCTGGCTTCAAGATTAAGGGTGATAAATTTATGGATGGGATGGTATGATGGGATAGTCAAAAATCAATTAATTGCCAAAATTAGGCTATTAGCAGTAAATATGCCCAATGGCCTGTGATGGGATGTTTGTTGGTGGGATCTGAGTTACTACAAAGAAGTCTTTCATGGGTGTCTGGCTGGTGAGTCTTGCCCACATGCTCAGGGTTTAGCTGATCGCCATATTTGGGGTTGGGAAGGAATTTTCCTCCAGGGCAAATTGGCAGAGGCCCTGGTGGTTTTTTGCCTTCCTCTGCAGCATAGGGGTTCACTTGCTAGAGGATTCTCTGCACCTTGAAGTCTTTAAACCATGATTTGAGGACTTCAATAGCTCAGATACAGGTTGGGGTTTATTACAGGAGTTGGTAGGTGAGATTCGGTGGTTTGCATTGTGCAGGAGGTCAAACTAGATGATCATAATGGCCCCTACTGATCTCCTAGTGATGAGACAAAAGTATCTTATGGTTGATAGTGTCAAATGCAGCAGAGATGCACAGAAGGATGAGAATGCATGACTGTCCTATATATATTAGCGGATCATTCGTCTAAATGATCCTCTAAGTGCCTCTAAAGCTGCTTCCATTCTATGACTTGGGTTAAGTCCAGATTGTGCTGAGTCAGGGACATTGCCTTCAGCTAAATGTACTTGAAAGCCACTTTTGGCTTGCTACTCTTTGGGATTGCTCAGGAATGTAAAGTTTGATACTGAGAGTAGTTATCCAGGTCTAATACATCCAAGGTGGACTCAGTCCCCACAGATGACCTCACCTATGATGTTGTTACACGTCATAACTTTGAGTTTTTCTGCATTACTTATAACATTCCCCTGCTATGGGCTGTCCACAGGGATCAAACTGCTATACAGTTAACTTGTAACACTTGAGCTAAAGGATCAGATAAATCAGCTCAGATGTACTAGCAGACCTATCTGGCCTAATCATCTGGGGGAACCTCTGCAGTATGCAGGGCCGGCGACAAAAATTTGGGGGGGCCCTACTCTGATCGTTTGGGGTCCCCAGCCCAGCCGGCGCTCCCCCCCCTCCCCCCATCTGACAGCGGCTGGTGGCAGCGTGATCCCGGGAGCGGCGCGAGCCACCCTTGCTGCTCCCCCCACCCCGCGCACTTTCTCCCCCAGACTGCGCCGCTGCCGCCGGCCGGGCTCACTGCTCCTGCCGGGGACACGCACGCTCATCCGGAGGAGAGCTGCGCCGCCTCCCCGCCCCTTCCCCGCTCTCCAGGCCCGGCGACAAGGGGGGATGACTACGGGTACTGCTGTGTACCGGGGGCCCCCTAAAGTCCGGGGCCCGGTACAGCTCTACCCCTAGTACCCCCCTGTCGCCGGCCCTGGCAGTATGTATTCAGGAACTCCAAACATTAGGTGTGAATGGATATTAAGGAATGTTGGTGGGCTACTCATCAGCCAGACAGGATGCTGGATTCAAGCAGCCATCCCAAATGCAAGTTTTCTTTTTCATCTAAGATGGAGGATAGCTCCTTGCAAGAGGATTCTGCTGTGGACAGAAGGGAGCCAGGACTGATGAAACAGTGTACCACCCTGCATAGCTGTAATGTATAATAGACATACCATTTTGAAGCCCCTGCAGATCATGTTTCATGGAGGGCTGAATTTTCGCACCCACAAAACTTGTTTTCATTAACGACTTACCTAACTATTTTGAACACATTCAGAGTTGCAGCCTTTCAGCTGTCTTCCACAGACTGTTTCACACATTAATTATCCCTTTTATTTAAAAAAAAATATTTTGGAGCATGTTACTCTCTCCTGCAGTTTTGTTGCACTTGCCTTCTTTGTGTCATTCATAATGGTAAACATCTCAATCATGTCTACTCTTCAACTCCCTTTTCACAATGACTAAAAGCCTAATTTTCCTGTCCTTCCAATTATACCCCTGAAGCCATTTGTCACCCTAATGAAAATATGCTTCAATATTCCTTCAGTATGGTGCCCAAATTTGTGCCCAGTAGCTTTTCTTTTGCTGAGTGTTGTCCCATATTAATATTTTTCTTATTCTTTTTAGATTTGAAACAAGTGAACAACAGACATTAAATCTTAAAATTGACCTATATTATTTCAATATCTTGGATTTTCCATCTTCAATTCTATAGGCCATGTATCAGACTATGCCTCTGTTGCACATGTAGGCCAGGACACAAACAAGTTTATTTAGATCCAGGCTACCTCTTCATATTGATTTACCCTGCTTAAGAACATAAAAACAGCCAATACTAGATCAGCCCAATGGTCCATTTAGCCCAGTATCCTGTCTTCTGACAGTGGCCAATGACAGATGCTTCACGGGGAATGAAAAGAACAGGGCAATCCCTCCCTTGTTGTGCAGATTCTGGCAGTCAGAAGCTTGGTGACCCAGAACATGGGATTGCATCCCTGACCATCTTGGATAACAGCTGTTGATAGATCTGTCCTCCATGAATTTACATAGTTCTTTTTCAAATCCTGTCATACTTTCTCCTTCACAACATCCCCTAGAAACAAGTTCCACAGGTTGACAGTACTTTGGGTGAAGAAACACTTTTTGTGTTTGTTTTAGGGCCTTCTGCCTACTACTTTCATTGGGTGACCCCTGATTCTTATGTTATGTGAAAGGGTAAATAACTCTTCCTTATTCACTTTCTCCACACAATTCAGATTTTAAACCATTATTTTATCCCCCCCCCCCCCCCATCTCTTTTACTCCAAGATGAAAAGTCTCAGTCTTTTTAATCTCTTCTCATATGAAAGCCATTTCATACCCCAATCATTTTTGTGGCCCTTCTCATTTTTTCCAATTCCAATACATCTGTTTTCAGATGGGATGGCCAGAACTGCATTCAGTATTCAAGCTGTCTGAATACCTTGGATTAATATAGTAACATCCGGATATTTTCTGCTTTACTAAGTATTCCTTTCCTAATGGCTTCTAATATTCTATACACCATTTTGAGTGCTGCTGCACATTGAATGGATGTTTTAAGAGAACTATCCACAATGATCCCCGAGATCTCTTTCTGTGTGGTAACAGCTAATTTAGACCCCATCATTTTGTATGTAGTTTTGTATGGATTAGGTTTACCAATGTGCACAGATAGACACTGAATTTTATCTGCTATTGTGTTGTTCAGTCACCAATTTTGTGCAATCCTGTTGTAACTCTTCACAGTCTGCTTTAGACCTAACTATCTTGAGTAATTTGGTATCGTCTGCAAACTTTGCCACCTCACTTTGCTCCCCTTTTTCTTCCTCCAGATCATTGCTGAGTATGTTGAACAGTACAGACCCTGGGAGAACACTACTATTTACCTCTCTCCACTGTGAAAGCTGACCATTTATTCCTACCCTTTTGTTTTTGTCTTTTAACTGGTTACTGATCGATGAGAGAACCTTCCCTCTTATCCCATGACTGCTTATTTTGATTAAAAGCATTTGGTGAGGGAATTTGTCAAAGGTTGTCTGAAAATCCAACTACATTATATCCACTAAATCACCCTGGATGTTTGGTGACCTCAAAGATCACGGTCTGAGTTACCAACTGAAGTTCAAAAACAACAAGCCTTTCCTGGAGCTGAGCACAACTGCAAACTTCTCTGGTCTAGTCAGGGTTATTCCCGCCTTAGCAGTCTATTCCCAGCCCTTCTTAGCTGGCACCACCACCACCCTTGTCCCAGGATCCTCCTCATAGAATTCTCCCACTCTCTGCGGTCTCTCTACAGCTCCTGACCTTCTTTTCCATTTCTGCAACTTTCTGCTGCCCTTTATAGGGATATCACCTCCACCATGGAAAGCTAGTTTTAATTAAACTGAATACTTCATCCCAGATGTAGCAGGCAGGGCTGGACAGAACCAGACATCTGACCCTTAAAAGAGCAGGCCACACCTTTTACATCACTGGTGTTACGTCTATACCAGGTCTGTCACTATGTCACTAATACTACGACTGGTGTAGCTGAGCCAATGATAGCACTGGTTGGAGAGTGTGTGTGTGTGTGTGTGTGTGTGTGTGTGTGTGTGTGTGTGTGTGTGTGTGTGTGTGTAGAATTCCATATTGTATACAAGCACCAAGGGCAATTTTTATCTGTTGCCATGAATGGAAGTTCTGCACTTGGCTTCAGTACGACCAATCTGTTTCAGCAGCTCAATTTTGCAACTCGCTACAATAATTGGCACTAGTATGGACCATGGTCCCAGGTTCCTACCCTTTTGGCAGGGCTTCCTCCAACTCTGGCATTTTGTAGAAAACTTACAGCCTTCCATTGAATGCAACACACCTATTAAAATAGAAAGCCACAGTAGAAGTACTTGGTCCCTCCTAAGCCACCACCTCATTTTTAAGTTAGGGAATGAAAATTAGTGCAGATTCTATGGGCAAAATGCTTTCACGCATCTCTTTTCCTCATCAGAGAAATCTTTTTTCCCTCCAGTCCAGTGAGAAAATTGTATAACTATGGGGCCTGTGACTTGTGTGTATTACACTGTATAGCATTATGCTATTGTGCACGGACACATGCCCATGATAAAAATGCCTGTGAGATTACAATACACCTAAATTTATAAGTAACTCAAATTGGTTTTAAAACTTGCTTGTTTGCTTTTTCCTTTAAATCACAGCTGGTCAATAGAATTAATCTATCTGTGGACAAAGGTCAAATATTTGCATTTCAGAATAGCCCTGCATTTATTTAATATTTTTAAACATTGTTCTACCTTTATACCACGCACATGTTTCAAGATAGATCTATAACATGGTCTCAGATAAGTGCAGACCTTTCACAAAGGAGGTGTCTGGAGATAATTAGTCCCAAGAATCATGAAATAAGGCATCCAAATCCTCACAGGCTCAAGTTTCTCCTGATTTACACCTGTGGAAACTCATGGACGTCATGAGTCTGAACAGGTAACTATGGGCACCATTTCACTGTAGAACTTGAAAGAGAAACAGGGGGTGATGTTCCACTGGTGCAACTTGTTGATAAATTGTTTTGTCAATTGCCTGGCCACACTTTAGTTCAGTATGAAATATAATCACAAGACCAAATAAGTAATATCACTCAGGCTCATTGCAAAAAGGCAATAAACAACAAGAAAAGTATAGGAAGAAAAGTTTAATACTGGTTTCCTGGAAGCCATCTCATGCGGTGTTATATTCACCTTATCCAGAAGATGTACTCCCAAGTTCCATTCCTAAAGCCATCTGTTTGTAACCTACCTCTTTACAAATAAAAAAGTAGGGTATGGGTAAATCTAATTGCAGATGACAATCAGATTTCTTCCTTATTTTTCTGATACCCCTTATCTCTTTGTTCTGAACACATGCATTCCAGATACCAAGGAGCATGAAGACTGCTCTTAGTTTTGTAACAGGTAGAAGATTGATATATCTTGTCCTTTTCCTGTGGGATATTCTAGTATTAGCCTGTGAGTGTAACTTCCTACTTGTTGCTATGGTAAAACAGTAATATCTCCTTAAGCCAAAGTTTGATACTTCAGCTAAGGCAAAGTGTTATGGGATACTTCATATGGATGAACAGAATGGTTAACATAACTTCCCAATACTTATATGAATACTATACCCAACTTATGTATTGGCTAGCATTATCATGTTGCTAGTGATTACATGGGCTTCAGTGGAGCTATGACCATTTATACCAGATGAGGGTCTGCCCCACAATGCTTCCAGACATTTTTTGTACATGACTATTACTAGGTTTCCTTTTCCCAACAATTTTAAGTCGTGTTTTAATGCATAGTTTTCAATTGTAATGCTTCTTGTTTAAGAAGTGTAGCTACTTTGCAAAGCATGTACCCTGTTAATAAAATTACATATTATACTGCAACATACAAAGAGGTTCCATTCCCACAGACTAATTATGTTCATGCTACATATAACTTGCTTGAACTATACAAAACAAGACAGGGAATTATTCTAGCTATAACAAACTGAAACATACAGTACTGTAGTATAAGTATATTAACTCATAACCAGAGCTAAAATGCTGCTATTCTGTTCAGTATGCAAGGAGTGTCACACATTATATGCAGTTTCTACTGCAGTGGAAAGTTCTATATATGTTAAAATTGCTCTAAGTGTTCTCCAATGACCATAAAAGGGAACAAAAATTGACATTTTACTGGTTCTGTCCCTCTAACTCTCTATTGATCCTGGATAATCTTTAGATGCTATCATCCTTTGGAGGTCAGAGTTAAAAAATAATATCTACTGTGTCCATATGGCAGAACATTTATAGAATCCATGCAACAGCATTTACTTAACTGTATCACACCTCACCATCATCAGAGCCAATCATCATAGCAAATAGGTTATTTTGGAAATATTTAAGATGATTTTTCTATTTGATTTGGAGCCAATATGCAGCCAATTTATGACAAGTAGCAATATATAAACACACACACACACACACACACACTCCATATGAAAATTCTGTCACCTTTTAAAGCTTCTGGATAGAATAATTTTTAAAAGGTAACTGTCTACATCATTTCATTTTATGAAAACCTTTGACAATTTTTTTTCTACGGGTGAACTAATATACCTAGAATTTGAATTGGGGGGGGGGGGAGAAAATATTGCTATATTCTCAAAGAAACAAGATTCCCTTATTAATGTGGTTCTCAGCATGATTGGTAAAAGCCAGGAATAACAATATATAATATAATGGTGGCAGATAGTCAATTTAAAAACAAAAAGGCATTCATAAAAGGATATATCTTTGCCCCTGAAATATGTCCCTTTTAATATAGTGTTTGTAAATGCTCTTTATTGTCATTCTTTGCCCTCCTGGGCTGATTTATCTGCTGAGCCAAGTTTGCACTGGAAGTCCCTTAAGCAGAGGGCCACATGAGAAATAGATGCGCCCTCAGGCTGCTCTAATCTATGCCATATGGTTAAGGAGTTTCTGAAGTTCCAGCCATCTGTCCTCTGAGCCTATGATATAGCTCATGAAGGGTTACAGGGGGAAGAAAATGGGCATCCAAATCAGATATTCCTGTGGGAGATTCCCTCACACTGAGAAATTCCCCAGTTTTAGAAGCCCTCCTGCTTACATCACTACCCCTCTCCCAATGCCAGAAGACTACCAGTATGCCATTTAAAAAAACAAAAAACAAAACAAAAAACCATCAAAGAAGAGAGCAAACAGTCATAAAATGGAAGATTCTATAATTGTTTGTGACATGTTACATTCTCAAGCAGCAGGCACATGATTCTAAGCACCAAGTCATGCATTAAGTAAACATCATCATTTCCAGAAGAAACAATGGCATCTTGATGTATTAACTTATATAATGTCACAGGAAGATGATACTGGGGAAGAAAGCATGCTAAAAAACCAGAAAAGTGATTTCTAGAAAATTGTGCGCACATTATATAAGTTACTAGAGTCTCCGGTATCAACTCTTACAGTTACAGTTTTGAAGAGTTTCCATTCTAATCCTGTTTTCACGGGTTCTTAATTTTTCAAAATATTCACTAATAGGGCTGGTTCCATTTTTGGTTTATGCCCAAAAGGTAACAACGTAGGCAATTTTCTTTTAGCCATTTTTGAGATATGAGAGTATTAAAGGGCATTTTTCAGGAAGTAATTCTTCTCATACTTTAGGGGCAGTGTAACAGGGTGCTGGTTTAGAAGAGCAAGCAGCCCCCTGTTAGCCCTGACCCAGGGAAAAAGAAACTGCTAGTTGGAGCTGGCTAGGGGGCCACGCCCTAATTAGCTGAGGAGACACCCCTGCAGTCCTGAGGAGCCAGCTATAAAAGCTGTCAGGAAGGAAGCCAAAGGAGGAGGAGACCAGGATAGGGGAGGAGTGTGAGGCTCTGGATACCTGTGGGCCAGGAAGTGGGCTTGTCTTCCTGAGCAGTGGACTGTAACTTGTATATGTTGTAAATAGTAGGTGGTGGGAAAAGACACAGCGAATAAAATACACGGGTGCTGCACTGAAGGTGGTCTCCAGTGGTGTTTTTGAAGAGGACCGGCAGGGGCCCGGTTACAGGCAGATCATTCAAAACTGGCTGACCCTTTAAACTGAAAAGTTCAGTATAAATTATCACAGCTCAAATGAAGTCACATGGCAAACATGGTTGTAAAATATGAAAGTTACGTACATATGGAAATTATGAAAATACACCATGGCATACCTAACAGCTATAAATTTAAAGAATCGTTGAAATGAACCAGCCTATGAACCACCTAGTTTTGATGAAGCACAGAGCAGAACACAATCCTCAGACTGGTTCTATATTAGAAGTTTTCTAGAAATACAGTGTGACTATGTTTACGTCTGAAAAAAGGCTTTTATCGGTGATTAGGTGCATTTCAGTGAGTGGAAAGAGAAGAGAACAAACAAACCGGTCAAGTAGAAGTGACAACAGATCATCAGAATCTGCAGTCAACACATGACCGTCATCTTCTGCTCACAGAATAGGCAGGTCTTCTGCTTTATATGCAGCTAGCTTATGGTTGTCTATCTTGTACAAGTCTCATTTGATTCATAGTTTAACATTTACAGTCGGCACAGGATAATGCTACAGAACATAGACATGCATACATTTGGCCTGAAAACTTCTAACAAAGCGTTTTATAGAATACTAGCAAAAATACCCGGCGTTGCTCGGGTCCGTCAGAGGTGGGGAGGGGGCAGAGAGCTGAGCGAGTGCGGGGTCCGTTGGAGGGGAGAGGGGGCAGAGAGCAAACCTGACACCCCCATCTCACCCCCCCCGACCAAACCCGACACCCCCACCTCACTTACCCCTCGACCAACCCCGACTCACATTTTCACACCCCCCACCCAAACCCAACACCCCCACGTCACCCCCCTACCAACACCTCACCCCCGTAGACCAAACCTGACACACCCACCTCACTTTCCCCCCCCAACCAAACCCGACACCCCTACCTACCACCACAAACAAACCCAACACCCACACCTCACTTACCCCTTGACAAACCCCGACCCTCCTCCTCATCCCCCCAACCAAACCCAACACACCCATCTTACCCCCCACCAACCCCAACACCCACACCTCACCCCTCACCCACCCTGACACCTTCCCACCCCCCCCGACCAAACCCAACACCCCCAGCTCACTTACCCCCCGACCAAACCCGACACCCCTACCTCACCCCCGACCAAACCCGACACCCCTACCTCACTTACCCTCCGACCAAACCCAACTCGGGTCCGTCGGAGGTGGGGAGGGGGCAGACAGCTGAGCGAGTGCGGTGTCTGTTGGAGGGGGGAGGGGCAGAGAGCTGAGCGAGTGCGGGGTCCGTTGGAGGGGGTATTATGACATCATAACTATGTCACAGAGAACAGCAGCTGCCCAGCTGATGTGATTGGCCTTTAAAGAATACACCCCTTGGGGGCGTCAGAGGTGAGATTTGAAAAATTTTCGACTCTTACCCTGATTAGGATCCTAAGACCTCTAACTGTACCAAATTTCAAGTCTCTAGCTCAAACGGTGTGGAAGGAGGAAGCGCACATACATACACCATTTGACGAGAGAGAGAGAGAGAGAGAGAGAGAGAGATAGATAGTCTCGTCAAATGGAAATAGGTCTGAAGGATTCATGCCACTAGCACCTGATAACCTATAGTTCTGTCTTCTAAGAGATATAAACCCTTCACTATCCAGTTTTATGCAGTTTGCCCTTTTGCTTCAGTCATGCTGGCTGCCTATGCCAGTCTGAGAAGCTCTAACACACATATGTTTCATCTTTTTGAGTATATAATTCAGTATACAACTAACTGACAGAAAGGCCAGAGTGGTGGGAAGCAACAATAAAGTGAATAAAGACTAAGACATTTTAAAAAAAAATGATGAAGAATAAGGCCCTATCACATATGGAGCCCATTTTGGTCAATTTCACGGTCATAGGATTTTAAGCATAAATTACATTATTTCAGCTATTTAAATCTGAAATTTCATGATGTTGTAATTGTAAGGGCCCTGACCCATAAAGGAGTTGTGGACGGGTCACAAGGTTATTGTGTGTGTTGGGGGGCTGCAGTATTGCTACTCTTACTTCTGTGCCACTTTTGGCGGCAGCTGGGCAGCTGGATAGCAGCGGTGGCTGCTGCCTGGGCACCCTGCTCTGAAGGCAGGGCCACTGCCAAAAGCAGCGCAGAAAGAAGGGTGGCATGATAAGGTATTGCCACCCTTACTTCTGCATTGCTGCTCACAGAGCGCTGCCTTCAGAGCAGAGCACCTAGCCAACAGTCAACACTCTCTGGGTACCCAGCTCTGAAGGCAGCACAGAAGAAAGAGTGGAAATACCACAACCCTCCTAAAATAACCTTGCAGCCCCCCTGCAACTCCCTTTTGGGTCAGGCCCCCAAGGTGAGAAATGCTGGTCTCCCCCATGAAATCTGTATAGTACAGGGTAAAAGCCTACAAAAGACCAGATTTTACAGTCCATGATGTGCTTTTCATAGCCATGAATTTGGAAGGGCCCCATTGATGAAATTAGAAGCTAAAACCTTGGGAAGAAGGGTGAATCAAACAAAAACAAATCAATGAAGCTTTGAAGTTTTACAGTGTAGCCCCCTCAATCTGAGAATACCAATTAAAAAAAACAACACCTTTGAGGGAGAAGAGTATTAGTCTGATTTTACAGCTGGGGAAGGGAAAATTAACAGAGAGTTTATGTGGTTTGACTCTAAGGTCATGCAGGAAGTCAAAGGCAGAGACAGGAAGTGGATTGTATCCCACAGCTCTCCAGCCTGTGCTTTAGTCACAAGTCCATTCTCCCATTTAAGGAAACCAAACATGAACATTTTTTTTCTTCTTTTATATTTAAATGGAATATAGTTGTAACCTCTGGCTCCCCCAACCTATGCTCAGAAAAAGATTACTGTTTCTCCTCCTTGCCTTTTGTGGAATCAGCCCATTGAAGGCTTCCAGACTTGGTCACAGGGATTCCTCCATAAAGATGCAAAATACTTTTGCCACATAATGAGTACGCTGATGGCATAGCATTCCTCCAGGCTAACTGGATGAAATTCTGTGGCCTGTGTTTAGAGGAGGTCAGATTAAATTATCCATCTGGCTTTTAAAAAAAAGTCTATAAATCTAAATCTCAAGCTAGAAAGGGTGAATAAGAACCAGGGCCCTAAGGGACATGTCCTAAGAAGCCCCAAAACAGGTTTTCAGATGCACAGCACCCATAAGAAAACTATGTTCTCAAAAGGGCTCAGCTCCTATTTAATCACCTACACAAGGGCCAGATTATCTAAAGTGCTCAGCCCAGTAGCTCTCATTGTGACACAGATGGACAGATTTTCAAAAGAACTCAACCCGACCTGGCATTTTTCAAAATTCAGCCACTTACTTGATACCTAAATGGCAGATGAGCAGTTCTGAAAATCTGTCCCCAAGGAAGCTCATGTAGAACTTTAAGCATGTGAGTAGATGTCCTATTCCCCCCACTTCCCAAACACACACACTCCCCCGGTGGAACTACTCATGTGCTTAGTATTATGCTCATGCTTTGCTAATCAGAGCCTACATCTGGGTTATAAGCAGCACTATCCCACTCTATGTTCCCAAAGACAAACTGTTCTATCACATCATATAAAAAGCAGACATTATAAAACCTGCAGGAGGCTATACTTAAGCTTTATAGGAGGATATTTTCTGTAAAAATTTTGATGTGTGTGTCACTCGAACTAGGTGGACCTGTTATCTTAGCATTTTTTAGGCTTTTGTGCTCTCCAGTATCTGGCCCTGCACTCATCAATAAGTCTTTAATAACAAGAACATAATGAAGCATCATCTGTTTTGGGTAAATGCATGATAAACACAGCTGTGCATGAGAAAACAAGGAAAGTAAGATGTCATATGCCATTCTCATGCAGAGGACAAAATAAACTGCATCTGTTCACTAGTAAGCTCACTTTAAGATAACCTAGTATTTATTGCAACATTTAAAACATTTTCTTTACTGATTTTTCAAGACAAAATTCAAAGTCTCATGGCATTACTTGGGAGGGTTTTTTTGAGAATAGACATTTCAGTTAGTACAAAAATCATTATTACTGACAAGAAAGTAAGGCAAATGTACAAGTCTATTGCTTTATAATTTTCAGCTTTTCTTCCCCCCCCCCCTTGCTTTATGCACATACACGGTAAAGTGTACAAAATTACAGAACAAAAGAAGAGTCATACTGGGTCAGACCAAAGGTTCATCTCACCCAGTACCCTGTCTACTGACAGTGGCCAATGTTAGGTCTTCAGAAGGAATGAACATAACAGGTAATCAAGTCCTCCATCCCGTCACCCATTCTCAGCTTCTTATAGGAGCCTAAACCCTATTGGTTTTCAATGAAATTTAGGCTCCTAAATGCCCAAGTCCCCTTTGGAAAATGGGATTTAGGTGTGTCCAAAAAGGTTACTCCTAATCTGCAAATCAGTGCGACTTGTGCTCCTTACTCACTTAGGTATTTTAGAACACACACCCCCATCAATATTTTTAAATGGCTTGACCTCATCAAGGAATTACCATACTCTAAATCCCTCCTCAGCCCACCCCCTTTTTGAAAAAAAGTGTGGGAAGACAAACATTGCAATGTGTGCCTACATGATCAACAGGCTCCATCAGGAGTTAAAAACTCAAAAGTAGTGACTAATTCAACAAACAGGATGCTAAAATAAATAGATGCCGTCTACAGTTACAGATTAAGAGAAATCTCAATGTAGTGCCCACTGGAAATGGGAGGAACCAAAGATTGCTTATCTAAGCCAAAGAATTATGCTATGCATGCAACTCTATTTCCATTGTACTGGTAGTATTGATCATTATACACGGATGTTACTATAGAGTGATATAGATACAGTCTGTACTATTGACACAGTGGCTAAATGAGTGTGCTATGGCCTTTCAAAGCAGAAGGGATTTACTATTAGTTTTTTTTTTATTCTCCATTTTGATTTATGTAATTTCTAACCAGTGGCTACACACAGACTACAATTATAACTCAATAGGGTCTAAAACTTTTACACGAGTTCCATCTAAAAAAGTTAATTTGGAGAAACTGAAGATGGTTTTGTGGCAATGCACTGGTTCCCATGAAGAATTGGTTGGGAAAATTCATCAGGTGTAGGGGAGAGTGAGAGACTTTCTGAAGCCTAATGGATAGGGCACTGACATGGGAGACTCAGGTTCATGCCCCTGCTCCAGTACCAGTCAGCTCTGTGTTCTTGGGGAACGAGGGTGCAGAATATAGCTTGTCTGACTCATGAAAGGACACTCCTAGCCTCTGTTTGACCCCAAACTGATCAGCAGTTATTAGACCAATTCAAGTAATGAATCTGTGACATACGAAGGTGGGGCAGCTTGGAAGTGCTGCTTGACCCAGCCCACTGAGTCCAGGAACATATAAGATGTCAGTTTGAAAGTGCTTATTGACCTGGTCCACTCAGACTTGCTCTGTTTGTATGCGTGCGCACACATGTTTCGATCATCTAGTTCTGGGGCTGGAAGAATCCAGCCCTGGGGAACCTCAGTCCTGCAGAGTAGCTCTATTAGGAGGGGACTTGCAGAAGGTAGAAACAGAGTTCCATATGAAAATACAAGTGACACAAGCAGGTCAATTCTAACAGATAGAAGTACAGGTCCCTCCCCCCCCCCCCCCCCCGGAAAGTAACAATGAATTAGTGAACCCCAAAGTAAAGGGGAAATCTGGTAACAGCTCTGACTCAGGCAGATCAGGAATTTGAAACTGGGTTTCCCATATCCCATGTGAGTGCCCTAATCACCAGACTTTAGAAAGAATCTCTCCCCCTCCTGCCACCTGTCCACATGAAAAAAATTATTGTGACAATGCAGAATGAAAACTAATTTCAGAACTTTAAAACGTTTTGTGAAACTGAATAGCTGTTTTCCATCCAGCCTTCATTGCAATAGAATCTCTGCTAAAAACTGCCAAACTTTGTGCCACCAGAAAACCATGCCTTATGGATGAAATGCCTCCCACTGAATGGTAATTGGAAGGATATAGCCCCTATCAGATGGCTTCTGAGTCAGGCAGCAGAAGGAATGAGCAGGGTGCCTTGTTAGATACCTGCTGGCTTTCCTATTTTTATTTATTTGAAGAAACAAATTTTTGACAGAATGATGATGAGCTTCTTAGAAGAAGAAAGGAGCCTTGGGAAAGTTAGAAACCTAACGATGATGGAACTGTAAATCAGGTGGGACAAGACAACAAAGGATTGATGGTTGTTTTTTTTTTAAGATCCTCAAGCCCCTCTTCTGCAGCATTTCAACTGCATAGTTACTGCCTTCACCTACGTAGCGAACATAATTAACAGGTCATATGAAAGCCTGATTGGTGGCTGTCCAGTGCAGTAGTATTATATTGTCACTTTTTCCTCCTAGCTGAGAGCCCAGAAACATCAGCCCAGCAAATACCTCCCACTCTTTCCCCTATCTATAAGACTATAATCAATTCTATTTAAACAAAATAGTGTATAGTAGACATTAAGACTCTTCAGCAAAAAGGGTAAGCGGATCTAAACACAGGCTTCTCCTGTCTGAGTCATTTCTAGACTTTATCAGAAAAAGCAATATTTTGTTACTAGTCATTTTTCTTGATAACCATAGATGACTGATTATTTTCCTCCTACTGGCGATAACATTTGGATGAATTTTATTCCTAGTAAAATGCCCTACTTTATCTGAATGACATTCTATTTTATCATGCAAGATCCTCTCTGTGTGTGTGTGTGTGTGTGTGTGTGTGTGTGTGTAAAGTCTTTAGGATCCAATCATGGGCTTTCCCATGATCCCCCTTAGCCCTTACAAAAGACCAAATGTCAAGCAAGGGAGTTCTTTAATATTAAATGGGACAAAGTTCACAAAAATATATAAACAATCCTATATTCATAGGGGAAAGGGTTGAATGCTGAATAAATTTTGCTCTGTCCTGGCTAACAGATTCTTTCCATTTCTATCTCCCAGGAATTGATGATTAACCTCTTCAAAGAAGTTATTGAGGATATTGTCAGTCTTAATGAAAGCATTAGGATTTTCACATGTCCTTTTATTTGGACACTGTTGTTCCACAGAGGCCCCTTCTCCGCAGCCATGTCTCAGTAGTCACAATCAATCCATCCATCTACTCATTTAGAGGTTGGCACCTACAGTGAGTCTCCTCAAGATGGCAGCAACATTCTGTTACCAGCTATAAAATGTGCAAAGTGTGCTATAATTTCCTCCCTTTAGAGAGAATGTGTCACCTTCTTGGCACACCCACACTCCCTTGCTAGGCTATGTAATTTATATGGTTACGAACAAGTTGTGGATATATCACATTTGTTCAACAGGCCGTCAGGATGTCCCTTATGAACCCCATTTTTACCATATATCGCCTACAAAGGAATCAACAAAAAATGTGTATTTGAGATCACTTTGAACCCAAGCACCTTAGTCTTAAATAAGCCCACACAGTAAGCACACAAAAAAGGAGCAAGTATTTCATTTAATTCCTGTTCTACAAAACTTTTGTCTGCAATGCTACAATGTCATATTTTCGTATATCCACAGCAACCACCACCAGCTTTAAGTCTCATGCTCCTTCTATGATACCGTGTTTCCCCGAAAATAAGACAGTGTCTTATATTAATTTTTGCTCCCAAAATTACATTACATTATATTACAGCGAGAGGCAAAACTGGAAGTACCTCTTATTTTCGGGGGATGTCTTACTTTCGGGGAAACAGGGTACCTCCTCCCTCCAGGTCAGTTCTCTTCTCACATGGAGCAGGCACCACAGAGCAAACAGGCTGCCACAATTTGATTAAACTAGTCTAAGTTATGGAGTGGCCTTACAGTAATCCAGTCTGGAGGTCAGAAAAGCAGTCCATATGCAGAAATAAGCAAATTAGAAGTGACCACCAGGATTAATCTGAGCTGTAAAAAAGTATTTCTGCATTGCAATATCCTGATGAAGGGGGATTCATTTCCCACCGTCCAATAATAGAACAAAACATCCTAAACTCTTGCCCAAAACAATCTGAATCAGCTTTATACGACCTGGATTAAGCCTAAATCACACCACTTTCACTCAAGTTTCTACACTGGTCTGGCACCAGGGACATCACATTGTCTCACTGGGATGAAAAACCATAGCACTTAAATATATCAATGAGCTAAAGACACCAGACCCAAAACTACTAAATGGTCTTCCATCAGCCTATGTATGCAGTGGAGCTGTAGCTGTGTCAGTCCCAGGATATTAGAGAGACAAGGTGGGAGAGGTAATATCTTTTATTGGTCCAACTTCTGTTAGTGAGGGACAAGTTTTGAAGCCACACAGAGCTGCTCTTCAGGTCTGGGAAAGGTATCCCATACATCACAACTAAATGTTAAACAATCTATTCCACCTTGCATAATTTGGTAACAGATATTCTAAAGGACCATTCATTTAACCTATCAGTCCTCATCCTCAACAGATACCTGCATAACATTTTCAAAAGGCAAGTTTTGGAATTTAAATTCATAACTTTGCTAGACACTAAAAATCAGGGACTGAACAGAGACACTGGATATATGGCTTATTACAACAATCTATAATCCACTAAACCGTCTGTTTGTCCTATGACTGCAGAGATGTTAACAGGCCACTCTACTTTGAATAGTTCCTTAGTAACTAGTTATGAAAAATCTGTTCTGTTTTGCATTTGTTTGTGACAATCAAGGTACCTTTCCCAGCCCTGAAGAGGTCCAATAAAAAGATATCACCTCACCTCCATGGTCTCCCATCAACATCACATACATGTTGGAGTGGCAAGGGAATTTTAAGAATACATTTTAAAAGTTTAACATGAGCTTTCAGAAGCACCACCATAAACAATTGTCAAGGTGCAACTTACAAGGAACAATCATGTCAGCTCCAAACTAATAGCAAGTCATCAAAAACAGACAAGCAGTCAAAATATTGTTACTTACAAGCTTCCTAACTAAAGTTAAGTAAACATGTTTTTTTCACAATGTTGTGGAACATAGTAGGCATAAAACTGATGAGGTGTTTAGTTTTTGGTATGACAGTAGTAAGCTTTCAAGATAGCTCAGTAAGTATCCAAAGCTTCTCCCTCAGGTCTCTAAAAGGAAAGAATGAAACCTATCCACTTCTCTGGGATCTATAATTGGAGTTCATGAGACATTATGCTGAAGAGAATCAAAGGGTGCAGACAGATCTAAAAGAATCTGTGTGAATACCTGAACTTTATCCATCATTAGGAAGTGATTAATATAGAGTGAAATGAACATATACTAGTATAACCAGGATTAAAACTAAAAGTCTGGGGACCATAGGTAAGGGGGTAAGAAAATAACTCTCCCTGATATCCACAGCCAAAAGAGACAGGGTGGAGACATAGCAATAGTTAGATGCTTTCTGGGGTAAGGGTGTAACAACTTAAAAAATATAGGTCATTGGCACTCTATCTAGTGCAATGCATTAGAGATCTCTACAAACAAACCTAATCCCTTCATTTCTGATTTTACAAGCTCAAGGGATATGTGGTCCAAACTGCAACATTACAGGAAACCCCAATACAGGCACCTCAGCAGCAAAGGGGCAACTTTCATTAGTTGTTCTTTCATTAGCCCATGAGTCCTACCCCTGCTCCAGGGGAACCTACTGTTGCTTCTAGACTCAGCATGCTCTGACCAAGTTGGTTCTTCTCCTGGTTCTGGGGGGCTTCTCCAGAAACTTTCCTGCAACTCAGCAGGTTCTCCAGCTCTTGCCAACCCTCCCAACAGCACTCCTGAGAATGCAGCAGCAACAGGTCCCAGTTATTGCCCTCCATCAACTCTTCTCCTCAGGCAACTTCTCTGCCACTCCTTCTGTCTCTCTCTTGCTCTCAAGAAGGTCTCACCTGTTCCTTCAGGACTCTCCCAGTCTGCTCCCTTTAAAATGGTGGAGGTGCTCTCTCAAGCCCAATGCACCAGACCCTGCTCTTTCCCCCTGTAACAAGCAGGTGATGTGGGGGAGGGCACAAATAGCATGGCTAGAATCTCATGGTACATTTCTTCAATCCTCACTCTGAGTAGGCTGTGCAGATGGGAAAGCACTATTCAATGCAATCAGGGCTTCAGAATCAGGCCCTCAGCAATAAAAACTAGTAAAAAATTAGTCTAAGAGAACACGGTATTGGTCCCCTCCAGATACAGACTTGTCCCAAGGGATGTGTGATCAGTCCATTCAAAAACCCTTTTAGAAGAGTTAGAAATCTCATTGGAATTTGATTAAGATTCCAGGCCACTTCAGACCTGATTCACCATACCTAGTACCCTCCATCCCAAAAGATCCTTATGTACTTTACGGGTTGAATGTTTATAGGGCAATCATTCATAAATGCAGCTTCTTCTTGGACATGACGCATTAACCACTTTGTGCCAGCAACACTGCTCAACTGATTTTAGAAAGAGATGAAGAACATCTTCTCCAAGTGAAATTATAAAAAGAATTTTTCATAGTCAGGATATAATTACCCAGGCTAGAACTTGGACAGGAAACCAGAAATCAACACCCCTGCTATGAAAAATAAGGATTCTTTAATGGTCAGTGAGTCAGGGCTTTGTTTTGATTCTCTTATGAAAGATGTTTCCTCTAGAAGCACAGAGCCTCCTCCTATTATTTTCAAGTAACAGGTTGCTTCAGTATGAACGAGGGAGCAGGGTGTCACTATCTGCAGTAGGTGAATCTTTCCCACATGACTCCCACCCAAATACTCCATGGGCCCCACTATGCTTAAATTCTATTTCATGAGACCCCTCAGCTTATGACAGAACAAGGTGGTATGGATTTCTGTTCATGTAAATTGTGGGCTATGAAGCATTTCAAAGCCCATGAAGGAAGACAGTGGAGTAAAGGGGGACAAGCATGAGGTAAGAAGGAAGAATTGGAAAGCATTATTTGTGATGGCTATATGACAGCACTATATTCTGAAATCAGATCCCCATATTCAACCTCCCCCCCCCTTTTTTTTTTTAAAAAAAGCATTAAAGTTACCACCACCTCCTATTTTTCATATTCTTCATTCCCCCTTCTGATGGCAGTGGTGTAGATCTGACAAATGCCTGAAAACTTCCAACTCTGTATTCATCTTTGCTTTCTCAGTTCAATTACTGTTAACTTCTTAAAAGCTTTTCTCAAAAGCAGTCACTTAAGGTGACATGTTTTCAGATTTGAGAATTACACAGGTAATATTGCTACTATTTATGTTGCTTGCCCTGTTTTAATGCATATCGTTATTGCTTCTAGATTACACTAATAGGCAGACACTTTATAGAATAATATTCACAAATGACCCCATTGTTCAGTATGCTACATCCCATCCATTTGCTCATAGCAATAAATTCAATCACATGACTCCAGCTATGGCAGATTTACACTTGCTTCCTATCAGTCAATGCACTGACTTTAAAATTTTACTCAGAGTTTTTCATTACCTATCTGAAGCATCCCTTTTAAACCTATCAGAATTGGTCTCCATTTACAAATGCCCTCAATCCTTGCTTTCTATTAATAAATCTCAAATTCATCAGCCCCTTTGTCAGGTCTCTCATCCATGGGTAACAGAGCATTCACCTGTTATTCCCCTGAGCTGTGGAATTCCTCTCTAGATCCCTTGGGCTTTTAAAATACCTCTGATTCCTACTTATTAAAATTGGCTTTTAATATTTGATCCACTGCTGACACATGCTATAGACTTGACTAGTATAAAAATATATTTTTTATTTTCCTTGGTGCATGGCAAGTTCATTGACTTTTCTAGAACGAAAAGGGGTTTTTAAATGCATTTTATTGATGCTACATATACACAGTTGTCTTCCACCTTTCGTTTCTGGGTTAAACTTTTCTTCATCTGCTTTAGTCTGATTGCTAGACTAAAGTCACCCAATTGTTCTTGGAATTATTATACGTTAACAGACCAGGAAAGTTATGGCAACACTGAGATTTAGATTGCCCTGGTTGTTGAGAAGTAATATAATGAAAATAAAAATAGCACATTGGGGCACTTTACAAATATTAAGTTAAGTTCTCACCATGGTGGAGTTAACATTATCTCCAAGGAAACTGAGGCAGAGTGTGACACTTGTCAAAGGACACATGCCAGAGTCTGTGATGGGATTCAGGAATTCTGATGTCCCAGTTCTATGCTTAGACCATGCCTGTTTATTTTCACCTAATGTCTCTGCCTCTTTCCAAGCTATATTGAATGGAATCAGTCTCCATTCTATCACTTCTTGGAAGTCACTTTTTATTTAAGAAGTCCTTTATTGATTTGAATATTCTAAATTAAAGCATACATAACTTTGAGCATAGTGGAATTATTATTCCTAAAGGCAGGTACAATCTTGATTCAGAATCTTCACACAAGTAAGCTGCATTTCATCTCACTGATTCAGGGACAAGGCAATAGTTATTTTGGAAACTAATGATAAGCAGCAGTAAAAAGCAACGCATGTTTTTATACTTTGGGGTACTTGTTTCATCCTTGAAAATGACTTGTTAATCCTGTAAATAAATTGTTTGGTATAAATTGCTGTATAGATGCCACACCACAGAAAGCTAAAAACCCATTTTTAGGAATTGCCTGCAGGAGGAAGTTAATAGGTTACTGTCTGCCTCTTTTGGTAAACTCACTGGAGTGTAGGGTGGAAGGTTAATAGCAGAGCATGATACTGTATGAAATTTAACAGCAGGTAGAGCTCCATAGAGTATATTTGTAGAAAGTAAGTATGAGAGTGGGATTTATCGTCTGGTCAAGTGAAATGGCCGCTCTTCAAAAAAAAAAATCTCTTTAGTCCCAGGATGTTTTTAAAAGACGGATCCAGAACCTGGCAAGTAAGAAGACTGATCACCTTCTAGTGTTGCCTTGCAATTATCAAGGTACAGCACAAGTTCTGCTGAGTTTTGAAATACTTGGACTCCTTTTCAGGCCCTTTGGTAAGGAATGGAGAAGACTGAGCTTTCTAGCTCCGATGAAGAAAGAGGAAGGGCAAAGGAGTACGCATACTACTTCTCCTGGCAACAGCACGCATAAGCAGGGAACTATATAAGTAGAAGTAGGGAGATGACACTGCTTCTGTATATGACATTAGTGAGAACCTTACTGGAATATTGTGTATAGCGCTGACATCCACATGTCAAAAACAAGGTTGAAAAATTGGAGTCTGTTCAGAAAATAGTTATATGATTGATTTGAATACTCAGAAACCAACCTCATAAACAAGAGACATTTAGTTTATTCAAGAGAAGGTTGAGTGGTAACTTGATCACAGTTTCAAGTACCTACATGAGGAAGTAGTTAGGGACAGTAGATAGATATTTGCCTAATGTAGCAGAAAAAGGCATAAGAATATTGAAAATTATAAGTGGAAGCCAGACAAATTCAGATTAGGAAACAGGCAAAACAATTACTTTATTTTTGACAGTGAGCGTAGTTAACTATTGGAACAATGTACACGGGGCCATGATGGAGTCTGTCACTTGCAGTCAAGATACCTAAGAGATATGCTCTAGCTCAAAACAGAAGTTATAGAATATCAGGGTTGGAAGGGTCCTCCAGAAGTCATCTAGTCCAACCCCCAGCTCAAAGCAGGACCAGTCCCCAACTAAGTCATTCCAGCGAGGGCTTTGGCAAGTCTGACTTTAAAACCCCCTCTAAGGAAATAGATTCCACCACCTCCCTAGGTAATCCAATCCAGTGCTTCACCACCCTCCTAGTGAAAAAGTTTTTCCTAATATTCAACCTAAATCTCCCCCACTGCAACTTGAAACCATTACTCCTGGTTCTGTGATCTGGCACCACTGATAGTCCCAAAGCAGAAATTACTGGGTGAGGTACTATGTCCTCTGTTACACAGAAAATCAAATTGCATTTTCAGGCTTTATTCTAGGTCAGTCATTAGCTGTGGGTCAACAATGGAGAGATGTTCCGTTTCCTGGCTGGATATGACTGCTTCTCCCCTCTGGATTTGGGGGGGGGGGATTTGGATTATATTATTCCTTACTGGTTTCAGGTTAGCAGACTCTCTTTAGCTCAGTGATTTTCAAACTTTTGTACTGGTGACCCCTTTCACATAGCAAGCCTATAAGTGTAACCTCCCACCTTATTAATTAAAAAACACTTAAATATATTTAATATAATTATAAATGCTGGAGGCAAAGAGGAGGTTTGGGTTGGAAGCTGACAACTCACGACCTCCCCCCCACATACTAATCTCATGACCCCTTGAGGGATCCCGACCTCCAGTTTAAAAACCTCTGCTTTAGCTGAAGACTTACCATAGCCACAGTGCTTGAACCGAATATGAGACACACCAATTTTGGTATTTTATCTGCTGTTGCACAGCTGCTTAGTGTAACATCACATTTTTGGGGGGTTATGATTCACAAGCTAAAACTATCAACTCCAATTATCTTGGTCTGGCCCTGTGATCCTCTCTACAAATATATTCTCCCAAATGTAGTCCTTGCCAAAGATTAGAAAGTCTCTATGGAATCTGCACTGAATGTTTTCCACATCCATTCATTCCGGGATTTGCTGCTTTGGATACACTTTCAGTTTATCTTGTACCACATTCACAACTTAATGTAACAATGAAGGTATAAAAGCAATGGTGGTTTCCCATCTCACATTTGCAGCTTATTTGCAAATAAACATTCCCATCCCCCAGCTCCCTGGATATATCTGCTCTTAATTCACAACAACCATGTTTTTCACATGTATTGTCTGGCTAGATGTGTTTAATCTTAATTCAGTTCACAGTCTGATTTAAAAGGAGGAAGACCTATTTTCTTATATTATAACTCCGTTAACATTTTTCTATGCTGTATCAAAAATGAATTCATGGCTTAATATCGGTCACACACCATGCTTGCCATCTGAGCACTTCACAGAGCCATCAAAGTGAACATAAGATTTCATCTCTTTTAGCCTGTTGTGTAGCAAGGTGGTCGCTGTTTGTATGTGTTTGAATGAGATTGCTGAGGGGTGAGTAGGGAAAAGTTGGTTTTACATTTTGTACTGAAGATGGAAGCTGATGAAATGCACAGAAAGTAGATACTAGACTCCAACTGTATATGGAAATTAATTTGAAAAAAGGCATCACTAGGGAAAAAAAACCCCTACATTTTATCTCTCAAATGATGCATGAGAACTTGCAAGGTCAGAACAAATATGAAGCCAGTGTCTGAATCCAAATGGCTAGTGTACCAGTAACTATTACAGGAATATAGGCAACAGAACCGGTTAAAGATAGATCAAACTTAAAACAAATCAAAATAGTATCCAAAAATTTCAGGGTGTACTAAAGTATTGGAAGATTTGCCATGAAATCTAGGTAAAAATAAGCCAAACATACCATATGTTTATTAATAATGTCAAGTTGTGTGCTGTATGTAAAGAGTGATAAACAGATTATTTACCTAGAGAACCTCTGATGAGTATTTAAAAGTTATTTATTATTTTTCAAGACTTTCCCCCCTCTCCCTCCATGTAAACATGTAGGCAGAGCGTAACTTTACCTTATGTGACTGGTCCAACTAAGGTCAAAGAGAGTCAATCGGCTTAGGAGCTCAGTGAGTCTATTCATGTGAGCAAAATGAAATTTCTAAGTAAAATAAAATCTGTATGTAAAATATGTTCATTGACTTTCTTCATACTCTTACATTCCAACCCATACAGCAGTATCAGTACAACAGTGGTCTTCCATAAACTAATTCTCTTTTTTATTGAGATATCCTTAACCTTCCAGAGTTTTCTGAATGCCATAGTGGCTAGTCAGATTTTTCTTTTTATAGGTCATCTTCACTATTCCCTTTTTTTCAATACTGGTTGTCCACAGTACATCATATTCCTTGTTTTAGACCTTTGTCTCTAAGGTTGATCTTCACTTCTTCCTCTTTATTCCGATTGCCATATTTTTCATCTTTTCTGTGTTCATCTCCAGTCCAAATTTTCTGCTGGTTAGTTATTTTCTGTAAATCCTCCTTGGTCAATGCTATGTTGTCAATATCATCTTCAAATCTAAAAAGTTATTTACGGTCCTCCCACATAACATGGTTACTCTGGTTTAATCATTCCGTGCCAGGGCCAACCCTAAATTAAACAGTGTCTCCCCTCCTTTTGTTAAGCATTTGAAAGTCTTACCGCATCCAGAGCCCATTGCCCCTAAAGTCCAGGAATGTGGGTATGTGCCTGGGTCACATGTCTCTAAATCTAGCCCTGCTCAGTGCTACAGCTATTATTGCTTCCAGTAGCAAGTTGAACAAATCTTATGATAATATGAATCTATGTCTCACTCCCACAGTCGTCGTGAAACATTCTGCCAGCTTCTTGTCTACTCTTTTTGCATTCATTATCTTATAGTAGATATTTTCTATCAACTTGATCAATCTCGAGGGTGCACATGCATACAAGATTTACCATAGCATTTGGCAGAAAGGACTATCAAATGCCTGTATAAGGTATATAAAGTTGTTTAACAGGTGTTTTGTGTGTGTTGTGTACTTCTTGGATAGGTCTTATCACAAATAGATTTATTGTGCTTTGCCCTGTTGTGAATCTGGCCTGTTCCTCTGGAACCTCTTCATTTGCCTGGACAATGTTTTGGGGAATGCTTTTCCAAACATGCTCAATAAGTTTATTCCTCTGTGGTTCTTGCACTCACTCATCTCTTTTTATAGAATGGTACTATTATTGTATCTCCCCTACTCCTCCTTCCCATTTGCTCAGTACTTGCACAAACTGTTCAACAAGAGCTACCCTGTTTCCCCGAAAGTAAGACATCCCCCGAAAATAAGACGTACTTCCAGTTTTGCCTCTCGCTGTAATATAATGTAATGTAATTTTGGGAGCAAAAATTAATATAAGACACTGTCTTATTTTCGGGGAAACACGGTAGAGTATCATCTTTACTGTGTGCTCCTCACTTGCTTGCAACAACTCTGTGGTTGTCACTTCCCCCCGGTATCTCTTTCAAACTCCCTGAGATCTTCATTTCTTCTTCGAAGAATTCCAGCATGTGCTCTTACTCATTAATACTAGAAGCTTCTCCAGCACCATTTTATCTACTGTGTTTTGAAGAGCTGTACAACATGCAAAATATTCTTTTCATTGCTTATCCTTTACTTGTTTGTCCCCAGTTATTTGCCCCCACTCGTCTTTCCCTATTAACTCGTACATCTCACTTAGTTATCTTATCTAACGATGCAACCCATGTCTCATTTCATGTATTCTACTGCTTCTTTACATTGTTCACTTATCCAGTTGTTTCTGTCTCTTGATTTACCTGTTTTATCTCTCTAGTCAACCTCTTGTACTCAGTTCTTAGACTTGCAGCTTCCTTTTTGTTCTGCTGCAGCTTCCTATGCTTGTCACTCAACTGAAACACTTCTTCCATTATTCACCTTGCTTCCTTAGTTCTGACCCAACACTTCTTCAGCCACTCTTGTAATCCCATTTTTTACATTGTTTCATGTCTCTTCAATGTTTATTTCCTTCACCACAGACATGTTTTTTCCATGTGGCTTCTTTGTATTTGTTCAAATTGTCCATGTTATATCTTAATTCTTTATACTTTTTGGTTACTCTCAGCCTCCATATCTGATACCAGCACTAATTGATGATCCAGTCCCATATTAACTGCAAGTGATTCGCGTGACAACACACTCTATTTCCATCTGTGATTCACAAGTATGACATCTGTAAGAGATACCCTTTCCCCCACTCTAAACTCTAGGGTAAAAGTGGGGGGTCTCTTTATCCAGACCAAATAACTTTAAGCTACTTTCCCAGCCTAAGTTAAATCCTTTCCCCCAAAACCCAAACTTCTCCAGTTGGGGCTTGGAATTCCGCTGCCACCATTAACGTGAGTCTCCAAGACCATGGAGTGGGGCATGTTAAAACCCCGCTCTCCCTCAGGCCACCTGAGAGAGAAAAGAACACAGACTCCGAGTAACACCCCCTCCCCTCTGCTGTCTGGGAGAGATTCAAGCACACAGACAGACCCTCACTAGCCGTGAGCCTGTGCCAGATCCAAAGCTTGGATCACTTCAGTGGAAATACAGACTATTCTTATAGGTATAAAAAGTTTAATAAAGAAAAGAGAAAAAAGCATACAACTTACACAGACTTCACAGACACTCAATTCTAGTCTTAACCACTCCCTCAGGACTTCTCCCCCAAAGAGGTTAATGACACCATAGATCAATTACAAAGCCTATACAATCAACAATTCTACTTACTGTTAGTCTAACTTAGAACTTAAGGGATGAATAGAAGGCGAGTCATTTCCCGATAGCCTGGGAAAAAGAAGATGGAGTCAGACCGAGAGCCTGGGCAGAAATGAAACTAACTTCTTTGTCTATAGGAATTTGCATTATCAATATGCCATAGCCCTTTTGGCTTCAGGTTAACCCCTTACAGGTAAAACGATAAGTCTAAGGCACTTCATACTTATGACAACATCTATCACACTATTTGTTCATTGCATGGTAGGTAAGTCTACTTCTGTGATGCTTCTCAGGATACTCAGGACTGGGCTTGTTGCTACCTGCCGCCAGCAGGAGATATCCAGCTGGCACAGGCAAGACGGTCAGCTCCCTAACACAATTAACCTCTCAGTCATTCAACCATTCTCCTCTGAGCTATGCCCTGCCTTTGCCCTGCACGTTGACAACCGATGCATGCAGCCCAAGTCCCTTCTCAGTGTCCCTCTTTGATGTCCAGACCCTGATCAGTGAATACCCACAGAAACCACAGATATTCTTCTCCCAAAGCAACAGCATAACTTGGTTTACCAGCTTTTACTTTAGACATTTGCCATTTCCGTTGACTCACTTCCACCCAAAGACAATTTCCAATATATTTATGTTATCTCTTAATTACCCATACACACATCTCATGATTATCAATATTAATAAAATTACAAACATCCAGTAGAGACCTTGCATGTTATCCTTTATGGATAACAGGCATGAATGCAGTATATTAAGTACATTGAGTTTGTCTGGTCTGACACACACAAGTTGCTTGGCAAGAACAGAGAACCCTTTGCCAGTAGGTCCCAATGGGACTTTGTCACAACTTCTTCTGCAGCTTTCTTTATTGAAATAGCTTGTCATCATTAGGATATTATGTTACTAAATCTCTCCCCTTCTCCTCTTTTAGTTTCTTTACAGAGTCCAAATCTGCCAACCCACGAATTTCAGTTTGATACAAGTTTCTCTGTAAAATCTCCCACCACCACATCTTGTCTTCAAATTTTTTGAACTGCATTCTGCAGATCCTTATAAAGTTTGTCATTCTTTTCCTTCTGCAGTGCTGAAGTTGGCACATATACTTGGACCGTCTTAACTGCACCAGATTTGATTCTGGGTCTCACCTTCAACATATGAGAAGATATTGGGTTAAATGCCATAAAGGCCTGGATCACCTTCGGCTTTAGGCCCCGTGCTCATGATGTCCACCATCTTCTCTTCCTAATGAATAAAGGATGCTTAAACCTGATGGAATTCTCCTTGGCCTTCCCACTCTGTTTCACATAGACTAATGATTTCTCATTCAGTATCCTAATTACTGAGTGTAGGGGGACACCACCTCCAACACCATGTTTTCTCTAGCCTAACAATTGAACCATTATTTTGTATTAGAAAATGTTGAAATGAACGGATTTGACATTTCCTTTTTTAATATTAACCAAAAAGATCCTCTGCAATCAACAAGAATTCATCATCATCTTTATTCCCCCCCCCCCCAAAAAAAAAAACACTCAGCTGAAAAATTCCCTCCCCCCATAAGGGATTGCACCAAATTCAACCCTGATGTAACTCCTTTGGAATTAGTGAAATGTATAGATGGACAGTGGGGTAAAGGAGTCCATTGGCATGGATTAGCTTCCAGTATTGGGGCCTATGGTCCGCTTACTAAATATCCAAGGTAGGTGAGGCAATATCTTTTACTAGACCCACTTCCATCTAGTATAGTGAGAGAGAAACAAGCTTTTGAGTTATACAGGAGCTCTTGCTAAGATCTGTGTCTAAAAATGGCACTTAAGTTTGATTAGCCACCTGAAAAAATGGTCAGAACTAGAAAATCAGGTCAGGCAATAAAGAGTCACGAAGGAGCTAAACAAACAAATCAATGAGCAAAGAGCTATTTCTTAAAATGCTTTAAACCAGAAGAGAGTTGGAAGCATGCAAATATTTCAAGGAGGCACATATGTACTTCACACTCAGCCAGAAAAATGCAGTCTATACTTCAAAAGCATGAGAAACAGGTCCTAAATTGCTGTGACCCTTATTTTCATTTGTTTGGATAAGCTGACCACCTGCTGTGGAAGGAGAGAATAATTGCACTCTTATGCTAGGGATATTTGGTTTAAGCAAATAATCTCAGAATTAGATGGAGAAAGAGGAGAGAAGAGGGTTGCCCTATTTATTGCCAGCCAAGTTTTACAAGGATGTCTGTCTTAACAACTACTCTTAAAAAGAAAAATAACGTACAGGAAACAAACAAACAGTCTTGTCTAAAAGCAGCCCCATTCCTTTACATCATGTGCCTGGCTCCAAGAAACACACAGGTTTCCCATAAGTCAAAATGTTTCACTGTATCTGTCATAAATTTTGCAAGAACACAGCAGAACCTTTCAGAGTATTTTTTCCCTTCCTTCCCCAATCCTAATAACTGCTTCTGAATTAGCTAGCTGCAGGTGATAATACTGAAAAGCCTGAACACATCTCAAACACATGAATGTATTTTACCACAGAGAGGAGGAATTATTCCCATTTTCAGGTGGGAAACAGATACAACAAAAGATTTAATTGTCAAGTTCACATAAGTAATCTGATGGAAGACCTGGATTCTATTCCTGTCTTAGAGCTAGGCTAATGCCTTTAAAAACAAGCCCCCCCCCCCCACCCAATCACATACTTCCTCATAGTTACACTGATCTGTAGCAAATCCAGCCTTGGGAACAAAAAAAAACAAACATGAATCCCAAAGCCCCACTCAATGCTTTTATAACCAATTTTAGTACATAGATGCTTAAATTCTAAGAACTTTTCTTAAAGTTGCTAAGCATAGAGAAAAAGAGAGAAAGCAGTGTGTTCCTTGTTGTCCTCTTTTTCAGATTCATCCAGTTCATAGCGCACCAAAGTATGTTCCATGTTTTTCATTAATGTTGGGACCTTAATAGCAAAAATTTCCACTAGCTGCATGCATCTGATCGGATTTCCAGGCATGCCCACATAAATTGTGTTTCAATAGTCCAACCATTTTGCAACACAGGTCTGAGATAATATCTAAAGTCATCCCTGAAAAGAGTAATTCAAGTGACAGTACATGATTGAGGAGGTCACCCAAATTGTGTATGTGGCCTGCATTGCCAGGAGCCACACATGTGAAGGACAGGAAGCAGCCATTTTCCACAAACCAGTGACCAGAACCTACCCATAGCCCTGCATGGGAGAAGAATCACAATGGGTGCTGAGGAAAGATGTAGCGCAATAAGGGATAGTGCATAGTTTAAAAACAAAAATGGAGATTTTATATGGTTCCGATGTCAGATAATCATGTGTAAGATGAATTTTCAGCAGGGGCGCAAGATGTGAAATTCTTGGGGAGCATGGTTCTTCCAGAATGTTTGCAATTTGGAAAGACGTTTGATTTTATGTTGACCCAGATATGAGAGCAAGCAGGGTTTTCATTTTAACAGCAGAAGTGGATTTTGAAATTAAACACAGTAGGTAGCAACTAGATGCCATAGAAATTCAAAAAATATAATTCACCTGTGCAACCTAACTATTCCCCCACATAAAGCAAAAACAAAAGCTCACCACTACTGTTGGTCACTGCCCTAGGGTGAACAGCGGGCAGAAAACAAGAAAGATCAAATTCATAGTATCTCTAGAGTGAAGGAATTCAAAAGCAGGTTACAAACAAAGACAAAGTTTTTTTAATGTAACTGATATATCCTTACCAAACAGGTACTATTTCTACATTTTTGAATGATCACATTTCATCACTTAACAGGCAGAACACTGAGGAACATGCAGTCAGTGAATGTTAGAGCAAAGAAATGCCTCCAGAGTTCATGTTATTGTCCCTGAGAAGAGGCAATGCTTGGGTCACACACAGCAGAGCCAAGATTTTAAGTTGGCACTTCAAACAATTTGAATAATGGTTCTTTTGACATCTAGATTGCTTCTCCAAAAAGAGCTGCCTTCTCCTTCTCCCTACCCTCTTTCACACCAGAGAAGTAGAAGAGCAATTTCATATCTGATTTCCTATTGAATTCTATTCTTAGCTTAGTTAGAACGGGCAGAGATAAAGGGCTGTATTATCCAACTCCTCATTGCTTATCATTGTTTCATAGAGAAAACTTACGGAGTTCCCCACACACACTTTTCCACAGGAATCTGATTTTTATCTTTACCTGTCTCCTTGCTTCTAGGAACATACAAGTGTCTGCCAACAGAAAGACACAAACAACAAGCATTCCATGTTTAGAAGACTCAAGAGAGTGGATGTAAAATGAGAAATTTCAAATGGCTATTTTCCATTTTTATAAAAAACACAGTTGATTTGAAATGTAGATCATGATTTTTCAAAAATCTTTACTAATGGATTTGGGTGCCCTTAGTGTTTTTTTAAATATATATATATATATATATATATATATATATATATATATATATATATATATATATATATATAAAAAAAATAAATTATATATATAAATTTATATTTATAAATATATATAAAAATTATATATATATATATAATTTGAGGCACCTTAAAAAGATGTTCAGGTGGTAAAACGCTGAAATATATATATTTTACCACCTGAACATCTTTTTAAGGTGCCTCAAATTAGGCACCCAAATATTAAGGGACATATCACTTTTGAAAATCTTGGCCAAAACTTCTAGAAAAGAACCAAATTACCTTGACTGGAAATGACTGCTAGAGAGGAGATGTCATGTCTGGCTATATTAATATGACTGTCTAGAGAAGCAAAAGTCTATTTGCATTCAATTATACTCATTTGAAGTGAACTTTTCTAAAAAAGACCCTTCAACAGGCACAAAATCAAATTACATGCAACTAACTATGACAGATATGGCAATTTCCTGCAATATCTTTGGGAAATCTTTCTGCATTACGTTTACATATTGTTGTGTGCCATTGATAGTACGTAATTCCATGGGGGAGAGTAATTACACCCTCTCTCCTCCCCAGGAGCTAAGAAGAGCGGGGTGGGTGTGATTAGACAAATTAATTCAGGTTGTAAGGCTGCCAGAGGGGTACCACCTCTCAGGGCCAGATTAATCTTTGGTTGTCCCCAGTGCCCAGACTGTGGCTTCACCTGTGCTCCGCCTCAAGGCTCAGCCTCCACACAGGAGGGGGAGAAGATGGTGGAGGGGAGGGAGCACCAAGCAAGTCCTTGGGGGAGGGGAGCGTGCAAGAGGCGGAGCAGGGGGCCACGGTCCAGGCACCTGGGCCCCTTCTGAGAATGGCCCAGGACCACTGTGCCATGGGCACCATAGTAAACCCTGTCCTGCCACCTCTTGGGGAGGCTCCCCTAACTAATTCAACTGGATTCTCAAGAGGCCAGACAAAGAAAGGATTTTTGGATTAACAGCCCGAGTTTAAATGGACTCAGGGCCTTCTTGCTGATCCAGCAGATGATGGACAGAACCTTCTGGCCAAAGGGAGGCCCCCAATACTTAAGGAAGGGTTGGATGGACTGACACCAAGCAGAGCAATTGTGGAGATAGAGGGGGATGATCTCTGGTAAGTTGTACATTCTTTCATATGTTTTCATTGTAATGCTTTAATCTTAAAAATAAATGTGCTTGGTCAGAAAAGCTGTTCGGTAACTTAATGTTGGCAGTTACCCTGTTCATAACCTTTGAAAATAAAGCAAAGCAGAAAGGCATGCCTGTTTTGGGAGCCTGCTTTGCTGGAGATAGCACAGTGTAGAAAGGGAAGTGGGTTGCCCAGAAAAACTCTCGTCAGGAGATGCAAGACCCCACCCAACAGAGGTGATGGCTGGGAGCCAGAAGCCTAAAAGTAGGTGCACTCTTGCTGGTCCATTGAGAGGGATTACAGGTACAGTGGCCCTGAAGTCTGACATGAACCATGGATTTTTTAAAAAACATTAGGTAAGCTTGTTTTCATAGTGCAATGACAAGTCGTCCCAGGATACAAGATGCAGCAATACCTACAGGAAGTGGTTGGGAAAAGTCAAGGACTCTTTAGTGGGGCGGGGAGGGGGATGAAGATTCAATGCCAAATGTTTTACAGGTTAGGATGTTTGAAACAAGTTTTCAATTTTAGAATCAATCCAGGCAGTGCAAAGTTTAAAATCTATTTGTTTCTGCTATTGTTATAGCTGACAAAGAGCTTTATTCTGGGATTTTCAAAGAAATCTAAAAGGAATGATGTTAAATTAAATAGGCACTTAACTCCATTAGTCTCCTTTGGAAATTCTAAACTTAATATATTGTCTCTGTGTTAGAAAAGGCAGTTGACGAAGCTAGAAGTCGGTCGATTTGTCTTATATTCATTTGTCTCTCTCAGATCACTTCTCAAGCACATGCTCTTGAATATAGGCCAACTTCCCTGGATTGAAAAGGCAAAAAAAAAAAAAAAAAAAAAAAACAACCCAAACAAAACCAAAACCTCCAGGTAGGAATCTCAATGTTATACTGTGAATTTGTACTTTTGAAAAAGTGAGAACACTTAGGAGGCTCCATTTTATCTACTTGGCAGCAATTAAGGAGGGAGGGAAATAGCTAGAGCAAATAAGAGGAAAATTATTGAACTCCATTAGGGACAGATTAAAATTATTTCCAAGTACTTGCTCTCTCTTTCTATCTGCCTTCTGTAGCATGTAACCAATGAGGAGCCTAGTGCATCAGCCACCTTCTTTGTGAATCAGCACGTCACAGAAGGGGTCTCTTACCACCCATATGTGGGGTTGCATCTCATATACTTCCACTGACAGGTAGAAAGCATCACATTCCAACCCCATTAAGTTTCTTGCAACTCTGTTCTCTCCTATCATGTTATGTAAATCTCACTTCTACAGTAAATTGTGCTGGATTGTTTTACTTGATTTGTACTTTTAAAAAGAGAGGAAGGTTGATCTTGAGCAGTGGTGGGTAACCTGCAGCCACAGTGCCCAGTGGCTGTGGTTCACTGTTCCCGGCCAATGGGAGCTGTAGGAAGCGGCGGCCATTTCAGCTTGCGCTTCTCCCCGCAACTCCCATTGGCCAGGAACAGTAAACTGCGGCCACTGGGAACTGCAGGCGGCCATGCAAATGTAAACAAACTGGTGGCTCACTAGCGGATTACCCTGATGGGCCATGTGTGAGACATAGGTTGCCCACCACTGGTCTTAAGGTGAAGATCCTATCCTTGCACTCAAGAGATCTAGGTTCAATTATACTCCTAGCTCTGCCACATACCACCAGTGTGACCATCAACAAGTAATTTAACCTCTCTGGGCTTCACTTCCAATCTGTAAAATAGGGAAGAACTAGAATACTGCTTTTCTCCTACTCTTTGTCCATGTTATCTATTTAGATTGTAAACTCAGTTGGGAAAGCAGTTAGCTGCAGCAAGTTACAGCACTGCAGTATTTATTAGCAAAGATACCAGTAGTTCCAGATTTTTATTTCTAAACCTAAAAGGATGATGATCACTACAAGATTGAATGCAAAAGTTTTTAAAATGCAGATAAATTGTTCCATGTTGACTGCAGACCATAGACAGACTAAACAGAGTATGAGCAACACTGTGACTAGATTCTTGATTGCCAACAGCTGAGTGTCTTATAGCTAGCGGGAATTAGGAACTCTGACTGCCTGGTCTCAGAATTCCCTTACTTTCTTGTTTGGCTCATCACTAGTGTTTTAATGTAGCTTTTTCCTGTTTCATTTTGTGCTTGTTGCAATGGCGTAGATGTGCATATCAGTTATTAGAAATGTACCTAGTATTCCTTCTGAAAGCCCAACATTTGAAAGGTTTAATATTAGCAGCCGTGTTAGTCTGTATCCATAAAGAAAACGAGGAATACTTGTGGCACCTTAGAGACTAACCAGTTTATTTCAGCATAAGCTTTCATGGGCTATGGCCCACTTCATCGGATGTATAGAATGGAACATAGAAGTAAGATGCATTTATAAAGTTGACAGATGTAGGGCTTGGAGTCCTACACCATTACTGCATCCGTCAGACAGATTGTACCCCTGTGTTCACATTATTGTATTAATTTTCGTACAACGCATGTCTTGTGAGGTATCATTTGGAAACTCACAATTTGCTGGTCAGTATTGACCTAAGGAGTTTGGTCAATAATCCTGGAAGAATGTGGTGAGAAAACTTTGCTTTGAATTGAACAATTTGTTAAAATGCAACTGGTAACTTATTTATTTTTCTTGTAACCATTTCTGCTTTTTATGCCTCGTTAATTGTACTCACTTAAAATCTCTCTTTGTAGTTAATAGACTTGTATTATTTTATCTAATACTGTGCGTTTAATCTGAAGTGTTTGGGAAACTATTTTAGGGTGGCAAGTTGTGTGCATATTATTTCTATTAAAGAAATCACAGACTTTATATAAAAACTTGTGTTGCCAGGAGAGAGCTGGGCAGTATAGAACAGTCTGTCTTAGATTTCTCCCCAAATGGTATGAGGTCTTCACCAAGGTCGGTGAGAGCCAGGGTGTAACCCACCCATGGCTGGCAAGCTGCAGTTACACACAAAAATACTCAGGGTGGAGCTTGTATACTGGGAGGCTGTATATGAGCACCCCAAATGGGAACTCCTTTAGCAAAGCATGATCAGGCATCCAAGGTTGTTGGGCAGGAGTGACACCACTACTCAATCTGGATTGTACCCTGGTCTGTCACACCCTCTTGTTATCTGTGAGTAAATTAGAGAGGAAAAAATGCACACACACCCCTACCTGACTGTTCGGAATCTTCTTATATAATCATGTTTGGAGCCACTTAGCACGTCACTATTGCTCAGTTTAAGTTGCCTCAGATGCTTGCTGAAAATGTGGCCTTTAGCAAGACATGAGATTAAATACTGATGCAATTGGACTCAAGTGTGTTTGGGCTTGGAAATAGCTCTGCATGGGTAATTGAGATCTGTGACTCACATATATAAGAGTGTTTTGTGTAGAAATTGGCCTGATTTATGACAGACAGTGGCTTTGTATGAAACATGAACATTCACATTTTTCTATGCAAAAATGGCTAGATCAAAGTGTAACCTGGGGTGTGCAACACTGTACAAAAATACATAAAAACTGCAAGTATATTCATATTAAATCCTATGAAAGTTCTGAATTTCAGACAACTGTAGAAGGAGGCCATGAAAAAAAAAGGCTTTGGGTTTGGTTGAACCAGCCCTGTGTGCTTGTAGCTAGCTTCACTGTTTGAGGAGTAAACCATGCTTCTATAGGTGGATACTATTTGATCCCACTGCTTCTCGGAAGACTGAAATGTCCAGTTAGGGCCTCTGTGGGCTAGACTGATTGTTCCAGATCTAATATCACCTTTACATGCAGGCAGTCAAGCATTATTTGATTCAAAAAATATTTAAACAAAAACAGGAGGGCTCTCCCTCCTCACCATCATGGACCATCATCAAATCCTGCACTGTGAACTTAGATCAGAGAAACATAAGCCTGGAAGGGGCCTCAAGACGTTATTTAGTCCATCCCCTTCACTGAGGCAGGCTGTGTTCCCCCCAAAGGCCTGCCTCTTTCTTCAACAGATTTTAAAAGCTAGGAACTTTCTTACATCACAGAGATACATTTTCTACAAAACAACAAAAAAGAATGAGCCTGTGTTTTCCCCTCCTGCTGCAGATAATGCCAATCTTCATATTACCTTACTTCAGGCATAATTGCTAAAATGATCCTTCAAACCCATATTCACAAATTCCAGGGGAAAAACCCCTTCCCGATCAAAACAAAAACCACCAAAAATAAAAGGAAAATGTATTTCTAAATGTTCCCATCATAGTCACACACACAAAAAAAATCACCATGGGGAAATCTGGTCAAGGTTAAAAGCAGTGCCAAAGAGCTGTTCATTTAGTAAACAGTAGCTGTAAAATGTAATTATCCCAAAAGCAAACTTTACTAAGAGGATAACTGTCAGAGCTGTTACGGTAAAAGGTCTCTTTACAATTTTAATCCGACAGGCTGAGAGTTCCCTGGTGAAAACAATTCTTATTAAAACCACAAATGCACGAGTTCTTTTCAGCCTCTCCTCCCCACCATGCCTCTTCTAACAAGCTTATAATGCAAATTAAACTGACTTGTTTGCCACACTGACCATGCAGAGAACATGAACAATGGCCTCGCTCAGGATTATTTTACAAAATAAGAATCAGATTTCAGAACACAAAATCATTCTTAGTTTACAGGATGCAACACTAATCCAAATTCCAATGGCTTCTTGTTCCAGCCTTTGAAAATGGAGAGTTTTCTAAATTCACTTTTTTAGCAGTTGTCATAAGTATGGAGGGTGCCTTGCCTGGGTTGGGCTATGTTATCTAATACAGTCTGCCTTGCCTGGGTGGGGCTTCTTATTTGAGACAGGTAATGTAGAAGTTTCCCTGCCATGGGGGAGGGAGGAGCCTCGAGCCCAGGAAGAAGGGAGGCAAAAGCCAGGGAGTTCCATCTTGGCTGGTCTCCAGGGAGGAGGCAAAAGCCAGGGAGTTCCATCTTGGTTGTCCAAGGCAGGGAGCTTGCCAGGCAACATGGGCAAGGCTCCAGGAGTGTGTCTCTAGCTATGGAGATAACTCAGCTTTTCTTCTCTTATACTTTTACTTAGCTAATGTGAGTATTACCATTTGATTCTTCTAATAAGCCGTGCCTTTTGGGGTGTTCTTTCCTTTTCAGAACAAAGTGGGGAACCCCAAATGTAAAGTGTCTGTATCTCTGCTTTAACCTTTTTCTTTAATAACTTTTCTAGTCATAAAACTGTCTGGTTTATTTCCCTTAGGGTTTTTCTCTGCTTCCAGTTGGGAAGGGAAGGGAATAGGAACCAGGGCAGCTAGGGGCCTAGCTGGAGTGTGAAGACTGTCTCTCCTTACCGTCAGGTTAGACGGGGGAGGGAGGAAGCAGTCTCCAGGTGTCTGCCTCTCAGGTACAGAGAGACAGGGGTGGGGGGGGAAGTCTGCCTTCAGCCGGGGAGGGTGAAGGACAGAAAGCAGCCTCCAGGTATCTGACTTTGAATCCCAGGAAGGGGTACAAAGTTAGGGTCTGGCTCTCAGGTTGAGAGAGACAGGGTTAAGGGAAGTCTGACTTCAGCTGGTCAGAGTGAAGGGAAGCAGTCTTCAGGTGTCTGACTTTAAAACCCAGGAAGGGGGTACAAAGTCAGGGTTGGGGAAGATCGGGGGCCCCTCCAAGGTTTTGGAAGTATACCCGATTGGTGGCAGCGATTGGTGACCCCAAGAACCCCAACTGGCAAGGTGGGGGTGTGGGGGGAAAAAGGACTTGTTGGTCTGGCATACAAGAGGCCCAGCTTTTGTACTCAGGAGCATAGAGGCTGGGGGTAACCCCTCTTACAGCAGTAAAGCAAAAAGAGTTTATCAGAATAATAAAAAGCTCATTCCTTTTGAGAGCAGTCTTCCAGGGCTCAAAATGGGCCTAAGATATAGTTTTAAGAAAGAGTGGGGTCTAATTCTGCTTTTAATGAAGTCAATGGCAAAATTCTTATTGACTTATGATACAGCATCTAGATGATGAACAGGTGGATGGGGTCGAGGTCAGGTCAAGACAGCCAGATGTGGGTAGTGAAAGGAGCCCCACGAGAGTGCTGCCTATACTATCCTTTTGAGGGCATTTTCACAAGCTTCTCATTGTTCATGTTAATAAATTTGCTAGTTCAAACCACAAAACAAAATGTCAACACTTCTGTATTTCCTCCAAAAGGACTGAGTGCCTCTGACTTTGGCCATAAAGCTTGCAGAGCCATTATCAAACCCAATCAACTAGCCACATTACTCCATCCTAAAACTGCACTAAATGCCAAGTGCTGATTGTGTAAAGGGCATTGTACTATGGACTAATGAACAATGAATTCCCCGGGGACCTTTCAGGGGCCTTGCTCCTGCCAAAAATTCCATGCAGCCCCCTCCCTGCATGAAGTCCCACTGAAGACAATGGAGGATTGCTCACACAGAGGTCACTGCAAGGTCAAGGCCATAGACTGCAACAGGACAAAAGTCTGATAATAAGATACTTCCAAGTGGAATATTCTGAGCAGCCTTTTCCATTTATTTGTTTTTAAAAAAGAAACCAGAATATTATATTTTAGTGAGTGAGGAGGCATGGAACAACCAGGAGCAGTCAGAAGCTCCAGTTGCTTTACATCTCAAGGGATTCCCCTTTACAAATCCCTGCAACACATGTCAAACTCCATCCTGCTTCTTAAAGGGCCAAAGGTCTTCTGACAAGGACTCAGAATTGTTTCATCTGCTTAAGCTGTCCTGTCTGAAGCAAGCAGTTTTGATGCTCTGAACATCAGCATTTATCTCTAGAGCTCCCAGTCCCCAAGGATCAGAATTTCTTTGAACTGAACAATCAGTGATGTTACCTGGGTGGTCTGTTTAAAGAATTTTGGTTTTGGGATGTAAGCTTAGTCCTATGACAGCTACTGTTTGATGGGTAAATCTTCTGATGTTGCTGCTGCTGCCTATTATTTTGTGCCCAATTCTGTTGCTCTCAGTCAGGCAAAGGAACTGAAAAGTTAAGCACCTAGTAAATATCTCCATAAGGGGTATATCTACATTGCAACCAAACCCCTATGGCTGTCCTACATCAGCTGACTCGGACTCACAGGATTCAGGCTGACGGGCTGTAAAACTGCAGCATAGATGCAGGGTCCCAGAGCTTGACCCTGTGTTTTGGGACCCCATGAGGGCTGATGGTTCCACAGTCAGTGTTCCAGCCTCAGCCCAAATGTCTACACCACAATTGTACTGCCCCACAGCCCAAGTCAGCCAACCTGCCAGCCACAGATGTTGAATTGCAGTGTATACATACCCTATGTTTCTCTGTAATTTAGCTTAGTAACCTTTCCTTTGCCTGCAGGTTAGTGGTCTGTGTGAGCATCCTATTCACATCACCTGAAGTGCTTAAGTGTCATCATTGTCTCGGGTTTCAGAGACCTATCACACCATTGATTTTTAAGCAGAACTCCCTGTTGATTTCCGTAGGGAGCTCTACTTTAAAAAAAAAAAATAATCAATGGCATAATACTACCCTTAGACAGTAAACAGAACAAGAGAAATTGTTTGAAGATGATTCTAACACTACAAAGTGAGCTTGGCTCAAAACATAAGAAAAACAGAGACAGCTAAATAGTCTGAAGGTTTTTATTGATTTTCAAGCACAAACAACGCATAAAAAGGACTGTGAACAAATATACCAGCATAGCTCTGTCTCAGGGAAAGACACACGAAATTTAGTAAGAACTGTAGTACTAATCCTTAGACCTGTGCACAGACAGAATAACGGCACCATGGGGAGCTATGCAACAACAGAACCTTCCCTTTCCCCTAGGGATTTGCAGTGGATTTGCAGACAAATCACTTCACAACTTCTTCTGTAGCCTATAAGCAAACACATCTCCCCTGGTCCTGTCTGCCCACTCTATGGGAGTTCAAAAGAAGTGGACACAGGATTCACACAGCAGAAACTGATGTGGTCTCAACCTAGCTCCCTGAACCTTTCACCCTCAGAGGTACAGCAAGACCTTAAAGAGCAGAGATCTGTCAAAGATAATGAATTATAATTTTTGTTAGTCTATTCTTTGTACAGCCTAATGTTGTTTGCTTTTTGGATTATCATTACACTGCTTTTTTACTGAGTTGTCCCCTACATTTTATCCCAGCATGTGAATAAAAAAGTCTATTAGAGTTGGTTAGGAAATGTTTATCATCCCTTAAGGAAAATTTTCACTGAAAAAGGACAAACCCAAAAGTTTGTGTTTTTTTATTTTATTTATTTATTTTTTACTCAAAGTCAAATTTTTCCACAGAAAACAGACACTTCAAACAAAAAGAATAGTTGGAAAACCTGGTTTTCCAACAAACAAACAAACAAAAAAAGCCCCTAAAGCTCTATTCCTTCTCATCTGTATTACCTTGCACTTGCAATAAAGGATTTCATCTGCCATCATGCTATCCACTCACCTCACTCTAATAACTTGCTCTAAGGATTCTCATGGTCTTCTGTACTCTGTTTTCAAATCATCTGCAGATTTTATAAAAAGATATAAACAGTGAGGTGGAAGAATCAGGATATTGAACACCCATCTCATGTGACATACCTTAGCAAAAATTTTAAGAATGGTAATTTGACAACATTCCTACTCTGCGTTTTGTGACATAACCAATCTGCAATCCATAGTGGTATTTCACCTCCCACCCTGATCTCTCTTTCTTAACAGCCCCTTTGAGGGACCCAGTCCAAGTCTAAAGTAAATTATATATTTTTTTAAAAATGTACACAGGAATGACTGGGCATTAAAAGCAATGTTTTGGAAATGTATACAAAAAATACTCAGAATTCTGGAAAAATTGAAAATATCTGAAGCAAGCTTAAAGCATTAGAGCTCAAAAGACTGACTTGAAGTCAGAAGGATAGGACTATTTTAAGCAACAAGGAAACAAGGAAAAATTCTCTCTCTAGAGCAGTCAAAATGGCTAAGCTGAGGTTTCTGATCCCCAGGACGGTTGAGATTAGTCAGAGAAGCTATATTTAATCATACTCCCCAGAGGTCAATTCATGGAAGGGCTTGAAGGCTAATGTGAATGGCAGAAGACCTGTAGCTCTGCCTGTCTAACCACAGACAAAGTATTTCAAAGACAGAGTCAAACTGGAGGGGGGTAGTCTGGAGAAAGCCCTAGGAGAAATGGTAACCCCAGAATGACCTGTTGGTACTGCACGTGCTCTGCTGCCTAAAATCCCCTGCTGCCAAATGAAGATGTATAGCTTACATTCATGCCACTGCTTATTAAATATCTGCCAGGTTTTAATGATAAAACACTGTTTTTGGTGGGTTTAAGAGCTTGGTCAAGTTTTACTGTAGAATAGATCATCAGCTAGTGTAAAGTAATCTCAGTTTCATTGACTTGACGAATTGAGGATCTTGTCCAATGAGTCTAAAGTTAATAGGGTTTTGAGCAGGATATATATCTATATATATAAAAGTCAAATCGTGTATGCATGTGTGTATGTACGTGCACTTACTCCTTCCACACCGTTTGAGCTAGAGACTTGAAATTTGGTACAGTTAGAGGTCTTAGGGTCCTAATCAGGGTAAGAGTCGAAAATTTTTCAAATCTCACCTCTGATGCCCCCCAGGGCTGAAATTATTTAAAGGCCAATCACATCAGCTGGGCAGCTGCTGTTCTCTGTGACATAGTTATGATGTCATAATACCCCCTCCAACGGACCCCGCACTCGCTCAGCTCTCTGCCCCCTCCCCCCTCCAACGGACCCCGCACTCGCTCAGCTCTCTGCCCCCTCCCACGGACCCCACACTCACTCAGCTCTCTGCCCCCTCCCCCCTCCAACGGACCCCGCACTCGCTCAGCTCTCTGCCCTCTTCCCACCTCCGACGGACCCGAGTTGGGTTTGGTCGGGGGGGGGAGGGGGAAGGTGTCGGGGTGGGTGAGGAGGGGGGGTCGGAGTTGGTCTAGGGGGTGAGGAGGGGGGGGTCGGGGTTGGTCGAGGGGAAAGTGAGGTGGGTGTGTCAGGTTTGGTCTACGGGGGGTGAGGTGTGGGTGTTGGTCAGGGGATGTTGGTAGGGGGTGACATGGGGGTGTCTGGTTTGGTCGGGGGGTGTGAGGTGGGGGTGTCAGGTTTGCTCTCTGCCCCCTCCAACAGACCCCGCACACATACATACACACACACACATATATACATATACATATATATATATATATATATATATATATATATATATATATATATATATATATATACATACATATACATATACATATATTATATATATATACACACACACATATATACATATATTATATATATATATATATATATATATATATATATATATATATATATATATATATATACACACACACACACACACACAACATTTTAAAAAGCAAAATGTAGGGGTAAGAGGCATCAGTACTTGGAAGCAATGACTTTAAAACAAACAGTTTTATGGTAATTAAAAACATTCAGACCTTTTGTGCATAATGTGTAGGGGTTCAATTAAAATATAAGAACAGAAACAAAAAGAATAAGTCCCTCAAGAACTGGCATCTGGTCTTCTAGGAGACTTGTAATTCTACAGTGCAATTCCTAGATTTTCAGGCCAGAGGGGACCATGATGATAAATCTAGTTTGACCACCTGCATAACAAGTCAGAGTTTTGCTCTGCATCAAGCTCATCACTCTTGGCTGAGCTAGAGCCTATTGTTCAGAAACATATCCAGTCTTGATCTGAAGGCTTCAAGTGAAAAGGAATACTCCACATCCTGAAGGCTACATTGGTCCACTGGCTAATTACCCACAAGATTGCAAATATGCACTATTTCCAGTCTAAATGTTTAGCTTTGTTCAAGTTCTCTGCAATCCTGATTGCTAGAAATATACTTTAAAAAAAATGAAATCCAAGATTCCCATGCACTCACCCCTTTTCTCCAGGAGCTGAGGCTTTAAACTCTTAGTAGCCCAAGGCTCACATCAGTGGTGCAAGTAAAATCCATTTCTTACTGGTATGAGGTGGGAAGAACACGCACCAGCTAAGGGGGGTGAGGGTGGGGGTGGGGAAGAGAACGTGACCTCCCCACATGACTATTCATGACTCCTCACGCCCCTTTTTCAGGGCCCCCACACACTCTCCCCGTCCCCTCCCCACATCCATCCCATGTTACTGTTCGGCAGGGAAGTCTCTCATCCTCCTGCTGCGCTGGAGACTTTGGGGCAGGGCTTTCCCGGGAACCACAGTGGAGAAAGGAGCAGAACCCACAGCTCCAGCCCTGCCCTTCCAAGGGGCTATATCTCCTTCCTCACTCTGTGTATGGAGGGGAGAGGCTGCGGACTGTACAGGCTCCAGAAGAGCTGCCAGCATTCTGCTCCTTTCCCCACTGCTGCTCTTCCCAGCAGGGAAAGGAGCAGAACCCCTAGCCCCATTTCCAGCTCTATCCTCCAGCGGGGCTGTGGCTGCGTCTTTCCGGTGTGCCGTACGGACTACAAAGTAGCTTGCTGGTACAGTGTACTGAAGCATACTGGCCTACCTGCACTGCTGGCTCACATTAAAAGAACGAGAATTGGCAACACCTCTTGTTTGATTGCTTGCAATCTACACAAAATAATCCAGACTGGAAGCAGCTATTTGATCTCTGCTTTGTGGAAAACATAAAATTTGTTGCCCTCTGAAATCTCTCTCAATGTTGCGATGGCTACAAGGCCTACTCTGCCTCCATCCTGGCTCTAGTCCCAAGGCACAATGTAGCATAGCCACAGGGCTGTTCTGAGCTGCTCCAGATGTAACAGCTCACACACACCCACCCCAAGGGGCCATCGCAACAACCAGATGCAGCAGCTCCCTGGTAATACCTATTTCACCTGGTCATGCAAAATTGTCCAGGGATGTGAAAGAAAGGGTTAAATGGGAGTCACTGCATCATCCCTATAGACAGGGAAGCCAGTTTACCAGTTCTTTTGCTCTACGCCTGCAGATCAGTTATTAGAAAACCGGAACTGTTTTTAGGTACTTAAGGGCACGAGGGGGAGAGAAATGTGATGATTTTTATTTCATTTCAAAGTGATGCTTGGAATGCAGTGCCTTTCCCATGAAAGTTTTAGTTGATGTTTCCCCTTGCAGACCTATCTTGCCTGATTTATGGCATTAATACTATTAATTTGGATAGTATGGGTTTTTGCTTGCAAATCTGTTTGATCAGAAGATAAGAGTCTTGTCCTGAATCAGGCTCCACAGAATTTACAAAAGGACCCTCGAGGGTATGACAGGAAGCTCACACAGACAGAGATAGTCATAAAGACTTATTAAAATCAACAGAATAGTAATTAAATGTAAAATAATTAAAGTTACAATCCCATTACTGCTATTCAAAAGATATATATGGTATTCTATGCTAAAAAGCTTTGGTTAATATACTCACAACCTTCCTTGATAACCTAGTGGTAAGAGACAGGACCAGCCTCACCTCTAACGGTTGAGGTTTCTCAGTTCTTGAGTATTAGCTTTTTCTAAGCTCTGCACCTTTAAGAGCTATCAAAGAACTCAGGAGCAGACCCGATTTGCACAGACTTACCTATCTTGCATAGGTGGTCAATTTTGCCAAAAAGTGATCAATTTTGGGGGTTAAAATTCACGTTAGTCTTGAAAGCAGGGGTAATGAAATGTTATCATTTTTACTGTATGACTAAAGGACAGGAGAACAATACTTAATATGCCTTAATGAAAGGGGTCACTAACTTTAGCCTCACTCACTATACAGGGGGCAAGGAGGCCAAGTGCAAATGAAAGTGAAAGAGGGTGTGGATGTTATTGCAGTGTAGCTAATGCTGCAGTGAAAAAAACACAAAGGATGTAGTAGCAGTGACGTTCCCCACTACCCATTGAAATAAAAGGACTAAAAATCACGAATATCTGGCCTAAGTTGTGGAGCCTCAGAGCAAAGAATTGCAGGTAAAGTCTTCACCAAGCAGCAGCAAAAACAGTGCTAATCGGCAGACAGATAACAACAACAGTGGTAATGGGTGGCAGCAGAGACATCAGTGATCATTAGCAAAGGTGGCAGTGGCAAGCAGCAGCAGAGACCTTGCTTAAACCCTTCCCCTTCTGCCTACCCTTCAGAGGTAGGTGGGGAACTTGTCCCTAATTTCTCAGAGACTCTGCTGACTTTGGGAAGCCACAGTAACTAGTGTGTGCTGGATGCTAGAAAGGAGTGGTATGTTCAAGGAACATTAGTCAGTCAAAATTTCACACTGCAAGGGGGAAACTGAGGCAAAGAAGGCATGCCTGGGATACTGACAGGGCAGTGGTTACTTGTGGCTTGCATATTTTGAAATATTTACACTGTTGTCCCAAATTAACACTGAGTTCACACTCACTTTTATTAAAAAATTTTTGTATTACACAAAGTACTTATAAATAGGTACGTATTGCCTCTTTAAAAACCATGTCTGGTGCCTTTGTGTCCCAAATTTCTGTTTTGTAATGCTAAGAGGAATCCTAGATATTGAACCCAGCTCTTGCTGCTGCTACCACCACCTGGCATGAGGGTGACCCATGACAGAGCATAAACAATTCCAAAGTAGATTGCTAATCAGATACAAAGTGTACTGTATGAATACGAATACATAATATTTAATAGTCTCTAAAAATCAGTGTTACATTTACCTGACAGGTTTTAATGGCTCCTACTGAGCAATTATATTGCTGGAAGTATGTTACATTTTATGAAGTTTCTATTCTCATCTCTTTTTTTAAAAAAAAGAGAATGTATGTTTTGTGCATCAAGTCACAAAAGTCAAATTCAGAACTGAAACTCAAGTTGTCCTTAGTTGTTGCATCATACATGGGATTTGGGGATTCCTACTTTTGTGAGGCCAGCTGAAAGGAAATCCATGCAATACACAATGTTAAGCACTTTAGGATGAAACTATTTAAAAAAAAAAAACCCTCATCCTAAATGGTATTTCTCAGTATTTGTAGATACAAAGTGACCCATTGAATTTTACCTCTAACTCAGGTGATATCTGTCCCTGAAATAGGAGCTGGGGGGGGGGGGGTGTTCCTAATCTTCCTTTACTATTTTGAAGCATTTAAAATATTCTATTTGGCTCTTTTCTTGCTTTTGTCTCAGAGTGCAAGTGTCATCGAATAACTCTGCTGTTGTTTTCCCCAAAGTTATATCTTGAGTTAAAAAGGTTTGGCTGCTATACATTCCAAGGCTGTTATTCCAATGCATTCCTTCTACTTTCCAGTTTACATAATTCATACTGCTCTGTCTGCAGCCTTCCTACCAACTGTCTGGTTTGTAAATATTTAAGTAATATAAGTAACTTTCAGGTATTCTTTATACATAAAACCATATCATAACATGAGTGCAGCCCTTGTGTTGTCAAAGTACTACATATCACAATCTGACCTACCTTTATTTCATTCTATTTGGGCTTTCAGCTGAACTATTCTCCAACATACTCTTTCATCTTGTTTACATTTGAAAACCAAAACAGAAGTATTACCAAATGACTCTCCAATCAAAGAATATTAAGCAAAGAAGGATCAAATAAATCATTATGTTGGAGGCAAAGAAAAGTACCCAAGGATCAAATTGTTTTAATGTTAGTATGACATTTTAAAAAAACTACACACACAAAATGGGCACCAAATTAATCAGAAGAATCACCCATCACACCATGTTTGACCTAGAACGAAGGTTACATAGCAAGAACAAAAAAGTTTCTTTAAATAAACCACCTAAGTAACATTATTGATTCTTCAGTTCAAATACATTCTGATCCTTGGGGACTTGATATAAATGCTGGTGTTCAGAGCATCAAAACTGTTTGCCTCGGAGAGGACAGCTCAAACAGATGAAACAATTCTGAATCCCTGTCAAAGGACCTTTCGGCCCTCTCAGAAACAGGGTGGAATTTGACATGCAGGGATTTGAAAAGTGGCTCCCTTGAGATGTACACAACTGGAGCTTTTGACTCATTCTAGCTGAGTGGATATGGGCTTGGCAGCTGTGAGCCAGGCAGAATAAGGAGGCTTTGCTGCAAAGGAGATGCACCATAGACAGAAAGAAAATGAAGATGCACTTGCAACAAAAGAAAGGGTCTCTAAATAAAACTAGGATCAGATTTTCAAGAAAACAGTGCCAGTTTTTCTCTGTTGCTCTTCTCTAAGCTCCTTTCAAACGTAACTAGATTTTTTTCTAGAAAATGCAGTGCCTAGAACTGAAGACTGAAGAGTGTACATGTGGCCCCTCCGTCACCTCTCTACTCAGTACATATTGGCATTATGTATGCAGCCTGAAATGTCACTAGTTTTTCTTGTAACGTAGCTCAATCAAAATTATGTTTACATTTCCATTGTTCTGGAACTAGGGGCTACGTAGGTGGATTATCATCTCCCTGCAAAAGTAAGAGATGAGAATAAATAAGATTATGTAGGTTGTAGAGTGGACAAACTCACTGATGACTAGAGTCTATGGAGAAGGGGTGAGCCTCTGCAGTATGTGCATGGAGGAATCCAAATCAATTAACAGGCAAAGCGTGCCAGCTCTCAGGCCTAGCACAATTCTCCTTTCAAGTCACTGAAAGGGTTGTTGAACCTCTGGGAGTTCCATTTTTTTAATAATAAAAATGGATTGTTCATTACTAGTCAGCATGTCTAGAATTAAAACATCAGCTGAGGCAGCAGGATGCTGCTGACTAATACTGCTGGATCCCACTCAGTTTTTTTTTCCATTTGCAAAAATGGAAAGAGATCTTATTAAACTTTCTGTTTACTCATTAAACATTGAGCCTTAACCTAACCAAACAACATTGGTAAAAGACTAAAGTTAAGGTTACAAGCATCATTTAAATATTTGCATGTATCAATTATTTTAAGATGAGAAAGGCTGAATCTCAGCGGAGAGTTTTTTTACGCAGCAATAATCAGCAGAATTTTAAATAGCTTCATTCCCAGTCCTCATCAACAAATGTGTGATCTCTAATCATTGTTACACACATAGATGGTGATGGGAGGAAAGCCAGGTGCGGTAAACATGATGTTCCTTTGGACACGAAAGACATTTTTAATTGTGCAATGGTGTTTAGATTTGTTTAAGAACATTATTTAAATAAGAATAAAATATGTACACAAGAGACAGGAATAGTTAAGATTTCTTTTTCATTTTTGTGCATACCTTCAAGTTCAGCACTTCAGAAAAATAAGTGATCTCTATGTTTAGAGGAACAAACATTTCTGTTGGGACAATGTTCCCTGACACAAATGAGCACTGAATACTAATCGTGAAATACCATGCAGCCTTCATTAACATATGGCAACATTTTCTAAAAACAGTAATGAAAGCTTTAAAAGTCTACAACCTCGATCATCAAATTAGGCTATTTCTTTTAAAGAAAAAAGTTAAGAACATTATTTTCAAATGTCAACTATTTCTTACAAGAAAAACGCTGCTGTACATATAGAATTCTGCCTTTGGCTAGAGTTCCTGTGACAAAACTAGCTCCCGATAATTATACAGTATCATGCAAACACTCGGGGTATAGATTCTATTATATTTTATTGTTCCTGAGTTCAGTAACTCTTTACAAAGGGCATTTTACTAATCAAACAGCAATTTGAAAACCTTATTGTTTGTGATTTGTATTGTTTATTAAGCATGCATTTGCTGACTAAACAAGTGAGTTGTTTATTTTCACAGGATAACAATGCTGATGCTACATTCATCTGAAAGTCTATCACTATTTGCTGCAGCAAGAAAATAGGAGTTCTGGGAACGAACAAGATCTAACTGCAAAACCAAACCTTAATTTCAAAGCAGCCACCTGATCACACCATAAAATAGTTACATTCTGCTGTTCTTTATTAACAAGGCTGAACATTTTAGTCTATTAAAATGCATTTCATTACCTCTGCCAAATGCAAATAACTTTCAACCTTTTCAGAGTTGCAAGATTTATTGTACACTTTAAAGAATGATTGTGACTTCTTTCATACACAAACAGGATTTGTTTTCAGGACTGCAGTCCCAGCAATTTAAAAGCTATGATTCAATGAGCCAGATATATTCCTATAAATATTTGCTAAAGAATTTCAGTAACAGTGCAAGAACACCTACTTTGATTAACCATGAGATAACTGCAGCAATGTTACCAGGAATCACAGTGTAGTTAACACTGTTGCAAGTGACGTAACTACAGTTATCATGAGTACCATACAGGACATGGAAGCAATTCACATCATAAACGAGGAAGTTATTTTCAAGTAGTTCATTGGATGGAGTTCTGGCCAAAAGCCGCTTTCCTAGCCCCATCTTTCCTCCCACAGAATCTTGATTGGATTAATATAAACATGTGAATTTCTAACACCTTTCATTTTGGTGGGAAGGGGAAAAATACCTGTAGAGAAGCAGTAAGAAGGAAATAATAGTCTCAGTTTCCAATCCAAGTTCAGAATGTGCATAGTTGTTCACATAATCTGGGCCTTAAAGGAAACTGGTAGCCAGATGAACAGGAAATAGTCTATGATTAAAATACCAGAAACAGCCAGAGCAGGTACTGCTGCACTGCAGGGGTGGAGGTAAAAAGAGTTCCAGCCACAGCAATCCCTAGTCCCTGAAGTGTGTTGAGGAGACCACACACCTACACCCACCAGAGAAACTAGGACCTAGGTGGTGCCTCTTCTTTCTCTCTCTCCCCCATATAGCCATGGAGAAAAAATAGCTGGTTTTCTTCAAGTCCTCAAGGGACTCCAGCTAGTTGGAACTGAGGGAGATGCAGCCGAAGCAGGAACCTCTGGATGTTGAGAACTTTGTATAGTTTTTCCTGGAGCTCTATTCTGAAAGCTGATTAACGGTCTACCCAGACTTTTCCCCTTCCTTCCCATCTCTTCACTTCTACCCCACTAGCCCTCTTCTCTCCTGCCCCACTCACTTCCTTCCATTGTATTTCCCTTTAGCTTCCCCATTCTATCATACACACAAATCATGGCACTAACATATTTGCCACCATCACATTGTGCACTCCTTCCACCCCCGTGTCTGCTTTGTCTATGTAGATTGTAAGTTCTTTGGGGCATGGGCCATCTATTATTCTGTGTTTGTACAGTCCCTAGCACACTGGAGGGCCCCCATTCTTTGTATGACTCTTTTCACCATCACAAACACTATTAATAAAGGCATCAAGACACCCATCCAATCACAAAGGACAGATTCACAGATGCATATGAATTAAGAAAAAGGATTACTCCAAGGAATGGCCTATAGAAAGCATTTGACATATCCCAGTGCCCCAGCAACTGCAGAAGAAAGGGGCAAAATAGCTTATTTTTCTTGCCTACTAACAAAAGTAAAATTACTTTCAAAGTGCACATTTGTTTCATTGCTGTATTAAATTGGTATCTCTGAAGGCTCCCTTGCCTATTTCCTGGTGGAATTAGGATGGGTCTTTGCTTGAAATTAATTCTAAGAACTGCCTATTTGCAGTGTGTGCCGCTTGGTGTAAGTCAAATGAGAACACTTTGAATTTCAATAAGAGACAAGCAGAGGGATCCTAAAGGAGATACTGGTCTCCCCATGGTAAAAAGAGAGCATAGGCCTGCACTGGACTATTCAGCCAGGAATCATGTCAGTTCTGTTTCTCATCCCTGCTAAACATCTCCCACTTTCAGTCTCAAACTTCTACCACATCTTCGTACAGTTGGACCTGGATCATAATTTTTTTAACACAAATTACTTCATGAACCATTCCTGTGGGCTTCTCATGTATTGCAACAACCTCAGCACACTGATAGTTTACAGTTTTATGTTTTTAATGCATTTAATACTTGCAGCAAGGCTACTAGATCAGCCCCTTACAAGTATGTGCCTCTATTTGGATTGTGGGCACTTTGGGACAGGGCCTATCTTTAAACCCTATTTACCCTTTGAGCAGCAGGAAAGGTTGGCAGATGTGCAGTTTTCAAACCAGAAAGATGTACTGACTGGAAGCAAAAGTCCAGTTAGCTCAGGTAGGGGGAGTGAAGGGGAGATGCAGAGGTGTGCCAGGTCATCAACCCAGGCTCTGCTCAGCTGGAACTGCCTCCTACCTGTATCTCACAGGTGGGCAGGGAGGTTCCATGTCAGGGACGCAGCTCCATCTCAGCCCCAGAGCAGTGGGAGCCCCGCTGGGAGAGAGAGGTGGAGAAGCAAAGAAAGAGGGAGGGAGGAGAGCAGTGAGCAACTAGGGAGGGGGAAAGAGAGGAGCAAGCAGGGGCTGGGGGCTCAGGGTGAAGAGCTGGAGCAGGGGAAGGTTCCAGCAATCCTGCTGTAGTTTCAGGTTTTCAGCAATTAGAAAGATGGCAAGCCTCTGGCAGGTAGGGTCCATGTAGCTATAAGACACACAAAAGGCAGGCTGCATCCCCATCATCAAGATGTGTAGCCATATGCTGCACTGGACATTCCAGCAGGGAGGAGGCAGAATGGAAAGTCTCCAGCAGCCCCCCTATGCCAGAGCCTTTTCACTGCCAAAACCTTTCCCTTCTGCTTGGGTCTTTTAGTACTTCAGGAACCTTCTCTACAGTGGGAAAAAGCCCTGGCAATGGGACACTGCTAAAAATAGCAGCAGACCTGGAAGGCATTACTTGAGTGCCGAGAGGTATGGAGGTCACCCTATTGTACTCATCTAGGATGTGACTCACTGTCGCCACTGTTCTTTAGACCCTGCTAGTGGGCTGTGCAGTATCTATACACTGCTGTAAGAGTAGAAATACTGCAAATATTTACAGCACTAAAGGACAGATTTTCAGATTGGTCAGATCTGGCTTAGGCCCTAAATGAGTGGCCAGATTTCCAAATGAGCTCAGGATACTGGGTGCTGAGAACTTTCAGAACTCTGGCCATTAAGTGTCACCATGGCAGCTGGCCTGAATTGGCAGCACTGAGCATTTCAGAACCTGGACCTATAAAAGATTAAGTTATGAACAGGGCTGGCCACAGACTTCACCCCTTATTTCTCTTTTCTTCCTACATGTGTTGGGTTGAAATCATGCCTATGTATGTCCCAACAAGAACCTACTATTGTTATATGAATAGATCAGTGGCAGCCTGTAATATTAAGGAAAGGAGGTTTCATTTATATAACTTAAGCCCACTAAGACCTGTAACTTTTTTATGTTTACTAACTCTAGCATTGATCCTTTTGAGGAGATACCATTAATGTGGAGCTGTTCAAAAGGGTGTTGGCACTACAAGATTAAACCTTTAAATCATGGAATTCTGGCTCGATTTGAATCAGTGTTTTTATGTACTAACCCTGACCCAAAGTGTTGCTACCAATAAGTAGCATTTGTGCAAGTGATTTATCGCTCCCATTTTCTTTCATCCACCCCATAAATTGTACACTTTGCAAGCATCAAGTTCAGGGTAGGTGGTACCACCCTTCACATTTCATAAACACACCAAGGTCATGTCTACATCACCACCTATGTTGGCAAAACGTATGTTGCTCACGGAGGTGTATAGTCCACCCCCAGAGAGAAATCAGTTCTGTCGGTGTAAGTGGCAGTGTGCACAGTGCTAATGCAGTGGTGGAGCTTCTCCTGTTGACACCACTCAATGGGGGTAGTTTAATTATGTTGATGGGAGCACACTCCCCTGTTGGCACAGAGTGACTACATGAGAGATCAGATAGTGGTGCAGCTCCATCAATACAGCTGTGCCCCTGTAAGCTCACTAGAATAGACATGGCCTAGGTGGATGAGAGAATATCTTTCACTGGGCCAACTTTGGTTGGGGAGAGAAACAAGTTTTTAAGGTCCACGGAGCTCTGTTAGGTCTGGGAAAGGTACTCAGTATCTCAGCCAAACACAAGGTGGAACAGATTCTTTAGTATAAGTAGTTAACATATGTTGAAAGAAACCATTCAGAGTGAATTGCCTCATTAACACCCCTATATTTCTTGTCACACCTAGAAACTCTGCTATGCCACCTAGGGAACAGAAATAAATATTTGAAAATTCATTTGCCCCAAAGGATGCAGCAGATGTATCCACGTCTCCATTATGTAATTAGCAGCCCGACAAAGTCCAAGCCAAACACATGGGTACTAGGCAGTCCACTGAGTTGGGAGAATCTCAGCTTTCATTTTACAACAACACATTTTTAGCACTTTTCCTTGCAATGTTAGCTTGAAAATAAACGTTAATGTGAGTCATTCACTAGCACTGTCAGGAACAGTCATCTGGGATCCATTTTTGTAGCTGGAGTGTGGTGTAAAGCCTGAAGATTTATTTTACTCTAAACTTGTACATCTGTCAGCTATAATTAGGGCATATGTGGGGGGAAGCAGATCACTAACACCCTCCAAAAATCTTAGGTTAATTTAGTGCATAGTAGTGTGATATTAATAGTCTTTTAGAAACTACTATTTCATGGGAGTGAGCAGAAACAACATTTTCCAGACTAATTCAAAAGTGCCATTGCCATTTTCATTCACTCCATCCTAGTACAGCCCAGTTTTTCCAGGGAGGGTGGAGAAATGTTCAGCAGATCTTACTCTATAATGGCTATGGTCAGGCCCTTCATTTCAGTGCTGCTGCTTCAATTGTGCTTTAGTTCAGTTCTTAGAACGCCACCCCTTGTCCCTCAGGCAGAAGGAAGAATGAGTCTGCCTCTTACCAATAGCCAGCCAGCCCAGTGTCCTATGTTTGCCTGGGCCTAGGGTGACCAGATAACCTGATTTTATAGGAACAGTCCTGATGTTTGGGGCGGTCTTATATAGGCACCTGTTATGCCCCCCCTCCCCCATTTTTCACACATCCTGGTCACCATAAATGGGCCCCAGCTGCAGAGATCTCCCTATTACCATTAGCAGCCATGGAATTTCTTCCCTTCAAGGCAGGTTAACCATTTAATTGCTAATTTGTGCATCACGTGAGGTCCCTGCTTACTAGGAGCAGGGATTGGCAACCTTTGAGACACAGCCCATCAGGGAAATCTGCTGGCAGGCTGGGACGGTTTGTTTACCTGCAGCATCTGCATATTCATCCGATCACAGCTCCAACTGGAAGCATTCCAAGTCCATGGGGGCTGAAGGCAGCACATCCCTCAACCCACACCATTTCTTGTAGCCCCCATTAGCCTGGAAAGGCAAACTGCGGCCAGTGGGAACTGCGATTCACCGAACCTGCAGGCACTGCAGGAAAACAAACGATTCTGGCCCACCAGCAGGCGTGTCGAAGGTTGCCACTCCCTGCTCTAAGCATGCGGCAGTTTAAAAAAAAAATGCTGATCTATAATGGCAACCACTATAAAACGGGTTCTTTAAAAAAGTTAATAGATATTGTACATGTATATGGAAACCTTCAATCTGAAACACCCCAGTGTGCTTCACAAATCACCACTGAAAAGTAGTCATTCAGTGGGGCAGAAAGCAAAAGTCAATAGGCACACTGTACTCAGTATAACAACAACACCCCCACCACCACAGAGTGGACATTTTGGTCAACACTAAGGGAAATCCCTACATTTCTGAGGTCTACTGTATACCACATGACCATCCTTCTTATGTTCTCTAGCCATAACTTGAAAATTAGATGATGGAATTAACCTCATAAATGATAAGCCTGAAGGGACCTTGAGAAGTCATCTAGTAAAGGTCCCTGCAGTCATGGCTGGACTAAGTATTACAGGGATTGGCAATGTTGGCACGCAGGACTTCAGGGTAAGCACCATTAACAGGCCCCGCCACCTTGTTTACCTGGCATTTCACCAACCGCGGCTCCCACTGGCCGCGGTTCGCCGTCCCAGTCCAATTGGGGCTATAGCAAGTGGCAGCCAGCACTGCACCACTTCCCACAGCCCCCATTGGACTGGGACGGCGAACCGCAGCCAGTGGGAGCCGTGGTTGGCGAAATGCCATGTAAACAAAGCAGCAGGGCCCGCTAAGGGTGCTTACCCTGAGGACCTGCATGCCAGCATTGCCAATCCCTGAAGTATTATCTAGACCATCTCTAACAGGTGTTGGTCTAAACCAGGGATCGGCAACCTTGGCACATGGCCCCCCATGTTTGTTAACCTGCTGCGTTCACAGGTTCGGCCAATCGCAGCTCCCACTGGCCACGGTTCACCACTTTGGTCCAATGGAGGCTGTAATTGCCGATCCCTGGTCTAAACTACTTTTAAAATTACGGAGATTCTACAACCTCTCTGAGCAATTTATTCCAGTGGTTAACCATCCTGAGAGTTAGGAAGTTTTTCCTAATGTCCAACCTAAACTTCCCCTGCTGCAATTTAAACCATTGCTAAATGTCCTATCCTCAGAGGTTAAGGAGAACAATTTTTCTCCCTCCTCCTTGTAACAACATTTTATGTACTTGACAACTTATCATGGCCCCTCTCAATCTTTTTTCCAGACTAAACAAACCCCATTTTTTCCATCCTCCCTCATGGGTCACGTTTTCTAGACCTTTAATAATTTTTATTGCTTCTCCTATTTTTCCACATTTTTTCTGAAATGTGATGCTCAGAACTGGACATAATACTCCAGTTAAGGCCTAATCAGCACAGATTATAGCAGAATTACTTCTCATGTCTTCTTTACAACACTTCTACTAATACATCCCAGAACGTTGTTGGAAGAGAGGAAATGTTACACTGTTGACCCATTTTTAGCTTGCGATCCACTATGATCCCCCAGATCCCTTTCTGTTGTGCTGCTTCCTAGGCAGTCATTTCCCATTTTGTATGTGTGCAACTGATTGTTCCTTCGTAAGTGGAGTATTTTGCATTTGCCATTATTGAATGTCAACCTATTTACTGGAGACCAATTCTCCATATCATTTTGAACTTTAATCCTATCCTCCAAAGCACTTACAACTCCTCCCAGCTTTGTATCATCCACAAACTTCATAAGTGTACTCTCAGCAGGATCCTTTCTTTCTGCTAATAACAGCTGCCAGTCATCTTCCTTGACCTCTGTGATGTATATTTTTAAAAGGATTCACAGTTTCATATTTTTTTAGTAGTTCTTCTACCCGATGGGATAAACAAGAAAAAAAAGTTAAGAGCAAGGCAAACTTCTATAATGCATCATATAAGAATGTTTGGTCAGCCACTTTACAAGTCTCATCTTCCATTAGGATTCCATACAAAAAGGATTTGGCAAGTTTGTGGGAAGAAGGACCTTAAATGTCATTTGAAAAGTAAAAGTATGTGGATAGACCTTTCCATTCAACCTATTATTTTAAAGGTAGTAGAGTTGTTGTGCTCCTACTTGCAGATCTTTAAATGTGTAAAGTTCTATTTAGATAAAAATTATCTATGGCCATTCACAAAAGAAACATAATTTCAACTTGAGAGTGATGCATACTCAACTTCATGAAATGAAACCGAAGCAGAATGAAAATTGTAAGTTCAACATCACTTCACCAAGTTTCATGAGTCAGGTAATTACACCAAGGAACACTGAACTGGAGCTTACAGTACCTCATAATAATTCTATCATGGAACCACTTGAGTTAAGTGCATCTACTACCCTGCAATCCTTCCTGGGAGCATATTACTCGAGTTCAGTAACTAATTTTGTTAGAGAAGCATAGCACCTCTCAGAGCACTGCTTGGGAGTGATGTTGCATTTTCATGGGGACAACCTTTGTATCTTAGCATTTTGTATCAAACCACTATCAGAAGACAATTAGGAGAGCACTATACCACCCCAGTGCTCTTCAATCCAGACTTGGAGATGGATTCCAGACTGATTTATATTTCACCAGCTATACAGTTTACTAATATTTTGGTGATTATGCCACAGGGACCACTAAGTCAAATTAGGCAATGACAAGAATTTGCACCTCACAAATGATGAAAAAGTCAGAGAAAGCATTCAGTGCATTAACAGGAACTATTTTGTTTCTACATGAACCTATGAGAAACTGCAAGTGAGCAAAAAAATTTCCTCACAGAATGGATAGTCTTTGCCACAGATTTAAGATACGTAATTATTCCTGAATGATCAGTACAAATTCCTAGATAGTATCTTTCCATCACTGTCAGCATGGAATAATCTGATAACTAGTCTCTCCATACTTAAATATGAGGCTAAATTCATCATTTGAAATCCCAGAGTACAATCATTTTGAAGGGATGTTTGAGGCAAACTGGACAAGACATTTTACTTCTTTGAAAATGAGTTGGTTTTAGTATTTTGTTATTAATTAGTTCTGGATTTTAGCTTGGGATCTGTGACTGGATTTAGGGTTTTTCTCTCAAAAGGGCTTGGCATAAAACCTCCTCCAGTGACTTCCACAAGGACTTGTGCCTTTGGCTAATTTAGGAGAATGTGGGGAGTTAATAATTAAAGCATTGTGTGTGGCTTACGTGAACATTTATTCACTGAATAATCTAAAAGGGGTATTAGAATGCTCAAATAAACCCATCACAGAGCAAACCTTATTAACAGATCTTTCTAAGTAAGAGAATCTTTCCTATTAAAGTTGCATACATATTGGTAATCTCAAGAGAGATGTTTCACAAGAATATCATGGGTTTAAAATAAATAAAAGCAAGACGACAAGGAATTCAAAGTAACTTTTCATATCTAAAAAAACCCTGAACACTTACACATACATTATTTGACAGAGTGAATGATCACCATTTTTAGTTTCCATGCAGAAGTCAGAGCATAAATAGGGTTCAGGGCCCAGGTCATCAGAGCTAACACTTAAGGCAAAACTCCGATGTGTGGGCTTTAATAGAGTCACACACACAGGGAAGAATTTGGTTCAGTACAGAGATGTGCTTACAAATATTACTTTAAAATGTGTACCCCTCTTTGGATGATACATGTGATAATCCTGGATAATATACTTTTCCCTGTTCAAAAAAAACACAACAAAAAACAACCCATCAACTCCATACTCTTCCCCTCACTACCCACACACAAAGTCACATGTCCTTCCACCATCAATCCCTTAACAAGCATATTTCAAATCTCCCATACATTCTCCTCCCCAGTACATCTAGAAACCCTTTGTTGGCTCCCTGCCTGGTAGCTGCATGCCTAGGGTCTGTAATGGCAGTAGCAAGTAAAGTTGTTGTGGATGACTGGCTGGATGGAATGCAGGTACCTTTAAGTGTTGAGCTGGAGGGCCAGTTGGGGGATGGATCCTTTTTGTTCTTGATCTGCGTGGGTGGTCCCTGCTTGGCCTGGAAAGACCAGGTGAGGGATTTGGAGGGTAGATGGATAAGGAGGTCTCATCTTGTTGGTAGGCACATGAGTAAAGTAGGGGAGCAGGTAATTCCTGGATAACAAAAGAGCAGGACTTCATTGACACATAGGAGAAAAATCAGCAATCAGGTTCCCTCCCAGTCTAGGCTCTTCAAATTCCAGCCAGGAACATGTCTAGCAGACACTGATGACAGGAGAGATGAGCTGCAATACTTCCACCCAATGCAGCAGATTACCCTGTCTCCTGTCCTCATGCATGGCTTTTGTGGCCAGTGATGGGAGCGGGGTGGGGTAGAGGAGGAAATGAGGACTTTGAGATGTATCTCCTCTGAGCAATCAAAGGTGCTGGTGTGGGATTCAGAAGTGGCATTCCCCTACCAGAAGTTATGGCAATAATAGCGGATATCCTAGCAGGGTGGTAGTTACCAGCGTAAGCAGAACCCTTAGCACATGGTGATAGCTTACTGCAACCTGAGTGCCCACAGTGCTTAGAGTTACCTCTGTGGCCCTCCCACATTTATTTCCCCTTCATTCAAGCTTCAAGAACAGTCTCCAGTGACCTTCTGAGTTCAATCCTTTAATTCACTCTTCAGCAGCTCTACTCTGCCTGTCAAAAGAGCTCAGCATAAAACCCCAACCCCCTCCAAAATCCAAACAAAGTTTTTCAGCTCCTCCCCCGCTTTATCTGACCAGGGCTTTTAAGGAAACAAACTTCCTTCCCATAGCAGCTTCTTCCCCCTACCCCAGATCCACAGTCTCCCATTTCTTGAGCTCCCCAGCATACTCCAGGGTCTCCTACCTTTAGCAGCCTCAGCTTTCTTCTCTCTTGTCCATCCCCCCCCACACACACACACTTACTTTTATATTAGAATCACCTGGCCTCATTCCTCTCAGGTGGCACTCATCTTGTAATCAGGGCTGGCTTAGCCCCAGATTCTCCAGCCCAGGGGCAAGATACTCTGTTACAAGCCTGCTCAATCCTAGCTTCAGAAAGGGTTGAACCATTAGCAATCAGAGCCAATGTTACCATTTTCAGGCAGGCCTGTGAGAGAAAAATATAATGTGCTGCTCCCTGCCAAATATAAATGACTCCTGTCCTCTGTTGTCATACCTCTATGCACAGGGCTAGCCTAAGGACTCCAGGAAGGGTTAGCAAGATAATTATTTGGGGTACAGTCCAAACTGAACTAACTCATTTTCCATTAAAATTGTGTGTGTATGAAGTGGATGAGTGGGAGGGAATTCTTAGGCATCCCTATCTCATATTCCTGCAGCTAAAGCAGAGACAAGTGTCCTGTTCTCTTTCATCCCAGTGACCAGTTTACCCCATCTCTGTGATGAAACAGGCTAGAAACTTATTTTCATTTTAAATGAAAGTTAAGGTTGTGCCCAAAGGCTAGTATTGTTAAAGAGAAGATTGTGTATACCCATTCCAGCTCATCATTATCTGGAACAAGAATATTGTCCATTAAAATCCAGCTTGTGCAAAGAGGTTTACCTTACTCTACAAAATTAGTTAAATTCCAGAAACTGAAGGGACCAATGCATTTTGTCATGTGAGACATAGTTAAATATTATGGCTCTCTAATAAGTGGCAATTAATGTACACTAATTTCTAGTTCTTACCTTTCTACCTCTCTGTTTGAGGATTTTTTTAAATGTTGATAACTTTCTGTCCAATTTCTGACTGAGTTACACACACTTGCTAACACCATACATTATGTGACCCAGATACGTATCTTACTGCTTTGCAAAGCACATTCTCCTGCACTGACAGATAAATCAGTTTCTTGTAGCTGCTTAAAAATAGCAGCTAGATGCTGGAGAAGTTCTCTGCAAGCACAGAGCAGCTGAAACAGAAAATTGTTAGAGCAATCCACTGCACTCTTGATATGCCAAAGGAAAACCTGATTCACCTGCTATCAGATATTTGCATGAGCCCCCCTGATGCAATTCCATTGGCATAGCAACAAAGCTGAAAAATCCTGGAAGTTACAGTGAAGGGTGTCAACAGTTTAATGTGATTAATGAAGGGGATCTGCTTGTTCCCCTTACGCAAATCTGAAGTGCTAATATTGTTAACTTGGGCATTCCTAATAGCTAGGTCATTCCTGCTGTAGGCCTAAAATAGACATAAAACATATGTCTGATAACATTTCAATCCATTCTAAAGCTGTCAAAACTAGTTTAATTATCTTGTCCTTATTTTCTTAGGTGTCATATAATTGGGCTTGACCAAAAAGTAACTGGGTTACTTGGGCATTCAATATACCTGTAGCTTTTTGCCTAAGGGGCATGTTCCATTAGTTTCAGAGTATAGCTGAAGAACTCAAAAGACTTGCCTGGACCATTCTCCCCAGCTGACCCCCCCTTGCATTTAGCACTCAGGAGACAGAATGGAACAGAGTGACAGGGAAGAAAAGAGCCTGTTTCCATTTACACAAACTTACCAGCATTTCTTCTGAGGAATTTGCAAATGTGTCAAGAGCATGAAGTAAGATATTGTAAACTTTAATGATCTGAGAAGATTACAATAGTAATAGTAGTAATAGAATGAAAAGGAGGCTAAATTGAGTACATAACTCCCCTTGGTCCCTTTGAAAACCCCTTCTTCACAGGGGAAGTTTATTATTTTAAATTCTATGGTCTGTTTTATACAAGGAATCAATTAGTTAATCGTAGTGGTCCCGTCTGGCCTTAAAATAATATCTACCAAAATAATAAAGGAAATTAACACAGTGTTCATTATGAACAGTCTATAATTTGGAGCCTGAAACACTCTCCAGTGTTTCTTTTAAACTTTTCATTGTTCACGTCAGATTCAAACTTTGAATAACATTCACAAACGTTAAAAGAAATATAGCTATTTTTACAAGGAACACCAAGGAGATGAATATTTCCTTAACTAAGTGACAGCATATTAACACTTATGCCAAATGACGGTAGGAATAAAGAGAGTTGGTTATACTACTCTTCATTGAAAATGTCTGCATATAGCTTTTCTGTACCTCCATTCGGCCATATAGTAGGGTTGGTTTGTTTGTTTTTCATTTGCCTCTTACAAAAGTTAGTAGATAGAACTTTGATAACCATCATTGGGTACTGATCTCAATTTTTCTGTGTGTTCCAGTTTGACTGGCTATTTTTTGGATTTTCATGATCCCATGTCCTACTTCCTACAAATGGTTTCAATACAACTGAATGGCAAACTGACCTGTTCACCTCATGAGGAAACCCCATTTTCTTTCATTTCCAGGAGCTTTTAAATATAACCTCTTCAATAAAACACTTCTTCATTATCCACTGGGAACTAACATCAGACTTTTAGCTAATATTTGTTTTCTTGATAGATTTCAATATTAGATTTACTTAAAAATTAAAAGGCATCCTCATGCGCTGGGTGTCCCTAATCTTCTGGTTGCTAGAAGCTGGGACTGGATGACAGGGGGATGGATCACTCAGTAAATTGTCCTGGTCAATTCATTCCCTTGAAGTATCTAGCACTGGCTGCTGTTGGGACACAGGATACTGGACTAGCTGGACCACTGGTCTGACCCAGTATGACTGTCCTTATGTTCTTATGTAATATTTATATAATTAAGCCTCATAACATCCTTGTGGAATAGGTAAGTATTATTAATGCTGTGTTTTGGCTGGGGAACCTGATGCACAGAGAAATGTCGTTGCAAAGGGAATTAAAACTAATAGTAAAAGGATCTATCATTGTATAAATTAAAAAAACAAGGAAAGAAGTGGAACCACTAACTGAGGATGAGGTGAAGATTCAAGAATAATCTAGGCATGGCCAAACACCTAAACAAATACTTTGCATCAGTTTTTAATAAGGCTAATGAAGACCTTAGCAGGAGTAGCAGGGTAGCTAATGGGAACGATGATATGGAGGTAGAAATTACCACATTTTAATGGCCCTAATTTGGGGGGGAGGGGCATAAGGGAGAGAAAATCTCTATCCAAGTTTATTAGAGAAACTTTCACATGAAATTGCAAGCCCAATAGCAAGGATTTTTTTAATGAATCTGTAAACTCAGGGGTAATAACCTATGACTAGAGAATTGCTAATATAGTTGCTATCTTTAAGAAAGAGAAAAAAGTTGATCTGGGAAACTACAGGCCTATCAGTGTGACGTCAATTGTATACAAGGTCCTGAAACACATTTTGAAAAAGAAAGTAGTTAAGGACATTGTGGTAATTGGGATAAAATACAACATGATGTTACTAAAGATAGATCATCCCAGACCAATCTGAGCTCCTTCTTTGAGAAGATAACTAACTTTTTAGACAAAATAAATGCAATAGATCTTATTACCTGGATCTTATTAAGGCATTTGATACAGTTCCACATGGGAAATTATTAAAATCAAGAAACTAGGGATTAATATGATAATTGAAAGGTGGATAAGGAACTTGTTAAAGGGGAGACTACAAAAGGTCATACTGAAATGTAAACAGGCAGGCTAGAAGGAGGTTACTAGTAGAGTCAGGGATCAGTCTTGGGACCAACCTTATTTAACATTTTTATTACTGAGCTTCACACAAAAAGTGTTCTATTATTCTATTAGTGTTTATTAGAATGTTCTAATAAAATTTGCGTACACAAAGGAGGTATGTCCAATACAGAGGACGACCAGAATATCATACAATATAATCTGGATAACCTCACAAACTGAAGTATTAGAAATGGATTGAAATTTAATAATGCAAAGTGCAAGATCATGCATTTAGGGACTAACAACAAGAATTTTTGCTACAAGCTCAGAACATGTCACTAAGAAGTCACAGAGGAGGAGGAAAAAGACCTGGGTATATTGACTGATTACAGAAATCCTATGAGCCACCAGCTGTGAAAAAAAGGCCAATGCAATCCTACGATGCATCATGGAGGTGGGGGTGCAGGGTGGGAGGAGAGGGTATTTCCTGTAGAGACAGGGAAGTTAATATCATTATAGATGGCACTGGTGAGACCTCATCTCTAATGTTGTGTGCAGTTCTGGTCTTCGGTTTTTAAGGAAGATGAATTCAAACTGGAACAGGAGTAGAGAAGGGTTACTAGGATGATCCTAGGAATGGAAAACCTACCTTATGAGAGGAGATTGAAGGCGGTTTGCTTCTAAGGGGAGATAAATCAGAGTGATAAATACTAGGGAGGGAGAGGAGTTATTTAAGTTCATTGCCAATGTGGACACAAGAACAAATGAACTGGCCATCAACTACTTTAGGTTTGAAATTAGATGAAGGTTTCTAACTAGCAGAGGACTAAAGTTCTGTAACAGTCTTTGAAGGAGAGCAGTGGGGTGGGGGCAAAAAACATTGTCTTCAAGACTGAGATTGATAAATTTATGTAGGGGATGATAGGATGATACTGCCTACAATGGCATGTAGCCTCTCTGTCACTGCTAACAGCAAATATCTCCAATAGCTGGTAATGGGACACTCGATGGGGAGGGCTCCAAGTTACTACAGATAATTTTTTTCCTGGTGTCTGGCTAGCAGGTCTTACCCACATGTTTAGGGTCTAACTGATCACCTGTTTGGGCTCAGGAAGGAATTTTCCCTTGATTCAGACTGGCAGAGACCCTTAGGGGTTTTCATCTTCCTCTGCAGCATGGGGTATGGATCACTTGCATGTTTAAATGAATTTAAATGGTGGATCCTCTGTAATTTTGAAGTCTTTCAATCATGAGTTGAGAAAAGCAGTTATTTAGCCAGCGGTAAGGAGTCAATTACAGGAACGGGTGGGTGGGGCTCTGTGGCCTCCAACCTGCAGGAGGTCATACTAGATTAAGGTCAGAAGGGACTGTCATGATAAAGTCTATGAGACTTGTCTTTGGTCACACACTGAATCTGTGGCAGAGCTGTGAATGAAATCCATATTGGGTCTTTGCTATATCATGTTCCCTCAATTTATCATTCATCATTCACTAACTGTGATATTTTACTGTTTTCCAGCAATTTTATACTTCAAGTAAGAAAGTCTGAAAGCAAGACAACATTTAAATAACCTTAAGCAATATAAAACTGAAGTGACAGATTTTTTCATAGTCTGAAATTGTTTGTCTAAACAGTTTTCTTCTAAATCATATAGAAAAAGAAATTGAGTTTGCTTTCAAAAGGGTCTGTTTTTGCAATTATTTGGCAAATGTTGTCAAAAGGAGGATTTAGAAGCCCAAGTCCCAGTTTATAAATCTCAATAAAAGCCCATCTTTCCTGAGACTGAAGATGTGTGTTGCTTTTCCAAATTTAAAAAATACAAAGTCTATAGGTGAGATTCTTTGCTGCTTTTTTAAACAGCATAGCACAGAACTCAATGTGTGTGGCAGAGGGAGGATGGGGGGACTAAGGTACCTATAAGGCACCATTGAGTCCTCCTATTGTAAACGTCTGCCCAGGACAGCCCTAATGCAACATATACACCCACCCCCGAGGAACTGTCTAAATCATGTCAGTCTGTCCCTACTTGCCTGTGGAGAGATGCTACCCAGAGACTCCACAATGCTGCATGTTGTAGCCTTACCCTCCAATAGTCCCACCCCACCCTGGCTATATCCTTTGAGGGGGTTCTTTGGATACAGCCTGTGACTGTCTTTCTCAATTTCTGAGCCAGATGAATTCTTTCCCAGCTGGAACTGGGACTTTTAGAGTTCCTTTCTTCCAATCTTGTCTTCAGATCAGGGGTGAGAATTTCACTCTTAGCTTCCAAAGTGACATTTCCAACATAACATTTATGTTATAAAAAACTGGATTCAGAATTTTAGTATTTGCTGTAGATGAGTTGCATGTTAAGTAGTTATGGGCCTGAAGCAAAGCCCAGAATCTGAAAACCCATCACAGATTTTGGAAATTTCAGCTTTGAACTTAATGTCTTGGGCTCATCTACAATTTCTAGTAGATGCATTATGGAGCTTAAACAAAAACCTTCATTAGAATTGATCATGCAGCACTTTCCTGCCTGAATAGATCCTTCCCTTTCTGTTGCTCTCGAAATATTCATTAGACACACTAGGCCTTATTGTATGCGTTTAATCTCAATCTTATGCTCTGGCTGTTCTCCAATATTGAGCATGCCCCCAGCAAAAGCAAATTTCTGAATTTGCCAGCACCGATTTTAATCACACCTCAGCTCTCTTTTGTTTTATTTTTTTTAAGATTCAATTCAGAATACATTTATTTTTATTTAGACATTACATTTAAGTTGATGCAGCACATTAAAAATGCATTATATCAATCCGCAATAAAAACATTTTTCTTATGGATTTAGTCCTATAAGAGGCACGTGTTTTTCTCTAGTCACACTCCATGGCTTATTGTAATACATCTGGCTAAACAATCTTGGTTTATTTCCTACTAAAAATATGGATTCCCGCTATCAGCAAAATTTTATTGCACAAGGTAATATTTGTTCAGTATAACACCCCCTGAATCTATCCTGTCAACTGGAAACGTGTTGTGGGCTATTCATTTTGTCTATTTATTCCCCTTAAGTAAACGTAATTAGAGCAAGAGAAGAAAGAGGGATCTCAAGATACTCAAATGATCTGCTTTCAAAAGAGTTGAGCTATGTAGATTGCCTGTTGGGATGTGAGTGGTCAATGTGCCTCTCTTCCCCTTTAGTGTGAAGAGACTGCCTGTCTTGCATTTCCACTGCATTTTGGCAGCTTGAGTTCACTTTCAGTTCTTAGAATGGCATGTTTACTGACCAATGCACCTGTTCTTATTAGCAAAGAAAACATATGAGCAGGGAACTCTTGTTTATTGAGGCAAATCATCTTCAATTAAGTGATAGTATTCTGTGTTCAAGACAATAAGGGCTACATTTGAAAAATAAGGCTGGATATGAAAGACTTGAAACCTCCCCCACTAGACCACATTTTCAAACCCTGGCCTCAATTTTTGAGATTGCAAGTATTGTGCACGTTCTGGAGTTAGGGATCTAAGTTCCTGATTTGGCCATGCACAAATGGAGGACTTAAACATCTAATTGATTTAAATTACAAGCACAAGTAATTGTGGGTGCTAATTAGCACAAGCAAACTAGAAATCTAGTTAATGCTAGGCTAAAACTATTTAAACACCGAGCAAGTTTGTGTATGCATGTGTTGAATTGCCCAATGAAAAATTGATGGACCAGATTCTGAGCTGAGATCATGCTCTTTTCACTACTCAGGCATCAAGCCTGGTCCAGATTCTGGTTGCAAATAATTCCCTCGAAACTCCCTGCTGGCATGAACCTGTCAGAGATGGCTTCTGTGCCCATCACACGAGTGGGAAGGGGCACAGTGGAGCTCTTCCTCTTCATGGCTATCCTGCGGTGACAGACGATTGATTAAGGACCCTCCCCTAGTGGCATAGATTAGAGAGCCCCTCGTTTACTCTGACTCTCATTGTTGGTGGTTGCATATCTAACTAGTTCTCTGAGCCATAGGAAAGAATGTGAGAGAGCGCCCCGTCACAGAAGCATACCAGGTACAGCCACTCATCAATGACTGTAGTATTGGGACATACATCACAGATTCAAAACATCAGCAGAGAGGTTTATGTGAGGGCTGGCTGGAAAACAACAATTTCGTTTCATGAAAAATGTTAAGGTTTTGAAATCTGTTTCCATTACAATGCAGAACAAAAACAAGGGATTTTGAAATTTCTCCTTAAAAAGCAAGACACCCACCCCAGAAAAGCTAACAGCTTAGTATTTAGGATACCTGGGATATGGAAGACGCAGGGTCAGGTCCATGCTTTGCCTAATCTGGACAACTTCCCTAACCACTAGGTTATAGAGTCTCTCTCTCTCTCTCTCTCTCTGACCCAATGAGTATTTAATTATTTGTGCAAAGTGGAAAAGCTTCAACATGAGAGTTTGAGAAACAAAGCCTGAATCTAAAGCCTGAATCTCCATCATAACCTGAGAGACCTTCCTGATGACATTTTCATCAAAAATAATTCATTTCTGTGAAATGTTTCTACAAATTAATATTTTTCAATAGAAAACAATTTAATCAAAAAGTACTTTCAACCATCTCTAATTTATTCCCCTACTCTTAAGGAACATTTTTCAGTATGAGCAATTTCAATACCTAGCTTCCATTAACAATTAATAGAAATTAAAATTCCACAGAGCAGTCGTTTTCAAACCTTTCTAAGTTGCAGACTCCTAAAAAATTTTGAATGGAGGTGCAGATCTCTTTGGAAATCTTAGACATAGTCTGCAAATGTCAAGGGTCCAGGCACCACTACCAGAGAGTATCCTGAAAGGACATGCCTTATGCTTATCAATATCTTGTCTCTTGCAGCAATGGGTGCTGTAGATAAGATGAGCTTCAAAGAAGAAAGCTTCCTTAAAAGTTTTCAGGCTGATTCTCCTCTCACTTGTACCAGTTTTACACTGGAATAATTACAATGACTATCATAAGGATTTATTATCTGGGAAGGAGTTTACACATATTATGTATACACACACACACATACAAAACTTTATTATATCATATAGCTTTGTAGACTCTACTCTGATCCCAAATGTTAAGGCTCTGTGACCACTTTTGGTAAAGAATATTTCAGCTGTGCTATGTGTGGGTTAAATCTAAATTATGTCCCAGTCAGACAGATGTTTAAGTAGACACTAAAAGTAAAAGAGACGGGAGGATAAATTGTTGATCCAAGGAATAAAAAGTATGCCAAGAAAAATGCTTCAGTTGATAGCTAAAACTGAAAGGAAATTTGCCAACTGATAAAACTATTATATTGGAAAGTCAAACTCTTTTATCTTAAGATAGGCTATAAGGGCAAAATGAATTCAATGAGAGTCTTGGCTTAAATGTGTTATTATTATTCTTCGTACCTGAGAATACAGATCATTTCAGTTAGAAAGCCAGAGGAAAGAAATGTAGCAGCACATCACTATCCAAGGGGAAATATTGCATATGTCACCTAGCAAATCTCTATTTAATTCACCCCAGGCTTTAAAAAAGTATTTAACGTTTATCTTCTCCAAAAATGTACTGAAAGGGCCCAGATCTGGTCTTGGTTACACAGATGCAATTCCCACTGAAGTCAATGGGATTTTTACCATGCAACAGAGAACAAAATTAGACCCAAAGTGCATGTTGTGTAATGAGAAACAAAAAGGTTGATAGGAGATACCGGGACCTACCAGTATTCTAGCCAATATTGTTTTACAGTGTTGCCTAACCGGAAAAAAGCAGCTACTTACCTTGAGCATGACCTCACACAGTTTTCTCAGGCAAGATACACACTCATTTCAAAGGATCACCACCCACAACCCCACGAGCATTGCTGGCCTTACACATTTTCAGAAGTGCAAGAATGAACAGGGATCCAGAGCCATTTTCTTCAAACCACACCCATCCTCCCCATGAGCATGTTCCCTCTGCTCTCCTCCGCTGTCTTCATCACAAGCCAAAGGGAACAGCTCGGAAATCTGACCCCTAAAGATGTGCAATAGACAGAAAACAGCTCTAAAACTGGCTCTGCTAATGAGTAGAAATACAATAGCCATTTTTCAAGTTACATGACCTGTTTGAGTGCAGGGCTGAACCCTCAGAGTTATTATGGGCCTGATTTGCCACTGCCTTGCCCCAGGCATAATAACTTTACTCTTGTGCAGAATGCCTGTAAGATGCTACCAATTCTATTTTGGTAGTATTTTACAACCACTTTGCACAGGTGATTACGCAAGGTGCAAGGCACTGGAGGCTTACAGCACTGATCAAGATATATCCATTTAGAGAAAAGCTGGAAGACCAGATTAATATTTATGATCTTTATGAATGCTAAGTAGCGTAAACAAGACCGGGAGAGTTGAACTCCATTAAACTGAATGCTAAATGTTGTAGAAATATTGGATTCTAAAGAGGACTATAAGAACATGACAGTTTATCTCTAAGTCATTTAACAGATGTTGAGCTAAACACATACAAAAATTTGGCTGCCTGAAGGCTTCCTGCTGATGTTGTACATATCTCAAATCATGATGACGAGCTCCACCCTTATCTGCAGGATTTATGAAATCAAACATGGATCTGTGCTCAGATTTATGGAGCAGCCAGTCATCTTTGGTAAGCCTAGAAAATGTTCGCATCTCTCCATCTCGTTCTAAAAGCAAGCGAGGCCCCCTCCACTGATCTGCAAAAAAGTGTCTATGAATTAATTCACGCTTGTTGAAGGTCAGACCTTTGTTTCTTAAGAGAGAAATGTTTGTACAGTAAGTAGTATCTTACATATCAGCAGGAGCAGCCACTGACATAAAATTGTAGGCAAAAGGGACACATGTCATTTCTGTGACATCACACAAGGTGAATGTTAAATGTGTCTATTTTAATTCTAAATGCAGCCAAAGGCAGTTCAGTGAAATATTTAGTTTGATGACAACCTCATACTTTGGTAGCACCCAGCCCCTTTCAATATAGTGAGATACTGAAATTCAAAACTTCAGGAAATATGGACTTATTGTAGGTGCCTCAGGGAGTGGGATTCACTGCTGGAGGCTGTGAAGCCAATCGTACAGTTATATTGTAAAATGCCAGGAAACTTTCTTTCAACACTAAAGCTTGAAAATTCTGTGTTAACAGATTTGTGCCAGCACTTTTTCCAGTTTCCCAGCCAAATAATTACAACAGCAAGAGATTGATGCTGGAGGATTAAAAAGAAAAAAAGAAAGAACACCTGATACATAGAAAAAAAATCTCATAACTGTGGTTGAAAGATGTACTCAATGTGAATAATAATACAGTATTAATGTTGCATGTTAAAAAAAACACATGGGTGACTAAATCTATGCTCCTAAATCCATTTTGCAAAGTACTTAATATGCCTAACTTCAAGTACTGAGTCATCCCATTGTCTTCACTGGGACTAGACCACCTTCAAGTTAAGCACGTTCTTAAGTGCTTTGCTAGGCTGGAGCCCTAGGCGTTCAAACAACGTTGACCTGATTTTCAGACTTCCAGAATGGCTTATCTACACTGGACAATTACATCATTCTAAATACAACTTTGAGGAACCAGGGTAATTAACACCATATTATATACACTGTGCTGAGGACTGTTATGTTTAATAGTGTGTCTATTGGCCATGCTTACCTCTAAGGTTCTGGTTCCCTGGGATTAACCACAGACAACTGACAATCTTCAGGATGACAGCCCCTCCTGATACTGAGGCCTTGCCATCACTAGAAAAAAATATGTGGTCTTACCTCATGTTAGCTACAATGTGATAACTAACATGAGGTACAATCCAAGAGAAGAAAAGAGAGTCATAGTGTTAATAGATTTTAGTAGGGTGAGGTATTAGTATTAGTTATTGTATTACAGTTGGGCCAGAACCCCGTTGTGCTAGTCAATGTAGGGACTGCCTGCCTCAAAGGACGGACTCTGCCCCAAAGAGCTTACAATGTAAGTAAACTCTGGGATCCCACTCTGAGTGCTAAATCATAAGAACAGCCATATTGGGTCAGACCAGTGATCCATCTAGTCCAGTATCTCATCTTCCAACTGTGGCCAGTACCAAATGCTTCCGAAGCACTGAACAGACCAGGACAATTTATCAAGTTATCCATCCCCAATTGTCCAGTCCCATCTTCTGGCAGTCTGAGGTTTAGGAACACCTAGAGCTTGGGGTTATATCCCTGACCATTTTAGCCAATAGTCAGTGATGGACTTTGTGACGTTGTCAGACCAGGTGCCAGCTCATGCCAAGGTTCCAGGCCTCACTAAACACTGAAAAATACATAGCTGGAAACCAGTCTGATTCGTCTCAGTGCTAGCATTGTTAAAAGAGATGTTAAGTTGATAAGAACATGTTTGGTGTTTAGGTCTTATGAATAGCTTGTAGATGAATATATTAGTCTCACTTAGCTGTACCCCATGATAGAGAGTGATAGCATTTTTTTGCATTATAAACTTCTGTAATTGTGTAACTCAAACAGGAAAGAAACATTAATTAAAGTAAAGTGCTAATCCTGCACAAAAGTCATACTGAAAGCATATAAGCCATTGTGATGCATCAAAGGACAGAGCCCTGATTGATTGCATTCCTCACACCCCCCAGGGAGACCTGTTCATAAATTAATCCCATTACTTGCACTCTGGTGTGAAGAGGATAAAAATCCCTGACAAGGAGCAACTTGGTTCTTCTTTCTGCTCAGACTCTAAAGGAGCAGCTGTTTTGCCTGGGTATAGAGTCTATTTATGATAGACATTTTTCTTATTTTTTGAAACCCAAGATTGTTAATCATGTGTGTGTGTGCATGCGCGCTACCTGCATTAACTTCGTAAATAACTCATTTCTTAATTAATCTTTAGTTTATTACAGGATTGGCTATAGGTATTCCCTTTGGTTTAACATCTGACATACAATTAATGTGGGGTCCTTTGGGACTGAGAGTAATCTGATTATTGTGATTTTTCATGTAAGTAACCATCTATCACATAGTCAAGCTGACCTGGCTGGCAAGATAAAATGGAATGCCCAAAGGGACTGTCTATGACTCCACTGAAAGACTGTTATAGTTCTTTAGGAGTTCACACTTGTTTCTGTGTCAGTAAAACCTAATTATAGAACACACAGCTAGTTTGGGGGTTTTGCCTTGCTTCTTGACAGTCTACCCTGAGGTTGGCACTCACAGTCATGAGCCACTTCAGGCAGTATGACAGACATATCCTCCATGAAATTGTCTAATTCTTTTTAAACCCAGGTATACTTTTGGCCTTCAAAACATCCCCTGGCAATGAGTTCCACAGAAAAACAGTGCATTGTGTGGAGAAGCACTTTCTGATGTTTGTTTTAAACATACTGCCTATTAATTTCATTGAATTAACCCCTGGTTCTTGTATTATGTGAAGGGGAAAATAACACTTCCTTAATCAGTCTCCATTCCAGTTATGATTTTGTAGACCACTAATATATCCCTCCTTAGTCATTTCTTTTCTAAGATGCAAAGTCCCCATCTTTTTAATTCCTCCTCATATAGTAGTTGTTCCATTTTTATCGCCCTTTGGTTACTTTTTTCCAGTTGTAATGTTTCTTTACTGAGATTAACGGTATGCAAGGTGTACCAGAGATTTTATATAGTGGCATGAGATTTACTGTCTTATTATCTATCATTTTCCTAAAAGATATTACCATACCCATCCTGTCACTCTAATTTTGTTTCCCTGTCACCCAGTTTTGTGAGATTCCTTTAACTTTTATAGTTTGCTTTGGACTTTAACAAGCTTGAGTAATTTTGTACCATCTGCAAACTTTGCCAACTCATTCTTTACCTATTTTTTTCAGGTCATATATGAATATGTTAAAAAGCACTCCTCCCAGTATAGATCCTTGAAAGACCCCAGCTATTTACCTCTCTCCCTTGTAACTCCCAAGGCAAGCGGAAAAGAGGTCATCCAAGAAACACCTGGCGACGTGACCTTCAGGCTGATACCTCAAAAATGGGCTACACCTGGAACCAGCTAGAGAGAATGGGCCAGGATAGAGGACTCTGGAGATCTGCGGTTGGCGGCCCATACCCCGATTGGGATGACGGACATAACTAACTAACTAACTTGTGACCATTTATTTATACCCTCTGTACCGTACCTTTTAATCACTTACTGATCCATGACTGTTTACTTCGCTTAAGAGCCTTTGGTGAGGTACCTTGTCCAAATACACTATATCTATTGAATCACCCTTGCCCATTTTTGTTGACTCCCTTAAAGAACTGTGAGAAATTGGTGATGCATGATATCCCTTTTCAAAAGCTGTGTTGACTCTTCCCCAACATATCAGGTTCAGCTATTCCGTTCTTTACAACAGTTTCAACCAATTTGCTTGGTATTGAAGTTAGGCTTTGTAGCCTTCAACTGCCAAAATTGCCTCTGAAGCCTTTTTATTTAAAAAAATCAGCATCACATTAGCGATCTACCACTCATCTGGCACAGAGGCTAATTTGAGTGCTAGGTTACATATCCACATAGGAGTTCTGCAATTTCATCTTGAAACCTCTTCTATTGGCCCCTCAATCTGGGGCAGTTCCTCAGATGGGTCACCTAAAAACAATGGCTCAGATGTAGGAATCTCCCTCCCATCTGCTGCTGTGAAGATTGGTGCAAAAAATTCAGTTAGCTCCTCCACAATAGCCTTGTCTTTCCTGAGTGCTCTGTTGGTACCTCGATCATCCAGTTGCCCCACTGATTGTTTGACAGGGTTATGGCTTTAGATGTACTTTAAAAAAAATGCTGTTCACTTCTGTGTCTTTTGCTTTAGTTGCTCTTGAAATGCTTTTTTGGCCTGCCTAACTAGACTTTTACACTTGACTTGTCAGAGTTTATGCTCCTTTCATTTTCCTCAGTAGGATTTGACTTCCTATTTGTAAAAGATGTGTTTTTCTTTCCAACAGCCTCTTTTACTCTGTTTAGCTATGGTGGCATGTTTTTGTCCTCTTATTGTTTGGCTTTACTTGGGGTATATACACAGACAGTTTGAGCTACTACTATAGTGATTTTAAAAAGTTAAATGAAGGCATTTAAGTTCTGTGACTGTTCCTTTTAATTTCCTTTGAACTAGTTTCCTCATTTTTGTGTACTTCCCCTTTCTAAAGTTAATTACTATTGCTGTGGGTTTCTTTGATATTTTCCCCATTACAAGGATGTTAAACTTAATTTCATCATGGTCACTATTAGTGAGCAGTTAAGCTATATTCACCTGTTGGACAAGATCTTATGGGCCACCTAAGACTAAATCAAGACTTGCCTCTCACCTTGTAGGTTCCAGGACTAGCTGCTCCAAGAAGCAGTCATTAATAGTGACTAAAAATTTTCTCTCTCCATCCCATTTTGAGATGATATGTTCCCAGTCAATATGGGGACAACTGAAATCCTCCATTATTATTGGGTTTCTTTTTTTGTAGCCTCTCTAATCTCCCTGAGCATTACACAGTCACCATCACCATCCTGGTCAGGTGGTTGGTAATATATTTCTACTGCTAGACTCTTATTATTCAAGCAACAAATTCTATCCATAGATATGTTGTGGTACTGTTTCATTCATTTAGGATTTATACTTTATTTGACTCAATACTTTCTTTCACATATAGTGCCACTTCCTAACCAGTGCTAACTACTCTGTCATTTGAATGTTTCTCTTCAGTTGATATCTGGACTTTACCATCTTCTATACTCTCCTGTCTACTAGGATGTAGACAATCCCCTTTAATAAATCCTTCCCTAAGGGATATCTCTGTCCAAACTATGTGCTCCTCCACATCTCTTGGTCTTTCCCTTAACCTTTAGTGTAAAAACTCTTCTATGGCCTTTTTAATTTTGCATGCCACTGATTGGCTCCATTTTGATTTAGGTGGAGCCCATCCTTTCTGTATAGGCTTCTCCTTTCCCAGAAGGTTCCCCAGTTCGGGCATGTCTTCACTACCACTTTAATTCGACCTTAACAACGTTAGGTCGAATTAAACGTGTACCTGTCTTCACATACATGCCCTTAAAGTCGATTTAAAGGGCCCTCAAAATCGAATTTGTAACTCCTGCCTGACGAGAGAAGTAAGGCTAAAATCGACTTCTCTATGTCTCCTGTGAGTAGTGAAGAGGCATCTGAAGTTAAGCCTCCGACCTCCGAGCAGCCCCGCGGCGGGGGGGTCCGGCGGGGGGTGGGGGGGTTGTTCAGGCGGGCGGGCGGGGGGTCCGCGGGGCTGCTGGGGGGGGGGGAGCCGGCATGGGGCTGCTTGGGTGATCTGCTCAGCTGCCTGGTCAATTTCAGGTGAAATTGACCAGGCAGCTGAGCCGATCGCCCAAGCAGCCCCGCGCCGGCTCCCCCCCCCTTGGGCGGGGGGGGGGGGTGTCCTGCGGGGGGGGGGCTGTTCAGGCGGGCGGGGGGGGTCCGCAGGGCTGCTGGGGGGGGGGGGGGAGCCAGCACGGGGCTGCTTGGGCGATCGGGTGAGCTGCCTGGTTAATTTCACCTGAAATTGACCAGGCAGCTGAGCTGATCGCCCAAGCAGCCCCCCGCTGGCTCCCCCCCCCTCGGGCGGGCGGGGGGAGGGGTCCAGCGGGGGGGGGGCTGTTCAGGCGGGTGGGGGGGGGTCCGCGGGGCTGCTTGGGCGGGGGGGCGTCCAGCATGCATTGCACTGTGGGCTACCTACCCACAGTGCAATGCGGGCTATGTCGACCCCTGCAAAAGTTCTAGGATAGACAGTGTCAACCACTGTCGACCTGCTGTCCTGGTGGGGACACACTGATTCGATTTTCTAAACTCGAGTTTAGAAAATCGAATTAAGGGAAATCAACCTAGTCCTGTAGTGAAGACATACCCTTCATAATGAACCTAAATCTGGCCAGACAAACACTATTCACCATTCATGAAGTCCCTTTTTAACTGACCCTGTACCTGGAACTGGAAGCATTTTAGAGATTGTTACCATGGAGGTCCTTGACTTTGATCTCTGAAGTCCTATTTAACATTGTGTTTGTTATCAGAATTCATCAAGGTTATGGTCTAGCATGATGTAACTTTCTCAAGCTGAAAATGGGCCAGGAAAGTGTAAACAAATGATCCTGCACATCCCTACACACCAGCAAACAAAGCTGCTGAGGGAAGAAGGAAATGGAGACTGCACCTTCTGCAATGCAAAGTAGCGAAAAAGCTTCACAAAACTGGCAGTGGGATGGGGACTCTCCACTCAGCACCCAAAGCACTGCTTTTGCCTGAAAGACATAATATAGTTGAAAATAATGTTTAGTGTGATAAACGTTTATATAAATGGATATTAACAGAATAAATTATTTTTGAAAAAACAGTAGAATAGGAGGGGATTTTTAAAAAAAGGTTTTGGGTCAGTTTAATAAATTACTTGCCCAATTTGATCATTCCCTGTCCCTTTTTAGACTCTATTATATCTTTGGGAACATATTTGATCATACCCAATTTGACTGTACACAGTCATTTATATGTAGATTTCATAGCACTGAAAACCCGGACAAAAAGCTAAGATTCAGATATACAAAGGCAGAATGCAATTATAAAATGAATTAGAAAATATCCACTATTCCTGTCAGTCTATTCTGAGACCATATTACTGGGGAAATATTAAGGAAGATCACAAGTGTCCTGAGAGTCACTCTGGGGGATATTCTCAAATCTTCAATCTTTTTTTTTTCCTTTCTACTGAAAAGAACAGATTTTTTTTCGTCTTTCTTTTTAAAACAACAGCATGTTGTAGTGGGGGATGAAAATGTCAAAGCATGGTGTATGGGGAATGAAATGCTAACTAAAATGTGGGGGTGAAAAGAGGGGAGTTCGTGGTGTGTGTTTCTCTCTCGCTCTCTCATTGTTACTCAGTGCACACTATCCAGAATGATCACAAATGAATGGAAGGCCTGTGTTTTCAAAAACTATACTCAGAGTGAGTTTCCAGCAGGGCTATAAGAGATTGGGAAAAATCACCTTATAGGTCAGTTCATTTTATTTTTAAAAGCTCAACATGTTCACAAGTCCGAGAAAAGCTTCATTAAAGTCAATGGAAGATGCAGAAGTGAGGCAGAAAGAATAAGATGACAAGGAAAAAATCATTTTTTTTTCAAAAACATATTAGATTATGATAAGCCAGAGAGGTCTGACCCCATCAATTTCAGAAATGTGTTAAAAATAAGTATCATAGGAATTACAATGAGGCAATATGAGCTGGGAACACCTGTTGCACATATATCCACTTTATAATTCCACCAAAGACATTTAGGCCTAGAATTTCAAAGGAGTTAGGATCCCAAATCCCATTGGTTTTCACTGGGAAGTTAGAATCTTTTAAGATGAGGGTGACCTGATTTTATAGGGACAGTCAGACAATATTTGGGACTTTGTCTTTTATAGGCACTTATTACTCCCGACCCCTGTCCCTATTTTTCACACTTGTTTAGGCTCCAATGAAAATCCCACCTTCATATTATAGAGCAGATATTTAAGTCTCTGGTTGCTAGATATTGCTGATAGAAATGGTAAATTTCCTCACAAACATTAGAGTACCTAATTGTATGTGCCCCTGTTCTTGGAGAAGTCCAATTATAATTATTTGTTACCTCAGAAGATGAGCCTACATTTTCTTGCAGGCTGAGAGGTGGCTTGAGGAAAGGTGTTGGTGGCAGAGGTGGGGAGTAGGGCATATGTATCAACAAACTTAATAAGAAACTCCTATGCTTAAAGGAGACGATCGTAAATATTGCCTTTTTGTCAGGACTTTTCCTTAGTCAGCTTCTATTCAGAAATGTTAGAACCCTTAAGTGAGGCTATGGTGCCATGGTATTCACACTCAGAGGATTCCTTTACACTAATTTGTCTTGAACTAACAAGGAACACTATTCATCCTCAATATCTGTGTCAGCAACTACATTCTCATCTGTGGTAGCAGTAGTATCTTCTGGGTGAAAACTTTCCATGCTAACCTCTAAGACTGACAATCGTTCTCTGCTGTCAGTCTTCATTATAGTGCTCTGATATGGTTAGCAACATCCCTCATGACAGGGACACAGAAGGTGGGCTCTAAATAAATGATGGAAAGACTACAGATGGTCACTGACAGCTATTGTTATGATGGCCCAGTTTTGAACTTCATAATCCAGCATGGAAGTGTATCGTGCTAGGAAGTTTGTGCATGAATCCTGAAAGTCTCAAGCACGAATTCCCACTGTAATCAAGAGGAGTTTCTTGGGTGGAAGTCTCGCAGGATCACATCCTTAGTCCTTTCAGTAGGATTATAGCACACACACACCTTGTAAAAACAGCCCAGGGGTATTGGTAAAAAGTGCTGTTCTGTATTTTTCTGCTCAGAGCTACAGTTTGAAAGCCGCATCTGCTAGAAATGTTGGAAGAAGCAGAAAGAGTTGATTTTCTTCATTTCCTTTCTAGATTCAGACTATGCTTGCTGGAGTATTAGGCAAGCAATTGATTTTACTATACTGTCTCTGAAGTTTTCCAAATGTGTGTCTTGAATATTGTTCTTAATCTTAAAACTTGCTCTGACTGAAGTACAAATAAATAAGAATTAAAATGTCATTTAATTAGTGTTTTTCATGCTGAGGAAGTTGATGTGCTTCACATATGCCAAAATCACCTCAGTCATCACTCTAATGCAAATTCCTCTGAGGAGAATGTCACTGTTCCTTTATAGCATGCAGCAAAATTACACAATGTAAGACGAAAGCTATATCCAACTGAATCTGCAAGAGGAATTTTAAGCAACAAGTAATTGTTTGGTAATTATTTGAGTAATTATTAGTCAAAGAAAGAATTTAGTCAGTACAAGGTCCAATATTCTTACTTAGTTATTTTGGGCATGGAACCTTCTAATAACCACAAGCAGTCAGCTCTCATTGAAAGAAGCCACTTCTGGAACCACGTGCCTGCACTGAAAATCCTGTACTGTCTCTTGATCTCAGTGAACTACCTGCAGCAAATATATTCAATGAATTATTCACATACATACTTTGATTTTTCTAATTTGGTTATCGATAATTATTTAGAGACCTTACATTAACAAACTTTAGCATATGCATTGCTTGGAAATTTTGTTCAGGGAGTTTATTTGTTGCTATCTTGTGGTAGGTCACCTTTTTCTGTTTCTCTAGTGAGCGATTAACTATAATGAAGAGAAACTATATTCAAGTCACTGGGCATTTGATTTGCTCAGGGAGAGGGTATGAGCAGTTTGTGGAGTTGAAGGCAGCTAGGAAATCTAAAGTAAGGATTATTTTAGGGTATTCTAAATCTTTGTTATTCTGGACTACTTCAAATATTACAGCTAGAAAAATTAGGCTATTGTAATAGTAAAGGCTGGGATCCTTTAAAAATTGAGATTTAAATTAACTCTCTCATCACAGTCCCATAAAGTAACTATATTGTGCATGCATATCCTGAATGGAAAAGGGTATGACCAGATCCTAGTCAGTTAAATAGCTGACTCAAAGCCAGGGCTCTGACTAGAGTTTTTGCACAGCTTTCTTCAGAAAAGGTGTGGATGCATTCCCTTGTCCCTCTTGTTTAAGTGTGTTTGTGCCAGGGCTATGGGCTGGGATTTGGGGAACAGACTTTCCCTGTGATATTGTGGTGGAAAGCCCCAGGCAGTAATTCTTCATATACTTACCAAGACCATTTATTGGATTTACTGATTTTCTGGCTCCCTAACACTGATCACATTCACCACACTGATTTTAATAAACAAGCAAATAATAAACTCAGGAGTATAAAGGCAAGTTCCACCTAAGAGAGGTGCATCCTGTACCCTAGAATCTAGGGCCTAGATCATCAGCTTCAGGGCTCTGGCCAGGGAACATTTCAGCAAGTCTGGCCTGCTGTGTTAAAGAAATCTTCTGGTTGAAAATACCCTTCTTGGTCATCGGTACACACAGTGAACAGGAAAATATTACTTCTACCTAAAATAGATTTGGTTTCACCATGAAATAAATTCCAGTTATAGGCTCCCACATCCATTTCCCATAAACTCACATGTAAACAAAACTTCACACACACGAATGTTTGCAAAGAGGAAATTTTAGAAAGGGCAAACACAGTGAGCTGTAGCTCCGTTTCTAATTCCTCAAAGTATTTCTCAATCAATTTTTCCTATTATTTGCTCAGCTGGCAGCTGTAACTGTTACTTTACAACCCACTCACTGACAGAAGTCCTTAGGTGCAGACCCAAGGAGTTCTGCTGAGTGGCTCTGAAGCTTGTCCACTCTACCTCATGTCAACAGAGTGCACACTGTTTAATTTGTTCTTCACTGTACTAGTAATTCCTTCCAGTGATCTAGTGACAGCATATGGGTTATACGAAACAACTACCACAGTTTCAGGATTAATTGCACCTTGACTCCTCATCCTCTCCAGTTTTCCTCCAGGGCACCACTTAATGTTTCCAGCTCCCAGCCATCATCTCTCTCAGATGGAGCCACATACACCTCTCCCTCCAGACCAGGCATTCAGGCTCACAGTCCCGCTGCACCTTTCTGTGGTTTCCCCAGCAGGTCTGACTGGAGTTCAGCATCTGTGGTTAACCTCTCTCCAGTAAGACTGAATCAAATTACGAAAGAAGTGCCTCAGCACTCACCACTGTGATGGATGTGGGTTTTTCCTCAGGCCTGATGAATCACAGTTCTTTGCTTACTCTTAAATCTTTTAAAAATCTCATTTGGGGTATGTCTTCACTATAGGTCTAGGTCGATTTCCCTTAATTTGATTTTCTAAACTCAAGTTTAGAAAATCGAATCAGTGTGTCCCCACCAGGACAGCAGGTCGACAGTGGTCGACACTGTCTGTCCTTGAACTTTTGCAGGGGGTCGACATAGCCCGCATTGCACTGTGGGTAGGTAGCCCACAGTGCAATGCGTGCTGGACCCCCCCCCCTGCCCAAGCAGCCCCACGGACCCCCCCGCCCGAACAGCCCCCCCCTCGCCGTACCCACCCGCCCGAGGGGGGGTGGGGGAGCCAGCGCGCGGCTGCTTGGGCTATCGGCTCAGCTGCCTGGTGAAATTGACCAGACAGCTGAGCCGATCCCTCAAGCAGCCCCGCACGGGCTTCCCCCCCCCCTCAGCAGCCCTGCGGACCCCCCCCGCCCGAAAAGCCCCCCCCCGAACAGCCCCCCCGCCCAAACAGACCCCCGCTGGACCCCCCCCCCGCCCGAGGGGGGGGGGGAGCCGGCGCGGGGCTATCGGCTCAGCTGCCTGGTGAAATTGACCAGACAGCTGAGCCGATCCCTAAAGCAGCCCCGCGCGGGCTTCCCCCCCCCCCCCCAGCAGCCCCATGGACCCCCCCCCCGCCCGAACAGCCCCCCCAACAGCCCCCCCGCCCAAACAGCCCCCCGCTGGACACACCCCCGCCCGAGGGGGGGGGGGGAGCCAGCGCGGGGCTATCGGCTCAGCTGCCTGGTGAAATTGACCAGACAGCTGAGCCGATCCCTCAAGCAGCCCCGCGCGGGCTTCTCCCCCCCCCCTCAGCAGCCCCGCGGACCCCCCCCGCCCGAACAGCCCCCCCAACAGCCCCCACCGCCCAAACAGCCCCCCGCTGGACACCCCCCCCCGCCCGAGGGGGGGGGGAGCCGGCGCGGGGCTATCGGCTCAGCTGCCTGGTGAAATTGACCAGACAGCTGAGCCGATCCCTCAAGCAGCCCCGCGCGGGCTTCCCCCCCCCCTCAGCAGCCCCGCGGACCCCCCCCCGCCCGAACAGCCCCCCCCCCGAACAGCCCCCCCCTCGCGGGGCTGCTCGGAGGTCGGAGGCTTAACTTCTGATGCCTCTTCACTAGCCCACAGTCGAGCTTGTAATGTCGAATTTAGCCTTACTTCTCTCGTTAGGCAGGAGTTCCGAAATCGATCTTGAGGGCCCTTTAAATCGACTTTAAGGGCATGTATGTGAAGACAGGTACACCTTTAATTCGACCTAACGTCGTTAAGGTCGAATTAAAGTGGTAGTGAAGACATGCCTTTGAGTTGGTAGTTCTGGACAACTGACCATTAGGATAATTCCTTCTTTTCCCTGGATTCAGACAAGTGGAATCACTGCTATTTATGAACCATTGTTCTTTGGATGATAATGACAACTGATTATTATTAATTTATATTGTCATCATGCCTGGCAGACATAGTCATGAAGCAGAAGCCCATTGTGCTAGGTTTCCACCCCTCCACCCCGCAAAAAAAAATCTGACAGCATCTCCCTACCCCAAAGAGTTTAAAACCTAAGGGCACATTTACAGAGTCAATAAAGTTATGACTGTAGTAAGCATGCCCACATTACCTTTAATCTAGCTTGTCCTGGGTCAGTTAGCCCACAATGTAGTTCATGCTAGGGTGCTTTCTCGACCATTGCTACTCACACTTGTTTAATTAAAGCTAGCATTTTTATGCCCACCTGTGCTACAGTCACACATTCATTTCCTGTGTGGCCAGACTGAGACATATATACTTGCTCCATCCTAGACTGACTTTGGAAACTTAAAAACTATTTCTGAAGCTGAATTTCTGAATGGAATTACCATAATTATAGAGACCTTGAAGGCAGGCTAAATATTTTAAGCTATTATTTTAGTATTTGCTATTACCTATTTGTTAGACAGCAGTATATTTAGTATGGAAAAAGATGGGAAAGAAAGACAAAAGGTACTGCTTAAAAACAGGCTGTTCAGCTAAGTAAAACCTACTGTATCTTCCGTGTGTATTTTCAATGTTTCTATTTTAATATTGATTTTATTGACCATATCTATTGCAAACAATCTATAGTCATAGCACTACATATCAAATTTATTTGCTGTTTTGTGTTGGATTTAAATTACAGGTTTGATCTAGATTTAATATGAACATTTTCTTTTCTCTATCCCTGGTGGTATTATAGATGATGTCACCAGTGTGTCCCCACACACACACGCAAGTGCGTGCACACACACACACACACACACAATTTTCAGTGCTGATAAAAGGGAAATTGACTTATTTAAAAAAAAACATTCACACCTTTTTTCATACTTTCTTAATATCCCTTTATTGAATTTTTAAAAGTAAATGGGACAATTTACTGGAACACAGATTTTATAGGTTTTCTACATTAATTTCCTCCCTAATTCTTGCCAGTTTGCTGCAGTAATATAATAGCACTGTCTGCATTATGATGAGTGGAAGTGATTAGGTATGTAGCATTCCATTGTTTCTGACAGCTTGATGTATTGTGACTTGAAATGTACAGGTCCCTTCATTGTAATTTTCCCCTACTTGTTAAAACCAAGAACTGGGTTTGAGCATCAGGATCTACTTTTCCTGTCTGACTTTAAAGAAGAACTGGAATAAATTGTTTGCACTGTTGATACTCTCCCCTCTCCCCACACACTTTAAGCTTGTGATGTAATTGCCAGTTCAGCTTAATGTTCATTACAAATCTCAGACTGAAAACCAGAAGGTGAATATGCTTAAGTGGCCCTGAAAAGTGGTAAAATCTGTTAACTGTGTAAAGTTCTCTGCTGTTTTTTTTAAGGGTGGGTGGGTGGGACATATAGCTTACTTCTATGCCACCTGCTCTCCTGTCACCCTGATGTAGGAAGTCAGAATGCTGTCAGTTTGTGTTATGCACACAAGGGATCCACCTTTACCTCTCAGTGGGCTCTGGGGTCTACCCCTCTGTGGGCTCATAGTTAACACCCATTCCCAGTGGACTCAGGGCTAATACCCATTTCTGTTGGACTCAGGACTCTACAGGCCTGCAGGACCTTTTACTAGTGAAAAATCCTTACACACTAATATCCTTAACCTCTATTTATTAACAGTTACCAAAACCGAATACACATGCTAAGCATACGATGCTCACCACTCCTAATAAGGCAGATGAACTTTTTTGAGGGCTAGTCAAGATTAAAAGATCAAAGAAAGAACTCTCCAACTTGGAGACTTTCATAAATAACCAACCTTCCACACAAACAGACTTTACTAAAATAAGACAGGAGATCTACAAACACTTCACCTCTCTACAAAGGAAAAAGGACTATAAACTGTTTAAAATCCTACCTGCCACATGGGGCCACAACAGCGGTACCCCTAACTCACCCAGCAATATCATCAATCTATCCAGCTACACACTCAGCCGGGCAGAAGAGGACTTTCTTTTTGTCCCACCACGCCACAAACATGATGCCGTTCTGTGGTGACCTGGAAGCCTACTTTCACTGTCTCCAACTCAAAGATTAATACATCTGTTAATCTATAAGGTGCCACAGGACTCTTTGTCGCGTTTGCAGATCCAGACTAACATGGCTACCCCTCTGATACAGTCAAGATTAGCTCATCCAGGGCTCCAGCTTTTGTCTGGTATGGTCGGCAGAGTGATAAGGTCCGGCAGCTCTAATCTCGGGCTGTGTCCTAAGTTCGGTTCAAAAAACTTTATTTTGGACCTTAGTTTATACAGTAAAAACTTGGGTCCTACTTAGCTATACCTTAACTAATCGTTTTCAGCTAAAGTCCTACAAACAGTATTTTTCCCCAATCCTAACCCATTATACAACAATTCTTTAACCAGTTATATCCCACCACCTTATTTCATTCAAATTTTGCAAAATTAGTTATGGAACGAACAGAATCAGACAGAGACAATACAGATAAATAATAGGGATGTGGGAACCATAAAGGCAAAACAAGAGACGTATAGATTTTATAATTATGATTGTTAAGTGGTTCCTTGCTTGACAGAATGCTATTAAACAAAGTTTTCTTTAAACATCTTAAGATCTGTCTCTTTGTCTGTTGATCGTGGGTACTACTAGGAGAGAGTACCTTCTTAACAACCCAGTCTTACATTATTTTGTGCAATTTTGATGGAGCGTGAGGATGTGACTCATGGCTAAGAAGGTGGCCTCAAACCTTACATTTGGACCTCATGGATATGAGATGAGAGCAACAGCATTAGATCAGTTCACAAATGGAGTATATTCTCATGAAGACCATTGTGAGATGACATAATTTTGAACTGCTGGGAAGATTCTCTAATTTATATTGACAGGCCGGGGCTAGCACGGATGCATCATGAGAATCAAGGAGGTGTAACTAGCTCCCAGAGAGCCTGTTCTTCCAAAACTATGTGTATCTCAATGCGAAAAAGATTCTAGACCGTGCTCTCCCTTCTCCTTCCCCATTCTGACTTAAAAGCAGAGCCATAAAAAGGTAAGTCAGCAAAAGGTATGCAGGGAGAGAAATAAGTCACAACCAATAAAGAAATCCTATGAACAGGAAAAATATTCCCTTTTTAATGCTGAAAATATTTATTTTTCATCACCTTAGGATGTGAGCGGGGGAGGGAGTCAGAGATGGGAGTGCTGCTGTGCCCATGGAAAGAACAATATCATCTGGAGGTGAAAAGCAAACCATCAGCTAGCTAGGTGAGAGCCTAGACTGGTAATGTAACCCCCAACCAAAGGTACATTTTGAACTCTGTTAGTAGTTGCTGGGTCCTTGAAGGGTCTCAGTACAGCAGAGATCAGCAACCCAGGAGGTTGACGAGTGATTCCAGGTCAGGCTACCAAAATCCAGGCTAATTTTCTATTGAATACCAGGCAGGAGCACTGGAACCTTGGTAGACGTGGGGGAGCCACGAGGCCCTGTTCTGCTCAGTGGCCCTGCCCCACTCTTCCTCTTCTCCCCAGACCCCATCCCTGGCCAGAAAGAGCCAGCCAGAGAATCAGGGCCACTGTGGGGATCCCCGGACCGTCCATTTGCCCTGGGCGGGAGACTAGGGTGCCTGAGAACAACCCCGGGCCCATGTCCTCGCCCCTCAGGACATGCTGCCCAAGGCAGGTGGACGGTCTAGCACTCCCCATAGTGCCTCCCCCCAAACTATGCCCATGTTAAGAAGTGGGTTGGCATGGTCATGGTCCCCCTGCTTCTCTCCAGTTCTGGTGTCCCTGACTGAAGACCAGGAAGCCTCAGGAGAATACTACCCTCTTAGAGGTGTGACCTTGTAAGAAAGCCCACGTCTATTTAATTTATTTGTAAGTTACAATCCAACCAATGATTACAGTGCTGCATCACCCACAAAAGAACTAATTCTCATCTCACTATTTGTCTAGGCAGGCACTGTGGAGGAGCAGGGTGGTTTGGGTCCATTGTTGGTGTTAGGATATTGAGTGTTTAAGATACTGATATTTTATTATTCTATTTACTCCCATTCTTTCCTTATCCCTTATCTTTTGATTCCTGTACTTAATAAAGTTCCTGCTATAATTGTATTGTTACTTTGGGGATTGTGATAATTATTGTATTCCTAACCTATTGGACTACACTGTTAGTATATTATTTGACAGTAAACATTTCCTCAAGAGACAGCACCACTTATATTCCAATCACTAGAAGGTGCCCCCTGGGGTGAAGGCACTAGGCCTCAAGATACAGAACCCAGGCCCATACCCATGAGGTGAGAGGGGAGAAGCTGCTCCAAGCAGTGAGCAATGGAGAGACAGCTTACGCCCAGGGGTTACAGTAACATTTACTTTTGAGTGCTATATGTCAACAGGACAGCTATTGCAATAAGCCTACATGCGGTATTCTGATCTAATGGGTTAAACATGCAGCCAGAAGGCTAGGGTTCAATTGCTGGGTATGACACCTAACTTACTGGACACTTATGTACCTAAAGAGAAATTAGAACCTGAATAGAAGCATGATAGTGCAGTAGAACAGAGCAGAAGGTGAAGTAGAGTTTCAGTAGATAAATTTCTCAATAAGTCAAAGTAACTTTTCCAGTGTGAGTTTAACATCTACTGTACACCAGCCAAACCATTCTTTTAGATTTAACAGGACAAACTCTGTTGCACGACTGTTGCAGTTCACTGGGCATTATTCCAAAAAGCATCCATGTCTGCCACTGAAATGACTTTTAGAATCAAATTGTGCTGTGCAACTCTGGCTTTCATGAGAGCTGCTACCCTACCAAAGTTTAACACGAAGTAAATGTGGTTCTTCTCTTTCTTATTTTATCATCACGGATAATGGAGGCATGGCTATAAGGGCAGGGCCTACTGGCAAATGTTCCCATTATGCAATGATGAAAGCTGCCTGAATCTGACACTGCAAGATATTAAGAATGGCAATATTACATCTCGCTTGGCAGAAGCTTTCCAGTTTCTGCCCTTGTTTAGCAATGAACTAGAGAACTAAAGGAGACTTTGGGGTTAAATTAAAATATGTCTATGACACAAAAAAGATTGAACTCAAACACACTGACAAGGCCAACTAAGCAGCTTAATGCCAAATTAAGGTACCCTTAAGAAGTTACTGTGACAGGTGAGAGTCCTGGGAAATGGGAGGAGTTACAAAGACCATTGAGAGGAGCCAGACAGGTATAGATTTTTGGGACAATAGATCAGGGAGCCTGTCAATGCAAATGCCACAACTCCAGTTTTATGCAAAAACCAGGGCCAGCTTCAGGCACCAGCCTAGCAAGCAGGTGTCTGGGGCAGCAAACGGCGGGAGGTGGCATTCTGGGTGGTATCAGGGCGTCACTCAGGTGGCTTTTGGCGGCACTCCTGCGGCAGCTCTGCTAAAGAGGGAAGAGTGTTGAGCTGCCGCAGGCGTGCCGCTGAAGAGGGAAAAGCGGGTTTCGGCGGCACGCCTGCAGCAGCTCCTGGCAAAAACTCAGCCTTTTGAAACTGTGCCCTGAGCAGAGGGCCATTGACTGGTGATCAAAGGCTTGAGCTATATAAAGAAACAGCTGACCTGTCCAGTCGCTAATCTAAGAATTTACATGGCCTTGTAACCAAGGGGACAAACCCAGTTGTGGGATCTGGAGGACTGGAGTTGGGGGTATCCTCTGGTACATTTTTAGCATTCATAAAGGGACTTTTATAAGTTTCCTCTGTAATACTTTTTACCTTAAGAATAAATGTAGTTTACTATGTGAAGGCTGGCTGGTAACTGGTGTAAACCATTATGGCCTCTGGAGAGAGGTTAATCACATATGCTTACTTGATTCACTCTTGCCAGTTAACTCACACATCTGTAAATAGTAGTCTAGACACTCCACAAATGGTGTATATGATTGTCCAGATTAAGAAAAAAATTGGGATTAGATAACAATTAAACCTCTTTTCCTTATCTCAACAAACCCAAAGTCACAGCCTAGGGTAAATCACACACATTTGTGTCCTGGAGTATCTGATCTAGCATTTACAATCTTTTTTATTAATCATTTTATTATGGTGGTGCCCAAGGGCCAACCAAAAATGGGGCCCCATTGTGCTAGGCATTGCAAAAACAAAGAGCAATAGATGGTCGCTGCCTGGAAAAGCTTACACTCTATGTAGACAAGGCAGGACAGCGGGTGGGAAAAAAGGTAGAACACACAGAAAGAGTGAACCTTGTGATGGTAGCAAACAGCATGTTAGTTCCACATTTTTCTGAGTGTGGGAGGTAGGTTTTTTTAGGAGGGGATCAGCTAAATGCAAAGGGAAGGGAAAAGAAAGGACGAGGGGAACAGTCAAGGGTGAAGAGGGACAGGTGTGAAGTGACGCTGAGGCTGTGAGGAATTGGGAGGGTTGCAGCAAACAGACAGTCTGCACAGGGCAGAGAAAGTCCAGTCAAAAGCAAGAAAGGTCTCTGGATGCCCAAAGGTCTCTGCTTTGACTGCTTCTGCCTCGCCCCCCTGGAATTTCTTGTTGGTATTTCCTTTTAATAACGAAAGTCCCTGTTCTTAAAAAAACATGGATGTTAAAAGAGCTCTTCACCCATGGTGTTTTGTGCATTAATTTTTTAATCTATTTTGCAGAAACAATCAAGCAAATTCGTATTGGAGTGGCTAAGCCATTTTCATACATTCCTCTAACCCCAACATTCAATTCAAACTTAGAAAGATGATATTCTTTGTGAAGTATTTTTCTCCTCCCATATTTGGTGATTAGCTCAGAATGAAATTAAGTGTCTAATGTACCACATTAAGACAGATGGTTTACACGTCTCCGTAATTAATGACTATTTTTATCACAAAGAATATAGACTACCTTCTTATATCTATCTGAAACCCAATATAAGCCTCTACAAGCCTCCAGGCTGCATAATTGGTGCAACAGGGCTGCAAAGAGATGGAGGCTATAATACAGCTCAAATAATCCTTCCTTTAGCTGAAATGGAAGAGTGGAAGCTCCTAGCATCCAGAAATGTTGTTGTCACTAAGATTTAAAGCCAGCCAGCTCTCGGTTGCTGCAGTGAAAATCACATTTTCTTTCTTTAGTATATTTTAATTATTTCAAGTAACAACTGTATTTATGGGCATGATTTATGATAATAAATTAAACAGTTTCTATATTTTGCCTTAACTGTTAAATTTACAATCGTTCTTGTTAGGTAGCACTTGAGTGCTATAGTCTTCATATGAATTTCAGTTGAACCACCCTGGAAATTATTCCCATTTAAAAGTTCCAGGGACTGAAGAAATTGGTTTTACCTTCTCTGCATGGTGGTTGTTAGAAATCAAATGCTTTTTAAATCATAATGGGGTTATAGCAGGTTTAGAGAAAGATTGGAAAATGGAAATGCTTTATACAAAGGTGACATTTTAAGATTGAAAGATAAAGTGAGTGCTCATTATAAAGTGATCTGATGTAATTTGGCAGATTGGGATTTACTCTTGCGCCTATTTACCACACTAGTAAAAAATAATTTCAGCACAACCATCTGTCCTTACCTTCTTTCTAATTTATGCTCCTAGCACTGCACATATCAGATTGGAATTTAGTAATGGTGAAATCATTAATCATTTTGTGCTTCCTTATCACTCATAACGACTGCACAACCTCTCTCTGTATTGACTAAGCAAGATCATTTTCTGTAAATATATATATATATATATATATATATATATATCCCTGAAATGTAGGCATTTAAATTAATGCAACTTGGACGGTGCGGGGTCAAAACACCTAAACATTCTTACCATTTTAAAGTTATATGGTGAAAGCAATGTAGATTTTAATATGCTGTCTGGGATAGGAGCTGACTTTTTTGTTATCTGTATGCACGGAGGGGGTGGGTCTCCAGGACACTACTGTAATACAGTTATTTAAATAATAATAATCAGTCTGCTATAGGCAAGTGAAGATCAGTAAAACTCCTTGTACGCTGTGCCTCCCAGAGATTGTCCTCATGCCCAAAATACCCAGATTCCTTAGACTGTGACTATTGGTCTGTCTGAACCCCAGACTTTGACTGAAACAGGAAAATCCCATTTTGTTTGGACAGGAACATACCCCATACTAGCAAATCACATGCTCTCCCCTTGGCGCCCTAATAAAATGTCCTCATCAATAGAAAGGATGGCTTTCTGGCTAAAGCACAGGATGGAGATAAAGTAGTTGAGGTTTCTGTTCTTGACACTGTCACTGCCTCATTGCATAGACACTCAGGATTAATAGCTGCCCGCACCTCTGAGTTTCTGGTGAAACCGATGTTGGTAGCTTGTAGCCAAAATACTATAGGGACTGTCACTCACTGAACCTCTCTTGGTTCTGCATCAATCAGCCATTGACTCCACAGAGATGTTTTTCCACAGAGATGTTTTTAATTCCTGCATTTATAACCTTTCCTCTTCTTGCACTCTGATTGGAGGGGGATCAGCGTTACATCTACACTAGCATCTGTGCACATGTTCATGCACGTGGTTGTGCCTTAAGCCCCCAATAGTCCACACTTAAACCCCAGAAGCGTGTGTCTGAAGGTGAGTAGCTAGAATGCCAGAGGAGTGTGGTTAAGTACGTGCCACCTGTGTGGCATGTCCCATACCCGTGTGCAGTGTAGACAGGGTTAAGGGTATGCACCAGGTCTTGAGTTTCAATAGTCCCCCACCCCCATTTCCACAATGCACTGAACCCTTTTATCCTGAACTGTTAACCAATCTATAAAGGTTCCTGTTCCCCCATTTTCACTGGTAGTAGTGAGCTGAGCACACCACAGCCGAACGGTTTTCTACTGCACTCTTTAGAACAATAGAGGTGAAAATGGATCCTGCTCTGAGAGCAGCTGCCTGGCCCACCAGTTACACCCAGGTGCTTATAACTGTGTGGTTAGAGTTCACCATCCTCCATGACTTCTCCCAGGACAGCAGGAATGTTCACATGTATTGGAAAACTTCATGGAGGCTGGAGCAGGAGGGCAGTGAGCAGACAACTGAAGATCCTTACAGAAAGGGCAAAGACTAGAACTGTCACTTGGGAAGGCTTATCATACATGCTCCTTTTATGACAAACTATAGTGGGTGCTGTCAAAGGCTCCCAGTACAGAGTGTTTAGTGGCTCACAATTCCCTCCTCAACCTACCCAGCCTCATTGTCTGCTGTGATGCTTAAGAGGGCCATGGCAAGGAGACAGCAGGACCTTGGAGGGAGCCCCAGAAGCCCCAGAAAAGTAGAAGCATGTGATTTGGCATCTCTACCTAGAAGAGCTGGTTGAAGAAGCTCCCCAACAAACCAAAGAAGGGCCTTAAGCCATAAAAGGAATCAGAACCCAAGACTAGAATCAGAGAGGTAGCCGTGTTAGTCTGTAATAGCAGAGGTAACAAAGAGTCCTGTGGCACCTTAAAGACTAACTATAAAGTTTTGAAGCATAAGCTTTCGTGGGCTAATACCCACTTCGTCGGATGCAAGCAGTGGAAGTGTCCCCAAGACTATACATTACAATGGACCCGCGCCCTCCCCACCAATATCCCCTCTTCCTTATTTTAAGAACCAGGTATTTGAAGCACTGTGCACTGATGTTTCCTCTCTAGGCAATATGCCATGCATTGCCACCCTGTCTGATTTTGTAGAGGTTAGTATCTGACTGCCTTCCCTCAAACAGGGCAGGCTAAGCAAGCACGGTCCCTGAGGAAGGTAGAAGCTGACAGCCTCTCTTTTGTATTGCTGAGTCTGCCTTCGTGAGCTACTCACACTGCTGAAGAACTATTATGCAGAGAGCCAAAGATAACACTGAATATTTGCTGGAAAAACTGGTTCATCAACACTTACATTACATCAATTTTACCAAATATCTATTTAATATGTACTGGGGTCACAAACCAATTCCCCACCCACCACCACCCTGTATTTTTTTTTTTTTAATGTTCCTACAGTTTTCCCTGGATCAGATTTGAAATGCTGTGCCTGACTGATTTTTTTCAAACTCCAGTTACACTAGGGACAGCTGAACCTTGTTTCATTGCAGATTTTGTACACCTCTCATATTATTGTTTTGGCTCACAAGGCCAATTTGAGTTTGTGAAACATTTTCTCCAGTAATTTAAACCCACTGTTTTTGAAAGCCAATTCCACTTGCACGAGATGGTCCTGTGAGCTACATCTACCTCCATGAACCTTCTGGAACCGTTGGCGGCCAAAGCAGAAGTAACCTGGTGAAAAGGAATATAATATTGCTACAAAAAGCCTTCAGCGGAGAAAACCTGCAGATGAGGAGCCAGGAATGAGTGGTCAGCTTCTAAGAGAAAAAGCTATAGAGATGTTCTCACAGATCTGGGTAGGCTCTTCCTGCTAGGAGCTCACCAGATTGCTGTGGGGGAATCCAACTGCGTGTTTTAAGCCTCCAGAGTCTGATCAGAACCTAAACTCTGTTTCAGTTTTTGAATCCCTAGACACACTCTGGGTGAAGATCTTCGGTCTAGGATTCTCTCTTGACAGCTGTGGCCATACAGCCTAGCCCCTATGCTCTGTACTGGGCCCTTAAATTCAGAATCGAGGTTAAATACACCATGTCACAGAATACCATCAAACATATGACCTTTTGGGTTACAATTTAACTTTCTCAGGGGACGTCTGGTAGATGTATCACAAATTTTGCATAGATGTCTAACACATTATTGCTCTTTAATTAATCACACAAGAAATAAATATACCAAAATAATTAATTGTACACACATTTTCCTGCCTCAGTGTCCTCACTGCTCCAGAGAGAATATCTATTGTTCAATCAAAGCACAGATGTTAAAGTTAAATACCCCCCACACATCCTCTGATGTGTACCTGTTGCAGATCCTGTCATGGTTGATACCCAATGACACTGGGGATTTCCATGATGAAACAATTCATAACAACTTCATGCTATCAATCAGAATTAAAAAAAAATCACATGGACAGATCCCCAAATCATCACATGATAAAAGACCGTGTCCTTCAGTTTTATCTCTATGTAAGTTAATCAAAATCTACACGTTTGTTGTGTGTCTGTTTTAATGGCTTATGGAAAGAGAAGTACCACTAAAAGCTAACATAGCACAAGTGGTAGTCTTGTATGTAGATGGCATTTCTTTATTACAATATTCTCCCCCATCTTTCAATTGATACCTACATCTACTCATTCTGCATTTCTGGCAAATATTCTTGCTTTCTGCTCCATTTAGTACTATTTTTCTACTTTTTTTCCCTTCTCTCTTCTGCCTCTCCACCTTCTCTATCTTTATTTCCTTTTATACCAGTCTCTCCTATCCAGAATGTGAACCCAATTATGTACAAATTAGCATCAAACACTCACAGTACAAAACTGGGTTTGAATTTCAAAAAAAAAATATTTCATGCACCTTTAATTATCTTAATAGCAATCAAAATTATAGCATTTCTGTGAGACTATATATGTATTTTGCTATTGTACTTTAAGATGATATTTGTATAGACTGTTTATGTAGGATTCTGGGCTCTCATTAGTATTTGATAGCACGCAGCAAGACTACTTATGCAATTCTCCATTGACTTTAGTTGCAGGATTGAGGTCCTAGGGTACACATTTTGAAGAAAACTTGGTTTTCTTGTAAGTCAACAAGAACCATACTGGGATACTCAGAGTCTCTTTCTGGGACTTTAACAACACACTTCCCTGAGACCTTCCTGGATATGAGGCAGCAGGCAAAGTGGATTAAAGAAATCTGTTTTCTACTTCCTGGTTGTGTTTCATCAACTGCACAATGGGGTTATGAAAGCTCTCCCACCTTTGTAAACTACTTTGAGATCTCCAGATGAACAGGACCATTCATTGTGCTAATTATTGTAATTTATGTTGCTCTGCGCAGACAAACTGAGAGACAGTTTGCCTAAGGACTCCAAGACTGCAGGAGGTGCAAGCTTTGGAGATGTGAACCAAGCAAAGGAAGGTTTCTGCCTTTTATGTGTTTTGCCTGCCTACAGTATTTTCAACAATATGAATCTAAGAAAGGCAAGTTGGTGTTTACATCCATTACCTCACATTTGATTATTCTCTATTTTTTCTAGTAAGCAATGCTTTATGTGAGCCTAAATTAGATGTGGTAACTTTTACTGAGGCCAATCATTAATAGGTACTCCAGACAGAAGAGAATAGAGAGATAATTGTGTCACAGAGAAAGTGGAGTGAGGAAGCAGGTAATGATCTGAGCACTCAGTGGAGGAAAAAGGACAATTGTCCCTGGGGTGCTGTGAGGAAGCCAGTGCTGGTGAATATAGGGGGTGGGGCAAGCCAAAGATCTGAGGAGCGAGAGGCCTACTTACAAACTGCACAGTCAGAAAAATGAATTGTGAGCCAGAAGAGCCTGTGTGTGGAGGGGTAATTAAAAGAGATTAAGGACATGAATCCTTGAAACTTCAAAGCGCTGTCGCAGGAATGCTCCAGCAGCAGCCCTTTGACGTGTGCATGTGGTCATGCGAGATCACTGGGAGAGAGCTCTCCCAGTGCTCCTGTTAATCCACCTCCACGAGCGCTCAGAGCCAGTCCACACGAGCACTTTAAAGCACTCAGACTTGCTGCACTCAGGGGCATGATTTCTCCCTCCCCCTTCCCAAAAAAGCAAGTTAGAGCCCTATAAAATGTCAGAGTAGCCAAAACCAAAAATGTAATAGACATATCTAATCTCTACAAAAAGTCCCACAGTCAATTTCCAATATGATTAAACTCACACTGTTACAAAATGAAACAATCTAATCAACATTCCATGTTCTAATTGTGACTACCTAGTCTTGGAATATTTCCGAGTTTGTTTATAGCTGCAGGCCCTTTTTTATCTTAACATGCTGTAAAATAACTCCTAAAATTAGTCAGGTAATATGTTTTTCCTGCTATGGCAGGTACAGCATTATGAGAATAGGGGAGATGGGAGACCACTGCTATGAACCGATAATTGAAAATCTCAGGCAAGTGGGAGGCAGGTGAGCAATAGAGAGAAATGAAAGTGCTCAAGGAGAAGGAACATACTTCATGCTGGGTACAGAAAGGAAACCCACTGTATACAAATAAAGGGCAAGAAGAACCACTAGGATGCAGGGGGAAAAGGCAGAAGTGGAAAACTTATCTGAATGAAGAAGTGTTAGTCCACTTTCCTCCTTAAACCTCATCTGTACCATGATCTGCCCCTAAGGATTCAGACAATTATTAATGCTTGGGTCGGGGGAGATGGCAGATAGGTATGTTGGTATACTTTAAATAATTTAACTAATATTAAATATTATAATAGATAAACTGTGTATGTATCTTACACTGTATATGTTTGATTGTCTAAGCCTTCCCTTGCCTTTTGTATATTGCCTGTATTATCAGAGTGTAAGGTATTGGAGGCAAGGACTGTGTCTTCATATTTCACAGTACAGCAGCTTACATCATGGGCCTTGATTCTGGTTGAAGCATTTGAAACTACTGCAACATAAATAGCTAATGAGCGTGGTATGGAAGGGGAGATTTCTTATTCTTAAAGGAGCACAACATGGAGCACTAATTCTTATACACAGCTCCAATCTGCAGTTGATGGGAGAAGGACCTGAGAAATAACTTACAGGTATCTAGTGGAAGTTCTGAAAAATACTTTCTCTCACCTTTCAACTCCAAAGCCATGATTAAGATCCAACTCAAGTTCAAGTACTCTAAATTGGATGGGTCTCCACATCACTTGCAAGATTCCACGTTGCTATGGTAAGAGACAGAATATTGCACATCATTAACCCTCTCTTCCCAAGCAATCAGGACTTAGCTTATAAGGTAAATGCCTCTGACTTGCATCCAGAGCGGCCTCTCAAGGCCATGTCTACAACAGGGAAAAGACAAATCATATTAATGTGTCTCTGACAGTGGCCAGCATCGGATGCTTCACAGGAAGGTGAAATAACCTCATACTAGGCAGCTGTGGGATACTCTGCACACACCGCTCCCCGAGGTCTCATCCTGGTCTCTTATAGCTGGAGATTGGCTTACACCGTGGAACACTAGATTTAATATCTCTTCCAACCAGTTTATCATAATTAATTATGATAACTCAGTATAGTCTTGATGGTGATATCAACATCCAGTATCCTTTATGAATCTTAACTTTCAAAAAGACTTCCAAAAGGCTCCTAAATGCCTAAGTGACATCTTGAAATGGGATTCAGACTCCACTTAAAAGTTTTTTACTCACATCCTAAGTGAGTTAGTAGTCATTAGCAGAGTAGTGTGAGGTCATCTACATGGGAGATGCCTCCTTCTACCAAAAAAAAACAAAAAACAAAACATTGATAGAAGGAAAGAGATAAAAGCAATTTCTCAAGAAACTTTTCACCCTGACAGACATAAAAAATGAAAGGGCAAATTAAGTATATAATTTTTAAAAAAAATCTGATCTAAGCCTTTCATAGCAAAGAGTAAACAAAGTATATTATACTATAAATTACAGTTGATTTTAGTACAAATGTTTGGCAAAAGAAAAAAGTAAATGTTTGTGAAATAAAGTTGCAGGAACAGTTCATCTTCATCCTTTCTGTAGCTGTGTCCCTAACAAGAAAAGTACTAATTACATAAAACATCACCACATCAAGGAGATAGGGTTGGTCTGTAGAAAGGGCAGTCGAAGTCAAGGGCAGGCTGATTATGCAATTGATATGCAACCCAGAGATAGATGATGTATATTCTAACAATGTATAGTTATTAGAGGACCTATTAGAGGACAAGGACACCTTTAAAATTAATTTAACATTTATTTGAATTGTTTGAAAAATTGTGGTTGTTTAACTGACTGTTTTAATAACAATCCTCTTGTTGCTGACTTCTTGAGCGTTTGGGCTCTTAGTTTCCTGTTTTTAATTATTAATTCACTGCAGCATGTGGAATTTCACTGTGGCAACATAGAGGTCTGCATGCATAGATGACTGGATAATTTAAAAAGACCAAGAATAGTAATCTAGCTTCAGCTACCTGTTAATACCCCTAGGTGCTATAATAATACAGATTAACAACAGCAACAAGAATCAAAACAGCAGCTATGGAGAGCAACAACAACTATTTGATACATAACTTTTTTTCCCCTTACGTGAAGGTTCAAGACCAACATTTCTATAAAATGCATTGAATCACCAACATTTCTAAGTTTCAGATATTTTAAAGCCCCTCTGAGGATCATTACTCTGTTATGGTGGAGGGGCTTGTGTGTTCCAACATACTCCAGGGTTATGTTGTCCTGAGCTTAGTGCTCCTAGTAGGGTCACTCTAGGCAAATAAGTCTGGACCGAGGTTCCAGACTAAAACTATCCACCTGAAGACAATCATGAAAGCCCCAAAATGACCATGTGAAACTTGCCTGGACTAGGGATACTAGGAGCTACCCTGGAGGTGGTGTCATGCAAGCATTTGGTGGTCGGGATACCCATATAATCCAGCTGGGCCCAGCCTGAAATGGTGACATGGACCCATCTCATGAGGTTGAGGGTCGGGTGTGATGCCAGAATGGCAGCAGGATGGACGGACTACAATGAACTGGCCATCCTCAGTGGAAACCGGCTCTAGGGACAAGGAATGTCACTTCACTGGTGGGGAAGGAGCCAGAGTTGGTGGAAGAGATGGAAAGATACCAACTAAATATGGTTGGCATCACCTCCACACATAGCACTGGCTCTGGAAACAAACTTCTCGATCCAAGGTGGTCTCTTTCCTACTCAGGAGTGGCCCCATGTGAGAGGTGCCAGGAAGGTGAGGGTATACTCATAAGTCCCTGGCTGGGTGCCGCGCAGATGGAGTTTGTCCCAGTTGATGAGTGGCTCACCTCAATTAAATTTGGGTATCAGAAAGGAAAACCTTGACTGTTGTTTGTGCCTGTGCTCCTAACTGTAGTTCAGATGGTGAAGACGGTGGGATAAGTGCTCAATAGAGTGCCACTTACCGACTCTGTATTGCAATTGGGAGACTTCAGTGCTCATGTGGGGAATGATGGAAATACATGGAGGGGAGTGATTGGGAGGAAAGGCCTGCCCAGTCTGGACTCAAGAGGTGAGCTGTTATTGGACTTCTGTGCTTGTCATGGATTGTCCATAATGAATACCATGTTCGAACACAAGGTTACTCATAAATGTACTTGCTACCAGAATACCTTTGATCAGTCACAAATGATCAGTGAGAGGCACCTGGGAACATCTGGTGGAGAACTCTGTGTGGAAAGACTTCAAGTCCCACTCTGGAAAAACTTCTCCTGCCTTCCACATGAGATCTTGGACATTGAGTCCAAGTGGACCATATTCAGGGCCTCAGTTGCTGAGACAGCAATGAAAAGCTGTGGCATGAAGGTGATTGGTGCCTGTCATGATGGCAGCTCTAGGACCTAGTGGTGGACTCCAGTGGTGAGGGCAGCTGTTAAGTCAAAGAAAGAGGCCTTTTGAGCAATGCTCAGGATATGGCTGAGAGGTACCAGCTGGCTAGGAGGGCTGCAGCTCTGGTGGTCATTGAAGTGAAATCCCAGGCTTGGGAAAAGTTTGGAGAGACCATGGAGAATGACTACCAGATTACTTCAAAGGTGTTACGGCAAACAATTTGTCACCTTAAAAGGGATGAACGGGACATTGCCCAGGCTGTATTCAGCAAGGGTGGTGAAATGGTAACCTTGACTTGGAAAGAGCACTTCAAGGGAGGAACTCCTCAACCCAATGAACATGCCCCCTGCCCCCCAGAAACTACCCGTGAGATCGGATTACTTCTGATGCTGAGGTTGATATGGCAGTAAAGTGCCTTCATGGTAATAAGGCAGCAGGGTTGGACAAGATTCACTCAGAGCTGTTGAAAGCACTGGAAAATGTTGGGGTGTCATGGTTAACACGCCTCTTTAATGTTGCGTGGAAAGCAGGTGCAATATCTCTGGACTGACAAACTGGGTGGCGGTCCCAAAGTTTAAGAAAGGAGACCAGAGAGTGTGTTCAAACCCTAGGGTACTGGAGAGGAAGTTGTGCCCATTAATTGAACCTCAAATTCAGGGGGAACAATGCAGATTCTGTCCTGACCATGGAACAACAGACCAGCTCTTTGCTCTCTCACAGATACTCAAGGAGTAATGGGAGTTTGCTAATCCAGTCTACCTTTGCTTTTTTAGACCTGGAGAAGGCATATGACCATGTTCCCCGAGATGTCTCTTGGGAAGTGCTGCGAGGTAGGAGGTGCTGGTACCACTTTTGTGTGCTATCCAGTCCCTCTATTCTTGCAGTGAGAGTTGCCTTTGGCATTAAGTCGAGTTTGTTCAAGGTGGGCATTGGACTCCGCCAAGAATGTGTCTTGTCCCCATTCCTGTTTATGATTTTCATGCCCAGGTTATCAAGGTGCAGCCAAGCTGAGGAGTATATCCAGTGTGGGGACTCAGAGGTGGCATCTCTGCTGTTTGCTGATTTTGTTGTCCTTCTTGCTTCATCAGACTGTAATCTCTGACATGCACTCAAAGATTTCACTGCTAAATGTGAAGTGCCTGCGATGAGAATCAGCACCTCCAAATCAGAAGAAAGTGAATGGCTGAGATGAGGGGGAGCAGTTGCCCTTAGTGAACGAGTTGAAGTATCTAGAGGTCTTGGTCATGCGTGATGGTAAGCGGGAGTATGAGATCAACTGGCAGATTGATGCAGCGGTAGCAGTGATGCAGACTTTGTACTGATCCATGGTGGTAAAGCAAGAGCTGAGTTCTTGGACGAAGCTCTCGGTTTACAAGTCACTCTACACCCCCATCATCACCTATGGTCATGGACTTTGAGTAATGAGCAAAAGGACAAGATCATGGGTACAAGTGGTGGAAATGAGGTTTCTCCGCAGGGTGGCTAGGCTTACTCTTCGAGACAGGGTGAAGAGCTTGGTTATATGGGAGGGACTCGGAGTAGAGTCTCTTCTCCTCCAGATTGAGAGGAGCCCTTTGTGGTGGTTTGGGCTTCTGATAAGGATGTTAAGCTTCTGTTGGAACTATACTGGGCACGTTGCATTGGGCGGAGGACCCAATGCTGACCCAGGACAGGCTAGCTGGGAATGCTGGGGAATTCCTCACAAGGAGATGAAATCTGTTGCGGAGGGAAAAGGAGGTTTGGTCCTCCCTACTCTCCATGCTGCCACTGCAACCCTCACCAGGAAAAGTAGCATAAAAAAAAGGAGACATTTTAAAGTTTTCAGTTTACAGTTTTGCCACATTCTGATCATGCAAGCTACATTCTAAAGCCCAGTATCCCAGTTTTTTTACAGCTGACATAATAATAGCCCTGTCACATAAATGAAACATCCATTTCAATCTTGACAAGAGTCTTTGATGTTTAATCAATGAGGGAGCGACCTAAGGATTACAGCCCTTTTTGGGGAAAAGAAAAAAAAAATAGGTATCAGACCTCTCATTGTTCTTTTTTTAGGATGATTGCTGTCAAGAGGCCTATTGCGCAGTAAACCCTATGAAACATTTTTTCTACTACTGGCCTGTTCTTCAGAAGTGTTCATTTTCAAACAGGTTTATTTCATTTAACATGCACAACTTTGTCTCTCCATCTGCAGAAATATAAACAGCCTCTAGGAATACAAATCACTATTGGTCTTGATACTTTGGATAGTTTTAGCCACCTACATTCACAAAAGAACATTTACCTATGGCTTTGGACTGATTTATTTTTCTTTAGTATAAAGATAATGCAAAAAATTATTTATGGGTTATACTTGAAATTCCTTTTTATGTTCCATGTCAAAAAGATTAAGTGCATAGAAACTGAAAGTCATGCCTTCTATTTAAGATTAAAAATCTCATATAAAAACAACAATTTAACGTGGAATGGCTTTACCAGATTTAGAAATAAAGAAAACCTTTCTACCTTCTCCTTTGCCCCCAGCAAACAAACACACACTCTTTCACTTACAATGTGAAGCTGCGAACTAGATTCGTAGACAGTTAGAACAAAATGTTTACATATTGTGGTGTTTTTCTGAAGACCTTGAAGCGTTTTTCTGCTCTGTCAAAAACCTCTAGATGGCATACTTTAGTAAACTTTTATAATTACAGACATTTTGGCCTCAGTGCATAGTTGGCAGTGATTTTGCCAATGTTATTTAATTCATCTCCTATAATGATTGTCAGTTTAATGAGTTATTAAAAGATATTGATGCTTTTGTAGTGCAAAGTGTAAATAAAATAAAATAAATAATGTTCTGTTTATTACAAATCTTCCTGAAATAAAATCTCTCTCCCATTCCTAACTGCATTGCAGAGTCTAAGGAGAATAAAAACAACAGCAGCAACAGCAGCATTCTAAAACAATAAGATCTTTTCCAGAACAGGCCTGCAAAAAAAATTACAGTAACCTATCTTCCTCCTGCAGTCAATAAGATCTTTATAAGGAAGGACTGCAGTATGCAGTATGCAGATTCCTTATGTGCATACGTCTTTCTTATCCATACATCTCGGAGTGGTTTTACAAGAAGAATGTCTGATAAATAAAATTGTGACTTACCTCTCAAATTTAATCTCAGCAATTACACAAAAGAATTGCATTACGTTTTGATGGGTCCTGCTAAAGCAGTATTATAATTACTCTGAAATGCAGGGAATAAAGGAAGAATTCATGTATTGCACATGCCTTCCCTCACCCCATTTTACAGTTCATTATTAGCATTGATCAAATTAAAGAAACATGCTCAAGGAAGGAAAGCTGAAGCACCCAAGAAGCCTGGACACCACAAAAGCATCACCTTCAGATGCCTCTTACCAGATATACACAAACACAATGAAGGGGTTTCTGAATGGCTCTAAGCTAGTCCTTGTGATGGAACGGCACTAGTGTTTGGCAATACAGACTCTATATTGAAGATGGGCTGATCACTTTCAACTCCAATTTAAGTCAATGGGACATGTAGTGTCATAGATTTTAAGAGAAGGAAGAACAATTAGGTCATCCAGCATTTCTCAAATACGGCCACTGTAACTGCATGTGACCACCAGAGGCTGTTCTTGCCTTATAGACTCAAAGACTTTAAGGTCAGAAGGAACCATTATGATCGTCTAGTCTCTAGTCTGACCTCCTGCACATTGCAGGCCACAGAATCTCACCCACTCACTCCTGTAATAAACCCCTAACCTATGCCTGAGCTATTGAAGTCCTCAAATCATGGTTTGAAGACTTCAAACTGCAGAGAATCTTCCAGCAAGTGCCCTGTGCCCTACACTGCAGAGGAAGGTGAAAAACCCCCAGGCCCTCTGCCAATCTGCCCTGGAGGAAAATTCCTTCCCAACCCCAAATATGGCGATTAGCTAAACCCTGAGCATGTGGGCAAGACTCACCAGCCAAACATCCAGGAAATAATTCTCTGTAGTAACTCAGATCCCACTCTATCTAACATACTATCACAGGCTTTTGGGGCATATTTATCACAATAGTCAAAGAGCAAATAATTGCCAAAATTAGGCTATCCCATCATACTATCCGCTCCATAAATTTATCAAGCTTAATCTTTAAGCCTGATATGTCTTTTGTCCTCACTGCTTTCCTTGGAAGGCTGTTCCAGAACATCACTCCTCTGATGGTTAGAAACCTTCATCTAATTTCAAGTTTAAACATCCTGATGGCCAGTTTATATCCATTTGTTCTTATGTCCACATTGGTACTGAGCTTAAATAATTCCTCTCCCTCCCTGGTATTTATCCCTCTGATATATTTATAGAAAGCAATCATATCTCCCCTCCGCCTTCTTTTGGTTAGGCTAAACAAGCCAAGCTCTTTGAGTCTCCTTTCATAAGACAGGTTTTCCATTTCTCAGATCATCCTAGTAGCCCTTTTCTGTACCTGTTCCAGTTTGAATTCATCCTTCTTAAAACATGGGAGATCAGAACTGCACACAGTATTCCAGATGAGGTCTCACCAGTGCCTTGTATAACAGTACTAACACCTCCTTATCTCTTCTGAAAATACTTCGCCTGATACAACCCAAGACCGCATTAGCTTTTCTCATAGTCATATCACATGATCAACCAATACTCTAAGTTACTTCTCCAGTCTCCTCCTCTGTTGCTTCCAACTGATGCATCCCCAGCTTATAACTCGAATCAGAGAGGTAGCCGTGTTAGTCTGGAATAGCAGAGGTAACAAAGAGTCCTGTGGCACCTTAAAGACTAACTAAAGTATTGAAGCATAAGCTTTCGTCCACTGCTTGCATCCGACGAAGTGGGTATTAGCCCATGAAAGCTTATGCTTCAATACTTTAGTTAGTCTTTAAGGTGCCACAGGACTCTATAACTAAAATTTTTATTCTTAACCCCTAAATGCAGGACTTTGCACTTTTCACTAGTAAATTTCATCCTTTTACTATTACTCCAGTTTACAAGGTCATCCAGATCTTCCTGCATGATATCCCAGTCCTTCTCTGTATTGGCAAAACCTCCCAGCTTTGTGTCATCTGCAAACTTTATTAGCACACTCCCACTTTTTTTTTGCCAAGGTCAGTAATAAAAAGCAGACTTATTAGGTAGCAAGTCTAAAAGTACAAGCAGCCAAAAACTCAAAAGAAACAAACAACAAAAGAGCATGCAAAACCCCTTATTTGTTTTTCTATTCTGTTTAGGTCCACTAAAGAATAGAGACAACTGTACATTATTTTTATTACTGAGTCTGCAAAAAAAAAATCCTACATAAATGGATTACAATGGTTTGGACGTGTCTATGTGCATGTTTGTTTGTTTTTCCTAGAGCTAATTAAATTTAAGGAAAAATTGTCAGAGCGGCCACCAGCATAAGTCGGTGGCTGCACTTTGAGGCCACCAAAATACTTGTGAAAAGCTTTTTCTAGTCTAACCTCCTGCATAACACAGGCAGTCCAGTTTCATCCAGTTACTGCTGTATTTGAGCCCAGTAACTTGTGTTTGACTAAATGCTTAGCACATTTCAGAATCAGATCCTAGAGATATACCAACCTGAAAAAGATTACATGTTTGGGATGATTGTGTATCTTGGTACCATTCCTGCCATGAAACAAGGAAGGTGATAACCATGTAGTGATCTCCACTAATCCCTCAAGTGACTGTTTCTGGAAGAACTATTTCTAGGGAGGAAAAAAACAACCTCACAAACCAGCTCAACTCCCATTTAGGCTACATCTACATTGCAACCTAGGGGTGAGATGACCAGCACCAGTACACATGCTTGCGCTAGCTCTCATCTGAGCTAACACACTGAAAACAGCACCATATCTGCAGTAGCCCAGTCATCAGCAGTGGTGCCATGGACTAGCCATCCCAGTTATGTACCCATGAGGTTCAGAAGAGTATGCAGTTGGGGCAGCTAGTCTGTGCCACAGCTGCCACTGCCAGTGGTACCACAGCTACGCTTCTGGTTTTTAGTGAGCTAGCTCAGATGACAGCTAGCACGAGTATGTGCATGAGAGCTGGGAATCACACCCCCTGGCTTGTAGTGCAAATGTCATGTTGGTCTCTTAGCAGCCAGCTTTCAGTGAGGCCAGCCCCTACAGCAGGGGTGAGCAAACATTTTGGCCCAAGGGCCACATCGGGGTTTGGAAATTGTATGGCAGGCCATGAATGCTCACAAAATTGGGGTTAGGCCCGAGATGAGGGAGGGGGTGAGGGCTCTGCAGTGGGTCCAGAAATGAGGAGTTCAGGATGTGGGAGGGGTCTCCGGGCTGGGGCAGGAGGTTGTGGGGTGGGGTGGGGGTGAGGGCTCCAGCTGGGGGTGTGGACTCTTGGGTGGGGATGAGAGGCTAGGGGTTCAAGAGGGTGTTCCATCCTGGGATCAAGGGGTTCAGAGGGTGGGAGCAGGAGCAGGACTGTGGCAGGGAGTTGGGGCTCATGAAGAGGTCAAGAGTGCAAACCCTGGGTGGCGCTTACCTCAAGCAGCTCCTGGAAGTAGCATTTCTCCCCTCCAGCTCCTACATGGAGGTGCGGCCATACGGCTCTTTGCACTGCCCTGTCTGCTGGAGCTGCCCCTGCAGCTCCTATTGGCCATGGTTCCTGACCAATGGGAGCTGTGGTGGTAGTACTTGGGGTAGGGGCAGCATACGGAGCCCCATGGCTGCCCTTACATGTAGGAGCTGGAGGGGGGACATGTCACGCCTTCCAAGAGCCGTGTGGAGCCACGGCACACACGGAGTGGAGAAAAACCCCAACCCTGTTCCCCAGCAGGAGCTCAAGGACCAGATTAAAATGTCTGATGGTCTGGATGTGGCCCGCGGACCATAGTTTTCCCACCCCTGCCCTACAGGGTCCATCAAGAACAATGGCTGGTGCTGGTGACTTCTGAAAATCCACCAACTTCACTTAGGAATTTAACTGGGAGCTGAGCTCTTTTAAGTATCTAACCCAGAAGGATTAACCTTCATAAAACAATAAGAACCACCAGAAAAAAAATCTTAACACTAAGACTCTGTTTTTCCTGCTTATGCTGTATTCTAAGAGGTCAAGAATACAGTGCACTTTATTCAGAATGCCACAGAAAAAGGGGAAAGAACAATACTACATAAAACAAACAACTCCAGAAAGTCCTAGGGTTATTCTGAATGCCATGGCTTTTCACACGTGTTCTGGGAAGTTACAATTTATGTTGCTCTAGATCCTTGGAAAATGCCTCTGATGTGGCTATCCAGGCTAACAAAATCAAAAAGGGAATGAAAATATACAAGACAGTCAACAACTCTTACATAGCTGCATTCAAAGCTGTGCCTGGGCATTTCAGAAATATTGTGCTGTTATGCTAGGAAAAAGAAAGCGGAAATTATTACATTTCTTTTGTGTCATGTTGTAGGAGGTTATATCATAATTGGACAAAAGTGGGTCCCTGGGTGACAGATTACATTATTAATTGAAAAAGTGAAGAAGAAAGAGTGCTTACAAATCTAGCAATTGTTGTAAGAAAACTACATTTCTCTAGATAGAACATCACATAAGTTCAAGTTGCCTTTCATCATTTTATTTGGTTCTATACTGTGTTTTATGCTGTGTTTTATTGTTGCTGTATTTCAAATGTGGTGCATTGATGAGGGACAGCAGGGGAGCTTTAAGCATAACATTTAAGTGCAAATCTCAATGCAACCTTAATTATGGAGCCAATATGACATCTCCATAATTACTAATTATTATCCACTGGCCTTGCTCGAATGTTTCATAAAACAAAAGCAAGCTAAGGAGCAGTGAAACAGGATACCAACACTCTCACCGAATAGTTAGAACAAGGCCAGTGAAATGGCACCATCCCTGGTCATGAATAACACATCCTGTTTTGTTAAGGAGAATTGAAGTAGGGTAATATTAGTACACTTCTCTCAAGTGCCAGGATTAGGGAGTATGTGGCTTGGTGCCACACATAAAAGGCACAAGGTGGAAGCAGAACATGCTTGCTACAACTCACACTACAGAACCCAGCCCTTTCTTCCTCCTACTTTTGCAAATGTACAGAAGTTTGGTTATGGTTTTAAATCCTGTAGTGTGTGATAGTGTGTTTGGCATTCCTGGGGTTTCATTAGGTGCAGGTGTGGAGGAACTTTGTAGTCATAAGTGCAGGTCACTGGCAGTATTGTGAATTCCATTTGTCAAAAAATCATGAGATCAGCTTGAAATCATGAAATTTAACACAATCATTGTTTAGGCTTTTCTGTTCCTATGCCTTTAGAGTTCATGTTTTCCCCACAACCAGGAGGGCTAGAAATATACTTTTTTAAAAATGGAAGCTGAGATTTTCACAAAACAAAATCCTAAGGATTTACAATACTGTCATTGCTTAGTTATTTTATTTCTGGCTTCACAAGAGTACAAGGTTGGGTGATACATACTGACAGCAAAGGTTAGATTAACTTTGCCAATGCCATGATCAATGGAAAATGTCAATGATGATATTTTCCTGCACTGGTGAAGGTCCATTCAGGACCCGAAACATGAGCTGCAATTTAAAAGTGCCTTAATTAACGCTCAGTTGTAGCAGGGCACGTGATGGCCCCAGAAATCATGGCAACAAATCCCTGATGCTGCAGTGAATGGAACTCTGATGCAGGAGAGAACTGACCTCACAGGCTGCAATAAAAGACTTGGGCTCATAGGACTTGGGCTGCATGGCTAAAAATTGCAGTGTATACATACAGGCTGGGCCCCAGAAAAGACATACAGGCATAAGAGCCTGGGGCCCAGGCTTTGAGACCTTTCCCCAGTCTCAGATCCCAGGCTCCAGCCTGAAACCGAACAGCTCCATCGCAATTTGAAGCTTCTCAGCCTGCAAGCCAGAGTCCACTGACCTGGGTTCTGAGACTCAGTCCTGGGTGAAGAGAGGTGTCAATCACAGTGCACATGTCCCCATGGTGTTCAGACCTGGTTTGTTTTTTTTAAATCAAGATGTGACCCTCAGAAGCAGCCAAATTTGGATTAAATCCATTCAACAGTTTTATCATTTACGGCTATCCAGTCCTCTATTTCAGGTGACACTGACATTGAAAAGATCTCAGTCTGAGGGCCACAGTGGGTTAGAAATGGATCAACGTTCTAAACTACACTAAGTTTGAACAGCTATAAAAAAGAGTTTTCAGTTTGCTAGCTTGAAAAATGCATCACCTTAAACCTACTTAGACCATTTTTTTTTTATAAATGTGGTTTACATTTGAGGCATTCTTAATCCTAACATATCTTTATAATAAAAATACATTACACGCTTCTCTAGCATGCTTTCCATCAAATAACCTTGAAGTGCTTTATAACCATTAATTAATGCTCAGATGCCTCCGAGGTACAGGGTTGAAACTAAGTCATAGAGAATTTAACTGTGTTTGCCCCAGGTTACACAATAAACCACTTGCAGAGCCATGAATGGAACGCCCGTGTCCCGACGCGCAGTCACATTCGTTATGTTTTCTGCTATAACTCAGGCATTCTGAACTGTGAAGTGTCTGATGCTGAAAAAGGAGGCCAGCTCCAAATCTGAGTGTGTCACAGCTGCCTCCCCACTTTCCCTCTATCCCAATCTTAAAGTTCAAAGCTGCTGTAAATTTCAGTTAATGAAAACAATTTGAAAGAAAAGAATTGAGATTGATGAAGATAAATGTCCATAACTTTAAACCTATGGAATGTGTGTTAGTCAAATTTGGTTTGTTTTCCTACACTCAGTCAGATCTAAGAATCAAGCATTAGTCTGGTATGTTTACTCTCAAACATAACGTTTACATGGGCCAAAATCCAGTGGTGAAACATCAGGAAAACTGTATTTTTCCCTACATACATAATCCAAAAGTTGATTCTCTGATTTTGCTTAAACACTCAAAAAATATCACCTCTGGACTGAGATCAACTATAAAAACAACAAGCCTAAAGGAATTAATTTGAGAAAATGATGAAAAATTGAATAAGCGATTTAGACTGGATGTAGAAACTAGCTTAACTACTGCATGTGCTAGAGAAGCTTTCAATAAATATTTTTCAAGTCCAAACTGGTACTTCTATAAGAAACAAGAGGTCTGTTTAGAAATAAACTTTCCATGATCATTTTTCTGATTTCCCCTAAAAATCCAGACAGTCCATCGCTTCTTTGATGCCTTTTTGTCAAGGCTCAGTGTAATACCTGTGTAATATCAGTTATTTCCTGCAAATATAGTTGAATGGATTGGATGGCTGAACACGTCTGTAGCAAGCAAACTCATAAGAAAGAGGTTATGGGTTCATGCATCTCTTTTGAAATAGTGAGTAAGGAAATACAGCAGAAAGATCAGAATAATTGTTGCTAAGTAGCTTGTTTTCCCAATCATTTGTTTTCATGTGGCAGCAGTACCTCTCTAAAGAAAAACCCTGATAATAGGGCTTTTCTTTGTATATGAGAGGGAAATTATACACACAAGTGCCTACTCCAATTCTTAAAATGAGATGATTTTAGGCACTACAGAATGGTAATGAATGTCTAACTCTTCACGTGCCACATGCATAAGTGAATAAAGGCTTCCCTCCCACTATATATGTACGTGAGGAAAGGGCAATTAACTTGATGACTTTTCCAAAAATAAGCTATTTTTCACCCGAGAAAGGAGTGAAAATTAAATGCACAGTAAATATAAATAAAATAGATTTTGTCTGGTCTGTGTGGAGAAATTATCCTTCTTGCCCTGTACCAATCTACAGTGATTCCTGTCACTTTCAGATCGTGCCACCAGCTGTGGGGACTGTGCTAATTAACTGCAAGTGGCTGGCTGGAGAATTCAGCTATCAGCTGGCTTCTGCTTTTAAGAACACTATGAATGTTCCTGTCTGCCTTACCTCATCTTCCAAGTAAATGCAAGGTATTCACAACCCAGAATACACATAGGTATCACTAACTAGAAATTAATGGCTGATCCAGCCCCATGGTGCCAGAAGTGAGCGCTGCAATGGATCCAACAAATAAGCCATTCGTTTCCTCAGCCACTGTACTGACACTAAGGCAAGCTCAGATGTACTCATTCAGATGCACACTGCTTTCAATTGCTGCTATTCCTGGGTGATAGGAGCTTCAGCAGTTTGGTGTACAATGGTCACATTAAAAAAAAAACAAATAAAAAACAAGCGTAGAAAGGTTAACTCACCCTCGCATCTGGGCCTGGTGTAACAGGCTCTTCTGTCTCTGGGGTGGCTCCTGGCTATACTTGCTCCAGTCCTACGGTGGTCTCTCTTTTTGTTACTCAATCCTCTGACACATACTTTAGTCCCACCCATTCTTGAGTAACTTCTGGGGTCGGCAACCCTTTTTCTGTTCCTCGCAGGCCACCGTGACCCCCGTGTGTCTGCTGAAATGCCGCCGAGCCGAACCCTTCCGGTTTAAGCGGACATTCCGGGCGCTTCGTCCGCTGAAAAGCCGCCCAAACCGGAAACTTTCACTTCGGCGGCTTCTCTGAAGTGCACAGCACGTCCGCCGAAATGCCGCCGAATGCGAAAGTGTTTGGCTCAGCGGCACTTCAGCAGCGCAGGGAGCTTGCTACCCCTCCGGGAATCGCCCCCACGATCCCTCAGGGTGTCATGGCCCCCAGTTTGAGAACTGCTGCCCTAGTGTCTTTCCCAATCTAATCCTAGTAAAAATTCCTTCCTGACCCCAAATATGGCCATCAGTTACATCCTGAGCATGTGGCCCAGACTCACAAGCCATATACCTAAGAAAGAATTCTCTGTGGTAACTCAGAGCCTTCCATATCTAGTGTCCCATCACCAGCCATTGGAGCTATTTGCTGCTAGCAGCCGCAGATCGGCTATATACCATTGTAGGCAATCTCATGAAACCACCCCCACCATAAATTTATCAACCTCTGCCTTAAAGCGTTTTTTTTGCCACAACTACTCCCCTTGGGAGGTTGTCCCAGAACTTCACTCCTCTGATGGTTAGCTCTTTGAGTCTCCTCTCAGAAGGTAGGTTTTCCATACCTTGAATCATCTTCTGCTTCCTCTCTTTATAGAGCCACACAGCTCCTTCCCCGCTTTAATTCAGCTGGGTCTACATTGCACGCGCAGTCAGGTAGAAAACTGGCCTTTCAGGCCCATATTAAGCCTTTCATTGCCTGTGAGAGGTACTGTAGTGATTGCTCCACTCCAGGAAAAAGTGGCTTAAAACAGCCCTGGGAAGGGCTGTGGCTAGGGGGAAAGCAGCTCCCAGGCTGAGTAGGGAAAAGCTGGGCTGATTGGGAGGCAGGCTCAGCTGGGGGCCATGCCCCAAACAGGGGCAGCTGGCTATATAAAGGCCAGGGAGGCCAAGAAGAGAGAGTCTCCTCTGGTTGCAGAGGCAGATTGGCCTGGCTGCTGGGGAAGCTAGACAAGGTACCTAGAGTGAAGTAGGGCTGGGGCAAGGTAAGAGGAGCTGGGGGAGCTCCTGTCTGGAAACCCCCAAGCTGCAGGGCCTAGGGGAAGGCCCAACAAAGGGTACTGGGGTTGCAGGGAGCAACCCATAGCTACAGAAGTAGAACCAGCAGGCCAAATCCTCCTTGCCCGTGATGAGTGGCAATTACACTGCAGTCTGCCCCAGTGAGTGGGGGCAAGTTGTGATTGGCAGTTGCCTAGACTGAGGCAAGGTGGGGATAGGGGGCGGGGGTTACCTGGGGCGGGGAGACTCTGAGACTGTGGGGGTTCTGCAGGAATTCTACAGCCTCCAGAGGGCGCTCCAGAGGCTGGACAAGAGCTAATTCCCTGGACAACAAGTGGGAAGTGCTGCAGGGTGAGTTGCCACCCTGCTACAGGTACATATCATAAGCGGGCACAAAAATGTGTGCAGTTGTGTGCCCATATTTACACCCATGATTGTAGATATAAATGACAACTTAAGTAGGTAAATGGACATTTGCCTGTGAAGATATACAACTGGGAACTGGTGTACAGACATGCACAGTCATACACAAAAATATGAATGCACCAATGTTTTTATGTGAGTGGATTTTTCCCCCTTATTGGTTGTGTGTGTCTGAAGAGCTCCTACTCTAAGTGACCAGAACAGACTGGTCTGAATAGCCACTGTGAGGCTCACTCCCACTTCTTCATATTGAAGCACCATTTTCATTCATATGCTCTATTCCCATCCCATTCCTAGTCCAGAGAAACTTCTCAAGCTAGGTGCCATCTTTTTATATACCACTTCATAACAAGCAATAGACCAATACTCTTCATGACAATTTCCTCCCAATGCAGAGGGCTCCCAGAGAGAAAATCAGTGCTGCATGCTTTCTCCTCCCTCACTCTAGAAACTGAGCATGCCATAATAATTCTCAAATTTAGTTGTCCCAAGAGTAATGTATTTGAAGGGTGCAAACATCAAGGATAGAAAGGAATTATATTGGTTGGTCCAAGGGGGAATATGGTCGTAATAGCAGTAAGGAGATGACACTAAGGAAGGGGCTATGTAACATGGATTCTATATCCACCCAATAAATACTCCCTGAGCCTGAGATCTAGGATACTGTGGAACAGTTCTCCCATCAGCAGACTTCCCATCATGAAGGACATTTAGAAATAGACTAGACAAGAACACTAGACAGTGTACTCAAGGTAGTAATCCAATATGGCAGGGAGATGGATTGGATGGGGGATTCTCAAGCTGTGGCCCACTGTTCCAACAGTTCCACAAGGACTCAGCATTACCTCCGCTGCCTGATCTCAGCACAGCCTGGGGAATGTGTAAACATGGCTACCTGTATTGAAAAAAAAAATTAGATCAGCCCTCAGAGCCCAGCAACTCACTGAAAGGAGAAGAGGGGTGGCTGGTACAGAACAAAGAGCAACCCAGTTTCATCCCCACCCCTTCCATAGGAAAGGAGCTCTGGAGCAAGCCTTCTGTCCTCCTCCCACCAGGTAACCAATAGCTATGTTCTAAGGTTCTCGGGGCCTCGCTAAACTCAGCCTTGGGAGCACTGTAGAACTGTGCAAGGTGTGCTTCTGTGGAAAGTTGGAGTCCAAGGGGAAACAAGCATGGTAGGCTTTGCAGCACGAACTACATTAAAAAAACCTGAGCTCTAGTCTCTGACACATCAGAGCAGGGCGTGAATTTCTTTGTAGACTGTTTTTCTCTGAAAGTGCCTTGCCTCTTGTCTAAGGGCTTGTCTATATTTATGGGTCTGGTGAAGGCCTGCTAAGTCAATGGCAGAGTGCTCTCCCATCAACTTCTGTACTCCAACTCTCAGAGAAGCAAGTTGATGGGAAAGCATCTCCCCTTGACATCAGGGAGACACAGCTGTAAATCGACCTGAGTTATGTCAACTTCGGTTGCATAGCTTACGTAACTGACATAGCACAATTTAGCTTGACTTACAGCTGTAGTGTAGACCAGTCCCAAAGCAGAGGGCTGTGCGTTTGAGTGCCACAGCTGATTACAACTACCAGAGAATCCCATGGGGAAAAAACCCTACTTTCTAAGGTTGGCACAAACCAAATCACATAAAGCTTGTTGCAAAAAGAATTGGAATCCGGTATGGATCACAGAATACTGGCGTAACTGGTTCACTGTGAGAAATGCTGCATCAAAACAAAGAATTTTGCCCCTGCTGGAGTTGGCACGTTATTTTCCAAAGGTAACCTCATGCAGAATGCAGTGCAATAATCAGAGCTGGCTTCAGGCACCAGAGGAGCAAGCATGTGCCAGGGTGGCCATTGGTAAGGGGCGGCATTCCATCCATTGTTGGAGTGGCGCAGTCTGGGTGGCAGCAGGCTTTGGGGTTTTTTTTGTTGTTTGTTTTTGGCTTGGACAGTCTGGGTGGCAGCAGTCCAAGTGGTTGTTGGTTTTTTGTTTTTTTGGTTTTTTTGCTTGGGGTGGCAAAAATGGTAGAGCCGGCCCTGGCAATAATCCAGTCTTGATAGGGCTAAGGCACAGCTCATTCAAGAGATATTGGCATCTTGAGGTGTGGGGATGATAGTCAATCCCTAGGTTTAAGTGAAGATAAAACAGTGCTCCTTACAATTGCTGCTATCTAGACATCAGAAGCAGATAGGGATCTAATAAAAATGTTAGGTTGTGAGCTTAAATGCCAAGCAAAATACTGCAAGCCAGCAGACAGTCTTGGGAATCGATTCACAGCTGGTGTAATATTAGCAGCATTGACTAAACCATAAGAGGAACTGGCCCTTGATCTCTATGTGCTCTGGTGCTATTCCCAAATCTTGGTCCTTTGTGCACTAGCACAGATCATAACTCACTATTCCATCATACTAGTGAAAGTGGTGCTGTCACAAAGAAGTCGGGTCCAACTACAATTAATGTAGCTGCAGATACAGCACATTAATATCAGAGTGTGAGAGGTGGGGAGGTAGCATTGAGGTAGTGGATAGAACACTGGTCCAGGACTCAGGAGTTCTAATTCCAGTGCTACTGCTGGCCTCTTGGGTGACCTCATTTTCCTGTTCTGTGCTTCAATTTCCCCATCTGTAAAATGAAGATAATGATACTGAGCCCCTTTGAGAACTACTGATGAAAAGAGCTATTAAGTGTTAATTGTCACCATCATCACAGACAGTCTTATAAGTTTAGGGAGTCTGGATGTAATATTGAGGTAAACTTTCATATTTAAGTCTTTCATATTTTTAAATGGAAAAGACAGGTCCTATCTTTACAAAAATACTTGACTTTTCTGTTAATCACACTAAACATATTTGCTCTAGATTAATATTTCTTCAATGTGGAACTCCATTTACTTTTCACCATTCTAATTTTAATCATTGCCAGATTCACAAGCAAGAAGCTAAAGCAACATATTGATGGAGCAATCATTGAAAATAATGAGTCAGAAAAATTATTTGTCACAATGTAGAAGCCCTTAACAGAGGTTATTTGCTATAAATACTGGCTGACTTCAAAGCTGAGAATGACTTGCATTGTACAACATCAGTTAATTAGATGTAGTCTGTACAGACCTATGTTAAGAAACGGACTAAATATTGGAACTCATCAGCTGGCAGTACTTTGACTATAAACTACTGACTCAAGTGCCAGGAGACAAATCTTTCCAGCAATACTATTAAATATACATACTATGAGACCTTGGGCAAGTCATGCCAGCTGTCTGTGCTTCAGTTTCCTCAGTTGTAAGATGATACTTTCCATTGGAGAGTGTTTTGAAATCTGCAGAAGAAAAGCACCATTCAAGAGCTAAGGATTATCAATTTATTACTTACCAGTCCAACCACAGCCCCTGGTTTATATGCAAAATTAAAACTGCATTTGCTACTATTTGCAAACCGATTGACTTTAGTAACATCAAGCAAAACACTCAAAGCAGAGCAACATATATTTGGGCAGAGAAATGTAACATACCAAAAGGGATATGGAGCTGATTAGATGGCAGGAAAATCTACAAGTATTTATTATGTGTATTCTGATAGGATCTAGAAACCCCAGCTAAGATCAGTAAGAAACTGTCCCCACCCTGGAGAGCATATGATGTAAATAGACAAGACAGACAAGGCAATCTAGGACATGAGTGGCTCTGGCAAAATGTAGCCAAATAACCTTGTTGACTACAAGACAAATCGTGAAGATTTTCTACAGGAGTGCCCTTATGAACAAGATACATTACAAAGGGAGCATTCATCTTATTAGAGGGGGTTGGCTATTGTTGCAAGTTGCAATATTTTCCCATTCAAGGAATCAAACCCTGCAGTAAGAAAGATTTTTACTGCATTATTCCCATAGTTAAAGTATCACTTGCAAATACATGCAAGTGAAATGAATTGGCAGCACCTGGTATCACAAGCAACATGATAGAAACCATCCCCCATACTCCCTTGAGAGCTAGGTCTTTCCTTCTCCTTGGCTATTTACACTGTAAATGTCAATGCTTAGAAAGCATGGTGGAAAGACTCAAAGTCTGCACAGGTGTGTGGCACTGGCTGAGAACAGTAGGACTACAGTCCTGAAGCATAAGATTTAACAGGCCCACTAATGCCTCACTGAACACTTTGAAGCATTTCCCATTGAAGTCTTTTCCTACTGAGAAAGAATCCTCTTAATTTTTGCTTTTGATTCTCCTTCCCCACCCCAATTAGCAAGGGTATTTGCATTGCAACAATCTCTCTTTCTCCTTCATTCATTTGATCAGCTGCTTATCCCTCACCTGGAGCCATAATCCCTTGTTTGTAGCTTCATAATCTTCTCCACTGCTGAAAGGATTAGGTATCCAGGTGAAGCATAAACAGCAGGAGCAGATGATCTCATAGGAAACAAATGCTATCTCTGCTGCTTTCATGCCAATGTCCCTAGTCTTTGGGGGAAAAAATATTTTTTTTAAAAAACCCAATATTTCCTCAAATATATCTGAGGAAAAAAAATCTCAATATAGAACTTTTAAAATAAACAACTGTGACTTAAAATTTCAAGAAGCAGCAAAATGAGAGCTATTTCCCTGTTTTTGAAAAAAGTTGGCACAGGCTAGGACTCCATTCTCTCAAAGGCAAGTATTTTCTTTCCTGAAAATTGATGCCTTCCTAACCGGTGAGAAAAGCAAGTGTGAGGTTTACAAAGTTGCACAGAGTCCTTCCTTCAGGAACCACTGGTTTTCAGTTGGTAAAATCAAAGCTGCCTTTTAATAGTTCATCACAGTGTTCTTTATAAACTCATGGGACACGCTGCTCCATCTATCTTTCTTTCAACAATGATGCACCAATGGAAGCTTAACCTTCTGTAAAGTACATTTCTGTTTACAAATGCTGATAGAGAGAGAGAGAAAAAAAAGAATGAATCAGATTTCCAGCATGAGGGGAACCTTTCTATAATTTATCTTTCTAAACTGTGAAATCTCATTGAGAGGGTAACATGCTCTTTCAGCAGATTCTGTTTTAACTGATGGTCATGGTCAGCCCACCTCAAGAGCAGACATTAAGTACAAGGCACAGCCTGTGGTAGTGTATCACATGGCTTAAAAATTTTCAGTGGATACCGTTTATTTTCACAAATTTAAGCAGACCAAAGCTGAAGCTTTGGAAAAGAAACGTGATCTTTCATGAAGAGCTGAGCTGTGATGAATGCTACTGAAGCGCAACCAGGCCATATGGAAGTGTTTTGTTAATAACAGAATGGTGCAATGAAGGAATGGGATTGGCTTTCTCCAAATAATCTGATAGGAGCCTCTGAAAAGTGCTAACAGTAGCAAAGCAAAGAACAAAATAAAGTTGCACTAAAAACACTTTAATTTATAGATCTTTGATACCTTCCCTCCAAATCACCATCTGTTTTTATTTGCTAGCCAACCACCATTACTTTAGGCCAACAAAGTGAATAATATATTCCCTACAAAGTTACACCAAAGTTCATATCCAATAGATCCTTTTTCATTAGCAGTGTGTGGGGATTTATAGTAAGTAATGTAAGAAGGCAAAAATCCATCCCCAAGAAGTTTATCTTCTTGTCCATAAATTTCCTGTGCATCAATAGAATGCATTTCAGTAAATCAGATTTAAGGGATACTAACTAATCCAACAGCATAATGTTCTTGTTTTAAAGGCCTGGAAAAGAATGAGTCTAATAGTTTAAAGGTCTAAATCCCAGTTCTTTCTGAATTTTTGTTGTTATAAAGCCATCACACAGTAAACTGTCAAGAGAATCTAGTGGAAGGGACAACAGAATTAGCAACAGTGACAGCAAAGGTGCGTGGCTGAGCTGGGAGAATGAATTTTCCTGTCATGCCTTTTCTTGACATAGCTTTTGAATCTCACTTTTAACAAAACCTAAAGAAAGCTAAAATTCAAGAAACTGAGCTAGAATAAAATCTGGCTGTCCTATTTACTGCACCTTCAAAGACAGTTCCAGGCACCTCAGTACCAGACAGTGAGATGTACTGGGGCATGGATGAGGAGTCCCTGGCTGCAGCTCAATACTGGTAAGCCAGAAATGATGCTGGTAAGATGGGGGAAGCAACAAGATGAGGATGCAAGGATGGAGGCCACCCATTTAAGTGAGGGCATGTCATTCCAAGATTAGTCAACTGCAATGCAACTCACAGCTATGTTTTAAATCATAGCTCGTGCAAGAGGCCCCAGCTCACTAATTGGAGTTTCTTGCCATGAGCACGATACCAGCACTTAATGATATGCACTGGTTGTCTATAGGCATCCAGGTGTAATTTAACATGGTGTTGCAGGGTGCTTATCTCGTAGCCGGTAGAAATGAGGCTCACACACAGATGGCTAGATGGAAAGTGGTGAGTTTATTGAAGGTTGCGGCATTACTGTGCTGGGGACCCCGGTCAGCACTGCCACAATACAGGAGATCTGACACACCCAAGCGATGTCCAGAGAAGAAGCCCAACCCATAAGGGTGTGTCAGATCTCCGGTATCACGGCAGTGCTGACCGGGGCCCCAAGCATGGTAATGCCGCACCCTTCAATAAACTCACCACTTTCCATCTAGCCATCTGTGTGTGAGCCTTGTTTCTACCGGCTACGAGATAAGTACCCTGTAACAAATGGCGCTGCGAGCAGGGTCGGGGGAAGCAACTCCCACAGGTGGCCGAAGGAGGGGGAAGTAGGGCAGCGGTTGCTGGCCCTGCAGCACAGACCAGGATGGCCCCCGGTGGAGTGATGGGGGGGGCTGGCTACGCGTGTGAGTGCCAGTTGTGAGCCAGCTGGCAGTCTGGGACGGAGCGGCGCGCTATGGGTGAGTTGGCGTGGCTGTGTCTACCTTGCTCCGGACCCAGGATGGGGAGTCTTCTGCGGTGGCAGAGGCTCTAGAAAGTAGAAAGCAGGATCAGGCCCAGGCAAGTGGAGCCTTCTGCAAGTGCAGGAGGTAAAAGGGCAGGATCGGGCCCAGGCGGGGCAGGCTGCCTACAGAGAGAGAGATAAACCGGATGGAACCTTTGGAAGCAGTGGTTGAGAATTGGCAGCAGAAGAATTTTTGGACTGAGCAAATGGCCTTGACAGAGAAAGCAAGTAGATTAAAGAGCAAAGGGGGAAGTTTTAACTCTGTAGTAGCTGGAAATGGAGGTCAAGACACGTGAGGCAATGCAGGTGTGGGAGGCCGCAGAGACATGGGGGGGGGGGCGTGCAGACATGGGGGGCCATGCAGGTGCGGGGGGGCCGCAGAGAAGAGGGAGACCGCAGAGACATGGTGCGGGGGGGGGGGGGCGGGCTCAGAAGACTGTGCCCTTGTAGATGAAGATGCCGTTGTGAGGTGTGGTAGTGTGCTGTCAACAGACGCCGGGAAGGCAGGAGCAAAAGCCCGTTCAGTTGCCCAGGTCAGGGTGGTTACAGCAGCTCCATCATGGGACCCTGAGACCTGAGATTGGCAACATCTGGAGTTCCTCCCCAGGCTCGGAGAGCGGGGAGGCTACCCCCACCCCTACAGATGAGCTCAGTGTACAAGCTGCGGGCACGGGGGGAGGAGTTTGAGTAAAGTGTATTGTATCTTAAAGTGTGATATACCTTTAAGAGAGTATGTTACCGAAGTTTGTAATGGCTCCTTGCCAGAAGGAGCATTATCAGATTGGTTGGCAGGCAGCCCGGTGCTGGCGGGCTGCCCAGTGCTGGCGGGCTGCCCAGTAAGTGGAATGAGCGTTTGCAGCTGGACTGTGGCCCTCCTCTCCCCTGAGTGGGGGGAGGAGGGGGTTGGAAGATGGAGCTGCAGGAAAAAAGCTGAATGCACAGCCTGGCTTTAAAGATGATTACTGATGGCGTGGAGGGGGGGAATGAATCTAATGATATCTTTGTCACCAAGTTCTTAAAGGTGCCTGGCCTCGGGCAAGCCCTGGCAGCAGACAGGTGTGTGGGTGAACTGACTTCCACCCCACCCCACCCCCGGCAGTTGGAATCCATGTGGGCAAGCTCCAAGACGCAGATGGAGGGGCGCTCCATGGAGACCCGGGCGTTCACCATGGCTGCTGTTCTCGCCCTGGCCTGCATGGTCCTTGCCAAGAGTCAGCCCGGCAGGGCCCGCTCCTGATCGGCATGTGAATACAAGTACATCAGCTGCCAGATGAGATGGACACCATGCAGGAGGATCTGGTCCAATTGTTGAGTCCGGGCCAGGCTCTCTGGGCGTGGGCACGACCGCACATCCCTGGCCGGCCAATGCCAGGGAGTGCTGTCGGCTGCCCGCCTTGTTTTTGTTTGTCTTTTTGTTTGTAGAGTTAACCCTTGACTCTCTGGATGGGCACAGCAGAAAAGAGAAGCTGGATGCTGTGGCCTATGGGAACCAGACGGCTGCCTCCCCCCCACTGGGAAGCAGAGACCGCTTTGTAATCTGTGCTTGCTCTGCTCCTTTCACAGGTGCAAAGTGAAGCAACAATGAGTGCGAAGGCCACTCTTCCCCCCCCCCCCCAACCTGGCCAGTGTCTGGTGGACTGCTCCCAAGACGGAAGCAGGAGTTGTAGTCATCTAAACAACGGGGGGAGGGGAGGACTGGCTCTAGTCTTGAGTATTTGTGTTGTTTTTTGGTTAGCTTTGTGTGTGTATGAGTAGGGGGAGAGGGGTCAGGGGAGGCCTCAGGTGCCTCCGTTGCTTGTCTCCTTCCCCCTCCCTTTCTTTGTGTGTGTGCAGAGGAGGGAGGGGACACCTTGGTACTCAGTGCCCCCATTGTTTGTGTTGCTCTCTTGTCCCCTGGAGTCTCATCAGAAGCATGGGGAGGAATGTAGTGACCGGAAGATTATTGTGATGGCAACCAGTAGGGGGTGTAGTTACGTTTCTGAGTCAACTCCAGGAGAGGGCATAATGGTGTTATCAGTTTGAGAATGGCCTTGTTTCTGTTATCTTGTTGTGTGTTTGGGAACAGTTTCCCAGCTGTGTGAGTGTTCACCCTGTCTGCGTGAGAACAAGTGCATGGGAAACTAGATAGGGAAACTGAGGCAGGACAGCGTGTAATCAACAAGTGCTAAACAGCGTGTAATCAACCAATTAGCTTGCTGCTAATGAGATATGAGTATGTATGAGATGTAAATGAGCATGGGTATATCTGTGCTGACACACCCTTATGTGTTGGGCTTCTTCTCTGGACATCGCTTGGGTTTGTCAGATCTCCTGTATTGCGGCAGTGCTGACCGGGGCCCCCAGCACGGTGATGCCTTACCCTTCAATAAACTCACCACTTTCCATCTAGCCATCTGTGTGTGAGCCTCGTTTCTACCGGCTACGAGATAAGCAGCCTGCAACACATGGGTTTTGTGAAACTTGAAATCACTTCTCTCAGTGTTGCAATCACCATAGGCTCTTGAACTGGAGCCCTCTCAGATTGGAAAAGAAAAGAAAAAGAAAAGAATTTATTGAAGATGGTTCAATGAGGAAAAAAGAAACAAAACTGAAAAGACACCAGCCTCGTAATATAAAATCATCTAGATTACCTTAGAGAAAAAAAAAACAGAAAACTTTGTATAAAGTTTCTTAAACGGAATAATGTTTAATAATAATGCCTAGCTAATGTATTGTAGGATTAAGCATTCACTTCAATGCATAGAAAATGGAGACCTTTAATATTTTTACGTGAAGTTCACTTTTTAAAGTATTTGTCCATTTTTGATTGAGCCACTACTAATATTAAATCAATCATATATAAAGTAATTTGTATTTTAGACATTTCAATCTGTTTTTTTGTTTTTTTTAATGTTCAGCTTCTTATTTATTATGGCCAAGAATTTCAAAAGATCTGAACACCAAGACTGTGAAAATGAGTTCCCTTTGGGTGTTTCAGGTTGATATCTGAAAATTGTGGCACACAAATTTATTAGACTCATTACAAAATCTAGACCCTAAAGGTATGCATGAGACAGAACAATATAGGGAGATGGCTGGAATATTCCAGTTACTCTATTTCAAGGCTTATTTTTCTCTTTTCTCCTTTAACTGCTTCAATCTCTCTGTAGTAAGTAGAGGTAATATACTAGATACATAAAATTATTGAAACAATATTCTGGTACACATATGTCACTTACTATAGTAGACATACACTAAAGAGATTGCTAATTATGGTAAGCAGAGCTTGACAATACATATGGCTCTTCTTATACTGTTGCTAACATGTTACAAATGAGATAAGGATATGTGCATTGAGAACGTATTGTTAGTGTTTAAATAAACTGATAACATTACACATAGGCTAATCTTCTTGTACCAGCAATTGGGGCTATGTATTGGTATTACACATGACTCTAATGGTTACAGTCAATGAAGAACAAAAACATTTTAAAAAAAGAAGAGGAAAATGTAGGCCGAATATTAAAAAGCTTATCAGCAAGATATATTTTTCTGTGGAATAGTGTCTCATGGGAAATGGTTGAAGCCCCACCACTTGACCCGTTTAAAAGTAGACTGGGCAAAGCACTGGAAAAATTTACCCTGGGGAACAATACAGAATAGATGAACTAATAAATCAATTTCCAACTTCTGGGATAGGATCAAGCCACCGGAAAGCTGGATTTCCACTGTGTCATGCGGAGGATATATTGCATGTTAGCTCAAGTATTTAAACTCTTTTTCTCTTAGTTCAGAAGTGTTAAATGTTGTAGGCCATCAATCCTGCCATCTCAAAGATGTTACTGAAGCTAGAAAACCTTAGAATGCAGGGGGTGAGGGGATTAAAAACAAATTAATGTGGGAAGATGAGATAAATCACATAGTGAAGCCAAGATTGAATGATCAAAAGATCTTTTATCAAGAGTGAATATATTTTTCTTCTTCAAGAGGAACCCATTCATTTTATTTTTCATGTTTGCACTATTGTAGTTCAAGTAGCATACTATATAAATAGACTCACTTGGATTAGAAATGTTTGATTCTAATAGTAAGCATCACAGCCTTTCTAAATTTAATTTTAAAAAATATATGAAGCGTGAGAACATAAATGAGTTGCCACTTAATGAAAATCAAGGAAAAGCATGTATAATTGATAAACTGGAGAGGAGAGGAAATAAAGATTATGTGCCTGATCCAGTACTCATTGATGTCAATGGGAGTTTTTTCCATAGACTTTAATGGGCTTTGCTTCTAGCTCTGTGGTCTCAGACTGGAATATTCAAAAGGGCCGAAGGGGCTTAGGTATTTAAATGCCATAGAAATACAAAGAAACTGTCTGTGTAAGAAAATCCCAGCCTCCATTCTATATAGTGCTGAGCACTCTGGGCATGATCCAGGAAATAACCTGAATACTTACCTGCAGCCATTTTTCTTCAATGGGAGTACTCACTTGCTTAACATTAAGCATCTGCTTATGTGGTTTGCTAGACTGGGGCTGGAGTGATGGGCATCTTATAGGACCGAGCCCTGTCTACATTAATCTGGAATATGACTCTTGTAAATAACTTATATTGGACTCTGCTATGTTCAGCCACTTGCTACCTATAATTTTTTTCCATACCAATCCCATACATCTATTTTTCTCCCAAAATCAAGTAGTGGACGGGAAAAAAAGAAACAGATCCCTTCATCATACCATTATATTAAAGGGGACTCTAAGAGTACACTGCAAAAAACCAACCAAACAAACAAAACACAACCACCTTAATACAGCCTGTGGCAAGGAGTCTCAGAGTCTGGGTGAACTGACGTGGGCTTGCAGGTTCAAAATAGCAGTATAGACATTCCTGCTCAGGCTGGAGCCCGGTCTCTAAGACAGAACCCACACGCCATGTTCCAGAGCTCAGGGTCCAGCCCAAGTGGGCAGCTCTGCTTTGCCATTTTTAGCCCCATAGCGTGAGACCAAGTCAGTTGACTTGGGCTCTAAGATGCTCTGCCCGTGTATTGTTTCTTTTTTTTCAGTGTACACATACCTTTCAAAAATGATTCATGGGAGATTGTGTGCGTGTGTGTGTTATGGTGCACCTGAACAATCCGAATGGATCAGAGTTAAAATGCAGGTCATAAACTATAATTAAATCCACATGAAAGACATTAACCGTACTGAACACTGGTTAAATATTTATTTAGATTGTGACAGCACCTAACGGCCAACCACAATGGGCATCATTTAGGATGGTCCCTGCTCCAGGGATTAGGATGGCAGCGACAGGATAGCAAAAAAACATCTCAGGCTATCAGGAGCAGCAATCATGATTTGCCACCTGCCTAGCACTGTTATCAGATGGCAAATAATAATTGACTCCTAAGTAACAATCCTGTAAGAACACATATGCAATTTAATCATTTATGGGCAGTTAGGAGTTTCATCAGCATCAGTGTAAAAGTGGTTGAAATATCAAATAAAACTTAGGTCAATAATTCTTGCACCTGCTTTCTTCCACTTCAGGGAATTCTAGTTCTAATGTGTGATAAATAAGTTGCAGGGTCATCTCTACATTTTCACAGTTCCACGGCCCCCAGTGAAGTCAATGAAAAAAATGTCCATTGATTTTACTGGGGTTTTCACTTCTAGAACTTTCTTGAAAAGCTAAAACAGCCCTTAAGTCAAGAAAGCTGAAGGAAAACTTAAGAAAAGCAAGTGCTATTCAACAAATGGCTTTAAAATGTATATATTATGGCATTCAATATTATGCACTAACAATGGCTGCATTAGTAACTTGACAAGAACAGAATACCTGTACTTATTTACCTACATTTCAGTATTTAAAAAAATGAACAGTGCCATAATACTTGCATACATTTTTACCTTCCTTCATCCATGCATCATCTGCCAAAACTTCTCTTTAGAAAAGCTCACCAGAAATAGAAACCTGTATTTGGGCCCCTAACCTGCTAACACCTCTATGGTTAACCTTATGCATTGAGTAGCTCTACTGACTTCAAGGCTACTCATGTATTAGTTAAAAATGTTCTTATTTATTGTTTGTATTGCGTTAGCACCTAGAAGCCTCAGTCATGAACCAAGGACCAATTGTATTAGGCCAGAGATCGGCAACCTTTGGCACGTGGGCTGGGACAGTTTGTTTACCTGCACCGTCCACAGGTTTCGGCAGATCGCAGTTCCCACTGGCCGCACTTCGTCTTGCCAGACCAGTGGGGGCTGCGAGAAGCAGCAGCCAACAAATCCCTCAGCCTGCACCACTTCCCGCAGCCTCCATTGGGCAGGCACGGTGAACTGCAGCCAGTGGAAGCTGCAATCAGCCAAACTTGCGGATGCTTCAGGTAAACAAACCATTCTGACCTACAAGTGGATTTTCCTGGTGGGCCACGGGCCAAAGGTTGTCAATCCCTGTGCTCGGCACTGTATAAACACACAGACATACACACATACACAAAACAGTCCCTGTGACAAAGTTTCTAAGTCTAGGGCTATTTCTTCACTTAAAAATGCTACTACAGCCCAGGTGCAGCTGCACCACTGTAGCAGTGCCATGTAGACACTTACTAGATTGATGGAAGGAGTTCTCCCATCACTGTAGTTGATCTACTTCCGTGAGAGGCGACAGCTAGGTCAACAGAAGATTTCTTCCTTGACCTAGTGCTGCCTAAACCAGGGGCTAGGCCAGCTTAACTATCTCTTTCGGGGATGTGGATTTCTCAGCCCCCTGACAGACATAGCTATGCCATTGGAACTTTTCAGGGTAGACTAGCCACAAGTGAAAGCAGGATTTGGATATTGATGAGCTTTGCCCCCACTGTGCAGCCACAGGGTGAAGGCAGCTGCTGATTGTTGATGAGGTGGCTGTGGGTGGTATTTGGCCATAGCACTCTGGCCATCACTGGTTTTAGACAAACTGGAATCTTGCTGAAGGCAAAGTGTGACTCTTTTCTGGAGTATGGAAATGAGAACCACTTTAACACATTTTCTTATCCCTCTTCAAGAAGCTCTCTTCAGTGACATTTTTGTAGTTTTAGTGGAAGTAAAAATGCATGTATCATTACTTTGCGTTTTATTGATGCCACAGACACTAGGAAGTGCCCAAGAACCAGTGATTAGTGAATGTGCAATCTATACAATCAAAAAGTCAATACTTCCTCACATGTTGGCAATAATACATACTCAGGGCAAGACCAGGACTACTGCTTTTGTATGGACATTTAAATAGAGATTTGTATGTGAAATTCCTTGCAATAGGCATGAGTTCTGCTGTACAACTGATGTGCATCTCTGAACACCAAAACTCACAGGGCAACTGTAAACACTGCAGTATTCACTTCTAAATGGGGCTTTTCAGTGGAAATTATGCTGGAAACTGAAGAAATTCTCAGTACAAATATTAAATTGCTGCGTTCTCCCTTAATTCAGATCTTCCTGGCTTTTGTTAAACATTAAAAACGTAATGATAAATATAGACTTGTGCACTTAATTTCCTAAAGTCATAAGAGTAGTAGTGCATGGTGCTTTGTTGGTCACCACAGCATAATGTGTTAGCTAGTTCACAGTAACAGGAAGTAGTTGTTTTTTAACTTCCAGAAATGATTGAAGGAATGGGCGTACTTAACCTTACAGTAACCATGAATACAAAGAAAAGGTGGTGAATTACTAACAATTAGAAAAAAAACTGTTAATACACATTAAGTTTCCCCTAATTTTAGAATGATGAAAATGTGTCTTCCCAAACCTGAGGCTGTAAACTGAATGGTTTAATTTTAAAAAAATATTCCAATAACTTAAAATAACCACTAAATAGAGGATTTTTACAGTAGGCAAATGCAAGAAAAAGGATTCCATTTTCTCAAAGCAAGATCTTGCATGCTAGATTTTATCCACTTAAAGCAATTCCATCTACAGAAAGATAGCTTTCAGCACAACAGTGATTATAGCAGCATGTTCATGCCACTACAACTGGTCTCTAGATCTGAAATAGAGATATATTACACACACACAACTGTATCTATAAATTATAGATGCACAGTAAGGTTCCATACTTAAGACTGAGTTAAGTTTTGCAATTAAATCAGGGCCTTAATAATACACTGTATCCTTCCACCAAACCTCATCAAAATCCTGTCCCCCACAATTATATATGTGGGTACACACACACAAGTTTCTCTCTCTCCGCACACCGGTTTTGAGCAGACTTTCCCTATATACTTATAATTAGGAACACAGCTAGAACAAATAATACATCACCTACACCTCTTAAGAAACTTTGTAACTGTTCCTAATATACATCAAGATATAAAAGGATTACATTACAATGCATAAAAGAATCCTCCACACTCTATACCTGCATGATCTTTCTAGCAATGCTGATCATGCATCTCCCCCTTGACCACTTTCTGTTTGAGGTAAGGACAGTATTCACTTCTTTCTGGGAAGTACCCAGCTCACTGTCGACAGTATTATTACTGTTGAATGCTCAAAATAAGTAAGAATTATGGGGATATCTGGTGGCTAGAGACAGGGGCAGTCTCCCACAAGGACCTTTGACTTTGAAATTTTCTTCCCCCAGCTGCTGCAATAGAATCTGAACCTCTTGATTTTGGGCATGATATGAGGTCCATCTGTTGATCCAGAGTTTTATTAGAGAAATGTGGTTGGGTTATCTGGAAGTTTAATTATGGAACAGTTTATGTTGCTATTGATCAATGCATGAGTAGCAGGATTTATTTATTTTAATGTGCAAGTACTCAGACAACTACAATTACCTAGGCTTGTTCAAATTATATGACTCCAATAATGAAAGAGTTAAAGGGCTTGGCTGGAACCCAGGATACCTAGTTCCAAATTCCAGGTGTGCCATGGACTCCCAATGGACAGGTGACTTAATCTCTCTGTACCACAGATCACCCGTAGACAATACTACTTCCTTCCTCCCACACTTAGCCTGTCTTGTCTATGTAGATTGAAAGTTCTTTGGCTCCTGACTCTGTGTTTGTACAGTCCTTAGCATAATGGGCCCCAAGAATGTACTACTGTTGCAAATTTTAAAATAGTGCTTTAAAGCAAAAATATTATAATGGGACCAATGTAACAATATCAGCACTTAAATAATACTGTATCAGTAGCTGTTTGGGAATGGAAGGTCTTTGAGAAAGATTAATATATCTGATTACATTTAAAAAACAGAAACAAACAAACAAACAAAAAAAACAAGAGCCCTGAATGAAAAGGAAACAATGAAATATTTTTACCAGCTTCCCCACCCTAAATTTATTTATCTGAATTTATTTTTCATATTCAAATTTTCTCATCTCCATTGCTGTGACCAAATGCACCTTTGTATTCACACACAACACAATATTGTAATAATCTTTGTACAACAATGCCTTGGGCTGTATCATTTGAAAGCTAATGACTCACTGATCAATAGTATCACGATGAAATATATGTAGCAACATAATATGTAAATATATACACAAGCTAATATCATGACTAAAATGTGTTTACCAGACAAATCTAGGGAATGGGTGTATGTATTTCTCAAAGACAAAGGACAAGTTGACCCCTTTAGCCAAGTGTCAAAGCTATCACTTATCAAGTGGCTATTCTTTGGCAAGGAAGGGGGCCAGGAACAAACGAATCTGCATCTTAGAAAGCAACAGCACGAAACCTCTTCCCAGACTCCAACGAGAAGCTGAGGAACTGGAATTAATTTTCAAATTGGACACTATTAACCAAGGGTCAAACAAAGATTGTGAATGGCTTTGTCATTACACTAATTGAATGCATTTTCCTAGTTAAGTTTCCTTCAAAGGTTCTTATCACCTGTCAGACACAGATCCACAACAAAAGGTTTTTTTTTCTCCTGGTGATAATGGCTTGTCCAAATTAAACAGCCTCTTAGAATTGGTATGGTAATGTACAACTTTTTTTGCTTTCTGTGTATATGATGCATCTTACTTCTGTTCCATTCTATGCATCCGATGAAGTGAGCTATAGCCCACAAAAGCTTATGTGGAAATAAACTGGTTAGTCTCTAAGGTGCCACAGGTATTCCTCATTTTATTTATGGATACAGACTAACACAGCTGCTAATCTTAAACTTACCAGACTCCGTGTCTCTTTGATCTCAACTGGAAAGAACTTAAGCTAGGGGGGCACTCTCAGAAAAAACACATTTTTAAAGGGTGACTGAACTATAAAAGTGAGGGACAAAAACCACCACAGGTTCTCTTTCCCTGACATTCTCTACCCTTTTCATCTAACACTACAAAAGAACCAGCTATTGGACTTTGAGAGCAGACCTGACCTGAAATTTGGTCAGCTATGTTGCTCAGAACCTGTGGTAAGGATTTCACCTTGAACCAATTGCACACACAATTACAGATTTAAAGGTCACCATCCTTCAGCAAAAATACTTCAAGACTAGACTGCAAAGAGAAACTGCAGAGCTGCAATTCATTTGGAAATTTGACACGATCAGCTCAGGACTGAATAGGGACTATGAGTGGCTAGCCAACTACAAGAGCAGTTTCTCCTCTCTAGGTGTTCACATACCCAGATCAGCTGCTAGAAGAGCACCTCATCCTCCCTGATTAGAGATAACAAGGTGGTTCAGTCTGATTGAATTAACCTTGTTATCTCTAACCTTGCTCTTGCCTTCTTATTTGCACCTGCCTCTGATACTTCCACTGCATGCATCTGATGAAGTGGGTACTAGCCCACGAAAGCTTATGCTTCAATACTTTTGTTAGTCTTTAAGGTGCCACAGAACCCTTTGTCACCTCTGCAAACCGAGACTAACACGGCTACCTCTCTGAACCTTGAACCAAGTTTGGTTGGTTTAGAAAGTTTTTTTTTTTTAATTTCTCCTGTAACCATTTCTGACTTAAATACCTTATACTTGTACTCACTTAAATCTTATCTCTTTGTAGTTAAATAAACTTATTTTATTCTTTAATTGAAACTACTCCATTATTGTGAATTGTTTGAGTAGCAGACTGCTGTACGTTGACGTGGGCAATGGACCTAATATAACTGGACTGTACAGGAGAGGGCTTTTTAAATGAGAGTGGGAGAATCATGTGATTCAACCCCAGAGATAAGAAACATCTAGAGGCGGCCAGAGACCCCAATGGGAGTGCACTCGGACAGACCAGAAAGGGTCAGAGATGCAGTTAACCCAGGAACTGTGACACAAACATCATGAGTCTTGAATAATGAAGCAAACTCCTGTAGAGCTGGAATCTGTTGGGGAGCTAAGAATACCAATTATATGTAAACAAAATGCCAAATACAAGGCTGAAAATTCAATGACATTCAAGGTTGGATTTATCTTTACTGTAAGCCACAGAGCAAAGCTGACCAAAGCACTGTAAAGAAAAAGAATAATTCATGCTATAGGTATTTAGCCTGCCAGCATGCTAACAAAACACAGGGTTTTAGTCGCTTTATTACTTAAAAAGAAAACTTGTAAACTTTTTAAAAAGTTACAGAACTTTGGCATGATTCACTTCTTACCTGTTACCTCAGAAAAAGGAGTAGGGGTGAGAGGGAAGTAGCAAACATCCAGAACTCCTATTGGTAATGATTTTGTGTATTGAAATGTTACATCCACTGCTTCAATTTATGAATCTGCATTTCAGATGAAAAAGTGCAAAATAAGGGTTAGCAAATTAGATATTAAAGATTTTGCTTCTCTCTGCAGTTTCTGTTGTATGAGACAAGCACATTATTTGCCTTCGCAGGCAGAAGAACAATGACTAAAGGCTGCTATTATAACAGAATGGCTACATTAAGATAACTATAAAAATAATTGTAGATTCACAACATCAATTCTGTATAAACATTTTAAGCCTCATTTCTGTGTATTTAGCTTGTGTTTCAATGTCACATTAAAAACAAGTGCAGGCTGTAAGGCAAGGAACACAAATTGATGGTGGTAAACCAAGTACATTTGGGAGTAACTTTATTTGAGTACCTCCACAGTCTGGAGTATAGTGCTAGCTGGGAATTTGCCATTGAATGATTTTCTAATGAAAAAAGCCTTTTTTTGGGAAAAATCAACATTTTCCACAGGCAAATTTTGGCTTTGCTGAATAATTCAGATTTTTCCACCAGGGAAATTGCAATGACAACTCCCTGGTGGCCCAGCTGAAGGTTCACAAAGTGAAATTGACAGGAGACTTCCAAGAAGGCTGCGGAAGCTGAGCACCCTGTCTCTCTGCCTCCCTGACGCTCAGTCTGCCCCCAGCTTCCGGCTGAGAGAGGAAACGAGCCCAGGCACTTAAACCTTTGTCAGAATTTACAACAGTTAAAGGTCCTGAAAGTAACCCTTCGGGAAAACAGCCATGCAGCATTTGAGATTGCAGTATCGTTCATGGAAATATGATGTGGTATTGATGGACCTTCTGTATGGCATGGTGCACAAACAGCCACACAGCTCTAGTATTACAGAGGGTGGGTATTTAAAAAAAAATCAAATGTAACTGCATAACTAATCTTCTCTGATTGGAGGGACATATTCACTGAAAATTAGTGACGTAGAGGGTTCGGGGTGGGGAAGGGGAGTGGTAGCAATATCAAAAGGTCAGAGTTTATCTTCAATCCAGATAAACACCAAGAATATCTGAAAACTAATAGAGTACTGTGAGTAACCTTCACCCGCCTCAGGCTCCTCCATCACAGTCAATCCATCCCCAAACAGACCACCCCCTACGTACAGATTGATCATGCAACCATGTACTGCAGAATATCTTGCATCTTCAACTAAATGATGAACTACTGGTTTGTTCCGCTATGGTAATTGCCTATGTTCTGATGCAGAGTAGTTACCAATAGAAGAAGGAGGCAGTGATGTATATATGTGTGTGTGTGTGTGGTGATTTTTTATTCAGCATGGCTAGCTAATGCATAAGGGTCAGATTTATTTAATCATTAATTGGAGGTTTGAAATGCAGCTTACCTGAGAAATACCCACAATAAATTATCTTTCATGTTCAGACAACTTCAAAATACATTTCCTTGAATGACATTTCACTTAATATGCAGTATTAGCCCTCTTAGCCCTCTTTCTCCTTCCCCAGCAATGTTAAGGTAAGAAGGCACCATTATGACCAATTAGTCTGATAAGTACATATCTACAAGGCAAGATGTTTTGTACTAGGGATAACTTAATACTTTCTGAGGATGAGGAATACAGTCCGTCTGATGATTGTGGACAGGGTTTTAGTTCCTGGTATCTAAATCCAACGGAGATCAATTCATCTATTCATGCCATCTATGGACATGATTGTTGTAAGGGAAAAAGTATTGGGTAGCTGTACTGAATAACTCAGAGTTACATGCAGAACTTAGTTCAATTTAATATCAGGCTGTTATAAAAACAACCATGAAAGCCAGAAAATGGGTACCACTTCTTGACAAATACAGCAGGAGATCAAGCTGAGCATTCAACAGTAAAGAGCCCACTTACGGTCTGCAGCCAGAATATTATCACTGTGCTGTGTATGCTGAAAGGTGGCCCCCTACAGAGAGAGGGGGATCTGTGGTCAAAAACTAGACCAGACAGCATGGAGACATGGAGCAGACAGAGGCAACCCACCCCCACTCAGAGAGGTCCCGGCAGAAAGTTCTGACTAAGTTGGGTTACTTGACTGCTGTGTATCATCATAGAAGAGCCTAGAAGCCTTAGTCACGGACCAGGACCCCATTGTGTTAGGTGCCCTACAAACAAAACAAAAAGACATGCATATGAACTGTACCATGAGTGTTCCTACTGTGAAGGATAAGCAATACCTTTTTTTGGTTTGTTTGAAGTGTCACGAATGTGGCCACGCTATACCGCTGGTGCGTCTAAGTGTGGACACGTTATAGCGCTATCCCTATAGCTGTATATGAGGGCAGGTATAACCAAAACCGCTATAAAGCTGTAAGTGTTACCAAGCTCTTATGTTCTTACATGACCCTGACGTGTCAAAGCAGCATCCCAGGAAGCATCTCAGGGAGATTAGCATATTCAAAGTCCTATTGTCCTCCCTAATGGAACAATGATTAACAAACCAGACAGCTGGTATTTTGTCTGGTGGGCATTCCCCAAGTGCAAACATTTTTGTAATTAATACATAGTCCATTTCCTAACTTCAGATACAGAAATGATACATGCATACAAATAGGATAATACTATTCAGTAAATCATAGACTTTCCAATGATAGTTCACATGACCAAGCTTGCATAAAACATATCTTCAATTTCAGGGTAAGGAGGAAAGAAAATGATCCTCAGCCAGCTGAAATAGCTGTGTTGGGAGAACCTGAGGCCTTGGTTACACTGGCACTTTATAGCACTATAAAGCCTCCAGGAGCGCTATAACTCCCTACCCATCCACACTGGCAAGGCATATATTGCGCTATAAACCCACAGTTATACCGCTCCTGGTAATCCTCCCTTCCTTGAGGAATAAAAGCTATTGCGTATTCTCTGTAGCAAGTGATCTCTGGCACGCCTCCGAGCCATTTAAGGCAACTGATGTCTCTTTGCGTTGTTTTGAACTCTGCAGGAGGAACGTGGAAGTACCTTTTCAGAGTTTTTGTCTTAACTCCTCAGATAAGCACTGCAAATGTTTACAAAAGGAGCTGTGTGACTTAAAACGGGCTCTAATTTCAAAGGAAACCACTGACAAGACTCTCAGCCCTTAGAAAATCCCCTCGCTCTCTCCCTCTGCACACACACTACACGTTCCCCCTTACGCCCCCTGGTTTGAAAAGCATGTTGCACCCAGCTGAATGCTGGGATAGCTGCCCATAATGCACCACTCCCTGTGCCACTGCAAGTGCCGCAAATGTGGCCACACCAGGACATGTTATAGCGCTATACCTATTGCTGTATATGGGTGCAGCTATAACCAAAAGTGCTATAATCCTGTAAGTGTAACCATGGCCTGAGACAGAAGAGCTAAAAGTCCCTGGTTCAATCCTAGGTTTTGGCAGATATTTGAGGATGGGGGAAGGCAGGGAAGATTGGAGTGAGCATTGGGCTACTAAACCCAGAGTTGTGAGTTCAGTCCTTGAGGGGGCCATTGAGGGTTATGGGGCAAAAAATCTGTTGAATTATTTAATTGGGGATTGATCCTGCTTTGAGCAGGGGGCTGGACTAGATGACCTCCTGAGGTCCCTTCCAACCCTGATATTCTATGATTCTTAGTTATTCCATATTCATTATCATAAGCATATCTCTATGAAGAATATGGGGTGTAGTGCCACATCTACCCCTAGACAAAACAGGCAGGAGGCTTGTCATCTGGGAAGGTAGTGGCGCATTCAGAGACCAAAGAATTGAACAGGCTTTAAATTGTATCAATCTAATTGAAATTATCAGGAGTTCATGCATATAAAACTCCATACATTGCTCTCAAAATTTAGGAGAAAGGGATCTGGGAGATGTGATAATTACAAATTGGAATACAAAAAATTAAAATCCAACTGCCATGTGATTAGGTAAAATATTAATAGATTTGGGAAAGTTTAACAATTATTGCCCCAGTCATACAAGGTGAAATTTGCTCCACTTAGAGGGCTAGCCCTCATCGATGACCCATGTAATTCCTTTGATTAGGGTTTAAGAGATGCTAAGGCCTTGCCCTGGCTCTGCACAGGGATTAATTTCACCCACAGAGAGTCAGTGGCAGAGCCAAGACTATACTGGATCAATTGTGACACTCCTTCCCTTTTTGTAGCCACCAAATGCACTCCCTCTCAAGCCTGGACATGCCAGTCGTGTATAGTCAAACAAACAATTTGTTCCTTACCTATAACATACACAAGAGCCAAGCTAATTCCTGCACTTTGCATATAAAATGCAAATTTGTTTACTTGCTTCATAGTGTGTGATATTTTTACGAGCCTGTTTTGGGACTAAAATGACTCACCCCACAGAGTCCTTCAACTCCTTCAGCACAGTGAATAAGCAAACATTCCTCCACTTCACACAAACAACCCTGCACGGAAAAATTCATTTTATACTTGGACATGGTGTATTTTCCTAATTAGCTCGCCAGAACTAATCTACAGGCATAGGCTTTTTTCATCAGTCAAACAGGGCTTCTTGTCTTCTGACAAAAACATGCTTCTTGTCTTCTGACAAAAACAGTAACAGAGAACAAAGTGATTACTAGAATTGCAAATGCAAGTGGGCTTTTTCTCAAATTATTATTGGAAACGGGGGGTTGTCAATTTATAAGCAGCATCTGAAGACTGGAATTCCTCTTCCCTGAAGCTGACAGACAGCCGTCACAGCTGTATGTTATACAAGCTAGAAAGGCTCAGCAAATTTTATGTTGGCCCAATACCATTGTAACAAAAATACACAAAGGTCAATGCATGAAAGAAATTCTGCAAAAAAGTAATGGACAAAATTTCAAATGCTACATAGGACACACTTTCATTGCAGGCAATTTAATTTTCCGCATCTTTACTGTACTTCAGAGCAGTCACTTCAAGGAAATTCCTTTTTATTTTATTTCTTAAATGCTGGGTGAACTTCTACAAAGACTAATTATGTGTGAAAGTTACTTATGTTTACAAGTAGAGAAGGTATTCACGTTTGTCTACAGCTATAATCACATGCTGACAAGGCCAGGAGTAACACAATGGACTTGGCTCGGAGCTAAAACACAAAAAAGACTGAGCCCACTGGCTTTTGTCTTCACCAATACAAAGGTGCTTAAAAAAATTAATTAACATACCATAGTTATTTCACCATATTCTCAAATGGAGACAAAGCACTTATAGTGTTTACTGCCAGGTATCTAGATGAGGTCAGCACTGTGCCACCTCCCTTTGGTGGACTTTGCTTATTTTACCTGGCAGTAAAACTCCACTATGTTTTTCCAGTGGGAATGAGTAACATTCATTATCCCATTGTAAAAAACACTTGGGGGAGAGGAGAGGGGAGGGGAGGGCGGGGACAGTGAATACTCAGCCATGGAAGAGTTTTTCTTTCTACTAGAGATACTGGACCTTTAGGAATAAGATATATAGACAGATTTCTGCATGGGGGAAAAAAGGACACTGTTGCAGAAATATAGCATTTGTGGTTCATTTTTCTTAACACTGTACATAATCACCATCTTCTGCCTGTACTGTGTGAATATTATTTAACGTTTCTAAACATCAAACTGAGCAAAGATATAGCCTTAGTTGTCAGACAGCTTACAAAGTTCTGCCATTGCCTCATGAAAAGTTGTTTGGCAAATTCATTTAAATTGTGATTTGTTGAGGATGCCCATAATAAAATGCAAACAAGCTTAGAGCGAGACAACTGGCTGAAGATGGTGCCCGCCATCTTATTCCTGATGATGTCAAATGACTCCTGCTAGTGTCAAATGACACTGGCGATCAGTATTTCATTTCATTTTGGGGCATTTCCCAGTATTATGCTACCAGACATGGCCACCTTAGCTTGAGAAGGCAGTTGTCTAGGAGAGGTCTATTAACTAATGGAACTTGCTCAGTTTCCAGAATAGCTTTGTAGATGGGTCTCAGCTTGGTTGATACTTTCCCAACATAGCATTTGAACACTACAAGTTATTTATTTTGGCCCTTAATTTATCTGCCAATATGAGAGGAGACTGACTTCTGTTTACAGATTACATATTGCAGTTGTAGGCAACAGAGAAAAGGTTTCAGTTTCATTTGACAGCCTACAGTTCAGTTTCATTTTTACCTTCATGCAAGCAGCCATATTGCCTCAGCTTGTTTGATGCTAATATTGAAATTCAAACATGAAATGCAATAATATATCTTTTACAAAGTAATTTTTCCTAGCATGCTTTAAGTAAAAGTATGTAGTGGCTCAGGTAGTGAGCTCTACAGTTAAAGTTGCTCAATACTTTCCATTGTAAGCCCTGTTTCTAGTTGCTTATCACATTGACAATCTGAGGCAGGCAATTGGCATGGAAAACTTCAACCTAAGCAGTCAAAGGTTAAGATTTTTGGAGAATTTCAGCCAAAATTGTTCAGCCTTTTTTGAGAATGAAAGTAAAGAAAGATTCCTTTTGCCCATGTTAATAAAGTTCTGCAATTGTTTTGTTGTCAAGCTCTAGCACTCCTAGTTTTGGAGCAAGATCTTGAATTTGATATGGGAGGTTGCCTTAGTGTCAAGGATGTGTCTTTTGCCAACCCTGAAAAAAAATCACCCAGATGACCAAGTTATAAACTTTTGAAAATTCCATTTACACATGCCCAAGACAGACTTCGTTCAGGAGCTAAACACCATCTGCACTGATCATGTTCCATCCCTTCAGAGTTTCTATGTGCTGATCAAACTGCAAGTTCACCATTCTCACAAAGCAACTGAGCACACTCCATCCTGGGACTGCAGGGGGCCACTGTCATGGAGGGTACAGGAACTGAAAGCAGGAATCCTGTCTCTGCTGTGCTCTCAATGGTCCCCCTGCAGGTACCCAGGCAGCACAGAGGAGGATGGAACAGCCCATCTTGAATGTAGGGGTGAGGAACAGATGAGATGAAAGGGGAAGACATTGGGGAAGGAGTAGAAGCAAAAGTGGGACAGAGGACAAAGGAGGGATGAAAATAAGAACAAGAGTGGGGGACATGGACAGGACCAGAGAAAAGGGAAAGATATCAGCTGAAGAGGATAAGGGTAGGGCTAGGGCCAGAAGAGTCTAACCGCTATAAAACACTCCCCCACAGAATCTGGAATTCACCCCTATAATCATAAGTCAGCACTCCTCTGTAATTCACTGGCAAGTGTCTCCATGTCTTTTAGTCACCAATCCACACAGAAGATAACAGACTTCTATGGCTACTGGTTTGTCTTTCCCCCCCCCCCCCCAAATGGTAGTGAACTATACCATGGATCTAAACTTTCAAGACCTACTGTTGACAAATTGGGGTTGTTGGTGGTGGGATCAATGATTCCAAGTGTTGTTTTCTTAAACTTTACAAAATACATTAAAAAACAAATTAAATGAACCACTAAAGATGCAAAGTCAAGCACCTGAAATTTGGTAAGTGCCAGAATTAAGGTTGCCTGCCTGTGCAACCTTAACTTGACTCCTCTGTGCATATGCTCCATCATACAGTCCAACTATATGATTACATACTATCTTTTCCTATAACTGTTGCTACAAGATGGACAGTACTCACTGAGCAGATGTGTATTCAATTTTTTTTTATTCTCACCATTTAACGTATGTCCCCCAAGCCCATAGAATACATAATTACTAATTTCCTTATGGACTTTATTATGGTGGTCCCACTACGGTATCTTTATACTTTATAAATATTGATATATCTTCATTGCACCCATGTGAGGTGAGATATTATTCTGATTTTTCACTGGGAAACTGAAGCACCGAAATTACAGACAAAATTGTCAAATGTATCAACTAATATTGCATGCCCAATCAGAGAAGCCTAGGGGCTGACTTCTATGAATACTTAGCTTTAGATAGCACTTTATATATTAAGAGCACAGCTAACATTGTCCTCAGCTGCAAGTGCTCATCACTTTTGAAAAATCATACCCCAGCTGTCACAAGCTGGACACCAAGGAAATGAGGAAAGCAGTGGCCATCTGGTTTAAATGACTTGCCCAGCATCACATAGGAACCCTGTGGCCCAGGCAGGGACAGAATCTAGTTCTCTAGGGGGACATTGTGTTGGTTCAATATAACATTACCTCACCCACCTTATCTCTAACTACAAGAGACCATCCTTTCACCGCCTACAATCCCCCTCCTCATTCACCATAAATCTTCCAACATCTTAAAGCAGTGAGGCACGGGTCCTGTAGATAGCAGCGTGCTTCATAAAACAACTTTGATTGATCCCCAGAGCAGATCCATCCTGTCCAACCAATGAGACAGACATCCGTAATTCTGGCATTTTCTAATTTAACTGACTTTTTTTTAGCCTGACTTTTTAACCGTACTATTCTTTTCATTGTTTTAAAATATAATCTTTTGTAAGTATTCAGTATGTAAAATGAACATATTCTTGAGCAGCAAACCACTAGATTGCTTCTGATTTCTTGAGGCAAATTTCTGATTTCAAAACCTACCAATAATATCTAGTGTTAGTCTCCAGTGTTAGACTCTTACACATTTTTTATGAGCGAAGAAAACCACATATGCATTTATGTTTTACCCTTCTCATGGTTTATTTGCATGTAACTTTACAGTTTCTACTTCACATCACACATTTATTGCTTCTCTTGCACAAAAGTCTGACAAGGGCAATTGCCTTGCATTACATTTTGGAACGCTGGAACATGTGCCAGTAAAGTCTGCAGAATATATTAGTAGATCAATTTAACATAAATATGGCAGATAATTACATCACCTTTTATTTCACTACAAAGTTTACAACTTTGGAAACAATAATTGGTTCCAGTTATTAAAACACTTCAGTGTACTTTTTTAAGCATAAGTGTACAGGAATGCATTTATAGCTCATTAATGCACAATGAATTAAGCGGGGAAAAGGAGCTGTGACGCTACGTAGCACTGCTGCATATGGTATTTGTCTTTCATATATCTGTTGAACAGAATACAGTAAGAGTTGGGATGTTCACAAACCCCTTTTAAAGTTATATTATGCTGTCCCACTCATTCTTTTGTTTTTGAAATATTTCCAAGTTCTAGTAAATATAATAAAAAACGTTCAAGGTTTTTGTCAGTGTGGGCATAAATGTTCGGCCATTTAGAAGACAAAGCTTGCATAGAAGATGACTGATGTATAGAACTATGAATTAATAAAACCTATTGTGGACAGTTTCTCTGTTGAATATTTCTAAACTAGAAACTTGGAACTGTAAATCAAAACAGATTGTAAAGCAAAATAAAACCTCATTTTGAAGCAAATATGTAGGTCAACATGTTTTTAAATTAGTGTAGCAAAATAAAGCATTTGTCTTTAAATCTGTATGACCTTTTCGGAGTTAAAATGAATACTCAGCTGGTACAATTTGAATGTACAGAATCTTATCTTTACTGTGCTAGATTTCTTGTAAAGAATTCACTTAGACAACAATTTCAGTCAGCACTCCAAACCATTTACTAGTTTGAACATATCAAAAAGCTGGGTTTGAGTAACGTATCTATATTTCTAATACTGTTTCTTCCCTGGTAAGCAAAATATTTTTTTAATTATAAAAATGCAAGATCAACATTACTAGTGCTCTAAGTTAAATGGCATTAGGAAGCAGTGAAACCAGTGGCAACAGGGTCCTTAGATTTATGAGAGAGTATGTAAAAAAATAAATGTTCTTTTTAAAATATCTTCGCTTATTGTACCATTGCAGTTAGCGTAATAGTACTCAGCTCTCTCAGAGCACGTCTCACCTCAAAATGCTCTGCATAAAGGAGGCAAGTATCATGAACCCCCATTTTTCAGATATGGAACCCGAGGAACACAGGGTGAAATGACATGCCCAAGATCGCAAAACAGATGAGTGACGGAGAGCCGTGATTAGAACCCAAGTGATATGTTCTAATTTATCCACTTGCTTTTAAGTTTTACTGTGAAATTTTCATTAAATAAAAATGGCAGAGGACAGCATTCTTGATTGGAAAAACTGCGCACCCTCGTTGTCTCTTGAACTTTGCTGGGATCCCTCAAACACAGACGGCTGCCTTTTGTCAGATTATTTGTTTTACTTCAACATGCTGTTTCTCTTTATCCTAACAGGAGACAATGATCTGTAATGAATATTTGAATTCAATACCAAAACAATAAAAAAGGATGCAAAGAAATTGCTGAAATCAGAGCAAGAACATTTTCAATACAACATTGTTCCTGATAAGACACTGGAAATGACAGTTTAATTGAGAATGCCAGCTGCTCTAAAATGTTTTAAAATGTAATGCTGTAACATCAGAAATGCAAAGATGCATTTTTCTTTCTATTGCTTTGATATATTGCCTCCTTGAATTAGATTTTAGCAATTTGAGAGCACTGTAATTTTATGTAAATATTAATCCTACATTTCAATGACCTAAATATTACTATGTTTAGTTTCAAAAAGCATCCATTGTGTGAATTCTGTGATGTTGAGTGCTGGTACAATATTTCTTCTGCGCGTTTTGCTTCTGCAGTGATGCTTATGAAGATCTTCAGTTCGGGATATCCATATTCTGGAGCACAAGAGCTACTCTGCTTGGAATGTACACCTAATAAAAGAATGACAACAACAGAACATGAATCTCACTTGATATGATTTTTCACTGGGGCTGTAAATCACTACATAAACACTCATTTCAGAGTGAAACATTTTAGGTCATTAAAACTTATCAAACATCTTTGAAATGTGTAATTAATATCAATCACGATTAAAGTGTAACTATTGATTGCCACTCTCCCATGTCAGTCATACAAGGCAATCTTAATCATACCCTCATTGCAGGATTTTCCTTCTTTCTTTACCACTAGAGGGCTTCATTTGATTTACAATTGTAGATTTAAGAAACTTGAGGACATCTAGGTCGATATTCACAGTGATAAATTACAAACTCTTACCACAGCATTTGAACAGTATTGTGCTGTGAATTAAAGCTGCCCCAAGGTCTAGGATGTCATTTTACACAGGTAAATATAAGAATTATAACTCAGCAATGCATTTTTACCATTCTGACATCTACGAAACATAAGTACCTGATAGAACAAAATGTTGAATATAGAAATTGACTCCAACTGATCATTGTTAAATTCTGATTTTCTAGCCAAATGATGTTTCTATTTAACCTTTGGACATGATTATGATAAACAACTTGATTTATTTGAAAAGATTTCTCAAAGATTAAAAAGAATTTGTGACAATTATATTTATAGGACATTCCTTCTAAGTACAGATTAGATTCACAATGGGAAAAACATATCTTGGCATATTATTTACCAAATATTTTGCTATGATGCGTTCTAACCATTGACAAATAAAAGCTGTTCATATATGCAGAACAACTCTGTCATAACCATAACGTTGCCTAGAATTCCTTCTTACCTGTAAGGGGTTAAGAAGCTAAGAGAACTTGGTTGGCACCTTACCAAAAGGACCGAAGATGCTTTCAAATCTAGGGGAGGGAAGGCTTTTGTTCTGTGTGCCTTTGTCTGTGGCTTGTTCGCTTTGGGGATTTCAAAGGAGCCAGACAGCTTTTCTTCTCTCCATCTAATTCTATATCAGTCTCTAACCATCACAAATAGTAAGTAATAGCCAGGCAAGGCATGTTAGTTTATATTTGTTTCTCACTTGTGAATTTCTCATGCTTTCGGGAGATGTCCCTATGTTTTTCTCTGTAACTTTGAAACTAAGCAGAGGGGATTCCTCTGTGATGTGGGTTTTCCTTTTAATCTTTTATGACTCTGTGAAGTACTTCCACACTGATTTTTTAGAGAGGTAAATTGTTTTTCTTTTTTCTTTAATTAAAATTCCTTTTTTTAAGAATCTGACTGATTTTTTCCATTGTGTAGATCCAGGCTTTTAGATCGGGCTCACCTTAAGGATTGGCGAGGGGTTTATCTCAAGCCTTTCCCAGGAAAGGGGGGGGGGAGTTTGGAGGAATAGGGGGCTCCAAGTGGTCCTGTCCCTAATTCTTTGTTTACACTTGGTGGTGGCAGCCTATCAACCCCAGGTACAGAAGAAACTTGTGTCTTGGGGAAGTCTTAACCTAAGGTCGTAAAATAAGCATAGGGGGTATTTTCATGCGGGTCCCCACATCTGTACCCTAGAATTCCAAGTGGGGGGGGAACCCTGACAAACTCATTAAAAATGCAATTATAAAAAGTAACACATGATTGAGGGTTACTGGTTTCAGTTTGAAAATGTCCTTGTTTAGGCCATCTTTCCTTCTCTTAGCATTCTTAAAATTCTGCTGTTTTCAGCCATGTTATCTCAAAGTTACAATCTGACTGACAGTATTGAAAAGCTTTCCGAGTTTGCACCTGGAATGAAAGGCGTAAAAGAAAACTGCTTTAGGAAAAAGAGAGAGGAAAAAAAGAACAGCTGATCTTCATCGAACCAGACTGTAGCATGTCCAATGCATCCCAGCTGTCACTAGTAAACACAGTGATATCCCCTATGGTTTCATTGATAAATAACTCCTACAGATCTGTTCAGAAGAAGAGGAAATACCAAATAAAGTTGGTTTGAGTCAACTGGCTCACAGAATAAGATTTGGAAGTTATGGATTTACAGAGCAATTCATTATGTGGATTTAACTCAAAGAGAGAGTTTCCAATTTCTACTCCAGTAAAATGATTCCACAGATATGAAAAGTTACTACAGTTACATCTACAAAAATCAAGTTGGACAAAAGGAATAATGATGATGGTGTCCAAGTTAAGAACAAGTCATTACAAATATCATGCCACATGTTCAGCTGAAGTACCGTAATCTGGCACAGCTCTGTCGAAGTCATTGGAATTATGTCAATTAACTCCAGTTGAGAGCTGGCCCAATGCGACACCACTGCATTTTCTTACAAACCAGAATTTTAAGCATGTTTTCAAAAGGCAGTTTCAGTGGTTGGGAAATGTGCCTTATTTAGAAAGTTTGGAAGCTCAATGAGCCCTACTGTACCTCAACTCTGCCGTGCCTATACGTCTGACTCCTGACTTACAGGAATTATCTCTAGTTACCGTCCCCATGCTTTTTCACAATTCAGCCTCTTTGCTGAATCAAAGACGTGACAAATATGCAGGCACCTATTCACTGAAAACTACCATCACACCAATGGATTTCACATAGGCTTTGTAGCACCCATCAGGTGTTTAATAAAATGTTAGGTGTTAAACAGCAATAAAACAGTTAACAACAACTGTTGCAGGGTACCCTCGGGAGTCCCGTAGAGATGAGGCTCACACACAGTGGCTCGATGGAAAGTAGTGAGTTTATTGAAGGTAGTGACATCAGAACGCCTGGGGCCCCCAGCTGCAGCCTGTCACTGATGGGGGACCTGGCACATCCAAGCAATGCCCAGGGAAGAAGCCCACGGGGGGAACACAAACGTGGGCTTAAATACACTTACACATTTACATCTCATACATACACATATCTCAAATAGCAAGCAGCAAGCAAGCAAGCCCCTATTGGTTGATTACACGCTGTCCAGCACTTATTGGTTACACGCCGTCCTGCTTTATTTTGCATTGCATCTAGTTTCACACACACTCATTCTCACACAGACAGGGTAAACAGCTCACACAGCTGAGAAACTGTTCTCAGACACACACACGAGATAACAGGAACACAAGGCCATTTTCATACTGATAACCTTAATTATACGTTCCCTGAAGGCGACTTAGAAGCGTAACTGCACCCCCTACCGACTGCTGTCACAATAATCTTCCGCTCACCACATCACTTGGATGTTTTAAGTTATCCTTGCTAAAATGATTCCCTAGTGATCATTTTGCCTATTGTAGATTAGTATATTACCTTTCAACTCTCCCCTTTCTAGTCTTTACCACATATTCTATGCCTGAGCAGGGAAGTGGTTAGCGTAAGGCTTAGGCCAGTGATGGCGAACCTATGACACGCGTGTCAGCACTGACACGCGTAGCCATTGCCGATGACACGCGGCCGAGACGGGGAACGGGGCGCACGTGCTTTTTTTTTTTTTTTTTTTTTTTTCCCCTTCCCTCTCTGTAACTGGGCAGCAGAGAAAGGGGCGGGGCACGAGCACTAGCAGCCCGCCCGCGGCAGGAAAGGGGGACGGGGAGCACATGGGTTTTTTTTTTTTTTTTTTTTTTCCCCCTTCCCTCTCTGTAACTGGGCAGCAGAGAAAGGGGCGGGGCACGAGCACTAGCAGCCCGCCCGCGGCAGGAAAGGGGGACGGGGAGCACATGGGGTTTTTTTTTGTTTTTTTTTTTGGTTTTTTTTGTTTTTTTCCCTTCCCTCTCTGTAACTGGGCAGCAGAGAAAGGGGCGGGGCACCAGCACTAGCAGCCCGCCCGCGGCAGGAAAGGGGAACGGGGAGCACGTGTTTTTTTTTTCCCTCTCTCTAACTCGGCAGCAGAGACAGGGGACTGGGCACCATCACTAGCATTCCGCAGCAGGAAAGGGGGACGGGGAGCACGTGTTTTTTTTCTCCCTCTCTCTAACTCGGCAGCAGAGACAGGGGACTGGGCACCATCACTAGCATTCCGTGGCAGGAAAGGGGGACGGGGAGCACGTGTTTTTTTTTTTTCCCTCTCTCTAACTGGGCAGCAGAGACAGGGGACTGGGCACCATCACTAGCATTCCGCGGCAGGAAAGGGGGACGGGGAGCACGTGTTTTTTTTCTCCCTCTCTCTAACTCGGCAGCAGAGACAGGGGACTGGGCACCATCACTAGCATTCCGTGGCAGGAAAGGGGGACGGGGAGCACGTGTTTTTTTTTTTTCCCTCTCTCTAACTGGGCAGCAGAGACAGGGGACTGGGCACCATCACTAGCATTCCGCGGCAGGAAAGGGGGACGGGGAGCACGTGTTTTTTTTCTCCCTCTCTCTAACTTGGCAGCAGAGACAGGGGACTGGGCACCATCACTAGCATTCCGTGGCAGGAAAGGGGGACGGGGAGCACGTGTTTTTTTTCTCCCTCTCTCTAACTCGGCAGCAGAGACAGGGGACTGGGCACCATCACTAGCATTCCGTGGCAGGAAAGGGGGACGGGGAGCACGTGTTTTTTTTTTTCTCCCTCTCTCTAACTGGGCAGCAGAGACAGGGGACTGGGCACCATCACTAGCATTCTGCGGCAGGAAAGGGGGACGGGGAGCACGTGTTTTTTTTCTCCCTCTCTCTAACTCGGCAGCAGAGACAGGGGACTGGGCACCATCACTAGCATTCCGTGGCAGGAAAGGGGGACGGGGAGCACGTGTTTTTTTTTTTCCCTCTCTCTAACTGGGCAGCAGAGACAGGGGACTGGGCACCATCACTAGCATTCCGCGGCAGGAAAGGGGGACGGGGAGCACGTGTTTTTTTTCTCCCTCTCTCTAACTGGGCAGCAGAGACAGGGGACTGGGCACCATCACTAGCATTCCGCAGCAGGAAAGGGGGACCGGGGAGCACGTGTTTGTTTTTTTTTTTCTCTAACTGGGCAGCAGAGACAGGGGACGGGGCACCATCACTAGCAGCCCACCCGCAGCAGGAAAGGGGGACGGGGAGCACGTGGCACAGAGCGTGTAGTTCTGTGACTTCCGGTTAAGCCAGGATCTTTGCCCTCACTTCCGCCGGCAAAGCAGGGAGCAGTGGAACGCAGCAGGGGACGCATCTCTGGGGGCCCTGCCATTACTAGTAACCAAATAGCAGTTAACCACAGCAACCATTATCTACTGTTCTGGGGTGTGATGGATTTCTAATCCATCATTACTGAGATAAGTGAGGGGGAGGCTGGGAGAGGCGAGGGCCTGTGGCGTGCTATGGGTGCCGTTTCCCGCCATTAAAAATAGTGGTAGCCATTTTAATTCACATAAGGAACACCATCTTGCTCCATAGTGCAGACTCCATTTCACCACTATTACTGTTGTGCATCCTTATTAACCCCTATTTCTGCTCATTAACCCTGCCCTTTCCTAAAAGACAGTTACATGCACCATTTTGTGGTTAGTTAGGCTAGTTAACCCCTAATTGCCTGCAGGCCTAACAAGCTATCTATAATTCTATCTTCTGTCACTGCCCCCCTGATGGAGAACCCAAAAAATAAAAAACTAAGGTTAAGTAAAGGAAGTGGTAGTAGCAGTGGCCGACCCTTTCAAGAGACATGGACCGAGATGTATGGCTTTATAGAAAAAAATGGCAGATCATTTTGCGTTCTATGTACTGAAACGGTAGTAAGCAGAACGTGGAATATAAATAGACATTTCGAAACTAAGCATTCCCAGCTCCTGGAAAAGAGTGAGGATGAAAGGAAGGAATACATTTCCAGGCAGCTACACCTTTATAAGAGCCAATCTAATTCCATCCTTAAATTTATGAAAGGCTCTACAAATTTAACATCTGCAAGTTTGAGCATTGCTCACTCTATAGCTCAGCATGGAAAAGCGCTCAGTGAGGGAGAATTTATTAAAGAAACTCTCCTAAGATGTGCACCAGTTCTATTTCATGATATGCAGAATAAAGATGCAATTATTAAGAGAATATCTGAGTTACCACTCAGTAGAAATATCATAAAAGACCGAATAATGAGACTGAACACAAACGTGCAACATCAATTGCAGAGAGACATAAGGAAGTGTAAATATTTTTCGATCTCTCTTGATGAAACTACTGATGTCACATCACATGCTCAGTTGGCCATTATTGGTCGATATTCTGATGGTCTCACAATGAGAGAAGAGTTGATAAAGTTAGTATCAGTGCCAACGAGTACATCAGGAAGCGAAATATGTAAGGTTGTTATGCAAACATTTTGTGACCTAAGCATTGATATCTCTAAAGTTGTGTCAGTGACGACAGATGGGGCACCAAATATGGTGGGGAAAAAAGTTGGATTTGTCAAATTGTTTACAGAAGCTATTGGACATCCGATTGTGCCTTTTCATTGTATTATCCATCAGGAGGCTTTATGTGCCAAGGCAGGATTCACCGACTTAAACGACTTAATGTCAGTTGTTACAAAAATAGTTAATTTAATAGCTGCTCGCCCCCTTCACAAGCGAGAATTTTCGGCACTTTTACTGGAGGTTGATTCCACCTACAGTGGACTGCTGATGTACAATAATGTAAGATGGCTGAGCCGAGGCAAAGTTCTTGAGCGCTTTGTGGAGTGCTTTGAAGAAATTAAGGTATTTCTTGACGATAAGGATCTGGGAAACTTTCCTCAGCTTAATGATGATAAGTGGGTCAACACCCTGATGTTTTTTACAGATCTCTCTGTTCATATTAATGAACTGAACTTAAAGTTACAAGGTTTTGGCAAAAGTATTGACGTTATGTTTGGATACATAAAAGCTTTTGAAAGTAAAGTTAAAATTTTCAAGCGAGATGTAGAAACTAAAACTTATAAGTATTTTCCTCGAGTAACAAAGTATTTTGAGAAGGCCAGTGCAGCTGTACAAAATGAAATGGAACTCTTGCATATGAAGTACCAGCATGTTTTAGACTCGTTACTTGACCAGTTTAGTGATAGATTTAGTCAATTTAGAAGTCTAGAACAGACCATGAAAATAATTAAGTATCCTGATGTAGTAGTCTACAGTAGTTTGGAATTAAATGGTTTCCAATGGATGCAAATTGATGATTTGGAGATGCAACTTGCAGAATTTCAAGACAGTATCTGGGCTCAGGTGTTTGTCGACTTGAGGTCAAAGCTTGAGAATCTGGAAAGGTGTCGCTTGGAGAATCAAGAGGAGTGCCACTACGAACAGGAAATTTGGAGTGCCTGGAACCGACTACCAGACACTTTTAGCACCCTGAAAAATATAGCAATGGCTTTACTCACAATTTTTCCCTCTACATACTTTTGTGAGGCCTTATTCTCAGCGTTAAATAATATCAAAACCAACAAAAGAAACAGATTGACAGATGAAGTTAGTAGCGCTTGCTTGGGCCTGAAGTGTACAAAATACCAACCTTCAATTGAAGATTTAGCCAATGAAATTCAGCAACAAAAAAGTCACTAATAGGCAGGTTTGTGAAAGAATTCCCCCTCCCCCTCACTTATCTTACTTCACGGCACCCCACACAAGCTAAATAATATCAAGACCAACAAAAGAAACCGACTGATGGATGAACAAAGAAGTCACTAAGCAGGACAGTTAAATAATTAGTTTTTGGTTTATTAAATACAATTATATATAACAATTATACATTTATGTTATTTAAACTATAAATATCGCGAAATAATGTTTTTTCCTCAAAGTGACACACCACCCGAGTTATGCTCAGTTTTTTGGCGAAGTATGACACACCAAGCTCAAAAGGTTGCCCATCACTGGCTTAGGCTGACCATACGTCCCATTTTGAACGGGACAGTCCCGTTTTTTACACATTTTCTGACTGTCCCGTCTTTTTAATAAAAATATCAAATTTGTCCCGTTTTTCATAAAAAAAACGGGATGCGGCTTATTTCAGGGACCCACGGCCGGGTCCCGCCTCCTCCCGCAGCCCTTCAGTCCCTTCCCCACCCCGGCCTGCTCCCCCCTCCCCTCCGCCGCTCCAGAGCCTGCGCGGCGCGATTGGCTGGGCCGCCCCCACGTGTCGCACGAGCCGGTTACAGCTGAGCCCGGCGCAATGGCAGAGTGGAGCTGCTGACCGTGCAGGGGCTGCCTGGTGCCTCACTCCCCCTGCCCCTCCCCACGTGGAGGAAACGCGGAGCCCAGTGTAGGTAGGGGCTGGGGAGGGGGGCTCAGCAGCGGCAGGCGGAGTGGAGCTGCTGGCCGGGCAGGGGCTGCCTGGTGCCTCGCTCCCCCCACCCCCCCCCACGTGGAGGAAATGCGGAGCCCAACGTAGGTGGTGGCTGGGGGGGGGGGGGCGCGCAGCGGCAGGGCCTGCAGGGGTGGGATGAGCTGGGGGGACATGGGGGAGGTGGGAAACTGTGGGGTGGGGCTGTATTTTGAGGCCGTTGGGGGGTCTGTGGGGTGTATTGGTTGCTAGTGGGGGGCTATGGGGAGAGGTTGTGTAGGGAAGGCTGTGGAGGTGTAAGGGGCTGGGGGGTTGGGAGTGGGATGGTGTTGGGGGGTTGGTAGTGGGATGGTGTTGGGGGGCCTGGAGGTGGTTATGTGAGGGTTGGGTATTGGTGACTTTATGGATATGGGGGGGGGGAGGGGAGTTGCAGGGTTATATTTGGGGTCTGAAGGGAGTTATAACCCCGTCCCGTTTTTGCCATCCCAATGTCCCATTTTTGTCACAAGGAAATATGGTCAGCCTAGTAAGGCTGTCTTTATGCCACTGGAGGGTTCCCCAGTGCCAGGGAAATCCTCAGCTGTTCCTTTAGGGCATATTAATAGTGACTTAGCAAAATCTGGTAGTGTAAAATGATTTTACAGGGGGCTGTAACGGAGGTGTGAATCAGGGCCTAGGTCTTCAGAAAATGCACGTTTGTTAATTACCTTCAAGCCCTCCCAGATAACCGATATAAAATCTATGCATTTAAACAAAATATTTTTAGGGAAGTAGATTGTCATTCAGTGAAGGAATCTTCCTTTCCCTCTTTAAAATTTACCATATTCTGATCACATACTATCGTAATGAGGGCTGTATAGGAACCTAATTAGAATGGAATAGTCCAATGCTGATTAAACCCACTCTTGCTGCACAGGGCCTAGTTAGTTACCATCTCGTATCAAACCTTCCATTCCTGGGCAAACTCAAAAGAAAAGCTAGTCAAAGGCCATGAACAAATTCATTCAACTAATGACGATATCTTAGACCCTGCACAAGCTGGATTCAGGGAAGAACCATGGGCTAGAAATAGCATCAGTGGGTCTGCTGGATGATTTCCTATTGTTGATGGACAGAGAACAGATATCCAGTTTCATCCTCATGGACCTCCCTGGAGCATTTGACATGACTAATAATGAGATACGACTGACTTTCCTGAAGGGAGGTTGTAAGTGTCCCAGGGAATGCCCTAAGTGTCCCTAAGGCCTTGGCTACACTTGCATGTTAGAGCACATTAAATCAGCCTCGGGCACCCTAATGCCCGAGGTGTCCACACTGGCACTTAGAATGCCCGAACCCCTTGGCTGGAACACTCCTGGAAATCTACCTCCACAAGAAGTGTAGAGTTTTCTGAGCCCCGACTGGAGTGTCAGCATGGACAACGTGCTGCATTACCGCACTGTGATTCATCTCTGTGACTGCGTGGTGATTGGGCCCATAATCCCCTGAAGTCAACTAGTTACTGTGGTCATTGTTCTGAACTCAGCTGCAGGCATGTGGATATCCCCTTTCAAAGCTCCATTTCTGACATCATGCATGCTTATCTGCTCCAGGAAACAAAGCAAACAATTACTGTGGACTACTGCTGGGTGTGAGTGTGAGTGTGAGTGTGAGTGTGAGCGTGAGTGTGAGCGAGAGAGAGAGAGAGAGAGAGAGAGAGCGCGCAGGGAAGGACCTGATGTTGTGTTTCTCCCTTCCCCCTGCTGCTGTCTGAATTTACAAGATAGCATGCTGACTCACTCTGCCCCCCCCCCCTGCTTTGCAAAACCCTTTCCAAAGCATGCTGCAGCCACTTGCACACTGGGATAGCTACCACAATGCACTACTCTTTGTGGCATTCCAAGAGCTGCTAATATGGACGTGCTCCTCACAAGGAGCACAGTGTGAACACACAGCAGCGCTTTCCCTGCTGCTGTCTCCGAAGGCTGGTTTAACTCCCAGCGCTCTACATCTGCTAGTGTAGCCATGCCCTCAGTCACATTTCAGAACAGAAAATGACTAGGGAATGGCAGAGTTGTATTAAGGAAAATACCTGCTTCAAAGGACAATCATGAAATTGGCTGGGACAAAGACAGGCAGACTGGTCTGTGAAATACAGTCTTTGAAAGGTGGCTATTAATCATTGCTGAGAGTCTTTGTAGCCTCAATGGGCCATCCCTAGGATTGCCTACTTGGGGACACTCAGGAAAATTAATCAAAATTAATGTTTAAAGTGGATTACTTAAACCACATTAATCCCCTCTGTGGATGCTCTTATTTAGAACTGAAGTGGCCTTAATTCGGTTTCTCTTAATTTAGTGACTTAAGGTGCTTTTCACTGAATTGAACTAAACCCAATTAAGGCCCCTTTAATTCTGAATAGGAGCATCCACCCAAGAGTTTGAATGGGGTTTCATTCATCTATTTGAAAAGTACATTTAGATTAATTTGCCCGAATGTCCCCATGGAGGCAAGCCATAAGTCGCAGATGGCATACAAGATATATGGGGATGCTAGGCTCTTTAATATAATATTTTAATATATTTGATTTATTTTCAAAAACCTTTGTATGTTACTTGTATTTTTAGACTATAAACTCTTAAGGACTATTTCTTTGTACATATTTGTACAGTATTAGCAAAATGCAACCCCAATGCAGACTGGCCACTAGTGTAATATAGACATTAAACAATATTTAGTATAATTATTAAGCAGATTTGCATCTAGGTTCACGAGGTTCCATAAGCATGTTTCATTGATACAAATGGTCTCACAATAATGCATAGTGGGGAGAGGAACATACAAATGTTTTTGGTGTTGGCAAGGCATGCAGATATTCTGTTCTTATTGGTCATATACTATTCCTTGGGTGGGTGCTTTCATAATCTGGATGACATCAAGAAACAAAAAGCTTAGCAGAGCCAATATATAGGAAAACTTCTTAAATGCCCCCTTACTGTCCTTCTACTGAAAGGGTGTGACAACACAGCCGACAGTTTGCATCAACCAAAGCAATCTGCATGAAAATCCTTTCAGATACTCAGTTGCTTAGGGACAAACTTGAGTAAACGGCAATAGTTACCAAACTTTGTGCCAAATGAGCAACCAAATTGAATAGAATCTGGGGGCACACCCTGACACACAGTAGTCCCAGAATATAGAAACCAGGAAACTCTTCTTCTTGCAAGAACCCACTCAGCACTTTCTGATCACTCTGGCTAGCTTCACCATTAGGTAACTATTTGTTAACAGGAATGCTAACATCTGCCAACACCTCCAACACCAAATTGGCTGGAGTTACAATGAAACCAGCCTACAACTCATTCTGAAGGCTCAAAATCCAATCATGGTCCTTCTTGCACTGGAGGTAGTAATGACTAGAATTCATAGGTAGATATTGTGGCATGCACTATATAAAAACACTTGACAGGCAGCTACTGTACTGTACTGATGGAGAATATATTATTGCCCTTGTATAAGCCCTTGGTGCACCCACATCTTGAATACTGCGTACAGATGTGGTCTCATCTCAAAAGGGATATACTGGCATTAGAAAAGGTTCCTAGAAGGGAAACTAAAATGATTAGGGGTTTGGAACGGGTCCCATATGAGGACAGATTAAAGAGGGTAGGACTTTTCAGCTTGGAAAAGAGGAGAATGGAGTGGTGGAGGATATGATAGAGGTATATAAAATCATGAATGGTGTGGAGAAAGTGAATAAGGAAAAGTTATGTACTTGGTCCCATAATATAAGAACTAGGGGCCACCAAATGAAATTAATGGGCAGCAGGTTTAAAACAAATAAAAGGAAGTTCTTTTTCACATACCTGTAGAACTCCTTGCCTGAGGAGGTTGTGAAGGCTAGTAATATAACAGGGTTTAAAAGAGAACTGGATAAATTAATTGAGATTAAGTCCATTAATGTCTATTAGCTAGGATGGGTAAGGAATAGTGTCCCTAGTCTCTGTTTATCAGAGGGGGGTGATGGATGGCAGGAGAGAGCTCACTTGATCATTACCTGTTAGGTTCACTTACTCCGGGGCAGCTGGCATTGGCTATTGTCTGTAGACAGGATACTGGGCTGGATAGACCTTTGGTCTGATCCAGTATGGCCATTCTTATGTTCAGCTATTACATAGACTATCACAAGATTTCTTTTCTGTTTTTTCTTGTGCTATTTTCCTGTAATTTTGTTTAGAGAAGAAAGGGGAAACAAGGAATGAGATGGAACTAAAGAGAACATGATACACTAACTCAGTCTACTGAGAAAGTACCAGGTGTTTTAGAAGCCATTCCACTGTATGTTTTCTTTCCTTTAGAAATTAAGTAATCTAAAACCATATATGAATAGAAACTAAAAAGTTTTAAATGTCAGGTACACAATAAGAGGTAAAAATCTCGAAAGAGCTGTCTGGTATTAAAGCTCTAACCTTTATTTTATCCCCTTCTCTTTTAGAAACAGTTAATTTTCTAACTACAAAGCTTATTCTACATAATCTTTATGGTATAAAAAAATCCAGTCAGCTAAAGACTACATCAGGCCCTTAAAAATCAATGCACAAATCCTAGTCATGAAAGTTATGCAAATGACTATTTTCAAAGATAAGGGTCACAAAGTGCTTTAGATCATTTCACTCTATGAGAATGCTCTAGTCTATCAACTGTCTCAAGGAATGCATAAAATTGAATTCTAGCACTGAATATTACATGTTAGAGCCAAAGTGAAAAGTGACAATAAAGATTTTTCTTAATACTTAGTCAGTTCTATTTAATTTAGGACACCCCCAAAGTAACCCTAAATTATAATTATGTCTTTATATATATTATTTGGGGTTACTTGAGAGTATCCTAAATTAAACAGAACTGATTGTGAATTGTTGTATTATTTGAATATTATATATTATATTTCAGAAACATACTATATGAATATGTGCATAAGGAAAATTGAATAAATCCCTATCTTAAAAATGGTGACTTTTTTCAAGCTACGTCAACACAACTAAAGCAAAAGTAAAACCTAAGTTTAAGTTTTACTGATAGGTATATAATTAGACTTTTTATAAAATCCATTCTACTTTGCTAGTGTCTTATCAATAAAGGCATCTTAGCTGCAGCCAATTCTAACAGAGAGGATTATAGTACAGTACATTAGCCTGGGCAAAAATATCAGTAAAATATACACTACAAGGTCTACATATATTTCTATGGTTATAATAGACAGCAACCATATTTTTTGTGTGTGGACACTGCTGATGCTCTGAAGCTGGGAATAACAGAATACAATAAAGACAATGGCTTTACATTTTCAGTAAAAAGGACTCACAGGAACAATCATCAATGTTGTTACTGTACAAAAACCCTTAAATAGCTACGAGATTCACTGTTCCTTTATTACTTTCATCCATAAAACTCCATTAAAAAAAGCAATGTGCCCTGAATACAATGAATTGAATGAAAGAGTAAACCCTCAGTTATTTGGTAGGCATGATTTGGAATATTTTTTGAATATATGTTATACTTTTCTTCATTTGAAATGCAAAGTAACACACACATGTGCTGCCACCAAGTAATTTCCATCTCTCCTCCGTATGTAAGTAACACTATTTAGAGCTGAGCGGAAAACTTGATTTTTCATTTTGGTGGCTTAACTGACAAATCTGATGTTTGTTTGTTTGGGGTTGAATTACAACTGACCTTTTTTTTATTTTTTCCTTAAAGAAAAAATGTTTTTTTCAACCTGAAATGGATTTCTATCTTTTTTTTTTTTTAAGTTTAATTTTGGGTGTTTTCTTTACTCTTAGAATTTTTAAAACAAATATTGCTAAACTTCAGAGTGAAATGATTTCAAATAAATGTAAAAATATTTTCCTTTGGGAAAAAACCCCCCACAACATTTAAATATTTTTAAAAAAACGTATTGGACTAAAATTATTGGCCAAATTTGACTCGAAATAATAAATAGCTTTGTTGTCAGAAAAAAAATGTATTTTTAGGCCAATAAACTGTTCATCAACATTTTTTTCCAGCTCTATACCTGACAAAAGTAGAAACCACATGTAAGATGTTGTCATTTCTAATGAGAAAGCACTGTAATTAGCTCCCCACTCCTCATCAAATTTTAAAAGGAGAGGGTGAACCAGCATCATTTACCTAGACATTCAAAAGGCTTTGACAAAGTTCCTCACAAAAGGTTATTAGGGAAAGTTGTCCTGGTATGAGAAGTAAAGTATTGTCCCATATAGGAACTGGCTAGTAGTAACAGTACTAATAAAAGGTAAATTTTTCATCCTGGCAAAAGGTTAACAGTGGGATGCCACCAAGATTCTACTGTAGGATCAGTGGCATTTCATGTATTTTTTTAATGATTGGGAAATGGGAGTGATTAATGAGATGGCAAAATTAGCAAATGAGAGTATTTAGATAGGTCGACTATGGAAAAAGATTGAGTTATTTTTGTTTGTTTGTTTTGAAGCTCTTAATAGTTTTCAAACTGAAACGAGTCCTAAACTCCAGAACGTAATCTTCATCCACTCCATCCCCTCCACACGTTTCATGTCCTTCCTGATCATTTTCCAACATCACTCTGAAGATTTCCATTCTAAAAATATTATTGAATGAAGATTACACTATGTAAATCACCTTTCCTTTAAAATTAGCCTTCTGTGTTTATTTGGGCTGAAATTCCAGGAACAGTATTATTCTGCATATATTTTTATTCTCTGGTGTAGTGCTTTCACAGGTGGCTTTATTTAAACAAAGCATTTCATATGCAATCTTAATTACGGTGCAGGTTGTGTGCCACCATAATAATATTATTTAGTATTTTTATTATTTATTATTGTAGTGGAGAGGAATTCAAACTTTTGAAATGAGGAGCCCGTAGCCCTTCTCAAGTATCTTCTTGAGAAGACAAAATGATTTATCAAACAGTAAAAAGTAACAGTTGAATATGTCAACACCAAGTAGAGAAGGTAGCCACATAACTTTCATTAATTTGAATGAGAGTTCTGTGGTGAAATAACCTAGACAGCTTTGAAAATATTAAGTAAGTTGTAATAATGCCCCCCCCCCCAAGATGTCTGTTTATCCAAGGATTGGGATCTAAATTGGTCTAAATTTATTTTAAAATAGGGATTGAAAGCTCCAGCTATCACACTGGTTCAACTATTTTAAGTACTAACATTTTGTCTTGTTTTTTTTTTCCCACCTCTTTCCTAAACTTGGCTTCCTTTTACTGGCACTTTACCTCCAACTGGTGGCTTCTTATGAGGTTGCCATCAAAGTTGTTCTGTGAATTGAATCACCGGGGAATGTTAAAAAGTGAGGTGACTGCTTGTTCTCAAAGAAAATCAATATGGGCACCGTGAACATGAGATATTAAATAAATGTCAACAAAAGTCTTCACGATCCTCAGACTAAAGAGATGATGAAGTGAAAAGAAATTTTCCACGATGAAAATGGCTGAGAAACATGTAATTCCCACAAAAACAATGAAACACTCTTCATTGTCAATTTACAAAATGAATTTAGAGCTCAAAAAAGGTGATGGGGGCAGCCCTGTGAACCCAAGTCCTCCATTTAATCTCAGAAGAGGTATTGCAGAACAGACTCAGTATTGGCACCCACATGATACAATATAATCTATTACACTATGATACTATGATATAAATCTAGTACAGAGAGATATAGCACAAACTTTCTGAAGCTGACAAACCAATGTGGCTCAGTCCTGAACCACATGGCTCACCTCCAATGGTGAGTGTAATAATATTCATGCCTTTCCAAATCTTAGTTTCTACTAAGACTGAACAAGAGTGCCACCTGTGTTTGCAGTTTTTTGTAATGTAGATACTTATCCAGTAGAAACTTGGCTAAGACAACCACGTCACTTCACATATGCCCCTCAAGAGCAGAAAATGGTTATACAATATATTGTATACTCAGTCAGGCATCATTAGTAGATGGAACAAAAATCTCAGAATGAAAAAATGGCAAAATATATATATCCAGATCTATATATGGCTAGTGATTATGCTCTCAAAATAAATATTCTGATAAGGTGAAAGGCAGCTTTTGACAGATGAAGTATACGAGGTTTTGGTCCAAAGAAATTACAATATAAGCCAACCTTATCTGGTGCAGTGTGTGGAACCATTACTTCACTCTAGAGTGGGAGCCCCCTCAAATCATTTTGTGGGAATGTATGATGTCCATTCTACCTTACATAGTTTTTCTGCCACCTAAGGCAGTAGAAGCCTCTTGCAAACGCATGATTTTCCGAGATCCAAGTTTGTTGAGGGTGGTGGTGGTTGGGAAGCAACGATGCAAAGATGAGAATTTCTACTGAGCTCTAATCACAAGGTAAGCATGCAAGGTTACTCATGCATGAAAATGAAGCAAATGAATATGGTGATTATCACAGTGATAACTCAAATGCACATTAAAATAGTTTCATGCATCTTTCTCTGCCAAGAATATTTGAATAGAAGAATAATTTTGTCCTAGGAAGGTGGAAGCAAATTTAAATGGAATGTCAAAGAGAAAATCGAAACAAAATCATACCCATCACCAGTGGCCTTTAATTTAATCTATTGCTTTCATGCAAACACTGATTCTGGAAGACTTCAATATTCTCCCTCAAAAAACCACCAAAACAAACAAATAAAAATTTCAATACATCTACAGTTTGTTGTTGACTTCAAATATATCAAAATTGCTTGAGAAATAAGTTCCATAATTAAAACAGAATGAAAACTTTTACTTACCAAAAGAGAATTAGATCGATAATTATGTGAATATTGTTCAGTGAAGTAGTCTGTATTATGGTCCAGTCTCTGATGTCCTCCATATTCTGGTGCATCAGAATCCAGTGCAATTTTATACTTGGAACAATTTATTAAGGAACTATCACTGTTGTTAAATGTAGAAAAATGCTGTATGACATTACACATCAATATATTCCAACTTTTTTTTAAAGATATGAAACCATTCAAGAAGAGGAAGAGGGTGTGGGGGGAGGGGAGAGGAAAGAGATGGGAGTGGGGAAGAGATACTTAGTCAACTACAGAAACTCCATACTTGTATCTTAGTGTTTTTATACACTAAGTTATAACATTTCTTTTTCCTATTTACTGAAATTTCCATCTTATGACAGATTCCTAGGAAAGACAAATGTGATCTAGTGTCCTTTGCAATTTCCTGTCAGTGATATCTATATCTATCTATATATAAAAGATAGTTTAAAATACTTTAGATTAGGCAGATATCTATGATTAACTACACCAGTCATCCAATGGAACAAACAATGAACAAAAAGTGGATTGGATTAAAACCAGTATTTCTTAAAATACCTTGACAGTGACAATTAGCTAAATATGATAGTCTATTGTGATTTAGTTGTATATTGTCATCTTTAAACTGGGTTCAGTGAGACTTGGATCAGGTGAGTTCATCTGATAGTGATGAAAAGATATAGTTTTAGTCTAAATAAATTGGTACAAAGTTAATTAATAAATTCTATCCATCAGTACAGAAACCTATTTGTTTTTATTTGTGGATAAATAAATGTATTGTTAATTGAAAACATTTTTTTTTAAAACAGTGTGTCTGGCCATAATTATACAAATCCAAGGATATAATTTATTACCACAATACAATTGTCATGCTCTTTGGAGTGGTTTACGGCCATGAGCATCAGCCTCAGGGCAGACTGTCATAAAGTGGACAGAGTTTCAGTTCTTGGGGCAAGAAGGGGAGAGAGGAGTTGATTGTATATTCCTATATCTTACCATGTTTGGATTTCTTTTAGCTATAACCTTAATTTTTAATTTCCAGAATTTGTAAAGTTTCATTTTGGGATAACTATAACATCCCTGTAATGTTTGTGACTCAAGTTACAGAAACATACTTTCAATCTTAGCTAAACAGTAACACTTCTTGGTCGTGGAGTACATACAGCAGATAGGAACATGTCTGAAACAGTGTTTTGTAATCCACCCACTTAATTTTGAACCATAGAAGAATCTTGTTTCAATGGAGGCCTACACTAATAGGATTACAGCAAAGTAAAGCCATACTTTTTCATTCAATGGCTCTTAAACTGCTCCAAGGTGTCCGTGTTTGCTCAGCCTTTCAATAAAGTGCCTTCTCAAAGTCCAAGGATTTTGATGTTAGGAGAATTGCTATCATTTATATCTTTCTGCACTACTCTCTTTGTATCAGTTGATGAAGCTTAGAAATTTTCTTCAAAGTTACAATCCACTCAACCTAAGTGTCTAGTAACAAGAAAGAAAGTGCTTAAAAAGTAACAATACAAAAAGCATGCCAAACTAAAAAGTAAATGAAATGTTATTTTGAGATATTTCAATCATTCAATCCATGTGATTACAGTGATTTCTTTGGAAAGAAGAATGATCTTTAGCAGAAAGTCTATAAAATGTCAAAAGCAATTAAGCTTTTAATTAGGGACATCAATGACCTTCATGAACAGTATTTCCTGTAGGGAAGGCCATTCACTGGAGTGGGCCAGAGATTGCTAAGCAACTGTGTGTTTTCTAGAAGGTTTAACCAGCTAAGACAAAGAGAGAACATTGGCTATCAAAGCATGTCCTAACACAATCTTTTTTTTTTGTTTTTTTTTGGAATGTTAGCTAAATGGTACTTTATTGCAGCTTCGATCCACAAAGCTTTAGGTTACAACTGTACACTTACACAAATATATCTGCCCCTTTATTTTATAAATATGTCCAAATTACCCCTTCTTTGTTGTCATGAACATCATAAACAACCATAAACTACAACTTTTAGTGGCTCTCTCTGGTACCTTTCCCAGCCTAGCCTCGACAAAGGCTGCTGCTATGCGACTGTATATTTTATGAACATGGCGGGGGAATGTCTCCCTCAAGCATTTCACACTTTGCTTCTGTGATCTACAATAGACATTATATTTAATAATTTATCGATGTTGCTGAAAGCTTTGACATCTTTAATGATTCCTTTAAAACTATTTACAGCAAATGTAATTTTCATGGCTATGTTACCATTAAAACAAATGATCCCATTTTCTTAATTGAGGGTATGAAAATATCTCCAGCAAGCTTTTAGATATCAAGTAAACACCACTATCTCTTCTTACCCTATAACAAACAACCAATTATTCACATTCTCATTAATGTGATTCAAATGTGTTTTAAAATCCTAGCAAATTACACATTTCTTTAGAAACATGTATAGTTTGGTAAACTCCACCATTCTCATTCCAATTTAGACTTGAGAGAGAGCTGGACGAGCTCATTCCACTTTAAACCTCTTGGAGAACGGGATGAGCATCCAAATTTTTGAACGCTGCCTTCATTAAAACTTTCAATGACTGCTATACCTTTTAATTAAGTGTGTTACAGAAGTATTTGCTTTTGCAATGTAGCCTCTTTTGTTTCAGCTACAAAGTGTTGGGAATACTAACTTGTCTCCAGAATATGAAATAAAGCCTGATATCTGTTCAGTTGGATGCCTTGACTGTAAATGTCCTAAAACAAATACAACTGAGAAAAATCAGCAAAACCAGTGAACCCTTATATACAGAGAGCTTGAATGGAACGGCTGTCATTATCTACCACGTTAATTACTGAATTACTATGCTTTTATGATGTTTTGAAATACATATTTTAAAGCAAATAATTAAATTTAATCTTATGCATGCTTAATGACACATGAAACACCACTAAGTAAATGCAACTCATGTAAAATAGCATAATTAGTATTTTATGACTCAACTTCTAACACAGAAACAGAATTCTACTATTTATGAGATACAAAAAGTAGGTGAGGCAATATCTTTTATTGGAACAACTTCTGTTGGTGGAAGTATGCATTTTTGGGCTACACATTTCTTCCTTCAGGTCTGGAGAAGAAAGAAGAGTTTCTGAGCTAGGAGCTCTTCTTTAGACTGAGTAGATCAGAACTTGCATTGGCGCTTATGAAATGATGTAACCCAGAGATTATAAACTTTTCATAAAGTAACTTCATTTCCACATTGTCTCGTTTGACTCATGTATGCACACACATCACATATTATAGTAAAATAAAATATAATAATTTGATTCTTCTATATTACATATAAAGAACTTCACTAGGCAGATGTTAATGGCAGATTCCTTACTAAGTTGAAGAGGTTCTCTTTTCCTCAGCCAGGCACTATCGAGTTATCCAGATGGTATTCCTTTAGAGACAAATTCAGCTCCCTTTCTCACTAATCAGTCCAACTGGTTTAGAGATCACTAGGTACAGAGGTAGGGGTGATTTGTGGAGCCTATGCAGTCATACGGGAGTGGGGTAAAGACAAATATGATTCAGCAGACGAGTGAAGAGGTATGAGAACTCAGATCTGCATTACTGACTATAAAGAAGCTCCAGATCCAGTCTGAGGAATGAAGAGGAAGAAGAGGGAGATAATTCATCACCCACCCATGAAGAACCCTAATACACCGCCTGACCACTTGGAGTCATTGCCACATGTTCTTTTACCTCTATTTCAACCAAGAGATGGAATTAATGCAACGTTGCCATTAGAATGATCCTCAAGAAAATAGCAGTAAAGAACAACAACAACAAAAAATACATTAAGTGGGGAGATCTGTGAAAAAAGAAGTGTTGGGAGAGCAATATGTAATGAATTCAGGACTTTTACTGGTAAATTGGCAAAATCTCTATGCTCCCTAAGCTATCTTCAATAAGACTGAGCAGTATTGGAACTATACAAAAGATAGCCTGAGCTGTAGTTAAAGGTTACAGATCAGCCTGCAATCATATAAACAGTGACTATGAAATGCAGGAACTAGGTTAATGCAACATTGCAGTTCAGAGTTAAATCACACAGAAGTTAGAATTTGCAGGTAGATTTAAAAAATAGCTATACCTCTGGGATCCTTGCACAAATGTAGCATTTTCTGTTCATTTATCTGGAGTCAAAGATAAAACATGTATTTTCTTTCTCTCTCCATACTTAAAAACATTTGTTAGCTACATGTGATATACCCCAATCTCTGTGTGAATTTTTAAAACTTTGACAATACTGGACGGCTTAGGAATACTTGATTTTTTTCACAGCTCTTGTTACCACTTCCTGACTGAAAGGAGGGAGAAGGGATACTGTCCTAAGGTCAAAAGTTAGGACAGAGAAATCAGTAGATAAAGTGTTAGATCAAAAACTCTGCTGAGAAATTGCCACCAATAAGAAACAAAAATACCCTTTCAAAGATTAAATTTAGGCTATTGCTTGTGGAAGAAGTAACTAGGGAGCACGAGTCACGACAAATGAGTGCAACAAGGAAGCACCCACAGTGAGAGCCACACAGGGAAAGAGAAGCTGAAAGCCTCTGATCATTGAAGCAGTCTTGGGGTCAGCTGTCTCCCGTACCTGACAAAGGTAGTAGCAGTCATGTAGGAACAGCAGCAGCAGAACTCCATCCACTCCTCTCCTACTGTCTATACATCTAGCATAGCATTGGTACCGCCAGGGTAAAGAGCTGTAAGCTTGACTTTTAAAATATCTAGAATGTGAAGCAGTCTAATGATCATCTTGGAGAACTCCCCTCAGTTCACACAACCAAGTCTCTAATTATGGAATAAATACGGATTGTTGTATTTTTATTTGTTTAGTTACCATTTTTTTAAATCTGTGGTTTAAAAAATAGTTAAATAAATCCAAGGCCTTTCTCTTTATGAAAATCAATGATACATCTGTACATCAGTCTCAGTTGTTAGCCTTCTTCTTTCTTCACTCTTGCTTTGCTGTGGACAGATATTTAAGTGGATCGTTTGGCCCACTTTTCACATCCCTTTGCATACCCTGTAATGTGTTCTTGGTTCTATCAAATGTCACTTTGTCATTATGTAGTGCGCATTAAGTGGAAATTTCCCTGAAATACTTCAGGATACCATTTTTCCCTTCTTGTCTTGTGCTAGGACACAGCAGGTAGCATTCTCTTTGTAAAAGACACAGTAGTTTTAGGTCAATTCTTAATGATTAGGTAAGTAGTTAAGATAATATATCTATTTTTGCCCTCTAACACACCCTGCATTTATAGCTAGTCAGGTTCTGTGTCTTCGTCTATATCTCAGTCTGATCTACATCCACCTATTCAAGAGTGGAGTATCTCTAGAACTGATCCAGAAATGGTTTCCTTCCATATCACCTTCTTCAAGATTGCTCTGCCTTTCATCACATCCATTCCACCCCTGGACTCAAACTTTCCTGTCTTTCAGTGGTGACTCTCTTTGTGATTTCTCCAAGTAGGCTTCTTTCTTCTAGCAAATTAACTGCCATTTTCATCCCTCCACCCCCATTCTCTAGAAGGGACATTTGTGCAGGTGTCTTCAGAAATGGGGATTTCAGCTTCTGCATTTAACTCTCTTAGTTCATTTGGTAGGCACTATACTGCTCTTTTGTAATGCCAATGTAAGATTTTTTAAATTTTTTTTAAAAAAGGTAACGAAATACTCAATCCCCCTTAACTAGGAATATATTATGGGATGGTCTACATAAGTCTCTTTGCTAATATTATATCACATACACCGTCACATTAACTGAAGTCACTAAATTGCATTCAGATCTGAAAACAGATGGGATGCACTGTATATTCTAATGTAAAAAGTTATTCAACATTCCACAATATTTCCATTAATTTCCTCCCATAGATTTGTACATCAAATTCTTAGTTATTTGGAGAACAATCAGACTTTAAAAATCTAGAGAATTTTGCCAGATTCCAAAAAGGAAATACTGTTTAGCCCCATTTAATAAAGGACCTGATCTTAAATCTTGTTTGTGTGCAAGAAATGAAATTTTAGAAAAAAAAATGAAGTCATCTTTGGTACGAATGATACAGGTGGATTATTGGAAGCTGTCTCTCTACCGGAGGGACATGTGCAGTGAAACCTAACAATAGGAATCATATTTAATAGAAAAGACTTTAAAATATCAGTTCAGGAATAGGTTTCTGAAACGTTTGCCTACATATTAAGAAAACTTGTCTAGAAAACAATGAAAACTTTTATTAGTAAAATGTTATATATAGCAGAAATCCTTGTCTAATTATGAACATGAAATATAATGTTTAAGAATTCTGGAAGAATATTTCTATTTTTTTAAAATACGAGATGCAGGAATGACTGCTGTTAGTTTTGAAGCCTTTTGTTAGTCTAGAAGCCTTTAATGTCTGTCTACGCCCCTAAATCAGCAATTAAACTGGATCAAACTTGCTTTATCCCCATGAGATCTTACAAAGTAATCTACAGTATGGGTCTCTTAATTGGTAAAATTCATGCAGGCAACTAATGAGTCTTGAAAATTGAATAGTTTATTGCAGTCCCAAAGTCTATTTGGGAAAAGTTAAAAGAATTCTGCACTTGTTTTTACTCAACACTATCCTCTACAAGTAGACAATCTGAGAAGGCTTTCTTGTTTCATATACAACTAATTACATTTAAAAAGAAATCACATGTTTAAATAAAATGAACCTTTCTGAATAATCAAGTATTTGATGTTGAAGAACAGTATTTGACATACCAGTGATATGGAAGCAAAATGCTAAATCAAATGATTTTCTGTTCAGCTATAATGTTCTTCCAACAACAAATGAAAACATAAAAATATGAAATAAGCAACACAGAGAGAAAATATTAAAGTCACTAAAATATATTTTTCTTTTTAATAAAAATGGCTCTATATCAAGTCTCATCTCTTAGCCATCCTGCACATATTCTCGCCATATACTTTTTTTGCAAGACATCATGGTGGGTTTCAATCCCCTGCAGCTACCATTAAAATGTTAACTGAAAACAAACAATAGGAGAAGGGCCCTCAAGGTTAACACCTTTGGCTGAGATTTTGTGCTGAGTAGAGTTTTAACACACTTTAAGGGCAGCATTGAGCAATGTTTTTGTTATATGGTAACTGTTCTGTTTCGGTAGCTTTATGGGGAGCCTTTAAGCATTGTTAAAGTAGTTTTTAAAAGCTGGGTGGTTTTGAGAGGGACTTCACACATTCCTCACAATGTTTCGCTTACAGCACTTATCAAGCGCTATGCAGGTTTTCAGTGGCGAGTGTTTGGTGGTGGAAGAGGGGGAAAGGAGGAGTTATAAAAGTACATTCAGTGTCAGATACCTTCAGTGTTAATGCGGTTTTGTTTCCCTTGTCTGTATCATCACATACATTGTTAAAGCCACAAGGACATTTCAGTTAACCTGTTTTCTGTTTTTCATTCTGGTGCTTTGGACAGAAACACTTATTTCACTGTCATGAACTCCCTTAAAAAAAAATCACATTAGCAAATTCATAGTCTAGGAGGATGAGGAGAAGAGGGTTTGTGGGAAGGATTAAATTGTTTGCATTGCAATCGCAGCAGACTTCTAAGAATTCACAATAATGTGCCGTGAATTCTGCCACCCAATCCCAAACATGTGAGCAGTATCACATTGATCATTCTCAGAAAAGAAGGTGCACATACAAGTGTCGTGAACAGTAACTTTTATTTACATACAAACATTCATCGAACATAGAGTTAAAAATTTTTTAACAGGAACAAATTAACACCCCCCCACCCAAAAGTCAAATTCTCTGAGAAGTGGGCAAACACCGATGTCTATGGCCATCTCCTTGCCTTTCTCTTGCCCCTCAGCCTGGCAAGAGGTTGAGGGAAATGGATGCAGGATACTGTGCAGGGGGACAACTGGGGCTATATCCTGTGTGGGCTTGAGGGCAGAACACAGGCTGGGCTACAAGACAGGATTGGGCTCATTGTTCTTCTCCTGAATGCTCTGGACTGGAGAGTTTCCCTAAGAGGGAGTTCGGATGCTTTTGGAGGATGTTTTGCTGGGCATGCTCCTCCCCATTACAGTGGTGGTAGGATTCAGTACTTCAGCAGCAGCTTGTCTGGCAGCTTAAGGAGGAAGTAGAGAAGGTGATTCAGCAACCACAGCAGCAACCACAGTGGAGGGTGGGCCCTTAAAGCATTCGCCACCAGTTGGACTGGGGACTGCATGATGCCATTCCATCTGTGGATAGTCCCACTGCCTGTGTGCTGTCTCTCCATTTGCCCGACTGCCTTGTCCTTCTTAAGAGCCCTTGCCTTAAGAAAGCTGAACTGCTCTTGACTCCTTAAATCTATGCCAAGAAGCAGGTCTTCCAGGGTCCTTTTGCATCTTCCTCTGCTACCTCTGCGGTGCTGCTTCTGCTGTACCAATGGAATAGTTTCCTGCACTACTTTTGTTAAAATGTTCTAATGCTTACAGTGCACCAAGAGGCCTGATTGGGGTGTGGTTCAGGTTCCTTCAGGGATAACATTACCAGTCATCTTTTTTGTCTTTAAAAGCTGACCACAGAAGTTTTGAATGTACCAGCATGCGAAAGAGAAGTGATTTTCCAGTAGTGTGGAGGATGTCTGATGAGCACCTCTGCATGCTATAGAGACCAGAAAGCTTCTTTTGAACCATGATTCATGATCACCTGTACTGATCAATAGATTTCACCTCAGCACAGGCTGTTACTACCACTGGTGATGTGGGGAAGATGTCATGGACATTTATACCTTTGGGTAAATATCAGGCAGCAAAGGGTATTGTGGAAATGGCCCTGGAGGGCTACGATAAGTGACCTGGTATACATCCTTTTCTCCTATCCACACTGCACTGTAGAATGGGTATTGTTACCTGAAACTGGGCCAGCTAGTAAGCTTAGGGAGAACTAATGACCCACCAGAGGCTAGTAGAAAGTATTATACTGTTAAATTCAAAAGAAGAGGAGGGGGCAGTGACACTCACACTTGCATACTCCCCTTCCCAGGACAGGCATGACACTGGATATGTCAGGATCCTTCAAGGTAAGTGTCCCATGGCGCAGGATGGTGTGATGAAGGTAAATCTTCCCAAGGCACGATGGAATGCAATGCAGCAAACCAATGGGCAGGCGGTCCGGGCGAAGAGCCTTCACGGGAGGTACAAGTTTGTGAGTGCACTCTCTGAGCACATGGCCCCTTCCCCTTTTAAAGACCAGCTCCTCATGACATGTGACTAGAGATGACTTGGCTGCATCTGGTTGGTCAAACTCCATCTTGGGCAATGTCCCTGCAGTGGGTGTGTGGCCGCAGCCTAATTAGAGTCCCAGACACCTTGTCTGCCTGGGAGCTCGTCTGACCTTCCAGCTGTTTAAGCAGCCCATTCATCCCACAAGTATTCCGGGTGGGTGGGTGGAGGGGGGAATCTTGAGGGATGAATGGGCTTGAGGGGGTAAATTGAGTTAATTTGTATTTGCTTAATTTTTAATAAGTATCTGTGGACACCCAGAGCTGTTAAGACAAATAAAACTAAAATAAAATATCTGTGTGTTTTAAATGTTTAATTCTATCAAATATCAAATCTCACCTATGTATTTCTTGTATTTTCTACACAAACAAATGCACACGCAAACTAAATGCACATTGGATGGATATCCATAGAAGATATATGGCTAAATGCAAACCTGAACATCTCTCTCCATGTCCCGGCATTTCTGTTGAGCCAAAAGCAGAATATCATTAAAATATACACATATTAAAGTTACAGGAAGTATGTGAAGTAAGATATGGGATACAAATCCAAAACATATCTAAAGAACCTACTCACTTCAGCTGACGTTTCAGTCCTTTTGTTTGTCCTACGCTTGAAGCCACAACTTGTTTATTTCAAAGTCTGTGATAGCAAGATAGAGCAGTTTTTTTTCTAAGTTGATTATCCAGGGAAAAAGCAGCCTAAATTCAACAAAGTCTATTTGTTGTAATATGTTCTACTTGTTAAATGGTAGACAAATAATACTTGAAGAAAAAATTGTCACTTTCAATTTTAAGTGATTTTTTTTTACTCGCACAATTATGCTCAAAAAAAAAATGAAGACATTTCCTTCACTACTGTTTAAAGATAATCTTCTAGTCTGCCTGTGTTTTAATTATAAAGGGCACCTAATCTGTTTACACCTTGATGATCCTGAATGTGAGCTGTTCGCATCTGGATTTTAACAGGATACTTTTCAGCTTCCTTATATTTACAGAAGATAAGAAGGTCCTGTTCCTGACGTCTGCTGATACACAGCTCAAAAAAGATTGGCTAATCAGTGGTGCCATTACAATGAGCAGTTGCTATAGCCCGTGGGTATTTCAGGAGAAACTAGTAAGTACCTAGAACAGAGGCAAAAAATATTTTGAAATAAAAAAAGCAATCTTTTTAATAAATAAATACTAAGTCATTTGAAATTACTATAGTCGATCGAGTAAGTTAAAACATAGGAAACACTTTTCCTCACTGCTTTTTCCCTTTGCACTTTTTTGTCAAATTCCTCTTGTGTAGAGAAAACAAGGGTAACTCTTAGGGCTTTGTGTTTGTCTGGCAAGTGAAAGACAAAACTTTTGTCATTCTAAGCTGTTAACCCCCGCCCCCCCAAAGACAAAAGTTTTTGTCGATGACAAGTGCCAGTGTGAACAGCACTAATACTGCTAATGCCGCTTTATTGCGGATGGAAGTTTTTTGTTAGCTGTCATAAGTATAAAGTAGCCTAGAATTACTTTTTACCTGTAAAGGGTTAACCTGAATGTAACCTGAGAGGGAATGATGAAACGGAGATGCTAATCAACCTCGGGGACAAAGAGAGTTTTTTAGTTTCGTTTTCTCTCTCTCGCTGTTCGCCCAGCTATGGGATGAACCACACCTATTTCTTTATTCTACATATCTATAATCTTCTAACAAATCAAGTACAGCATTAAGTGAATTGTATGCCTGTATCACTTGATAATTGATCCATGGTGTTTCTTTGCTGTTAAGCTTTAGCAGAGGAAGAATTCCCAAGGGGGGGGGGGGGGTGTCAGTTATGCTATGTGATGCAAGTGGGTTGTTTTTCTATTGATTTCTGTACAAGGGATTTATGCTTCTTTTTTCTCTAAGTAAAATCTTTCTTTTAAGACTCTGACTTCTTTCCATTGGATTGATCCTGGTTTGGATCGAGCACGTCTCACAGAAATTGAGGGTTTTGGTCTCTGTTTCTCAAGTCTCTCCCAGGTAAAGGAAGGAGATTTGGGGGTATATTAAGGGAGGTTCCAATTTACCCTAACCCATGGTTTTGGGGGCTTAAATTGGTGGTGGCAGCGTTTCCAAGCCCAGACATAGGAGAAGTTTGTGTTCTGGGGAAAAGTTTTAACCTAAGCTGGTAAAATAAGCTTGGGGGGTTATTTCTTTTTTTTCATGCGGGTCCCCACATCTTTACCCTAGAGTTCACAGTGGGGAGGCAAACCTTGACATTGGCAGGAGAGCTCTCTCTTGCCAACAAATAGTGGCTACCCTGCATGTCTTTTAGCGGCACAGCTGAAATGGCACAGCCATGTGACTAAAAGCTGCATAGTGAGACATAGTCTTAGGCTCTTTATTGCAAATGGAGTTTGGGGCATTAATATGTCATAACCATTAACCTGCAGGAAGAATGTGACAATATTTCAACAAAAGAAAATTATGAAAGCAATTCCATGTTAACTTTAAAAAGTCTAATGGCAGTCTCATAGCTAAGGGAGGCTGACCCAGATGTTGATTCTACATCTGTCTCCAACCTGAAGCAAGTTAGACAGGAAAAATGTGTTAGTCCAAATTGTCCACCTTTCATAAAATCTGCTTCTAAAATGGCACAATTTATTAAATATAATTCAAATAGAAATGTTTCTTCCTTTCACTTACAGTATTAAATAGAAAGTAGGAAATACCATGCATCTTTTCAATATTAAATAGATTCATGTTATTAGAATCTTATACCTTTTTCACTCCAAATCAAAGTTTTACCTGATACATTCCCATATTTGTATGATGTATTTTTCATTCATTGATATTAACCTTACTACCTTGATGGAATTTGGCATTTGGCTGATCCTAAATTAAGTTCTTAGTCTTCATCTGCTGTATAAAGCATGAATCGTAATAGGCAGGGACAGTTACATAACTGTACTTCAAAGCAGTCTGCAAACCAAGCAGCTACAAAGCAACATCTTTGCCTTCAGCAATCACACTCTAGTGACTCATTCAAGTGACCTTATTTGCTCATTAGAAGCTCTAGGTGCAGGTTGCAAATGTCAGAGAGCCTGAATTTGCATTTGAAAAAAATACAACTTGCAGCATTTGAATGGTAATATTCCTGAGATTTCAGGCCATGTCTAATTGTATTTATTTATCTATATTTCTGACTTCAACTATTGTTATTTCTCCTAAATCCAAACCCACAATGAACATGCTACACTGTAGTACTCATTCACTCTAACTTGTAAATACTTTTGTTACCATATGGTAAAAGGTAGGCTTGTAATTAAATAACCATTTCTCCTGGCAACATTAAAAGTGTGTTTTTTCTACCTAATATTCAGCAGTAAATAAGACCTTGCAATGACAGAAACATGAACACAGGAAAAAAACCAACAATTTTTCATTTAGGGATAGATGAGTTAATATTCACATTGAACCACAACATTTCATAGTTTTGTGTCAATCTCATTGTTAAAATTGCAGATAACCCTTCAATGAGCTCTTAGTAGGCGGGCCTCTGGATGGACACAGAACTTATGGCAGGATTTCTGATCTTTCATACACAAATGAACAACATACACCTCTACCGATATAACGTGGTCCGATATAATGCGAATTTGGATATACCGCGGAAAAGCAGCACTCCGAATTCACGTTACTGCAAGTGGTTCCTGTGTGCCCCCCACGATCACCTATACTCTGCTTCCACCTCCTCCCACGAGCGGCACGCAGCTCTGCTTCTCCCACCTCCCTCCCTCCCAGGCTTGCCGTGCCAATCAGCTGTTTGTCACGGCAAGCATGGAAAGGAGGGAGAGGGGAGACGTGGAGCAGTGGTGGCATGCTCAGGGGAGAACAGGCCTCAACTCTGGTGGGGACGAGGAGGTGAGCTGGGGTGGGGAGCAGTTCCTCTCCCTACCCTGATATAATGCAGTCTCACCTTTAACACGGTGAGATTTTTTGGCTCCAGAGGACCGCGTTATATTGGGGGTAGAGGTGTACTCTGTGACAATAATATAATCCAAAATCACCCAATTAATAAATGTGAACTTGGTGCAGAGGTGAAAGTAAGCCGGTACACGCTGGTACGGTGTACCGGCTTCCTCAGGAGACAATTTAAAGGGCCTGGGGCCTAAATAAAGCAGCGGGGCCTGCTAAGGGCACTTACCCTGTGGTCTCGAACTGACCGCTGCCCTAGAGCCCTTTAACGTCCCGCCGGAGACGCGCTGCCGCTCCCTAGGGCTCCAGCAGCAGGGCTCTGGCGGGGATTTAAAGGGCTCGGGGCTGCGGCAGTCGCTAGCACCCGGCCCTTTAAATCCCCGCCAGAGCCCTGCTGCCCCATTTACCTATCTATGGGTAAATGTTTTACTAGAAAACTGAATCCAAAAAATCCATGGGTTTAATTGCAGAGGAAAAATTATGAGAAAAGGCCATTTCCCCTTAAAAAGTAATTTTAAGAACTGAAGCCTAAAAATCAGGATTTTGGGTAGTTGAGGAGAGGAGATAAAGAAGGTTAGGATAAGTGAGTAAAAGCATATAAGCTGTTAACATGCAGAACTGTTTCATTTAATATTGGCATTAAAAGCATTTCTACATAATACATATAAATATTAGACTAATATAAAAGATTCAGTTAAAATAGAAAAGGAGAAAATAAGGTTCTCTTTGTGATGTTTTGGCCCATTAACTGTCCAAGTCAGCTGTTTTTGTTGATTAATGGTTTAAAAAATATCTAAGCTAACAATATTTTTAATGCTCCTAAAAAAAATCAAAGCACATAATTTATATCTCCTCTGGCTGTACAGAGTGTAAGTAAGAACTTCCCATTGACTTGCTTAGCTGATAAAACTTTATACTCTTGGCTTAAAGCTCCAAAAATAAGCTTAACTCCTCTAGAATTGAAATGCCAAAAAGGCTTTTCACAGCCTTATCTACACTAAGGAAATTCTTGATTCACCCTCCTCCTCTATTTACTAACACTGGTTCTACCAACACAAGGAACATCTGTAGCTCCTGTACATATTAACCACTGGCTACTCGTGGTATTTTAATTGACACAGTACTTAAAACACTGCTGGCATCCAGTGACCCTTCTCCACTACTATGCCCACTGTTGTCTTGCTTGATCTCTTGCAACTGAACAGAGTATGTATAGCTATGAGGGGTCTTTCAGATCTGGGAGTGTTCCAACAAATCCCTGGGCCTTATTAATTCTAGCATACATTTGTTCAAGGTTCATTAAGTCCAGGTTTCCTGAAAATGGGAGATTCTGCCACATTGATGTATGCCTGGCTAGTGGAACATTCTACACAAGTCACGCTGAGCTCTCCGTGGAGCCTGTTGAGATTTTTAGGCTTAATCCTAGCTCTCATCTTTGCTGTGAGAAGTGGAGAAAGAGAACCAACATCTTACTTATGCTTTTCTGAAGGAAGAAGAGATACTCTTCGTCCACCATTGTCTTCTGACACAATCTCACCCAACTTTTCCCCAGGTAGAATGGAACCAAAGTTTAGATGTGCACAGGATCTCCTCAGAGTGACTGTGTTCTGTGCAAGGTCTTAGTTAGAGACGGTCACTATACAAGAAGTCAGAGCGTACAGTTAACAGAGGGTGTTTAATAATATATCTATGATAAAGGCTATGACTCGGAATTTTTTCTTTAGGAGAAACACCAGAACATAGTGGTGCTTGTGAAACAGGTGGTGGCAAGTGAGGCTCTAAGAGCTGCAACTGAGACTTCAAAGCCCCTTCAAAAGATACTCTAATTTCTTCAGCATGGTTCTTGTGAAAGAAGTCTACCTCTGGAGAGATCATCATGCCCTTGCTAAGGTAAGCAACTGCAACATCTACCTTTATAATGGCTGTGATATACTCCCTCGGCTCTTGGAATCTATTAAAAAAACACTACCAACAACAAAACCTGGGCCTGCTTTGGGTGCCAGTTGTTTGTGGTTGTCCTGCTGGGAATCTCTGCCTGAGCAATGATGGTGCTGTGCATTCCCTTTCTCTGCTTTAAAACCATGGTTACCACTGAGGACAGAAAATAGGGAGCTACAGTCTTGATGAGACCCAGAAACCCAATGCTAATCAGTCTGAGAGCCAGACAGCCTAGTTCACTCTCTGTTGTATTAGCAAATGATATACTTTCTGGACTTGCTTCTATTTCTTAGACAGCTCTGACATAGCTGGTAGAGCAGCAGAGGCTGGTTACAGGGAGCTTAGAAGGGAAGTCTGTCACTGGAGTACCCCAAAGCATTAATGAAGCAGCAGGAAGGGAAGCAGTGAATTGATAGAGATCAAAAATGGTCATTACTATTAAAAAACTAAATCCCCCTCCCCCTCCCAGTTTTCAACATAGCACAATACAGCAGGAGAGCATCAACTCCTGACCTAATGCAGCAGATAGAGGCAGAACTTCTGCCCAATGGAAGTAAAGGACAGACTATCTCTTCCAGAGGAGTAGCCCAGCCACAGCACCGAGTGTCCCGAATTCCTAGCAGAGGAGGCAGATCAAATTTATCATGGTTTGGGAGAAAATTTATGAACCAGAAGAACCACATCTTAGTAGAAAATACATAAAAGGGCATCTTTCAGAAAAGGAAATCCATTAGGAAAAAATTTAAAATAAGCCTACATGGACGCTAGTACTAGACTACAGTATGAAATTCGGAATCTCAACGACAGCCTCACTTGATCAGAGGTCTACTTGGCACTACACCTCAATTGTCCATATTATTTTATTTGGACACACACAGAGAGCTAACGGGCAGGAGCATGCCTTGTGCAATGGGATTTTCATATTAAAAGAAACCGTTTGTCAGATAAAATTGCAAAGTAAATCATCTCTGTTCTTGTCCTTTTTATAACAAAATAGGTTTTTCACATGCTTGAGCAATTCTCACTTTATGAAATCCTAATGATTTCCAGAGTCAAAATAAATGTAAAAAGTCCACCACACACATACACACACCTGAAAAAAGAGACAGAAGAAAATGCTACCACTGGATGAATAACTCCAAACAAATTTTCCATGAATATTTGCTTGAATTAACAAACAAACAAACCTAAAATTTCCTTTGACTGTGTCTAGATGCCCAAGACAAATTAGCAAGGGACCAGTTTATTGAAACTCACGTGGTCTTGCACATTAAAACCAGTGAATGGAAGCTGTGGAATTTCCTATATAAAACAGCTCAGCAGAAAGAGAATCTATAAGTACAAATCAATGTACCATTTATAATGAGAAAGGAGCTACTAATCCTATAAGTAGATACAGGAAATGTTTTTTGAGAGGCTTGAAAAAAAATAAATTCAGTTTGTGAAACAAAGGACACTGACAATGAAAAAAATAAAATATTTCTACAGAACTTCAGGAATCATTAAAAAATTGGCCATAAAAGAAACATTGTTTACAAATTTAAAGGATAGTGTCATAAGTAGTTGATGATGGTACCCCACCCCTTTTGAGTAAGGGCCTGATACCAACAGGAAGGGACAGCGTTTGGTGTTACTATGAGTAGTGTTCATTTTTTAAAATCTTGACCATTAAACAATAATGAAGTGTTACATTGACTACAGAACTGCAGTACACAGGAACTATGGGAATCAGCGCAAATTAAGCAATTTTAAAACAAAACCAGATACAAAATTATTGGAAATAGAGCCTCTAAATCTAAACTGAACACACAGCAATTTTAAAAACAGTGACTGGTAATTCATACCAGTCCAAAAGCAGGTTTGAGTACTGAACCACTGGAATCTGAGAAAGATTGGAAACAAGGAGTGACTAAGCTACTATTCAGTTTGAATTTAATTATGGCTTACAATTGTGGTAGCTATCCATAAAATTACACTGCAAATTTCCCGGTCATTTGGCTTGCCAGCCACGATCTAATCCATTGCAACACAGCCTGCCAGTCTAGTCAGACTAACTTTTCTGTTTCAGTTTTGCCGTCTTTAAAATGAGCTTTAAAAGATTTGGTTGTTTTCCATCTGCAGACCTCAAATGACTTTATGAAAAATCAGGTAGCACAAACTAGCACAATTTTACACAGATGCACAGGTAAATGGAGTAAATTGCCCAAGTTCACAAAGCAAATTGTCAGACACGGAAGTTGTGTTCTGACTCTCCGGCCAAGGCCTACCCAGGACTGCAGTGTGGGGAGACTCCTCACAACCATCTCCTGGCTCAGTTTCCATACTGCAATAACCACAACACTTAGCACATACTAAAAACAGGATATTAGAATAAGAAAGGAACACATTCTTAGACTCCTATTTCTACTTGCACTTCCTGCTAGATGATCATAAGTATAGTTGGGAATCTACACTCACTTTACAGTGCATTTTTTTACTGGACACTATAGAATATTGAACAATGAAGGCTTATTTTTCAGATATAAAAAAGTAAACACTATTTCTTACTGTTTCATCGGTTTGCATTCAAGTTAAAAATAAAATTAAAGGTAAACTTTTAACTTCTATGACCAAGCATAATAATCAACAAAAGGATATTTTCCTGGAGTTTCAGCACCCACTCTGTATTCAGTATAGCTTTTAGATGGATGGAAGTTGAATATAAAAATTAGATTTGCCCTCTCAAATACGATGACCTTATTTGATTCATGATTTTCAGTCACAAAAGCCTGGGAAGAAAAATAGATAGTAACATTTTAGTTGTTATAAAAATAATACATTCCTTATCTTTAATTAAAATGCACTACAATAGGAACTTAAATTGCAACTTTGTTTGAATTTAACTAAAAGCAAAACTGACAAAAAGATTAACTCTGGTATCAATGCAGCTTTAAACCATGGACTTTCTGAGAGTATATAACTTCATATAAGATGTCAGATCAGAAAATTCTCTCTTTAATTTTTAAAGAGCTAAGTAAGTTGTAAAAGAAAAAGACAGAACAAAAGTCAAATATATATTTTACAATGGCAACTGAGAAATAAAAAGACACCTGAAGAGAATTCTTTTGAACCAAAGATAAATTATGCATCAGCGTCCACACATGCTTCTTCCCAAAAATGGTTGTGAATTTTCTTTAGTTTAAAAAAAAAAAAAGAAAGAAAAAAAGAAAAAAGAAAAAAAAGGCACCAACTCTTTCTAGTCTGGATCAGCATCACTGTCATTGTGGGTCATTTAGAAATTGAACAGAAGATCTGAAATAAGCAGGATGATTTTTTTGTACTGCATAATGTGAATATGGGAAAGGATCATTATTTGCCCCTTAGTGCTGAAAATGGCATTGATGATCAACCATGCTAGGATATGTATGACCTGCAACAAATCCCATATATAATACTGTGACTGTGCACCCCATAAGGCTTTAGGGAATTATGCTTATGAATGTATATATGATATATCTGGAGTATGGATACATCTGTAAAGGGTTATGATCTACTGAATCTATTTCTCCTATTTGTATGCATGTATTATTTTTTTAGTTGAAGTTATCAATATTGTCCGAGTACTTGCTTGATTTCTAAGTAGCCTTAGTAAAAGCATTTGGTAAGCTTCCGAAGAAAAGACTACACATTCTACACATGGGGGAAGGAGGGGTGTCCACCTACAAGAGAAAGTCTTTTTATACCCTTGGGAGATCCCTCCATTTTGTCTTCATCTGGCTCAAGAGATAGCCTTTCCACGCCCAAGGATACCAGAAATAAACCGGAACAAAAGACAGTAACTACAGGGAGTGTAAGTGATTGCTGGACCCAGACTAGAGGGAGACCAGTCTGTAAAAGGAAGCTTATTGGAACACCACCGACGGTGAGGTTTTATCTGTATTCAGTTTTATTACTGTATTAGAGATAGATTTGCATGTTTATTGTATTTACTTAGTAATTCACTTTGTTCTGTTTGTTACTACTTGGAACCTCTTAAATCCTACTTTCTGTATTTAATGAAATCACTTTTTATTTATCAATTAACTCAGAGTATGTATTAGTACCTGGGGCGGGGGGCAGGGAAAACAGCTGTGCATCTCTCTCTATTGGTGTTATAGAGGGTGAGCATTCTATGGGTTTACCCTGTGTGAGCTTTATAAAGGGTAAATCGGATTTATTTGGGGTTTGGACCCCATTGGGAGTTGAACGTCTGAGTGTTAGAGACAGGAACACTTCTTAACCTGTTTTCAATTGAGCCTACAGCTGTTAGGGGATGTGGTTTAGACCCGGATCTGGGTTTGCAGCAGGCTAGAGGGTCTGGCTCAAACCAGGAAGGGCTCTGGAGTCCCAAGCTGGCAGGGCAGGAAAGCAGGGGCAGAAGTAGTCTTGGCACCTCAGTTGGCAACCCCAAGAGGGTTTCTGTGATCCAACCTGTCACAAATACCTTTGTTCTGTTTGTTAAAGTCACACACCAAAGAAAATAAGTACATGGCTATTTCAAATAGTCCTTTAAAGAGAATGGATTATGAACAGAGTATACTTAGTAATCTTTAGTGAGTATATGTGCAAAAGCTATTATGCAATCTAAAACTTATTTAACATTGAGAAACTACAGAAGTCTATTTCTATAGAAACTCTGTCAGTTTTATAACAAAAGCATTACAATACAATATGCAGGTATAACTGCAAATATAGTATTGTCAGCTTGAAGTTCAGGAGACTATAATGCAAGTACACTATATGGAAAGTGTTTTCCTGATGACAGAATAATTATTGACATGAACAGAAATTGTCAAAACAATTAAGACATTTCCAAAGAAATCTTTCAGTTGGATTCCAGGCAGAGTTTTATGATTTGCTTTAACGAATCTGAATTAAAATTCCTAAACGAAGAAGCAAAAATAAGAAGAAAAAGCTCCCTGTGAAAGTAAACAGCACACTATTCCAGATTTTCATTATCTGGAAAAGAGATTTCAGTGACATGTTTTGACAATCTGAAATATGTAACAGGGCATTACAGTGCATAATAAAGTGCTATTTAAAAATTTTGTATATAGATTTTATACTATTGTAATTCTGAACATGTACACTACTGGTGATTAAAACATAACATTTAGTATACATAGCTTACCGGGGGAGATGCAAGCCAGCCAAATCTTTCTTCCAATTTATTCATATCTCTGTCAAATGTATTTAGGAATCTATAGCGAAGCATGTGATCATCGGCTAAATGAAACTGTCTCCTTGCATAATGGTAACTCTCATTGTTTCCTTTTCTGGGGAAGTCTAACCATTCTGGATGCCCAAATTCATTACCTGTATTTAAAAATATTCATTAGGAAATGGTAAGAAATAAACATAGACATGATTAAGAGATACTGGGAACCTGAGCATACATTGTCTCCAGCACTGTTAATTACCTGTTTTGGTCTCTGTTTTTGTTTCAAAGTTTGATTTAAAAAGCCTTCAGCTTTCTTTTGTAAATTGTCAGCTTAGTGAGCGCTATGATGACAATCAAGCATGACATTCTGTGAGAGGAGAATTCTCACTTGAGACGGAGAGACAAGTGACAGAGTAATCATGCTTAAGTAATGAAAAGGGTATTCCTGTCCCAAATATGAACTACCTTTATCCATAACATAGTCCAAAAACTACTCTTGATTTTTGTCTTAATAATTAGAAACCTTTTTTTTCATGGAAGAGCAAATGTATTCTTAAAATCCATTCTTACCTTATACATCATAGCTGGACTGCTTGATGTTAAGACTGATTTTACAAAGCAAGACTATCCAGCTTCTCATGTTACCCAAAATATGTCATAAAAACAAGTGCTATATAGTCCACCAAAAAGATATAAAATCCACCTTATAAAAACTCTCCTGTCTTCAACAAATTATCTAACCATTTATTGAATGTCTACATTCTATTACATTCTTTTTTCCCGGTTAGCCTTTTCGGTTCACAATCTGTTTTGTCTGTTTCAAAAAGGACCAACTACTGTTCTTTTTGTATCTTTTAGAAATATTGCATGTAGAGATTTGTATGCACTTTCTTCTATTTTAGAAAGTGGAAATACTAATTTGAAGTCTAGCCATTTCAATATTATCTATAACCAACTCTAGTGACACATTCATATTCCAGTTTTGTTTACTTTATCCTTAAATGGACAGATTTTGATTTCCTTGCCTGCCTTCACAGCACGTGTACAATTTGACTTTTAAGGGTTTGGAGGCTTTTTTGTTGGGTTTTTTTTGGCCATCTTTAACTATACCATTCCATGTGCTCCAACATCTTTTAAATAATAGGGAGATTGTAGCTGGAGAATATCCTAATTTGGCTCTTAAAAGAGAATATTAAATTTGATTAGATGCATATTCTCTTTATAACAGTACCTCAATATCCTTTTTAATTTCCTCACCATATTGTCAACACAGTTTGTGTGCAGCCCACTATTATTCCAATGTCATTGTCAAAGTCCTGCTGTGATTCTGATCCATTTATTTCATATTTTTGTTTATGGTTTTGAGCTGAATGTAAAATGTAATGGTTATGTTTGTCAACATGAAATTCAATTTGCCATGTGTTGGCACATCTCTAATGCCGATAACAATATTGCAAAAGATTTTCCTATATATTTTCTGTAGCTGTCTCTTTTTTTCTTTTATTCATTTCTTTGATCAAACTAATGTTCCTATATCCTGAACCTCGGAAATTCACACAAGTCTCTGATAACCTTCATTCACATCTGCCACCCTTGGATGTGTCCTCTGGGCCTTCCCTGTGTCACACACTTCCCTGTGTCTGGGCCTACCCTGGGGAAGGTAGAAGATGTTGCTGCACATATAGACTAAGTATCCTGGAGATAGTTTGGTTTCCTCCCTCTCAACCAAAACACAGTGTATACTAGAGCTTGTGTTGGTGTTTGGCGAAATTTCAGTAATTCCTTTTATGTCATTTTCACACATTCCTTCATAGACTCTGGATAGGGTCACAAAGACTATGGCAGTTAGTACACCAACAGGACTGGAATAATGTGATGAATGTACTTAGTAAGTGATGGACAGATCTCCCAGCCATCATATTTTCTTTTAATTTAAATAAGAAGTTTGTGCTTTGGGACTTTTCTATACCACATGGAATTGCTGATTGCAATGTTATTGTCTGCCAGAGGTACAGTAGACTCTGGATTATCCAGGATTGGATTAACCAGGATGTCAAAAAAAATACACGCAACTCACAGGGCCGACTCTGGCTTTGCTGCCGCCCCAAGCACACACAAAAAAAACCCCAACCAGGGCGCAGGGCAGTCAGTGAACCAACACCCCCTCCCCCTGGCACAGGATGGCTGGTGAATCAACCCCCACTCCCCATATTTCCTATGGATGGTGATTATCCAGGATTTTATTAACCAGAATTATTTTTTTTCCTATCATCCTGGATAATCGAGAGTCTACTGTATTACAGATGGACCCCAGCCTTTCCCATTATTCTTGTATCAGGTGCATTCTCGTAGCTGAAATGAGGGAGTCTCCCTCCCCTTGGCCCCCCCCCCCATTTTTTAAAAAGAGATTGGGAGAAGAGGTGGAAATGGTAGGAAATTCTCTTGTTCTCTGTGGTGGACAGTTCATACAGTTAATCAGTAAGGCTAGGAGACTTGTTTGGGTTTCATGGTGTCCTCAAAATTATTTACAGCTCAACTGACGTGTTAATGACCATGAGCCTGATCGTTAGTTGCCCTGACTGGGTTCTGGGGAAGGTAGATCTTTAAGCACTACTTGAATACCAGGGGTAACCATTAATATAGGCAGCATATGCCCTGCATAGGAACTCATAGCATTTGTGTGGTACGGTAGTCACATCAGCCTATTGGCCATCTTAATATCACATACAAAAGTTTTGGGAAGCTTTTTAATATTATAAGGAATCTTTATATATGGGAAAATACATTTAAAATTGTGTTTTGAAGAAAGCAAATTGTTAAATTAATATTAAAATGAATGGTTCCAGTAAAGAATATGCTAGGTCACCCCCTCCAATTTTCATTTCTTCCATATACAGCAATATTCACGTTTGAGTAATTGTGAAAACCTCTACACACAGAAGCACTACTGAGACTTCTTTTCCCGTAATTAATTTTTTGCTGTTTGATGTGAAGGTCCAAATTATAAACTGACAACAATCCAGCTCGTATAAATGATGCATTGCAAGACAATGAAACTAATGGGGGAAAAAAGCTCTTTAATTGAACATTTTGATTAGTGAATGTTTTTGCTTTGTTTCTCTACACTGTAATGCATAATAATTTTATCTCCGCATTAAAGTGTACGATTGCCTAAATGCTGTAGATATTATGCATTTCTTTGCAAAAACCATGCTGATGTGTACAAATTATCAATTGCACAATTCTAATGGGATGTAGGCATTACTACCATATTCACTGTGCTGTCAATCTATCCGTTAATGCATTTGTATATTAAACTAAAAATATATTTAAATCTTCAACATAAATTATTTTGCAGTCTTTAGCTGGTGCTGGTTAGTGCCAGGCTGAAGCCCAAGGGGCTGGTAGAATTGTGTTGATCTTTTTCCTTTTCAGACAGTTTTGATAGCAGTTTTATACACCAGCGGTCTCCTAAAGTGCAAGACTAAACTGATAAGACAAAAGGGCAGTTTTGTGGGATCACACAAAATTGCACAAGGGACGGGGGCAGCAATGTATTGTAGCATCGAATAAGTGGTTTAGGGCACTTAAAATCACATAAATGGTAAAAAAGATTTTTTTAAAAAATGGAATTCTGAAGCATCTGAAGTCAGATCCTGTAGATCAGGGATCTCGAACTTGAAGGACCAACGGGGCCACATGAGAACTAATGCATTGGCCCAAGGGCCGCATCACCGACACACACCCCCCAACTGCCCCCATCCCCGCCCCCACATCACGCCTTCCATGAGGCCCCGCTTCTGCCCCGCCTCTTCCTACCCCACCTCTTCTCCACCACCTCCCCTGAGCACACTGCTCCCTGCTCCTCCCCCATCCCTCTTGGAAAGCACTAAGTGCTGTCAAACAGCTGCTTGGCGGCGGGAAGTGCCTGGAAGTAGGTAGAAGAGCGGGGACGTGGCGCATTGTGGGGGAGGGGAGCTTGGCGGCCACTGGAAATAACTGGGAGAGGGCAGGGGAGCTTGGAGGCTACAGGAATAACTCCTCAGGCCGCATGTTTGAGACCCCTGCTGTACATCATGACATCCTTTTCAGAAAACACACATTTCAAAAGATTGCTAGCATAATCATCGTTTTCTCTAGACATTCTGATACTGTTGGTAAGATAAAATCAAAATATTCTACAAGCCTCATACATCCATTTTTTTCATTTTCATTACCAAATTTGTTACAGTCTGTTAATTAGCATATAGACGCCCCCAACTTATGCAATCATTCTGTTCTGGAAAGCCTTGCATAACTCGATTTTTGCATAAGTTGGAAACTTGTACGTTACGCAAAAAATTCCGCAATTTAAAAATCCTATTTCTGGCTTATAGAATTTTTTCCGTGAGTGCGATCTTCTGTAAGTCAGGTCTTGCATAAATCCGGGGAATGTCTATACCTAAAGAACTAAAACATCTAAACATTGCCTTAAAAATATGGTAATATCAGCGTAGGCCACTGTCTTCCAATAACCTCCCATATGGGTCTCTCATATGGAGTCCCTCTCATTTAAGCCAATTCCCAAGCCACCTCCCTTAAAATATCTGCGCAAAAGCATTTGGGTCTAGGTCCACACTGTTGTATGATATGTTTGGTGTACAAAGCAGGTGGTGGCAAGATAATTACTTTGTATTTTTTAAACAGAAAAAACAACCTTGATACAAAAACTACTCCAAAAGACTAGCAATCAAACTAATAAAAAAGAAGCTAAAATTTAAAATGCAATTGTTAAATACATGTTCTGCAACAGAAACCTAGGCCCGGATTTTTAAATACAATTAGCTGTTGCTGTACTCAACCATTTCAATGCCTAACTGATTTAGGTGTCCAAATCCCATTTTCAAAAGGCCTAAGTCTCCTAAGTGCCTAAATCCCTTATGAAAATGAGGTTTAGACACTTAAATCAGTTAGGAGCTACACGGCTCTAACCAAATACCTTTTAATAGTGTGGGCCCAAGAGTCTAAGGCCTGGGCTACACTGGGGGGAGGGGGTCAACCTAAGATATGTAACTTCAGCTATGCAAATTGTGTAGTTGAAGTTGCAGTATCATAGGTCGACTTGCCGCTGTGGCCCGGCCAGGTAAGTCCACCCGGCCGCTCCCCCGTCGACTCCACTTCCTCCTCTTGCCGAGATGGCAAGTACTTGTTTTGGTCTACTTCATATTTTAAACTGAGGCAAAACCTACCGTCTTTCACATTTCTCTGGGCATTTTATTCACATTACATATTCTGCATGTACCATCTAGTGGCTCTTCCCTTCACATCTTCCCCCCCCCCCCCTACTATTTTGGAGTCCATTGCATCTCCGGTTCGACATGTATCCATACAGTCACCTCACTCCTTTATACTTGAAGATTGCTTTCTCCTGTCCCAATCACTTTCTTTGGGGATCATTCTGGAAGACTTACAGAGAACAGATATGCCTGGATTAATAACTTTTCTTTCCGGCCGTTGAAAATTAGAAAAACTATCCGTGATGCTCTGTACATCAGGAGAACACCCTACACCCCCATGTTCATCTTTATGCAACGATTGTGTGGTATTCATTGCAAATGTTGGGTGTCATGTTGGGTGTCCTCGGAAGGCTCATGATGCACTGAGCATTGTTGTTATAGGGATGTTATAGTAATTGTTCAGTAATATTATAGGTTATAATTTCATGAATATGGTGATGAGGCTGAAAATGTATCCTCATGGTTTAAAATAAGTCCAGGCAAAAACTCTCCAAGATCTGAGAGACAGTTCACACCTCATCAGAGCGTGTATGGAACAAACCCAGCGAGGCCTTACAGGAACAAAGGATGCTGGCATAGACAACAACAAAATAATTTGTTGGACTCTTGAGGGGGTCACCCTCTCCCCCTCCTTTGGTCACTTTGAAACTGTGATGAGGTAATGCTCACCTGATTCTGAAGGGGAAACAGGTGCGGAGCAAAGCCAAGAGAGAAGAAAGAGCATGATAAAAGGGAGAGACATTTGCCATGCTGTTCCTCTCTCTTCCACCTACATCTACAGACATCACACCAAGCAACTGAAGTGCTGAGCAAAGGGAAGGGCCTGGCTGAAGAGCAACCAGCCAGCCTTGGGTGAGAAGCATATATGTTTGTAAGGGCACTGAAAGTGTTAAGAGCAGCTTAGCTTTTTGTTTTTTTGTGTTTTGCTTTTGTCATTTGACCAAATCTGATTTGTTATGCTTTGATTTATAATCACTTAAAATCTCTCTTATAGTTAATAAATGTGTTTGTTTATTCTACCTGAAGCAATGTGTTTGGTTTGAAACATGTCAGAGACTACGCTTAGGATAAGCAGCCTGGTACATATCAATTTCTTTGTTAAATTGACAAACTCATATAAGCTTGCAGCATCCAGTGGGCTTAACTGGACACTGCAAGACGAAAGTTCCTAGGGTTGTAAATTGCTACGTTCCTAGGGTTATGAATTGCTTATGTACAAAGAATGTGTTAATTATTCCATATTTGAAGGAGATACCATGTTATCAAGGTTACCAAGATATACCTTGATTTATTAAATCAAATTGCTTAAAAAGGGGGAAATTCATATTAATAATGTGAGCTAATATTGAAATACAGTCCTTGAAATGAATCAAACATAAAAAAGTTTCTGATAAGAAAATAATTGAAGAATTTAACACCCAGAACTGTTTTGACAAAATGGGTTTTTTGTCAGAAAATGCAGATTCATCAAATCCAAAACTTTGTTGGAGAGAGGGTCATTTTGAACATAACTTTTCGCAGGCCCAGACTGGAACTGCTGGTCAAAGAAAGAGAGACCCATCTCAGAATAACTAATAGCCCGACAAGTACCTGGTGTTAGGGCTTGATTACACTGGCACTTTATAGCACTATAAAGCCTCCAGGAGTGCTATAACCTCCTGCCGTCCGCACTGGTGAGGCACGTAGAACGCTGTAAATCCACATTTATACCGGTCCTGGTAATCCCTTTCCTGAGGATGAACAGCTATAGCGGATTGAGTGGTCCGTATTATCTCCAGTGTGAATGGGTATTAGCAATACATCGCTTTGAGTGATTACTGGAAATGCCTCTAAGCCATTTCAGGCAATTGACGGAAATTAGGCCTCCATTCCCTTGGTTTTGAACTCAGCTGGAGGAATGTGGAAGTATGTTTTGAAAGCTTAGCTGTAACTCCGCAACTCAGCAATGCAAATGTTTACGGAGTGAGTCAGTGTGAAATAGAAGAGTGAAATACGAAGCCTGCTAAAAACAGTGTGTTGACACACTCTCCTCATAGGGAAAATCCACTCGTCTCTCCCTCTGCATACATACAACACGCTGCCCCTCATCCTCCTTGGTTGAAAAGCACGTTGCACCCAGCTGAATGCTGGGATATCTGTCCATAACGCACCACTCCCCATGCCACTGCAAGTGCCGCAAATGTGGCCACACTATACCACTGGCAGGTCTCAGTGTGAACACTCTATAGCGCTATCCCTATAGCTGAATACGAGGGCAGGTATAACCATTACCGCTATAAAGCTGTAAGTGTTACCAAGCCCTTAGATGCAGGGACTTGGACCTGAGTCTCTCACATCAAATAGTCTAATAAGTAGGCTATTGCCTATTCAAGGTCCATGAGTTGGTCTGTCAGGTGTGTGGGTGTGGGATTTCATCTCTTGCCCACACAAACAAACAAAAAATCCACAGATCTTTCTACTGTGTGATATGTAAGAGGAAAACATTTTGAAGTCTTAACTTTCATGGGACAGAAAAATGGTTCCCTGTGTAGCTCTAGAAAAATAATATACAACTACATGTGCACACACAACTATGTTGTCAACATAAAAATGCTTATAATACATTGGCTTTTATGGCTTTTGATACTTTTTTAAAAAATGACATTTACTTGTTACTGACCTTTTCTCCTCCAAAGGAGATCCTTTTGAAATACATGTCACTTACGATAAATGTTTACTTGTCAGAGCAGACAGATTTGTTGTATTTTTCATTTAGTAGTAAAGGCAAGCAGGCACAGGTTAATGCAAAGAAACCATTATTAGATCATTTGCTGTATCTGATGCCAAAGACTATATTTAAATTTAAGAGACTTCATGTGTTCTTCTGCTGAAGAAGTCTCAGAAGTCTGCACTCTTGCAAGATTTTGTATTAATCTAATATTTATTCTACAGTTAAAAAGTTCACCAGTTTGATTTTCCAGTTTAATATACTGGCTATTTCAAAGCCCATCAGGCGATGTCTTGGTACACAGGTTGTCAGCTTAGATAAATACAGCTAATGTTTAATTCTGCTTAGATGTTATAAACACTGCCCCTCCTCTACCAGAGGGTCTCATTTCTTTGACATATACTAGAGTGGGCAATTTTTAAGATTTTTTTTTTATTTAAGCATTTTGCTGATCACAGCACTTTCCAAGTTCACAGGGATAAGTACTCCTAAAATACTTTCTGCAAATCATATTTATTGTAATGTATCTCTGACAAAACCATTTAGCAAATAAGAAACAGAGACACTAAAGATATTTCTCTTAGCCTGTAATGATACCCTGGTCTCCCCATGTTTTTTGATTTAGAAGGTAAAAGGAACAGCAGTCTCAAATTCTGCTAAAATCTGAAACAACAAACCCGATAATGTAGTAAGAAAGCCTCTCTCTCTCTCTCTCTCTCTCTCTCTCTCTCTCTCTCTCTCCTCTCATTCTTCTACTCTGCTTTTGTTAGATGCAAATTCTGCTTAATGGTATGATGGACATCATTATTCTTATTCAAAAGAACTGTTTCCATATCTGAGAAGCTATGTTTTATTCTTTAGCATGGTGGACAATTAGTCTGATGTGTTGAATCATGTAAATATTTAAAATACATTGTGTGTAGATATAGATTAGAGCAAAAATATTTTAGAAAAACAAATGCTCCCCCTTTCTAACCTCTTGTGTTTTTGCAGATTTTAGTTTCCATTCTTGTAACTTTTTCTGAGTAGAGGTATAACGAGTTATTCTGCCTGCTAAAGCTTTGAGTCCTTTCCATAGAGGGGTTTTCTCCTCCTACCCCGATATACATCTTTGTATTATTTCCCCCCAAAATTATTTCACTTCTTACATTTTTTTCTGAACTCCTTTTGCTCTAATAAATAATGTCAGTCCCATCCTTTAGTCACTTATTTAAACTTGTTTATCAGATTAAGTCAAGCTATATTATCAATTGGTAACTAAGAACATGAAATTTTGCATTTTTCTATTGTCCAGATTTTATTGTGGACATAATTAAGTTATTTATGCTGGTTATGGGCACTGAACACTACTGAAGAGTATGTGCAGCTTGCTTGGGGGGTCTTGTGCACCCATGTGAAAATCAGATTTAGTTTGAAAGTTATAGTTAATAGTTTACTGGATCAATGTGCCACATTGTTCAGGGTAAGACACTGTCATGTCTTCAACGTATCTGAATTTCATTGGTCACCCTTCTCCCCAATGTATGATTTCTGCAGTGTTATTTTTTTTTTTTTAAAGCTTGTGTTTTCTCATTTATGGTAAAAATTATTATTTATTATCCCTCCCATTTCTCTCTTCAGAATTATTCTACCTTCATTGTCAGACTCTACTGGGGGGAGAAGTTATTGGAGTGTCTCAATCAATAGCATCACAAGTTTTTTCTTTTCTTTTTTTCCAAAAGTAATCTCGTCCTACACCCAATCCTTTTCCAGTTTCTCATATTCGATTTCTGATTAATTGGTCTCCTTTCAGAGCCACTTCACAGCTGGCTTTGCATAGGCTTTAAAAAGAAAACACCCCAAAAGTCATGCCAATAAAGTGTTCAGTGCTCACATTCCAGGCAATTATAATGGCACTATTCATTTTATCTGCTCAGGTACAAAAAATTCTATTGAGAAATATATAATGTCTATACATGGGGGCGCCAGATGATTTAGGGAAATGTTTCTCAACTAGGGGTACTCAGAGGTCCTCTGGGGGTACACTGACTCATCTAGATATTTGCCTAGTTTCAAAATAAGCTACATAAAAAGCAGTAGTGAAGTCAGTAAAAACTAAAATTTCATATAGACAAAATGAGAAGGTAAGCAATTTTTCAGTAATAATGTACTGTGACACTTGTATTTTTATGTCTGATTTTGTAAGCAAGTAGTTTTTAAGTGAGGTGAAACTTGGGGGCACGCAAGGTAAATCAGACTCCTGAAAGGGGTACAGTTCCCTGGGAAAGTTGAAGACCACTGACTTGGGGCTTGTTTACATGGCAAAATAGACTTGGCATAGCTATAGCAGAAATTCTCAAGCCAGATCCAAAGTACATTGAAGTCAATGGCAGCAGTTCCACTAAGTATCATTCAGATTGTCTTCTACCAATAAACCCAGTTGCAACAAAAATATGGCTGCCTCATTTAAAGTGCAATAGACCTACATGGCAAAATAAGTTTTAATTAAAAAAGAGATTGTTTCAACTTTAACACACTTATTTGAAGGTTTCTATCACCAAGTACTTTATGTTAATATTCAGCAGAGCATTAGATGTCAGAATGGGACATAGATAATAATATTCACTGTTAATAATGAAGGGCAGAGTGTTATATTAGAATATTTTAGATTAGTCCAGACTAATAATTTCCAAAATAAAAGCTTTCCCCCAATCTTTCTGCAGATACTACAGAAGCCATTTCACTCGTACATTTTAAATATGGAATATTTATGAGAGTAGCATTGTGAACTATTTGGGCTGCTTTGACATTTTTACACCACAACAATATCCTAACCATTATTTCCAAATAAATAATGGCTTGTGGAAACACATTTTACTAACAACAGTGGCTTTCAAATTAACATGTCTTTATTGCTTTTAATGCCTAGCTATGTAGCATACATTATTTAAAACTCACTTTCTAGAGAGTCCTGAAATATTAAACATATGGTGGAAACATTCTACATTGTTTAGGTTATTAAATTGCAAATGTCTTAGAAAAGTGATAGATGTTGAGAAAAAATATTATGAACTGAAGTTTTGACCACAGAGATTCTAAATATTTCCTTCTACGTATAGTACAATACCAAATGTTGATCTAGCATTTCATAATTTCACGGATAATGGATTTTTAAAAGGGAGAGTTAAACCAGGGAAGTCTATTGATTAATATAGTGTGGGCAAAATCCTGCCCCTACTGAAGTCAATGGGGAGTTTTGCCACTGGCTTCAATGGGGCCAGATATTTATGGATGAGAGAAACAAAATATAGAAGAGGAGGAAGGACCAAAAAAAAAAAAAAAAAAAAAAAAAGACAAATACTCAAAAAAGTTATATATTTTGGCTCTGAAACAATGTAAATTAGAAATTAAAAGGACAAATATCCTTTTACAAACACCCCTTTTTATTTTTTTGATTGCTGCTATAGTATTAAAGCTTCTTTGAGTGTATTTAACTGGAACTGCACAAAAATTGGGAAGTTAAAAAGTTTGGACTGATTCAAGAAAGCAGTTCAAAGGCAAATGCCACCACCTTGCCAGTGGGGTCTATAGATCCACCTGATACTTAATTACACTACAAAGAGGACTGAAATAGGTGTCAAAATTCAGAAGCAACAAAGCTATCTGGGAACTTCATAACTCGGTGCAAAAATGTGCAAAACAACTCTGTCAGATATTTTTGCAAACTCCTCCAGATTGACTAAAAAGAGCCATTATATTTGTCATGTATTTGATGCAGAAAATTTCTGAACGTCCCAAGTGACAGATATCAGGATTCATGAGCATACAAATATTCATGAAGTAGCAGACATTCAAAATTACCAATAGGGAAAATTATACTCAGTTTTATTTTAAAATGTCACCAAAAAACTTTAAAATGAAGCTCCTACTTCATTGCTATTATTAACAAATACTTATATAGTATCGTGACTTTTCATGGTACTTCACAGATGACCGACCAACCAACCACATGATTTCTGTCCAAGAGAGCACACAATCTAAAATCAGACCAAGATGAAGACAGACAAAAAATAGCATTAAAGAAAGGAAGGATAAGACTGATAAGGAAAGGAACACTCCGCCCCACCCCCCACATTTGAAAAGCACTTTGCACCCCACCCCTGCATTTGAAAAGCATGTTGCAGCCACTTGAACGCTGGGATAGCTGCCCATAATGCACCGCTCACAATGCAGCTGCAAAGTGCTGCAAATGTGGCCACGTCAGTGCGCCTGCATCTGTCAGTGTGGACAGATTGGAGCGCTTTCCCTACTGCGTTATCCAAAGGCTGGTTTAACCCCAAAGTGCTCTACAGCTGCAAGTGTAGCCAAGCCCCACTTAGATAGACTAAATGCCCAGCCTGATCATAGGTGCCAGAGCCTCTGAGCAGAAACACAAATGGGCCATATACATAACTTGCCGAGTACTTTATCTCCAAGCATGAGTTCTGCAGTCACCCCCAAAATAAATAAATAAATAAATAAATAGTTAGTCTGCTCCTGAATTCACTTTGCACGTGGCTTCCTTTTCCCAGACTCTTCCCATTAGCACAACATCTTCTGTACCCACTTACTACAGTTATCAGATAAGCTCCCCCATATGGAGCCATTTTCCATTCACACCAAAACAAAACATAACAATGAAGACAACGGGAGTAGGAACAATTCTTCCCCTGCCCTCAAATCAAACCAATGACATTAGAACACCACAAGGACAAAGGAGAAAAAAAATACCCCTTGCTCTCAAAAGGCTTGTCTACTCAGAAGTTGTCTTGTGATAACTATTCCAATATAGTTAAAACAGTACAAGGACCCTAGTGCGCACGCAGTTGTATTAATATAAAGGGGCGTATACCAGTCTAGTTAATCCCTATAAAGGAATAGGAATGAACAATATTAGTGCACTGATTTAACTGCATTCATACCAGGGATTATGTTAAATCTGAAAACACAAATAAAACCCAAAGACAAAAAAAAGAAGACATCCTTTACTGAAATAGTTCTACTGTTACAAAAATTGTGTAAACCCTATTTCAACTAAAAAGAACCCAAGCATTTCAGCCAAACATAACAAATACTATAATGAAACCTACATGACGTTCTCCTCATCCAATAGTTACATTTACCAAAATATATTTTTAAAGATCTTCGAAGTTATTGTATAACCTTGGGCGGAAGTGGGAAGACACTGCAGGCATTCCCTTCCATTCTAATTTCTAACAAACTGTCAGTATGCTGGCTTCCCACCTGATTGCCAATATTTTGTTATATGCAAGGCAACCTTCCACTTTCCGGGTCCCAGTATACTCAAATGTAACTAGATTGAACTATTATGATCTCTTCTAATACTCTGCATTTTACAATTGTGTTTTTCTTTCTTACAGACATGAAGACTACTTGGTTTGAAGTTCACAGGTATCATCTTATGTCCTTTTTATTTAAAAAGACAATAATATAGCCAACTGTTGACTTTTTACAGGATCTTATTAATGAAAAAATGTTTTATAGATTTAAAAAAAACACTTAAAGTAGCAGGGATATTTATAAGGAATGAGGAGGTTTACTTAATTATAGCGGAGAGAATTTGCTTTCCCTTAACTAGGTCCATTTTTCTTTTTAATGGTGGCCATTGTTAGCATCTTATAGAATAAAGTATCCAAAACAATATTATTTATAATACACTAGTGTCCCACAAGTGCTAGGGACCATGTTTAAGCTTATCAGGTGAAATAAAGAGAAATCCTCTAAGGAGGAAGAGCAGTGACTGTATGTTTTTCATAATCCAAGAGTAGAATCTGTATCAGGTTAGTATCAGGTGGGGTTGAAATACTTATTGTCAATAAAGCCACTGCTTCAAAACCTCCTAATTAAACACACCGCTTTTGGCTTTTTCCAAACCAAAGAAGCATACACTAGCATTCACCACAATGGACTAGAGGATTTTTTTTTTAAAAAAAATGAGAACAGGGGTTCTCATGGCACTTTTGTTGCCTGCCTCACAAGATATTTACAAACCAGATGCACATGCTTTAACCCTCACTCCTGGGCATATGCGATCATGTTGATGAAGAAGGTCACATGATGGTTTCCTCGAAAACCATCCAAAGCAGTGCAGACTGCAGACACTAATTAAAAAATAAGCAGGTACACTGCTACCAAGCCATGCCTGGTTTTACAATCTGTCCAGGCCTCTCTGGACCAATGCCAGTTTGTTGCAAGTTACCCTAAATACTGGGTCTGGGTCTGATCAGAGTTCCTAGTTCTGGATCTCTAGGGCAATTCAGCAGCCCTAGAACCAGAGACTTAGACCTCCTCAGCTCCTTAGTTGCTGACATGTGCTCTCTCCCATAGATCCACCTAGCTATGAGCTCTCTGGCTTATAGTTTAACCCCTTCAGGGAAAATGTGACAGGAAAGGAAAACACGCTAAGTAATGGAATTTCATAACCACTTTATTCTTATAAAACACTAGAGTAACAGATCTTTGCAAATTAACCAAAATCCTGAATCCTCCCCCCACCCCCACACCAAAATTTGGTCCCACCTTTTCTGAGAGTCCAAGGTCTTATCAGTATTTCAGGCTAGCCAGAATCCCTCCTCACTGCTCTCTCTCCAGCTTGCTCTTCTTGCATGTGGTGATGAACAGCCCCCACATCCCAGAGCACACTTGCCCTTTTAAAAAGTCTCCCCTCATAGCCTTGTGCCAGGCTGACAAACTTCAGTATCCTCCTCCAGTCAGACTTCTACTGTTCCATGTGGATGGCCGTGACAGACAGGCTCAGACCACACACTGCTGTTTTGGGGCATGCCTACACAGCAAGCAGGATCCAGTGGCAGCAAGTCTTAGAGCCCCCATCTACAGTCTCAGGCTTGTGTTACAGCACTAGAGATAGTTGTATAGGCATTCAGGCTCAGGATGGAGGTTGGGCTCTGAAGCCGACATCCCTCCCAAGTCTTTAGAGCCTAAGCACTGCAGTGTGACTCCCGTGAGCCAAAGTTTGTACACAGATTCACGCCAATGGGATCCCACTTTCTGTGTAGATGTACTCTTGTTGGCTTCTCAGGGATAGTCCTTCTAGGAGGTGTCAAGCACCTTTCCTGAGAAGGGTAGCTGACTGGAATACAATATAATAACCTTACCCTGGACAAGATTAGAAATTAGCTCAGCACATAAGACAAGATGGGGGTCTGAATCCAACATGGAAGTTACAGTACAAAACTGAGTTAAACTGACCCAGGAATATCTCACACACGGAATTGTAGCATAGCCAGTTACTTGCACATCTCATTGGAATGAAGTGTTACTAAAAAGTTAACAGATACACTCTCAAGTGTTTTCCAATATATCACTTGATACATTGTACAAAAAAACTAGATAGTCAGGCCATCTACCACTCTAACAACTCTTATATATCATGTCAAAGTATTTTCGAACAGTCAAATCTTTGTATAATGTACTTTTAAAAAAGTATAGACCAGCAAGTTATTCATTATACTTCTGAAGTGTTCATTTGCATTTTGTAAGTAATATTGCAATTTACAAAAAAAAAAAAAAAAAAAAAGGGTAACATAATACAATGTAACATGATTCCAAAATGCTGTATGCTGAATACTTAGTGGCTTTTAAAATAATTTATACATAATATATTATATACAATGGCCCAGCACTACACATTAACGATATTTCACAACAGGCAAAGTCTTTCAAACGAGAATATTGCCACCATTTGTGCACCAGATTTCATGTAAAATAGTTCATTTGAAGAAACAGACTTTCTTCAGTGAGCCAATGAATAAACTGCCAGAATTCAGAACTCCTACTGTTTAGCATGGTGCATTCTCTTTCTACAACTCTTTCCATTCCACTACTTAGCAGGAAGACATTTGAATTTTTATTTTGTTTCTTCCTTTCAGCAAAAGAGTTTACAAGTTTGACACTAAATAATAATGCATGGAGGTTTTAAAGCTCGATCACACATTTTTACAGTACATTGCAGACGAAAATAAATGCAGATGATGCTAAAAAAAAAGATGAAATTTGGCCCAAACATCCTTTTTGCTTCAGGGAGAATGTTGAGCTATGAATAGGATATTAACCATCTGTAAAAAGATGCTTTCGGAAATATACAAAAAGCCCAAATCCATATTCTGAGAATATTTAAATTTTATATAACACAAAGTTCAAAACCATTGCTGAGATAGAAAATTGCTAGTTTGCAGTCATACTTCCTTCCTTGGGTATCACTCAATGCAAGAGAAAAGGAGAGACAATGAGATTCTGAAACATGAGTGCAATAAAGCTATATGTATAAAACAACAAATGACCCATTCTGTATGGGCAACAAAGGAAATAGGGCATCTATATTGTAACCTTCAATATGCTCTTGTCAATTAATTTATTTCAACAGGAGATATATGAGCAGGTGGTAAAAATGTTTGATACTTCAATATATTAGAATTTAAAAGGCCCCATGGGCAGATGGCTAAGTTTGTGCCCACAAAATAAATTACTTCTAGAATGATACAGAAAGGACAGGAAAGAAATTGTCGAAAGGAAAAAAGGAAAGAAAAAAAATCATTCTAGTGTTCTTGTTTAGTTTTGATAATGATACAAGTATTTCACTTTAATTTTATTGATTTGATGCATTTCTATTTGACTTGGCTCAAAATACAATTTTTTCCAAATTTTCACTCCACAGGAAACCTTTGGCTTTTCACTGAAATTTGTTTTGATTCCAAATTGCAAAAAGTGTCAGAATTGCCCAAGGAATTAAAATTTTATTATTGGACCACCTCTGTTCAAAACTCATTTCTCGAATAGCCAGGTTAATGCCCCCTTGGCATATATCTGTAGTTTACATGTGCTGTTTATGGGCAGTAATTATTAATAGAAAAAATAATTTAATATAAATAAAAACAAGCAGGGAGCGAGAGAGAAAAAGAAACAAAGGAAGAGTACCAAATTTACTACCTTATTGGTCCGCTGGCTCTGGTTCCCCCACTCGTCTTTCAACATTTTTAAATATATCAAGATTCTACTACTTTTCTTGTTCTGCTTCTCTCTTTAGAGTCTTATTTCTTCAGACTATATTCTCTCTTATTTGGTGTCTGCTATGGGGATGACTAAGTAATACCTACAGGCAATTTCTGTAAATGGTGTCTACTGTTTTGGAAACATTTAAAAGATGCTAGTCATTGTCCAATATAAGTTGTTGCAAGATCATTGCATTTATTAATTCTACCATAATTTTATATAAATATAGCAATGTAGCTGTTTATGAAATTTCCGCCACTTTGTCAAATGGCAGAGGAACCTGATGCCTGGCATGTCCTGTTTGGAACAGTCACAAATTGGTGACACACAATTGGGTATTTTCTTGTATACTTTTTTTTAAAAAAATCAACGAATTACTCTCATTTGTCTATTCCTTTGCAGAGGTGGAACTGCACACAGGCAATGCCCATTTGTAAAACAAAAAATAAACAACCACCTTGGATAAAACTATTCAAGAAAACCACAATTCTATGATTCATTAATTATCCTAAACCGATTATCAGCACTCGCAGAGAGAAATATATTTTAAAAAGTAAAACTCTGAAGCCAGATTCTTAGTTTCTGAACTATAGGATCAGAGACGGACTACGTGGTTTTATAGTGTACAAAGCTACTTCATGAGCAATTTCCAATGTTTCAAGATTGGAAAAATGCAACCAGAAAGTCATCTCCTCTTTCAGTGTTACCATCTTCTATAAGAAAAATATGGTATGCAATTAGTGAGATTGCTACCATGATGGGGGCTATTATAAGTATGTAGATAAACAGATACAATAGATTTACAAATGTAATTTTAAAATAGCCTTGATTTATGTGTACATTTATTCAGTGTATACGCAACTAAGAAAAATGGACGGGAGAGAAAAAAAAATGACAAGAGAGAAAAGGGCAATTTAATAGCTTTACAGATAGCCCATCAACAAGCAGGCAACAGCTTTGGAAACCACAATGAAACATACCTCCTAATAAGGAGGTGGCTTCACAATGCACAAAATTGGTGCTATTGGGTCTTTGCTGCAAATAAAAACTTGATTTATAAAATACTTGCTAAACAGAGTAAGATTAGAGAACAATTCTGCTGTGAAGCCTTCCTCACATTTCATTGTGCATTTGGGGAGAAGGAGAAGGATACAGCATTTTAGTGAAAGGGAATTTAAAACCAGGAAGCCAACTGAAAAAAGATAAAAGGGGAAACATTTTTAAATAATGTTAGAAGATGGGGGAAATTAAAGGTGAATTTTTCTATTGAATGAAGACGTTGAAATATTGTATCTTAACTATTTTACCTATGGACTAACTGAATGTTATCACTTTTTTTCCCTAAAAGGCAACAGTACTAGCAGCTTTGCTTTTTGAATTATGCCAAGCCTTTTATCTTTCTCTCCTTCCTATCTTTGATGAGAAAATACTCAGAAGAAACAGCTTTAAAGATTTCTGCAGATTCACAAGATGTACTACAGCTAAGTGACATTAGTCCATCCTCCATCTTTCAAGTAATCAGGCGGAACGACTAGAGAAAAGATTGTGTCCATTTGTCTTCCAATAACATACCTTTTGATGAAGAGGCTCTAAGAGCTACTTACAGTGTCATCAGCCAAACTTGGTGCCAATTTTATATGTCACCCACTGATTTTCAGGTTTTTTGTATAATAGCTACACAAATAACTAGAAAAACCAAGTACCACTTGGGGGTGCTGATATCTTCGGATGGTTGGGGCAGACAAGAAACTGAATTCCAGATACGTGCCAGCATGTGCAAGCGGAGGGTGCTCAGATACTACGGTGTAAAACTAAGAGGTATAGAACCTGGACTTACAGGATTCGTGCAATAGTTTGCATTACAAGGCAGTCTCTCATCTAGCACTTTTTGCTCTAACACCTACATAGAAAACTGGGATCTTGATAGGACACAGGAAAAGAGTTCTTTTGTAGGGCTTCTCTTATTTATTTACCATATTTATTTAAGAGCGGCTGCCCATCTGTTTGAGTTAAAAGATGTTCAGTGTATATTCCCTTTGGAGAGTCTGAAGTGAGAACAAGCTAATTTTTCCTCTTAAGAGCCCTGAGAACCTAGTCAATACAGGAGTAGCACAGGTAAAGGGACTATCAACCCTTACACATTTAGGAGCCTATATTTAATTGACCTGAACATGCTTCAAAACACTCAGCATCCCATTGGGGGGCGGGAGCGGGGAGGGAAGAGGAGAAGTAACACTGCATTCAAGTTCCAGTGTCAAGATCACCATAGAATATCAAGCAGAAATGAAGGGTACAGATGGAGGACACAAGGGGAAGAGAGGAGAGATAACATGACAAAGAATCAGAGAGGTAGCCGTGTTAGTCTGGAATTGCAGAAGTGACAGAGTCCTGTGGCACCTTAGAGACTAACTAAAGTATTGACACATAAGCTTTCGTGGGCTAATACCGACTGATGCATCCGACGAAGTGGGTATTAGCCCACGAAAGCTTATGCTTCAATACTTTAGTTAATCTTTAAGGCTCTCTGTCGCTTCATGATAAAGAATGAGAGGCAAAGAATGGCCAGATCAAACAGAAAAATAATGTCTTGAAGAAACAAAGCATTCTGTAGAAAAAACACTGTTGTGAAAGAAAAATTATAGAAGAGTCAGTCCTAGGCAAATGAAACACAGCGTAGGATTAGATGAATAATGGTTTCCCTCCTCCCCCCAATTTGCTGGCAATCCTGAAAAATAAACCATTTTGGGTCAAACAGAACATTTTGTTTGACCCAGCACTAAACATTTTGTTTATATTTCAAACATTTTAAAGGATTTTTTTTTTTTTAGTAAAAGTAATTTCAAAAGACGACATTTCTAATTGAAACATCTTGATTAGAAAATGTCAACTAAGACTTTTAGATTCCACCATGACCCAGAGGGACTATTTGGCAGAACTGATATACATTTGCAAAACATTTTGCTGCCACTCGAAATCTGCATGTTGGTGAAAAAAGTTTTGGTTGAAAATTTCACCCAGATCTACTCAAGATGAATGTAGAAGGATAAGAAGACTATAGGAAGAGAAAAGGAAAGTAACAATTACTTGTATAGTAAGTGTGCTTTATGTAATTTCTGTGTGTGCACACATGCATCTGTGAATTAACTGATCTGGCTACTCTAGCTAATTTAAAAGTGAAAATTTTCCCAGTTGGGGAGGAAGCGGTTGAGTTAATAATATAAACTATTATTAACATTACTTTGAGAAGTTGGCAACCATTATAAAGAGCCGCATACAAACAAACACCAACTGATGGAAAAACAACCAATCAACCAACCTGCCTTGATCACTAAAATAAAATCGACACAAAATAAGAACAAAGAAAAGCATGAGCCAGATGGGTTTTATTTTCATTCTTTCACCAACCCTTCATACTCCCCCTCTCCTCTTTGTCCTCCCAAATTAACTGAGAAAAAAGGTGTGTTCTTCAGCACTGCCTGATTTCAACAAAACTTTTCTCAGGAATACTTTCTTGGTCCAGAATGGATTTCTGGTCAAAATGAGAGAAACTCTGATCCCACAACTTTCTATAGCCTAGTGGTTAGGGCAGTCTTGTGGGAGACCCAAGTTCAAGTCCCTGGCCTGAATCAGGCAGAGCAAGGAGCAAACTCCAGGTCTTCCACATCCCAGATGAGTGCCCTAACCACAGGACTAGGAATTATTTAGGGGGCCTTTGGCTCTGAGACTATTTAGTTATTCATAAAAAATGGAAGTGCTCCAACAGGAGAGATTGAGACATACCCATCCAAGAAGAGCCAGTCTCTCCTACCTTATAAAGCAACATTGATTTAGGGAATGAATGACATGAGGTGAAAAATCTCCAAACTACTAGAAAGCCAGAAGTCCAAATCCATGTTAGAATTTGTCTATGATCTTTTATGTAGTAAAACAATAACATGTCAGCTGCTCAGCCATATCCCACAATTACAGTTCCAGTGAATGAATAAGAGAAGGTTAGTGCTCTTTGACTCTGCATTACCTTTCACAGAAGACTGTCTAAAGGGCTTTTTCCCATTTTTGGTTGTACTGATTGCTCTAGTTTTGTTTGAGGTAAATTGTTTGGGATCAAGGGAGTAAATTTAGTTCACTTCTCCTCTCCTTCTGAAAGAGCTGGGGTCTCTGCAGTTGGCAGAAGCATAATCGAGAAGGAACTTTTTCTCCAGAGTAATTTGGTCTGGCCACATTTTTGTTTATTTACTTTCTGGTGTACATCCGCTAAGCTCTTTCTGGTGTACATCCGCTAAACTCAGAATCATACAAATGTAGCGCTGGAAGGGACCTTCAGAATTCATCAATCCAACCCCTTGCTCAGCAGCAGGATGAAGTAAATCTAGGTAATCCCTGACATTTGAAGTTTTTAAACGATGGAGATTCCACAATCCCTTTTGGAAACTTATTCCAGAGCTTAACTACTCTTATAGTTAAACAATTTCTCCCTAATATCTAATCTAAATCTCCCCTGCTGCAGATTAAGCCCACTGCTCCTTGTCCTACCTGGAATACAATTGATCACAGTCTTCCTTATAACAGCCCTTAACAGGTTTCCACTGAGAGTTGGCAGATATTAGTAGGCTGACAGTAATAAGGGGCCAGTGAACACAGGCGGTTACGGAGGTACACTGCTATTGCTTGCTAAGGCTTGCTGTAAGTTTGTTGATGGAGTTCCAGCAACAGGTCAGTTTTGGTTAGCCAAATATCAGTTAGTATCTCTACTGGATGGTGTCAGAATATATATTTATAAGTGGTGGTGTAAAAGGGAAAAATGGGTGTGGAGAGGGGAGGAAGAGACCAGTTCTTAGTACTGAACATAACTACCCTCCTCCTTCAGCCAACACAATTTCTTTCACAAGTAAAGAGTCAAGCAGGATGTATAGTTCAGGGGGATGTCACTCATTTAATTGGGTGGGCCCAGTTTACTGCCTAGATTGGTACTGATGGACTGCAGAGATCGACTGTGATCTATATTTGTACTGTGTACATGATATTCCATATTTTATTTTAAAAAACCCTCTAGTATAGGACCAAAAAGAACCCATCCTTCCCCCACCCACAAACATATTGCTGGTCTTGCACGAGATTGCAGAATACAGTCAGACCCCGCAATACGGTGACGATCAAACAACTTGAGAAAGCAATACTTAATTAGAATTCAAATTGCTAAATCTCCACCTCCCACACATAAAATTGCTACACTGAGAAATATACCATGTACTGTACTTTTTTTTTTCTTTACTAAACATACATTAAGACTATTCAGCTACCATGAGCTGAAGTGCTGGACTGCTATTTTAAAGATTGCGTCAGCATAAAATAACTTATTTTTTAACCAAAGATAATATGTTTGTCTCTTATTTAAAAATGAAATTAATTTAAGAGAAAGCACGACTATGACAAAAGACTATCCACAAAGACTAAATGAGAATTTTTGGTAATAGGAAGGCTGACCAGGAGTAATATTGGTTAGGCTGGCAATCACCTGTGACTAGCCAATATGATCATGCCCGTCTCTAACGCTACTTTGTCCTCCCCACCCACCTCCCATTGATTTGAATATTGACATACTGTGTCTTGTCTAAATCCAAGGCTGTGAATGCCAAGGCAGGAATGGTCTGTGTTACTTATTTGTATAGTGTTTATCATAAGAGGGCACAAATCTCTATTTGGAGCTCCTAAGTGTTACCACAGTAGAAAAAATAAAATAGCATGGACTAGATGTTTATTATGTGAGCATCATAAAGAACTCAACTAACTAAACTACATTTTGTAAGCTAGGAAATTCAGCAATATCACTCTGGAAAACACAGTAACTTCTCAAATACAAAGGAATCAAACATCTAAAAGGGGAAATCTGGAAAAAAAATACTGAGTGAGGATATAGGATTATTTCATTAATTTAAATCTTTCTCAGGAATAGAAATTAGGTGAGAGCTCATATGACATTTATAAGCAGATGTGCACAAAGAAAGCAGGCTTATTTATTTATTTTTTCCAATTGCCCATTTAGGCTCTTTTGAATTATATTACAACTGTATGTATAATGTTTTTCAATTATATTACAATTATGTGCAAACGTGCACACCTGTGGATATATGAAATAAAATAAAAAACCTAACAGTAAAAATACCTGCACCACTGAATAAAAAGACCCAGCACAAAGACCTGCAGGACACTGTCTTTCAAAAGCAATTTTTGAAAAGCAAGCTGCCATTTCTATCAACATCTTCATGGTATTGAAGGGTTTTGTGGAAAAGAAGGAAGCAAATGAAAAGAGTGTGAATTGCCAAGCTACTGACATACCGCTTAAGAGCAGAACATTACAAGAAGAAAGGGACTTTAGGATACAGCAAAATACAATAGGCCAGATTCATTTGTACTCTCACAGTAGCTAAACAGCACTAACACATTTTAGGAGCCTGTTAAAATTTCAGCCTGGTGTGGGAGTGGTGATGAAAAATCTTAAATTAAAGTGGGATTATGGCTCACTGGCCTCTACTTCAGAGAAGAGATACTAAACAGACATTCCACACACTACACAAGTATTATAGAATCCCTCCCTCTTAACTGTAAATTGGTCTTTCAGAGACAGTGCATACCCCACTACAAAGTGTTCTTCCATTGTCATGCTCACATTCCGCCAGAATAAGCATATGCAACTATTTTTCCTTTCTAAACCAAGCCCTTAGAAGAGCCAGATGGGTACCTAAAGCCCCAGTGATTACTTGCAAAGCTGTAGACAGAGCTGAAAAACAGGATACAAAAGAGAGGAATGTTCCTGAGGGTTTGTATTATCAAGAGACCAATTTACAGACCTTACACAATTGTCCTATTTTCATTCAAGTTTTCATGTGTCAATGCACATGAATTGGGATTTAAACAGTAGGGAACACAGGGACGGAAAGGAGAGTGCCTGCAAATGATAATTGGATATTCAGCCACATGAAGAACAAGGCAAAAATAGATATTGGTAACTTAACTATCAATGTACAGAAACACTGGCTTATTGATATCTATGATATGGATGGATGGGTATTCAATCTGAGAAGTCAAATAAAACCTCTTGAAGAAAGCTGCTAAATTGGGCTTAGTGAAAGACTAGCAATATCTTTAGGTCACAGCCTTCAGATACATCCCATAGGAAGGGCTGTTTCTCTCAACTGAGGCATTGGACTGTCATACAGAGAGCTCTGAAGTCCAAAACATTAGTCTAACGGGTGGTGTAGTTCTTTGCTTAAACCGTCAAACAGAGAGTCCTGAAGGGAGCTTGGAGTAAAGCTAGACTTGGGTCTTGGCTACACTGGCACTTTATAGCACAATAAAGCCTCCAGGAGCGCTCTACCTTACTACCCATCCACACTAGCAAGGCATGTAGAGCGCTCTGACTCCCTGGAGCGCTCTTGGTACTCCACCTCCCAGAGAGGATTAACAACTGTTGCATATTGGATGAGACGCTGCAGCTCCAATGTAAATGGGTAGTAACATTACTGCACTCTAATTGACCTCCGGAAAGACCCCATAATCCCCTTAACTGAAGTAGCCTCTCTTGTCTTTGACTTAGGTTACACTACAGGATTATTGCGCGTTTAGTTATAGCACGTCCCATATAGCGCAATAGGCTGCGCTAAAACATGGACACATTTGCGGCGCTTCTGGTGGCACTGAGAGTAGTGCAATAGGGCAGGTATCCCACAGAGCACCTCTTCCCAATCTGGCACAGTGCCTTGTGGGAAGGGGGGCATCACTTGCGGTTCCAACTCCCTGTGATGCTTTGTGTCGTATCCCAGCAATCCCTGTGTTTCCGGCCACCTCGGGCGTGATCTCTCAACGGTTTCAGCAAGGCACGCGCACTCAGTCGTCCGTTTTCCTGTGCCGTAATGGATCGCAAACTGCTGCGGAGCATGCTGGCAAGTGTTGCCAGCACAACTCTCTGCGCAGCTGAGTTAATTCTTGAAAGGGAACGTGACAGTAGTGATGAGTCTGGAGAGGAAGATGAGATAGAGCAGAGGAACAAATTGGACACTAAACTGCTCATTGCTTTAACGGACATGCTCACGACCGTGGAACACCGCTTCTGGGCACGGGAAACAAGCACGGACTGGTGGGATCGCATAGTCTTGCAAGTGTGGGACGATGAGCAGTGGCTGCAAAACTTTCGCATGAGAAAAGCCACTTTCATGGGACTGTGTGCTGAACTCACCCCCGTCCTGCAGCGCCAGGACACCAGATTGAGAGCTGCCATCTCGGTGAAGAAGCGGGTGGCTATAGCACTCTGGAAGCTGGCCACCCCAGACAGCTACCGATCGGTGGCCAACCACTTTGGGGTGGGGAAGTAGACCATTGGAGTCATGTTGATGGAAGTGTGCAAGGCCATTAATCGCCGCCTGCTATGAAAAATCGTGACGTGCGTGACATCGTGGCTGGCTTTGAGCAGATGGGGTTCCCTAACTGTGGAGGGGCGATCGATGGGACCCATATACCTATTCTGGCCCCCGACCACCTAGCAGAACAGTACATTAACTGAAAGGGGTACTTCTCTATGGTTCTTCAGGCACTTGTGGATCACCATGGGCGGTTCACTGACATTAATGCAGGCTGGTTAGGAAAGGTGCATGACGCACGCATCTTCCGGAACACCGGCCTGTTCAGGAAGCTGCAAGAAGGCACTTTTTTCCCAGACCACAGGATCCCTGTGGGGGAAGTGGAAATGCCCATTGTGATTCTTGGCGACCCCGCTTACCCTCTAATGCCCTGGCTCATGAAACCCTACACGGGGTGCCTGGACAACAGCCAGGAAAGGTTCAACTACAGGCTGAGCCGCTGTCGAATGACTGTGGAGTGTGCCTTTGGGCGTCTTAAAGGCCGCTGGAGATGCCTTTATGGCAAGCTAGACCTGGCAGAGGGAAGTATATCTGCGGTTATTTCCGCGTGCTCTGCCCTACATAATCTCTGTGAGTGGAAGGGCGAAGCCTTCACTATGGCATGGACCTCGGAGGTTCAACAACTGGAGGCCAAGTATGCACAGCCAGAGAGCAGGGCTATTAGAGGGGCTCAGCGTGAGAGTACAAGCATCAGGGAAGCCTTGAGGGAGCATTTTCTGGCTGAAAGCGAGTTCTAATGGGAATTGCAGAGGGAGGGAGGGAGCAGTCTGTTAATAGGATAAGGCGTTTGCTTTTCTGTACCTATTACACATACTTCTGCACCAAAACCAGAAACCCATTTATTAAAAAAAATTCATTTATTGAACAGCTTTCTCATAATGTGAAATAAAAGTTGAAAAACATTAAAGTATGTGAGGGAGGTGGGGGTGTGATATTGGGGTTGGAAAGGGGTCAGTCAGATATTGGCGTATGTCCTGGAGTCATAACCTCCAATGTCCTCCGAATTGCTGTACTCCCCCAACCCACTTTGCGGAAGGCGATTACGGTTGTTAGTAGGGGTTGGGTGCAGTGGATAAGGGTGCTGGATCTGTGGGTTGGTCGGTGAAGGGAGGGGGGTGGGAGGCAGCTTTGGCTGGTAATAACCAGGCAGCAGTTGATACTGGCCTGAAGGGGACAGCGGGCCAGAAGGGGAAGGGTTAAGGGGCAACTGACAATGGGGGTGGCAAGCAGCGGGCTGCTGCTCCTGAACGGCAGCGATCCGCTGCAGAGTCTCTACTTGCAGCTCTAATATTCTAAGCAGCTTGTCAGTGCGCTTATCAGCACGCTGTTCACGAGCTATCACCCTCTGCTTCATTTGTTCCTCCCTCCGCAGTTCACGACGCCTCATCTCCTCCTCCTTCCGGTCGCTGTCAGCGCGGTTGTCCATTGATGCCTATTCCAGAATTTGCTTCAGAAGCTCCTCTTTGCTCTTCCTCTGTCTGCTTCGAACCTTACTTAGTTTTTGAGCCACAGATAAAGCTGGTGAGCATGTCAAGGGCAAAGCTGGGGAAAGTTACAATTTCACAGTTAAAACACAGGATCCCATTGTTTGCAACAGACAGTATTGGGGAGTCCCACACATTCCTTGAATCTCTTTGCAGTTTCCCTGTCCAAATAAGCCATATCACACACAGAGGTACCCACAGATCCCCAGGCATGGTGAGTTGTGGGGACAAGCACTGTTTCCCTGCCTTTCTATACTATGGTTTTGGGGGAGCGGCAGGCGTTAGTGGGAACTGCAGTCTGATAAGCATTCTCCCAACATTCTGTAGGTAGGTTTTCTGTGTAGGTTTTCATGATGGAAGATATCTCTCTGTTGCGGGTGACGGAGCAAGACAAGGCGGGGATTTTAAGGAGATGTGGCTTCCGCCCAGGGCCATACGCGGCTTGCATCTGTGCAGCGATGATGCCCCCACCGCTCTTAGAAGAGTGGCGTGGACTGGTGACCATGGCCGGGACAGCGAACATGCTGGGGCTACCGCGAAACCTCCGCAGGCACATTGCAAGAGCTCTTATTGAGACCTTTGCAGAAATCACTGATGAGGATTACCGCGAGGTGATAGAGTACATCAATGCACTATTCCACATGTAGCCAAGCATGCAAGCATTCCTTTCCACCCTCCCCAAAGCTGTCTGCCCTCCCAATAGAAAAGTTTCTGTACCTGCGCAAACCGGTGCTGCAGCCCCAGGACCTGCAGCCGCCAGACGCTGTGGCTTGCTCTGGCTGCACTCTGGGCTTGAGAACAGTTCCTGGCTGCATGTCTCCAGTGACTCCTCTGTGCCCTGGCTCGCAGCTGCGGACACCTCCTCCTCGTCTGGGTCCTGCTGCCAATCGCCGTCATGCTCTTCTCCAGCCTGCTCTCCCCCCCCCCCCCTTCAGTGGTGGGCTGGGAAGAAGTGTCCTGGGTGGTCGCTGGAGTGCACATTGGATCACCACCCAGGATCGCATCCAGAGCCCTGTAGAACTTGCAAAACACAGGGGCTGCCCCAGAGCGGCTGTTTGCGTTGTGGGCTTTGCGATATGCAATCCTAAGCGCCTTTACTTTTGTCCGGCACTGCAGAGTGTCTTGCTCATGCCCTCTGTCCCTCATGGCCCGTGATATCAGGGCATAGGTATCGTAATTCCTGCGGCTAGACCGCAGCTGAGACTGGACAGCCGCTTCCCCCCAACAACTGATGAGGTCCAGCAACTGATGATCGGACCACACTGGAGATCGCTTATTGCGAGGAGGCATGGCATGTGGAGTCATGGGTCAAGCAAAATGGTTACCTAAGGAGCGATTTTCAGGTAACCGGAGGGGATACCTGAAGGGGATTTTCAAATTTCCCTGGGAATTTAAAGGGCGGGTCTGACGTGTGGTCACCTGAGGATGTGACCGAAGAGTTTGAAACTGATGCCCAGAGTGGCTCGAAGGGGAATTATGGGCCAGGCTGGAGGAGGCTGAAGGCTCATTAACATGCAATGGATGTTCACATTCGCACCATTGCGCTATAGCGCTAGCGCAAAAGCCCCTATTACCCTCGGAAAGGTGGTTTACCAGTAGCGCTTTAAACGGAGACTTATTGCGCAAAATGTGCCTTGCAAGTGTGTACGGTTAGAGAGTTATAGCGCTCCTGGAGGCTTTTTAGCGCTATAAAGCGCCAGTGTAACCAAGCCCTTTGTTGTGAACTCAGGACAAGGAAGTGCACTTTCAAAGTTCCATTTCGGAGCGTGGGCTGCTAATCTGGTCTGAGAAAAAAAACAAACAGCTCATGTTTGCTTTGAATGAGTGAGGGAGAGGCGGGGGGCTCTGTTTTGGAGTGTGGGCTGCTTATTTGGTCCGACAAGAAAAACAAACAGCTAACGTTTGCGGTGAGTGAAAGAGAGGCGTGGGTACTCCGTTTTGGAGTGCCGGCTGAGGGAGAAAAAAAACAAACAGCTAATGAGTGAGTGCGAGAGAGGCGGGGAATGGAGGGGTGTCTGAACTTACAAGACAGTGTGCTGACACATACAGCACCCCAAAAACCCACTCTCCCCCCCCCACACACTCCCTGTCACACTCCACACTCCCATTTGCAAAGAAAGTAGTAGCCATTTGAATGCTGGGATAGCTGCCCATAATACACTGCTCCCAATGCATCTGCAAGTGCTGCAAATGTGGACATGCCAGTGCGCTTTCAACTCTCAGTGTGGACAGACTGGAGCACTTTCCCTAGAGCACTCTCCGAAGGTTGGTTTAACTCAAAGCGCTCTACATCTGCAAGTGTAACCAAGCCCTTAGCTTCTCACCATCAGAAAAAACATACCCTAGGTGCACTGATCGGCTATGACAGGAGATAGAGCCTGAGATTGTGAAAGGGTGTCTATATTCTTAAAGTGAATAACCTAGTGAACACGAGGTAGTTTTGGTGTCCTTCACACTTAGCTGAGCCTTGAATTGCTGATTCCACAACCTTTGTTTCAGGAATTAAGTCATTGTGGCTACAAGGTCCAAAGTAGAAATTTTAAGAGTCCTGCTTCAGATATTGATTTATGTAAGCATTTCAGTATTGTTGGAGAAATCACAAGAAATACAAGGAGAGAACTTCAACTTCTTCCCCCATCATACTAGAAGACTCCTTTTGCTCATTCTCCTCCCCAGTACTCCTTCTAAGAAGCTGCTTTTCCCGGACACTCATGGCACTTTTATAAATTTAAACAAACAAAAAAATCTAAAAGAACAGCTGCTTCAGCTTGTTATTTTATTTGCTTGAATAGACTTCATGACATAAAATTATTTTAAGCATAGTATATAGAAGACACTCTGGACTTGTGTGTTCCCTTTTTCTATTGCAAACTTTTCTCCATTTACATATAGTACATTTTATTAAATATTACATTTACTGAAAATTTTCATTCACACTACAAGTATTCACAGTATTCAGCTCTCAATCAGCCTGCATTCACATTCCAAATTTAATATGCAATGTAGAGTTCCTTCAGTTTTTCTAACCTTACCATGCCAATACATGGCAGTGACAACTGTAATTTAGTAGAAACATTTCCCAAACACTTCCCTCCTTAGCTAGTGTACTTAGTATTGTGAAAGGACCAGCTGATGTAACTTTGGGTACGTCTATACTACCTGCTGGATAAGCAGGCAGTGTTTGATGTATTGAGATCGATTTATCACGTCTCGTCTAGATGCAATAAATCAATCCCCGAATGTGCTCCCCATTTACCCCAGAACTCCAGCTCCGCAAGAGGAGTAAGCAGAGTCGATGGGGGAGCTGCCACGATCGACTAGCCACCATGAGGACAGCTGGGTAAGTAGAACTAAGATATAGTTTCTGTGGTGCTTAGTAGATCAATATCCTCATTTAATACCAAGCACTTACCGTATTTTTCGCCCTATAGGACGCTCCGGCGTATAAGACGTGCCCGAGTTTTTAAATAAAAAAGCCGGACAAAAAAAAAAAAAAAGCGCCTCGCTCTCCCGTCCCCGCCGCATGGGCGGGCTGCTGGGAGCGCGCCGCTCTCCCATCCCCGCCGCGCGGGCGGGCTGCTGGGAGCGCGCCGCTCTCCCGTCCCCGCCGCGCGGGCGGGCGCTCCCAGGGGCCCCGGGGCCCGAGCTGCTCTCGTTCCCCGCCGGCCCCGAACACATGCGGGTGGGCTCGGGGGGGAAGCGCCGCCCCGCCCCGCCCGCCGGGCCACCTGCAGCCGCCCCAGCTCCAGCTGCCAGGTGAGTGTTTCATATATTCGGCGTATAAGACGCCCCCCCTAATTTTGAGATTATTTTGGGGGGTTAAAAAGGCGTCTTATATGCCGAAAAATACGGTAAGTTCACCCATCTTAGTATTTAAACTTCTTGTATTTGCATAGAAGCCCATATAAAATTTTGAAAATATTTAGCTGTATGCCTTCATGGAATGTAATTGCATAAAGCTCTTTTCATGCGACTTTCTCTTCAGCTCCTATTTGTACTTTATCAACTTCTATTCTCTCCTCTTTGCTAGGATATAGAGTATTCCTTTTCATAAATCCTGCCCTAAGAGACATCTCTAACTGCAGGCTCCTCCTGACCTGTCCCCTAGTCCTTAATTTAAAAATTCCTCTATGACATTTTTAGTTTTATATGCCAACACCATTGTTCCATTTTGGCTTCAGTGGAGCCCAGCCTTTCTGTATATACTCGTCCTTGCCCAAAAGGTTCTCCAGTTCCTAATAAATCTAAAGCCCTCTTTCGAATATCATTGTTTCATCCACTCACTGAGACCCTGCAGTTCTGCCTAATTGGCTCTGCCTGTAGAACTGCAAACATTTCAGAGAATGCTGCTATGGAGGTCCTGTACTTTTATCTCTTACCTACCAGTTTAAATTAGGCCCCTATGACCTCTCTCCTACCTTTCCCTGTGTCATTGCTACCTACATTGCTACCACAACCACTGGTTCCTCCTCAGAACTGCACATAAGTCTGTTTAGATGTCTTCATTCCTTCATGAAGGAAGCAATACATTGTATCCACCATAGATTATATGTGTAATATCCATCATGAGGTCTCATATGGATGTAGATAGGTATTGTGGTTCACACCATCTGCATGATTAAAATTGTGCATTTTCTATTAATAATAAGTAATTAAGGGATGGAAATGAATTCACTTGCTTTAAGACTATACCCTCTTTACAATTAGTGAGTGTCTATAAGTAACCATTATAGCTGACCTCAGCTAAAAAAAACTAGTGGACAGTATACAAAGCTTCGAGAGCTGGGGGAAGAGAAGGCAGGCAAGTCTTTTATTTGAAGAGACAGTTAGGTGTTTGTGAAACTCGCACTTCAGTATTAAACTGAAGCAAACTCAGAACCGATATACGAATGGTATTTTAAGTAAATGTAACTTCAACTAGTTTAACACTTTTTGAGGGTACTTTTTTGTAAACCCTAAAATGACTCAATTTAATTTTTCCTGTTGTAGACTACACTACATCTTAAAAGAGAATATTACATTTTGAAACCAGATTTAAAAAAGTCAACTATGTAAAAACATTTAAAATGAAATCTCCAACACTGATAAATATTGCAATTGCAAGTTGTTACCAGGTTATTTTACTTCATCACAAAGCCTACACAACAAAAGAAAATGGAGACTTTTAGCCAAGCTCACTTACCCATGAAGTTGAGATAGCCCTCTCCTCCAAGAGCATGAGTAATAAGGCGAATCATTTTATGAAGCTGTATTCCACGATCAATAATCGGAGTGAGAGGTGAAAGCACACTCATATTTGTATACATCTCTGCATCCATCAGCCGAAATGCCAATGTCTTATCACCAACAAGGGCCTGGAGTGATAAAGGAATGGGAGTGGGCAGGGGACATGAAGAGTAGAATTTTCAATGTGCTGAAAGAGCTGCTTAATGTGAATTGTTAAAAACAATGTGTGTTCTAGATCAAGTGACAAGTACATTGGATTAACAATAAAACATTACAAGAGTTACATTTTAGGAGCCTCAGAGAAAACAAGACAGGAGATAAAGATTACTTAATAAAGTAACTGGAACAACATTCAAAAGGGATATTAACAAGGCTTCCAATTTAAGGATTCTTTAGTGAACAATCTGAATGCTTTGTGTACATACAGCTAAAGATATACAATTGTGTTTTTAGGATTTCAGCCCAGAGAGAAAAATTAGGCTTCCAATTCTATCTATCTGAAATCAGCAATTGCATGAAGCTATTACTTCTGTTCAAAGCAGCCTAGTTCAGTTACCCCTTAATCTATAGTAGTAAATACTGCAAATGTTTTGTCTGTTTAGCTGAAGATTTGTTTGACTTATTTTGGAAGACATTTCAAGTAGATTGTTCAAACAGGCTTACATTCAATTGATTTATCGGTCCAGTAGCAATTCCAACATTTAAGCCATTTATAAACTTAATTGTGTTGTTCAGTAGGAACTAAAAAATGAAAATCTAAATTATCAAAATACTCTTCTTGTTTATAGATACCAGAAGATTCATTTTTATGTAAAGATAATTTAAATACAATTCTGATTACGGGACTTTAAATCCCTTATCCATTTTAGTAGCCTAAACAAAGGAAATCACCCCCCCCCCCCCCACACACACACAAAAGAAGTTGACTGCCATACAAACTCAGATTTTATATAACAGAGCAAAATGCTAAGAGTCCGAAGGAAATCAAAATGAGTAGTCCACGTATTTATTTTGTACATGTTAAACAAGTGTTTCAGAAAACTAGGTTTCAGTTAATTTTTGCATGTATTGTGTTTTATATGCTACAATTTTCTTTTTTCCTCCTCCCACAAGTGCTGTAATTGACAAAATGGCTGTAAGAGAGACATGGTATTCAGCAAAAGAATTAACTTGATAACTATTGTACTTATGCCACAGGGTAAGTGTCAGTCAATTCTGTGATTAGGGCTTCCTTTCTCTCAGCCTACAGGAGAACAACCGCAGAACTGTTTTGGATATCTGTACCTAGTACATAAATGAAAAAGCGGCCATAATAATATTTTGAAAATTCAAAAATTGCTTGAAATGCTGTGATGTGTACCTATTTCCAAAGATTTACAATGTACTTGTAATATGATTTTACAGCTCTGGAAATGGACACATGCAAAAATTAAGTGCTTTGGCCCAAGTCACAAAGGGGGAAATTCTGGCCCCACTGAAGTCAGTGCAATTTTGCCATTGATTTCAATGGAATCAGGATTTCACCCAAAGTGATTTGATAGAGCATCAACTTAAGAAGATCACTTGCTGTGTCCACCAGATCAAGCAGCTGTTTCAAAGCCAATGAAAAATGGCTAGTTTTCTAGACAGCATGTGTGAATACTTCAACTATCTATTTATTCAAATGCTGCTAACATTGCTGTTTCAGATACCCATAAATGTTGTCTAACCAGGTTTATTTTAGTTCAGCTTTAAACTGCACATCCAAAGAGTGATGCAAATATTCTGTGTGTTCACAAATAGCTATAATTTGTGTTGAATCAGTCCAATTCCCATTTTATACTCTTATTTTGAGCTTTCATTTTCTCCTTCATACAACAGGTTGGGTAGTAAAAAACACCATGTTGGATAGCAAGCCATTCTCCCAGTAAATAAGTTCAAACTAAGATAATAAAAGTAAAAGCTTATCTCAATTTTTTTCAGTATAAATGGAATTTTTTTTAAATGTCTACCATCTAGTTATGATTTTTAAGACTGAAAATGAAAACCTAAAGCTTAAAGTCTAACACAGCTGAAGCCTAAAGTCTAACATAGCTGTATAGGATATCAAAAACACAAAGAAAAAACCACCAACAAAAAACAGTACCAAGTTTCATTTAACCAGGGAAAGAGTCTGTCACGACAGACTGGTTACTTCATTTGCATCACTGTCCATAGTTAATCCAAAAATATACTGTAGAGACACAACTTTATAGAAGAATAAAAACTATGGGGGTTTTTTCAGGCCAAATTATGTACTATTAACTATAATGTTCAAAACAAAATACTTTGTTATATGAGACAATAAAATTGCCAGGTTCCAGTCCATACTATGAAAAGAAAAAAAAGGTAATGATATTTTGTGATCTAGGTTAAGCAGCCATTTTTCCACATCAAAAATCCAGATGGGAACCCAGCTTCCAAGAAAATGAATAATCACAAAATGATATGTCTTTTGCAGTAGAATCCACAGTCCCAGTCAAGATCAGGACCCCAATGTTCAAAGCACAGTGAGAAGCCCTGTGTTAACAGCATCCGCTAGATTTAGAGAGGGGAAAAATAACAAGCAAGCTAATAAGATGGGGACTTCTGGGTGCAAAAGGATATAGTGAAACTGGAAAAGGTTTACAAAAGAGAAACAAAGATAATCAAGAGTATGAAACAGTTTCCATATGAGAAGAGACTAAAAGGAGATGGTTAAAAGAGGGATATTATAGAGGACTATAAAATCACAAAAGATGTGGAGAAAGTAAATAGGACAGTGTTATTTTCCCTTTTCCACAATACAAAAACCCGGTGTCATCTGATGAAATTAATAGATGGAAAGTTAATTGCAAACAAGAGGAAGTACTTTTGCACACACCACACAATTAACATGTGGAACTTGTTCCCATGGGATGTTGAGAAAGCTAAAAGCATAACTGGGTTCAAACAAGTTCATCATGGATAGATCCATAGTGGATATTAGCCAAGGCAGTCATGGATGTAACCACATGCTTGGAGTGCCCCTAAATGCAGGAAGCCAGAAGAAGAAGACAGGGCTGAATTACTCCAACACTCCCCCCCAACTCTGATACTGGCCATGTCAGAGACACGATACTGAGCTAGATAGAACATTGGTGAGACCCCATATGGCAATTCTTATGTTTTTCAAATGAGGAAACTAAGCAGATACTTAAAGAGGATTTCAAATTACATATAGCCTAGATCAGGGGTGGACAAACATTTTGGCCCAGGGGCCCATTGGGGGTCGCAAAATGGTATGGAGGGCCAGGTAGGGAGGCTGTGCCTACCCAAACAACCTGCCCCTGCCCCTATCCGACCCCCTCCCACTTCCCGCCCCCGACTGCCCTGCTCAGAATCCCCAACCCATCTTGCTCCTCGTCCCCTGATCTCCCCCTTCGGAGACCCTCCCACCCCTAACCCTCACTCCCAGGACCCCACAGCCTAAGCCCCCCTGCTCCTTGCCCCCTTTACCGCCCCCCTCCAGAGATTCTTCCACCCCTAACCATCCAGCTCCCCCAGACCTCAACCCCTATCTAAGCCCCTTATCCAATCCCCCATCCCAGGCCCCCTTTACCCCTGCTCAGAAAAGCAGCCCGAACAGAGCTAGACTTGCTGCCCATGCAGTGGCATAGCTCCAGGGGAGGAGGGAAGGTGGGTCAGGGGAAGGGCTGGGGGGGAGCTCGGGGCCCGGGCAGGATGATCAGGTCAGATGTGGCCCGTGAGTTGTAGTTTGCCCATCCCTGGCCTAGATAAAGCCTCTTCCAAAGTCTAAGAATTTGTTTCCATTAATAAAACAATTTTAAGAGATATATTTGATGGATGAAAGACTCCATCGTATCCTACAAAGAGGTGAAGCCTCATTTACAGTGGTTGTAGAAGGTATGAATATGGCTGGCCATTTTGGTGTTCCCACTGTATACAAATATGAAAATAAAACATTTGCTGTACTCTGGGTCACTCTGGACTTTATGACCCAATCACATTTAAACAGATTTAACTGGATTTGACCATGTGAATACATGGAAGTTAAAAAGCCAAAAGGCTGAAGAATATTATCGAAAACTTAAAGACACACAAAATCAAACATGACTCCCAAACCAACCTTAACTTACATTGTATTCCACATACATAAAGCATACATTTAAACTGCATACATAGTATTACATACATGCATGTAAGCTGATGTGCAGTTGCTGTGGGACTTCTATTTACAGAACTTCAGTGCTTTGAAGTTTCCAGCCTTAATGTTGCCTCTTCCACTTTCACTCCCCAACCCCAAATAAAACTTTTAAAGATGCTTAACTAGAAATTAAATTAGCGCCTGGTCCTGCAGCTCTTACACTGGTGATTCTTTCCCTTGAAGACAATGGGATACTCACATGAGCACTGTTTGTGTGAGTTAGGTTAGAAAAAGGACTCCATTTGGTAAACCATATTAAAAAATATAAGCCAAGATGAAAACAAAAAAATTGTGACACACTTGATTTGTCTTATGGAGGCCAAGATTTTCAGAGAGTTCTGAGCACTCACCCTCTGAAAGTCACGCCCCCTTATAAAATTATCCCAAAAGGCAGTGGGCACTGACCTATGTAAAGCATACTAATTTGTTCCTCCATACAGTTTTTAATCAAAATATTTATTGCAGTACCTGATCATGGCTCTCTGCATATGCAATGCATTTCTCTTCATGCCGCCTGTTTGTCAGTGTGTACACTATATTGCCCATATTCCAGTCTTCATCTTTCAACTCTTTAATTATCTGTTAAACGAAATTCAAACATTACTTTTGTTTCAACTAAGATGAATTATATATTTTTTCTATGGCATTTGGGGATTTGAAGTTTTCCCTAAATACTAAAATGGTATTATTGTTCTTAGTCACGCCTAATTTAAAAAAATAAACCAAACTGTGGAGTATGTGCTTTTCCTATTTGATCTCCCAAATGGGATTCCTTTCTGAACTCGCTTTAATACTCTTTAGAATTTCTAAACCCATGTTTCATGTTTTCTGCCATATCAACTGCCAACTTTTGATTAATAACCATAGCATGTCAACATTATTTAAACTGATCTCTTTTATGCTTTATAAAACATTGAAGAATACTTGGCACCATTTTAGTGGTCGACTACACAGAACAATTTCAGTGTTGAAGCCTTCTCTCTTTTTTGTTATGCAATACTTCATAAGCCTCCATTGATTGTTTTTTTGCTATAGTTTAACCTTAAAAAAGAAAATTATTTTTGAAGAATAGCAATTAAAATGTTATATAAACGAATGCCAGTAATGTAACCAGGGAGTTTAACATTACACTATGTAGTTAAAAAAAAAACATTGCAGCAGTCACCTGGCTTGCAGTCAAGGAAGCACAAATGAACACAGATATGTAAACAGACTAACCTGGTGTTCCATACTAAATACTTTGATCACACAACAATGAGAAGGCAGATACCATTACCCTAATTATAAAAAAAATATTCAATACATGGGATTTGGCTTAATAGAAGCATATATGACATATATCATATTAGCCTATTTTTTGGAATGAGTTTTTCTGATTCATGAGAAAACACATGTTGTTGACCTCCCAGTGGAGTTAGGAATGGAAGCAAGCAGTAATTTGAAAAAAAAAGATGCATCACTTGTTCAATTGTCAGTAGCACTTGTTCAATTCATATATCAATGTTCGCATATGTGATATAAAGGCACCAAAAAGTACCTTATTGAAAAGTCAAACCACTTCCCTGGTCTCCAAGGGTCTGGTTTGCTGCACAGTGCTCTAGGGACCATCCATCACTTCCTACATAAAACCGGCTCAAGAAAGCTGATGGAAAAGAAGCTCTAACCAGCCCTCATTAGCACTGACTTACTTCCTACTCCAAGGATATATTTACAGAACTTCATGAACATTAACTGGGGCTGATGGTGACATGACTTGATGGAGAAAAAAAATCCCACCTAATGGGGTTTAAGACTGATTTTCAGGACAAAATCCTCTCCCCGCCATACAGATTTGTGAGTAAAGATATGCAGGACAATGAAAGTCACATTTTATTTTTCTTTAAGTTACTCACTGCTCTTATTGAGGCCACTAATGCTTATATGAAATATTTATTGCTTTATTGCTTTTCGGATGATCATGGTATCATTAGGGATTTGCTTCTAATCTTATGTGTAATTGAAAGACCAATTCTCTGAAAGGTCTGCCAACCTTTTGAGGTTGTTTATTGTTTTATTCCTTTTATTTTGAGTCCTCATATTAAAGAGAAGGTGATTTAAATCCCTTTCTTATACGAGCTAATGGAGTTTATTTAATGCATCATTGCTCTTTAAGCACATTTGCAGTTTTTTATTCTTTTTTTTTTATAAACATAACGGTTGTTGGTATGTGGCACAGCATGTTTTTGTGTATGTATATGTTTTTTGTTTACTTTTTAAGTTGTGTGTTAGATAAAAGTTGCTACATTCAAGTTAGAGAGCTCATTTCATTATCATATTTTGTACATAGAGGATTATTATATACACTTTTTTTTTCAATGTTCAGAGATAAAAAGAGCCGTTGCAAGAGGTTTTTTGGATAGAACTTAAATCCAACAAAGCTGTCTATGCTCACCACATAGTACAAAGAAAAACAAAACCAACCAGAATACAAAGGCCACCCACCAACCTCACACCAAGAGCCTCAGCTCGTCAAAAGGAAGGGCCTGAGCCATAATGGTGGCATGACTTCTAATACAACCCCTGGAGTCCTGGCTAGAGACTATGAAGATTTTTAAAGGGGGTGGGGAGAGAGGGGAAGGGTGGCGGAGGGAACCACTGAAACTGCAAACTAATAGATGCAACAGAACGCAGTCACCTGTAGCATTTAGAAGGTTTATTTGTATAACCACACCTCAATAACGGACAATACAAAAGTGAATCTTGTTTTCTCACCTGTATCCATTTATCTGGAATTGCCATGGCCAGTCGATAATCAAATCCACTTCCTCCCTGGGCAATAGGGCAACAAAGAGCTGGCATTCCAGAAACATCCTTGAACAAAGAATACATTGCAACATTATTTTGCTAGAACTTCAAGTGGTCTTTAAATTTTTCACCCTAAGGAAGTTCCATATATATATTTTTATATATAAATAAAGCATCAGATATATAAATAAAGCATCAGATATCAAGCTCCAAACATTACTGCTACACAAAATCTAAAGGTGCAGAGCATATGTAATGTACACTTTAATGTAATGCCGGTAGTTTCTGGGGTGACGGTGTGACTCCCATTTTAAGGAGATATGCCCAATGCTAATTCTGAATGAGCTAGCAGCTTAGAAGCGAGTGTAGCCATGGGAGCACAAGGAGCTAGTCACCCCAAGTACATGCTCATCAGAGACCACAGCAATTTACTCAGGGCGGCTAGCCCTTTACACAATTTGCACGGCCATAGCTACACTATTTTTAGCGTGATGATAGCTAGCACTGATTAGATTTTATTATTATTATTTTTTAAAGACTACTTGTATGTATGTAAACTAAATAATGCAGTCAGGTTCTAACAATTAAAATGGGCTCATAAAATTCAACCCCCGATTCCTTACTGTGAATCCAATGGGAGAATTCCCTCTACCACTTCCATGGAAGTGCCCAAGGAATGCAGAAATCAAAACACAGATTGAAATTCTGATCAGCTTTGTTCTCTCCCTTAAAATGTAATTCAAGCTTGTGAATGTATCATTTATTGAATGTACCATATGACTGGTCATTTTCATCACATAGTATTGCTTCTGAAGGGATAGCCCCCACTTTATAAACATACGAGAAATTTCCAACACTCAATTATGACATATCTATAAACATTTGCAATATTTTTTTACTACTGTGTGAATAAAAGATTTTCAAACAAGCTGTAGGAGTATTTCCAGCACATATTTTTGCAGTGCAAGCACTCATTTTGCCACATTCAAAAAAGTAACCATAATAAGCCATGTGTAATTTGCAACAAAAAAACCCAAAACAAAACAAAACAAAACCCTGCAAATGCCTTTTTGCTACATTTGATCTATTCTAGGAGAAAGTTGCCACAGTTCAGAAGATCCAGGTACATGGTATATGGTTAAAGGGATAAAGTGATCGAGGACCTTTCATGGGGATTTTTCACTTTGTTTTTAAACACACTCTTGTGTCTTCTATTTGGTATAATATTTTCTGTAGCAGAGAGAAAGTCTATGTGTGGATATTTTTATTTAAACAAAAATGTAAGAACCCTAAAAGTGTTAAGTTGGTTGTCAAAAGAGTTTCTACAGTAGTCACCAGTTTTTCTACACTTCTGGGCTCTCCCCATGTGGATACCTTCTATAAGGTGAATTGGACTAATGAGGTCCGTAGAAGTAGTTCTCCCTTCCCAAGCAGTTATGTCAGTGTGCAGGAGGAGAGTCCAACAGCTCTCCTAAGTTGCTCAGGCACGTGGCATTCACGGCTGCTCACCTGCTGAAACGTGCAGGGCAATCTCTGGTAAATTCCTGACAGCATGATGTTCTGAGGGCTATGAGATCAAGGACAATGTTTCTATGAGACTCTGAGCTTTGCCTCTTAATCATCCAACCACTATCTACTTCTACACTGTACTCTTGTCCTGGCAGCAGTATTGGTGTCATCCTGCACCGTGTGAAACAAAGAACAGAGGACACTGATAGCCTAACGGGCTGGTCCCAGTAACACTATTTGGCGTATCCCAACTTCTATTAGCACCAAAAAAGCAGAGCTGCTGGGTAACAAGCTATCCAGGTGTAAGGCATCTTTATAGGTACAATTTTCTTTTTATCGGCAGAAGTTGAAGGGTTCAGTCAAAAATGGAATCTCAGGACTTTGAAAGGTACCTTGGACATAGCAATTACTAAGGCAAAGCTAGATGGGGAATATACAGAAAATTCTTTACTTAAAGTGATCAGACAACTCTTCACAGTGTATACGACAATCTGTCATCCTCTAGACAAAACCTTTCTACTCTCACGAGGAACTTATTCAACTGTCATTACATGCAAGCCCAAATTCATGATAGCCATTTTAATTTAAAATCATATCAATAGTTCCTCCACCCCAATCTCTTTCTATCATTAGCATGTGGCTCAATTCCACATTTTGTATATAGACTCCCTCTAGACAGAAAAGTGATGTATTGAATTGAAGTAATTTTCAATTTAAAGAGAATAAATTGAAGACCAATCTTGTTTAAAAAAATCTTAAACCAGATAATACAAACAGGCTGAATATAAAATTTCATCGGTAGGAATGTGGATAATCTGACGATCACTCCCTAGATGATGAACCAATTTTACTTGAAGTGAACCAAAAGATCAATATAGCCACCTTAAGTTTTATGTATCAAATAATTGCTTCTTTTCATCAGTTGCTATTTTTTATATCTTATGTCATTAAGCTCTTAACAGCACTTTGGTATACAGCTGTCAGTTATATATTAGGATGCCACATACAACTGAAATTAGCTTTATTTTGTTTTCTGAAGGCTGAAATTGGAATTCTTAATAAAATATAGTGGATTAAAAAAATAGGCCTTCACATTCTTCATGATATATATGATGCAGCCTGAATGTGTCTTTTGAAGGTAGCTGGAAGGAGAAACAAATAAACAACAAACCCAGATGCATTACACCGTACTATTATACTAACAAAGAAATTCCTACGCATTTAGAGTTTTTTTTTCTTTTTCTTAACATAAAAAAGACAAACACCAGTCAATTAACAGAAATTTGCTGCTTTGGGAGTTTGATATTACTCTTAGTTATTCTGCATGCCAACAATCTTTTAAAGCCAAAAACAGACCCTTGACAAAGCCTTGGGCGGCAGGGGCAGCTGAAACAGTTTCCATGCAGATTGAGGCGTACACATGCCTAGCGAGAGACAGCTGTCCCAAGTGACCTTTAACCCATGCAGCTTCGCATCCGTCTGTTCCAAAAAGTGACTCTTCTCATTGAATGGGAGGTCCTGAAAAATGGTCTGCATTTCTTGGGACAGGCTGGCAGTCTGAAGTCAGGAACTGGACCTCATGACCACCACCAACGCGACCACTCTACCCACCAAATCCACTGCATCCCAAGCCATCTGTAGAGCGCCTCTGTGGTGCCCTTCTCCACCAGAGTGCCAAATTCCCTGCCCAGACCGTGAGAGAGGGACTCCTTGAACTTACTTAGGGAATCCCATAACTTAAAATTGTACTTGCCCAAGAGGGCTTGATGGTTCATCACGTGGAATGGTGGACTGGCTGTTGAATAAATTTTTCTCCCAAAAGGGTTCCATCTTTTGGCCTCTTTACTTTTGGGAGCTGAACTAATGTGCCCCTGCTTGTCCTTTTCATTGGCTACAGAGCCAACCAGTGAGTCCAGAGACAGGTGGATATAAAGGTACTTAAACCCTTTGGCCAGGACAAAGTACTTCTTTTCAACCTTTTTGGAGGTAGGAGGGATGGACGAGAGGGTTTCCCAGAGAACGTTTGCACTTTTCAGGATCCCGTCATACACTGGTAGTGCAACGCATGCCAGGATAGGGCTGAGAGACCACTGAACAAAGTGTCCACCTGCTTGGCCATCTCCTCCATCTCTAGGCCCAAATTCTTGGCCACCCATCGAAGCAGGGCCTGGTGTTCCTTAAAATCGTCCAGCAGGCCATCCCTCAAGGGTCCCATGACTGCCTCATACATGCATGAAGAGGACGACAGTACCGCAGGGGGAGGCTCATCCTCCTCCATGGGAAAGGGGAGTTTTGGAGTGGGCGCTGTCTCCTTTACCCCAACTTACAAGCGGGTCTCATGCCCTCGGCCTGGTGCTGCCAGTGTTGCTCTGAGGATGCGGCGGGGGGGGGGCACTGTCACCACCAGCATGCCCTACACTCTCCAATAAGGCCACTGGCTGTGCTGCCAAGGTAGCGCCACAGACATTGATGAGGCCTCAGGTGCCCATTTGCACAGGTGAGGTCTTAGCAAGGGGCTGAATTGCCCTTCTGTGCTGGAGAAATTCCATTCCGGTGACCGCGGCAGGGCTGCTGCTACCTGTGTCTGCCTGATGACCGCTGCTGCCGGAGACCAGCGTTTGGAGTGAGAAGATGGGTGCCAATGCCAAAGGGACCAAGGCTGGAGGGACAAGAATCATGACTGGGAGCGCTTCCATGCAGCAGGCAACCGAGATCTGCACTGAGAGAATAGCTGGAGGGAGGGCAAACAGTGCCGGTGGAACAGAAACAGGTGCCTCCCCCAAGGTGATCTGTGTAGAGACAGCAGGGACTACGATTGTGGTGCTGGTGACCAAGGGTGAGCCCCAGAAGATCTGGGCTGTGACACTGGAGATCTGCAGAGCAGAGATGAAGAGCACTGTCTTGTCTCCGAGGATGGGCCGTGTTCTACTGCCTCCTGATGGCTCTTAGTGGCTGGCTTGCCCTACTACCAGCAGCATGGGCAGAGGCCTATGCTCACTCAGTGCTGGGGGAGCTTGGGGAAGAGTTGATGCTATCAGAAGTTCAGGTCCCTTACTGCTCCCAGGAGTTGGTAGTGGAGCCTTTAAGGGGCTAAGGACCAAGAAGGGCTCTGACCCAGCTCCATGTGGCTCCGGAGTGTCTGGGCAGGTTGAACTGTGTCCTTTGCCTGAGGCCCCATGGCCTTTTTTTTACCCGGTGCAGGGGAGCCATGCTTCTTCGTTTTCTTTCTGGGCACTGACGTTGGGAAGCAGTGCCAGGCGGAGCCAGGAGCTGGGGGTGCGGTGCACACCAAGGTGAGGTACTAGGCAAGTCTTTCCGGGATGGCTTGGAAGCTGGACGAAGGGCAGCCTCCACAAGGAAAACCCGCAAATTAATATCTTGCTCTGAGTCCTGCGTCAAAAACTTTTACAACAATGACACTTCTCCTTCACATGTGATTCTCCCAAGCACTTCAGACAGCACTTGGGGGTCACTTACAGGTAGAGAGACCTGTTATAGTCTGTGCAGGGCTTAAACCTTGGAGAAAGAGGCATACCCCACCTGGAGCAAAGTCCTTGCCCTGACTAACTTCTAACTCCTCTAACTACACTTAACAACTACTTAACACTAACTACTATAAAAAAAACTATTTACAAATCCCTAAGGCTTAAAAGTCAGAAGAGACAGGCCCATTAGCCCTTGCTATGCAAGGAAAGGCACTTAAACTAACCACCACAGGCATAAAAAGGAGCTGAGAGGGCTAGGGCTAGCAGCACCTGCTATACCAATGCATGAGAGTGACACCCAAGAGAATACCAGAGCTGGCCATATGGGTACAGCTAAGGCAAAAACCTATAATGACCAGGCACGTGGGTGCACACACACCTATAATGGAATCGACATGAGCAAGCATTCAAAGAAGAATTCTACTTACTCAGAAACCCAGACAATTTTAATGTTAAATCTAAATTAGCATAAAAATTTAAGAAACTTCAAAATTTATCATATTTAATCACAGAAGGGCGTTATAAATTATGCATATATTGAATATCAGCATATAATTGTCAATTATGCATATACTGAATTATATCAGCACAGTCTTCGGGATTGTTAATTGTGTAAATTTGGTACCATGAACAACTAGTCACTTTTGGCAATCATAGAGCAATTACAAGCAAGCAAAGCAATGGTATCTAAATGAAGAACTTTCACACAAGCTAATCCACAGCATCTGTAATGTCCCACCAATGTAAAGAAAAAAATAATACTTATTAATACCATTAATACTTAATTCTCCCCCTCCTCCCTCGCCCCAACACACAGATGATTGCACGGAGGAGGAACCCATCCACCCTTAGTATTTATCTGCTGATATTTTTCTTTAACAAAATTGTCACTAATAATTAGCAGATAACATTCATTACAACAGAAACGACATGAAATATACTAATAACTCTAAAGAAGTTGTAATGAAAACAGAATGACATTTCACTAGTACACTTATTTACTGATACTATAAACCTTTACTCAGATACAAAGAAATGGCTAAACTTAATATTACCTCAGCTATTGTTATGGATTCTGGATGCAATAAATGAATCATGTGGTTGGCCATCATTAGATAAAGGAGGGCATCTTCATCCACATGTAGACCAAAATATTCATGGTAATCTCCACTGAAGCCCGTACCTAGCAATCAAAAAAGATAAAGGCCCCAAATGCAGCGAGTCAGATTTACAAGTACCAAACTTTTGTTTAAAAAAAAAACATTTGCAATAATTCATTTAATCACAGAACAGCAAAAGATTAACAATGTTGCTATTTTAAAATAGCTTAAATGTAGATCTACTCAACCCATCTTTTTCTTTTTACCATTTCCTGAAAAGTAGAGCAGTAAGACCAAGAGGCAGGACGTTCTTTAATTAAAAACTCAGTTGATTAATCTACTTACCAATTCCATGATTGTGATATAGCATAGATGTAACACCATCAAACCGGAAGCCATCAAAATGATATTCTTCTATCCACCATCTCAAATTAGACAATAGGAATCTCAGAACTTCCCAACTAGAAATATCAACAGGAACAATTTCTAAAGTTTAATACATGAAAATATCTGAAGTTTTGTAACACAATGTATCCTTTACTTAATACTGGTACCACCCATATTCTACTGGATGTTGTTCCATCATAATTGACACGTCAAACGAAGTTCTTTATTGTTTTTCCATACAAAATTTCATTCTACTGAAACAATTCTCATTTTAAAAGCATGTAATTTTAAGATGGAGGAAGTTAGGCTAAATTTGTTTTAGAAATGACTAACCCAATATAACATCCATGTTACTGTTTAATCTAGATGTTCCTTCCTATTACTTTGATTTGCTTCTCAGAATGTGGTTAAATCCAGTAAAATATAGCTTACGCTGTATTTGAAAAATCAGAACCAAAACTTCATACTAGCCAAGGCTTAGCTCCAAAGAAAATTATACATTTCTGTGATTTTCAAATCAAAAGGAAGCAAATATCTTGCATTAAAATAATTTTAGAAATTCACTTTTGGCATTTGGAAGAAGGAAGCTATGAATAACGATATTGTTAAAATTAGGTAGACTGTTGGATCACAGGAGTTGCTTAAAGAATTTAATATCAGACACTGTAGTATTGTTAAATGTTACACTTTTTGCTAATCAAATAAAAGACAGCAATTAAATGTTGTTTTGCATGCAACTGTGGTGGACTGTTTTTTTTTTTTTTTTTAAGAACTAAATATTTTAAATGGGGGGTTTAAATTTTAAAAAGATATTTTCTGAATTGTACAAAAATAGTTATAAATTACTATTGAAAGCACCATTATCAGTAGGAGTTCAGATGAGTATGTATTAGTATTTCACCTGTAGAGACTTGCTACAGGTTCACAGAAAAAGTAATTTGACAGTTTCTATGACCACTTCTGATCTTATTCTATCTGCCTGCCTAACACACTTTAAGACATTTTCAATAGAATAAATATCACTGGTGGGGGAAATAAATATACGACAACAAGAGCTCAAGAAGGCTTAGAAGAACAAGGGAAATTACTAGGAGAACCAATATTTAAGCTTATAGGGGCACATTAAACAAAAAAAGTTTCCCTCACTCTCTAATTATAGCTTCTGTATTAGGGATACTCTTCCCCTGTGGTACCTTCATCAGAGAAACCTACAGCTTGGCTCCTCTATACTCTCTCTCTGATAGAAGCTGTGTCTTTAAACTACATTCTCTTCCCCACAGTCCATTCATCAGGCAAGCCTAAAGCATCTTTCTTCCTCTCCAAGCAAATGATTCAACCAGCCTGTTTGTCTGATTTATATGCCATAAACTTCTTTGGTAACTGTCCTGCATAAAAACTAATTTTGATATGTTGAAGAAATTTACATGGGGAAGGGAGAGGATTAAAATCACTAAATAAAGAATAAAGTTGGTAGGCAAGAACATGCTGTAAGCTAAATAATTAGACTGGAGACTGTTAAGATAAAAATGTGTAAATGAATTATTAGTGATGGGAGACAAAGAAAAAAATAAGTGATACATTTTAAATATAATATTTTTCCATGCAATTCCTGAGATTTTCAGACCATCAGTTAAGAAAATATCAGAAGTCATACTAGCCTCTAGAGACATACCGTATTTTTCGTCTTATAGGACGCTCTGGCCTATAAGACGCCCCCTGGTTTTTTAATAAAAAATCCGGACAAAAAAAAAAAAAAAAGCGCCTCGCTCTCCCGTCCCCGCCGCGCGGGCGGGCTGCCGAGGTTCCCCCCTCCCCGCCGGACCAAAAAAAAAAAAAAAAAAGCGCCTCGCTCTCCCGTCCCGGCGGGGAGGGGGAACCTCGGCAGCTCGCCCGTGGCGGGGAGGGGGGAACCTCGGCAGCCCGCCCTTTTTTTTTTTTTTTTTTGCATTCGCCCTATAAGACGCACCAACTTTCCCCCCCCCCTTTTGGGGAAGAAAAAGTGCGTCTTATAGGGCGAAAAATACGGTAGTTGAATAAGGAAAGAAATAGCTATGAAGTTTCCATCTGTATTTTAAGTGTTTATGGAGTTTCAGACAATACCAAATACCAGTATAATAAGAAATGTTGAGTTACAAAAAGATGAAGCTCTGTAACCTGAGGTCAATGGACACACGAACTTTAAAAACAAACAAAACATATCAAATCAAAACACAACATAGAAATTTACCGGGGGGACAGGGGGGGCGGAGGGGAACCAGAGGGACAGGATGAAATCTAAACTAATGAAACGTTCTTATAATGTAACATTCAGTTGCAGCAGGTACATAAGCCAAGAACAGCTTCCATAAAAATGGTAACATACATTCTTCAAAACTTCATGACATTCTGGATGTCACCAGTAAACCTCAATCTCTGCAGACAAAGTCCAGACGACAATGGAACCAGTATGCTCATACTGCATGAGGGGTAGTTGCAGAATGTGTCTGCAGAGGGAACTCCACATCACCTATATGATGCTTAATAGTGTTCTAATCTGTGCTATTGCTATCTGTTTAGAATTCATGATATTAGAAGTAGGCAAGAATTGTTTCCTCTTAGAATTGTAGCAGTGATGCTGATATCAAAAGACTTGTAAACTGCTGTGAACTTTGAAATGCAGTGTATGTTTTAATTTTTGATCTTTTAAACACCTAGAACACCTAAAATAAAATAGTTGTGAAAAGGAATGCAAAACAAATACCTTTTATGTTACATCTTCTATTTTAAACCCAATCTTACAACACTCACACATAAAAGAAACTTTTCATATATGAATCAACTCCCATAAGACTACTCAAATGCATAAAGTTAGTAAAATGCATAATGCATTTGAGGGACCAGGCCCTAATTGGTAAATTCCTAGAATTAAGCCACCACAAACATTTTTGCCTATAGCTAGTTTAAAATTGTGACTAAATGATCAAAATTCGGGAAATTGCAAAATTAAGGTTTCAATAGCAATGCTAGCTCAATTTCATTGCACAATCTATACAGTTTATGTTATATATTTTACAATATTATCAATTACATTAATGAATATGTGAAGTGACACATTTACACCTGCAATGAACTATGTCTTTGCAGAACACTACTGAAGTCAATTGGGTTATATTGGGCCTGCCTGCTTATATACAGTGAATTCCAGAAGCACGCTCTAACACACACACACACACTCACCCCTACCAGTGCACTAACCTTTCCTTTGATTATAAATTCCATTTACGGGTGGGGGGGGAATAAGATTTTATTTATTTTAGCAGAAAGAAAATCTTTAAGGCTGCCTAAGCATTTCGGCTGCCTGAGGTCTTAAAATGTTAGAATACACCTTTTAAAACTTTTTAAAAAATATCTATGTCAGCATAAGCTGTCACACACTGACAAGCATACTTTTATTAAACAAAATAAGCTGTTTAGAGTTCTCCAAGTCTTCCAACATTTGCTTATTGCATACAAATAAATCAGCGAGATATGCACAGATCATCTGTAAGTTTGAAGGAAGGCTCCATCTACACTGCAAGCAGGGATGCAATCTGAAGCTTGCAGACATATCCAAACTGGCTTTAATCTAGGTAACTCCTTAAGAAAAGCAGAAGTTACACAGTGACATGGGCTGTACAAGACTATTTGGCCCCAGTGATCTCCACAGGTTAAAATAAAAATAAAAATAACGGGTGCCTTTTTCTGTTTTTATAACGGGTAAAAAGCACCCTGCAAGTTGCCCAAAAATAACTTTCAAAAGTAACCATGTTTTTTGTTACTATTAGAAATTTAGGTCTCACCAACGCTGAAAAATATAGTCATTGGATAGCCAGTGAAATTATTACATCACAGGAGTCAAAAGACTGAAAGCTGAGCAACTGAGTGAAAGGAATTTTTAGTGAGATTCTTTCAAGGGATGTTTGGTTTTTGACAACACCTATGCAACTTTAATGGACTACAAAGCACTCTAGACAAAAAATGTCTTTGTTAAAGAATCAGCATTCCTACCCTTCATCTAAAATGTAATACTACAAAACCCTCAAGAAAGTTCATCAGGAAAATCTTATTTCAAATGTGAAACATGAAAAATAGAGTAAAGGTGAATTATTTTAAAAAGTTGTAAGTACAGTAGAACCTCTCAGTTACGAACACCAGAGTCACAAACTGACCAGTCAACCACACGCCTCATTTGGAACCGGAAATACAGAGTCAGGCAGCAGCAGGCAGACCAAATAAATAAATAAATAAATGTGCATATAAATAAATAATCAAGCACGCAAATAAGGTACAATATTGTGTTAAACAAAAATAAAAGGAAAGATTAAAAAAAGATATGACAAGATAAAGAAGCGGATTCTGTGTTTGTTTCATTAAAAATAAGATGGCTACAAGCACAGTAAAGTTTCAAAGCTGTATTAATGATATCTATATATATATATAAAAGTCAAATGATGTTTTAGTGTATGTATGTATGTGCACTTACTCCTTCCACACCGTTTGAGCTAGAGACTTGAAATTTGGTACAGTTAGAGGCCTTAGGGTCCTAATCAGGGTAAGAGTCGAAATTTTTTCAAATCTCACCTCTGACGCCCCCCAGGGGAGAAATTATTTAAAGGCCAATCACATCAGCTGGGCAGCTGCTGTTCTGTGACATAGTTATGATGTCATAATACCCCCTCCAACAGACCCTGCATTCACTCAGCTCTTTGCCCCCTCCCCCCTCCAACGGACCCCGCACTCGCTCAGCTCTCTGCCCCCTCCCCCCTCCAATGGACTCCGCACTCGCTCAGCTCTCTGCCCCCTCCCCACCTCCAACGGACCCGAGTTGGGTTTGGTCGGAGGGTAAGTGAGTTAGGGGTGTTGGGTTTGGTCGGGGGTTGGGGTGGGGGTGTCGGGTTTGGTCAGGGGGGTAAGTGAGCCGGGGGTGTTGGGTTTCATCTGGGGGGGTGGGAAGGTGTCGGGGTGGGTGAGGTGTGGGTGTTGGGGTTGGTCAGGGGGTGTTGGGTTTGGTTGGGGGGTAAGGTGAGGGTGTTGGGTTTGGTTGGGGGGGTGAGGAGGGGGGTCAGGGTTGGTCGAGGGGTAAGTGAGGTGTGGGTGTCAGGTTTGTTTGTGGTGGTAGGTAGGGGTGTTGGGTTTGGTTGGGGGGGAAAGTGAGGTGGGTGTGTCAGGTTTGGTCTACGGGGGGTGAGGTGTGGGTGTTGGTCAGGGGGTGTTGGAGTTGGTAGGGGGGGTGATGTGGGGGTGTTGGGTTTGGGTGGGGGGTGAAAATGTGAGTCGGGGTTGGTCGAGGGGTAAGTGAGGTGGGGGTGTCGGGTTTGGTCAGGGGGGGTGATTTGGGGGTGTCAGGTTTGCTCTCTGCCCCTCCCCCCTCCAACGGACCCCACACTTGCTCAGCTCTCTGCCCCCTCCCCACCTCCGACGGACCCGAGCAACGTCGGGTATTTTCGCTAGTATAATATATTACATTGTGTTCACTCAGATGAATTAGAAGGAAGAGTAAGCTACTATTTTTCATCTACCTAAAGAGAACCAAATCAATTTGATCATTTTAAGCTGTAAATTAGGGGTTCTCAGAATGCAGAACAGTTTTAAATTACACAATAGGAATAAAGAAAAAACTTGCTTTTAGTTGATTTAATCCTATTAAAATCCCTTTACACATTAGTCACTTAAAAAAATGAATTAACCTCACACCAACTTTGAAGATATGCACTTTTGTCATTATTTAGTAATATGTACTTTGAGTCCTGTATCAGACAGGACCTCATCTGGGAAGTATCAGGAAAAACAGAAGCTTCTACCAAGTGATTAGGCATTCATGGTGATGTAGACAGCTCAAAAGTAGCATTTATTGATTAAAATATTTGAAAATGCACATTTAGAATATATTCCTACTTAATAAGAACATAAGAAAGGCCGTACTGGGTTAGACCAGAGGTCCATCTAGCCCAGTATCCTGTCCACCGACAGTGGCCAATGCCAGGTACCCTGGAGTGAGTGAACCAAACAGGTAATGATCAAGTGATCTCTCTTCTGCCATCCATCACCCCCCTCTGACAAACAGAGGCTAGGGATACCATTCCTTATCTATCCTGGCTAATAGCCATTAATGGACGTAACCTCCATGAATTTATCCAGTTCCAAACCCTGTTCTAGTCCTAGCCTTCACAGCCTCCTCAGGCAAGGAGTTCCACAGGTTGACTGTGTGCTGTGTGAAGAAGAACTGCCTTTTATTTGTTTTAAACCTGCTGTCCACTAATTTCATTGAGTGGCCCCTAGTTATTCTATTGTGGGAACAAGTAAATAACTTTTCCTTATTCACTTCCTCCACACCACTCAATTATTTGGGGCAGGGAATCCCTTATTTGTTGGTACAACACATAGCCAAAAAGGGCACTGATCTTTGGTTATAATGCAATTACGTACAGGCTCTGTTCAGCTAAATTTGCCTCAGCAGCCGCCGGTATAAAGAGGCACCACAAACCTCTCTTGCTATACAGACGCAAAGGCTATTTTGTAGAGGTAATCCTCAGAAACAGCCACCTAATGTGTACCTAGTACTATTCTTTCTTTCTTTCTTTAACTAATTGGAATATGATCCAAGATAGATCACTCCTCCCCAAAATTAGGGAGGTTTAGATACTAATCTTTCTAGATGTAACTAACCTCTGGGGGCTCAAATCCAGCAGTATAAATGAATAACTCTGTTTTGAAGCAGAGTTGTGCTCTTTCCTGGATATTAAAAATTAGTATGTAGCTCTCCCAATTTAGAAGACTGTTTTAAAATAACTTGGGAGACAATGTTTCTTAGGTTCAAGAATATCAGCCGTGTTAGTTTGTATCCTTAAAGAAAGCGAGGAATACTTGTAGCACCTTAGAGAAATAAACTACCGTATTTTTCGTCTTATAGGACGCTCCGGCCTATAAGACGCCCCCTCGTTTTTTAAGAAAAAAGACGGACAAAAAAAAAAAAAAAAAAAAGCGCCTCGCTCTCCCGTCCCCGCCGCGCGGGCGGGCTGCCGAGGTTCCCCCCTCCCTGCCACGGGCGGGCTGCCGGGAGCGTCCCGGTTCCCCCCTCCCCACCGCGGGCGCGCTCCCGGCAGCCCACCCGCGGCGGGGAGGGGGGAACCTCGGCAGTCCGCCCGCGGCGGGGAGGGGGGAACCGGGACGCTCCCGGCAGCCCGCCCGCGGCGGGGAGGGGGGAACCGGGACGCTCCCAGCAGCCCGCCCGCGGCGGGGAGGGGGGAACTGGGGCGCACATTCGCCCTATAAGACGCACCAACTTTTCCCCCCCCGTTTTGGGGAAGAAAAAGTGCGTCTTATAGGGCGAAAAATACGGTAGTTAGTCTCTAAGGTGCTACAAGTATTCCTCACTTTCTTTAATGTTTCTTAGTTAATTGATTCAGAGGTAAATAAGAAGATAAATAGAACAAAGTAGCACCCTGAACTTCTATAAATGATTGCTTTCTGACATTTGAAACTTTTAAAGAAAACTATCATCACAAAACTATTGGTATCTCTCTGTTAATCTTAACAAATACAAAAACAGAGGTGTCTCGCATGCAAGTGCCCTTTGCAAGTATAAGTCTAACAACTTCCCCCACTGAGAAGCATTTAAATACAATTAATATTTAAGTGCTCATGCTGTGAAGAAAGGAAGGTTTTGCAAATATGCAGTAATTAGTCTTAAACCAGATACTAATATAAAAGGATAGATGGGTGCTATATATTTATTGAGAGAAATGAATGTGTTCCAATATTGCCAAGACAGACAAGTAATTTCTGCTTTAGTTTGCACATAACTCAAATCAATGCTGGTTTACTCTTTCCTGTCCTCCCCCTCTGCAATCACAGATTAATGGCCTTTGAGAAGATGCTTTGATAAGAGTACTTTTATCACTTCCAGAAGTGTAGTTCACTATTCTTAGGACATATTCTCTATTTTACTAATGAAAGTTTAATAAGGGAAAACACTAATAGACGTACAGCAATTACAACATTTTTTAAAAACTATATTAGAGTGGTGCTTTGTCTTCCTTGAAAATTTGAGAGTTTTCATGTCAGAAACCCCTCTCCCCCACAAAGTAATTTCACAATAGGTATTTATATACCCATTTTTTTAAAAGGATAATCATGCTTAATACTTATACATTGCAATTTTTTAAAAAAACCAAAAAACCCTGAAGTAAGTTCAGGACTAAACATTTTGATATTGTCTATCCATTTTTATAATGAAAAAGACATTTGTACTCCAGACAATTGAACTGGGAGCTAACAAGCCTGAGTAGTCCAAGGAAAGAGACACAGCAGAAGTGAAATTAAAACCATGCTATTTGACATCTAGTGTTCCTTATTGATTCAAGGATTCTTTAGATGATTAAAAAGGGTCTTTCACTCCAATGCCAGATCTGAAAAATTATACAGGAGTATCTTCATCATTATCATTGGTATATGGATACAAAAAGATGGCAGGCTCTCTATCTTCAGCAACTGCTTGGAGAGGCTGAGGGACTGTTCTATGAAGTTGGTTGCTCTTGGGGATGTGGCCTGCTCAGAACTAAGATGTAATGAGAAATACAGTAAAACCTCGATATGACGGACTAATTCGGGCGAGGGGGTGTCCGTTAAAGCCGAAAGTCCGTTATTTAATATTTTTTTTAAATTATTAAATAACAGGACTTTTGGCTTTAACGGACACCCCCTCGCCCGAATTAGTCCGTTATATCGAGGTTTTACTTATCACGGCAGCCAGGAGCCGTGAGTCAGCCCGCCCGCCTGGGTCCTCGCTGCTGGGACCCGGGCGGCAGCCAGCAGCTGGGACCCGGGCGGGCTGGCAGTAGGGAGCCGGCAGCCAGCCCGCCCGCTGCCTGGACCGGGGAGGCAGCGGGGAGCCGGCAGGCAGCCCGCCCCGCTGCCTGGACCCGGCAGGCAGCCCGCCCCGCTGCCTGGACCGGGGAGACAGCGGGGAGCCGGCAGGCAGCCCGCCCCCTGCTTGGACCCGGGCGGCAGCGGGGAGCCGGCAATCAGCCCGCCTGCTGCCTGGACCGGGGAGGCAGCCGGGAGCCGGCAGCCAGCCCCCGAAAAAACGGATTTTGGATGCATCGGACTTGCTCATAAATTTTGACCGTTGCATCCGAAGTCCGTTAAATAGAGGTCCGTTAAATCGGGGTTTTACTGTATTTCAATATTTCTGTTCTCACACAATGTTAATGGACATGTTACAAATGCCTAACAGCAAATAGTAACAACAAAAGGAAACTTTTGCCAGACAGTCTCAAGGAGAAGGAATGGTAGATGTAGAATTCATGAAGCTAAATCAAACATAACCACCCACTGCTGATCCCCAATTACATGAAGTGCTTATTAAACCTTCAGGAACCAATTTGTTTTTATTTTTATTGAGTTGATTTACTACTCCATAAACCAAAATGGGTCACACTTAGTGTACATCACTGAGATTTTACAACATGATTTTGGAAAGAATATATTTTTCTTAACAGATGTTACTTCGAGAGAATATACTCTTATGGACCTAAAAATTTTCTACTGTGCAAGAAACAGAAAAAAAGTAATCATTTAGCCAATACTCTGACATTTCATTATTAGACAAATGTTGTTAAACATGGAGTCAATTTGCTTTAATACCATCTGACCTTAGCATCCTTATAATATTTCATAAAATGTCAGAAGTCATTTTTACATGTTTTGTCTTTTTGCTTTCATAATAGCCATGATAAGGGATGTGACCTTCCTCTCCCTTCCTCTGAGGTCCACGCTTCTGTCGATATCTTAGAGGTGGAATGGCTTGTCTACATCAGTGGTCTCCAAACTTTTTAGATCGTGCACCTCTATCACAAACATTTTGGAGCATGCACCCTCACCCCTTAAAACATATGATTCTGTGAAAAAAATAATAATATAAAGATGATTCACAGATCAAGTATGCAGTGTTAAGATAGGATAAAGATATAAATTGGTGTACCCTGGAAAACCGAGGGCAGGTAAAATGTAGGTATTATTAAACTCTAAAGTATAACACTGCATACAGTGCCTCACATACCTCCATGTCCATGCTAGAACTGTATATGTGATGTAAGTAGGGTGACCAGGTGTCCCGATTTTATAGGGACAGTCTCGATTTTTGGATCTTTTTCTTATATAAGCTCCTATTACCCCCACCCTCTGTCCCAATTTTTACAGCCTAGATGTAAGGAATAAATTAAATAAATAAATTAAATACCACACAACAAAAAAACACTAGAAGCATTTAATGAAGAGAAGAACAAATATGTGAAGTAATTAGCTGTCAAGATGGTTGAGGCAACAGCTCAAGTGTTACTCTAGAACGGTATACAGACACATGCCTAGAACCCCGACCAGGCACATTCTATTTACTACCCAAGATCCACAAACCTGGAAATCCTGGATGCCCCATTGTCTCATGCATTGGCACCCTAACAGCAGGATTGTCTGGCTATGTGGACTCTCTCCTCAGGCCCTACACTACCAGCACTCCTAGCTATCTTCGAGACACCACTGATTTCCTGAGGAAACTACAATTCATCAGTGATCTTCCATCAAACACCATCCTGGCCACTATGGATGTAGACGCCCTCTACACCAACATTCCACACAAAGATGGACTACAAGCTATCAAAAACATTATTCCCGACACTGTCACGGCAAACCTGGTGGCTGAACTTTGTGACTTTGTCCTCACCCACAACTATTTCACATTTGGAGACAATATATACCTTCAAGTCAGCGGAACTGCTATAGGTACCCGCATGGCCCCACAGTATGCTAACATTTTTATGGTAGACTTAGAACAACGCTTCCTTAATTCTCGTCCCCTAATGCCCCTACTCTACTTGCGGTATATTGATGACATCTTCATCATCTGGACCCATGGGAAAAGAAGCCCTTGAGGAGTTCCACCATTATTTCAACCATTTCCATCCCACCATCACCAGCCTGGACCAATCCACACGAGCGGTCCATTTCCTAGACACAACTGTGCTAATAAATGATAGGCACATACACGCTACCCTATACCACAAACCTACTGACCGCTACACTTACCTACGTGCCTCCAGCTTCCATCCTGAACACACAACTCGATCCATTGTCTACAGCCAAGCTCTAAGATACAACCGCATTTGCTCCAGTCCCTCAGACAGAGACAAACACCTTCAAGATCTCTACCAAGCATTTTTAAAACTACAATACCCACCTGGGGAAGTGAAAAAAACAGATTGACAGAGCAAGAAGAGTACCCAGAACCCACCTACTACTGGACAGACCCAACAAAGACAAAAACAGAACACCATTAGCCGTCACCTTCAGCCCCCAACTTAAGCCTCTCCAACGCATCATCAAAGACCTACAACCTATCCTGAAAGATGATCCCACGCTCTCACAGATCTTGGGACACAGACCAGTCCTCGCTTAAAGACAGCCCCCCAAATATTCACAAATATTCACCAGCAACCGCACACCACACAACAAAAACACTAACCCAAGTACCTATCCTTGTAACAAAGCCCGATGCCAATTCTGTCCTCATATCCATTGAACTGACAGCATCATAGGACCTAATCACATCAGCCACACCATCATCCACCTGCACATCGACCAATGTAATATATGCCATTATGTGCCAGCAATGCCCCTCTGCTATGTACTTTGGCCAAACCGGCCAGTCTCTACGCAAAAGAATAAATGCACACAAATCTGACATCAGGAATCATAACATTCAAAAACCAGTAGGAGAACAGTAGGAGAACACTTCAATCTTCCTGGCCATTCAATGAAAGATTTGATGGTTTCAGTTTTGAAACAGAAAAAGTTTCGAAACAGACTCCAACGAGAAAATGAGGAACTAGAATTAATTTTCAAATTGGACACAATTAACCAGGGGTTTAACAGAACTAAAGATTGGTTCTCTCATTAAAGTAATTGATTGCATTTCCTGAGTTAATTTCACTGACAACAGATCTCCATTTCAAAAGGTGTTTTTTTCTCCTAGTGATAATGGACCATCTACATTTAACAGCCCTCTTAGAATTGGTATGCTAATGTACAATATTTTTTCTTTTTCTTTCTTTCTGTGTGTACAAATGCATTTTACTTCTGTTACATTCTATGCATCCGAGGAAGTGAGCTATAGCTCACGAGAGCTTATGCTGAAATAAACTAGTTAGTCTTGAAGGTGCTACAAATATTCCTGGCTTTCTTTATGGATACAGACTAACACGGCTGCTATTCTTGACCTCTAGAAAGGGTACATCCCGGGGAAATGTGAACAAAAAAAGGGGGGGTGGAATGCCTAAACACCAAATAGCATTTATTTGTTCCAATCAAATTCTAATATTCCAAATACTATTCTATCAAAGTGCTTTCACTTATGTAAACTGTAAAAAGAAAATGCATATGTTGAAGCCTATTATCCGTGGTTATCAAAGTTTGCAAAACATACATATTTTAATTAAAGCAATCCACTTATTAAAAATAGACTTTTTTAATGTTGATAAAAAGTGTGAGAACCTCAGTTATGATTGGGAGATCATTAGCACTTGGAAAACAGTCCTTTCATTTTACAAGAGCACTTTACGCATTTTAATACAATGGTTTAACCATTATATTACAAAATATTAATTTTATATTATATATATATACATACATTTCCAGTTTTCCATATACATAATATACATTTTTTTAAAAAGCTTCTCCTAACATGTATGTAAACATTTATTCACAGAGTCAGTTCCCATGCTCTTCCCAGATACTACCAACACACTTATCAACCTCCTGGCTCCAGTCTGTACCTGCTGCATTCCACTCATGCCTCATCACAGCACAGCCCTGCGCACTCCCACCATGCACTGCACTCAACACCCATCCCTCTGCAGTTTGGCCCCGCTGAAGCACAGTACCTGCTGCATTGTACTCCAAAGGAGAAGGCTGGATATGACCCCTGGACATACAAAAATCTTTCTCTGTCCCGGGACCCCTTCTCCCCCTTCCCTTGACCCATCCCTCTCATTGTTGTTGGGGTGTTCTGGGTTGACTCTCTCTGAGTTGCTATTTTTTGATAAAAGAATGGTATTGGTTTGAAAGCAATCTTTATTCTATTAACTGAAAACAAAGAGCTCTGCAAAGCAACATACAATTATGTTAAACCCACATATTGCATCGTTTGCACCAATCACCTCCTAGCATTACAAGCACTGCACTCAGGAACATAGCAACAACTATTAGTGCAGTGGTTCTCAAACTGGGGGTTGCGGGGCAATTCCAAGGGGAGTCACAAGCTGCTGACATGTTTGGCGGCATTGGACAGAGATACGAACACTGTGGGTCCGCCAAAATGCTGCTGAAAGCAGAAGTGTTCCATTTGGCAGCATTTCGGTGGACAAATCCCCGGGCCACAACAGGATGCATCAAACCAAAAAGGGGGCATGATCTAAAGAAGTTTGAGAACTGCTGTATTAGTGGCTTTCAGCATCAAATTGCTGCCTCAAAGCATCCCTGATCCTTATAGCCCCACACAGCACCCCTCTAATAGCTCTGGTCTCTGGCTGTTCAAACTCAGCCTCTTGGCACTGAGCCTCTCCTTCACAAATATTATGCAGCATACAACATGCGGCTACAAGCACAGGAATATTGTCATCGGCCAGATCCAGCTTCCCACAGAAGCTTTTAAATGGCCAAAAGCCCACTCAACAGTCATTCTGCACTTGCTCAGCCTGCTGCTGTCAATTTGTCCTGCACTGGCACTCTCAGCTGGGTCCCGCCAAAACCAGCAGTGTTACACACATCAACCCCCTCTTTACTAAAATTTTATCATTAACCTTGATTTGACACTTCAGACAATCACACTGAACATCAGTAACCCAAACAGACCAAAACTAAATATAATCAAAACAGACACATGCACATAACCAACAATATTCACAATTTCATCAGACAAGAATGCAAATACTGACAACATAGACTCTTATAGATTTTAACTTACTAGAAAAGTTGGACTGCAACTACAACATTCACAATTTAAATAGTGTTTTCTTAACCCAGACAGAAAAGAATCCCAAGCAATAGGATGATCATGAGGTATCAACTGAACTGACCTTCGCCATTTATAATCAGTCATGTTAGTGTCAATGTCTTGGTAAGACTAGTTAAATTCTAAAATTTAGGACAAAATTTTGTCCCCCTTCCTTCTATACAGACTTGTCAGATAGCCACCCACAGAATTGTTCTTTGGCCAGTGGTCAACTCAATATCTTAACTTGCTATGGCAGAAACTGCTACTTTCTGAAGGAGTAATTAGACTAGGCATACCCACTGTAATATGGTTTAACAGGAGCTATGGGAGCAGGTAGTGTCCCTCTTTCTGCCTTTTCTGCAAAGTTAAGACCTTGTAACAAAGATACCACTTTCACATGGATGGCTGTTTTCAGGTGCATTTCTGCTGCGTTTTACCCACTAAAACGTCTGTTACTGTTTTGACACTTGTCATCAGTTTCATTTTGTTAAATGTAAGGGGGTTTAGTACCTCTCCACCACCACCACCCCACACCATCATTGCAAATTTTCTTCTTTGCAATGGGTAAATACATCAAAAAAGGGTTTCAAAGAGTATCTGCCAGCTATCCAAATTTCATAGCTTTGCATACACTTAGTAGTGCTAAAGTGGGTAGAAAAGAATACCAGCTGGTTATGGCTATACTATTTTACAGCAGATAAGATTTTCCCCACGTGGCTCAGAAGTCAATAGATGCTCAAAACAGCTGAAAAATCATCTTTATGCCCCCTTTCCCATCTTTCCTCCAGAAGAGGCTCATTACTTAATTATTCTCCGAAACATGATTTTTCTGTAATGCCGCATATACTAAACAGAAATTGCAGTTCTCTACTTTTGCATAATTGGCATTTTTCTTTTTTATTGCCTCAGTCACCTTACAGTATTTAATTTTAATTATTCTTTTAATTAATTACTATTCAGAATGGGCAAGTCGTCTGATAATTGCTTGTATAATCTGCTGCACTCATCACATGAACATTCTCTGGAAGTTACAAGCTTGCATTTGGAGCATCAGGTTGAATGTCTGCAGTGAACATTGGGTCTTTGCGTGGTGGGGAGCATCAGCAAAGTCTTTGTCAAAAAGTGTTCTTATTTAAGATGCTATTACACCTTTACTTAATTAAATTAAATTGTTCAAAAGCAGTGACCATCATAATGTATTTTAAAAGTTACGAAAATTGGGTGTAATTTTTCAATGCCACTTCTCAATGTATCAGTACATCACTTAATTATCACAAAATCATTGTTTTTGCAGCTATATTTGAGAGACATTTCACACACAGCTGTGTTTGCCAAGTTGGGAGTTAATAAAGCAAACTGGATACTTCAAGGGAAATTATATGTTCTCACAAGATCTTGTAAGTTAAAGAGCATCTGTGGCTTTAAAGTCTATGCTGTCATATCAATCTAAACTTAAACCACGAAACAAAATAAGCTTCTAACAGCAAGAATGTGCATTAAAAATTAAAGCCATTCTTTCAATGATATGTAGTTTGCATATATTATAACCCATATGTTCAGGGATGGAACTTTTTTGTGCATTATTTTAATGGTTAGGGCATTATACAAATTTAAAGCAGCAGTACATCAGTCCTTCTTTTGGTAGATCCACATATACTCTTAGTCCACACTAGGTGGCCTTTAGTCCTAGCTGCTATTCCCGTTATTATGTCCACAAATATGTATTTGCAAATACACTGCTCATTTTCATTATGTAAAACAAAACATAGAAAAGATTTGCACAGATACCATTCACTCCACTATCTTAATCTTGTTTCAAAATTAGGATTTAGAGGTTCAAATGCTTTTTAGGAAATCCTGATTACTGGAATCTAAGTGATAAAAAGTAGCACACGGTTGCTTTTAATCATACTCGTTTGTACGTAAGGTAAATTAGGTAATACGTTAACAGGGAAAAGATACAGCACAGATGTTTATTTTAAGCCTTTAGTCTTTAAAGTGACAACCTTTACTAATCCACAGCTTCAAGTTCCCGCACTAAATATATAACTTCCCAAAAATAATCAGAAAAAATGTTTTTATACTACACTAATGCAATACAACACACAGTTCCTTTAAGTAATGCTGTAACAACGCTATACTCTACATTGTTTCAAAAACCTATAAACTCAGCACACTTATTAATTCAGTGATGGGTTGATAGTTATTCTGAACATCACCTTTAATCCAGTCAGTGACATAATGTTCAAAATATCCCCAAGGAATACACACCTGTGATAAACCTGACCTGCCACTGGATGTCATTGCTACCGCATAAATGCAGTTGAAAGACCCTTGACTGTATCTGTAAGTAAAGAGCACTAAAAAGTTGAGAAAAGAGTATGCTTCAAAAGGTGGGCACAAGGTGTTTTTGCAAATTCAATGCTATACAAGAGAATCATCTGGACATACAGCCTTCTCTTCGATGTATTAGAGTACCACAATCACAGCACAGTACCACAAGAGGTTTATTAAGTTTTTAAAAATAGAACATTTTAGCACATACATTAAAAGAGGGTTCCTTTAAAATAAATGCACCCTTTTCTAACCAGGTGTCTGCTGTTTTGGATACCAGAAGTGCTCCCACATAATTCACCAGGATTTTACCACCACAGTACTTTGAAATTTAGAGCAGGTGAATTTAGAGTTTTTACTGAAGAAACCATCTAATTCATCTGAGCACCTGAGAAGTAAAGGATGTATATTTAAAACAAAATAAATTCATATCTGAAAAGCTTTGGGCATCTTTCCATAATAGGAGAGCTCCCATTCAAGGACAGGACAAGTCCTGTTCCTTCCTAGCCCAGCCAGAACTTGCAGCAATGTCTCCCCTGGCTGGGGCGCTCCCAGCAGCAGATGAAGATCAGATTCCATGGGGAAGGGCTAATTTCACGGTCCTTGACACAGTTTTCACGGCCGTGAAATTGGTAGACCCCATCTATATGCCAGCATGGCTTAAGTATTAATCATATAGGGTCAGGCCCTGAACTCGTGTAAATCAGCATATCTGCAGTAAAGTCAGCAGAGCCATGCAGACTTACACCAGTTGAAGATCTGGCCCAGAGTGTGTTAAAGTAAACCAAAATATTAACATGGACAATCAACACAGAAACCCAAAAGGTTACATGACTAGAGCCAAAAAAATTCGCTTTTAGGAAGAATCGTGAGGAAACAACTAATAAAGGGAAAGAACGAAAAAAAATAAGCCATACTCAGGCCTTGACTTGACTAGGAAAAAAGTGATGAGCTAACACATTTTAATTAGGTATTTTAAACATGTTTGCATCTAAAATAGGTAATTTTTAAACACCTCTAAAATACTGATCAGCTAACATGTTAGAACAAGTATTAAAATCTGTCTATGCTAGGTGATGCCATGTTTTTTTCACATCTGGTAGCTCACTTACGTTAGTAACCCCGAGGCTAAAAAAAATATCTCATATTTGTATTAGTGAAGACAAGGCCAAAGCAAGACAATTTGTAGGGTGGGGTTTTTTTTGTTTTTTTTTACCCGCAGATTAAGGAAAACCCTATGCTCTCCCATAGTCTTTACCACGCCCCGATAACCCCACACGAAAGCTACAAACTGCCTTGTCTTCACTAGTTAGATAACAGGATGGGTTAAACACACATTTCCCCCCTTCCCCCCACACACTTTCTCCCCTTAATAAAGTCCTGGTCACAGGAGAACAGTCCTTCCTTTCATCCTCCCTCCCACCCCCAAATCCCTGTCCCCTTCAACTCTAAGCTTTCAAAAGTGGATTCCAAGATACATTACACTTTTTCAGGAGATTCTGACCACAAGTCATCTATGCAATTATTGATTTAATTAAAGTTACTCCCCATTTAAACCAAAATAAGTGACAGGACAATCAGACCAAGAGATTTCAAAATGACACCCCAGGTACAAAACCCTTGTGTTTGCTTTATATGGAAGTGTCTACAGATCCTTGCCACTTTCTATTATATTTAGCATTCACAGTCACCCTCTTGCCCAACTGAATAATCTTGTGAGACAAATTATATTTCTTTAGGTCCTGGCTTTCAAACTGAAATCCTGACGGATTAGGTTGATAAAGCAACTGGTTCTTAATCTCTTTCATGGCACAGAACTAGTTTCTCTGGATTCTGAAATAAATTTTGCATTCGTTGTATTAGAGGTTTGAGTAGCTGTAGATTTAACAGTTATTCCCAGTAGAGAAAAGAGATTGGGTGCATGTACTGTATAGTAGGAAAGTTTATATGAACAGAAGGCTGAAGAGACTGTCTAGCAAGTAAAACTTCAGTACATTATTCAACTGTCTCCTCTCCCCCCCCCCCCATTTTTCCCCCTATAGAAATGGAAGTCTGAAGCCTTGTAAGCAGTCAATGTCTACTCGCAGCTGTTCTTACACTTGTCTGGACATCAGATCCACTCACGTGCCAGTGTGAATGTTAACATGCCTTATAATCAATTGGCACCTACAACAGCTGAATAAGATTTTAGTCCCACTCTGCTTTGTTCAAGACATACTCCCATAGGGCTTGTCTTCACTACCTGCCGGATAGCGATTGATCTGTTAGCGATTGATTTCTCGCGTCTCGTGAAGATGCGAAAAATCAATTGCCCGTGGTGCCCCCGTCGACTCTGGAACTCCAGCTCGCCGAGAGGCGCAAGCTGGAGTCATTGGGGGAGCGCACCACTGACTGCCGCCGCCGTGAGGATGGCAGGTAAGTCAGCTGAAGATACGCCAGCTTCAGCTACGTGACTCATGTAGCTGAAGTCGCATATTTTCAGTCGATTCCCTCCTCCCCCCCCCCCGTGAAGACCAGCCCATAGAAGGAAACTGTCGACCTTTTCTGCATAATCTAAATAAAATATGTCAAGTACAAGGAAGTTACTCATCTTGTGCAGTAACGATGGTTCTTCGACATGTGTCCCTGTGGGTGCGCCACTTTAGGTGTCTCTGTGCCCCTGCACTGCTAATCAGAGATTTTTGGTAGCAGTGTCCCATTGAGTCCGCATATGTGCTCTCCTTCCCTTGTGGTCTGCCTCAAGGCTATTTAGCACTGCACGAGCAAACCCGCCCCCCCCCTCCCACTTTGTTCTCCACCACAGAGCCGTATAGAGAATTTCAAAGTAGAGGGGAGGAGGGCAGGTTGTGGAGCACCCATAGGGACACACAACTTGAAGAACCATCGTTACTACACAAGGTGAGTAGTTTCCTCTTCTTCTTCGAGTAGTGTCCCTATGGGTGCTCCACTTTAGGTGACACTCAAGCAGTACCCACCACTGGAGGCTGAGACTTCAGAGTGGAGTCTTACCACACTGTGGAGTCGAAGATGGGGTCAGTGGCCAAATCTTCAGGAACTGCATAATGTTCCGCCAAAGTATGGGCAGAGGCCCAAGTTGTTGCTCTGTAGATTGCTGAGATAGAGGTATCCCTACAGAATGTGATTGAGGTAGAAACTGACCTCAGGGAGTGCATATGCATATGGATGGAAGCAAGTTGTGCCCTTGATAAGCAATTAATGCAACTAGAAACCCATTTGGATAGTCTTTGAGGTGATATGACAGAGCTTTTGGATCTTTCTGTGTACAAAAGAAAGAGTTCAGGGGATTTCCTGGCGTCCTTAGTCCTGACCAAGTAGAATACTAATGTTCTTCTAATATCTAGCATATGCACAATTGCCCCAGTTGTCACAACATGATTTTTGGGAGGAAGAAAGGGAGATGAATCTGTTAATTCATATGGAAAGTGCAGAAAAATTAGGAAGAAACTTGGGATATGGCCTTAGAGTTACTTTGTTTTTTTTTAAAAAAAAGACTGGGAATGATGGGTGTGTCATCACGGCTGCAATTTCTCCTATGTGTCTAGCTAAGGTGATGGCAATTAGAAATGCTGTCTTCATGGATAGGGGTGAGAGAGAACAAGTAGCCCTGGACTTGGAGGGAGATTTAGTCAAAGTCCTGAGACCTAGGTTAAAGTCCCAGGCTGGAGCAGGTGCAAAATCATAGGGAGGAAAGATAAGGTTGGGTCTGTGTGTTTGGAATGGCACAAACTTGGAATCATTTCCATTTTGTAGATAAGTATGTCGAGTGTTCAACTTGCGGTTGTGTTGAAACACATCCTTCAGCTCGTCAGAGCATTCTGCTGCTAAGGTTTGGAATTAAGAAGGAGCCAAACCTGGAGGCAGAGGACCCATGGGTTGGGGCGAAGGCTCAGCCCATTGTTTTGAGAGAGTGGGTGAGGAATAGACCAAAGTCTAAAAAACAAAAGGGCATATTGCCATCTGCGTCAGGTAAGTGAGCCAGACTTGTCATAGTCAAGAGGGGCAATCAGCATAACTTTTGCATTGTTTCATTGAATTTTCAACAGAAAGAGAGTAGGAAACTAGGAAAGACATTCAAGTGGGCCCTGTCCCATGGGAAGATGAGAGCAACTGCCAGTGAATGTTTCCCTGAGGAAATGTAGCCCTGGAGCAGCAACAAGGACCTTTCTTGTTCCGATAAGTAGCGAAGAGATCCATAGGTCGAGTTCCCTACAGGGTGGCTATATCTTGAAGCACCTCTGAACGTAGTATACACTCATTGTCGTGAGAAAATTCCAACTGAGACTGTTTAACTTCAGCTCCCATATCCTGTGAGGCTCCAGTTTTAGGTGTGGCAGGTCAAGCACTTCTGTGAGGCTTTCCCAGGGACAGTGAGAGTGTCTGGCCATTACAGGAACTGGATCCTGGCAGGGAAGGCACTGCTTGGAGCAAAGCGCGCCAGGCAAGCCCCTGGGCAGAGGGGATATGATCCTCTAGCAGGGAAGAATGCAGAAGAACATCATCTTTACCTTTTTTAAAAAAACCCAAAGGAATAAAATAAAATAAAGAAATAACAGCCTAAGTACTTTTAAGGAGAACAAAGGTAACAAAATGAACACTACTTAAGCTAACAACAGGTAAGGAAGGGAGGACTGCTCATTCTGTCAAAAGCCAAAGAGTAAAACCTCCATTTAACAGACTAATTCGGGTGAGGGGGTGTCCGTTAAATCAAAAAGTCCGTTATTTAATAATAAAAAAAATATGAGCTGTCGGAGGAGCAGCCCGCCCGCCACAGGGTCGGGGCGACAGCTCCGCAGCCTGCCCGCTGCCAGGACCCGGGCGGCAGCCGGGAGCCGGCAGCCAGCCCGCCAAAAGTGGATCAGGAATGCATCAGACTTGCTCAGAAATTTTGTCCGTTGCATCCGAAGTCCATTAAATTGAGGTCCATTAAATCGAGGGTTTACTGTACAGATGGAAGTGAGGGGAGTTTACCAGTTCAGTGCTAAATAGCCTCGAGGCAGACCTTGAGGGAGGGAGAGCACATGCGCGGGCTCAACGGGACACTGCTACAACAATCTCCGATTAGAGGTGCAGGGGCACAAAGACACCTAAAGTGAAGCACCCATAGGGACACTACTCGAAGAAGAATGAGTGTTTTGACACGGAACCACTGGTATAAATTCCAAGTATAACATGGTTGAGGCAAAATATCTTTGTTACAAACAGTAGGATTACATTAGAAAATTTTGGACCTAAAGCCAGGTCATCACATGGTGTTATGATCTATAAGAACACACAAAATTTTGGAAAAGAATATTTACATTTACTATAGATACATTTTTATTGAGGAAACAAGTCACAGAACATTAATTTTACCTATTAGCTAACAAACCAAGCCACAGGGGACCTTCCCACGAGAGCACAGAGAATGACTCAAAGTTCGCTTAACCTTAGAGCCTTTACCTTGTATGAAGCAACAAATGTTGAAAACTAACTAAAAGTTGAGAAAGTGGTATGAAATGCAAGCATGAAATATAAGCTATTCTCTGTGTCATTATATGACCTGAGGAGGGCATTAAACTCCTTTCTGGAAGGAGCTATTTAATTCATCCCTGGCCTCAAGTCTTAATTATTCAACCTTCCTCCCTACCTCCCCCCCCCCTTTTTTCCTAGTTCATTAGAAATAACTCATCACAATCCATTTGTAGGTCTGCTGAACTCTGCTATGGAAACATCTCATGATTCTGTCAGGAAACTTGTAAAAAATAACCAAATTCGTAGAGCTAATGGCACCTCTAGTAATGTCTAAAGGTATTCAAAGTGAAATAAGCACCTGAAATTATCAAGTCTTTCTTTTCCAGTGGAATTAAGAGGAGATGATGAGGACGAACTATTGTGCAAGAAGAAAGGAATGTGACACCTTCAAACTAGATTTAAATGCTAATCCGAAATAAAGAGGGTCATCTTGAGTATTCCATACAAATTCCATTATCTAGACCTTTCTTCTAGTAAGGCCAATTAGTTGGCTTGTTCTGGAGAAATGGATTTAGTACATTTGTTTTGATAAGATATAGAACATATTTACATAATATGTAACCTTTAAAACTTTGGGATGGGTCATAGCAAACCGTGACTCAAGTAATCTGAATATGGGATTAGAGAGTAACTGAAAGTCTTGTAACACCAAGCAGTTATGATTAGCAGTAATGACAATATATCCCATTTGTCATCATGAATTTTAAGTGTGTTTGTTAATTAAGGTCTAATTACCAGGAAGTTATTCTAATCAGAAGGAAACATAGAAACAGTTCATCCTATTTAATGGCACAGTGCCTGTTTATGTATTACATTACACCGCTCACTCACTCAAAACCAAGTGGGAATCCTCAGACTTCTGTTGGTAATTTAGGCCCTGATTTCCTCGGAAACAGTGACCTCCCTAGACAGTTACAATTCTTAGAAACTATGGGACTGTCAACCTTGAGGCATGAAAGCTATGGAAGCAACAAGAAGAGTTGTGATGGCAGCTGGCTTAAGCCTATGGAACTCTTCTCTGAAAGTGGTGGGATTTCTGCTAATCACTTGTGCAACTAAGTTTTCTCACAGCCGCATCACTGAAATAATCAGTTTAATATGGAAAAAAAAGATGACTACTACATATCCTTATCCTTGCTGCCTCAGAGGGAGGAGAAAACAAAAATGTACCAAATGTAAACCTTTATGCTATAGTAATGATTTGTTAGGAACACAGCTGCTATGTTAAGAAGGATGATATAAATCCACAAACACACAAGATTAAATGTACAGCATTACCTAGGTCTTGATTATACAGGGAAAAGCCCTGAATAAGTAGTAAGGAATCATATTCAGCACTAGTTCTGTGGGTGGAAACTCTTATTCCACATGAAGAGCATCTTTGTGTAATTTAGGTTAATTCACTTTCAAAATTAGGAGTTAGTGTGAAATAACTATTGCACTATAAGATCACACCATAGCTGTTATGCAATACTTCCCTGTGAATTCCCCACATAGACAAGCCCTTAGACTGCAGACACAATACATTTTATGTATGCAAACTATTTCATCTGTTATATCACACTATAGAACAACTGTTCTAATTTGGCAAACATTCCATTTTTAGTATAACTGAGAAAAAATTACCATTAAAAACTGCTAAATGGTTTTGTACGTACTTTGAATAGTCAAAAAGTCTGCTGTCCCAGAGACTGTGAGTTCCTCTAGGACCGGAATGGAAAAAGCAGGAATCTGTACCATCAAATTTGTTCAGACCATCCTCAGAGTTATTTGATGCATGGCTGTGTACAACATCCAATAGAACAGTAATCTCCAATGAGTGGGCAACGTCAATCAATTCCTTCAGATCATCTGGGGTTCCATAACGGCTGCAATCATGAAAATACAATGCATTAGGCAGAGGTAGTCTTTTTTTTTTAAAAGCTGAAATACGATTTATGCAGAAAACTATACATTCATAGAGTTAATAGATAAAAGCTTAAGTAATTTACTAGGGAACTCCCATGTAGTGGGAATGAATGGTCTTCAGATAGTCACAATTCCCACCAGTTGGAATAGCAATTGTGCAATATAAACCGACACTACAGGCATTTAAACAAAATAGTACACTATATGCTGACTAAATTATAAATCAACATTTAGGCATGTTCAAAGTTTTAAAAATAGGGTTGCCCCCAAATTTGAGCTTTTTCCTCCACTCACTCTGGAGTGAGTCATTCTGTACTTGTCATATTTAATGTAAACAATTTTCTTATTTAGTATACAAACTCCACAAATTTCTTTATGATTAGAATTAAATAATCCATTGTGTGGAAATTACTATTGATTCAAATGAGTTCAAAATAATGAAAATAACACCTCCTCCCAAAATTTGCCACCCGTTGCAAGTTGTTATCCGACTTTTACTTACTTGGTGCCATTATTAGTTCTTTTCCTTTTTTAAAAAAATCAAAGCTGTCTCAATATACCATGTGCAATTTGTTCAGATAATTAAAACCAATTAAAGCTTCCTACATTTTTCACTCTCTCACTTTTCTTCTTAATGAAACTTAAACACAACATTCAAATTTATGTTCATTTTATTGAACAATTTATCTTTAACCATCACCCATTTCTTCAAACCGATGGGCCTCAAAGCCATCTAAATACAGTCTGCTTTGAGTGGAATAAATTTAAGTCTTATAGGATACGCAACAAGTAAAGCAAAATGATTAGGAAATACCTATTCTGAACAAGAACATTAAAGATGCTTTTATTTATCACAACAAAATATGCTGGACATCATTTGTGTTAATTCTCAATTTTGCGCAACAGTCTATGGATAAAAAACACAGCTGAGGTCCTAAAGTGCAGAAGCTGGGATCAAAATGCTCTGCCAATTAAAATTCCTCATGACCTTTTTATTATACTATAAACTATATTCAACTTTTATATAGAACCGATAATTATGGACAGCTGATTAAATTAAATTAAATTAAAAAAAAAAAAAAACTCAATACAAAGCGAGTTCTGGATATGATGCCAGAATTCCTGCATTAGATTGTGCTATTTGCCTACACTTAAATACCATTTTACCAGACACAGAAAAAAGTGAAAGGTATGCATAAGTCCTTAGAAAACATACCTTGATGCGGCAAAAAAACTTGTGATTTGATAACCAAAACTGGCATAGTACACATGCTCCATAATAGCCATCAGCTGAACACAGTTATATCCTGTTAAAAAAAAATCCCACATTACATGTCTAAATAATAATTTGATGCACATAATTAACTTTGAGTATTTCAAATATGTCTAAACTGCTTCTTTTTCCTTATTTTAGCTGGTTCTAAACCTCTAATGTCCAATTAATAATTAACCGCAGACTCACTATTTCTTAAAAGTAATGCCATTTTAACATTGTATGATTGTAAGACCTTCCCATCAAAAATGGGAAGGTCAATTTCTTGGGTGATCTACATATGAATAGATAGATTCAATATATCAGTTTGAACAAGCAATAAATGTTATGCAAATATAATCTTAATTTGACTTCAGAATATTAACACCACCAATCTGCATGTCCTGAACTTCAGATGCACTTTTGATATTTACAGGGTTGTCATGAAAGCAAAGTAAAAGTAACTGATAAATAGTGCTATATCTTGTGCTTTACCAAGATTTTTCTTAATATTTCAAGCACATGTTATTTCTATCTTTAATCATTACATATTTTCTTTCCAAACTAATTTCCCTCAAGGAATCTTTCAAAAAGAACAAACATTAAAGCTGTATAATTCTTCTTTGAGCTTACTGAAGCAGCTGAGAACCAAGAAAACCATTTGTTTTGGTCCCTTTTTCAACCCAAAAGTGTTCCACTAGGATATTAAATGAAGAAAATCTAAACGGAAAAAAAATATATTTTAATGATGAAACTGTGGTACTTAAAACAAATCTCTGCTAACCTAACTCTACTATCAGGAAAAGAAAAAAAGCCCTATCAGCAAGCAATAACCTTCAGGTCTATTTGAAAAAAGTCTGTTGAAACCATAGCTGCTCTTTATTATTCATTATCATTTACCCTACACTGCTGCCTAACTTTATCCTGTTTATTTAATTTAGCTGTGATGTCACGCTTACTTCTGCCCTCAAAGTCAAATAGTTACGATAAGAAAAATGGGCTGGCATTAGCTTAGCAATTTGTCTGAGGTATATAGCCATTTTATAATTGAGGATGGTTGCATGGTTACCTACAGAATTTTTGTAAATGAACATTACAAACTATGTCAAATGACTATCATTTTATTTGCTTATTATTTATCTTATTGTTTCCCATGTATATATTTCTTCACACTTTTAATATTTCAGCATTCTGACCAAAGAAAGTGTGTCCCTTAAGAGAATTATTAAAAATAACAAATCCTTAAGTAGGTCTGGCTACAAACATAGATAAAATTTAAATCATGCATACCCATAAATGATTGATATTGTGCATACATTTATATTATTTTTATTTTGATGTCTGACACCATTTTACATTGTATCCATGACATTCCTCCTCCCCCTAAGGAAAAATCTGTAGGCAGAGTTGTATCTTTTCAGGCTTCCATTGAAAAAAGATTAGCCTCCTGGAAAGCAGGAGATTAATTTACAAGAGAAAACAACAACATCACAAGATCAAGTGTTAGTTGGTTTTGCTAGGGTTCCCCAAATGCAGAAACTCACTCATTATGGTGGTCAGCTTAACTTTAGTGAATGATGAAAGGCATTTCTGTCAAACATTGACTTTACTATAAATCATTAGAGTTTATTTATGGCTGGTTTGGTTAATATGTGGATGAGCGCTGTGGATATGTAGTGTTTGACTTCATATCTGATTTTAGTAGCGGTCATTAATATGCCAGCATTGCCATAGGTACCAAATAAGGTTAGCATAGTTATTTCCACTTCCAAATACAGTAAGGCATATCATCCTTGTAGGGTAATGGCTAGCAAATGCTCATGTAATCTTTTATGTGCCAAAATGCAACAACTCTAAATGCGCCAAATAAGATACATTATTGGCCTTTTCTTAGATAATCATTCCAACAATTTCATCTACAACCTATACAGTTACAATAATATACCACAATTCTTTCCTAAACAGAACTGCTCATGTTAACTGCTGTGAACATTCAAACTATCACTTTAAAATGATCATACTTCACATAATAAACTTAGTATTTTTCTATACACAGTATAGAGTATAGAAAAATACCATGTAGCTGGTACATTACAAATAACTGAAAACAGATTATTTGTCAAAGAGTGCCTGGCATTAATATAGGTTTGTTTTCAGACAAAGTAAATTACACTAAAAATTTTACTTAAAACTGTAAGAGAGTATCTTTGATCCATATACCCTAATTCCTGTCCATTTCTCTATTATGGATTTCATTAAAGCAATTATTACTACCCTAAAAATGCATTTCTATAGTACATTTAAGCTTCACACACAACCCCCTGCCCTCCAACACTCAATTATCTTTTCTAATAAGAGCAGAGACTCATTACAAATTTCTCTCCACATGTATCTCACCAAGAAGCATGTTACTTACCAAGAGCCTTTATTTTAGGTAGTATGTTATACGTAAAGTTTTTATAAGAAGCAACTTTCCCTTCTGGGGAAGCAATTCCCACATGAGATTCATAAATTCTTAAGCTTTTTGGTTTCTTTGGTTGAGGATGTTTGCGCTATTGAATAGAAAATGGTTGTCGTTAAAGCACAGCATCTGAGAATGTCAATCTTGTTATACAAACACATTGTATACACAAGAGAAAAAAAACAGTATATTAATTTTAAAATCAGGTAAGACAATTGTTATGCAATATATTCCCTCTAGATTAATTTAATTAAAATTGAAAATTCAAAAAAACAAACCCCACTTCAATATTGAGATGCAGCAGGTAGGGGGGAAATCAAAGAAACTGATCGCTCTTTACTTGACACCCTTACATCAATACTTCAGTAAATTCATTGCACCAATTTCTTGAGGTGCTGATTTTATGTGAAAGTGACTTCAAAATGCCACATAGAAAATAGGTCTGCTGATTGTATTCTTAGTCAGATCTGCTTAATTTAATGAAAAAAAAGTATTTTTTTAAATTGTTTTTTAGTATAGCACATTCTTCTGGTTCGTGTGGGACATAAAAATTCCTTTGTCAATATCAGATAAAATGGTTCCACAGATGGGCAGAATTAAGTTTTACAGAATATAAGCATTCATTAAGTACAGTTCTAAAGACAACCTTTCAAATGTGACAACTAGAGTTGGTTAAAAAGCATCTGAAAAAATATCGAGTATGGAGTTTGTATTCCAAGTTGATTTTTTTTTCCTCCAGGAAAATTGTTGGGATAAAATTTTCCATTTATTCTCTCTCTCTCTCCCCTGCAATTCCTTCCTTTCATTCTATTGCATTCAATGTCAAAAAGCACTCATGTCCAAGGTTTTCGCTGCCACCAGCACCCACAAAAATACAAACTTTTCCCTCATACTATATTTTTTAATTGGTAAAGGCCTATGCAGGTACTGGGATTGGGAGGTGCAGCCCAGAGATAGGTAGAGGCAGCTGGTCAGACCTCCTTCCAATGATGAGTGGCCAAGGCAAACTGTAGTTTGCCCCAGTGAGTGGGGATAGATGACGACTGGCTGTAGCCACTGAGGCAAGGTGGGTGAGAGAGTGGGGGCTTCCCCTAGGAGGTGAGACTCAGAATGGGGGTACTGCAGAGGGCAGAACCAGGGTAAGGGCCACTGGGCCCAGGAGGCCTGAGGCAGGCGAGACACCGGCAAGGAGGAGATACTCCATACACTAGAGAGCTACTTCCCGAGATGACCAGCAGGCAGTACCATGCCGGTGAATCCATGATTTACTAGAGGGTCCTTTGGGCCACAACTGCACTCTAGATGTCCCCCTGGCTTCCCCACACACCTGCAGACATGATTGGTGGAATAGGCCCAATAGTCTCTCAGTACTTCATCTATAAAGAATCCAGGTAGGACAGGACTTTGTAGTAGAAGGAAAGGATGGCAGATTGTGGAAAGCGTACTTCCACCAACATAATAGTGAGAAGATGACATCTTGCGTGACTTCCACCATCATATCCATATGGTACTTTATGGATGGATACACGATTTCAACTTCTTTGCATACAACACAGGTAAAGTCCGGCATATTGTGAAACTTGGGTGCAGAAGGCCATGTGACCAAAGAAGGATGCATCTGCAAGATGAGCCTGCAGATTACTGAGGAGTCCTACTATTGCCAGGAACCTCTCCTGTGGTAGCTAAGCTCTTGCTGACCTAAGATCCAACCCTGCTCATATAAATCTAGCAGAATGAAGATTTTCCCCTGTTCATTTGGAGTCCCTATATGGCAAAAAGCCATAAGACATTGTCAATCAAGCTGGTCATTGATCACCTGCTGGGAAAATTTTACCCAGATAAGCCAGTTGTCCAGGTCTGAATATACCACACTGTAATGTATTCTTAAGTGGGCTGTGCCTACTACACTCCTACTGAATACATGTTGATGACACACAAAGACTAAAGAGCAGGACCATGTATTGGTAGTAAGTCCCTCACACTATGAAACTGAGGTATACTCTGTGTGCTGGGTACACGGACAGATGGAAAGAAGCATCTCAAAGCTGAAAACCACAAATCCATCTTGAGTATTTAATGAGAGAATAATTGAGGCCAGGGTTAGCATCCTGAACTTGTAGTCATGGATTAATCTGCTGTGATATCAAAGTCTATAATCAGATGCCAATCTTCCAAAGTAATGGGAGTTGCAAGTTGCAAAAGGGTATCTAATTCTTGATTTAACACTAGCTTGCAAGAGGAGTCCCTGGAAAGGAAAAGGGAAGAAGGGCCTGGAATTGCATAAAATACCCCCTTTTAAAACAGCTTTCAGGACTCAGTGGTCTGAGGTGATCTGGCTTTGGATTCCCCAACAATTAAAAAAAAAAGTGTGCGTGCACGTGCGTAGGGGATGAAGAGGGGGTATAACTCCTGAAATGGTTCTGATTAGCTCTTGATGATGAAATCAAGGTGAGATAGTGGTATTTTAACAGAAGAGCTTGAATTTGAAGTGCACATCTGGAGACAATCCGGGGAACAGATTTTTCTGCCAAAAAAGTCAAGTTTGTAGGGTCCTTCTCCATGCAGGTCATATTTGGAGACCATCTCTGTTTGGATCTTTCATTCATCGCTGTCGCCCACCAGCATTTTGAGACTCAAATGCACAAACCTTAAAAATTTCTTTGAGGGAACTTGATAACATGTATCAGCTTACGTAGCTGTGGGTGCCACAGATGCTGGGATCTGCCACAATTTCTTAACTGGTTCCAATAACTCCTCGTTGACAGACGTGGCAAGCCTCCCATGCAGGGAGGAGGGCAGAAGATCTAGTCATTTGTGAGATTTTTCTAGCACCACCTCCACACAAATTTCCAAAGTGTTTGCCACGCAACATAAGAAGTCACAGAAGATCGTAAAATCATCCAGCTGGCTAGGAGTAGAAGAGAGGACTGCCTCATTGATTGAAAACAAAGATATTGCTGCTGGAAATAATTGATACTCCCTTTCCTACATGTGGCGTTCTTACTAAGTTCACACTGTACCACAGCAAAGTGAAAACTGACTAGTCATTTTAGTTTTCACTACATCTATTCCAAACCCTGCAGAAGAGAGGCTAAGAACAGAGGCTAGGGGGAAAATATAATATCCAAAACTCCACATTACTTAAGGGGCTGAGGGAAGAACAAACTGAAGACAACACTGGAAAAAAGACACTGATCAAATATAAGAATAACTGAGTGAAATCAAGATAACGAAAGCAAAAGACACACAAACAGTACATTGCAACTAAAATAATACTCGAGTAAGTTGATCAGCCGAACAGTATTCAATGAGCAGTATGCTCCCACATATTCCTTTAAACTGCAGGGACAGGTCCATGTGGGCATGGCAGCACATATTTCTTTTAGTATGGCTTAGTCTGCTGACCAGTAGATTTCAAGTACATTTTTTTCAGAAAACAATAAGTGCATTAAAATAGGTGCTTATAAGAGAAGTGTCTTCTCAGGCTTAACTATAGTACTGGTAGACCATATGCAAAGTAACATGTTTTAATTAGAACACACCCAAGAAAAAAGATTGACATGACAGAAATCACATAATAAAACATGCCTTGCATGCACTTTTTAAAATTTTTGAAATATAAAATAAACCTTACTAGATATGGCAGTGGTGGTTCCCAGTGTATCCAATCATAATTCACATTGGTATCTATGCGTGCTACATATTTTGCCCAAGGTGAAATACGGTAGAGAATCTCTCCATTTTTACTACGGATTACCACCTAGAAAAAACAAAGATAAGAAATCACTATAATTTCATACGTACACAAGCACATGTACAGAACCTGTTCTCAATGACAGGAGCTTCAAAGGAGAAAAAATTCTCATGTTAACTCATACAACATGGCTAACAAAAAATAGCCAGATTTTCCAATACATGAAACAGCAACTGTGGCAATGTATAATACATGATTATTTTTAACATAAAACTACAGCATTTTACTAAAACAGGGTTTCCCAAGCATCACTTGCAAAGATGGGTTAAGCACAGCAGATGGAACAGAAATAGGAACACATCTAGTGAGAAACTCTGTATTAGAAGATGAAAATACAAAAATGAAACTAGAGGATTTCAGTTTGTAGCTTTTGTAGGCAGAGCACACATCAAAGGTTCCTTGCATTCTTCCATTGCCCCCACCAGCTCTCTCTCTGCGCCACCTCCCATCTCCTTCTATTTCTCAGACTCACTGTAGCCCTCTTCTTCCCCCTCTTTCATACCAAGAGCTATGTACCTTCCATACTTTACTACACATACACACACACACACACAAGGGGCTACATGTAGGACCCCATTCCTCCATTTACAGACAAACTGAAAAACAGAAATACCAATACCATTTAAAATGCTAAGTAAGACGAGGAAGACTTTGTAGCACCTTAGAGACTAACCAGTTTATTTCAACATAAGCTTTCGTGGGCTATAGCTCACTTCATCGGATGCATAGAATGGAACAGAAGTAAGATGCATTTATACACACAGAAAAAGAAAAAAGTTGTACATTAGCATATGTAAATGTGAAAAATTTACCTTTTGAAATGGATCTCTGTGTCTGCACGGGATAACAACTATTGACTCAGGAAATGCACTCAGGTAGTGTAATGAGAGAACCATTCGCAAGTCATATTTAGCCCCTGGCTAATTGTATCCAATTTGAAAATTAATTCCAGTTCCTCAGTTTCTCGCAGGAGTCTGTTTTGGAAGTTTTACTGTTTCAAAAGCGACACCCTTAAATCTTTAATGGAATGGCCAGGAAGACTGAAGTGTTCTCCTACTGGTTTTTGAATGTTATGATTCCTGATGTCGGATTTGTGTCCATTCAAATTGGACAAAACTATACTGTGGTTATGTCCTGATCTATGGTGGTGTCCTTCTTAGGCCCTCAGGAGCCCCAGTTCCTGCACAGAGAGGTTGTTGAGCAGGTTCTACTTCATCACCATATTAAAAAGGAGGGGGTAGTGGTGGAGGGTAGCTAGAAACACTGACTGGGCTCTCAGTCAGTCACCAGGGATTAGGCTGAGCCTCCTAAAATTAAATGGGATTGCAGGTCCCAGATTATTGCCAACTGCATGTGTTGCTCCTGCTGCTATGGGTGTGCCATAGTGTTTCAAGACCACTGGGGCTTTGCTTTTCATTAAGATAGCCCACTTGGGCATTTCAGTGCTAGATTGTTCTTTTAAAACGTATCGCCTTGTAGTTTTTAAAAGAAAGTAACCACATACACCACACACATTTTTTCGGGTATGAATTTTTTTAAAAAAAAGTCAACAATGTAAACACCAAATTAAAATAGAATGCATATTCTTTTCTAAGTACATAATGATCAGACCTAGAATTACTCTTCTATTTTTAGGTTAGAACAAGTTTATAACTGCACAGCTTCAAGTATTCAATTGCATATTGAAATAAATGGTGGAAGCATAGACATTTGTCTGTTTACATACACATTGTGAAGGACCATGCACTTTCAAAATTATTATTTATGTAGGCTCGTTCACTCTAGAAACATATTGCACATGCAAAATTTCTCATTTTTTCCAATAACAGAAGTAAACAAACTTTCACCATTTATTTCCACAGCAGAATTTCCTCCCCCTTTCACCAAATCACACATTCCTCATTGAGGAAAGCATGCCTTCCACGTTTTAAAGTGAAAATATGAATATATGTAGGCTGGCTAATTTTGAGCATGAGAGGTATTTCCTTAAGGTAAACATTCCTGGAAAATAAGGCTAAAGACAAATATGCCGCCTAATACATAACTAGAGTATTCATTGTCAAATAGAATACTGCAGCTGTTCCATTAGGCTTTCAGTTCATGTTACATGTGACATCATTAATATCTTTTGTATGGCATTGCTACTGCAACCACAGCAGTTTGATCTGGAATGAACATTGTTGTGTTAAAGTGTACTACTATGCAGAATGAGTTTGTATATTACAAAATAAGTAAAGCAACGGTTTCTTCCCAGAGTAGAAAAAACAATTAAACAAACAAACAGAGGAAGACGATCTCTATCCCAAAGAATACAAAGTGAAGTGGCAAGCACATCTATTACAGCAACCGAGGAGCACTTTTTGTAAAGGCAATTTAGTGCGAAATTATTTACAAATGAATTAAGTTTGTCCCATCCAAAAACATACATCAGGCATACTTTATTGTAAAAATGTAAAATGTTAACTAATAATAATTTTAATGTAATTAAAATACATATGGTTGAGTAGTTCCAAGCATATTTAATACTTAGCATTCCTTCTACTGCAGCCTTTTTTTTTTAGTTTGTTCAAGAACTACATAAAGGGGAACATTTTGAATTATCACTCCATTTAAAGTGTCAGCCATGGCTTTATTCAAACACAGTTACCAAATACCACAAAAAATAAGGCTTATGTACTAACCACCGTACTAAGAAAAGAGGGGAGCAAAAGTATTAGAATGAATGCCTATTTAAATATTGAACCAATCTCCAACAAAGTCTAAAAGCTAAGTGCATGGATTCTTTACCAGTAAAAGAAGCATTTACAAAATATTTTGTATTACCAGATCCTCAATGTCACAGAAGAAATATGCATTTAATTTGTACCTTTTGGTCTGAAAGCTCATATCTAAAAATCTCAACTCACAACTGGATAAAGTGATAGAATTGATCAAAGGAACTGCTAAAAAGCTTCAGCCAGAATACTACACAGAAAATCCCTATTGAAGCATTTTAAAATCTCTAGTGATACACTCATGATAAAAATAGTTTCAAAGAGGTTTACTGTATAAAAGTTGGAGGCTCTGGAAAACCCAAAAGGTAATTTCTAGTCTCAGAAGTAAATTAAGGACTGGTTTCTATCCCTACAGATCTTCTCAAAAAGTACCTTTCAAGGGACTGTCAAGGTTGAAATGGCAAAAATGCAATTCTTTCTCCCTCATTACACAACTGTGAAAAAAACACCATAGTTTGTTACATTGGAACTAATAGTATTTACCCTCTAAGAATCTGTGCTGGAACAGAACCTAAACTAAAAGTGGACAATCCACCAACCCAGCATTTCCTTCTGTTCTTATTAGCACTCAAATGTTTGCCATTCTGCTCTATCTTTGGGAGCAGAACTAAATGCATGGATGCTATTTCTGTTCAAATGCCTTGGAATTATACAATATCTAGGTTTCAAACAATTAGGCTAACTTCTTTAATGTGTTTACTAATTTTTAGGGTAAAAAAATAGTTTCAGAAATACACTCAAAAAATGTTGTACCATTTCCAAAACAATAAGGGTTTTAAGTCATAGTTCACTACAAGTCAAGCATTCTAACCCTTTGACATGGTACTATTTATGTGAATTAATAGAGCAAACAGATCCTTAGTCACTAACAACAGAGGAGCTTTCAGGGCTTGAATAGCTACTAAGGGTATGTCTTCACTACCGGAGTAGGTCGATTTCACTTAATTCGATTTTCTAAAGTCTGCTTTAGAAAATTGAATCAGTGTGTCCCCACCAGGACAGCAGGTCAACAGTGGTCGACACTGTCTGTCCTTAAACTTTTGCAGGGGTCAACATAGCCCGCATTGCACTGTGGATGGGTAGCCCACAGTGCCGGGAGTGCTGGACCCCCCCGCCCGCCCAAGCAGCCCCACTCCGGACCCCCCCCCCCCGCCCGCCCAAGCAGCCCCGCGCCGGACACCCCCCCCCCCCCGAGGGGGGGGGGAGCCGGCGCCAGGATGCTCGGGCGGGTGCGGGGGTTCGCGGGGCTGCTCGGGCGGGCGGGGGGGGTCCGGCGCGGGGCTGCTCGGAGGTCGGAGGCTTAAAGTCAGATGCCTCTTCATTAGATGAAGGTCGATTTTAGCGCCACTAGGTCGATTTTAGCGCTACTTCTCTCGTCAGGCAGGAATTATAAAGTCGATTTTGAGGGCCCTTTAAATCGACTTTAAGGGCATGCCTGTGAAGACAGGTACACGTTTAGTTCAACTTAACGTCGTTAAAGTCGACATTAAGTCCCAGTGAAGACATGCCCTAAGACTGCAACCTTTTTAGAGAGCTTGCACAAGCTAGCTGAAACACCATTTAGATAAGATGAAAGAGTTTAACTGGGTAGAAGAATGTCAAGAGTATATGAAGGGTTGAGAAATTAAGAGCCAGACTTTCAAAGTGCACTCACCTCACCATGGCAGCTAAACAATTAAATTAAACACTAGATAAAAATAAATAAAGTCATGGAGATCCCAAAACAAGAGGCCCAGATTTCAAGATGCACCACTGAGGAAGCATAGTTCAATAAATGCAGACAATAAAGGCATGAGGCAAAGGTAGTACAACATTTGTGCTTCCACATTTAGGGTTGATTTCAGGCCAGCACAATGCTGCAACAGCATAAATTAGAACAATTCCAGGTGTGTTTCTACAGTCACTTAGCTGGAACCCAGAATAGCTGGAGATCAAGGCATCTCGGTCACACCTTTTCCACCCTATCTCCACGTTACGGCCTATAAACTTTGTTACCAACTCATGCACCATTTATTTCAAGTAACATGATTATGACCCATCCAATAGGCACTCTAGTGGCATGAAAAATTTCAACCCTTATGTGATGCTTGCAATTCATACCTAGATAGATAAGAGACTGCCCACCTCACAACCCAGTAGAAGGCACATTAAACTGTAATCCAAGACACCATGAATTCTAGTTGCATCTCTTCCAATTATTGTTGTTAATAACTTTTATGAACGAAGGTCTCATATCTTAGGAGGCAGCTGTCACTCAATTTTATTTCACAGCTAAAAAAACCAAGAGCGTGTGCAAGACCACGTCAGGCAAAGATGGGACCCAGTTCTTAACTACAAACAGGGCCAAATCTCATCAACTTCATCACAAAATCTTTCAGAAAACACAAAATTAGGCACTTGTGTAACCCATAGTAACTGTGGCTCTGTGTTGCTAGCAGCAAGACCAAAGAGATTTATGTCATTGTTACTGCTTCCAGATACTTCCGCTCCAGAGGTAGAGGCTTGTGCTTTCATATCCAGACAGTCAGATACTCATATCATTCTTTCCAGATGATCCACAAAGGAGTGCTGCTACATTTTGCTACACTACCTGTAAGAGCTAGTCCACGATCTAATCCCACATCCAGGAAGAGAAACCAAGAACGGTAATGTCCAGTGGTTCATTGGTGTGTCACATACTTGTGTACCCACTGGCAATATGTGTATTGATCCAGAAGGTAACAGCAAGCTTTCCCATTCCTCCTAGGTATTAGAAGACATCTGTGTAGTGGTGCTAGAAGTTGTGGGTTTAAACCCTGCAGATGACTTAGATGGGCAGTGAAAAAAATATATACATATAGGATCACAGAAATGCAGGGCTGGAGGGGACCTCGAGAAGTCATCAAGACCAGTCCTCTATGAGTATACCTCCTAGACCATCTCCTGTTAAGCTGTTCTTTATAATCTCCAATTACATGGATTCCACAACCTCACTTGGAAGCCTACTACAATACTTAACTACACTTATAGTAGCAAGTTTTTCCTAATATCTATTGCAAATCTCCCTGACTGCAGATTAAGTTGATTGCTTATCCTACCTTTGGTGGACTTGAACAATTGTCTTTATAAAAGACCTGAACATATTTGATGAATTATCATGTTCTCCCTCAGTCTTCTTTTTTCAAGACTAAACATACCCAGTTTTTTTAACCTTTGCTTATAGGTCAGATTTTCTAAACCTTTATTTTATTTTTGTTGTTCTCCTCTGGACTCTCTACAAATTTATCCATATCTTTTCTAAAGCATGGTGCCCAAAACTGGACACACTACTCCAAGAGAGGACTTACCAGTGCTGAGAAGAGCAGGACAATTACCTCCTATCTAGTACAGACACTCCTGTTAATACAATTCAGAATATTAGCCTCTCTCAAAACTGCACCGGGTTGTTGACTTGTATTCAGTTTGTGACCCACTACAAAACTATATATGTAGCTAGTGTAAAGACACAAAAGTAATTGTTGTAATAATTTTATATTGCAAAACATATTTAGAAATACATTTGGGTGATGTTAGCATTTAAATTATTGCACTTTTATTATTTGTATTTTGTTAATGAAAGCTGTCCCTTTCAAAATGAGGTATGGCAGATAGCATGTTTGCTACAGACCAGATGAGAGATTTTAGCTGGAAGATGCTGCCTGTTTAATTTCCAAAACATGAGAATTTGATAAGTTTTTCTTTCTAGAAAGCAAGCTGTGTTCTCAAGAGGGGACTGAATACCTCAGAGCATTGGTAATGAACTAGATATAGCCTGTCACCTATGAGATATCCAGTACGAATCCTCCCCTGCTCAGAACGCAATACAACTTGTTTCCATATAACATCTGTGAGAAGGGTTGTTTAGTCACAGTTCCAGTTTCAAAAGAACATACTCACTACTATGTTTGCACTAGATTATATGTTTTTAGAACAGGGTCCATCTCCTCCTACATATTTGTACAATGGGACCCCAATCTCAATTGCCCCCTCTCCATCAGGAGTTCCCAGAGTAGGGGCCAAAATCAGGAAACTATAAATTTACAAGTTGGATACACTGTTACTCACTTTAGGATTGGATGGGGGGAATACTAGTATTGAAAAAGATCAAACCCCTAATTTTTAACACTTGGTTTTTTTGAACCAATCACATAATTTTTGGGGTGCGACATGATTATTGAATTTCTGGGGCTGGCAATACTGTATAAGGGAAATTATATAAGATCATGAGGCAAGTGAAACAATTCATCAGTACCAAGAGAATTCCCAATTTAGGGAATCTGAGTTGGAATATGGCCACAAGCTGGGCTCAGAGTCTTAGAAAGCTTTCTCTGGATGATGTGAAAATAAACACTGTAGAACAGGGGTAGGAAAACTACAGGCCACGGGCCACATCTGGTGCAAGGGACCGTCCTACCCAGCCCCTGAGTTCCCAGCTGGGATGGCTGCCCTCAGCTCCTCCGCTGCTGTCCCCCATCTTCCGCAGCCACAAGCATGCCCCGCTCAGTGCTCTGGAGGGCGGGGCTACGCGCTCCTTCAGGGCAGTGTCTGGCTCTGCACAGTTGCCCGATGCGCTACTCGGAGCACCATGGTAAGGGGGCCGGGGGAAGGGAGTGGTTGGATGGGGCAGAAGTTCTGGGGAAGCAGTTAGGGAACAGGGGGTGGAGGGGGTTAGATAGGGCATGGGAGTCCCTGGGGTCTGTCAGGAGGTGTGGGGGGGTGGATAGGGGCAATCAGGGGACAGGGAGCAAGGGAGATTGGGTAGAAGGATCTCGGGGGGGGGCAGTCAGGTGACAAGGAGCAGGGGAGGTTGGATGGGTCAGAGATTCTGAGGAGGGCAGTCGGGGGGAGGGGGAGAAGGAAGTCGGAGGGGGTCGGAAGTGGCCAAGGCCAGGCTGTTTGAGGAGGCACAGCTTTCCCTACCCGGTCCTCCATACAATTTTGCAACCCTGATGTGGCCCTCAGGCCAAAAGGTTTGTCCACCCCTGCTGTGGATCTAACAAAGTCACTAATGAAGTAGGTCAGAAGGCAAAGCATCTCCAGGTCATAGTATAATAAAAACATTGTGAAGTTAAATCAGGCTAAGAAATCTTTGAGATACTGATATGGACTATATTAATAAAATATCAATCCAATTGAACCTCGAAAAGAGGACCCCAGTATTAGTGGTACATTATCTAATGTACATAGGTAGGAGTGTGTGTGTGTGTGTGTCTCTAGGTCTCATGATTGTGTTTTATATGTCTATTTTCCTTCTAATTTTCAAGACATTGGGGTGCACTTGTGTCATTTTTAAGGTTTTCTCCACAGTCATCTGGACTACAAATATTGTCTTTTTTTTTTTTAATATTAAGATGAAAGCTGAGATTCTCATATAATCATAGGCTTCCAGGGGGCTGACACTTTAAGGGGGGGGGGGGACACCAAATATTGTAAGACTTACAATAAAATAGTAGTTGACAACATTGGGACCCTAAAATATAGTCTATTGTCATCACTTACCGGAGAGGAAATCTGCAATGAAGTGTAATTGGAACATGGTGACTTCTATTCTACATGGTTCCCAAGATAGAGCAGCGAGTAGCTTGTAAAAAGGAGTCCCTTACACAAGAAGGCTTCTCTGTATTGGACTTTTTAATTCTCAGTCTCATGAAATTGCTCTTTAAAAGTAGTCAGGTTATCATAATTGTTATTGGTTTTTGTAAGACACACTAAACCTTGGCTGTGATTGATATTCAAGATAGGCTCCCCTTCTGCCCACACACAAATTAGTCTGATTCAGGTCAGCAAGTACTCAGGTCACAGGTCCTAAAGACCCTGCTAGGAGTGTGGGTCACAGTCCAGGTCGCTATCAAGGCCAGGTCACGAGCAGGGCCGGCGACAGGGGGGTACTACAGGTAGAGCTGTACCGGGCCCCGCACTTTAGGGGGGGCCCGGTACAGCTCTACCCGTAGTCAACCGGCGCGGCTCTCCTCCAGACGAGTGCGCGTGTCCCCGGCCGGAGCAGTGAGCCCGGCCGGCGGCAGCGGCTCAGTCCGGGGAGAGAAAGGGCGGGCGGGCGGGGGGGGGGGAAGAGAAAGGGTGGCTCCCGCCGCTCCCGGGCTCCTGCTCCCGCTGCGGCCAGCTGTCAGCTGGGGGGGAGCGCCGGCTGGGCGGGGGGGGAGGGAGCGCAGGCTGGGCTGGGGGGGGGGCGGCTGGGCTGGGGGGGCCCCAAACTATCAGAGTAGGGGGCCCCCAAATTTCTGTCACCGGCCCTGGTCACGAGCAGCAGCTTAATAGCTAGATCTAGGGCTGGACATCAGGCATCGGAGTCAATTGTCAATCAGAGGTCAGGAACCAGATGTAGAAAAACAAGGCAAGTCAGGAACGTGGTCCCACAAACTAGGTTTCAGTGTGCTATGTATACCTATCCTTGTCTAATAAAAATATCACTGCAGGAAGTGTGTATCCTGAAAAGAACAGGGTAGCCTATACTGATACAATACATGAACTGGTACAGATACTGCTGCATACTTGCTGGCACTATCAACTTTAATAGCTAAAAACAAGACAGAATGGCTTGCCCCATGTTAAATATCACCCTACTGTTACACGTTCTTGTACTGTTTGAAATTGGCCATCCTGATTATCACTACATAAGTTTTCTTTTTCTCCTGTTGATAATAGCTCACCTCTATCTACATAGATATCTTCCTACTGTATGTTACACTCTATGCATCTGATGGAGTGGGTTCTAGCCCATGAAAGCTTATGCCCAAATAAATTTGTTAGTCTCTAAATTGCCACAAGTACTCCTTGTTCTTTTTGTATTATTACTGTTATGAGAAGGATTAAATTTGCAGCAATAAGAAAATAAAAGGATTACAGATTAAAGAGCTTCATCTTCTAAAAATTAAAGACATAGTCTACATCTTTTTTGTAAATTTATAGCGCACTCTTTAAATATACCTCATTTCGCTGCTCCCTGGCTCCAAGATTACAAGAATTCCTCTGCTCTCCTGTGATGTAGGTGCTTTTCTTCTGGCCAACCCAACATATGCTCAGTCCCACCTCATCTCCATGTGTTTGCATCTGCATACTACCTTTTCAATTTCAATATTACTACTGTACTACCTAGGGAAGAATGTGCACGTGATGAACATCTCCCAGAGCAGTGCAAGAGCAATGCAAGTGAAACAGATTATGTGCAAAATATTAACCCCTTTCTAATCTTTCTATTCCAGTAACTTTAGGTTACTTTTAACAGTGTATGCCAAGTTTTCTTTAGGAAATGTAATTTTCAAGTGAACCAGGTCCCTTTAAATCCTAGACTGGAATAAATTAATCAGCTTCTGCTACTGACTTTTCACTGTAGAGAATATTGGAGTGAATGCAAGGACGACAGGAAAAAAAAATTGAAAATATACTACTGTTATATATATATATTAAATATATGTTATATATTTGAAAATATGCTACTGTTAGTGAGGGCTTGTGGACTATTTGTACTTGAGAGTCAATATATGCAACATATCCTCTACAAATTTCAGAAATTATCAAAGATTGGTATGTTTGCAATTCAGCAGATCTGTTACAAACTATATTGTAGTGCAAAGAATGGGGGAGGGGGAAGAAGAAAGAAAGAAAGCAATTCAGAAAAAATAGTGGAGACAATTGACTTGGAGATTTCCAAAAACAAGCTAATAAATTAGCTGCTCTGAAACACTGTGTATTATTTCATTACTTTTATAGCTTGAGAACACTTGAAATGATGGTTGGTAAATGTGGCTTTTTAGCCAGTGACTAAAATAAATTGGCCATCACAGACTAACAATATTTAGCATAATGATAGAGTGGACCCAGCTTTAATATAAATATGCAAATGTCAATGAGTTATTTACAAGGACAGTAAATAAGAAGCTATTATCTCTATATTCTAGAATTTATAGCATTCCATTAGCTTCACATTTGTGTATTTATGAGACAAGATTATCTGAATACAGAAACCACAACAGCTTGGGCTTTGCATTTAGAAATCACATATCTCAAACAGATAAACCTGATCTGAAAATAAGCAGGATCAGACTACTAAAAAAAAAAATATTGCCTTCAAACAGCAGAACGTGCCCACAAAACCCTCTTTTGGAAAATTTAAGTTAGGCTTTGCAACAAACCTGCAATTTTTTTAATTTATAAAACACCATGTTATAGCAGAAAAAAAGTACTTCCTTGAGTCAATGATTGTGCTAAGGGAGGGAAGGAGAGAGCTGACAAAAAGCTTTTTCTTCATGAGATAGTGCTGTATTAAAGGGTATAGCAAGGCTGACCATTTCTATATTCATGACAAATAATTATTTACCTAGAATAAAGTAAACTTGTCAAGAGCTGGAGACTAAGTTTATTAGAATTTGGTCTCTGACAACCTAGGTAGTTAAAGCATATAAATATCAAATCAGTTGGAGATCAAAAGCAGTAAAATCCTGTCTGAAGGTTTAGTTTTAAGAAATACAACTCCAGTTCAAATATATACTCTTAATAATATAAATTGTTACTGTTCTACCACAGTCAGCATTGTAATCTTAGGAGTTCGTGCTCCCCATTTTCCTCTCCCTATGTTGCTCATCCTTCTCCATCTGGCCACTTCAAGTCACTAAAGAAATAAAAGCAGAAAGTTCTGTCGCCACCATGGAGACTCCTCTCTTTAGCTCTTTAGTTCAGCCATTACTCAACAGACCGTTTATGAAGCTTGACTTTCCTTCTTGAGCAGTACTGGCCTTTCCAGTGCATAGATGAGCAGTGAACAAGCTTTTAAAAGCACAGAAAATTGATATTTCACCAATCACTATCCTCTGCCCACAGTGCATACATAAAAATGGATGGGATTATACCGGTAGTGCTATCCCCCTCTATATGTGGGCTATAGATCAGTTGTTTTGACTTTTGAGCAACAGCACAGGGCAATTAACGAAGACACAAGAAAATGAGACAAAAATGTGCTTAAAGTTGATTTAAGTTAATAAAACTGACCTAAATAGCGTGAAATAACCCACTTCCGGTAGTTAGCTGTGGAGTGTTCAGTGTAGTTTTCCTACTCAGTCTCAAAACAGAGTAAGAGAAACTATCTTAGGGCTGGTCTCCACTGGGGGGGGGGGGGGTCGACTGAAGATATGCAACTTCAGCTACGTTAACAACATAGCTGAAGTCGGCGTATCTTCAGCCGACTTACCTGCCATCCTCACGGCGGCAACAGTCAGTGGCACGCTCCCCCGTCGACTCCAGCTTGCACCTTGCATCAAGCTGGAGTTCCGGAGTCGACGGGGGTGCCGCGGGCAATCGATTTCTCGCGTCTTAATGATACGCGAGAAATCGATCGCTAAAAGACCGCTTGCTACCCGCCGATCCGACGGGTAGTGAAGACCTATCCTTAGACTTGATGTAGTCTGAATAAAGGAATGTGTTCAAGTGTCACGTGGCTTCTACACAGTGTGAAATTTAGCTAGAACTTCTAAAAAAAAAATTACATTGCCATATTTGTCCAAATCTCAACCTACTTCACTGAAATTCTCCCTCTCCAAACTCTCTATTCACAAGATCTTGATTAAAATATAAAAGCTAGCCAGATGAAGTCAAGGCTGAACGTTTTTGCAGAGAAATCTCCTGTGAACAAACCCCAAGCAATAAAGAGTGCATAAGGGGTGGGGGGGGGGGGGAGAAAAGCAAGTTTAACTTCAAAGCTTTAAAAAAAATCATTAACGACTGGGTATAAAAGGTCAATTTCATTTTTTTTTTAAATTATGTATAAATTCCATAGGAAAATTTAATTTGTCAAAATAGTCTCCTGGTGTCTTTAAACTTTGTTACTGATATACATTATATTTTATAAATGTTGTTAATCATTAGCATTTGTACTAATTATGAATATTCTAATATCTGCTCAAGAGGACTTTGTATTTTTCTCTTATACAACAAATGTAGCAAAGGAGCAAAAGATAATCTCAAATAGGTCATGCCTTGGTTTTCCAAAAGAGGGAGGTATAACTCCATTTATAAATTAAATAGATGCTTTTATTGCAATGAGGCACCAAAAAACCTATTTCAGTAATTTACTTGAATAAGGTAACTTCTCTATTTATTCATTTATTTTATTTTGTATTATTAGTTTCACTTGTGTGGATTCATTTTCCTGGTCTAAAAAATAATAATAATATAGCAATGAAGTCCATAGGAAAACAAATCTTATAACCAAACTATACTATATTAACTGGAAAGATGGAGAGAGTAGTTTGCTATAGAAAATATCATTTATGCAGATCTGAAGTACAGTACATAAACACTACAGGGAACTCGGATATAGTGTCTGACTCTTGAGAACTACAGCACAAATTGTACTATTAAAAATGGTAGCAATCACTTCCAACCTCTGCCCCATTGTCTTCAACATAGACTCACCTGGGCCTAAAAGATAAAAATCAGAAGATTACATAAACTGCTTAGAAGATGCCTGCTAGATAATACAATGTGCTGCATAAACAGGGGCTTCCCAAAATGCCACTTGTTGATATTCAGTTAAGATAATGGTCTCTTTACAAACAGATCTATATTGCAGAACTAGCCTCTTTCTACAGCGCCTTTAAAAATTCTGACTCCTTAACTGTTTATCATAATATTGACTTCAATATCAAACAAGTAAAAACTTGTAGTCCCTGGAATAGTGAGAAAATAAATCAATTAAATTTTAGCCAACTAAATCACCATCAAACAACAGATTTAGGGTCAGAAATTTGCTTCTGGAATGTTAGAGATAAACAAATCCTATATAATAGTGTGAAAGTATTTTTCAAAAACAACCGTTAGAATAAGATACAGAATGATAGGAGTTAGATTCACAACTGGTGTGTGTGTGTTAAGCCATTTCAAAAGGAACAGGAACTTCTAAATACAATTATGACATACTTTATGTATTACCACCTATCTCCTGCGTGCCTCAGATAAATATTACAAACATTTAATCTTAACAGCACTGCCATTAGAACTATTATCAAGTAACCCTGATGATCTAATACCACCTATTTTCCACACACTCCTGAAACTGTGAAGGATGAAATATGTTTGAAAAAGTTAACATTAATCCAGATCCCAGCATATCAGAGATGTGGAAGGACCCTTTGGAATATTGCAGGTATTTTCCTCCCCTACAAAAAGGCTCAATACTCTTTGGCCTATGATTCTCTGTCTTGCCAGAATCTTTAACAGTTAACAGCCTCTCCTAAAAATTTCGATCTGTTGGCACACATAGATTCCCTAACTCTTCAAATCAATTTGAAGATCCTTCCAACCTCCCTGCACTAACGAAAAAAAAAATAAAGCTAAAAAAATGTAATATTCAGTAGAGGGCCCCCTGGTTTCTTCATAAAGACAATTTGCTCCAAACTCCACCCATCCTCACTGAACACACAGCACTGTATACCACAAGAGTAGTAAGGTAAGTCATTTAAGGGGTCTTTTTGTATTTCATCATATTAACTCTGAAGCTACAGAATCAGAAGTGACAAAGAGTCCTGTGGCACTAAAAGACTAACTTTAAGGTGCCACAGGACTTTTTGTCACTTCTGCAATTCTAGACTAACATGGCTACCTCTCTGGTTCTCTACAGAATCAGAAATGTTCATAAGTCACGGGAAATATAGATTCCTTAATTGTTAAAAACTTATCCTTAGCACAGAGACCTGGAATAATTTTAATACAGATTGCACTCACTCATATATTTAGGTTGCCTAAATTATCAGAAGATTCCATTATCTAAGATTGACTTTTGGGGGGACACTCCCAACACCTTGTTTACAAGAGACCTTTGAAATTCAATAGGCACAAAGTCCCGGGAAAGAGACATATTTTGACTAGTCTATTATAGTCTATTTAGGAGTGACAGTTAATTTCTTAAAACCACCATCTTCCTTCTCTGAGTTGTGTTGCTCAATAAAATGGGCAATCTGAGAAAATAACATCCTAACAGGTATATTCTAAAATACTGGGTTTATGCTGTCACCATAGCAGTAGGAGCACACACTGTACTGATAACTGGCAGTGGACAGGGTGAAGGAGTGCAATCCCCAGCCCATCCCCTCCTAGACCTCACACATGGCCCTGGTAGCCGGTTCCCTTCCCATTTTCTGGCCACAAGTGAGCAGGACTTGGTTTTCATTTCATGCAAAAGATGGCACCACCAATACTACACCATCCTGTCATGATGCTAGGGCATCGGTTTAGTACCAGCCTACTACCATGATGGCTTGCAACATCTACATGCCAACTTTTCTAGGAGCACCTAAGGTCCGACTTGGCATAGACTTACTGATCATGAGAGAGCTGATCACTACACTCTGGGGATTCCCAGTCAGCAATGGTCAGCCACAACACTAACTAATACAGTGTCAAAAGTTAAACCTGGTTAATTTGTTGTAGATGGCTTCAACCCAACTCCCATTCGGCTGATCCTGTGTAGTTTAAATGAAATGCGGGACAGTCCAAAATGGAGTATAGAGTTTTACGACTAAAGGAGCCAATATGTTGCTAAAACTTATAAACAAGTTTTGAAAAGGTTCTTTGCATTTAGCATATCTGCATACATTAAGTAAATAGGTTAGATCTATGTTTCTTAGGCATTTCTACCAAGGGCATTTAAACACACCCCTCTTTCTTCAGGTAACCCTTAACATTACTAAGGGTTATGCATTTGGGCCTATGAAACCCTTAAACTATTCAATTGCATTAAAGATCTGAAATTGGCTTAGTGAAAAAAATACATTTTAACAAGGATCTTAAAACAAATACCAAATGTAGATACTAAGTAGCCAGATCACGACTGTTCCAAGATTAAGTATTAATGCTGCATACTGTGGAGAGTCAATATTTCTTTGGGTGGAAGGTAAGAATGGAAAAGCAGCATAAGAGGGGGGGAAAGTGTTTTGCTAGCACTTCTCTCTGAAGGTGACCTTCCCAGAGAAAACTTATGTTATTTGTTCCCTGAGCTGTATATGATTAGTTCCTTCATCATACACAGACAAATTAGGAAGGCTGCTGTGGTGCCCAGAAATCTGTTAAACAAAGTCAAAATTAATGATAAAATTGAGTTCCCTTTGTGTTTGATTTTCATCTATCTGCACTCAATTATAAACGAGCTATCAAAGAAAGCTACCCATTAGCAGTTAGTTCATGACGACTTCAAAAAACAATCCCTAAACCACCACTGATATTTTACTGACAGCCTCCTAATCTCTGCAGGTTTTTGGTAAAAGCTACATTACACAGGCTTGTCATCAATCCTGACTGTTGCCATTATAGCTCAAAAGAGAAGCACTACCCAGCATCACTTACATTAAGCTAGATTTAAAGCATATACAGGTTGGATTTAAAACACAGTAGATAGCTATTGCATGCACAGATCTAGCACCATCATCTACAGTGCAACATGTCAGATACATTTATTATGAATACATAAAGCTCTTTAACTCATTTCAGCAATCAAAAAATCTACTGTCATTTATATAAAACTGAACTGATATTTTTTTCTCCACTGCATCCTATCCAAACCCCAGGTGTTCAGCTGCTCCAGGTTCCTTGATAGATTCTATATTTTTCATTCAGTGTTCCAGGACAGCAAACAGCTCAGAATCCCTGAGTCCCTATACATTAAAATTGCTGAACCCAGTACCTGCTTTGATTAAGTTCTGTGAAAAGTTTTCAGAACTCCCCATCAGTCTTAAAATTGGAGGCCATCTTTTCAAGTTGCTCATTAATTTCTATTTTTCCATACGTTCTTCACATGGCTATAAATAATTATTTCTTTTCATATGGCAGACAGCATGTAAAGAGTAAAAAATACCCTCTATATATAACAGGACTTCTTTTTTAAAAAACTAGATTTGACCCCATTGCTGCCATAGGATCTGAAGAGATCAGCCCTTAAATCTACAGAAATACTGTGGCGGAACTGGAGTCTTAGCAAGTACAATAAAAATTTAATTGACAAATTTGACAACTTCTCAACAAATGTTTTTTTTGTTTATTTTTTTAAATGATTACAGCGGTTCTCAAACTTGGGACTGTGGCCCCACTGATCAACTCCTCCTCCACCCTCTCAGTGCCTCCTTCAAGCTGAAAAACAGCTGTTCAGCAGTATGCAGGAGGCGCTGGGTGGGAGAGGGAGGAGTGGGGATGGGGCACACTTGAGGGAGGGGGCAGAAAGAGGAGGGATAGGGATCAAGCGGGAGCAGGAAGAGGGGGTGGGGTGGAGCCTTGGTGGAAGGGGAGGAGTGGTGCCTAGTGCTGAGCACCCCTGGGGAAATTAAAAGCCAGCTTGAGGGTCTGGGAAAATTTTAAAATTACAATAGGGGTCCTCTGGTTGCCAAAATTTGAGAAACCACTGATTTTTAAAAGTAGTAAGAAGCAGGAAGTCGAGCAGGGATTAATAAACCAAATGTATCTTCACAATAGAACATGGGATAAGTCTTGCTAAGAAAACATCTATCCAACCTCAATCTCACCATATGTTAAGAAAAAATGCATAGTAAGAGTTATTAAAATACCTTTAAAGGCTTTAAAAGGAAGTTCAGTCATTTTAAATTCAGGAAGACCATAAGCACTAATGAACATTTTTCTGCCCCACGCCTACCTCTTCACAAAATGCCCCAAAGCTCTGCCCCTCCACGCTGAGCAGTCCAACTTTTTTTTAGGCTCTTTTACACTGAAAATTGCAAAGTCTCTCTCTCTCTCTCTCTCTCTCTCTCTCTCTCTCTCTCTCTCTCTCCACACACACACAGCTCCCCGCAAGATGGGGGTTTACATCTCTACCTGCCTCTCTGGGTGCTCAAACTGACCTGTCTGTACTGCCAGGGACTGGGTGCATGACCCTTCCTGCAGATTCCCTTTGCTTCCCCATCAAGAGTCATTTTTCTGAGGGTAAGCAAAGAAATCTGTGGGGGCCATGAATTCAGCACATGCACAATAATGCAGAGTTTCCCCAGGAGTAAAAATTGTCAGGGGTCGAAAGAGCTGGACTTTCACATGCAAGTGTTCTCAATGCTCACAGATTCGATCCGATAGGTAAATTGAAGTCAGTGGAAGCACTGCTGAGAGGATTTGGCAATACAGGGTTGCTGCTTGTCCCAATAGCCAGCATTGGGCAACGGCTGAAGGACAAGAGTTATGAGTTTGCAGGGTCTGCTGGCTTAGAAGCAGGATATTTTGCAGGAAGGAATTCTGTCTCAGAACAGCATCCATGTACTGCCTCTGCATCTGTCTTTTTCCATGCTCTCCTTTGCTATGGTGATATTGTCCTTATCCACAACCATAGTATTCTTGTCGATCGCCACTCTCTCAGACAGCTGTATTTCTTTCTCCTTCTGAGTCTTCATGTACAATCTCCATCTCTCAGCCAGCCTACTTTTCCTCTGTAACTTAGCCATAAGCTCTGCAAACATGTAGTTGCAAGACTTCCTTTTTTTCTGGTTTGGCAGCAGATGGAGGCCCTTCCTTTGATGGTCTGGCTGTTGCAGGTGCAATGTTCATATCCCAGACAAATCATGAGTGCTTTTTTCAACACATGTATGTGTGACCTTACCTCCATGAGAGACTTTCCATTATCTGGGAGGAAGCTCAGATACAGTAAGTGGTTAGTGTGCACAGAGGTGCTGGGTGCATTTAGATTTCAGTCTACTGTATCTGGTTTCATGGTGCTAGGGATGGGGTGATTGGAGCTAGGTCATCTGTTTGTTTCTGCAGTTTTGTTTATGCACCAGAGACCCTCCTATGGCAAAGAAAGTGCAAAGGTAGGGTTGGGGGTGGCACCCAGGGGCAAGCTAGATAATGATCCCCTCCACATTCCTTTTAGGCTGTCCAGACTCTTAATATTACACTGAGGCCAGTGACTAGGGAATGGTCTTATTTAGAAAGTCAAAGAGCAGACTGGCAAGATGCACCGTGAAGTTATTCACCACTGCAGTAGTGGAAGGGGCTTGCAAGCTATATCTGGGTGGATGGGCATGTGGCTATTCCCTATAATGTGTGAAACAATATTGATCATTTGCTCAGTCTTAAGTTCTAGCTCCTCCAGATGTGAAGAAAGTGCAGCAAAAAATAAATAGGGTCCTGCAGTGATTGCCAGCTGGAACACATGGTATGGGGCATTTGTACCTCAGTGGGAGAAGTACTGTTTTTGCCTTCACTGGACATGGAATGTCCACCTTGCACTTGCACCTCATGCAAACTAAGAAAACTAACCATATTTCTTTTCCTCTTAGCATTGCCTCAATAAACTCAGGCATTTTTCACAAATTAGAGGTTTTTGTATGCAAATCTGCCTCAGGAGCGGGGTAGAGATGGGCAGCGTACAGACTGCAACTGTGCCATGCTTGTGGGCACCATTTTGTAACAGCAGAGAACCAGGGGAGGGAGAGAAAGGCAGGTGCAACTAGCTTATGTCCTCTGACAACAATAATGATAAATTGTAAAAATAGATACTGACCTGCCAAAATTTCCCTCCAGTGGATCTCACTGTCCAGTTCAGGCCTGAGTTTCCAGCTGGGAATCCAGCTCAGCCAGTCAGGACAGGAATCAGTCCATTGTAGCAGGAGAGGACTGGGGCTGGCTTTCCAGCTGGCTGTCATTAGGAGCCGGAGTATAAAAAGAATTCTGGCTCTCAGGAGGCAGCTCCTCTCCAGCATCTTTGTGCTCATCCCCTGATGAGTCAAGAGAATCATCCTCAATATGGGGACAACAGCGTGGGCAACAGACTCTGACTAGCTCCTGGGACAGATCATACCATAATTTTGTAAATTCCTGTCTAGTTCATCAAAAAATAGCCACAGATCCCCTGCCCGATTGGCTCTTTTTATCCCCCCGCTGCAATAGACTTTCTCCTGAGGCGCTTGCTATTTATCAGGCTTGGATTGGCATGTCAATCGCAACCCGCCACGTGCATCTACTTTGCAATGTCCATAAGAAGGTCCTTAGTCTCATGTATGGCCACAAGAGCCTTCTGAAACAATGCTTCTTCCCAGATAGCAATGAGATCCAAAATATCACCACAACGTCAGGGTGCTCCATGCACTGCAGGCCTTCAGGATGCAACTGTGATTGTATTGCCAGAATAATGGTAAACTGGGATCCAGGAGCCAATAAGCACCATTAGAGTCTGTGCCAACTTTAAAAAAAGGGGAATTGTGCAATCCTGAAAACCTGACACCAGGGCAGGGAGGGCGTATAAGTAAACAGAGAAGTCAGCACTGTGGGACAGCCACTGGAAGCATTCATGACGTGGTGCACAGCAATTGTGTGTACAGGAACAAAAGACCAAATTAATGCAATTCGAAGCAAGCACAGTCCACTTTGCAAAAGGATGCTAGAGTTCCTGATACATGTGCAGATCCAGACATGTAGCTCTTCAGATCCAAACTAGCATGGCTACCACTCTGAATATTAATTCTAACACTATAAATTAAAAATACGCTCAGCTTCAGTGCTTCCAAAGAACTCCATCACATAAATTCCAGCCTTCCCATACCACATACATACATGTAAAAATCATAACCATAAGTCTTCTTCAAATTTGGGTACATGTAGATTTACAGAAATGCACAGAAGAGACAGTGGGAGTCTGACCCATTTGTGGCAAGATTTAGGGGAGGAAATTATTAAAAATAAGCATCCCTATTGGGGCAGAAAGTTGGACCTTCCTACTAGCATGTGTTGTGTCTACATCGGGGAGAAGGTATGCACTGTCACTAGCCTTTGCTTTGTGTTTCCTTGCTTTACATTTTATGTTAGGTCTATCACATATAAAATAATCTTAACTAGCACACAATGTAGTGGTTTTGTATATTAGTTATATTAATGATCTTATGTAAGATCCATGTTAAGACTGCATATTACTCTGACTTTAATGGTGTGTGCATAGAGGACAACAGTAAGTTTTAAGTTAAAATCAATGTATAAGAATAATAATGTGGTTGAGTTTCATGCTGGGAGCAGCTTTAGGGTTGCACCATTGTATAGATAAAATGGCCAATTAAAGTGGCAAACTTTTGCAAAGCTCGTATCAAATGTTTGGAAGCAACAGATCAGAGAGGAACAGAATTACCTTGGAAGTAATGACAAAGAGTCCTGTGGCACCTTAAAGACTAACTAAAAGTATTGAAGCATAAGCTTTTGTGGGCTAATACCCACTTCATCCTTAATGTAGCAGGAGACTTTCAGTTGTCCCACTTGATGGCCTTGCTTGGCAAGCCACCACAATCAGTCTCAGAGATAAATGCAGACATCTTCATTTTTAGGGTGAACAACAAAACACAATCAAGAGCCAATGGAGTTGTGAGAGAATCTTTCTCCCCCCCCCCACTCTAAACTCTAGGGTAAAAGAGAGGGGTCTCTCATATGCAAGACCAAATAACTGTAAGCTACTTTCCCAGCCTAAGTTAAATCTTTTCCCCAAAAAACCCACACTCTACCAGTTGGGAATTGGGACCACGCTGCCACCATTCATGTGAATCTCCAAGACCCTGGAGGGGGCACATGAACACCCCAAGAGTAACACTCCCTCCCTCTTCCTGAGAGATTGGGACACTCAGACTCTGCTCCACCCCCCCTCCCTTGTTAGCCTAGGGGAAAGAGAACGCAGCACACAGGCTCACTAGCTGTTAGCGTGCCAGATCCAAAGCTCAGATCACTTCAATGACAATTGACAATTCTTATAAGTATAAAAAGTTTAATAAAGAAAAGAACAAAGCATACAACTAATCCAAACTTTACAGATACTTATTTTTCTAGCTCTAACCCCTCCCTCAAGATTTCTCACTCTGAGGAGGTCAGTGACGATTCAAATCAGGTACAAAGCTTATGTAATCAATAAGTCTACTTACTATTCCTCTAACTTATGAATATATGAAGAAAAAGGAGGAGATGAGTTTCCATAGCTGGAAAAAGAGGTCGAGTCAGCCCAAAAGCCCCGGACGGACTAACTAACTTCCTGGTTTTTGTCCAGGTAGTGTACTCTGACATCACTCCCCTCTCCTGGTAAAACAAGTAAAACAGCACTCCAAGGCACTTCACACTCATGACAGTAGTTAAGAAGAACAAAGCTATATATTCTAACACGCAAGAGTGAATTCCATGAGTTCAATGTGTATGTCTACAATATAATTAGACACCCACCTCCAGCCCATGCCAGCTGATGCAGGCTTGCCCCGCTCAGGGTAAAGGGCCAATGAATTTGTGTGTAGACATTCAGGCTCGGGCTGGGGCCTGAGTTCTGGGACCCCGCAAAAGGGGCGGTTCCAGAGGTCTGACTCCAGCCCAAGCCTGAATCTCTACACCTCAATTAAACAACCCATTGGCCCTAGCACCATCAACCTGAGTCAGTTGGCACAGGCCAGCTGTGGGTTTTTATTTGTAGTAGCAATATCAAATGTGGTCAAAACATAGAAGAAGCCTGTTCACATATCTTAGAACAATGACAGTCCATCACCACCTTAACCATGGGACTTTAAGTAATTTTTCAGGTTCAAACCTCATGTACCGCCATGCAAGAAATATTAATAATAGTTTGTTAGCACCCTTCAGGATCAGAGCCCCCATCTTCCCCAATTCAACAAATGTAGCAAGGCATTCTTTTCTTAAACATCTTCAAGCAAAGATTAAACAAATGAGTGTTGCAACCAAATTTGGGTAGCCAGAACAAGGATAAGAGGAATAAGATTACATTAATAATAGACATGCGAATACATCTTAGCAGTTCCAAATCAAGATTCATTTATTTTTAAGATGAATACATATTAGCATTCCTCACCAATCCTTCACTTGCCTCAATCTAGCTGCCAACCATAAAATATATTAGCAGTTGTAGAATCAGGCCTTATAGGGCAAAGGTAAGCGTGCATAGTGGTTTTGAAGAGAACATGTAAAAAAGTTAAACTTGAAAGAGCATTATAAGCAGTAATTACAAGCAGAAAGTACATTTAAGATTTTTATACCGTAAAAAATATTCAGTTACATTATTTAAACTCATACATTATTAAGCCAGAGCCATATCTTTGATTTGTATGCAGCTATTTCTTTCTCCCCTTCTCTTTCCCCCACCCCATACGTTTCTTCACAATAATATTAGTACTTCTGCAGTGTGCTATAATTTATAGCAATCTGTATTTATTAGCCCAGATAAGTTTTATTTTAGATACCATGAAAGAATGTAAATACTGAATATGCACTCTTCGTGTATTTTATCCGTCAGCTAATTTTCTGATTTGTACCCCCTTTTTTTTTTTTTTAGGAAGGTGGCCCTTCCCCGCTTCTGCTTATTTGGTTTCTGCTATTCTGACTGGATATTGGTAAAGTCCCAGACTACACCTACAACATGTTCTCAAATAGTTTAGTGACTAAAATCTTAGTTTTACCTGGGAAACTTGAACATATTTCTGAAGGCAGATAGTGGTCTCTATGTAGTGAATGCTCTACTTATTGTCTCTACGCATTTTTTAAAGTGGAAACAGTATGGAACTTCCTGTAGGATCGGTAAAATGCAGTTTAATATTTTTTGGTAGAAAAAAAGTTGCTTTGTAAATAAATTCTGATTGGATATTCTGAGTTAAACACTTCTGACTACACAAGTTTTCCTGTATTTTTCTATACCGTAGACTCTCGATTATCCAGGATAATAGGGGGAAAAAATAATTCTGGTTAATAAAATCCCGGATAATCAACATCCATAGGAAATATGGGGAGTGGGGGTTGGTTCACCAGCCACCCTGCACTAGGGGGAGAGGGTGTTGGTTTCCTGGCTGCCCTGCGTCCTCGCGGGGTTTTTTTGTGTGTGTGCTTGGGGCGGCAGCAAAGCCAGAGCCGGCCCTGCGAGTTGTGCATATTATTTTTAACATCCTGGTTAATCCACATCCTGGTTAATCCAATCCTGGATAATCGAGAGTCTACTGTATTTAAATTCAATCTTTGGGTGGCTTACAGGGATGTGGAGACCATTGTTACGTTTTTAGCACACTCTTAAACAAGAGAATACCAATTGAAATGTATTAAATATTTTGGATTTTTTTCTACATTTTCATATAGATGTGTTGTACTTGAAATCAAAGTCTACATTTTTCAATTCAGCTCATACAAGTACTGTAGCACAATCTCTTAGTTGTGAAAGTGCAACTTATAAATATTGATTTTTTTTGTTATATAACCACACTCAAAAACAAAACAATGTAAAATTTCAAAGCCTACAAATCCATTCAGTCCTATTTCTTGTTCAGCCAATCGCTAAGACAAACATGTTCCTTTAAATGTACAAGAGAGAATGCTGCCCTCTTCTTATTTACAATGTTACCAGAAAGTGAACTGGCATTTGCGTGGCACTTTTGTAACCAGCATTTTAAAGTATTTACGTGCCAGATATGCTGAACAGTCATATTCCCCTTCATGTTTTGGCCACCATTCCAGAGGATATGCTTCCATGCTAGTTAATGTGTGACTCAACTCCTTGGGGGAGAACTGAATGTCACCTCCTCTGTTTTACCTGAATTCTGCATATATATTTCATGTTATAGCAATCTTGGATAATGACTCAGCACATGTTCATTTCAAGAACACGTTCATTGTAGATCTGACAAAACACAAAGAAGATACCAATATGAGATTGCTAAAGATAACTACAGCACTTGACTTGGTTGTCTAGGTGAAAAGGGTACCTAGAGTACAGCAGGGCTGGGGAAAGGCCAGAGGATTTGGGGAACTCCAGCCTAGCAACTCCCCCAGGCTGCAGGCCTTGTTAAAAGCCTACAGAAGGTTCTGGGGCTACAGAGGTGCAGTCCAGAGACAGGCAGAGGCAGCTGGTCCAAACCCCTTGCCAATGAGCGGCTGTTACCGACTGCAGTTTGCCCCAGGAACTGGGGCTAGATAACAATGGGCAGTAGCCACTGAGGCAAGATGGGGTTAGAGGGTTGGGGGTTCCCCTGGGAGGGGAGACCCAGAGTGTGAGGGAGAAGTACCCCAAGGCAAAGGGGCACCAGAGTCTGGGAGGGACACAGGGGGCAACGGTGTGATTATTTTTTTTAATCACTTCACAGCTCTAGTTGTTTTCCCTTTTTGTTCTCCCAGACCTTCTTTTGTCTTGAGTAATTTAGTCTACACTCACAGTGTGGAGGAAAATATGTTTGCAAAGCCTGGTATACACTTGTTACATCAAAAATATTTTACCTATTATTAATCCTTAAAATAGTTACCTAAATTATTTTCTATATACTAATACTTTTCTGGATAAAATCAATCTACAACCCAATTTGTGAAAAAATATTTTCCTCCTCTAATGGGATATCACTCAGTTATGTAGAACCCTTTTCTGTAGAATTATCAGGACTAAAATCTTTGACACAATTTCATAGGGTGATCCAGAAGCTCTAATAATTGTAAAGTATTTCAAGTACTGGTGGTTAATAATATAGTTGTATGTTTTCTTCCATAGTCTTATGCCTCAGGGAGCCATTTATGAGGCTGAAAATAAAATGGGATCTGAGACCTCATACCATTACTTCCTGGATGATGGAAGTAAAGTGAAAAGACCAGATCTAGCATTACTGCAGCCCCACAAATAGCTCCCTGAAGCAAAACAATATGAGCAAGATATTCATGTTCCAGTGGAGTCCTAACAGTTAAAGGAATTCTACAAAATATAAGCCATAAAATTGTTGACTTTTTTTTTAAAACGAGTCGTAAGTCATGCTTATTTTTTTTAAATAAATTCTGAGAATATATTCCATTCTATTTTCAGCTTTTGACATCTTCTCAACCACACACTTGTCTATCCCTACTCCCCAGAAACAAATCTCAATCTTATCGGATTTCAAAAATCCAAAAACACAAAATTAAAGCTTTATATTACTCATTCAGGACAGTTTGTACAGGTAAGCACTACATGTGCTTGTCCTCCATTTTCTACTACAAATTATAAAAAAAATTAAATGCCTTATTTTAAAATCTAAACTCTACATTCAAAAATGATTGAGAAAAATTCTAGAACCTTTAATTTTGATCCATGAGGGACAGGAGAGACTCCATCTTGTCCAGGTGGGATGAACAACTCCCATTTCCCATAATCCATTTTCTTATATGGATGAGAAAATGGATTCCAGCCATCTGCAACAGAAGGATAGTATTACTGAGATTCATCCTATTCAAATGTACTAAAATATACATTGACTTTCATTGTCTGAAAGCAATCTTACAGAAAGTAAGTACTGAAAAACAAATTGTTTTCTTTTACATTTGACACTACTGCATAACACCAGATCAGGTTCAGTTAACAGAATTATCGGTTATTAAGAGAGGAGATTCCAATATTAACTCAGCATTATAGTTAACAAAAAAAGAGTTATATTCCTGCTTTAACTCAATTCTGACAAAGGAACTTTACCATCATACCTATTTTTCTACTGTCAGATATTCTACAGTTTAAAATCTACAACTAAATCTGTTAAGAAGACTCACTGCTCAAGACAAAACTACTTTTACTATAAAGCATAATCTTGACCATAGCAGAACCCGTATTATGCCAGTTTAAACAAAAACTATCTGAGATTTAACATGTGCCTTTCATGACACACTATACTGCAAAATAACACCTGTACCCCATATTCACCACTTGCACATGGTTATGATGTATTTTGTACAAAGTATGTCTTGTGAGGTATCTTTGTAAAAGTCATTATTTGTTGAACATTACTGTTCTGTTGAAATATATGCATCATCATTGTATATGAAGTTATGAGATTTTTCTCTACATTTGTTACTGAAATATGTTGCGAGCCTAGGAAACGCCGACAGACCAGTTCCCTAGAAATAACAAACTAAACACAAGCATTACATGTCAAGCCTTACTTACATAGAAGGTGCAAACAGGAATTTGTGATTCATAAGAAGGACTAAGTGTGAAGCACATAAGTAATGAGGGCTTCCTAGCCTCAGGATACAGCATGGATTTTTTCAGCATCATCAGACCACTTCTCCTCCCCCACTAAAACCGAAGACAACAAAATCATTTGGGAGACAGAAAAATTGAATGGGGTAAGCGGTCCTAACTGGAAAACTATCCAGTTAGCATAGACTGCTGTAGACTTTTGGTAAAGCGAAACCTTATTGACTTAGCCTGGTAAAGTTCAGGAAATAGCTTATTTTATTTCTTTTCTGTAATCAGCTCTGATCCTCTATGCCTCTAATTGCTTAAAATCTATCTTTCTGTAATTAATAAACAATGTTTTATCTAAGTCAGCGTGTTTGTGATTGAAGTTTGGAGAATGTACTCAGGTTAGAAAGGCTGGTGCATATTCGTATCCTTTGATGAAATGATGGCCTAATTAATGAGCTCACTCTGATAGAGACTGGGATGTGTTGGCAGAGTGGCAACTCACATAGCAAAGCACACAAGACTAAAAAGAGTTAAGGAGGCACAACAATCCAACAGACCAGACTGTACCCTGAGGCCGGAAAGCTTGGAGAAAAAAAATCAGACAAGGATTTCCAGGTCAAGAACGGAGTTATTTCTCACTGAGGATTTTCCTACTTTTTTGGTTTATATTGAGAAAAAAGTTCAAGCATGAAACTATTAGTTTTGTGAACCCAAAGAGAGTAAGCACATGTGACTATCTGAGACATTTGGAAGGTTTAGTTGTTTAAAGTAGCACATACTTACACATTGGAGATCTCTAAGGATTCTTAGAGTTCTACTGCCAGAGGGAAAGACCTACAAAGGCAAGCTGGTTTGGTGGATTGAGCAGAAGGCAGGAAAGCAACTCCTGAATTCCAATGCCCAGATAGTAAGGCAGAGGAATCTTAATACTACATTTATATAACACCTTCCCATGTAAAAATCTCAGTTTTGACCAAGTTACTAATAATTGTGGTAGCACTCAGAAGCTTCAAATCAGGATAAGGACTCCACTATGCTAGGCAGTGTATAAAACATACAACTCAAGTCAAAGATCCGCTAATATATATTACACACACACACAGCTTTAAGCTCATTTTCATCTATAACTTTATACCAACTACTGCCATTTCAAGGAATTGTTTGCAAACAAACATCCACTATACATTGTTATGCATAAATCTATTCTAGGGTGATCAGACAGAAAGTGTGAAAAAATAAGGATGAGGTAAAGTTAATAAGCGCCCATATAAGAAAAAGTCTCAAATATCAGGACTGTACCTATAAAATCAGGACATCTGGTCGCCCTAGTCTGTTCACATGTGTAGGCAAGTGCTCTAAAATATTATAACCAGAAAATATTGGCAAAATATTATTATTAGAAAGATATAGATATGCAAATACCATTCAATTAATGTAGTGTCCTAGAACTCCATAATTCAAATTAAGGATTTTCTCCTACCTCATTATAAACTCACCAGTGCCAGATCTCTTCCCCTTCAAGTCCCCTCTATTATGCAATCCTATATAATAAAAGGCCAGAGGATGTTTGTCCGAAACCGTCATGCGCAGTAGAGACGGCCTGGACAAACAGCATGCTGGGAGTTGTAGTTCAGCGGCACAAAACGGCCACCGCGCGCCGCGAACCGTAGAGACGGCCCGGACACACAGCATGCTGGGAGTTGTAGTTTGGCGGCTGCCACGAGCTGTTACCGTTATTCTTGCGCCAGAGCAATAATAGTCACCACCTGATCAAATCAATAAGTATTAAATCTACTCGATGGTGAAGAGAAAACATATCTAAGTTCAGATTCAATTGACGATCAGACTGATGAGGATGCTCAAAACTATCCCATAGAATTTCTAAACGACTTGGCTCCATCAGGAATGCCTCTTCATAAGTTGAAAATTAAAGTTGGCAGTATTATTATATTGCTTAGAAATCTTAACACAAAAAGAGGTCTGTGCAATGGAACCAGATTGATAGTTAAAAATCTTAAGCCAAATCTAATAATTGCGAAGGTCCTCACAGGAACTGCTCAAGACCAGATGGTCTTTATCCCATGAATAGATTTAGCCCCTGCCAACACTGAACTACCATTCATTTTGAGAAGGAGACAGTTTCCTATCAAACTTGCCTTTGGAATGACCATTAATAAATCACAAGGTCAAACTTTAGAAAAAGTTGAAATATTCCTTCCAGAGCCTGTGTTCAGTCACGGACAACTTTATGTTTCAATGTCTCAAGTTCGTACTTCATCTGATGTCAAAATTAAAATACTTCAGGGTCCCAAGCAAGGAAAGATATTGCCTAACAGTGATAAAAATTTTACAAAAAATATTGTTTTCAAAGAAATATACAATATACTATATTATATACATATATATATATGTATATATATATATAAATCTGAAAATTTCCTTCATTAAAGCACTTTGGCATGTGTACACAGGCTTTTACATTAGTATCTTTCTAAAGGAGGAGTTCCTTTTGAAACCAGTTAGTTAATTCACTTTCTTGGATGTAGCCAGGAAGAGGAATAGGGAAAATTTTATCTAGCAATATAAACTCCTTGCAGGGATTGATGCTGCCTCTGTTATGTTCACATCGCTCACTGTTGCTAAAGGAGCCAGGAAAAAAGATCCACAGCTAGCCCCTAAAATGGCAATGAATCACAGAAAAAAAACTTTTTTTTTTTTTTTTGGAAAGGGAAAAAAATGATATCAACTGTTCAAGCCTTATTGACCACTTTAGAAAGCATCAATGAAGTTCACATTTTATTGTTATTTATATTGCACTAGTATTTAAGAAACTCAGTCATGGACTAGTACCCCCATTATGTTAGATATAACTTTTTAGATAATGCTCAGTACACATACAGAAAACAGCCCCCTGCCCTAACGAGTTTTTCTGAGACAGGTGGAACACAAGGAAACAGTAGAATAATGTTGATCGGCATGACAGGCAGTGCTCTCAACATACCAGTTGCCTAGCCATTGTCTAGTTTCTAGTAGCTGAGTTTTAAGGAGGGATTTGAAGGAAGATAATGAGGTAGCTTGGCCAAGATTTACAGGGAGCTGCTACCATGCATGAGAAACAACATGGGAGAAGGTTCAAAAGTACTTGTATGAAAATGTAAACAAGTGGGTGATGAAGGCTGGCTTCATTTCCAGAATGGAAGCAACATCTTGATAGGCAGGATGTGCACATCCTTCAGAGGAGTGAGTGAAGATATTTCCAGGCTATTCATTGCCAAGTTCAAAGATAAGCCAACAAAATAGCAAGGAACCATAACATACATCAGCCTTAAAAGTCCAAATTTCTGTTTTCACTTTACCAAGGGTGCCTTTAAGAAGTCAACATCTACCTGCCCTTCTTTTCCTATCTACAAATTGGGTTACCAAAAATTAAAACCCAGAAATGATCGATTGCAATAAGCAGAAAAGGAAAATCTTACTGGTTGAAACACCAGTAGATGTTTCATGCACAGAAAGATTGGGCGAGGAGGGGAGGGACTGATTTTTCTAAAAAGGAATTTATTACAAATCAGGATAAAAGGTAATTGAGAAAACAGCTTAGGTCAATCCCCTGTCTAACCTAACATCACCTCAAAAGGTTATATATCTCAGATTTTCAGAAACATAGCTTAAATAAAGTATCTGCTCACCACATCCACCACTCTTAACGGGTGTGCTATTGGTAGCTGCATTCATGAACTATCTAGTGTACAAAGGAAAACTGACTAAATGCAGACAAACTTAACATTCAGGCTGTCTGGCCAAAGGAAGAGTCAGGTGATGGCAACATATTTAGCTCTTATTGTCTCATGGAGGAATGCAATAGCTATTCATATCCAGCAAACCCACTCTGCAAATCAAGGCCTTGTCAAATACGTTTTACTACAGTTTAAGGCTCTATGCATCCCTTTGAGTTGGACGTCACTGCAAATATTCAAACAACTTTTAGAAGATAGCACCTATGTTTTCAGTATCCCCCTGAAAGAAATATTTCCATCAGAGGGTGTAGATAGATGGTAAAGGGATTATACAAGCATGTAAGACTGCTGTACTTGCTCTGAGTGCAGTGCCCCAAGTTCCCATCTTGATCATCTGGCAGCTGTCTACAGAGCTTAAGAAAGATTTTAACCACTATGGCCTGGTCTACACTAGCGGAGAGGGTCGACTTAAGATATGCAACTTCATCTACGTGAATAGCATAGCTGAAGTCAACGCATCTTAGGTTGACTTACCTGCTGTCCTCACGGCAGTAGCAGTTGACGAGCTCCCCCATCGACTCTGCCTTGTGCCTTTTGGCGAGCTGGAGTTCCAGAATCAATGGGAGTGCCTCTAAGGATTGATCTCTATGCATCAATCCAACTGGTAGTGTAGACAAGGCCTATGTTTAAACCTAAAATGCTCCACATTTCATTCATACATGATTATTTTTAACATGGAGGTGGGGAGGATATAGATTCTTACTATGTTTGCCTGAGTACAAGTTGAGTTCACCTAGTGCATAAATTATTCCCAAACTTGATAGCTTTGGGTTCTACTGCATTCAGAGTTATGCAACTCACAAAAACACCAAGTGTGAAAATTAGATAAGAATGCTATCCTGATTCAGCAGTTTAAGAAGCTTTAATGTTATCTATTTTATTTCCCCCCAAAAAAACTAAATGGAGCTCTCTTGGGCTAGACCCCATGACTGTAAGAAAGATACTTGAAACAGAAGTAGAAATCATAAATTAATGTATCCATTTAGGGCAGTGATCAAATGGACTCTCTAACCAAAACACTCAGACTATCCCATTTTAAATTCAACTATTGCTTAAAAATGCTTGAATGGAACTTTTTTTAGTAAGTCCTGTGGGGTTCTAATTCATACTCATATTGTCAGTGTTTTCTATGTATTTTTTCACCAGTCTGTCCAAGAATTGAAAAAAAAAAAAAGTGTAACTCCTCAAAAGAAACGTCCACTGCAAACACAGGTGATGGAATGAGTTGTAGTAACCCTATTGTTTCAACATTCCCTTTTAACTAGCAATATGGGAGGGAGAATGACCCCTCTTTAATGAAAAAAAAAGATTTATTTAAAGACAACTGGAGCAATAGCAAACATTCTGATAGTCAATCGTTTATATCTAAACCAAAGTAATTGCATTGCTGTCTTTTTTTATAACAACTGTGCTCTTATAAATGTGTTGGAACAGTTTCTACATAGGAAAAGAATGGCATGTGGGTATGGCATGTTTTCCTTAAGGGGAACGAACCGTCCTGCTGTCCACAACCATACTTTCTTTCATTGCACTACATGGTTCTGTGACACCTACGCAGACATCCTTATCTCCATCTGTTGTGGTGTGGTATAGACATATAAAAAAAAGAAAATTACTTTATTATGGAAATATGGCAGCGTGTGGCATTCACCTGCATCACCATTTTCTGAGCATTTTCAGGGTCTCACTTTTTGAAAAAATCGGTCTGGTGCAAGCATGAATAAAGACAATGATGTACTGGAAATCAATACAGGAATTTGTTAGTAGCATAGCAATGCTGCTTTGAGCTTCATTGGGATGCTTTCTGTGAAGGCAGTCAATGTGGACTTATGTCTCTGCTTAAAGCAAAGGAATACCAACACTGCAGGAGCACATTTGGCAGGGGCTGGTTGAGCACACTTTAAACTCGATAAGGAAAAAGGATAAGTTGAATTCAAGTAATTTTGCAGATAGTCCCCAATATAAAAATAAGGTAGAAACTGAATTCAAAAATGAGAAAAATACAGTATTAAATATACGATCAGGTTTCCCATGCTCAAAAGCCAGAAGTACAAGAAAAGTGTTACTATACAGACTGGCCTAGACTTGAGAACATAAATATGATGGGATTATTCTTGTAAATGGAATATCAGCGTAGAAATACAAGCAAGGTAGAAGGTGTGACATATGACGGACACACGGAATAGCCAAAGACTGTAACTCAACTTCATAAGTCTCATATCTGTATGGACTTGTGATTGTTTTCTCTTCCTCCAAGAAGTTTCCTGCAGGAACTAAATCACAGGAGGATGGTGATATTTGCAAATCCCTAACCAGTAACACATCTGGAGAAGCGTCATCCTCCAGGGAAAAACTGCCTGTTGTAGGTTGACGGGGTTGAAAAAGCCGGGTAAACAAAGAACTGAGAACTGTATAAAATGATCAACAACTTGATGTGGAGCAGAAGTCATTCTCTCCTCGCCCCAGAAACAGACACCAAACGATCACTGACGTATACAGACGGTGTGTAAATGACCTGAAGTACTCTGTCCCTACCAGGGTCTGAAAGAGGAAGACGGATAAGCTAAGACCTGCGTGTAAAGGTGTTCAGTGCTTGAAAATTGGTTCTCTCTGTAATGCTTTTGTTCTAAATAAATACTTGGCTTTATTAAAGCTAGCTAGTCACTGGTTAACGCTGTTATAGCCCCCATGGACAGCAGAATGACAGGTGCCAAACTGACCTCAGACTTACTACAGGGATCACACTGAAATGCAGCCTAAATTCCAGGTCTACTCAGAGATTGCAGGTTCTATGCCCTGAGAAAAGGTGAATGCTAGAGGACTGAGATCCAGTGGGGTGCCTTACATAGGCTACAAAGGGGTGAGAAGCGCAATTACTTCAGGGATTATGACAGTGGGATGGCAGTATGTTGGGATGATTTAGTAAATGTCAAGCCATATTGAACTACAAACTCCATTTTGTTTTGTGAGGCTCACCTATGTCTTCTCTGTTGTCTTTTTGCCTTCATCTTGAATGAAATCCCAAAAGATATTGACAGAAGGCAAACAGAGCAGGGCAATTAAAGGCCATTTTTCTTGAATAACTTTGCCCAGGCAATATGTTGGGTATGCTAAAGAATGTGGCCAATCCTTCAAGAAATCAGCTTTCCAAACTAGATTTCAGGAGGGAGCTAACCAAACCACAGATCTAAGGGGGAACCTTGATTCCAATTGGCTTTATACTTTATTTTTCAATTAGACTCCTAACATAAGCCAGGTTTTAAATTTGTAGCTTCAGCTGTTCACATTTTGAAAACAAATAAGGGAAAATCCTCCTTCCTTTTCATTGTGGAAATGATTTTGATTGGATTAAAAATGAAATTTTGTTATCTTGTTATGTAGAAACCAACAAAATGGAAATTGTAAGAAGCCAGAAATCTTAGCCATGTGACAATTTGCTAAAGATATGGATGAGTAAATAAGGTATTAACATTACGTTGGAATGCAACATGGATTATTACAGTGGAAAAAGTTGTTTGACCATTGGATTAACATACATACTTCTAAGTCCTTTAAACTATCACATTTAGAACCTAACAACAAAATAAAATTTAAAAAATAGTTAAGAGACAATATACAGCCAGCATAAAGCAAAACTAAATTAGAATACTTTGAATTTACCTCTACTTCTCCAATTTTCAGTTCTATAGATAAGCTCAAAAACTACATTTACACTACATTGTAATGAACTGGGCGTTTATTCTGAAATGGTGAATTCTAAAAATGTGATATATTGCCAGGAGTCACTTAGTTGCTTAGCAATAAAATATGCAAATAAAATATTCAGTGTAATCGCATAGCTTTTAAAGGAAGCTATAATGTCAATATTGCCTCTAGTATCAAAATTTCAGCTAACTAATTGCCTCATACACTTGATTTACTCAGCTGCTAAAACCACAAATTGACAAATCTTAATGTTTTTGGATGTACATTTTAAGTGTCTTTTCAGATGAACAATGGAATGCCATTAGGGAATACCAACAGGTCTAATATCTAGATCTCCAAATGCTGAGGGAATAAAAGAAACTCATAATGACAGGCATATATTAAGGGTGATTTGTTTTAAGTTTATTTAATGAGGAAATATTTCACATATTACTACTGCTTGATTTTAGCACTTTGAGAGGGAAACAATAAAAAGTTATCATACAGAACAAAAAGGACTAGTAGTAGTGTCTCCAGAATCATCTTGGGCCAAAATGACAGAACAGAACAGAAAAGTTCTTTCTTGTTTAAAAAAAAAACCTACATGAGGCACAAAATAAAATCACCAGAGAATTTCAGTATAGCAGTAGGGGGTTAGATGTACTGTGTCTAACTGTGTAGATCTGTATGAAACAATTAAAACATATATATACTTAGCATAATGTGTCAGTTAAAGTCAGTCTTCTCATTCAGAATCTCATAGCTCAAGATTTAGGTGGAAATTCTCCAGGATGTGTATGTGTATATATATTTTTTCCAACATGGTTTTTCTTTTTAATAATTTGGATCAAAAAGCACTCAGCCATTTTTTGAACAGAAGGAAAGCAGGAACTACACACTTATAACAAAAAGTTATAAGAAAAGTGTCTTTTACCCAATGAATATCTCTACAGACAAAATAGCAGTGGCTGAAAGATTTGGCAAGAAAATACTCCTTACAACAGAACAGTAGCTAGCTGCATTCCTGGAGAAAAAGATTTTGTTTTGACTGCTATCCACATCTGAAAAATTGCTAAGTATGGGCAGAAGGGTCCCTCTCCCCTCTTCAGTAAGCTCTTAAAGTACACCTCTACATACCACTTACCTGTATGTGGTAAGCTGCATATCATCCACAAATTACTGCCAACAAATCAAGAACCCTTTTTTAAATGGTCAAGAGAAACACAGAAATAAGTTTAAGGGATTTTTCATTCTGCTGTCAAGTTGTCCCCTTGTCTTAAGAGAGTTTAAACAGGGCTGCAAGCCAGGAAATCAGCTGCTCTGTTCCTTCTCTGCTCTTCAAAGTAGGTTTTGTGAATTCTCACAACACCCTTCCAGGAACTGAGCAAGGACCACAACCCCCATTTTACATAGCGGAACCCATCCCTTTGTAAAACACCAGTATTTCAGTCATCGACTAGAGTGGAGTGCTTCTTTGCAAACATACATTTTCTATCTGTGGGTTTAGTTATGCTATCCATAAACTAGGGCTATTCAAGCATATCCATCTTTGTCCAATACTTTAAACCTATGTAATTGCATAAGCCCATTTTACCAATGGGAAAACAAACCAGTTGAGTGATTTGCAAGAGCACCACTATGGAGTAGGGCATTAGACCTTGGATTGTGAGCTAAAAGATACATGAGTTAAAAACTGTTTCACAATTTTGATATGCAAAGTTGGACAATTACAACTTCCCCTTTCCACCTCTATGAAAGAGATGTTAATATTCACCTACCTATCACCCAGTGGGCTAGAAGGATTAATTAAGAAATCATTGTATAGTCCTTTGAAGAGATACAACTCTATATGATAGAATGATGAATCCCAAACTTACTTGTTTTAGCCTGAAGGATAACCACTAAATACCGTATTTTTTGCCCTATAGGACGCTCCGGCGTATAAGACGCGCCCGAGTTTTTTAAATAAAAAAGCCGGACCAAAAAAAAAAAAAAAAAAAAAAGCGCCTCGCTCTCCCGTCCCCGCCGTGCGGGCGGGCTGCTGGGAGCGCGCCGCTCTCCCGTCCCCGCCGCGCGGGCGGGTTGCTGGGAGCGCGCCGCTCTCCCGTCCCCGCCGCGCGGGCGGGCGCTCCCAGGGGCCCCGGGGCCCGAGCTGCTCTCGTTCCCCGCCGGCCCCGAACACATGCGAGTGGGCTCGGGGGGGAAGTGCCACCCCGCCCGCCAGGCCACCTGCAGCCGCCCCAGCTCCAGCTGCCCGGTAAGTGTTTCATATATTCGGCATATAAGACGCCCCCCCTAATTTTGAGATTATTTTTGGGGGTTAAAAAGGCGTCTTATATGCCGAAAAATACGGTACATTTCCAATCCATCTAGAGAGTTATTCAAGCAAAAGTGAGGTGGGCTTGGGTTAAAACAAACACACAGCACCACATTCCAAAGGATGGTAGATAACTAACGAAGAACGTTGAAGATAAGAGAAGTCTTGAGGATTCCATGGAAAAGTGACACCTTTGTCCCAACAAGGGAGTGACAAATTAATTTTGCAGTAGTGTTGTAGAAGAGTTACATACTGTATCTTAAAGTTATCTTTTATAAGTAGGTGGGTAATTATTTTTGCTATCTTATTTGGATTATTGTTAATGAATGTGGATCCACTAAGGTAAAACTGATATATAGCTGAAAATCACTGGTTGGATGTCAGGAAGACATCAGGGGGGGGGGAGGGAGGGAGACAGTAAGTAACTAAAGAAAGCAGAAATAAGAAGCCTCATGAAGAACAGGAGAATACAAGGTCCTTAAATCAAACATTGCTACAGAAGAATCCATTCCTGGATAACATTTCAGTTTAATATTCTGCAAGACAAATTGAAAGACAGTCCACTGTACTTAAATAGTCTTAACCTGCAATGTGTTTTTCCGTTTCAGAGTGAAAGATATGGTAACTTAAATTTCATATTTCTTTGAAAACTTTTTTTGTATAAAATATCTTTTCTAGTGGTTCAGGTGAAGGTCTCTATGGAACAAAGGCTTTTATGAAGAATTCATATTAAAAGCAACTTCTGAATTCAAGTAAAATACAGCCAACCCATAAATTTAGTTTGAGATTTTAACCTGTTTCAAACTTAAAGAAAGGTTACCACTATCCATTTTTAATTAAATATATCTAGAGCAACTTAATTCTAAATCTTAGGGTTTTTCAACCCAATTTCTCATAAGAATATTACTAAAACTCATCTGCACTGAATGACACACTTCCATTCCTCTAGGCTTCCTGACTGCATTCTTTCTCTTGGGAATGAATACTTTACTATATCTGATGATGAATAAGAAATATAGGACAAATGACGCACTTTTTCATTTGAAAGACTACAACGAAATTCACTTTGGACTCGTTACTGCTGCGTTTCATTAAAATCTAGATACAAATATTCTAAGATATTAGTTCTAAATCTCAGCTTCATTTGATAAAAAGTGATATATGAAATACTTTAAAGTAAATTAGAGTTTTCAGAAAAAACACTACAATTTTTAAGCTGTCGTACTATTTCATTATGCATGAGCATTTTTCTTCCTTTGAAATATTTCAATTCTTAAATTACCACTCCTCCCACACCAAAAAAAATTGACGTTAACAGTAACTTTTCAAAAGCTCATTTACCTCAGTACTTGCAACATACTTTAGTGTATGTTTAAAATGATAGTTTCTTCCCATCTTGTCCTCTGGGGGGGGGGGGGGAGGGAAGAGAGACAACTTAACTAAGGCAATGTTGATACTAGCATCATACTGAACTACTGGGTCATACATGCTTCCCACACACACGTGCCAGAGTCCATAGAGGCTCTTCTGGACATGGGGTGTAACACTGTGTATATCCATATGCCTGCATCCACACTGCTGCTATTATGTACTGTCAGCACTACCATTTCAGGGGCAGTAGCCCACCATTCTGAGAATCACAGGGAGACACTTGGGGAACCACTTTGTGTGTTGCTAGTACTGTTCCCTGCCTTCACACTTTTCTCAATGGCAGTTCCTGATCACATCACCCTTTACTGTTATTCCTTGGAAAAGTGGATGGAACACACAAAGCGACGAAAAGATGTCTCTACTTCTGTTATTTATTGAGAGACAAAGGATTATACAGTGGAGTAGCCAAAGAGAATTTGGACACAAAAAGCAGGACTCTGAAGGTCCATGACAATTAATTCAGCTCACTTGGTACAGATATAATGAATGGCGGTATTGCCACAGAAAAAGCTTGAGTCAACCATCATTTTTGATGCAGGAAAAGCAGCACAGTATCATGAAAGCACACAATTTTGAACCCTGAAACAACAATAGCTTCAGAACTTCTGTATGAGGAAACATGTCATCATGGAACTATGTGAGGAGCTTGTACCAAGCCTCCGGTGACAGAATACTTGATTCAGGGAAGACATAGCAGTTCAGAAATTGATTTATATTGCTCGGTTGAAGCTGGATACAGACTACTACAGGTCTGTTGTAAACTACTTTGGTGTTGGAAAGTCCACTGGTGGGGTTGTGATTGTGCAGGTTTGTGATGCAATTAAACACTCATTTATTCATGAGTGTTTACCATAAGTAAAGTTCCAGAAATAATAGCTGGATTTCAGAGAATGGGGTCTCCAAACTGTGTATAGCCCATCAATAGCACCAATATCCTATACTACCCCCACCACAAGGAGCAAGTACGTCAACTGAAAAGGTTACTATCACTCATTCTGCATGGCCTAGTGGAGCACAGAGGCAGATTCATGATTATAAATGTGGGAAACATTGGAAAGGTTCATGATGCCATGAAATGGAGATCAAGATTGGACTAGAAGGGAGAGGTGAGGGAGCGAGAAGAAACTTATTTTCCAAAAATTATATTGTTCCGTGTGTATATCTATGCCAACTGTTATTCTTGCGGACCCTACCTACTCGATCCTGACTTGACTCATGAAACCGGACCTGGATATCAAGGACTCTGGAAACAGGGAATTCAGTTGTAAGCTCAGTAGCTGCACAATCACTATGGAGTTCACATTTGGAAGGATGAGTTTGTTGGTCTCCCTATATACCCATCTGGATGCCAACATGGCCAACATCATTCACATAATCACCTGCTGAGCACTCAATAACATTTGTGAAGATAAATGCAAGTGTTTCTGCCCTGAGTGGACAAGTTCAGTTAAAATCCAGATCCCAACTACATATAAATATCGGTCTTAGTTGCCAGTAGGCAAGTGAAATCAATGGTGCCACACATCTTGAAATAGCAGGAAGGAAGAGGGTGCCTTCTGCCTGTACTGAAGGACACCTTCACAACCTGTACTGCTGCGGGAAATGCAGGAGGTAACATTTGTACATACTTGTGAATTCACATAGCTGTGAGGGTTTTGTTCCTGCATCAGATGGTCATTAGCCATTAGTTCCTATGACATTCCAAACAAATAGCAGAATGTCTCCACTGGATTATTAGCTTTGGTTCGGTTTGTGCTGTGGCAGACGAATTGTAATGTGGTCACCGTGCAACTTTTTTTACTTCTCTGTTCACACATTTTTACAAACTTCCTCTTGGAAACACTCAATCTCTCTTAAGGACCTTATCAACATTTGCTTGGGAGCAGGTGGCAGTGGTATCCAACCTGTCTGTTTTTTCTTAACTATTTATTGCCAGTGGCGCTAACTGCACTTAGCCCCTGTTATAAAGCACTAACGCCTACCATAGTAGGGGAGGGGAGGAGTGGTCCTTTATAGCCAAGGTAGTAGAAGATGTGATCATTGCCTGTCTTGTTACTGGCATTGTGTTTTGATTTTCTTCATGTCAGCTAAGCCGCAAAGTCATATATTACCTCTTTTCTGTGATTTAGGCTTCCGCTGCATTGAAAACTAGTAGTGTTTTCTGTACTTCTACATTGTACACAAAACACTAAATGCACTTTCCCTATCCCTCCCACGTATCCTTGAAATGTCAGATATTTCTAAATCTGGAGATTATGTTGTTTCCTGTATCATTGCATGAGACAGTTAAACACTATTCAATTTCATGAGCTGTAAATCATGGGGCCCAACTCCAAACCTGAAAACATCTTCAGTTCATCATACTTAGCAATGAAGGGCCACAGACAAACCAAGGAAATTATAACATGTAATACAAGTATGAGATGGAATGTGTAATAAATGCTTTTAAAAAGGCCAAAAATCTTTACAAAGTTAAGTGACAGAACACTACCCAAATGTTAATGACGCTGTACCCATTTACTTGCCTTCCTCCTGACAGGGGCAGAGGGTGGAACAAGTGTGTGTTAGGGAGTCGGGGATGCTGGCAGGGGAGGAGAAGTGACCCAGGGGAAACTGGGAATGTCTTGTGAGGTGTTTGGGAGGCAATTACTTGGTAGGTTTTGAGACTCCTGCAGATTCATTGTTCCCCACCTGGTCACTCAAGGGGGTACCCTGCATAAGGTTACAAGTGGCAGTGGAGGGTAAGATCCCAACAATCCTGTGGGCTCTATATTCTCTTCTTAGTCTCTTGCAGGGGGAATCCTTGAAACAACATCTTCTGGCTAAGGAGCACCTTAGGCATGAGCCCGAGGAGGCGGAGTGTGGGGCGGTACCGTTTGTTGATCATCATCTGATTATGGGGCCTCAGTAGCAGACTCACTCTGAACTTATTCAGGCACCTGGTCAGTGAGGCAGCCTCCCCCTAAGGAAATGCTCCCATTCCCTATGGCGTGCCTCCTGCTCCATGAATTTGTTCAACAGGGTCTTCTCCTGCTGAAAAGCCCACTCCTTCCCTGTCTTGAGGGATTCAAACTACTCCTGTGCATTCCTACAAGCTGTTCTTCCAAGGTTCTCTCTGGCGGCTTCTCCAGCCCTTGCGGCAGCATGGTTTCCCATGGGGCTGAAGGTCAAAGAGAAGGGTATTATTACATTTTCTTTTCCCCCTTTTGAAGAAGTCAAGAATTCCCAGCACATAATATAAAACTTTTCTCTAGAAGGCCACACGTGTACATTTTTCAGTATCCCAACAAGGCAACTGTTAAAGTATCTTGTTTCTAAAACAGCTTTTGCAGCCCACGCAGAAGGAGGAGAGGCTAATCGTGTTAGAAAAACTGAACAAGTAGTTTTTACAAATTTTAAACGTTCATACTGTCTCAGAGTTGGAGGGCAGGGAGGGGAAGGAGAGAGAGTGGAGGGATAGTTCCTTCCAGGGCCTGTTACCAGTTTGTAATTTCTTCTTTGAAAGCTGGCCAACAACTGGAAAACGTGGTGGTTTTCAAGGTACCAGAAAGGAACAGAGAAGGGGCTTTCTAGTCCTGTGCAGGAGATCTGACTGTGCCATACAGATCTTTCTGCTAATGGTCACCCCTCTATAGATTACTGAATCATGAAGCCGGACCAAACAGATGTGCATAGTCAATGAACCACCAGGCCCAGCTGGAGTTTCTGCAACATCAGAAGTTTGCGGACAAGAGTTGCAGGTAGAGCTCTGCAAATCTGTTGATATCTTCTTTATATCAGAGGATATCTGCAGACCATGTTTGTGTATCACAGATGGATGTGAATCCAAATGTTATATCTAAAGCCCTGCAGATACCCACAGACTGTTTGAGGATCCGATGGGGACATACATTTTGTAACCACACAACGCTCTACTGGGAGACAATACTGGGATATTGACTATTCTCATCTTGTATACAGCATTTCCATACAAAGAGATGTGAAGCTTGAACACCAACTTTCCTACCCCACCATCACCAGATAATTTTGTCACTGAGCCAGACTAACAATGGTGAAATGGACAAGGAAAGAAAAAGATACTCCACAACTTTATTTTCTTCCCTGAAGTTTCAGTTCAGCACCACAAGCCCGTTTCCACTGCAAAAAAACATTGCATGGTATTCATCCAAACACCAGACTCAATCCTTCTCTTATGATGTTCTCTTCCAAAAGGAGAAAACTGTTGACTAACATTTATTCAGACAACCAAAGTGTTCTACATCTGTGTTTTGTTCCCTTCCCAACCTTACCCCAACTCCACAACCCATCCTGACCCTCCCCCCAGTTGTTAGCCAGGGGACATGAGGGAGGGGAAAAAACACTGGAATTGTGTAATCTTTCAAGGACAAAACACAGTTGTTACTAACTTTAGACAAAACTACTATAAAAGTTTTCTACAACTGCCCCATCCCCAAATAGCTGTTCAAATGTGGTCAGTGCAGCTCACTACTAGCAATGAAAATGGAGCAGGGCAGACAAGGACCTTTACAGATTGGTAAGGGTCCAAAAAAGCATTCAATGCACTCTTGGAATGGGGATGGAGAACTATTGAAACTTGAAACCTGGTACTGACCCTTTATCCCCTTCCGCACTACACATGGGCATGGGATCATGCCACAGAGGACGGGTGTACTTACCCTCCAGCATTTAGCTTACTTACCCTCATACGGTAAACTTTTCACACATTAAAAAATAGTCAGACACACAAATTCCAAAATCCTATGTAGACTCAGGCTGTATCATTGCACTGAATTTTATATTTTATTAGTGATTTGGCAATGCTGAAATACCTTCATCCTAAATAAAGAGTTCTGTAGTTCATATTTAAGTCAGATGGGAAGGTTTCATTCCATCACCACCTCCTTAAACAAACAACCCACTGTTTACAGCCTTCCAAACCCATTAGAGAAAATCAAATCCAGAATAATTACACAGTGCAACAACCTGTAAGAATTCCTTTCTGAAAAGGCAGAAGATTAACTGTTATGGTAAAAGCAAGAACTATGTAAAGGCATATTTTAAGTTTAGTTTCTGAAATACAATGGGCATTAAGAGCTCATTTTCTTCTCCCTTTCTATGCAGATACCATTTTACCAACATCCTAGAAACTCACATCACGAAACTTGTAAACTTAAGTTAGATTTTCATATCCTTTTCATTAGAGCTGTCAATTAATTGCAGTTAACTCATGCAATTAACTCAAAAAAATTAATCACAATATTAAAAATTGAATTGTGATTAACAGCAGTTTTAATTGCACGGTTAAAAAAAATAGAACATAGGGCTGTCAAACCATCAAAAAAATTAATCGCGATTAATTGCACTGTTTCACAAAAAATAGGATACCATTTATTTAAATATTTTTGGATGTTGTTGTAGGAGCAGCAGTGATCTGTATACTATGTATACCTGTATGCTCAAAAAGTCTGTTACAATTCTCCTCCCACCCACACCTGGTCTTTGAATACCTGTGAAGTGGCTTTCCCTCCACCCCTCCCTCTTGGAATGTATGTGGGATGAACCGGCTGTTTGAACAGCTAGAAGATCAGAAGAGCCCCAAGGTAGACAACGTGTCTGGGACTCTAATTAGACAGCGATCACATACCAAATGCATGGACACTGCCTGAGGTGGAGTGTGACCAACCAGATGTGGCCAAGTCATCTCTAGTCGCAGGCCATGAGGAGCAGATTTTTAAAAAGGGGAAGGGGCCATGTGTTCACACTCTCTCGCAAGCTTGTACCTCCCATGAAGGCCCTTCGCCTGGACCGTCCGGCCAGAGGTTCACTGAGTTGCATTCCATCATGCCTCGGGAAGACTTACCTTCATCACACCATCAATTGCTGTGCTGTGGTACACGTATCCTGAAGGATCCTGACACCTCCAGTGCTATGCCTGTCCTGGGAGCATGAGTGTGTGACCCCAAACTCCCCAGTCTCTCCCCCCTCTTCTTTGGAACTTAGATATCAGTGTAATAAACATGCTGCTTTCTGCTAAACTCTGGTGGTTCATTAATCATCCCTAAGCTTGCTAGCTGGCTCAATTTTGGGTAACATGTTTTCTACATTTTCAAATACAGTATATTGATTTCAATTACAACTCAGAATACAAAGTGTACAGTGATTAAAAGTGTTTGCACTGTAAAAAAAACAGAAATAGTATTTTTCAATTCACCTAATACAAGTACTGTGGTAGAATCTCTATCATTAAAGTTGAACTTAGAAATGTAGAATTATGTACAAAAAAACCTGTATTCACAATTAAAACAACATAAAATGTTAGAGCCTGCAAATCCACTCAGTCCTACTTGTTAAGCCAATCGCACAGACAAACAAGTTTGTTTACATTTGTAGGAGATAATACTCCCCAGTTCTTGTTTACAGTGTCACCTGTCAACGGGGTGAGCAGATGTCCTGATTTTATAGGGTCAGTCCCGATTTTAGGGGGTCTTATATAGGCACCTATTACCCCCAAGTCCCATCCCGATTTTACACACTTGCTGTCTGGTCACCCTACCTGGCAATGAGAAACATGTACCTTCATGTTTCAACAACCATCCCAGAGAACTCTGCTCGATAAGATTCAAATGCAGTGCAAACCAACATGTTCATTTTCATTATTTGAGTCAAATGCCACCAGTACATGACTGATTTTCTCTTTTGGTGGTTCAGGTTCTGTAGTTTCCGCATTGGAATGCTGTTCTTTTAAGACTTCTGAAAGCATCCTCCACAGCTTGTCCCTCTTAGATTTTGGAAGGCACTTCAGATATTTAAACCTGGGGTCAAGTCTTGTAGCGATCTTTAGAAATCTCAAATTGAGAGCTTTTTGTGTTTTGTCAGATCTGCAGTGAAAGTGTTCTTAAAATGAACAATGTGTGCTGGGTCATCATCCGAGACAGCTAGAACTTAAAATATATGGCAGAATGCATGTAAAACAAAGCCGGGGACAAAGATTATTTTTCAAGTCAGCTAATACAAGTACTGTAGTTCAATCTCTTTATTGTGAAAGTGCAACTCACAAATGTAGAAGTTGTGTTAAACTGCACTCAAAAACAAACCAATGTAAAACTTTAGAGCCTACAAGTTCAATCAGCCCTGCTTCCTGTTTAGCCAATCATTAAGACAAAGTAGTTTGTTTACATTTATGGGAGATAATGCTGCCCGCTCCTTATTTGCGTTACCTACAAGTGAGAACAGGTGTTCACATGGCACTTTTGTAGCCGATATTGTGTGATACTTGTATGCCAAGTAAGCTAAACATTCATATGCCCCTTCATGCTTCGACCACCATTTGAGAGGACATGCTTTCATTCTGACAGTGCTCATTTAAAAAAAAAAATGCATTAATTAAATTTACAACTGAACTTCTTGGGGAAGAATGCTATGTCCCCTGCTCTGTTTCACCTGCATTCTACCATATATTTTGTGTTATGGCAGTCTTGGATAATAACCCTGTTGCTGAATTTAAGGACACTTTCACTGCAGATCTGAAAAAAATGCAAAAAAGGTACCCATTTGTGATTTCTAAAGATAGCTACAGCACTAGACCCAAAATTTATGAATCTGAAATACCTTCTAAAATCTGAGAGTAACAAGCTATGCTTTCAGAAGTCTTAAAAGAGCAACACTCATGTGGAAACTACAGAACCAGAACCACCAAAAAAGATGATAAACTCTAGTGGTGGCTTCTGACTCAAATGATGAAAATGAACATGCACCAGTCTGTACATCTTTAGATCGTTATTGAGCAGAACCAGTCATCAGCATTGACATATGTCCTCTAAAATGGTGGTAGAAGCATGAAGAGACATATGAATCTTTACCACATCTGGCACAAATATCTTGCAATGTTGGCTACAAAAGTGCCATGCAAATGCCTGTTCTCACTTTCAGGTAACATTGTAAATACAAAGCAACAGTATTACCTCCCATAAATGTAAACAAACTTGTTCGTCTGAGCAACTGGCTGAAGAAATAGGACTGAGTGGACTTATAGGCTCTCACTTCTTAAACTGTTTTATTTTCATGTTGGTTTTTTTCTACATAACGCTACACTTATAGGTTGCACTTTCATGATAAAGAGATTGCACTACAGTACTTAGTTTCACCTGAACTGATTTTATTTTTAGTGCAAATATTTGTAATAAATATAAAAGTGAGCACTGTACACTTTGTATTCTGTGTTGTAATTGAAATCAATATATTTGAAAATGTAGAAAATGTCCAAAAAATATTTAAATAAATGATATTCTATTATTGTTTAATGGCATGATTAACTGCACAATTGCAATTACTTTTTCCAATTACTTGACAGCCCTACTTTTCATGACCAAAAAACCCCAATAACAAACAAACCACCCAGACTCCATAATCTATATTATGGCACTAGATCTGGCATTATGAGCAGGAAGGAATACCTTAATGGAAAATTCTTTAAAAATACTTACTGAAGTCGCCAGTAAGAAACACTGCTTCTGCCCCTGGAGCCCACTCTTTGCAATATAGTCCACCATCCACAAGTTGATTGACTCCAAAGGTTTTATAACTTTTTGAAAATGATTCAAGGCCGCCTTCATTTTCTTCAATGTTCTTCAATCGGTTATGAAACAAGGTATACCTTTCAAACAACAACATTAAATACATTTTAGAAAATTTAAGTGAACGTGTTATTTATAGTAGGTACTCATAGCTACACATGACAAGTATTTTAATGCATACCCAGGTGTATTTTTGATTAGGCAGAGTATAGTGGCATTTCCTCATACTATGGTACTATACATCCCTTTATGTATTACAAAAAAAAAAAAAAAAGTATTTACTTCATACACTTGAACTTATCTTGCCACTATTTGATACAGCACAAGTTTTACAGTACAAAAATGCCAGCATATCTTCCCCCTACAGTGGGGGGAGGAGGGGCGCTATAGGCAGACCATGATCCAAATCTGGAGCACCAGATAATTTTGGGTCCATTCAAAAACTGTTTGTTTATTTACTTTTCATTTTCTCTGGACTTGACTATACCGTCACAAAAGATAATTTACTACCCCTGTCCTACAGTTTCTTCATTTTACAGAAAATAGTCTGTGGTTGAAGCCTACACACTGAAACTTGTGATTGACAGTCCAGAAGCCATACGGTTATTAAACGATAAGAGGAGAACTTCACTCACACTAAGCAGCCTAGCAATTTTCCTCATGTGGCCTATAACCAACAATAGGATTTAGGAAGATATCCTATAGGTTTGAAAATTTCTACTGCAAGTACTGTACATACAATAGGATCTTAATTAAGCTTACTTAGCATCCCACATGTCATGGCCAGCAGCAGTGCAAGATATAGGCAAGAGCCTTTTAATACCAGAACTATTTGAGAGCTACTGGACAAAGAAATAGTACTAGATGATTGAACTTTGCATGAACTTTATTCAATTGCTTTAATTAGCCTCACTGAAGACTAGTAATGCCAGAATATCATTAAAGTCCAAGCACTGATGTGATCAGTTTGATCTCAGTGGCAGATTCTGCCAACCTTACCTTGAATAGTCTCAAGGTTTTCAGGAGGTAAGAGGTCAAGTGTGAATAAGAGCAACAATCAGGCTCTTAAAACTTGAAATGGTTGTCACATGGATTGCAACCACTTAGCCTTCCCCAAAACACTCTAGTATTCAGATGGGTGGTAGTTTGCTAACAAGTCCAAACACAATCAGACAACCTATTGTATGCTGAAGATTGCATCCTTTTTAGGAGAAAATAACAAAGACTTCTTGGCTAGCCAACCACAAAACTGTCTACTCATCTGCCAAATTGCAATTTACTGTGTTGTCTACAAAACTAAAATGCCAAAAATATGCTGTCTCCAAAATTTACTTATGCCAGTACATTTAAAGCTACACTCACACCCACCTCCATCAGCCCCCGCAAAAAAAGGAAGGTACTATTTTTTCCTTTGGTAGCAAGGAAAAAATAGAGAATGGCAGCACTGTGGTAGAATACTGAGTTTTATTAAAGATATCCACTTTAAAGAGTCATTCATTCAAAAGGGACCATCAGTCATAGTGACAACTAAGATATTACACCTTGAAGAAATGTCAACATCTGGACACCATTGTGAGATTAATTTAAAGTTTTGGTTCAGAATTGGTCTCTTCAGTGGCAGAGAATTTGTGATAGAAAGGTTCAAGATGTCCCATTTATTGGTTATTTCAATTGAAACAGACTTAGTTATATTAATGTTTACAGAGAGTTTTATTATTTTCTTAAGATTAATCTCTCCAACAGTTTTATTATGAAGACAGATATTCACCGTGAAACCACGCTGACTCAAAAGAGGGAAGCCCCAGGATATAGTAAATAACATACTCATACCTCCCTAATGCCCATCCCCTAGTATCACTTCTGTAAATTTACTCATGGGTGTCATGCCTCAAAACTGGGTCATGATTCCTGCGTCATCTAAGATCAATTTCATATATAGTGCTATAGACAGCATAATGTGTCTTACAGGCCTCCAAATATAAAGCTGTCATTTTCAAGAAAAAATGTACACCAGTTGATTTAACTTTTTTACAATTTTATTTGCATGCATTACATATGTCAAACACAAGCATAGAAAAGACTTATAAAAAAAAATTAAGAGAAAGGTTAAACACACCAGGAAAGAGCAACTCTCTGAAACCTGTCTCAAAAGTTCAACATCTGACATTTGGCAAATTATTCCATTATCAACGGGATCTCCTTGCAAGTAGCAGGAGCATTCCATTGGTTATAGATATTGTATACCGCATATATAAATTTCTAGTTTGCTATACAACCGCATGCCGAATGTGCCACACTGCAGTCTTAAGCCACACAGAAACCACCCCAAGAGAGCTGTATGCAACCTTCATTATCTCTAAATTGTTATACTGCAATAGCACCCAGCTGCCCTGGGACCCACTATAATGCATATGAACTTAATGAGGCAGTTTCCTGCCTCGAGGAGGCTACACTGAGGTCAGTTAGAGTTTTATCATCAGCTTTAAATAGAGTCAGGATTTAATTTCAGGGGCCTATACACATGCAACAGAAAAAAAAAACTTATCTGCCTTTCATAACTGTTGATCTTCAAGATGTATTACTCATGTCCATTCCATGCTAGATGAGCACCAACGTGCGTGGAGATTTTTGCCTTAGCAATACCTGTAGGAACAACGGTGGTGCCCTGTGGAGTGCCACTCTCATGCAGCACCCTCTCTTTCTTCTTGCCCATGCCAACAAAGGGGTAGGATGGTGAGTAATGGAAAAGACATGAGCAAAACATCTCAAAGAACAACAGTTATGAAAGGTAGGCAACTGTTTTTTCTTGTTGGAGTGCTTGCTCATGTCAATTCCATTCTAGGCAATTCACAAGCAGAATCAACGGAGGTGGGCTCACAGCTTGCAGCACTGTTCTCCCAAAGCCAACATCGCCTCGAGCCTGCTGGGTCAGCGCATAGTGCAATGCGAGTGTGTGGACGAATGACCAGATTGCAGCCTAACGGATGATATATTTGATCGGCACCTACGCCAGAAAGCCAACTAATGACATATGTGCCCTAGTTGACTGAGCTGTCACGATCACTGGCTGTTGCACCCTCGCCAGCTCGTAGCAGTAGCGGATAGAGGCCATGATCCAAGAGGAGATTCTCTGGGCTGACACTTGGCAACTTCTCAGCCTGTCAGCTACAGCAACGAACAACTATGTTGACTAAGAACAAAGCTGTTCTCGATCTGTGTAGAAGTCTGACACCCATCAGATGTTCAAAGTATGCAGCCTGTGCTCCTCATCCGTTGCATCAGGGTTTGGACAAAGGGCTGCAAGTAAATGTCTTGAATAGTGTGGAACTGGGAGGCAACATTGGGCAGAAAGGCCAGGTGTGGACACAGCTGGACCTTGTCCTTGCAGAAGACCATGTAGGGCGGTTCCGATGTGAGCACCCTAATCTCGGACACCCTACAGGCCGAAGTTATAGTGACTAAGAAAGAAACCTTTCAGGAGAGAAGCAGGAGAGAGCAGGTAGCCAAGGGTTTGAAGGAGGGGTGGCCATAGGCCTGCACAGCACAAGATTCAGGTCCCAAGGAGGGATGACTGACCACATGTGCGCATGCGGCCATGTGGCCCACCAGCTGCAGGCCCATGTGGGCTGTAGTAAGAGAATGGCTCTTCATGTGGACAATCAAGTCAGACATGACCTGGAAGCACACTTCCGGAAGGAAGACCCTGGCTCGAGTGGAGTCAAGAACTGCTCCGATAAACTCTATGTGTTGGACTGGTGCTAACGTGGACTTTACAGTGTTTATGAACAGACCCAGATTTTGGAAGATGGATCACACCAGGTTGATGCTCCGCTGGACCTGCTCTGGAGACTTAGAGTTGATGTGCCAGTTGTCGAGATATGGAAAGATCTAACCGCCCCACCCCCAACATCGCAGGTGAGCCGCTAACAGTGCCATGCATTTAGTGAACACCCTGGGAGCCGAAGACAGGCCTAAGGGTAACTCCGTGAACTAGAAGTGATGCCCGACCACTATGAAGCACAGGAAGTGCCTGTGGCCTGGGAATACAGTGACAGGGAACGGATGAGGGAGGCAGACGCCTCCTTTGGCCTTTGGGATTAGGAAGTAGCAGGAGTAGAATCCTCTACCTTCATTGTCCCGAGAAACCTCTTCCACAGCCCCCAAGCTCAGGAACTTCTCTAGCTCCTGAGTGAGGATCTGCTTGTGAGAAGGGTCCCTGAAGAGGGATAGGAAAATGGGGGAGAGGGGCAGCCAGGAAGTACAGAGTATAGCCCCGGACCGCTATGTCCACAACCCAGCCATCCAACGTAACCTGCGACCAGGACGGTAGGAGGAAAGGTGGTTGAGGAAAAGGCAGGTAGGATCCAGTCAACTGACTAGTGAGCTGCTCTCAGGAGCACCCTCAAAACTATCACTTCTGGCCCCCTGGGCATTTGATTGCTGCAGGCTTGGTTGGCGAGCGGGAGGAAGAAGGACAACGATGACAAACTAGCATCCCTTCTCATAGGTCCCTGATGAGACTGCTAGGGTCTTGACAGTGGCGGTTGTCGGAAGGATTTCCTGGCTGATTGTGGACTGTGCATGCCCAACAAGCGAAGGGTAGCCCTAATATCCTTCAACCAATGCAGCTTGGCATCCATTTGGTCTGAGAACAGACCAACTCCATCAAAGGGGAGGTCCTGAATTGAGACCTGGAGTCATCTGGAAGGTCCCACTATCACCTCATCTGAGGATGACAAGGAAGACTGGACCGCAGGTGGGGTGTTGGGATCTCAACAGCCACCAGAGGAAGGAGGCTTTCGAGTAGGTATGGATTCCTCCGCCCCAACCTCAGAACGGGATTCTAGTACCTTATGTTCTGCGAGGAAGGCATAGTCACAACCAGTACACCCCACACACACCAATAAGGCCACTCCACTGCCGCCAACTAGGGAGCAGGCTCTGGTGCCCAGTCATGCCAACGAGATTGTGGCAACAGGCTCAACCAGCTCTCTGTACCAGAGGAACCACCTTCCAGCAGCCAGCTGTCGATGCCTGTTTTTGTTTGTTGTTGGGGCTACCGGTGACCATTGCCCATGTGTAACTGAACAGCAACTGTAGCATAGAAAGTGGTCAGGCAGACAGGTACCGGCACGGGGAACGTCCCCATCATGCCAGTGATTGGGACCGATACCTGGAGGATGACCATCAAGAAAGTGGGAAGTGCCGGGAATAGTAAGGGGAGTGTTGACCCTGTGCCAGAAATTAGCGCTGCAGGATCTTGAAGTCTGCCTAGGCAGCCAGCCATGTGATTGGGATTTGCCCTGGGATTTCTGACAGCAGCAAAGTTCGATGCTGTCTGTCCAGCAACCCACATTATTCCTTAACCCCTGTTGGGTCTTAATGGTGGGTTTGCCCTTTTGGGAGCCTTAGCTGGATTCTGCGGCACTGGGATCGCCATCAGAGCAGGTGGAGATCTGTGCTCTCTGCACCGCAAGAGCCTAGGATGAATAAAATGAAAGCAAGAGTGTGGGTCCCATACCGCTCCCAGGAGTTGGTGGTGGAACTTTAAGGGTGCTGGTGTCCAAGCTGGGGAGCAGTCTGGTGGGCTGGGCTGGGTCCCTTGATCAGATGATCCCTGGCCCTTCTTGCTCAGCGCTGTGGAGCACTTCTTGGCCTTCTTCTTTGGCATCTGCAATGGGGAATGATGCCAGGAGGAGTCAGGTGCCGGTGGTACACTGCACACAGAGGCTGAGTCACTCGGCGTGACCTGCCTGAACGTCTTGGAAGCTGGGCGGAGGGCGGACTTCATCAGGAGAGCCCTGAGGCAGACGTCCCGCTTCTTCTGGGTGCATGGCTGAAATTTTTTGCAGATCCAGCATTACTCCTTAATGCGCGATGCCCCACAGCATCTAAGGCAGCTGCTGTGGGTCATTCACAGGCATAGGCCTGCTGCAATCTGAGCAGAGCTTGAACCCAGAAGACTGGGGCATGCCCAGCCTGGGGAAAAGTCCCCACTGAGACCCTAACACTTAACACTATCAAATGCAAGCTATGTACAAGGGCCCTAAGGCACAAGGTTTGGAACGGTCAGAAACTGCTAGCTCTTGGTAGTAAGAAAGGCACTCCCTTCTTACCACCCATGGTGATGAGTTGAACTGAGAGGGCACAAGGTAAGCGACGCCTGATATACCGCAGCATAAGCATGGCACTCCAGAGGGCACCACAGCCAACCCTATGGGAATCTCTAAGGCAAAAATCTCCAATGTCTGTGTACATGGGTGCACACACACCTAGAATAGAATAGACATAAACAAACACTTGAAGAAATGCTATTTAAAAGTTATTTCCATTCAACACTTTAATACATTGTGCAGGCACTTCAACAGCTTTAAAATCATGCTAGCTGGTTGTGTTGGTTCCTGTTGGATGGGACTGAAGTAAGTGTTAGGGAGGCCAGAGAGGATAGTTTTGCAGTAATCAGTATGGATGACGAGATGGGCCTGGGCAAGAGCTTTGGCTGTCTGGACAGAATTTTCTTTTGTGTTTTTTAGTAGTAGTGTTATAGAATAATTATATAGTTACATCTCTGTAAAAACACACATCACTGTGTGAAAACAAAGTGTGAAGAACCCTAAATTAACAGAGCATGAATGAATCACAGTTGAACACAAGCATGGAAGTGACAAAGTGAAGGCTGAACATTCACCCTTAAACCCTCCCCATTATGGACATGCGTTACAATAGGCTAAATTATGTGGTCACCTATCATTTCGCACATCCAAACTAAAAATGTGTCTTCCTGCACTGTAAGATACTCATGCAGAATTTTATTCCACATTTTTATGTAGTTATAGAAAATTCTCAACATATGACACAAGCCATACTTGCCCTATACAGGCACATCCATACTTCTGAGTAGTAAAGTTAGTTATAGGAATACTCATAACTTCTCTCAGAAAGATACTCTTAGGGTTGCATTAATAGTTGGTATTTTCTACTGCATAATTATTCTGCAGAAACTTAAAAATTGAGCTTTTTGGCAATGCAGGAGAGAGATCACTTGATCATTACCTGTTCGGTTCACTCACTCCGGGGCACCTGGCATTGGCCACTGTCACTAGACAGGATACTGGGCTAGATGGACCATTGGTCTGACCCAGTACGGCCTCTCTTATGTTCATATGTTCTTATCTAACTGACCTAGTCACTAAAGAGGGACAAAGAGAACACCGTTAGTGTTACAGAAGCACATGGATTTAGCTTGTTTCCAAAAGCCAGCACAGCAGAGTGGGAGAGACATAAGAAGATAAGAATGGCCATACTGCATCAGACCACAGGTACATCTAGCCCAGTATCCGGTCTTCTGACAGTGCCAATGCCAGATACTCCAGAGGGAATGAACAGAACAGATACTCATCAAGTGATCCACCCCATCATCGATTCCCAGCTTCTTTTTGGCATCCCATCTCTGCTTGCAGTACCAGCCTTCCGGCTATTGTCTGCAAAATGAACTAAAGGTAATTGCCTGCTCCTATGGGAGGGATATGTGTTTGGTTAATAACGGCCACGAAGTGCACAAAAATACTGAAAGCAGTCAGTAGAAGAACTGGGATTAGAACCCACGGACCTTTTGGCTTTAGCTCACAGTGTCTGTTTGAGAAAAGGTCACAAAAAGCAGGATGAGGGTGTACCCAACCACCAGCTCATTGCAAATGGATTTACAACAGCAAAAAGGACTATTACCACTCCTCCAAACCACTGAAATGCAATGTACTGCTGATGCTCCTTTACCATCGTAATAACAGTTCATCTAATTTGGTAACATATGTCTAGCCTTTACTTACACTTTGCCATATCTGCTGAAAGGTTTGCATTTGTATTAATTAGCCACTTTATTCCTTTTAGTCTCTACTTGTTCTTTCCCCATTTTAATCATTCATCAAGTCCTATTCAATTCAGATTATATATTTTAGAGTAGATGAACTAACATTTGTGCAGGAGTGTAATGTATAAAGTGAATAGAAAAGATTAATGTTCAAATAACTTGCTTTAGAAGCACCAAAGGTCAATGGCTGACTTTACACAGGTCAGCCCATTGGAGAAGCCTGGCACTTTGCTTTTCTGATAGTTTAAAAAATGATCCAAGGATGACTGTGTGTGGGTGAATGGGTCTTTTCCCTGAAGTTCTAGCTGCACTATTAAAGTCTCTCCATATGCAAATACTTTGTCTTTCCCTCTTCTTTGAGCTATTTATTGGAATGCTATGGAACCCGTGGGTGTAACACTACATTCAACCCTCCACTGATCACCAGAAGACAACTTCAATCTGGAATCAAAGTCAAAAAGTTCAATATTTACAGATAGGCATGGGTATGTTTCACTTACTTTACAAGTTCTGATGTCCCTTTTATGTTTTCAAATTCCAGTACATTATTTGTCATTTTCAATTGTTTAAATGAGGTACAAAGCCTTGTGAGCTGTTCTGGAAATTAATGTTTAGTGTACAGTAAATCAGAATGGAAGTCTTTCAGGGGGCACAGTTAATTAGGTCAAATTTGCAAGTATGTTATAACTATAAAAGAGACTTCTCCAGAAAACACATAGCCTTGTAGTGTCCTACTATAATTAACTGAAATTATTCTAGATTTCCTCAGTAATGCAGTTACATTTCTTACAAATCCTGATTGGAAAAGCTAGTATATGAAGTATTGGAACTTCTGAATGTTGATAGTTATGTATGTTGATAAGTATAACCATCTGCTTAATTAAGATTTGCTTCTACTTTAAAGGATAATCTTTGCTCCGCAGGCCAAACAGTTTAAATTAGTCTCCTATACAGTCAGGACTACTAGAAGGGAAAGACTGGATGGAAATAGCCAAATCCTGTATATAAAGTCAGAGGCATCCTAATGCCTACTTCTGCAACAGAAAGATACACGTCTATCCTAATTTAAAACACACATTACTTGCATAGCAGTTAATTTACTTAGATCTAAAATTAATTTAATGTCTTTATTGTCCCCCTTTACACACAATTTAAACTATCTCTATTGTCACTACAGCCTTCAAGGTTTATTATGCCTTCCACCTTGAGGGAGTGTCTACAGCTTCTTCAGCAGGTACAGCCTCTCAATAGTCAAAACAAAGCAGGCCAATAAAAGCCTATGGCGGGACTAAGCGGAAGCTGTATTTTAATTACCTTTCTTACCTCCATTAAGAAGGAGGAAAATTGTTTACTACATTCTCCCCATCTCCAAACCAGTAACTAAGTCTGCTGTAATAATGGAAGATACAGACTGGACACAATGTTTAAAGTTAGACAAATGAATTCATTTATATGAATAACTAATGACCAATTTGTTTGTTCTGCCTAAAGTTCTCCATACAAAACATCTGATTTAAATAAATAAATAAAATGCAGTAACATGCAAGTCCCAGCACTGAAATACATCTTATTTTCCACAAATATGATGAAAAGAATCTAGAGTATCCAGAAAGATTAAATGATAATTATAAGGTTTTTCTTGACATTTCCAGTCAGCAGCTGCTAATTCTGGTAGAGATGTAAATACTAATAAGCAATTAAACCTAATAAGTAAGCAGTCTATTTTAATAATATGTCAGCAAGCAAACCATTGCTAACTTTAAAATTCTGGTACTGTGTTTTCTAAAACATGGAGTAAATTAGCTAAAACTGTAACCCTTTCCCTATTTTATTTTCTCATTAACATTTTACAGTACTAATGACTGTACCAAGAGCAATTTGGCAGTCAGTACATCTTGCAAAGGTTTTCCAGTTGCCTAACATTCAGCATCCACACGGTTAATACAGAACCAAAAAGGTGTTTAGGAAAAAAACTTAAATACTGATTGCTTTTTTTTTTAATAGGTCATTTCACTGATTTTTCTGATCAGACTCCAGTAATTGAGAGCAGAGTTAAAAATATTTAAAAATTTACCCTTCCCTAATAACACGTTCTGTTTACCAGAAGCCTAAAGTAGTAGTTAAGGCACCAATCCTGCAAAAATACATATACATAAACAACCTCATCTGCTTCAATACAGCTACTCACCCGTGTAAATCTTTGCAGGATCAGGGCCTAAGAAACATCTCTATCAATTTCAGAGAAATTTAGGGATCTCAAGTATTCCATTTAAAAATGACAACTAAACATACTAAAATAGTGCTCTGAATCAATTTCAGCAAATTTACTTTCAGCAAATTTCAGCAAAGTTATTCTGCATTTATTTTTCACAGTAATCAGAGTAGTTAGCCTACATTTTTCATTTACAGCAGTCAAAAATAGAGTTTAAGCTTTCATTTTATATACTTTCCTAGTGCATACTGACTCAATTTAACTATGCAATAGTTCCTGTTTAGTCGATTGTTGTATAAAGGTATTTTCCTACAAACATTTTAAGTTGAAGAGCAGCTATTTCACTCAATGCTCAGTGTCTCAATATAAGTCTATTTAACATCTAAATTATAGATGAATTGCATATTGAAACAGGGTTTTGTTTTGGGTTTTTTGCTACAAATAAACATTCTCTTCTCTTTACCTCTTCAGTGATTACCATGGCAGGGTTTTGATATTTTTTTTTTATTGTTTGTTTGTTTTTTAAATAAACATAGCTACAAAGAAACCACATCATATTTGAGCAGAATGGTGTAGAAAATGTAAAGATTTCTTTCTAGAAAGCAGTAGACTAAGACTGTGTTAGCTCACATTTGATATTACACAAGAGAAAATAAACTGAAAGGTCATCTCAACAGTTACAGCGTTGCCCTTTTCCAAGGTAATCAGCAGAGCATGTAGCAAAGACGTGAACACAAGCGTGACTGCAAAGACAGTAGCTGATAAAGAGGCATGCTGCCAGAAGTACATGGGACAAAATACTACACTTCCAATGCCAATTGAGGAGTGTGGCCAATTGAACAGTGTGGCATTGGTAATTCTGATTTATTACTCTAATTTGAAATTGTGTTCTTGTTAAACATTCAAGTTTTCATATTGCCAAAAGACACGAGAATGTTTAATGTTAACATTAATCACATACCTAGGTAAACTGAAAGAGCAATATAGTTATTAATTTGTTTGCAATGTTGAGACAATACAGTCATTAAAATTAATTTATCTAGTTTACTATGCATGTTTACTGTAACTATACAAGCTGCTTTTGGAATTCAACAGGGTTTAAATTAAGGACTAGATGGTAAATCTTTTTCATATTAAAATAAGCAGCTTAGTTTCTTCTCAGCACAGAATACTTAAGTCTGTGTGGAAGATTCCACCAATACTAATCATATTAAAATAAGCTTTAAAAGCAAAAATAATTCAGAATCAACCCTCTTAAAAGTTTTATTTACTTGATGTATTTTAATGGAGCTGTAAGTTATAACATATCAATTCCCATTTGAGACCACTGTTAACTATTTCTAAAGGACTTATTTTGTATTAATAGCTATCAAGGTTGAGTCTGGAAAAAATAAACAACAAGTACCGCAGCAACAATACTGACAACTACAAAGTCCAAACCAAAACTCAGACTAAAATAATGGCTGCACTTAAGACTTTGGGGAAAAAATAGGCATCATGTTTATCGTTTCTGAAGAGCTTTTCTGAATGGCAAGCCCTACTATTCCATGAAGCTTAAGACTTTCTTTACAAATTGAGGAGGCTGAAGAGCACAAGTATCAAGGGAATGGCAATAGGCACTATTTATAAAACTTTCTTAAAATATATTTGGTATGATTCAGCACACCGGTAGAGATAGTTAAGGATCAAAGTTCTGCACATAGTGACCTTGGTCCACAGCAGTTTATTTCTACTGCATTTAATTTTAGTTGATTGCACTGTGGAATGTGATCTTTAAATGGCCTTTATAAGTTTGTCACAGCAGTGAACATAAGAAGCCATCTGTTTACTCTCAAATTTGGGCTCCAAGTGTGTTATATCAGTTTGGCTTCAGTTTTCTTGTTAATTCTGCAAGTAATGTTATTATCTTAAAGTTGCACAATAAAATGCTGAATAAGATTTACCTTTCTACATTGATACTGAGCAAAATAAGATTTACACAAAAATCTTAATTCCTTTCCAAAAAAAAAAGGGGGGGGGATTTCATGCTCCAAATCTGTCAGAATTTCTTTCATTCCTTACCAACTTCTCCCAAATCAATATGATTTGAATGGCACTGCTGGTTATATCAACTGTGCATCCACTTTTTGAAGGACTGTTAAACAGCGGAATAAGTTTGGGTAACAAAACACTATCGCTAAACAGGAAGAATGATGAAGCAGCAATAGCGGTTCCAGCTTCACTGAATTTTTACAATTAGCCTACTTTAGGTTCCTCTAGAATTCATCAGACCACTATCTGGTCTTTGAAAAGAGTCAGTACTGTACCAGTTACTTAGAGGGTGATGCAAGAAACCCTGTTATTGTGATAAAGTCTGTCCATTGTGTGTAGGGGGGGGTGGGGGAGAAGGGAGTTTCTTCCCAACTTCTCTCCCTCATTAGTTGGCATCTGCCCTGAAGTGTGAGTCTTTATATTCCCAATACTTTTTTTTTGTTGTCTAGTGTAACTGTGGATGTTCATTATTCATACAAAACAAATAATCCTTTCAATCCTACCAAATTCAACCTCATTTACATTTGCAACAATGAGTTCCAAAGATTTATTCTATATGATGTACAACTATTTCATTTGTGTGCTTTAAATTTGTTGCCTTTAATTTTAACTGAATTCTTCTTTGTTCTTGTATTACAGGGAGGAATAAATAGCATTCCAATTTACCTCCTCTATACTGTTCATTATACTTCTCACATTCCCGCTTATTAATGTGCTTGCCAATAAACTTTCCACTCATCCTATGGAAAATTTTTCAAGCCTCTAATAATTTGTCACACACTTTTGGATCACCATCTTTTTGCTTTCATAGGAACAAAAGTGTACAGTTTTCCAGGCAAGTCAAGATAATGCTATATTTCCAACAGTAGTTTTCTACCCCATTCCTTACATATTCTAATTTAGGATATTCACCAACACTGCACTTTGGACAAAGGTTGTCTATACTCTAGACACTCAAGTAAAATCAGTTCACACTCACTTCCCAATGTATACTTGGACTGTTATTGTTACTTCTTGATACTAATTTCAAAGTATGTTATTTTAGTTTTTTGACTGATGTCTTTTTTTTTCCTTTTACACCTAAATTTAATGTTATGAGTAGTGAGTTCTAAAATGCCTAACCTGTCCTGGCTAGAGTAATCATCTCTATGGTAACTTAAAAAAAATATATCTAGGTTTTTGGTTTCTACTGGTGGCGTACATCTCCACATTACCTCAATATAGTGCACATAAAATTCATTCCGTACATGGATTGAAAAATTTAGAGAGAACACTGGTGAAATGCAATAGATATATTATCCTTCCTGTCTGAAGCCAGAAGGAGACTTCTTGTATGTGAAGCACAAGCTGGCAGCTATGCTGGTAGAAGAAAAAATACTGGATTCAAGGGACAAGCACAGACACTACATCCCACCAGAGAAGCCAAGGCGTTCTTGGACAGCTAGATTAAGGAAGCATTACTACACTGGATTCAAATAAAGGAATATTCAAAGGAAAAAAAAAGGGGGGGGGGGGGAGTCAGGTAAAATAGACATCGAGGGCTGGCCTTCCTGGATAGTATTTGTGTAGCAGTGAGAGCAGAGTCAGGCTTCCAGAAAAAAAGAGCAGAGACACCATTTAAACCACCACCTTCCTAACCACCATCTTCCTACTTTTATTTATCATTTTGACTTGTCAAGTAAGTCAATTGAAGAACAATAGTACTTTAACAGAAGTACCACAGGAGAAACTTCATGAAGATAATAAAACAAAACAAGTCAAATCTCAGAACGTATGTCTCCATCAAACAATCAAGTGCCTTAAGAGTTCATCAGATTTGAGAGAAAAAAACCTCATGAGAGTTTATGGTTCAATATCAATTTTTCAAAGTTTCCCTTTGCCTTGTCTGTTTAAAAGGACATTGCATGTCCTCTTTGGGCATTCGGTTGGTGCGCTTCAGAAATGGAAAATCCATAAGTTCTGTTCCTTCACCTACTCCCATCTACTAGGAACATCTTTGGACTATTTTCTTCTTATTTGGAGAATGAATAAGAGGCATAAATTATGGTGTGATGCTTTTGGATAGTGGGATAAGAGACCACATCTGATACAGAAGTGGGGAGGGTAAAATCTGTAGGGGTCTGCATGGGTATCCAATAGCCTAGTAAACAGATGTTCTCTGAAATTAGGATGAGGAAGAAAAAGTGGTGAGAGTCAAAGCTTAAAGTGGACCTGACATTGGTGGGTGCTGTTTGGTCATGGTGCAGGTTGGTTTGCGTAAATTCTCTGTTGCTTGTCTCCAGGGCCGGCAACAGGAATTTTGGGGCCCCGTACGCAGATCGTGTGGGTCCCCCCCCGGCCGGTCTCCCGCCGCCCGCGGGCCCCCCCCCCCCCGGCCGGTCTCCCGCCGCCCGCGCCCCCCCCCCCCCGGCCGGTCTCTCGCCGCCCGCGCCCCCCCCCCCGGCCGGTCTCCCGCCGCCCGCGGGGCCCAACCCCCATATGCGCTCTGGCCGCGTGGCCCCCGCATGCGCTCTGGCCTTGGGGCCCGGCCTGGAGAAGCAAAGGGGGGCGGGGGGAGGCTGCTGGGTGCCGGGGGAGGGGGCTGATGAGCGCTGCCCAGAGCCGCGCCTTGCTCAAAGGCCCAGTGACAAGGGGGTACAGCTGCGTACCGGGCCCGCCCCGGATTTAAGCCCCCCCCCCCCTTAAGTCCGGGGCCCAGTACAGCTGTACCCGTTGTTCCCCCCTGACGCTGGCCCTGCCTGTCTCTTCAATGGCCACTTTGAGGTGAAACTGCTGGAAGCTGAGAAGGGGTGTCAAGGAATAGCATTTTTAACAGGTCAGGGAGAAAAGGGATATCTGCCTTTTAAATGAAGTTATCCCATTCTGATGTGTAATAATTTTCTACTGGATGGGCACTTTTGATGTATAAAGTTAAACAATTCAAGGTTCACGGATTCAAATTTGTCACCCATTCCTTAAAAGGGTTGTTTCTGTACTTAGAAATTCTTCCAGAGCTGCCCTGTTCTTGTGAGTTTTAATGCTCTTCTCACTCATAAAAAAAGCAATTTGAGCAGAGTATGGCCACATTTCTGGTGCTTCTTAAATGTTTGACTAGCTTAGGAAGGGATATTTGAACTCTTCTCCAATTCTTCTGTGAACTTCTGAAGTACATTTTAAAATAGAAAAACCAACTCAAGAAAAACCAACCATATATGTATATGTAATACATTACATCTCTACACTTGTCTAAATATAAAATATTAATATTATTTTCAAAAAAATCTGCAGCATATAAATGTATTAACCCAAGAAGAAAGAGACAGGACATAGGAAACTTTTTATTCTGGACAAAAGTCGAGAAAAATTCAGCTAACTCTGTAAGGTGAGCTCAATTTGTAACTTGGAAAGCTTCCAAAGTAAAACCTCTCATCTGAAGCCAAGCAGTTAGTCCCCTAGCTCTGTGGTCCCCAACCTTATTTGCGGCACGGACCGGATTTTTTTTTCTTCGCCGCCGCGGACCGGCTGTATGTCCGCCGAAAAGCCGCCGAATGCACTCCTAAAAGTGAAACTGCGGCTTTTCGGCGGACACTTCCGGGAACGCGGCCCGGGGGTTGGGGACCACTGCCCTAGCTTCTTTAGGTTAGTCCCCTAGCTTCTTTGACAGTGGCTACAGCTTTCTGATTTGCTATAGACCTGATATAGTTCTTGATGCTGTCATGTAAGGGGAAGATATGAACTAGAAATTTGAAGATTTGTTAATCAAAGTTAGTCAAAAATAACCTTTTTAGCCATTCAAGGAAAAAGTTTGCAAACTCCATGCACACACTGTAGAGCAAAGGGTGCTCAGAGTATGTGGGCAAGACAGCACAAAAAAAGATACTTACATCTGAGGCCATGTGTTATAGTACATTTGTGTGTCTGCAATCTAAGCTCCTATCTAAGGATAGGAGAACAGTTTTACATATTACATAACCTCTCCTGCACATGCACATGCACATGCACATTCATTGTGCAACATGAATTTAATCCAACAGCAGAGCACTGTTCACAAAAAATAGAAATAAAACAATATCAACAAGAAAAGTGTTTAAGCTGTCATTCAGATAGGACAATTAGACTAAATTAAATAGTTCTAGAATTACACCAAAACGGAGGGAGGATTGTGGGCAAAAGCTCAATAGTAAAAAAAATTGGTTAGTTTTCATGGGTGAAAGCTAACAAAAATAAAGGTTACCTCATTATCTGCATATTTGCAGGTCTACTTACCTATTCACAAACATACTCTGAATACAGAAGAGTAAAGTTACTTACGTTGTTTGCTCTAAAACAACTAGCAAAACAGAAAATCTAGTTACTGAACACAAGTTCAGCACAGATGTACTGTATATGGGGGGGGAGGAGGGAGGAAGAGACTGAGCCCCACACATTGCTGAAACAGTCTATAAATGTATGGTGCAAATACATGGCTACTGTCTGAATATTCAGGCAGGCAGGCAGACTTTTTGCTTGAGAGACCTTACTAATGTCTACGTTGCCTTTGTGCTGTATAATTTGGGTCAGTTAAAACTGTTACTGAAGTGTGCAAGGTGAACTTTCACATCAATAAGTTACTCGGGTATATGAACTGATGTGGTAATAGACTATTTATAAAAGTTACTTTTCCTTGTTGTTTCCATTATTTTTAATAACTAGATTTTTAACTTATTTAGTGTATGCATTTTGTTAAAGGATTATATTATTTACTGGCGCAACCTTAACTGTAAGATTAAAAAAGTCACAATTCCCTTTTAAGGAAAAAAAAAAGTAAGGAACGCAGCAAATTTAAAAATAGACTGGTGTTCACAAGAAACATCCCACTACAATTTTCTCCAGCTCCCAGGGCATCCAGGTAGGATACTTTATACACTCCTGTGACAGGGTGCTAAGCAGATAACGGCTTAGCCAACCCTCTGTCACTCCAGCTCAAATTAAGGGAGGTGAATTGGAGCTGGGTAGATCACCTGGCCCTGATTGAGGAAGCTGGAACAGCTGCTGCCTCTTCAGGCTGGGGCTGGATACAAGCCCAGGAGGAGGAGCTGGAAAGAGGGAAGCTGCACTAGAGAAAAGGCAGTGAGGGGAAGCAGAGAGAAATAGCTTCCCCCCCTCTCTCTTGCTGGCAGACTATAAGAAGGGAAGTGTGTGTGTGCTGGAAAGGTGGTGGGAACAGCGCCTGTAAATAAAAGCACCAGGTGAACACTTCACCAAGGTCTGTGTGTGACTTCCTCAGTCCAGCGGGGGGGGGGGGGGGGGGGGCAGGAGCCAGCAGGGCCCCGCAGAGATCCCGTTACACCACCATAAGGTTTTCTATGGAGTAGTGTGCATGAGAGGACTGCCTCTGCTGCAAGCCTCCAGATTCCTTTCGTATGCAACTTTGAAGAGGAAAAGCACAGATTATCCCCTCCCCGTGTAGCGAGGCTCCTATGTATTCCTTCCTGCATAGCTAGTGGCAGCAAGCCAACAGTTCCACTGTGGGGTATTTCCTAAAACGTACAGCAGACAAAATGCTACTACGGACCTCCTCAGATATGCGAGAATGGAGCTCCTCTCCTGCACAATTTAAGAGATGCTGACGGGGAAGGTTCCTGTCCATCAATACTCTTAATAAAACAAGGGGTCCCAAACAAAACTGATATAAGCCCTGAAATTAGAGAAGTTTACTTTTTGAAGTTCAAAGTTTTTTCCTGTAACTCCCCTTTCCCCCTCAAAATTAAAGGGGAATAGGTTATGTTTGAGACATTTTTAAAGCTAGCAACTATGTACTGGTTTTTAAGCTTCTCTTGGAATAAAACTGAACAGGTCTATTATATCTCACGAATCCACTACAGCCCAGTGTAAATTCTTAAATGCTCTTACATTTTAGTCCAAAAAAGCATAGTGTATATATATTTTTTAAAATCCTCCACTGGACTAGTGACTACATTTCTATCTACAGGAAGAAATTCAAATGTAAGTGGGTGCTCTCTGACATAAGATTTAAAATTGACCTTTTTCCCCCTTGTATAGTGTATATAGCATGTAGGGGCTACTGTACAATTGAGGTGCTAAAGAATCACTGATGGAAAATGAGATCATTGCAGAGAAAGAACAGTTGCTTACCTCGTAACTGTTGTTCTTCGAGATGTGTTGCCCATGTCCATTCCAAGATGTGTGTGCGCGCCACGCATGCACGTTCCCGGAAGCTTTTTCTAGTAGTACTCAGGGGGTCGGCAGGGGAGACCCCTAGCGTGGCGCCTTTATGGCGTGCTATATAAGACCCTGCCAACCCGCCCCACGCTCAGTTCCTTCTTGCCGGAACTCCGACAGAGGGGAGGCGGGGGGGTATTGGAATTGACATGAGCAACACATATCAAAGAACAAACAGTTATGAGGTAAGCAACTGTTCTTTCTTCTTCAAGTGATTGCTCATGTGCATGCCAAGATGTGACTTGCGAGCAGTTTACCTTGGCAGAGGGCCCGGAGTTCACTTGGTCGCAGATTGCAGTACTGCCGCGCAGAAGCCGGCGTCCTCCCTCGCTTGCTGGTTAATGGCATAATGCGTGGTGAATGTGTGGACGGAGGACCACGTCGCTGCCCTACAGATCTCGAGAAGCAGGATCTGGGCCAGGAAGGCGGCGGACGTTGCCTGTGCCCTGGTGGAGTGTGCGGACAAAGGTGGTGCCGGAACCTTTGCCACTTCATAAGCCAGCTTAATGCACGAGGTGAGCCAGGAGGACAATCTCTGAGAGGAAACTGGCATGCCCCTCATTCTCTCTGCCGTTGAAATAAACAACTGATTTGTTTTATGAAACGGTCTTGTGCGTTCTATGTAGAAGGCTAATGCCCTTCTAACGTCCAGGGTATGAAGCGCACATTCTCTGTCCGAGGCATGCGGCTTAGGACAGAACATAGGTAAGAAAATGTCCTGGTTGATGTGGAAGGCAGTGACAACCTTAGGTAGGAAGGACGGGTGGGGACGGAGGTGCACCTTGTCCTTGTAAAAAACTGTGTAGGGGGGCTTGGAGGTAAGGACCCAGAGCTCCGAAACCCTCCTCGCGGAGGTGATTGCTATAAGGAAGATCACCTTCCATGATAAGTAGGTAAGGGGGCAGGTGGCAAGGGGCTCGAAAGGGGGTCTCATGAGGGACGATAGGACCAGGTTAAGGTCCCACAGGGGTGTCAGCTGACGCACCAGGGGATACAGCCTCTCCATTCCCTTGAGGAACCTGCCCACTATAGGATTACTAAAGAGAGATCTCCCTTGCACCCCAGGGTGAAAGGCGGAGATGGCTGCCAGGTGGACCTTCAGGGAGGACATGGTGAGGCCCTGCTGTTTAAGGGAAAATAGATAATCCAGTACCCGGGGTACCGAGGCCGACGTAGGCACCCCACCCTGTTGGGTCGCCCAAATGGAGAACCGTTTCCACTTGGCCAGGTAGGTGGTCCGCATGGATGGTTTTCTACTGCCCAGAAGGATCTCCCACACTGCGGAGGAACACTGCCGCTCAAGAGGGTTCAGCCATGGAGCTTCCAGGCCGTCAGGTACAGGGAGCGGAGGTTGGGGGGCTGTAAGCACCTGTGCTCCTGGGACAGCAGGAGTGGGAACACCAGTAGTGTGATGGGCGGAGCTACCGAGAGGGCCAGCAGGAGCGGAAACCAGTGCTGGCGGGGCCAGGACAGGGCGATTAGAGTGAGGGAGGCCTTGTCCCTGCGGACCTTTAGGAGGACCTTGTGGAGAAGGGGAAAAGGCAGAAAGGCGTATAGCAACCCCCCCCCCCCCCCACCCACCCCCGTCCACAGAAAGCGAAAGGCATCCCCTATCAACCCGGGGGAATGGTTGAGAAGAGAGCAGAACCTGTGGCACTTCCTGTTGACCTGGGTGGCGAACAGGTCTATCCGGGAAGCTCCCCAATGCAGGAAAATTGAGTGTGCAACCTGAGGGTTGAGGGACCACTCGTGGGACAGAAACAAGCGGCTGAGTCTGTCCGCCAGTGTATTCTGGGGACCCGGGAGGTAGGAGGCCTGCAGGACTACCGAGTGTGTGATGCACCATTCCCACAATATGAGGGCCTCGCGACAGAAGGGAGAGGAGCAAGCTCTACCCTGTTTGTTGATATAAAACATTGTCACAGTATTGTCCGTCACGACTGATATACAGCAGCCCTGCAGACTGTGGAGGAATGCCTGGCATGCCAGACGGACCGCTCTGAGCTCCCGCACGTTGCTGTGCAGGGCAAGTTCGGATTGTGCCCACAGGCCCTGTGTCCTGAGGTCCCCAAGGTGCGCACCCCAGCCCATGGCTGAAGCGTCCGTCACCAGGACCAGAACTGGCTCGGGTTTCACAAAGGGCACCCCCACACACACGTTCTGCAGGTCGAGCCACCAGCGAAGGGAGTCTAGGACCTGCTGGGGAAGGGTGACCACCATGTCCACGGGATCCCTGGATGGCTTGTGTGTGTGTGCAAGCCACGACTGGAGTGGGCAAAATTGCACCACGTGTACGCAAGCTGCCATGTGGACAAGGAGCACCATGCAGCTCCTGGCCGTCGTCATTGGAAATAGCAGAAGCGAGTTGATGACACAGTTGAGGGCGTGAAATTGCAGCAACGGGAGGAATGCCCGCCCGACTTCGGCATCGAATGCCGCTCCAATGAACTCTATGGTCTGGGCGGGAATAAGGGTGGACTTCTGCTCGTTGAGCATGAGGCCGAGCCTGCAGAAGGTCTGTCAGACAAGCTCTACGTGTTCCACTGCTAGGGATTGGTATTTTGCTTTTATGAGCCAATCGTCTAGATAGGGAAACGTGCACTTGGTGTCTGCGGAGGAACGCGGCCACCACTGCCATGCACTTGGTGAATACCCTCGGGGCCGTGGAGAGGCCAAAGGGAAGCACCCTGAATTGGTAGTGCATGTCCCCCACAACGAATCTCAGAAACCTCTGGTGGGATGGGAGGATAGAGATGAGGAAATAGGCATCTTTGAGGTCGAGGGCGGCATACCAGTCCTCCGGATCCATGGAAGGAAGGATACTGGCCAGGGAGATCATATGGAAACTAAACTTTTTTATGTAAGCGTTCAGGTTTCGCAGATCTAGAATGGGGCGAAGGCCCCCCTTGGACTTGGGTATCAGGAAATAATGGGAATAGAACCCCTTCCCTCTGAACTGAGGGGGAACCGGTTCTACGGCCCCTAATAGGAGCAAGGTGTGAACCTCTTGCATGAGGATTTGCTCCTGAGAGGGGTCCCTGAAGAGGAACGGGGGGGGGGGGGGGTGGCAGGGCGGGAGGGACGAAAATTGGATAGAGTATCCCGCCTCTATCATACTGAGGACCCAGCGATCGGACGTGATCTGGGCCCACGCCCCATAGAAACAGGATAAGCGGTTTCGAAAGGGGGGCGGGGGGGGGGGGAAGGATCCGTGCCAGTGTCTGGTGTGCCGTCCTCATGACCACCTTCAAAAGTTTGGCCTGGGCCCAGGTGGGGGTTTTGGGTTCCCCTGATCCTGGCCACTAGGAGGGCGAGAGCGCCTCCTATTGCCAGAGTTATTGCCCCTTCCCCTTCTCCTATTAGAGTCACGTCTCGGAGGCAGTTAGTAAAATCGAGACTGGGGTTGGGACCGGAAGGGGCGTCTCTGAGGCGCTGGGGTGTGCAGGCCCAGTGATCTTAAAGTGGATCTGGAGTCCTTCAGGCCATGGAGGCGTTTGTCCATCTCCTTGGCGAACAACCCTTCCCTGTCGAAGGGGAGGTCTTGTAGGGTATTCTGTAAGTCCTGCAGAATACCCGAAACCTGAAGCCATGAATAGCGCCTCATAACTATGGAGGTGGCCACTGTTCTAGCCGCGGAGTCCGCGGAATCCAGCGCCGCCTGGAGTGCTGCCCTGGAGATTACCATGCCTTCATCACGCAGGGCATCAAACTCCCTGCGGGAGTCCTCTGGGACAATAGCCTGGAACTTCCCCAAGGCCAACCAGGCGTTGTAGGCGTAACGGCCCAGGGCAGCCTGCTGGTTGGATATGCGGAGCTGCAGGGCGCCCATAGAGTAGACCTTATGGCCGAAAAGGTCCAGCCTCCTGGCGTCCTTAGACTTTGGGGCTGACCCGGGCTGGCCCTGGCGCTCTCTGTGATTGACAGCGTCCGCCACGAGCGTACCCGGAGTGGGATGCATATAGAAATGTTCATATCACAAAATAACGCCTCTCGACTCCCCTGGCTGTAGGGGGAATTGAGGCGGGGGTTTGCCACAGCCCATTGGCATTAGTGTTGATGGACCTAATAAACAGGAGGGCCACCCTGGAAGGCCCATCCGATGTTAAAATATTGACCGTAGGGTCCAGATCCTCGGTAACTTCCTCCGCCTGGAGCTTTAGGCTCTTAGCCACCCGGTGGAGGAGGTCCTGATGGCCTTTAACGTCCATGGGGGGAAGGCCGGAGGACGTACCCGCCACCGCCTCATCTGGGGAGGAAGAATGTATTATCGGTTGCACCTGTCCCTCCTTAGGGTGAGGTATGGGAGGCATGGCCGGGGGTCCCAACAGAGCTGGAGGTGCCATCGGTGCCAACGGTGTCGGGGCCTGGCCTACAGTGGCCTGCGGTGCCGCGCGTTCCCCTATGCCCAGGGACGGGCAGGAAGCGGTGGCAGTTGGCGGAGCCCTGGACGAGAGCACCGAGGAGGTTCTTGAGTCCTGCCCCTGGGCTTGATGATATGCCCAGGGGTTCCATAAAGGCCAATGGCCAGGTCCCTGTCCCTGTGGGGGCCAATCTGGCATCGGACGGGGCTGCTCGTCTCGGGAGCGGTGCAGAGCACCATGTCGGGAACGCGAACAGTACCGGTAACTATGCCGGGACCAGGATGACTCTGCATCCGACTCAGACGAGTAGTCCAATGCCGACCATGGCGGTGCGGAGCTAGTCGGTGCCGCGGCCCGGTGAGGAGAGAGGTGCCGCATCATCAGAGGCTTGCCCCGGTGCCGTACCACTGGCGGAGCGGGGTCTGAAGCCACCGGTACCGGTGCCCTTGCCGACAATGTCGGCAGTGCGGCTGCCGGCACCTGGAAAGTGAAGTCCGGTGCCGGTGCGGTGTCCAGGCAATCGGTGCCGAGGCCGGGCGTCTTGCACAAGGCTAATGAGGTCCCGAGCAGCCTCATAAGTGTCCGGAGTGGAGGGGAGGTCTAAGTCCTCCTCCGCGCCCGGTAAGGGCGACTCCGGATGCACCGGCACCGGGGACAGGACCGCCACGCTGGGCACCATGGCCGGCGGTTCCTGTCGGCCCCAAGGGGCCAGCTCTATGACGGGCCGCTCTGGCTCGCTGACTCCGTGAGAGCATATCGTCGGGGATCTCCCTCTGTCCTGCCTCTCTCTTGGAGGGCACCGGGGACTGGGAGCGCTGCCGCTTAGGAGGCGCTGGATCTGCGCGCCAGTGATTTATGCCGGCGGGTCCGGGAGGAGTCCCCTTTGGCCTGTTTGCTGTGCACCGAGGCCGGTGCGCTGTGCACCGAAGGAGCCTGCTCTTGCTGCGGCTGTAACGTGGACTCCATGAGTAAAAGTTTTAGGCGGGAGTCGCACTCTTTCTTCGTGCAGGGTTTAAAACTTCTGCAAATAGAGCACCGGTCAGTCTGGTGGCTCTCCCACAAGCACTTTAGACACTCAGTGTGAGGATCGCTGGCCAGCATAGGTTTGCCACATGCCTCACAAGACTTAAACCCCGGCTGCCGAGGCATGCCCCGGGGCAGCGGGGAAGGGACCTCTACAGCCTCGGCCAGAGGTAACCTATTCTAATGCAAAAACAACTGAGAACCACAACTATTTACAGTGATTAAAGAATAAAGAACATTAACTACCGTGTTTCCCCGAAAATAAGACAGTGTCTTATATTAATTTTTGCTCCCAGAATTACATTACATTATATTACAGTGAGAGGCAAAACTGGAAGTACGTCTTATTTTCGGGGGATGTCTTACTTTCGGGGAAACAGGGTAAGTACACAATGATCGAATACCACTACGAGAGTGCAAAGACTCAAGCTGTTCCAGGACCGTCAGGGCAGTAAGAAGGAACTGAGCGTGGGGCGGGTCGGCATGGTCTTATATAGCACGCCATAAAGGCGCCACGCTAGGGGTCTCCCCTGCCAACCCCCTGAGTACCACTAGAAAAAGCTTCCAGGAACGTGCATGCACGGCGCGCACACACATCTTGGAATGCACATGAGCAATCACTCGAAGAAGAAGCTAAATTAGTTCTTTGTTTCACTGCAGAGAATGTGAGGGAGCTTTCCACATCTGAACTATTCTTCTTAGGTGACAAATCTGACATGCTGTCCAAGACTGTATGGTCAAAGGAGATGGTTTTGGAATAAACTGATAAAATAAACAGTAATAAGTCACCAAGACCACAAGGTATTCACCAAGAGTCCTGAAGAAACTCAAATATGAAATTGTAGAACTGTGGTATGTAATCTGTTGCTTAAGTCAGCCGCTGGAGGATAGCTAATGTAACACTGATTTTTAGAAGAACACTTCAGACACGATCCTGGCAATTACAGGCCAGTTAGCCTGACTGGTTGAAACTACGGAGAAGAACAAAATTATCAGACACAGATTAACATAGTAGGTTTGTGAAAACTCAACATGGCTTTTGTAAAGGGAAATCACGCCTCACCAATCTATAAGAATTATTTAAAGGGAACAACAAGGAGGTAGAAAAAAGTGTGATCTAGTGCATATCACATACTTGGACTTTCAGAAAGCCTTTGAGAGGGTACCTCACAAGGCTCTTTAGAAAAAGTAGGCAGTCATGGGATAAGGGGGAAGTTCCTCTCGTTGATCAGTAACTGGTTAAAAGACAAGAAACAAAGGGTAGGAATAAATCGTTTTCACAATGGATAGATGTAAACATCAGGGTCCCCCAAGGATCTGTACTGGGACCCTATGCTGTTCAACATATCCATAAATGATCTTGAAAAGGTGGTAAACAGTAAAGTGGCAAAGTTTGCCAAGAATACAAAATTACTCAAAATAATTCAATCCAAAGCTGACTGCAGGATTTCACAAAACTGAGTGACTAGGCAACAAAATGGCTGATGAGATTCAATGCTGATAAATGCAAGCAGTGCCCTTTGGAAATTGGAATCCCGAAAATAATGTATTAAATTAGCTATCATGACTTAAGAAAAACCTTGGAGTCATTACACATAGTTCTTTGAAACATCTCTCAATGTGCAGCATCAGTCAAAAAAAATTAATGCGAGGAATCATTAGGAAAAGGATTAGTAGTAAGACTGTAAATATCACAATGGCACTATATAAATCCACAGCATATCCACACTAAACACTGCACTCAGTTCTGGTCACCCCATCTCAAAGAAAAAAATGTTAGAACTGGAAAAGTAATGATGAAGGGCACCAAAAATTAGCATGAATCAACTTCCATAAAGACTGGGAGTTTCATCTGGGGAAAAAGATAATCGGGGGGGTGGGGGGGGAGGAGAGGGAGAGAATGGGGAAAATATGACAGAGGTCTATAAAATCATGAATGGTGTGGAGAAAGTGAATAAGGAAGTATTATCTACCTCTTCACATAACACAAGAATAAGGAATCATCCAATGAAATCAATAGGCAGCAGGTTTAAAATAATAACATAAGAAAGTACTTCTTCAAATAATGCACCGTCAACCCATGGAACTCATTGCCAAGGGATTCTGTGAAGGTCAGAAGTATAAGCGAGTTCAAAAGAGAATTAGAAAAGTTCAGAGGATAGGTCCATTAATGGCTCTTAGCCAAGACAGTCAGGAATGCAAACCTGCACTCTGGTGTCTCTCTGCCTCTGGCTGCCATAAACTGGGACTAGGCAACAGCAGAGAGATCACTCAACAATTGTCCTGTTCAGTTCATTCCCTCTGAAGCATTTAACATTTACCGCTTTTGGAAGACAGACTATTGGGCGAGGTGGATCATCGGTCTGACCCAATATGGCCATTCTTCTAAACTATACAATCATATCCAAAACAAAAGGGAAAACAAGTGGTCATCTTCAATTTGTCAAGCAAGTTGCTGAAGCAATATTTCCCTTAACTCCTTCTTTCAGGACTGAAAGAAAAAGCACAAGCTTTGGGGCAGGTTATTAAGAAAATTCAGAGCAAACAACCTGAGTAGAAATATCTACAATCAATCAGGCTGGATATCAACAAAAAATAAAAGTGGTGCAAATAAAAGCATGCAATTTACTCCCCTTCTATAGGATTATCAGCAGACCAGGGCTACAACAGCACTCCACAGATAAAGCAAAAAGCTTTAAATGCTAATATGTTCCAGTTGGATTATATCTAATAGAGTAAAAGTGCTTGTAATGTAATATCCCTGAAGTGAAAATACAATTCAATCAAGTCAACCTCTATATGTCTGACCAGCTAAGTTTCATTTATCCTCCTCCTCCCTCAAAATATGACATTTCTAAATACTCTTGCCAATAAGATACTCATACTGAATGGCTGACCAAAAGAAGCACTTTGTCAGTCACTAGGATTAAAGAAGTCATCGATGTGTTTCAGTGGATAGCCTATCAGAGGAAACTGCAGAGCAGCTTCTGACCCACAGATTTCTAACTAATTTTGACACTCCCTTGTACATAAGACAGAAATAGCCAGTTAAACATTAGTTTCAAGTCTGTTTACCAAGCATACTGCTACATACACAACAATATATAAAGCTGCCTGAAATTCTTCAAGGGAACTGTTTTCAAGAGACTTCATAGAACAAAAAGCCATTTAAACAGCAACTATTTGATTTCTACTAGCTCGTTTCCTGCTTCAGCAGCCCAGTCTTCCAGTTCTTTAGGAGCCTGCATCTAATTGGGGGAACCCAGAGCCTTTAAGTCCTGGATCCTTATCTATTAATGGCCCAGGCTCGCTGAAGCTCATCTGAGAAGCTGCTGCAGAATAGGGGCTCCCAGTTCCCCCATGAGCCATCCAGGCAGTCAGTTGGGAAGCCAGACACCTTGTAGCCAGGACTGGTGTCTAAGAGCTTGTCTTCACTATAGATGGGTAGCCAGTGACCTTTTGGCTTCGATTTATGGCGTCTCATCAAGACGCCATAAATCGATTGCCAGAGGCACCCCGTCGACTCCGGAACTCCAGCTCGCCCAGAACAGCAAGCTGGAGTCGACGGGGGAGCGCGCCAACTGCCGCCGCTGTGAGGACAGCAGGTAAGTCGGCTGAAGATACGCCAGCTTGCTGAAGTTGCATATCTTCAGTCGATTTCCCCCCCTCCCTCCCAGTGAAGACCAGACCTAAGACACAATTAGTCAAGTTTACATAACATTTAAAAGAAAGCAAGCACAGTCACTCTAGATCTAAAAGCAACACACACTGGTAGAAAACATTTCAGTAAGCATTTGTTAAGAAGGCATAGAAAGGTTTAGCTTTAATTCATTAATTATTTGCATGTTAAGTAATCGGGTACACAGACAAAACTGTTTCAAAGGGTACATATTTTGACTAAGGCATCTTCACATTAGCACTAAGACCAATGAACTTTCTGCATAATATTTTGCATCAAAATGAACAAGATAAGGAACCCAGAACTCAATAAGGGGAGAAGAGACACTGCTGATTTAGTCAGACCCCTTTCTGGATCAAGTTCCTCGAATGATTAATACAAAAAAAGGACATTACCTTCCATAGGCTTATTAATGCCCCCCCCCCCCCCCAAAAAAAAAAATTAGAATGGGACTGCATTTTCTTGCTTCCAAAGAAGTGCACTCAGGCTTCAGCAGCTCCAGAGTTTAACACAGAATTGTGTTCCAGAATTTTAGTTTTATTAGAGGAAAATTTTTAGCCCTCACAAAACAGTAAAGAACATGACCTAACATAAATAAATGCAGCAATGTGTTCCCAAGCCTATAGTCCGTAACTTAAAACAGGTGAGAACTGCCCTGTTTATCTCAATAGCTTAGTAACTTTCAAACCTAAATATAATGATTTGAATGCCAATATTAACTACTAATCATTTTAGTAGTTAATATTGGCATTCAAATCATTATCTATTCAAAACATTAGTCTAGCATTCTTATCCCTGATTACTAAACAGCCTCCATCACCCTCCATGCAGGTGCCAGAATTTCTAGCTTCCTCTTCCTTGAATTCCTCCTCGCCTAACAGCTTCTACAATGAACTTAGGTTGGTGGGGGGGGGGAGGAAGTTAGTTGACATAGGGTACTGAAAACTGGAAATATTTTGATATTCTTAGGTATAATCACAACCATATCAGTCTAGCAGGTTTGCTGCACTGATTTAAATACAAAAGTCTTAAATTCAAAAAAGTCTTTTAAATTTATGTGAAGCTGTTGCAGTATTTCCACCACAACATCACACAACCAGGCTGCTTACAGCAGACTTTGGTACCAGCTTGCTGCTGAGTGCATGGGGCCTTCATCCTGCTTCCGCCTCTCCATTACTTTGTTCTTTCATTCTAATTAAGACTCTGGAGGGAACTTCTTATCAACACATGGCGAGCTAATGAAGAGCAATGAAGTGCTGCATTTCTATGCAGGAGTGCAAGATTTGTGATCAACTTTAGGATCCTAAGCTCCCCAGAGGATATGAAATGTAGATTTGCATACTTCAAATAGAATATATACTGTAGATTATAACCTGTGTGAACAGTACACAACTAATGAATACTTACTGGGGAAGCATTAGCAGCTAAAAAATTGCTCTGGAGACTGGAGAACGAGTGTCAATGAAGAAACCAATTTAAACAAGTATCAGAGACTGGAACAGCAATTCTAGACATCTCCAAAACCTTAATCACAATAGTTACATGACTGTTATAAAAATATCTGTTAGACAAGTAAGAGTAACTTTGTATTCTAGTTTTTACTGTGTCTGTATATTACAAACCTCAAGTTTGTTATGAGATTTCAGAAGACAACTGGATGGTACTACCACGAGTACATAGGACTTCTCCACATTTTAAGCAATTACACATTTATTTTTGAGTTGGGGGACTGGCAATAAAACCACCTATCTACTAGACCCCCCAGTGCAGAGAGGAATGTATATCCCATACCAAAATATATAATTTTTAATACCACACCAAAATAATTATTATTACATACATCATATCACATACAGATTGAAGAGAAAGGTACTCTGTACCTAATAATCTAACATTTGAAAACATTTTTTGAGGATCTCCTAAAACAAATTAAGCTGTGCACTTCTTTACCCATAGAAACAAACTCCTCTGCAACATCTAGTAAGGGGTATTTTGAATAACATGTCCCTTTATTCAGTTAATGAATGTTCACAATGTGCAGCTCTAAAACTTGGTGCTGTATAATCTTGAATACAGCTTTTGTAGGAAAAACATCTAAATCGGTGCTTCATCTGGTAGTCTGGAGCAATGTACCTCTCCTCCAAAAAAGTATGCAGAGAGGGAAAATTAGGTTTTCCTGGATTCTCTCTTCGCCAAAGCCTAGGGTTCTAGACAAGAGATCATATTCCATCCCATCAGAATCATGTGTATATTAGAGGAGATCTAATGACTACATCACTTATTTGGCACTATGTCATGCCAAACAATTTTTCAAGCTCCCTGCAACTTCTTCTGACTAATTGCCTCTTCAATTGTAAAAGGTGGGGGACCAGACAGTGGAGCAAGCCAGCATAAGTGATATTTCAAGCCAAATCTCTATGTCTTTTGATGAACGGCAATTATTATGTCACTACAATTATGTCTTTATCAGTATTGTAAAAGCACATTACAAACATCTCTTAGGTGCTGTAGGAAACCGTCAACAGCAGCAGGTTTGCCAATTTGATAAGCACTTTTGTAAGTCAATACATCAGGCTCTTCACAACTCTATAGTACTTAGTTTCCTTACTTGTTTGCTGAGCGCACCCTGATATAGGGTAGCCAGACAGCAAATGTGAAAAATCAGGAGGAGTGGGGGAGGGTTAATAGGAGCCTATGTAAGAAAAAGACTCAAAAATCAGGACTGTCCCCAGAAAGTCAAGACATCTGGTCACCCTGATGAAGCACTAATTGGATATCTATCTTGCAAAATCTTTATTGAAAGGACAATATAAAGGATTTTAAAAGGGGAGGGGATAGGAATTCTCATCTTAAGTAGAGACAGTTCAATAAAAAGCTAAGGAAATGTTTTTTAAAAAATATGTATATTTTCACCCATAGATCCTCTGCACCTTTGTCCAGCATCAGAACTGAATAAAAGTAACTATGGAACTATGTTTACCAAATCCCACCCAAAGAGGAGTTGTTTTTTAAATATGGAAACAGACAGATTCTAAAAGCAGAATAGTATAAATCCAAATAGCCTTACACAATATGGTGGCAATTCCGTACTACCAACTATGTTGGACAGAAGTTTCTTCTCATACTTCAAGAACTGCATCTAGCGTTTGGCTACCAGTCTGTGAAAAATGAGTGTATACTATCCATATCACATCTACTCACAAGAGAAAACACTGTGCACATTTATCTTGAAAGCCTTTGGTTACATATCTGGTTCAGTCATAGCTGGGATACTGGCTATTATGTATTATATGCACCTTTCTAATGAAGAGTACCTAATCGGTCCCAGTTACGAGACCACAAGAATATGCATCCTTTGTATTCTGAGGGACACTGAACAGATTTTGAAAATTTTGAGCCCTGACAACTGCATTCTTCAGTTAGCATTAGCCAGAGAAAAGGTAAGGCATTGGCAATAACAGTGCTAACTCCCACATCCTGATCGGCCAACGTTCCTCGGTTGTCACTGCGGAGGATCATTTTTTCACCATGCCGGTTCCATTCCTTCCTGGCCCACCTTACAAGGCTGTGCCAGCTGTGCGGGTATTTTTGTTTGTTTTTAACACAGTGTGGGCTTTTAATAGGAACTGGACTAAAACAACCAATTCATTTTGCACAGCTATTGGACAGCCAGCGAGTGGCAATCAATTAGTCACTAATAACCTGAACTCACTTTGAATTTATGACCTAGAAGTGGTAGGTTCATAATCCCTTAATGCATGAATGTCAAACATCAGTCCATTTGAAATATTTATGGTGCCCTGTAGACATAAGGATTCGTCAGAATCTAGGAAGGAAGGAAGGAAGGAAGGAAGGAAGGAAGGAAGGAAGGAAGGAAGGAAGGAAGGAAGGAAGGAAGGAAGGAAAGAAAGAAAGAAAAGTACGGTATTTAAAAAACAGTATTTACATAGTAAATATCAGCATACAAATGTGATTTTTTTTTTACATCAGGAGCATTCTTACGCTGCAATTTACTGTAAGTCATGTACTATGAAATATAAGGCACAAGTGATACTTGTAAAAGTGACAACATTTTTCTTTGGGGGGGGGGGGGCAGATGAGGGAGGGAACGTCTCCTCCGCCTCCCAATACCCTTTCAAATAAAGAGCTGCCCTTAAAGAAGCAAAAACCATTTACTTCTGATGGCATTGTGGGATAACAGTTGTTAAGTTGTTGACTAACGATAACTGTATGTCATGAATTTCAGAAGCTTATCTCAGAAATACATAAAGCCCAGTCTGCTTTTTCATTACTCCTACACAACTTCAGTGATGGTCCCAGCAACATCAAAGTTGTGGAAATGTGAAGGCAGAATTTGGTCTTCTAGTTTAGAGATGAATCCTCTAGTCTTAAACATTTGTTGCTATGCATCTTGTTAAATAAAAAAGAACCCATATTTTCCAAAATAAATGTCGAAGTGCACCTACATAGATCTCAAGCTTTAATAAAAGTCTCAATTTGCTTGGCTCCCAGAGTATTATTAATGAAAGCTTAAGTGGTTGTTAAGATTGTACTATAAATTATTTCTTTCACAAACTACCTGGTGATCATCCATGGTGTGTGGTCTGGCAACAGTGCATTTTGTACATAAAAGAGTCAACCAAAGCAATGTTTAAATAAAAAACTTCTGCAAATGCACTGTTCAAGTGATTGTCAAACATCCATAAACATGCAGATCTTTTTGTAAGGCCAAGTCCACACTACAAAGTTTTGGTGGCATAGTTACGGAGGTAAGGGATGTAATGAGGTGAGGTTTGCAACAGATGTCAGTGGGTGTCAACAGAAGTTCCTACGGTACATGCAGTTATACTAGCAAAACTGCCACACTAATTGGGTTTTGCCAGTACAGTATAGATATATCTGTACTGGCAAAGCTTTCAAAGTGAAGATCTTGCTTACAGCCTCAGTCTACGTGACAAAGCTTTGTTGATAAAAGTTGCCTTTTGTTGCCACGGGTTTTCATGCATCCATACCTACCTCTGATTGCAAGAGATGAAACTTAGAGGTTGTCACTAAAATAAAAACAACTTCCTTGATGGACAAAATTTCTCAGAAGACATCGCTAGTGCAAACATTACATTACCTGTATAGTAAATACAGCCTTTCAGCAACAGCCCACAATGCCCCTATCCCTGGGACTTGGACTGCTCCAGTCAGTTTTGAATACTACTGCCCCAGAGATCACAGGGTGACTGGAAGGGCTCCCCCACCCTCCCTTTTAAAATACCGGGTGAGTTTTGGAACAGTCTCATTTCCTATTAGCCCACAGTCTAAGAACAGACAGGTATGGCTCTGTCTAAACATAGAGCTCTAATTAAGCCCACATTCTCCTGTGTGAACCAGGAAAGAAGTTCTGGATCTCTTTGGCCGAGGGGAAAAAAGGCAAGTGCAATCTCAGCTGTTGGTTAACTACAGGAATAAATGTTTGAAGATGATGCAGAGGGGATGCATCTCTATTGTAGCCATGCCAGGCAAAAGTGTAGGAGTTTCGGCAGTCATACCAGAAGAAGATGAGGGAAGCCAACAGAAAAATTGGTGACCACCTTCCAGACATACCACATCTAAGATACATCACACACAATCAGATAGTGGAAATTTTGACAGAGAAAAGAACTGCAGCAGTGTTCACCAAAGGACAATCTTGTCCAGGAGGGAAACAAGGAGAGGGATGCAAGAGTCTATGGCCTTGGTTACACTGGCACTTTATAGAGCTATAAAGCCTCCAGGAGCGCTATAACTCACTAACTGTCCACACTGGCAAGGCACGTAGTGCGCTATAAGTCCGAGTTTATAGCGCTACTGGTAATCCACCTCCGCACGGGGAATAAGGGCTGTAGCACTCCCGCTGTAGCGCTACGGCATGAATGTGGCTACCCAATGCGCATAAATTAGCCTCCAGCCTGACCCATAATTCCCATTCAAGCCACTCTGGTCATCACTTTCAAACTCTTTTGTTCCATCCTCAGGTGACCACACGTCAGACCCGCCCTTTAAATTTCCAAGAAAATTTGAAAATCCCCTTCCTGCTTGCTCCAGCCAGGCGTGGAGTGCTCTTCAGGGAATCTTTGCAGGTGACCATTTTGCTTTGCCATGCCTCCACGTGCCATGCCTCCTCGCAATAGGCGATCTCCAGTGTGGAGCAATAGCGAGGTGCTGGACCTCATCAGTTGTTGGGGGGGGGAAGAGGCTGTCCAGTCAGCTGCGGTCTAGCCTCAGGAATTACGATACATATGGCCAGATATCACGGGCCATGATGGAAAGAGGTCATGAGCGGAACACTCTGCAGTGCCAGGTAAAAATAAAGAAGCTTAGGAATGCGCATCACAAAGCCCGCAAGGCAAACAGCAGCTCCGGGGCAGCCCCGGTGACTTGCAGATTTTACAAGGAGCTGGATGCAATACTTGGTGGTGATCCAACGTGCACTCCATCAAACACCAAGCACACTTCCCAGCCCACCAGTGAAAGGGGAGGGGGAGAAGAGGAGGGCAAAGAGGAGGAGGACGGAGACAGCGGCAGCGACCCAGGGCACGGAGGAGTCCCAGAAGACATGCCGCCAGGAACTCTTCTCAAGCCCGGAGGGCAGCCAGAGCCAGCCACAGTGTCCGGCGGTGTGGGGGGCAGGGCAGCAGCAGCAGATTGCGCAGGTACAGCTACTTTTCCATTGGGAAGGCAGGCAGCTTGGGCGAGGGTGGAAAGGGATGCTTGCATGCTTGTCTACATGTGGAATAGTGCATTGATGTTGTCTTATCACATCGTGGTAATTGTCATCTGTGATTTCTTCAAAGGTCTCAAGAAGAGCTCTTGCAATGTGCCTGCGCAGGTTTCTCGGGAGATCCAGTGTGGCCCTTGTCCTGGTCACTAGTCCCCACCACTGTTCTATGAACGGTGGAAAGAGCATTGCTGCACAGAGGCAAGCTGCATATGGCCCTGGGCGGAAGCCGTATCTCATTAGAATGCCCTCCCTTTCTTCCTCCGTCACCCGCAGCAACGAGATATCGTCCAGCATGAACACCTACACAGAGAATGTTGGGACAGTGCTCAGAGTACAGTTCCCGCAAATGCCCTCCGCTCCCCCCAAGCCATAGGACAGCACAGCAGGGAAACAATCATTCCCCCTGCATCCGGAGACAACTCACCATGGCAGGGACTCCTTTGTTGTCTGTGTGCTCTCTGTGGGGAATGCAGGGGAATCATCGCTCTGTCTGTTGTGTACAAGGGAATCCTCTGTTTATACTTTTCACTTTCTTTCCCTGTCTAGGTTCAACCTTGAATGTGGCATCACTCTTCTCATCCCCACCTGTCAGGCTGAGGCGGCTGAGGAAGAGGCCAAGAAAGAGCAAAGAGGATCGAGTGCAGCAAGTAATGCAACAGGCTGTAATGGAGGATCGAATTGCACAGCAGTGGCAGGAGAATGAGACAAAGTGGAAGGAGAAAGAGAGCAAGTTGAGGGAGAAGGCTCGCCAAGAGAGCAAGAGTTACCGGCGGGAAAACTCTGATAAGCTGTTTTCATTAATGCAGCTTCAAATAGAGACTATGCAGCGGATCACCGCCATTCAGGAGCACAGTTCTCTCCGCCCCCATAATCAGTTGCCCCCAAACCCTTCCCCTATTGGCCCTCTGTCCCCTCTGGGCCACTATCAACAGCTGCCTGGTTACCACCACCCACAGCTGCCTCCAACCCCCGTCTTCACCGACCAACCCCCAAACCCAGGACCCTCATCCACTGCACTCCACCCCTAATAACATGCCTTATTGCCCTCCAGAAATGGGGTTCAGAGGACACAGCAACTCGGAGGGCATTGGGGGTATGATATCCGGACATACGCCAATTTCTGACTGACCCCATCCCATCCCAATTGCAACACTCCTCTCTTCCCCCACACATTCTTCATAACCTTTTATTTCAGCAACTGAAGTAGCTGTTCAATAAATGAATTCTTTTTAATAAATGGATTTATTCAGTGTACATATATTATTAATGGCTACAGAAAACCAAATGCCTTATCCTATTAAAAGAATGCACCCTGCCTCCCTCCTTCCCTCTGCAATTCCCATTAGAACTCACTTTCAGCCTCAAAATGCTCCCTCAAGGCATCCCTGATCCTTGCAGCCTCACGCTAGGCCCCTCTAAGAGCCCTGCTCTCTGGCTGTGCATATGTGGCCTCCGGGTGTTGAACCGCCGAGGTCCATGCCATAGTGAAGGCTTCGCCCTTCCGCTCACAAAGATTATGTAGGGCACAGCACGCGAAAATAACCACAGGGATACTTCCCTTGGCCAAGTCTAGCTTCCCATAAAGACAGGGCCAGCGCGATTTGAGACGCTCAAAAGCACACTCCACAGTCATTTGTGCACAGATGTGCTTGCATCCGACGAAGTGGGTATTAGCCCACGAAAGCTCATGCTTCAAAACTTTATAGTTAGTCTTTAAGGTGCCACAGGATTTTGTTTCCTCAGTCATTTGACAGTGGCTCAGCCTGTAGTTGAACCTTTCCTGGCTGCTGTCCAGGCTCCTTGTGTAGGGTTTCATGAGCCAGGGCATGAAAGGGTAAGCGGGGTCGCCAAGAATCACAATGGGCATTTCAATTTCCCCCACGGGGATCCTCTGGTCTGGGAAAAAAGTTCCTTCTTGCAGCTTCTTGAACAGGCCAGTGTTGCAGAAGATGCGTGCGTCATGCACCTTTCCCGACCAGCCTGCATTAATATCAGTAAAACGCCCACGGTGATCCACATGCACCTGGAGAACCATGGAGAAGTACCCCTTTCGGTTAATGTACTGTTCTGCTAGGTGGTCAGGGGCCAGAATAGGTATATGGGTCCCATCAATCGCCCCTCCACAGTTAGGGAACCCCATCTGCTCAAAGCCAGCCACGATGTCACGCACGTCACCAAGAGTCACGATTTTTCGTAGCAGGAGGCTATTAATGGCCATGCACACTTGCATCAACACGACTCCAACGGTCGACTTTCCCACCCCAAAGTGGTTGGCCACCCATCGGTAGCTCTCTGGGGTGGCCAGCTTCCAGATTGCAATAGCCACCCGCTTCTCCACAGGGAGGGCAGCTCTCAATCTGGTGTCCTTGCACCGTAGGGCGGGGGCGAGTTCAGCACACAGTCCCATGAAAGTGGCTTTTCTCATGCGAAAGTTCTGCAGCCACTGCTCATCGTCCCACACTTGCATGTTGATGCGATCCCACCAGTCAGTGCTCGTTTCCCACGCCCAGAAGCGGCGTTCCTCGGCTGTGAGCATGTCCGTTAAGGAGACAAGCAGTTTAGTGTCAAATGCGTTCATCGGTTCGATCTCGTCTTCAGAGCCATCACTATTGCCACCTTGCATGTCAAGGATTAACTCCGCTGCTCTGCGAGTTGTGCTGGCGACAGTCGTCAGCATGTTCCTCAGCCGTTCCAGATCCATTACGGCACACAAAAATGGAAGACTGAGCACGCCTTGCTGTAACCATTGAAAGATGGCACCTGAGATGGACGGAAACACAGGGATTGCTGGAATGTGATGCAAAGCATCACGGGGAGTTGGAACAGGATACAGAATGCCCCGCAAGTGACGCCCCCCCCCTTCCCACAAGGCATTGCGCCAGATTGGGAAGAGGTGCTCTGTGGGATACCTGCCCTAATGTGCTGCTCCTAATGCCACCTGAAGTGCCACAAATGTGGCCATGCTCTAGCGCTGGCGGGTCTAAGTGTGGACACACTCTATCGCAATACCTATTGCTGTATATGGGGACAGCGATAACTAAAATCATTATAATCCTGTAAATGTAACCATGTCCTATGGAGAGCCAAGGGTTCTTCAATACAGACTGACCCAGCAGAGACCTAGAAAAGCCCAGAGACAGAGTCCAATGAGGAAGGGGAAGGGAGCACTGATAAGTACAGTTCTGCACAATTTTTTTCTTCAGAGTCTGATGCCTCCCCAGTCACCATGTATCAGCCCCTTTTTAGATGGCAACCATTCTCATATGCTCAAAGGAATTTACTTCTGTAGTAGCCAGTTCATTTTAAAAACATCTACTGGCAATAAAATAAAATAAATTATAATTTAGTAGCCATTACATATTGGCATAAAAATAATGTCTTCTAATAACTGAAATTCTAACATAGCAAAAAAAATTAACAAAATTGCAACAGACACACTGAAACAATTACCTGAGCATAAAAATAAAGTGATAGGAAGTTTAAAATATTCCTTGCAAGCAATCAGCACTTGGTTGTTTTTTTTTTTTGTTTTTTTTAAGAATTAGACTTTACAGTAAATGTGATGTGAACACTACAATATGAAAGGTAAATATTATACACATCAGCTCCACTTCTGTAACAGTAGCTAATATAGAAAATGTTATAACCCTCAATATTTATTGTTATTAACAAGTTTAGTCATTTATTTCAATACAACTGTGAAGGTGGATGGGAGGAGTGGAGGAGAGATTTTTTTTTTAAACCAGTATATATTTATCAGCTCTTACAAAAGAAGAGTCAAGGCCAAATTAACACCCCCTCACCAAAGTTATAACAGGCATTTACAAGTCATTTTAAATCTCTCTTGAACCACAATAGACAAACAAGCACACAAAAGCAGCACTCTGCAATACAGTGGCACACTGTTAAAAGTGCCAAGTTCTCCCTCAGCTATACAGTTCCTTAACATGCTCTCATAATTGCCTTTGGTTCTGCTGATTTTGAACAGGCAAGCAGTCTTTCCACTTCACTCTTCCAGCCTGCCAGTAACATTTCCCCCTTTGCTTCACAGAGATTATGTAATATAGAGCAGCATGAACAGGAAGGAGTTTTGCTTCACAGAGATGTAATGCAACAAGAAAGCACCATCGCACCCTTTCAGTCTACCAAATGCACTATCATCCCACACCTGTTCATCAGATGCTCGTTAAATCTTTTTCTCCCAGTATGCGATTTCAAAGCCACAGAAGCAAAGGGAAGACAAGGTCCCCCACAATCACAATTGCCATTTCAACCCCAACAATGTTAATGTGCTGGTCCAAGAACAAGGTTCCTCTTCAGAACTACCATATTCCTACAGATGAAAGCAGTGTCAGTGAAGTGTTGCTGTGCTCCACCAGAGACTGTGTAGCCATAAAAGAGTACCCCTTCAGTAGCAACACATTGAGGAAAGGTGGGAGAACAGCAGAACCAGGATCTGCGTCCCATCTATCACCCCATAATTGTTCAGGAAGCCCGTTACGTCATATTTCCTGAACATTGCCCAGTGACAATCCTGTGCAGCAGGACACAATGACCTTGCACAACTAGATAACAGCCACATCCTACTGATGGATTTTTCCAACCCCAAACTGATTGCCAACTGACCAATAGCAGTCCAGGGCTGCAAGCTACTCATCCACTTTTCTACTGTCAAAGTAGCTCTCATTTTGGTGGTAATCTCTTCACTTGAGACCTGGGGTGAGCTCAGCACATATCCGAGTATGTTGACTTTTGCATCTGGACGCAACATATTCACTGCCTCCTCAGCATGTCCTGTCATCTTCATCACAGCACCACCACAGCCACTGTGGCGATAGCAGCCTGAAGTTCCACAATATAGAAGAACCAGACACCCAATGTCTAAAAGCAGCCTTAAGAACTCCAATGATCCAGACAGAAACCACATTTCTCCAGGCAAAATGGAAAGACTGAAAAGCAGCACAAAACTTTGGGGTTTTTTTTGTTTTGTTTTGTTTTTTTTAAAAGGTCATGAAAATTATGGTATAGAGAAAAGAGATTTGTGGAAATTTGACCCGAGCACAGTCTGGTATCCCACCATACACTAGAAGAGTCCCACAAATCACTGTGCTGTACACTGTGCTGTATGTTGCATCCCAGTGTCCCCCAGCCAGTGGGGACCAAATCTTCTTTCGACAATGGTTTTTTACCAATGTCTAAGACATAACAACATTGACAGATATAAGCCAGCTACAGTCCTAGCACTGAAACTTTCTAGCACAGACATGGTTTCAGTCACATGCCTCGTACCCAGTTATAAATTGTTCTATAAGACAGAAGGGAAGCTGTGAATACTGAGATGTAACACTTTTATGAATACGATATATGATTAGGTCAATGAGAGGAAGTTTTGCAGGTCTGTTAACCATTTCCTGTACCATCATATTGAGCTAACATTGAGTGCTGCAGGAAGAACAGACATGGATGGCTTCCCAGATAAGTACACACTTAAAAGACAATGAAAAAAAAATAAATCCGCTTCAGGGATTTTACCATCTTTTCCCTCAAAAGAATACACCATCTAGTTTTGCCAGATTGGAAATTTTGAGATCAAAACAATACTAAACAGTTTAAAGACCTTGGGCCTGGGGGTGGAGTGGGTGGGTTGTCACTGGATTACCACGGTCATTAGCATGGAAGGAAGAGAATTAAAGGTCACAAATCAAACCTGCAGCTTTAGCTATTGCCACGGTTGTGTATCAATCACAGTTGATACATAGGGAACTGAGACCCAATTGTGGAATAACTGTGATTGCACCCCCAAGACAACTGAGGGAGGAGGTCAGAAGATACTTCTGTCCTAGGTGGTTATTGTCAAAAGTATAAATCAATGGTACGAAGTGGACATTTGCTATATACAGATATTTCCATTTTAAATTAGGACTCACTCAGGAACAATTGTGCCTATAGCAAAGCTCAATCGGTCATTCACGTTAATACTGGAGTTTCTTTTTAAGGCGTCAAAAAAAAAAAAAAAAACCCACACTAAAAAAGCTGTGAGCCAGGTTCTAGGATTTGAAGCCGTAAATCCAGATCAACAAGTTTTCTATTTGTGACCTGCCAAATTAGGCAAATACAACAACCTGTGAGTATGAGCTCCTTCAGCAGAGTCTTCGCTGTCCTGCCCAACCCTGCAAAGTCCTACTTGAACTACAGGTGAGCTCAGCACCAGCAAGTCCAGTGTGCATCATTAGGACTGGCTGTGGCACAACCTAGACATCTTGTGCTGAAGTAATTCTTCCCCAGCAGTTTGTAGGAGAGTTTAGGTCTTTCTGAGCACACAGAAGAATTATGGGAAGCCACTGAAGGAACATCAACACTCAAGTAGTTTAGCTTGCTTCCTCATGCAAAGTGGGCTGGTTACCAGTCTGAAAGAAATCTTCATCAGGATGTTTATTTATAGCCCCTGACAAGCCAGCTAGCTCAGGCTCAAGGCAAAACCTCCTCACCCAAGTTGAGTTGCATGCATGGTCAGGAGTGGGCTGGTGCAGTACCCAGATAAAAGAGAGCGCTAACACTGCAGCGAAAGCACACCCTTGTACTACAACGCGGACAAACAACATGGCTTCACACACCTTAGCCTCCATATTAAGGGGCTTTTCTATTATGTTAAAGTAACAAAAAATCCACACCCTCTTATAATCCATAAATACAGGACCTGTGCATGCACATGCACACTACAGGCCACGTATTATAGATAAGTCTAAGATTTTACTAAAAATATATACGTGACAAAGTCATGGGCAGGTCATTGGCAATAAACAAAATTTCAAGAAGCCCGTGACCTGTCCCTGACTTTCACTAAAATTATCCCCGATAAAACAGGGAGGCGGGTACAGCTCAGCACTTATTGCTGCTCCAAGGTCCTACGACTGTGCGTCACAGTTGGGCAACTGCAGGGGCTCCCCCTGCCAGAGCAGAGTCTGGGAGCTGTGGAGGGGCTGGCCAGGAGCTCCAGCACCAGGGCAGAAAATGTCCTGGAGGTCAATGGAAGTCAGATTCCAGGACATAATCATGGCTTAATAATAGCTTTAAAATGTTATTACAAAGAAATGTTTACCAAGATCTGACTCCGTACAACTGTGTTTCTAATAAATTAGGTATGTAAAGTCTAGCACTGTAACAACCTCCTGTTTAAAGCATTGTCAACTGGAGGTTTAGTCTCAAGTTTGTTTTCCTCTGGAAAAAGCAACACATTCACTAGTAATTGCTGTTCATCTTTCCCAGGGCTATCTTTACAATCAATGGTCTGAACTCAGAACAGTTACTTTATGAAGCTAATTGCTGGTTATTTTACAGAACCAATTCAGCTAGCCAGACACCTATATCAGATTGCAAAGTACTAAAAAACCAAGAATCTCAGTAGATTTAGGGCTTGGCTACACTTGCAGCTGTAGAGCGCTTTGTGTTAAACCCACCTTCAGAGAGCACTCCAGGGAAAGTGCTCCAGTGTGTCCACTGGCATGGCCACATTTGCAGCACTTGCAGTGGCACTGGGAGTGGTGCATTATGGGCAGCTATCCCAGCATTCAGCTGGCTGCAACGTGCTTTTCAAACGAGGGGGATGGGGTGGAGTGTGTTGTATGTATGTATGTGTAGGGAGAAAGAGAGAGCAGATTTGTGGAGTGCTGAGAGTGTGTCAGCATGCTGTCTTGTAAATTCAGTCTCCCATAGCCCCCCTGCTTCTCGCTCACTCAGTAAATGTTTGCTTTGTTAATTTGCCCAGTTGCAGATAAGCTCTGAAAATGTACTTCCGCATTTCTCCAGCCAAGTTCAAAACAAAGGGAAGAGAGGTCAATTGACTAAAGGAGATTAGGGGGCATTTCCGGAAATCACCCAAAGCGCAGTATTGTTACTACCCGTTTACACTGGAGCTGCAGCATCTCACCCAATACGCAACAACTGTTAATCCTCTGGCAAGGAGGAATACCAGGAGCGGTCTAGCCAGGGAGTAAGAGCGCTCTATGTGCCCTGCCAATGTGGACGAGTAGTAAGGTAGGCTTTATTGCGGTATAAAGTGCCAGTGTAACCAAGCCCTTACACATTTTTAAGAGCCTGTACTGGATGGAAAGATGCTTCAGACATCTCTGCACCCTTTGTCTTTAAATTTACAAAGTGTTTCATTGCCGAACCATTTAGCTGAAGTGCTTCTACCCAACGCTCACTTCAAACTGGGTTTGATTGTGCTGGACAATCTACAAATAGTTATGAAAATCTCTGTCTCAGAGGGTTTACAAACTGAAAAACAACAGATTAAGGGTCAGGAACGGGACTATAACCACCAACTGCATATGTACAAAATCAGAATAGAGTTCTTACATGTTTTGCTATTTGGTATGTTATTGAAACAGGTAGAAATCAAGTGAGCAATGAGAGGTATGGGGACATGAGGAAAGGGAAGAGGGAGAGTCACAGTTCATCACTTGCTCAAAACATGATCAGCAACAGGCTTTTGTAGACATTCTGAAAGAGGAGCCTTTAAAGATTTGCAGTATAAAGGCAGTGGATGTACAGATGATAAAAACAGAGATTCTCCCATGCCTAAGGGGTGTAAGATATTTCAGGGAGACTCTGATAGGAAGCGATAAAAGGTGAGAATTGGTGCCACAACAGATTAGATCAGTCAGGTGGAGGGGGCTTAAACTGTGAACGGCCTTAAAGGCAAGAAGCTTGTGTCTGATGCAGAAGTTAAGGGAGAAACAATGAAGCAACTCAGTTGATGCAGTCAGAATAATGAGTCAGGAGGATTAAGTACATGGTAAAGGCAGCTTTAATTCCTAAGAGGCTATGAATGTGACATCTGCTATGATAGAGCCAGCGAGACAGTGCTGCAGGGTAATATAACAGTAGGATACCAGAAGTGTCAAGTAAAGACTTAAGAGCCTAAAAATGTATATTGTAACAATTGACACATCCCAGAAGCAAGATGGTCAGGGCATTTTATGATAGTTAATGACCAATACCTTGACTTTTCAAGTGCTAGCACCAAGACACTAAGCCATCTGTTAAGAGAAAAAGACTCACATTGGTTATAGTAACACCTCTGGATGCCTAAACAAAAATAATTCATTTAAGAACATTACAGTTCCATGTTGACTAAATAATTAAGCTTAATCTATTTCCCAGGGGATCTGAAGAGTTTTTCAGCAGTTAGGGATATGCAGTTTTATTCTTATAATTTTTTTTAAAAAAGACAAGATGTAGGAAACATCTTCTATGCTGTGAAGTCTGAAACCATTTTCTTAATTCATCATCTACTTAATCTTTACAATGTAAAGTTTACATGATACATTTTTTTTATAGATGTTAGGTGTTTTTATATTAGTTCCTCGACAATAAGTAGCACAAAAGAATTTAAAGAATGGATGGTTCACTGTGTAAAGCAACAGAACTTAATGGCCTAGGTTTTCCTTAACACAAATTACACATTGCAGGAAACAGAGTGGACACCAAGTTTAAAGCATTACATTTAAAAAGTCACAAGATTATAGCATTTACGGGAGGACAATACCTAACCATTTTTTCTATCCTTTATCAATTAATTTCTGAATATCAGATATAATATTAGGGATTTTGTTTGAACCCATTTACTGCTGGCAATCCTCTGCTTATGCAGCGCTACTCCGTTCAAATTAGCGGTATGAGGGCAGCCTGTCCCTTACATACCATTCAGCAGTTTTGCAAGTGCTTTCTACCCAGGCATTCCTGGAATGCTGCTGTAAGATGGGGTACCCCCAGCCTTTATGCTCCTGAGTACAAACGCTGGGACTCTTATATGCTAGACCAACTAAACTTTAACTGCTTCCCAGTTAAGTCTTTCTTCTCCACACCCCCACTTTGCCAGTGGGAATTTAGGGTCACCAATCGCTGCCACCAATTGAGTATACTTCCAAAACCTTGGAGGGGCCCCCGATCTTCCCCACCCCAACTTTGTCCCCCTCCCTGGGTTTCAAAGTCAGACACCTGAAGGCTGCTTTCCCCCACCCCTGTCTCTCTCTACCTGAGAGACAGACACCTGGAGACTGCTTCCTCCCTCCCCCCTCTAACCTGATGGTAAGGAGAGACAGTCTCCACACTCCAGCTAGGCCCCTAGCTGCCCTGGTTCCTATTCCCTTCCCTTCCCGCTTCCCAAACTGGAAGCAGAGAAAAACCCTAAGGGAAATAAACCAGACTGTTTTATAACTAGAAAATTTAATAAAGAAAAAGGTTAAAGCAGAAATAGACACTTCACATTTGGGGTTCCCCACTTTCTTCTGAAAAGGAAAGAACACCCCAAAAGGCACAGCTTAATAGAAGAATCAAATGGTAATACTCACAGTACAGCTAATCAGAAATGTAAGAAGAAAAGAGTTATCTCCATAGCTAGAGACACACTCATGGACCCTTGCCCATGTTGCCTGGCAAGCCTCCTGCCTCATGGACAACCAAGATGGAACTGAACTTTAACTGCTCCCTTCTTTATGGACTGGAGGCTCCTCCCTGCCTCATGGCAGGGAAACTCCCATGTCACCTGTCTCAGACAACATAGCCCCCACCCAGGCAAGGCACACTGTATTAGATAACATAGCCCAACCCAGGCAAGGCACCCTCCATACTTATGACAGATGCGCAGTAGTTAAGAGACTGAAATAATCACATGCCTCAGGAAATAGGAGAACTGGATGCAAGTTACCTTTAGAAATTGAACAAAGTTGAGTATTTTGCAAAGTTTCTTTGATCTGAAGCTTGCAATATTACAGAATACAGTGGGAAATAAAGGAATGAATTAATAGCTTATGTATTAGGAATGAACTTTGTAAAGATTATTAAAATTATGAGTTAGGAGTGAAGCTAACTAGGGGTTAACTGTGTAGTACTACTGTTTAAGTCATCTCTACTTATGTAGAGTAAGAATATATATATTCCCAGAATGCTGGGAATAATTAAGAAAGGGACAAATAATAGGAGAGAAAATATCATGTTGCCTTTATATAAATCCATGGTATGTCCACATTTTGAATACTGTGTGCACATGTGGTCATTTCAAAAAAAGATATTAGAATTGGAAAAGATTCAGAAAAGGACAACAAATTATTAGGTGTATGGAACAGCTTCCATATATGGAAAAAGTTAATAAGACTCGGACTTTTCAACTTGGAAAACAAACGGCTACGGGGAGACATGATTGAGGTCTATAAAATCATGACTGGTGTAGAGAAAGAAGATAAAGAAGTGTTGTTTACTACTTCTCATAACACAAGAACTAGGGGGTCAGCAAATAAAATTAATAGGTAGCAGGTTTAATACAAATAACGGAACTATGTCTTCAAAAAATATAGTCAACCTGTAGAACTCTTTGCCAGAGGATGTTGTAAAGGCCATAACCACAACAGGGTTAAAAAAGGAATTAAATAAATTCATGGAGGATAGGTTCATCACTGGCTATTACCCAGGATTTCAGCCATTTCAGGATGGCTATTATCCAGAAATGGTGTCACAAGCCTCTGATTGCCAGAAGCTGGGAATGAGCAACAGGGGATACTCGATGATTACCTGTTCTGTTCATTCCCTCTGGGGCACCAGGCACTGGCCACTATCAAAAGACAGGTTTAAGATTAGCAGCTGTTAGTCTGTATCCGTAAATAAGACGAGGAAGACTTGTAACACCTCTTAGAGACTAACCATTTTATTTCAGCATAAGCTTTTGTGGGCTATAGCCCTCTTCATCGGATGCACCGATGAAGAGGGCTATAGCCCACAAAAGCTTATGCTGAAATAAAATGGTTAGTCTCTAAGGTGCTACAAGTCTTCCTTGACTTATTATCAAAAGACAGGTTTCTGGGCTAGATGGACCTTTGGTCTTAACCAGTAGGGCCATTCTTATGTATATATGCAATAAGAAAATTAGTTTAGCACATCAGAATAGGTTTAAAACAGGGGTAGGCAACCTATGGCGCAGGTGTCAAAGGTAGCACGCAAGCTAATTTTTAGTGGCACTAACACTGCCCAGGTGCTGGCCACTCGTCTGGGGGGCTGTGCATTTTAATTTAATTTTAAATGAAGCTTCAAACTGTTCTTCTGAGTAAAATCACAACTACATCAGTTTGTAGCCGGGCAAGTCATATGTCCATGAATGATTCAGCCTTTTGCAGGCTGATGCAATTGTTTACATGTTAGTTTGAATGTTCCCAGGAAAGCTCAGATGTGGATAGGTGTCTCCCAGAGTCCACTGTAGTTAAGTACTCCCAATTACTTGAATAGCCCCTTCACAATATGTTGGCCACACTTCTTATGTATTTCCTACAGCAAACACTTCAAATACAAGCATAGAGCCAATGCTTGTAACTTCAGATATAAAAAAGATACGTGCATACAAATAGGATAAATATATTCAGTCGATCATAACCTTTGCAAATATATCATATGGCATATCTAGCATAAAGCATATTCCAGTTATAGTAGACTCTCAATTATCCAGGACTAGCAGAAATACCCAACGTTGCTCGGGTCCGTTGGAGGGGAGGGAGGGGGGAGAGAGCTGAGCGAGTCCGGGGTCCGTTGCAGGGGGGGAGGGGGGAGAGAGCTGAGTGAGTGGGGGGGGCCGTTGGGGGGGGGGAAGAGAGGTGAGCAAGTGCGGGGTCCGTTGGAGGGGGGATGGGGGAGAGAGCTGAGCGAGTGGGGGGGGTTGGAGTGGGGGGAGGGAGAGAGCTGAGCAAGTGGGGGGGCATTGGAGTGGGGAGAGGGGAGAGAGAACTGAGTGAGTGGGGGGCCCATTGGAGGGGGGAGAGAGCTGAACGAGTGGGGGGGGCTGTTGGAGGGGAGTGAGATTTTAAAAATTTTCAATTCTTACCTGAGGAGGGAGAGAGCTGAGCGAGTGGGGGGGGGGGGCGTTGGATGGGGGAGGAGAAGGGGGAGAGAGCTGAGCGAGTGCCGGGGCCGGTGGAGCGGGGCAAAGAGGTGAGCAAATGCGGGGTCCGTTGGAGGGGGGAGGGAAGGGGGGAGAGAGCTGAGCGAGTGCGGGGACCATCGTAGGGGGGTATTATTACATCATAACTATTTCACAGAGAACAGCAGCTGTTCACCTGCTACCCAGCTGATGTTAATGGGCTTTAAAGAATTTCACTCCTACAGGGTATAAGAGGTGAGATTTTAAAAAAATTCCATTCTTACTCTGCTTCGGACCCTGAAGCCTATAACTGTACCAAATTTCAAGTCTCTAGCTCAAACAGTGTGGAAGGAGTAAGTGCACATACAGTAAACCCTTGATTTAACGGACCCCGATTTAACGGACTTCGGATGCAACGGACAAAATTTCCGATGCATTCGAAATCCGTTATTTGGGGGCTGCCGGCTCCCGCCCCAGGGAGCCGGGCAGGAGCTGTCAACCCGGCTGCCCGGCTCCCCGCAGAGGGGAGCCGGGCGGGGGGGTTGACAGCTCCCGCCCGGCTCCCCACAGCGGAGAGCCGGGCAGGAGCTGTCAGCCCCCCCTCCCCCTCCACCGCCTGGCTCTCCTCTGCATAATAAATTTTCAAAGCTCTATAAAGTCAATGTTCAGTTTTTTGTTTTTCTTGAAAGAACATAATGTTTTCTTGGTCAGAGTTATGGACATTTCAGAGTTACAAAGAACCTCCATTTCCAGCATGTTTGTACCTCTAATAAGTAATAGGGAGGGTAGGTTTCAGTGGTCTGTGTAGTTGCTCAAGGAGAGAGACATAGATTGAATTGAGATGCAGGCTCTGTGCAATAAGTCTATGAAGCTAGGGTTGCCCAAGATTTCAGGGAAATTATAAATTTTAGACAAGATCCAGCCTATGTAGGCCTTCTGTTTTGTTAACCCTATTTTCTGATATTTTCCTTTGGGTGAATAAGCAATATGTTTTGTTTTGAATATTGAATATGACTGTTTTGAGTCAGCTGCTGGTCCCAGGCTCCCAGAGAAAAGTCCCTGGCAGGTGCCAAATGCAGCTGGGTCCTTCATATAAACATGGTTGGGAAATGGGGACTGAAGCCCAGAGATGCAGTCTAAAAATGATTGAACTACAGGGTTTCATCCTTGAGAGAAGTGAAAAGAGCAAAGTGTCATCTAAGGGCTGGTCCCCACTAGGGCTTAACGTCGATTTTAGCAAGGTAAAGTCGATTTAAACCTGTACCCGTCCTCACATGCATGCCCTTAAAGTCTATTTAAAGGGACCTTAAAATCTACTTCTGTACTCCTCCCTAATGAGAGGTGTAGCGCTAAAATCGACCTCTCTAGGTCGATTGTGGACTAGTGAGGACGCAAGTGTCATTACTAGCCTCCAGAGGCTGTCCCACAATGCTGCATTCTGACTGCTCTGGACTGCTTCACTGTGACTGCTCTGGACAGCGCTCTCAACTTGCTGCTCTGGCCAGGTAGACAGGAAAAGACCCGGGAACATATGAACAGCTTCCTCTTTGGTCAGCATGGCCAGCGCACCTGCATAGCTCAGTCGCCATTCATAGAAATCAGCAGCCCAAGCCTCCATGCAGAGCTCAGCAGCACAGGAGACCAGCCAAAGGAAAACCTTCCCAAGGGGGTACCCCAGCCCAGGAACGATCCTCTGGTGAGTGGTCTTTTTTTTGCACCCCCCCCCCCCGTCCCCCTGCACAGCCCCCCCCCCCCCCCCCCAACAGGTAGCCTGTACACAGCCCATGTTTTTCTTTTGGTTTTTAAATGTCCCGGTGCAGCGTGCCTGAAATCAAGCCCCCCCCCCCCGCCATGCTGCACCCCCACCAGTCTGAACAAGCGCCCCCCCCCACTTCCAACAGGTAGCCTGTACACAGCCCGGTTTTGTTTTGAAATTCGCGGTGAGCCCCACGTGGTGTGCTGGAGGAGGGATCCACGTGGGGGGGAGGGAGGGAGGGTTACTCTGGAATAGCCGAGTATGGCTTAAGGTTAATATGGCCCGCTGCATGGTGATTTCAGTAGCTGTGTTGTGTTGAGGCTGTATGTGAGATGCTTCTGTGACTTTTGTGTGAGGCATCCAGTAACTTTTTAGGTGCGGAATATACTCATAATAGGCCGTTGAATAATGTGGTTCCCCATAGCATAGTACTCCCATTGTGATCCATGAATATTTCTGTCTCATAAAACTTGTGCCTTTCTTTGCCCACAGCTGCACAGTTATCTCAGAATCCGCCCAACTGCCCCTCTTGCCTTCTATCGCAGATACGGAAGCGTAAAAAGAAAACGCGTGATGACATGTTTAATGAACTACTCTGGAACTCCAACGCTGAGGCCGCACGGCAGACTGAATGGAGGGAAAAATTGCTACAGTCAAGACAGGAATCAAGAGCTGCAGCAGAAAAGCATGAAGAACAACGGCTGGAGCGTGAGGAAAGACGAGAGGCATGCGAAGAAAGGCGGATGGATGCTTTGATCCGGATAATGGAGGACTAAAGCAATATGCTCAGGTGTCTGGTAGAGCAGAACCAAAGATCACCTCTACAGCCTCTGTATAACCACCTCTCCCCCTCCCCAAGTCCCATAGCTTCCCCACCCAAACGCGGGGTGAGAACCCGGGGGGGGACGCTCCGGGGACCGACCCACTCTACACCACAAGCCAGCACAAGCAGCAGCAGGGTGAGTGTATCCGAAAACTTTTAAAAGCTGCTGAGTCTTGGCCAACCTACACCACCCCTAACCCCTTCCCCCCCCCATCTGCTCCTCCACCACTGCGACTGCTGGTTTCCCTCCCTTCCCCTCCCCTCCCCACCCCACCCTGAATTTGTGATGAACCAATAAAGAAACCGTGATTTTTAAAACAGTGTATTTATTTCCTCTGCAAGCATCGGGAGGGGGGAGGGAAAGATGGTGCAAGGACGGCAGGCTTAGGGCTGAGCAGAGCAAGGGACCGGGTTGTCAAACGTCATCTTGGGCACTCATGAAACTGGTTTTCAAGACGTCCCTGAGGTGCAGCGCCTCATGGTGCACTCTTCTACTTTCCCTGGTGTCTGGCTGCTGGTAAGCAGCAGACAGTAAATTTGCCTCTGCCTCCCAGCCCGCCATAAATGTTTCCCCCTTGCTCTCACAGAGATTGTAGAGCACAGAGCAAGCAGCAATAACAATGGGGATATTTCTCTCGCTGATGTCTGAGCGAATCAGTAATGAATGCCATCTCCCCTTCAGACGGCCAAATACACACTCTACGGACATTCTGCACTTGCTCAGCCTGTAATTGAACAGCTCCTGACCCCTGTCCAGGGCCCCAGTCTAGGGCTTCATAAGCCAGGGCATTAAGGGGTAGGCTGGGTCCCCAATGAGAACGATGGGCATTTCCACCACCACCACGGAAATTTTCTGGTTGGGGAAGAAAATCCCTTGCTGCAGCTGTCTAAAAATCCTAGAGTTCCTGAAAAACATGAGCGTCATGAACCTTTCCCGGCCACCCCATGTACAGGTCGGTGAAACGTCCGGTGTGGTCAACCACTGCTTGCATGACCATAGAATAATATCCCTTCCGGTTTCTGTACTCTGCGGCCTCGTTGGCCGGTGCCAGGATAGGGATATGAGTCCCATCTATAGCCCCACCACAGCTAGAGAATCCCATGGCAGCAAAGCCATCTATTGTAGCTTGCAGGTTTCCAAGGTTTATAACCCTGGGTAGCAGCTGCTCGACGATTGCCCTGCTTACTTGCATCACAGCAAAGCCCACTGTAGACCTACCCACCCCAAACTGATTCGCGACTGACCGGTAGCAGTCTGGCGTTGCAAGCTTCCAGAGGGCTATCGCCACTCGCTTCTCAACTGTGAGGGCCGCCCTCATTCTGGTATTCCTGCGCCGGAGGACCGGGGAAAGCAAGTCACAAAGTTCCATGAACGTGTCCTTACGCATGTGAAAGTTTCTGAGCCACTGGGAGTCATCCCAGACCCGCAGCACTATGCGATCCCACCAGTCAGTGCTTGTTTCCCTGGCCCAGAATCGGCGTTCCATGGCATGAGCCTGCCCCATTGCCACCAAATTTGCCAGATTGTCGGTCGCCCTACTTCCAAAAACCGCAGTGTCCCTGTCCCTGGAATGCATGTCTAGGTCCATGTCCTCCTCCTCCTCCTCACTGTCAGCAGCTTCCGGAAAGCGCAGTTGTCTCCGGATCGCATTCCTCTGCAGACGATGTAGCATAAAATCCAGAACAAGGCGGGAGGTCTTCACAACGGCCAATGCTGCAGTGATGGCATCTTCGGGCTCCATGCTTGCACTGCTATGGCGTTAGCGCAGCACGGGGATGGGGCTCGAATAATGGGATGCCTACCCTCGAGTGCACAGCTCGAAATGGTGTCAGTGGAAAAAAAGGGTTCGGAATGATGACATGCCTACCCACAGTGTAGCACTCAAAATGGTGCCTGCTGGGGGCTCCAGGAACTGTGGGATAGGTACCCATAGTGCAATGCTCGCTATATCGATGCTTGCAAAAGTTGTAAGGACAGACACTGTCGACCTGCCGTGCTTTGTGGGGACGCACTAAGTTGACTTTATAAAGTCTGCTTTAGAAAATCGACTTAAGGAAAATCGACCTACTGCTGTAGTGAAGACATACCCTAAGGGTGAATTCAAAAGGAAATGTGAAGGATCCAAGGTACAGCTTTCCCTGAAACTTTGATGCTGTCCACATTTCCCTTTGTATGCCTTGAGGGACAGGTAAACTCTTCCACAATAATCTCAGAAAGAATGAAAAAAGCTCAGCTTACTCCAGTGCTAAAACGCATGGGGAATGCCCCCAAAAGTCCTAGTGATGTGCACAGATGAATGTTCAGCATGAAGACATAGAAAATCAAGTGTGGCTGCTTACACCTAGACTGGGCTCACTAGGCTGATCACGCAAGTTAACTCCTCAGTGAAGATGTGCTTAGTGTCTACTGACCCTAAAAATAAGAGTATGCAGGGGAGGAAGGAACAAGACAAGAAGTTAAGATATAGTCACTACCTGAATTCAAAATAATTAATCTTTATTCGAGTATACTAGTACTCAATGGCCCTGATCTGTGATTTTTGCATGACATGACCCTTGTAGAAGTCAGTGGGGTATCAGCAATTACAGAAGTCTGAATGTGTGCAAAAGAGGTAAGATCAAGACCTTGATTTTAGCCTAATTTCACTACTGCAGATCACTTCCAACTATCTTTCTAAATCCTTGTTCTAATTCAAAGAGTCAAGAATGTTTCCTCTTTGCTACTCTTGAGCTATAAAGTGCGATCATACGGTTTTGCATTGTACAGCATTCTTAAAATGGACAGCCTAGCTTCAAAAAGCTGCCACCTACCTCTCAAACTTAATACCCATGTACTCATCCTCTTCACTCACACTTTCCACTCCATACCTACTTGTATTGTCTGCCAATATTGGCAGAGTTATTTTCACAAATACTAGGACTGGAAACATTTTTAAATGAAAGGTTTGAGTTTGCAAAAATTGATAGCTCAGCTCCTTTTCTAGCTCTGATGCTTTTTAGTGCATGCAGCTTAACTATGCTTATTCAAAACTTTAAAAATTCCAATTTTGTTAAACTTGAAATGGATTTTCTCAAACAGTGCATTCTCTAATGCTGCTGTTAAGATCAAAGGATCTCAGATGTAGTGTCTTGGATAGAGCAGCGAATACAGGCTGCAATAGACCTATAAAGTCTACAGTTGCACCTAACTGCTGCTAATCATATTGGGGTGCAAGAATGGCATCTGTGACAACAGACTTAAACTGTGCCCCATCTGGTCTTGGGATCAGGGACATGTAAGCGTTCTTGAGAGCCACCTTTGTGCCTTTGCTTATACCTAAACAGGGCCCTAGTGCACGGACCAGATCCTCTTGCCTAGCCAGTGGTGGGTGGATTTCTTATCCATACCTTGGTATGTAAAAGAAAACCAAAAGCATGATATCAAGTCTAAGAAAATATACAAAGTGCTAGTTTTTTTAACTTTGTCTACATACCACTTGCTCATCTAATGCAAGATGCTGCATTCAGTGGGAATACTTGTGGAGTAAGATAACTCGGTTATAAAATGGCAGAATGGGGCCTCTAGTAGCTGTAATTAAAACAACTGTAAACTAGTCTAAAATATTTGAAAAGTAATGGGAAGAATCTACTGTAACTAGGAAACTTGAGATTGGTTTCTCTTTATTCTTCATTCCTCTTGTGCAAAAGTGATGCAGGGAAGTCGGAGGTTAGTAAACAAAGTGAATGTCTGTTTTGCAGATTTAAATTGCACCCTAAAAATATCAATTGTGGAAATTCAAACAAAAAAATGAATGTGGCTTGAAGAGATTCAGAGATTACTGAACCAGAGGGGACAACTGCATCATCTATTCTGACCTCCATGAATTAATTCTTGATAGAATTAGAGTATTTTTTTAGAAGACATACAATCATCTTAAAAATTGCCAGTGATAGATCCACCACAACCCTTGATGAGCTGTTCCCATAGTTAAGTACCCTCACTGTTGAAAAATTGTGCTTTGTTTCCAGTTCAATTCTGTACAGCTTCAGCTTTTAGCCATTGGATCTTGTTATAGCTTTGTCTGCTAGACTGAAGAGTCCTCTATTATCAAATATTTTTTCTCCACATAGAGTGATCAAATCTTTAACCTTCGGTTTATTAAGCTCAACAGATCAAGCTCCTAGAATCTATTGCTATATGGCACATTTTCCAATGCTTTAATGATTCTCATGGCTCTGAATCCTCTCCACTTTATCGACATCTTTCTTTAGTTCTCATAGACTCAGACTTTAAGATCAGAAGGGACCATTATGATCCTCTAGTCTGACCTCTTGACCAATGCAGGCCACAGAATTTTACCCACCCATTCCTGCAATATACCTCACCTATATCTGAGCTACTGAATTCCTCAAATCTTGGTTTAGGGACTTCAGAGTACAGAGAATCCTCCAGCAAGTGACCCATGCCCCTTGCTGCAGAGGAAGGCAAAAAACCTCCAGGGCCTCTGCCAATTTTCCCTGGAGGAAAGTTCCTTCCCAACCCCAAATATGGCAATCAGCTGAACCCTGAGCATGTGGGCAAGACTCACCAGCCACACACCCAGGAAAGAATTCTCTGTAGTATCTTAGATCCCATCCCCTCCAGCTTTCCATCATATACCACCAAGCCCCTCTATTACCATAATCAAGGATCAATTGCCAAAATTATGTTTTCCCATCACACCATCTCCTCCATAAACTTATCAACCTTCATGTTGAAGCCAGATAGGTCTTTTGCCCTAGCTGCTTCCCTTGGAAGACTGCTCCAGAACTTCACTCCTCTAATGGTTAGAGTTGTGAAGAGTAGAACTGGACACAGATCCCAGTTGCAGTAGAACCAGTGCCAAGTGCAGAGATAATACAGTATCCCTACTTTATTCCTATTAATACATCTAAGAATTGTATTAGCAATTTTGGCTACACATTTGTACTAATAGTTCATGTTCAGCTGATTATTCACCAGGACTCCCAAGTCATTTTCACAGGCATTACTTCCCAGGATAGTTTCCCATCGTGTAAATATGCCCTATAGTCTTTGTACTCACATGTATGATTTTACATGTGGGTGTACTGAAACACATTTGGTTGCACCCAAGTTGCCAAGTGATCTACATTGTTCTGTATCAATTGCCCTCTTTCTTATTTACCACTCCCCAAATCCTTGAGTCCTCTGCCAACTTTCAGTGATGTTTTTTTAAATTTTATTTTTGGGTTTTTTTCCAGGTCATTGGTAAAAGTGTTATTGTTCAATGTTCTGTTTTGTGTGCTTCTAGCTGGATCCTGTTTATGATTACTATTTTAGACCTGTCAAGATATTAAATGGATTAAAAACTGTGTGTCTTGTCTACAGTGTATCATTCTAGGTTTATCAACATTTTATGCCATAGCTAGTCAAATGCCTTACAGAAGTCTAAGTACATTACATTAGCAGTTGCCTTTTGTGGTGACTTGGGGAATCTATATAACTTATGAATTGTTTGAGCTCATTATGCACGAGACCACCCCCAGGGCTGCGTGAGACCCCCGTGTCGCCACCGATCATGCCTGGGAGACCGCCAAATAGACTTGGCAGCAGTCTATTTCTGTACCTCCAAAATGCCGCCGCAGAAAGCGAAAGCTTTCTGTTCGGTAGCATTTTAGCAGACCTACTCCAGGGGGCCACGAGCGCACGCCACGCCGAGGAAAGGAGCCGCGGCCAAAAAACTTTGATGACCGCTGTTGTAGAGGGTGGACAAATTTATGAGTTTACCCTGTGTGACAGTCAGACCAGAAAGGTATAGGAGAGTGCTGAAAGGGAGGTATATCAGCCTCAGGATGAACAGGTCCCTGTTCCCTGGATAGCCAAACAAAGGCTACTCCAGGCTAATCAAGACACCTGACACCAATTAAACAGTTACGGTTGTTAGGCTAATGGAGACACGTGGAGCCAATGGAGGTCTCAGTCCTTTGACTGCTTAAAAGCCAGGGAGAAAGGATAGGAAGCTTTGCTATAGCCTGAGGTAAGAGAGAAGCGGAAGAGCTGTGGGGAAGTAGCCCAGGGAAAAGTAGCAACTCTGTCAGTGAAAGGTTGGCTGCCAACAACTGCTACTATTAGGATCCCTGGGCTGGAACCCGGAGTAGAGGGTGGGCCCGGGTTCCCCCCAACTTGCCACCATTGAAACAACTCCTGGAAGGGGAAGGCAGGCCCCTAGGACAGGAGGTTATACTGTCCTGAAATAAGCCCAGAAGGACAACAGAAACTGTGGGAGTTCTCTCACCAACAGCTTTGCTAGCTTATGGTGAAAAGGGCTCAGTAGACTGTAATCCTAGCCTAGAGAGAAGGGCTACATGGAGGGTCACCGTGAGCCTCTGATGCTAGCACAAACTGCCTGAGCTTTGCTACACCTGTATAAGCTTTATACGGAGTAAAATATTCATTTGGGGTTTGGATCCCACTGAGCGCAGGGTGTCTGGGTGAGGGAGACAGAAGCACTTCTGAAGCCGCTTTCAGTTAAGCCTGCAGCTTTGGGGGGCATGGTTCAGACACTGAGTCTGGATTGCAGCAGGCTTGAGAGTCTGGATCAACAAGGCAGGGATCTGGAAGCCCAAAATGGCAGAGAAAATGGGCTCAGAGGTAGTCTCAGCACATCAGGGGACAGTCCCAATAGGGTCTTTGTGACCGAACCCATCACACTGAGCACATCCACAAACTCTCCCTGATCCCCACCCCCAAAGAACCTAATTATTTAAGGCTCTCAGTGCTTCACTATGCTTTACAGGCTTATTAGCTTTAGCCCACAAAAGCATTGTGACATGGTATCATACATTCCACAAACCAGACGGCCACAGCGTGAGAGCTGTACGTACTATGGTGATATTTTCCATCAGGATTTAGTTTTGCACTTTTTTCTTGTTTTCTATTCATTGTAAAGATTGTGTTGCATAATCAGTATTTTCCAGTATGAGATAGTGTCATGCTGCCTTGAGATAAAATAGCAACGCATAGCACACATGCAAAAAGTCATATTCTGTTCCATTTTTTTTCCTTATCAGCGGTTATTCCAGTGGAGATTTCCATACAGCTTTATTCCCTGCAAGTAGGTCTTATTTCTCATCCTGACTTCCCAAATTCTCTCCACTCAACAGCGCCAGCATCTTCCCCCTTCAATACTATTAACTCAATTCTCTATTTACCATCAGCATTTCACTCTGCAGCACCCACGAAATATCTTCCCCAGAATCTTGGTCACCAAAATATCTAACCAAGGGAGTAACACTCCTAGCAGAAGCATTCACTAACATAGCAGCAATTTGAGTAGAAATAGATGTGCCTTCATTGTTCAAGGGAAGTTGCATAACAGTTCTTTCTTCTTGTTAGCCACAAATGTGGAACTGAAAACTAGTCCATCCAACTACAGAGAGCGCTGAATTGGTTTTCTGCAATCCTCCAAGCAAGGAAACTAAACAAAAATCACACCAGGAATTTGGGAGAATTGACCATCACTATTCTCTCCCTCATGTCTTATACTTCCAGCTTGGGTTCCACTCCCCCGCCACCCCTCCCCACATTTAGGGCTAAACCAGCAGTTACTGATTGTCTTAATTAATGCTGCAAACAAAAGAGCTTTTTGCCCAACAGCACAAATTACAGATTGAAAGATTAGGAATTCATTCCTAAACAGCTTCAGACTATAAACCGAGCTACTGGAAGACATGAGCTCAGGGGCACATAGTTAATAGATTGTGGAAGCTACAAAAGCTGGTGAAAATATAGAAAGTGCATGTTGGTAATAGCAAAGGAAATTCTAACAGACAACACTTTCTGATGCTAGTTTGTAACATTGTAAAATGCTATTACACAAAAGGCATTAATGCAGACACTTGAGAGACATAAATAAATGGAGATATACCAATCTGCTAGAACTGGAAAGACCTTGAAGGTCATCGAGTCCAGTCCCCTGCCTACACTAGCAGGATCGAGTACTGTCCCCTGACAGATTTTTTGCCCCACATCCCTAAATGGCCCCCTCAAGGATTGAACTCACAACCCTGGGTTTAGCAGGCCAATGCTCAAACCACTGAGCTATCCCTCCCCCCCCCCAGCAGGCAGATCCGAGAGTCTCAGAGTTTGAAGGGACCCTCAGGAGATCTATCTAGTCCAACCCCCTACTCAAAGGGGGAACTTTTTTTTCCCCATATCCCTAAATGGCCCCCTCAAGGATTGAACTCACAACCCTAGCTTTAGCAGGCTAATACTCAAACCACTGAGCTATTGCTACAACTACGACTTCTGCTGTAAGAGGTAAAATACTGAAAATATATATAAATAACTTAAGTCTTTAGCTTACATAACACTCAAATGTTAACAAAATATTTGAAATAAGCCAAGTATCTCTGTGAAATGTGCTTTGTTTGGAACATACGCAGCCCATTAAGCAATACTACAAAGGAGGCTTCCCAAATCTTGACACTAAGGTCTCCTTAAATTCCAAAGCCTTCCAATGTTATCCGTACAGCTCCATGACATTTTTATTTTTATATTTGGGGGGCGGGGGGGGGGGGGATTTAAGGTTATTTTTGTTTTATCCAGTTCTTCCCAGTAGTTAGTTACCAAAGTTAACAAGGGAGCCTAATAGCCACTCTTTATTAAGATAGATAACTACTGGAAAGAACAGACTTCTGATCAGCTTCCCATCTGGATTCCCTCTCTAACACAGTAGAGGAGATCGAGAAGAGGGGAATTATTCAACTCTGAAGCTGATCAGGAGCTTGTTCTTTCCCAGCAGTTAGTCTAGTAGCCCACACTCTACACCTGGGGATTTAACTAGACTCTGGTGTGAAGGTTTGGGAAGCTGCTTTCTTGTGACAGTGTTGAATAATGGGCTGTATATGTTCCAGAAGACCCAATTCTCTTGGTGAAATCTTTTGTCTCTCACAAATATTTTGCGAACGCTTATTCGAGTGCCTAAGTCTTTGGTTTTGTCTTCATTCACACAAAATGTCTGTGGGTCTTGTTTTGTTTTTAAAACCAATGAGATCAACAAGTCATTAATCTCACTGTTAAATCCTAAATGGAGACAAGGTACTTGCAGTATTTATTGCAAGGCATCTAGGAGACCGCAGCACTAACGCACCTCGCACACAACCCATATGACCTCATCTATTTTACCTGAGAGTAAAACTCAAGTGTCCTTATCTCCACTGTATTTTTACATCAGGCTAGCTAAGGGCTTGGCTACACTTGCAAGCTAGAACACATTAAAGCAGCCCCAGGCACCTTAACACCTGACCTGTCCACACTGGCAAGATACTTAGAACATCTGGCCTCTGCAGCTGGAGAGCTCCTGGTAATCTACCTTAAGGAGAAACATAACACTTGCTGCATCTTGGCTGAAACGCTGTGATCGGCCTCCAAAAGCATCCCATAATCTCCTTAAGTCAAATGGCCATTCTTGTCATTGTTCTGAACTCAGCTGTAGGAATGTGGATTTGCCCTTTCAAAGCTCCATTTCTGACAACCAGCATGCTTATCTCCTCTGGGACAAAGCAACCATTACTACAGCATGCTGCTTGCAGGGAGGCAATGGGGTGGGGAAGGGTCTGTGGCTGTCTGAACTTACAGGACAGCATGCTGACACACTCAGCACCCCAAAAACCAATAACACACTCCATGTCACACTCCGCCCGCCCCCACGCATTTGAAAAGCACATTGCAGTCACTTGAACACTGGGACAGCTACCACAATGCACTACTCTCTGTAGCATTGCAAGAACTGCTAATGTGGTCACACCAGTGGACTTGAATCTGCCAGTGTGAACACATTTACAGTGCTTTCCATACTGCACTCTCCAAGGGCTGGTTTAATGCAGTGCTCTATATCTGCAAGTGTAGCCATGCCCTATGACATGTCAGACTTTCATGAGTGAAGACATAACCTTAAACTAGACCTGCTAATGTAGAACTTCCTGTCAAGTTAGCTAATCAAAAATAACACACCTTTTTCTTAGTGAAGACAGAACCTGAAAGAGTCAATTTTCTAAGTAGTAAAGAGTCTCTGAAGTAAACAGAAGATGACAGAAGACTACTACTCTTAGAAAGTCTGAAAAACTATTCTCTAACTAGCTGGATTTGCAACATCATTAATATTGACTTTTTTGTCAAATTAATACCACCAAAGCCTAGATTTATAGCAGCACGTAACATCAATACTAAAGCTTTACTTCTTATACAAAAATATTGAAATGTGAGTGAAAAAAAGATTGAAATAAAATTTAAGCCAATGAGCCTTACTAATTTTTTAGAAAGCTAATAGGTTGGAGAGCTTACATGTATTTAGCTTTAGGGGTAGTTCCATACCACATGAATATTAAGGTGAAACTGAACAAAGAGAAGGGAGTGATTCATGGAAAAGAGTAGTTGGGTAACAAAACCCACTGCTTGCATCCGACGAAGTGGGTATTAGCCCACGAAAGCTTATGCTTCAATAGTTTAGTTAGTCTTTAAGGTGCCACAGGACTCTTACCTCTGCTATTCCAGACTAACACGGCTACCTCTCTGATTCTAAACCTGGCAAGTTACTTGTCAAAATTTGTAGACCCTTTTCATCCCCACAGTAAGCTAAGCTAAAATTTAGTTTTCCTGAACTTGCCTAGGCTGGCTCAAAACACACACATGCACACAGTGTGCAGTACTATTTTAAAATCCTATTTAGTGAAGATTTGCATTTTTCCAATTTCAAACTGATTTTTCGAACGTCACACATTACTTGAGAAATGTCATCATCAGGTTAAAATAATTAGAAAAGACCCTTTTTGTTAAAGAAAATTAGCTCACTAATTCGCATAGTGCTCTCCTTCTTGCATAACAACAACAAAACTAAGCACTGGTGCTATGGCACAGCCTGCTGGAAAGCAGCACAAGATATTCCAGAGTAGGTATTTAAACAAGAGCCACAATTATACAGCATTAAAAAGCATTCTGACTGGAGCCACCAGAAGCCACTGCTACATTAGCTTTGAACTGCTGTTCCAGTTACAACCAGCAGAGAATGCTGTTCTGCTTTCCCTGTCCTGCAAAGCAAGTCTCTGCTCCCCTTCCTGTGCTGAGCAGCTCCTGGGCCAAGGAAAGAAAGCAGAGAGTTAGCTTGGAGGCAACTAAACATACTATCAGAGGGGTAGCTGTGTTAATCTGTATCCACAGAAAAGGTGAGGAGTCCGGTGGCACCTTAAGACCAACAGATTTATTTGGGCATAAGGTTTGTGGGTCAAAAGCCACTTCTTCAGATGCATGGAGTGAAAATTACAGATACAGTACAGGTACATGAAAAGGAGGGAGTTACCTTACAAGTGGAGAACAAGTGATAAGGCCAATTCAGTCAGGGTGGATTGTGATCTATTCCTAATAACTGATGAGGAGGTGTCAATACCAAGGGAGGGAAAATTGCTTTTGTAGTGAGCCAGCCACTCCCACTCCTTATTCAGGACCAAAATAATGGTGTTACATTTGCAAATGAATTGTAGCTCTGCAGTTTCTCTTTGAAGTCTGTTTTTGAAAGGTTTTGTTGTTGTTGTTGTTGTTGTTGAAGGATGGCTACTTTTAAATCTGTTATTGAATGTCCAGGGAGATTTAAGTGTTTTCCTTCTGGCTTTTTTATGTTACAATTCCTGATGTTTGTCCATTGATTCTTTTACATGGAGACTGCCCGCTTTGGCCATTGTACACGGCCGGGGGCATTGCTGGCACATGATGGCATATATCACATTAGTAGATCTGCAGGTGAATGAGCCCCTGGTGCTGTGGCTGATGGGATCCTATGATGGTGTCGCTAGAGTAAATATGGGGACACAGTAGGTATTGATACCTATTCATCAATTATTGGGAGTGGACCATATCTACCATGACTGAACTGGCCTTATCACCGGTTCGCCACTCGTAAGGTAATTCCCTCCTCTTCATGTGCTAGTATATCTATACCTGTACCTGTACTTTTCACTCCATGAATCGAAGAAGTGGTTTTTGACTCACAAAACATATGCCCAAATAAATGTTAGTCTTTAAGGTGCCACTGGACTCCTTGTTGTATTCCTAAACATAGTGTATTCTCCCAGCAATAAGTGGGGATGAAAAAGAAAGGGGGGGGAAAAAAAAAAGGCCATCCCAGCATGGTTATTGTTTCCTAGAACTGGCCTGCGGCAACATTAAAGGGGTGGGAAAGTGCAAGCAGAAGCCAGGAGCTCCTGGGCAGAGGAGGAACTGAGCAGGAAGCAGAGGAGAGGAAGAGACGGAGGAGACCGTATCCATGTATGGGAGTGGGCAGGGGTAATACCCATCAGAAGCAGAGATAGTGAGGCATCCAATAGCCATTAGAGGGAGGAGATTGGGGGGGGGGGGGGGGGGACAGGTCACAGAGGTGACAGTTCAGAGAAGGAAAAGGGCCCCACCTATCAAGCACAGATAAAAAATGTAGAGCCCCCCACAACTTGAATATACTTTTTTGCATATTCAAATGAGTTCCCTAAAGTGCTAACACACAAAAAGACTCAATTTCTAGGTCAGAGAGAAAGATCAGAGAAAAAGCCATGAGTTTCAAAAAAAAATAATCTCGTGATCACCAGTAGAAGCTGGAATGTAGATATTACTCATATGTTTTTGCTACTGTCATAGTCACATTAGATAATATTTTGACAAACTCCTGAATCCTAAGTGAAGTATAGCTTCTACCCTTATGATGGAGTGAATTACAGCTTTTAGCATAGACGAGCCCTGTATGCCAGTCTTTACCAATTTCTATGGCATAAATTCAGATGTGAACAAAATGGGAGAGGCAGTCAACACACAGGAGAATGAGAACATAATCTGAATAATTTAGAGCAGTTTGGCCGGGGGGGGGGGGGGGGAGAAGAGAGAAAATTAGGTACTTATCAATGTGAAGTCTTTCTGCTAGGGAGAGGTAACAAATAGCTCTGAAAGACGATGGGAGACTTAACCCAAGCAGCTACTGAACCCACTAAATTAAAGCTGGTTTATTTTCCTTTTGCTTCCCAATAACAACATAATACTTTTTCAAGGCTCTAAGCACTATATTTGCCAGATGGTGGTATAAGAAAGGGTTTGGGAGAAAACGTTTCCATAAAGTCTATGGATTAACTGAACCAAAGCATCTCAACTGCTTTAGATTCAAAACAATTTTTTATACGTTTGCTTTCTGTTCAATATTTACCATATTGCCAACTATTACAATTTAAAGCAGAAGTTCACAATATTTGATGTTTTCCCCTTAAGAGTCCCAGCTCCTGAAATCCAGAGATTGCATGACAGTCTCTGTTTTTTTGTTAAAAACACACTCCTGATTTAAGCTATATTGGTGGTGTATGAACATTTGGGGTTGCCAAACTGTATTTGATCTTTTAATTTTCACTCCCAGTCACTCTGTTTAGCAAGTTTCTAGCCAGTTCCACTTCAAGGTTCTCAAGCTAGCACAATGCTGCAATGTTTCCGTTGCAAACATTTTAAGAGCATTTATACTTAAAAGTGACATTTTACCCAGTATCTCCAACACTTTATAAGAGTTGAGGATTTGAATTTACTCCAAGGAAAGCTTAAAATTTTTCGGCTGGTTGATTGTTTTGAGCAGTTATTTACATCTTCCATCAAGTGGCTAGATGAATTCACAAATAAATCCAACAGGTATTTCTTATGTTGAAGACCAAATCCAAGGATTATTTCAATACTGAGTGAGGCCAGCCAGCCAAGTTCAGGAAATATTCCATTAGAAAATTTAATCTCCACTAGAATTATTTTTCAGCATGGTCCATTGGTTAGGACACCAGATTGAACCTCTTGAGACCTGTGCTCTATTCCTTCTAGGTATTTTTAATGGAAACTGATTTTAGCTAATAGCTGCAGAATTCCACCAAAGTATGAATTATTTAATCAGGTAAAAGTGATCTAAGACACCTATACTGTGATTTTTGAAAAGCAAAGATTTAAGAAGAAATCAGATTTAATAACAAGGAAATAAACATAGTTAATCTATAGCAGTGGTTCTCAACAGGTGGTCCATGGTGATGTTTTAGGTGGTCCACACAAATATTGTCCAAAGTCAGATAGTGTGAGCAGGCGCTGCCGTTAAGCTGTTTTACGCCATGTTCAGAAGCATGCAGCGTGTCATCCATAGAGTCGTCTAGGACATGACTGCGTTGTGTTGCTAGTAACTTCCGTCTAAGGCTTTGGAGGGTCAGTGTAGCTCCCACCATCATGCTGAGTGGTTGTTGTGTCGTTCGTTCTATGCTAAATGTGCTATTTTAGTTTGATTTCTGTTGACAAATGTAAGTTTGCACACAATTTTCAACTTTGTTAGTTTATTACACACTTCATTTGTGGCTTTTTTGTATGGGGATTTTAACGCAGGGAGTAAGACACAAACTTTTATATTTACATCTGTTGAATTTATCAGGTTGGTGTGAAAGTAATTTCGGTTTTGACAGTACTAAGTTAACAGTCTACTCCCAAAATAAATAATACTTTAGTACCGGTATTGCAGGTTAATGAAATATTATCTGTTAAAAAATAACCCTAAAATCTGTTTTTAACTCAACCAAATACAAGAGATAAAAACCAACCGCCACAGTTTATTTTTTCATAGCCCATGTAATATGTGCAGTGAGAGTTATATAGATATTATATTGTAGTTCCAATTTTTGCCACCAGACAACTTATTTTCGGACATCAATGAGTGATTTAATTACTATACATCTCCCAAAAAATCATCTTTGAAAAATCAAAATTTCATAATAACCCCACAGATCTGAGATAATGGCAATGACAGGAAGGAATGCCAAGCTCAAGTATTCAAAGGACTACATCAAATTTGGCTTCAGTTGTCAAGAAAAAGAAGTCGTGATTTGCCACAAAGAATTTGTTTCAAAGTCTTGAGGAATGACTCAATGAAGCGGGCTAAGCTGAAACTCTATCTCAAAAAGTGTCATCCAAACTTGTTGAAAAAAGGAAGATTATTTTGAGTAGCGGTTATCAGGTCTGAAACGACAGCACCTCGATTCAACAGGTGCATTCTACAAAAATACAAGCAATGCAGTGACCACTTCCTACACTGTTGCATACAAAGTTGCATAGGCCAAAGCGCCTCATACATTGTAGAACAGCTTGTGCTCCCTTGTGCAAAAGAGATGGTGCGGCTAGTTCTTGGCAAGGAAGCAGCAAGGAAGCTGAATGATACATCTTTCTCTAATGACACAATATCAAGACGGATAAATGAGATATCGCAGAACACCAATGAACAAGTTATGGATGAAATAAAGAAGTCTCCATTGTTTGCCATACAATTGGATAGATTGACCAACGTCGCATTGTGCTCTCAGCTCTTGGTGTTCGCACGATTCATGGTTGAGGGAGACTTCAAAGATGAGTTTCTTTTTTGTCAGACTTTTGATATCACCACAAAGGCTTAGGATGTAGTGCAAACTGTTTCTTTGAAGTGCATGGTCTGGACTGGGCAAATCTTGTGGGTGTCACCACTGATGGTGCACTTGCCATCCTGGGCTCAAGATCAGGCTTCCTAATGTTGGTGAAACACCATGCTTCAATGGTATACAGACTAAATTGCTTCATTCGTAGGGAAGCTTTGGGGTCAAAAACATTGCCTGAGCAACTCAACGCCATTTTCAAAGGGCTGGTGAAAGTGGTGAATTAGATCAAATAGTCATCTCTGAACACCAGGCTGTTCAAAAGATTTTGCCAGGACATGTTCCTGTTCTACACTCTGTTCAGTGGTTGTCAGCAGGGAATGTACTCAGAGTTTTTCAATTGAGAGAGGAGTTGGATTTGTTTTTCCAGGCTCAAGGGAAAGAGGAATTCTGAAATGTGCTGATGCACTCAAATTTAAAATTTGCATTATCTTGTCGATATTTTTTAAATCTTGAACACGCTGAATCTTTGCAGGGGAAAGGTGCAAACTGTTCGGTCACCAAAGCATCATCAAGACTTTTCTTGACAAATTGGAACTCTGGATTGTAAGAGTCAAAGGCAATAATTTGGTTCAATTTCCATATGTGGATGCCATGCTCAGGAAAAAGGAAGCCATTCAGACACAAATTCTCGATCATTTACGGAAGCTACGAGACAAATTCCAACGATACTTTCCAGAGGTGGACAGGACAAAGGATAGATTATCTTTCATCAGGAATCCATTCAAAACAGATGCTAATAGTGTTCCAGAGGATCTGCAGAAGGAATTTTTGGATGTGAAAAATAATTTTGCAACCCAAGACATGTACCAGCAGTCTACCATAGAGTAATTTTGGGGCAGCATGACAGGGAGTTACCCAAATCTGTCAGCACAGGCAGTCAGCTTTCTTTTGCCATTTGCATCAACTTATATGTGAGAGACGGGATTTTCGTGTTTGTTGCACATATGTTTAAACAGGAATCGGCTCGCAGTGGAAAGTGACATTCGTTGTGCATTACCAAGTACCACTGCAAACATTGAAAAGCTCGTCAGTGAGAAGAGAATCCAAACATATAGTAAGAAATGAATACATTTCAAACCAAAATGTGTCTACGCTTTTTAATTATGTCTCAACAAAAAAAAAACAAAAAAAAAAAAAAAAAGGAGGTTTTCCACAAAAATGTTTTGATTTTGGTTCTCAACCCGTTTCAGTCCACTATCTACAGAAATCTGATCAGCCTCCTTCCTAATGCTATGGAAAGTCTTCTAGATACAAGGGTGAAACTCACCAGTTACTGTCAGTTTCAAAGGAAAAGCAACAGGGCTGCAATTCAACCCTAACCAACTCTTCCTTGTGAATGAATGAAGGTGAGCAAGTGGAATTTTTCCAGTCTCCTCCTTTTTCTTCCTTCTCCTCAGCAGTAGTATTTCATTTCTCTGCTAGTCACAGCTTTCTGGAACTGCACAGTGATTTTTACAATAATTTAGATCATTTAATTCCAAGAGGTCAGGCAGCAACAAGTAAATCAAATGAGATTCTTTTGTTTCCTCATGTTATAAGAGAACAGCAGACAGAAAAAAGAACTGAAAGCGACAGTGCCAGAAGTAATTTGTCTGCACAGAATTCTCCCCTCTATCAACAGTTAGAAAGGGAGTTGGACTTTTGTTCCCCTCCAGCCCTTATTCAGTTTCCCCAATTTGTACCATTTTACCACCACTTCTCTTATGCACATTTCCAGGGCTTGCAAAGACAAAAACTGCAAATGGTCAGGGGAGGAGGGGTACACACCAAAAACCCAAATGCAGATATTAAAAATATGATGGCCTGACAGCTCTTCTGCTAAATTAGACACATATGAGCCTTAAAATAACTCCCATCTCATTCTGCTATGATTCACTTTAACACATACTCCATGTCAGCAAAACTTTTGGATTAAGATATGATCTATTTTACACATATACTTAGGTATTTGTAAATTAATTTATTTCTACTTCTAGTTAGTTTGGGGTCTTATTTTGCTTCATTCTTAAATATTTTGTATCCGTGTTGTGCCCATCTTATTTTAAACCTGCTGCCAGGAAATACATATTTCCACACTAATTTTGTAGCAAGTGGCCATTCATTTGACTGGAACACGGGGCTCACTGGAGGCCCACGTTTCATGGACAAGCCAGATACACTGCTAAGTAAACTTCTGTGTCAATCTGAAATTGGCACACACTGGCAAATTCATAGCATTGCCACCTCACTCTCTGTTCTAGGAGTTAGAAATGGTCATCTCATGGCATGCCTGGGACATATTTAACTAAAACTAACTTTTGAATTCTTAGGTTCTTTGGCTTAAAAGACTCTTTTCTTTGTGTGATATATATTCTTTAATTCACTAACAAGAAGATCTCAAGGAAAAACAGCTAAACCAACAATGATAACATGCTGGATTCTGCCAATTTACGCAGAAGGTGGACTGATGAACAGTCTGAGTGATGCAATTTGCATATTTTGCAGGGTGTATGTACATACATTGCCACAAACTGCTGCAATCCCTAGTACAGCCATTCAAGGTCACACAGTAAATGACCTTTTCATTCATTAGACACACAGATTAAACCCGCGACAGGCAGGCAAATATGCAACTCACTCACAATAGCACAAGGACAGTGTCACAACCAGGGGCGGGGCCAGAGAATGATTTAGCAGTTGCAATGTATTGAAAGGCAAGTCAACTTTAAAAGCAGCTAAAGGAGAGGACCAAAAACGCCCCTCCCCCCCTTACTGCAGTGAATGACACTTAAGAGGCAGGTCGGAGAACAGCACTGAAAATGCCTGCAGCAGCTCACCGCTCCTTGGGTGTTCGCCTCTGCGAGATCAACACGAAGTTTCTTTACTGATGAAAAGGGAATGACTAGTGGAAACGCAGGGGACTTGTCCCCCCGCCAGGAGTCCCCGGCGTTTCTCTCGCCGGGGAGAGAACCACGTCAGTTTCACTTTCCTAGGAGGGCTGCCCCGGTTGGAGGCTGTTCTCGGGGCTACGGTTTGAAGGGTGATGTCTGGAAACACGTCCTGAGACCAACCTCGCCACCCCCCAGGGCCAAATTGCGCATTGCCCCTCCCCCCCGTACACACTGTGCCCGGGGACCCGGCGCCCCGCACCCGAGTCCCGGCTCAGAGGAGACCCGACCCCCCTCCCCGAGCCTGACCGGGCAGAGGCGGCTCGGGGGCGGTCACCGGCCCCAGAGGCGGCGGCTGAGGGCGGGGAGGCGCCGCCCCGGGGCCGGGCTGCCGCTCCCGCGGGCTGGTGCGACCCCCGGGCGCGGGGCTGCGGTACCTGCGCTGGAAGTCGGGCGCGAAGGGGGCCAGGTAGGGGTCCCGCGCCAACAGCCGCGGCAGCTCCGGCACCGACACGCCCCGCGCGACAGCGGCGGCCATTTTACCCACGGCAGCGGGACCCAGCCGGCTCGCCCCGGCCTATATACACGGGGGGGGGGGGAGCCTGGGCACCCGGCCCCGCCCCCAGCTGGAGGGCAAGGCCCGGGCACCGGCTCCCCGCAGTGCCCCCCCCCCCCGCGCTGCGGGGTCCCAATGATGCTTCCTGACCCCGGGCACGTGCCGGCGCCCTCCCCCTCCCCCCGCGCTGGCTGCGGCACGGCAGAGGCGGGAGCCCCGCAGCGGGCCAGACACGCCGCGTTTCCGTCTCACCCCCAATTGCTGGCGGCTGGACGGGGCCCCGGCAAGCCGGGCGGGGGGGGGGGGCGTGTTTAACCCCGTCCTGTCTGCACCCCTCACCACCGCCCCTGCCACGCTTCCCGGGGCTATTCCGGCCCCCGTGTGCGGGTGACAGCAACACACAGAAACACCCCTCCCCGGTCAGAGCCTGAGCGCCCTGCGGGGTCGAGACGCTGAATGTGGTTGGTGGCTACGGAGCCCCCCGGTCTGTTCACAGGGGCCGAGGCTGCCCTCTGGCCCCGCCCCTTCCCTGAGGCTCCGCCCCCCGGCTCCTTCCCCTCTAGCCCCACTCACTGTCACTGGGCTGGGGGCGGGCAGCGTGAGGACTCCAACTGGGGGGGGGGGCTTCAGGGTGGGGCCAGAAACGAGGGGTCCAGGACTTTGGGCTGGGGCAGGGGAGTGGGGGGCAGGAAGGGGTATGGACTCGGGATTAGGGTTTTTGGGTGCAGGAGGGAGCTGTGGGGGGGGGGGACTGAGGGTTGAGGCTCCCTACCTGTCCTGGCACCCCGCTGCACTTCAGAAACGTTCACACCAGGTCTGGCTCCTGGGCGGAGGTGGGGTAAGAGGCTCTGGGTGTTGCTCTCCCCTGCAGGCAGTGTCGTCTCCCCCCCCCCCCCCCCCAAGTGCTTAGCCAGTGCTCAGGGAAGGGGCAGCACCAAGCCCTGTGCACTCCCCAGCCCTGGAGCCAGACTTCTGGGGTGCATCACGGTGCCCGGAGAGGTAGGGGACTAGCCTTCCTTAGACCCCCAGCACCACTGACCAGACTTTTAGTAGGCTGGTCAGCAGTGCTGACTGGAGCCACCAGGATCCCTTTTCAACCAGGCAGTCTGGTCAAAAAGCAGGCACCTGGTCACCCTAAGTAAAATAGTCCCCTAAGATCAGTGGAGGTGGAATCCCCTTTATCACACACACACACAGCTGTCTGGATCATGCAAAGATTTGTGCATGTCAGTAAAATCATGCAAGCATGTATTTGCAGGTCTGGGCCTTCCTTAGTACTAGTAGAATTACATCTTGCAGTGACTGTCTTTATCTCACAACAATAAATGTAGCCTCTGATAGTGTGAACAACAAAAAGCATCCAAGCAGAAAACCAAAAAGGAGGACATACCATGTATCTGTTGTTTGTGGAGTGAGAGCCAAAAAGTCATGGATGGCAAACTGCATTTAGGTCAGCAAAGGACACGTAAAACAGAAGACGTAGGAGTGCAGTTCCTTGGCAGAACCTAGCGCAAGTTATATGGAATAAATGCATATAAAACCGTTTGCTCTTCTCCACTTGGTTCCATTTCTGAGTTTTCTTTAAACTGCTCATGTGCAAACAATACAGGAAAGTCTAATTATTTTTTAACTTTAAATGACTCTACCGCAAGGCCTCTGTAAATTCTGAGGTACACCTGTTCCTTAAATGTTTGGTAATGTGCTGGGCATACGAAATGCTCAGAGGCAAGCACAGTAGGTACCTGGAGAAGGAGGCCTTACTCTCTATCCCCTTCACTGGGTTACTTTAAACACTTAAAGCATCTGATGAATAAGAAAAGGTTGCTTTACTACAACTGCCAGAAATAAACACTGCAGTTAGCTACCCTAGGCACAAAAACAAAAGATGATAAACACAACCTGCGCCAATCCAGAGTCCAGGGGCAACATAGCATGGGTGTATGGAGATAGAGTTTGACAGGCCTAGGTTAATGCTAAGTATGTTAACTCCAGGCCATCCCTGTTGTAGACTCAGTCATGTGCTATCTGGCAGACTTCTTTAGCCAGAGCAACTGTAGTCTTGTTCAGGCCCATCCACATAGCACCATTGTTTGCTGACCACTTCTCACCTGCTCCCTCCCTCCCCCCCAAAAGATAAATTGCTTTCCAGTCATCTTTATGCCCTTCACTCCCAGTTCTTAGCTGTCTGGACCCTTCACAGATCACTCTCCAGCAGCTGCCTCCAGCTTACTGCCAGGGTTGGCAGGTAAACTGCCCAAAACAAAGCCTGATTGGTCCAAAACCACACAAAAATAGTGGCTAGTGTGGGGTGCAGTAGCACAGCCTCACTCTCCCTCGAGAGCCCTAGTCCCTTGTTGGTACTTCCCTTTTGTGGACTGAAGGGATTATGGAGCTCTTTGCTGAATGGTTGTGCACTGGGGGTTAACAGTGCCCAGTAAGGAGAGAGCAGGTTCATTACAGTACAAGGTTCATTACAGGTTCATTACATCCAAGCTGGACCAGAAACAGGATAGATGTAGCCTCTTCTTCAATAACATGTCTGTTTAGCTATGATGACTGTTTTTCATGGCTCATCACAGGAAAAAATAATCTGCTCTTTTTTATGGGAAACAGCTATCATCCTCTTAATGTCTCAAGAATCAGGAAGTTGCACAAATACAAATACCGCCAGCAGCAGTTACCTCAGCTTTAATTTTTGGAGGAATGGAATACCTATGATATACACAGAAGTACCTATAATATTCAGGCTTAATAGAGCAGAGGTTTCATTTTCTACATGATTCACTATTTATGCAGGCTCTTTCCCATTTAGGATTATGAGGAGTCTTTGGTTTTAAGATTTTATATGATTCTCAAGTCAGCCTATGTGTTGATGGGCCCAGTGTCTTTATTAGACCAGAGATTTTATTAATATAATATATCTCCATCTTGTCTTCCTACTTCAGGATAATACTGTAACACTCTGTGCAGCATGTGTTCCACTGTAAATGAGTCTCCAACATTATCAGTGTATTGTCCACAGTGGAGACCTTAAAGGACAGAGACTCAACTATATTATCAAGGGTCAGGAACCTGCTTTCCACAGGGGCTTGCACTTCATCTGTGTTCTGGTTTAAAGCTTCTAGAAGTTCTTATTGGAGAAGTCACCTGCTGCTGAAGCATGGGGTGGAAAGCAGCTCCTGCAGTCATTGCATGCAGTAGAGTGGGAAACAGAAGCTTCCTTTTTTTAGGATTTTTCCCTTGGTTATTCCCCATTCTCAGTCAGCTCAAGCAGTTCACATAACCATTACCAACTGTCAGTAAAAATGAGAGAGCTTCATAAATCAGCAATTTGTAAATGAACACTGGAGATATAGCGGTGAGTCTTCGCTCCCTGAACATCAGGAACCATCTCCAAGCTGCACTCTTAACACTGAAGGCTTTAAATAGAGAAAGCATTGAGTCCAAACCTCAAGGTTTGGTCAGTGTCTTCTGAACTTTGGGGAAGTTTGAATTCAGATAAAAATTTTGCAACTACCCTGCCTGTACAATGGACCAAATCAAAATTCTGTCTTAAATGTACTAAAAATTGGGAAAATCTAGAACAAAATTCATGACTCAGGCCCAGGTTAATAAATGCAAATGAATGCACATTGGAAAACTGACTAGATAATTAACAGAGTTGCATCTTCTTGGTGCTCTAACAGAGTTGTTGTTACTGTCCCTATGAAAATGAAAAAATATCATCACTTCAAAATTGACTACCACTCTAAAAAAAGGCCAGTTCCTAGGTTGAGTAACCCTACTATAAATTCCTTCTTAACACGAATGTACGTATGAACATTTCTTGCTTCAGTTCATCTGGGTCCAGCAAAATTAACTATGTAGGAGCTGTTCATAGATGTCATTGAGCAAAATCCTGCTAGTTTGCTGCGGTTGTTTCACTGATTCTAGAACCCAGACCACTAAAGGAAATTTTTTACCACCTGATATTCCTATCCTCCCTCTTAACTAATCCCTCTCTCTACTTTTGTGTGTGTGTTCTGTTTTCTCTGCTCTCAACAGAACCAAGTGGTTCCCTCTACTGAGGGTTAAGAGGCTTCTGGGTGGCTTCTCCCCCTATCTGAATGAGATGGCCAGATAAAGTTCACAGCCCACCCACCAATTTATCTTGGTCTTCAGAAGTTAGAAAACCATCTGCCTGACCCCTACAGAACAGTAGGCAAAGAGAAACTCCCCTGATATTGTTGCAACTGGCATCTGTAAGCTTTAGATTGCCATTCAGCTGCACCCCATCATGTTCTAAGGTTTATGGCCAATATGGCTGCGCTTAGGAAAGGAGCCCAGTGGCTGCAGACATAGTTTGTGGGGACGGGCTGGTTCTCTTATTGCTCTGGTGTGAAATAATTTGGGGTCACACTGCGCCCAATGTACCTTTCAGTAATGGCATTGGGTATGCTTTATTGACAGTATTTTCTCCATTGCTGGCCCACAGAAACTAGAGCCCAATTCTCCACTGTTTTATTCCAATTTTATTGCAGTATAACTTCACTAAAATCAATGGTATTACAGTAGCATAAAACTAGAATTGCACATCGAAGAATGAAGCCCTGATGTTTATTATCAGGTTAAATATGGTAAGTAGTGGCTTACTGATTTTTCAAGTTTACTGTAATAGCTGAAATATATAGGCATCAGAGTAGTTTACAACTGAAGGCAGTTGTATGGTAAATTCTTAATCTGTCATTCAGCTGCTCAAGTAAACCATCTATAAATGGGAGGAATTGTGAACATTTATAATGCTGTTGTCTTGAGTCTCACAATACATGCGGCCTGCCATTTAGTCTTTTGAGAATATAGGATACTGAAAGACTTACACAAACATCACTTCCCATATGTTTTTGTTTTGCAGAGTTTGTTGAATTTATGCTCACTTTGACACTGGCTTTGAAAAACTACATTTCGTCATTTCAGTTTGGCTGTGAGAGATGCTAAACTCTACATCCTGTGAAGAATGAGGGACCATAGCTTGGCTTTTCCAAAACTTTATGTTTCCAGAATATCCAAATGATATAAATCAGGGATCGGCAACCTTGGCATGTGGCCCCCACAGGGTAAGCACTCTTGGCGGGCCTAGCTGGTTTGTTTACCTGCCACGTCCGCAGGCTCGACTGATCACGGCTCCCACTGGCCACAGTTTGCCGCTCTGGTCCAAATGGGGGACCTTCCCGCAGCCCACATTGGACCAGAGCAGTGAACCACGGCCAGTGGGAGCCCTGATCGGCCAAAACTGTGGACACGGCTGGTAAACAAACCGACCCGGCCTGCCAAGGGTGTTTACTCTGGGAGGCTGCGTGCCAAGATGCCAATCCCTGATATAAATAATACTGGTAGGAAAAAATGAGTATCAATTTGATTGTCATCCATTGAGCCTCAGTAAATATGTCTAGTGTTTTACAGTATTTTCTTAGGAATACAAGCCTTATTGACATAATGTTCTTAGCTGGATTATTTATATGTTATTGTTTTTGCAACAGTATCCTAACAATTATGAATTAAAGAGACCTTACGAAGTATACTTATCAGCAAGTCTAGTCACTGATGTACACAATAGACAGGTCCTATATCAGGGTGCTAATTAAGAATAAATGCCCAGGCTCCAGAAAAGCGTCCATACTTCGTACTAGCTCCATCAAAACTCAAATCCACAAACTTTACCGAGATCCGCTGCTATGATTCACATCTCAATCAATATCTTCTTTCCTGGGCCTTTTCCAGTCAATTCATTGATTTCTGTGAACTTGAAAAAGTCCTCTCTTGCTGACATTATTGGGCAGGTACCTTAGGCAAAGGATTATTTTGATGCTTTTTCACACTGTGTTGTTTCACGTGCAGTTACACTCATAAAAACTTTGAATTGTTCTTACAAATCATAAATTAGCTTGGTATTTCTTGATCAATACACTCAGTCAGTTGTCTTATTATTCTCCAACTCCTTGGCACCAGTGTCAACATCTGCATAAAAAAAAATCTCATGCAGGATTCCATCATTCTGAGATGAGTCATTTTCTAAGGCAGAACAGTCATCCCAGACTATGAAATGATATTCTGAAAAACTCAGTGCAAGTGTTATCCAACATGATTTTAAACAGGACCTTTCAGTTCCTCTCCATTTCATTACAAATGATTTGTGTAACTCACCGCTAATATCAGATTGTTGATCAGTGCTTACTATGAAGTTCCTATTATTTATTTTATGGTAGTACCATAATAAAGCCCTGGTCTTCCTTCTCAGTTCTGCACTCTTTTTGCAATATTCTCTTTTGCTTTGATTTGAGTAATCTCAGACCCAGTGCTTTCCTGAAAATCTTTAAGGACTTTTTCGTGCATACCCCCCAACTTTTGTGAACCTTGACCCAGAAAGCACAAAGTTGTGGCAGTGAACACTCTTCTGCTCATTGTAATCAACTGTGGAATCATACTTTTACAGGTGCTCATATCAAAGATCCTGGTTCAGATCCTCCACTGCACCTAGTTTCCACAAAAGAGCTGGCTGCTGAGGACATATTTAGAGTAGCCTGAAAAAGCAAGGCCAATTGTTCAGTTCTAATGCGGTCTTCAACGTTCTCCATAATGTTATAAAATGACATGTAAATTCTTCAGAATTAAAAGAAAGTTTCTTCATTTTATCAATAATCTGATCTCTGAGGTTGCCATTCTTATTTGTTTCAATAGATGGAAACAATCACAGAACTTTTTAAAGTTCTTAAAACATCATTATTCTTTCCCTTGATTTCCAGTAACAGCTTATCATGTCCGACGTTCCGGGTTAGTTTTATCCTGCCGGATTACTTATGTTACTAAGGGCTGGTTTTCACAACCGGGAGGGGATCGACTGCAGATACGCAACTTCAGCTACGTGAATCATGTAGCTGAAGCTTGCGTATCTGCAGCCAACTTACCTGCTGTCTTCACGGTGGTGGCGGTCGGCAGTGTGCTCCCCCTGTCTACTCCAGCTTGCGCCTCCCGGCAAGCTGGAGTTCCGGAGTCGACAGGGGCGCCACGGGCGATCGATTTCTCGCGTCTTCACAAGATGTGAGAAATCGATCGCCAAAAGATCAATCGCTACCCGCCAATCCGGTGGATAGTGAAGACCAGCCCTTAAATAGTACAAGTAGCTGTTTCAAGCAGTACAATATAACTTGACTAGGATATTCTTCAAATACAACCTCCAGCAACACTGTAATCTCCTTCCCATTTGTTGGTAGATTTTTTTTAATCATGCATTTTTTAAAGGTTGAAAATCTCTGTTTAAGTCTCCTTGCTTAGTCGTTCCCACCTCTGCCTTTTTCATTTGTCCAGTTTTTCACACTGTAAACCAGGGGTAGGCAACATATGGAATGTGCGCCAAAGGCAGCACACGAGCTGATTTTTAGTGGCATTCACACTGCCCGCTGTAAACCATGCTGCAGAGTTTTCCTTAAAGGAAATTGAGTTACCTGGAATTAATAGTTTATTTTGCAGATGAGTGAGCTCCATGCAATTATATGGAGGCAGAGAGAAGCATTCTGGTTTCTTGGTGCTTTCCTTGTCTGTCAGTTTCAGGTTTACTTTTGGAGATACTTTTTAGATCAGTGATGATACCTACTTTTTGCATGGCGGGTGCAACATTTGCATAGGAGGATTTCTGAATTTCATCAGGATATTTTTCAGGATTTCTGCAGAGGGTCACAAAGTTTGTCTGCATCATGCTCTCTTTCCATCGACCCAAGCGTGGTATTTGTTCAATTTATCAGCTGGCTGCTCTTTACTAGACAGATGCCTTAATTGAGCTAACTTTCAAATAGTTTGCAAATTGTACCTTATTGGTAGGTCACATTTCTTACCCTAATTTTGATTTTTGGAATAAAACTATTTACTTCTGCTTTTAGCTTTTGCCCATTTTTATTAATACCTTTGTAGATTATTGGGAAAATTCTCATTTACACTAGATTAATAGATTCCAAGGCCAGAAGAGACCCTTGTGATCATCTAGTCTGACCTTCTGTATAACACAGGCCATAGAACTCCCCAAAAATAACTCCTGGAGCTCATATTTTAGAAAAACATCCAATCTTGATTTAAAAATTGACAGTGATGAAGCGTCTACCATGACCCCTGGTAAATTGTTCCAATGGTTAGTTAGTCTCACAGTTAAAAATATATGCCTTTTTTCCAGTCTGAATATGTCTAGCTTCAACTTCCAACCACTGGATCATGTTATATCTTTTTCTGCAAGACTGAAGAGCCCATTAGTAAATATTTGTTCCCCAGGTAGGTACTAATAGACTGTATGTAAGGGTACGTCTACACAACTGATATTAAAGCGCTGCCATTAAAGAGTTCTCCCAGCACTGTAATAAAACCATCTCTGTGAGGGGGAATAGCTAACAGTGCTGGGAGAACTGCTATCAGCGCTGTAGTACTGTTACATTACAGGCTGAAACTTTAATCACTCGGGAAGGGGGTGTTTTTTCACACCCTGGAGCAAAGAAAGTTTCAGTGATAAGTGGCAGTGTAGACGAGGCCCAAATCATCCCTTCATCTTCTCTTCCTTAAGCTAAATAGAATGAACTCCTTGAGTCTGTCACTATAAGGCAGGCTTTCTAATCCTTTTATCATTCTCATGGCTTTTCTCTGAACACTCTCCAGTTTTTCAACATTCTTGAATTGTGGACACCAGAACTGGACACAGTGTTCCAACAGCAGTCGTACCAATGCTAAATACAGAGTTAAAATAACCTCTCTACTCCTACTCAAATTCCCATTTATGCATCCAGAGATTGCATTAGCCCTTTTGGTCACAGTGTCACACTGGGATCAATCAACTGATTATCCACCATGACCCCAAATAGTTTTCAAACTAAAATGTCATCTAAAACACAGGTAGCGTAACAGGGCCATCAAGTGGATGCAAATTACATTTTAAAGCCCTTTGCTCAACTAGAACAGCGTGAAGGAGTGAATAGAAATGAGGAACTAAGAATCCCAAATCCTTCACCTTAATACCTTTGAGGATCTGGGTTTACGTTATAGAATTCAGGGATCAGCAACATTGACACGAGGGACCACAGGGTAAGCATCCTTAGCGGGCTCCACCGCTTTGTTTACCTGCTGTTTCTCCGACTGCGGCTCCCACTGGCCGCGGTTCGCCGTCCCGATCCAATGGGGGCTGCAGGAAGCAGTGTGGTCCTGGCCGCCGCTTCCTGCAGCCCCCATTGAACCGGGATGGCGAACCGTGGCCAGTGGGAGCCACGATTGGTGAACTGCCAGGTAAACAAAGTGGTGGGGTCTGCTAAGGGTGCTTACCCTGCGGTCCCGCATGCCAACATTGCCAATCCCTGTATAGATGCAAATACACTCCTGTTTATTGCACTTTCCGCTAAAGAGTTTGGCAAATCTCTTCTCATCTTAGTTAATATGCCTAGAGTTTTGCTCTCTCCTGTTCTTACCCTTTTTAAAAATCTCTTTGAGTAAGGGTCTTTTGTATTGGCAGGGCGGTGTTCCTTTTAGCTGTATTTTTGAAAAATATAAAGCTTCTCAGATAGGCTTCAAAGGATTCCCAGTATGTTAGAGGGGATTCAACAGTGCTTTTATTGTCTTTTGCCTCAGATTGTAAAGTCTGGATAGTTAAGCAATAAAGTATCTCCTCCAAGGAATTGGTTATCTGTCTAGCTGTAAATCTAATAACGCCATTGCACAGTTGGAGAGCTATACTGAGGTTATGTTTGTGTGAGGTTTTTAGAAATCAAAAGTAGCTCAGTCCTACAGGATACAATCACGCATGGCGGTGCAATACATAAATTCTCTCTCTCTTTTGAGCACATATCCCTCTAAAGGGTAACCAAATATAATTCTTTCATGTGATGCTGTATAATTAGGATGACTTCGAATTCCCCTTCTTGTAACACCTGTGATCTAGCCATTAAGTTTGACAGGGTAAGGTTAAAATCTCCTCTTCCTATTACGGGTTAGGAAATTCTGTAAGTTCTAAGAATAGCTCACTAAAGCAAAATGGAGACTTTCCATTTGAGATTTACACATTAATTAAAATAACAGTCTGTGAATGTATCTGTGCTGGCAGGATGACATACCTTCCTTCTTTATCGAGTTTTATTTCACATAAATTATTAAAATTGTCACTCCCCTAGAATAACTAGATCATGGTGAAAGAAAATGAAACCACAGTCAGCACCTTTTTGTGTCCTTTTGCTGAAAGACTTTGTTTTGTTTTTCCTTGCAAAAGAATATCATCCTGGTCTCTGTTTTATTAGCTAATTAATTCCTCAGATTCCTTTTACTTTTAATCCTGTCATTAGTCATATATTATGTATTACAGATAGCTGATTTGTGATCAAATGTTTATTCTTTTATCCTCCTCCCAAGTTTCTTTTCTAGAAGTATTTTTACATTTTATTTTCCATAAACAGCTCATTTTGATATTTGAATAAACCAGCCTTCCAAAACTATATGTCCCATTCCTGCAAAGTTGTAGGCCTTAGCTATAAATGTGTACAAGATGCTGAGCATTGACTTCAATGAGTGTTGTAGGTACTTAGCACCTCATGTGAGTGCTCAGTATCTCAAAGGATTAAGCCTTTAGAGGTTACTAATGCTATTAGTCCCCTTGAAGTTAACACAACTATTTGCATGAAGAAGGATTTGCAGTACTGGGTTCCTACTGTCCTATCATTAATTTTTCTTCATTATCGTCATACTGTAGTAAGGGTGGAGGACTAGATTATGAGTCTGCAAGGCTGGGGTGAGTGTCATTCAGATGCAGCTCACTATTAATTTAAAACAGTCCCTTTACAGACTCAGAATGTCCTTAGTTGTATTTTCCTGTATAAACAATTGACCTTTAAGACTTATGATTGACAGAGGCTTCTCATCCAAGTGAAACTCTCTGGAAAGTCCCACTCTGCTCAACAACAGCCAAGTATGTGAGCCAAGCACTATATTAGTCTGGATTGAAGCTTGTAAAATAGCACAACATTTCCTCTTCTCCTCTTACACCCCACATTGAAAATTGAATCAATTGAATACTGGACTCAACTGAGTTTAACACAACAGAAGGCAATAGATTCAAAGAAGCAGGTTCACTGCAACTTGTATAGTTATTTAGACTAGTGCAAAAAAAGTAAGTGCAAAGTGGGTATTAGATATTAACATTCTGATTTGGCATGCCAGTGGGTACTGGGCCCCAATTCCAAATTGGAATGTACAACCTGAGCAACTGTGTTGTGAGCTGGTGTTTTCAGCAAGGACTGCATGATGGAATCACAGGAACTCCTACAGCTCCATGATCCATGGCAAAAAATATTCCTTTTTTAATCATAACACCCGTGTCCCTCAGCTAATTGCCCTCTGTATACAGGAATGTTTGGTAAATGTTTGTAGTGGCAGATCTACATCTTCACTCTTCACTATTTTCAAGGGCACCTTTATGTGATCCCCATATTTCTTCACAACCTGAACAGAAGGAAGCCACTGCAACACTGTGCTCTGTTACACAAATGGTGCAAGAACTTTTCCAGCTTGGTCTTCACAAATCCCCCTTTGTGTTCCTACTTTTCCCAGTGCAGAAGCATCACAACAATTGCAATGCAGTTGGGGACCAAATTTGTCTGTAAGAAATCCTGGGCATATGCAGCCTCAGATTTTCAGTTACTGAAATAGACCATTTCTCTGAAGTCTAGGCTTTTGGTTTCCTGTATTCTAGTGGACTTACTCTTTGTAAAGTTAGTGGAGTGACAATTGGAGAAGAGTTGAGAAGTGCCACCACAGCCAAAAGAAAAATGAGAACCTTCACAACACTGGATAGGGATGTTGCTTGGCAGGAAATCCTTGTGGCTCACACTTTCTGTCAAGCAGGAAAATATGTCTTTACAATTTTACCCAATAGAAAATGCATCTCCCCATCAGCAGCACCAGAAAGTGACAAAACAATCAGACTGTGGAAGAATGACTGCCCAATACCTTCAACAGAGCTCAGACATTGCACCAGGGGAAAAGAACATTCATGCAAGAAAAATAAACCCAGCACAGTCAGAGAGCTGAAGGCTTGCTAAAGAGGCTGATTGTTAGTCCCATCCCATAGAAAATATCCACTACAGCTGCTGCACAATGAGTCTAAGAGAAAAATCAGTATTTTTAAAAAAGCTTTATTTTCACTTTAATAAATATCTACTGTAGATATGAACTGCTCACTAACAGTTTTTTCCCCAGCAGTAAATCAAAACAATTTAAGAATATAATAACTGATGTTAGAATAATAACTAATGTTGGAGAGAAAAACAGCACATTAAATAATTTTAGATTAACAGAGAATCATTCATCATTTGTTGGGGTGGGAACCTGACTTAATCTTTCGTGTGTATTTTGGAGATTATGAAAAGGAAATACATAATTTATTCAGCAAATTTAGCCTGTTTCTTTTTGAATCATCTATAAGTTTTTTCAATACTTATGATTTGAAATAATTTCTATAAATAATCCTAGGGCTGTAGATTGTCCAGGAGCAATTTGTGGACAATATTCAGTATCTGAAGTTTGATCTGCTTTGGTGTATTTTGAATGGACATGACATTCTGGGTGGCCCCAGCTGAATGAACATAAATCTTAGAATTAAGTAATTTTCTCTAACAGTTGTTTAAAATTTGCATATTCCCACAGACAAACTCAATCATTATATTTGTGGAAAGCAAACATAAAAATAGCATGAACATAAGTTAAGCAGATTCACTATTTGATTCGACAAAATGTTCAGTCAAATAGTTCTGAGCCATTCCCTGAGACCTAGCGTCTGATACCCTTATTTACATTTTATCACACCATACTCCATGTGATGACTGAGGGACAAACTGCACTTGTATTCTCTCCTCCAGTCTCTCCCATGGGCATTCTTTCCAAAGGATAGGCCCCTACTCATTCCTCTCCCAGAGCAGAACTTCACTGGCCACCTCACTTTAGTCTGTGTCACCAGATTATAACACTCCCTGTTCACACTATCCTGCCCCAGTCACAGGATACTTTAGACCGCCTTGCAGCTCCTCATGAGTAGGGCCGGCATCAGGAATTTTGGGGCCCGGTATGGCAGATCATACGGGCCCCCCCGCCGGTCTCCCACCGTCCGCGCGCCCCCCCCCCCCCGCCGGTCTCCTGCCGTCCGCGCCCCCCCACCCGCCGGTCTCCCGCTGCCCGCGGCCCCCCCACGCCGGTCTCCAGCCGCCCGCGCCCCCCCCACCGGTCTCCTGCCCCCCCCCCCTCCGGTCTCCCGCCGCCCGCGGGCCCCCCCCCGCCGGTCTCCCGCCGCCCGTGCCCCCCCCCGCCGGTCTCCCGCCGCCCGCGGGCCCCCCCCGCCGGTCTCCCGCCGCCCGCGGGCCCCCCCACGCCGGTCTCCCGCCGCCCGCGGGGCCCCCCCCGCCGGTCTCCCGCCGCCCGCGGGGCCCCCCCCGCCGGTCTCCAGCCGCCCGCGCCCCCCCCCACCGGTCTCCTGCCCCCCCCCGCCGGTCTCCCGCCGCCCGCGGGCCCCCCCCGCCGGTCTCCCGCCGCCCGCGCCCCCCCCCCCCCGCCGGTCTCCCGCCGCCCGCGCCCCCCCCCGCCGGTCTCCCGCCACCCACGCCCCCCCGCCGGTCTCCCGCCGCCCGCGGGCCCCCCCCCCCCCGCCGCGTGGCCCGGCCGGGAGAAGCAAAGGGGGTCGGGGGAGGGGGCTGGTGAGCGCTGCAGCGGCTGCCCGGAGCCACGCCTTGCTCACAGGCCGGGCGACAAGGGGGTACAGCTGCGTACCGGGCCCGCCCCAGACTTCAGGAGGCCCTCCTGAAGTCCGGGGCCCGGTACCGCTGTACCCGTTGTACCCCCCTGTCGCCGGCCCTGCTCATGAGTGCAGGTGACAGATTCCTCTACTTTCAACTGTCTCCCAGTGAAATCCCACAGTTCTAACATTCATACTGGATGCTGGGGTGGTAACCCCCTGTTTTCAACCATGTTAACCAGACAGACCTAACTTACTGGTACCTTCTGTCAAGGAGCCTGTGACCAATGACTAATTAAAGTCACTCAAAAACTGTTCTTTTTAAAAAGACACCTTTCCTACAAGTCCAAAAGCACTAAGCAGGATAAAAAGGATTAAGACCCTCAAACAGGTTTCCCTCCCTTGGGTCTTGCCTAAAGGCTGTGGCCTCTCAAATATCAGGCAAGCCCAGGTGCCACAGACAAATGCTGCAGACTCTCTGCTTCATCCCCTCATACCTCCCGCTTTCTCTTCCCACCTCAGGGTATTTCTACACTTAAAAAAGAAAAGAGAAAAAAAAAAAGATCTAGGCTACAACCCACCTATTCACTCCTCAATGAGTCTCAGAGCCAGTGTCACCTGTCTCAGACTTGCACTATAACCTAAAAATAGATGTTTAGTCCCATTGTGCAAGCCCTGTGAGCCCAAATCAGTTGACGCAGCCTCAGATTCACTGCTATGGGTCATGTCTTTTTTTTTTTTTGCATTGTACATATACACTTGTGTCTCTCACCCAAACAGCTACTACCTGGTCACCCCACTTCCTCTCCAGGCAAGTGTTTTAATGGTTTAATATCCTTTTGAGTTTAGGGCTGGAATGATAGGCTTTCCCAATCAAGTCTCTACCATTGCAGTGGCCTCAGGCATTGGTACATCTTGGTCCCTCCTATTCTCTGCCTGTGGCATGCAATAGGTTAGTCTAAGGGTTGTAATACTTTGGTCTAATTTCAGTTGCTGGGTTTAATTGTACAGAGGTTGATGGTCTGTGATATACATGAAGTCAGAGTAGATGATCTGGTGGTCCCTGGCCTTAAACAATATGATTAGCTCTCCCATTGTTCTCATAAGGACCCTTCGTATTTTCCTTGGTGATGTCTAATCTCTCTTTCCTGCTTGCTCATGTCAACAGCCCCTTTGATTTAACTCCATACAGTCAGTCAGAATATCATCAAGCAGGTAAACTAAGTTACATAGACTATTCATAAAAATAATATGGATACCTCCCTTGCTCTCCATATTTCATAACCTCTTCCACTGAAGTCAATGAAGTGGCCTGTGGAATAAGGTACAAACAAACAAAAATAAGAAGATCAGAATCTGGCCCTAAATTGCAACTATTACAGAAAACCTCCCAATCTCCATAGTGTGTTATAGCTCATAGGCTATGTTAAATAACTTTTATACACAATGGATTCCTGATGCCATCACAGCTGACAAAAAGGAATTATTTACAAAGTGTCTGATCATATTGCCACTCCAGATACAACTCCCGTTCCATTGCCTTCAAAGGAAATTCTACATGGAGTTGCAGCTACAGCATTGGACCTCAAAATAGTTCTTAAAATTCTGTTCTCGAAAAAGAATACTAAGATCACAGGTAAAGCCAGTTTATTATAGTTCATTTCCTAATCTCCTTCACTCTACAGCATTAGATTCATCCTTTCACCCTCAGGGCAATTTTTTTTCTTCCTTCCATGCCTGACAGGCAAGTTGCAGACCTCATTTAATCCTAAAGAGCAAGAATGTTAATTAGGTTGAGAATGGTAATGATGCATCTAATTCCCTCATATGTGAAGCACTCTTTCACTTCTCAGAGCACCTCACTATTTCTGCAACACAAGAGTTAGACTCAAGAAAATGAGTATTTTTTGTGTCTACTAATATCAATTATTTCTTGCATTTGGGACCTATTATGAGTCCCAAATATACACAAGTGAACCAAGCCTAGTCCCCTCAGTATTTCTTCTCATCCTATTTCTCCATAGGAGCTGATGAGCAGTAGGATTTTTCCAAACATAAAGGATTACCCTTGGTATTCAGTTCCTGCAGTTAAAGTGAAATCCTCTCCATAAAAATCAATAGGATAAACTATCTTAATTCATCATGGGACCTCAATTGCCCTCAAATTTCAGGACTTCATTTGGTTCCTCAACAGTTTCAGATGCCTGTCAAGGACAGTACTAACCCTACAGTCTATATTAGAATAATACTTGCCATTCCTAATAAACAGCACTTTACAGCATTAGCTTATCAGTCCTCACAATATCCTCTTGAGGCAGGCAAATAAATATTATTATTTTCATTTTACAGACAAAGGCCATATGTCAAGTCCCTGTCACAGACAAGATTAGAGCTAAATTACTTCTGGCTTCCAGTTTTATGGGTTACTAATCTGAGTTTTTAAGCCTGCTCATTTTGGCCTGAAGGAGGTGACAATGCCAGATGAAAACAGAGTCTTCACGTTTATGGGCATGGACTGAAGAGGGTGCCAGCGTGATCTCCTGCTAAGCTCTGCTCCCCCTCAAGTCTCTAAGATACAACATTTTAATATTGGTTTTAACATCATGAAGAGCATAGTCTGTCCACAGACTCTCCTGTCTCCTATCCCATGGTAGGCTAGGGGGTAGGTAGAAGGAACAAGAGGTATTGTAGAGCTTGCTACATCAATTCTAATCCAGTCAGGGATTTCCTCACACTGGGGGAATCTTCAGCAACTCTATTAGGGCAACTTTCCAGGCCCTAGAGCTGGAAAAAAAAAAGGGGGGGGGGAGGCTCCTCATTTAAATATCAAACATGACTGGTATAGAAGTGGTAGCCTGCAGACTGGTTCTATAGGGTCTTATTCTGGCCACATACCACTGGAAACCTCAGATAATGCCCACTGTTAGCAGGAATGCACCTGTAGTGGCCTCAATGAATCAAAATTTAATTAGAGTTTATTTTCTCAAGTTCACCCATTAGTTTTAGGAATTTATCAGGCAAAATTCAGGTTTCTGTACTGTGTAGAATGGGTGCACTTTTCTCTTCCTGATGTACTTGTAACTCCCAATTGGCAGCACTGGGAATTGAACTGTAATCTCTTAAATGCAGTAGGATTTCTACATTAGCTCCCGAGATTTATTAAGTCACTAAGTCAGCAGCTCTATTTCTTAAACTCTTAATTTTCCATGTTGTACAAATAGTGGATTCAGTCTGCATTGTATGATTCAGCCTAATGATTGTATCTATCCATCACTTAACTGACTGATGTGCAACACAGATTTTAGTCTGCAGACATAGCCATTGACAAATGAGGACATAAACACAACAAATAGCATAACATACACAAATCAATTAAAACATATTGAAACTGCAATGTTATTTCATTCTTCCATTGCAGACAGGTGTTTTTAATCAGAAAATGCATTGGCTCTCTTTGGCCTCCTAAGAATCTATTCTTCCTCTTCAAAAAAAAAATAAAAAAATCGAACAGTGAACCTCAATATGCAACTTAATTCCTTTTAATAGCCAATCAAGACTTTTTAGATATGAAGAGTGGTGACATTCTGGTTTAGTTTTCTCTGCACCATAAAAGCTGTGATTCAACTGCAGAATGTAACCAAAGGGGAAAAAAATCAAAATAAACAAATCTTCTGAGCTATAGTAGCACAGTCCATCATTAGATCCACAGATCAGTCACTCAAGTCTACAGTGTCATTTCAGAAAAAATTGAATTTGACCTCGATATTGGAGCCAATACCTGAAAACTGATACCCTGAGATGTTATCCATTGTTTATGTTAAATGAGTATTGCAGTAGCAAAATCACAGATTATAAACTAGATTCATAATAAGCAGTTGTGACACAGTTAAATTTAGAAGCAGGATTTTAATTGGTTGCTGAAGGTGACATATATTTTTTCCCCGACAAGTGTGGAAGTTTATCTGCACACTTACCAAATATACACTAGCACTATGGATTGTATAGTTCATTCCTTGGGTTCATTTCATATTGTTTAATTTAGTGCTTTCAAGTCACCTGTACATATCAATATCAAAATTATTCAATAAGCTTCTGTCTACCATCCTTTTTGGATTAGCTCATTTTTTCATTACCAGCAAAGAATAAAAAAATCTATTCAAAACAATGCTTAGTTCTTGGGTATGTTTTGTTGGCATATTCTTGATTGATGCTGCCAAACAACTAAATATTTCTTTCTGTCTCTTCTCAAATTTATACAAGTATAAATAAAGCTCTATAAAACAAGAGGGGCCTAACAACATTAGAATGCAATATACAGTTAATCTGTACTACTGGAAAGACAAAACTTGTCTGAATAGCAACAGATGTGGTGAAGTGTTCTGAAGCCTGCTAAATTTTATGCCATACCACAATTTAATGTATTTAAGGGCCTCACAGCTTTAACTACATTTTAATGACAGCAACCAAGTTCCATTACACACTCTGCACCTTTGAAAGAAAAATATTCATATCTCTAGAACCATATGGCTGTACTTCCACCTCAACTGCTGGGAGTGCTTAGGGAGTCTGGATACATCCAAAATTCCCACTGTCAGTGGGAATTTTTGATGCCCAATAAATCAGAATTGGGGCTTTTTGAAATGAGGGCTGAGAAGTATAGTGTAATAAAATTATATAAATATAATGTATATAATTACTGTATAAATAAAATAAAGAGGAAATAGGTGGAGAGAAAAAAACCAAGAACTGAACAGCAAAATTACATGACAAAGGAAAAAGGCACATTCTTGCAATTTGTAAATAGAAAATTCCCCTACCTGGGTGTTCTATTTTAATATATACCCCAAAGCATCAAAATGTCACCATAATCCCATGGATTATGCACTGGATACTTTTGGGGGGTGTTCTCCCTGTAATCATGACAACAGAGAGAATTACAATAATAAAAGATTAAGAAAAGATGCCCACATCTTCAAGGAAAAGCCATCAGAACAGCCTGACACCCTTATAGCCCTATAAGGTAAAACTGTCCTATCTTTTGACAAGGGCATTGTTTATAGACTCCCTTGTTCCCATCATGCCTTGTTAGAAGCTAGGACTACTAATATGGCTACCTTAATGAACTATATTTCCCAACCTGTCCTACTTTCCTAGTTCTAAGAAAGAGACTGGCAGAAAGACATCCAGTTTGATCTCTTTCCACTGAGGGGGAAAGAGCACTGGCCAACCCTGCTCATGGAAGTCTCACCTTGGCCCTAAAGCCAGGATTGACAGTGTGGGCTTTTTTATAAACTCCAGAGTTCATCCACAAAAGTGTCAATATCCCTGCTCCTACAGGAAGGTGTTGCAGGAGTACTCTGTATGTATGTATGTAAATTGTTAACAGGTAATATCACACAGAGGGTACTCAACAATATGGAACTTAATGCCTGGTTTTGAGAACCATAAAACTTGTGCACTGCAATTGACTTCCCCCTGGCTGCACTTTGCATCAGCTCTTAATACCTAGAACTGGGCCTTCTTGGCCCAGTAGAGTTCCTCTGATAAGTCTATAAAGGTCTGTGTGCTTTGTTACAATCTTAAAGCAATTTCATCCCACCATGCAGCTGAGTCTTGAGGAAGTCAGCAAGGGGAGTGCTGGGTACCTCATGTTCCCATTCTCCCCAAATCTTTCAGGAAAGCTGGCTAAGAATTAAAGCAGTGTTTGGATTCCATTCTAATTTAACTTTGTCTCTAGTACTCAGGTGTTGCCTCACCTACAATCATCCCTCTTGCCATTGTGACGGACCACCCTCTCAGGAACAGGCAGGAAAACCCTTCTTTGCTTCAAACAGTGCTCTTTAATTCACAGTGCAAGACCCCACCACCAATATATACAGCTTTGTACAGTCTTTCAGTATACAGCTCTTGATAGCTCAGCTCTACAGCTTACAGTTTACAACTCTTATAGTTCTTAACACACAGCTCTGAATAGCTCAAACCACACCTCACTCTATACCATCCCCACCACACTGGGCTTGCTTCCTGGCAGGCCTTTTATCCCCCTGAGGAGGCTGCCAGGTGCCACTCATGAAGCCTGAGCCCTCTGCAGCCCAGGTGGCTAATTAGCCTTTCCTGCAAGGGAGGTTTGCAGGCTGGTGCTCCCTCTTAAAGGGCCCACAGGGCTGGCTCAGGCACTCCTGGCCAGTACCCTGCCACACCATGTTGCCTTGAGGGAAAAACTGCAGAGAGGAACCAGCCAGCCAGAACAGCTGCAGAAGCAGCCAAAGCAGGGACCTTTTGACATTCAGAGAACTTTCCACAGTTTTTACTGGAAGTTCTCTCCCTTGTGTTGATTGGCTGTCTACTCACCCTCCCCCTTCAATGTCCCTTTACCTCAGCTTCACTCCACAACTGCCTCTCTTACCTTCTTCTCCCTTTCCCTGTCCTCTCATCATCCCCTCTCCTTTCTCTTTTCCTTTCATTTAGTTTATTCCCTCTTAACTAAACCCACCAAAAGTAAATAAAGAAAATTGAATAAAAATCATGGACCTAACATGACATTTGCTACCATCACACTATTCATTCCACTGTAGGTTGTAGCCCTCTTTCCCCATTCCTCCACTCCACATGTCTCATCTATGTAGATTGTAAACTCTTTGGGGCAGGACCATCTATTATTCTGTGTTTTTACAGTCCCTAATGCAATGGGGCCCCGTTATGGTAGTACCTAAAGATTAAACAAGAAATATATGATTAATAATAAAATATCTTTCATGAATGTGGGCCCTTTTTCAGTTCTTTTTTTCCCCTCTTTCTTTCTTTCTTTCTTTTTTTTTTTGGCGGGGGGGGGGGGGGGGGGCTCCTGGTACACCCTCTACTTCCTTGCTGTTACCAGTTAATTTTCTTGTCAAGAAAGTCTTGGAACTTGATCTGCACTTTAACACGTGCTTAACTTTTGATCCTGGAAGTAGTCTCAGTAACTTCCATGGGGCTACTCAGAGACTGAAAATTAAACATGTGCTTTGTCTGGTCACAGCGTTAGTACTTTTTCCCTTCCTCATTTATTTTTAGGCCCTCCTGCTAGTTCCTTAAAATTGAATTGAAATCCACAGGTGCTTGTGGTATTTCAGGGTTTTGTTTTGTTCCCCAATTCTTCACTATTAACACAGCAGTACTTTCATCCATGTCCAGGTTTCTCTCCTGAGTTCAATAAACACCCCAAATCACCAGGTAGTCAAGTAGACTATTCAGCTGTGCTTTCAAAAAAGTTAAATTCTATTCATGGTGAGATAATACATTCAATTAGCATCCAATTCCGCAAACCATATTCACAATGAAAAGTATTTACAAACACAACTACTTGTGCTCAGCCAGAAGTTATGGGCTTGATGCAGGATTTACTGGATAAAATTCTATAGCCTGTGTTAAGCAGGAAGTCAGGCTAGATAACCATAATGGTCCCTTGTTGCCTTACAAATCTAGGAATCTATGTTGAAATCAGACCAATGATCAGGGGTCAACTTAATTTAAAAAATGCATCCCTATGGGAGATCATTGATGCTAACTAGATGATCGCTTTATATTATTTATATAATGTACTCAACATACCACAAAATTTTAGATTCCTATGCCTATCTCCAGTTCCAGTTTTACATATGGAAAAATAAAGTAATGAAATAGGCATTAGTATGAAAAAGGTACCTTATAGTGCCCACCCAATCCCCTTATTATTTCATGGTGCTTTTCAAGTAAATCATTTCATGTAACTCACTGTTTCTAAGGGGATTTGATGGTTATTACTTTCCATACACTTCTGAATGGATTGGATACTGAAAATAAAAAGTAATGACTCAGAGCTTACCTTTCATGACTCCAGAGCTGCAATGTAAATATTTAATAAGGGAAGCTCACCTTCCTAACTTTTGTTCATTTTTGTCTTTCAGCTGTAATGAATTTTTAAGCACAGAGTTGTATTGATATCACAGTCAAGGGTAGTAATTCTTCCACATGGAATGTATGGGCCTGATCCTCCAAACACATGTGTGAGTAGCTTTACTTACAGGAGTTGTCCCCTTGACGTCAGTGAGAGTCAAATTACATAAGTGTGTAATTGAAAAATTAGGGCCTGTATACAGTGCCCTAGCTGTTTGAATTTTTAGACTTTGAAAGAAGGGACTATAAGGACTGAAAATGTTGAGGTATCTAGTTGAGGTATCCAATTGTAGTGATAAGGATGCACTCAAAACGAAACATTGCTTTGTGTGTTTTGCTAAGCACTTAGGGCTACATTGTGATGATACCAGACATTTGGAAGTGCAATACATGCATTTTGTATGTACTAATCTGTGTACCTAGCTCTTCCAGTTTTGGTGGGAGTGCCTAATTTTTCACATCAATTTCTTGCTATGTTGATGTCACCAGCACAACTTATTTATCAGTGCTGCATTCCAGTAGAAGAGAGATATTTTATTTAAACAAATAAAGAACCACAAAAAATCAATATTGTGCATCAATAGGCATTTGTTATTCTCAATTCTTTTTTGTTAGCACATAAGACTAGTATAGTACCACAATGTAGAAAACTGCTCTACTAGCCCCAACAATCCAAGGGACCACAGGAGTTATTTGCATGGCCCCTCACATGATAGGGTAATGCCTGGTGATTCACACCATGGTAACTGAATGAGGGATGCACCACTGCCTGCAACTGTAAAAAGAATCCCCATGGAAATATCATTCAGGGTTTCATCTTTCCAAAGCCCTGCATGTCAGTTCGCTGTATCTAGGTTCCTCTCCACTTCCATGAAGGATAGTTTGCCTTGCCATATGTATGAACAGATTCTACAGTAGGATATTATACCTGAGGATACCAGGTGTTATGCATTTTTTTTTATTTCACTTTTCAAAAGGCATGAAATCTATTGTTATATTAAAGTTAATAATAAACTATCTCTGTATAAGGAGTACGGCTTTTTCTGGGTAAAGTTGGAGGCTTTTGTTCATTTCTAATTCTGATCATTCAGAGACACTAACCTAAACCAGAAAGAGAGGACCAGCAGGAAACTGATGTCTCTCTGCATCTTGTTTGTGAACAAAAGCACTCTCTTGCATTAGAAGCCACCTCTCCTGAGAGATGATACAGTGGCTTTTGAAAAATCTGTCTGTCACAAACACAACCATATTTGTGGTTTAAGGTGAGAGGAGAGCAAGGGGAACATTGGGTATGTCCAGAATAGAGATGGTACTGATCCACAGACTTGAACTCTTGATCCAAAGCCCACGGAAGTCAATAGAGTCTTTCCATTTACTTCAGTGGGTTTTGGATCAGGACCCTAATCTGGATCTGAATGTTCTTGAAGATTGTCTTGCAGAGACAGGCAAATAAAGACAGAGTTCTCCCTGTGCAGGAATTGACCACGCCTGCCATCTGTGTGTTCTGTTAAATGCAGAGGTTGCTCCCTGCTGGTGGCCCTGGTCATAGATAAGACTAACTCCACCCACTTCTCCATATCAGCCAGTTACAAAAGGCAGCATAAAGTCCCTTAAAGGTGATGCAGCAGCTGTTCCAGTGTGCCTCAATCCACATCTGTGCCTAACTGACATTCTGGCTCAGAGTTTGGGAATGTTTAGGCCCAAGATTTTGATTGAATTACTATAGAGATCAGAGACCAGCCATGAAGTACATATCTTGGGTTTCCTCAAAGTTCTGGGATGTTTGGATCCAATGGTTGTATTTTGTTTTTTTCCCCCCTCTTTCCCTGAGCCCTGTCTCGAATCCAGATCATTTTGTCTACTCCTAAAAGACTCTCTGTATTCTTAACTATTTAGAGGGGTGTAAAGGGTTCCCCGTGGTTAGCCTTCTTTAGACCTTTATTTTGTTTACTTTTCCTGTTCTTAGTAATCTCAGCCAAAAGATTCTGAAACATTCTGGTGAAGTTCTTAAATTTAATTTATATGACATTTCCAACAAGAGTTTTGCTGGACTGAGTGGAAGGAAGCTGTTATTCTGTATTGCTCACTACCTCTGCCTAGGAATTAAAAGGAAAAGAAGTTTATATGTATCTCATTTTTCCAGTACTGTCTTTTTCTCCTTGTATTGATTGTTTTGGAGTGTTGGGGCACTTTGGCTTCATTTCACCCTAGGTTTTACAAGAGTGCCAACCTATGTTACAGTCCAACATGGGGAGGGTATCTTCCCTTGCAGGTATTTTAAAGTTTTTCATTTCACTAATCTCTCCCAAGATGCAGTGATAATGTGAACAAAACCTGGTGATGCACTCAGAACAACATTATGAGTGTTATTACCTTTAGTATTTCTCTGAAAAAATGGGTAGTTTGGGAACTTAGATATGAAAAGCAAAATGACAGTGGTACTATTGAAGGCATTAATGGCTGCACCTCGTATGGGTTCAGTAGTGACTATGGAAGTTGAACAGAATACAACTTCTTATATTTCCTGATTTTATGTAACTAATCAGCTAGCTTCCAGGACCTCAGTTTACAGTAAGTCACATAACACTAATTTACATTCTACTTTAGTACACTTAGACTTCCTTATTTGTTTATGGGGCTGAGTATGTGCTAAATTAGTTTGAACATTGACGGAAGGCTTCACTGGGGTCAGCACTCATCTGTAGCACTGCTATAGCACTTTTCATCCATTCATCTCCAAGAGCTTTACAATGGAAGCTAAATATCTTATGCCTAATTTTCCCCATGTGTAAAATGGGACTAGAGAGGTCAAGTGCTTTGCGTAAGGTCACATAGCAAGTCAGTTGCAGAGCTGGGAATAGAAACCAATTTCCTGTTTCACAACCCAGTCACCCTATCTATGGTACCAGTTTGCCAACAAGCATGACCGCTGTGTGTACACTGAAATAGCACTGCTTGTATTGTCTAGTCAGGAATTCAATTTTACATCACTTGTTACCAACACAACGGTGTCATTGCAATTTGACATGCATTTTGTTGATGTGCTCTATATCTCATTAAACTCATATCTCCTCAGCCAATGCCATATGCTACTTGTCTGCAGCAAAGCTCTTAAACATAATGGAAAAGGTATAATCACAAATGATAAAGTGAATGTCAACAGGCAATACTATGGGTATTCTATGTTCTATGACATCATCCAAAGCTAAATTATACTCTAGGATCACTCTCCTACAAGGTACCTTTTATGAAGAATTATGCACAGGTGGATATTAGTTTAAACATGCAGATCGTAACAGAAAAGGGCTGCCTCTTCAAAAAACATCAATGTTAGTAGAAGACTATGATCTATTACAAAAATCAAAAACATGTAGATGTTGGGGACTGGCTAGTTCAGGGGATCAGCAGTGAAATATGAAATCTTTCACGTGTAGGTCACTGGTTCAGATTCAGCCCAGATACCAAGTTCTGCCCCCAAGTACATGAGTGCAGTCCCTGCACAAAGCAGTGGGAGTTGGAGACTTATTATATGAAGACAGGTTGAGACCTGGAATGGACCCATTAAAAAAGGGGGGGAAATCTAGAGCACAGATGAGAATCATTCTCAGTTCCTCTCCTGGATTTCTCTCTGGTCTTTCATCCTAGGACAATGGTGCTGGACATTAGTGACACAGCGTTTGGTCCATCCTGGGCCTGTCTTAATTAGGTAACTATCAGAGGCCTTGGTACTTCAAGGTGTACTGGGTGCAAGGACCCCTACATCCACACAGATACTTATTGAAATCAAAGGGGCCCCACAAAATTATGGGGTTTCAGGCTCAAGCAGCCAGTTGCAAAATCCAGGTCACAGCCAAACACTGAAACCAAACTTCCATAGGTTAGTAGAAGGCTGGGAAATCCAACAACATTCATGTAATTTTTTTTAGAATTAACAAGTATTGGCAGGAGACATGTATTCTGAGTCTGGCCCATCTCTAATTAGATCTAAATTAAATTTCACCAAGCAGAATTACCAGTGTCTAATTTTTAGGCTTTGTGATAAGTCCAGATTCCTGATGCTAACTGGATATGTACTAAAGACATACGTTCACCGAAAAACAAAAATAATTTGAGTTGACACCTTTGGCTCTAGTCCAGTCCTGGTTTATTAGTTCACATCTCAGGAAGCATACAGTAATAGGCTTCTTGGAATAGCCACCCTGATGCTGTCTTAAACATTTATATATGCATATGAGCTAGTTATGGAGACATATTGTAAAGTAGCTTTGGAGATTAACAAGGCTCTTGATACGAGAGAATGACTATCTATCTCAGAATGTTGATTATATATTTATTATTTAATGGCAACTTTCTCAGACCCATGTATCTCATGGGTTTGGATCGTCTCATTTCAATGTTTTTAAAAGGTCCCAATACCTCAGAATGGTGTATTACACCATGGTCTCACTAATATTATTTTCCTCTTTTTTGTCAGCATCTTATTTGTCATACATTCTTTTTCTCCGGCAATAAATTGCATTAAAATAGGTAGGCTTTTGCAGTTGCACAGTACTAAATGCTTAAGTCTTGCTCAAGCACTCTTCTCTTTATTAAATTATTTTTCTCTTGAGAGGCTCCAGATATGAGTTTGTTCCTTCTTAAACATGCACAGATTACTTGTTTTAGCTGATTTAGTTTCTTTCTTACATTTATAATCACTTCTGAAGGACACAAATGAGCCTAAGAAAGCTACTGGGGATTTTTTTATGACTAAGAAAATCTGATATACAGGTTGCTTTTCATTTGTTAAATAGTCTCTTCCTTGTATATATACATACTACATGAATAGCAGTCAATCATTTTGTGAATCAAATCCTATAATTTTTAGTAGCAGAATAAATATTTTAAGTAACACATTGCTAATCAATGTTAATCAGCTGGTATTGGGATAAACTGGCTAATTCTGTTCTAATGAAAAATGTGAAAATAGTACAGTTTACATATGGGCCTGTAAGCCAGAGGGCACTTACCCTGGCGGCGCCCACTGCTGGTCGTCTGGGGAATCAGCTCTTCAGCCTCTGGAGCGCCCTCTGCCGGCCGATGTCCCGCTCCTACTCCGGCCCCGTGTCCCTCCCGGACCCCGGTGCCCTCTAGCTGAGGGTGCTGCACCCCTGCAGAACCCCCTCAAGTCTAAGGGTCTCCCTCTCCCCAGTGAACCCTCCACCCACTATCCCTACCTTGCCTCAGACTTGGCCACTGCCAGTCACCATTTGCCTCTGCTCACTGAGGCAGACTGCAGTATCATGGCCTCTCATTAACGGCAAGGGGGGTTGGCCTGCTGCTTCTAATGCTAACCCTGGGCTGCCTGCAACTCCAGTACCCCTGGGTCGGGCCTTCTGCTAGGCCCAGCAGCCTGGGGCTCCCAGACTAGAGCTTCCCCAGCTCCTACTGCCTGGCCCCAGCCCTGCACCAGTCTAGGTACCCTGTTTAAGGCTCCCCGCAGCTAGGCCTGTCCTCCTCTGGAGACAGAGGAGACTGACTCTCTAGGCCCCTGCCTCTCAGCCTTTATACAGGCCTGAGTGTTTGGGGCTTGGCCACCCACTCATCAAACCTGGGAGTTGGCTGGCTCCCAGCCACAACCACTTCCCAGGGCTGTTTTAAGGCACTTTCCATGGGAGTGGGGCAGCTGCCCCACTACAAGCCCTCCCCCTTAAGATAACACCGGGGGGGGGAGGGGAGAGAATCCCTAGCGCCCCAGAATCCCTCTCAGCTGGGTCCGCAAGGAATCCCTCTCCTTCACAGGTCCTCCACTGCTTGGAGCCACCCGCTTTCTTCCAGGACAGTTTGGGTCCCCACGGTAGCCCTCTCAGCTCCCACGTAGGTTCCCGTCTCTGGTCGGGGCTCCACTGTGGCCTGTCTTGCCTCCACGTGGATTCCCCTCTGGAGCTGGGGCCCCTCTGCCACAGTCCCTCTCTCTTCTGGGCCGCTGGTCTTCACCACCCCCTCCTTCGGGGCGGTCTCAGACCCAGTCCGGTCCCCTGGCCTCCCCCTCCTTCTCTGGGGGCCAGGCCACTTTGTCTGGCGCCCCTTGTGGAGGATGTGGCACAGCCAGTGCCCACACCTCACCACCTCAGGGCTTGCCCGGGCTCTGTGGGTCCCCTGAGGGCACTCCCTCTTCCTGTGCCCCGGTTTCCCACAGCCCCAACACGATCGGAGCCCCCCTGTTGACTTCACAGGGGGTGCTCTATCAGTCCCGCATTGTCCCTGCTGGAGCCTCCTTGCTCCAGTCCAGTAGGTGCACTCCCTTTTGAAGTGTCCCAGTCACCCACAGGCGTAACAGTGTTTAGGCCTAGGCACTGGCCTCCAGCCCAAGGTGCCTGGCCCCTGATGAGGTCCTTGTGCCCTCCCCCACAGCAGCTGAAGCAGCACTGCTTGCTGCTCAGCGAGCCGGGCCACACAGGCTCTCCAGTAATAGTCTGCCATTTTCGTTCTCCACCTTCTGTTCTTCAATGTTCAAATCCAGGCAATAGTCCCACAGTCCTTTGCCCTGCCCCTTGTATCAGGGGAGGACCGTGTACGCCCGCATTCTCCACCACGTGTAAGCGAGCGGGCACTCACCCCGGCGGCACCTCCTGCTGGTCGATCCAGGGAATTAGCTCGTCCAGAGTCCGGAGTGCACTCCGCAGGTTGATGCCCCGCTCCTGTTCTGGCCCCGTGTCCCTCCCGGACCCCGGTGCCCTCTAGTTGAGGGTGCTGCACCCCTGCAGAACCCTCTCAAGTCTTAGGGTCCCCTCTACCCGGGGAACCCTCCACCCACTATCCCCACCTTGCCTCAGACTTGGCCACTGCCAGTCACCATTTGCCTCCGCTCACTGAGGCAGACTGCAGTATCATAGCCTCTCATCACCGGCAAGGGGGTTGGCCTGCTGCTCCTAATGCTAGCCCTGGGCTGCCCCCTGCAACCCCAGTACCCCTGGGTCGGGCCTTCTGCTAGGCCCAGCAGCCTGGGGCTCCCAGGCTAGAGCTTCCCCAGCTCCTACTGCCTGGCCCCAGCCCTGCACCAGTCTAGGTACCCTGTTTAAGGCTCCCCGCAGCTAGGCCTGTCCTCCTCTGGAGACAGAGGAGACTGACTCTCTAGGCCCCTGCCTCTCAGCCTTTATACATGTTTGGGGTGTGGCCACCCAGCTGAGCCTGCCTCCCAATTAAACCTGGGAGTTGGCTGGCTCCCAGCCACAACCCCTTCCCAGGGCTGTTTTAAGGCACTTTCCATGGGAGTGGGGCAGCTGCCCCACTACAGAGCCAAAATTTCAAAGGTGACTAGTGATTTTAGATAGCTTGGTTTTTGGGTGCCCAACTTGAGACCCTACAAAGAGGTGTGATTTTCAGAGGGTGAGCGCCATAAGGTAGACACTCCAAATTTAAGATCGCCAAAGTTATTAGTTATATTTGGAAAACTTGCCATGGAAAATAAACCCCCAAAACCAGACTCTTACCTAGATGTGCAGAGATGAAGATAAGAGCTTGCAAGGAGCCCTGAACAGTGGTACTGCACACACAGTCAAAGTGCACTTATGGAGAAAAGGAGTACATGGGGACTGTTCCTCTTTAATATGCCAAAAAAGGTGGGAAGGAGGCAAGACTACGGCCATGTCTACACTACCGGCTGGCTCGGCGGGTAGAGATTGATCTATTGGGGATCGATTTATCGCATCATGTCAAGACGCAATAAAGCGATCCCAAAGTTGACACTGGAACTCCAGCTCGCCAAAAGGCTCAAGGCAGAGTCGACGGGGGAGCCCGCTGTTGACCACTGCCGCCATGAGGATGGCAGGTAAGTATATGTAGCTGAAGTTGACGCATCTTAGGTCGACCCTCCCTGCTAGTGTAGACCAGGCCTTAGTCTCTCTTCTCTGCATGGGCCCACACAATTGGCCAAGGGTACAGAAGAGGTAGACTGGACAGTCCTCAAAATACATGCTACCCCTACATGTTGACCTTCTCTCTCTGATTCACGATCACACAGTATCAGTGGCAGCTACTGTAATTGGAAATTCATGGAAAAGCAGCATGAGAAAACTATTCCATGGAATGTTAACGTTTTTAATGTGATAAGAGTTTTCTCCTCTGAAAAAAGGTAACCATGCTGCCTCCTCTTTGATCTTCATTTGCTTTTCTACTCTGATCTGTTTTTTTTCTCTCTCTCACCAAGCAGGTTTCCTTGCTGCTTAGTTCCCCGCTTTCCTAGGCATGTGGCCCAACCACCTGGTCCTCTCCCTCTCTTTTGCCCCTAGATATTCAATAGCACATGGCTGCTTCATCCTTTTCCACTGCACATTCCTCTTGTGCTGGTTGCTGGCAATGTTAGTCTCATTGGTAGCTGTAGAACAGGTGTGGGCAAACGTTTTGGCCCAAGGGTCACATCAAAGTTAAAAATTGTATGGAGGACTGGGTAGGGTAGGGAAGCCTGGCCTCACCCCCTATCCGACCCTCTCCCATTTCCCATCTCCCTCAGAACCATCAACCCATCCAACCTCCCCTGCTCCCTCCTGAGCACACACCTCATATAACTCCCCCTACTCCTTGTCCCCTCACTGCCCCCTCCTGAGACTCCCCACCCTAACTGCCCCCCCAGAATACCACCCCCTACCCAAGCCCCCCTTCTCCCTGTCCTCTGACTGCCCAAAGCCCTTCCACACTCCCACCCCCAACAGATCCCTGGGACTCCCTGCCCCTTATCCAAGGCCCCACCCCGGCCCAACCCTGAACCCCTTACCACGCCACTCAGGTCTGCCGGACCGAGACAAGCAGCCCTGAAGGAGCTCGCAGCCCTGCTCCCTTACCATGCTGCTCAGAGTGGCAGGAGCTCAGGCCTCGCCAGAGCCATCCCTGCTGCTGCAGCGCTGCCCGGCCATAGAGGCAGGCCAGAGCGCTGGGGCTGTGAGGGTGGGGCAGCAGGGGAGGGACCGAAGCAGTTTCCCTGGCCGGAAGCTCAGGGTCAGTCAGAAAAGGCCCATGGGCCAAATGTGGCCCGCGGGCCATAGTTTGCTCACCCCTGCTCTAGAACTTGAGGACAACTCCTCTCCTTAAAATGGCTGTGGCCCCATAGATAGCAACGCTGCCTTCTTGTTTTCAGCTGATTTTGCCATTGTTTCAGCTTTTCTTTGCAATAAGGAGCATGGGCCCTTGCAGAAACATCTGAAAACAAGGAAGATAGCCAACACCATTTCAACAGCAAGCTCTCTGGGAACACCAGTGATCCATAGATCTCACTTCAGAACCAATGAACCGCAGATCTGAAGTAACATTCCATATCATACATAACAAACCATTCCTTTCCAGCTCACCTTTTCAGGGTCAGCCTATCCTTGGAGATAGGGTGTGATTCCCAGCACAAGGAGACATACTTGCACTAGCTCTTTCTAGTGTGCTGGGTTGCCCGCCACCATCTCGGCAGGGATCCTACCAAAACACGCTGAGCCTGTCTGTGGTTCTACAACGGCTTCCCCACAAAGTTTCCCTGGGTCATTTCCTACCCAATTCTCTGTAGTTTGCGGTCTCCAGACCACCCTGGTCTCTCCCCTCTCTGCGGTGTCCCAAATGCATGTGTCAGGGACTGTCTCTGGCTGGCTAGCCTACGTATCCTAGAGTGTAGGCAGTCCTCCCCTGGGAGTCAGCAGCATACCTCCTTCCTTGCCAGCGGTCATCCCAGACTGAACTGCTCTGATGGCTTTTATATCCTGCTGCCAACTGGAGCATGCCCAACGGAGCCGAGGGGCGTGGCCTCCTCAGCCACGAGGGAAGGGTTTATCCCTACTGCACCCGTGTGGGACTGCTACACCCCTTCACAGTTTCACTGGAGTAGGAATCATAATTTAATGGAGATTTAAGCTCTCCCTTCCCAGCACCTTTTCCCCTCTCTCAAAAGATGTCCAATTGTGTTGACATAGGGAATATTAGACATTGGCTTCCATAGCCTATAGTTAAAAGCATGAATGATTAATGATACTAATAATTTTTCTTCACTTTTTCAAACTGGGCTTCTTTGGATGTCATCTGCCTGGAGTCTCAGGTATTAGCACAAATCACACTAAGGGAGAGAGGTCTAAAAAGCAGATGTTGCTTCTAAAGTTTCAAATTGTTGTAATGTTTAACTCCTTCTAACTTCTAAACTAATAAAGAGATTTATTTGTAACTTTCCAGAAAAGTAAATCTTTATCCTAAAAATAAACAATGTAATTTTGATCATGCTAATCTTTTAAGTTGGATTTTCAAAGGTGCCATGGGCTTTCAAGAGGGGTTGGATGCTTACCTTTGAAAAATCTCATTCTTCATACTCAACACAGGAATTCACCCCCAATTTTAACTTAAAAACTCAACACAACCTTAACTATGGAGTTTCTGCTTGTACCTTTTTATTATTTAATACTTATATCATAGTGGTACCGAGGACCCAGTCAGGTAGTTTTATTTTCCACTTGTGGGAAAGGCAGTTGCAAACATCATTCACATTGTGGTTGAGAAGCTTTATTAAAGAACAAGGCAAGCAGCCTGACATAAAGGAGGTCAATGAACCGGACAAACATTGTATAAAGTGCTGTGCTTAAGTGTTTGATGAAACAGTTGGGCCCTGCAATAATAAATATTGGTTTCCATACAGTTTTTATAGGGTGCAATCTTTTCCAGAACCCAGCCTAGGACATCTGTCTCTCCACCAAGACAATATTGTCACCTACTTCTTGCCCTCAGGTTTGAAAGCAGCAGCATCTATTAACAATGACTACTACTGACTTTCTAGGTTAAACTCCAGATTTATAACATAAAACAGCGAAGAAAAGTTTTCCTGCCTTCCTTTGTGATGTTACACAAAACTATAACCCATGAAGGCTGTTATCCATGGCAAAGGCGCTAACTGCTTAATTCCATTGGTCTTTTATTATTATTTGTAAATTGATTCTTAAGTAAATATGCTTACATATGCCTCTTGCTCCCGATGGTGCAGTTTAACTGCCTATGTTACTCATGAGTGGTTTTCTGCTTTAAACAAATATTTAACCCAGCAATGGTCTTATCAAGAATTCTCCACTTACATTTGAAATCTAAACTGCATTTTTATACTTTAATTCTCACATCAGGGAACTTCCTATCTCACAGCTTAAAATTGCTTAAAATTAAGAAGTTGAGGGAGTGGAAATCTTTTAAAATGTCCAGTGCAACAATTGCTGTTTTAAAACTTGTTGCACCTGCTACCTACAAAGACTCAGGCTGCACACTCAATCCAGACTCTCCTTGGGGATGGCAGAGGGTAGCAAAATCTAGAGTTGAAGTGATTGGGCTAGACTAATGGTGGAACAAGGCTGTTTTGCACCACACCCTTGGCATAACCTGGACATACAGTTTGTGCAACAGGCTCCATGAAGATTACCTTAGAACAAAGAAAATCCTTCAGCCGTGTAGAGCAGCTTATGTAACTCCTTTTCCCTGGTGCCAGAGAAGAGAAGGTGTTATTGGGATACCCCTTTGCTGTACTCATCTCTACCCTCAATTTTGTCCCTTTGGGTCATTATCAACTGGTGTAATTCCAAACAGTATAAAAGCTTGAATTTTTTAAAAAAATGATGAAAGCATTTTACTACATCTCAGTTTCTGTAGAAACTTGTTTTTACAAAACCGAGAAGGTTGGGCTAAATTTGAATTGACAGGGTCCCTTGGAACTTTGCTAGTGAAGAAATCTTGGAGCCACTGGTAGTAATATTTGCAAACTCATGGATGACAGGTGAGGTCCCAGAAGACCGGAGAAGGGCCGAAGTAGTGTCCATTTTTAAAAAGGGGGGAAAGGAGGATCTGGGACACTATCGATCAGCCTGGCCTTGCTTGATACGTGGGAAGCTACTAGAACAATGTATAAAAGATTCAATTTGCAAATACCTAAAGGATGAAGGGGTGATCACTAGCAGCCAACATGGATTTACTAAGACGAAAGCACGCCAAACCAGCTTGATTTCCTTCCTTGACAAGAGAACCAGTTTGGTGGATGGGGAAATGTGGTGGATGTAATATACCTGGAGTTTATCAAGGATTTTGACACAGTCCCATATGACATTCTCATAAATAAGCTGGAGAAAGGCAGGCTCATTAGAGCTACCACTAAGTGGATCTGTACTTGGTTAAACAACTACAAACAGAGACCGACTGTTAATAGAATGATGTCGAATTAGAGGGATGTCTCAAATGGGGTTCCATGGGAATCTGTTCTGGGTCTGGCATTGTTTAACATTTGTATTAGTGGTCTGGAAGTAGGTCTAGAGAGCATATTGATCAAGTTTGCAGATGACAGAAAGCTGGGCTGGGGGGTTCCCAACACTTTGAAGAAGGGATCTTGAAAAAGTGGAGAATTGCGCTGTAGAAAACAAAATGAAGTTCAACAAAGATAAATGTAGGATGCTACACTTAGGCAGGGCCGGTGACAGAAATTTGGGGGGCCCCTACTCTGATAGTTTGGGGGCCCCCCCAGCCCAGCCGGGCCCCCTCAAACCCAGCCGACAGTGGCTGGGGGGCCCCCAGCCCAGCCGGCGCTCCCCCCCAGCCGACAGCGGCTGGGGGAGGAAGCCCAGCCGCCCCCCCCTCCGCCCCCCCGGCGCTCCCCCCCCCCTGCCCAGCCGCAGTGGGAGCGAGAGCCCGGGAGCGGCATGAGCTGCCCTTGCTGCTCCCCCCTCCTCCCCGCCCTTTCTCCCCCGGACTGAGCCGCTGCCGCCGGCCGGGCTCACTGCTCGGCCGGGGACACGCACGCTCGTCCGGAGGAGAGCCGCGCCGGATGACTACGGGTAGAGCTGTACCGGGGCCCCCCTAAAGTGCGGGGCCCGGTACAGCTCTACCCGTAGTAGCCCCCTGTCGCCAGCCCTGCACTTAGGGAAGAAAAAAAGAAAAAGCACAAACACATAATGGGGTATAAGTGGCTTGCAGAAGCACAGCTGAGAAGGATCTGGAAGTTGTGGTGAATCACCACCTCAATATGAGTCAGTGATGCTGTTAAAAAAAAAAGAGGCAAAATTCAATTTTAGGTTGAATTAACAGAGGCACAGCATACAAGTCATGGGAGGTGAAAGTACCATTCTACCTGGTGCTTGTTAGGCCTCAGCTGGAGTACTCTGTCCAATTTTGTTCACAATGTATAGAAAGAATGTAGAGAAATGGGAAAGGAGCCAGAGGCAAGTGGCAAAGTTGATCAAAGGGATGGAATTCAAGTCATATGAGCAAAGGCGGAAGGAACTGGATATGTTTAGTTTGGAAAAGAGGAGATGGTTTCAAACTACAGCATAGCAGATTTAGATTAAATCTCAGAAAAAACTTCTTAACTGTAAGAACAGTAGAACAATGGAACAAACAGCCTAGGCAAGTCATGGAATCTCCTTCACTAGAAGTTTTCAAAAGAGACTGGACAGCCATCCATCTTGGATGGTTTAGATGCAACAAATCCTGCATCTTGGCAGGAAGTTAGAATAGATGATTTTTGAGGTCCCTTCTAGCCCTCTGGAGCCTTCAGCTCTGATTAAGAACTTTTTAACTGCTAGCTCGATTAGGAAAAGAACAAGAAGTTGAATTCCAAGTGATTATGATTAGAAATTGAATGTTTTTTCCAACAAAAATGCTGATTCATCTAAACAATTTTTTTCATGGGAAAGAGTAGGTTTTGATGAGTTTCCCATTTTGAAAAAAAAAGTTTAAAAGTTTTGAAATTGTTAAAACATTCCATTTCGACATTATTAAAATGAAAAAATCCATTTTCAACTAGATTCTCAGTCACTAATAAACTAACATGATATCCTAAGCCTATGTAGTCAGCTAAGAGTAAATTTATCAGATCAGAACATTTTCTTATACAGTTTTGAATCCTATCGTGAAGGGGAGACTTAAATGAATGTGACAAAATCAATCATCAATGGCAAAATCAGTGCATTTCAATAAATAAATCAGTCCCCTTTGCTACAACAGCAAAGAAAATCTCTTAAGGAGCTTGGTATATATAGCAATAACAAAGATCAAAATCTTCCAGTATGCAACTAGCCAGCTGTACAATGTAGCACATGGGTGAATAAATTCCTTGCTGACCCCTTAGGTGATAAATTTATGGCCTGAGGCATGGGCTTCATTACCCATATCATTATCACAGCTTGCATGGGTCCACTTGTTAATGTGGGTGATTAATTTGTAGAGATTTTCACTGAGAAAATTGCTGTATGAGACTAACCAACTACATCTTGATCACTTTATCTCAGCTTTGTAAAACAGATACATAAACAGTTTGGATGACCATATAGCTATTGATTATGAGCTTGGCCAGATTTAACAGACAGAATAAAATGACATGTCCAAATGAGCATTAGAAACAGAGACAGATCAAGCATGCAACAATTGTGCTTACCAGCCTCATTAGATAACCTTGACCATCCTTCATGCTTCTCAGAAATGCTGTCCGCATTTCAAAAAATCATTAATGGAAAAAACTGTTTGGGATCTCAAATGATTATTTCCATGCAATTTTTCTCTAATTCATTCATTCCCATGAACCCTGTAATATCAGTAATTCCTTCTTCTCAAATCACGAGTGCCATTCTTGCATATTAAGACCAATTCATATTATAATATTATACACTGATAAACTAAAGCACAGTGTTGGCACAAGAACAACTGGCTATAAACTGGCGATGAACAAACTGAGGCTGGAAACTAAATGGTTTCTCCCCCTCAGAGTGGTGAGGTTCTGAAACAGCCTCCGAATAGGAGTTCTGTGGGGCAAACAACTGAATTACTTTTGAGACAAAGTTGGACAAATTTGAGCGTGACTGTATGACTGGGTTACTTGAGATGTGGGGGATAGGGCTCGGCAGCCCTGGGGGGTCCCTTCTGGTGTGTGTTGGATGTTCCTAAAAATCTCACACTTCAGCTGGTCACCTGCAGGGCTCAGAAAAGGATTTTCACCCAATATTTTATTTATTTATTTATTTATTTATGTATGTCCAGATGAACTGAATTCTCCCCCCCACCCCTCCAGGTCAGATTGGCAGTGACCTCGGATGTTTTTTACCTTCAGAGCTAGACAGGGTCACTTGCCAGGATCATCTGGATATACGTTACTTAATTCCTGGACATTACAGGGGCCTCAGGCACTGGTGCACCTCAGTCCATCCTATCGCTGCCAGTGACACAATAGTTTAGTCTCCTGAGAGCTGTAATGCCATAGTCTAATTTCAGTTGTTGGGTTTAAAATGTGGTTGCTGCATGTTGTTGGTGATCTGTGATATGCAGGAAATCAGATCTAGTGGTCCCTTCTGGCCATAGATTCCATGACTCTAAGTGGAGTACAGAAATATCAGACAATTGTTTTTTAGAAGAAATACGAGATCTGTTTAGAATAAATTGTCACATTCTCCAACTGCCTCCCCATAACAGCAGGGTCCTGCTATTTACCTATCTCCCCACAAGCTTCCCACTGTTCTCTACCTTTCCATCTTTTTATTAAAAAAGAAACAAAACATTTCATTGTAGTCCCAAGTGCTTTGATTGTTGAGGGGCACCATGCGCATGGCACTACTGCATAGTTCACAGATCTAGGGTACGTCTATACTGCATGCTTCTTTTGGTGGTGTGTCATGTATATGCATGCATAGTTCTCCTAGCGTGGGTATAAATAGCAGTGTAGACAATGAGGCAAGGCTTAGGTGAGTAAAGACAAGACACCCCTGAAGGCTGTGGATATGTACCTGAGAACTTGCCCTGCACTCTCTCTACTTGCCTAACACATGTCTCCCTGTCTACGTCATTGTCTTTAGCAATGTAATGTCCCACTGCCTCTCCATTGCAGCGCAAGACTCCAGCAACAGGGAAACACTTCAGCAGCAGGGAAAGGCTCTGCTAGCTCCCCATTGCTAGAGCCTTTCCCCACTGCTAGGAAAGACTCCAGCAGTGGAGAGCGGCTCTGGTGAGTGGAAGCAGAGGGAAAAGGCTCAGTCTTTTCCTCCAAACTCCCTCCCTGCCAGAACCTTTCCATGGAAAGACTGAGGCAGCAGGGAGTTGCCTCCTTTCTGTCAGAGCATTTCACGGACACGTGTAGCTAGACATTGCAGCATGGACACAGCCTGCTTTTCAGTGCAGCAGTTAGCTACACATACACTACATGCCACTTCCAGTAGCATGTAGTGTAGACATGGTTTAGGATTATGTCTGCAAAACACATATACCTCAATATGTACTATGAATGGACAGAGTATGACAATTATGTTTTGCAGCAATTTTCAAGGTTTTGATATTTGTTTTAGTTCTGCAGTGGAATGAAAACTAACCCTTTGGAATGCTTGTGTGAAAACACATTCATGTCAAAGTATTTGGTTTTGGTTCAAAATCTGAAATTTCAGATTTGGGAAGGTGTATGTATGATATACTCAATAGCCTGGTGCTGCGGGTGGTGGAACGTGGGAGTGTTATGAGACAACTGTACTTAACATAGCCTGGACTTATTATAACCCACATCCATCTTGTGTACTTAGCCACCACAAGATGGAAGTGAAGACACCACATAGTCAGGAAGAATTTGGCCTTGCTTAGGCAGAAAAAAACTGCACAGCTGCACTGTTACTAATAAGGATTAGGCTGACCATACGTCCCGTTTTGAACGGGACAGTCCCATTTTTAACATATTTTTGGACCGTCCCATCTTTTTGACAAAAAATATCAATTTTGTCCCGTTTTTGGGGCAGGTCCCAAGCTGCTTTCTAGGGGGAGGTTCTTTCTTTGCAGGACTCGCAAGAGCTCAGGTGAAGAATCTTGCTACCTAAGGACAAGTATCAGATGTCAAAATCTCCAATGAGCAAACTGCGCTCATCGGAGATTTTGACATCTGATACTAGTCCTTAGGTAGGGAGAGGAGGCAGCGGACGGAGGGAGAGAGCAGGGAGGAAGGGAGGGATGGAGAAGGGGGATGGAGAGAAGGAAGGGATGGAGAAGGGGGATGGAGAGAAGGGAGGGGTGGAAACAAGGAGGGAAAAAGGAGGAATAGTGAGAAGAGGAGGCAGCGGATGGCGGGCTGAAGCCGACGGTGGAGCGGAGCTGTCCGGAGCCGCAGCCGGGGTCCGAGCGCGCCTGTGGGGGGGCTGCCGGCCGGGTTTTATGAGGCATAATCACATAACGGCGCTGGTCACCTCGCCCACCGAGCTGGAGTGCCTGGCCAAGCTGCTGTTTTGCCGCAAGGGGGCGCTGCGCCAGAAGGTGATCCACGTGGTCAAGAGCCACAAAATCACCACGCGCTTGTGCAAGCAGCCCACGTTATGCAGCCACTGAACCGACCTCATCCGGTGAGACCCCCCTAGAGCCCCCCCAGCGCCCCTCAGCCCACGTTCTGCAGCCACTGCACCGACTTCATCTGGTGAGACCCCCTGGGACCTCGAGCCCCCCCAGACTGCCCAGAGCCCCCCTAGAGCCCCCCCCCCCGAGCCCCCAACCACTCCCCCAGCACCCCTCAGCCCAGGTTCTGCAGCCACTGCACCGATTTCATCTGGTGAGACACCCCTCCCCCAACCCCGTCCCGTTTTTGCCATCCCAATGTCCCGTTTTTGTCTCAAGGAAATATGGTCAGCCTAATAAGGATAGATATAATAAAGTAACAGATTCATGGGAAGGGAAGTGTGAATAGCTGGCCTTGAGTCTGGGTGTCTCTGACTGAGTTTTTCTTTCTGTGAGTTGCTTTACTTTTAAGTAGAAATTATGAGGGGCTTCTTTGTTTTATTTACACTGTTGCTAGGAGAATGGTCAGCCTATGAGAGATTGTATGAGTTATGTGATCTTTTTTAATTAACCCATAAAAAGATTAGTTAAAGAGTGTACTTTGGAGAAGTGTGAATGTTTTATGAACAAGGAGACACTGATATCCATTTCCCCAGTGGCTAAGAGGAAGACTGGAGACCTGCTGCTGCCACTTGACACCACCTCAGACTGTAGGTAACTACATCTGGGGTGCTTTAAACTATTACTATTTTAGATGTGTGGTTTGTACTTAATAAAAACAAGGATATTTGAGTCAAAGCACTCTTTTGTGTATCAATCATATATGAGACAGAGGAGCTATGTATCCACTGACTTGTGTCCTGACACCATCTGGAAAACACTGACTGGTTACTATAGTTTCAGATTCAGATAGCCCCGAGACAGATTTGGTGAACCAGTTGTTAGGCTCTTGTGAAAAGAAAGGAGACAATTGGTACACACACAATTTTCTGCAATGGGGACTAAAGGACAGAGGGGCAGGGTCTCAGCCTGTAAATCCCAGTCTGCTAATGATGGGTTTAGCTATTCATCAGGACTGACTCTTATCACTAGAGAAGGGCAATTTGGGGCTGTGTGAGAACGCTCATTAATGTAGAACAGATTCCCCTGAATCAAATAGTTCTTATAACAGTAATAATCTCTCAAAACTTAGCAGAATCCTATTAATCCCTTCATTCGATGGCTTTGGTGGGTTTTGGATGATGCCCTTAGGCCTCAGTTCAGCAAAACACATGCTTAAGTCCCTTGTACTTCAGTGGGAAGTAAGCATGTGCTTAAGTGCTTTACTGATTGAGGCTTTTGTCTCTTCCTCCTACACTTGGCTTTGTGCCTCCTTTCACACTGCCTCCTACACAGGGAATAGCCTACCACATCCCTCTTTCTCCTCCTTCAGATCCTTCCCTTCCATCTACTTCTACTGGGAATTCTTTTGACACTGATTGTATGCATTACTGCAACACCATCTGCTCTGTGCAAAACCCTGTATGTAGCTAAGTATTAAATAAATAACGGGTGCACTTTTTAATAGGAGTAAATAATTAAACATTATTGTAACCCTCATAGATTTTATTCACAGTGTGTGCAATAGTTAAGTGCCGTTAAATTAAGGGGCAAATTTTATCTCCCTTACTCATACTGAATAGCCCCTTACTTAGCAACAAATTTCATTGAGGTCAGTTGGATAACCTGTGGAAGTAAGTGACTATTCAGCATGAGTTAGGCAGTCAGGACCTAACTCTGAGTAATTAAATTATTCAACAAAATTAATTAGATAAGAATTAATGATCATTAAGTTTTGCATACTACCATATAGTTAACACCTAATAAGTATCTAATGGATTATTGCAGAGGAGTAACTAATTAAACATTATCATTAATTACTTATTTAAAAATAATTTTATTACAGCACTAAACTAAACCCGATGAAGGCAGTTCTCAAATACAATATAATTTCAGTCTTGCCTGCCTGGTGCAGAAGTTTTGGCTATCAAAGACAGATGAAATCAGCTAGTTTAGATAGAAAGAAATATTAAAAAACTCCTTTGGGCCACTTAAAAAAATGGTGTAAGTGTAGGAAATCACAAAGCTGTTAAATGATTACTCTGCCTGTCTCTTTACAGAGAAAGGGCAGAGGAGATTTGCCTAGCATGAAGGATCAAGTTGTTTAAGGATGACAGAGAAATAGTTAGGTAGTGGGTAGACAGCAGAATTGGCTGGGGAAAGAAAAGATGCACATGAAGCAAAACAGAGCACTGAGTTCAGACAGCAGGTACCCAGCAAAATATTCACTCAAGGCTTTAAATTGATCATTTGATTCCAAAGAAATTGTTGAGATTTTAGGTGGCCGAGTTCTATTGATTTATTTAAAAAGGAAAAGATCACAAGATAAAATATAGAAGTATATAGGCCAATAAGTTTAATCCTAGTCATGGGGAAAATCTTTGAATCTATCTTATTATTTGTTGTGGAGGAAAATACAGAGCCTGGAAAAACACAGTTTGTCTTAAGGAAAGCCATCTTTGAAGATATTACTGCCATTATGGATAAAGGGAACATAGTGATGCAGCAGACATAGATTTTCCAAAAGCATTTGACAATTTTTTAGTTTGGCAATCAATGCCTAAAAGTCATGGAAGGGCAGAGGTGTGGTGGGGTTGTTAATTGGGTACTAAGGGCTTGGCTACATTTGCAGATGTAGAGCACTTTGGGTTAAACCAGCCTTTGGAGAGCGCACCAGGGAAAGCGCTCTAGTCTGTCTACACTGACAGCTGCAAGCACACTGGCAAAGCCACATTTGTGGTGTGAACTTTCAGGGGACAAAGGGAAGTGAATAGCTTAAACTAATAAAATCTCATCCACCTTCACCACCTTTATTTTATTTTTGTAACAGAAAATTCCTTAAAATGATAAAATAGTAAATAAAATGGAAACTGTGTTGAATTTATTTTTAGAAAAAAACAATCCAAGTCCTCATTTAAAACTGTTCCCATTCTCACCTATGACCTGTCACAATGGATTAACAAGCTGACCAGCCACCTGTACAGCACAAGACATTGTTAGTACACAAACAGCCACCAACTCATATCCAGCCCACTGTAATCATGTAGTTTGTGTAAAGCCAGAAATCGTACCCCTTGGAGATTTTGTGCACAAGTCAATTAAAATAGCACAAGAACCATAATCAGTATCTTGTAGAAACTAGTAAAGACTGTTGAGTAGAATATCTGATCTGGAAAACAATTTATGGATTTTGTGTGCATATCCCAATAGTTCTTTTAATAAGCACAGGTAAATTGGAAAGCAAGTAAACAATGTGCTAGACAGCCTGTTCCACTTGCTTTTTTTATCCTGTCTCTGCTACATTAAAAAAATTAAAAAGATATTTGAAGTAACACAACATGAGCCAATCTATTAAATTTAATGTCCCAAAGAAGGTTCAGCATGCCTGATCAAGAACACAATGAGGGGAAAAGTTAATCTAATTATAAAACTTATGACCATTAAGTTATTTATGTTGCAGATATTTGCTGAAGCTCTTTGCAAAGCTTTAAATATGTAATCTAAGAAAATAATTTTTCTGGAAAATGACTTAGATAACTAGTGATAACAAATTAAAATGAATTATGTAGAAGCCACTGTATAGTAACATTAGATGCAATTCAAATTGCCTTAGTATTGTGAGCAGTTAAAAAAACACTTTTCTCAAATGATCAACCTCTATTTCCAGACTCTATATTTGGATAATATGCAGTTACAAATTATGATGAACTTTCTTCCAAGAAGCAGTTCAAGAAAAGATATTCAGATGAATAAAGGTTCATTTTATTAAGTGCCAGCTATTTACCTTGAAGGTAATCATAGCCAGCAAACAAAATAGAAGACCACACATTGTAAAAAATATATTTTATAGGACTTGGGGGGAAAATCAGGTTCTAAATTTCCCACTAAAGGTAAACAATAGAGGGACACATTCGGTAGGGCTGCATGGAATCAAGACAGCAGTTAGCAATTTCAGTTTGTGTTACTATTAATGCATAGTTTAATATTTACTACACTAGCTTCCTGTCATTTTGGTTTTCCTCTTAATAAGATTCTTCCATACATGGTCACTGCTGAGCCCATAATTAACAAGGGGTCACTGAAGACAATGAAAAGTCTCCAGTTATTTCAAATGGTTTTGAACCAAACCTATAAGGCATCTGTTTTCCAGTTTGGCTTTGAGCTAGCTCCATTGTAGTTCATTATAAAAACCCTGGGCTTAATTCTATCCTCTGTTAAATCAAAGAGGTAGTTGCACAGGTGCAATGTCAAAATTTGCCCCAGTTCCTTAACCCATCTTGCTCGCTCGCTCTCAAAAATAAAATACAATACAATAGATGACTTCTCTGCACTCCTGGTGTTTATTTCTATGGCACCTGTCACCATGTTATCCATGAATCAACCAATCACTACTACATTACATCAGCAGCCTTTTTCTATTATCAGTTATTATTATTTAGATTGCAGTGGGACGCACTATCTGCAAGAATATTTTTTAACGTGCAGAGGAAGACACGGTCCCTTGTTCTGAAGAATAATTTAACGAGGGAATAATTCGCGTTCCCAAAACCCATCTATTCCTTTGCTTGAAAAAAATCAAAATAAGTTTAAGATAGGCTGACCATACGTCCCGTTTTGAACGGGACAGTCCCGTTTTTTACACATTTTCTGACTGTCCCGTCTTTTTAATAAAAATATCAAATTTGTCCCGTTTTTCATAAAAAAACCGGGATGCGGCTTATTTCAGGGACCCACGGCCGGGTCCCGCCTCCTCCCGCAGCCCTTCAGTCCCTTCCCCACCCCGGCCTGCTCCCCCCTCCCCTCCGCCGCTCCAGAGCCTGCGCGGCGCGATTGGCTGGGCCGCCCCCACGTGTCGCACGAGCCGGTTACAGCAGAGCCCGGCACAATGGCAGAGTGGAGCTGCTGACCGTGCAGGGGCTGCCTGGTGCCTCACTCCCCCTGCCCCTCCCCACGTGGAGGAAACGCGGAGCCCAGTGTAGGTAGGGGCTGGGGAGGGGGGCTCAGCGGCGGCAGGCGGAGTGGAGCTGCTGGCCGGGCAGGGGCTGCCTGGTGCCTCGCTCCCCCCGCCACCCCTCCACGTGGAGCCCAACGTAGGTGGTGGCTGGGGAGGGGGGGCGCAGCGGCAGGGCCCGCAGGGGTGGGATGAGCTGGGGGGACATGGGGGAGGTGGGAAACTGTGGGGTGGGGCTGTGTTTTGAGGCCGTTGGGGGGGTCTGTGGGGTGTATTGGTTGCTAGTGGGGGGCTATGGGGAGAGGTTGTGTAGGGAAGGCTGTGGGGGTGTAAGGGGCTGGGGGGTTGGTAGTGGGATGGTGTTGGGGGGTTGGTAGTGGGATGGTGTTGGGGGGCCTGGAGGAGGTTATGTGAGGGTTGGGTATTGGTGACTTTATGGATATGGGGGGGGGGGGGGAGTTGCAGGGTTATATTTGGGGTCTGAAGGGAGTTATAACCCCGTCCCGTTTTTGCCATCCCAATGTCCCATTTTTGTCACAAGGAAATATGGTCAGCATAGTTTAAGAGAAAGTAATTTGTCTCATGAAATCTAGGTTTCTGTTATGTGCAGCATCCATTTTGCATTCTGCAGTCAGAAAAGCAACATAGAATAGGCTGTACAAAGTTTGCTACCTCAGGTGATCTTCTTTCCCCCAACCCTACATTGATTTGTATGGGAATCATTTGTTTCTGAGGGCAAAATTTGCCCACAGGTTGCTAGACCCCGTTTCAGAAGGCCACTGCTAAATTATATTAGTTTGAAGAATGTATAACAGAGTAAGGAAAAAATATTCAGCATTCCATGAAAGTAAAACCTTATTCCTCTGGAGCAGAATGGGTCAAAAATTCTCTGTCAAGCCATTTTTAATTTAATGGATTTCTTTATTATTATTTTACATAAAATAAATTATTTATTTGATTAAATAAAAAATGTTGTGAAAAATGTGTTTTTGTTGAAAATGTGGGTTTTCAAAAAATAAAAACACAAAAGCCTTCCAGTTTTCAGTTCTTAAAAAAACACAAATCCCCAACACAAAAAATAAATTCAATTTTTGATTTCTCAATGAAAACCTGATTTAAAAAAAAAAGAAAATATTTGCCAAAAATGAAAAAATAGTGGTTTTAAACTAAATTTCTCACAGGAAAATAAATTTCTGAGTCAGAACTAATCCAAGACTCATTGTGTTGAAATTGCAGCCCCAAACCTGGAGACCCGATTCTCACTAGATGTCTTGGAGATCAACAAGGGTTAGTTTGGCATTAAGCCACTTTTACACTCCTTATATGTTGGGGCCATAACTCTTTGCCCCCTCTGTAAGTTAGAACATTGTCATGGCTGCTCTACGTTTTGCTCTGCTTCCTAGGGCTCTCTGTGGGCCTTGGGAACTAGAGAACAGCCATAGTGTAGCACTCCAGCCACAACCCTGATCTGCCTTATGGAAGGCTTAGAGCATGGCTGGTATAGCCCTTAAACCACCTCTATGCTGCCTGGATAAGTACTTTACAATGGGAGCCTTAAATGTTTTGCTATACAGCAGCGGCTGCAGTACCTCTCAGTATCTCCTGTTCGAAGTGTTGAAAGATACTTCAATTGCTACACATGCTTGGTGCAGGGAACATTGATATTTTGATAGTACCCAATGTACCATATGACTGGTAGATTTGGCATGCTCCATGGCACAAGTGCCATATATCAATTATATCTCTAATGTCAATCTGTCACTTTTTGCTAGATATAAGTGGCATATTTTCATCTTGTTACATAGAGATTGATGTGTGTAACTCCTATTCATGTCAATAATGGTTACACGGGTATACCCCTATGCATGAAGATGAAAGTGCTATGTACCCATAAAAGCAGTAGCGCAGATGCCTTTTATTCAAATTTAAACAGAAAATCAGTAATGTAGCTCTAAATATAGTGTATATTGTTGATGGCAGTGCTAAAAATAAATCATATGGATTAAACAATTTCAAGCCATATATATTATAACAAATAATATTAATATTATCTAAGAACTCAGTTTGCTTTAATGCAATTTTTCTGAGTACATGAACTATTACCTCCCCCCCGTCAACATGGCCTTAGGAAGTGAAAAATTTTAAAGATGACCCATGACATGTTTTAACCGGTTTGCTCTTGGGTTATTTACCACACATTATGATTATTACCCAATATATCTATGTACAGGCAATATTTATGAAAATAAATACATATGATGAAATAATATTTAAGCTCCTGTGTAACAGACTTGACTGGTATTCCCAATAATGAGTTATTAAGGACTTTTTAATGTTATGAAATATTTGAATAGCTTCACATTTCTTATCTAGTGTAACCATAAAACCCAAATTGTTGTTTTCCCCACAGCTGCTAAGATCTTATGCGGTGCAAGTTGGAAGCACCACCATTTGAGGGTGAGCAGGTATAGGAGTTGATGCAAGATGTATGAATGATTGGACGAAGGGCAAAATTGATTAAAAAGGCAGGTTACTTTGTCAGGAGGCAGAATTTTATTGTTCCATGCTCACCTGCAATGGGAATTTTGCTTTACTAATGAGTCTGCAAGACTGGGCACTCATACAGGAACTAATTTTGTTTTCAATTATTTCTGTGCAAATGTAGTGACTCTGGATTCACACTGATGTAAATGAAATGAAATATGGCCCACAGCAGTTCTTTCGGTTGAATTAAAAACAAAATGCTTAAGAATCAAATCTCAAATTCTTATTTGCAAGAATATTCCCGGTAGCATTTTTGTTTTTCCAGTGACATTTGTAAACAGGTTAAAGCAATGGTTTCCAAACGGAGGTATGTGAACCCCTGGGAGTTCTCAAAATGTTACAGGGAGCTCTCAGGGAAAAAAATCCCGAATGGCAGACAGAGCAGTCCCTAGGGACCCAGGGCATCACGGGGCCAGCAGCCTAGAGCCCCTGGACCTCCAAGAGTTAAGCAGTTCAGAGCACACATCTTTCACATTGAGGAGATTTAAACTTCAAGACTCCTTATAAGAATTGGAAAGGGAAGTGAATATTTTTTGCTGTTTTTAAAATTAAATAGGCAGCTAGTATTGTTTTTAAAATTATTATTATTAAGCTTTGTTGTAACGTGTATTATTTGCCTGGACTGCTCAAGACCTGAATGCTTGTGTAGGAGGAACTCTTTGAGTTGGCTTCTTAAATACCTTTATGCTGTTTCACATCTGATACACCTTGATGAAACATAAGAGCCTTGTCTTATAACAATTCAAAATGTACAAGCTATGAAAGTGAGATCTTGGAAGAATGTTGCCATTTGCATAATGTAATAAAATACTATAATGATAATTAATAATAAATAGTGTGTAATAAGCATGTCATAAAAACTATTTTTATATTTCCAAGATCACTGCTTTTATAATTTATACTCAGGTAAAGGAGAAAATCCCTGGAAATATTCATTTTTAGGAGGGGGGTTCGCGAGACTTGCAATTCAATGAAAGGGGCTCACAGGTTGTTAAAGTTTGGGAACCACTGGGTTAAAGTCACACTGAGGAACAAAGATTTTGCCTTCCAGTAAAAGTCACAGCAATCACATTTCTAGACTTTATCCACTAAATGAAAATAACTTGGAATTTTGCACAGTCTAAAAATATGGTACAGTGTCTCCACATCAGACATCAGTTACCCATTTGTTCCTCAGTGGTAATTTTTTTTTAATTGCAGCCTTGAAACTGAAAATTGAAAGATATAGAAATAGGGAAAACCAATCATCTATTGCAGAAAGCTGAGGGCATTTCTAAAGTTCAAGAAGCTTTTCAAAAAGGTAAAATGAATGTAATCTTTAGGGGAAATGTCAATTTTATTCTGGGCAACAGCAGTCAAAACATGAGGGATTTTAGATGGAGTGGTTAAGGAATGTACACTCAAAAATGAAAGGAAGTAAATAATAATACAGGGAAAAGGTTAACATCTTGACATTAAATTAGGGCTTTACTAAAACTAATGATATATATGTATTTTATAATTAGCTGCCACTGACTAGTGCGGCAGGTAATGAAACTATAAAGGAAAGAGTAGATTCATCTGTCAATCTTTTGGCTTGGTATTGCTCTGCAGGAAACCTGAATGTGCAGCCCTTTGAACTGAGTTAAATAGCTGTGTGAAATAATACCCTTTTACCTTCAAGTTGCTGTGATGGAAAATATCATATGCAGACTAGCTTGTTTTGTTCCATAGTATTAGTATGGAAAACTGAAGGCCAGGTTTCAAACACTGGCTTCTCTTTGTGCCATCTGAACTAGATGACCTCTCAAGGTCCCTTCCAGTCCTATGTTTCTATGATTCTATGCTATATCAAAATAAACACTTTTATACTGGTAAACCTGTGTCCACATACAGGGTGTGGTACCACTTCAACTATGATGGTATAGTTAAAACAATATGACTTGTGTTGTAGATAAAACTTAAGGACCAGTTTTTCTAAGACATTTAAGCACCCAACAATGCAGATAGGTGCCAAGTGGGATTTTCAAAGGTGTCTTGGCAGGGTAAGCACCTAACTCTTGTTGAAATCAATGGCACTTCTGAAAATCTCATTAATTGTGGATCTACATTTTTAGATACTCCAATAGCTTTGAAAATTGAGCCTACACCCTGAATATATTCACTTGTGAATGACTTTTTACACAGGAATAGTCCCAGAGAAGTCCATTCAGACTACTCACATGTTAAGTCTTGTCTACATACAAAAACTTTACTTCTTTAACTATACCAGCATATATACCAGCAACTATACCAGTCAAAGTGGTATAATCCTCACTAGTATGGATGCCGTTGTGTCAGTATAAAAGTGCTTATACCACCACCATAACTTATTGCCATATAGGAAGAGGAAGGCACTTTTGTACTGGTATAATTGCATCTACAGGAGGGTTGTAACTATTTTGGGGAGGGGGAGCAAGGAGGGAAATGGAAATCACACCTCTCACTGATATAGTTATGGTACAATAATGTGTGTAGATCAGCCCTGAATGATCTTAAATGCACCTGTAAATGAATGTCAGTGAAGTTTTGTGGCTGCAAAAATCCAGGTACAAAAACAGAAGCCCAGCTAAGATAAGGCTGAAAATATGACTTTTAAATTGATCTAGCTACATTTATATACCTTAGGATTCCTGGTCTCATTTTAGAAAGGGTAGCACAGAATCAAAGCCACACAGAGGGTTCCTGTGTTTTTGTCTTTGTATGAGGAAAGGGGAAGTCTTTTTGAAGTCATGCTTTTGCTTCAGAGGGTTAACATAATGAATAATGATAAACAGAAGCAGAACTGCCTTCTTTCTGTTAAATGTAAATGTAAGTGTACTTCTTTTGTATTACTTGCTACTTAAAATATTCAGAAATGATTTAGTTAAATAAATACAGGCTGCTTTTTGACTGAGGGAAAGATTAACTTAGTTTATTCAAATGCATTCTTCTTGTCCTTTCTCCATAAAATGAAACTGTTAAAAGGCACAAGTGCCCATAATTTATTTATTTACTGTACACTCTACATTGATTTGAGTGGGAGTTTAATCAGTTCTATTGTTTGTAATAACCGTTCAGAAAGCTGAAATTCAAAATGTCTTCCCTTGACAACGTTTTTCTTTTCATTTGAGAAAAATGGGACAAATTCTGTTCTTAAGTACACCTTGATACTACATTGGAAACTTTGGATTTGTATACAACAGTGAAAAATCTGACACATTTAATTAGTTGTCTTGTGTTTCAAATGCATTTGGACAGCGGATTGTTGAACTGGGTTTTCTGAGCTGTCATTAATTACATAACATTAGCTGATATGTTACCACATAAGGAAACTATATCTTAGGTTCTGTTGATTCCATTGCAATATTAATTTGGCTTCAGCAACCTAAATATTTACCACACAACAGCTGTAGCACAAACTATTTTTGAAACTTACAGATTATACACCACAAAATATCTACCAAAATGGTCATCAGACTTATGGTTCCAATATTTTGCTTCAACTAAAAAAAGAAAATGTATTAGTAATAGCCTCCACTTACAAATTGACAGTAGTTTTGTCCTTTTTTTTACAACTTTATCCAACATCATATTACACATTTGGACTCTAACAAGTCGAAAGCTTTGAAGTCACTATCTTGTTTTCTGGGCGTTAGCTTTGTTGATGGTGTTCAGTATCAGAGGGGTAGCCATGTTAGTCTGAATCATCGGATGCATCCGACGAAGTGGGTATTCACCTACGAAAGCTTATGCTCTAATACATCTGTTAGTCTATAAGGTGTCACTGGACTCTTTGTTGCTTTTGTTGATGGTGGCTCTCTCAAAAGGAGCAGAGTTAAATGTTGCAGCCCATCTTGGCCAGATGTATGACACTGTGGGCTTTACTGTGTACATTTTGTGATTGTAATGGTTATTATTTTGATACTAGATTAAAAGACAGTTATTTTATTTAATTGTATTTCCAAGCCATTTGTATTTTGGAAAAAGGTTTGAATGTTATAATTTCAAACAAAATTTACTTATTCCTAATAAAATGCTAATTCCATTTACTATGCTAGTGTACATTACATCCAGTATAGAAATGCCTAATGGTTTTCTCCCTAAATGTACTTTCACTGGAACAAACCTTAAGCCTGTCTTTGCTAATGCACATATTTATGGATATTTTGAGTACTTTAGTAACTTTGTTTTATACAGTAAGGTTTCATGCTGTGTACATTGTGTTTAGTTGTGCAGGTGATAGTAGTGTTTTTGCTACACTTCTCCATGATCTATTTAATTCAAATCATGGGAACATATGGCCCTACATAATTAAGCAGTTTTTACACAGGTGTGTTTATTAGAGATACAGCACAAAAGCAAAAGTAGAAGAGGATGAAATAAGGGGGTGAAATCCAGGCCTCCTGGAAGTGTCAGGAGTATTTCCATTGACGTCAATGGGGCTGTGATGGGTTCCCCCTAGGGTGCCACTGAGTCCTTTGACCAACCAGCCTGGGCTCCCTTTCACACTGTGCTGTGTGACAAGCTGCAGACCCACTCCTACACTTTCACCAGCATTCATACAGGCAGAGACATACCCACATGCAGGCTCTCTGACCAGCCATTGCATGATCCAACAATAGAGAAACTACAAGGAACCCTTTGTTTTAAACTTGGTTCCCAGACCCATCTGTGGAAAAATACAGACATCCCCAAAATGAAGTGCAGAATCATGTGGCCTGGTCACATGCCTTTGCTGAGTCATAGCAGCCAGTACTTACAGGCTTTCTGGAGCATTTCCAGGAAGTCTTACCACGTGGGAGATGAGCTTCTCCTAAGGCCTGTTGTTTTTCTAATGGACCATTGCCTTGAATAGGCCCTTCACAGCCAGCTATCTAAACTGGAAGCATTTTGCCTAGTGGGTGTCACCCAAGTGTAACAACTTTTGAAATACAGATACATAGTCAATATTTGTAATTTCCAATATAAAAATGATACATGCATACAAACAGGATGATCATATTCAGTAAATCATAACATTTCCAATGATACCTCACATGACCCATCTGTACAAATGCATCATAATTTTGCCATAATTGTATCATAATATGGGGTGCAGTGTCACAGGGGCTATGATGTAAACCAAAGAGGGACTCTCATCTCATAATTCTTTCCCTTATTATTCAGGGAGGATTAAAGTGATTAAGTCACAATGCAGATTTTTCCTTTGCATATTTTCATTCTTTGAAGAGAAGTGATTTGGAGTTTTGCAAACAGAACATTGAACTGGGTGTTTTGGATTTTTTTTTTTGAATTAGGTGAATTTAAAAATCACTGAATGGATCTGTATTTACAATTTGAGTTCTGAAAAAAGTTTCAATCCATGGCTGAGACTGTGTCTCAAGTTTCAGTCCTGATCAATTTTTTAATGATGAATTATAGCCTCCTGAATCATATCTGATAAGGAAAACTGCATAGTAACCTTAACTAAAGTGCCACAGATACAATATTTTAATAGATATTAATTAACATACAACCTTGATGAAGAGGCATAATAGGGAATTGTAGGACAGGACAAGGTCCCTCACCCTGGATTTTTCTTTGAAAACAGTTCTCACACACTTTTATGGAGGTTTGCCACAGTTTGATTTACAATGTCTTATGCAGTTTCATGTCCCATCACCACAAGGCTTTACCTAAGCTTCAACATACCTAGCAATCACAGAGAGAGAGAGAGAGAATGGGGAAAGAGCTCAGTGATCTTGAGCTTCTTTGCTTTCCTTCCAGCTGTCCTCTCTGCCTTCCTATCTCCCATTTAACAGTCCCCAGCTGACAAGCTGAATCCTCTTGTTAATTGGTAATCATGAATCCTAATCAACTGTCTTCCAATATGGCCCATTGGGGACACTTACAAAGTGCACAGAGTGGTAAGACAGCCTTAGGCTACTCTCACTCTGTTGCATAGGCTCAGACTGCATTAGGCAACATTAACTTGTCAACAAATTAGGCAAGATTTACAAGACTATTTACTCTGATAATCAATAAAAAATGAGAGGTTACCATAGTAACTACCATATCACAGGTGTAGCTCTTATATAACCTCTGGGATAGAAGTGATTTTTCATACAATCCTGCCAACTTAACTGGTGCTCTTCTGCACCTTAGGCTTTAACTCGAACAAACAAACAAATGTAAGAAATAAAAATGTTCATTCTGCTCCAGTTAGTTCCTGCAACTAGCACTTGTGAGAGGCATAGAGACACCTCTACTTCTTGTGAAGTCATTAGGACTGGAGATTGCTCAGCTCCTTGAAAGACTGGACCTTTAATTTGTTATGTGGTAGTACCTTTGGGTATTTAGAAAAATAAAAAAATAAAAGTCCATTCTATGCATCCGATGAAGTGAGTTATAGCCCACGAAAGCTTATGCTGAAATAAACCAGTTAGTCTCTAAGGTGCTACAAGTATTCCTCACTTTCTTTAGAAAAATAAAAGTTTAATCATGGCCAAATCAGAGCTCTGAATCTTTCCCTAGGAAGTTCTCCCTTCTCCCTCCTTTCTCAGTCACAGTTGATACCACCACCATCCTTTCCATCCCTCAGGACTATAACCTGGGTATTATTTTTGACCGGACCTCTCTTTATATCTAAATCTTACTCACAGATAAATAACTCATCTAAGCCCTCATCATCTTGTCTCTTAACTACTGCAATCTCCTCCTCTTCAGCCTTGAGAGATGCAAAATTACTCACTTATATGTCTTCAAAATACCGCTGGAACCTTCATTTTCTTGGCTTATTCCTTCAACCACCACTCCTTTCTTTGCTCCTTTCCACTGGCTCACTCTTCTGCATTGCATCAAACACAAACTATTCTCTTCGCTTTTAAGACCCTATCCCTGTTATACCTATCATAGGCTATTGTATTACTGACCTCTCCTCTATTCTGCCAACAATTCCAGCCTTCATCATCAACTTGTTACATTTTCAAAAAGACTGTTTGTACTTTCCCTCATGCCACCCCCAAATATGGGAAGAGCTCCCCATGCACCTGAACAAAGCCACCACAGTGTTCTCCTTCAGTTCCTTCCTTAAACTCTCCTTTGCTGTGAGGCCTACAAAAAGCTTGTCAACAGTTAGTCATCTAGTGTGCCAAGACCACCGCCGATCATACTGACCAGTATTGTCCCATTATTTCCTTGTGTTCTCCCTGGCTGTTTATTGTATCCACTTATTTTATCTGGTGTTAGATTGCAATCTACTCAGGCAGAGACAGTATTTGTGTCATTTCTGTGCAGGGCCTAGGACTGTGGGGTTCTGATGTAGGATTGGGGTAATTAGCTACTACTGTAATACAAATAAATAGTGATAATAATTATAACAATAGGTACATTGGAGATGGCAAATACACACTGGAAATAAGATGTACATTTTAAACAGTGAGGATAATTAACCATCAGAACAGTTTACTAAGGGCCCTGATGGATTTTCCATCATGGATAATTTTTAAATTAAGATTGGATTCCTCCCCCCCCCCCCAAGTTATGCTCTAAGAGTTATTTTGGGGAAATTTCTATGGCCTGTGTTATATAGGAGCTCAGGCCAAATGATCTCTTCTGGCCTTGGAATCTATGAAAATAGAGTAGAACATATAATATGCACTTTAAAAAGTGTGCATGAAACACAAGCGCATGCTTAGCAATGAAGTCCTACAGTTGCCTGTTAAAGTCAATGGGAAGTTTGCTATTGTTATCTAAAGTAAGCAGGGTCAGGCCCTGAAGTTGTTACAAAAACTAGAAATGTAAGCATAAGCAGGAATTTGCACAACTCAGGAATAGTGTGGGGGTTTTGGCTATGAAGCCAGCAGGGGGAGTTTGATTTCTTACCAGATTGTAGTAAGTGTAAATTACACTATATCACAGCATTGTCGCCCTTGGAATAGTACACCTACATTTGAAGGCTAAGATTTTTAATGGGGGATAAGAGGGTTAGAAGCTCAGCACCCATCGAAGTCAATGGAGGTTGAATGCCTAACTCCTTTATCTCCCTCTGTAAACCTCAGCTCTGTTAGATTTTGCTGGTTTTCATCACAGCTATTCGATTGGTTAGATGCAGGTGCATAATATTTTTATATCTTATCCTCTGATATAATTAATTAATATACTAAATAGTTTAAAAACTCTAGCTAGTCCACCTTGCAAACAATTATCTAAGTGCCCACCAATTGGTACTGGTGTTGGAATTTCTCTCTCCTTATATATTTATTCTCCTCAGTTCATCTGCTTGTTTGCAGCTAATGAATGGCTGAAGAATAAAGCTTAAACACTAAACACATCCTGAGAGCCTGAGAAACAATCTTACCAAACATCAGTCTTATTCACCATAGGTAGGTTATTACCATTGTTCCTCAGAATACAATAACTGATTGGTGCATATTATAAATATGTTCTGTACAGATATCAATATACCATTTATACTGCTAATAATGGAATAGTCTGTTTCAATACATTATGTGATTCTGAGTGGCATGGAGAACAACATCATTATTCTTTGTATTCCATTCTTAGAGCTAAATTAATGATCTCCACTGTTCTAACATCAATTGTCTATTCATATTTCAAAATCATAGTGTCTGCATTTTAAAAGGTATTGTACTGTATTTGTTTTACAGCAGCTGCTTGGCATTATCAAAAGAGGAGAAAAAATCTGCAAACACATGTAAGACATAAGGGAAGAAACTTTCAGAAACATTTGCTTCAGGCTGAAACTTGACATAAGGGACCAACAATTCCCTGATGTAACATCAAACTAGATTTAATAGGAATTATAATGGGGATTAATACGGCCCAAGATCTCAACATAGAAACAGAAGTTTTTAAGATAATTTTTTCCCTAAATAGAAGATAGCAAGTAGAAGCAGAGATTCTGGCTGGTATATACTGGGTTCGGTATCCTCCTTGGCTGAAGCAGGCCAAAGAAGGGTTTGGGGAGAACTTCCCATGAAACACACATGGCTGATGCTCTGAGCAAAAGCAAAATATATCCCCTACTTTGTGCTAGCTAGTTCTTCCTGATGAATGCCTACATATGTAATTGAAAAAAATGAAACAAAGCATTTTGATTAGGTGAACACATTCTGTTTCAACCTTTTTTAGAGTAGAAGTGCACGTGGAAGTATATTAAAAGTCATTTTGAAATCTATTTTATCTTACATTATAGATGTTTTAAATATGTGGACAGATTCCTTATTCTGTAGAGAACCTGTGGGGATATGGTGAGTGGGCAGGTGAGTTATCCAGCAACCATTCTGTATGCTCTTTTGCATCTGCTGGTTATGTGTTTGTGCATGTGTGGGTTGGGGCGTGTGTGTACCAGCACTTCATCACATTGGAACTGTACTTAAATCTGGTAAAGATCAGTTCTTTACAGAGACACAGTAGTCTCTCACCATAATTAAGATGGCAGCTAAATTTGTGTTCAAACCTGATTTGTGAATTCTCTTTAAAATCCACAGACACACAAATCAGATCAGGATGAAAACTAGTAGTTCAGACCAGGGACGTTGGTAAACTTGGTGGGAGAAAGTTGGTCAATTAATCAAGGGGTTCCCAAAATACAGCATCTTAAAACGGGAGCTCTTTTTCAAACCTGCCAATTAATTCTTAAAATAAATTTTTGAGCAGACAGGCAAACAAAACATGGAGCACTTCTGGCAGAGCCAGAAATACAACCCAGAACCTTCAGATAGTGAAGCCACCTCATCCACATAGCCACACTGCTTTTCTGAAGGATTAGGCCAAATCTTTGTTTTACTATGCAGCTACTCCTGTGTACTCATTTCTACAAAGCACTGTGACACAGGCAGATATATTTGCCTAGCAATTAGCTGCACACATTGGAATTTCTTGTAGTCGGCTCGTGGGATAAATATGGCAGGTGCCTGCTGGAAAATAAAGAATGACTATAGCGAATGCAATGGATTGGACTGCAAAAGAACGGGGTTTGTGCTTCTTTTGTAACATTAATATTTCATTGGAGGATATAGGGGATGATAGGATCCACTTCAGCAGCACATTCTTAATTTAATCACATGCTTAAATCTTACTGAAGTCAATAGGACTTAAGCACATGATTAAATGCTTTGCCAAATCGGGGCCTTTATGAGCATTTCCTGGTTTCTTAATATTTGAGTTTTGGATTTGAAACCACACATTTCAGAAGGATACCAGAGTACAGCAGCAATCATTACTCCACTTTGACTGAGTTTTTTGGGGGGGTAAATTAATCCATTTAGCACTTGGTTCTGATCTCTGTTATTGTGCAGTGAGTTTGGAGTAAAATGATTTCAAAGTAATTTATTCTGGGTTTACACCATTGTCACTGAGATTAGAATTTTGTTCTGAGAAAACACTGGAGTATGATATAAATTAATAAACAATAACTTTTAGCAAAATTCTAAATATTATATTTATGGATTATGCAAAGATGGCAATACTGAAACCATTGGAAAAGAAGGTGATTATGTAGTGCAATCACAATAAAGCTGTCTAACCAGCTGTAAAATAATAAAATGAGATCCAAGAAAGAAATATATAACACAAAGGGATAATCAAATAAAAATATAGAGTGGGGAAATACTGGCTCCTATCAAGTAATATCATAGCAGGGAAGGATAGTGACTTTTGTGGATGATTAACTGACTATGAATCACTAAGTTAATACTGTTATAAAAAGTGATTGCATTAATCGGAATATCCCTTTTAAAACAAATGGAGTATTTGGTGTTATCTACTGGGCACCACATTTTAAAACAAGTAGACAAAGTAGAACTGTTTCGATGAAAGCAAAATTTTAAGAAAAAGTTTAGAAAATAAAATATTCCGGTAAAAGTTAAGGAAATAGAATATGTAAAATCTGATGAAAAGACTGACCGGATACTTCAGAGGCTTCTTTAAATCCAGAAAGGGAGGTGTGACAGACCGCCTTCTCACCCCTTGTCAGGAACAGGCAGGAAACCCTTTTTTGCTACAAACAGTGCCCTTTAATTTACAGTGCAGGACCCCACCACCAATATATACAGGTCAAAACAGTTCATTAACATCCAGCTCTTAAACAGCTCATTAATACCCAGCTCTACGGACTCTATGTAGTCCAGCTAACAGTTTACACAGCTCTAGGGACTCTATGTAGTCCAGCTAACAGTTTTCCAGCTCTAGGACTCTAGGTAGTCCAGCTAACAGTTTACACAGCTCTAGGGACTCTATGTAGTCCAGCTAACAGTTACACAGCTCTAGGGACTCTATGTAGTCCAGCTAACAGTTTACACAGCTCTAGGACTCTATGTAGTCCAGCTAACAGTTAACACAGCTCTAGGGACTCTATGTAGTCCAGCTAACAGGTATCCAGCTCTAGGACTCTAGGTAGTCCAGCTAACAGGTATCCAGCTCTAGGACTCTAGGTAGTCCAGCTAACAGTTACACAGCTCTACGGACTCTATGTAGTCCAGCTAACATACAAACCAGCTCTGAGTAGCTCAAACCACCACCACCACCCTGGGCTTCCTTCCTGGCAGCCTTTTATCCCCCAGAGGAGGCTGCCAGGTGCAACCCATCCAGGTTGATTAGGCTGCAAGCCAGGTGGCTAATTAGGCTTGCTGCACCGGGGGTTTGCAGAGGGCTTTTCTCCCTCTTAAAGGGGCGGCAGGCTGGGTCAAGCCCACCCTGCCACACACCTCCCCCCTTAGCCTAGCCCCATAGGGCTGGCTCAGACCCTTCAAGCCTTCAATCAGCTCTACAAGGGCCCCAACGCTCTGCGGACTAGTGTACAGGTGGAGGCTGGGTCCACTACCCCCGGTTGGGACTTCCTCCCCACCTGCACCCGCAGAGTGGGTAACTCAGGGCGGATCAACCAGGGCAGATCAACGCTCTGCGGACAAGCATACAGGGGGAGGCTGAGTCCACTACCCCCAGTTGGAACTTCCTCCCCACCTGCACCCGCAGAGTGGGTATTACCCCACACGGTTTCCGCCCCCAACCCCAGTCCATGGGCCATCGCCCCAAATCCCGGACCCGTCGTGGTCCATCTTCTCCCCGAGGTCCCTCTGTCTCCACATATCTGGTCAGTTGCACCGCAGACTCCACCGTCTCTGGCTGGTGCCTTTTGACTCCGGTACGGACAGTCTCGGGGAGGCTGAGCAAAACTGCTCCAATATCAGGGAGTCCATAATGTCCCCAAGTCCTGGGCCTCTGCCCACAAGGTACGGAGCAAGACGGAGGGCCCGGGTGCTCTGCTCCCACCCGGCTGTGGTGGCTGCCCTCTAAAAAAGTCCCGCAGTACCTTTAGCTCCAACTGAGCCTGCTGCATCTGGTGGTTTCGCTGCAAGGCGTGCATGGCCTGCTGGGTCCACTCCTGTTCTTCCACGAGACACTGCAGGGTTCCCTCCATCTCGGGGCCACCAGTTGTGTTGCTGGTGTAGCGATCCCAGCTCTGACACCATATGGGACAGACCGCCTTCTCACCCCTTGTCAGGAACAGGCAGGAAACCCTTTTTTGCTACAAACAGTGCCCTTTAATTTACAGTGCAGGACCCCACCACCAATATATACAGGTCAAAACAGTTCATTAACATCCAGCTCTTAAACAGCTCATTAATACCCAGCTCTACGGACTCTATGTAGTCCAGCTAACAGTTTACACAGCTCTAGGGACTCTATGTAGTCCAGCTAACAGTTTACACAGCTCTAGGGACTCTATGTAGTCCAGCTAACAGTTTACACAGCTCTAGGGACTCTATGTAGTCCAGCTAACAGTTTACACAGCTCTAGGACTCTATGTAGTCCAGCTAACAGTGAACGGACTCTATGTAGTCCAGCTAACAGTTAACACAGCTCTAGGGACTCTATGTAGTCCAGCTAACAGTTATCCAGCTCTAGGACTCTAGGTAGTCCAGCTAACAGGTATCCAGCTCTAGGACTCTAGGTAGTCCAGCTAACAGTTACACAGCTCTACGGACTCTATGTAGTCCAGCTAACATACAAACCAGCTCTGAGTAGCTCAAACCACCACCACCACCCTGGGCTTCCTTCCTGGCAGCCTTTTATCCCCCAGAGGAGGCTGCCAGGTGCAACCCATCCAGGTTGATTAGGCTGCAAGCCAGGTGGCTAATTAGGCTTGCTGCACCGGGGGTTTGCAGAGGGCTTTTCTCCCTCTTAAAGGGGCGGCAGGCTGGGTCAAGCCCACCCTGCCACAGAGGTTACAGAGAGGACAATATCAGTTGCAACATAGAGAGAACAAGAAGAAATGGGCTTGAACAGCAGAAATGAAAATGTATATTAAGCATTAGGAAAGAGTGTATAACAATTAGAGAGGTTAGGCAATAGATCAAGCTGCAAAGAAAGGCTGAAGAATCAGCACCACTGGAGTTATTCCAGGCTAGACCAGAGAAGAGACTTTCATCAGGTTTGCAAATTAGTCCAGTGCATATTAGCAACATCCTACGCTACTCTCCCCCATCCTTTTTTTTTATAACTTGCAAGTAAGTTTGTAAGCTTTAGCAACCCCCTTGCCGTTCACTATTATTTCTCAAACTCCTACTGCATTCTTCTTACTTCCTTATTTCCCCAAACGCTTCTAACCCTTTCACTAAGAGTTTTCATGAATTCTACAAAAGCTCTCCAACTTCTTAATACCCAGCATCCCCCTGAAGAGCATTCACCCTCTCTAGCTACAAGCAGTAATAGCGCAACAGCCATGTATCTCTATTATTAAAATTTATTATTAATTATTATTATATATTACTAGATATTAGAAGCCCACCATTTGGGATCAGGGTCCTATTGTGCTACTTACTGTACATCATATAAGAAGAAGATAGCCACTTCTCTAACAAGTTAACTATCTGTACCAAGCACTATGTCAGCAGTTCAAATCTGACCTAGATAGGTAGTGACATACATTGCCATTTGGTGGATGTTTTTTAGCTTGTTTGAAATGGATTAGTGATCTCAGTCAAGGTCCTTTTTAACATGTGTCCACAACAAAAGCCCTACAAGTACTACTGACTAGACTATTCACTCACCTGTTAGTGATGGTGTAAGAGAGTACCCTCGCCCACTCTAAACTCTAGGGTAAAAATGTGGGGGTCTCTTATGCATGACCACTTAACTCTAAGCTACTTTTCCAGCGTAGGTTAAATCTTTTCCCCCAAAACCCAACTACTCCAGGTGGGGCTTGGAAATTCGCTGCCACCATCAATGTGAATATTCCAAAATCATGGATTGGGGCACATTGAAACCCCCCTCTCTCCCTTCTTGCCAGCTGAGAGAGAAAAGAACACAGAGTCCGAGACACAGCCCCTCCCCCCTGTTACCTAGGAGCGATTCAAGCACACAGATCCTCACTAACCATGAGCTGCCCGATCCAAAGCTAGGATCCCTTCACTAGAATTATCAGACAATTCTTATAACAAAAAAAGGTTTATTAAAGAAAAGAGAAAAGCTTACAACTTACACAGACTTCACAGTACTTAATTTTCTAGCCCTAACCCCTCCCTTGAGATTTCTTCTCCTGATGAGGTTAGAGACACCACAGATCAGTTACAAAACTTATACAATCACAATTCTACTTACTGTTAGTCTAAATTAGAAACTTATGAAAGGAAAGGTAGGAAGATCCATACCCCCAGAGCCTGGGAAGATGGAGGCAGACCGAAAGCCCTGGTAGAAGTGAGGCTAACTTCCTTGTTTGTCTCTAGGTAGGCTAGCTCTGACGTCACCCCCCTCTCCTGTTCAGTTAACCTCTTACAGGTAAAACGGTAATTTTAAGACACTTTATTACTATACCATATGTCATAAGTATGAAGAAATCAATCCTTTATGATACAAGAGGCCAGATTGAATGGTCCATTACCTGACTGTTCCTCTAAAAAAGGGCACTTCAGTGTTTTACAGCAATGGTCCAAAACACTATCATTTACAAGACTGACGTTGAAGTGCAGAGATGCAGTTGAAAATTTTTCCGATGGAGTATTTTAGTTTAGTTGGAAGCAAAATGTTCCACGGGACATGTAGTTTTCGATCACGTTTCATTTTAAAAACTTGAAACAAAGCATTTTGATTAGGCGAACACATTCTGTTTCAACCTTATCAGAGTAGAACATTTCAAAATGACAAGTGATTTTGAAATTTATTTTATCTTATACAGTATTATAAATTATCATTTAAAATAAAAGTCAAAATTGGAATGAAACACGTAGATTTGATCAGAATGGAATATTTTGATTGACCCAAAAAGTTTTTAAAAACTTCAGGTTTTGGGTAAATTATGAATTTTTTGATGTGAGAATTTCATGAGGGACAGAAATTCCAAGTTCTGACCAGCAGTGTTTTGGGCTTTTACTGCAGAACACTGTGGTATTTTATTTAGGGTTTGAACTGGAATGGTTTTAACCATATCATTTAAAATGGTTTCAAATGAAAAAGTAAATATTATGCAGGTTCTCTATTGATATTTACATTACAAAGCATTGGAAGACACTACTCTTCAAAGTAGCATTGTTAGCACCAGCATATTCTAAGCATGTAGAGTACAGCATATGGATTATACATTATATTAGTCAACAATTTATCACAAAATTAAGTGTAAGGACATACCCTCTTTCAACATCTTCTCCCTTCAGTAAGCCAAAAATTCTAATATCATGACAGATAAGTATTTTCATTTTTTCTTATGCTAAGTAGTACACTTGGACCCCGTCATCCCAAGAGTCTTCTTTTTAAGTTTCGCACAATGTTTTAAGTTATGAATGGCCACTAAATCACCACAATCCCTGGGATATGATAGATTTTAACAGCTCCTCAGGATTGCTGCAATCTGTCATGTCAACAACCTTCAGATTAAAGGGTTTTAATCAGATTGGGGCAGATTAAGGGTGCATTGACATGTTCATGTTAGAATCACAGTCTATCCTACTAAGTAGCCTTGGATTATGAGATTTCTTTTTCTTTTTCAAATAGTGTTAGAAATGAACATGAATATATTACTAAAAAAAGAGTTGCCATTTAAAATAAAGTTGTCTTGTGCTGTATTAAAACACACACACACCTCAGAAAACTCCACTATGGTAAAATAATGTTATTGTTAAAAACAAATAAACTCTGTCTGCAAAAAAGAAATTCATACAGAACTAGATTGTTACTTTAGGAATAGCCCTGAGCAAGGACTGGTACATAAACTGAATCACAGTAGCAGTGGCCCTGGCAGACAGTGTGACATACACTCTGTGTCACAGGTCTTCTCCTGCTTCCTCTCTGCACCTGATGGGGGTGGTGATTTGCTGTTGGCCTATGCAATACCCATGTCCCAGCTCACTTTACTACCCAATGAAAATAAGAGAGTGAAGCCAAGTCTTTGTCCATGAACCTCTCCCCTTTCCCCAGTTCCCTGCACATCTGCTCCATGGAGTAAACAGATATATAGCTCCTCCTTACTCCTAAGTGCTACACAGAGATGTAAGAGGATGCTTTCTTATTACCTCCTACTCCCTTTTACAGACACATAGTTATAGACTGGCTCGGAGTCCCTCGCCAGTCCTACCTTGCCATTTGATGCTGAAATTTTGCAACATACATAAGACCTAAGCTGTGGTGTCAAAGAGGTGCCTTCCCAAGCAGTAACAATTGGGCTCCTATCATGATCAATGGAAACATTCCGGAGGGAATGTTATTGAGGGGATGCCAGGAAAACAGGGAGTCAGGCTGGAAGCATCTCAATGATATGGACAGAGCAGTGCACAGGGTTTAATAAAGTTCTACTTGTTCAGTTTAGCAAAGTGCCAAACTGAAAACAGGTTAGCAAAACATGGTGGCAGAAACTGACATGTGAGCTCTCTGTAGGGTGACCAAATAGTAAGCATGAAAAATAAGGACAGGGAGGCTTTGGGGGTGGGAGGGAATAGGTAGCCTATATAAGACAAATCCCCCAATATTGGGATGGTCCGGATAATATAGGGATATCAGATCACCCTAGTTCCTGAAAGTGAAGCAGAGGGCAGCATGAGCCATAGAACTTGGTCTGAAATGCTTTGGAGCCCTGGATTTTTCAGACATAAACCCAGCGACGGGCCCAGTGGGGAGAGGAGTTTGAGCTGTACACAGACCTGCCATGCAGGAGGACAACAGAAGCAGAAAAGTGAACCTGTTATTGTATTTTACCTGATTAAGGAACAAGGCAGAGAGGTCTACACCACTGTGAAACTCACCTTTGCCTTAACCCTCACAGCAGTCCTAGCGGACCGGGGGACCTAAAGTTCCTCAAAGCAGAACAAAAACTGTGGAGCCACTCAGGTTTTTTACTAGAGATCAGTCCAAAGGGGAGGGGATAATGTTACAGCATTATGCAACAGGCTGCTACATGCACCTCTGGACAGACTCCTTTGCTTGATATAGGATAGTCTGCAGCACTTAGGATCGCTACCTGTGGGAGTGGCTGCTCCCGGAAGGTAGTCTCACATTAGACAGATACTTAGACATGGAGCGTACAGCTTATACCTCTAGAAAAAGGGCGAAAGCCCGAGGCAGCACATCCCCCGAAATTACATAGAGTGGGTCAACAGCAAAGAGGAGAAAATGACCAAGGTTCCAGGCCCACAGCGAGATGCATTTACCATGGGAGACAGCATGAGTGGCTAAAGGAGAAGGGCCCCTCACACAGCCAGCATTGCAAGGGATGTGACAATGTGAACCACATTAGCAGTGTGGACAAGAAAAAAGGAGAATCCCAGAAAGATTCAGTCAGAGGGGGACAACATATTAAACAGCAGTGATGACTTCATGACTCTCTCCTTGAGTCTGAGACCACACCAAGTTCAGGTTGCTGGAATAGGAAAGCAACAAAGGATAACAACTTCCATTCATACAACAACGTTAATAGGGAAACACCTTGTGTGATTTCAGTGGGCTAGTGGGGTCTCCTGCCATATGATTAATCGGGTGATTGGACTCGAACACACCCATTACAAAGGGCAAGTAGCACACATTAATAATGCACAACAAGAGCATAAGGCTGCCTGTAGGAAAATGCGATCTCATAGTAACTAACCCAAAAAATAACAGATGGTACCAACTGAAGTGTGTGGTGATGGATGGTAAGCACCACAGACCCCTCTTCAGGAATGCAGACATACAAGGCATTGAATCAATTAACATGCTGCACTATTTCCCAGTCTCAGCAGTGAAGCTGTTGGAAATCAAAGAGGCTACACAAAAGGACATCCAACTATAGACAGTCAAGAGAATGATACTAGCAGCGTGGCCAGAAGACAAAAGCCAAGTACCAGTAGGAGCAAAACCATATTTTCAAATTAAAGATGAGTGAGCATGGAATCATATTTTGAGGACAGAAAGCTGTTGACCCCACCTCATTATGTAAGGATATCATGCAAAAAATGCTGCACACTGGGCATTGACATCTGCCTTGGATTGGCTCAGGAATGTATTTACTGGCTGGGAATTTACACAACTCTGCTCCTTTATAGAAGGGTGCTCCCACTGTTCCCTCTAAGCTGTGTGCCCTGGGTTACGGGTCCCCCAAGATGAACTTTGCTGTATCTTCCTGCTTTCTGTGCTAACAAGAACTGCTCTATGCTGGATTCCAGTGGACTAATAAATCCTTCCATTTTACAAGGCTGGCTGCACAGTTAGGGTGCACCACCCCCTTGGGAGTGTGTAAGGCTTCCCCAGGTGTCCTATCCAGGTGAACTCATTGCAGGAAGCTCATGGTGTGAACAGGCTTGCTGAACACTTAGGCACTGAAGCCAGGGAGGCTTGCTCTACTGAGAGAGTGCCCTGAGGGGTCATCACACTACCAGAGAGACCTCATGCTCAGTGGTTCCAGAACCCTGGGCCTGTGCACGCTGTGACAGATGGTCAAGAATGAGAGAAAGCAGGCACTAGACTATGACAGTTCCGCCAAGGGCCTACCTCCCATGAGGATTTAAGCCTTTGGAAAGACACCAGGAGTGGACTAAAGGAGTCATGATGGGTGCAGTGGAAATCAGGTCCGATGAGCTGACTATGCAAGAGGAACAAGTGATAACACCCAGAGAGAGCTCACAGAGAGACAGAACCCTCCAAGGCTAACCCCACAGGAAGGGAGGAAGCTCCACAGAGCGGATTTGCTACACTTGGAGACAGAGATAGGCCATTCCCAGTGTGGTTGCCTGTTAGGAGACCAAACTATCTCGAAGATTACATAACCAATTGAGTCTGTGGTAAAGACAAGACTCCAACTGGACTATGTACTAGCAACTTCTGTCCAAAGGGACATGGGGTGGGGATCTAGGTGTCAATTATTTGTTTTAATATTTATATGAAAAGGTTTGTAATATAGCAAAGATGCATCACGAACAGTGGAAGTAGAGGCAGAGGGGCTCATGTTCCTTTGAGGGACTCAAGGCAAACTGGGAACATGGGTATTTAGGCTGGAAGCAATTCAGCCACATGGACAGAGCAGAGCAAAGAGTTTGAAGTGTTTCTTGTTCAATCTAACCTGCATTCAGCTACACTCTTTGCAAATGAAACAGAGGTTTCCCATGGGCAGGCATGATGATTCTCGGGTGCTGGGGATAGCTAACTTTACACATGCCCAGCCTCGATGCCATCCAGACACATCCTTTCTGAAGAGTGAAGCAATTTTAGCAACCTCCCCAATCCCCCTCTCCCCCACAAAGAATGGGCTGTCTGCTAAAAGAGAAAAGTGGCTTCCCCACCTGGCTCTGTTAGGGGCTTATTCCTTCACCCACTTACTTCCTTGTGTCCTTTTCGCATGAACAGAGAGCAACAATACCTGAAGTCCGCAGGTGCAAACAGAGCCTTGCCAGTGTCCCTGTTCCCATTCACCAACCCTTTGCAAAGCATGATTTCAATTCACCCTTCCCCATTCCCTGTTCCCATTCACCCCCTTACTTCCTGACTAACTGCAGACTATATAGTAAAACTTCAGTTCTGCTTGACTATACTTAACCAATAATTTTACTGAAATTTAACTAACCAATCCTAACATATTGTATCCCACCACCTTCTTTAGTTTACACCCAGCAAAATTAATTATACAGACAGAAACAATCACAGAACCAGACAGAGATTATACAGACAAACAATAGGGAAGTGGGGACTACAGTGATAGAACAACTAAGAAACGAGGATTTCACATCCCAGCTATTGATAAGTGAGTGCTTGCCAGACAGGATGCTATCAAACTAAATTTTCTTTAAATCTTCTAGGCTCCTCTCTTTCTCTGGGGATGATAGGGATGATCAGGGCAGGATTATATTCCTAACAGCCCAATAGCACCTTATTTCAGTGTGACTAGTTTGGAATGTAAGGATGTACCCATACACTTTCCATCTTATGGCCGCCTCTGCTGTTGAGCCAAAGAGCCTAATCTAAGAACAGGGCCTCAGACTGTCAGAGTACGAGAAGACCCATAAACAGGCAGTCTGTGATTTTGATTCTTTCTTTTATACCTCTATAACTAGCTAAGTGATAAGAATACACCTACATTCTTAAAGTATGGGCTTTTACAGACAGGCCTGAGTATCTATATTCTAACAGTGTCCACCATATATTGTCCAGTTGTATGAATCAGACTACACTAATATCAAAGCTCAGCTATACATATTAATATGGTGAAGTAGAAGTCAGTTCTCTGACTGGTTTGGGGTTGAGTTTTAGCTTGTACACACTCCTGTGAATAGTGTGAGCTACAAGAGGGCATTCAGAGTCTCTTCTTTAGGCTATTAACTATATATTTGTGCCCTTTGTTTGCTTATGTTGTCTTATGCACGTGACATTTATTTTCCAATATCCTTCATCATCTACACAGAGACAATGAGGCTATTCTTCCTTTTATGCAGAAGATGGAGTCAGAAAAAAATAAGTTTTAAGTCATATAATTTCTCGCTACAAATAAAGCTTGCCAGACCAGATATCATCTAATTTTGTCATTCTCCAGCTGGTAGAAGGGTTCTGTCTGGATAGCTCATGTCATATGATCATGTGGATGCCTAAATAAGATGCTTGATAGGAGTACCATTTCCAAGTTCTTTAACAATTAGGTCAAAATCTTCCCTCATGCACAAAGCACTTGAGATTCTGTTTCTACTGTTATGGGTCTGGCTGTGTTATGGGAGGGCTTTGAAACGTCACATTGCCCTTGCACAAGGTCAATGTTCAGGCAATAGTTGGGGCCACACACACAAGCAAAGTTCAGGACCCCTTCCCCATGCTGGCTGACAATCACTGGATTCCATAGGCATGATTCTTCTCTCATTTACACCTCTGTAAAATTATGAATAAGTCCATGAAAGTCAAATCTGGTATAACAGAAGAATCAGACCCCTTAGTTCACTGCTGTTCCTTTTTTTTGGTCAAAGCCTGCCTTCTGTTTTGAAAACACTGGGCTTAATGCAGATATGCAACTGGTACGTATCCCTCTCTTGCATATTGAAATATTCAGAAAAAGGGCTATTTTCATCTTGCAATTCAAAGAAAATACCATATCTGGCTCAGATTTGACAGGAGGATTTTGCCTATAAATAGACTTTGAAAAGTGGGAATTGTATGAGCTCAGCCTGTGAATCATCTGGCCATTCTTCAACGTCAGGCTAAATTCTAAATACAAGTAATTGGGTGTATGGATCTCTATAGCCTTTGAGGTATTTTTGTCCAGAGTTAAAATTAACCCCATATTCTACCCATCTTTTTCTTCACTGCATGCCCACCCCGCCATACACAAGTAAAACAAAGCGTGTCTTTTTTATGTCAGACAACAATTCTGAACCATCATGAGGTTTTAAATATTATTTGTTTATATTACCATCGTGCCTAGGAACTCTAGTCATGGACTAGAGAAAGCAGGCACTAGAGTACGACAGTCCTAGTCCCATGATATACTATACTACAGACTTCTGTATGTGCCTATGATATACTATACTACTTTAATTTCTCATAGACCCTCAATGAGCCATTCATTGTGTTAGGTGCAAACACAGAACAAAAAGACAGTGTCTTGCTCCAAAGAGTTTACAAGTCTAAGTAGAACTTACTATCTAAGTAAATACATTTCACCCCTTACTCTGGTTCTTTCTTGCCACTCTGGCATTGCCCAGGGGCTGAAAACTGACTGTATCTTACTAACTGAGAATTTTCCTGGCATGGGACAGTGCCAGTTAAAGTGGAGCCTGCTCATCTAACTCCTTGGCTGCCTAGGCTACAAAAGAAGCAGTGTAGGAGTGGAAGAAGAGTGGCTAAAACTATGCCCTTATTGGATGCAGTTTATAGCAGCTTATAGCTGTTTGCAAAGGAATATGGGTGTAACAGGGAATCTAGGCCGTATTTTCTGTGCTGCTTGAATGTAATCATTGGTGACACTTAAAATCTGTGACTATTCTAGCTAGTCAGTAAGGCTTAAAAATATACTGATATAGCCACCTCTTGGTAATACTTTAACATGCTATCTCCCAGACCAAGGAGTTCCAACTCATTGGAATTCAACTAATTAAATGCTTGAGCAACTCCTGCAAACCACGAAAAGAGTGCATGGACACATAGGCAAGTATAAAGTGAGCAAGGCAGATATTGTTCCGATTCCTGCTCCTTCCTATCTGATAGCCAGTTTGGTCATTCTTTGATCCTATTTGAGCTAGTCACAGTTATAAAGTGAACAGTGATGAATCATCTTGAAGTCAGGTGATATGGCTGGAATGGATTAGACAGATGGGCATCTTTTGCTTCAGTAAACCTAATCCTAAAGACCAGAAAGGTACTATTGATGTTATGCTGGCATAAGACAAAGCATTTAGATTCTACACTATGGAACTATATATGTTGACAGCACTGCTTGATCTCAATTTTAAAAAGTAAAATTGAAAGAATACTTTTCTTTGGTACAGAGATTTCTCACTGAAAGGAGATGTGTGTTCCCGTGGGTCAAGAGGGGGGGCATTCTCCTCAAACAAAAGATTGCCAGGAAAAAGAGATGTCTGCTTTAATTTTCTATAGATTTCAAATAACTCCTTTTGCAGACAGAAAAGTTGTAACGAAAGACCACCAGTGTTGGAGTGGACACCACAATCTCCATCTCCATCACAGAGTCAATTCCATATCTGGAACAACCATTGGACAAGTGTCAAATTCATACATTAACAACAAGCCCTTAGTAAGAGGACCTGAGATTAAAGCATCTCAGATGATTAAACAAAAAAAATTAAACCAAATTTACCTGACGTTTTACCACTGGAAAGAGTTCTACCTTTCAGCCAAGATTTCAAAAATGTAAGACCATAGGTAGGCTCCCAAGGCCATATTTAGGCACCTGTGTGATTTGCAAAAGTGCTGAGCATCCGGGAGTTGCCAGTGAGCTTTTATTCATTAACAGGGTTATTCACCTCAAAAGTACTGACATACCCACCCATCTACTCTGGCTATTTGCATTTGGGAGTGAGAGTATTGTAAGGAAGAGAGAAGCTATTCATTAGATTTATTTAAATCAAATGGCCTGAATAGTAATAAGGAGGAAAAGAGAGGACTGAGGGTTAGGAGAGGTAATACTGTGCTCAAGCACCAGAAAGATCATTTGAATATGCTCCCCCAGCACCCCTGGTTGTATTTCTATAATGTGGACACTTTACAGCAATAGGGCAGTGTTCCCAGAAACCCAGGCCAAAACCCTAACTTTAACACAGTTAATACAATGACACATACAAGAGTGGATGGCCACCATATACCTTTTTTAAATGGAACTGAATAAGCACAAGATTGGTGTCTGATGAATGGTTAGCGATAGCATGGACATACAGTAGAGACTAGTGGATCCATTCCATGTGCTTGATAAATATATGAAATAGCATATGTCGTGATGAAGCCTCAGCAGCTCTCTGAAGCCAGAGCCATGGAATTAAGTGAGCCTAAGAAGAAGGTTGAACTCAGCCTTTGCAAGTTTGACTGTGGAATCCATATTTGGAGAATGTGGGTCCTGCTCCCCTGTACAATCTAGTTCATTCATAATTCAGATACCAGCTAAGGCACTTTCTCCTTTGGCTCAAGCAACAGAGGCTAACAATTTTTCCAGTAAAGTAGCCAGGTTCAAACGTCACTAACAGCCCAAGTGGAGACAGTAACAACCACAAACGTTCACACTTGGACAATTAGTTGGTGCAAATGTGATGATAGAAAGAAGACTGCAAAGTCTTCTTTAAACATTTGTCAGTAAATCTCTCCCCCTCAGTCAGGGAAGAACCTATCTATTTTAAAAATTATGATTCACTCACGTAGCCAAATATAATGATCTTCCATGTGCAAAAGAGGACAGGAAAAGATTTAAAATGTCATAAAATTCCCTACAACTGCTTTCTGCTGATATGTCTCTCTCCATAAAGTGCTTCCTATGCTCAGCCTGAAATATTCATTGTCCTAATGATTTCTTCAGGCATGCTCCTGTACATAAAGATTAATTCCTCCTACCAGGGAACAAAAACAACTCCAGGGCAACAGTTACTGGAAAACTCTATAGGGCCCAAATATGTTTTTAAAAACTATTTGTTTTTCTTCATATGTACCTGAGGAAATGAGTTTGGCCTTGTCTTTCAGCTATGGACTTCACTATTGTTATCCACGTCTTCACAACTAAACAAAAAACCTCTCTCTAATTATTTTATGTGATTGTCCTACCTTTTCATGTTATCCATAATCTTCCTCCTCCCACATAAATGTGATATACTTGCACCAGTGTTGGGCCAAACACACACACAATCACCTCATCACTAACATTTGCTTTCTATGCCGCTACCATGATAATTATAAAAATTTCAATTATGTCGCTTACCATGACCCCATTTTTCCATATTTTTTTCCATTGTGCTAGCTCACCCAACATAGAGGAAGTAATTCTTGGATATTTAGCTCAATTCAATATCTGAAGCCCTGTAATGTTTGGTGAACATTCAGTCTGGTTTGCCAGGAGAGAGGGCACAACAGTTCTATTAACTGCATAGACAGCAACCTTGGAGTGAGACTATTCAATCTTCTGGAACCCTTTCATTCAGAGAGAAAGGCTGAACTTGTGGTGAAGGCACAAAACTGGGACTCAGGAGAGCTAAATTCACTTCCTGACTCTGACATAGCCTTTCTGTGTGAATTTGGGCAAATTACTTAATCTCTCTGTCCCTCAGTTCCCCATGTTAAAATGGGGATGCTACTACTTCTTTATGTCTATCTAAACCTAAGTTTAGACAAAAACTAAAGAAGGTTCATGATAATGAGGAATATTTCAGATAGAGATGGTTTAAAAAGATTTTTTTTCAACAAAAGGTCAAATTTTTCCTTGAAAAGACATTTTTCATTCATATTTTTGTTTAGCTGAGACCCTGATTTTGACAGAAAAAAATTGATCCGTTCAAATATCAGTCAACATCGTTTTGGCTGGGGAAAAAAAGCTAGTTTTGTGGACAAGTTTTTCAAGCGCAAATGTTACTATCTTACCTCTATGTAAAAAGTTTTTTTAAAATGAACATCATCACACAGTAAAATGTAGTTTTATTATCTCAGATAAAAATGTACCATTTAAAAAGATCTAAAGACTTTAAAAAGAAAAATACTAGTCTGAGTTTTAAGTACTGCTATTTGTTTTGCACTGTGCCCACTTATTCCAATCATCAGACACTGGAAAGGTATTTCTAGGCTATTCAATTGTCTGATAAACACATTAAGCTTGATTCTGAACTCACATACAAAAAAATTGTCACTTCTTTAACAACATTGACTTCAGAAGGATTGCTCTTAATTTACTCTAGTGTAAATGACAGGAGAATTTGGCCCACAGTACTTGCATTTTTTAAATTAGAGTTTAAGTGACTTGGTAGCTATTTTTTTAACCCACTAAATGCAGAACCATGGAATAATTTGGGTTACAATGGGTCTTAAGTGGATTATGTAGATCAGCCACCATGTAATGTGAACAAATATTTTAAAGCTATGTAGGTATATAGGGAAAAAATCAGAATGCAATGAAATGTATTGAAATGCAATGAAATGCAATGAATTGTAAAGGTATACAAGTGAATGAAATGTAAAGGTATACAAGTGAAATCAATGTTTACATGCTAAAAAGCTACATATGTGCTTTTGGTGCAAACTCATTCTTTGTGCCCTTAATAACTGGCAGTGTCCTATTAACAGTTCTGGGGCTGATTTGCTAGGGTGTTGCAGACCAGAATTAAGGTGTATTGGTAAAAGGTGCACATCACCTGTTTGTATTATGACAGGCCGTACTCAGTAGAATTATTAGTTCTTTACTTCTCATGAACACAATATTCACAATGTAGTTCTAAGAAACAAATTAAACTCACTTTAACTATAACAAGAAAGGGCCTGTGCTGGTAATAAACCAAGATATTGTTGTTATATAAATGATGAGCCAGATTCTCAACTGTTATAAATCATCATGGCTTCACTGGAGTTGATGGAGTCACTCTGATTTGACACCAGCTAAGAATCTAACCCGATATACAGTGCTTCCAAATTGAGGGGAAAACTATTTTTTCTTGACTGTAGTACACTTGTTCTTCATAAAAAATGTGGTTAAATATTCAAAAGGTTACTTAATACATTTTCAAAGTAAGTGCATCTCTGTACATCAGAGTTAGCCTACTGTCTGGGTATGTCTCGGATGATAGGAATGTTGCTAAGGTAACTACTAATTTCTACCCCAGAGTAAACAATTACAGAAAGCTTGACAGCTAATTTCATTTTGTAAAATAGACTCTGGGGCAGGGCATGCATTTTATTTCCTCCTGCAGATATTGACCCCAGTTTGGGTTGTGCACCCCCTTGTCTGCTTAAATCAGAGGTCACCTTAACCGTCTGCCAATAAAACTCTGAAGGTAGCAGCCAATAACTCTGATCCCTGAGGTCTGTCAGCTTCACGTATCCTTTGCTTTTTGTTCCATGTCAAGTTTATGAGTCAAAATTCTTGACTCTCACAGTGAGATGTAGAAACAGTTTCTTGGCAAAATCATATGGCAGGCTTCTAAATAAAGATATATATCTGCTCCCACCTGGGTTTCCCCTTTAATATGAATTCCTGCAGGAAGTGAGCCTATTATTAAACTGTTGCCTTTTCAAATTTTGGCATTCAATTAGTGGAACCCATTGTTAGAAATAATGGGCCAGCTGTTAGTAATTCATAGAAAATACACAGTACTGCTTAAATGTTTATTGGAAACCCTTGTAAAAGCCCATATTCCTGTCAATGTTTATGACTAGCTAATGTTCTAAGTCCCTTTCTTTTTCGCCACTTCCTTTTTCCTTTATCGTCAATCTCTCATGTTTGTGGAATTCTGTATTTTCCACTCCATGCATCTGATGAAGTAGGTTCTAGCCCATGAAAGCTTATGCCTAAATAAATTTGTTAGTCTCTAAGATGCCACAAGTACTCCTTGTTCTTTGTACTGTACTTGACACACTTGACTCTTGTCTTGGCTTTTGGGTATATGAATTAAAGGCTAGACTGGAATATGCAAGATTTCTCACTTTGGGTCAGCTTCTCCGCGGTTGCAAATTAGAGCAGGTCCATTGCCTTCAGTGGAGCCATGTCAATTTGACTCAGCATTAAAATTGGACTGAGGTAAATGCAAAATTACCAGTGTGCTCTCTACCTTTATTAAAAGTAAATAAACTTCAAATCAAAATCTTCCCTCAGGACTATTGAGTAAAGGCCAAATGATCAATGATCTAACTCTGTCAATTTATATAATGCCTTCTGCACATGGTTAAGTTACTACTTTTTTCTAAAGTCGATAAATCTATTGTAACACAAAGAGGAAACTAGCCTAATATAAGGAACACCATTACCAAGCTTTACAATTGCTACGTGCAAGTTCTTAGGGTTACCACCATAGTCCACGTGCTAAGTATAGGAAAATGCCATGACAGTGTTAGCTGGCAAAAGACAAAGTTTTAAAGATTTTATTTGGAATACAGGCAAGATAATTCTCTAGATATGGAAGTGAAGGTAAAGGCAAGGGAACTGACCAAGTTCTAATGATTGTCACATCAGCTTTCTACTGCTAAACATATGTGGGCATGTCTGTGTAATGAAAGATGCTAAGGGACGGAGAGTCATTAATTTTGTTTATTTGAGTCTGATCCATTTAGCAAAAGGCAAAATTACTGTTGACTTCTGATTAAAATATCTCCTCCACATTCCCAGAAATGAAGCAAAGGATCTTACCAATTTTAGAGAAACTGAGGCTCGCCTGATTAAAAAGAGAGAGTAGCTGAACTGTGTTTTGGTTGGAGGACCTTTCAATTAGAATCAGAAAATGTCTATTCTGTGGTAAAAGTGACCTATTTGGGTTTTTCCATATACAGTGGAGTCACATCTTGTGCAGGGGTTAGGTTCCAAGGTCCCTGTGTAATAGGGTGACCAAACAGCAAGCCTGAAAAATTGGGATGGGGGTGGGGGGCAATAGGTACCTATATAAAAAAAGACCAAAAAATTGGGACTGTCCCTATAAAATCAGGACATCTGGTCACCCTACCGCATAAGATCAAAATCGCTTATAGTCGAGTATAGCCTGTCGCTGGCCCCGCTCAGCCCGCTGTCAGCCTGGGGTTCTGTTCGCTTAGCTGGCAGCGGGTTGAGCGGAATCAGTCGCCAGGACCCCAGACCGGCAGCAGACTGAGCGGGGCCAGCAATGGGCTATACTCTAGGCCGGCAGTGAGCTGAGTGGGGCTGCTGGGGGGCTGAGCAGCTCAATCTGCTGTTGGCCTGGGGTCTGTTCATGCAGCCGGCAGGAGGCTGAGTGGAACCCCAGGCCAGCAGTGGGCTGAGCAGGGCTGGCGGCCAGGATCTTGGCTGGCAGGAGCCGGCAGACAGAACCCCAGACCGGCAATGGGCTGAGCAGCTCAGCCCACTGCTGATCTGGGATCCTAGCCACCAACCCCACTGAGCCCACTGACGGTCGGGGGTTCCGGCTGCCAGCCCCTTTCCAGTCGGGGTCCTGGCTGCTGGCCCCGCTCAGCCTCCCGCTGGCCTGGGCGAATGGAACCCCAGGCCGGCAGCGGCTGTGCCGCTTAGCCCACTGCCAGTCTGGGATACCAGCCGCCAGCCCCGCTCTGCCAGCATTACTGTATTTAAATTTTTTTGTGTGTGCAGAGCACATATAGTAGAATTGGCGCAAGTTAAATGCGCCTATGATGCGACTTCACTGTACTGTATGAGTGCTTTAATGAAAATCTACTGTATTTCTGGGGAAATATCATGTAGACTCCAAAGAAAGCAAGTAAGAAAAACCTTTCAGTTAGTTTAGTGCTCAAGAGGAACTGAGGTAGGAAATCCTTGACTGGTTCATAGAGCAGCTTCAACAGGCATCATGGCAGCGCAGGTTGCTTTGCAGTATCTGGTGCACTTCTCAACCCTGACCTGTTATGGTGGTAGTGTAGCTTATTTTCCATGCAATTCAGGCTTTGATGTCTAAACCAACAGTAGTGATATTTTTATAACGTGTATATATGCCCCTTACAAACTGGACTGAAACTATCAACTCATCTATATATATAAAAGTCAAGTGGTGTATGTATGAGTGTATGTATGTATGTATGTATGTATGTACGTATGACAGCGAACTCCTCCCGCACCGTTTGAGCCAGAGACTTGAAATTTGGTACAGTGAGGGGTCTTGGGGTCTAGATCTTGGTAAGGGTCGAAAAATTTTCGGATCTCACCTCTGACGCCCCCCAGGGGTGAAAGTCTTTCAGGGCCAATCACATCAGCTGGGCAGTTAGGTGCTGATGATGTCATAATACCCCCTCCAACAGACACCGCACTCGCTCAGCTCGCCCCTCCCTCCTCCAACGGAACCCCGGAGATCCCTCAGCTCACTGCCCCTCCCCCCTCCCAACGGAACCACGGAGATCCCTCAGCTCACTGCCCCTCCCTCCTCCAACGGAACGCCGGAGATCACTCAGCTCACTGCTCCTCCCCCCTCCCAATGGAACCCCGGAGATCACTCAGCTCACTGCCCCTCCCCCCTCCCAACGGAACCCCGGAGATCCCTCAGCTCACTGCCCCTCCCTCCTCCAATGGAACCCCGGAGATCACTCAGCTCACTGCCCCTCCCCCCTCCAACGGAACCCCGGAGATCACTCAGCTCACTGCCCCTCCCTCCTCCAACGGAACCCCGGAGATCCCTCAGCTCACTGCCCCTCCCCCCTCCCAATGGAACCACGGAGATCCCTCAGCTCACTGCCCCTCCCTCCTCCAACGGAACGCCGGAGATCACTCAGCTCACTGCTCCTCCCCCCTCCCAATGGAACCCCGGAGATCACTCAGCTCACTGCCCCTCCCCCCTCCCAACGGAACCCCGGAGATCCCTCAGCTCACTGCCCCTCCCTCCTCCAACGGAACCCCGGAGATCACTCAGCTCACTGCCCCTCCCCCCTCCAACGGAACCCCGGAGATCACTCAGCTCACTGCCCCTCCCTCCTCCAACGGAACCCCGGAGATCCCTCAGCTCACTGCCCCTCCCCCCTCCCAACGGAACCCCGGAGATCACTCAGCTCACTGCCCCTCCCTCCTCCCAACGGAACCCCGGAGATCCCTCAGCTCACTGCCCCTCCCTCCTCCAACGGAACCCCAGAGATCACTCAGCTCACTGCCCCTCCCCCCTCCAACAGAACCCCGGAGATCACTCAGCTCACTGCCCCTCCCTCCTCCAACGGAACCCCGGAGATCCCTCAGTTCTCTGCCCCTCCCCCCTCCCAATGGAACCCCGGAGATCACTCAGCTCACAGCCCCTCCCCCCTCCCAACGGAACCCCGGAGATCACTCAGCTCACTGCCCCTCCCTCCTCCAACGGAACCCCGGAGATCACTCAGCTCACTGCCCCTCCCTCCTCCCAACGGAACCCCGGAGATCACTCAGCTCACTGCCCCTCCCAACGGAACCCCGGAGATCACTCAGCTCACTGCCCCTCCCTCCTCCAACGGAACCCTGGAGATCACTCAGCTCACTGCCCCTCCCCCCTCCAAACGGAACCCCGGAGATCACTCAGCTCACTGCCCCTCCCCCCTCCCAACGGAACCCCGGAGATCACTCAGCTCACTGCCCCTCCCTCCTCCAACGGAACCCCGGAGATCACTCAGCTCACTGCCCCTCCCCCCTCCCAACGGAACCCCAGAGATCCCTCAGTTCTCTGCCCCTCCCCCCTCCCAACGGAACCCCGGACTACATCAGCTCACTGCCCCCCCCCCCCACCTGCGAAGGTCCCCGGAATCCCTCGGCTCTGGGCCCCCTCCCCCCCTGCGACGGATCTGAGTTGGGTTTGGTGGGACGGTAAGTGAGGTGGGGGTGTCGGATTCGGTCGGGGGGTGAGGTGGGGGTGTCCGGTTTGCTTGGGGGGGTGGGAAGGTGTTGGGGTGGGTGAGGGGTGAGGGGTGGGTGTTGGGGTTGGTCAGGGGGTGTCAGCTGTCTGCCACCTCCCCACCTCCGACTGACCCGAGCAGCGCCGGGCACTTATGCTAGTTTGTTATAAATTATGAAAAAGCTGGCAGATGGTGAAGATCTTTAGTCACCATGCTAGATTTGAAGTAGTGAATTGTGGGGTGGAAAGCAGAGTATTCCACTACTAATTCCCTGAGCCATCCAGTGCCCTGTATTCCTCTCCTTAAGGATAGAGTCTTGATCTGATTCTCCTACTAAAGTGTCAGATAATTAACATTCTCCTCTCAAAACCATCTAACATCCGTACAATCATGTCAAGCTTCTCTGCAGGCATGAGTGACTTTTGGAAAGAAATTTGAGGAATAAATCCTCCTCCTTTAGTAATAATTGTATTATGATGGTGAAACCATCCTTTTCTGAGAAAATCACTTTAGAAGTAGCAATTCCTATCTATATAATATGACTATCATAAAGACTCTACATGACAGATAGAAAAGGGTCATGGGCTTAAGGTGTTTTGGAAAATGAACATTTCTCATGTATCTGACCAGATAGTTTCTATTTTATTGCTGCCAAAAGTCTTTACTGTGCATTTAAATCCGTAAAAATATTTTTTTCACACCACCCCACTAAGAACCCTAAGTTACTTAACTCAGAGTTCTGTATATAATGCAGATAAGCACACAAAGAGTTAATGAGCATAGACTGATTCATATAACACCCCAGTACTGTTATATGAAAGCCTTTAATTATACATAGTCTAATATGTATTTTAAATTAACATCTTATTGTACACATACACATCAATATTCATGCAATAGAGTCATTGATATAGTGAAAAATAAATAGCTGATTCTCACAAATGATTCTGTCTTTATTAAAAATAATCATTTTTACCAGCATCCCAAATTTGGTTACACTAATGGCTCAAACTGAGAGACTTCCCAATATTTGACATTATGTCTTGCTGCATGCATCATATGATTAACTAAGCTATACCAAAGATGATGAAACCCAGCAAACTACGCAATTATATTCTGCTATTACTCATGTGATGGACGGAAGTTGGGCACAGTCATAATCATGTACTACACACAATGACCTAACTAGGGGGATGTGTAACCACATATGGATAAAGGTACCATGTAATCAAATCCATACCAATACATCTTTACTGACATCTCTTTATTCCTTAAAAGATGCTAGACTTAAGGATATGCTAGATAGGGAGTCAATGCATAAGGTCTTGCATTTTGTCACCAATAAAAATCTTTCCAGCACTCTCAAAGGTTTTTTCCCTTTCTATTCAAGTCCAGCTGAAGATCCAGATTCCATGTTTCCCACAAATCACACAGTGGGATGAGTCAGAACTCTGTCTTCAATTATGTTACAATATAGAGCAGAGGAACCTATGGAACTCATCTTTGTAACAGCAAGACTTTCTAAGGTCAAAAGCCTAACTGGGTTCCCTTATGGAGCACAAGCTCTGTGATTATTCCAAGCTCCCATGAAGTGGGAGATGTGGCAGGAAGGCTCCTTGTAGCCTCTTTAGCTGTACAGCCATGAAAGACCAGAGACAATCAAACCTATAGTCTGCCTTGCTGGGTGTTAGGCCTGATAATCTAATAGACCTTTTCCATCTCTAACTACTTTGATTTTAATCCTCTCCTATAATCATTATTTTCTTCTTCAGTGCTGTGAGAATTTATGCAATTGTTGATAAAATATAGCAATTTCTCAGCTACTACCTTTTGGACCTTTGAGGAAACATTTTGGTTGTAGCTGCTGTCTACATAATTATCCTTTCTGGGGGAAGGAAGAATAGGTGGATTGCTCTAACAAACAAATGTATGGTGTTGTCTCTGCTATCATAATATTCAGTCATAGATTACTAAGCTTCTTTCCAATCTCTACTGTTATACTCTTTGTAACATTGCCAGATGGCCTATGGCCACTTGCAGTTTAGTAAATAAAGTTATCCCTGATCCACCAGAAAGAACATTTATATTAGTGTCTCAGACACTCAATTTCCTTGCATAAATAATTGTCCTCTATAGGTCTCTTTTTACAGGTGCAGCTGTAAATGAAATACCTTATTACTTTTAGAGTTTTCTATTTAAGTGACAGGTTTCAGAGTGGTAGCTGTGTTAGTCTATATCAGCAAAAACAACAAGGAGTCCTTGTGGCACCTTAGAAACTAAAAAATATATTTGGGAATAAGCTTTCATGTACTAAAACCCACTTCATCAGATGCATGGAGTGAAAAATACAGTAAGCAGTATATATATATTACAGTGCATGAAAAGATGGGAATTGCCTTACCAAGTGGGGGTCAGTGCTAATGAGACCAGTGCAGTCAAGGTGGACATTGCCCATTTCCAACAGTTGACAAGAAGATGTGAGTATGGGCAGAGGGAAAATTACTTTTTGTAGTGATTCATCCACTCCCAGTCTTTAGTCAGGCCTAATTTGATTGTGTCCAGTTTGCAAATGAATTGAAGTGAAGAAATGGATTAACAGAGCCAGAAGGGTATCCAGAAGTCACCTACTATAGGACAGACTCAACAAACACAGTAACAGAACACCACTAGCTGTCACCTACAGCCCTCAACTAAAACCTCTCCAGCGCATCATCAAGGATCTACTACTTATCCTGAAGGATGATCCCTCACTCTCACAGAGCTTGGGAGACAGACCAGTCCTCACTTACAGACAGTCCCCAAACCTGAAGCAAATACTCATCAGCAACTACACACTAAACAAAAACACTAACCCACAGGACTCCTATCTTATTTGGTGAACTGAGACAGCAAAAGGCAAATCCTTGACACAAATTTGTCACAGACCCTGCTCCAAAAGATGAGGGGGATCCGGAGCGTCTCAAAGAAGAAGTTGCCAGAGTTTTTTTAATATGACCAAAATAATGATTTCCCCTAGCTTTGAGGGCTAATATTGATTACTATTTATACTCCCTGTGGTACTGATGTTTCATTAATTATTGGACCCTCCTCCTTCTTTGGAAAGTGCCTAGCACATTCTGGGTGCCTCACAGTATACTTTCTTTTTATGTCCATTCCGCCATAAATGAAGATTGAAGAGCTGAATAGACATCTAGGTTCCCCAAAGGGTGTGAAAGGCCACTGGGACACCCACAGACATCAAAAGTGAGTGAAAGTGATGGAGGGAAGTGAGTGGTAGTGGGCTGGAGTCATTTGGAAGAAAGACTTAGAGTATAGGCATCCTTAGCAACGATCCAGAAGTAAGGGGGCTGCTTCCCCTCACCACGCACACTATCTTGAGGATAGTGGGCTCCCTCCCTTTTGTGTTTATCTGAATTACTGGCTTCCAGGCAGAGATGGAATGGTGTTGATGCAGTCTCCCCCTCCATCTGGAGAACTTCTCCCTTTTAAGGAGGAGTGCCCTGAGAAGGCTTCCTCCTGGGCAGGCCATGGTGTACATCTAGGAGATCTAAAAACACTCCTACCCCCTGTTTGACACTCTCAGCAGTATATGAGGCTAGAAGATGGGGAATTAGGAACAAAACAGTCAAACCATATGAATATCAGCTGGAAATATTTGTCCATATCTTGCTTTCCTCACATATAGCAGCTACTATTCACACTAGCTGAGAAATAAATTATTGCAGTCACCCATCCCTGGAAATAACAAAAATAAAAATTCTATAATATGTTTGTAATCTCCTTTTTAGTCCTCTCCCATGGTAACAGAGCATTTCTATTATAGTTACCTTGGTTTACCAGATATTAGGTATATTACTTTCATTTATATATCTTGAAATGCTGAATGCTTGAGTGAAAAATAAAAGTTAAAAAATATGGAAACAAAACTATTGTAATGAGTGTTCCTGCAAATGAAACTAGAAGCAATTTTCAAATTTCACAAGGATTAAAAAAATAAGGGAAATGTATTTTCTAAAATTTTGGGATATTTATCTGCCAAGATCCATATACATTGGCTTGTTCACAGAAGTTTTTTACTTATAAATTTGATGCGTGTCTGACATTTCCTTTCTGCTCTGGGTTTTATTATAAATCTCAACATAATTCCTCCCTGTTCTGCCTCAGAAGTTCTAGACTGTTGGAGTTTTCAGTAGATTTAACATTGCAGATTTCAAGAGATCCTATGAATACAAAACCAGTCTGCTTTTCAAAAAAAAACCCCAAATTATTTTATTTAAGAAAAGAGCAACATAGGATTTTTGACAGCATAACTTCTTTGGACCACAGTTTCTTAACAAGTGTATTTGTGTTTTGTGTTACAGCTCATTGATTAAAATCAAAACCTCTCACTCCTGGCCCAAAACATTCAGTACAAGCCCCCCAAAATAAAAAAAAATAGAATAGAATTATTCCTTGTAACTAAAGGAAACGATGTCAGGATTGATCTCTCTTCTAAATTTTCATATGTACAGTGTAACTCGTATCAAAGTTGAATAGATACCGTATATACTCGAGTATAAGCCGAGTTTTTCAGCCCACTTTTTGGGCTGAAAAAAGCCGCCTCGGCTTATACTCGAGTCAGTGAAAAATGTGCGCCCCGGTTCCTCCCCTCCCCGCCGGACAAAAAAAAAAAAAAGCGCCTCGCTCTCCCGTCCCCGCCGCGCGGGCGGGCTGCCGGGAGCGTCCCGGTTCCCCCCTCCCCGCCGCGGGCGGGCTGCCGGGAGCGTCCCGGTTCCCCCCTCCCCGCCGCGGGCGGGCTGCCGGGAGCGCTCCCGGCAGCCCGCCCGCGGCGGGGAGGGGGGAACCGGCACGCTCCTGGCAGCCCGCCCGCGCGGCGGGGACGGGAGAGCGAGGCGCTTTTTTTTTTTTTTTTTTGTCCGGCAGGGAGGGGAGGATCCGGGGCGCACATTTTTTTTTGGTCCGGCGGGGAGGGGGGAACCTCGGCAGCCCGCCCGCGGCGGGGAAGGGGGAACCTCGGCAGCCCGCCCGCGCAGCGGGGACGGGAGAGCGAGGCGCTTTTTTTTTTTTTTGTCCGGATTTGATATCGGCTTATACTCGAGTCAATAACTTTTCCAGCTTTTTGTGGTAAAATTAGGTGCATCGGCTTATATTCGGGTCGACCTATACTCGAGTATATACGGTAAATTATAATGAGTGGGGAGATAAAATCAAAATAGAGATCACATTTGCAAAGCCAAGTTATTAATGCTTAAGAAATGTTGGTTCATACAACACTCTATATAACATATTTAGAAATTTAAATGGACCGTTGAGATGCTTTTTCAATTTGGGACAAAAACATCTTTGTCAGAGTTCCTGTTCTTTACCAATTTGCCCTTGTCATATACCTGTGCTGTGTCCCCATAAATCATAGTCCTCTTTTTCCTATTTGGAGTTTTCCTCCTTCACCAAGTAAACTAATTAACTGATTAGAGTGACATATTTCTCACAAATATGTGCCCCATTTAAGAGTTGTACTTGCAAAGTAACCTCATGCCCAAACATCACCATATAAATAGTGTAACCACTGTAATGCTGCTTTTTATAAGCCATCATATCAGATAAAGAAGCAAGATATCCCAAACATACAGGATTCACCTCTCTCAATAATGTTAGGGTAAAAAGAAGGTCCTATTTAGGCACTCTACCAATATAACCAGTTTGAAGTGTACAGAATTAATCTAACCATGTATATGCATTTCTAATATATACACTTCAGGATTTAAAATTTTGAATCAAGGTGATTTCCATAGTCAGTGTGCAAGTAACACAGGGCTCCAATTTTGAGGGAGATACGGAGGGAAAGCTCTTCAAAGACTCAACAACAGTTTGGGCTCTCCATTTGGGAACAGGGCAGGCTTCTGCCAATTTTGAAAGCTAATCTGTTGTTATCAATATACAGAATAGTAATTCCCTTTCCAGTTTATGGCAACATCATGCCATCCTTTAAACTTGGCACTTTGCAGGTCCACAGATCATTCAAGACTTGCACCATTATTTTTAAACAGATTTACTTCATCCTGGCCCAGCTCTGAATTTTGGGAACAGTTTTTCCAGCTCCCAAGAGGGCACTAGTTTGTGATATGGATGAAGTTTAAAACTGTAGGGACAGTGAGCCTGTGGATCATTGCATGAGACTGTCACACTTGTACTTTACAAACTACTAATATACAATTCAAGTCAAAAGCCTTTCTGCTACTTTAGCTCTGGGTCAGTTTCTGCTAAGGCTGGGGTTTTTGTGAATTTCTTCTTTTCCGTCTCCTCAAACAGAAAATCTTAGGGCCTTGTTTCAGTAAATCCTGGATGTTCAGTAATCTTTCTCCTTCATTCCCAACATAACACATTCCAGTCTAAGGGCATGTCTTCACTACCACTTTAAATCGATGTTAATGACGTTAGGTCGAAGTAAACGTGTACCTGTCTTCACATACATGCCCTTAACGTCGATGTAAAGGGCCTTAAAGATCGATCTTGGCACTCCAGCCTAACCAGTGGCATAAGGCTAATCTCAACGTTCCAAGCTCGACTGTGGGCTAGTGAAGACGGAACCGACATTAATAGCCTCCAGAGGCTGTCCCACAATGCTCCATTCTGACCGCTCTGGACTGCCTCACTACTGCTCCACTGTGACCGCTCTGCACTGCACTCTGAACTCGCTGCTCTGGCCAGGTAGATAAGACCCGGGAACATTTGAATGCCATTTCCTGTTTGGTCAGCGTGGCCAGCTCACCTGAACTGATCAGTCGCCATTCAGAGCAATCAGCACTAGCCGCCATGCAGAGCTCAGCATCACAGGAATCCATGATGAGCTCATCTACCCTGGAAACCAGCCAGAGGAGAAGAGCTCCAGCATGGTCCACTCGTGAGGTGCTGGATCTCATCGCTATCTGGGGAGAGGAATCCGTGATGTTGGAACTACGAAACAACAAACGGAATGCCAACACCTACGGAAGAGTCTCCAAGGCCATGCTGGAAAGGGGCCACAACAGGGACACCACACAGTGCCGCGTGAAAATTAAGGAGCTGCGGCAATCGTTCCAGAAAGCCAAGGAGGCAAACGGGCGATCAGGGGGCGCGCCACGGACATGCAGGTTCTACAATGAACTAAATGCCATAATGGGGGGCGCCCCCACCACCATCGCGCCGGTGTGCGTGGACTCCACCGATGGGATCATCGTCAGGGAGGAGACTGATTCCGAGGAGGACGAGCATGAAGAAGAAAATCTCACGGAGCAGCAGGAGCCCAGCGGAGAACCCTTGTACCCAGAGAGCCAGGAGCTGTTTGTCACCCTGGAGCCAGTACCCTCCCAAGCCTCCCAGGGGGGTAAGTGTTTCTTTTTTAAGGGATTACATGACGCGTGATTTTGTAAAGGAAGCATTTATTAATGAGTAACTTGCCCTAAGGACTTAGCGTGCTTTCATTGCTGGTCAATTTCTACTCAAAGAGTTTGTCAATATACTCCGGGATTGACCATAAGTCCTCCGCGGACATTTCAATGAAGCTCTCCAGGAGGTAGCGATGAATCCAGCGCAGCAGATTTCTGGGGAGAGCTGCCTTATCTGGTCCCCCATGATAGGACACCAACCCACGCCACGAAAGTAGTAGGTTGTCTGGTATCATTGAGCAGGCTAGCATTGCGGCGTATGGACCAGGACTTTGCATGGACTCAAGGAGCATGCGCTCCCTATCTCTCCGAGAAATTCTCAGCAAAGTGATGTCATTCAGGGTTGCCTGTTTGAGATACGGACTGCAATTAGTCGGGAGATAAAGAGTCCCAGCTGCAAAGTTCTCTTTTCTGCTGAGGACCGACGAACCGAGCACCCCCCCCCCCACGAACGCTGACCGCCGCCCCCCCCCCAGCCCGTAGCGTTAGCTGGCAGGGAATCCGAGCCGTCTGCACGCGGTCTGAAGAGCCCCAAAAAGACCTTAGCCCTTAGCGAGAGATTTTTTGGCATTTGCTTTGCAGTTTGCGGTTTCAGTGGGAGCCAGCCACGCGGTGGGGGGAAGGGGGCGGGGTTACTCTACAGTATGCAAGCGCCACTTTTAACTTACCATGGCCGGCTGCACGGTGATTTCAGAAGCCGTCTTGGGCTGAGGCACGCATATGTGTCTGAGATGCTCTGAATTTTCTGAGAGCTTGTCAGTCAGTTTTAGGTGTACAACATGACCTTGTACAGAAATCATATCAGGCCTCTGAATACTGAGGTTGCAAATGGAATACTACTCCCATTGTGTACAGTCCGAGACTGCCTCCTAACCTTGAATGTATCTGTCTCATAACTTTCAAACTTTCTTTTCCCACACTTGCCCACAGATGAACAACAAGTATCTCACAACCCCCCTGCCTCCTCATCACGCCGTGCACCGCAGATAAGAAAGCGTAAAAAGAAAACGCGAACGCGCGATGAGATGTTTACTGAACTCGTGGAGAACTCGCGCGCTGAGGCAGCCCGCCAGACGGACTGGAGGGAAAGAATGATAGAGGCAAGGGATCGAGAGATTCAGGCAAGGGATCGAGAGATTCAGGCAAGGGATCGAGAGAGAGAGGAAAGGAAGCGAGAGAGAGAGGCAAGGGATCGAGAGAGAGAGGCGAAGGATCGAGAGAGAGAGGCAAGGGATCGAGAGAGGCAGGAATGGAGAGCCGCTGAACAAAAGAGGGTAGAACGTGAGGAAAGACGCATGGATGCTTTCCTCCGCATAATGGAGGACCAGAGCGACATGCTGCGATCTCTGGTGGAGCTGCAGCATGACCAAAGACCACCTCTGCAGCCCCTGTGTAACCACCTCCCCCCCTCCCCAACTCCCATAGCTTCCCCACCCAGACGCGGGGTGAGAACACGGGGGGGCAAGCTCCGTGGGCCGCTCCACTCTACCCCACAAGCCAGCAGAAGCAGCAGCAGCAGCAGGCTTACATTCTCGGAACACTTTTGAAAGCTGCTGAGTCTTGCCAACCCCTCCTCTCCACCCCCCCTCCTTTGCCCGCTCCTCCCCACTGCGACTGCCGGTTTCCCTCCAGGATACCAGGACAGTGATCCCCTGTATTTGTATTTCCGAGTAACCAATAAAGGAACCATGATTTTTCAAACAGTGATTTTATTTTCTCTGCAAGCATGGGGAGGGAGGAGGGAAAGCATGGGGAGGGGGGAGGTAAAGCATGGGGAGGGGGGAGGGAAAGAGGGTTCAAGGGCAGGAGGCTTACAGCACAGCAAGGGAGCAGATTCTCAAACGCCATCTCGGGCACTGATAAAACTGTCTTTCAAGGCGTCCCTGAGGCGCAGGGCCTCACGGTGGGCTCTTTTACTTTCCCTGCTGTGTGGCTGCTCATAAGTAGCAGAAAGTAAATTTGCCTCTGCCTCCCAGCCCGCCATAAACGTTTCCCCCTTGCTCTCACAGATATTGTGGAGCACAGAGCAAGCAGCAATAACAATGGGGATATTTCTCTCGCGGATGTCTGAGCGTATCAGTAAGGAACGCCATCTCCCCTTCAAGCGGCCAAATGCACATTCTACGGCCATTCTGCACTTGCTCAGCCTGTAGTTGAACAGCTCCCGACCCCTGTCCAGGGCTCCTGTGTAGGGCTTCATAAGCCAGGGCATTAGGGGGTAGGCTGGGTCCCCAATGATCACGATCGGCATTTCGACCCCCCCCACGGAAATTTTCTGGTCGGGGAAGAAAGTGCCTTGCTGCAGCTGTCTAAAAATCCTAGAGTTCCTGAACACTCGAGCGTCATGAAGCTTTCCCGGCCACCCCACGTACAGGTCGGTGAAACGTCCCTTGTGGTCAACCACTGCTTGCATGACCATTGAGTAATATCCCTTCCGGTTTCTGTACTCGGCGGCCTCGTGGTCCGGTGCCAGGATAGGGATATGAGTCCCATCTATAGCCCCACCACAGTTAGGGAATCCCATGGCGGCAAAGCCATCTATTGTGGCTTGCAGGTTTCCGAGGTTTATAACCCGGTGTAGCAGCCGCTCGACGATTGCCCTGCTTACTTGCATCACAGCAAAGCCCACTGTAGACCTACCCACCCCAAACTGATTCGCGACTGACCGGTAGCTGTCTGGCGTTGCAAGCTTCCAGAGGGCTATCGCCACTCGCTTCTCCACTGTAAGGGCCGCTCTCATTTTGGTATTCCTGCGCTGGAGGGCCGGGGACAGCAAGTCACAAAGTTCCATGAAGGTGCCCTTTCGCATGCGGAAGTTTCTGAGCCACTGGGAGTCATCCCAGACCCGCAGCACTATGCGGTCCCACCAGTCTGTGCTTGTTTCCCTGGCCCAGAATCGGCGTTCGATGGCATGAGCCTGCCCCATTGCCACCATTTTTGACAGATTGTCAGTCGCCCTACTTGCAAAAACGGCAGTGTCCCTGTCGTCCCCGCTGTGCACGTCAGTGTCCCTGTCGTCCCCGCTGTGCACGTCAGTGTCCCTGTCGTCCCCGCTGTCCTCGTCCATCTCCTCCTCACTGTCATCGGGTTCCAGAAAGCGCGGTTCTCCCCGGATCGCATTCCTCCTCTGCAGACGGTGCAGCAGGAACTCAGCAACCGTGATCGAGGTCCTCACAACAGCCATTACTGCAGCCGTGGTGTCAGCGGGCTCCATGCTTGCAATGCTATGGCGTTAGTTCGGCGGAGAAAGGGCGCGAATTATGGGATGCCTACCCACAGGGCACCGCTTGTAATGGGGGTGGGCGGCGCGGAAAAAGGGCGCGAAATTTGGAAATGCCTACCCACAATGCTGCACTCGAAATGGTGCCTGCTGGGGGATCAGGGAACTGTGGGATAGGTACCCAGAGTGCAACGCATGTCATGTCGACGCCTGCAAAAGTTTTGCAGACAGACACTGTCGACTTGCTGTGCTTAGCTGTGCGTAGTGAAGACACACAACATCGACTGTTTACCGTCGCGTTCACAAGATCGACATAAAGGAAATCGAACTAATGCTGTAGTGAAGACATACCCTAAGGCTGCTGCTAGCATGTGATCAGATGCTTCTGGCTTATAGAGCTCTTCTTGACAAGGTATCAGCACTCTTATGCTGCTGGTCCCTTCTGTTTGGTACTGAAATTCAGCTATTTATTCAGTGATTTTGCTAATTCTCCTCCTTGATGATGGAAAATAGGCAATCAACAGAATGATCTTTGATATACGATCAATTCTACACAGAATCTTCTTTCCCAGGAAGAAGCGTTTCAAATATCTGGTGAACATCACAAGAGTTAGTAGCTTTTAATAGCCAAGTACCTGCATTCGGCTTTCTGGTAAAGTGTTAATTTTTGAAGTTAAAAAAAGCAAAACAAAAACAAACCCCCTCCCCACAAACCACAATTTTCTGGTGATATGTTTACAATCACAAAATACCCATAAAAAAAATCTGAGCTGGCATTGCTACTGCCAGTTAATGACTGATCAGTGATAAGTGTATATTTCTCAGAGAGGAGAATTTCCTCCAGTTACTTAGCATCTGAATGAGTTTCCAGCAAAACATTGAATATGTGTCATTAACATTCACTATGACCAAAACAACAGGTTTGATTATGTTTACAGTAAAGCTGGGCAAAAAATACACACTCAGATAAATAAATTTGTGTCAATTTTGCTGAGTTGGTTTCCAAAAAATCTATCTATGCTTAAAACTCTGCAGCTACGCCACTATCGTGCTTCAGTGTAAACACTACCTAGGCTGATAGGAGGGTTCTCCTGTCAGTGTAGGTAACTCATGTCCCCCAAGAGGTGGTAGCTAGGTCAATGGCAGAATTCTTCTGTCGACCTAGCACTGGTCTATCTCGGTATAACTACATCTCTCAGAGGTGTGGATTTTTCACACCAGAGAGATGTAGCTGTTCTGAAGAAAATGTCTAGTAAAAGGCCTCAGTTGTTGCTGGATCAGCTCCCCAAGCCAATGCTCAGTTTCCTCTTCTCACCCCACCTCAGCGCTAGATCTGCTGATTACAACACTTGTCTTGAGCAGTTCCCTGAGGCTTCTTCCCGTCTCACCATATGGCTGCACAAGTGCCTCCCTGCTGGAGTCCTCTCCTTTTTAAGACCCGTGCTAGGCTATTCTTTTCTCCCATTCCTTCAGGGACTGTTCTTTCTAGCATCAGCTCTCCTGGGCACTATCTGTAGCTGCCTCTTAGGTCCTGATGCCTGGCATTCCCTTCCAACTATCTCCTAGGCTGCTGCCCTCAACCTTCAGTTCACTCAGGCTTTCTCCCTGTGCCCCTACCTCCTTTTCCAAGCCAATTTGGGTCACACAGAACTCTCTATCAACTAGATAAACTGGATTTCTGCCCCTTCCTGGATGGCCCGAGGCCCAGTCTTTTCCAGCCAAATCATTTTAAAGTGGCGGTGGTACCTAGTACTGAGCCAGGATGCTTGTTACAATACTTATCCTATTAAGGTCATATGGTGTCATTTGGTTAACTGTGATAGCAGGTCCCTGCAAGGGACTGACAAAGGATGTATGCATACATGTGCTATTCTCTGCTACCTTCCCACACCAAAATTAATAGATGCCCCAATCTGCCATGACTTCCAGGAGTCATTCATTATTAGGTGAAGTACCTGGTCTGTAAGAAGTCCCCAACTTCTTCAGAAGCTATTAAAAATTGCATGTCGATCAGGTTGCACATGGCTTGTTCTATTAACATATGCCAATCAGCCCTTAATACCGTATACACTACTGCATGCCCCAAAGACACAGCACATAGGGCATGAAAAGTCATGTTCATGCAGATGACTCAAGTGGCAGCTCTAATGGTGGTCCTGCCTCACTTGTCCCTGTCTTGTTTCCCATAGAAACACACATGCTCTTAAGCACACCTCACACAATCCTGAAAATATGCATAAAATATGCATATCTGGTCCAAAGGCCATGATCATTACTTCCTCCATTTGCCCTCTCCTGTGCTTGAGCACACAAGGGATCTCACAGTGACAGCTACCCCCTGAGAAGTCTGTATCCATAACTTCCCTGCTTACCACCACCTCAAGATTTTGAAAACATGGATTTTCATTTATAAATCGTCCCATTTTGATTGTTTTCTGTTCACTTAGCAAAGCTGACAAAAGGAGAAGGAATATTAATTCTGTCAAGACCCTAAATCAAGCAAACTACTTCAAATGTTAATAGATCTCCAATGCAATACTAGCTAAATTTCCACTGTCCATTTATATCCTGGGAGAATCACCTGCATTGACATATTTAATGTGCTTTTTTCAACCATGCAACCTCAAACTGTGCTCTTATTAGATCTCATTAGGCAAATAAAGTCATGCTCGTCACTGTTTGGATAGGAGACCATTAAGGATATTGGAGGCCAGAGAAAACTACAACAAGAGAAGCATCTTCTTGTGCTTAAACTCCAGAAATATGGATTCAATTCTCAGATTTGCCATGGATGTCCTGAGGGACCCTGGACAAGTTACTTAGTCTGTCTTTGCCTTGGTTCCTTGTCTGTAAAATAGGAAATACCCTTTGTACAGCACTTAGCACAAAGTAATCCTGCATTATGACTAGAACTCTTAGGTGCCACAGGAATACAAATAATAAATGATAAGAAACAGTTACTCACATTTCGTAACAGTTGTTCTTTGAGATGTGTTGCTCATGTCCATTCCAACAAGTGTGTGTGCACCGCGCACGCACGGTCCCAGAAGATTTTTCCCTAGCGGTACCCGTAGGGTCGGCAGGGGCGACCCCTAGAGTGGCGCCCTTATGGCAGCGTATACATGCCCCTGCCGACCCACCCCCCCGCTCAGTTCCTTCTTGCCGGTACTCCGACAGAGGGGAGGTGGGAGGGATTTGGAATCGACATGAGCAACACATCTCGAAGAACAACTGTTACGAAAGGTGAGTAACTGTTTCTTCTTCTTCTTCGAGTGATTGCTCATGTGCATTCCAACAAGTGACTTACGAGCAGTCATCTCGGAGGAGGGTTAGGAGTGCCCCTGAGTCCTGCTGTAAGGACTGCTTGTCCAACAGAAGCATCCTCCATAGCCTGCTGCACGATGGCGTAGTGCGAAGAGAAGGTGTGAACCGAAGACCATGTCGCTGCTCTACAGATGTCGACAATCGGAATGTGCGCCAGGAACGCTGTGGATGCGGCCTGAGCTCTGGTCGAATGGGCTGTTAATGCCGGAGGAGAAATGTTCGAGAGGTTATAGCAAAGTTTGATGCATGATGTAATCCACATCGAGAGGCGTTGAGAAGAAATCAGCAGCCCCTTCATCCTCTCTGCTACTGAAATAAAAAGTTGTGGAGATTTATGAAAAGCTTTTGTGTGTTGTATGTAAAAAGCTAAAGCCCTCCTCACATCCAAGGAGTGAAACATCCTTTCCCTGTTAGAGGCATGGGGTTTAGGAAAAAACACAGGGAGGAATATGTCTTGGTTTATATGAAAAGACGAAACCACCTTGGGAAGAAAGGCCGGGTGAGGACGTAACTGGACCTTATCTTTATGGAAGACGGTGTATGGTGGTTCAGAGGTGAGAGCTCTGAGCTCGGAAACCCTTCCAGCAGAGGTAATAGCCACGAGAAAAGCAGTCTTCCAAGAGAGATAAGACAGTGGGCAGGTGGCCAGGGGCTCAAGGGGGGTTTCATTAGAGCTGTTAAAACAAGGTTAAGGTCCCATGGGGAAACAGGATGACACACCGGGGGGTACAACCTTTCCAATCCTCTGAGAAATCGCACCACAACTGGGTTGCTAAAAAACGAAGTTCCCCCAATCCCCGGGTGAAATGCTGATATGGCAGCCAGATGTAACGTACAGTGGAAAGCGCTAAGCCTTGCCTTTTAAGGTAAATGAGATGAGGGATATCGGGGCTAAGATAGGGTCCGTCCCTTTACCCCAAACACACGAGGAGAAGCGTTTCCACTTGGCTGCATAGGTAGCCCGTGTCGAGGGCTTTCTACTACCCAGGAGGACATCCCTGACATGGTCAGAGCACTGAAGCTCCGAGGGGTTCAACCACGGATATTCCACGCCGTAAGGTGGAGCGACTGCAGATTGGGGTGTAACAAGTGCCCGTGGTCCTGAGAGATTAGTGTCAGGAAGAGTGGAAGGGTTATGGGCCTCGTGGTGCAGAGGGACATCAATAGGGTGTACCAATGTTGGCGAGGCCAAGTTGGTGCTATGAGGATCAGGGACGCTCTGTCCAGACGGGCCTTGAGCAACACTCTGTGAACAAGAGGGAATGGGGGAAATGCGTAGAGTAGCCCCCCCCCCCCGTCCAAGTGATCTGAAAGGCATCTGCCTCCATCCCTGGACTGAGGTTCAGGAGGGAGCAAAACCTGAGGCATTTCCTGTTGGCCCGTGTGGCGAACAGGTCCAGGAGGGGAAACCCCCACTACAGGAAGATTGAGTGCGCGTTGTCCGGCCTGAGTGACCATTCGTGGCCCCGAAAGGAATGACTGAGAGTGTCTGCCAGTACGTTCTGGACCCCCAGGAGATAGGTAGCTAGGAGATGGATCTCATGAGAAATGCAGAAATCCCAGAGGGCCAGGGCTTCCCTGCATAGGGGAGAGGAACGAGCACCACCCTGTTTGTTTATATAGAACATTGACGCTGTGTTGTCTGTCAAAACCGACATGCACTTGCCTTGTAGGTGGTCCTGAAACATCTGGCACACTAGACGAACCGCTCTGAGCTTTCTGATATTGATGTGAAGGGATAGCTCGCTCTGGGACCAAAGGCCCTGGGTTCTGGCATCTCCCAGATGTGCTCCCCAGCCGAGGGCGGAAGCATCCGTCACCAAGGTCATTGATGGCTGAGGTTTCTGGAAAGGGACCCCGACCCCGAGGGAGTGGGGTTGGAGCCACCAGTGGAGTGAGCGCAGCGTGTGGCTTGGGAGGATTACGACAAGGTCCAAGGGGTCTCTGCCCTGCCTGTAAACACCTGCTAACCAGATCTGCAGAGGCCGAAGCCGTAGTCTGTCATATGGCACCACGTATGTGCAAGCTGCCATATGGCCTAAGAGGACCATGAAGTTCCTGGCTGTGGTAGTGGGAAACTGAAGGATGGAGAGAATCATGACCGCTATTGCATTGGCTCGAGGAAGAGGTAGGAACACCCTTGCTTGTTGGGAGTCCAATATTGCCCCTATGAACTCTATTCTCTGAATAGGTACGAGGGTCGATTTTGGCTTGTTTAGCATAAGGCCCAACCTGAGGAATGTAGCTCTGGTGAGAGCTATGTGTTGAATTGCCAATTCTTTTGACTTTGCCCTGATGACCAATTGTCCAGGTAAGGGTAAACGTGTACCTGCCTCTGTCTCAGGAAAGCAGCCACCACTGACATGCACTTTGTGAAGACCCTTGGGGCAGTGGAGAGGCCGAACGGGAGCACTGTGAACTGGTAGTGACAACTCCCCAACACAAATTTCAGGAACCTCCTGTGACTGGGGATGATAGAAATGTGAAAGTATGCATCCTTTAAGTCGAGGGTGGCAAACCAGTCTCTGCGATCCATAGAGGGGATAATGGTCGCGAGAGAGAGCATGCAGAACTTCAGCTTCTTTATGTAGGAGTTGAGGCCCCACAGGTTTAGGATAGAGCGAAGACCGCCTTTGGCCTTCGGGATAAGGAAATAACGGGAGTAGTATCCCTTGCCCCGAAATTCTTGAGGAACCTCCTCTATGGCACCCAAAGACAAGAGGGTGTGAACCTCCTGAACTAGGAGTTGCTCGTGAGATGGGTCCTTGAAGAGGGACGGGGATGGGGGATGGTTGGGCGGGAGGGAAGAAAATTGGATAGAATATCCCACTCTTACCAAGCTGAGGACCCATTTGTCCGAAGTTATTTGAGACCATGCTTGGTAAAAGTGGGACAGATGGTTCACAAAGGGTAGGGAAGGTTCGGAAAGGGAAGCTGGTTCGTCGTCCCCGGGCGCAGCTTCAAAAGTTAGGTCTACCCCCTGACGGCTGTTTAGGGCCCGGATTTTGCTGCCCCTGCCTGGAGGCCAAACGTGGGCGGCCCCTATTATTCCCCCTACCACGCCTCCTAGGTTGATCCGGTCTGGGAACAGGCTGGTAGAATCGAGATGGGGGGGCTGGTGGGGGTCTGAACGGTCTCCTAAATGGTTGTGGGGTGTGTAGGCCTAAGGACCGAAGCATGGCTCTCGAGTCCTTCATGGAGTGCAGTTTTTTGTCCGTATCTTGGGAAAATAAGCCTTGCTTGTCAAAGAGCAAGTCCTGAATAGTAGCCTGGACTGGTGGTGGGATGCCCGAGACCTGCAGTCAGGCCCCACGGCGCATTACAATAGCTGTCGCCATAGTTCTGGAGGCTCAGTCTGCTGAATCTAGAGCAGCCTGGAGAGCAGCTCTGGATACTACCCTGCCTTCTTCGACGATGGCTTTGAACTCTGTAGATGAGTCTTTGCGCACTTGCTCCTGAAATTTGGCCAAAGTCGACCACGAATTGAAGGCATATGGCCCTAATGCTGCCTGTTGATTTGAAATCCTCAACTGCGAGGCAGCGGAGGAATAAACTTTCCTACCAAAAAGGTCTAGCCTCTTGGCATCCTGTGATTTGGGCGTAGAGCCCATCTGCCCCTGGCGTTCTCGATGGTTAACTGCATCGGCCACCAAGGTCCCTGGCTGTGGATGGGTAAAGAGATGTTTGTGACCCCTTTGTGGTGCAAAGTACCATCTTTCCACCCCTCTAGCGGTTGGTGGTATAGATCAGTGGTCGCCAACCTTTTGGTCCTCACGGACCACTAAAGTGGCACGGCGTGGGCCCCCCCGGCTCAAGCGACGTGGCGCGGCTCGCCCCCCCCCCCGGCTCAAGCGACGCGGCTTGGCCCTCCCGCCTCAGTGGCGCAGCGCAGCACGGCCCCCCCCTGGCTCCAGCAGTGCGGCGCAGCTTGGCCCCCCCCAGCCTCAGCGGCACGGCGCGGCTCGGCCCCTCCCCCCCCAGCTCCAGCGGCACGGCGCGGCGCGGCCCCCCCCCGGCTCCAGCGGTGCAGCGTGGCTCGGGCCCCCCGGCTCCAGCGGCGCAGTGCGGCGCGAGACGGGAGGCAGTAGCGAGCCAGCGCTTGCTGGCCGCCGGGGACGGGGCGGGACAGGCGCCCGCAGCCTCTTGCCTTCCCGGAGGGGCGGCCGTGAGGGAGCCCGGCGCCGCGGACCACCAAAATTTTCCCGCGGACCACTGGTTGGCGACCGCTGGTATAGATGACGGCATCTGCCAGAGGGTATCCATTGTAGTCTGGATAGTCTTAATGAAGGGTAAGGCTATTTTAGCCGGCCCATCGGAGGATAAGATGTCCACCGTGGGGTCCATGTCCTCCCTAACCTCTTCAGCTGGGAGGTTAAGGTTCTGGGCAACCCAGCGGAGGAGGTCCTGATGCCCCTTAATGTCCATAGGGGGAAGGGTCGAGGAAGAGGAACCTGCCACCACCTCATCAGGTGAGGAGGATAATGAAGTGGCGAACTGAGGGTCGTCCTGGTTCGGTTCTCTTAGAGGTGGTTCATCCACCGACCCCTCCTGGGCTTGATGGGATTCCCTGGAGAGGGGGCGATCCGGTCCCGAAGGGCCCGGTACCGGGTCCTCCCCTGCTACTTCCGAAGGGGGGCGCGTTATCGTTGCCGAGACTGGACCACGCAGCACCGAGGGCAGCGACGCGGACACTGACGCCGGCCCCTGCGCTTGATGAAAGGCCCACGGTGTCCAAAAGGGCCACTGCACCGGCCCTTGGCCCTGCGGGGGCCATGGTGGGAGGGTTGGGTGGCGGGATGAGCGTCGGTGCCGAGAGTGGTGGTGCGAGCGAGAGGTGCGGTGGCTTCGACTGGACTGAGAAGAAGCGGCGTCAGATTCTGATGAGTACTCCGACGCGGACCACGGTGGTGTGGATCCTTCCGGTGCCGTGATGTGCCTTTGGAACATGGTCGGCTTACCGGGATGACTCTCCATCGGCGGTGGTTGAGTCTGCACCTTCTCTGTCGGTACCGGGAGGATGGGTGCCGAGGGAGCCCGCACTGTCGATGTCGAAGCGGACGACGTCGAAGGTACGGATGACAACGGCACCGCTGTCTGCATCGGCAGTATGATAGGCGCCACAGACCTGGGTATCGGTGCCGGAGCCACGAACGGTACCGAAGCCACAATCAGTGCCGGGGCTGTGTCTCGCGTCATATCGATCAGCTCTTGTGTCCGGGGTCGAAGGCATATCCAGCTCTTCGAGAACCTCGTGCGGAGATCTGGTGGCATCCGGAGATGCGTGCACGCGCACCGAGGTGGACGCTCTCAGCACTTTACGGGACTCACTGGTATGACCCAAAGTCTGCTGTGCCGATGAGGGCTCACCCTGGGCTCTGCGGGCCGGGGAGCGACCTCTCAGTTTCTTTGACAGCACCGGCGATTGCGATCGATGTCGCCGTGAGCCCCCGGCGTGGTGCGGAGAACAGTGCCGGTGCATCTTTTGATCCCTCTTCGGTGCCGCAGGGTCCCGCCCTGATGCCGGGGCACTGCGCACTGTGATGGATGGGGGATCTAATTGGGGCTGCAGCGCCGACTCCATCAAGATCAACTTCAAGCGGGAGTCTCTCTTTTTCTTAGTACGCGGTTTAAAGCTCTTACAGATGCTGCACCGCTCCGCTTGATGGCCCTCACCCAAGCACTTTAAACACGTGGCGTGAGGATCGCTATTTGGCATGGGTTTTCCACACTCCTCACAATTCTTAAACCCCGGTGCCCGAGGCATGCCCCGGTGCCGGAGATGAACAAATTATCTACAACCTTAACTATACTCTATTATAACTGTTTAGAAGAAAATGAATATTGAACTAGAACTAGAATAACAACTATAAACAACAATCAATATGATACCGCTAAGTGACTAGCAGAAGAATGCTGTTCTAGCAACCGTCATGAATGGAAAGAAGGAACTGAGCGGGGGGTGGGTCGGCAGGGGCATATATACGTTGCCATAAGGGCGCCACTCTAGGGGTCACCCCTGCCGAAAAATCTTCCGGGACCGTGCATGCGCGGTGCGCACACACTTGTTGGAATGCACATGAGCAATCACTCGAAGAAGAATAATTAGTTATCCATATTGTCTGTTTAGACTGCAGTATGCTGTAAGACAATCTTTGTCCACATATGTTTATATAGGACCTAGCACAATGGGACCTTGATGTCAGTGTCAACCTTTAGGTTTAGCTGTTACACAAAAATAAGAAGCGGTAATTGTGATTCATTCCAGTAGGTGTCACTCTTCCCTATAAGTGAGTATCCAGAGAGCAATGACATGGCACTGCGCTAATAGAGGTTTCATCCTTGGATAAGACATGAAATGATATCTGACTTGTGGTCATTAAAAATCCCTTGGCACTTTTACACAACACTACAGTTTAACACCAGTATCCTGATCATATTCCAACTTGGGTAATTGCATTCTACCTATTTAATTCTCCCGATACGTTGATTGACTTCTCTTCTTCAGTTCTTGTTCTTTAAACGGTTCTGTAGTATGGCTGGTGATGCCAAGATCACTCAGCAGAATGCCCCACTGGTGGCAGCATTTTGGCAAGTACACCTATCCCTATATACATAGGGTTTGCAATTCCATAAAGCACCTTGGTGCATGTGAAAGGTGCTATATCAAAATCAATCAGTAACCATAACAGAGGAAACCTGATTCAGGAAGGGTTTCCAGAATAAATTAGTCAACCATCCTTTCAAATCATCAACCAAAAAGTCAGGCAACACAACATAGACAAATTAATATCGTGGTCAAGTAAAGAAGTAAAAATTCCTCTAATAACTGGGAGCGTAGGTATAGATTTCTTAGGAGATAGGGCACAGCAACCTCCAGCAATCTTATGCTTAAATCACAAGCTTCTGCTTTAGCATAAGTGTTTCCTTCAGTTAAATTTAAAAATAATAATCAGGGGATGCCTGCAAATTCCTAGAGCTGTTTCTCTGAGTAAACTAGTAAAAACCAAATATTTCCCTTAGGGGATTTGATCTACGGTAGTGCCAAATTATCTGTCCAAAGTTGATCATTTCATCATCTTCTTTGAAGGGTAAGAAGTTACTATTAGCCTTGTCTTAGTAAGTCTGTGAATGAAAATAAATTAAAACTGAGAGCAGCCTTGCAACAGATCTCTCTACAGTATTATGCAAGAGAACAGGTTTCCTATCCTGCCAGCTTCTGATCCAAAGCCTACTGAAAATCAGTGTGGGCTTTTCACCCTGATTTCTCTAGGCTTTGGTTCAAACCCTCACACATTGGGACAGTAGGGGCTGGGAGGATTCAGTGCTTCTGTGACCAAAAGCACTGCTGTATTCACACTATTGCATATTGAATATACCACTATTGTAATATTGTGTGTGCAAAATATGCCTTGGGAGGTATCATTTAAAAACTAACACCACACTGGTCATCAACATTCTTGTGTACTGTATGTATGTATATTAAGAGTTATGAACATAAGATGAAATTATGACTACAGTGTGTTTACCAGACAAGCCCAGGGAGTGGGTAAACTGGTTTCTTGAAGATAAAGGACTAGCTTATGTCTTTAGCCTGGTGTCATCAGAGTTGACCCGGCAATCACTGGTGAAGTGGGCATTCTTTGTCAATGAAGGGGGGCGGGAACAGATTAATCTCCATTTCAGCAAACAACTTCCTGTAAACTCTTTCACCACAATACTTCACCTTACCATCCTCACAGCTGGAATGAACTTTATCTAGGGGTGATCCTCAGGGAAATGCATTCCAAAGTGCTACTGAACTATAAAAGTGAGTGTCAAAAGCACCCAGGTATTCTCTCTTTCTTTTTCTCCTTATCTCTCTCTTTCACCTAAGATGATTCTCTTGATTCCAAAGGGAAAATGGAACACCACGTGGGGCTAGCGGGACACCACCTATGCGGGATGGTCTGAACCACTTGCCCAAGCACTGTCTGCTGGCCTGCATGGGGCTGGCATCAGTGCTTGACCCCCTGCACGTTCATCTGCACCCTGCTTTTTTACAAAAGTGGTCATTGGTTGCCTTTGCTCTTGCCAACTGATAAAGATGGCAATGTGACAATTGACTGGTTCAGCGTCTCCTGCTGGTTGTCTAGGGAATTAGGTGTTCAGCACTCAGCGCACCTCCTGGTGGCCGGTGTATCACCTGCTGCTGGCCCCCCATGTCCCTCCCGGACCCCAGTGAAATTTTGTGAAATTTTACCTTAGGGTTCTGCTCCCAGCAGTCCCCACACTCTGGGTCTTCCCTCCTAGGGGAACCCCCAACCCTCTATCCCCACCTCACATCAGTGGTTACTGCCAGTCATCATCTAGCCCCGTTCACTGGGGCAGACTGCATTGTAAAGGCCACTCATCATTGGCAAGCCGGGGGTTGGACCCGCTGCCTTTCCCTGCAGACCAGTACCATTTCAGGTCTTCCTATCAGGCCATGGCCTGGGAAGTTACCAGGCCTGAGCTCTCCAGCTCATTCTGCCCCTTCCCCAGCACTACTCTGTCCACAGTACCTTTTGCTCCTAGAGAGAGAGTGTGTCACCCATTTCCTCCCTGAGCCCTTATAACAGGGCCAAATGTGGCCTGATTGGGGTCCCCGCTGGGGCTGCTTCCCCAATCAGCCGAGCCTTTTTCCATCAGAGCGGGGTAACTGCCCCGCTAGAGAGAAATATGGTCACCCTAGAAATCATGCTGGAGTCAGCACACCAGGGAATAAAACTGGTCATCAGGATTCTATGAACAAACAATGCCTTTGGGAAACATAAGGAGAAGGCAAAACTATGCTTTTGTCCTGCGCCTGAGGAAGTAATCAGGCAGTGTGATTACCTTCATGAAAATACGATCCCAACCAGTCTTGGCTGGAAACACTGCAAGAAAGCTTTGGGTGAGATAAGACTGCTTTTAGACAGATGGTTAGCCTGTTAAAGGTAAGTTTAGTCTCTAGAAAGCATATATTGATTTTGTTTTATATGTAACCTTCTTGTTTCCATTATCTTTTCTCACTATCTCTTAAATCTTAACCTTTGATAATAAATGTATGGTTGTTTTCACTATAGATGTATTTCAGTGCTATGAATAGGAGCCAATCTTCAGTTGAATGAAAGAAGCTGGTGAGTACACAGTTCCCTTGAGGATAACAAACATGGTATTTCTGTGAGTAGAGGGGCTGGATATCACAGGGGAATGCTTCAAAAGGGTTGAGGGACTGTGGTGAGCCTATTAACCAGCAAAGCAAAATAGGGGCTAGCATTGTCCTAAAGAGATTGTTTGGGTGCTAGCATATGCATGATAGGAGGGAACTGACACCCAGTTAGACACAAGCAATTCTTTCTCTCGCTTAGGTGAGGTGGTAACAAGGTAACTCAAAGTCCTGGGCACCCCAAGAAAGGGTCATACTTTTCTCTAGGATTCCTCAGGAAAACCAGTTAACACTTATTATCCCTATAGTCCATACTTGCCTGGCACATTTTCAGTATAGCCTTTTGAACATCTGTCGCATCTCGCCCCCAGAAAGGTTACATTCAACCCCAGTCCACAATAATACATAAACTTAATACAACAAGGTCTTTCGAGAATATTGCAATTTCTCTCTCAAGGTCCTCCATGGCTTATCTGCTGCCCACCTATTGTTTCTGACACACTATCACCACCTACCTCTGCTCCAGGAATTATGTCCATCTTGTTTGTCCATTTGTGAAATTTTCCAGCCAGCATCTTCTGGCTTGTTGCTCTCTATGCATGGAAAATAGCTCCCCATATTTATCCACAAAGCTACATCCTTGTCTTCTAAATTCCTCCATAAAACTCTCCGCTGTCATGATGCCTACTAAAAACATGACAACTATTAGGCAGCTGATGTGCTGGGAATGTTGCTTGTCATGCTCTTCATAGTTGTTTCACTGCCACCTTGTTTGCTTCCTGTTTCTTGTAGCCACCTATTGTCTCTACCTTACACTTAGATTGCAAGCTCTGCAAGACAGAAACTGCCTTTGTTATGTGTGTGTACACTGCCTATAAAATGGGACCATGATCCTTGCTGGGGCCTCTAGGTGTTTCCACAAAATAAAGAATAATCGTTCACTGAGAGAGTGCATTCCCTGAGCAACTGGAATTTAAATTGGTGAAACAGGCAGTAGAATCTGGTCCACAGAACTGATCCCAGATGGGGTCTTGTAAGACTGAATCATATCATATATTTAATTTCCATTGTACCTCAGCACATCACTGAACCCTGGGGAAGAAGGTTAGTTTTAACAAATTTATTTTGTCTTGATTCTTTGTGCTTCACTTCACATCCCACTAACTGCTTGAAATGACTAAGGACCTGAAAGTATGGCAGGGAATCCCTGCTCTGATATTTTAACCAGTCTCAACACAAAGGTAAAATACGACTTAAAATTAAAGAAGATTTATAATCCACCATGCTTGTAATCTTCTCTTTTTATAATGCATTGCAGTCAAACTTTTATACAGCTGCACTACAGTGCTTCTTGGGACTTTTCGTATTAAGTGATGTATTATGGGATTGCATCAGTTATCTAATTTTTAAAAGTTGAATACATTTGTGTTAGTGCACTGTCAGATAGCTAATAAGGTATAAAAAAAGTCATTAGCCTATCTTCAGAAAGATATCTGAACTAGTGAACTATAAAATTCTGAGCATCACTGAGAGTATTGGGAGACATATTCCATCTCTCTAGTTCAAAAAACTTAAATTGAATATCCTGATATACTTGAATAAGCAAGTAATGAGTGCTGCTTATGCAGTTAGCTCATAGATGTGGTCACTGGAAGAGAAGGCAAAAATGAAGATGCATATATGTCTGAAAATGAAAGGATATTAATGAGATACTAAATTCAAAGTAAGACTCCAAAGTTTCCCTATACTTAAAAAAAAAAAAAAATTAGAACGACAGTTACTCTTTTTTTTTAAAAAAATCAAAGGTCATGAAGAACTGAGTAGTTATGATTATGTACATATCTGCAAGCTGATCTGCATGGCTGGACCTTTATACTTACGCAGTATTCTGTTGAAGTCAATTTGGCTCCATAGAGATTGCAAGATCAGGAATTGTATGTTAAATTAATTTGATATTGTACATATTCCATTCCATTCCATTTTACAGTTGACATCAATGCTGATCTGTTAACACGAGGCCCCTGTTAAACATTAAAAAGTCAGATATATTAGTAGCAAACATACTTTCATGATATATGGAATCACAGACCTTTTTCAACAGGTGGCATTTATTGAAGAAAATAACTGACAGTCTCATAAGTTTCCATGAGCCCCAGCTTTATCTTCATTGTTTACCGGGGCAATATCCTCCCTGGAGCTGTTAACACACACACACACAAATCTAATGGTTGAATAATATACTGCAAGCATTTTACTTAATTTTGATAAGATCACCAGGAGATACCAACAGCTGGATATTAAAATCTAGATTAACAACATGCTTTATAATGATTAAATACCAGTCTGGTAAATCAGAATAATTCAGATTTGTTTATTAAACAAAACTGGGATAAATTACTATAATATGTATTAATATTTTCCTTTTGAATTGTAATGTATTGTTTTCAAATCATCTTCCCATATAGCTCCTTTTTCACTACCATATACATCATTCTCCCTATATGTCACTGAATCATCTCAACCTCTGCTAAAATCTTCCCCCATTACATCATCTTCTCTCACCTTGACTCTAGCAAGCAGGTACCTTTACCATGTCCTCCTGATGTCTCACCTGTCCTTACTTCATAATGTATGGAATGATGCCACCTGTCATCTAGCCTGTACTGCAGAATCACATCACCTCCATATCTCAGATGTTTCCATTGTGTCCTTGTTCATTTAGGGATCCAGTGCTTTATATATATTTATATATATATATGCCTTCCTGAAGTTGCATCAACTTCTCTCCTGTAATTTGGGCCTGGGTCACCATGGCCTTGTTTTTTGTGTCATCATTTAAACCTATTCAAAACACAGCCAAATGAGAAGGGTAGCATTTGTAATCCACTTTGCAAAAGTAGGCAGTTCGTAGCCCAGGCATCTCTGGGCTTGCTGCACCAGTTATGGAAGTAAAAACATTGCTTGGGCCCTGGCAACTCTTTCAGATTAAGCACGGCCAGGAACCATATTTATACTTCTCTCTCCACTTCCTCTGTTTATCTAGTGCAGTGTCTCTCAACCTTTCCAGACAACTGCACCTCTTTCAGGAGTCTTATTTGTCTTGCATACCCCCAAGTTTCATCTAATTAAAAATGACTTTCTTACAAAATCAGACATAAAAATACAAAAGTGTCACAGCACACTTGCTGAAAAATTGCTCACTTTCTCATTTTTACCACATAATTATGAAATAAATCAATTATCATATAAATATTGTACTTACACTTCAGTGTGTAGTGCAGTATAATTCATTGTCTGTATGAAATTTTAGTTTGTACTGACTTCCCTAGTGCTTTTTATGTAGCTATTGGAAAACCAGGCAAATATCTAGATGAGTTGATGTACCCCTTGGAAGACCTCTGGGTACCCCCAGGGATACAAGTACCCCTGGTTTAGAACCACTGATCTAGTGCTTACCTCCTTTCTGCCCTTCTTTACAACCTGACTGCTATTGATGTGACTGTCAGAAGCATTTCTGCTGCTCCTGTTACCTAGAATGTCATTTCTGAATCTCTTCATCTATCATCAAATCTCAGACAAAAACACAGCTTTTCTTCCATGCCACCTACACATTTTCTCTCTCCCTTGGCTATTATTTATCTCTATAAATGAATCATTTGAATCTGTAAAGCATTTTGGGATTGAGATGTTATGAAAGATGATGTGCAGAAGAAAGCTGTATTGTGTTATAAGGGCCAGATCCTCTTTAATTGAATCACTACAAGCCACTGATATGAGTGAAATCAAGACAATTGTAACTAACAGGAGATTTTGTTTTAGTGTAAAGGCATGTAAAAAAAACAAACAAACCAGAAGGGGTTTTCTCCCCCCTCTTCACAAGAACTGTACACCCTTTTCTAAACCAGTCCCATTAGTAAGTCAATGATTAAAAAGAACTGCAAATGTTGACTGTCATATCCTGAAATTACACTGAACCTCTCCCCCCCAACATTTCTTCATTCACTCAAATCACTTCTTTTGTATTTTTTTAAAATAAAAATAATTCCTCCGATTGTGTTTTAGACAGATTCCTGCATAATATATATCCCCTAGCATCCAGCAGTGTATCTGATAGCTGAGAAGTGTCTCAGTGATAAAGACAGGAGGTAGTTTAACTCTACAGTGGGTGTGGCTGGGATGCATATGAGTTAAACCTAAGCAGACTCCTCCAAAATGAAGGTGAATGTAGCTTCCATCAAATAAGAAAGAAATGTAGCTGTGCCTCCTATGCTTTAGCTCCTTGAATCCCGGATCAAGGAAATAAGACTGCATACCTTATTTCTGAAAACCCCTCCATCACCTTCATGGTTTGAATATCTGAAGATCAATGTACTTAGTGCAGTTCTGGTATTTACTTTACTTAGCCAAGCAAAAACGATCAGTGCAGCTGAAAAAGCTTTTTGCTACAAAATAAGCAAAGCAAGTGTGTGCCCTAATTTATAACAGAAGTAAATATCCGTTCTGCACTCACGGACAGCAGCCTGCAAGCAGCCACTTCAGCAGAATCTCAGGCAAAATTTAAATGAAGAAAAAACCCTACTGTCTTCTGAAGACAACAGGACATGATCCTGCTGTGTTTACTTTGGCAAATGTGCCTCTAACGTCACTAGGAAATTTGCTTGTGTAATGAGTACTGAGAGTTGATTCAAGCCCCGGAGGGGATAAAGAGCAGAAAATGCATTCAAATGCTTAAAAATCAGATGAAAGAAGAGTAATTGATTAAAGATGAGTACTGCCATCCCCACTTCCTCTAGCCCCAATGACCTGGGACATGGCAGTGGAGATTCTGATGCAATAATGAGAAGGCTCAGGCCTTCCACACATGATGCATTATCTGTATGAGTTCCCTGCAGATCTCAGGACATCGAGAACTCCATGTGTGGAGAAAGTCAAAGTCCATGCTTAGTTACAGGCTCTGCGGTAGAGTATAGGGATTCCAGAGCAGACATTCCTACTGACAACAAGGGGAGGTTTGCACAAAGATCAAGAGTAGAATCTGACCTTAATTTAAATATTAGACTTTTAATTGTTTATTACTTGTTCGGATCTTCTTTAATCTCAGTGAGGAAAAAAATGAGCTCACATTTAGGACAGCTACTTTTGCCCGTTCTTTCTCTTCCTTCCTCCGTTCCTCTCCATATTCCCTGATTGTTCCTCTGAATTTCAGAGTCTAATCAGCGACCATAAATTGCATAACAAAGCACAATGCAAGCCAAGAAAAGAATGACTGCGGGACCATTGTGAGGGAGGTACTTTCTGCTCCAAAATACAGGGAGTCCAAGAAGATATTTCTTAAATTACCAGAACTGAGAGGACATTCTATTAAGATCTAACGAATAAAAGTGTATTTTACAGGTGGCAAAAAACAAGAGCGAGCTTCATGCTATGCAACAACATGCCACCAAACTAGGAATGGACAAAGACAAACAGACACCTTGTCCTAAGCAGACATTCTGTATGCTTGACTTACTTTCTCTCCCACCCCTTTCCCCATTTCATATGCAAAAATGACCAGCAATGAAACAGTTAAACATTGATATCAAAATGTCAAGGTCAGGCTTTAGAATTAACATCTCAGTGATATTAATGGTGGTTGTGGATGGAGGGGGAGAAGAGTTGATGTTTCTCAGAGTCATTGTTTCAGGTTGTCTGCAATGCTCTGCTCATGTCTGGAAGATTTTCTTAGCAACTGTGAGGACTGGAAAATATATTTTTTAAAATATAAGCTTATATTATGCAAAAATCAGACTAAGCCAAATAAATGCATCAAGTGAGCTGGATGTTTGACTCTCCTGATGTAGGCAATTTAAAAGCTTCCTGTTTCCTCCGCATGCTGTCCAGCCATGCTCACTGGGGGAATGACATGGAGGGCAAAAACACTGCAGCATCAAAATCAGAGAGCTTGCCACTGAACTCTAATGTTTTTTTTTTCCCCATGGGAAGGCATGAAATGGTCCTGAAATAACGACTGCAGGATTGGGCCCCTGGTAACCAATATTTGTTTAGAAAACACTAAGAACAAATGGGTTGAAAGATGTTGTAATGATATTATAGGGTTAAACAGGCAAATGTGTGAAATGTCATAATTTAAATGTAGCAATACAATCTTGCAGAATGTTGAGGTGCAAATATGTGCTGAGCTTGTATTTATTACCAAAAATTCCCTTTGAATGGTATAAAAAAGCATAGTGTGATAATGTGTTTTAATTAGCTACTTTATAGGCCTGTACAACGCAGACTAATGTAAAGATCAAACATACATAAAGTTCTGTCATTGCATGAGAAATGTGTGCTCTTAACTCCCAATATTATTAGTGGAAATACCTCATGAAGATCTTTCCACTACTCTAGCCTACTTATGGGGTATGGGTAGAACTGCTGAGCACATCAGGCCCAAAAGAGTACAGACTTTAGGATTATACCCATTATGTGCAGACCATCTAGAGCATAGCTCTTCCATATTTGTTTGCAGTTTTTCCTCAACCAGCTTCAGTTACAGGAAATCAACTGGTAATTTCCATCAGAGAATTTGGGCAAGTCTGATGAACACGGTGAAAGTGAGAACTGCTGCCACTGTACACATATTAGGAAAACAACCACCATTTACAACACGGAATACCCTTGCAGAGTGACCACAACAGGAGTAAATAAGTTAACAGTGCTCCAGAACAGTGAGAGAATGTTTGATCTAGGCAACAGACTTTTATGAGACTACTCATGTGTTTAAAGTTAGGCATGTAGAGGTGCTAAGGAGGCATTTTAATTGATAAGCTCGTGTGGTAGGGGGCAGATGAAGGAAAACATAAAAGCTGTGAGAGGAAGATGTGCTGGCAGGCCATGGTTGGGATGGCAAGTGGAGACAAGTTGCAAGGGTACATGGTAAAGGAAAGGGCAGAGGAGACATAAAAAGGAAGGCATGTAGTGACTAGAAGTGACTAAAATAGAATTTCTGAGTCTAAACATTTCTCTGCTTTTCAGAAACCTATTAGCAAAGTGTTTGACTAGTCCCACTCTAAAGGCAGGTGATTATAGAAGATAACTTTCTACTGCTACCAGTTACACTGTTAGTCAAAGTGGTGTTGGACTGTACAATGAAAATAATGGTTCTAATCCTAATGACTGATGTGGAAGGCAATATAGTTCCACGTGACTGAATTTCTGTATTTTCAGTTTGTTTTTTCAAATCTGGGAAAATACACACAAAAACATGTTAAAAGAATATTAAGGTTGCAAACATTTATGAAATGCATATTGATAAGATTCTTTGGGATTCTCCCCTCACTCACTCTCTCTTTACTCCTCTTCAATTTAGAGCACTAAGCTGAAGTGCCCTTTGAGACAAAGAGTAGCTTTTGCCTCCTTCCGGTTACTTGGACATCCAAGTGCTGCTTCCCTGATACTTGCTCTGAGTGACTGTGTACAGCTCTGTGTTGTCTGTATTGCCCTCTTCTCCCTTTGCAGTTGGCACAGACTGGACAGTCACCAGAGGGTGAACCCTGCTGTCCAGATTCAATGCAGTAAGTAGTCCCAGTAAAAACCCTTTACCAGTTACTCTCCTGGGAATGTTATCTAAGATCAGCCCTTCACAACTAGTCCAACCCCCTAAATTCAGCCCTTATGAACTAGTCTGATTTGCAGTCTCCTGTAGTGGGAGAACGTGGAGTGTGCTGGAATTCAATAGGGAATGATTCTAGTAAGAATGCTGTTGTTTTCAGCTCACACTAATTCCACTCTCCCTGTTAGGATTTCAGTGGAATTGTCCTGCCAAATGTCTCCTGTGAGACTGGACTTTCCTAGGATCAGTACCCTGCCCTCTGCTCTCCTCCCCCAGGCTCCATCTAGTAGCTTTGTGGGGGTAGGAGATAGCTCTCTTCAGGCTTGTAAGTGTCTCAGTGTAATTCCTGTACCAAGGGGAAAAGGAGAATTGCCTAGTCTGGCTGTAAGATGTAGAGACTCAGCAGAATATTAGCACTCAACCAATTCCCCAACACAGCCTGAAGCAGCTCTATGGGGACCCATGAATCTCCTGCACTCTCTGTACTAATCCCTCCCAGCCAAACTCCCCAGGTACTCAGAGCCCCATGTCTCCCCTCTGGACCAAAGCAGAAAAACATCTGTCTGATTCTGTTATACTCCTTAATTATGATATCCTTTTTCTGGCCTCCCAGTGCAATTGAGAAAAAATCCTAGAACCACATTCCTCAGTACCAGAAAAAATCCCAGGATACATGCAGCTTCCACTACAATCTCAGGAGTGAGCCAGACTTCATAGACCCACTGACTTAGGGATTTCCCTAAATGTATTCCCCTGTTTACACCCTGACTCCCCCTCTCTCTCATCCACATAACCACTCACCCACCTTCCTCTTCACAGAAAAAGAATGTATCTGTCTCCAGGGATTTCTGTGGGCTCCTCATCTCTGGGTTCCTCTTCTTTTCATCCCACATTATCTGTTAAATCTGTTCTTAATAGGTTTTTAGTTTTCTAATTTCTCTGTCTCTCTTCCTTGCCCATTTATGTTTCTATGGCCATGAGACTGTGCATGGAGTCATTGGTCCCATGGCATTGAACTGCTGTGTTTCTCTGGAAAGGCAGGCACAGTGTCACTTCCCACCCCGTTACTGTGGTGACTTCATCACTGACTTCACAGAACTTCCAGGTGCTACAATAATACTAATAGTAAATAATAATATAGAGCAAAATCCGCTTTAACATTGCTTTCATTCAAAGCAGAAAGGGTTATACAGGTATCACCTGATCCAATAATTTGCTTTATAACTATGTGTAATAAAGCAGAAGAGACAAAGTTAGAGTCAGTTAAGCATGGAAGTATGCAAGTTTGCCGTTGTAGTTCTCTTTTACAGTACAAAACCAAAATAAAATACCCCCCCCCCGAAACCTAAAAATCAAAAACTGAAACAAAAAACTCTCATTAAAAAAAGTTCCTATGGGCACTTGAAAAGAGAAACAAGTAGCAATTAGAGGTATCTCAGTATTAACATACCCATTATCACAACTACCTGTAGGTGGGTTCAAATTACCAGCTTCTACCTACGGAATAAAACTCTTTAAAATCACTTTGAGTTGCATGTCACATACCACAACATGCTTTTGAAGGAGATTTAAAATATAGCAGCATATTTGAGGGGGTTGAAATGAAGAGGAAGAAATTGAGACTAACACCCATTAAGCAATAAAATATCCACATTCCTCCAGGAACTGCAGATATCATTTGTATTAAATGCATATAAAGTGGTCGGCTCAGTGTAACTGTAGAAATAATGACTTGTTTCTTCGCTTTTGCCAAATACCCAAAATAAAAACAGTCAGCTTTTAAGGCATTTCATATCATCCTCTAGCAAATTATATCCTTATTTACAAAGCCTAAACATCACTATTGAAAGTAATGCACAGTAGAGTAATTAAAAACCAAAGAACTAGTACATTGGTTTTTATCATTCACTCTGTTCTTTGCATATAATTTAGTTTGGTTTTTCTATTAATGGCCACCTCACTCAGTTACAATGCATGTTTCCAAATGTCAATGAGAAACATAATTCACATTGAGAAAGGTCTATACACTGAGCTGTAGATTTATGAAGAGTTACTTTTATTTTTTTCCCAGGGATTCCTTGACCATGTTCAGTGATGCAGTTCCTTGTGTGTGACAAGTAAGGTTTTTGTTTTTTATCTAGTCCAAGGATTTCCAGGGCAACACAATCTTGAATCTTAATGAAGCAACATAGAGAGTGTGGGGAGTGGGGAAGCTTTCTTGCTAGGATTCCTTTCAAAATACTACAGTGCAAGGGACAACGTGGCATTCAAAATGAGACAAGATCCTGGCTGTAAGCTGCTTCCAGCCTGAAAGAGAGAGACAGAGAGAGAGAGAGATTTTTAAATATTTACATACCGTATTTTTCGTCTTATAGGACGCTCCGGCCTATAAGACGCCCCCTCGTTTTTTAATAAAAAAGCCGGACAAAAAAAAAAAAGCGCCTCGCTCTCCCGTCCCCGCCGCGCGGGCGGGCTGCCGAGGTTCCCCCCTCCCCGCCGCGGGCAGGCTGCCGGGAACGCTCCAGCATGACCTGGAGCCTACAAGTGGACAGCTGGCAGTGTGTGCTACGCACCCTTACAAATTTCCTATGACAGTTTACTTAGCAAAGAAATGATTGTGGGAAAACTCACACAAGTGGCAACCCTAGGCAGGAGAGAACAGAGAGACTTTCTCTGCAGTTGCAGGAGACTGCCATAAAATGGCTGACAGGTCTCCCTGAGTGCAAGGTTCTGCCGGCCACAGTAAACATGACCAATAAAGAAGGGATAGATCTAGGGCCCATCTTCTTGCTGTCCCCTGAGGGTTGGCGCTAAAAGGCTGTGGGGCGTATAAGCCCATGGTGCATCATTCAAACAAAATATTGCTGCTCACTGTGCTCTTTCTAATGTCCTTGGCTTTTGTCCACATTGTAGCTGGGAGGTAAGATTTCCAGCCTGCGTAGACAGACTTGTCCTAGCTCAGCTTGAGCTAGTGCACTAAAACCAGCAGTGTTGATGTGGCGGCACTGGCAGTGGCTCAGGGTAGCTGCCCATTCTAGGACCCTGACAGCGGGGCAGATTTGGACTTGGGCAGTTAGCCTGAGACACCGCCATCCATGCTACAATAGCTACACTGCTATTTTTAGTGTGCACAAATCTCTTTATACGCACTGGGAATTACGCTGCCCACCTGCAGTGTAGACATACTCCTGGGGGCTTTATGCCTGTCTCTATACTACTGTTTTGTAGTTAAAATTCAGGGCTCTACTCCAGCATGACACAATTTAGCCCCATGTATATAATTACTCATGGCCAAGAAACATTCAAGATGTGGGAGCAGCGAATGAGAACATTTCTAGGTCTCATAAGGTTGTTAATGGTTAGAATTTAGCTCTGTACCTTGTGTTCTGTGAGAGTCCAAGGTTTTCACAGCTACTTCACGTTCTGAGAGATAGCATGAGTATGGATTAATGTGGGGTGTTTTTTACCCCCCTCTCTTTCTGAGCTTATGGCAATGGAACCCTCCCCAAACAAACAAACCAACAACAAACCAACCCTGTAATAGAGAATTCAAAGATACATCAACAAAGAATCATTCTTTGGCTTTTCATTGTAACACGATTGTAATTTATGTTTCTTAGCTAGAAGAGATGTACTACTCTCTGATCAGGGGCAAGAAGAGATGTAGTGTAAAATCCTGGTCCCACTGAAGTTAATGAGAGTTTTGCCATTGACTTAAAGAGACCAGAAAATTTCACCCAGAGAGTGGATGATGGGGAATTCGCTGCTTCTGCTAAGGAACTGCCATGGCTGGTAAAAGAAGCATAGTATTCCTATATTGCTGCTCTCAATCCCCAGCCTATCACTGTTCTAGTCATTATGAGTTTTCCTGAATATAGTCACTAATAACAGGATTCCTTTCAAAATAAATATCATCCAATATGAAGACATTTTTAGACTGTATACCTACAGCATCCCTAATGCTAACACAAGTAGCTTCAGAGAACGGAAAAGTTTTCATTCTTAAAAGCAAAGAAAAATACAGACTGATATAATGGTCAAACAGGGCTTGATCACAATTTATTTCTGACCTTTTAATGCCTTCAGTTCTCAATGATTTTCTGTCATTTCTGTCTAGCCTGGACTTGAGACCGAGTCCCAGAGGTGCTTAGCTTTTTGTTGCCACTTAACTTTCAACTTCCATTTTCGGAATTGAAAGATAAGTAACTAATTGCTACTGAGGTATCCAAGGGTTTATCATCCATCCAAATCTACGAAGTTGGTATAAGCCATGAACTTGAAAACTTTTCCGTACTCAGGCTGCATAAAATATAGCTTTATGTTACAGCCTATGATGTTATGGTCATTATCTACAGCCATCGTCATGATTATGTGCCTGCTGTTCTGGGAGCCAGAAATGAACTTCACTTCAAATTTACCCATATCCTTCTTCACACGAAACACAATAAATTCTCCTCAAGTTGACTAAATCAAAAATTCTGCTTTACTACTATTCTATAAGTCTGATTAGGTGTAGTTTACCCATCGAGGCACCGATTTTATTTCACTTTAAATGGATTCTCCTGATGTATAATAAAATGTTAGTAAAATGTCTGGATGAAAAGTTGCTTCCCTCTTGCATGGAAGACGGAACATTTTAACTGCTCCTGCTTTGCCCTTTATATATTCATATTGTATTTATATGTCTTGCCAGGTACATGCATAATACACTGGGCATAAATGTCATAAACTGTTTTAAAAACAGATCTATGAATTTTTTGCTGTGCCTGTAAACAAGCATTTTAGAAGCACTATTAAAGCAGTATCTTGAGAAAAACTCCCCATTTAAAAAAGACGCACACACCCCCTCTCCCTGTAATAAGGTAGACCGTGAAAAATGTTTAAACCATACGGCTGTGTTATGGAAGAAGGAAGAAATCCATTGAGTTCTATGGTCTGTGTGGCTATCCGAAGCAGTTATTGCCCTTGAGTCACATTTCTAGACCTTATTGAAGAACAAGTGATACATTGTTAACGTTTAGATCAATAAACAATTATTGTTCTTTGTGAGATGCTGAAAGGGGATTTGGAGAGTTTACAGGTAAGAGGCATAATTTACCAGTGGCTGTCAAAAGAACAACTGCAATACATTCGCTATTTTTTATTTTTTATTTTTTGCAGACTTCAACAGGGAGCGTATCTGATATTAGCCAGCTCTTTGCCTCATGGTGTGACACACACATAATGGGGCCAGCAGGCTTTGCTAGTGCTTTTCAAAAGAAAGCATGGCACCAGCAGAGCTTCTGAACATTTCCCATCCACGAAGCCCCAATAGCTATTATTCATCTGAAAAATTGCTTGAGAAACTTGCAATGATTTGAGTTTTTAAATAATTTAAAGAGATTGACAGGCTCACACTCTCCAAATACATAAGCAGTGTGATTACACAGGAAACAGGTTTTTATAACAACTTTCTTTTAAAAAAAATCAAGTAATTAATGCTCCCATCTGAAAGTCTGAAAAGCCTTAAATGATCAGAATCTCTTTTCTCCACTCATTTAACTCCCCATGCAATATGCCCATTTCCCTCACACACACATCCCACACAGTCCGGCCCTTTACTCTTGGCCCTTTATATTGTCACCTGTCTGGAAATCTCCTGGAGTGGGATGTTTCAGCCCTCCCTAACAACAGGCTTATTGATCAGCAGGTCTTGCTAACTCAAGTGTAAGGTCATTGTGATTCTTCTCCTCATTTTCTCATTTTCCTGCGGAACCTATTCTTCTGAAGAGTCTCCCTTCTTCTGGCTTGTTATTGTGTTTACTCTGCTTAGCTCAATCAACTGTAGCAAGAATGAGAAAAACACATGAGGGAAGTAGAAACTATAAAACAGATCATAAGTCTTCCTGAGCACAGCGATAGTTTGCCAACACCTGCTACTTACTGGAGCCTGATTTAGGATGTACTAATAACATTAATTTAATCCATTAATGTAATATAATTAATATTAATAATGACTAATTATTAATATTAATATATGGGGTTTAGGCTCGCCAGTCTGTTTGATCAGAAGATAGAAGTTGTTGTCCTGAATCAGGTTCCACAGAATTTACAAAGGACCCTTGGGGGCATGACAGGAAGCTGACACTGAGACAGAGATAGCCATAAAGACTTTTTATTAAAATCAGTAATAGTAAGTAAATGGTAAAATACTCAGAGTTACACAGTTACAATTGCATTACTGCTATTCAGAAGGTACATATGCTAATATAGTATTATATGCAACAAAGCTTTGGTTAATATACTCACACCCTTCCTTGATAACCTGGTGGTAAGAAACACAGGACCAGCCTTGCGGTTCAGGTTTCTCAGTTCTTGAGTCAGGGATGCAGTGCCTAGAAGAAACTAATGCTAAGAGCTATTAAAGTGTTTACTTGACTAACTGAAACTTAAAATCAAAACCTAATAAACAAACTAAAAATAAAACTTAGGGAAACCAAGCTTAGCCTAGTTTCCTTGAAACAAAGTTTAAGAAAAAAAAATATAGCCGACTAATAGTAGTAGTCCTAGTAAATAAATAGAATAAATAAAATAAAATAGAAAAAGTAAAATAAAGCAAATGAGAACAATAAAGTGGTGTATTCCTAAAACTGGAGTCACGTATTTATAGGGCACAAGTGCTGAAATCCTTCCTCCTATGCCCAAGTTTCATTCCTCACCCACAAAATGTTAGGGTATGCTTACCCCATAGGCTAGTATGTTTGTGCATGTTGATGACGTGCACATATGCACATAAGTTTCCTTGTGGTGTACCTGCTAAGTCTGTGGGTACAACATTCAAAAATCTGCTATGCCATTCTCCATTGTCTATTGGCCCAGACAAAAGGTCATACACCTAGGGGAGGGTACTTATCTATTTAGGGAACAAGGTATAGATCAACTTTACTTTTCTGGGTAAAAGGTCTTAATATAGATAAGCTAAGGCAAAGTTAGCATAACATACAGAATATGGCCTGTAGGTCTTTTGCATTACAGCCGAACTTACTTTAATATAAATCTATAAACCTATTACAATAAACCAAATACTTAAACTATAAAAAAGATATTTTATATACATATATAATATATATATATTATATATGCAGAGCTTTAGCAAGTGCCTTATTCATTGATTGTATTCAGACTTGTGCTGGAGGTTGCCTGGACTGAAGGAGCACACCATTACATCTTTCAGAAGCTCCAGTTCAACTGTATTACAAACCCCAAACATTAAGAAAATCATGAGTCAACCTTACACCCCCCATCTTCCCACCCCCAAAATCTTGAGATTGGCTTAAAGTTCATGAGTTTTTTTAAAAAAATGATTGTGGGGGTCTTCTTATTTGCCTTCTGCTTTCTGAGCCTTTAGGGCAGCGGTAGCCACACTGCTAGCCACACTTGTGTTTTTGAATTTTTCTTATTAGCCACATTATAAAAAATCCACATGCATAGCCACAATTCAATAGCCTATTAGCCACATGTGGCTAGTGCAAACAGATTGGACACTGCTGCTTTATGGTGTATTTGAGTCAAAGTTTCGAGCTGTTCTCAGCAAGCCATTCAGGTTTCAAATGAAAGCTGAGATTTCCATGCTGTCTCTTCATCCCAGGAGCTGGGGCTTTAAGAAAAACTCAAAAGATTGTGCTGCTTGTGATAGAATTGTGAGAGTTGGCAACACAGTTTCAAGGAGTTTCGGAAAGTAACAGAGGGCCAGATGGTGATCTCAGGTACGCCACTGTAAATCTGGATCAACTTCACTAAAGCACATATTATTCCATTACAGACTGACAACAGCACGTATAGCAATACCTTCTGGCAACCCCCCCCCCACAAAACCCAAACCAACATGGCACATTGCACTAACGGTTAGGATTTTAACCCTTGGTACATTTCCCTCCTCTAGCCATCAGCTGTATCAACCAGGGAAATTAATTACTCTCCTCTCCCTTCCTCCCCATTTCCCGGTTTGGTGCTAGTAAAAGAGCAGGGTTCCAATTCCCTTATCACCCTCTAACTTTGGCACCTCTATTAACTCTCCACTCCCAAGTGTCCTTGTAAGCACTACTCCTGGGCTCCAGTCTCCACATCCTTATACAACAAGAGACAAATCAACTGTCCAGACCTGAACTCCTTTCTATCAGAGGTTGAGTTTTCATCAGCTTCTCCCATGGTTCTTAGTTAGCAAGGATCAGAGACTGTTGACAGTCACTGGCTTGCTGCCTTGCCCGCTCTCTGCAAGCTGCTGGCACCAAGAGTCCTCTTCACTACATTCCCACTACTTGTGTGTGGGTGCCTTGTCTAGCAAGGTTTCACTATAGGTGCTGGAGACACTCATTCCCTCCCTCTCCTGCTAGAATTCACATTACTTAACCTGTTCCCTTCCCCCAAGTGCTGGGACTTATTAGCCTTCCGATGCCATCTGACTGAAGGGCCAGCTGGAATTGTTGCAGGAATTGACTTCATGGAATACTCCCACACTGGGGGCAGGGAAAAGACAGAATATCTGTGCACACTCCAAAAAACCACCATGTATGCAAGGCCTGAAGCTCAGTTGCCACCTACCATTGCTGAATTGATTGGGTTCCATAATAAGTAACTGAGCAGGCCAAATTTCAGATTAATTTAGGCCACAGACAAGCAGGTGCTCAGAGAGCAGCTGACACCAGTTTAAACAAACTGCGCTCATGAAAAGGAACTTCATTTTTTCTTGTCTTTGGATTTGAGTATCTCTATAGAAAGCTTTGATCTTCTAGACTTTGAAGTTTTTGTATTATTGATACATCTCAATGTCATTTTTTCCCTGTTTTAAACCTGATGTGAAAACGTGTAATTCTTAAATGGTCAACAGCATATACATCAATCTTCTGGCTGTTGTGACACACCCATCACCTAGTGCCTAGGCATCAATAGATTTGGTAGATTTCTGTTAAACACCTATGCAAAAGTGAATGCAACATGGGTATAATACACAACACATTTGAATGGTAGCATTTACATCTGGGTGGGGGTAAAATGTGGATGTAAAAAGCTACCATTCACATTTAATTGTGCATTACACTTATTTTTCTCTAAACTGGTTCAGAATTGTATTTGTGCTTCCAGGAGATGAACTTTTAAAACAGTAGCAGCACCTTTTATTGCTGTTGTAAGTTGTCTATTATTTAGTTCTCATTCAACCAGACAAGGCATCAAGTCTTGTTTTCTTGTTTCACTCTTCTCCGTACAATTTCCACTCTGGTTAGTTTCTTTTCCATTTGTTCATATGATAAATAGGAGCAACACTGAATTCATGCGGATGCATGTCTGACATTTTTTTCCACTGGTAATTCAGAGTATCTTAAACATTTTAGGTGTGTCAAATACGACTTGACACACTGTAACAGCTTGTTTTTAAAAAAGAGGAATCAGCAACTTGAAGACATTTTACTAAACTGTAAAAAAAAGTCTTACAATTCAAAAAAGTAAACTTTGCATTTTTCCTCTGAATGATTTTCGGAGATATATTCTAAATCTTCTTTTTTTAAACAAGCTTAAAAAAGCATGTCTAGGATATTATCCTTCTTCCTGGCAAGCCTGTCTGCAAGTAAACATTTAGCTCCTGTTCAAGTAGAGTTAGTGCCAAGCCTTTGGTGCCAAGCCTTTTACTTCCAGTTTTTAGAAAGATGCAACTATTTTGGAAATCAAAATCCTGAATTTTAGCTTTGTTGTTGCTGTGCTATGTTGTTTAGTGTTAAAGCTCTGGAACTGTTTATAAATATATTTATAGATATACTACATGTTAAAGCAGTGTGAACAAAATGATTTGCCTTTTTTTTTTTTTTGGTAATATAGCTCAGTTCCTGACTTTAAAATTTAACTCTCTCAGGCTCTTGTTTCATATTGAATGGACAAACTGCTCACATGTTAAAACAAATCTACCCATAGGAAGACACTGTCAGTGAAATCTTGGTTCCATTGAACTGTGGCTGGTAAGAGAGGCTCATATATTTTAGAGCTTGCGAATTCCTCCTCTGGAGATGTGTAAACCTCTCCTTTCTGATATTCCTCTGCCCCTGTTGAACTGAATTGGAAAAACCTCAAGGTCACTTTCAGTAGAAACCTGGGCCTCTCCTTCAGTTGCACTTTATTACTTGTCATAATAGGGATGATGATATGTTGTGACAATGGAAAGTCTGTGATAAGTCATTGCAAGATGAACTGTCCACTGTAATATGTTGCTTGACAATATGAAATCACAAATAAATATCTAAAATGAAATGTGCATGATTAAATTATGCAATACCTAATCCTCAGTTTGCTGTGCATGTTGCTTAAGCACAACCCACTTGTAGAATGCTATATCTGAGAGGGAAATTCCTAACTGAGATCCACAGGATTACACATTGGAGCTTTCAGATGTTTAACCTGTGTATTTTTACTATTATCTGGATAAGGTAATATGCTGCTGTTGTTCTGGTAAATATAGAATCATAGGACTGGAAGGGACTTCAAGAGGTCATCTAGTCCAGTCCCCTGCATTCAACACAGGACTAAGTATTCTCTAGACCATCCTGACCAGTGTTTGGAGATTTTTAAGAGTAGGTTAGACAATGACAGAGATTTCATAATTTCCTTAGGCAATTTATTCCAGAGCTTAACTACCCTGAGAGTTAGGACGTTTTTCCTAATGTCCAACCTAAACCACCTTAGCTGCAATTTAATCCCATTGCTTCTTGTCCTATCCTCATATATATTTACTTAACTATTTATTTTAATCATTTCCTTGAGCTGTGAATGCCATGGGCTAACTATATTGTGCATACGAGAATTTTCTCTTTATCCATTACAAATGTATAGCTTCATTTTCAGTGAACCAAGCACCTGTGGCAGCTATTGACTACACTGGAAGAGGCGAGTGCTCAGCATTTCTGCAAGTCAGACCATTAGTAACTTTCAGTTTAATGGAATGATGCATTTTCTCATGATATAAGACTAGGTAAATGTGTAAATAGTGAAGAGTGATCAAAGTTCTTGCATATAAGTGACCAATGGGATGAGATCAGGCAATGCTCCCAATTTGATATGAGACCTCTCCTGATCTTTCCAATCTTTTCACCCAAGTACTTGAACTTAGTCATTATCTCCCCCCCCAAAAAAAGGTTAAAAACATTCCCCAGAGAAAACATTCACCACCCCAAGTGTGTGTGAGGGGTGGTGTGGGGGAGGGGAGAGCAGTCAGATGGTGGGATGGCCATTGCCTCACAGAGCCATTCAGAACACAATGAATGTTAACATGTGTGGATGCGGGGTATAGGGGCCTCATCAGACCACATATTTCAGAGAGGCTGGGTGGTCTCCAGCAGAAGTCTCCATGAATATAACCTGGCTAGAATTCAAGGTCATTCATCTCCCCTCCTAAGCAATGGGAAGTGAGACCAAGCAACAACATATCTCCTGGCTACTAACAAGTCCATGACCACTGCCTATGTCAACAGACAAGGGAGCACCAACTACTTATTATATACAAGGGGAGAGAGTACTTCTCTCTTGGGTAGATCTGAATTTGACATCTACAAAGAAACACACATCAAAAGAAAGGAATAATTCCACAGATCCATTGTCCGAAGACTTTATAGCTCTGAATAAAATTGAATCTGAATTAAACCAATACCCAAGCAACAAATTTTTTCTCTAGACTCAGGGAACCATGGAGTAGAAGCCTTGTACATGGGATCTCAACCATAGCCAAAAGTTCTGCTATGCACCATGCGTTCAATCTGCATATAAACAAGACTCTATGAAAAACACAACAAGAAAGAATCTCCATGATACTGTCAACTTCTTTCTTGCCCAGCAGGTCTTTGTATTCCAGCCCCATCACAATGTCAGTTCAGTCCCCTCTTCCAATCAGGAATGATCAACTGACAAAAGGTACTTTAAGATACTCAGATCAGATAAACTCCATTTAGCAGGATGACATTAAATGAAAAGGGACTATTTGTCAGAAGTCATTAATTCATGCTGTCTTCTAAGAAAAGTCTGCCCAACTCACCACATCAAATACTTGGAAAAAAATTGATACCCATTATAGAGAGAAAAACAAAGGAAGGATATTCTTCTAGTTAAGACAGAGGACTGAGATCCAGGAGATCTTGACTGTATTCCTAGATTTATTACAAACTTTGAGCAAGTCATCTAACTTCTACTTTCCTCAGCTTGCCCACCCGTAAAATGAAAGTAATACTTCTTCCCCACCAATATTGTGACAGGGCTGATTGAAAAATATCCATTGAAACTTTGACAGAAATTTGGTTTCCTGAGTAAATGAAATTTTTCCTGAAAAAAGAAATGGATTTTTGGGTGGAGATTTTTAATTGAAAATCTGAATACCCCAGACCTGAAGTTTTCAGTTTTCATTCAAGCCCCAATAAAATGCCACCCCAGTGTCTCATGGAAGTTGCAATTTCATGTGACTGCCCTGATGCACCACCTCTTCTCTTAAAAGAGACCATGGTGCATCATGGCAAAAGTAGTCTGACCAGGAAGCCCAGTTTATAAAGCAGAAGGGGAGTCTGAGGCACCATGGTGGCAATTCCAAATAAAAAAAAATTGGTTTTCAGCCAAAATATTTCATTTTCTTTTGCCAAAACCTCAAAGTTTCCTTATTTATTATCAATGTTAATTGTGAGGCTTAATTAATGTTCCTGAGGTACATGATAAGCACCAGAAAATGTTTACCAATACCCAATTTTCCTCAAGCACATTCTATTATATTGTTTTCGTGCTATAATTTCATCAGGTACATTTCATGTTGCCAATTATAATCCTGGGCATTTCAATGTCACAAACGTTGGGTCCCATACAGTAATTATATATGGAATTATGAGTTTATGGGACAAATTTTCTCTTCACGAAAATGCACTGATTTCAGTGGATTCACATCGGGTATGAATTTAGTACCAAGTGTTTATCTCCAACAGCAGATGTGAAAGTGGGAATGAGATGTTGTTTACTTTAGCATGTGATGATGTCATTTAGTACATACAGCAGGCAGAGGACGTGATTCTGCAGCCTTTGTGTCAGCTCAGTTCCCATTGATTTAAATATACTTTCACTCTAGGGACAGGCATAGTCTTTTTTGTTTTGCTTATATAGTGTCTAGCATAATGGGGACCTGGTCCATGATCGGAATTCTTGGGACCACTGTAATATAAATAATAAATAAAAATAATACTAAACAAATTTCAGTGGGAGTTTTGTCTCTGCTGTGTCAGCCTGAGGCTCTGTCCTCCATTTTGTTGGAGTATTTCACCCCAATTTGTAAAGATACAACATGGACTTAGAAACATAAAATGTAATTGTTTGTTTAATAGTAGGGCTGGGATTTGGAAAGACAAAGTGCCCCATGACAAAATGTCAGCAGCAAGTTGTTGCATGGAAAAAATTCTCATAACAATGTCCATGATGAAGTATCAGCCACAAGATGCTGCATGATGAGACAGCATGACAAAATGACGGATGACAATCACTGCAATGAAATGTCAGCTCAGAGATATTGCCATGACGCAATATGTAGGACAAAATGACAAGGTTCCGTGGGATTTTGGCATAGTGATGCATGCTCTGTCATGCTTAATTGCTTGAAAACTGAAATAAGTCTCTGTGCAAAGCCTTCTAGAGACTAGCTTTGCATTGGCCTTCTAAAATTAAAAGGCAAAATATGTTATCATTTGGGAAGCAGAATATGAAGCCTTCTAGCCACATAGTTCCTATTTAACAGAGAGCTAAGAAGCAATGCAATGGGGGAGGGAGTGGTGCAGGGGATAGCTCAGTGGTTTGCGCATTGGCCTGCTAAACCCAGGGTGGTGAGCTCAGTGCTTGAGGGGGCCATATAGAGATATGGGGCAAAAATAGGGATTGGTCCTGCTTTGAGCAGTGGGCTGGACTAGATAATCTCCTGAGGTCCCCTTCCAACTCTGAGATTCTATGAAGCAGGTGCTCCCAGCAACTTACAGACAATAGATCTAGTTAAATTGCCATCATCTGTTTTATTCAGTTGAAATACCAAGTCTTTTCTATAAAATCTGCTATGAATTATGAGGATGTTGGTTACCTGAAAAAGCAGCCATCTTATAGTTGGAATAAATTGGTTCAAAACGCAAAACATTTTAAAAATCTCAATGTGTATGCCTAAAACTTTTACAAAGAGAATTGTTACTGATATCCTGAGCCAGGCTTTTAAAATGACTATTTGATTTATTTTTAAATCTCTTTAGGAGTGAGAAAGATTGTTTGAAAATCTGTTTGTGTCTGAAGACACTTTTGAGTGTGACAGTCTTCTCATTCATGGAAAAAACATGGCATCCCACTGTAAGTAGCATCCAGGTTCACAGCGATACAGTATAATATGAAAGTATCAACAGAAGTGGAAGCAATATTTCCCCTCTGAGATAAGTGCAGCAGGTTTTTCAGACTGCCCATTGTATCATCAAACACGCAAACAAGCAAGCAAGAAAACAAGCAAACACCCAAAGAAAGCTGGCATGGAGGCTGTTTGATTCACATGAATAAAGCATGATGGATGTGAGAGTCTCTTTCCAATGACCCTGGTTTTAGATTTGCCCTCACCATCACAGATATGGGTAACTCCATTCTTTCCTAAGACTGATGATTGTCAACTGATAAGATGTAATAAACAGACAATCAAGTATCTGATTGAAAATTATTTTTTTATTTTATTTTTTTGGTGTGGTAATCATGGATTGATTGACTGACTGATTTGCAAGCCAGGCCAGCTTCTGTCTCTGCTTTGAGTTATCTTCACGCCAAAAAGGGCTCAACCACCACAGGAAGCATCCTAGATCTTCTGACCCGTATTAAGATTTGAGATTCTTATATTCCTGATTCCCATAATAATGAGCTGGCTAGATACAAACAACATTAATTTTCTGTAGCGATAGATACACTCCACCCTCATTATAAAACTATTTTCAAAAGCCAAGGATATTGAATGTAATGTCAGCTCTCATGATTTAATCATGAGGCACATGAATTTTTTGTTTAAATTTGATGTTCTCATGATCTCAATATTTTTCATGCAAATCTTGTTATTTCTGCATCCTTTCACACTCCAGCTTAAATTGCTTGTCAATTGCATTGCTCTTCTTGAGTGCAGCGCTTCTGAGAATCACCAATATGATTTTATAAATCTATTTATAACCATTAGCATTTTATCTCTTAAAGAAGACATTGTGCATTATCCAAAATCTCTTAACCGAACCAAGTGACTTAGAAACAATATTTTTGAGGTGGGGTGGGAGGAAAAGGATTCAGAAACAGTTTAATTTTCAATATTTAAATTACCCTGATAGTAAGGCTTCTCACGTTAAGACTTAGATGACAGCAAAAGGACAACAGACTAACAAAAAAGATCCATAATGAATGGAGAGTTAATAGCAATATTGTCTCTAAAATATGCCTTATAAAAAGAACAATCCTTTAAATCTTTAGTATATCTGCAAGCAGGAGTGTCCCTGGGGCTTAAATTAGCTGCCGCTGTACTGACTAGCTCTCTCGCACTTTTTGAAACTTTTATTTTTGCATATTGGTGCATACTTTCAGTTTCCATAATGCTGAAATGCCACGATCTTAGAATTCCGTGTGGCTAAGACTAGGATCTATATGCTTAAATCATATCAGTGTTCTTTTTTTATTTCCACTTTTAACAGGAATATTACTAGGGAGCTCTTTAGCTAAATTAATAATCCCAATCCTGCGATTGGATATGCATGTGTGAATCCTTATGCCCACACAAAATCTCATTGAAGTTAATGAGGCTATTCATGGCACCTGGGTATGTCTACACAGAATTGGGGTCTTAGGCTCCAGTTCAGCAAAATATTTGCTTAAGCTCTTTAATGAATTGGTGTCTTAGACTTTACCTCCTGCCCCCTACCTCCATGGGTTACATACCCACCCACAGCTCATAGGGTGCCCCACCAGGCATCTTGTGAAGTCTACAACTGTGCTTGCTTAGGCATGGAAAAGAACTGATTTTACAAAATAGAAAGTATAGTGCACTAATGCAGTGGAGGACAGGTCTGGCCTTTGAATTAGTAATTAATTGTACATAACTAAACAAACTTGCAACAAAGTAAAGAATTCCTTCATACAAAATTACACAGGAAAGATTACTGGGAGAATCAAATATCTATATTTGACAAATTGCCTGTGTCACCCACTAAAGAAACTAAATATACACTAAACAGTTTTATTGCCCAAATGTTTTCTGAAATGTAAATGACACAGCTTCTTCCTAAAGGATCAAAAAGAACATGGTTATGAATCAGGACTTACTCATCCTTTATTTCCCAAATCAGGATTAGTGTATAATGTAAATAACACAATGTCTCCAGCAGTTTACAGTTGCTACAAGTGACCACTTATCTACTCTGATTTTAAAATCCTGTATTTCAAATATAAAATATGATGACTTGTATCCATCTAATATTTATCTATTATTCTGCATATGAAAAAAATCTAACACACCCTAAGACTTCTTACATATATCTTAGAATTATATAGGTCAGAAATGAGGGGGCTATTAAAAACATTCATTACTCTCCTGGAGAGTTTGGGGAGAGTGAGCCCCTTATTTCAGGCTGCTAAAAACTGTGGTAAAATTTTGAGCAGAAAACAGCCTGGTTTATAGATTAAGATGTTCAAACCCTGCACAACCAGTACCAATTTTTTTTAAAAATAAAACAGTTGTTTCTCATGTGGTCACACAATGGCAGGTTGATTTTTTTGACATAGCCACCTTCTCAAAACACAAGGCTCATTGTGAATACATTTTAACAGTGACAGACAATATGTTCAGATATGTCTGGATGCTAGCCCCCCAAAAGAAAAATTGGAGAGAGGCAGCACAACGGCATTCTCACCCAATGGATGCCTCAGAAATTAGACAGGCCATGGAAAATAGTTTTCAAATAAAGTTTTAAAGAATTTTTAAAATCAAGGTGTACAATGTTTTGTTACCATTAATGAAGTCCAGGAAGGGGATGTCGAGAGTTTTAATGGAAGTTTAAAATCAAAGAAGTGGAGGTATTTTTACTACTTACAGCACCTTTTAATACACTGATGTGCTATTGGCCTTCATGCACAATTACAACCAAACAATCAGTGGGTGCCTGAATAATATTACCCCCTCTAGCCTACTGAGTCTGTGGAAAACCAGTTAGGGGGACAGTCTTAAAATAAAGTTACTGCATCTCCTTTTAAGATAGGAGATCACACAAATATATATAAAAATCATAAGGAGCATTTGAAAAGCAAACCTTTAACAACTAAATAATTATGTCCAGGGCATTAATTTAGGAACACAGATTTGTGAACATGATAAGAGATTATAAAGAAGAGGAAGTTGTATGCAATTTAATATATATAAACACACACACACATACACACACACAAGTGTAAAACGGGTGGAGACAAGGACAAAAACAGGGTTTTATGTCACTTTACCTAGTAATACATTGGTCCAGGCTTTTCCTCATAATACTAATTCCAACTTTATGATACAGCTTGTCAAGCCTTTAAACCTGGTTGGTAACTGGGATTTCTCTTTATCATAGATTAATTATTGCTACTCGTGGAAGATATCTCACAATTTATCATTTGTGATAACAAGAGACAAAGATAGGTGGTACTACCATATACAAGAGTAGGCTAATTCAAGCAGTCAGGATTTAGTGACAAATATCAACAGCACTAATAATGGCAACACCAAGAAACCAGAGGTCAGCGTAATCTATGATTCTGTGATCAAAAGGGTTTGCTGGGCCAAGAATTCTAATGGGAGAATTGTTGATAATATTGGGAACAATCCCATATGAGAAATGCATGATAGCCCCAATCCTTGCTGACATGACAGGGGATTTTAACTGTCTCTATGTGTACACTGATAAAGTGGAACACCAATTTGTGGGGGATTACAACATGCTATTGTGTTCCAATCCACAGTAGCAACAACGAATTTATCATTATCAAGTACAACAATTCCCATTATGTGCCCAGAAGTAAGCAGCACATTAGCACCATCACTTTTGAAATAAAGAGGGACCTAAATTAATGTTTCATTTCATTCTGATCAGGCGATCATTTAACTTCACCAGTGCCCCAGAAAAGCTGAAGAATAGTGATTATAAAATAATGTAGGGAATGCTCTTTGCATTGGAACTATTATAAAACCCAGATTGGTTATGCCCTACTTGGATATTAGGGATTTCCTGTTACGTATAGGACAGGAATAGGTGGAATATTTCAGTCTTTTTTCAAAAAGCAATGCTGGCTTTTCAGAAAGCTTCTAAAATGATTAAGCCACACATAAAAATAGCTGCAAATATAACCTAAGATGTAGTGAGTCACATTCCTAGTGCCATTATGAACAAAGCAGGCAAGCACATGGAACAGAAAGGTTCCAGTCTAGTGAAGATTAAAGAGAAAAAGAGTAGCAGCATACTCCCCCAGTCACAGGTCCTCCTGTTCCCTTTGAAATAAAAGTTGTTGGAAGCTATTGCAGACTTAAGCATAAAAGCTGCCCTAAGCAGAGGATGCGGAACATTGCTCAGGGTAAAAGGGACATATTTTAAAACACAACATGGCTTTCATTCATGGTGGCTGCAAAATATATGCCAAATCAGAGCTGGTTTTCAAATAACTCCTTTTCAAACCCAGTACTGAGAATAGCATTTATTAGTAGCATTACCACAGTGCTTTGCAGCCCTAGTCATGGACCAAGACCCCATTATGCTAAGTGCTCTACAAGTGAAGTGCCATTGTTCGCAATTTTAATGGAAAATTCCCCTCTAGAGTTTTTTGTCTCAAGACACAGGAATTATTACTTAGATGTCGCAGCACCTTTCTGGGCTTGTGTTGCAAGATCATGAAAGAAGATGGGGCAGACATTGACAGAAATGCCACAATTGCACTAACTCTTATCCTCCTTTTAAATTAGCTGGATGTCACCCTGAGTGACCAATTTAATAGCCAGAGCAAAAATTATTACCTGCATAGAACTTTTATAGAACTGATTCTGAACTCCAGCCAAAGGCTTCCAGTTCCACATGCAGAGCCAGATAGACAGGCCGAACTACAGAGTTTCAATTTATGGATGAAATGATGGTATTTGGGGGAGGGATTTAGTTTTATTAGGAACTGGGGAACCTTTTGGGAAAGGAGGTGCCGGTACATGAAGGATAGATTCCACATAAACGAAAAAGGAATTAGATAACTGGAAGCTAAATTTAAAAAGGGTGTAGAGGAATTTTTAAACTAAGGGATGGGGAAAGATGATTGGTTCAGAGGAGAATATGATTCAGAGAGAGACATCTCTTACGGGATGATTTATTAAAGGGGATTCTCTATCCTAGTAAAGACAGGATAGAAGTTGATCAAGTACAATTAGGAACTGAAGAGAAACAATCAAATGAAACTGAGTGCCATTCAGTTACATCACATGATGGCAGACAGCTAAAAAGTGACAATTTTTGAAGAGTTTATATAGAAATGCTAGAAGCTTAAATACTAAGATAGGCAAACTTAAGTGCCTCATATTAAATGAGGATATTGATATAATAGGTATCACAAAAACTTGATGGAATGAGGATAATCAATGGAGCACAATAGTATCAGTGTACAAAATATATTGGAAGGACAGAATAGATTATACTGGTGAGGAGTGGCACTATATGGGAAAGAAAGCGTAGAGTCAAACAAAGTAAAAATCTTAAATGAAATAAACTGTACCATAGAATCTCTGTGATAGTTATTACATGCTTGAATAGTAAGACTATAGGAGGAGGAATATACTACCAAACATCTGACCAGAATGGTGACAGTGACAGTTTACAAGAAGTGGAAGATTGAACAAATGACCAGGGAGGAGTATAAAAATATTGCTCAGGCATGCAGGAGTGATATCAGGAAGGCCAAATCACACTTGGAGTTGCAGCTAGCAAGAGATGTTAAGAGTAACAAGAAGGGGTTCTTTAGGTATGTTAGCAACAAGAAGAAAGTCAAGGAAAGTGTGAGCCCTTTACTGAATGGGGGAGGCAAACTAGTGACAGATAATGTGGAAAAAGCTAATGTACATACTGCTTTTTTTGCCTCAGTCTTCGTGAACAAGGTCAGCTCCCAGACTACTGTACTGTGCAGACAGTATGGGGAGGAGGTGACCGCCTCTGTGGAGAAAGGAGTGGTTCAGGACTATTGAGAAAAGCTGGACAAGCACAAGACAATGGGGCTGGGTGCTAAAGGAGTTGGCAGATGTGATTGCAAAGCCATTGGCCCTTGAAAACTCATGGTGATCAGGGGAGGTCCCGGATGACTGGAAAAAGGCTAATGTAGTGCCCATCTTTAAAAAAGGGAAGGAGGAGGATCCAGGGAACTACAGCCCAGTCAGCCTCACCTCAGTCCCTGGAAAAATCATGGAGCAGGGTCTCAAGGAATCATCAAGGAATCTGAAGCATGTAAAGAAGAGAAAAGTGATCAGGAACAGTCAGCATAGATTTACCAAGCTGTATAAGTAGGAGCATTTTCAGCAGATTGAGGGATGTATTGCAATTCTTGACTTAGTCCTAAATGGAGCACAGAATCTAGCCCAAGAGGTGAATGTAGCTGAACCGCTTGTTAATAGTAACCATAACATAATAAAATTGAACTTCTTTCTGGGAGGGCAGGGGAGAGAGAGTGGCAACCAAAGCAGTCCACCACAGTAACATTTAATTTCAGAAAGGGGAACTATACAAAAATAAGGAACTTAGATTCACAGAATTTAAAAGGTACACTGCCAAAAGTGAAATCCCTACAAGTTGTGTGGGAACTTTTAAAATCTAATAGAGGCTTAATTGAAATGTATACCCCAAATTAAAAAGCATAGTAAGAGGACCAACAAAGGGCCACGGGGCCAAACAACAAAGTAAATGATGCAGTTATGGGAAAAAAGGCATCCTTTAAAAACTGGAATTTAAATCCTATTGAAGAAAATAGAAAGGAGCAGAAACTCTGGTAAATGAAATGTAAAAATATAATTATGAAGGCCAAATTTGAATTTGAAGAACAGCTAGCTGAAGAGTAAAAAAGGAAGAGCAAAAATGTTCACGTACATCAGGAGTAAGCCTGTTAAACAACCACTGAGGCCACTGGGCGATAGAGATGCCAAAGGAGCACTCCAGGCAGATAAGGCCATTGTGGAGAAACTACATTAAACTACTATTTTTTGTAGTGGCCTTTGTGACTGATTATGTGAAGGAGATTCCCAATCCTGAACCATGCTTTTTAAGTGACAAATCTGAGCGATTGTCCCAGGTGTCATTAGAGGCGGCTTTGGAACACATTGATAAATTAAACAGTAATAAGTCACCAGGACCAAATGGTATTCACCCAAGAGTTCTAAAGGAACTGAAATGTGAAATTGCAGAACTATTAACTCTGGTATGTAACCTATCATTTAAATTAGCTTCTGTACCAGATGACTAGAGGATACCTAATGTGATGCCAATTTTTAAAAAGGCTCCAGAGGTGATCCCACAAAGTGTTTTTTTTTTAGCAAAGTAAACTGTCATGGGATAAGAGGAAAGGCCCTCTCATGGATCAGTTTTAAAGATAGGAAACCAAAGGTAGGATTAAAAGGTCGGTTTTCAGAATGGAGAGAGATAAATAGTGCTGTCTCCCTGGGGTCTGTACTGGGGCAAGTACTGTTCAACATATTCATAAATGATCTGGAAAAAGGGGTGAACAGTGAGGTGGCAAAATTTTCAGATGATACAAAACTACTCTAGATAGTCAAGTCAAAAGCAGACTACAAAGAGATCTCACAAAATTGGGTGCCTGGGCAGCCAAATGGCAGATGAAATTCAATGCTGATAAATGCAAAATAATGCACATTGGAAACTGTAATCCCAACTATACACATAAAATGATGGGGTCTAAATTAGCTGTTACAACTCAAGAGAGAGATTTTGGTGTAATTGGGGCTAGCACTCTGAAAACATCCACTCAATGTGAAGCGACAGTCAAAAAAACCTAACAGAATATTGGGAATCATTAAGAAAAGGATAGATAATAAGACAGAAAATATTATATTGCCTCCATATAAATCCATGGTGTGCCGACATCTTGAATACACATGCAGAAGTGGTCACCCAATCTCAAAAAGATATTTTGTAATTGGAAAAAGATAACAAAAATGAATAGGGGATGGAACAACTTCCTTATGAGGAGAGATTAAAAAGACTGTGACTTCTCTGCATGGAAAAGGGATAACTAAGGAACGATATGATAGTGATCCATAAAATCATAAATGGCATGGGGAAAGTAAACAAGAAAGTGTTATTTACTCCTACTCAGAACACAGAATTAGGGGTCTCCAAATGAAATTAATAGGCAGCAGGGTTAAAACATACAAAAAGGAAGTATTTCTTCAAAAAACACATAGTCAACTTATGGAACTCTTTGCCAGAGGATGTTGCGAAGGCCAAGACTATAACAGGGTTAAAAAAAGAACTAGAGAATTCATGGAGGATAGGTCCAGCAATTACTATTAGCCAGCATGGGAAGGGGTGCAAAACCATGCTCTGGAGCACTCCTGGCCTGTTTGCCAGAAGTTGGGAATGGGCAACAGGGGATACATCATTTGATGATTACCTGTTCCATTGCTCCCCTCTGAAGTACTTGGCATTGGCCATAGTTGGAAAACAGGATACTTGACTAGATGGACCATTGGGCTAACCCGATATGGCCGTCCTTATGTTCTTGTTCTATCACTGTGATATGATTCTGCATAAAATCAACACCTGTTTTGCAAGGTTTTAAAATCTGCCTTGAGGGGTCTTTGATCATAGACAACTTCTTTCTCTTTTTTAAAATGGTTTTTATTTCTGTCACCCACGTTTTTTCACCATCACGGTCCTGGACTGCTGTACCAAGATTCATTTTGGGTCACCCGCTTTGGGGGTCAAGTACTGGATGAGATCTTTCAAACACTCTGTCACGTTACTGAAATAATTTGGGACCCTATAAATCATTGCTGCAACCAGGGTCCTATAGTGGCACCAAATCTTATGTACAGGGGGTCATAATGGGTGCCTACAACCAGGTTATGAATGGCTGATTATGAATAGGCCAGTGATATGTGTGTATCAGTTTTGTAGTTAGAGCTATAATATTGGCTCTGGACTGTCTGTCCTTCCAAATATTGTGCTCTGCTGGGGAAGAAAATTCCTGAATACTGGGCGTCAGCTTGGCTTGGGCTGCCCGATGGCCCATTAAGGGACTATCAGCAACACAATGGACTCTGGGAGCTTGGAATGCTCCAATCCAGACAAAAAGTCTACTAGAGAAAGCCTGGGCATAATGGCTGCTGCCTGCAAATATGAGTCATGCATGGTCATGTGATCTGCCCATGTGGCTCCAGAGCTCCATGGGGCTGGACTTTTCACAGCAGGAAGAGAAAAAACTATAAAGGAAGCTGCTACAGCCCCCTATCTTCGTCTTCTACCTTCAGCCTGCAGCCTGTCTTGCTTCCAGCTCTGAATGGACTTTGCTACACAGGTGAACTCTGAACTAAGGTGTTGACCCATCTCTAAATGGGATGCTTTCTAAAGACTTTGATTTGAACCTGCAGTTTATTCTACCTTTGCTGCAAGCCTGAACCAAGAGATGTGCCATTACTGCATGTAATTGATTTCTTTTAACCATTCTTAACCCTCACCTATACCTTTTTCCTTGTATAATAAACCTTTAGATTTAGATTCTAAAGGATTGGCAACAGTGTGATTTGTGGGAAGATCTGATTTGTATATTGACCTGGGTCTGGGGCCTGATTCTTTGGAATTGGGGAGAACCGTTTTCTTTATTTGGGGTATTGGTTTTCATAACCGTTGATCCCCAGGATAGGTGGCTGGTGGTGGTGATACTGGGAAGCTGGAGTGTCTAAGGGAATTGCTTGTGTGACTTGTGGTTAGCCAGTGGGGCGAAACAAAAGTCTTTTCAGTTTGGCTGGTTTGGTTTGCCTTAGTGTGGAAAAACCCCAGCTTTGGGCTGTAGTTGCCCCTTTGGAAGCAATCTGTCCTGATGTGACACTCACAGTTGGATCCCACCAGGAACAGCACCGTCACACACTCAAAATCGATAAAACAAAATAATATCTATATATATAAAAGTCAAATGGTGTATGCGTGCGTGTATGTATGCGTGTATGTATGCGCGGATATATGCTTACTCCTTCCACACTGTTTGAGCTAGAGACTTGAAATTTGGTACAGTTAGAGGTCTTGGGGTCCTAATGACCGTAAGAGTCGAAATTTTTTCAAATCTCACCTCTGACGCCCTCCAGGGGTGAAATTCTTTAAAGGCCAATCACATCAGCTGGGCAGTTGCTGTTCTCTGTGACATAGTTATGATGTCATAATACCCCCTCCAACAGACACCGCACTAGCTCAGCTCTCTGCCCCCTCCCCCCTCCAACGGAAGCCGGAATCCCTCAGCTCTCTGCCCCCTCCGACGGACCCCGAAATCCCTCAGCTCTCTGCCCCCTCCCCACCTCAGACGGACCCCGGAATCCCTCAGCTCTCTGACCCCTCCCCACCTCCGACAAACCCCGGAATCCCTCAGCTCTCTGCCCCCTCCCCACCTCTGATGGACCCGAGTTGGGTTTGGTCGGAGGGTAAGTGAGGTAGGGGTGTCGGGTTTGGTTGGGGGGGTGAGGTGGGGGTGTTGGGTTTGGTCTGGGGGGGTGGGAAGGTGTCTGGGTGGGTGAGGGGTGAGGCGTGGGGGTTGGGGTTGGTCAGGGGGTGTTGGGTTTGGTGGGGGGGTAAGGTGGGGGTGTTGGGTTTGGTTGGGGGGGTGAGGAGGGGGGTCGGGGTTGGTCGAGGGGTAAGTGAGGTGTGAGTGTCGGGTTTTTTTGTGGTGGTAGGTAGGGGTGTCGGGTTTGGTTGGGGGGTAAAGTGAGGTGGGTGTGTCAGGGTTGGTCTACGGGGGGTGAGGTGTAGGTGTTGGTCAGGGGGTGTTGGGGTTGGTAGGGGGAGACTTGGGGTGTTGGGTTTGGGTGGGGGGGTGAAAATGTGAGTTGAGATTGGTCGAGGGGTAAGTGATGTGGGGGTGTCGGGTTTGGTCGGGGGGGTGAGGTGGGGGTGTCAGGTTTGCTCTCTGCCCCCATCCAACGGACCCCTCACTCGCTCAGCTGTCTTCCCCCTCCCCACCTCCGACTGACCCGAGCAACGCCGGGTATTTTCGCTAGTAATATATATATAACATATATTATTACATGATTTGACATGACAAGCCATATTGTGCAGTATTACTAATGACGTCATAAAATGTAAGCTTAAAAATATAGCAATTAAAATTAAAAAATGAAAACAAAAATTCCAGTTTGAATTTATTTTTGGGTGCAGTTAAGTGAAAAATAATAATTCTACAATTGTAAGTAGCACTTTCATGATACAGAGATTGCACTACAGTATTTGGATGAGGTGAATTGAAAAATACTATTTCTTTTGTTTATCTTTTTTACAGTGCAAATATTTGTAATAAAAATAATATAAAGTGAGCACTGTACACTTTGAATTCTGTGTTATTAAAATCAGTATATTTTAAAATGTAGAAAACATCCAAAAAAATTTAAATTGTATTCTATTATTGTTTAATAGTGCAATTGAAACTTTGATTAATCATAGTATCTTTTAATCTTGAGATTAATCATGATTAATTTTTCCAATTGGTTTACAGACCTTGTATAGAGTTATTGCTACTTTTATAGATCCTAGGATCATCTGGTGACAGAATGTTTTCTATCATTGTTTCTGTTTGGTAGAATCAGTTACCTCCTGATAGATTCTTTTTCCATGTTTAAGATTGCATTTAAAAGCTTATCTGCTTCCTGAATTCTAATTGGGTATGCGTTGAACTATAGATTCTTTGGGTGGATATTTGTTTATTCATCTTCTTCTATTTCAAAGTAGATTCATTTATGTTTGCATGGAGTAAACTGTTCTGCGTGCAGTATACAATTCAGTTTTGATATCAGATTTCTTAAAAAATGGTTTGTATGTGCTATCACTGGCAGGAACAAAAGACAAAGCTGAGAAAAAATGAAGCTCATTAGTGTTTATGTATTTTTAAAATCACATTTGTGTCTTGGATGCTTGATTTAATATTCCAATAGCAATACAGATTTACTAGAAATATTATTATTGTAGCCTAGCAACTGAATAGGGAAAAAAACCGGCAATATATGATAAAATTACCTTTCTTGTTTGTTAACCTTTGAACAACAGCAGGGTTATAGATCACTGATATCTAAATTGGTGTAACAATTCCTCCTTCAGGGTTCCAAATGCTTTACAAAAAATGGGTGAAATCCTGAATGTCATGTTAACTCATTCCTTATTAGGCAAATTCCTATTCAAATCAATGGGTAAGTCTAGGGGTTGGCTAAACTGGAAATTTACATGGGCATAGCTCAGGGATTGGCAACCTTTCAGAAGTGGTGTGCTGCATCTCATTTATTCACTTTAATTTAAGGTTCCGTGTGCCAGCAATACATTAATGTTTTTATAAGGTCTCTATAAGTCTATTAATATAACTATTAATATAACTATTAATATAACTATTAATATAACTAAACTATTGTTGTATGTAAAGTAAACAAGGTTTTCAAAATGTTTAAGAAATTTCATTTAAAATTAAATTAAAATGCTGATCTTACACCACCAGCCCACTCAGCCCGCTGCTGGTCTGGGGTTCCGTTCCCCTAGGCTGGCAGCGGGCTGAGTGGAGCCTGTGGCTGAGTCCCTGGATAGCAAGGGGCCGGCAGCCAGGATCCCAGACCAGCAGAAGGCTGAACAGGCCAGCAGCCAGTACCTCAGCTGGCAAGAGTTGGTGGATGGACCGGCAGTGGGATGAGCAGGCCCAGCAGCCGGGAACCGCTCCTGAGTCACAGGCTTGTGTCCCATGCGCCCTACCCATCCTTCCTCTCTGTCACATTTCACCCAAAGATAGGGTTTTATTGCAATACCCTTGGAAACTTTTTTAACAGTAGAACACTGCTGATGTGAACTGCTAGAAGAGTAGAGTTAAAATAAAACATAGAAAGGGAACATTTTTAATTTGGGGGAAAAAATAACATGATTCTCCCTCTTTTTCGTATTCCCAGTCAGCCAAGCATAGGCACACCTAAGCTAAGAAATGTCATCATATACTAGAGACACACGATAGGTGTGGTAATATATTTTGTTGAGCCAACTTCTATTGGTAAGGGAGAGAAGTTTTCAAGTTTAGGGCAAGTCTACACTACAAAAGTCACCTAAGTCATGTCAACCTCCATCCACTGCAGAAATTCAATCACTGACACTGCATCGACCTAACCACATCAAGTTTAGTGCTATGCCTCTCGCGGAGGTTGAGTTATTAAGTGGTATAGTGAGCGAGCGGGTGGGAGCTACATTTTGTGATAGAAGTTACAGACATAGGCGCTGACTTCCTCAGTTCCCTGTGGGTGTATAACCCCTGCTCCACCCCACCCCACCCCACCCCCTTCCCTGCCTCGCCTCTTATGTCCTTTGTGAAAAACGTTCACTCACAGGTGACAGGGTGTTTTTGTCTTTATAGTATTTTTGTGTGAGGTAATTTGAGAGCACAGTGATTGTCTGGAGAGCATTTTTATATGTTAGTCATGCTCAAGGACATTTCTTTTGTTTGTTTCCCACTTAGCTTTTGGGTTAATATTCCACAGCACTCTTCCTTCTTGGCTGGTGTACCACAGCACAGGACTTTCTAAAAACAGTGATGTGCTATTTCTCACCCAGCCAGCAATGCTGAGAATAGAACTATGATCATTCAGCTGAAGTTCTCTCTGTTTGGCTTCTGAGATCATTCAAATCTCCCCCTCTCCCCCGCTTCTTGTTAGCATGCCTTTATGCTACTTCTGGTGGGTTTGTAAGCCACGACTTTACTTGTGTTAATAACAATCAATTTCTTTCATTTCTTTACCTTCCTACCCTACCTGCACATAATTTACAATCCTTCACTTTTGCAACCTAAACCACAAGTTACTAGCTGATAATTTATTATCCAAACAGAGTTTAAGGTCAAATTCTTACAATAAGTGCACATTTAAATGTTTGCTATAGCAGATAGTTTCATACAGGGGTGGCATCAGCTGTTTTCCACCCTAGGCGGTGAAGCAAAAACAACAACAAAAAAACACTGGTGGTTCAAAGTGGCACTGCAGCCATGGCCGCCAAAATGCTGCCAAAAGCTGCGGCACGCTGCCCCAATTACAGACAGTGCACCACCCCCCGATGTTTGTTGCTGGTGCCTGCCCTTGGAGAAGCTGCTGCCAAAATGATGCTGAGGGCGGCTAAAAGCCACCCCGAAAATCCTGCTGCCCTAGGCGACTTCCTAGAGTCGCGTAGTGCTTGCGCCAGCCCTGGTTTTATATTCACTTTTTCTTTCAAATGTTGTTACATCAGAAATTCTCAAATGACACTTCTTTTCTCTTGAGCTGAATTCCCACAATCATACAGAAAATACATGCGTTATTTATTATTAGGATAGTGCCTATAGTTCCCCATCCAAGACCAAGGTCCTGTTGTTCTAGGAACCGGACAATCTAGGAACCGGACAACATTCCTTTCCTAGTAGATTAGATGAACGGAGGATGGAGGAAAGAGATATAGCCTAGGACTTATCTATTGTGCCAACAATAGAAGGCTGATTTGTAAAGAATTCTAATTGTCCCATGGAGACCCTGCTAAGGTACTTGATCTAGACCCTTCTTAGAACATGCCAGCGTGATCTACACGGGGCAGTTAAAGTACAGCACATTAATACGCTTTACAACTCACATCATCTGGTGTGCTTTGCTGCACCATGTCGACAAGCCCATACACTTGTCCATATACACAGAGTATTAGATTACAAATAAAATGTTAGTCCGTGGCCAAAGCTCCCCTTTGCTCCATTCAAACCACTGTGTGTATTAAAAGTCTGGTTCTTTTCTCATTTGCAAACATGTTGAGCCTGATGTTATTTTAGTCTGTGACACATACTCACAAAAACAAAACACACACTGCTGCTCGTAGCAGGAATTCCTCTTCACATAATAGGTAACTGGGAGTGGGGAAGAGGGAAGTTCATATATGCCCCTATTTTCAGAAGTGAAAAGCACCTGTCAATCCCACAGAAGCCAATGGGAGCTGCTTTGAGAATCTGACCAATACCAATAGCAAACCTTAATGGCTTGATTTACAGACAAGCTGAACACCCGCTAAGTGAAGACAATGGGAAACTTGAGGTGCTAAGCACCTCTGAAAAGAATCAGGGTATGGGGGCCTAGAACACACACCTTTCTACACACTTAACTAATACTGTACATGCCAGCTCTGCTCTCATGGATACATATTCTACATCCTCAGCACTCACTCTTATGTGTATTAACTACAGCACAAATTTATTGATCTACAGTGTTACACTCTGTACAGCATCCTCTATATTGCACCACATCTCATAATAATTTAAAGTATTGGTGAAAATTCTGTTATTGGGTCCATACTATCACCTGGTAGAGTCCCTTGGAGGAAAAAAAACCCTACCACATTATTTTCCATGTCACACAGCGCAATGTATTAGACAAGTTTTGAGTCATGCATGAAAACAAGAGAGAGAGAAGTGTTTCTTCTACCAGGCCATCAAGATCAGAAACTACTTCTGTGTTTTTACTCCAACACCTTCTCTAAAAGTCTCTTAATGTTCCCAGACATTCATTTGTTAAGGTAAATGACTTCAGAACTCTTTAGCGCCCCTCTAAGATTCAAGACCAAATTGCACCAGAAAGATCCTGACAGTACAGCTGTTTGCCAATTACTTGAATTATTTCTAGGCACTTTGGCACATCTCAAGATGAAATGAAAATCTTTCAGTCTGCACCACTGAGGGATTTATTATTTCACAATGCTTCCATATATAACGTAATGAGAATAAAAGCTTCTCTGCTTTACAGATCTTACCTCAGGTATCATAAAGCATAGAAAATAACATCTCTTTCTTCCTGAAGGAAACTACTGATTTTTACAAAGGCAAGGAGAAAGAAGGTAACATTAGACAAAGAAAGCTATTTTCCTTGATTTAAAAAAACCCCAAACTCTAAATTTGAGCACACAAGAGATTTTAGGATTAAAAAATACACACATCTGTGCTGAGACACGGAACCTCTAAGGTGCTTCATTATTGGCATTTAAAGCCAGTTTCATGAAACACCTGGTCTTAAATAAGCAGCGTGATCAGAGTGTGTCAGCAGGCTGGACAGATTTTAAATGGAAGAGCATTACACATTCAAAAGCCATTTTCAAGCTAATAACAGCAATATCAGCAAAACCGTAACAATCATGCAAACCCCCCAAAATACATTATTATTAGTGCTGGTGCATCTTGGTAGATCATTTAACATCCTTCTTAACCTGTTTTGTTTCAGCAAGACTATATTTTTATCCCCATTTTATTTTTATAATATTATGTACTGTTGATAGCCTTATTTATCCTTTATTATTCCCAGTTTCTTCTCTGTTTCCTCCTCTTATTTATATTATTGCCTCTCCACAAGTGCCTACAGCAGTATTCACTGAAATCACTAACCATTGCTCAAAGTTCTCCCCTTTTTAGTGTGACTCCAAGGACAGAAATCCTTGCCTGAAGCGTTACGTTCTGGGGGGAAAAGAGAGGGAGGAAATCACTGCTTGTTGCTTTGCTTGCAATTCTCATTTGGACTAGCGCTTGCAGAAATTGAACTGAACTTTCTTCACTGTTACTGCAGCTGCAGGGTAATTGCCCAAAGTTGCGGGAACCAATAAGGATTGATTTTCCTTTTCGCTTTTTGCAAATGTTACAAAAGAACCTGATAAGTCAGTTATGGCTCATGTACTTCTCACTAGGCACAGATGGAACTTGCTCTGAGTTCATTAATAACACCTTACTTCTACATGATAACTTTCATCCAAAGATTAAAATGTGCTTGTCAACCGTGGGCATTAACCCCATTTCACGGGTGGGAAGAGGGAAGCATAGGAAGATGAATTGATTTGCCTAAGGTTGCACAAAGAATGAGGAGCAGAGCTGAGTCTAAATAAGCTTCTATTTTGTATCTGCAATTTTATGGGCATAACTAGTGTCATTTGATGTCAAAATACCTGAGGGCCAGACTGAATTGACCATTATGCAGCCAGACAGGGGAGTAAGACCTCAGATACACACATATCCTCCTGCATGGTCACATTGTGGTCCTAGGCAGCGTCAGGGGGATAACATTGGCAGAGCACAATCAATACTTTCCTTCCTGAGTAGGTGGACAGGGAATTGAATACATCCTTTTCAGGGCGCAGCCCTGGGGTGAGGAGGGGTTTTGAGGAGGACTGAATTGTGCCGCATTGTTTTTTGTTCACTTTTCCACAAACATTAGTACAAGCTGGGTTTCATTCACACAAACGTGTATTTGTTGCAACTGTGTAGTGGTGAACAAGCCAGCATTACCATGTGCAAATACTCACATTGCTACTAGCTGCGGTCACCTCACAATCATGTATAGGCTTGTTTTGTTTGTTTGGGAATGGTGGTGTTGGAAGATGAGGAAAGAACAGGAGATTTTTAGAAACACTGGTATTCTGAAACAAACCCAGAAATCAGTATGAGTGGCAGCGAGGAGGGAAGGTGAATACTTGAACACCAAAATGGGTCCTTGCCTGGAGACAATTTGCATGTTATAGCCTGCAGATCATGGAGCAAAGGATCTGCTGTGTGGTCAAAAACTGAAGGTGGGATGTCAGAATTCACAGGCAACTTCCCTATGCCATCACCTCTAAACGTGGGACATAGGCACCGACCATGTAACATCAAATGGCGATTACCAGCAAGAAGGATCATCATAACCATATTCCATCACCAGGAAAAAACAAAGGGCCAATAAGCACGAAGGCCAGCTGAGGAGGAAGAGAGGCCACTTATGGAAGCAGCCACAAGGTGCATAACAAATCAGCTACATGGTGGAAATGGTAGATTCTTGCTGTTCTGCTGCATTTGATTGGAAGTAGGCAAGTCAAGAATGAGGCTCACCATTGTTTCTCTTTTTTAGGTAGAAAAAAAAAAAGCCTGCTGTATTTTTTTTTTTTAGCAGATCACTGACATGGGCAGAAGTGCTGAGTTGTGAGAATGAAGCTCCATTTGCGGTGCCCATCTTAGAAGTGACCGTTGTCTTCTGCCAACATATCTCTTTGGTGTTCACCTTTCTTCTTCCATAGAATAGTACACTGACCATCTCCAGAAATAATTCAGTATTCAAATAATCCTCAAAATTAACATTATCTACCAGAGCAGTGGTTCTCAGCCTTTTCCATACCGTGATCCTGTATTAAAACAGCAAAAGTTTGTGGACCCTCTTCCCACCTAGCTATAAAGAAAAAGAGGGTGGAAAAGTGAACAAAAAGCAGTGCAGTCACAATTAATCCCCTGCTCCTCAAAACCCCACCTTGTGATCCCCCAACTTATTTGTTAGCCCCAGAACTCTCAGGATCCATGGACCAGAGTTAATTCCAGTATCCGACAGGAAAAAACTCTAGAGCAGATTTTAATTTTCTTTGTTAATTTTCACCACACTGACTGCAAGCTATTTTCCCACCAACTCTTGTTTTTCCAGAGCTGCAAAAACATGGATTTATTTATTACAGCATTTTCTTCATTTTGATTAGACTCAGACCGTAGCCTATCACCTACACCTTTGTCATTAATCTAGTTTAGAAAATGTGATGAATATTGCACTCATAGCTAAGTAAAATGAACATTAACCTTCACACTGCAGCTGGATTTCTTTACTTGGCAAGATGGCATGGCATTCTGAGAAACAAACTGTCTTTCCCTTTGGCAAATCACTCCCCCGATCTATCCAATTCTGAGTCCTCTTCAGGCTCAAACATCTTCTCTCTTGGAATGCACAGAACACTAATTCCAGATGGACATTCTTTTTGTAAATAAGACGAGGAAGACTTTGTAGCACCTTAGAGAATAACCAGCTTATTTCAGCATAAGGTTTCATGGGTTATAGCCCATTTATGCTGTATTTTTAGCTTTCTGAAACAGGAGCTGTTCCTCATTATGAATAATTTAAAACATTTGTTTGAGTCGTATAGGGTATGTCTACGTTGCAGTTGGGAGGTATGATTCGCAGCATGGATAGACAGACTCATGCTAGTTCTGCTCAAGCAAACTTGCTAAAAATAGGAATGTGAATGTTACAGCACTGTGGGTGTCTTGGGCTAGCTGCCTGACCTTGGACCAGGAAACCCAGGTGGACTTGGGTTGCTAGCTTAAGCTGTTGCCGATGCTGCAACCTCCATACTGCTACTTTAGCATGCTAGCTTGAGCTGAGCTAGTGCAAGTCTCTACCCACACTGCACATCACACTTCCCAAGTCCAGTGAAGACACACTCATAAAACACTTTGTGCCATGTTTTCTAAGTTTGGTGCTTAAACTGAACTCACAGAACACACACATAAATGTCGCTGTGCACCTAACATATGCATTTATGTATGAAAACAGGTACTTGCAAACACAGGTATCCATTTTGCATGCACCTGCATTTGTGCTCCAAACAGATGAGTGTGTATATTTTGCTGGGGCATGTTTGGGCACCAACTTTGAAAATCTGGTCCATTATGTCCAAGTTTCTAGGTGATTAGTTTTTTCTCCATAAATGGGCAATTTTCTCTGGCTAACAGTAATGAGTTGCACAGTTTTTATTCCTGTCATCAGTCTTTATAAGTGGTCAGTGTTACCTTGAAAACCAATGAAGCAAGAGCTAGGAATAACCCATTTGTCAATGTATGTTATGTATTCCCTCTGGGCCCAATACACAGAGGATGAGGGTCTGTTCGCAGCTCCTGAGCTAGAGTGCTTTGTTCCTTAGTTCAAGCTGCAGTAGCTCATGCCAGCTTTGTCGGTCCCTAGTTCACTCCCGGGAATGTCAGCCGAGATAGTGGGCATCACACTAGTGCTGACCTATTTCTGTGGTGAGGGGGATGAGATTTTCCTGGGTATGAATCTCATTTATGCTAAGGCCTCTTTATACTGCTCTGGTAAAGGAGAGAAAGTTGGCATCAGTTACATTTATATGCCCTTTAGGGTCTCTTGACATGCCAGAGAAGTGAAAAGGGGCCTTAGTGCAAATGACAGTTAGATCCTCTCTGTTTGGTTCAGGAACCATCTGAAGGCCTGAGCTTACACAAATAATCTATATATATAAAAGTCAAATGGTGTATGCGTGTATGTATGCGTGTATGTACGTTCCCTTACTCCTTTCACACCGTTTGAGCTAGAGACTTGAAATTTGGTACAGTTAGAGGTATTAGGGTCCTAATCAGGGTAAGAGTCAAAAAATTTTCAAATCTCACCTCTGACGCCCCCCAGGGGTGAAATTATTTAAAGGCCAATCACATCAGCTGGGCAGCTGCTGTTCTCTGTGAACATAGTTATGATGTCATAATACCCCCCTCCAATGGACCCTGCACTCGCTCAGCTCTCTGCTCCCTCCCCACCTCCGACGGACCCGAGTTGGGTTTGGTTGGAGGGTAAGTGAGGTAGGGGTGTCGGGTTTGGTCGGGGGTGTGTGTGTGGGAAGGTGTCGGGGTGGATGAGAGGTGAGGTGTGGGTGTTGGGGTTGGTCAGGGGGTGTTGGGTTTGGTTGGGGAGGGTGAGGAGGGGGGTCGGGGTTGGTCGAGGGGTAAGTGAGGTGTGGGTGTCGGGTTTGTTTGTGGTGGTAGGTAGGGGTGTCGGGTTTGGTTGGGGGGGGAAAGTGAGGTGGGTGTGTCAGGTTTGGTCTACGGGGGGTGAGGTGTGGGTGTTGGTCAGGGAGTGTTAGGGTTGGTAGGGGGTGATGTGGGGGTGTTGGGTTTGGGTGGGGGGTGAAAATGTGAGTCGGGGTTGGTTGAGGGGTAAGTGAGGTGGGGGTATCGGGTTTGGTCGGGGGGGTGAGGTGGGAGTGTCAGGTTTGCTCTCTGCCCCCTCCCCACCTCCGACGGACCCGAGCAACGCCGGGTATTTTTGCTAGTCTATATATATAAAAGTCAAATGGCATATGCGTGTATGCATGTGTGCATGCGTGCATGTATGTACGTTCCCTTACTCCTTCCACACCGTTTGAGCTGGAGACTTGAAATTTGGTACAGTTATAGGCCTTAGGGTCCTAATCAGGGTAAGAGTTGAAAATTTTTCAAATCTCACCTCTGATGCCCCCCAGGGGTGAAATTCTTTAAAGCCCATTCACATCAGCTGGGCAGCAGGTTAACACCTGCTGTTCTCTGTGACATAGTTATGATGTAATAATACCCCCCTCCAACGGACCCGGCATTCGCTCAGCTCTCTGCCCCCGCCCCCTCTCCAACGGGCCCGGCACTCACTCAGCTCTTTCCCCCCTCCCCCCTCCAATGGACCCCACACTCGCTCAGCTCTCTTTCCCCCATCCAGGGCCCCCCCCACTTGCTGAGCTCTCTCCCCCCTCAGGAAAGAATCGAAAATTTTTAAAATCTCACCCCCTCCCTCCCTCCAACGCCCCCCCTCACTCGCTCATCTCCCTCCGCCCATCCCCCCCAACGGACCTTGCACTCGCTCAGCTCTCTCGCCCCTCAGGTAAGAATAGAAAAATTTTAAAATCTCCCCCTCCTCGTCCCACTCCAACGCCCCCCACCCACTCGCTCAGCTCTCTCTCCCCTCCCACCCTCCAACGGACCCCGGCACTCGCTCAGCTCTCTCCCCCCTCCCCCCTCCAACTGACCCCACACTCGCTCAGCTCTCTTCGAGCAACACTGGGTCCCCTTCCCCCCCTCCGACGGACCCAAGCAACGCCAGGTATTTCTGCTAGTAAAAAATAAAATGAATGTCCAAAGGGCTTCCCTCCTCTGCCACAGTCAAGCAGAACCGTCACACACACAAGGTCTTCTCACTGATTTCCATTCCACAGATGCCTAGTTTGTGACCATTCAAACCTCACTTCCTGGGGCCCTTTCTCCCTACTTCAGCCCTGCTGGAACAGATGCAACCAACCAACTCCAGCATGCCTGTATCATCAGTTGTTTCTTGGAGACAGGGTTTAGGGAAATCATTTCCATTTGGACTGAAGAACAGAAGGAAGTTCAGCAAATAAAATAAGGCTGTCTGGTCCAACATGACACTTTAAAATATATGTTAATGCCACTGTCCTAACTGCTCACCACTTCGTCGTCAATTTACTTAATTCCCTCCTTCACAAGAATTTGTTTTTGGTATCTCCTGATTTAATTTAAACCCTTTGCTTCACTTGCAATCCCTGTTTTGTGTGAAGGGGATTTAGCCAAGTTTCCTAGGGACTATTTTTTTCCCTTGTTTGTAAAATTATATCTCTAATATCCGCTCCCTTTAGCTCTGTTAATTTTTTTCTATTTGCTTAAAGTTTTTGGGTTCCCTTCCTGTCTCTTCCCTTCACGCTTTTCCTCTCTGCATTCCATGCACCTCCACAATGTTTAACCTATTTTGTCTGTGTTAAAATAGGACAATTTTATGCAACAGAATTCTGGACCAGGGGAATCAAGACTTCCATTCTTGATTATTGTAACACATTGTACCTAAGAATGAAACCACATAAACTGAAAGAGCACCATGTACAGCCCATCTGCTAAACAAGAGAGGTCTCTGAGAACACAGCACCCCAGTGCTCAGGTAGCTACAACATACAGTTTGAGGTCCTGCTTTGGATCTTTAAAACTCTAAATGAGTTGGGCCCATGTTATCTCAATGACGGCCTCTCCCTTCAGTGCCAAGACCTGCCATGTTGACAGCACTCGTGAAAAACAATGTAACCCAATGTTAGAAGAATGGTGCCTGGCCCACAGCTGTGAAACTGCTCCCTCCGTGGCTAATAATGACAACAAAACTTACTGGTCTTCCGAATGAAATGCAAGTATCCTTCAATGCATATTTCCCACAATAACAGTGATGATGGGAGTAATAACTTCACCTCTGAATGGGGAAAGAGGGAGAGCATCTATGTTCATGCTACCCATTGGAGAAATCTTTAGAAGGTGCTGAGATAGTAGAGCAAGGAGGGCAGTACATATATGTGAATAAATAGCTGGATCCCCACTGAAGATTCCAGGGTTATTCATTTCCCCCTGAAGACACCCAGAAATGGGAGATTGTAGCAGGGTGTTGGCTCCCCTGCTTCCTTCAGAGTCAGCACACAGGAAGTGTATGTGTGCAAGTAGGTGAGGATGAAAACTGTATTGCTTTTGGTGGGGAGGTAGTCGACTATGAAGAGGCGAAAGGGGCAAAGTCAGACCTCAATCTTGGGATTGTCTGAGCTATTGTTTTTCTTTGTTCTATTTCCTAGCTTTAGTTCTCTTGCATATGTTTGTTGCCTGTGTGCCCCATGCTACGGTGGAATTTTATGTATCGCTTGGGCTCTATTATGGATAAGACATGCCCCATCCCCCAATCCCTCCAGTGGATTTAGTGTCTTCTTAATAGCAGAACATTAAATAATTCTGCTGTCTTCGTCTAGCTGATCTGAGGAAGGAGATGGGGGTGTTTTGTCTCCCTGTTGCTATGTCCTATCCCTTCACACTCTGGTAACGTGTCTAGTGAACTGGAGCCCAGGGCAGCAGAGGCTTCAGAGTAAGACTCCTGAGCAGCAGCTCTCAGATCCATTTGGGATTTGAAAAGAAGAATAAATGCTAGGCTGGACTTGCTAGAGATGGATGTTTTGACTCAAAAAATTACTAGACTCAGAGCTCTGTTCGAGTTCACAGTAAGAAATTGAATGCCAGTGGACACAGTGAAATCTGATTCTGGAGAGCCAGGGCAGGTGTTTTAGCTTTAACAGAATAAAGAGGGAAATTGAGATTGTGACCTTTAATTCTTGGACGGGGCTGGACAGAGTGTTGGGCACAAGTTGCAGTGGCAGTTTGCCCTCTGTTACAGTGGGTGAGAATGTTGCTAAAAAGAATAACCTAGGTATTCCAAGGATATGTGAGGCAATTGTGATCACCAAATCCTGATTTGATAAGTACATTCCCAAGCAAAGGTTTAAGAAACCTTTCCACATCCTCCTTCTCTGTCTGTCACCCTCTATGTCCCCTCCCTCCCTTAGTTTTTTCACCTAGTTAATCCACTCCAAACAAGCACTCTTGAATACCTCTAAACAAGACCAAAAAATCATCTCAAAACTAGCACGTCACCGCCATCACGTGGTGTACTCTGCTTATATCTTGCATCTCTTTAGATGGCAAGCTCTTCGGAGCAAGAACTGTCTCTTATTTTCTGTTTGGCTAGTTTGTAGAACAACAGGGCCCTGGTCTCAGTTGGTCTCTAGCCTCTAGCATAAGAAACATGACAAATGAACAAGGAAAATGATCTATTTCCAAAAAGACATGAGGAAGAATGTCTTAATTACAAAACCTAAACTTGTAATTAAGGTAAAGGGGTCAATGAAAACAACAATTCTCATAAACTTCAGAGCTAAATTGGGAATTTAAACAGATTGATTGGTGTATCCCAGATACCTTGTGCCACTTTGGTGATGTAAAATAGTTTTATGGTACAATAAATCTGGCTGAGAATCTTAACTTGGCCCAGAAAAGTCTCATTTTTTTGGTGCCCCCCTGCTTTGCTGGTGCCCTAAGCATGTGCTTAGTCTGCCTATTAGGTAATCCAGCCCTGACTCCACTTTGCGCCTTTTGACGAACTGACGTTCCAGAGTCGACTTTGGGGACTACCAGTAGGGGTCGGGGCAGTCAGGGGTCAGGGAACAGCATGGCTTAGAAGGGGGTGGTTGGGGCGGGAGGTCTCTGGAGGGGGGAGTCATGGGACAAGGAGCGGGGGGGCAGGTTGGATGGATTGGGGATTTTGAGGGGGGCAGTCGGGGGACAGGAAGTGGGAGGGGGCAGATAGGGGGCTGGGCCAGCCTGTTTGGGGAGGCACAGCCATCCCTACCTGGCCATCCATACAATTATGCAAGCACGATGTGGCCCTCAGGCCAAAAACATTTGCCCACCCCTGCTGCATAAAGTATATCTGCAAAATCTTGGTATAACTCTCCATGAAAGCATTTTATTTTCAATCCCCTGTCTTCAAAATAAGTTTCCAAAATTTAAGATGTAAAAGCAGAGAAAATCTACAATCACAGTATGAAAAAGACAGATGCCAACTTCATCAGAGTTAAAAAGTGTTGAAGCTGCTAAAAGAAAAGAAATCTTCACACTTCTGGCAGAGTTTTTTGGTCTAATAATTTTATTACTTGTGTTCATTCTGCATTGGTGAATCACTACCCTACAACTTATGAATGACTCTAGAAACTCAGAAGGCCAGTTCCCCATTTCTGAATTTTTTTCTGACCTCCCTAATTTAACTGATGGCAGAGTCGGGATAGCACATTTTTCTTATAAACTTGCATCAGCCTTGAATGGGAACTGCTCAAGTTTTACTCTCCACTTTCCTCTTACGCTTTCAAAGGACATACTTTGCTGCATTAAACATGGCTCTCTTATCCATTCTTGATAAGGCTGAGGAGTCCAAGAAATCTTTTCGTTAGATCACCTGTACAAGTACACCTAGTCTCACAATGTGATTATTCTATATGCATCATGGTTTTGCTCTCATTAACTACACACACACACACACACACAGAGTCATCAAAATGGAAGTAAAATGCTACCAAGTCAGAATGGTATACAGATTGCCCAGGTTGATCACAGAATGAAAAATAGTGAGGAATCAGATCCAAGGATTCTGCTCCAAGAAGCCTCCTATTAAAATTTAACACCACTCTGAGTGGTAACAAGTAGGGAGTGTGGAGTAGAACAAGGGATGCATAAAAGTAACACCATGTTAAGATGATGTGGTTGATTGGGGTTCATTATGTACACACATTAATGGTTGTTTTTAAAGTTATTTTGTTAGTGGTTTTCAGACAGTTTACAAGTATTGTATGGGGGTGGAGAGGTTGACAACAGGGAGCTGACAGGGAGGGTAGGAAATATGTTGGCAAGAACAAGAAAAGGAGCTAGAGGATGGTGAGAGAGAGGCAACAAGAATGTGTAATGCGCGATAGGGAAGATGTAGGGAACTGCAGGGTGATGCTGGCAGAAAAGAAACAAGAGATGATAGAAATTGGTAATGTAAGAACTAGGATGGTGGGGGGAAGGGAGAAAGAATCTAATTATGAAGAGAGTCAAGATGTGAAAAGTTTAAAACTGTACAATTCAGTTGACCTCGTGATGTCATGAGCTTCCCCACTCTTCCCTGAGTGCTTCTAGGGGACAGAGGCTTTTATGGGCCATCTTCAGCAGAGTTCTGGCAGAGGTGGAGGGCACACACCGTGTATAATATTGGGAACCACACCTTCTGAGAGCATCTGACATTTCACCTACAGTATCTGACCCAGGTATGGGAGCATGGTTCCTTTGAATAGGTTACTGTCCCTTGGAGAATATCTATATTACTTCTCCTGAAGAAAACGTTGCACTGATTTTGGAATCTTTTTTCATGGCATACTCTTAGCAGAATATTCAGGCAACCAATAATTAAACTGATAATTCAATTTTTTTTATTCTGACAGGTTATTATTATTTTTAAATATCTTTTATGCAGTAATGTAACCCACACTGAGCATACGTCTAATACACTGATTAGATTGCACCCCATGACCTTCATTATGTGTTTTAAAAAAAGCTTTTACTGACATGCTAATTTTTAAAGCCAGTTTTAAGCATCTTCTTGTCTCAAGTTCCCAAGTGACCTCTTCATTCTTTTTTTTGGGGGGGGGGGCAGGGAAGGAGGAGCAATAACAATAACATTATTTAAACATTTACTGCATTCCACCCAATTATACCAATGGTGCCATCTATCCCTAAAATGTCTCATTTTCTCTGTTAAGTTTTCCCTGTCTCTGGCTCATTTGGTTCTGGTACAACTAGTGTACACTGTGGACCATTATATAGATATGGGGTCTGTGTCTTTTCACAGGCTGTAGATTTCTTTTTCCTTATTAACAAAGGAAGAATCTATTATTTGTTGCTTTTATTTTTTTCATAGATATCTTCAGCTTTCTTTTATAAGTAGTATTTTTTATCTGTAATAGCACCTGAATAACACCTCTGGGGACAGAAAGAATATATGATCCCTGCTCCTACAGCTTACAAACTAATGTTAGACTAAAATTTTGGACAGGTCATTTATTCAATGAAAAATGCAGTTTCAGTTGACCCGAAACGATTTGCAGATTTGATGCCATTCATAAAATGATCAGAGAAGGAGATTGTGATGGTGGTCTTTCTGCCTCCCACTCCCTGACTAACCATTAGCTCAGTGGTTTGGCCCTCAGGTTCAAATCTCTGCTCTGGAACAGACTCCCAATGGACTTTTTCAATTCATTGTAAATTCTGAAAAATAACAGATTGATTCGACCTAAACCAATTACTGATTTCTTTCAGAACTGCCACTGAACTGAAAAATTGTTTGTCTGGTTCTACATCACTAAAAGGAGGGAGTAACAACACTATAAGATTCTAACCACGGTTAAGTTGCATTTCCACTCCCCTCCTCTCTATCTCCCTCTTAATCTTGAGCTCACTGACTTTGTCTTAATAAAAAAGCTGTTGAGTAGGGAAACTGGCTGTTGCGATGGTGCTGTTCACCTCTGGGTCACTAATTCCATTTGGATTGTTAGTCGCCAAAAAATAGCTGCCATTTGGCAGCAGAAATGAGTTATTGCCCCAGTGTAAGTCCTACTGGGACAGATGCTCAGAAAAGAGTGCAAGAGTCTGGAAACTAACAAGGCAGTTTTCCCGGTTCATCACTAAGGCTTTTGGCATTGTAGGATGGAGGAAGTTTGGGTTTTTACTGCACCTCTTCTTGTCATTCTCCCGGGCTACCAATCTGTCTCCTTGTCTGAGCAGAATTCTAAATTCAGTAAAAATGTAAAGAAGAACAGTTTAAAATATCCCAGGCAATAATAGATAGGGATGGGTGATCATGTTTTCCTGTATTCCCAAACCTTCTTGAGCCTCCTAGACTCAAGACTGTACTGTTCTCAAGATTTTTCTAGGCCTGTGTTCCAGCCTAGGTTTTCAAGGGGGATACGCAAACTGCTTTCTTTTTGTTAACTGTTTTTATTTCTTCTGTTTTTAAATGGGAGTTACCAAAAGCAAAGCCACTTCCTGATTTTGGGTACTTTCATGTGAATTCTCCCTTCAGCATAGGTAAGTTGCCTGCATCACTAGGCACCACTCTGCAGAGAAAGGGCAGAAAAGCCAGATCAGTGGGAGGTGAAAACCATTGGCTAAGAACCAAGGAAACAATGAGATTTACAGTAGACTCTCGATTATCCAGAATTGGATTAACCAGGATGTCAAAAAAAATACACGCAACTCACAGGGCTGGCTCTGGCTTTGCTGCTGCCCCGAGCGCACACACAAAAAATCCCCCCCCCAGGGCGCAGGGCAGCCAGTGAACTAACACCCCATCCCCTCCCCGGCACAGGGTGGCTGGTGAACCAACCCCCCCTCCCCATATTTCCTATGGATGGTGATTATCCGGGATTTTATTAACCAGAATTAATTTTTTTCCTATCATCCTGGATAATTGAGAGTCTACTCTATATATAAAAAAACCAACTGTGAGGAATATTAGAAGGTCTTCTTGGAGATGGAATCATTTTGCAAAACAGACAACAAAAACACATTATAGGCTGCAGTTTAGGAGACCAAAGAGGAGAAAACCCTAAACCTAAACACTGCAAAACAAAGCAGCTGTATTTAGGAGTAGATACCTGTAAATAGCAGAGTAGGAAAAATCCATTCTTACAATGATTCACTGCTAACATCTTTGCAACATACAAATGCCCAGCGCACATTTCCACTGCTGCCAACTGATACATTTGCACAGTTGATAAGGATCCTGTTATTTATGCTGTCAGTGCTTGGAGGTGTTGGATGTGTTAGCATGATTACGTCTCACTGTCCCTCTCTTAGACAAATAGCACATGCATTCATCCTGTCAAGTGTTTCACAGCTGCCTCCAAGTAACACGTTAGTTTTATAGTACCTTGATTATGTTAATACATCTTAACGAACAGGGAAAAAGAAGAAAACAAGCTGAGCATGAGCACTGCTTAAAAACCAGCACATTCATTTCCACAGACAGCAGCTTTTTCCAAATGATGCATTTGCTCTGTTGACAAGGGTACATACTGTTTGTTCCACCACCGTTGTTGAGTGGGTAGCCACAGACTCCATCCCTCTCTTCGACAAAGAGCACACATGCTTTGCCACCTGCTGTTCTGCCCTACCAGCTGCCAAGCTGTGCACTTAATCTCTTGATGAGGGCCTTATTTGCTTGTGGACGGGGGAAGGGGGGGTCTTCCCTCAAATGCATGCTCTGATACTGTTGCCAACAACAGGCAACAGTAGGACTGTTGATAAAGTTGTTGTTGGTAGCAGGAGGTGGGGCATAGGGTGTGGAAGGAAAGCCTTAATCATTATTACTCATTTATTTATATAATGAAGCAGTGCTCGGATATGACGATTGGAATCAGAGGCTTCATTATGCTTTAGGCAGTACAAATACACAGGGGAACACTGTCCCTATCCTAAGAAGCTTACAATCTAGTTTTAGACAAGACAAACAAGTGAGCATGACAAACAGTAGAGAGAAGAAGAGAGAGGGTGAAGAGTATTGTGATGACCCATTGAGATCTGAAATCATGCAAACGGCTCTGTACGGACTGACCCCTGCACCCACCCTGAGCCATTATGAAGTCACACCAATGGTCTGGACCCTCTGCAGCTGCAGATTTAGCAGCATTGTCTGGCCCATCCTTGGTATAATTACAAACTGCCTTGTGGAGTGCTTCCAAGGGGAACTCTTCCGTGTTACCTCTTGAGAGGCTGTGAGGCAAGGTCTTCTCCCTTGAGAATCTATCTCATGAAGAAAGCACTACATTTCAACCTAGGTCACCCTGCTTCGAATCAGAAAAGTGGATTTAATTAGGTTAACACACAGTCAAGGCCATGGCTGGCATGGTGGGTTGGGTTATCAAGTAATAGTTCTCTGTATTTTTTCTTTTTAAGCAGTGGGTTACTTCATTAATCCATCCTTAAGGGAGGACTTCTGTATGTGAACAGTCCCATTAAAATCAAGAGATTTTTTTACTAGTCACACATAGACCAAAAATATTTCAATGACACTCAAGTTAATAGAACTTTTGTCAAAGTTAGTTAAACACACAGGACTTGAAGCTCTTGGTTTGAATAAGCTTTGTATCTATTTAATAAAATAAATATACACTTGCCCTTCTGGGTCAAATCCAAAATCTTTCTTCACATGGCTTATTATTGACTTCAGTGGCAAGTGCTCAGTGTGAAAAATGGTTTGCAGGACCGGGCCCCTAAGCTGCAGCAAAAAGGAAAGCTACAGTTCATTAGCACCAGTAGTCTTCAGTTTTCTGACAGTAAAGTTGTGCCTTTCAGGGAAGAGTGGGTTCCTCTCCGAATACGGGGGGAAGGAGGGGGAGCCCTCACCAAATTAAATCTATAAAATAGACTCGTTGCTTCTAATTGACTTTACTGTGCATAGAGCATGAGAAGTGATTGTGTGCTATTGCTCTGTAGGGCTGTTTATTCACTGTGACACACCAAAGTACTCTGTTAGAAAGGAAAGAAGTCTGTAATACCAGAGACTGGTCTCATAAGTTACCTCCTGTCTTGCTTTGTTAAGATCAGGAAAGCCTAAGGAGGACGGACACCTTTATGTGAGGTAGCAAATTAGGATTAAGGGGTTCCTTCCATGATCGGATATTGCTTAGCACTCTGAAGTGCATTGACCCTTTTACATTTGTTTATCATTTTGACCTTTTAAAATGAAATCCTTCCTCTTTTTTTTTCTGGATAGTAAAACATGCAGGTGAGATCGTGAACTCAGAATAAGTCGATCAAAAATTCATTAAGAACAAAAGCAAATAGCATATCAAGTTAAATGTACTACATCATTAGATGGCTTAAACAGTTGCTGCAATTGTGCCCACACCGCATACTGCAAAAATAAAACTTAACAGCTATAACAGTCACCCTGTTAATCCATACAATCAGATAATGATCATTCTGTCTTTAAAACATTCTGTGTAATACAGTGAAAACCTTATTTGTATGGTGCCATATTGCATATTTCAATATAGAAAACAAGATGTATCCTAAACCAAACCCTTAGACAACATGATCCAATAAATACATGCACACAAACTAGCAGCAGCTCAGAAGTAACAGTGTCTTCGGGTTCAATACAATGGTGTATAAGCACCTTCCATCTAAAACTGACAGCAATAGCCAGATCTCTAAGTGGACTTTGTGAAGTTTCTGGCATTTCTCTCTTTTCAAAAATAAAATAAAATCAAAAGCTCTGGTGGTAGTGGTGGTGATGGATTTTTGGTGGTTAGTTGGTTTGTTTCAGGTTTTTATTTTTCAGAGGGTTGTGTGTGGTTTTTGGGCAGGTAGGAGTGTCACTGTTGGGGATGTCATTCTTGCTATGGTGGAAAACGACCCACTATCCCAACTACTAAGCCTGTGTCAACAATAAATAATAGCTTTACATGACATACATGCATTTGTGCCTCTTACTGCATGCTGAAGAGAGGTAGCCAGCACTTCCATCAGTGTAGTTGTTTGGGGGGGTTTGAGCCAAAGTAGTACAAAGTAGTACCAAAATAAATAGAATATGAATTTCAAGAAAAAAAAACCCTGACAACCATTTTTGTCCTGAAAAGGAATGAAATGTTAATATTTTCCACAAAACAAAACTCCAAGGAGTTTCAAAAATCAAAACCTGTCAAATGGACATTTTTGTCATTTTCAATTTGAAGCAAACAAAATTGAAAATTGGTTCAATTCAAAATGTTGATATTGTAACCCAAAACAAGAAGTTCCGAAATAGACATTTTTGAATCTATTTCTTAGAGCATTGGTAGGCAGGGGAAGCGAGGAAGTGTTCACTGCACTATGCTGGGCATACTTTAAAAAACAAAGAAACCCCACATCACACAAAACCAGGAAAAGAAACCTACAGTGCAAAAGCAGAATATAGCAGTGGAGAGGCAGGTGGAGGAAGTGAAGATGGAGTGTGGGAAGCAGTTATACGCCCATCGGCAGCCCAGGGGCAGCAGAAGAAAAGGGTTGTGCTCCACCTCCTGGAATCATTTCTCTGTGGTAACAGGGAAGCCATACAGGACTTCCTGAAATTACTGTTTACTTTAGCAGGAGCAGGAGACATAGTCCACTGTTTGGTGGACCTATCTCAGGAGGTGACAACAAGATGAGTTTGGGGAAGGGGAGAATTCTGCAATGACCCCAAGCAACCAAACTCCACCTCCTGTATCGAATAGCCTAGCAAAGAAGCCAAAATATTCAATGATAGAAACCTTAGCCCAATATCCCTGTTCCCAAACCACTCTACTCAAAGATTTGGGGCAGAGGGAATGAGTGTTATGGCATCTCAGCCCAACAGGGAACCTTACTATCAGATAGTCAGATGCATAACATGTAAATCCTGCCCAGAATCCTCAGGCAAGAAAGCTACAAATTGGAGTGTGACAGACATCACCATCAAATTTTGCTCCCTCTCTCGAAACATTAGGGTTGCAAAGGGGTTATGGCTCAGCAGTCCTACAGGGAAGCCTACAAGTCATGTGATGTATCCTGGCTTAGCCACAAATATCATCACAAAACAGAACAGCAGTGAAATGTAGGTCAACTGAGCCAAATACATGCTCTCCCAGCATGTCTAGAAATACCCATACTGTCCTTGAGCGCCATTTGGCAATGTGATGGAACTCAGTCACATTTTACTCAGGGCATCAAGTGTGGCAAAACGTTTTCCCCCCTAAAGTTAAAAAAGGCATTAAGCCCCCTCCCCCCCAAAACTAGCATTTTTCCAGTAGAATTATGACCCAAATATTAGGCTCTTTTGAAGAAAATGGCATGGTTTTGTAAAATATTTCACTTGCCCAAGCAGCATTTTTCAATGAAATTTCAACCAGCTCTAATCCAACGTCCACGGACTTTAACAAGCATTAGATTTGGCCCCTGCTGTGTGGACAAGGATTGTGCATGCCTTCACCTTCTGCCAATTTCAGCAAATTATGCCTGGCATTTCTAGTCTTGTCATCATTGTTCGCTGTCTTCATTGTACTTCCCTACCACTCGGCAGCCAAATTATGGTTTCCCTGCACAGATGGAAGCATTCTGCTCTCTAGTGCACTCTTAAAGGAACATTAGTGATTTGGTCTTTGTTGCGGAGTAGCGCTCTCCCTTGACAGAGAAAGCTAAACCTCACAATATCTCAACTATCTTAGTAGGATTGAAAATACCAAGTTTCCCACAGATCACAGTGGTCACTATGGGGGATAGGGCAATACATTATGAGTTACATTTTCAAAAGTGACAAAGATTCCTGTGGCACCTTCAAGACTAACTAAAGCATTGAAGCATAAGCGTTCATGGGTTAATACCCACTTCGTCAGATGCAACTTCTGCAGTTCCAGACTAACACGGCTACCTCTCTGATTCTATTTTCAAAAGTGTGTAAGTGACTTAGGAGTGTAAGTCCCATTTTCAAAAGTGACATATACATGTTAACTCTTATTGACTTTTAATAAGCCTTAGGTTCCAGGTACCAAAATCACTTCCGAAAATGGGACTTAAGCTCCTAACTCAGTTAGGCACTTTTGAAAATATTACTCTGATATTTGATATAATTCAGCTGTCTGGTTATGATTTAATAATATTGTAAATAAAAGGAATAAATGAAATGTTACAATATAAAATACTATAGAAGTGGACAATAATTGACAAATACTGTATATAAAAATCAGGAGCTTATGACCTATTGATCAAACAACTTCTTCTAATAAGGTGCTCAGTACCAACAAAACTGAATGAAGTCAACAGTCCTGCAATCTTAACTCATCTGAGTAAACCTTATTTAGACAAACTGAAGACAATGATCAACTGATATTCATGGAGTTACTGAACTGAGGTTGCAGAATGAAGACTCATGGAAGATGAGACTCTCTTATGGCCTCTTTGTTCAGGGGCAGGCCCTAAATCAGACATAACATATCAAGGGATAACAATTAAGAGGGAGGATGGTGGAAATACGGAAAGGAGAAATATAAAGGAAGTATGGAAGAAATAGAAGAATGAGTAAGGTAAAATGTTAGAAAGGAAAGAGGAAATCCATAGGTTAGTATAATAGAATTTTCTCCCTTTCTTTGTAATTACACAAACTGTTTGCCCAATTATATACATTTACCAGGTGTATTAATTTTGTTCTTTTTTCCATTATGGCAACCATATCAATAGACCTAAAAATAAATGTCATCAGACCAATACAATCACCTTAATCATGAGCAGTTTTAACAGGAGGGCCACTGTAGTGAGGTACTTTGGATTTTGCGAGACAAGGCACACACACACGTGGTTGTAGAAAGTAGATGAGTTTATTGGAAGGCCTTGGTCCCTCAAATGGGTGCTGAGGGGCCTGATTCTGATCAGCGCGACCACAGAAAGGGTTACCTAGCACTTCGGAGCAGTTGCCAGGTCGGAAGAGCCCACGAGCAAATACAGGAGTGGGCTTAAATACACTCACACATTTGCATCTCATACATACTCATATCTCATTTGCAAGCAACAAGCTGATTGGTTACATGCTGTCCTGCCTCAGTTTCCCCATTTAGATTCCCACGCATTCATTCTCACACAGACTGGGTAAATACTCACACAGCTGGGAACGGTCTGGGAACTGTTCCCAAACACACAGATAACAGCAAGGTCAATCTCATAGCATCATTATGCACTCTCCTGGAGTTGACTTAGAAGCGTAACTACACTTCCTAGTGATTGCCCGTCACAATGTCTTCCGGTCCTAACAGCCACAGATGCATATTGCCTTCTCTTAGCACAATATGTTGCCACTGGATTTGTCTAATATTCTTGAAATTCCTCTGACAATAATTTCACAACTCAGGGCCCAAGATATGTTTCAGTAGACTGATTTTCAAAAGGCACCATGAAAACCTGCAACTCTCAGTTAATGGGAACGGTGAGGATTTTGAAAATCAGATAAAAAAAACCAAGTCACAGCACAATTCATTCTCAACCACACAGGACTTTTCAATGGGTTCTATGTAAAGCTATTAAAGCTTTTCTAAGCCATCAGAAAGAAGGCAAAGATCCCTGTGTGACCTCATAGGTGACACAGAGTTCAGGCCGCTGCACCTCTATCCACACACTTTCATTATTTTTAACTGGTTTCAGTTCAGCATTCAATCAGCTTCAATTAGTTGTTGTTTTCGTACACAATAGCTAATGTGAAGTGTTTGAAGTGATGTGTATGTATGCTCCTGGCCTTGCACCAGAGTTTACAGGAAAGACAGCATTTTCCGCTGTATGTTCTGAAGCAAATCAGAGAAAGAAAAGAGAGTGTGTGTATACCATGCTGACAGGATACAAGGGTCAGGAAACTTTAAACACACACACACACACACCAACAACAACAACATATGCTTTGGAAAGTATAGGATGGACAGAATGATGATATTAGGACAACTTCTCCTGTCATTTATACCGGTGCACATTCAGAGTAACTCTGCTGATGTCTGGAGAGTTATTCCATATTTATACCTGCTTCATTGAGAATAGGATTCAGCACACTGAATTTCTTTAGGTAGTCGAAAGAGTATTTGGAGAGTCAGGCTTCCAGGAATCTTCTAGCTGTGATGGTCAAACTATCTGTCACTCTGAAGTATTTGCACACAATATCTTTTTAGATGCCCTCTGGTGACAGTGCAAGAATGAGATACTGTTTCCTCTTCCCCATTGTATCAATCAATTTCTAGATGATAAACAAAAAAACCCAAACAAACAAAAAAAAAACCCACCCCCACAACAGTGTCTATTTCCCATTTAGTGAAAAGTTACTAAGTCACAATGCCATTTCTGCCATCTCTCTCCTTTCTCTCAGTGTTATGCACAATTTCTCCTCTTGAATTTGTGCTGAGAAGACTTATGATTCCTCACAACTTTCCTGATCTCCTTTGTGTTTTGGACCTTGGAATAGGTGGTCTCAGCAATTTTACAGTCTGCTCTCATTTTTTTCCTCTACAGTCTGGCACGCCTATAAGTTCAATGGCAGTCCTGTGGTTCTTGAAGAGAACACTATCATCTCCATCGAGAGGTCTATAGACATCTAGACTTTTTGCCTGTTCACATAAAGATTTTTTCCCCTCTTTCCTGTATAGTGGTAGAGGCATGTGTATAATTTTCATGCTGCTTATAGAATCTTAGAAATGTGGGGCTAGAAGGGACCTTGAGAATTCACCTAGTCCAGCCTCCTGCACTGAGACAGGACTATCTACTGTGTCACAATGTCTTAGATATCTCAAATATCAGCCAGGGTAGCAGAGACACCACTCAGAATTCTACCTGACTATGAGCCATGGGGCTGGTCTTCACTACCCTCCAGATCAGCGGGTAGCAATCGATTTCTCGCGTCTGGTGAAGACGCGAGAAATTGATCACTCGCGGCACCCCCGTCAACTCCAGAACTCTAGCTTGCCAGGAGGTGCAAGCTGGAGTCGATGGGGGAGCGCGCAGCCGCCTGCCGCCGCCGTGAGGATGGCAGGTAAGTCGACTGCAGATACGCAAACTTCAGCTACGTGATTCACGTAGCTGAAGTTGCTATCTCCAGTCGATATCCCCCCATAGTGAAGACCAGCCCTAGGTCATCACTTCCCTATGCTCTTTTGCATGTTTCACTCCTCCCAGCCCTGTCATAGTTTTAATAATCCTAAAGTTGTTCTGTAACATTTCTGTTCCTTGCATGCTTTAGTTATGGCACTAATATATATTACTTCACAGCCACTATACTTTGCTGGCCTGTTAAACTTCCATTGATTTAACAGGAACTTTAGGTATTAAGATCTTCTGATAATCAGTCTATGGGTGTTTATGGTTTTACCCATATGAAATAGTTCACTTACCCTACGTCCTCATTAGTCTTAGCTCTAACTGTCAGACTTTCACTATCATTTAAATTGCTTCTCCTTCACGTTATCATTATTTGGCTCATTGAGATCCTCTGGGAACAATGCAGCTTCCTCATCCTCACCAACTACTTGATGAGACTTAGCAGGGATCTCAAGAGTGTCAATAATAGTCTAGCTCTCATTTGAGAGTGTGACAACTTTCTCAGGGTTGGCATAGTTGCTTCCTACATTGATGGGTGCAAAGTATTCTTGGACATGGAATAGACACATGCCTGTCTTAATTTGTTTCCATGTTTTCTCCATTCATGGAAATAATCACTCTATACAGGGTTGTGTAACAAAAGATATAATCATCACTTAAATTAGTACCCCAAATGCTCCACATTCTATCCCTTTCGGGAGCCCCTTCACATTTTCACTTTGCTGCCTAGCTTCTATGGGTACTCCCACACTGTTGATAGCTTCTGCTCTTGTTAGCAACTGTTATAACTATAAGGGTAGCCTAGAATTCCTCCTTACCTGTAACGGGTTAAAAAGCTCAGATAACCTGGTTGGCACCTGACCAAAAGAACCAACGGGGACAAAAGCTACTTTCAAATCCGGAGAGGGGAGGTGGAAGAGGCTTTGTGTGGGCTCTTTGTGAGTTCATTCACTCTTGGATTTTAGAGGAACCAGACATCAATCCATGTTCTCCAAATCATTCTGAACCAGTAAGTCCAGTCAGGCAAGGCAGGTTAGATTATCTTTATTTTTCTGCTTGTGAATGTTTCCTTTGAAGAGGGAGTTTTTAATTTCTATTTTTCTCTGTAACTTTAACACTAAAGCTAGAGGGGATTTCTCTGAGGGTTTTTTTAAATCTATGTGTGACTGTAAAAATAACTTCCATCCTGATTTCACTGGGGTGATTTTTTCTATCTTTTCTTTAATTAAAATTCTTCTTTTAAGAATGACTGACATTTTCCCCACTGTTTTAAAGATCCAGGGTTTTGGATCGGGCTCACCTGTAAGGATTGATGAGGGTTTTATTCTCAAGCCTTTCCCAGGAAAGGATGTAAGGCTTGGGAGGACTTGGGGGGGGGGGGGGGGAGGGGAGAGGGAGAATAGAACTCCAAGTGGTCCTCTCCCTGATTTTTTTTCTGTAACTCATTTGGTGGTGGCAGTGATACTGCTCCAGGTAGTGGAGCCTGGGAAAGTTTTTAATCTAAGCTGGTAAAAAATAAGCTTAGGGGGTCTTCATGCAGGTCCCCGCATCTGTTCCCTAGAGTTCAGTGTGGGGAGGGAACCTTGACAGCAACAGAAAATAGGACCCCTTTGCATGCCATTGGAACCCATTCCAGTATCTTATATAACATTTTCCTATGTGAAGGTGCTCCCATAACTTCATTCCCTGTAGTTCCCTTCTTCTCCAATGCTCCAAATACTCTTTCCCTCAACTGCTGCTGTGTGGGACCTGCATGGCTTTCGAACAACTCACAACTCTAACCCCTGCAGTTCCAGGACTTCCGTCCCTTTTTCCTAGCAGCTCCTATAGGCTTCACACAGCTTTGTTGTTCTTTTCTCAGACCTGATATAGGTTAGCTCCTATCTGTTACTTATAACCTTTCAAGCGCTTTCCCCCGTGGCTTCATACTTCCTGTTTTTCACCTCTATTTGACTATCTTGTTCTGACAGTGTATATGAGACCAATATTTTACACACACACATCATTTTTCTGGCATGACTGTTCTACTGCAGACAAATATTTGAAGAGTCATTGTTTTGTGACAGACTGAGAATGACTCTGGAGTCCAGTCATTAGGACACTCACCTGGGAAGTAGGAGATCCAGGGTCCAATGCCACTTCTCCAATCATGCTTTCATTATTTAGCCACAGTGGAACAGCTTCAACAGGAGAGGTGGCAGAAGCCCCACATCAGAATATCCCATAGGTCAGTGGTTAGAGCTCTCTCCTGAGAGGTGGGAGTCCCGCTGCTCAAATCCTCTCTTTCCCTGCAGTGGAGGGAAATATTGAACCTATGTCTCCCACATCCTAGATGAGTTTGTTCTGACCATTGATCTAGAACTTATAAGATGAGCATCACCTCCTCCTTTGGCTGGATTTTGAATGGGACCCCATCTGGTTGGTGGTCTCTGAGCATATCTGCTGTATTGGGCCCTGCTTATAATTTATGCCAAAGAGTGTCTCCCTTCCCCCACTGGGGTTTAGGCAGGAGATAGGTGTCTGGATGCCTGCACTGAGGCAGCAGTGAGCACACTCAGAGGCAGTAGCATAGGTACTTAAGAAACATTTACCCTGGAAAATGTAGGTGCCTACCAGGTTCAGTGGGAGTTTTGTGGATCACAGTGGAGCAAAACTAGGCACCTAAGTACCTTTGTGTATCTAGGCCATACCTAATCCAGCTATACTCAGGAGGCCCCTTTTACTTCACCCTCGAATTTCCAGAATGTTAATGAGGTCCACCTACTCTGACATTCAGTAGGACGTATAGTCCATCCTTATTTCCACAGTTGCTGACAGTTTCCTCATCAAAGGAGCAATAAGAATAGAGAGCTCTAAGCACAAAAGAATTGCCCACAGAAACTGGAAGGACAATGCAGATGATGATATTTCCCCCCCAAATAAATAGAACACAAAATTTAGAAGGAACAAACCAGGTATTCACTCTGGTGCACACATAGAAGAAATGCACAAAGCAAATATATTTGTATTAGAAACACACAAAAATGCAGTTTGCTACTGTTCCTATATTTTTCTGTATTTTTGATCTTTTTTAGGTGAGCTGGGAGAAACTGACTTTTGTTGTTGTTTTTGCAACAATAAAAAACTGACTAAAACTATCCCACAAAGAAAGAGCGGACAGTTTTCTAGCATCTTCCAATTAAAAATATATGAATATATTTTATTTAAAAAGTATTAATGTGGTTCAAACTCTATTTTTTCCCTAAAAATCAACAACTTACCCACAGTAAGCATCCTCAGATGCACCAGTCAATTGTAAGAACTAACAGTGTGAAAAATATCATATTAAAATGTTTACCCAGATGTACCTACTGGAAAGAGGAAAGCAAGTATTACTGGCAACTAGAGATGGGCTCAATCTGCAAAAATCAGAAAATTAAGGAGCTGAGGCAAGCATTCCAGAAAGCCAAGGAGGCAAACGGACGATCAGGGGGCGTGGCGCGGACATGCCGCTTCTACAATGAACTAAATCAGACAATGGGGGGCGCCCCCACCACCATCGCACCGGTCTGCGTGGACTCCACCGATGGGATAATCGTCAGGGAGGAGACTGATTCCGATGAGGACGACCATGAGGAAGAGGAAAATCTCACGGAGCAGCAGGAGCCCAGCAGAGAAACCGTGTTACCAAACAGCCAGGAGCTGTTTATCACCCTGCAGCCAGCACCCTCCCAAGCCTCCCAGGGGGGTAAGTGTTTCTTTTTAAGGGATTACATGACGCATGATTTTTTAAAGGAAGCATTTATTAATGAGTAACTTGCCCTAAGGACTTAGCGTGCTTTCATTGCTGGTCAATTTCTACTCAAAGAGTTTGTCAATATACTCCGGGATTGACCGGAAGTCCTCCGCGGACATCTCAATGAAGCTATCCAGGAGGTAGCGATGAATCTTCCACAGCAGATTTCTGGGGAGAGCCGCCTTATGTGGTCCCCCGTGATAGGAGACCATCCCACGCCACGAAAGTAGTAAGTAGTCTGGTAACATTGAGCAGGCTAGCATTGCGGCGAAGGGACCAGGACTTTGCATGGAGGCAAGGAGCATGCGCTCCCTATCTCTCCGAGAAATTCTCAGCAAAGTGATGTCATTCATGGCTGCCTGTTTGAAATACGGACTGCAATTAGTAGGGAGATAAAGATCCCCAGCTGCAAAGTACTCTTTTCTGCTGAGGACCGACCAACCGCCCCCCCCCCCAAACGCTCACCCCCCGCCAGCCCGTAGCGGTAGCTAGCAGGGAATCTGAACAGTGTGCAAGCGGTTGCTTCCGCTTCAGATCCAACGGGCATCCCCCCCCCCTCCAGCCCTCGGCGGTTGCTAGCAGGGAATCTGAACAGTGTGCAAGCGGTCTGAAGAGCCCCAACCACCCCTTAGCCCTTAGCGAGAGATTTTTTTGGCCTTTGTTTTGCAGTTTGCGGTTCAGTGGGAGCCAAACGGTGGGGGGAAGGGGGTGGGGTTACTCTACAATATGCAAGTGCTGCTTTTAACTTACCATGGCCGGCTGCACGGTGCTTTCAGAAGCCGTGTTGGGCTGAGGCACGCATATGTGTCTGAGATGCTCTGACTTTTCTGTGAGCTATTCAGTCACTTTTAGGTGTAGAACATGACCTTGTACAGGAATCATATCAGGCCTGTGAATACTGAGGTTTTTAATGGCATAGTACTCCCATTGTGTACCGTCCGAGACTGCATCTGCCTCCTAACCTTGAATGTATCTGTCTCATAACTTTCAAACTTTCTTTGCCCACATTCGCCCACAGATGAACAATTATCTCAGAATCCCCCGTCCTGCTCCTCCCGCCATGCATCGCAGATACGAAAGCGTAAAAAGAAAACACGAACGCGCGATGATATGTTCAGTGAACTCCTGGAGAACTCGCGCGCTGAGGCAGCCCGCCAGATGGAATGGAGGGAAAGATTGATAGAGGCAAGGAATGGAGAGATACAAGCAAGGAATCGAGACAGGCAGGAATCGAGAGCCGCGGCAGAAAAGAGGGAAGAACAGTGGCTGCAGCGACAGGACCGCGAAGAAAGACGCATGGATGCTTTGATCCGTATAATGGAGGACCAAAGCAACATGCTGTGATCTCTGGTGGAGCTGCAGCAGGGCCAAAGATCACCTCTGCAGCCCCTGTGTAACCACCTCCCCCCCTCCCCAAGTCCCATAGCTTCCCCACCCAAACGCGGGGTGAGAACCCGGGGGGGCAAGCTTCGTGGACCGATGCACTCCACCCCACAAGCCAGCAGAAGCAGCAGCAGCAGAAGCATGCTGACCTTCTCTGAAAACTTTTAAAAGCTGCTGTGTCTTGGCCACCCCTCCTCTCCCCACTTCCCCCCCCCTCTGTCCGCTCCTCCCCCAGTGCGACTGCTGTTTTCCCTCCAGGCTACCATGACAGTGATCCCCTGTATTTGTATTTCTGATGAACCAATAAAGGAAACATGATTTTTCAAACAGTGAATTTATTTCCTCTGCAAGCATGGGGAGGGGGGGAGGGAAAGAGGGTTCAAGGACAGCAGGCTTAGAGCACAGCAAGGGAGCAGGTTCTCAAACGCCATGTCGGGCACTCATAAAACTGGCTTTCAAGGCGTCCCTGAGGCGCAGGGCCTCATGGTGCGCTCTTCTACTTTTTCTGCTGTCTGGCTGCTGGTAAGTTGCAGACAGTAAATTTGCCTCTGCCTCCCAGCCCGCCATAAACGTTTCCCCCTTGCTCTCACAGATATTGTGGAGCACAGAGCAAGCAGCAATAACAATGGGGATATTTCTCTCACTGATGTCTGAGCGAATCAGTAACAAACGCCATCTCCCCTTCAAACGGCCAAATGCACACTCTACGGCCATTCTGCACTTACTCAGCCTGTAATTGAACAGCTCCTGACCCCTGTCCAGGGCTCCTGTGTAGGGCTTCATAAGCCAGGGCATAAGTGGGTAGGCTGGGTCCCCAATGATAACGATAGGCATTTCCACCCCACCCCCCCACGGAAATTTTCTGGTTGGGGAAGAAAGTGCCTTGCTGCAGCTGTCTAAAAATCCTAGAGTTCCTGAAAACACGAGCGTCATGAAGCTTTCCCGGCCACCCCACGTACAGGTCGGTGAAACGTCCCTTGTGGTCAACCACTGCTTGCATGACCATTGAATAATATCCCTTCCGGTTTCTGTACTCGGCGGCCTCGTAGTCCGGTGCCAGGATAGGGATATGAGTCCCATCTATAGCCCCACCACAGTTAGGGAATCCCATGGCGGCAAAGCCATCTATTGTAGCTTGCAGGTTTCCGAGGTTTATAACCCGGTGATCGACGATTGCCCTGCTTACTTGCATCACAGCAAAGCCCACTGTAGACCTACCCACCCCAAACTGATTCGCCACTGACCGGTAGCTGTCTGGCGTTGCAAGCTTCTAGAGTGCTATCGCCACTCGCTTCTCAACTGTAAGGACCGCTCTCATTTTGGTATTCTCGCGCCGGAGGGCCGGGGACAGCAAGTCACAAAGTTCCATGAACGTGCCCTTTCTCATGCGGAAGTTTCTGAGCCATTGGGAGTCATCCCAGACCCGCAGCACTATGCGATCCCACCAATCCGTGCTTGTTTCCCTGGCCCAGAATCGGCGTTTGATGGCATGAGCCTGCCCCATTGCCACCAAATTTGACAGATTGTCAGTCGCCCTACTTCCAAAAACGGCAGTGTCCCTGTCCCTGCTGTGCACGTCCTGGTCCATCTCCTCCTCACTGTCGTCGGGTTCCAGAAAGCGCAGTTGTCCCCGGATCGCATTCCTCTGCAGACGGTTCAGCATGAAATCCGCAACCATGATCGAGGTCCTCACAATGGCCATTACTGTTTCCGTGGTGTCAGCGGGCTCCATGCTTGCAGTGCTATGGCGTTAGCGCGGCGCGGAGAAAGGGTGCGAATTATGGGATGCCTACCCACAGTGCACCGCTCGTAATGGCGGTCGGTGGCGCGGAAAAAGGGCACGAAATTTGGAAATGCCTACCCATAGTGCAGCACTCGAAATGGTGCCTGCTGGGGGATCCGGGAACTGTGGGATAGGTACCCACAGTGCAACGCTCGTTATGTCGACGCTTGCAAAAGTTGTGCGGACAGACACTGTCGACTTGCTGTGCTTTGCTGTGCTTAGTAGGGACACACAAAATCGACTGTATACAGTCTGCTTCACAAAATCGAATTAAAGGAAATCGACCTACTGCTGTAGTGAAGACATACCCTAAAGCTCGTTGCAGGATTAGGGCCTAAAGGTGTGTTTATATTCAGAGGCGGATTAAGGTTTTGTGGGTCCCTGAGCTAGAGCAAGTGGACTGCCCAGCAGTCGCTCTGACCTTCCCCTTGCTCCTGCCGGGCAGCTGCCTGGGTGGGTGGAGTGGGTTAGGATGCAGAAGCGCCCATTTTCTTAGGTCTCACCAGTTGCCTGGGGCATGGGTCCTGTTGGCCCAATGGTTAATCACCCAGCACTGTCTACACTGCATTTTAAAACCCATCAGAGTAAATTTCAGAGCCCAGGTCTACAGACTTGGATTCACATTGCAATGCTAAAAACAGCAGTATAGATACTCGGGTTTGGGCTCTGAGAATGGTGGACTTCATATCCTGATCTCCAACCCAAGCTGCAACATCCACACTCCTGTTTTTAGTGCTGTAGTGCAAACCTAAGTCTGTAGAGACCCAGGTTGAGAGACTTCCTGCTGCAGGTTTTAAAACCCATTGTAGACATACCCTAAACCTACACCAGTTTTCCAGAAAAATGGTTTTCCCCTAGAGAAGGAAGTTTGGGGGTTGAAGCCTGGACCTGAGTGCTTGGCACAGAACCTGAGGTAGACTAGAGTAAGGTCTCTTGCACCGAACCTTGTGACTTCTGAGTCTGTAACTAGTTGAGAAGTGACTCAGGCACTAGCATACGTAAGAGCAGCTTGATATACAGTATACTCATGTGGCAGGACTTGGCTACTATGCCTCAGAATATTTTATAGAGGTCTTTGTGCAGGACAAGTCCATTTTTATAAAGGAAATGGGGAAACCCAAACATATGAACAGGAATGCGTATAGGTCATACAGATTCAAGGCAATAATAAGTGGAACTAAGAAGCAGTACAGGGCAGTGATGGGAAGAGGGGATAAGACACAGTTTTGGATCCAGTGACTGAGGGTATGTGTGCCAAACAACATAGGGGTAGAACAAAGTGATGGATGGGAAGGAGCAAAAGGTAACGGAAGAAAATCAGCATCAAGATGATTGCAAATATGGGGTCCCAGTTTTGTTGGTTTCTGGTTTGTTGGCAAGGTAAACCTGTCAGTTGGACATTGAGAGCCTGGAGTACTGCTGCTCTTACTTTTTGCACTGTGCCTCTAATCAATTGTGACACGGGATGATTTATCTCATTAGGGCAATGTGGTCTAGATAAAATTTCTATAAGGCAGATGTTCTACTGTTTGTAAAACCATATTCAAAGAGGAGCTATCAATGGTTTCCGGCAGAGTGGAGAGAGAGGGGAGAGACATATATGGTGGGGTCCTGGAGGGATCTGTCCTATGTGCAGTACTATTCAAAATTGCCACTGATGACTTAGATGATAGAGTGGAGAATATGCTTATAACATTTGCCAATGACACCAAGCTGGGCACAGTCACTAGCACTTTGGAGGCCAGGATTAGAATTCAAAGTGACTGGGATAAATTGAACAATTGGTCTCAAATCAACAAGATGAAATTGAATAACAACAAGTGCAAAGTACTAGCCTTAGAAAGGAAAAATCAAATGCACAACTACAACATGGGGAATAACTGGTAAGGTACTAACACGGTTGAAAGGGTCAGTAGATTCTAGTAGATCGTGAATTGCATATGAACCAACAATATGCATCAGGCTAACATTCTGGATTAAAAGGAGTGTGGTATGTAAAACATGGGAGGTAACTGTTTCACTCTACTAGGTACCGGTGAGGCCTCACCTGGAGTATGATGTCCAGTGCTGGGTGCCAGACTTCAAGAAAGATGAGAGAGAGTCCACAGGCGAGCAACAAAAATAATAAAAGGTTTAGAAAGTCTGATCTACAAAAAAGGTTTAAAATAGAGTAACTCCTTGCTTAATATTGTAGTTATGTTCCTGAAAAATGTGACTTTAAGTGAAAGGATGTTAAGAAAATCCAATTTCCCCATAACAATGGGGGGCAGAGGGGCTAGATTCCAGTGAAAAAATTATTCAGACAAAAGACTAACATACACACACACACACACAGAGTGTATATGGTTTTAACAAACAATTTAATACTGTACACAGCGATGATTGTGAAGCTTGGTTGAGGTGGTGAAGTCAGAGGGTGGGATATTTTTCAGGGAATGCCTTACTGCTAAATGATGAACTAACACTCAGCTGAGATCTCAAGGGTTAATCCATTGTTATTAATGTAGCCTCACACTCTACAAGGCAGCACGAATGGAGGGAGAGGAGATAGCATGGCAGATAGAGACACACACACCATGTGTGCGATAGACACACAGTGCCCCTTTAAGTACACTGACCCCATGCTAAGTACATTGGCTTTTTAAAGTAGATCAGCAAGTTGAGACAGAAGTTGCTGCCAGGAAGCTCCCTCCATCCTGAGCCTTGTCTTGTCCCCCCTGCTCAATGGAAGATGGGGTAAGTGGGGTGAAGGAGCAGGAGGGAGGAGGACACCTGACATTAGCCCCCTCTTCTTTCTGTTGTGGGAAACCTTCCTTGGTTTCCCAGGCTCGTTCCCAGGTGGGAATAAGACAAACACGAGACCGAAGTAAAAGACAAAGGCACCCAGCAGGGTGATCTTTATTTCTGCTGTAGCAGGATTCCAAGCAAGCATGAAGCAACAAAGGAATGTCTCTGTATCACAGCACAGAGTTTTTATACTTGAAGTATTGCATCAGAAACACTCTCATTGGTTACATTTTGCCGCAGTGTGATTCTGCGTAGTAGTCATTGGGTTTTCTAACGGAGTACATGAAGTCTTGTTTCACGCTAATGGCGGTCAAGTATTGCGAGATTTAGGTGGTCATTTCTTTGGTCAATTAATTTTCTACACCACTTCTCTCCCTCCTCCCCCACACAGCAAGCAGGAGGCTCTGGGGAGCAGCTCCAAGGCTTGGGGAAGGAGCAGCCCACGGCAGTGAGGGGAGGGACAGCTGAACTGCCGGCAATTGATAGTCTGCTGGGCAGCTGCTGAAGAGGGAATGTAGGGGAGCAGGGAGCTGATGTAGGGTTGCCAGTCCACCCTTGTTCCAAGCCCCCCATCAGCTAGCTCCAATGTGCTGCTCTTCCTGCAAGCAGTGGACAAAGCATGCAGCCACCAAACGATGTTATAAGGGAGCATTGTGCAACTATAAAATGAGCATGTTGCCTAATTGATCATCAGTGTAACAATGTTAACCGGGATGACTTTAAGTGAGGAGTTACTGTGGTGGGCATGCCACTGCATGCATCCGACGAAGTGGGTATTAGCCCACGAAAGTTTATGCTTCAATACTTTAGTTAGTCTTTAAGGTGCCACAGGACTCTTTGTCACTATAGTGGGCATGGTTAGACTTGAGAAAAGACAACAGAGTAGGGAAGTAATAACAGCCTTCAAAAATATTAAGGGCTGTTATAAAAAGGTTGGTGTTCAGTTGCTCTTGATGTCCACTGAAGGTAGCACAGGTCGTAATGGGCTTAAGCTGCAGCAAGGAAGATTTAGGTTAGATATTAGGAAAAACGTGTAACTATAAGAATAGCTAAGCCAGGGATCGGCAACCTTCGGTACATGGCCCCCAGGGTAAGTCCCTTGGTGGGCTGGTTTGTTTACATGCTGCATCCATGGGTTTGGCCGATTGCAGCACCTACTGGCTGTGGTTCGCTGCTCCAGGCCAATGAAGGCTGAGGACAGCAGCGTTCAGCACATCCTCTGGTCCATGTTGCTTCCTGTAACCTCATTGGACTAGAGCAGTGAATCCCTGCCAGTGGGAACTGCGAATGGCCAAACCTGCGGACGCAGCAGGTAAACAAAGCGGGCCCAGCCTGCCAGGGGACCTACCCTCATGGGCTGCATGCCAAAGGCTGCCGATTGCTGAGCTTAAGCACTGGAATAGGCTGCAAAGGAGGTTGTGGGATCCCCATCAGAGATGTTTTTTAAGCACAGGGTAGATCTTATCACCCTAGATTTATTTAGTCCTGCCTCAGCAGGGAGAGAGGGAAGGCAGGTCATGTGAACTACCACCCCTCAAAGTACATTCCAGTCCTACATTTCTATGATTTCATGATTCTTTTATTGCAATCATTTTATGGTTAAGAAAAAAGTGCCAACCAATGTATAACTGGCTCACCAGCTACACAGAGTACACAATATGTTGTTCGCACTGAAACACCAGTGTGGCAAATGAGTAACATTTATGTGAGAACAGCGAAACATATCTTTGTAATGAATGGTGTCATTGCAGTTAAGTGCCTAACTAATTCTTCTTGGAACATGTACAATGCAAACTAGATATTGAAAAACGGAACAGAATTGAGTAAAGGGCTTGAAATGAAACAGATATCCCAACTTATAGCTCAGTAAGACACTTAAAGCCTTCTTGAGTGCTTAAATATCCGTTTCTGTTATCCGGTTCCAACTGGACAAGGTAACACAACCTCCTCCATTTTCAGTTTATTCATACTTGAGAACTAGCTGAATTTAACCGGTCTGTCTCTTAGTTCCTTTTTCCTTAATTCCTTCAGTGCAAGCCCATACCTGAGGGAACTGGTAGGTGGCACTGCATCCATACTCCCTCCTCATCAACGCTCCTGCAGTCCCTTCTGGGTGAGGTTCCAGTTCAGCAAAGCACTTAAGTATGTGCTGCAATTTAAGCATGTGGTTGATGGCACTTAAACTTCAAGCTGAGCATTTGCTTTAATACTTCCACACTGTGATGAATTGGGGCTTGAGCAAAGAAGAGTACTTAGCTGCAGATGTTCAGAGTTTCACCTGCTGCAGCTACCTACAAGCACCTCCTCAGGCCTCCATTAGCCATGGGTAGGGTGACCATTCCCTCTATTTGGGGCATTTTCTTTTATAGACGCCTATTACAGCCCACCCTCATCCTGATTTTTCACACTTGCCCGTCTGATCACCCTAGCCATGGTACGTGGGGCAAGAGGAGACAGTGTTGTTCTGGCTGCTGTCCTGCGGTGAAGAAAACACCCACAGCCCTTACAGAGCAAGCAGGATAGGAACGGCATTCCCCATGTATCACAGGGGCCCAATGTAATCTCACATAAAGATGTCACTCTGTGGGATCTGGAAGAAAAGTAGTGCCTAGACAAGTATCTGTCTACAGAAATTTCTCTCTACCACTTGTTTTCCTGGCTTAGGTCAAAAGATTTTAGTTCCAGAACTAGAACCCAAATAGAAAATGTACAAGCTAAACACTAATAAGGAGGATACATTTCTTATACTTCACTGACCAGATTTGCTCAGGCACGGAATTGCTATGGTTCTTCAAGTAACTCTACTAGCTTGACTTCACTCACTGATACGAATGGGTGCCTGCTGCCCTCTGACTTGGCTGGAGGCCTGGAGCTTGGCACTACTCAGTCAGCTATCGGACTGATACTGCATTGCAGCTGTTTGTCCTGAGTGCCAAAGTCTGTTAGTGAACAATGAGTGACTGGCCACCTGGCCTGAGCCATTCTGCCAGCTGCCACTTCTGGTCTTAGGCTATCACACAAAATCATTGTGAGGATCCAACCTAGTTGCATAAGCCAGGTGCATTCTTAACTGGTTCTCACTACCTCAGACCCCTGTATCAATAAGCCAAGCCCCGGTTTTACCCTGGCTTCAGTCTGCCCTTGGGGCGTCCCTCAAGACTACTGTGCCAGCAGCTGCTGGGGTTCTAATATACGGCAATGAATTGTGAGGGGCTGCATAGCAACAATGGCTTTTTTTCCTCAGGACTTTGGCTACCCAATTGTTTGGAATCCCAGCCAGCTTCCTGTGGTACTTTCACAGACGCTTCTACAAAGCTGGCCTCACAATGAACCTTATGTTCTGGAGAGCAGTTGTGACTGTCCTCATAATGCTCACAGGGCACGTTCCTCAATCTTTTTCTTAGAGTTGTGGCATTTTTCAAAGATGTTCACCTTCACCTGTGGTGGGAATAGGGATTTTCCCTGGCCAAAGTTATGCTGGTTTTCTGTCCACTCCTTCAACAGTGCTGCCTATTAGTAGTGGTTTACATATAGCATTGGAAGTGATTTGATAGTGTAAGGGGAAGAATTTGAGACACCCCCCCCCAAATTGGGAAGAATTAAGGCTCTGTTAATTCTGTCTGTAAATATGTTACTTTCCATTGTGCCTATATTTTGCAGGGATTTCTAAACAACTTAATAACAAAGTAGTAATAAGTACAGTGAAACCTCTTCTAAATGACCACTCATAGGACCAACAAAAATGTCTTCAAGCAGGTATCAACCAGACTTGTACTTGGTGCATTTGGGAATACTTTGCTGTGGTCTCTTAAGAAGCTGCTTGTATGCACTTCTGAGACCATTCATAGTCAATTCCACCCTACCTAATGGTAGATAGTGATGGTCACCTCTGATTGGCTTCTCTTGGCCACTTGTTAAATTTTCAAACACACACCTTCATGGTTTTTCCCATGCTGCCTTCCTAGTACATGAGGAACTCCCATAAACATCTGGATAGCTACCTCATTATCCACCTTCAAAACCCTTCTAAAAACTTGCCTTTGCCAGGATGCTTACAAAAAAAAATCTCAACATCCATTAGGCTCTAGTGTGTTGAGACCACTGCCTACCACACGGGTCTCCAAACTTTATGAGACGAGGGCCATATTAGATTTTTGAAGGGTCTTAGTGGGCCAAAGTGACTGTGAAAAAATTTAATATATACAAATATATGCAAAATCCCCCATTTGTTCCACTGGCTGCTGCTGCAACCCCCCCCCCCCTTTACTCCTCTGGCCGCTGCTGCAGGGGCACTCACCCCTGCGCACATGGGGCTGCCGACAGCAGCTCACAGTGCGGGGGAGAGGGGCTTCTCCACATGCCTGCTCAGTTGGAGGGCCGGACAAATTGAAGCTGCATGCCAGATAGTTTGGAGACCCCTGGCCTACCATGTTGACTAGCACAGTCTCATTGATTACTTGCACTACCTCATCAGTCTATATCCATCCGTTGTCCTTTGTCTTACACTAGGATTGTGAGACCATTGGCCATGGGACAGTCTTTTTGTGCTGTGTTGTACAGCGCCTATCCCAACGGTGTTCTGATCTCTGAAGAAGGCTCTGAGGTGTTGTGGTAATACAAATATAAATATGATGTTGGCAATTAAATACAGCCTTTTTCACAGATTTTACAGAAATACTAGTCAGTACTTTAAAAAAGGCACCCTACATTACCTTGCCCAGCTGGAGAAGTTTGACCAGCTGAAAGACAGAGCCACCAGCTTTGCCCTTGCCCTGCGCCACAGAGTGTGCATAGTAACTTGGGAACGCCTTGGTTTCTGCCATGTTTGGGTGATGGGCATTCCCCATATAGACCCTTGCAATCTCAGCCCTCTGTGACTGGGACACCTTGCTCCATTGTGGATGCAAGAAGCAGGATTTACCATTCATTATCGACATTACTTCTAAAGTTGCTTATTTGCAGTTAGGTGCTTAATGCTGTATGAATGAGGTGGGGCGGGGAAGAACAGAGGCTTGGGCTTAATGCAGAATTGATTTGCTTAAAGAGGATCAGAGATGTCAGACTCACCAATGAGCTGAAGAGTGAATTAGATATTTTCAAAATAAAAAGTTAAGACAGGATAAAGAGGTGTAGGGATGAAGCAGGAAATCAGATAAGACTGACAAAAAGGAGCAGGCCTATTGGCCTTGAATATTCTTTTTTCTGTTCCTACGAATTCTCATGCTCTTGCATACTAAGCCCAGATCAATGGAGATTAATCAGTTGTAGAGAAACCATTGTGAACTCATTGCAGGCTTTTAAAGTTTAAATTTGTTTATTGAGCACAATTTGGTTAGCATCAGGTGCTGAAGTTACATACACCAACACTAGCATAGAAATTACTTTATTTAGCTCCCAGTTGTAAGTTTCTATAGCAACTGGGCCCTATAGCAGTAAGCTGAGGTTTCTGGCATATGAATTCTGCTGCTGCTAGACACTGGTATTGCTGTATTTTAGGGCACTCCACTGCTGTTTAATTCTTTTTAAGCTGTCCCCCCCCCTCCCTTCTCTCTCCCAGGGTCTTTTAACTGTGCCTGCTTAGTCATACGTTTAATTACACATTTTGCACTGAACCTTCCTCCTCTTGGCTGTAGTACAACGTTTCTATTTCAGTCAAGGTTCAATTTCCCTTGAATAGTTAGCATGATGGTGTCTGCTACACACTCAGATGCTTTACATATCATGTAAACTGGGGGAAAATGGCGGGGAGGTGACCATGGCACTGATAGGGAATGCCTGAAATAATGGTGCTGTGATCAGATCAGATTTCATGAGAGGAAGCTGGGCAAAGCCAAGTCAGAACTAGGACAAGAGATCTCCAAGGAACCCTCTGTAAGTATTAGTGATTCAGTAGGTTCTCATGTTGCATCAGAGTCAGAATTTCATCAATGCTCCCAAATGGTACATGGGGACATTGCTCTGCCAACAGTGTTATCTTTTAGCTAATGTAAAACTGAGATCCTGACCACTTGAACTCATTAAAAAAAAATCTCATGACACTTCCTATTTGCCAATGAGATATTTGTCTGACTTTTGATCATATTCCAGCCCTAGTAATTTACACTGCACCTACCTCTACTCCTTCATACACTTACATCTGAATGTGATTTTACTTTCTTCTAGTCTTACCCTAAACTATTGAGCCCTGTTGTATTCCACCTTACAGGTGGTTGCATTTTAATAGTGAACAGAAGGATTGAACACACTTATTTATTTCACTGGTCATTCTGAGCCTTCTTTATCTTGATTTCTTTTAAATGCACTAATCCATGATCTTTTGCCAGAGTTAGCTTTCTTCTTCCCTTTGAAGCACATTAAAATGTTTGGCTGAGGTGTTCTATAGATGTGCAAAGCATAGTTATGACAACAGGGAGTATAAACATGAATGTGTGTTTAGGTGGTTTAACAGTAATTAAGTATTTTGATATTGTGGTTTCTTTTAGATAGCTAAGAGGAAAATCCTATTATTTCCCCCTCCCCCCAAATAAAGTGTATGTCCTTTTTGCATTTTTCATGTGCAGACAGACTGGATGACTGATTGAACAGTTACATTTTATATGCTCTAGGAGAGTCCTTCCTCTCTCCCCTGCTTTGATTCCTTCCAATCCGAAGGAAACATGTTACCCAATTCAACACCTTAAAGTAGTGTCTCTCTTCTGCTTTCCTGGAGCAAACTGTCCCTGGGAGAGTGTCTTGATCAAGCCACAGAAAACTAATGTTTAGGTACTGTATATGAGATCAAAATGTGTTTTTCCATGACTTGGTCTGCAACAGGAGAATTCATTTTGCAGAATTCTGAATAACATTGCCCTTATATACCCACGGGTGGGCTGGCCCAGGGAACAAAATCTAACTTGAAAAGAGGTTGCTAGAGGGCAAAATGGAAGGGAAGGGAGATAGAACAAGTAAGTAAGGTCAGGTGTGTAACTCTTATCTGCCCTCAGGTTGAGTGTGTTACCAGTAGACTTATTTTCCTCTTCCCCAGGTCCGTTTGGGCTGTATAGAAACTGAGAGTAGATGAGTGGATTTCCCAGTCAAAACATTATGTACAGCCTGTCCTGTTCTTATAGCAGAATCCTCTCTCTCAGCTTTTGCTGGCTGCTACAGGGTCGCTAGCTTTATCTTGTTGAGGACTGTTCCCAGCTGATATAGATTGTTCCTTCAATCTCTATATCAGAGTGAGAGTTACGGAATGGGTCTATCTTGGCGCAGGACCCAGGGCCCCAAAACATATCATGATAGCATACCTCACAGAAGAGAAAGTTTAATTCATGGGGGGATTCAGAAGTTGGGGACTAGTACCTGGAAATCATTTGTCTGCCCTAGTGTGAGTCTGTCTGCAGCACACGCATCTGCAGCAGGTAGGGTGGCCAGATGTCCAGTTTTCAACCAAACACCAGTTGAAAAGGGAACCACCCCAGACTGGTTAAAATGAGTGAGGTAGGGAGGGCAGGGGAGAGCAATTGACAGGGAGGAAGGGAGCAGGGTAGGGCCTCAGAGAAGGGACGGGGCAAGGGTATTTGGTTTTGTTTGGTCAAAAAGTTGGCAACTCTAGCAGCAGGGCCTCTGTCACTCTCACTAAGCACAGGACATGTTGCCAGACTCTTCTTGCAACGCACTGCTGCAGAAGCATGGGAGTTTTGCAATTTCTTTTGTTTTGCATTCTCAGCCTCCTGGTTTCTCTCTCTGGATGCTATGAAATGGCTTTTCAAAATGGCAGCCAGAGCCAGCTGCAGAGGTAACTTTGTTGCTTACAGCTTGCTAGGAGGCAGGGATCTAACCGGAGAAAATGAATGGGCCCTTTTTTCAAAGCATGAAAATCCTGTAACTTGACTACTCACCCCCCCAGCCTGCACACCAAATAGTCAGGACAGGATATATACACACACACACACAATGATCTCCTTTATACTCAATTAATTGGTATGTTACGATATAATTATACTGTAACATAATATACCAATTGAGTATAAAGAGAAAGAAGAGAAGGTCATTGTATCACTTCTGGTCTTTGCTTTTGTTAGGGAAAATCAAAAGCACGTCACCCCCTTACCTTGAACTCCAGGTAGAGCGGAGCTGGAGGTAAAAAGCTCATAAGCTGTCAGAGACCAATTGAGAGGTAAACAAACAGCCATTGATCAAGGGGGAACATTCCCGCTCCCTCCTCTCGGGGGAAGGAGAAGGTTCAGTTTATTTTAAGACATCATGAAAGATTTATAGGATACAGACAGAAGAGGAGTGGTTTACAGAAGAGGCGTGGTCTAAGTTAATACATTTGCCAGGGGCATGCCTACTGTCAACAATTACATAAACCAAGGGTCCATGACCTGGGTCACCATCTGGTCTCTAAGACAATGGATCATTCTACAGCTAGCGAGTCTTACAGATACAATGTTTGAACAGAATGTGAAATGAACACATTCGCTAGGCTAGGCAAAAGTAACCAATACATTACCTTGAGCTACAAGCAAAACAGGTCACAGCAGCAATTATTACAAGAACTCATTGTTCTAATCAAATACATACATAGTCTAATATAGACCACTAAGAGATACTGAAACAGGTACTTTTGTCTACCAAGCACATAACTGAGAGGTGCACATTTTTAACCCATTTCTAACCCAACACTTTCATGTAGACACATTTCATTTTCTTTCATAAATCTGTTTACAACAGAAACAGAATTAAGTTACCAGACAGAATATTAAACTTATTACTACCTAATTTTTAATTGTCCAGCATGTCTACCACTAAAATGTTTCACTTGTGAATAAGAAGCAGGCTGGGTGTATTATTCAGTAAACAGGCCTTTCTTGTTTTGCTTTAGTTCATAGGAAAAATGATCAGTGAAATAGTGAAAGGCAGGGATTTCTCATGGTTCCTTTGAGAACAACTTCTACTTAGTGTTTTCATTTATTACTAACTCAGTGTCTAACAGGTTTCTAATGGAAGAGACAACCTTTGTAACAGGCAACTGCAGGAAAATAGTAAGGTATGATCCCATGATCCAAACAGAAAAATCTCATTTACGTCAGGTGTTCTGTACTTCATTTCTTTGGATTATTTCACCCCCCCACACCTTTTTTCATGAACTTTTCCATGGTGCCCAAAGCGTGTGTGTGTGTGTGTGTGTGTGTGTGTGTGTGTGACAGAAAGCACAAAAACAACCCGGCTTTCTGATTGCCTGCTAATGTGTATTATCATCACAAAAGAACAACTTGGCTGATTAAACAGATTAAGTTTTTATTTAGCGTAACAAGAATTCAAATGTTATACTAGTTTAAACTGTAATAAAATGTGTTTGAGTAAGCTTTATCTACCTGTAATCATAGAATATCAGGGTTGGAAAGGACCTCATGAGATCATCTAAATCCAACCCCCTGCTCAAAGGAGGACCAATTCCCAATTAAATCATCCAAGAGATTTTTGCCCCATATCCCTAAATGGCCCCCTCAAGGATTGAGCTCACAACGCGGGGTTTAGCAGGCCAATGCTCAAACCATCGAGTTAATGATGTTTAGTGTTTGAAGGACCTTACTTTGAGCCTCTACCTGAAAGCAGTTAATATTGTGACTTTATCACAAGACTCTTTGTCATGATGTCTCATTGTTACCAAGGCTTTAAAATGTTAGGCCAAGTGTTTCTCATGGAAACACTATGTTTAAAAGCAAATACTGACATTTTTAGAAAGTATATGAAAAGGACAGCAATTGGAGTGGATTTCAACTGGAAAAGCCCAAAGATTTTTTCCCATGAGAATAGCTGGAATCCAGTTTCATCCAGTAAAGAAGCTAGGGAAAAATTTAGTTAATAGAATATTACTTTATATGTTTCATTCATAGATTTCAAAACTATGTACAAAGGGAACAAGTATAATCCACATTTTACAGAGAGGGAAACTGAGTCACGGGGCAGTTATGTTTATATTATTTAATTTATAAAATAAGTTTATCTTGTTGTCTAGGTGCCTGACTATTTTAAAAACAGACTAATTCAAAATAACATGGTTCCACAGTGTAACCTCACCAAAACTAAGGCATCCACACTATGCCACCATATCAGAAAAGCCCTGATTTTGTGCATGCATATGCATGCTCTGAAGGTCATTTTTTGTAAAGGGGCTAAGAGGAAAGATAAAGATGTCATTAGTGTTGACACAACCGGGTAGGCATTATTTGCAGTAGAATGACTGTACATATACAGGAGTGGAATCTGGGCAAACCCAAGCAAAAAAACCTAAGATGCCTGTATACCAGTGCAAGGAGCCTGGGTATGGAACAAAATTGAAGAACGAGAACTACTGGTGCAGGAAGTGAAAGCAATATTATAGAGCTAACAGAAATATGATGCAATAGTAGTCATTACTGGAGTATAGGCACTGAAGTGTAGATGCTATTCAGGAAAGACAAAAATAAAGGTAAAGGTGGTGGAGTAGTATTATATATTAATGAAGAGGTAGATTGTAAAGAAATTTGAAGGGATGAAATAGATAAAAATCTGTTTGGATCAAAATCACTTTGTGGAAGGAAGGTAATGGAGGATCAGTGTGATAGTGATTGGGGTTTGCTACACACCCGCCCCCAGGGTCTGATCTGGATATAGATAGAGACGTCTGATATTTTTAAGGTAATAAATACTTCTAGAAATTGTGTGATAATGGAGACTAATTTCCCAGATATAGACTGGTGGATAAGTGCTTCTAATAATGGGAGGGACCCGATATCATTGCACGTGACAGATGCTGACAGATTTCTTCACCAGATAGGCAGCAAGCCAACAAGAGGTAATGCCATTTTAGATTTAGCATTGGTAAGTAATGAGCAGGGCCAGTGCAACCACTAGGTGAACTAGGCAACTGCCTAGGATATCCAGTAGTTGAGGTCACCAAAAAGCCCACTCCGGGGAGGCAGTGGAGTGGAGGTGAGCTGGGGTAGGGGGACGCGGGGAAGGGGGACGCAGCAAGTTACGGGGGGGGGAGTGCACTGGGCAACTGCTCCCCACCCCAGCTCACCTGCGCTCCGCCTCCTTCCCTGAGCATGCCTCCCCTGCTTCTCCTCCCCTCCCAGGCTTGCCACGCTGATTGGTGCCGCAAGCCTTGGAGACGGGAAAAGTGGAGCGGTGCTGGCATGCTCAGGGGAGGAGGCGGAGCCGAGGTGAGCTGGGGTGGGGATTTGCTGCAGGGGGGGATCCCCAGGTGGAGGGGAGTTGCTGCAGGGCTTTTGTGGGGGGAGTGCCAGGTGGAAATTTTGCCTAGTGCGTGAAAGATCCTTCCATCGGCTCTGGTAATGAGGACCTCTTAGAAGAGCTAATTGCTGATAACAGCCTTGGTTTGAGTGATCATGAGTTAAGTCAGCTTAAATTAAATGGAAGGATAAAAAATATTAGGTCTGCAATTAGGGTCCTTGATTCCAGAAGGGCAAACGTTTTTTAAAAAAAAAAGGGGGGGAGGAGGAGAATTGAGGAAATGGACTGAACTGAAGAATTCAAGTCTCTGAATGTGGCCGAGGCTTTGAATAACTTTTAGTCAAAGTTGCAAAAGCTATCTGAAGCCTGCATCACAAGCAAGGAGAAAAATTTGCAGGGAAGGGTTGCAGTGCAAAGTGGATGAGCAAGCATCTCAAATAGGTTATTAAGAGAAACAGAACACCTACAAGGAATGAAAGATGGGAAAGACCAGCAAAGAAAGCTATCTCTTGAAGGTCAGAAAATGTAAGGGAAAAATGAGAAATGCCAAACGCCAGGGAGAGCGGACCTTGCAAAGGAAATTAAAACTAAAAATGTTCTACAGCCATAAAGGAACTGGGACTGCTAAATGCTGAAGAGAGGGTCAAAATTAAAGATAATCTAGGCATGGCTGAACACCTAAATGAATACTTTGCCTCCGTTTTTTAGTAAGACTAATGAAGATTTTGGGGGTAGTGGCAGGGTGGTTAATGGGAATGATGATATGGAAATATAAATTACAATATCTGAGGTGGAAGCCAAGCTCAAACAGTTTAATGGGACACAATCAGGGAGCCCAGATAATCTCCAGCTAGGAATATTAAAGAAACTGGCAAATGAAATCACAAGCCCAATAGCAAGCATTTTCAATGAATCCATAAACTCAAAGATTGTATCCTATAACTGAAGAATTGTTAATATAGTACCTATTTTTAATAAATGACTACAAAGTGATCTAGGAAACTACAGGCCTGTTAGTTTGACCTCAGTTGTATGCAAGGTCTTGGGACAAATTTTGAAAGAGAAAAGTAGTTAAGGACATAAAGATAAATGGTAATTGGGATAAAATACAACATGGTTTTAAAAAAGGTAGACTATGCCAGGCCAACCTGATCTTTCTTTGAGAAAACAGATTTTCAAGAAAAAGGAAATGCAGATATAAATTATCTAGATTTCAGTACGGCATTTGATCCAATATCACATGGGAAATTAGTTAAATTAGATAAAATGGGGATTAAGGGATATACATCCCTGGATATCAGCAATCTCAGGAAGGATGAGCTGGAGTGCTGATGAGGCACACAGTTGCGAAAGTAACTGAAATACTTTACTAATGGATTTTATTTTCTAATGGACAACCTACCCTAAATTCTCAAATTACTGAGGGACAATGTTCACTCATTGCTATATTTGCTTTCCACAACCAACTCTATTTAACTTTTCATGAGCAATGTACCTGAATACTTAGATGCTAATATCTAAACCAGGGGTGGGGAACCTCCGGCCCACGGGCCTTATACGGCCCGCCAAAGCCTTCCATCCAGCCCGCGCGCATCCCTGGCCGGCGGCTCCCCCAGGCGCTTCCCGGCCCCTTTCCCGAACGCGGAGCCGCCCCCACCTGGCGGCCCGGGGTGGCTCCGCGCTCGACGAAGAGGCCAGAAGCGCCTGGGGGAGCCGCCGCACAGGGACGCGTGCGGGATGCCATGCGGGGGCGGCTCCGCGCTCGGCGAAGAGGCCGGGAAGCGCCTGGGGGAGCCGCCAGCACCACGTGGCCACCATTACCCGGGCGGGGTAAGGAGGAGCGGGGTAAGGAGGAGCCGTGGGGACGGTCAAGGGGGTGTGGGGGGAGGCTGGGCTGGGGAGCAGGCAAGGGGGTGGTGGGGGGGAGGCCGGGCGGGGAGGGGGGGCAGGAGACTAGGCTGGATGGGGTGGGTGCGGGAGGGAAGGAGGTTTGGTGGGGGGGAGGCTGGGCTGGGCGGGTCAGGCATGGGGGGCAGGAAGCTGGGTTGGGAGGAGGTTAGGTTCCTTGGGATGGGCTGGGCCAGGCAGGGGTGGGGGAGGGAAGGTGGTTAGATGGGGGGAGGCTGGGTGGGGGTAAAGGAAGGTCACCGCCTACACCCAGGCTGACAGTGGGAGCTGACTGGGGCAGGCGGCAGGACCCCGGCTGGCAAGGGGCCAGCGGGGGAAACCCCAAAGCAGTGCAGGGCTAAGCACTCTGCCTGCCACTGCTTTGGTGTTTCCACTGCTGGCCCCTTGCCAGCTGGCGTCTCAACTCCCATTGCCAGCCTGGGCTTCCTCGGGGGGTGGGGGGGTGTGCGACCGGCCTGTGAATGACATTATAAAGGTCCAAATGGCCCTTCGCAGAAAAAAGGTTCCCCACCCCTGATCTAAACTGTATTCTTCAATTTACTCACCTAAATTTGGGTTATTACTGATTATGCACTATATGTATCTTAAACAATCTTTGTATTTGTGGATAATCTAAGCACTATATCCAGATGTACCCTCTTCTCTTAACCTGTGTAATATATATAGTCATTAGCTTTAATAAAAAAATTAAATCTGAGAAGTAAAAGATGGATAAGGAACTGGTTAAAGGGTAGACTGCCACCAGTCTTAATGAAAGGTGAACTGTCAGGCTAGAAGTTGTTCCTCAGGGAATTGTCAAGGCCAATCTTACTTAACATTTTCATTCATGACCATGGCACAAAATGTGGGAGTGTCCTAATAAAATTGGCAGATGACACAAGTTAGAAGATATTGCCAATATAGAAGCAGACCAGAATATCATACGAGAAGGTCTGGAGGACCTTGAAAACTGGAGTAATAGAAATGGGATGAAATTTAATAGCACAAAGTCATGCATTTAGGGACTTGCCCAGTTTATAGCAAAAATTCTTGTTATGTATCAGCTGGAAGTGAAGAGAAGAGGAAAAAAAGCCAAAGCATATCGGTCGATCACAGGATTACCATGAGTCACTAATATGATGCAGCTGTGAAAAAGGCTAATGCAATCCTTGAATGCATCAGGCAAGATATTTGCAGCCGAGACAGGGAAGTGTTGTTGCCATTAAGCAAGGAACTGGTGAGACCTCATCTGGAATAGTATGTGCAATCTGCTCTCCCATGTTTATGGAAGATGAATTCAAACTAGAACAGGTGCAGAGAAGGTGACTAGGATGATCAGCGGAATGGAACACATATCTGACGAGAGGAGACTAGAGGATCACAATGGTCTCTCCTGGCCCTAAAATTCTGTGAGTCTACGAAATTTGAGCTCCGTGCCTCTCATTGAGAATGCCTTGATGCCAGCTCCCTGATGCTTTAAATGGAAGGCCTATTGGCAAGACCACTTCAGCTGATCACTAGCACCATGAAAGGATGAGTCGAGAGTTAGTTTCTAAAGAAAGAAGGACCTAAACTAGAGGTAAAGACTGGATTCAACAGCAGCAGCTTGTACTGCACCTGAAAATAAATCGGAAGCCAGCGATGATTACGGATCATGGACACAATTAGATTGGCACAGAAAGCTTTTCTGAAAACAAAGATTCAGGGAACCAGTAGAAATGAAAACGTGTAAGGGCTGCTGCATTATGCACAAGCTAAAACTTCTGAGTGGCCTTCAGCTATAGCCTCATGTAGAACACACTGCACAAATCATTATGCTGCTGACAAAAGCATAGAAGGCTACATTTAAAATGGTGTAGGTTAAGTCAACTTGTCTCAGGTTATGCAGGGAGTTAGAGACAGAGTCCAACAGAACCAAGTTCTTCTAACATCCATTCTCCTGCTCTAAATACTATTTAGCTCTTCTTGTCATATGACCAACCATACTACCATGATATACACGAGGCACTTTCTTAGTCTTCTCAGCCTTTTGGAATTATTGATTAGCTAAAATATTACGGGATTAGCCATTTTAGATGAATTCAGTACCAGAGTACTGACCTCTTGAAAATGAATTGCTTCTAACTTTGCACCTCATTTCCCCCCCCCCCCTTGTCTTGTTTCTTCTTTAGCAATTATTAATCTTTTATGGCTTCCTTTAGCTAATCACTTCAGCAACACAAACATTTATTGAGAATCAGAATGGATGATTTAGTACTTTTCTGGACCTAATGAGGAAAAAAGTTTAATTTTCCTCCTGAAATGTGCAAAAAGACCATTGCATGAGATGTAAAGAATGAGAGAAAAAGGGGTTGAATTCCCAAAATATTTGATGAAGTAATAATAGGAGTGAATGAGGTCACATAAATGATTCACGAGCCTCCTATTGTTCTCCCTATTGTTACTAAAAAGAGGCTTATTATTATTAGAAAAAATGCTGGGCTGGTGATATAAAAGAAATCAGTATTTGCTATCAATTACTTTCATTAGCACAAGCCTTTTTGGACAGTTTTAGGAATATATTTTATAACAATATAATTTTGTAATTTGACCCCTACTGTACTCTGAGCCTTCGGAGGCCCACAGATCTCTTTAATACCTGCACTTCAGCTGCTAATAAGAACTCTTGTGGGTGTAATAACAGCTAAAAATACAATAGTAAATGATTCTTATATTACCATTTCAGAGGTCGCAATGGGTAGCAAAGAGACCACAAGAATGTAAAATAAACATATTGCTCTAGTCTAAAGCATACCCAGGCTGTAGCTTCAGGATGATCACTTTGAGGAGATGTGCTTGCTTTAAGAACATTTTCTTCTTAGCTTTGAAGGCTGAGGTTACAAATATCTGAACATCTGTTCTGAAGCCATGAAATTTCAATGGGATATTTTTCCTTTTAAAACCCGATCCTTGAAAGACTGACTGGAAACATGAGACAGCAACAAGAGTCAGTCAAGCAAAGAGTGCATATTTAGCTGAGCGATGTAGTGAGCTAAACCTGGTCTTTTTGATTTTTGTAAATTATGTGCTATTAGAAACCAATGAAGATGATAAAAATGGGATTACCATCCATCCATATGAGAGATTTCAATCTACATTTAAACAGTTCTGGAGGATTTAATGTAAAACAGGGAGCTTTCTCAAGCAAACAATCAAAATAATCCATTAAAGCTGTAATCACCAGTATGCTTGGGTGTTGCTGTGTTTTAGAGCAAACTGATTGTGTAAATATTGTTAAACTGCTTCCTCAGGTAGTTACCTTTCCACTTCACAAATGTGTGCATTTTTTTAAAGATTGCAGTACATTATCTGCCTTGATTTTCAACTAAAAAACAATCCGTCCTAAACTGTTAATGCATATCAATGAATAACAAGCAGGTAAGGCCATAAATATGTATAGATATTAAAAGCAAGATCAAATGTACAATCTTGGAACACAAAGACTATACATCTGTGTATAGTATAATTGTTATTGTAGTTTAGAGATTTACCATAGTTATAGAATATCTTGCCCTGTTATGGGCATTGTCAGAAACTGGAGATGTGCCATATCTGAATATTGCTCTCCATTTCCCCCATAAATTAGAGGAAGAAAAAACATACAGTGAGTATAACCAATTTTATAATCACACAAGGGTTATAAACTTTACTTATGAGGTCGAATATTTCTGTTTAAAGCAGTAAACTGATGTTGCAGATGCCTTATGGGGGAAAAAAAAGAAAAGCTAAGGAATATGAGAAATCTGTGACCCCTCCCCACCCCCAAGCCAAAAGATGCAACAGTCCTAGATTAATCAGATACTTGTAGAGCAAAACACCTTCAGGCAGACAGACTTCAATGGGTAAAGCTACCAAAATATTTTGTCAAACATTTGTGCACAGCTCTGTCATGACCAATTTCATGGCTCAACAACAAGTCAAGCACCAGTTGTGCAGATTTTCTGTGACATTTAGTAAGGAGGAAAAATGCAGAATACATTGAAAATGAGTAAGTTCTGCAGGTTTCACATTCATTTTTTATTTCACTCAGTGAGGAATGGATTTCACGGTCTCCCTTTGGAGGTAAATTGATAGGGTAAGGGCACAGTCATCAGAAACTGAGAAAACTGGGTTGTGAAAAGAGCAAATATCCCTGATTTGGAGATAATAAGTAAAACATAATTAAAAGCCACAGGGTTGCGAGATAGACTGCACTTCTCCCCATATTATAGTTAGTACACTAATATTAAAAGCAGATAATTAAGATTGCACCCTTGACCGTAGCTTGAGCAGATCCCGTCTGTCTGGTGAAAGCCACACTGTCAATGCTTCCTTGGGGAAGGGAGAGAGGACATCTTCCATATGAAAGCAATTGCTCCAGGCTCTCTCTCAGTAAGTCACCTCTTTGTTTGGCACATTGCCCTGCTCTGCAGCTTAGGCTGGATGATTGGCCTTCTCATACAGACTCTCTCCTACTACAGTCTCCTTAAGGGCACACTTGGCTCCTAAAAGATGAAATTCACTCAGCATTGGAGGAGCCACATAAGTCTTCCACCATGGTTACATCGCACGGGATGTGGCACATGGAGTCATTTGAACCTCCTGAGTGGGGCAGAACTGGGCCAGCTTAAGCCATTGATCTTTCACCTCAGAAGTGGCTCCAGTGAGAAGGTTGCCCTGGGCAGATTAATCATCATGAAGGGATCATAGTTTATGGCTCTGGGGTTTCTGAGATGATGGAGTCCATCTGTAGATTCTCACATTTTCCACTTTCATATCTACAGTTGGATGGATTGTTTCTTAGCACAACAGAAGATCTTACTTAGATTGTAAACTTCTTGGGGATCATCTTTTTGTGTTGTGTTTGTACCTAGCACAATGCCCAGCACAATGTGGTCCTGGTCCATGACAGCGGCAATGGCAGGGATGGACCACTGGTCGTCCAAGGGCCACATCCGGCCCACTAGATCATTTTATTTGGCCTGTCTCATCCCGCCTATTGGCAACAGTACCAGGAGCAGGATGTTGTATGGGGAGGGCCCTGTCTACGTGTCAGATGTTGTAGCAGAGCAAATGGGCTACAGGGAGCCATGTCCAACCCTCTCTGACAGGGGCCACCTCTGCATGGCGGGCTTACTCTCTGACCATTGAGACCTCCACTCTCTGGGGGCAGGATCCAACCTACTCCCCAGAAGCATGACCTGACCTATCCACATCACACTCCTGGGGCGGGGAAGACCTGACCTTACCTCCTGACATGGCAAAGGCTTTAAGGGATTTTGTGTGACCCTCTGCTACCTTAAAGTGATCCATCCTTGGGCTGTAGTAACATAAATTAATAATAACTACCGTTACCGTCAGTGATTGGTGCATAGGATATGTACAGACTAAGATAAAAGTTGACATTTTTAAAGCAAGTACAAAAGGAATGAGTATGTGCTGAGTGGACAGATGTTGTACAACCTGAGGTTTTGGTATTATTTATAGAGAAATTCATAAATTTTTTATTCAATTTGGGCCACAGATTCTGCAAGCCTTACTCACATAATTATTATTATTTCTTTGTGCAGCACTCCCTATGTGCCACTTGAGAGAGAAGATGACTGATCCAAGAAGTTCACAACCTACTTTTACCTGTTACTAATTTTCTTCCTGGCTATAAATACTGTTGTTGGGATTTTTTTAAACAAAAAGGAAAAGACTGATCTGAAGGTTTTTCACACGCATCAAGAAGAGCACAGATTGGAGGGGATTACATGTATGAATGTGTCCAATGGACAATTTCAAGCACAAAAATGCCTTAAAAATCAGAAAAATTCAGATCGTTTCTCTTATTAGTAGTGTTGTACTGCCATTTAATAAAAGAAGAATCCAATGGATAACCAACAAACTCACCTGGAAAAATGTATGAGAGGCTCACTTCAATTTAACACATTTTGGCATCAGGATTTGGCCTTATGGGACAAGATGGCCCTTAGAATAGAGGAAGAAATGCTTTATAAACTAACTGAACTGAAAAGAAAATTGGATGCAAGTGTTAGTTTTATCATCATCTTGGTAAGAACCATACACTGATCTAGATATCTTTTCATACTCTGAATAGTACCTCACATTATGAGTAATATTAAAATCAGTAAGATGAGTTCCGGGGTAAGGGAGTGCTCATTTTGAATAATACTATCACAATCAGACCCTCTGTGAAAAGTCCCTTTAATTTCAATGGAATTACTTGCAAAGTAAGTTACTATTTATCATCACGAGAAAGGGTACCAGAACATAGCTTTTCATAAAAACAAAGGAAAAAGAAATCTGGGTTGAATTCCTAAAAGACATGGTGCTCTTATTCTGACTGTTGCATGATTTCAACTCAAGTAAAAATACAGTAACCCACTATTATAGCAAAAAATGTCAACTGTCACTGAACAAAAAAAGAATATATTTAGCATCTAGAAAAAAATCAGACCTCTAAATTAAGCATTCAGAAGAGATCTGCTGTAGGGTGATGGAGAGTACTGTTGCTGCTGTTATTTATGCTCTATACAAAACAACAAAAGGATGAGATTTGTTGTTTTGTCCAAAACCATTGTAGGGTCAGCTACAGGATGAGAGAACTTTATGGTTACCTGATGATCTAAGAACTTTCCTGAACCATTACCCAAAATCCAAATGCAACCCAGCCCAATAATATTGAGGAGTTGAGAAAAAGATTCTTCTGTTATCTTTATTTTGTGCTTCTGTTACATTACTAAGAGAAATACAAGAATACTCAGTTTCTGAAAATAGTGGAACTCTCCTGAGAAATCTATGCTTATGAGACATTCAGACCAGAGAAAGAATCAGATGGGAGTCCAGATTTGTGAATCTTAGAATCACAGAATATCAGGGTTGGAAGATTCAGGACTATTGAGGTCATCTAGTTCAACCCCTTGCTGAAAGCAGGACCTCATCCCCAACTAAATAATCCCAGCCAGGGATTTTTCAAAAACCTCTGACTGTAAAAACCTCTAAGGAAGGAGATCCCACCATCTCCCTAGGTAACCCATTCCAGTGCTTCACCACCCTCCTAGTGAGTTTTTCCTAATATCCAACCTAATCCTCCCCCACTGCAATTTGAGACCATTACTCCTTATTCTATCATCTGGTACCACTGAGAACAGTCCAGATCCATCCTCTTTGAAACTCCCTTTCAGGAGTTGAAAACAGCTATCAAATCTCTCCCCTCATTCTTCTCTTCTGCAGACTAAAGAATCCCAGTTCTCTCAGCCTCTCCTCATAAGTCATGCGCTCCAGCCCCCTAAATCATTTTGTTGCCCTCCACTGGACTCTCTCCAATTTTTCCACATTCTTCTTGTAGTGTCGGGCCCAAAACTGGACACAGTACTCCAGATGAGGCTTCACCAATGTCGAATGGAGGGGAACAATTACGTCCCTCGATCTGCTGGCAATGCCCCTACTTATACAGCCCAAAATGCCGTTAGCCTTCTTGGCAACAAGGGCACACTGTTGACTCATATCCGGCTTCTCATCCACCAATAACCCCAGCTCCTTTTCTGCAGAACTGCTGCCTAGCCACTCGGTCCCCAGCCTGTGGCAGTGCACGGGATCCTTCTATCTTAAGTGCAGGACTCTGCACTTGTCCTTGTTGAACCTCATCAGATTTCTTTTAGCCCAATCCTCCAATTTGTCTAGCTCCCTCTGTATCCTACCCCTATCCTCCAGTGTATCTCCCACTCCTCCCAGTTTAGTGTCATCTTAAAACTTGATGAGGGTGCAATCCATTCCATCCTCCAGATCATTAATGAAGATATTGAACTAAACCAGCCCCAGGACTGATCCCCCCATACTGCGCTGTCCAATGCAGTACTCTGGGAGCTGACCTTGTTCGTGAAGACAGAGGCAAAAAAAAGCATTGAGTACATTAGCTTTCTCCACATCCTGTCACTAGGTTGCCGCCCGCTTCAGTTAGGGGCCCACACTTTCCCTGACCACCTTCTTGTTGCTAACATGCCTTCTTGTTACTCTTAACATCCCTTGCTATCTGCAATTCCAAGTGTTGTTTGGCTTTCCTGATTTCATGAGCAATATTTTTATACTCCTCCCTGGTCATTTGTTCAATCTTCCAGTTCTTGTAAATTTCTTTTTGGTGCTTAAGATCACCAAGGATTTAGTATTAAGCCAAGCTGGTCGCCTGCCATATTTATAATTCTTTCTATACATTGGGGTAGTTTGTTTGTGCAACTTCAATAAGGATTCTTTAAAATACAGCCAGTTCTCCTGGACTCCTTTCCCCTTCATGTTATTCTCCCAAGGGATCCTGCCCATCAATTCCCCGACGGAGTCAAAGTCTGCTTTTCTGAAGTCCAGGGTCCGAATTATGTTGCTATTCTTTCTTCCTTGTGTTAGGATCCTGAACTCTACCATCTCATGGTCACTGTCTCCCAGGTTCCCATCCACTTTTGCTTCCCCTACTAATTCTTCCCTGTTTGTGAGCAACAATTCGAGAAAAGCTTTGCCCCTAGTTGATTCCTCCAGAACTTGCACCAGGAAATTGTCCCCTACACTTTACAAAAACTTCCTGGAATGTTTTAACTAGACCAACCTCTCAACTTTTAAGCCTAACCCATCACAGTGGGTGACACCTAGGGTGACTAAACAGCAAATGTGAAAAATCAGGTTGAGGGTGGAGGGTAATGAGAACCTATATAAGAAAAAGACCCCAAAATCAGAACTGACCCTATAAAGTCAGGGCATCTGGGCACCCTAGTGACAACTGTCAACTTCTGCATGATCATGAAATAACATGACACTATTGTTGGAATAATGAGGAAGTTATTGCTTCCAAATACAATTGTTTCCATCTGAGAGTTGACAGGGCACACTGTAGGAAATTGCATCCCATATTGCACAGGCTGGAATCAATACTGTAATTAAAGGTTTTGAGTTCTGAAGGGGATTGATAAAACAGATCCAAACACATTTTTCACCATTGTGAAAAAGCAGAAAGAAAATGAAAGATAAAATTGAGGAACTGATGGCACATGGAAACTGTTTCCCAAAGAGGAGTATGTACATCTAGTAAGTTACTTAAAAGGTGAGTATCAGAAGAAATAAGGAAAGTAAAAAGGTATACCGTATGTATTGGGTCTACTTTGTGTTATTTTTCAGATGGCTTATTTTCATTTGTACAGCATTCTAAGTATTTCTGATTAGAATTAGTTTTGCACTCAGCAATTGAAATATTAATGGACAAGGACAATAAAATGACCACTTAACTTAGGGACAACCTCTTTTCCCAAGTCTCATACTGCCAACTAAATAGTTGCCATCAGCAGAAGGCCTTGAAATTGATCCTGCTTAATAAGAAAGGAAGGGAGCAGCTGGCAGAGGGGTTTTCATAAAACCTCCCATTTGGAAGGCTCTTCCCAAAATGGTGCGAAATAGCCCAGATCCAGTTACCTTCCAGACGTGCTGCAAAGGCCCAGAGAAGCTTCAGTGAGCATTGGCAGAGGGCTGAGGCTTTTGGGGATGAAGTTTCTGTTTGGTAGAAAAGTATGGTGAGGATTTTAAATCACGTTGGTCACATGACATGATTAACTGAGTTGTTCCAGAGTAGGATAAAGAAGTGTCAGTCTTTTGAATGATACATGATTTGCAACTGCTATGAAGTCGTGTTTTTAAATGTAGGTCAAAGCTTGGATGGGTGACATTTTGTGTAGAGTTTCTTTTAGGACAAAAGTAATTAAGTAAATAGGATTTGGTTTTAAAAGAAATCACAAATGACATAGAACAATCTACTCTAGACTCTTCTTCTAATATGGAAGGAATTTTGATTTATTTTTAGTAATGCAAAACCACAAAGCTTTGGAAGAGGTGTCTTAGTTAGGCTCTTGGAGAGGTAATGTAGGAATCGATCATGGCCTGCCGCTCATGAGCTGTACAGAAATTAAAGGAGGAACAAGACTCCTCACCACACATATCACCCTGCATTCCTCCTGCCTTGTACACACAGGAGGAAAACAGGAGCTGCATGCTTAGTAAGAGAGAATGAGTAGAGTCATGTCTGTGCCTCTAAGGTGCTGGCTTGTGTGCACATAATTCACAAAGAAAGAGGACTACATTAGTTGAATTAAATATTTGTACTTCTGGGTTTTCCTTTCTGATATTTTTCATGATATCCTACAGTAAAACATGAAAAGCTAGATTGTCCCCTTGTTCCTAGCCCTTTCTAATGGGTGGCAAGGATTTGTGTGGTCCCAGAAGCAATGGAGGGGCTCAGGAAGGAACTTTCTCCTCTCACCTCTTGTTCATGGTGGGGGTAATAATCTTTATTAGCCATGATCATCAGGAAGACAAGGTGAATCTAAGGTGCTACAATGCTAGGGAGAACTCTACGGATGCTAATGGTTGCATACCACCCCCCTAACATTCCTCCACTTCCTCATTATTGTTGATTTTAATTGTTTTTCTTTTCTTTTTTCAAGATGTACTCACATTTTTGAGAAGTCACACATGCAGATATTCTCTAATAAGCAAATGAAAAGAGAGGGAATGTTGTGATATAGTAACAAGAACATTCAAAGCTCTTCTGCTGTATTCTCCGGGATCTGTTTACAAACACATCGAGGCCCTATATCAAAACCATAATGCAGAAACTGCATCAGATAAAATCACCTTGTTTATTAACTGTAGTAAGTGTGTCAACACTAGCTCTCCCCAACTCTCTGGCAAATTACACCCAGAGTGAGATCCACAGCCTTATCACCTGCACATTGGCTAAAAGGGCCAGACCAGCATAATGAAGCTGTAAAAGTCGAATCACGATCAGGCAAGGATTTCTAGTGGAAGAACGCAGGAAGAACAGTTGTATTGATGCCTTCCAGGGACTGCCTTGCAAGCCCCGGAATAGTGGGTGTGCTGCGCGTGTGCGGGGAAGGGATGAGTCAGGAGTGTGGCCGCAATACACAACACTGTGGATATTCCAGACAGTGCTGCCACCATCAAGCAGCCCAAGGAGGCTTTTGTAACTTAGACAGATCTTCAGGAATATCTAAAATATGCACGTGCCCCCCTCCCCCCCCCCCCCCCGCCACCATAGAAGCCTAGAACTGGGAGGATGTCACAGTAGCTTATAGACATCTTACCTTGCTCTCTCCCTAGGCAAAAGTTTCATTGCACCCCTCAGAGATACAAATGGAGAGAAAAAGTCCAAGTCTGCTGTCACCCACAATAAAGAAAAGTGTTGAAATTCCAACCTGAGACAATATTGTCTCTGTACATGAAAATATCCAGCGAACAGGTTTAACTCTGCTACTGAACTAAAGATTCCAGTCATAATATGTGAGAACAGCAAGTTCAAATAGATGAACAGTAAACAAACAATACAACTATTAACAAGACAAAAAGAAGCAGCAATGAAGTTACCCTCATGTTCTTTAATAGCTAGTACTCTAACTTGAGATAAAGGTGTTAACTTCCATCTAAATATTAAATATTTGTCAACAGAACAGAAAGTTGCTTTTAGCATATAGCCATATTTTTCCACTGAAGACTAGTTTTTTTCTTTCTATCAAACAAAACTCTAGAATAATGCCAGTCTTCATACACTGGATATTCAGCTTTCGACTACTGAAGCTATAAGAGCAGCTCTTTGATTTTCTTGGAGTTGCTGCTTGATTTCTGCTGAGAGTCCTAAGGAGATCTGACATGCATTTTGTAAAGATATTTCCGACTCAAAACTCTTGGGTATCCTGATTCTCCGTAGATTCCTGATTATGGCATCATCGCTGGGACATTTACTCTGTTTAGTCGCTCTAATTACTATCCAGGGTAGAGCTGCCTGAAAGGATTTTCACTGCTGAAAAGAGGGGGGAAAATGCAATTTGTGGTTTTGTGGAAAAAACATAATTGATGCGTTTTAGTTTTCGTTTGGACCGTTTGTTTTAAAGGTCATTTTATACAGGTAGAAACATTTACAGCAAAAACAATAAAAACAACAAAGTTCTGTTTGGAGATAAGGAATATTCAAAGCTTTGCTAGAAGTTTGTCATTGTAGTTAGAAAAGCCAAGTTAACAGCTGTCAATGACTAAATTCTACCCTAAAACAGGTTCATATGTGTTGTTTGTTTTTAAACATTACTTGCTGCTTGTGAAATTACCAGTTTATCTGTAGTCCTGACCAATGGAAATAGCTAACTTGCTCATATTCAGAAATTAAGTTAAGGTGGAGCAGGGATGAGTGGAGCTTTCCTTTCTCTGCTGAAAGCAGGAGTGTGCCCGGTTCAGTCCTTGACTTGGGTAAGCAGCACCCTTCCACAGCTCCTCATCTTTCCTGGTTGGTCCTGCATGAGTTCCCCGTCCTGTTTCGATCTACTTCAAAACACAACTTTAACTTTACTCCTAACCATGAATCAATCCTCTTTAAAGGTTTCAAAGAATACGGCCCCTCCTATTAAGCACTGTGTTGAATTTCAAGCCCTCCTATATATCATTTCCCTTCTTTATACAATCCCCTCTTTTGGAAGGATTTAAATCACAATCTGGCAAATATAGCTGATGATTTCCCCCCCCCCTCAACATTTTGAATGTTCAAAAAGTTTCAACCAGCTTTTATAGAGTGGTTGAAAAACAACAATTTATTTATTTATTTTAATTTACCAGAAAGTGTATATTTTGGAAGTTTTCAACTCAGCTAGATTCCTCTGTGAAGGACATGTTCCAAACTCCATTCAGTCATGGAAAGACTCCTGCTGACTTTAATGGGCTTCGGAATCAGGCCTGAAATCCTCTGATGCTTCTCCAAGAGACCTTTGTGCTGGGCATCTATGGCAACACCATCCTGTATTTCTTGGTTGTTAGCATCATGTTTGCCAATAATAGCAAAACACCACAAAACACACACACACACACACAAAACATCCAAAATAAAACAAAAAAGCCCAAACCCCTGTTCCTTCCTATGTGGGTGCCTTGTTTTTATTTTGATAATATTATCAGAATTTGTCTAAATCAACCCCCCTACCCTGTGCCATTACTGTACATGGAATGGGATACTACTATACTGCAAGTCCCAAGTAGCTCTGAGTTTTTTATTGCTGGGAAATGAGGTTACACTATACAGAGGTTTACAGGTTGGGCTTTGATGCTAAGAAAGGACAATCCTACTGTACAAGCTCTGGTATCTATTTAAATATTTATATTTTTTACATATTTATAAAGGGAAGAAACAGAAACAAGCACTAAGTATCAAAATCTCAATTAAGATGGCAGTGCTTGCCTGATAGTGTGCTCGAGAGTTTCAATAAAAAACAAAAAACAAAAAAATGACCTCTGTATAGGAAAGAAAAATGGTTTACATAATTTCTACAAGTTTCACTGCGGCATTACAGGCTGCCATCTGAAACAGCTTGTTTTCAGCAGCAGGAGAGAAAGGCAGCTGATAATCTCCACAACATCCAACATGCTGTGGCGTGGGGAAAAAATAGGACACATTACACAGCAGTACTAATTCAAACGACTTTATATTCAAATAGAAAATATACGACCACCTCAATTAATCTCTGGGATAAAAAAATAATTTAGATTGAAATAGATGGTATTTAAAACTTAAAAAAAACCCGGACCAGATCTATTTCCTAGTTCTGTATGCTCCAGTGAATAAAAGAATTGCAATAACCCAGCAGTAGAACTTTCACAGGAACTATAGTGCAATGATTAGTTACATTTCACACTTCTAGTTGGCTTTTAAAACTTGTAAATTCTCAATGGTTTTCTGGAGCAGTTGCCAATATTTGGTAACCTAAGCAGACTGGAACAACAGAGGAAAGGGGGTGTATTCCAAAAAATCTGCCACGTACAGATTGTGGGTGTGATCACAGATATGGGGGTGACACAGTGAGGAACATGCTCTGTTCACAATCAAACAAGCAGATTATCAGATCACACATTCAGGCTCTTTCTTGACAATCACAGGACAATATTTTACCAATTGCAAAATGCTATTTTATTTTGGATAGGATATCCAATCACATAGTGATATCCTATATTCCTATCCTACTTTATACCTGCCTCTGGAAACTTCCACTGCATGCATCCGACGGAGTGGGTATTCACCAATGAAAGCTTATGCTCCAATACGTCCGTTAGTCTATAAGGTACCACAGGACTCTTTGTCACTTATTCTATTTTGTGGTGCTCAGCACACATTTGTTTCAAGCAGCCAATCCAATGTGCTGCCCTGGGGTGGGTCACAGAGGTGGCTCATCACATGCCCTCCAGGCCAGAGGAATAATGCCAGGATAATTACAGTCAGGGGAGAATGGGTAATGGAGGGTGACAGAATGGTGGCTCCCAGTGCAGAAGCTGTGAAAATCTGCAGGGTCTTATCCAAAATAGCCTTAATTAAAATTTGATATATTTGTTTTGTGGCTGTTGTAGCTTTCCCAGATATGTCTCAATGATGCAAACAGCAGTCACATTTTCCCTGTTGATTTAGTTGGACTATGCATGACTCCTTAGGTTAAGGGAAATAGGTAGAAAACATGCTGGTCATCTCACACAACATCTGTGGTCACTTCAGCCAGTCCTTTATAGCCTGGCACAGATGGGGGAGAACTGTGGATGCAAATCAGACTCTCCGTGCAGCAACTCAGTCAAACAGGTGGAATCCCACTCTCTTTTTGCTTGAACAACTCTTTGAGCAAAACAAAGCCAGTAATGACTTTGCAAATGCTAATGAAAGGTGAGAGAGAGTTATTTTGAAACACTTGCTCATTGGGATTTCACAGCAACCCCGCTGGATCATTTTGAGACGCAGAACAGAGGTCACACGGTTGCAAGAGGACATGATATTAGGCCCGCCATATTATTTGTAAAATGTAAAGAAAAATAATATGGAAGTTGCCTAATTCTTTTTTCAGTTATGCCAGTGTAAATCAGGAGTAACTGCAATGTAGTAAATGGAATCATGCCAGTTTAAATACCACATATATTAAAAGAATCAGACCCATGATGATGCCTGCTTCAATAATGTGATATGACTGTTGAGCCTGCTCTGATCCATTTGATGGACAGCATATTAGTTACAACTAAAGATGGCTCTGAGGCACTCATATCAGGGAAGGTATCTTTGCTACAATTCAATATCGAAAGATGCCTGTTTTCCCCTCATCCCTCTGGAGATGAGCCGGTTCAGTCCAACACAGACATATTTCCATACATATGGGTAAAGCTGCTTTCAGTGCCTAAGAGATGAGTCTCCTTCATTTGCTTTTTAGAGCAGGAAAAGTATGTACTCAAAGTTGAGAAAAACCATTAAACTATTATACTAATTAGGGAAGGATAGTTTCCTTTCTTCGCCTAACATTCAAGCCCTTCTTTTAATAAACACTATCTACATTTCATTTCAGACAAGGGATTGAAACATTTTGTCTGACACTAAGATTATAAAAAACATGATTCTCACTTTTACTGCTGTAAGAACTGGCAAAGTCTTGACTGAGAGACTGTTTTGTTAGGTCTTCTCTTTCCTTTTTTTAACTTCAACAATACAAAAATAAGGAAAATGCAAAAGAATTCTTTGGGATCCCAATAGGGGGACTACAAGTGCTTACCAGATAAAGGTTTTTTTGTTTTTGGTTTTTAAATAGCTATTGTCCTGGGCATACTAAAAAATGTTAGATTTTGTTGTGAGTTCAGTGAACCAGTTCATTTTTAATGGTTTTCTAAAGTTTATATGACACACAAACTTCAGTAAATGTATTCTAAACTGAAGTCACCTAGACAAAAAACACATCTTGATGCTATCAAATTTTAAATGATTATGTGGACCCACAGTTGAAATGAATTAAGAAACTAAAATGGCAGATGCTTATTGTTTGAAAGTTCCACAGGGATTGTAGGAGCTGAAATCTTAAAAAAAAAAAAAAAAAAAAAAACATTCAGGGGCTATGAAATTTGCACAAAACACCACCAGTCATTCTTAGCCCAACCTTCTTCAAATCCTTCTGAGTAGTTTATATGTACTATGAAAGAAGAGAAGAAAAGTTTGGAAAGGAGACAGGTGTTTTTGTTTTCTCCTGAGCTAGTGAGATATATAGCATTCTAACATCAATGGAGGTGTTTCGCTTTTCTGTATCTATAGAAGTCTCTCCATAATTAGGTATTTTAATTTGCTATCACCATGGTACTGAAGTGCAGCAAGTTCAGTATTTGTCCAAACAATTGAGAGCACTGGTCAGTGCATTTCACCACAACTGGCTAAATTGCTAAAACCCAGCAAAATCAACACACAACCTGAAGAACAGAATTATTCTGCTATTAATAATTATAATATAATTATAATTATATATATATATATATATATATATATATATATAATATAATATTATTAAGCTATTTAAGAGTGACTTATCTCACATTATATTCCATTCTGAAATACAGAAACAGCCAAGATTGTCGTGTTTCATGACTGAGGCAGGATTGAAGATTATTTAACCTATTAGCATAAAATGACAAATAGAAATGGGTTAAATTTTACTGCCATTTTTTTTTCAGTGAAAAAAAAAGCAGATTTGGCAACACTAAGGGCTGGTCCCCACTACGGCTTAACGTCGACTTTAGCGACGTTAAGTCGATATAAACATGTACCCGTCCTCACATGCATGCCATTAAAGTCGATTTAAAGGGACCTCAAAATCGACTTCTGTACTCCTCCCTAACAAGAGGAGTAGTGCTGAAATCGACCTCTCTGGGTCGATTGTGAACTAGTGAGGATGCATGTGACAACTAGCCTCTGACCTTCCACAATGCCCGTTTGCTCCCCAGGGGACCAGCCACCACTCCGAGCAGCTCCGCGGCACCCCCGTGCCCACCCAAGCAGCTCTGCGCCGGCTTTCCCCCGCCCGCCCGAGCAGCTAGTTCCGCGCCGGCTCCCCCCCGCCCGCCCGAGCAGCTCCGCAGACCCCCGTGCCCGCCTGAGCAGCTCCGCGGACCCCCCGTGCCCACCCGAGCAGCTCGCCCGCACCCCCTGTGCCCGCCCAAGCAGCTCGCCCACCCGAGCAGCTCCGTGCCGGCCCCCCCCCCCGCCCACCCGAGCAGCTCTGCGCCAACCCCCCCCCCGCGCTGACCCCCCCCACCCCCCCGTGCCCGGCTGCCCCGAAATGGTGCCTGCTGGGGACTCCCGGAATGGTGGGCTATCTACCCACAGTGCAACACTCCCTATGTCGACGCTTGCCACAGTTGTGGGGACAGACACTGCCGACTTGCTGTGGTTAGTGGGGACGCACAAAATCGACTCTATACAGTCTGCTTTAAAAAATCGACTTAAGGGAAATCAACCTACTGCTGTAGTGAAGACATACCCTAACTAATGTTTTAAGAATGTGTGTCAGTTTTCCCCAATTGTTTTGGTAGAAAAAAAAATGTAAACGATCTGAAAAAAAAATTAGATGACTTTATTTCTACATTTTCTAAATGAAACATTTTTGTGTTTTGGTTTGGAATGTCTTTGTTTTAAGATTTTCCTTAATAAAAAAAACAAAATTTAAAAACATTTAAAAATGGTCAAAATCAAAATATTTTGCCAACTGAAACAAACATTCTATTTCACCAAGAACAAAATCTTTTTGAAATTTTCATTTGGCTGAAAAAATAGTTTTTGGTTTGTCCTGAAATAAATTTATGTTTTTACGGAATTTAGAGTGAACTGAAAAATCCATTAGTCACAAAGATCTTATAAACACAGTACTGAGGCTACTCTAATCTAACCTGGCTGCTTTTTCTGCAGCTGGTTCCTGTCTCTGTGGCAAAGTCAGTGAGTTTGTTGATTCTAGAGATGTTTGTTATTTTTTAAACTTATTTTGAAATGATTGCCAATTAACTCCAGGTCATTAACACCTTCTAAAATCTAGTCTGAACTCCTGAGAAAATCCCAGTGAAGAAAAGGAAGTTTCTTAAAACCCATTTAGCTGGTCAAAATAATCTAGACTAGCTGACTTGCATTAAAACTACAACTTCTGTGTCTTCACCAGGACTTTAATATGTGTTAAACAGGTTAGTTAAACATGGGTTTGAGATGTATCCTTTTTCGTAGTGACACAACCTATTTAATGCCTTTTGTTCAATTTTAGCAGTTCAAGCAATGGCATAGGCCCAGAAATAACAGGTTGAAATAACAGGGTTTCCTCCATTTCAAACTCAGATACTGAGTTTTTCTGGGCCAAAACTTATGTGCCTGCCTCAAGGCTCTGAAAGGAAGAGGAGAAATTGAACAGTTTTGGTTTTGCTGCTGTCCTGGAAAAGATGACATGAGTACATTGTATAAATAAAACTATACTATGACCTGGTCTACACTTAAAACTTAGGTTGATGTAGTTAGAGAGTTCTGAGGTGTGAAAAATCCACACCCATGGGCCACAGCTATGCCAACTAAACCTCTAGTGTAGACACAGCTAGGTTGAGGGCAGAATGCTTCAACTGATGTAAATCACCTCCCTGAAGGAAGTGGAGATCTTCCTACAGTAAAAGAAAAAACACTTGCTGTCATTGTAGTCTGCGTTTATACTCCAAGGCTACCATAGCATAGTTATGGCACTATAGCTATAGTGTTGCAATGTCAGTGGTGTACATGTCTTAAAAAATAGTTTGAATTTGTGTCACCAATTCCTTGTCCAAACAGAAACCACCCTGCAAGTTCCTGAAATTGTGGATACTGCTTGGTTAAAGGGGGCAATAGTGAACAATTGGTGTACAAAAGCTTAGCAGCTGAAGTTGAAAAGTTTCACCCAGCTTCATCAAACAGCCACATGGCATTAACATTCTGTTATATCACATACATGTCAGAAGGCTGCAAAATTGGAATAAAATAAATAGTTTTAATATAAGGGTTTTTATATTTCAGATTATGCCATTAAAATACTGGCTCTTCCAAAACAGATCTCAGGCAGTGTCTGACTTGGGATTCCAGGTTATCAAAGCTTTCCATAATATTTAGACATTTGACTGTGTGCCAAAATGAACATAAATTTTCAATTTGGAAGTAAACCTCAATAAAAATAATTTGTGAGGCTTATAAAATGAAAGTGTTATTTATGGGAGGCCAGTTAATAAGACATATTAGAGACAACATATTTGGGTATCTAAAGATGATTTGGCATGACACAGATGAGCATATGAGATTTGTAAGACCTTCCATCCATCCATCTAATGAAGAAATATGTCAGCCAACAAAAAACCCTTTTAAAAATGTATGTGTTTTTTCTTTAAATGATAGTACAGCCAGAAGGTGATGTGATAAAGTAGATGTACTTGAACAGGACAACATCTAGGTTCGGAGGGTTTGATGTTACTCAGAGTGACCACATACTGGATTTATTAGGTCAATACGTTACATTGTCTAGCCTAAGGCACAAAGACAAATCCCATTACTTTTGCAGTTGTAGACTGAAAAACAGGCCAGCAAACTGAGATCCAAACATCTTACTTTTTTGGTATTAACATGTAGCTTCTCTCTGCTCTCCTCACCAAAATCGCCTCAAGCTAAATCCACAAATGAGATTTTGACTTGGTGCTCTGTTGCCTAGTGGAATTCATAGCCCTGAGTTAAAGTATCCAGGCAGCATATACTATGCATGGGGAGATTTGGTTGCTTAAGAGCCAGATCCACAAAAGTGATCGATTCACTCATGCTGAGTGAGGAACTGGCTAAGCTAGTTAACAGGAAGTGCTGAGAAGATGAGTAGGGCCTAAGCCCTGCTCTTCAAAGGGATTTAGGAGCTTATGTCCAGGCAGGAAAGAGATGCCTGTCTCTACTTGGGATTCAGCACTTTGAATTCTTTCCTAGAGGTAGGTGCCTAAGCCCTTTCTTGTAGAAGACCAAAGAGAAAGGTGCTATGCCTCCATGAGCCCCTCTTCTGCCAGTCTTTAACCTGGTAGGTAAAGCATTGACCCAGGATGTGGAAGACCTGTGTTCAAATCCCCCTTCCTCCTGTGATGTGGAATAGTTACTTGAACTAGGATCTCCCACATGGCAAGCGAGTGCCCTAGCTACTGGGATGGGGCCTCAATCTCTTCTGTGGAGGCTGCTATACTTGTCTGAATACTCATTTGGCCAGTGACTCAATAGCTCAGTGGATAGGGCAATCAACCAGGATGCGGGCAACAATTCAATTTCCTGCTCTATATTAGGCAGAGAGCATTTGAACCAGAGTATCCCACATTCTGAGTGAGTGCTCTAACCTCTTGGATAAGAGTTATAAGAGGAACACCATTAACTCCTCTGATAGTGCTGTTTTCTGCAGTGCCTGAATCAGTAGGCAGCCTCCAAAATACCTGCTGGATTGGACTCCACTAGGGAGACAGATGGGGAAACCCCTAATGTGAGGATCCAACCAGGGTTTAGGTGTGGGCTAGGTAGCAGGGAATATGCCCAGCAGTAGAAATTTAGGCACCTAAGAAATGTAGATGTCTACATGATTAGGTAGAGATGTCAAGGATCTAACTTTTGAATTGCAATTCCCTATGCAGTTATGTGCATAAATTCTCTTTTGGATCTAGACTCTGGTTGTCCTGCTAGAAAAAAAAATGTCCTTCATATATTGGAAGGCTTAGTGTCTTCTATGAAATTCTTCTATATTTTCAGTCAACTTTCCTTTCAGTGCTGCCTCTGACTGATAGGTTCATTTTTGGTGTCAGCACAGGGAAAGATATAAATCCTAAAAATTTGCCTCCAGACTATTTGGTGAGACAGACACACTGTTAGTATTTATAGCTCTTTGTCTGCAGTATGAGGAATGGATAAGTTGCAGAAGGACCTACCCTCACATTCACAGCACTCCTGTAATAGACAAGACAATCCTTAACTTATAGGGGTTACATGCTAAAAGAAAATAAACTCTCAAAATCATGGTTTAAAATCTGCAACTATGGGCTTGTTCGTGTTTCCCATTACAATCAAACTACCAGTTACTGGCATTGACTTTAATGGAAGTAGAAGAACAAGGCCACATTTGTGGGCTGCCCATTGCAGAATCCATTGTGTATATGCCTGTGTGCATGTGAACATATGGAACAGATCCTCAGACTGGGTCTAATTATGTATTCTAATTTTTATTAAATATATAATTCAGAAAAGTATTTATTAATTATTCTACCCACAACAGATGGTCTACTCATGTGTTATGATAATGTTCACCAAAATGAGTCAAAATAATTAACAAAATGTAAATTATTAATCATTTAAATAAACTGTCAACATTCCCCAAACATACTTTAATCTTATGATGAAACACTTGACAGCTATATAATATAATTGATATAACAAAATATTGCATAGCAACTGTCCATAATTTCTTATTTTGTGACTTAGAAAAATACAGTCTTTTATTCAGTATTACCTGAACTTACAATTATTGAGATTGGCTTTTGAGGACTATCAATAATATATATACAGTAGTACGTACAATCATACATGGTAACAATCAGATTATGGTCTACTTGTTAGCCCACCAGAATAAGAAGATCGAACCCTTGCTGCATTTCCTGGCTAACCCAATGAATTACACTGTGATCTCAGACAAATCACTTCACTCCTTTATGTATGAGTTTACTCATCTGTAAAATGGACATAATAAATACTTATCCGAATAGGAGTGTGGGTGAATATCGGAACAAGTATTTTAATAAATATTCATAACATACAGCTGCTTTTGCTAGACATACCTAACATGTGTAATCCCTAATTCCCAGCAGCATAATAGTTCACAATAGAAGAGTCTGATAATTAATGACTCCAGCTCTGACGCTGACCAACTAGGTACCAGCTCTTGCCAATGCTTGCTTGATATTTTATATATATTATATATTATATATATATTGTGACAAAGCTCCAAGTCTATACTAGTGGGTCCTGTGTTTCCTGGCGGATTTCACTAGCCTCAGAGGCTCACTGTGACCTTCCACGTAGCCCTTCTCTCTCTAGAGACAAGGTCACAGCCTATTGAGCCATTTTCATCATAAGCCAGTGGGGAGAAGTTATCCTTCCTGGCACAGTCTCTGTTGTCTCCCTAGTCTCAGTGATTAATTGAGGAAGGTAGGAAGGGGGGAGCCTGGGCCCGCCCTCTACTCTGGGCTCCAGCCCAGGGACCCTAATAGTATCAGCTAAGATGGCTGACCTTTTAATCACCCAATACAATACAATTCCCTGGGCTACTTGCCCACAGCAGTCCCTGCTTCTTCACACTCCACTTCACCCTTACCTCAGGGCCTCCTTCCAAACTCCCTCCCCACTCCAACACCTCCCAAACTGCTCACTGCTCCAACACCTCCCAAACCGCTCACTGCTCCAACACCTCCCAAACTTCTGACATCCACGCCCACCTGACTAAATGGGACGGTTTTTAAGTGGTTTCAGCCAGCCCCTGATTGGCTTCAGGTATCCCAATCAGGCTAGCTGTTTCTGCTGCTTTCTAGAACCTTTTCTGTTTGGATAGCCAGGGAACAGGGACCTGCTCATCCTGAGGCTGATATACTTCCCTTCCAGCACTCTCCTGTACCCTTCTGGTCTGACTCCGTCACAATATATATATATTCTTATGGGTTTGATTGCTTTATTATAGATTTGTACTGGAGTATTTTTGGCTATAGCACAGGGAACCTACAGGCCACATTCTGTATGTTGAGCTAAAGCAAATTGGCATATATATGCTTGTGACTTGGAGCTATGAAACAGAAGCAGAGATCCCTGAGTCAGCCCTGGGTTAGCCCTAAAAGATATCCACAGCTGACAGATTACTACAACAGTGTCATCTTTTAAAACCACAGACACACAAATGAGTTAATTATATTATACATACACACACGCTTGCTTTAACCTTGTAATAGTTCTCATTTCTTTTCTTAGCTAATAAATCCTTAGACAGTTTACTATAGGATTGGCTGCAAGCATGGTCTTTGGTATGAGATCGAAGGTACAAACTGACCTGGGATACATGACTGGTCCTTTAGGACTGGGAATACCTGAACATTTTGCCTTTTTTGTAGTATAGCAACCATCTATCACTAAGTCTTGGGTGGCAAGATAGAGTGGAGTGCCCAAGGAGTGGAGTGAAGTACCCAAGGGAGACCAGGCACTGCCCCTGGCTGGGGTCTCTAGGAACCCTTTGGAGGTGCAGATCTTCTGTCTAGCACCTTTTCTTGAGAGTTGAGACTGAACTCAGGGAGGGGTCAATTGCCTCGCCCTCTGGACTAATGCTGGCCCCTTAGATTCCCCTGTAGTTTAAAACACACAGTTCCTTGGAGTTCTATCTTGTGGATACTTCAGGTTTACAATTCACCTCTTCACATGATAGTGAAAGTGAACAGACAGACTTTGCACAGGATTCTGAACCCGGTTATTCTTTGCTTTGGTAGAATGTACAGATCTGTATAAAATAAACATGCTTGTATGCCTTTCCGTGCCTCAGTTTGTTCACCACTTTGGAAAAGTCATTGAAGTTAGGGCAGAGTCCTTCAGGGAGTCCAGGTTTGCTCTCCTTCACATGGCTTTTCTTCAGAATCATGGAGTCCCCTTCTCATACCTGAAAGTAGCTTCATTTTGCCTTGGCTGGTCCCATCATTAAACCAGATCCCAGCTGCTACAAAAACATACCTGTTCCTTCCCCTTTCCTACCTAAAGCTTCCTGTGTCTCTCTGAATTCATATGTTCCTTCCACTCCCAACAACTGGTTGCTTTTCTCTGCTGCTGCAGGACTAGTTGCTCCCCCTCCCTGCAGGGAGTTGGAGGAACTAGCTTCTCCCAACTTCAGCCAACCCATTATTCCAAAATGTATCCACCCGGGTAGGCAACTCAAGATATAATCACTGATCTTGGTTGGGCAGAGACGTACCTACAGCTTCTCTCGGCATTGACTTAGAGGCTATCCTTGATACACAATTTCAGATGACTCTAGAACATCAACCAGAATTGATAAATTATAAATAGATCCCCTAAATTATCACAGGGCTCAAATGATTAGGTGTTTTTTCCTGCTGTGATCATTAAAGTTTTGTCTAAAAATTCAACTTTTGATCAGATGAAGGACAATCCATAGTGGAAGGGCATAATTAACTTTAAGCCAAGGATAGCAATTGTTCGTGCCCATGCCCAGAAAGAAGGGAATTCGCTCTCTGTGGCTTCTCATACAAAAATAATGCTGTACAAGATTATGGGCAGAAAATTATGTCACGGATAAAGGTGGCATATTTTGTTATCACTGTGCTATTCTATTAGTCTTATTCAAACAAAGATGAAACTTTTGTTTGGTCTTACAGGAGCTGTGCCATACACTATGGCAGCTGCTGATATTAGTACACAACATCAGTAAGGTTCTTTCACAAGCAAAGAACACATGCCACACACAGAAACCCATAATATGCAGGAGAACAAAAATATCAAAGGGTTAAATTGATTTAGAATGACAAGCATCAGAGTGTAGAGCCTGCTTCACTACCCTTGCTTATTAGGTCTGCTAAATCTCTTGCTGGGAGAGTCTCTGTACCTTCAAGTCCTTAAACCAAGATTTGAGGACTTCAATAGCTCAGATATAGGTGAGAGATATATTGCAGGAATTGGTGTGTAAAATTTGGTGTCCTGCGCTGTGCAGAAGGTCAGACTGGATGATCATAATGGTCCCTTCTGACCTTAAAGTCTATGACTCTATGAGTCAAGTTATAACCACTGACCTTTGTTGAGCAGAGATGTGCTACAGCGTATCTCAGCCCAGATGACAGTAATATTCTCTGATGACGTTAATTTAGACTATGTATGATGCCTAAACACATGTATTTTACAGCGGTGTTATAGTCTTGCTCTTTCGTGCTGTTTCTCATATACAGTAGAGTGTTTAAAAAACCTTTCACACAAAGACTAACTTTGGCCTAACAGTTTATTCATTAACAAAATAAAATATATTTCCAGTGTAACTGTTATACATCCTCATATACGTTAACAACTCCAGTATATTTAGGAAAGTGCAGAGTCTGCAGCTGCTACTCTGGAACACAATCAGTAGCTATTGTTCAAATGCTGTCTTAAAGGCCTGTTGGGATTGTTCAGCTTCATGTCACGCAGTTGGTTTCCACTTTCTTCCCATTCTACATAGTAGAGCTGCTGAGCTTTTAAAAGTGCACGTGCAGTAGCCTTGGGGTGTTCTGGGCAGTAGCATATCTAGGGGGTTGCACTCATTAATTATCAGACTCTTCTGTTGTGCACAGTTGCACTGCTGAGAATTAGGGATTACACAGGCAAGGTAGGTCTAGCAAAAGCAGCTTTATGCTATGCATATTTAGCACATTCTGCCAAATCCTGGTCAACAGATTTTAGGGACTATTCAAATTCAGAAGTAGAGAAAAGCTGCAGATGCTCAGAAGGTCTTGGCAATCAAATTCAGTCAGTATCTCCAGGGGATGGCTTTAGCTTCAGTAACTACTGTCAAATGTCGGAATTCTTGAAGCCTCTATATTGCTCTAAGCTTTACATAAAGAGAGGGCATGCTTCATAGAATCATAGAAATTGGAGCTAGGAAAAGACCTATTAAGTCATTCTGTCCTTCCCTCTGCCGCTGCAGGGACTTTTATCTATTGAGTACTCTTGAGTGCTCTGTGAAGTCTCCTTTTAAATGACTCCAGGGATACAGCAGCCACCACTTCCTAAAGGAGGCCATTCCACAATCTAATAAACCTTGTTGCTTCAAGTTTTTCTTGATATTCAGCTTCAATTTTCCTTTGCTCAGTTTCACATCATTTATACCCCCTTGGCTTGCCCAAAACATTTCATATCCTTCAGTGTTTATAACCTTCAGATGCTTGTACTTGACTACTGTATATCCCAATTAGTCATTGGGATATCTACAAGCAATATCTTAAAAAAATAAAACCTCTCTCCTAGTATGTCCATCCCACCATCTCTCAGAGAGTCTATGACTTCCTTCCAAGTTGTTGCCAACTTTCTGGTATACATGTAATACTCTAGCCTGGTCTTACTAGTTCCATGTAGGGAGGTGAGAGTCATTCTCTCGGGACCATGAGACACGATGCCTCAGAATACCAAAATTATATTTTTGATAACTTCCACACCACACACTACCGCCGGCCCCTAATCCCAATGACAGGCCCTTCTCCTACTTCAGTTATGACCCTCAATGTTATCAATAACTGATCAGCACATTAGTCAAAAAGCTTGTCTACCCAGCAAGTTACTGTGTGGCAAGCCAGAGAGTAAATCTAGAACACTCTAGCTTGCCATGCGCTAACTCTCCCTGTACACGTTGCTACAGCATACGATATCAAAGCACACTTGGCAACCTTTAATATGCTGTAGCAGGGTCCATGCAGCTGGTTACCATGAAGCAAGCTTGTACATTATAGATTCAAATTCTGGCTTGCCATTTACTAACTCTATGTGTGGACAAGCCACAAGACTGGCCTCTACCATTCCAGCCCAAATGTGTATGAACTCAAAACAGTTACAAGTTCATGGTTTTTAAAAGCACCACTTTTAAAGTCATGTTACCAGAAGTACTCAATTATTTACTCACTGAACTCCCACTTAAATCCCTCTATCTTACAATGCTGTTCTCACTCCATTACTGCCTCATTTCAGTGACCTCTCTGGAAACTGCTGGTTCAATATATACCTAGAAAAATGACTAACCGCAAAAAAGAAAAGAAGAAAAAAATGTATTGGACTTGAGGCTGTAGAACTGGATGTACAGTTTGCACACAAAATAAAGCTCTGTCCTCGGATTTACTTCCCAGGATATTCACTGGCAGCCTCAGCAAACAGTATTTGTTTTTGTTCAATATTTTGAATTCATCTGGATCTCTGCAGAAGAAAAATAGGAATCATACGGTACATTTCCTATCTATAAGAAAAATATGTTTATTCTGTTGCACAGTTAGATCTAAATTTTTAAGTAGGACCTCAGATTTTTCAAAAGAAAAACTGGAGCAGGGCACTAGCTAAAGTGTCTGCCAGTTAAACAGATAACTTGCAAATCCAGTCAAACAGCTAAAGGGCATTGCACTGTCAAATCGTCAGACTGCAGATCCCTGGCCCTGCGGTTTGCTGTCTTTTAGAGGAGGATGCAAACTGTTTAGCTCTCCGAAGCCCTCCCCCTCCATCTGCCTACTGACCCATGCAGCTGCCTGAGCATCCGCTCCACTGAAAGTTTCATGCCTGCCTTGATTCGAGAAAGCAAAGTGCTGCAATGACAGCAGCTTCACTGGGATTGAGGATAGAATGATGGGGAAGACTGAAAGCTTCATATCAGTTTAGATAGCTGAGAATTAGACAAGAAAAACTGTGAAAAGCTGGGCACTGTGATTGTCAGTGACAATGTCCTGAGAGCGAAAAAAAAAAGTAGTAAGGTCCAGGAACAATGTCACCGTCTGTTTCACCATTAGACATGGAGGACAATTTATTTTAGGGATATGCATCAAGTAATACCTAAATAGTCTAGGTTCTAGTGCACTCTTAAAGGATTCACTCACCCAAGCATGCGGTGGATTCCACCGACTCTGGTTTGTAATGCCATGCATTCTCAGTTCTCCCACCTATGTTTGGTTCAACCCAGCAGCCAGGGAAAGTACCGGTACATTCTGGATGATAATGGAGCAGGCTTTTCTTGTCTTCTCAGGGGGCATAAGAACAGATTGCAAGGACCTTTTTTAACTAGAATTTTTTTTACAGCAGCATCAGAATCCTGTATCCCTATATTATAGCTTTCCCTAAATGTTCATGCAGCTAATTTTCTAAAGAGGCATCTGCTAATTTGGTGAGCCCCAGCAAGGTTTCCTGAGACAGGGAAGCCAACAGAAATAGTAATCACAACAAAATGGAAACCAGACAACTGTATACTTTAACTTACTTTACTAGAGTAAAATCAACGTACTGGATTCTAGATAAAAAAATCCAAAACAAACAGAAACCAAACAACCACTCCATGCCAAAAAAATATATGCAACCTATCTCTGGTGATTCAGTGCTTCAAGAATCTGAGGATATTCTCAGATAAAAAATTTCTGAATTAACAAAGCTTCAGATAAGATGAAGGATGTTTCCCGTGACAGCCTTAATTGTGTTACAGCCTTTGTACCTCTTTAAAGTATAATAGTTCTGTTTTGCATCTCTGTAAGCAGCTCCAGCAATCTCTCAGATTTTGGGAGGTAAAGTATTACAATCCCTGACTGAGATCAGAAAATGGGCAAGGTCTTTAAAGACAGTATACCAAGTAGCTCTATCCAAACAAACAAATCCCACCCCTCATAAACCCTGGATGACTTCCTATCTGGCAATACATATATTCCCATAATGATGAGAGAGACTATGTCCCCCATTGTTGCCTTACAAAGTTAGCGCCATTCACTTTGGTCCTGCAGACTGTACTATGGACCTGAACTGGGTAAAAGATATCTAAGACTCCTTATTATAGTTTTTGGGAAACTCAAAGTTTAAGGCAGCTGACTAGCCTATTCAATAATAATCATCTTTTTAATCACAGACCGCTCAATAGTACAATATTTACCACTGGTATATTTCAGAACAATTTGAAGCCAATTATAATTGTAGCAAAATCTGAGTGGTCCTTATGTGCAGTTTCATTGTGCTGCAGCTTACAATGCCATAGTTAAGAATCTGTGAGCAATAAAATTATAAAAGCTATTAAAAAGAGGCTTAGAACTACATCATAAATATATTTCTCTGGACAGAAACTTGTACAGAAAGTCTCTGCATAGTATGCTTGAATGTGTGTGTGTGTCTCTCTCTCCACACATACAGCCACATGTAACAGACATGTAATCTTTCCCTCTGCACCCAACCTCCCCCCCCCATCATCCACCACCAGCAACAACAAAAAACACCCCGAAAAAACAAACTGCCAAAATTCCAGCAATCCCTTAAAACAATGATGGTTGTTCAAGAGGTTTATAGGAGAGGCAGTGTAGTCTAATGGGTAGGATACTTGTCTGGAGAGTTGGGTTCTATTCCTCTACAATCCATTGTGCAACCCTGGGCCAAATCATTAAACCTTTTTTTCCCCTCCTAGACTTCTGTCATGACTAAGTAGGCTACAAGTTCTACAGGGGGAAGGGTAGCTCAGTGATTTGAGTACTGGCCTGCTAAACCCAGGGTTGAGAGTTCAATCCTTGAAGGGGCCATTTAGGGATCTGGGGCAAAAAAATCTGTCAGGGGACAGTACTTGGTTCTGCTAGTGTAGGCAGGGGACTGGACTTGATGCATTTCTAACGTCTTTCCAGTTCTAGGAAATAGGTACATCTCCATTTATTATTATTATTTTTGGTAGTCTACTGTCCTATGTCCACATTCATGCCTTGCCCCCTCACCTCTACACAAAACCTGCAGCTTTTAACACTAAGATTTGACAAGAAAATCCTAAAAGCCAGTCAATTCCCAGGAAACACTGAACACCACCAGGGTAGAGCAGGGTGAATTATGTTTTTCGTTTGTTTTTGGTTCAGCCAGAAAACCAAATTACCACAGAACCATCGGCCTGGAAAGAAACTCAAGAGGTTATCTGGTCCAGTCCCCTGCACTGATGGCAGGACTAAGTATTATTTAAACCATCCCTAGAAGGTGTTTGTCTAACCCGCTCTTAAAAATCCCCAATGATGGAGATTCCACAACCTCCTTAGGCAGTTTATTCCAGTGCTTAATCATGCTGAGAGTTAGGAAGTTTTTCCTAATATCCAACCTAAACCATGCTTGCTGCATTCATTGCTTCTTGTCCTAACCTAATAGGTTAAGGAAAACAATTTTTCTCCCTCCTCCTTGTAACAACCTTTTATGTATTTGAAAACTGTTACATCCCCTCTCAGTCTTCTCTTCTCCAGACTAAACTATCCCAATTTTTTTCAACCTTCTCTCACAGGTCATGTTTCCTAGACTTTAATAGTTTCTGTTGCTCTTTTCTGGACTTTTCCTGAAATGTGGTGCCCAGAACTGGACACAATACTCCAGTTAGGCCTAATCAGTGCAGAGTAGAGTGGAATAATTACTTCTTGTGTCTTGCTCACAACACTTCTGCTCATACATCCTGGAATGATGTTTGCCAAAAAAAAAAAAAAAAAAAACCACACACAAAAAACAATAGGGTTAAGCTGTTGACTCATATTAGCTTATGATACACCATGACCCCCAGATCCCTTTCTTTAGTACTCCTTCAAAAGAAGTCATTTCCCATTTTGTATGTGTGAAATTGATAGTTCCTTCCTAAGTAGAATATTCTGCATTTATCCATTTTGAATTTCATCCTACTTACTTCACACCATTTTTCCAGTTTGCACAGATAATTTTGAATTTTAATCCCCTTCTCCAAAATACTTGCAACCCCTTCAAGCTTTCTATCACCCACAAACTTTCCAAGTGTACTCTCTATGCTATTATCAAAATCACTGATGAAGATATCCAAGAGAACTGGACCCAGACCGTGTCCCTTTTGAATCCCACTCGATATGCCCTTCCAGTTTGACTGTGAGCCACTGGAAGCTACTCTCTGGGAATGCTTTTCACACCAGTTAAACACCTATCTTATAGTAACTCCATCTAGGCTGTGTTTCCCTAGTTTGTGTATGAGAAGGTCATGCGTGAAAGTATCAAAAGCCTTACTAAAGTAAAGACAAACCAAATCTACCAGTTCCCCCTTATCCATAATGCTTGTTACCCTGCCAAAGAAAACTATCAGGTTGGTTTGACATGATTTGTTCTTGAAAAATCCATGCTGACTGTTGCTTACCACGTTCTTATTTTCTATTATCAGAATATTCTGTTTGGTCCTGAAAATTTTTGTAATGTGTACAAGTCTGATCAGCTTCAGAAATCTGCGTGTGTAAATCTGTCCCCCTTATAATTTTTAGCCCAGTGGTTAGGACAGTTACCTGGGATGTGGGAGACCCAGGTCTGAATCTCCACTTTGGAGCAAATACTTAACTCAGGTCATCAGCCTATAGCTATAGGCTATTCAGGAAGGAGTGTGGTGGAGGTTGCTCTCGGTTTCTCCTCATGAAGCTGTTCCACTTTATATAACTAACTAAAACTATTCATTGGGCCAAAGAAAGTAAGAATGATTTTATGGATGCGTGATTAAGCTGCTCAACATGGGAGGCAGGACATGTGGATTCAAATCTTCACTCTCCCAGATTCAGAGAAGGGATTTGATTTTTAAAGGCAAACAGTGTTATTCAACAAAAGAGAAATCCCCTTTAGAACTGGTGAGATTTTAAGACGGTTTTTATAGGCATTTGCCAGAATGAGGAGTGACATTTTACTTAAATAACTTGAATAAATTCCTGTCCATCCATAGGACATATACCTGTTAATGTTATTTTAATATAGTTTTTGTTGGGAGCGTAATCTAATATGCCAAAAGAAACTGTTGGACCAAAATTGAAGTAAATTATTGATGAATGCCTGAGGAAAACAAGATTCCAGCCAAACCAGAAAGACAAAGACTAGACTTAGCCACAGTTTGCTACACTTCCTTTTTCAAAGCTAGCCAGAATGGAAGAAGATGAATACAATTTACTGAATGTTTTTGAAACTAAAAAATGAATCAAAATGTTTGGAGAAAGATGACTGCGACAAATTGTTGCTTCAGCTAAACCGATTCATCCATCATTTTAAGGCCTCAACCATACAATGGAAGAACTGAAAGGTTGTTCATGTTATTTCACTTTAGTTTCTTTTGATTGCTCCTGTTTCAACATGCACACAAAGAGCTACTTTCTTTTCCTTCTGGATGCAAAAGTTAAAGGGAAAGTTAATCATCTCTATGTCAGCTTGTCAGAATTCCATCTTTTCTCCCACCCTGCTAAGATTCCAGATAAAATGGCACCATCTCTCAGGAAGTAAGGAAGCAAAGGATTGTGAAATGTCAGTATAAGATCAGACTCCACACTCTAAGCCTCCATTTAGACTTAAAACTGTCAGCTTCCAGCCCAGATAAGTTCCCACATAACACAAATAAAACGTAGGATGAAGGATAAGAGATGAAGGATTCTGACCAAATGAATTACTGGAGAATACTTTTTCCCCTTGTCATTTGTCCCATCATGCAGAAGATGAAGTGAGCAAATGTAGGAGCTTACTTCCAAGGTACTCTGGAAAACTTTTTAAGTTAAGTTTCCCTTGCACTTCTATGGGCACTTAGCAGCACACTGATGAAGTATGAGACAAGTACCAGATTTCCAATGTGGTGCATTCAACCCCCTCAATCCAGGAAGTGACTTTTCACTGTGGAATTTGGCTCTTTTATTGATACCGGTATATATCATTGCTCAGTCTAGCCAATGACTGCTTGCTTTCTGCTTAAATGGTGCTATAACACTGATTGTCTGGAATCTTCTGCAGGAAAAGACAAGATGGGGACAAATAAATAAGTCTCTAGATAATACAGTGAGTTTTTTTGTTTCATTGTGGTTTTTTGGGGTCAGTATTTGATTTAGTGTTTCCTTTGTATGGTTACAGAAGAAAAATCAAGCTGAGCCCAAAGACAAGGAAGGGTCCTGTTGTTATGGGGTATCTTTTTGGTGTGTGTGTGTGTGTGTGTGTGTGATATTTCATGTATTAGAAGACTCCAAAGACATTGGTGTTTATTAAAGATAGAAGGGGTCTGTCTATTGGAGTTATGAAAACCTCCAACGTAAAAAAAAATTATCCTGAAATTCTTTGAATACACCCAAGTGAAGATTCAGTTCAGAGATCACTAGGAACAAAAAGCATGAAGAAATCTGCAAACAAAAGGCAAAGAAGTGAGAGTTAAACCATGGAACACATGGTAAGAGCTATTCCATTTTCTTGTGCTAATTAAGAGCTTACAGTGTACAACCTTTTAATCACATCAATGAGCACTTATTGCCAACATGACTCAAGTGAGTAAGAGCTCCACAATTTGTCTCTAAAGCCAGTAAAGGATTTCAAACAGAATAGAAAAGAGGGAGAAAGCTTCTTGAATTCTCTGGCTGCTCAGAATTCAAGAAGCAAGTCACCACTACTCAAGACAGAGACTAGTTTCAGGAAGTGCCTGGTAGATTTACTTCTCTGGTGTGTGTGTTGCTGATTGTTTATGTGTGAAAGCTCCTAAATGAAAAGGCTCAATTCAGCTAGCACTCAAGAGTGATGCTGGTGGGTTATGTGCCCAACATATTCTTCAGCATAGAGCAACAGCTCCCTAAAAGTTAGGCTTCACTGAAGTTGTCACACAGTACACAGCTCTCAGACACAGAGGGAGGGCATGAGGGGTTGAAAGTCAACTGCAAGGCCTGGGACTGGTGCCAAGAATATTGTAAATGGACAGACTTAGATTGAATTTTAGCTACCAAATGTACATGTTCAGGTCTCCAGAGGAAGCAGTTGCTTTTGTGTGAGTGAGGTAGATGGAGGCAGCTGTTGAAATGGAATCCATTGCATCAAACAACCTGTGAGCTGATTTAATTCAAATTGGACTTTCTTATTCCTTGATTTTTGCCTCAGACTGGAGTGAGGAGGATGCAGGTGGCTGATAAAAATATATATCTCAGCCATAAGGTTAAAGAAAAATCCAAACAAACAGGAATTTAGTCTTTCAAGGAGAAAATTAACAATGAAACATAGTATTGGACACTTGCAGGTCTGAATCAGAATAGTTCCATGAGGTCAAAGTAGCTATACCAATTTACTGAGGCCCACTATTTTAGCAGATTCAGGGACAGAATTTGCACTTAGCTAAGCCAGTGTAAATCCAGAACAATGCTATTAATTTCAAATGTAATTAAATTAAAATCTAGCCCATAATGAAAATCAGAACTACATCTGGTCATCACGTAATATATATATATATATCCCATAAAATGTTAGATAAATGTTGTAACATTTTAAAAATTACACCCCAAAAACTACATTAAAAAGACATGAAGGTTGAAAAGTCAAAAGTTTATAACAGCCAGAATTAAAGGTTGTCCATGCCGAGCCTTAGTTTGTCCCCCTTGCGTCTCAGCATTATGACAGACTTTAATTACATGATCACATGATCACCCACCCCCTACCCCACAAGAGCCATGCCTCATTCAGTGCACAGAGCCTCAGCGGTCATAAAATTAATGTGAATTCTTTCAACTTCATTAGAGTTACAGCACTTCTCACCAGTTGAGGATCTGACCCAAAATGTCCATTGAACCAAAACCAAGAAATAAATACATCATTGCTTTCTTCTCCAGCATCTATTCTGTCTCCACTGTTTGCCTCAGTGCCTGCTTTTAGTTTCTAGGTGCCTGTTCTAGTTGCTGTCTCTATAGGAGAGGAAATCAGACAGTTTTGTGCAGCAACTTTAACTTCCTGTTTAAGGAATGTATTAAAAAAGGAAAGAATAATGGAATAGTCCAGATAAGCAGAACATTTTGTCTCAAACCTCCAGCAGAAACAATATATTAAGTGTTTTCCAAGTATAGTGACAGATGTTGCTATGTTGACAAGTTAACAGTTGCTCAGCCTATGCCTGTATTGAAAGGGAAGCTGCAGTTTTAAAACGTTATTCTGTTCTGAGAAGAGACTGTAAAAAAAGAGTACCAGGGAGGCTCCATGTTTGTGTCTCAGTGATTTCTAGATCAAACGTGGAAAGTTCACAGCTAAAATAATATTTTTTCTGTCAGTTGAGAAAGATGGGTTCTTCCTTGATGTGTGTTAGATCATTATCAGAAGACCAAACCAGCACCCCTCTTGTCCTGAAATTATTACCCTGTTGTCATCTAAGCAAATCAATTGATATCAGTGGGTTTGCATAGGTGTAACTAATTGAAATTCAATAATTATTGGACATAATGCACAAGAATAGAATAAATCCAGCTGACTGTGTCTCTGTCTTGGCTGTGCAAAGCTGGAGAAATAATAAAAAAAAAACTTAAGTGTTTTTTTTGTTACTGGAGTAAGCAAGAATGAATGCTGAACACAGATGGTAAGCAAAGCTGAATAAGCAGGTGTCAATTTTACAAGCTCAGTTAATTTCAAACTAACATCAAAATAAATGGGCATCTTCCCATTAAAGTGGGACAGGATACCATGTGGACGAATTTCACCTTAGAAGTCACTGGATCAAGCTGAAGGCTTCGGCAGAACTTCTCACTTTCCTCAACTCAATGCAGATCTGATAAAAGGTTCATACAACAATGACCAGGGTTTGTCGTTGAGTCAATACCTTCAAATTGGGTGAGTTACCTGTTAATTCATTATTATTAGAAGTTGTAGTAGTAGTATTACAGTAGTAGGTAAAGATCTTAACCCGGAGCTTAATCCTTTTTCTCCCAGGTGCTGTTCACACATATACTAAGACAGGCAGTGCCCCAAAGGACTCACACCTAGAGCTTGCTGAATATTTTAATTTAAAAAATGGCATTTTGAAGAAAATGGACATTTTTCCAAAACAAAAATTTTTCCATGCCTCTTTTCTTACTTTTTTCCCAATTTTATTTTAAACTAAACAGATATTTGTTTTGCTGAAGCATAGTACCAGTCAATGACTAATGTTAAATGAAACAAATCCTTTTTGTTTCATTTTGAAAAATAATTTGGAAAATTGTTGCTAATTTTTGACTAGCCCTACTTACAGTCTAAAAAGAGAAGATAGATGAACCAAAATAGGGAGCACTTCTTTGAGGTTCTAAATATGTCAGGACCTAGCAGGATACTAGGGGATGGGTGAAAAATCTTATGTTGAATGCTTTGCCCCTACCCTGCTTTTAAAAAGTTTGGGACAACACTAAAAAAAAGGCACTTGTGCTACTTCCATAAAAGAATAAAGGAGCATAAATCCCATATTTTGATCTTCAAAGCCCCAAATTGAGCAGCCATCTAACTCTGTAGGCACCTCAATTCCTTAGGCACCTAAATTTCTGCTGGAGTCCCCTAAGCACCTACATTACTGATGCTAGGCATGCACACATAAATTCTGATGCCTGTGCGCCCGTCTAACATGTAGGCCCTCATGGGACCCTCAAGCAATGCACCACGTGACTCTCTCATCTACAAGGCCTGAAATGGTAGGCATGTCTGTGACATTATCAGATTAAAATATGACCACGTAGATCATTGTTGCTATCACTGTTTACAATTGCAACAAATCTTGTGAAAAATATGTCAAATAAGGTGTCTATGAAAAAGTTATGATTTGATGAATATGATTATCCTATTTGTATGCATGTATCATTTTGCATTTGAAGTTATAAATATTAACTATGTACCTCTATTTCAAATGTTTGTTCCTGTAGTAACACCCACAAGGTATTTAGCCAGCACATTGTGAAGGCACTGTAGGAGATCCACTTGTCACCCCACTTCAAACACAGGCAGGAGACTCTTTTGTGACTCACCAGTGCTCTTTATTCACATGGTGCAAACCCCACCACCTTCTATGTACAGCTTTAACAGTCCTTTAGCTCAGTACCTTGCAGCTCAGGGAGACAGGCCACAGCTCAGGAAGGCAACTCCCTTCTTCCTGGCTCACAGGGATCCAGAGTCTGGATACTCCTCCCTATCCTGCTTCCCTAGCCTCCTTCTCTCTCTCTCACTCCACAACCACCACCCTGGGCTTCCTCCCTGCCAGGCTTTTATATCCCCTGGGGAGGCTACCAGGTGCAGCCCATTTGGCCCTAATTAGCCCAGGGCTGCACTCTGCTGGGTAATCAGCTTCCCTAGCTTAGGGAAGCTGCTAGCAGAGGCAGCAGGGCTGGCTCAGGCACTCCTGGCCAACACCCTACCACACACTGTTAAGGTTGAATGGCCCATCAAAGAACACTTAACTCACAGTGGACCATGAAAGATGCCTGTCTACACCAAATGGACTTTTCTGTGATTGGTCTAGCTAGGGTATGGGTGATAGCCCCTTCCATAATGCAGTAGAGCATGAAAGGGCATGTGATAGACCATATTACACTAAACTCCATTTTGGTACCTGTATTTTTCCATGAGCTGTGCTTAGGGCTCTATTTAAAACAAGGAGTTTTCCTCCACATGTCAAAAGCTATAAAAGGTCCTGGAAACACCTCCATTTTTCTGCTTTCCTGCTTTGGTTTCTGAACTATGAATCAATGGGAGCATTCTAATCAAGGGACTGAGGACCTTTCAATCAAAAAGAGACTTAACAAGCCAGTCCTTTATTACATCATGGCTACAAGCCTGATCTGAGAACTGTGAAATTATTGTATGTATTTGATTCCTTTAACCAATTTTAACTCTCACTTTTCTTTTTTATAAATAAACCTTTAACATTAGATACTAAAGGACTGGCAACAGCATGATTATTGGGTAAGATCAGAGTTCTACATTGATCTGGGTATGAGGCTGATCCTTTGGGATCTGAAGCCCCCTTTGGTTGATTAAACTGGTTTTAAATAACCACTCATCATTAAGTCCAGTGCTTTTTTGGTGGTGATACAAGGACCAGGATACATAAAGAGGCTGATTTTCTGACTTCTTGTTAGCCAGTATGCTCCACAGGTGTAATGGGTGCTCCCTTTCTTGTCGGGTGCAAGGTTGCTTTTCTTTCAGTTCTTACAACAGGGTGGCACCCACTCACTTGTCTTCTATCACCCCCATCTGATGTCTGTTGGGAAGATCTTCAGTGTCTCAATCTTCCAGGTCACACACAGTCCCCTGCCTTCTGGGGTATATCATCTCTAGATCTTTGTCATGGCACTGAAGGCACTGCCTTCTTTAACAGCCCAACAGGGGCCCATCTCAGTACTCTCAATGTCCTTTCGGTAGCCCTCTCTGGGCTCAGTCTTTAACCACACCAGATTGTACCCTTCCCTGGTCTGGCTAGATTCAGGACTCAACCCCCTTGGCTCAGGCTGCCCACGCTGACCCATCCTCCAGTCCTGCTGCTCTTTCAGCCACCCAGGCACCTGGTCTTTGGCAACCTTCTGTGGGCTCTGTCCCACCTGCAGTGATCTGTCTGCAGTTCTGCTGCTCTTCCAGCCAGCCAGGCCTCCCTCTTCAAACTCCAGGCAGCAACTGACTGCTCTGCCTCTGCTGCTTCCTTTTATATGGACCTTCTGGCCCCTGACTGGCAGCTCCAGCAGCCTCCTCTGATTAGCAGCTCCCTTTCAGCCACCTTAGGCTGCCCGGAGACTCTTTTTTTGTGGGGTGGGGTGAGGCAGGGCCCTGATGCCTCCCACAAGGGGCCTCTGGACCTAGTCCACCTCATCACACCAGGACTCCCCTCATGGGTGAATGTGCTAACTACTGGGATAAAGGTTATAAAGGAGGAGACTGGAGGGACTAAGACCTTTTGGGGGGGAGGGGGGTTTAAGGGCTTAGGCACCTAACTCCAGGAGAGAGTTCATGGCTGTGAACCCCAAGCAGTGTCTCCCTCTTCCTCAGACTTAGGTATCCAATTCTCTTTGAGGGCATGGCTTAGGGACATTCTTCTCCTCAACATTTCCTTCTGGGTGGCTTCAGCAGCTCCCTATTCCGTTTGCTGGTTTCTATAGATCACATTCTAAGGTGCCTAACTTGGGGCTGTGCATTGGATTGGGTAGCAGGGAGCCTTAATGTTAGGTGTTGCAATGTGGTGTTTATGGAGTGGTTTAGCATTTCTCCTACCAGAAAATACAAAGCAAAGCTGGTAATAGCTTAAAACTAATAATTTTCTGTCAGGTAAAGCATTTCTGTCAGACTCAAAATACTTTCTAAAACCACTAAGATATCATTTTGGAGTAAAAACTGGGGGACTGAGGAGGGAAATTTTCCAACAATACTGTAGCATCCCATTTCAATTTTTTTTGTTTTGAAATACATCATTTTAAAATGAAAAGCTATTACATTGTAATATTAAATAAAAAGTTAAAACCCAAAACAAATGTTTTGACCCACGTGAAATGATTTCTCTTCTTGATTTTTATTTTGCAGAGAATTTTGGAATTTGCAAGTTTCGTTCCTAAATCTCCCCTCAAGCTCTATTAATAATGTATGCTTTTTGAAAACTAAAAGACAACAACAATAATCAACACAATCCCTCCCTGAGCTACGCCTGGGAAGGAAATGAAGATGAAGTGAGAGCTCTTGCCCATCTTGCTTCAGTAGCACCACTGTTTTGTAAAGTGTCATAGATCGCTTGGCTTCACATCAGCAAGCAAAGAAAAACAGCAGACGGAAATGTCTTTGTTTTAATTATGTCTCTTTGGTCTGCTGCTGTCAGACCAGAAAACTAACAGTTTCACAAACATAAGACCGAAAAAAACCCTCGACATAAAAGCTATGCTTCTGGGCTGGATAACAAAACTCCCTCTATCCCAGCTCAGCACTTGCCAGGGACAGTTGTTTGTGATAGATCTTAGAGTGAGAGAACATGCTTCCAAAACCTCATCTGCCTTGCACCTGTTTGCTCAGCACAACATTTTTGCTTCTTCCATGGCACAGTCACATTTTCCCGTTAGAATCCAGAGTCCCAATTAACAATCATACTTAGTCAGCAGGTTCCTTCTGAGATAAGTGAAACACCTGCAATTTCCAATGAGAGTAATGGGCAGCTTCGGTTCAGAGTAGGATTGGGCATTTGAAAGATCCCAAAACAACTGGTAAACTGACTGGTGTAATCTTGATAAAATAATGTCAAAGTGGTAAAATATTTTAAAGCACTAATTTATTAGACCAGAGTAAGACTTTATGGTCTCCAATGGGCTTTAGCCATAGATATTTATGCCTAATTGCAAGAAAAATGAGTTACTTAACTACATTACTTTGACTCAAAAAATATGAACTAAATGAAGTTCTAAAAATGATTTTTTTACTCTTTAAAATCAATGTTAGGTTAGCATTTAAATGTGAATGTTATTCAAGACTGAATAGTTACAGAAAAGTTAAATTAAGCAGAAATAAAACACAGCAACTATACAAAAGTAATCTTTAAATATTCTTATGATGAGTAGGGGGTAACTAACACTTCAAGGAACTTAATGGCTGTGTATCTCTGTGTTGAGGGAGGAGGTTTTGTGACTGCATACTCTCTTCTCTACTTCTTGAGTTAATTTCTTAATGTTTGTCTAATCGGTTTAGCTTGTAAGCTCTTTGGGCATAGGGGGCATGTCTTTTAACTTGTTTTATGTGCTTAGTAACCATCCATGTACATTAATGGTCTGGTATATAAATAAAGATGTACATACACATAATATTTATTCTACAACATTCAAGACAGTCAAGATGCCCAACTTTCAAGTTCACCATTTCCCCCAACAGGTGGCATTAGCAAAAGTGATGTGAGTGATCAAGATGTATAAATAGACTTGTTAACACATGGCACCATGGTGCAATCATAAAGGTTGGACACCACTTACATCAGAGTATTCTTCTGGAACTTTTGACAATGTTTGACCATTATCAAATAATGGGTAACCAACTGACATTATTTGCCTGGTCAATTGACTGGCTTGCTATGCCTAATTCAGAGTTTCAGGTGCTCAGTACCATTCAGGATTTAACCCTAGGAATATGTAGCTTCTATGGCAAACACTAGCTTGGGGGGGATGCTGAATATTTGCAGTTTGACTAGTTATGGTAATTATCTTTGAGAATATATATCCCTTTGCTAACAACATCACTAGATCTTATTGTTTGGCTCCAATTTAATATCCAGCCCTGGGTGAGGTAAATTTAGGAGTCTGCGGTGAGCCCAAAAATCGAAAGATATTGCAAGAAAGGATGAAGAGTATTGGATGCAAATTCAAATTGGATGCAAATTCAAGCTCTAAAAGGATTTATGAACCAAAACATCATCATCTCCAATATCTGGCAAAGGTAGGAAACGTTAGGTTGGTGAACATAGGCATTTCCATACTAGATCAGACCAGTGTTTCATCTAGTTCCGTATCCTCACTCTCAGTGACCATTATGAGCTGCCTCAGACACATTCCTTCTCTTCTAATCAGGGAGAGAAAATATGACGTTCAATACTCATTTTAGTTATCTCCTCAATCCACATTGCTTTAAACAAGAAAGCCACAATAAATGTATAAGATCTGGATTATATCTGTGTCACAGTATATGTAGCTAACTTTATTGTAAAATAGATAAAAAACTATAGCACTATTAAAATAATATAAGTGACCTTGAATAACTAAGACCTGTTGGACTTTCAGGTGGAATAATAATAATAATAATAATTAATAATAAAAACTACAACAGAGTAAATTATTCTTTTTAAAATTAAGTTCATTTTTAGCCCCAGTAGAACTTTGATATACTATTCTCTAAGGAATAAGAAATAAGTATCATGGATGACTTATCAGGGAATTTGACTTTGAATTTATTTCCTAGTTCAACTTCAAGAATTTTTCACAAAGACTGGAATGTTTTGCACTATTTTTAAAGAACAAACAGAATTCTCCCTGTTCATACTCTGTCTACAGGCTAAAAAGCACTCTTTGATAGCCAACCCCCCCCCCCCCCAAAAACAAGTCTTTGTGGTAGCAAAATGAAACCCCAAGTACAGTATTTCCCTAGTATATCATCAGTGATTTGTTCTAAATCCTTTGGTCTTGCTAAGCTTACTCTCAATAGGGAAAAAACCAAAGATGGACTTATAACATAATAGGTTTCTTTTAAGCTGAGGTTTTTTTCTTTTTTTCCTCCTGCTCATTGATTTATACGAGTGCACAGGAAAAGTTGTGGTGGAAGAAAGTCATGAAGCCCCACTATTGTAACTATCTGTTCTTCTGAGTTAGCAGTTCTACATGCCAAAAACTTTCCCCTCCTCCAAGTATCTTTCAAACACCTCTTTAAGCTACTATTCCTTCAACGGCCATCTTGGTAGTTTAAATGTTTCAGTCTAGGAAGATGCAAAGTCCTGAATTACCAATGTGCAAGGTGACCTAATCTGTAACAAAGGAAAACTGATAGAAAATCTTTGTTCTTAAAATAGAAGTATATAATTTTCAAATCTTAACAATACAATTAGATAGCATTTGGAAAAAAACAACACCACCACCACACACACACATGTGTCCTACAGTCTCCTAAAACATATAATTATCAAATACAGTATATACTGAATTAGAGGCTTACAGCAATATGTAATCTTATCATTTATTATAACAAAGTGGATGTTTTACCAGAAGATCCATAAAGGACACACAGTGCAGTCTTACCTCATCTCTCTGAGGACAAAGTTTAATTAGAAAGTATTGGGTTATGCATGTTGATAGCGATCCATGTACTTTGCAGACCATGCCTAACTATGGCAATTTTTAAGGCACATTCATATTACTGCATTCCTGAAGTTATCTAGTCTAATTATCTTACCACATTAGTTTGGTGTTTTTTTTCATATTCTAAATAGGTGATTTTCTACATTGTAATGTCACATTGTTAATTTTATGTACCATGACACAGAGAAAGAAAAAGCATTTTGGAGATTTTGCTTAAACAGTGTTTTTGCAATAGAACGACCAACTCAGGATAGTGTTGTGAATGAAAATGGCTAAATTGCTGTGTTACAACTATAAGTTACTGAAGAACAATTTTCACTTTACACTGATGTGTTTTTATTAGCACTTTAATAGAAGACAATTATCCAAAGAGAGCATTCCAAACAGGATTTGCACTCTGTCTATATTTTGAGCTATTCATTCAACAGCATGATTTCAGGCTCAAAGCACCATTATCCTGTCATATCTTAAAGTGCAAATAATGTGTACTTGCCCGGCATCACTTGGAAGTCTTAATTTAATTAGTTTGCATTGGATTTTAGGTGTGAAGCAACCTGTCTAGTGTACTGATTCACTTACCATACTAACAATCAAAACCTGTGAATAATAATGCCTATATTGCTCCTTCCTTAAAACATCTCCGTGTGCTTTACAAATATTAACTGAGCTCATAACACTTCTATCCTGGTACATCTGTGAAATCCCAGATGGAAAAACTGAGGCATGGGAGTTAATCAGATTGCCCAATTTCACTCAATTATTCTATGGCAGACCTAGGCTAGATAGAGCCAAGTCTCCAGAGCCTCAGTCCTGCACTTCAACCACAAGATGTATTTTTCACATGGGCCAAGGTTATTCTAAAATAATTATTAGGTATAAGAAGGAAACCATCGATTTTTCAGAAAACCTGACACTATTTGATTAATTTTAAAATTTTACTTGGTGCATTTGCTAGTCACAGATGGCATCTCATGCTAATTAAAATTCTAGCTTAGTAGACATAGCAATACCTGGATGAAGGACAAAGTGTCCCTTTGGGTTGTGAACAATTAGAGGTAGAATGACACAAAATGGTAAGTCGGAGACAGAACCAGTTTGTGCCCAACTAATAACTGCTTCATTCTGTTGCTTATACTGCAATATATCATATCACCTTCAGTAGCTACTATAACTGAATTTCAAAATTGATTACAATTCTCTCTTCTGGGAGTCTCCAGGTTTAGCATCCAGACAGCATTCTTATAATTCTAGAGCAAATGTGGACATTTTAAAAATGATTAGTGATTTTGGGTGCCTAATTTTTTTTTGTTTCCCCAGCTTGACACTTTAAAATGGGTCTGATTTTCAAAAAAGTACCAACTGTCTGCCCTCTGAAAATCCACCACCTTAGGTAACATGTAAATTGGGCACCCAAAAAAGGAGTCATCCAAACATTAGTCATTTTTGAAAGTCTTGACCATAGAGAAAAATGGACCAGATTCTATCTTCAGGGTCGTGCATGCAATCCCATTGAAATCATTGTGGTTACACTGGTGTTACAAGGAAACGTTTGGCCTATGGAATCTAACAGACATTTAAGGGTTTTTATTTGTATACTGGACTCATCTTGTGTACAGAAACTCCATATACATCTAAATTTGAAAAAAAAAACCCACCCAAATTAAAAAATATATAAAGAAACCTTTTAAAATTCAAAACACATTGTCCTAGAACAAGACCACATGACTACTGGCAACTTATTCTATTTATAGTAAGTGCTACATAAAACAAACCTGTTTAGAATTTCTATTTTGGAACTGAATTAGTGGATTGAAAAATACTTTAACTAGTAACTTCAACACAATCCCAGGGACATAAGATTAAATGACTTGTAATAAATGATTTAATTGTTTACTTATTAATTTTGTAACAGCAGCAAATGGAAAGAGATGTTCCCCAAACATTCCTCAAAAAATTAATGGGCCAACAAGAACCATGTTAACCAGTAATCACTTGTTAATTGATCTGCTACCAGTACTACATGAAACATGGAGTATTACATCTGCTGCAGAGTCTTTAAAAAAATGTGCTTCTTGGTTAAACCATATCTCGGGGTAAGCTGCTAAGATGAGCATCCAAATATTTATTACAAGAACAGAGAGTGTTGACAGCTCATTAGTGAGATAAATATAGATCCTCTGTGAACACAGAGATACCTGTGTACACTTCAAGATCTGTGAATATGACAAAGACCCCACAACATAACCTTCCATATTGCCTGCTGTGAGAAGCTTTGTTCTTGAAAAGAGAAAACAATGCAAAGTGTGATCTATAATTTCCTTTGACTGAACAATATCACTGATGAAAACTGTCAGAACTGTACTGCAAGTCTGCAAATCACAAGCTTGAGAAGGATGGCTGAATAGAGTATTTGGCCTCCTATTATTGCTCTGTTTCTTGTCTTAAAATTATTACAGGTCATTAAAATCCATTTTGCACAGAAGCATGACTAAACCTTATAGTGTGTTTCCTAGGGTTTAGACTCCTTTCACATCTATGAAATGCTAGAGAGGTGTAAAGAGCATAGTGGGTATTGACATGCAAATAAGCACTCCACATATTTGCATAGAAACACCCAGAATGCTCTTACGGCTCACTGCTTTTTCTAAGAAATAGCGCAGGATCTGAGTATGAGGCAGCGGGAATAGGGCAGGGACACTGAAAGATTTAGATATGTGCACTATGGAGTTCTTTTTTCTGTGGCTTGCATAGAGAATTGAGAATCTTTATTGAGTGACTATACAGAAATTGCATTCCCTGAACAAAAGCTCCAAATGCTATCTGAACAAACAGAGGACATGACTTATTAGAACTCTCTAAAATTTGAAAGATGGTAAATAATTTAACAACACAGACCTGCCCCAACCGATTCAGACATTCTGCTCTCTTTCAACATTCTAAACAAGAACACATTAATCACCTAGTGAACAGCTGAAGATGAAAGCCTGATTAAGACCCTGGCCAGAATTAATTGCTGCAGAGGAATTTGTCCTTATGATCTAAATTAAAGACAGCAAATGATTTGAGCAGTCAGAGAATCATGGTAGCTACATATTTCCATTTAAGGTATACAATTTAGTTGTCTGATCAGCAGTTTCATTTTGGTTAGGTTCTTCTTCCCCAAATATACAGAACAAACTGGAATTCAGTATAAGATAACAAAAATCTGAATCTGATCTGGTGTAAAATATAAAACCAAAATGCAGCCACAAGCAGGATAATTGTCAATAACAAGCAAAACATGAAATCTCTATTTCATATTAGCCCTGATAAGAATTTTTGTCATTTAAGAATACCGTGCATCGGGGAAGAAGAAGAAATCAGCATGGAAGTGGCTTTGATGTCACAAGAGGGAGTGTGTGTGTCAAATTCTTTGCTGGGTTATACCAGTGTAAATTCAGAATAACTCTGAGTGGGGTAACTGAACATAATCTCTCCTAGGACTCTTGTATCACTAAATGGATCCAGGCAAAAAGAGTTGGCTGTTTTTAATTAGACTTACAGGCAAATATCATAGCTAAAAAACAATGTCAAGAAAGAAAAGAGAAATACAAAATAGGTAAATTATATTTGACAATATATTATTTTATGTTTGTTGGTGTTACATTGGTTCTTTAAAAGGAAAAAGGGTATTTGGGGCTGGGCAATGCTGATGAAGCTGCTATTATACATGATAGATTGTAGCATATCCACCATGTATTACTATGCAATGGGTTTTCCCTTAGTGCACTTCTTGATTAGTAACAGATGGAAGTTATTCACTCTAGGTCTAGGCACGTGGAGGAGAAGCAGCCTATTTGATCTTGGAACATTTACTGTTGTTTGTATTTGCTTTTGGAAGTAGAAGACATTTTATCTTGATTAAGGCCCTGATTCAGGACATGCTGAAATCCCAGTGGAGCTATTGTGGGTGAATGTCAAATTAGATACTGTTAGTGGGACTGAAGCATGTGCTTAAGCGCTTTCCTGAATCAGAACCTAGCCCCTTACTTAGACCATTAACTGGGACTATGGCTAGCAAGCTTATAGAGGCGCTGCTGTACTGATGCAGATGTGCCACTGTAAACTCTCTAGTGAAGTCGTTCTAAACTGACAGGCGAGAGCTCTTCCGTCAATTTAATTAATCCATCCCCAAGAAGCAGTGGCAGCTATGTTACCCATGCTTAGGTTGGTGAAATTTATGTTGCTCTGGGTGTGTGGCTAATTCACACACCAGAACAACAAAATTTATGTTGACTTAAGCTGTCGTGTAGCCATAACCCAAGACTATTTTCCTTTTCTCTGACAACTGACTTTGTGCCAATGTACCATATATTCCTCCTTCCAATAATACTGGCGAGAGCGATATAGTTGCCATTCACAGCTACCTCTGCCTCAAATTTTGCTGCAAGTTGTTCTTCAATTTTTCTTTTTTCTATCTCACATTCCTCTGGACTTTTTCCATTATGTTGAGTAATGTGTGGGCCAGGAGAATATGTGTGATGTGATGAGACCAGTACTCTGTGTTTGTAGTGCTTTATTAATACTTTATTTTATTATATGAGCCTTTTTCCTCCACTTCACAGACTCTTCCACATAAAGTTAAAAAAATTGCTTGCTGCTGCTGCTACTAATGCTCAGTCGATTGCTGTGATACTGGGAGCAAAATCTATATACACTCTGACAATTTACACTTTTTGTTGGTGTGTGGACATACATACAGATTTTACTCTGCTATTTAAAGAAGCTGAAATTAACAGCAGCTAATCTCAAATAATTGATGCAATTAGCAGCATGTGCTGTGGATAGCTTCTGGAACTTTATTTTTCTCAATGTATCTTTCAACCCCCAGTATATTTTTTATAAATGCATTTAAAAAACTATATATAGTGATAGCTAGTCAAGATACTCTCCCCCCACTTCTGGAAAGATTTTAAGGCTTGTTTTTCCATTGACTGTCTTCTTCTGTGAAAGGGAAGGGGATTTTTCAGCCTCAGATATCTCTCTTTTTTTCTTCCTTCAAAGAAGTGTATTTAGACAGACAGTAAAAAGCAAGTCTTAAAATCTTCTCAAAATTGTGCCAATGGGAAATGTAAACTACTCTGACTGCAAGAGCCTAGAGACATGCTGAAGCCAGAAGGTAATAATCAGTATCTCAATCACATTTTGAACATAATGCTTGCTGTGGATGGTTCCTTATCAAAGGTTTTAGGGATAGAGAAAGAGAGGGTGAGAGGATAGCTGGAGATGGCCTGGGTGCAGCTCTTTTTATAAATTCTATTTCCAAAGCCACAGGGACATTAAGGTTATGGGTGGTGTGTGTGTGCGCAGGATTGGACAGGCAGTTTAAAATACCAAGCCTCGGTTTTCTTCTACTTAAACATCAATCTGAAATTGATAAGGAAGCAAGGGGACAGCATGGGTTGAATCTTTCAGCGTTCTTCTTTAATTGTTGCTCTTTTGTACGCAACCTTTAATATTTATGCACCAAGACAGACAGGACTTTTGCATAAAGGAATTCCCTCGAACAACAACCACATGCATGTACAAATCAAACACATGCCTGGGCATATTTTAAGTCCACCAGTATCTGTCTAGAAATTAATTGTATTATTGTACCTGACATCAAACACATTTTACGAGCGTTCTGTCAAAAACAAGTGCAGCGCTACTGTGCTTTTGTTTTTGTTTATTGTTCCCCATGGGGATATATTTTGCTATATTATATTTGTAACTCCCTATACAGCACAATGGCAGCTGCAAACCCAGCTGCAATGTAAACTTAGTTTGCATTTGCTGTGCCCTGGGAAAGGCTACTTCATTTCATGCAGCAGCGATGGCTTTCTGCAATCATTCGGGAACATCACAGAAATCTGTCACACCGTGTGACATGAAACACAAAAATGGTTTAAATGAATGATTTGGGGGAGCTTTTTACATATGAAAACCGCAACATAGAATGGAGGGAGAATTTAAGAAAAATGTCGGGCAATTGGGGAGTGGGGATTAGAAGTCAGGAGACGTGGCTGCCCTCATCCACTCTGACAGTGAGCCACTTTGTGAATCTGTGCCTCCATATCTCACCTTTGCACAGTCTTTCGTCTACCCTCTATTAGAAATCATACAATAGATCAGACAACCTATACATACAATTACAAAATGGCATTGTGCAAGTGCTGAGTCCGTCCTGCTTCAGAACGCATCCCAACTTTCTTGAAAACAGACAGTATCCATCCAGAGGGGTGGGGAGGGAGACCCAGCCGCTCAGAGAATGGAGGAGTTGACCCAATCCTTCCAGGAGACAGCTCTTGCATAGGTGGTCACCAGCCATCTACAGGAGGAATAGGGATATAGTGCAAGGGAAGCGGCTATGTACTGGAGTTGCAGTGCTCCAGTTTTCCTTAATTTGGTTCTGACCATGCACTTTCCCCCCACTAGAACTGCACATGTACATCTGGGGTGAAAATACTGTATTGTCTATAGCGAATGGGGATGGGTGATAGGACAGTGAACCTAGTAAATTCAGTGAGAACACATGATAAATTGCCATACATAGGACAGAACACAAGGTGTACCACCACCACAGGGATTGTATTCCCCAAATCCCTGGTTTTGACCATGACCCTAATGCCATTAAAACCTATGAACGTACTTCACTCTGCCATTCAAAGCTGGGACTAAGCAAAACCAGCGTCCAGAACCCTGGCACAGAAACAATTAAATTATCATACAGATCTGGCTATAACTTCTGCAGCTGGGACCCTACAAACATATGCCACACAGAGTCATTGTGTATGAATGCAACATGAGAAAAACTAATTTTCAATCTGACCCCATCCTATGATATTACAGTAGCCTAAATTATTTCCTATTACAGATGTATCAGAAAAGATGGGACTCAGGTAACCCAGAAAGAAAATACTTTAAAATAATCTTAAAATTCCAAATGGACTTCTCTTTCTCCACACTACAGTACTGCCAAAGAGTGGCAGACACACTGTGATCCACATCTTCTCCCACTTTATTACATCTACATTCACCCTGTCTGAAACAGAAATAATACCAACACCACAGTGATAAAAATGAACAGCAAATACAACCAGAGAGAAAGCAGTTCATGGTCATGGACAACCCAGACATTTGTTCGCACACAGCCTTTGAATAATTTCAAATAATGAACAACTTTTTTCAAAAATCAGTGTCTATTCAAGAACAATTCACACACACAAAAGAGCCAAACTTCCTTGAGTAGTTCAACCAGCTCTACCCATTACACACAATCCACAGTCTAAACTAATTATGTGGCAAACAAAGTCATAGAGAAATCATGGAATCCAGCAGTCATTCTTTCCCCACAAAACACTAGAGATCACATTTGCCTTTCTCTGAAGCAACAGCTTTAGAACACCCCCCCCCCCCCTTCAGCATTCTGGAGTAGAGAGTCTGTTCCACAATGGTGGACCAGATGTCTGTTGTTTTGTTAGGAATTAACTATGTAATTGTTTTAAAAAAACAACAAAAACACTAAGCAGACCAAGGCCACAAATGTGTCACAGGTGCACTTCAACAGCTCTTCTATTAGTTTCTGTAATTAATGACTATGATTCTGGATGTTCACCCATTTTCTACTGAAGGCTGCCCACTCGATTACAAAGAAGAAAAAAGGAGCTGTGATTGCTAAAACATCAGAGACACACTGTACACACTGGAATCTAAGTATTCATTAACGGGAAATAGATATGGAGAACTGGGTGTAGAATTATACATCGAAAGTCAAACTAGCAAATCTTAAACATGTGGCCAGATTAACAACAGGCAAAAATGAAAATTAACTCCAGATAGAATTGATTAATTTGAGGATCTGAGACTGCAAAGCATGAGAGATTTATAATTTGTTATCTGCATGAGCTGATGGTGCGGAGCACCACGCAGGAGGCATACTGAACTTTGTAACATCAGGCATTTCACAGAAAAACAACAACAACCCCCCACATACACACAAAATAACTACATAGCAAAACTAGAGGGGCAACCATGTGGGAAGCTGAAAGGAAGAGAATGTTGACATCGGAATTCAGGATGACGCATTAGCTTTTTTACATGCAAAATGAAAACAGTATAAAGGAGGAATAATTCAATATTTTCTCTCTCCCTCATATACTTACAACATATTTTTCATGTGAATTACTGTGTGCACACACACACGCACGCACAAAAAAGAGAATGCACTCACTCACACAGCATGGAGCTGTATAGAGGGGACAATTCCTGTACTCCCAATGATGCTCTACACTAAGAAAGTCTGCAGGGGATAGGAGAATCAACTAACAGAGCTCCACCTTCCTGTGGACAAGCAGGAGAAGAAAGGAAAATCCCCAGTTGGACAATTCTCCCATCTGGTGCTGGTGTTGCTCCACCCACTAATAGGAAGGCCCATAAACTTCCCAGGCTGATAACTCAGTACTCCCACTTCACATTTTGCTAGCTGATGCATCATTATGTCACCAGTCAATTAAGAGGCAGTAAACTGAGCTTGGGGATATAGGAAGAGCTATGTTCTTCCAAGCCCAGGAGGGGGTGAACCCCCCTTCTGCTTTTAGCAGAGCAGGACAGTTTACTTCCTAATGTCCTGGTTATTTTTAAAATTCAGCATCTCCAACTATTTTGATTAATGTCAAGGCACAGGCCTCTGTAATGTCATTGACTCTTTACCTCCAGGTTTCTTGGGTCCTTTTTCAATCTAAGACTACTGTTGCTCTAATGGTACTCAAGGCAACAAGATTATAAATTGCTCATCAATCCCTAACAAGGCAACATGTTGAGCTGGTCAAACAATTCGATTTTTGTCAAAACTGAAAAACGTTTCATGGGATTACATAAGATCGGAGGACACTTTTGATGGGAAAAAATCAAAACAGTTTAGCAATGAACAAATGTTCCTTTCATTTTGTTTCAACTTTTGTCTCAAAATATTAAATTACATTTTCTATTCAAAAGTTAAATATATCCATAATAAAGTCAAAACAAAATATTTCAACACCATCAAATGGTTTTGATGATCCCAAATCCATTTTTTTCTGATTTATTGTTGTGTGGGAATTTTTGGCCCTTTGCTCCCATTTAGAATGAATTTCCCCAGAGAACAGAAACTCTAGCACCCAACCAGCTCTACAGGGTAGCAGTGCGCTATTTTGTACACCATCCATTACAGGCTGAAGAAATACTCCCAGCACCACACCATAATGCTGTAGACTAAAAGACCCAAACAGTTGCACAATCCCCACAAGGGAATAGGTATTTAAAATAAACCTAAGGTTATGTCTATACTAAAGACCTTACAGTGGCAGATCTGTACCACTGTAAGGTCTCTCCTGTAGCTGCTCTATGCCAGCAGGAGAGCTCTCTCCTGCCGGGCATAATTAAACCACCCCAACGAGCTGTGGTACCTATGTGGGCAGGAGAGTGTCTCCAGCCAACACAGCGCTGTCCACATCGGCACTTTTGTCAGTGAAAATTCTGTCAAGCTAGGCTATGTTTATTTTCCCCCCACCTCTATTGCGGGCAAAGCTTAAGTTATCCCCATCCTTGTGGGATTTCCCATTGATCTCTGTTTTATTGGTCCATAAAATGTTCTGGGCAAGGATTATTGTTACAGTACATCGTCTGGACTAAAATCAATATATTATAATGACTGTGAAGGGACTTGTCTGTTTATACCAGTTGAGGATCTCTATATCCTCTATATTGGGTGTATCTGTTTCTTCAGTAGAGATGAACATTATAAACTAGTAACAAAAGGAAATGTGAAAGTGAAATATCGAAAGAATCACACAAAAGCAAAGAAATATTGAGCTAAACTCAGTACCGCCACCATTAATCCCTCTCCTTTTGCCTAGATAGTGCTCATGAGTCCTTGGAAAATTATTCAATTCTAATAACTGTTTTCACATAATGAATGGATTTTTTGAATTTATGCATCAAGCCTGTTCAACTATTATATTTATTATGATGCAATTAGGCTCACGTTTGACATTTTTATTGCTAATCTAATCTTGTGGTGCTGAAGTCAAGAATGATGTGGAACAACATACAGTATTGTTCTTTTAAGCAAACTTCTGCTTACACATATGCACCTCAAAAAATGAAATTTGCAATACCAAGGGAGGTTTTCTTTTACAGCATACTTTCCTATTATACAGTCTGACTGCGTTTGCTAGAAGCTGAGAAAAGGGAGACAGGGAATGAATCATTTGATGATTAGTTGTTCTATTAATTCCCTCTGGGGCTCCTGGCATTGGCCACTGTTGGAAGACAGTATACTAGGCTAGACAGACCTTTGGTGTGACCCTGTATGGCCATTCTTATGTTAAAGAGGGCTGCAAATCATGGCGGCCATAATAACCTGTAGACAGAAGTTTTCTGCCTTAATTTCAACTTCCTTCTTCAGCCACAAAGTCCACAGAGATTTTACTCCAGCGATCTTTCATGACAGAAACTGCAGAAACATTTTCTGGCAGGGACTCCTTGTGAAAGGGCATGATTCATACAATCATCCACATCTAAAATGGCTTGGCAATGACAGTTATGCACCCAACTGTGCTTCTAGAAAAAATAGTTTTCGATTGAGGGGAGGGAGAAGGGCAAAAGAAGTGGGAGGGGACAGATGAGGTTCTGGTAGAGTGAATTCGAGCACCCAATTACTCTGCTTTTTCAGTATTAGTGTGTGCTTATTAGAAAGCTCTTTTTGCAAAGAGATTAAATCCGGCCCATGATAAGACCAGTGTATATCAAGGGTACATTAAGCTGCTGCCATGTGGCATGGCTCATAAATAAGTGCCATGGGTATAAGGAGAACATCAGTCCCTCCTCCTATTCTTGTTTCTGGAACTCTGTGGCCCTTCCCCCACCATGCTCGGTCTTCAGGGCTGGCCCTGTCTAAGGATGATGTGAAGCTGGCTGTGCAGCAGCTGTCTGGATACCAGGGCTCATGCTGATCAGCCAGCTTCCATATCCTTAAACCATACGTTCCCCATGGAGCTGATAAGGGAGCTCCTTTTTTGGAATAGCCTCTCCACCATAAGGATAAGATACACCTTTTCCTTCTACCCAGAAAGGTTGAACTAGCTAACCCCACAAAACAAAAACAAAGACTGAAACAACCCCCCTCCTCCCCTCCATAAAAGTCAATTAATGGAAGTTAGGAGCCTACATAAATTTGTGGTCTGGGCCCCAACTTTTCTCCATACGCTACACCCAGACAGCAACCTTCACTACCTTAACACCTCCCCGAGCTTCCACCCGGAAATGATGACTGGTGTAAATTGGCCTAGCTCCCCTGACTACAATTACATCATCTGAGGCTCCAGCCCAATATATTTTTTGAATAAAGATACCTTCACTTTTAAAGTAGTTTGAGCCTTGCATATAGCTGAATGGTTTCTTTACAATTTAAGCGACAGAAGACCATGAATGTAAGGACTTTAAAGAAAAGAGCCTTCTTAACCATGGCTAGCATATGAAACAGAGCCAAAGTCTGCCCCACAGTGAGAATCCACCATTCCTACTGAGGTCAATAGAAAAGCACCTAAAAAGGAAGAATATTAATCGTTTTAAATGAAAGAGAAATTAAGGTCTCATGGCAAAGCCTGAATAACAGGGATTTGTGCAGGGAACCTATGAAGGGGATAGAAAACCAGGTCTGTCTCCCCAATTTAGAGGTCGATGTAAGAGACCCATTGAACTGTAGTCAATAGATTCACAGGCTGCCTTTGCAGGTGTGGCTCACTGTGCCAATGGATGTGCACTGTGTTGCACTTCTTCTAGTCTCCTCATATGGCTGCGAGCCATACTTTGCCGTTCTGCAGGAAAAGCCCCTTCAGAGCATGCTCCATGGCATGCAGGTTGGTGCAGTCTCTCTGTATGTGACTCACTGCAATCTGACCCACTTCATGGGGGAAAATGCAGCTTTTCCACTGCTTTTGGGCTTTGATGACCTGCAGGGACAGGGGAGCCATGATCTGTACTGTACATAGGTACATCCCAGGAAGAATAAATAATACCAAAGGCTTCCTTCCTGGTCCTTGAGCTTCCAGCCAGGGTGACTAGAGTCCCAGCCTAGGGTGACCAGATAACAAGTGTGAAAAATCGGGACAGGGGGTGGGAGGTAATAGGTGCCTATACAAGTAAAAGCCCCAAAGATAGGGACTGTCCCTAGAAAATCAGGACATCTGGTCACCTTACTGCAGCCTCAACTCACTATGTCACCAGTGTTCTGGGCAGGGGGCTGAGATTGCTGCAGGAATAGTGTATTAAATTGCTCCCTGTAGGAATGTGCTATCTTAGGTCTGCCACTCCTGGTGCTCTGAGCGGCATGGGGGCAGGGACGGGGGTGGGCTTGGATAAGGGGCAGGGGATCCCAGGGTTCAGTCAGGGAGCAGTGGGGTATGAAGTTCTGAGGGGGGCAGTGTGGGGGCAGGAAGTGGGAGCGGGAAGATAGGGGACAGGGACCAAACTGTTTGATGAGGCTAAAATATTTGCCCACTCCTTCTCTAACTGTTTAGGAGAAGATGAGAGAGAGAGAGAGAGACGAGAGAGAAATAGTTGCCTAAATGTGAGGTTTCTTGCATCTTTCTCTAAAGCAGCACTTGCTGGCTAATGTCAGGGAGACTAGAGTAGATAGACAGACAAATGGCCTGATCCAGAATACTGAGTCCTATGTTCCACCAGGCAGAGGATAGCCATGGAGGAGAAGATAGTATGGCTTAAGTCTGTATAACCTTTTTAGGAGAATACTTGCTGTGTGCTGGTGACAGGAGGGGATATTAGGACACATTATAGTCCTACTCACACATACCCCATGTATAAAGCCTCCTGATCTGAAAATTTTGCTCCACGGGGGCTAAGACAGTGGGGTAAACAATGCGGGGGAGCAGGTTGAAGGGGGGAGAAGAGAGAGATCAGTATCCATCTATATTGAATGGGGGAGGAGTAAAGTCAAAGCTCTTCTACCTACCTTTCTCACAAAGCAGTACATTTCCCCACATTTTCTGCAGAAGTATTTGGTACGTAATTATATAAATCACAGGCTTGTTACTATCTGGTTGCTTCATACAGGTTTTACACAGGATGAAGTTGAAAATCCCACTAGGGAGAGATTGTTTCTTTTCTTTGGAATGGTAAGATATTCCAAAGTCAGGAACTGCATGAGAAAAAGAAATGTGCATTTTCCACAGGTCTTCCTTTTCGGTGGTTATCATTAGCAGAGATCCTCTGTGTCTTACATACTGAATTAGAATGATGAATGTTCACTTATTAAGAAAGCTGTGCAATTTTATTATTACAGCAGCATATTCATATCACTGCAGGCAAGTATGTGTCAGGGCTTCTTTATTAATCATTTTCATGGATTTTAATTTCAGGGGTGTACAGAAATGTGCTCGTGACAAGATTTGAGACTCAAAGTTCTTAATTTAGGAAATATTTGTTTTAATGTGCATAAAGATATAGGATGTTTAGGCCTTTATTAGTAAGTGAATAAGAAATAGGAGGTTAGAATTGTAACTTTTTTTGCACACATCTAAATAATACTTATTAACCTTTTAAGACCTGTAGAGTACTATGTTCACTGAAAAACTATATCAAAGGCCAAATTTCCACTTACTGGCCTTAATTCTTAAGGTCTAATATTATTTGGTGCAATTTTGCACTTGTATGTCTATGCCTCTGATGTGTGGGCACGGATAGGGATTTAGATGTTTAAATTGCTCCAAATTGCAGGTTGGAAATTCAATCCATGATTAATTTCAGCTTTAAATTTGTACCTGCAGAAATAGTTACAATTTCAGTGTAGGTTGAAAATAAATTCCTGGAGCAACATACAATGCAGAATAAAACCCAATGCATAGCATTCCAAGGCCAGGTCTAACCTTAGACTGACAGCAGTATAACTACACTGCCCAGGGGTGTGAAAAATCCATGACCTAATCCCCCACATACCGTATTTTTTGCCGTATAAGACACACTTTTTCTTCCCCAAAACGGGGGGGGGGGGGAAAGTCGGTGCGTCTTATACGGCGAATATAAAAATGCCAGGCCAGCCCTTTGCGCGGGGGGGGGGGGGAGGGGGAACCGGGACGCTCCCGGCAGTCCACCCACGGCGGGGAGGGGGGAACCGGGACGCTCCTGGCAGCCCGCCCGCGGCGGAGACGGGGGAGGGGCGGCGGCGCAGACGGCGGGGGAGGAGGGTAGGCGGACCCTCCAGCCTGCCTGCAGCGGCGGGGACGGGGATGGGGGGGGTAGGTAGGTGGACCTGGCAGCGCGGCGGGGACCGGGGGGGGCAGGTGGATCCGGCAGCGCGGCGGGGACGGGGGGGGGGGGTGTGCAGCTGTGGGGACTAGGGCAGGGGTGCAGCCGGCAGGGGGGGGGGGGGTCGGCACTTTTAAAAAAATCTGTGGCTTTTCGGCGGAGGGGGTTCAGAATCTTTTTTTTCTAGATTTTCCGCCTTTAAAATTAGGTGCGTCTTATATGCCAGAGCGTCTTATATGGCGAAAAATACGGTAGATAGCCCTATGTCAGTGGAAGAAGTTTTCCCATCAACAAAGCTTCTTCTTCTTGGGGAGGTGGATTAAGTATGCTGCTGGGGGATGCTCTCCTGGTGGTGTAGTAGTGTATACTCTAAAGCTCTACAGAGGTGCAGCTGCACTGCTGTAGAACGGTACATGCGGACAAGCCCTAAGAATCTAAACCAGCCCAATCCTACTGCCTTTTAAAATCATTTTAACTAATTAGGTTGACATCTATGTGCCACATTGTAGAGACTTAAATATCTGATTCAGAGTCCACTGAAGTCAATGGAGAGACTCACAATGACATTTGAAGGCTTTGGATCAGGCCCAGAAATCTTAAATCACTGCTAATATGCATTTAATAACTTAATCCACTTCAGGTTCTTTAGGCCAATTAGTGTCAATTGGTATGTATTTAATTGGTCTGATTTCAATCTCACTGTGACTGTGTAAAAGCAGTGGTAAGCTTGCATCCGACGAAGTGGGTATTAGCCCATGAAAGCTTATGCTTCAATACTTTAGTTACTTTAAGGTGCCACAGGACTCTTTGTTACCTCTGCTATTCCAGACTAACACGGCTACCTCTCTGATTCTTAAAAGCAGTGGGATTTCATTGACTTCAAGATGATTTATATGAGTGGAAATGAGATCAGAACCAACCTTAATACAGTAGACTCTCGATTATCCAGGATTGGATTAACCAGGATGTCAAAAAAAATATGCGCAACTCGCAGGGCCGGCTCTGACTTTGCTGCCGCCCCAAGCACACAAACAAAAAACCCCTACCAGGGCACAGGGCAGCCAGTGAACCAACACTCCCTCCCCCACAGCACAGGATGGCTGGTGAATCAACCCCCACTCCCCATATTTCTTATGGATGGTGATTATCCTGGGTTTTTATTAACCAGAATTATTTTTTTCCCTATCATCCTGGATAATCGAGAGTCTACTGTATGGTCATACTTAAAAGGTGTGCTTTTAAAAGCACTGTATGCATGCCACTTTCTATGTGCCCGCACAACCACAAGAACTATGGTGTGTGATATTTTACAATAGTTGGTCAGGAGTCCTACCCTTCATTGAAGTCATCACTTCTGCAGGCAGTACCATTTCAGAAGGAGGTAACAATCTTGAAGTAATAGTTTTAACTGCAATTAAAATAAGCATGTATACACACTATAACAAGTAATTAGTGAATCCGTAGCATGGTGGCTGGTACTTGTAATTTTGACAGTAATTTAATTAAATCCAGCCAAAATGATTGTATATTTTAAAATAAGGAGAGCAAGAGAGTGGATGACTAAATATGATAGTGAGGGTAAGTTAAAGACCTTCTAATCATGGAATACTGGAAGAAGAAGCACTGATCAAGCCAAGCATAAGATATCTAAATTAACTGTTGGTAATGGGGCAGTTTAATTATAGAAAAGTTTATTGACCTCTTTATTAAAAAAAAATGTATAGGAAGCAAGAGTATAGGAAGGAAGTATGCTCTTGTGCTTTAAGCATTGGACTCAGGAGCTCTGATTTAAATCTCAGCTTAGTCACAGACATCTTACATGACCACAAGCAAGTCACGTGATTTCTCTGTATCTAATTTCTCCAGTCTGTAGGATTGGGTAATAATACCTCCCTATCTCACAGCAGTGTTGTCCAGAATTATCTGGGAGGTGTTTAGTTAGTACAGAGATACCAGAAATAAAAATACCTTAATAGACTTACACAATCCTGGATCTAAAATAAAAAAGAGGGAAAGGTAACAAGATCTAAAAACAAGAGGTTAGTTGAAAGCTGGAAATCACAAACCAATTAATTGACTCTGCTAGGCAAAATAGGGTTCCACAGATTGGTTCCCTCTTGAAGACACTACATTTTCATAAAATAAACTTCACTGAGAAGAAAGAAAATAATTCAATAGTAATCCAAAGGGCCCTGTAGCACTTCTTAAAAAGGGGGTAGATACAGATAGAAAAAATTAACAATTGCAACACTGGAATCCTAAGGCTAAAAATACCAATATAGTCCAGAATTTCTGTACCAGAAAGATTAAAACAACGACAAAAAATGTTGTTAAAAGCAGTGAAACACCAAGAAGAATTGTTTAGGAAATGCAAAAAGAATGGAAGATTGATGCCTAGCTTTAATGATTTCTTTCCAAGAATGTAGATGTAAGAAGAGGGACAAAAATATAATGGTTTAGGGGAGGACTGAAATGACATAAAGGAGTCTACAAATAAGTTTTCCTCTTTCCTGTCAATGTAAGGGGGAAAAATCATGCAAAATGGCCAAATTTTAAACAACTAACTATTTTTGCTCATAAAAACAATAGACCAGGCCTGCACAACACGTGGCCTGCATGGGCTCACTGTGTGGCCTGCGAGGAGTGAGTAGGGGTGGGGCAAGCCAAGCGGGAGAGTTGGGGGAAAGCAGGCCAAGGGCGGGGCTTTTCGGCCCGCAGCTGGGTTTTTGCAGTAATATGGCCCTTGCTGCTTTCCGAGTACTTCAGGCCTGCAATAGACAATGAGAGAAATAAGAGGACCTCAGGCTGGAGTGAAAAAAACTATGAGACAATAGTAGTTTAGGAAACAGGGAAATTATTTAAGTAAGTGGTAGTAAAGGCCCAGAGCAAAGATACAGTAAACGTATCTAATAAAAAATATACGGCTATTCATTGGGTGAAATGCACTTCAGTTTCAGTGTACTAGCAAAGAAACTATCTGCAAATGATCTTTATGAAATTGTGGGAGTCGGTGAAACAAATCAACTTGAGAAATTTTCAAAGAGGATATTCAAAATTAGAAAGAAAGATAATTTAAATACACTCCATTTTTAAAAAAAGCTACAACAAAAAAAGAACATTAAGGTTGTAAGGTCAAGCACCCAAAAATTAAGATATGCTAACCCTGAGGCTGCCCATGCAATCCTAATTCATCCCTCCTTGTGCATTATGCTACAGTCTTCAGCTACACAATCACACACTTCTCATCAGCCTTTGAGTTAGGCTACACCTCCTCCTTAATGTTGCTTGGGCATTAGCACTGGATAACAGCTGGATAGAAAATACATATTTTATCCCCTGTATGAAAATTTGGATCAAAAATTAATTTTTCATTTTTGTCAATTTTTCCTGGAAGAAATATTTTACTTCATGGCAAAATATTTTGGCCAAAATCTGAAATATTTAGATTCATCTCGGCACCTTGTGTGTGAATTATTGTTCAAGTGCCTTATGCGCTCTTCCTCTTCTATGGGAAGGTTTCTCTGTCTGAACAACATCTGCAATGTGGAAAAATTTCATCCATAATGGTTAAAGATGGAGACTTATAATGGAAAATGTTAAAACCACCATAACTATCATCCGTGCTACCAGCATTACCTATAACCACCAGATTTTAATAGGTGCCTGAATGAAATGGCCAGATTCCCATCAATGCTCAGTACTCAGAAACCTCATTGAGAAGCCTGGTATTAAAAAAAAGAGTGTTCAGCACCCTGTAACTATCTGGCTACTCCATTTACATGCCTAAATAGGAGCTGAGCCTTTGTCCACGTAGTCCAGGTTGGCTTGCCTGTGACCTCGAGAGCCTTGCACTAAGTCAGCCCTGTTTACAAGATGAGCCCCACCTGAGAAGAGCAAGATGATTCCACTATAAAAGGCAACAAGAAGCTGCAGGGAGGTGGTATGGCTGAGACAGGGAAGCTGTGCCTGCCAGTGGCAGAAAAGACCCAGACGTAAACTAGGAAAGCTCAGGAAATGGGGTAGGTGTGGAGATGGGGAGGGTGGAACGAATGGCTATGAGGAACTAGTTTGTTTCCTGCAGAACTATGGCCAGATAAAGGCTGTGAGTGGCAGTTAAAGAAGGGAAGATGAGCTGAGAAATTGTTTGTTTTGGGCTTTTGAGTTCTGTTTCTTGATGAAGTCTATTGACAGTTGGAGGAGAACTGGTGAAGAGGGAATTAGAGGATTTGAGCTTAGAAGGTCACTGGGGGCTGAGTTCTTAAAGGGGCCTACGTGATTGGAAAATAAAGACAGAATGGCCACAGAGGCAACCCTAGCCACGAGGGGCACTTGGGAGGCAGTAAGCGGCCACCATGCTTCATAGCCCATAAGGTCAATTCTGCAATTGGCCGTACCCATGTGGGAAGAGAGTAAATCCATTTAAGGTTATACAGTTTTAAGAGGAGCACTTAAAAAGACAACATTTGGGAAACAAGAATACAGTCCTAAAATGAAAGAATGAAAATAAACAGTCTGAAAGAAAGTGTTTAGCCTAGCTAAAGGGGGGGAAGTATTTAATCAAAAAAAGAGTTGCTTAAGGTACACTCACACTGCAGATATTCAAAGAAAAGTTCAGGCACTAACTTCAGCTATATAGATGTTGCTAAGTAATTTGTTGCTTGGTTATGAATTAAAATGAATAAAATATTAGAAGATCTCTTTTATGAAGACTTACTTACTTATGCCCATCACCCCAGTCGGGGTATGGGCTGCCAACCACAGATCTCCAGAGTCCTCTATCCTGGGCTATTCTCTCTAGCTGGTTCCAAGTGTAGCCCATTTTTGTGGTGTCAGCCTGAAGGTCGCCTCACCAGGTGTTTCTTGGCTGCAACCGGTGACATCTTTCCTGACTCGTACATGGTCCTCACGTTCCATGTGCCGATGGTGATCCTCCTGGTTGCAAGAAGGGTGATCGGCTTAGTGGCTTCCTCGTGGCTTTCACCACCCAGTGTCATGCGTCTGAGTTGAAGACCCTTCTTTTTCCAGGCTAAAAGTCTCTGTTATCTCGATTGTTGGTGTTTCTGTAGCAAGTTGATATTTTACGGGGTGGAGTTGCTAGCCCCATGCCCAACCCTCCTCCTTTACCCTGACTTGGGACAGGCAGATGGTCCCGAAGGACCTCTCTGGTGGAGTTTTTTATGAAGAACCCAACATTAAATCAAGTTAACCTATGCGTGACCAACTAAACACTCACCATGGGGCGCAGACAGAACTCAGAAAAGAAATGGAAGCCCATGGAAGAAAAAGGGATGGGTTGGGTGGAAGAAAAGAGGGTAAATTATTCAATGGGACTATTTATGAGTGAGGCAGGAAATACCAGTTTTGATGAGTGTAGGAAGATGTGCCAGAGGAGGGTGTTTTTTTCTGCACAAAGGGTAATACATACATACACACAATATATATACCCATTGACTATATATATAAGGTCAATGGGTCAGAAAAGCATAAGAAGAAATGGCTCCAATCTAGCTCTTTGCATTTTTGCGGTATCAACACATAAAAGATCTCTACCATGCTCATCTATTAAGTAAACATTTCTGTGTGAATTTGTGTGTTACCATTTAGTGCCTTTCATTTGCGTGTGCTGTTGAATAGCTTACGAAGGTTACATATAGTAGGAGCAATCTGAATTTTTTAAAAATCATTGTTGATAGTTTTTATTAACCAGTTTGTCTCTTCCTGCATATTTACTGTATTTCACTATATTTATATATGTGGTGAAAATTGTTGTGCAGCAGTGTCATAACTGTAACCAATTTCTCACAGTTAATAACTAATTCTGAATGAATCAGAACTACAGCCCATTAAGTTTCTAACTACAGATATAATTTTCTTTAATATATTTAGATACAGCTTATTTTTTCATTATAGTAAACCTGAACAGGACTCTGAGTGTTGAGTGACACAAAGGAATACAGACTTCACGCATGTGCACAATTCTTAAAGCAGGAGGTGCTGGCCTAGAAAATCGACATCTCTCTTCATTTCTGGTCTCTCTCAGACATCCTTTGCTCTTAAATATTCAGTATTGTTAAACTTGTGACATGCAACTCAGGTAGATTCATTATAGAAATCTCAGGGTAGAATCAGAACTTCACAGCAGTTTGAACAAAATAAACCTGGAACCTCGCTATTTTAGCTAATGTATATGGTACTCTAGATTAAAAAATGGTATTAAATTGGATAAGCATGACCACTACATTTCTAACATGACAGTTTCTCATAGCAGCCAGATTAAAAAATAAATCAATATAATCCAAATACAGTCTCTCTTCTTACACACAGCTTTTAAATGTTTATTTGTCTCTGTTTGCATAGATCCCACTCTCCTTGTTTCTTTGATAAAAGTTTTATAGACAATAAATTATAAATCACATTTATGTATAATTTAGCCTTTTAAATACATATTTTATTTTTTAGCTTTTTAAATGGGAAACTATTTTAGCTTTCTACTTTTAAGGGATTCAATACTTTAATAAAGTCATAAATAAAATATTCTTCAAGATAGATTTGCATTTTTATATTGTCTGCTGTATAACTGTATATACTTTGCTTTTTTAGTGCATACTTTCAAGCCAACAGGATTCCCTTAAGAGTAAACCTTAAAAAGAAAAAAATTACTTCGGACTTATAAAACAGACTTTTCATTATCTCCCAACAAACTTGACACTTCTGTGACATACTTGTTCATTATCCACATGTCAGAAAATTATGTTTTGTAGTTACACATATCCATACATGCAGATGTTGCAAAATATTTTCTGAATTACAGTAAAAAAAAAAGTAGCTATTTTGGTTCAGAGAGGTGGTAAACATAACAGGGAACAATTGAATGAGATAGATATGAATTAGGTGACCTAATAGTTTAATTTCACCTTTAAGGTTTAAGAGCGAAATTCTGTTTTAATTATGGTGGTCTAAATCTGAGGATTTTTCATGGTTATTCTGGATTTACACAGATATATTTAAGATCAGAATCTCTCCTGCTGGGTGTATGAATCTTTCCCTCTTCTGGTCCAGACCACCTGCATTTTCAGTTGAAATACTACCAAAACACTCAAAGTTTAATGTAACAGAACCCACCAAGGTTTGCCTAATTTGAGGCAAAAGGCATTCTACACATCTGAGAGTCACCCCTGGTAGCGTGTGCAGAACCATTCAGAACATTAGAGTTGGAAGGGACCTCATGAGGTAATCTAGTCCAACCCCCTGCTCAAAGCAGCATCAATCCCCAACTAAATCATCCCAACCAGCATGCAAACACTCCTCAAACAGAGCTGCCTCCACTGGCTTGGGCATGTGTGCCGAATGAATGTTGGGCCCATCCTAAAGGACATCTTCTGAGGAAAACTGGCATCTGGAAAAGGACAACCAAAAAGCCTGACCTTAAAAACCTCTAAGGAAGGTGATTCTACCACCTCCCTAGGAAACCCATTCCAGTGCTTCACAACCTCCTGGTGAAACCGTTTTTCCTAATATCCAATCTAAACCTTCCCCACTGCAACTTGAGGCCATTACTCCTTGTTCTGTCATCTGGTACCACTGAGAACAGCCTAGATCCATCCTCTTTGGAAACCCCTTTCAGGTAGTTGAAAACAGCTATCAAATCTCCACCTAATACTTCTCTTCTGCAGACTAAATAATCCCAGTTCTCTCAGCCTCTCCTCATAAATCATGTGCTCCAGGCCCCTAGTCATTTTTGTTGTCCTCCACTGGACTCTCTCCATTTTTTCCACATCCTTCTTGTAGTGTGGGGCCCAAACTGGACAAACCAATGCCAAATAGAGGGGAATGATCACATCCCTCAATCTGCTGGAAATGCTCCTACTTATACAGCTCAAAATGTCGTTAGCCTTCTTGGCAACAAGGGCACACTGCTGACTCGTATCCAGCTTCTCGTCCACTGTAACCCACAGGTCCTTTTTCTGCAGAACTGCTGCCTAGCCATTCGGTCCCCAGCCTGTAGCAGTGCATAGGATTCTTCCGTCCTAAGTTCAGGACTCTGCAGTTGTCCTTGTTGAGCCTCATCAGATTTCTTTTGGCCAAATCCTCTAATTTGTCTAGGTCCCTCTGTATCTTATCCCTAGCCTCCAGTGTATCTCCCACTCCTCCCAGTTTAGTGTCATCTGCAAACTTGCTGAGGGTGCAGTCCACGCCATCTTTCAGATCATTAATGAAGATATTGAACAAAACCAGCCCCAGGACCGACCCTTTGGGAACTCCACTTGATACTGGCTTCCAACTAGACATGGAGCCATTGATCACTACCCGTTGAGCCTGATGATCTAGCCAGATTTCTATCCACCTTATAGTCCATTCATCCAACCCATACTGCTTTAACCTGCTGGCAAGAATATTGTTGGAGACCATATCAAAAGCTTTGCTAAAGTCAAGTAATAACATGGCCACTGCTTCCCCCTCATCCACAGAGCCAGTTATCTTGTCACTGCTATATCTCTGCTTCATTTTCACTTAATGTGCTTTTAATAAGATCAAGGAGGCTTCTATGTAGTGAAAAATTCCCATTCAGGAGTAACCAAAAGTCAAACGTGGTACACAGGAAACGTTCACTCCAGCATCCCTGGCTGCCCCACCTGAGTCCAGCGGTCTCAGATACCCTGGTTCCTTATCAGTGAAAGCCTCTTGATTCAGTATCCCTCCTGTGGAGTCAGGCCTCTTGCCATCACCTGGGGAAGGATTTCTTCTCTGAGTCCAAAGTTCCCTGCTGAGGTCAAATCACTGCAACTGCACTCTGGGGGAACACATAGTTCATCTCTGATCTGGAGCTACTTCAGCTGCCTATTAAGGGCCTTCTGCTGGGACTACATCTCCCCAGGACTTGACTCTCTCAGTGATTCTGAACTTCTTCCTTTTTGGAGTACCTTTCTATGACCCTAAGTGTATCCCAGTTCCAGAGATCAAGAGGTTCCCTGGGATCAGGTATTGAGTTTCAGTTGGTCTGACAAGTTCAGCATACCCCAACTCATTATGGTTACAATCTGTATCTAAAATTTGGCCTGGATGATATAATTGTAAAACTAATAACCCATCATTAATATTATTGTGTGATGTGTGCGTGCAGCATATATTAAAGTGTTATGGATATAAGCTGAAAGATGACTAAAATGTGACTAAAACAGACATATCAGGGAGAGTTATCAAAACAGTGGCACCCTACACAAAGGAATGTTTTTGCCATTCCGAACAGCCTGGTAATCAGGCAGAGACAAGGAAGGTCTATTTACATAAGAGGTAAACAAAGCTAGCAAATAGAGGAGGAGACAGCCTTGTATCTATCCTGAAGAGAGAGAAGTGTATTGCAAAGTTTTTTTGGTCTATAAAGACTAAAGGGATGACCCTCCAGTGATAAGCAATTAAATCAAATTATGGTAATCAATTCTACTGTATTATAAAAGTTTCTTGTGTGAGGTGCTTTATGAATGACTATGACATGCTGGTAATAATACATATATTTTGTGATATTAAATTATCTAAGGAATGTTGGATACTCATTGATATTAGGCCTCACAGTGTGTCCAAACAAGGGGAGAAAGAAGTTCTCTCCAGACAGGAGGAACGTCATTTTACCTGTCTCATGTAAATGAAGCATGGTGGAATCAAAACAATAGAAGCTCTGTTTGCATACAGGGAGAGAAACAGCGTGACATGATCCTGCCTCTGAAAGCAAGGTGATTGAATTTTGGAAGATATAAGCAAGGACAGAAGCCATCTTTGACATCCATCACTAAAATGCAACAGAACAGAGCTCTTGCAAGCTGAGAAAGGTGGGTCCTTCAACCATGGGAAGTAGAGGTTGGGGAGTGGGCAAGGGTTGAAGTCTCTGGGAATAGAATGTAGGTGAGAAATCTGTCTAGGCAAAAAGATCTTTCACCTAAGATGACAAGGGAAGTATAAGTACATAAGAATAGTGGCTATTCCATATTGGATCAGACCTTTGATCCACCTAGCCCAGTATCTTGGCCAGTGTAAGATGCTTCAGAGGGAATAAACAGAAAAGGGCAGTTTATCGTGTGATCTATCCCCCATCATCCCATACCAGCATCTGGCAGTTGAGGTTTAGGGACACCCAGAGCATTGGGTTGCATCCCTGACCACAATGGCTAATAGCCACTGATGGACCCTATCCCCCATGAACTTATCTAATTCTTTGTGAAGCCAGCATCTTGTACTTCTGTGGAAAGTCTCGAACATAATCTGGCAAGGTACAAGCTAAGTTGTAGAGGTCCACTTTCACTTTTATTTGCTTATAACGATCTCTACTTTTATTTATTTTTGGCATCACTTCACCTATTTCCAATTAATAAATGTTTTATTTTTACTATACACCAACTCAATGCTGTGTTTGAAAGAATGGGTCTATTTACCCCCATTTAAGTTAATAAGACATGATTAGCTTTTGTCTTTTAAAGGAACAAACTATATTATGTCTATGAACTGCCCAAGAGTGGGCTGGATGTTGCAGAGCCTGTAGTTTTGAGGAAATTTGGGATTGGGAGTGTGCTGGGATCACCTTGCTGGTTGTAACCTAGCCTGGTGGAAGCCAGAGTGGGGCTGCTGACAGGCTGCTGGGGTCAAAACTATTGGACCAGAGCACACAGGCACCCAGAGTAGGACCAGCACACGTGTAGGCTGGCTATGAGCATCCCAGGCTGGGAGCTACAGCATCAAAGCACTGTGAGGCACCTAGGGTGGCAGAGCAAGTGGTGACACAATCCCTCATTAATCTGAATTGCACCCAAAAAAACATGACACCTTCCAAGGTTCCCTTTCCTGGTAATCTCCCTAACCAGCTCCCAAGAAAGCCCTTTGCAGCTTCCTATCTGCTTGAACCTCCTGATTGATTCCTCAAACCTTTATTAGACCCAGCTGTTCCTTAGCTAATCAGCTGCCACCCAGCCACCAAAGCAATTAACTAATCTCAGGTGAATCTGGGTAAATTCATTCTCATTAGCAGAGCCTGTAACCGGTAGGCTGAGTGCCAAACCAATCAGAGGGCCAGATACCATGTGATAGTTTGAAATTCAGTTGAAGTTCACTCAAGATACAGGCTGAGGTTTACTCAAAGTTCAGCCTTGGTTTGACCAGAGGTGTGAACCTTTTGGTAAAGCTGGTCTGAATCTTGGATTTGTAAGTAACCTAAGCAGCTGCTTTTGTGTTTAAGTTGGACCATTTAAGAAGACTGCATATTCTACAAGTGATCCCAAATTAGAACAGTACTTACCTATTAATATGGATTCACAGCCAAACAAAAAAATAATTTACCACCACCAACTGCACTAAAATGGCATCTTTTGTGCTGAATATTTTGCAGTCCATTTCATGCTTTGAGGAAAGTACCCTGTTTCAATGAATTGCATACTGTATGGTACACTGACATAGGATTATAAAGGATCTATGGGGCCATAATGAGAGAAAGGAACATATTCTAAAGGATATTTCAAATCCCATCAAGAGTCCCACTGAATTAATTCAGGGCTTTACATAAGTGGAAAGGTTGGCTTTATATGCAATTCATTGCAGGACTGGCGTCTCTATTTCTGCTGTAAGGGAAAGAATGGGTCAATTTTGGAAAATAAAAATATGCTTTAAAATCCATTGTTTCTTGCAAGAAAACTCACACTTGTTCCTTTAACCACTGTTAAAATAACCCATGTTTTCTCATATTTGCTAGCTGAAGCATCAAATGACTAACACAATCTATTTCGATGAGTCACTGCACAATGTGCAAGCTGGTGAATATGAAAACATTCTCAGAACTAACATTACAATTTACAGTCACTGGAGCAAGTGTTTTGCAGCTAATTAATGTGGTGGGTACCAAAAGCCTTGCACTAAAAACCTCTTTGCAGTCCACAGGAACTGTAGCTGCATCTTTCAAATACTCCCATATCTGCCAAAATTATTTGGCACATATTTACTGTATGCATACATGGGAAGAATTCAAAATGAGCTTTGAGTAAAACCACAGAGCTGATTAGGAGCACTCATGTGCCATGAAGTCCCCCAGATATTACCACTGATTTGGCAGGTAAAGCTATGTTTGTATGTCACCGCAAGGAGCAGTTTTGGGAAAATAGACCTGACCTCTTGTGAGGTTCCTAGTTAGACAGCAGAGTTCTTGGGTCTAGACCCTAATCAACTTACCTCGCACTGATTTCTTCCCCCCTGGTTTTGGTTCAGGAACCTGATATCTCCTTTACATCCCACCACTGTCCCATGTACTGATTTTCCTTCCAGTATATTTTATTCTTCGGTTTCTTTCAGTGTTAAGGGTATTCTCTTTTGAGAGCACAGCTCTCAGAAACTGTATCCGAGTCTAACTCACTGGCCTCCCCCTGCTGTCAGAACTAAGGGTTATCCTTATCTACACCCTCTTCCCACCCCAGCACACGCACACTGAGCGTGGAACAAAACATCTCACTGAGGATGCCGACTTTTAAAGGGACAAGAAAATGGGAAAAGCATTAACTCATCATCAAATTATCCAGACACCTCAGGATATTCCTAAAATGCACGAGGTCATGCCCGCCAGTGCAGAGATTGTGGCTTGTGCATCAAGCAATTAGGGCAGCTATAGAAGTTCCCTTTTCCAACTTGTCACCTGGAAGAGCAAATGACTCCCTTTATTTTGCAGAACAGACAGGAGGCAAACAGCACGCGCCAGTGCTGACTGAACTGCAAAATCAAAATTGACAAATCCTGGAGGAGGAAGTTCCTATTATAAAGCCAGGCACGACTGTTAATGCTACCTTCACTTCCCCAGCTCCTACCTGCTGCTGTTGCTCAACAGCCCCTGAGGTCCAAGTGACATTACTCTGGATTCCCAGACAAGCCAAGAAAGGGAATGATAATTGTCATGAAAACATGAAAAAAAAGCTGACACAGAAGATCAGCAGCCATTGCAGCTTGCGCTGTGATGAAGGAGCAGAGAAAGTGTATCATGTTAAAGCTCAGCATGGTACATGAGAATAGCAGCAACTGCAGCGTTTCTCACTATAACTAGATTTAAGAAAGAGATAGACTGTACGTGGCAGAAAAATAACACTAAGGCTGAATAACAAGACGCCAAGTCTAACAGTGGGCCCCACTGTTTTTTTTTAAATTGCCAAATTAAACTATTAAATTAACAAATTAAAATTTCTTATAAGGAAAGAGCTAATGTCTTGATTTATACATGCACATTAATCCTTCATTCTCACTGAATAGGGCCATGGGAAAGGAAGTATTTTGGGAAGCAGCAGCAACAGAAATCTAAAATAATATTTATTCTGAAATTTGTTTGCTTTACAGAGGTAGATTTAAAACTAACAATCCAAGCTGGCCCTGTAACGATAACTTACACTAGATCATTGTGAAAGAGAAATAAGAAAGGCACATCAGTGAGAGTTAAGGATGGCATGTCAGACTTCTTTTAGCTCTCTAGGTTTCAAGGCAGACCTTACGCATTAATATTCAGCCTGTATGAGTGCTGCAGAATTCGCTTTGAGATGAGTTCAGAAACTTAACCCTGCACATTCAGGGCCGAATGCTGAACTAATCTGGGGTAGCTCTATTGATTTTAATGGCCCTATGTCAATGTACAGCTAGGCCTCAATTTTAAGGGGTTCAAACTGAATTAAGTCTTTAGTAATTTAGAAGTTCAGATTTTACAAATCTCAAAGTATTTTTAAATGTGGCAAGTATCAGATGTAAATTGGAAAAGGAAGGTGCCTATTAGTCAAGAATGTAGTCCCAAATTCAGCACAATATTTTAACGTGTGCTTAACTTTAAGCATGCCTTTCAATCCCATTGATTTCAGTGAGACAGAAACATGTGCTTTGCTGAATGAAGCCCACATAGTCCCAGTCTTTGAGTGCAAGGGTTGTTCCCTAATATATATTCCCAATTTTCTGTGTAGTCTATTTTGAAATTATGGAAGTGCTGAGGCTTCGACCTCTTTGCTTGGGAGAACATCTTGAAATCTAATAGACTTCAGTGCTTGGAATGACTGCACCATAACTAAGATGGGGCAGAGTTTGTTCTGGGGCTTACCTGGAAAGGACAGCTCTGCTTGATTGGGAGGACGGGGGGAGGGGAGGAAGGCGGTCAGAAACTGCTGTAAAAAAAAGTGGTCAGTGGTCAACTTTGCAGCAATGACTCACCTGCCCCCCCCCCCCCCAGGAATGTGAGGTCCAAAGGGCATAAAGGTAGGGAAACCTGGGTGGGGCAAATCTGTTTCATGCAACAAGAACGCCACTCTGAATGAAACAAAGAGACTTGCCCCACCCAGGTTTCATATCTTTATGCCCTTTGGACCTCACATTCCTGCAGGAGGCTGGGTGGGTCATTGCTGCAAAGCTGACCACCGAGCACCTTTTTTACAGCAGTTTCTGAAATCCCTCCTCTCCCCCGTGTCCCCAAAGCAGAGCTGACCTTCCGAGGTAAGCCCCAGACAAACTCTGCCCCACCTTAGTTGTAGTGCAGTCATATGCATACATTGAAGTCTTATGGAGCTTCACCCCACCTCCTGAACTGAGACGTATTATTTAACAAAGATAAAATATTTTAAACCCTTTTTTTGTTGTTGATCTCACTAATATGTATTTATTATAAATTCTCCTGGGATTAAAAAACAACCTCAAAATTTCCTAATATTTCATTCACCTTATTAAATGAAGTCCCGAGAACCCATAATATTTCTCCTCCCCTTATCCCAGATATCCAATTCTGAGATTAGGTTTCTTGAATAGTTGACATGCCAAAGACCGGTTGGTGTGTGTATACATATATATAATTGCATGATTCATTTCTGGTGTAGCTGACTTATTCCTAGGCTTTTTATTCTTAGGCTTATTATAATAAATTAAGAGGATTACTCTTTTCGCAGAACATTAATTTCTATTGGCCAAATTATGAAATCCTTACTCAGTGGGAGTTTTGCCTCGGTGAGACTTCAAGGGTTCACGCTATATGAAGTTAAAATGAAAAGGCTTTTATTTAAAACAATAAAGAATAAAAAAAATAAATGCACAGAACGATGAAGATTTTAGTTCTTCCAAATTTTTCCTGGCTAGCAAAGTGAGCATTGATCAGCAAACATGAAAAGCAGTGATGGGTGAAATCCAAAATTTTTGATGTAGCATGAGTAAACATCAGAGAATGAGAAAGCTTATCGGAAGTCTTTGGTGCTTCCTTCTCAAGTCTACTTGCAACAGACTCCTCTTTCTGCCAATGTTCCACCATTTCTTGGCTCTCTCTAGCTTTCACCTATCAAGACAGTCTCCCTTCTTGTGACCAAATGGCTCCTCTTCACTTGAGGAGACAGATGCTTTTTGCTCTCTAAGTGTATGTCTATACAACCTATTGGATTGGCAGGTAGCGATCAAGCCACGATCAAGTCTAGACACAATAAATTGACCCCCAAGCATGTTCCCGTTGACTCCTGTACTCGACTGCAGTGAGAGGCGTAGGCAAAGTTGACGGGGAAGTGGCAGCAGTTGACTCACCGCAGTGAAGACGCTGCAGTGAGTAGATCTAACTACATAGACCTCAGCTATGTGGTTCACATAGCTGAAGTTGCGTAACTTAGATCGATTTCTCCCCCCCCCCCCCCATGCCAGTGTTGACCAAGGCTAACTTTGGGACGAAGCCTCTTTTTGGACTGAGTCTGGATTCCTCTTTCTGCCATCAGCTCTGTTCTGGAGAAGTGAAGCCAGGCCTCCCCTACTGGTTGTAGTTTCTTTTTAGAGGGAGGCTGGGCTGCTTTTGCACCAGCAGCTGGTCTCAGTACCTTCACTATCAAATTAAAATGGTGTGCGCTACAGAAATGCAACATGTTAATGAAGCAACAGTCAGGGTCTTGGAGGGTAATGTGCATGGGTGTAGGGATGAAGCAGAAGTGACCACATTGAGATTACCCCACTTCCTTTCCTATGCCAGGAATCAGTTTTGGGATGTGGGGAGAAGAGAGTGAAGGGTGAGAGGGTTTGGATGTCAATTTAAATTGTTATGGCAGGACAAATAAGGTGGAGTAAAGTGGATATATTCACTTATTCCCTTAATATAGTTGCAAAGACAGGGTGAGGGGGGTCATTTCTATCATCATTTTATTTGCCAAGAGGCTACTATTGCAGGAAGATACTGAACTCTTAATATATTTTGTAGTATTTTATTACTTTTTTATATATAAATTAAACAATTTATTTTCTATTTTTTCCAATTGATATTCACATAAGCTACTCAAATGTCTTACTATATTAAAAAAACCCTCACAAAACAAACCGGAAAGCTCCTGGTAATCATAATTAAACATTTTAATTTCTTCCAGAATTCCCTGAGTGTGCCTTTGATGACCAGTAATACAAGGTTTTTCATTTTCATTTATTGTAAACGAATCCAATATTTTCTTTGACGGAATGGTGGTAGTTCTCTCTAGGAACAATTGATTGCTTAAATATGTTTAAAGGAAACTATTAAGGAAAATAGCAATGCACTTTTTTTTTTTTAAATCAACACCACTATCTTACAGTGGCATATTAACATTCATAGCAACTCTGCATAGAGAAACCAACAAGCACAATGAATTCTGGCCTGTTCCTACAACATTCCCAAGCTCTGTGATCTCGATGTAACAAAAAACGGAGAACTTAACACAATACTGAATGGGATTTTCCCTTGTCTGCACCAACCCAGTTGCTGGCATTTCCTATTGAAAACAGCCCCAGAGAGGTGGGACAAGGGAGGTGATCAAGAGTACCAAATGCAGCAAAGAAGTTTGTTAGAATGAGTATAGATGCTATTCCCTTGTCTCAAAGTAGAAAGAAGTAATCCACACAAGTTGTGTGTCTGCACCACATTCTTGCCTGGAGCCTGACTGAGGAAGATCCAGGATTCTGGCAGTTGACAGGTGGTACTGAGGAAAGTACTGCTGTTTTGCTAGCTTTGTAGCTATAAAACAGCATACTTAAATCAAGTGGCAGAAAGTGTATTGTGTCATTTACCTTTCTGATCTGGACTGCGTTGATCTTAAAAGAGGAGAGTGACAGATTTCAGTTCATATTTCTTACCCAATCACATGTCCATTTCCCCCCCATTTAATAACTTCTTTCTGAAGTTTTTCCATGTGGTTTTAGTGCTCCTGAAAGGTGTCAAAATGATGGGCCAGGAGCCCTCTGTCCACAAAACAGATACAACATTGGGCAGTAAGTGTGCCAGCTGAGCTTCCCCACATTGCTCTGTTAGCGTGGCTCAACCCTCCCCTCGAAGCAAAACACTGCCCCTAGGTAAAACAGAGACAGATTAAGGAGAGTCCAGTCCCCATGCCTATGCAAGCCACTGCGGTGAGGAAGACAATAAGAATGCCAATTTATGGTGGTGCTTTTGAAATTCATAGCTGTAAAGGCCAGAGGCATCATTGTGATCATCTAGTCTGACTTCCTGTTTAACACATGCTATAAAATTTCATTCACTAACTCCTGCAGTGGAAGGTATTATGCTTCACTGTTACATAATGGAAAACTATCAAACCCAGTAACTTGTGAGTGACTGTTCTGAAACTTTTTCTATTGGAAGTTGGAATCACAGCACATAAGAGGTTGAAAGCTACTAAACTAAAGCACATCTTTTAGAAAGATATTCAATCTCAATTTAAAGGCTCCAAGTGATGGAACATTTTCCATATGCCTTAGTAATCTGTTCCAATGGTTAATTACCCTCACTGTTAAGACGTTGCATCTCATTTCAAATTTGAATTTTTCTAACTTCAGTTTCTAGCCACTGGATCTTGTTATGCCTTTGTTTGATCAATGAAGGGGCCTCTAAGGTCAGATAGGTGAATTCCTAGCCCTAAAGAATGGTATTAACCTTATTTTATATATTGTACCACTCTTTTAGTGATTTAACAATTTCTGATCATTACTAACATCGTCTGTACTTGAAACAGTGTCCTGGAGTTGAAAAGTAGTCCCATAAGCCATTCAATGATACTTTATATATTTAGAATTTCTCTTATTTCTTCAGTACAAGTAAAGAGAATCAAAGTTCACAATGTATTTCATATACTTTTTAGAGTTTTCTTTCATGGAACACTTGTGTTTTGAAGCAAATAGAGTATGAATTTCCATTGATCAAATTTAAAGTTCCTACCATTTTGAAAGATTCTACCATCTTTAGAAATATTACACCTAACATGAGAAATACTTATAGAATTGGTAACATCTCTCAACCCAGGAAACAATTTTAAGTGCTCTCATTGCATGGCACTCTCATTCCACAGTTATTGTGTCTGTGCATGGCTAGACACACAAATGTCCTCCGTCTCCAAAGGAGGCGGTGTATATTAATCTTGTGTTAGAACCCAAGTGTTTGCTTACACCATGACAAAAAAAAATTGTGCCACTGAATCTCAGAGCCTGAGTCAACTGACTTGGACTCGTGGGGCCGTCCGGCTGCAGGGCTATTACATTACAATGTTAAAGTTCAAGCTTGTTCTGGAATCCAGCCCCAAATGTCAATTCTGCAATTGTATAACCCGCTGACTGGAGCCAGCTGCAGCCATGACATGGTCTTTTATTGCACTGAAGACATACCCGTAGGATGCAAGCCAACATTCAACTTCATTGGGGGAAGAGAGAGGCTGCTTGACAACTCCAGGCATAGAAAGCCAGATCCAAAGTCCATTCAAGTCAGTAGGAGTTCTTCCATTGACTGTAAGGGTATCTCTACACAGTAACTAGACACCAGTGGCTGGCCCGTGTCAGCCGGCTCAGGTTCTTGGGGCTCACTCAAACTTTTTCATTGCTGTGTAGATTTCCCGGTTTGGGCTGGAATCAGGCTTTAGGAAACGTAGAGATGGTACAGTCCAAGAACTCTGGCTTCAGCCTGTTCCCAGTAGTGTACACAGCAATGAAACAGCCCAACCCTTTAAGCCTCCGTTGGCTGGCACGGGACAGAGGCTGATGTTTAGTTGCTACGTAAACATACCCTAACAGGCTCTGGGGATTAGGCCTCAGGGCCCTTAGTATGCACAGGGTGAGATATGTATAATTGGATGGAATAAAGATTTAAATAGAGAACAAAAAGATGCTATAAATGGAAACGATTTACCTTCCGAAATAGATGAGATGGAAAGGAGAAAAAAAATTTAGTGTTCTGATGTCGGTGCTCTCTTGGATTCAAAAAAAGAAAGGAGGCAAGGAATTGGATTTTGTAGCTTAGCTAAATTAAAATATTTTAAGTAAATATGCAGTATTACACTGAATCATACCACAGACTAACAAGTGAAACACAAATGTGAGTAAACTGCACACAGGACATACTGCAGGACAAATTATGTCTCCTCTATAGATTAAATCAATTTCATGCACAATTTATTAGTGCTGTCACGGATGGCCTGTTCTAGGACAGAACCTTGGTGAATTGAGTTGTTTACCTAGAGCACTACCAGTAAAAAGGAATTACAATAGCAAACTGGATTTGTCTGATGGAAAACAAAAAGTGGGCTGAGGATAGTATTTGTAGTCTGCAAACTGCTGATTAGCCTACTGCAAATAAAAAGATTGATGGTGATTTCCAAACACCTGTTAACTTAAGTCATAGGGTTTCAGATGTGGTTGGTTTGTTTATCAAGCTTCATCTTTAAACACAATTACCTACCATATTCAGGATATATCTAGTATTTAGTTGTACTAATTTATTTTATTCTAATATATATGAAGTGCAGAGCAAAAACATATTCCTGCATAAACTAGGTTGAAAAAAAAAAGTTATGCAACTGAGACATATACCTTCAAGGTGCCTTGAAGCACAGTTAGTTGTATAAACTGGAAAGACCCAACTTTCTAAATATTACATATAGGACTGGGTTTAAATCTGGTTTATGTCACAGGTGAAATATTTTTTTTGGCACCACTCCAGTCCCTCATGCATATTTATCTATATCACAGTCCCCAGCCTGTCCCAGAATTAGGCATAATTGGCAGTCTTTGTACTGCAGAAGGCCTACTAATGACATAGTGTGGGTATTGTAGTGCATGTCAACACTGAAATAAATTTGATACAGATGTTAGGGTAAATTTTAAAGTAACTGCTATGCTAGTAGCCATATGCTGTAAAAATTATATGAAATTTGTACTAATCTTTTATTGGTGCTAACTACTATGGAAAAAGTGTAAGAGTCTAGTTCAAAGCCCATTGAAGTCAATGAAGATGGTCCTATTGCTCTCAGTAACAAGAAAAGTTTCAGGGCCTTGAGGATGTTTCATTTGGAAGTAGAAATTACTAGAGAATCTGGTATTTTCCTTGATGCAGTCTTGTTTATGTACAAGGAACGTACAAAGTCCTACTCCTCCGAACACAGTAGGAAACAAGAACAAAAGGAGCTTATTCTAGTTTACAGCCCCCATTCCTTATCCAACAGACCAAAATCTCTCTCTCGCTTTTGCCAGCATCACGCTGAGTTCACAAGCAACAGCTTGGCTTTCGTGCTTTTTGCCCATCTTTGTTTTTGTCTCTTCAGTTTGGGTGCTCTCGGTCATCCTTCCCCTCATTCTCCATGCCTCCCAAAGAAAAATACTCAGCTAGAAGTTTCAGGAAGGGTTCACACACCTCTCTTTTCTTAGATGAGGACCTATGTTTACAGCTATGTTAACTGAAGGATGATAAGGTTACTTATGTTTAGTTACATTAATTGAATGACAAGGTAACCGGTTTGGTGGATAGGGAGAATGTGGTGGACATGATATACCTGGACTTTAGCAAGGCTTTTGACAGTTCCACATCAATCTCAAAAGTAAGCTGCAGAAGTGTAGGCTACATAATTGGTTAAACAACTGAAAAAAAAGTGTAACTTAATGGAATGATGCCAGATTGGAAGGAGTACACAGGTGGGGTTCCACATGGACCTGTTCTGGGTCCAGTGTTAACATCTTTATTAATAACTTGGATGCAAGTATAGAGAGCATACTGATAAAATTTTCAGATGACACCAAACTATGTAGGTGGGAGGTTGCCAACACTTTGGAGGACAGAGGGATCTTCCAAGGGATCTTGAGTATGTGGAGAACTGGTCTGAAGTCAACAAAATGAAATTCAACAAAGACAAATGTCAGGTGCTACACTTATGCTGAGGCTGTGATCCACCTGGGTCAGCAATGTGATGCTTTTGCAATAAAAGCAAATGAAATTTTGGGCTGCATTAATAGAAGTATAGCATGCAAGTCATGGGAGGGGATAGTACAGTCAGACCCCGCAATATCGCGACGATCGGGATCCAAAAATACCCGATCGTGGTAACCGCGGGGTCGCACCACATCAAAGTGCCCCACGCCACCGCCATCGGGAGCCCCGCATGCCCCGCATTATAAGCGGATTCGCGCTATAGTGGGGCACGGTATTGCAGGATTCCACTGTACTGCTTAACTCGATACTGGTTGTACTGAAGGGGAGGGGATATGTTAGCAAACCAGTAAAGTGCCTGAAACTTATTGCTAAAAGCAGCCAAGACAGCAGGCTGTAAATTGACCAATTCACAGCCTCAGCTTGACTGAGGAAGGAGGGGAGGGGGTTTTAGGTGCCACAGAAAGGGCAGCTTGACCCCATATCCTTCCTGATAAGAATTGTGTTGAAGTGCTGATACATGCATTTTAGAAGAGCAGGGTGTGCCCCAGGAATGTCTACTGGGGCTTCAAGGCTGCAAACTCTGGAAAAACCCACACTAGGTTAATTAATAATCAGAAGGAACCTCCTGGACCATTGAAACTGCTTACTTAACACATGGGGTCTCCTCTGTAGCCATGCCAAGTCCCACTGACACTACAGGGGTGTGTCTATACATCACTTTCTAGAAATACTTAGATGGGGGACAAATATTTGATAATGGGGTTTTCAATCAAGCAGATACATGTATAACAAGATCCAATGGCTTGAAATTGAAGACAAACAAATTCAGAGTGGAAAGAAGACAAATTTCCCCACACACATTGAGGGTAATTAATAGTGGGATTACTCTAGTGAGGGTTATGGTGGATCACTGGCAATTTTTTAAATCAAGATTGGATTTTATTTTAAAAGATGACGCTCCAGGTCAAAAGGCATTATTTTAGGTAAATCTGTGGCCTATGTTACACAGCACATCAGTCTAGATCACAATGGGCCCTTTTGGCCTTGAAATCTATGAATTAAAGCCTCACCCTCCGGAGAGAAGTGCTTACATGACAATCACAGCTTTCTTTAAAAAAAAAAAAAATCCAAACCTCATGGTGGCAGAGGGACCATGACATGATTCAAATGTATCCCTAGAGATTCAAGAATCAAAAGGTAGAGAAAAACTTCAGTTTATCTTTTTTTTTTAAAGAAAATCTCATGATTTTCAAGCAAATCTCACATTTTGATGTTTGACTCATGTATTTTGAATATGTGGGCTTGCAAATACTGAAAACACGCCACTCTCCCTGTCTCCACTGAACTCTGCGAGGTCCTAAATATTTTTCTATTTGGCACTGAATTGGGAAAATGATGCTCAGTGTTACACCACACAAGATCTGACTTTATTCATGCACTTTCCAGACACACATGTTTTACCATTGACTCACTGTGTTTTCTGTGACTTGCAGGCTGGGGGTCTTAGAAGGTATCTACTTTTAATTTCTTCACCTCTTCAGAAGTAAAAAGGAAATTAGCCCTAGTAATTAGTGAATCGATTCACGTGAAATAATCTACATACTCCCCTTCTTCATTCCAAAACAAACCCAATCAATTTTTCCCCCTAAGGCTTAAACTCTTGGCTCACTCTGCGCTAAAATTTTTGCATACTTATGTATTTCCAGTTCCTGATTGGGATGGGAAGTAATACCATAAGGAAAAAAAAGCAAGCCTTCCAAGTATTTCAAGTCCAATTCTGAATTCATAGCAACTTCTGTGAAAATTTGCAGATCCAGGAGATTTGGATTAACATCTAAATTTGTGCAGATTGAAAGGAAACTTGAAATCTTTTGAGATTCTTCCACTGTTAGAAAGGTGGACCCCATCAGTGTGTTGATGGAAGAACCTACTGAATAAAATGTACTCTCCATACAAGAAGCCAAAACAGAAAGTAGTGAAATGTTGTAAATAAATAAAAATGATGATGGAATCACCTTGTTAAGTTCCAGCATACCAAATGGTAAAATATGAGACGCTGAACTGCAGAACTCTTGAGAGAATACTTTATTGAGTCCAAAAACTCTGTGATTAAGTATTTTGTAAACTGGGAAATAGCTTTTTAAAAAATAGACCTGGCATAGGAAAATCAGGTTGCCTGTTTAAAAGGCTTCTGCTAGATCTCACACAGTGATAAGAGTTACAGAACAGCTGGACACTTGATTGCACCTCTAAGTTTGTCTAAACAGCAGTCTTGTATATAAAAAAGAATGCCAGACACTGCATTTTTCTATTCCGAAGGTACTTACAAGAAAGAAAAAAAACCTGATTCACTCTTAGGCAAATTAGTAGAAACTACCCATGAATCCTTGCTTTTTTTCCTCCCTGCAGCACCTTCCATCTGAGACACTATCTTGGCTTCACATTTTTCATTGATCTGCAAAATCTTTTTTTTTTTTTTTTTTTTTTGCTCCATAGCAAGTGTAAATTTAGGAGAGAGCATAGCAAGTTAAGCAGGTATTCCCCTACTCTCTCACCCCTCCCTTGTCACAAGCATGAGTTTATAAGCAGACCTTGCGGCAGTATCTTCATCATAATAAGAGTTGGGAAACTGCACGTGTACATATTTCTGTTTTTCAATTTTATTTCTTTAAACCCATCTAATTCCCACTTGTTTAGGAATGTGCTTACATGAAGTTTGAGATGACGAGATGTTAGAAAGTTGCATCAAAATGTTTTAAAAGCTTGTTACACCTTCAGGAAATGAGTTCAGGAGAAGACAAAGGAGTGCGGTGCTGGTTAACCCAGCTATGTATGATGGACAATCTAGGGAAGTTATAATAAAATAAAATTAGCTGGGGCAGAGACCCAAACAGCTTCCTTATACTTGCTCATTTGGGGTTCAATCTTGCTCCAGTGAAGTTAGTGATATCAGTGGGATCACTGAAGAATCAGGATAAATCATTTATATGTACAAGCTCGGGTCTCTCTGCTGGCCCCAACCCTATCTCTAGGCCATGACTTCAACAGGAACAAGACTGACCCTTATAGTATCAAAAATATCCTCTAAATATTATTCATACAGCCTATTCTATTAATTCTTAGTCTTGCCAGAATCATCCTTCTTTCTGTCAAAATGAATAAATAAATAAATGAGGGAAAAACAAAAAACTAGCAGGTTTTTACGAATCAAACTGGGCCGGACCCTCAGTTGAAGGTATATAGCCCTCTACGTTTGATTAGCTGTAGACTTACACATATTACTCCTGTTTCTTACAGACAGGATAGATACATAAATATTGAATGGCCTCCTTAAAATCTTTTTTTCTGTTGCAATATTACAATAGATAATATGAATTAATGAAAGGGTACCTGAGCATGCGTGAGAAACTAAGAAAGGGATGAAAGTATTTAAAGGAAATTAATACCTGATATATGTCCACTCTTCAGGAGTGTAAAGATCCAGTTCCTTCAGTGATTTTTAATAGGACTCAACTATTTTTAAAGTAAACCAACACTTTCCTTTTTCATTCTGATTGTGTGTGTGGCCATCACTGCCAATGACATTCTTGAATTTTAATAATGTGTCCATTCACTTATTTCTCTGTCATTTTGGGGTACAATTATGTTCTTCAGTTAACGGAACCCATAACTTCTGTGTTCATGCTGGGCAGTGTCTGTTACTAGTTAAACCTTCTGCTGCAGCCAGGGGTTTCATCCCTAGTCTCAGACAAATGCAGAAAGCCACTGTGCAGCTTTTCCCCACATAAAATGAGGCACCACCAGATGATTCTGCCCTCAGGGAGCTCCTTTAGTTTCCCATTACAAGATTTAGGTCAAGAGTGCCCTTCTAGTTTTCAAAGCCCTTCATTAGTTTGCTCCAGGGCCTACTGTCATGCTCTAGTCAGTCTCTTACTACTTTCCTCCTCACCCCAATGGCTTATGTAGGCCCTGATCAAATGCCCAGTGAAGTAAATCAGGCCCCTGTGAACTGGTAGTATTTCAACACTGCTGGTATATCAGCTTTCTCCTCTCCAGCTATAACCATTTTCAACAGCCTTCTACGTCTCTACACTACTTTCCATCTCATTTTCAATTTCCACCAAAAATATCGCTTCTCATTTACTTATACCTACCCCGTTACTGCTCATCTCTTTTGCTATTAAACTTTCTCCCTGAGAGATACTATACAGAATAAAGTTGTAGTGTATTATGTGAAAAGAGAAGACAAAGATGATCATATTCTCCAGGCAGTCTCTCTTTTTTTAATGCTTCTCATGAGTTATAAGTCTATTAGGACAAACTTTTGGCTGGTTATAGATTTGATTTTACATTCACAATACTCCTTCTGTTATTCTTGACCCGATGTTGGTTCATTATCCAGACATATTTTTGAAGTTATGCCTGGCTTTTTAGACAGTCATCTCATTATAAGGAGAGTCAGAGCTCCAAGAAATATAGCATTCAGAACATTCCTTTTGGCTTTACAGTCTCATTTGGAAAAGATATTAAAAAATCCTCATTACTCACAGCACCAGATAATGCATCAGCACCTCCTTCTGGATGAAGTTTGTCAAAGTTTTGTCGTTGTTGAAGTCTCACTATATTTCATATCTTCACTGATTTGTTAATAACAGTATTTCTAGCTCTCCTGAAAAGAGCACAGTGAAAACACAAATGGGGAAACGAGATGTGCAGAAATGCTTGTCAGCTGCTGCAAGCCAATTCCCCTTCAGAAAGAAACCAGAGCATCAGGGAATCTTCCCCTCCTGTTAGTGTCTTTAGGCCATTTAAATAGGCTGCCATCACACAAGAAAGCTGACATTGTTAGAGCCACGGACTCTTTATGCAGCTTTATTTTTTTCCTTTAACAACAGCTATTGTGTTCTTTTCAGAACCAAGCTACACTTCAGAGGAAGATCTGTCGAAGGCAGTTGAAAAAAGGAGAGAGAAAAGAAAAGCTTAGGGATGACTAGAGGCTTCCCTCCATTTCCCATTCCCACATCCTGCTTCCCTCCTCCTCCACTAGATTAACACACTTCTCCTATTTATATTAAAGGAGGGCGGGGAGTAAGTTAAAGAAAAATCAAAACCACTATATTGTGGGTATTGAATGCTCTTGTTAAGCCTTGTATCTACTTAGGGAGAAGATCATTTTAAAAATATCCTTTCAGACTATCTTGTGGAGAAAGAACGTTGTTAGATTTCCCAAAGCTATCCTATAGGCCTATACATTTATATTCTGCTATATAATGCTGTGTGATGATTTAAAATCCATAGCAAGAATATTATTCTTCAGTACATTCTATGTGTTTTGTGTGGAGATAGTGAATAAGGAAAAGTTATTTACTTGTTCCCACAATATAAGAACTAGGGGCAACCAAATGAAAGTAATGGGAAGCAGGTTTAAAACAAAAAGGAAGAAATTCTTAATACAGCGCACAATCAACCCTTGGAACTCCTTACCTGAGGAGGTTGTGAAGGCTAGGACTATAACAGGGTTTAAAAGAGAACTAGATAAATTCATGGAGTTTAAGTCCATTAATGGCTTGGATGGGTGAGGAATGGTGTCCCTAGCCCCTATTTGTCAGAGAGTTGTAATGGGTATCAGGAGAGAGATCACTTGATCATTACCTGTTAAGTTCACTCCCTCTGGGGCATGTGTCATTGGCCACTGCTGGTAGACAGGATACTGGGCTGGATGCACCTTTGGTCCAGTATGGCCATTCTTATGTTATGTTCTTATAGTAATTTACAAAACAACTGTATTAGCTTTGGGGGAAACATTTTAAAAATGCCTAAGTGACTTAGGAGCCCATAGCCCATTTTCAAGAGTGATTTAAGCACCTCAGACCAGATTGACAAAAGCTATTTCACCACTGTACCACCTAAACCTTAGCTGACCTGCCATCTAGTGGAATCCTCAGCTCTAAGGTAGGCACAGAGGATCTCCACACCATGCCTGGGGAGAGGTGGCTCCTAAGGAAAGATTCTTAGAAGCCAGAAAGCTGAAGTAGAAGCCATTTAAGCTAAGCAGGAGTGAAATGGAGAGGAAAGAGGTGAGGTTTAATTTCAGATCCTCAAAAAGGTATTCAGGTGCATCATGAGTGTGAAGTACTTAGGAGTTGCTGTTTTACCTGTATGGGGTTAACTGAACCTGAGAGGGGGTGACGTAAGAGCTCCCGTCCCTTGGGACAGAGGGGGAGGTTTAGTTTCAGTTCTCTTCGGTCCCGGCTCGGAGCAACTCCCCATCTCTTCTCTCTAGCTATGGAGAAACAACTTCCTACTTTTCCTTCATAAGCTTTAAGTAGACTAACTGTAAGTAGCATACTGGTTTCATAAATTTTGTACCTGATTTAGAGTGTCACTAACCTTCTCAGAGGGAGGTGTTAGCAAGCTTTATATCTGTGAAGTTGTATTGTAAGTTTTCTCTTTTCTTTATTAAACCTTTTTGTATATAAAGTGTTTGGTTATTCCCTTAAAGTTGTCCTAGCATTGGATTTGGCAGGCTCACAGCGCGAGCCGGTGTGCTGCGTCTCTCCCTCTGCTTTCAGGCTGGAGAGGGGAGCAGTGTCTAAGTGTCCCAATCTCTCAGGGACAGAGAAGGGGAGTTTGGGGTGTTCGTGTGCCCCCCTCCAGGGTCTTGGAGATTCACATGAACGGTGGCAGCGTGGTCCCCATTTCCCAACTGGTAGAGTGTGGGTTTTGGGGGTGGAAAAGACTTAACTTAAGTGGGAGAAGCACCTTATAGTTAAGGGGCCATAGGAGAGACCCCCTCTGTTACCCCGGTGTTTAGAGAGGGGGGGGTTCTCTTCACAAGGTGCCAAACTCATTACCAGCTGTCTAAGCCTAGAGTGACAGGCATCTCTCTTCACTTATGGTTTATAGCCAAAAACCCTCTCCTGGAGTTAGAAAAGAGCAACCCTCTGGAATAGTGCAGTGGTTACTTGGAGCATTAAGCTCTGCCTCATTTGGAGCAGGGACTTGAACCTACCTCCCAGGTGAGTGCCCTAACCACTGCTGAGAAGACACTACTGAACGCTGTGACTCTGGTGCCATATTACACAGGTAATTTCTGGAACAACAGAGACTCTTCCAAACATTTGGAGCATGGTACATATAACGGAATAAAAACAATGGTGAAAGTCCTTTAGAGAGGAAAGTTCCTATTTCAAGGATCCAGGTTTATATTTTCAAAGGATGTTAAGGGTTTTTAGACACAGCCTGTCATAAGTATAAAGTAGCTTAGAATTTCTGTTTCACCTGTAAAGGGTTAATCTGAAAGTAACCTGAGAGAGGGAGATGATGTAATCAACCTCAGGAACAAAGAGAGTGTTTTTAAGTTTCAGTTTCTCCCGCTCGTCTCCCTCAGGTGCTGTTCGCCTGGTTATGGGAAGAACCACACCTCTGTCCTTTCATATCTCTCTTTAATCTTCTAACCAAGTCAAGTCCAGTAGTAAGTGAATTGTATGTCTGTATCACTTAATAATTGGTCCACGGTGTTTCTTTGCTGTTAAGCTTTAGCAGTGGAAGAATTCCCAGGAAAGGGGGGAGTCAGTTATACTACCGTATGTTATGCAAGTGAGTTGTTCTTCTAGTGATTTCTGTACAAGGGAATTATGCTCCTTCCTTTTTTTTTTCTTTTATTAAAATCTTCCTTTTAAGATTCTGCTTGTTTGTTTCCCTTGGATAGATCCTGGTTTGGATTGGGCATGTCTCACAGAAAGTGAGGGTTTTGGTCTTTGCTCTCAAGTCTCTCCCAGGTAAAGGGAGATTTGTGGGTGATTAAAGTAGGGGTTCCAATTTACCCTAACCCATGGTTTTGGGGGCTTAAATTGGTTGTGGCGGCATTTTCCAAGTCCAAACTGGAGAAGTTTGGGTTCTGGGGAAAAGTTTTAACCTAAGCTGGTAAAATAAGCTTAGGGGGTTATTTCTTCTTTCATGCGGGGTCCCCACATCTTTACCCTAGAGTTCAGAGTGGGGAGGCATACCTTGACACAGCCGGAATGTACAAGTGTGCCTTGTTCTGTGGCACAAACCACATTGGACCTCATTATGACTCTCTGCCCACTGCCCTGCAATTCTCAGACACTTTCTGGGACAGGAAGGAGCTAGCAGTGGTGAAGGAAGGTGGAGACCATCTTTCTCAGACCCTAACCACGCTCTCTTCTACCACCCCTCCCTCAAAGTAGCAGAAAGGTATGTGAGGGAAGGAGAAGCTGCCCACGAGCAGACAGGAGAAATAGTAAAAGTGGGTCAGCCCTGTCTACACAATTAAAAAAAAATGCTTAAAACTGGCATAATTTGCAGACTGAAGGAAAGGGTAAATGTCTCAATTGTATATTAGAGAGGATAGCTAGGGAAATAATAGGCAATAAAGGGCTTGTCTTCACTATAAAATTAACTCAGGCCGTTACTAGTCCAATTCCCATCCACACACAAATTCTCACCTAAGTACTTGGCCTTTCCCAGAATATACACGAAGGCCAGAGTTCTGCTTACACTCAGAATAGTAACCCTCATACTTTGCACTGCAGACGCATGCTAAGACACGTGATTATGAATAGTTTTCCAATGCCTTCCCACAATTCCTTACTTCCAGGTCCCAAGAAGGGCAGACAAGTTCTTTTCCAATTCACAGGGAAAGAATCAGAGTAGCTCAGTTTATTACAAACACTAAGAATCATGGGCTATGACCAAAGTTCTAGCACCCTGCATACATGAGTGCAGCACCACTGAACACAAATACCTCATGTACAGCTATGCAATGTGGCTGCTTATACTTAAGCTAGACTAACCTGGGTGCTGAGACCCGAGAGCCATTTGAGTTAACTCTGCAGTGAAGATGAATCCTTTAAAGTGAAAGCACATTGTCTGTATTTGATGTAGTGGTAAGAGGGAGCTAGTAGATGGATTTGGTAGCTGAAGCAACACACCAGAAAAGTGTTTTGGTGGCATCTCGCAGGGCAGGCGGGAACAAAGAATGAGTTTCAGGATCCTGATATATAAAAAACCTTTTTCTTCATATGTCTGGACTGACCCTCTTACTCTTGCTATTTAGGTTGCTCAGCACATTACTCCTTCAGTTACCAAATTTAGGGAAGGCAATGAAATCATCTCTAAACACCAATTTGTCAAAATGAGGGAGAACATACATCATCCTCAGCTTGGCAATGCCATTGCTTTAGAATACATAAAGCAAAAGCTCTCAGTGAACTAGTGCCATGGTGATTGATCAGCGAGGGAAGATGGAGAGATCAATTCCTTTCTTCTGGATTTTTTATTTTAAAAAGGGTCCTATTTTGTGAAACTTCAAGTAGATGTATTAGGTATCAATTTAATTGAAACCCCTTGAACTAACCTGAATTTAGTTACACTCTTACTGCAGTCCCCTAGCCTAGGACTCTGTCTATGACGGCTTCTGTCCAGAGTTCAAGTCTCTTCTGGGAATCAGTCTTCTTCCTCTTTGTTCAAAACTAGCCAACTTGCCGGTGCGAGAGAAGAGGAAGAGGAGGAAAATATAAAGTAGTTTCCTTTCACTCTCTCCTGCCTGTGAAAGAGTGTGTGAATGTGGAATGGTGTTTGGTAAGCTACCAGCTGGCATGATGGTAGCAAAAGCTGAGTGAGATTTGGGCAGGTCACAAAGGAGAGATGCCCTAATGGAGGAGGTGAAATAAAAGAGGAAACTTGACTTTAGAAGATAACTTATATCACCAACATTATGATTTTATACAGAAGCTAATGAGTATTGTAGGTCTGTTAAGGATGTTTTAATGCCACACATTATTTAAAAAACAAAACCACCAGATCCTCAGCTATTGTAAACAAGCTACACTGACTTTAAGAGAGCTGTGCTGATTTTACACCAAGTGAGAATGTGTCCCACTAAGCTGCACCACTCCCCCTTAGGTAATAAAACTTTTCAGAAACTGAATACTGTCCTTCCTCTGGATCATATTATGGCTGTGTTTGCCCCTTAACATATGTCTGGTAATTGACTTTTTGGAGAAATAAGACAGCATTTGCTATGCAACCACCACTGCAACTATCACTGTCAAGATGTGTCTCCCCACTCTGAACTCTAGGGTAAAGATGTGGGGACCCCGCATGGAAGAAGAAATAACCCCCCAAGCTTATTTTACCAGCTTAGGTTAACACTTTTCCCCAGAACCCAAAACTTCTCCAGTTTGGACTTGGAATAACGCTGCCACCACCAATTTAAGCCCCCCAAACCATGGGGTTCTGTAAATTGGAACCCCCTTCTTTTACACCTCTCAAATCTCCTCCCTTCCCCTGGGAGAGGTTTGAGAAACAAGAAATCCCTCACTTGCTGTGAGATGTGCCCGATCCAAACCAGGATCTATCCAATAGAAACAAAATAGACAGAATCTTATAAGGAAGATTTTAATAAAAGGAAAAGAAGAAGCATAAACCCCTTGTACAGAAATGAATAGAAAAACACCTCACTTACATCACATAACATAACTGACCCCTCCCCTGAGAATTCTTCTTCTGCTAAAGTTTAACAGTAAAAGAACACCATGGATCAATTATCAAGTGATACAGTTCAAGCTTACAAATCACTTACTACTGGACTTACTTCTTGGAAGCTTATAGAAATGTAGAATAGAGACAGAAGGTTGGTTCGCCCACAACCGGCGAACAGCACCAGACAGACAGCCGAGGGAAAACGAGCGGGAGAAAAACTAAACTAAAAACTCTCTCCTTTGTTCCTGAGGTTTATTAGCATTTCCGTTACCTCATTCCCTCTCAGGTTCCTTCAGGTTAACCCTTCACAGGTAAAACAGTAAGTCTAAGCTACTTTATACTTATGACAATCACATTTTCAGAATGCAGCTTCCTTTTATGTCAACTGAGAGAGGAGCTACAGATTGTGGGACTGCCTCAATTACAAATTCAGCATTCACCGTCTCTCCCCACCTCCCACCCCCAACAAAAAGTTTTGTTATGCAGTTGGGAGATACCTGGTACAATATTTTTTGTTGGATTGTCTACTACTGGGATCAGTAGCCAATTTCAAAATCTCCTGTGATAGTCTGACTTACTTTCTCATAGATATGGAGTTGATCCTAAAATCCTCTGAAAATCAATGGGAAGAGGCTCATCGATTTCAACACTGATTGAATTAGGTTCTGTATTCACAAAAGGGCAAGATTGAGCTACTTTTACTCACATGAAAAAGTACTTTACTCATTAAGTAGTCCCACTGATGTCACTGGAATTACTAAAGGAACAAAATATTTCTCAATGTAAGAACGGCAAGCCTAGCCCAAAATTCTGACTCACTGATTCATATTTTTTTCAAGTTTAGTTCCTTTTTATTTAGATTCCCCTCCCCCCCCCCTTAAATTAGTTAAACAGTGAATGTTAAGATCAGGAATTAATTGCAGATATTTGGTATTTTTAGTCACTCATCTGAATAAAATGGGAAGTATATTTTGCTTTCCTAACTTGAAAAAACAGTAAGAGGGGGGAAAGAAACAGACTCCACTGATAATAGAACACAATTATATAGAAAGAGATTGTAAATAATGGAAAGTGTTCTATTTTTGCATGGAATGAAGAGAATTTATAAACAAGATTATTTTAGTACTTCTAAACCTCCTTATATTTATCCACCTATGGATTAGATGTGTTCTCCTCAATAATCATAACAACGATACTTCTTGAACACCAGGCAGTGGGCACATTGTATTTTCATCAATAGCAGCAATTCACCAGAATTAAAGCAGAATCATCAAACTAGATGGATAGGCCAAAGTAAATATAGAAAAATTGAAATATTATAATCCACAAAGTTGATATTAGCTTCTAATACTAGCATTCTTTCTGTGTCTGAAAATAGCTATTTTCTCAACTAAGATTGCTTTATGATTTTATTGCTGGAGAGCAGCAAGGCTATATATATTAGCCAGGAGTCCTAAGGCCTACCGTTCTGTTATCCAGCTCCTTGTCAGAAATACCCTATTACACCCATTTTTTTGTGTGTATCATTCCAGGTTGGAATTAATTTATAGCTGCTTTACAGTGGATTAAATGATGACAAAGTGCAGGACATCAAGAATCATCATTTCTGAGAGTTTTTTTTTCCAGTTGCTTACTGCTTAGGTGTTACTAATAAAAGAGAGGTACATTTTTACCGAAGCTGTAGGCAGCCTCCTGTTTGTGGGCAAAGTTTGTAGCTGGAGAAGAAATGCAGGTGTCAGGTTTGTGTGTATAAAATTTATACTCACTTTTTTTTGGCAGGAGGGGGGCGGGAGAGAGAGAGAGAGAGAGAGCGTGCATGCTGAATCGCGCCTGTAAGAGTCCACACAGCTGACAATTTATTTCACAGATGGTCTCTCATACCCTTGCTTCAGAAGCAAGAGTAAAGCTCTATCAACCAGTATAAACTAAAGAAAACAGATTTCAGTCTTGTTATCAAAGCAGGGATATATAAAGCTTAAAAAAAAGGCTTTCTATAGCCAATGAATTCCAAACACTAAAATCACAGCCGGTATCAGGAGGTCATCAGAGCAAGACTTTATTTGGTGTTCAGGTTTACAACTGGACAGGATAGTCCTATGGCTATTTGATTTGAGGGGGGAAAAAAAGGCATCACGACAATTTAGACCCATAAACATTTCACTTACTTCAGGTGCAACGCCTTGTGGTTGGGTCTGGGAATTAACCTTCATCTTATCTGGGACCCCTTTCTGTTGTTTGCACAATAGCTCCCTCTGCCCCCTGTGAGTTGGCTCCCTCTGGTCAGGTCACTATATATTCCTCCCTCAGGTGGATAAGCTGCCCATATGCTGTCTAAGTAGTAAATTGTAAGATGCATGAACTGTTGTTACAGGCACAGTTTAAGCCCCCTTTTTTTCCTCAAAAAGAGTATACATTTTATATGCAAATTTTACACTTGAATTTCTTCTCCAGGCATAAACTTTGCTCCCAAACAAGACCACTACCCCACTGAATATGTCTCTTTCAACTCCAGATCCTGAGCCACTTTGCCAGTGGCTGGTAGGGGAACCCAGGCCATCCCCTACTCTGAGTTCCAGCCCAGGAATCTATGGCCAGCAATCTAGTCTGCTCAGTCTCGGTTGCTGTTTCCCTATGCTCCTTCCTACTCATCCCGCTCTATCTTTTTGTCTAACTCTTACTTTATCACCAGAGTTTCTTCTGCTCCCAACAGCTACTTTACCACCCCTGGGCCATTTTTAAGGCTCCTTAGTCCAGCACAGGATCAGGGGGAGAATAAGCCCAGGGGACTGCCTAGTTGTCCCTGACCAACTCCCTTTCCCTCTAGGGAGTGACTACAGACCTTCTCCCTGCAGCCTTTTCCTCTCTCCCTTCCTGGCTTTATACTCCTAGCCCAGCTCATTCCCCAACTAGGTTTCATCTGCCATTTAGGGCATATCCACCACTGGCTCTCCTCTAGGTATAGAATTTAAGATTAAATCGGCCCCTTCTGGCCCCGTATTAACTCTCTCGGGGCTTGTGAGGGTGGATACCCCATCAGAAGACTCAACTATGGGAGTAAATATGCTGTAGACTTGTACAAGGAAATGCATTCTGGATAAAATGGAGCTTAGGGAAGGTCATACTAGATTGTTCAGACATCAGATAAAGTACTTTGGCCATTCTGAAAAAAAATCAACTCTACCATACATGAAACATCAGCATTAGGTTGTCAGACTCCATATAAGTTTTACAGAATTTCCCAACATGAAACTGTCTCATTCTTTAATTCTACTTCCAGATTGTGTTCAGGACCACATGCACTAATTCTATATGAACATTATTTGCCACAAGCTGGGCTGTGAATCTAACCTGCCATGTGATATCAGTTTGCGTGGACCCTGCTGATGCACATTAACAGTTCTTCAATGGGCTTTGATCTACTCTGGTTTCAAAGAGAACCAGCTGAAAGTGCACTGATGAGCTGTTAATGCACCTCAGCAGGGTCTGCTCAGATAGCTAGACTGGGGTAGAAGACACCCCAAGCTTCTCATGAACCAAATGTTCATGTAGATAAACCCTAAATAGCAGGAAAAAGACTGGATATACAGTATTCTTCCTAACTGGAAGCAGTAAGATTCAGAGTAAAATAAAAAATAAGGGAAACCAATAAGATGAAATGAAGTCCAACATTTTCTCAAGTGGCCTCCAATTCTGAGTACCTCAAAGTTTAGGTGCCAAATTTGAGACCTCTTCGGCCTAGTTTTCACAGGTGCTGAACCACCCAATCTATGATTGACTTTGTTGCTTAGCCTCTGTGGAATTCAAAAGATTCTCCATTTAGGCCCTCAAGAGAAGCCCCCACAGATGAACAAGCACTTGGGAAAATGTTGGCCTTAGGTTTGAATTAAATTGCAAAGTGTTTTGAGCTCTCTTCTTCTGTTTACCTGTCAGAAAAAGTCCTAGCACAAGGGAATTCAGAGAGGTTTCCCTAGCACAAGGGAATCCAGATTAGTGAAGGAAAAATGACTGTATTATCTTTATAAACAGGGATAGCTTAATCCAAACATTTTGAATTTTACAGTAATTTGGTGTTTAAATGTCAAATTGCACCTAGGAGAACCCCACTGTGAACTATGACATAAGACGAATCTGATGTATAAATAAGAAACAGGAGTCTGACAAACACAATGTAAAGCAGAGCATTGTAAGGGTCACTATTACTCTGGCTGACCACTACCTAACTACAGTAGTCCCTCAGTGGAATTACGTGAGGAGTAAAGGTCTGACTCAACATGTATAAAGATGGCAGAATCCAGTCCTGAAATACTGTAGAATGCTATGGTTAACAGAATCAATGACAGCTAAAAAGGAACTGAGGAAAGCCAAAACAACTCGACAGCATGAAGCAATAGGTCAATACAAGCTCTTAAGGAAGGGCAAATTCCTAGCTGTGACCATACAAAGTGACAGTCTGAAATTTATTTAGGTTGTTATTTAATCAAGACAAGATGGGTCTGTATAATTGCATCACTGCAACTTTGGGAAAAAAAGGAAGATTAGAAGCAGGCTTGGTAAATTGAAAGGTTGTCGCCTGGGACTGAAGTCTGCTTAAGTGTTTAGAGACAGCAGTGTTTTAGCGAAAGATGGCATAAAACCAGACAGAGCAACTTTAGTCACTTAGAATGTATTAGTTGAGTTTCAAGTCATCAGTTTTTATCCACCTTCATCCCAGATCAATATTTTTTATGTATGCATTTACAGAAAACTAAGCTGTCGCAACAAGTTACTTCTGTTTAGATCCTCTCATTCGTATACTTTTAGTATTTGTGCGTGCTATATCATTTTGTGTAGCATTTTCTTCAATGTTGTTAACTTTGAAGCTCATGGAATTGTAGTGGCAACTACAAAAAAACTGCAGTATATACACAACAGCAATGGAATCATCCATTTAGGATGTTCATGACAGAGGGCTCTTGTAGAAAACTGCAGAATGCCTGCTTGGATTGCCTGAAAAAGTTGGTGTGCTTTTGATAAACAGAGCTTACCTCAAGTGGAGGTAGATAGCAGAAAAAAGGGGGCTGAAATTGTTTTAATTACACCAATCCCTTTCCTTTACAATACCTCATGAATAAAAATGAATTGGTTTTTTTGTCTCCATGGCAACTGTCCCCTTTACAATTTTCTAAAAAGAGTTTGTTACTTGCTCGGAGACCTAGTTCTCACAGTCAAGATGCAGTTTTAGAGGATATACGTTTGACACACACACAAAAACAAAAACAAAAAAAAACAACCCCACAATCACCCTACCACACACACACCACACCTTTTGAGATTGAAACTCTTAGTTTCAAATGCAAAATTCTTTAAAGACCATGTTGTCATAAAAATAAAGGAAAGGGTAACAAACCCTTGTGTATGCAGTAATATAAAATCCCTCCTGGCAATAGGTACAGAATCCCCTTATCTGTAAGGGGTTAATCACTTCAGTTAACCTAGTTGGCACTTCACCAGAAGGACCAATGGGGAAAGAAGATACTTTCAAATCTGGGGGAGGGTGTTTGTTGTGTGCTCTTTGTTGGTGCTCTCTCAGAGCCAGAGAGGTGCCAGGCAGGAAAATCCTTCTTCTATAGACAATTCTGAAATGAATCTCTAAGATTACAAAGTGTAAGCGAGCCAGGCAAAGTGTTAGATTATCTTTTGTTTTAGCTTGTGAATTTTCCTTACCCTAAGGGAGGTGTACTCCTGTTTTTTTAATAACTTTGAAGTTAAACCTAGAGGTGAATTCTCTGTGTTTCAAATCGTATTACCCTGTAAATTTACCTTCCATCCTGATTTTACAGAGGTGATTCTTTTACTTTTTTAAAAAAGTAAAGTTCTTCTTTTTAAAACCTGATTGATTTTCAGTGTTATAAAAACCCAGGTATTTGGTCTGTGCCGACCTGTACCAATAGTGAAGATATTATTCTCAAGCCTCCCCAGAAAAGGGAAAGAAGGGGTTGAGGGAATATATTTTTTTGGTGGGGAAGAGAAACTTCAAGTGGTCCTTTCCCTGAATCTTTGTCTAAATCACTTAGTGGTGGCAACAATCCCATCCAAGGACAAGGAACAATTTGTGCTTTAGGGAAGTTTTAACTTAAGCTGGTAGAAATAAGCTTATGGGGGTTTTCATGCGGGTCCCCGCATCTGTACTCCAGAGTTCAGAGTGGGGGAGTAACCCTAACACATGTTTTTTTCCATAAAAGGCATGGTTAAACCAACAAAAGATCCATCCTGCAAGTGACAATTAATTGGAGACACTTTAGTACAAAAAGAGTACCAAAAGTAGCTGCTTCAAGTATCCATCTAACTTTTAACACTCCTACTGACTTCTCTCCTTCGGCAAGTGCCTTGCTTTGATGATGGTCTCAATTCATGAGTGAAAAGTGCTCCGTTTTGCTTGCAGTGATATCTGGTGACTTGGAGGACTGGGCATTTTCTTTTTCAGACATTCAGAGGATCGATTAAGTTTTAATAATGGAGGAGGGTGGAGTAGGGGGAGCAGAAAACATCATAGTTTTACTTTCTCTCTGCTTTGCAAGGATCTCAGTCCCCGGCAGACATTTTATCTGCCAATGTCGATAAATGCAAAGTAATGCATATTGGAAAACATAATCCCAACTATACATATAAAATGATGGGGTCTAAATTAGCTGTTACCACTCAGGAAAGATCTTGGAGTCATTGTGAATAGCTTTCTGAAAACATTCATTCAGTGTGTAGCAGCACTCAAAAAAGCAAACAGAATGCTGGGAATCATTAAGAAAGGGATAGATAATAAAACAGAAAATATCATATTGTGTCTATATAAATCCATGGTATACCCCCATCTTGAAGACTTCATGCAGATGTGCTCACCCCATCTCAAAAAAGATATTGGAACTGGAAAATGTTCAGAAAACGGCAACAAAAATGTTTAAGGGGTATGGAGCATCTGCCATATGAGGAGAGATTAATAAAACTGGGACTTCTCAGCTTGGAAAAAAGATTACTATTGTAGTGAGCGGAAGATTAATGTGACGGCAATCGTTAGGGGGCGCAGTTACGCTTCTACGTCGTCTCCAGGGTAACACATAATTAAGGTTAGGGTGACCAGATCGGAAGAGTGAAATATCAGGACACATTGGGGGGAGGAGGGGTGCAAGGGGCAAGGCATGAGTGGCGGGGTGGGACACAACAGGCACCGGTGTACAGCCCTGATCAGAGCCATGAGAGGGGGCACACAGCCCTAGGAAGCTGAAAAAGGGGTTGTAGAAACCACAGGGCCAGGGGTTAAAAATACTATTATTTAGCTTATATATTTAATGAAAATAAATGAATAATCTGATAGTGCTATATTGTTATTTTTATTTTGTGCCCTCTCCTCCCCCAGACACGCAGGGAAGACCTGACAGCCCTGCATGGCTTGGTTTATAAAGGGTGGTGGGTGGCACCCTACGAGTGACTCGAACTATGGGGGAAGAGGGCGGCTTTTTTTCCTTGTGTGCGGGGAACAGCAGTGCCAAACTGCCTGTTCCTGCACCCGGCTTCGACCTTTGGTCCCGGCCACACCATGTGCATATAATCATGGCCCCGTTTTCCAATTGCGCTTTTGTGCAGCTGTGCCTTGCGTGGTTTTAAACTACGCCTTGCGGGAGGTTTTCTGCTGTGCGGCAGGGAAGTTAGAGGTGCTGGCTTTGTTGGCGGGCAGTTTTAAGGGCTCTACCCCACCAGCACCCTCCAATGGGCCCCCACTGGCTAGCACCCAAAAACATATAAACCTCCCTCATTGCCCAGCCCCCTCCCCACCTCACAGACACTCATCCCATCACACCCTGCTCCCTTCTCTGGCCACATTCACCAGCCCTACTGGGAGGTCTTTGGCTTCTAGGGTGAGAGCAACAAAGGGAGTCTCCAGACTCTTCAGCCAAAAGGACTAGCTCTGTGGCTCTCAGGGGCTGGGAAAAGTGCCAGTGGGAGCTGCCAGAGCCGGGAGTGGGGCTTGCAGCCATGTAATCATGCAAAGCCCCCTCCCCCAAGAGCCAGAGGGACCTGCCAGGGGCTGAGGTAGGGAGTCCCAGCAATGCTTACCTGGGGCTGCTCTGTTCTCCTGTCCCAGGAAATATCCGGCAGGCAGGTCCCTCTGGCTCTTGGGGTCAGGTCAGGATTGGGTCAGGGGGCAGGAGCCAGGTTGTGGGGGACAGGGGGTGGCCGGGGGCTCTCTGCCCCCTCTGCAAGCAGCCCAGTCCCTGCAGCATGCAGCTGTGTGCTCCACGGCAGAGACCTCTCCGGAGGAGAGGGACCTGGCTGTTTAGAAGCTGCCTGGGGCAATGGGGCTGTAAAAGGTGAGAGGAGCCACAGACAGGTATGGGGGGGGGTGCGCTGCTTGCATGCGCTGGCAGAGGGAGGGAGGGGAGGCAGAGAGCCCCCGGCTACCCCCCTCCCCCAGCCCCTCATCAGCAATCATCAGCCCCACCTATAGCCACTGCCCCAGGCAGAGAGTCAGGACAGGTCTCTCTCTGCCAGTGCGGGGGGGTGGGGAGGGGAGGAAGCTGCTTGCCCAGGCGCCAGCAGAGAGAGACCTGTCCTGACTCTCTGCCTGGGGCAGTGGCTGTATGTGGGGCTGATGATCACTGATGAGGGGCTGGGGGAGGGGGGGGCTGGGGGCTCTCTGCCTCTCCTCCCTCCCTCTGTCTGCGCTTGCAAGCAGAGCTCCCCTCCCCCGCAGACTCAGCTGTGTGCTCCTGCCGGCAGGTGAGTGAATCAGCCGCCCTGCCGGCCGGAAAAGGTCCCAAATATCAGGACAATGGGCATCCCGACCATACCTTGGTCGGGACGCGGGACAAGTCCCTTAAAATCAGGATGTCTGGTCACCCTAATTAAGGTTATCAGCCTGGGAATGGCCTTGTGTTCCTGTTATCGTGTGTGCGTGTGCGTGTGTGTGTGTGTGTGTGAAGAGTTTCTCAGCTGTGTGAGCGGTTTACTTGGTCTGTGTGAAACTCTGCTTGTGTGAAACCAGACAGGGAAACTGAGGCAGGACTGAACAACATGTCATTAGTTATTCATGAGGTATGCATGAGATGCAAATGAGCATGAGTATTTCTGTGTCCGTGTGCCCATGTGTGTGGGGCTTCTTCCCTGGGCAGTGCTCCGCTGTGCCAGGTCTCCTATCTGCGGCCGTGCTGATTGGGGCCCCCAGCGCCAGATGGTCACAACCTTCAATAAACTCACTTTTATTCATCTAGACACTATGTGTGAGCCTCATTTTTACAGGACTACTCCGTGTACCCTGCAACAACTATGATGAGTGTGATAAATGAAGGGCTTGGGCTGGCTCCCTTTTATGGACACCCACCCAACCAGCAGCTACAAAATCCCTCTTAGTAGCTATTTTATAATTGTGTTACCTGTAAAGGGTTAAAAAGTATCACTCCTTAAGCATAGGTAAAAGGAAGTGAGTGGGCACTTGGTCAAAAGAGCCAATGGGAAGGGGAGAACTTTTAAAAATTGGAATAAAGACTCCCCTTTTGTCTGCCTGTTGTGGTTCTACCGGCTAGAGAGGGGACAAGGCAACAGCTACTCTGTAAGAAGCTTGGGTCAGGTATGAAAATTCTTCAGCATCAGTTCTATTAATTTGAAACCCCAGATATGTAAGTAGATCAGGAAATGTCTAGGAAGACGCAATTAGGTTTATGGCTTGTGGCCCTCTCTATACTAACCCCAGGTGTTTTTGTTTTGCTTGTAACCTTTAAGCCGAACCTCAAAAAAACTATTCTTGATGTTTAATTCTTATAGGGTTTTAAAAAAATAAATAAAAAAAATCTAGCAATACCTGAGTTCACAGATGTGTTTTCTTTAATTTTATTAATAAAATATACCTTTCTAAAGAACAGAATTGGATTTGTGTGTCTTAAAAGGTTTGTGCATATTGTTTAATTAGCTGGTAGGAACAGATTATTTCCTTTGTTTTCTTTCTCAGCTCTTCCCCCGGGTGGAGATAGTGGTGAAAGGGCTTGAGGGTACCCCACAGGGAGGAATTTCCAAGTGCACCTTTCTGGGCTCTCAAAGGGGTTCTGCACTTGGGTGGTGACAGCATCTACCCCAGCCAAGGTCAGAGAACTTCTGTAAACGTGGGATTTAATTCAAGCCTGGAGTGGTCAGTATTAATTTTTAGAATCCTTGCAGGCCCCCACCTTCTGCACTCAAAGCCAGAGTGGGGAATCAGCCTCTGCAGTCTGTTCTAAGATACCCACCCAGATGTTAAGGCTTCCCCAGCTTCTGGCTTACATAGAGGTGGAGAGTAGGGAATAGGGCTCAGACCCACCCCAAAAGACTACCTCCCAAAACCTGTCTCACCTGAGAATGAGCAGAATCCCATATATAATCATGGCTGCCTCCGATGTTGGTACAGACAGTGGCAACTAGGGAGCAGGGACCCCCAGCTCCCATCTCACATGGGGAGTAGGAAGAGGGCTCAGATTCCCCAGAAGGGCAAGTGATCTACAGAACCTCCTCCAATGAGGATCGTCAGATCCTCATAGCTGGACAGGGGCCCTCAGAGGCTGGCACACACATGGCAGGGGGAAGGAGTAACTCTGACATCACTGGGAAGTAGGGATGCCCACATCTTAGCTCATATGGGGGGCAAGGAATGGGGATCAGAACACCTTACAAAGGCAAGACTTCTCCAGAACCTTGCAGGCCCCTTGAGGGACAAGGGGCACCCAGATCATGATGCACACACAGGAAGCAGAGGGGCAGTAGGAAGATGCCCCAGATCCAGCCACACACAGAGAAGCAGAGAATATCAAGTGCACAGTTACCTTTACGTCTATTCTCCCTCTCTCCTATTCCCTCTACTCCCTAAAATGGCCCTCCTCTGTATTCACATAGGTACATTTAAAAAAAGGGCAAACAAAATAAGCCACATTACTTTGACTACATTCCTCCAGAATGGTATCTGCCCCCCGGACAGGGCAGATTGTAGCAATAAGCCATTCAACCTTTTCAAAATTTATGGCTAACATGAAGCTCATACTGACACTGGCTGAGTCAGGTTCAAAGATCCCCTTGAGCTATCCAGCTGGTACAAAGTGTTGAAAGCTAATAGGCCTGTTAGCTCCTCTGCTCTCACATGTTCAGTGCAATCGATTAGGTGCATGGATAGCCTTGTGCCTAACTGGAAAAGCAAAGGCTCTCAAACTAGGTTTTAATTTGATTTCCCCAGCAGACTGGGGATACACTCTGCTAGCTCGGGTAACCCCTCAAGCATCTGAGACTCAGGTGTGATAAGTGAGCCCTGGTTTGATTTTTATCTGTGAGCAAAAATAGGCTGCTACAATCTGGAATCTTTAGGAAAAGCATGTATATTAGAAATCCCTTAGCTAAATGACCCCCAAATTTGGATCGCCAACGAACAGAGCCTTATACCACCAGGAGGAACACCTAATTTCAAAGTAATCATGTGGATTTGAGAGCACTAACAGTTGAGTTTTAATCAGAAAGCTGGTCCTAATTATAGTAGATGCAAATGCCAATTTTAAATCTAGAAAGCTTGACAGTGTATTTGAAGTTATTCATCTTTTGTAGAGATAAAGCAACTGAGAATACAATGGATGACTTTTTGATTGAGGCACTGAACAATAATAATTGACATTGAGGCTGAATTCTTAGTTCTACCAAGGACATTTGACCTTAAGCAAATCATGTGAGCTGTCTCACTTTTCCATCTGTAAAATGGGGATAAAAAAAAACCTGCCTTCATCTGTCCCATCTATTTAGACTGATCTGCAGGATACAGGTTGTCTCTTAAGTGTGCTTGCACAGTGCCCTACCCTAATGAAGCCCTGATTTTAGTTGGGCCTCTGCACACTACTGTAATACAAACAATTCCTTATTCAACTAATAAATAAGGCACACATTGATGGAAAACAGCATTCAATTGAGGAGCTGGTCTATTTGCTATCATTTTAATAGTGGCAGTACACAATCAGTTCCTCTTTTATAATAACCACAGCTGCAATGCCTATTAGGCAAGTAAACTGTAATCAGCCAGTTAAAGTTGTTAGTGATTTGGTTGTATCCAATTTCTATGTTTAAATTCATTTCTGATTGTGCTGACCTCTTTTCCCCCTCCTGTAAAATGTCTGAAATGCCCTACAACTGGGATACACTGAACTGATTGATAGCACCGCATTATTTATTTTATATATATATACATACATACTATGACAAGGTGGCTCCCTCGGACTCCCCAGACTCCGGTCCTTTAACAGTTCTCTCTGGCTGGGTTTGGCTTCTCACTGGCTAGGAAGGGCTAACTCCCTCATGGGAGGGACTCCTTCCTGCTTCCCTGCCTGTTGGCAGCCTCTCTGTCTCTCGCTCTCCCTCACTCTCCCCTCCTCAGCTGGGGGGGGGGGGGGGGATGAGTGTTTTTAAAGGGCTCTGACAGCCTTTTCAATTGGGTTCAGCTGATCCTGTTTTGGCCAGTGGTAGCCTTGCTCAGCTGGGCCCAATTAACCTGCAGTTACACCTCTCACCACAACCTTCTCTGGCAGTCGCCTGCCCTGGGTTTACCACAATATACATACATACATATTATACACACACACACAAAAACCTGGTATTTCAATAGTGGTCATCTCATGGTGCTTTTTCTTTTAAAAGGGGAACATTATTTTTAGGTTTACCACCTAAAAAAAAATGTCCTGTCTCCCTGCCTCCACTTAGAGCAAAGCTAATTACTTTGTCCATGCAGTGTATTCATGTAGTATTGAGATACTAACTATCATGGTTACAAAGAAGCCTTCCAAATACAAACCAAGCTTAATGGTCTTTGGGCAGCATGAGATGATAATTCTGAGAGGTGTTCAACCACTACCCCCAGTATCACCACTGGAGTGTTAACACTGCAGGAGTGGGAAAGGAAATGCAAAAGTTAGAAACAGTCGTGGTCCTAGAAGGAAGCAGATTTCCTCATCAGGTGATCAGATAGTGACAACGAGGTAGTGAAAATGTAAAAGAACAGTAACTGAAAGTTCAGTTAATATATAGTAGGTCAGATTCTACTTGTGATCTTTGTGCAAGGATGTCAGTGGAACACCCATGTCAGTTTCAGAGTAGAATACAGTCACAAATATATATATATTTGTGACTGTATTCTACTCTGAAACTGTATATTATATACACACATATATATACATATATACACATATATATACACACACATATATACACATATATATATACACACACACACATATATACACACACACACACACACACACACACACACACACACACACACCAGCCATAATTAAATTTTTCCAAATCTTGACATCCCTCATTTTGTGGTTTAAGTTCCACAATTCCTCGGTCTACTTTTTTCATGATAGTATTTGTTTATTGAAATAAATACTCAGTGATCAGCAGTGCAGTATAGTCAACATCTTGCACGACTTACAAGCTTAGGCCTTGATCCTATACTGAGATCCATAATTCTGCATCCCAGTGCCCATGAGGATCTTCACTGACCTTGATGAAACTCTGCACAGACAAGGACATGGGCCAATGAACCCTGTTGAATAGGACAATAAAGAGAATAGTTGTATCTTGCCAAGTATTTGCATCGGGAAATCTTATCTCCCATTCTGTAAACTAATTCTTCATTCGTAGCACACTGCCAAGCTTCTGAATCAGTCATGTGTGATTGGAATCTTTACCCATTTCCATTGCTTTGTGATATATAAAACTGCACAAGAAATGAAGAATACGCAGAGAACTCTGTCTGTGAGAAGTGAGTTGTTTTCAAAAAGACACCCAACAAAGCCAACTTTTAATCCAGAAGAGAAGTATCCTTTTCTTAAAAAGTTTGTTCACTATTTGTTGTATAGCTATCAGCATATTTTTTGCAGTCTGCTACCAAGTCAGCATTTCTACGTGTTAAGTTTCAGTAGAAAATAAAAGGGAAAAATCAAAAACTTTATACTTTAAATATTTCTATCCATTGCCTTGATTTTTTGGTAAATGCACACAAAATGGAGTCTCCAGAGCTGTTCCCATTTTTCATGGCATACTTCAGTAACTGCACAGGAGTTAAAAAAGAAGAACAGAGAAGGAGAAGATAGACAGGTAATCCCATTATTTTTGGTGCCCACTCGTGTTTAGAAGATGTAGAATTAGAGTGACCAGATGCCCTGATTTTATAGCCACAGTCCTGATTTTGGGGGCTTTTTCTTACATAGGCACCTCTTATCCCCCATCCCCGTCCCAAATTTTTGCACTTGCCCTATGGTCACCCAATGTAGAATTGTCAGTACAGAGTTCTAGAACAGACCAGGACCCAGCCCACTCCCTATGATTCAAAACTCCAGACAGCTTTCTCAGCCTTCTAGTAAGGCCCAGATGTACATCATCTCTCACACCATGCTCATAACCGCACCCCCTGAGGCTGGGAAGCAGCAAATTAATGATGGAAAAGGTGTGGCTAACCCCCATCTCTCTTTAAAAGGGCCTAGTTATCCCATTCTCTTCCAGTGGCATGTTCTATAACCCAAGATGACATGTTGCTTGACTACATGCTGTCAATGCTTGTGAGGCTATAAATTCACTGGGATTGGTGAGTTCCCCATTCTTTCATTCACATAACCACTGGTACTAAGTTGGTAAACTTCATGAAGATCTGTGCCATGGCACAAGCACAACAAGATAAAGTTGCTGAGAAACTGAGTTGAGATCATGCTTTAGACTTCAAGTATACAATCTACAGGTTCCGGAACAATAATATCAGGTAGGCTTGTGCCTTGACATTATCCCAGCAATATAGGGGTTTTAAAATAGTAACATACAGGCTCTGCCTTAACATCATATAATACTGTTGTGGAATATGATGTGGATTTAGAGTCTGGGCCTTCAGGTAAGGCCAATAAAGGATAGGTACTGGTTTAGCAGCCCCACACACAGGCCTGAGCTTTGACATTAGGGTAGCGAGTGAGAAGTGCTGAACCTCTCATAATTTCAAGGACCTGTTCCTTGCCTTCGCCTCTTCATGTTAAAGCTCCTCTCAGCTTGTGACCATAGAGGACAGAGTTTTGACATCAACTAAGCAAGAAACATCACATAGGCCAAAGGATTAATAGCAACCCAGTATTTTGGAGATACGAAACTAGAAGCCTACATCAATCTATACATTGATAACAGCCCAGCAAGCTAGAAATGCTAACTAGCATTGTTTTTGTTTCATTTTGTCCATGAAAAGTATTTGCTTTGTGTGGAAATTTGAGTTTTAGCTGAAAATTAGAGGACAAAAATGGAAAAACAGTGGGTTTGGGACCAATTTCTTTTTTTTATAATTTTAAAACAACATTTCTTTTTTGTGGAGGAGGAGAGGAAGAGGAAAATAAATCCACTGAACAAACCAAACCACCATTGCGCAACTAGCCCTATTGTTGACAGAGGCTCATGCTGTCACTCAGCTTAGCAAATTAGCTGTGCTGAGCCAGTGATCTCACAGGCCTGGTCTACCAGTGTAAAGTTAGATGAACCTAACTACATTGGTCACGGCTGAGAAAAAATTAATGTCCTGTGCAATGTAGTTATGTCGACCTAAGCCTGCAAAAATTCTTTGGTTGACCTAGCTACTGCATCTTGGGAAGGTGGATTTGTTACAGCAATGGATGAACTCCGTCCATCCCTGTAGTCAGTGTACACTCTGGGACAGTGCAGGTGCAGCACTGATGCTGTGCCACTGTAGTGTTTTTAGGGTAGACAGACTCGCAGTGGCCTGTCCCTTTTGTGTGAACAAAAAATGTAATCTAAGTACAAACACATATTTAAATGACAATAAATAGAAGAAATATAGATATGGGGGAAAGTTTAACTCATTCAACTTTGACATGAGAGAAACTGTTCTCTCCCCCACCCCACCCCACCCCCTGGAAAAACTGCAAAGCAGAAAATAGGTCTTTTAAAAATATACCTAAACATAAAGTTAAAAGTAAGGAAGAAACTGGGGATGGAAAAAAGTCAGAATTTATCTAGAATAAGGAGACTATAATGCCACAGTAGCCTATTATAGGCATAGCCCCAGCCTATACTGATGGAAGGGTTCCCCCCCACCCCAATGTATGAACACAGCTGCCCTAAACAGCAGCAGCTATGCTGATGGAAGCATTCTTCTGTCACCATAAGTGTGTCAACACTGGGGTGGGGAGGGGTAGGTAAGTATTGCTATGTAGGACAGGAGTAGGTTGACTTAAAAATAAGTGCAGACCAGGCCTCATGGAGAGTGGGAGGTCCCATACACATGTTCAGTTAAGAAAGAACTTTGACAAGGAACTGCAAAATATTCAATGAGCAGTTGGAAATCTATTTAGTGGTCAGTGAAGATGTCTGCAATCCATAGACTCCCAGATTCAAGGCTTTATGGACGTAAGGGACGATTGTGATCATCTGGTCCGACCTCCAGCACATCGCCAGCCATAAAAACTCACCCACCCACTCCTGTAATACACCCGGAGCCCCTAGCCGGTTACTGAAGTTCTCAAATCTTGATTTAAGACTTCAAGTTAGAGAATTCACCATTTACTCTAGTTTAAACCAGCAATTAATCTGTGCCACATGCTGAAGTGTAAGGTGAAAATCCTCCAGGTCTTTGCCAATCCGAGGTGGAGGGGGGGGGATTCCTCCCTGACCCAAATACAGAGATCAGTTAGACCCTAAGCATGTATGTGAGGGCTATTAGCCAGACAACTGGGAAATAATTTCAGTAGTAACTCAGAGCCCTCCCCACCTAGAGTCCTATCTCTGGCAGTTGAAGATATTTGCTAAGTACAGTTGTGCATGGGCCATAAGCCATTGCAGGCACTCTCATCATACTAACCCCTCCAAAAAATCATCAAGCTCAGTCTTGAAAGAAATTAGGTGTTCTGCCCCCATAACACCCTTTTGGAGGCTGTTCCAGAACGTCACTCCTCTGATGGGTAGAAACCTTTATCTAACTTCAAGCCTAAACTTGCTGATTGCCAGTTTATATCCATTTGTTCTTATGCCAACATTAGATCTTAACTTAAATAACTCCTCTTTCTCCCACGTGTTTATCCCTCTTATTTATTTAGAGAGAGAGAGCAATCATATCTTTCCTCAGCTTTCATTTGATTTGGCTAAATAAACCAATCTTCTTAAGTTTTCTTCCATTAGTTAGGTTCTCCATTCCTCTGATCATCCTTGGAGCATTTCTCTGAACCTATCCCAGTTTAAATTCATATTTCATGAACATGGGAGACCAGAACTGCATGTAGTAGAACTGCTATTACACAAGGCAGTAAAAGAACTCTCACCAGTGCCTTGTGTAATGATAATAATACTTCCCTATCGCTATAATGGAAATACCTCACCTGGTGCATGCTAAGATTATAGTAGCCTTTTTCACAGCTGCATCACACTGACAGCTCATAGTCATTCTGTGATCAACCCAATAGACCCAGATTGTTATCTTGTTCCACTGCTTCCAACTGATATGTCCACAGCTTTTAGCAAAAATTCTTGTTAGTCCCTAAGTGCATGGCCTTGAACTTTGCACTATTAGGTAATAGAAATGGAATGACATTTTAAGTTCTCAAGCACCTCCAGATCTTCAGGCCCTCCTCCATATTGGCAATACCTCCCAAATTCTGTCAACTACACATTTTCTTAGCACTCTCCCATTTTTTATTAAATGGATTGTTAAAGTTAAATAAGATTGTTAAATAAGTCAATGTTAAATAAGATTTTAGGACCAATCAATCCTTAAGGAACTCCATTAGTAAGCTCCCTTGAGGCTGACAGGTCATCTTGCAGTTGTGACCTGTTGTACTCTCCCCTTTAACCAGTTCTTTAGCCACCTTTCGGTTCTTATAATAATCCCATCTTCTCAAATTTAACTAATACATTTCCCATGTGGAATTCTATCAAAAGCCTTACTGAAATCCAGGAACATTACATCTCTTGCATTTCCTTTGTCTGGAAAATCAGTTATCTTCACAAAGAAGTAACTCAGGTGGAATGATCTACCTCAGGTGGTGGAATGATCTACCTTTCATAAAACCATGTTGTATTTTATCCCAGTTACCATTTACTTCAATGCCTTTGCCTACTGTCTTGATATGTAGATACACATATATACAGACACACCTATCAATGATTATTAAGTTTAGAAAATTAGCAACTTTAAAAAGAGACCTTAGACATGTTTTTATTGCACAATAACATTGTTCACAATCAACTGAGTCAAGTGCTTATTCTTTGGGGATCAAAATGTTTGTTGTCCCCTTGGGGTATGTGGGCCCTGATTGTCTATCATTAGCCATATCTAAATAAAAACTGGTCATTTATATTAGCATAAGACAATTACATGCCTAACTTTAGGTGCCCAACATGGGATATTTTAAATTGGTAGTCAAAAAGTGGACAAAGGCGGCTAAATTGTGATAGGTCTGCATTCCTGGCATTTCCCACAAGCAGGAAACATTTACAAATGCAAAAGTAAATGTTAAGTTAGAATCAGTGGCACTATGCAATGTTCAGAACTGAGTATGATATGCTAGCAAGGATCCCCTGAAGAAATAAAGTCAAATAATTTTCTTCTGGGGACACAGAATCATCCCAATGGATAAAACCACACTGCTTTGGTAACATGCTATGGAATTAATGCAGTGGAATCACATTAATTGGTACACATCCATGGACGGCTTATTGTCTTAATTAAGGAGTTTCTCCTCATCAAAGGAGCCATATACACCTAGAAACAGACCTGAATTAAAGTGACAAACATTTTACTCAACTTCTTTTGGTGTTTAAGCTTCAGTCTTTAAAGACTGACGCTTATATATCCTATTTTAAATACTTGGTGAAACTTTGACCAGTGCTTAGGAGGCTATACAAATACATCACCCATTTAGTGAAATTTATATTAAATAATGTCAGCATCGGTAAACAGTAATTGTCATCACTATAATTAGGCAGAACTCGTTCCCTTCATTTGTAGTCCCATTTAATATTACAAGTAAATCAAGATCACTCAGTAAACCCTCCATACAGATTAGACAAAACAAGTGAACCAAATATATTCTAATTAAAAACATTACAGGTTTATACAGCATTGCTCACCTTGAAGGACAAAAATGTATAAACTACGATACATGTAAGAATCACCTAATCCATCACTGAAATGCATCCTCTTCTACAGAGAAACAGCAGTCGCTTAACCAGCACACAGCTGGAAAGATGTATATCAAGATTTTCAAATAAGATGATGCATAGTTTTAGCTTTTAGTGTTCCAATGTAAACTAGATTCAAGCTTAAATTTTCCAGAAGTCACACTTAGACTGCAGTTAATAAAAGTGATGCTCCTTCCATTCTGACAAACCCAACTCTCTTGACAGCTTACTAAACATTACAACAAAAAAAGGTAAAGGACAACATAATTAAAAAGGGGACTTTATATAAGCAGAATGTAAATACCCACAATATCGTGATTAATACCCATAATCTTGTGAAAAATGGTATGGGATATTAATGATTGTTTACAACTTCAGGTTTATATCTCATCTGAAAGGTCACACCTCCGACAGCACAATGCCCCAAGAACATCATACTGACTTGGAAGAATGCTACCTATTCACTTATCCACACCACTTCCTGTAGCAAACAGGTAGCCCTGAATGTCTCTCTTTCAGTACTAACCCAGTCAAGTCTTGAAGAGTTTTCAATATCTCATTGATCACAACTTGAGGTGATAAGGCCTTAGAGAAAGTGCCAGAATGTTTAGTTATGAATACTAGTCGTAAAACTGCTGTGCCAGCAAGATATGATTGGTCATGAATAATATCAAGAGAACATTGGTGATGCATAGAAAGGTATGCAAAAGTGAAACCGAGTGTTCAGTGTGTGTTGATGCATCCTCATTTGCACCCAATCCCACAGAATATACAACTGTTACAGTGCCAGCAATAGAGGCTGGATTTTTAGTTCAGTAGACACTTGTGCTTTCGGCTGAGGATGTGCCCAATTCAACCCCCCATAGTGGCCAAGTTGGGAGTTATCGAGTAAGAAACACTTGTACGTGAAATTAGAATGTTTAAAGTAATGGATGAAGTGAAAACAATACAGCATGTGGAGGAGCACCTAAAGTAAAGTTCGCAATGCATAAAATAAGTCAACTCCAGGTGTTCATGGTTCAGAGAGATGATCTCATTCTGACAAAAGATATTATTCACAGAATTGAGATCATTACTGAGTGTCAGATGGATTATGGCTGGAAAGATGAAGAGTAGAGATGGTCAGAAATCAGAAATTTAATTCTGTGAGAAATTCCAAGATCAATTTTCATTCTGAACTGGAATGAAAAGCCAACGTCTTGAGATTTCCTGCAGAAAGAAAATTCTGAATCCTTGATTCAGAACCATCAAAACATTTCAGTAAGGTACAAATATCTTCTTCTTACTGTTAAAATACTGATTTCAATAGTCAATAAAAAGTGGAATGTATTATAATATATGAGAGCTGGCCAAAATTTCTTCCAGTCTAAAGTTTTGTTGAAATTGACACATTCAGCTAGACTGATATTTTTGGCAGAAACCTGTTCCGTTTGAGTTTTTAACCAGCCTCAATAATAAGCATGAATCAACTCTGAGCAGGAATATTGATGTGATCTTTTAAATTGACTAGTACTATTTCATAGGTTAAAGATAAATTTTTCAAAAGAGATTTAGGCATTTTGTGAAAATCATTTGAAAACGGCACCAGACTCTTGAAAATTTTACTACTAATCAACTAGCCTCTGGTTTTATGGGGGGAAAAATGAGACAATATCATTATCTATATGATTGTAATACTGCCTAAAAGATACTGCCATTGACAACTGCCTTGAGTTCATGTTTGCCCTTTTAGCTAAAGTTGTTGTAACCATGTTAGTCTCCTGGGAGAGATAAAGTGGCTAAGGTAATTTATTTTATTGGACAACTTTTTTCTAATGAAAGAGACAAGCTTTCTAGCTCCACAGAATTCGTCTTCAGAAAAATGGTCTCATCTGCGAAAATTGGTCCAATAAAAGATCTTACCTCACAACTACCCTGTCTCTTTCTAGTTAAAGCATCTTGGAATCTCTAAACTGAATGACTGTGTTATATATTTTCTTTTTAATGGCCTAATTCAGCTTCCATTGAAGTCTATCACATTCTTTCCAATAGTATAAGAGAAGCTAGATAAGACTTTAGTTTGGAAACATGTATTCATGTTGACCAAAACATGGGTTGAATTTTCTGATTTTTTTTTTTTTGGCTGAAACAAAGGAAAATGTTCTGTTTTGATTGCTTTAATAGGGCTGTTGATTAATAACAGTTAACTGAAAAAAATCAATGGATTAACAGTGTGATTAAAACTGTGATTAAACAATAGAATAATAATTGAAATGTATTAAAATATTTCTGTAATTTTTTTCTGCATTTTCAAATACTGATTTCAATTTCAAACACAGAATACAAAGTGTACAGTGTTCACTTGATATTTTTATTACAAATATTTGCACCTCATACAATATCGTAATCCAATTTACCATGAAAGTGCAACTTACAAATGTAGATTTTTTTTGTTACATTGTTTCATTTTGAATGCACTCAAGTAAAACTTTTGAGCCTACAAATCCACTCAGTCCTACATCTTCTTGAGCCAATCACCAAGACAAATGAGTTTGTTTACATTTATGGAAAATAATGCTGCCAGCTTCTTATTTACAATGTCACCTGAAAGTGAGAACAGGCATTGGCATGGCACTTTTGTAGCCGGCATTACAAGGATTTACGTGACAAATATGATAAACATTTATATGTCTTTTCATGCTTCAGCCACCATTCCAAAGGACATGCTTCCATGACGATGTTCATTAAAAAAAGAATGCATTAAGTACATTTGTGACTGAACTCCTTCAGGGAAGAATAGTATGTCTCTTGTTCTGTTTTACCTGCATTCTGCCATATATTTCATATTATAACAGTCTTGGATGATGACCCAGTAAACATTGTTTGTTTTAGCACTTACACTTCAGATTTTTTTAAAAATACAAAGACGGTATCAATGTGAGATTTCTAAGGATAGCTACAGCACTCAACCCAAGGCTTAAGAATCTGAAGTGCCACCCACAATCGGAGAGTGATGGGTTGTGGAGCATGCTCTCAGAAGTCTTGAGAGCGCAACTCTCTGATATGGAAACTACAGAACCTGAACCACCAAAAAAAAAAAAAAAAATCAAATCAAATCAACCTTCTGCTGGTGGTATCTAACTCAGATAATGAAAGTGAACATGTGTTGTCTGCACTGCGTTGGACTGTTATCAAGCAGAACCCCGCATTAGCATGAAGGGACATACAAATCTTAAATGCATCTAACACAAATATCTAGTGACACCATCTACAACAGTGCAATGTAAACACTTGTTCTCACTTTCAGAGGACATTGTAAACAAGAAGTGGGCAGCATTATCTAATGCAAATGTAAACAAACTTGTTTGTCTGAGTGGCTGACTGAACAAGAAGTAGGACTGAGGGATCTTTTTTATTTTTGAATGCAGTCATTTTTGTACATAATTGTACATTTGTAAGTTCAACTTTCATGATAAAGAGATTGTACTCCAGGACTTGTATTAGATGAATTGGAAAATACTATTTCTATTGGTTTTTGTAGCACAAATATTTTTAATAAAAAAATTAAGTCAGCACTGTACACTTTCTGTTGTGTTGCAATTGAAAAATGTAGAAAACATCCAAATGTGTTATTTTATTTTAACAGTACAATTAATCATGTGATTAATCACAATTAATTCTTTTAATCACTTGACAGCCTAATTTTTAAACAAAAAAAATCTTAATTGGAAATTACTTTTCATTTTGAGTTTTGGTTTCATTTTAATTTTTAAAAGGTAAAACCCGCAAACAAAGCAAAATGTTTTGTTTGACCCAAGAGAATTTTTTAAGCTTTGTTTCATCAAAACATGCAGAAAAGTTGTTTAATGTCAACCTGAATTTTTTTTATTCAGCCACAGCAACACACAGAACAAGATATTCGCACAACTCTACTATAATTTCTGTGTTGTATATAATGGCTGAGACACCTTCTGTGCATGTGTTATTTGATTCAATTAGGTTGCTCCTAGTAAGAAGTTAAGTAGCTTCCACTGTAAGATCATTTGAGTTCCATCCATTTCTGTAGTGATTTTATAAATCCAAATTAAAGAAGTTCGATGTGTTATAGTGGATAATTAGTAAATATGATGTTTCTGTTACAAATTTTCATGAAGTAGTGGAAATCAGAAAACATATTGCTCATAGTTTTAAGTGACACTCCACATGGATGAGAGAGCATTTTTAAAGTCACTTGTCCTTTGGGAAATCTACAACATGAAGAGTGAATGAGAGTGTGTGCATATTTTTTTGAAAAACGTGTTTCAATATTTTGTTAATGACCCACCCCGCCATACCTGCTCATGAAGGAAAGGACTAAGGGACAGGTGGTAATGCAACTGCTAGTGGGAAGGTGGAATGTGATGCTTCATGCACCTGAACTGGTCAGCTGGGACCTGGAAAGATGCTGGGTCACCTCCATCCCCTTATCATGAGCTCCTAGGGAGTGTGGCAAGGCCCACGTGGTAGAGCCACTATGGGAAGAGCACTGGGCCCTGCTCTCCCCACAATTTGGAGAAAGTCATCCAGGGATGTGGGACAGCTGGTAGCTGCAGCTGTTGGTTTTCCAGGTACAGCTTGGATTGGCACTACTGGGGGAAGGAGGGAAACATGGCAGGAGTACCCAGGAGTATTATAGAGGCAGTGTTGCCTCTCATGCCCTGAAGTGCTTCAGTATAACCCTCATGGATAGGGCTCGGTCTTAAAATAATAATAATAAAAAGTATCTTTTTTTTTTTTAAAGAAGAAAATGCATGAGGGTGTAAATGGCAAAGTATTGCATTTCATGTCATTCATATGGAATGAATTTTACAATGAACTTTACAGCTAAAATTTATTCCACCATTTAATTCGTGGTTTGGGGGCATTTTCACAATTTCCATGCTCTTTGTGAAATCATGATTTACACAGGGCATTAGCAGCCTCCAAGATGAGACAATTCATTTATAAAGCTCCCTTGGGGGAATCAAGGGCCTAAGATCACAATGGCGATGGAGAGGTGGGGGGGGGGGGGAAGTTTCTCAGTTTCTACAGGACTTCCGACAAGAAACAAGATGTCAGCTGGGACCATTCACCTTGTGGTTAGTGGTAAATTAGAGGGGAACACCTCTTCCAGATGGGACCCAAATCTCTTCCCCATGGAGCTTATAGGTCATACTTAGGGTTTGAGTTGGGAAAAGAGCGAGGGTCCTAGCCAGACTTTGAATTGAATGATAAGAGAGTGAGTGTGTCCCTAGGCTGGCTTATCTTCCCTCTAGCTTGCCAGAGGCCCACAGTAGGGGGAAGGAGCTAGCAGCATGTCTTGGTGGACTGTGCCAAGGGTATCTCCTTGGCAATGTGGCACTCAGTATTTTGTACAGCTTTCGAGAGATTCAGTTCTGTGTGTGGAGGAGAGAGAGCTGCACCATGCAGTGCACCATCTTGATGACTCCGAATTCTCTACAACTAGGATTTGAGCAATTGTGCCTAAAAGTGCTTTCCAAAATTTAGCTGAATGCCTTTGACTGTAACAAGTTGGTGGATATATTCAGAGCTGTAAGCCACTGGGTTACCTCTGTACCTCATCAAGAGAGAGTTTTGCTGACGCTTACACTATGACTCAGCTCCCTGCCACACCAATTTACCTTCCTCACCAGCAAACTCCTCAGGACTCTTCCAGTCACCTCACAGGTAACAATCAGTGAACTTCAGCCCCCAAGATCCTCAGAAATATTTCTCTGGAATGCACAGCCTCCACCACTGTGTGCTCACTTGAGATATTAAGTTCACTGCTCTATTACGGAGTAAGTACAACACAGCTTATCAGTTTAAATGGACTAAATATATCCTTCCCTTCCAACCCAGCACTGAATTGGTCTATAGTGAACCTAAAACTATATTATATATGAGAGCATGGTTAAATGATACTAAATAGAAATGGTAACAAAGAGTCCTGTGGCACCCTAATAAATAGATTGACGATATTGCTGGGTGAGTTAGGGGTACCACTGTTGTGGCCCCATGTGGTAGGTAGGATTTTAGATAGTTTGCAGTCCTTTTTCTTTTGTAGAGAGGTGAAGTGTGTGATGTAGATCTCCTGTCTTATTTTAGTAAAGTCTGTTTGTGTGAAAGGTTGGCTGTTTATGAAGGTCTCCTGGTTGGAAAGCTCTTTTTTGATGTTTTCCTGTTTGCTGTACAGGATGCTGATCAGATGGTTCCTCAGTTTCTTAGATAGTGTCTGGCATAATCTCTCACTGTGGTCTGTGCAGTATGTAGATAGCAATGGATTTTTCATCTTCAGTCCATTTGGTATGATGTCCATCCATTTGCATTTGGAGAGAAAGATGATATCTGTCTGTACTTGTGCAAGTTTCTTCATGAGGTTGATGGATTTCCACTCCATACGGCTAAATGCAGTGCCTTGCAGGATGTCAAGAATCAGAGAGGTTGCCGTGTTAGTCTGGAATAGCAGAGGTAACAAAGAGTCCACAGGTGCCACACGACTCTGTTACCTCTGCTATTCCAGACTAACACGGCTACCTCTCTAATTCTAAATAGAAATGGTTACATGCAAATAAAGTGAAAGCACACACCTGAAAGAAACAATCTAGAAAGGTACAGCTTTTGTTCAAGATGGGTTCTCTGATCCCCAGGTCTTCCTTCCAGACTTTTACTGACCAGCCTGGCCAAGACCCATCACAGAAGATGGAGAAATTGTTCTGTTCCTTATATTCAAAAATGGATGTCTGTCTTCCAACTCAGGAAGATCCCCTGGGGAATTCAGCTTCCTGTGTCTCTCAGAGGTGCATGAGCCATGTGAATTCTCTATCTTCCAAGTACAGACTTAATAACCCCTGATGGTTTAGTTTAATAGCTTTGTTTACAGCTAAGATGTGAACCGAGGTAAACCCATGTTCTTTTGTTATCGCCTATAACTAAGCTATGCTGTCTGTTTTTAACATGTTTTAGAAACACTAGACAGAGAATGTATAGCATCACATAACATTTTTACAATGATATTGATAGCCAATGTGTGGATATCTTTAATATTATGACTTAAAAGACATATTGTGTACAAATATTATTGCAGTAGAATGTGAATATGGAGGTGCCAAGGGCCACATGGACAAAATAAAAATCTTAAGAACATTTTCCCAAACTGTGAACCAAACTTGAATGAAACCTTTACAGTCTGAAAAAAATTGGTACTCCTCCCTCCCCACCGTACTTCTATACAATTTATTTTTTCCTCATCCCCAGTACCACAGATATGGTATTTTTAGTGGAACAACTACTCTTCTGGTATTTACAGCCCAACTGGAATAATGAAATAAGAAAAATTAAATCCATGGTTTCATGGGTTTTGCAGACAGATTTTTAAATCAAATATGTTCATCCAGGATTCATACCTAATATTTAGGGTAGCTCATTTGATTCAATGGCATTACCTCAGGGATTAAAATTGGTCCTTTATAAGTGACCTGAAAAGGAATTTAGGCTTGGTATCTACTTTTTTCCTCTCTAGATGTCCAGTTTACCAAAAAATGTGTTTGCTTTTTTTCAGTGCAGAAGTAGAAAAATTATAATTTATTTTTCCTCTGAGGACTCATTTCCTCTGGTCTCAGATGAGTACAATTATCTCTCTCAGTTCTTAATTGAATAGTTAGGAAGAGCTGTGTCTTCAGCAAACAGATATTTCCTTCCAACTGTTATCAGACATTTGAGTTAAGTGAGAATTTAAAAAGTTTTAAGCAGTCTGAATAAAAATCAGTTCCCTTTTCAAATAATCAGATGTCACTTAGGATTGTGAGAGTACAGATATCAGTTATTTCTCTAGTTGTCCCTAGTCTTTCAGGAATAGCAATTTTCATTTCTTTTCTGAATTTCTACTGCTGATGAAATTAATGGGAGTGAGACCCATCTTAAGACCGCCTTTGTGATCATAAAGCAGCAATAAAGGGAGGAACCCCATTTTTATTTTCCTTTGCATGTCACTAATAAATTTCTGAAGTTAATAGTCACTGTTATTTTAGTTTGTGATGTGCCAAAGGCAGCTAATGCCTCAGTTTCTTTTATGGTACATTATCCAGTATGATAATGCTACACATTAGTAAAATAGAGATTTACTACCGGTATATTAATAATCCAGCAGGAGATGAACACTTCTTGTTTGTTTTAATCAATTTTTATGAAGAAAAAAAAACCTAGCCTACAAAGTAATAAAGTTACTGTATATATAGTTAATAATGGAGTAGCATAAAATGGATATGTGGACTGAAAATAGAGTCAGCTCTACTTTATCTTCTTCCACAGAGATGGAATATTTATTTAGCAACTTTTAAAAGAAGAAGTCAGCAACTTTCACCTACTTTAAAAGACAGATAGAAGACCAGAAATAGGGAGAAGGAAAAATCCCCTTTAAGAACAGGACAATTTCTATTAAATATAATGCCTCAATATGGGAGTAGGATGAACAATGGATCCCAACAGATGGCTTTCAGAGAGAGCCAGTAATCTTAGTAATTTGGGTTGCAATGCACTATTAGAAAGTGAAGTATGCCAGAGATGGCTGAAGCAGAACTAGCGTCTACTGTAAAAACTTACAGTGCCAAAGCAAGTAGCTGCCACTATAGATGTGAACCTGAACACTGAAGAAGGAGATAGGTGCAGAAAGTTTATAAGGTCACTGCTACATGATTGCTGTAAATTACACAAGGCTGAATACCACTGATGCAAGACAAATAGGTTAGAAACAATTGGCTCAAGGCTAAATGCAAAAATCTAATAGCACCAAAGATAACATAGTATAGGACAGGTTATTATTGTAAATTAAAAGATTGTTTTCTTAAGACAGACAAGGGTAGTGGTAACATAAGAAATAAACAGCCCAACCATAATGTATAACACATAAAGGCTGCTCTGGATTTTTAAACTAACTTGTTTTGCCACTATCATAAAACAATTAGTTATTCCTTTTTAAAATTGATAAAAATGACATCAGAAATGAAGCCAACAGCCGCTAGTTTGGGACAAAAATCTTCAACAAGCTAGTGGTATACGTAATAGGTGCTGAAAGTAGGGGTGCTGTCAAACCCCCTGGCTTGAAGTGGTTTCCACTGTATACAGGGTTCCAGTTTGGTTCAATGGCTTTCAACATCCCCACTATACAAATTGTTCCAACGTCCCTGGTCTACAGAAACTGAAGGTCAAAAGTACCAACTTGGAAAATATGAATAAAGAATATGGTTTCTTCAATAAGGAAAAAGAATTCTATATTGTTCTTCAATAGCCTCAAATATTGATTGTCCTAATTTAAAGCACACCTGAAAAACAGTATAGCGATTTGAGCAGCACCTGAAAAATAGTAAAATTATTAATTCTTTACAATGCAGTGGAGTGGACTAATTAAAATGACTGGGGGATGGTCACTTCATTATAGAGTGGGTTTTTTCCAAGAGGAGCTTGAAGTGGCAGGCCACAGAAGAATGCAGGATGAGGCAATCTTAGTTGGGCATGTTGGAGCTTTGTGTAGTTTTTAGAATAGAGGACTGGGTATCTAGGCCTTGAGTTCTGTGTTGTGGACTTACTACTATATGATCGCTAGTACTGGCTGAAGTATTTTGATTGAAATGTTTTACAGTTTGAGAAAAAAATTAGGTCATTCTATAGTTTACTGGAAGAAATAAGCAGGTGAATGAAAAGCAATCGGCTGAAACAGAGTGTCATGATTTAAAGCACTTCAGGTTTCTTGCCTGATCTAGCTGCCTATTAGTTCCTTCAGCTATTGGCTATTTAGCCACTGGTTAAGACCAAATAATATAGCCTCATTTCCTAAATTAGAGAATGAGAGCATGAGTTATCCTCTACTAGTGTAAGTCTGATGCTGTAGCACAGGCAGGATAAAAGACCTTTATGAGAGACATTCACATTTATACCATGCTTACAGTCAATTTCTGCCCACAGATGTTAACTCATTACACACACCAAAGTTAAAGGGAACTTTACTAATATAAGACCTGAATGACAGGCTCATTTCTTTGGACTTTTTCTCCTTTTTAGAATTGAGAGACAAAATTAGATATTCAACCTTTTGTTCCTATTATTTTAAGAAGTATTTAAAGGTAGAATGTGGATGTATATTGGCAGTGTTATCTAGTGGATGGAGCACTGGACTGCACACAGGAGTCCTGGGTTCTGTTTCAGTCTCTGCCACTTGCCTACGGGATGCCCTCAGGCAAGTCACTTCTTTCTGCATATTAGAGATAACAATAGTGACATCCTTTTTAAAGTACTTTGAAGTCTGTTGACAAAAAACTCTAGGTTTCTTTCTTTTTAATTTTGTATACAGTTAAGTAGCTTGTAGGTCATTGCATTAACTGTTCTTTTGGGCTGGAGTACAGGATTCAGGTGACCTGTGAGTTTTCACCATGGTTACACAGTGGGGCACTAAATAGATACAAGAGTCTTTGACAGCACTAACCCTAGATCCAGTGGTCCTCTAAGGGCCTCAACAGTCCTAAGTGTCAGCATAGGAGGGATTCCAGAGAGACTCTGGCATATTGGCACAGGGTATCTTCTGGGCATTGTTGCTTGGTCCACAGACCATTCCTCTCCATCCTTCTGACTTTTAATGCATGACCCAGCAATCAATGGTGGGCTGCATGGAGACCATCTGTTCCCATGTCTGTTGGCTTACACATACTTGTGCCATAGCCAGCTTTTCAGGGAGTAGACGTTTGGGGCAGATCTACCATTATGAAAATAATTTGCTGGCAATATCCCCAAACCAATCTACCTGCAAGTTCCTATGCTTCTGCTTGATCATGCTCTGTTTATATACAGCTGCCCTCTATAAAAGTCCCATTCATTCCCATTTACCTCTTGCATCTCACAATAAGCACCAATAGGTAGGGGGGGTTACACGTGTGAAAGCCTCTCAAAATTTGGTCCATAAGTTCTCAGTGCTTCAGTTTGCTCACCTATGATCAGCGTAGTGACATCTTACCTATCTCACCTGGGTATTGTGAGCCTTGATGTTTGGAAAGCACTTAGATCTTCTAGTTACTACATCAGCTCAAGTACACTCATAATACAGGTTTAAGATTAGCAGCCATGTTAGCCTGTGTCCATAAGGAAAATGAGGAATACTTGTGATTAGTCTCTAAGGTGCTACAAGTATTCCTCGTTTTCCTTACTCATAATACAGAACATGTTACCAGAATGAAATTCCAGAATGGGCCAGATTCACCAGCTTTACCACACTGCTCTGGCCATGGAAAACAGCTGTAAACCCAGCTTAGCGGAATTGTTAAAATGACTATATGGTTGTTGTGCTTCCTGAGCAGCACAAAACAGCTGGAAACTACTGACAAATCTGGTCCTATGTTTATTTATTCAGGTGGTATGGGAGTAATTTTCAGAGCATATGCAATTGCTTACTGAAAAAGGAGGGGGGAGTGTTTTATACTTTCCCCTTAGATTTTATGCAGCATAACATTTTAAGAAGGTGTAATAGTACTAGCAGAAAATGTTTCAAATTAGACACATGCAGCGATCTAAGCCAAACACTTTCCTTTTTTAATTTAAAATTGTTTTCTCTTATAATAAGTAATATTTTTTATCCTTGAAGGTTTTTTTTCTTTCATTTGTGGGAAGACCAGATGGGTCTCACAGGTCATTCACAGTTATGAAAGACTCGCACAGAAAAGGACCCTCTTCAGAGGTGAGATATCCTTTATTCTTCACTAGAAAACAAATTATTTGCTTGAATAGAAACCTTTTGTATTCTGGTGTAATTGCTGATATCAGTGGGGTGTCCTGGAAAATGAGATGCTCTTTCTCAAGGAGTTATAACTTACTCTGTGCATAAAATCTGACATAAATTGGAGCAAACCTCACGGTATCATGCAGAGAAGAGATGCAAGGAATACAGCTGAGAAATCAGGAAAAAAAAGTCAAGTGATAACAAGTGGACAAGATAAGCCTAATCCCACTGCAAAATAACTTTATCTGCTTATGTAAGGTTTTATTTTATTTTAAAGATTTTCCCTTGGCCATTATATTTTTATAATGCTTCTTAGCACTAGTTGCTGCAGGAAAACCAGCTATTAGGAACCGATCAAAAAATCCCCCCCCCCCCCCCGTGCATTTTTTTTTCAAAATTAGTTTTATAAAGTCAAGTAAACTTTTACTATCATCTGTTATTTTAGTCAGAGTGAAATTGGGCAGAAGGTAAGCATAAGGGCTAGGTACGAGATAAAATCCTTTTAAGCTCTTTTCTGAGAATACGGGCATTGTGTTGGTTCTCTGAAAGGGGAGAATTTCACCCAAATTTGGAGGAATCAGCCAAGGGATCTGAGAAACAAGATTGGTACAATAAAAAATCTCCAAAAACCACCACCACCACCACCACCAAACCTGAGATGAATAGGATCCATAAAAAATTATAGCAAAGTCAAGCAACATACCATATTGTTAGAACCAAACCCTCCAGTTAGTCTTTACTCTGCCAAAACTCCCATTTGGTGGAATGTGAAAGAACATGTGATAACTGAAGTTATCAAAACCTGGGATTATTGCAAGGGAAATGCATGGTCTTCAGCTCACCAGGATGGAAAGGCACCCCTTACCTATCAGTTGTACAGATGCTTTTGGAATGACGTTACCATTGCACATGTGCAGGGACTAAGGCCAAATCCCTCCCCCCCCCCCCCACTCAGAGATGTTCAAAAGTATGCTGCTAGGAGCAGCAACACTTTCTCTAGTATGCAGGGGTCTGTCCTGCAGAGAGCGGTTTCTTCCCAGATTTGCTGCTTGCCAATGCATAGCTGGAGTGCATTGACCACATACTTTTCATGCAGCATCGCTTCTGCTGTTCTGGAAGGTGTATTCTACATCCAGAAACACCACTGTCCATCTCCCTTTGGTTGGGGGTATTTCTGTGCAACTTCCATCATTTTGGAAATGACATTGTGTTATAGTAGACTTTGGTTAGGATACCATTGCTATAAACATTTCACTTCTATTTAGTTCTTAATGTTTTCATAAAAAATCAAGTAGTCCGTGACAGGGCTGGCCTTACCATGAGGTGAACTGAGGCGGACGCCACTAGGACCCAGAGTGTAGAAAATTGAAGCAGAGATGGTGGAGTGCTGTGCTGGAGGAAGGAGGGCACAAGAGACATAGTAAGCAGACAGGAGGAAACAACAGAAAGCAGCATGAGCTGCAGAGAGAGAGAAGCAGCAGCCTTTCATGTACCTCTCTAGCACCCTCAGGAGCCACGACTGATTAACACCAGCTTCTCAGGGAGCTTCCTTTTGATTCTCTGAACCCACTAGAGGAGAAGGGGTAGTCGATTGAAGTAGTAGGAGCCAGTTAGGCCCTTAAGATGCCAATATCTTCCCTTACTCAAGCCCTGCTAAAAACCTGGTTATTTGTCCCCTTCAACTGAGTATTGAAAGCCACTAGAGCTGGCACAGAACAGCAGTCATGAGTGAAAGAAGAAAAAAAATCTGGAAAAATCTGGCATGCCATGAGAAGGCAGCAAATCAACAGAGAGCATTCCACAGGTGGAAAGAGCTTGAGATGAGACTAAGGTTAAAGGACACCATATATGAGCAGCATCAAGAGAAGATTGCATCGGAGTCTCTTTACTGGCTCTGAAAAGACTCATTGCCATTGTGAGAATGCTTGCTACCGAAAACCTATATCATTGTGTGGTTTGTGGGTAAGATCCAAAGCCCACTGAAGACTGAGGAGGTCTTCCCATAAACTGCTGTGAACTTTGGATCAGGCCATATGTGCATGGAGCAAGCTTATGCAATATAAATCAAGAGTAATTTGGAAGCATAATTAATAGACGTTTAGGTAAGAAGCAACCACTGCAAATGTATGACTTTTTGGTGTTGAACTATACCCAGTAATTTCAGCATCAAGCCTAATGGTTGAACCAGAGCAGGGATTGGCAATCTTTAGCCCGTGGCCCACCAGGTTAAACTCCCTGGCAGGCCGGGCCAGTTTGTTTACCTGCTGTGTCTGCAGGTTCAGTTGATCGTAGCTCCCACTGGCTGCTCTTTGCCACTTAAGGCCAATGGGGGCGGCGGGAAGTGATGCGGGCTGAGGGATGTGCTGTCCACCACTTCCCCCAACTCCCCTTGATCTGGAACCACGGATTGTGGCCAGTGGGAGCTGCGATCAGCCAAACTTGTGGATGCGGCAGGTAAACAAGCGAGCCTGGCCCACCAGGGGGCTCTCTCTGGTGGGCTACGTGCTAAAGGTTGCTGATTCCTGAACTAGAGCATATATTATTGAAGAGTGGTCCTGTTTAGATTTAAAGATTTCACATGATATAGGATCCCCCGCATGAATTGATAAATTATTCTCATTGCTAAAAAAAATTGCACTATATTTCTAGCTTTAATTTTTCTAGCTTCACCTTTGAACCACTGGAATTTGTTATGCCTTTGTCTGCAAGAGTATAGAGCTCTCTACTCTCAAATACCTTTCTTCTATGCAAAAAGCATGTCTGAGTCGTGTTTTAACTTTCTTATTGATAAACGTAAATGGATTTCAGGGGAAAATGGGCCGTCCTTGCTGAACAGCCAGGAACAAGAGGCCCTTTTTAATAAATATATTCCATCAGAACTGCTGGAGAAAGTCTTATTTGCTTATCCTCCCATTAAAACACAGCACACAAACTTTTCTCAATGATCCTGGAATCACATGGACCAGACAGAGTAGAATTCGGACATGCAATTTCATTCATTTTTCAGATTAATCAGACTATCTGCCATGAGAAGCTATTTTATTTTAACACTTGTTGGTTAAGTATATTGAAAAAAAACATTTTTACATAAATCCAGTCTGGTAGTATAGTAACGCCTCACTTAAAGTCATCCCAGTGAACATTGTTTCATTGCTGATCAATTAGGAAACATGCTCATTTAAAGTTCCACAATGCTACCACTCTGAAAGCGTATAACGTGGTTTGGCAGCCACCTGCTTTGTCCACTCCTTGCAGGAAGAGAAGTTCTTTGGAGCTAGTGGTAGGGGCTTGGAACCAGGGTTGACCATCAGCCTCCCTGCCCCCAAATCAGATCCCCTTTCCCCTAAGTTCCTTGTGTGGCAGCTGCCCACCAGGCTATAAATTGCTGGCAATTCTGCTGCTCCTTCCCTCTGCCTTGGAGCTGCTCTCCAGAGGCCCCTGCTTGCTGTGCAAGGAGGTGGGGGGGGGGGAAAGGGGTGCTATTGTTAGGGTGTCCCCCTTCCCTCTACCCCATCCACAGAGCCGGGGCGGGAGGAGGGGGGAGAGACATGACAGGGCTCAGAATGAAGGGAGCTTGCTGGCAGCAGCTGCTGTCTCAAACCCCTCATCTAATTTAAGAGTTCTTAAAAAGGGGCAATGCACCTCTCTTGTAGAGTGTGAAGCTACATTAACAACACACCCACCAAGTCTTTTGTCTGGCAAAAAAATTCCCTAGAACTTAACCCCCATATTTATATTGAATTCTTATGGGGAAATTGGATTTGCTTATCATTTTGCTTAAAGTAGCATTTTTCAAGACCGTAACTACAAGGTTAAGGAGTTACTGTACTCAGAAAATCAACTGTATAGCAGATGGGACAATATCATAAGTCAATTTAGTATTTCAGTACCAAAATGGTTCTTAAACATGAAGGAAATTGAAAGTCAGCTTCAACATAAATATTGTGTCAAAGAACCCTTCCTTGGTTATGTAACATGATTATTAATTCACACAGAAATAGCAGTGTAGCTATTCTGTGTCACAGAATTTTTCATTCAGCTGGAAAAGCACATTTTTTTTGGAAGCTAGGCATATACAGTCACTTAGGATATTTAAATTCCATGGTAATTAAAACTGCAGTTAATGCAATTAATATATTAAATGACGAGAAAAAAAAACCCCACAACTGTTCAGCTAAAGAGTTGTTTGTAGTTTAGATTCAAATCTTGAATATGAAGCAAGCTTTTCCAGCAGGATAAGAACTTTTTACTCTAACATTTTACCTTCCTAACAAATGTTTCCAATGAGAATGTATTCCAAGAAGTACAATACGATATAGTTAGGTTAATACCATTGTTATTGTATGTTAGTGTTATGCACAATTGATGCCAATTAGTCTTATTTTAAATGTCAATTATAGATTTGCAAAGTGGTAGCTATTGTGATAATATTTTTAAAGTAACAATCATGTTTTTTCATACGCAAGAATTATTGCACTAAATATTAACCACCTACAAATATCATCTGTATTTTGAAAGAAAACTAAACACTTAATCATAAAACAGCTAACAGGGTGTTTTGAACACTATGTATGATTTGTGATAGCATAATTTATCCAAAGGATTTACGAAGGTGTTGTAGAATTTCTGGTTTTATTTATTATGATGAATATGAAAGATATTTTTAATACAAATATTCAAGAACTGAAGGTATTTTTTAGACTCTGGTAAATTAGTACTTTGCTATACAATTATACTATGCAAAATAAATATGAAGGTTTAAAAAAACCCACACATCCCATATTTCCCAAAGAGCTTTAGGCGGTTATATTTATCTAGTTTTTTAAATCTGAAACAAACATCAATGATGTTTTACAAATAGACTTTAGACAGATGGTAGGGGCTACCTTGCTAGAAAGGCAGGTACAGGACAAATGAACTTGCCACAAAACTTTGTTTCTGCATTTTCCCAACTAGATAGGAAGGCATACTCTCCAAAGAGCTTGGAGGAGTGGGTGCATATCAGCAAATATCAGAAATGGCATCTAAATTTACGGTGGTAGTGAGAACTGTGGATATCCAAAGTCAAGACATTTATTTATATGCTTATCATTAAGAAGTCAAGTGTGAAGTTTTTAGCCATATACTTAATGTATCTCATGACAGTTATTTTGATTACCACAAATTTCAATTAAATGACATTGCCACACATGTATTGCACTTGTGTTTGGGTGTAGTGAAAAGTAACATCAAAATGCTCATTGTTCTTTAAAAGACAAAAGTAAAATAATGGTGTCTATTTTTAAAAAAAAAAATTAACAAATCAATTTTCTAGATTTATGGCCCAACTGACAGCTTTACTGGAATACAGCAATGGCCCATCAGGACCTCACTTTTTTGTTACTTGAAACACCTCTAAATCAGCTGTCATTTTATCAAATAGTAAACACAGGATTATAGATTTGACATGGTATGAAGCTGTTCTTAAATGTAACAAATATAAGATCTAGAAGGTAGTAAATCCACAGGCAAGGAGAACACTGTACTACCAGATACAAAGAATGTTTAAGCAGTTGTAAGTAAGAAGACAGCTGCAATATGGAGAATTTTCCTTCCTTGTTATTAACAAAAGGGAAAATGATATGTACGAGAAAAGTAATAAATGCTCACTCTTTGTAGGGACCCTGTTATTGTTCGGTGTTTGTACAATGGTTAACTCTATGGAGTTTGGTTCATGAATGGGTTTCTTAGGTATAACCACAATACAAATAAACTACCATCATCTAGGTCCTTATTAGAACCTAGCATCAAATGGATAAGCCATTGTCACCTTAATTCACCCCAGGTGAAGTGTTCCCCTGGGCAGAGATGTCTTATCTAACCCCCACTTATGCCCTCTTTTGAAGGCTTAAGAGGTGCATAGTCTTCATGCACAGATTTTTTAGACAAAGGAAACACAGTGGAGGTAATTTACCTAGATTTTAGTAAGGTGTTTGATATGGTGCCACATGTGGAATTATTAGTTACACTGGAAAAGGTGGGGATCAATATGAAAATTGAAAGGTGGATAAGGAACTGGTTAAAGGGGAGACTACAGCAGGTTGTACTGAAAGGCAAACTGTCAGGCTGAATGGAGGTTACCAGTGGAGTTCCTCTGGGATCAGTTTTGGGACCAATCTTTTTATTACTGACCTCGGCACAAAAAGTGGGAATGTACTAATAAAGTTTGCAGATGACACAAAGCTTGGAGGTATTGCCAATTGTGACAAAGCTCCAAGTCTGTACTTGTGGGTCCTGCGTTTCCTGGCAGATTTCACTAGCCTCAGAGGCTCACTGTGACCCTTCACGTTGCCCTTCTCTCTCTAGAGACAAGGTCACACCCTATTGAGCCATTTTCATCATAAGACAGTGAGGAGAAGCTATCCCTCCTTGCAGAGTCTCTGGTGTCTCCCAATCACAGTGATTAATTAGGGGAGATAGAAAGGGGGGAGCCTGGGCCCGCCCTCTACTCCGGGCTCCAGCCCAGGGACCCTAATAGTATCAGCTAAGATGGCTGACCTTTTAGACACAAAACAATTCCCTGGGCTACTTCCCCACAGCAGTCCCTGCTTCTTCACACTCCACTTCACCCTTACTTCAGGGCCTCCTTCCTCGCATATATGTTATGTTGTCTACCACTCAGTCTCACCAACAGCACAACCTCCTCTCATAGTTCCTGACATCCACACCCACCTGACTAAATGGGAGGGTTTTAAAACTGGTTTCAGACAGCCCCTGCTTGGCTTCAGGTGTCCCAATCAGGCTAGCTGTTTCTGCTGCTTTCTAGAAGCTTCTCCTTTGTTTGGCTAGCCAGGGAACAGGGACCTGCTCATCCTGAGGCTTACATACCCCCCCTTCCAGCACTCTCCTATACCCTTCTGGTTTGACTCCGTCACACAATACAGAGAAGGACCGGGATATCATACAGGAAGATCTGGATGACCTTGTAAACTTGAGTAATAGAATAAAATTTAATAGTGAGAAGTGTAAGGTTATGCATTTAGGGATTAACAAGAATTTTAGTTATAAGATGGGGATTTATCAATTGGAAGTAACAGAGGAGAAGGACCTTGGAGTATTTGTTAACCACAGGATGACTATGAGTTGCCAATGTGATATGGCCGTGAAAAAAGCTAATGCGGTCTTGCAATATATCAGGTGAGCTATTTCCAGTAGAGATAAGGAGGTGTTAGTACCATTGTACAAGGCATTGGTGAGACCTCAGCTGGAATACTGTGTTCAGTTCTGGTCTCCCATGTTTAAGAAGGATGAATTCAAACTGGAACAGGTACAGAGAAGGGCTCCTAGGATGATCCAAGGAATGGAAAACCTGCCTTGTGAAAGGTGACTCAAGGAGCTTGGCTTGTTTAGCCTAACCCAAAGAAGGGTGAGGGGAAGATATGATTGCTCTCTCTAAATAGGTCAGAGGGATAAATACCATAGAGGGAGAGAAATTTAAGCTCAGTACCAACGGACACAAGAACAAATGGATATGTCATAGGTATAAAGTAGCTTAGAATTACGGTTTTACCTGTAAAGGGTTAACCTGCAAGTAACCTGAGAGGGAATGATGAAATGGAGATGCTAATCAACCTCGGAGACAAGAGAGTTTTTAGTTTCGGTTTCTCTCTCTCGTGCTGCTGTTCTCCCAGCTTTGGGATGAACCTATATCTCTACTCTATTTATCTATAATCTAACAAGTCAAGTTCAGTAGTAAGTGAATTATATGCTTGAACTGATTCACTTGATCATTGATCCATGATGTTCCTTACTGTTAAGCTTTAGCAGAGGGAGAAATTCCTAGGGAGGGGGTCAATAAGGCTGTGTGATGTTAAGGAGTTTTTTCTATTGATTTCTGTACAAGGGGTTTATGCTTTTCTTTTTTTAATTAAAATCTTCCTTTTAAGACTCTGTCTGCTTGTTTCCATTGGATAGATCCTGGTTTGGATCGGGCACGTCTCTCAGAAAGTGAGGGTTTTGGTCTTTGTTTCTCAAGTCTCTCCCAGGTAAAGGGAGGAGATTTGGGGGTGATTAAAGTAGGGGTTCCAATTTACCCTAACCCATGGTTTTGGGGACTTAAATTGGTGGCGGCAGCGTTTCCAAGCCCAGACATAGGAGAAGTTTGTGTTCTGGGGAAAAGTTTTAACCTAAGCTGGTAAAATAAGCTTGGGGGAGGGAGTTCTTTTTTTCCATGCAGGTCCCCACATCTTTACCCTAGAGTTCAGAGTGGGGAGGCAAACCTTGACAAGATATAAACGGGCCATCAGGAAGTTTAGACTTGAAATTAGACAAAGGTTTCTAACCATCAGAGGAGTGAATTTTCGGAACAGCCTCCCGAGGGAAGCAGTGCGGGCAAAAGAAATGGGCAAGAACAATCAGTGAGGATCCCATTGAAAGCCCCAGAGTTGCTAGAAGTCCTAGCACATGTGAATATCCAGATCCAGCATTTTCCTTACTTGCATTCTTCCAAAATGAAGTTCCTCTTTAAGACTAATTTTAATAGCTAGTGTATTGTAATATACAACACCTAAACAGAGCAGAACTGCTTTCAGAGGCTTAATTACTAAACTATTAGCAACTCTGTATGACAAATCAGCATTTAGTGTAGGCAAACAGAAAAATAATTATAAAGTAAATAAGGTTAATTTATCCGTTTGTCTATTTTTCTTATTTATATTTTGGGTATATACAATCTTCATAACCATATGATTTACATCAGCCTTAGAAGATCACCTGACATGTATTCTATAATAATGTAATCTTGGATGAAAGCCAGTTTGAAAATAAACATTAGAACTCTTAGCTGTGAGAAAGGCTTTTCAGGCAAATCCATTGCAGGGCCAGTATATGTAGGTTTTGTCAAACAATAGAAGAGGGGTACCACCCCTCAACAAGAAATAGGGTCTAAAAACCATCTCCTTTCAAAGTCATGGTGTTAGATTAAACATTTTTACTGTCTCCCCTCCAATCCCACCTCTGATCTTTAGGCTGCGAAGACTCAATTACTGAACTACAGCTATTTTTGCTGTACATTTCCTTTTTCAACCACCACCAAATTTAAAGATCAGCCCAGTTCCCTTATTCTATTGCATCTACGGGGTTGTGGAAGAGATTGGGGAATGTTTGTTAGAGATGAAGCCATTTGGTATTCTAAGATATAGGAAGAGATGTTGGGTAGAGACTTACAGTTAATACACAGGATTTAAAAAAAAATATTTCTCTAAACTGAATATCCGTATTATATATATTCCAAATACGGATATTCAGTTTAGAGAAATATATATATTCCAAACAGCTTCTGGTGTAGCCATCACTATACCCACATATCACCCTTATGTCAGCTGCTTTAGGGGATTTCCCCATCTGCATATGTTGCTGCTACTGGACAGACACTAGTTCAACCTTCCATCCTGCTGACTACTGGCTGTGGAGCAATGGCCTTTAAGATTCTAATTAAAGTATGTCAAATGAAATGTGATTGGAATATTCCTCCTCCCCCTGCACTCCAATCTATCAACATGACACCTGACTTGAAACAGTAGGGGCATAGAATCTGTTATAACAGCAACACATGCTGAGATGACTTAAGAGGCACATGCAGCTGAGCATTTCATGATCTTGTTGCATTCCCTGTGCTCCAAGATACTCTTACAACTCTCGCCATCCCCAGACATTCAAATATAAGCACAGTTAAGCTGTGGTGCTTGCTCTGAGGAGCAGCTTTGGTATATACTTTTACTCAAGGAGAAGGAATCTATTAAATTTGTCAGTGTTCAAATGCAGGGCCGGCGCTACCCATTAGACAGCCTAGGTAGTCGCCGAGGGCAGCTTTTTGCCCCCCCTCGGCAGCAATTCAACAGCAGCTCAATGGGTCGTCCGCCAAACAGTGTCCGCTGAATTGTGGCCAAAAAAATCAATGGGGCGTGTTGAGCTGCAAGGTGGCAGCTCCGCAAGCAGACTCAGTGTTGGCGGGAATTCGGCAGACACTAGGACACTGCTCTTCGGCCACCGGTGCCCCTTCCTGTGCTTGCCACTAGGGGCAGCAAAATAAAGCCTTTGAACAGGACCAGTGCAAGGTAAATACCATGTCTATACTCAGCGACAACTGTCAAGCACAACTTAAAAAAAGAACTGAAGAGTGACATTTCACATTCTGAGGGGCAGATCCTCAGCCAGCGAAAAGTACATTTTTATAGTTCAGGTAAATCATCATAGAGTCACTGACTTCACATCAGCAGAGGATCATCCCTTGAAAATTTTCAGGTGTCCCCCACCAGAGCAGGCTAGTTATTTTATTTATATATATATATATATTGAATGGATTGGTGATCAATAGTCTGTTTGGAAAGTATGCGGTATGAAATGTCTACTAAGATTAGAGTTGTAAATGCTGTTTATGGGACTAGCATATTTGAAGGCAAAAATTGTGACCTTTAAGGAAGATTTGTCTGAGTTAGGAAATAATTTTTAAAACTTCTGAAATTCCTGAGTTGAACGCTCAATTTTGTAAACATCACATTTCAGGTGTAGGGAAATGGACAGTGATTTAATATAGCCTAATGCAGCAGTCATCCCCCAGCTCTGTTGCTAACTCTACACACATAGATGCACGGAGATGCCATAGACCAGAGTTCCATAACACACTTAAGGGTGCACTTCCTGTGTAGGTTCTCTAAATCCTGGCCCATCCATAGGAGAACTGAAGAGGAGACTAGGGTGACCAGACAGCAAGTGTGAAAAATCAGGACAGGGAGTGGAAGGCAATAGGAGTTTATATAAGAAAAAAACCCAAATCTCAGAAATGTCCCTATAAAATTGGGACATCTGGTCACCCTAGCTGAGACCCTCTGTGGCCACAGAGAGGAGGACAGCACTTTCACCAGAGGATGAGAGCTTCCTGTCATCTGGCCATCACTAAAAATTTTAACCAAGACCAGTCATTGCATGAGGAAGAACTGAAAACAGCTCCTTATAGCTATGTATGGATATGAAAAGCAAGAGGTATGCAATCTGCAGCACTACCAAGAGGAATGAAGATATATTGACAGTAGAGCTGTAGCAGGATTTTAATCAAATTAAAATATGGGTCCAGGAGCTACTCAATTTATTTACCTTTACCCCTAAATATGTTTTTCCACATGGTGTGTCTCCTTTCTCGAAACCTCAAACCTCAAATCCAATTAGTTTTAAACAGTCCTTAGGCCTGCTCCCTCTCTCCTATCTTTTTTAAAACAGGAAGTTTCTGTTCCAAGTCAAGAAAAAACACTCTTGTTTTAAATAATTGACCTAAGAGTCTGCTAAGAAGAGAAGCTTACTCTTCCCTTTATTTTAAGGAAGTAGAACTCTGAGAAAGATCTCTTAATGGCTTCTTATATTAGTGTTCCACTAAAGTTTCTCTGAATATACAAATTGTTATACTATTTATTAATGTGGGAAAAGTAATAAGTAAATTACAGCATCTGTCTTCCTAACAGTTTGACACAAATGCAGAAACGCTTATTAAATCAGGCACTTACTAGCTTTGGCATAGCAGGCTTTTAACCCAAACTAATCTCACACCAATGAAATAGAGACTTGCGCTTTTTTAGCATTTATTTCGGGAAACTGTTATGCGCGCGCACACACTCTATATATTGGAAAACTCAGACATCCCTAAAGTATACACAAAAGCACTCAGACTTTAGTTAAGAACTGGTTCTACTGTTGTAAATAATCTGAGCTCATTTTGCACATGGGAAGGTGATCTTTTCTCTCTGAGTTGTAGCTGCAGGCTTGTCAGAGTCTTTTGCTTCTTTGGATTGTTGGGTGCAGAGAAAGTAGTAATATCCAACTTCAGGTATCATCACTGATGTGTGAGAAAGTGTGTCCAACCTTTTTTCTGCATGGTTAAAGGGTTTTTTAGGGTTCAAAGTCCCCTTGCTCCACCTTGGGGATCACTCTTGTTCAATCAGAGATTCCAGCAGGTTATAGCTCATCATGGACCAGTAATTTCATATATCAACCTGAGGTTATTACAGAAGATTCCAGTCTGAGGTGGACATCTTTTGGAAACTTGTTGGTGATCACAACAGATGTCCTTTTTGTAACCAGGACCTGCAAGATGCCCACGTAAGGAGGAGTTGGTAACAAATTTCCACTTAGGCCTGATACAAGTACCTTAATTGTTTAAATACAGTTAATGGCTAGGTAGCATTATACATTTCCTAGGGCATATGAGAGAGGTCTTAATTAATCTTTTGTTTACATACCAAAAAAGCGTTACTAAGAAATGCTTGAAGCTGCTAACACACACTGACAGCCTAAACTCAACTATGGTCTAGGTTTCTCACACCAGAATCCTTGAGTATTTCTGCCCTGCCTGAGGTGTATTAAAAGTGTTTTTTAAAGGTGTTAAAATGGTGTGAGACTTTTACTGGTCCTACATGCAGCTAGGTGGCTCTATAGGGAAGCATGCCATCTGGGTCTAGCAGCAGGTCAGTCTACAAAATGCACAGCTCACTCCATTTTGCTTTAGGCTGACATCTCTTCCTAAGGGAGAAGCACTCTCTGTTTTTTGGTTCTTATGTTGATAAGATTATGGATTCTAAACAATAAAGTGCAACTTTCCATGAAGATTAAAACCATAAAATAACTAATTTTTCCATTTATATGCCATGAACATAACATCCCTCTACAGCCTTTTTGCAGAAATCATGTATTAGGATGTAGAGGGCATAACCTGAATATGGAGTTGCCCGTCAATTTAAATTAATCTGATGACTTCAGGCAGTGGTGAATATTCATCCTTATCTCTATTTTTCAAATTTTACAAGTACAAAGTGATGAGAACGTTGGGTATATGCTGGCATTCTAGGACAATGAGAGGCACCAGTAGACAGGAGGAGAGGCATAAATTTAGACTTTGCCATTGATATGTAGAGGTCCTGCAAATAGACTATTCATGCTCCCTTTCTATTAGAACATAAGAACATAAGAACGGCCATACTGGGTCAGACCAAAGGTCCATCTAGCCCAGCATCCTGTCTACCGACAGTGGCCAATGCCAGGTGCCCCGGAGTGAGTGAACCTAACAGGTATGATCGAGCGATCTCTCTCCTGCCATCAATCACCCCCCTCTGACAGACAGAGGCTAGGGACACCATTCATTACTCATCCCGGCTAATAGCCATTTATGGACTTAGCCTCCATGAATTTATCCAGCTCTCTTTTAAACCCTGTTATAGTCCTAGCCTTCACAGCCTCCTCAGGTAAGGAGTTCCACAGGTTGACTGTGCGCTGTGTGAAGAAGAACTTCCTTTTTTTTGTTTTAAACCTGCTGCACGCCAATTTCATTGAGTGGCCCCTAGTTCTTCTATTTTGGGAACAAGTAAATAACTTTTCCTTATTTACTTCCTCCACACCACTCATAATTTTATATACCTCTATCATATCCCCCCTTAGTCTCCTCTTTTCCAAGCTAAAAAGTCCTAGCCTCTTTAATCTCTCTTCATATGGGACCCGTTCCAAACCCCTAATAATTTTAGTTGCCCTTCTCTGAACCTTTTCTAGTGCCAGTATATCCTTTTTGAGATGAGGGGACCACATTTGTACGCAGTATTCAAGATGTGGGCGCACCATGGATTTGTATAAGGGCAATAAGATATTCTCCGACTTATTCTCTATCCCTTTTTTAATGATTCCTAACATCCTGTTTGCTTTTTTGACTGCCGCTGCACACTGCGTGGATGCCTTCAGAGAACTATCCACAATGACTCCCAGGTCTTTTTCCTGATTGGTTGTAGCTAAATTAGCCCCCATCATATTGTATGTATAGTTGGGGTTATTTTTTCCAATGTGCATTACTTTACATTTATCCACATTAAATTTCATTTGCCATTTTGTTGCCCAATCACTTAGTTTAGTGAGATCTTTTTGAAGTTCTTCACAGTCTGCTTTGGTCCTTACTACTTTGAGCAGTTTAGTATCATCTGCAAACTTTGCCACATCACTGTTTACCCCTTCCTCCAAATCATTTATAAATAAGTTGAATAGGATCGGTCCCAGGACTGACCCTTGGGGAACACCACTAGTTACCCCTCTCCATTCTGAAAAAAGTTCCATTTATTCCTACCCTTTGTTCCCTGTCTTTTAACCAGTTTTCAATCCATGAGAAGATCTTCCCTCTTATCCCATGGCAGCTTAATTTACGTAAGAGCCTTTGGTGAGGGACCTTGTCAAAGGCTTTCTGGAAATCTAAGTACACTATGTCCACCGGATCCCCCTGATTCTTGGAATTCATGGAGTTTCAGCTCTTTCCCCAAAAGAAAAGAAAACCAACCCCAACCTTCTGGGATCCAAATTGGGGGAACTTATTTGAGAACACTTTTTCTGTTGTGAATTTGGAGAGACTTAATTGGAAGTGCCCTGCAATGATATGAGACACACAAAGTTGGCTCCAAAAAAGATGTTACCTCACGCGACTTATCTCTCTAACATTCTGTGATTGAAATAGCTACAACAACACTGCTCACTGTAATGGTTAAACACTAGCTTCCCCCCCCCTGCCCCCCCAAAAAAAGTTAAAATAGGATGAGCCGACTTGCATCTTGAGCAATAGATTTTTTACTGGTGCTGAAAGCTAGCAGAGCTTAGAAGCACTGAATAGCTCCCTACCTTTCTCCCCCTCCCATCAAATGCACTGTAGGCATGCTCAGCTACTTTAGTGCCCAAACTCCAATATTTTGGAGCCTACAGCAGGCAATGTGTTCTGCTGAGACTATACCACCAGATAAGCAACACAATTTGAAAAGGCTTTTGGACTGCAGGCTTGTGGGGAAATAAGCCTGATTTCCTACTTGTTCTTCCCCATACTGGTGGAAATATTAAGGGTCAGAGCACATAGAATCATAGGACTAGAAAGGATCTGGAGGTCACCTACTCCAATCCCCCGCACTCATGGCATTACTAAGTATTACCTAGGCCATTCCTAACAGGTGTTTGCTCTTAAAAATCTCAAATGATAGAGATTCCACAAGCTCCTTGGGCAATTTATTCCAGTGCTTAACCACCTTGATATTTAGGAAGTTTTTCCTAATGTCCAACCTAAACTGCTCTTGCTGCAAATTTAAGCCCATTGCTTCTTGTCCTATCCCCAGAGGTTAAGAAAAAAAATCTTCTCCCTCCTCCTTTTATGTCTGCCCTCAGTCTTCCTTTTTCTAAATTAAACAAGCCCCCCCGCTTTTTCCCCAATCTTCCTCCATAGGTCATTTTTGTTGCTCTTCTCTGGACTTTTTCCAAATTTGTCCATATCTTTCCTGAAATGTGGCACCCAGAACTGGACAATACTCCAGTTGAGATCTACATCAGCGTTGAGTGGAAGATTTATTTCTCCGGTCTTGCTTACAACACTCTTGCCAATAGAACCCAGGAGGATGTTCACTTTTTTTACAACAAAGTTACACTGTTGACTCATATTTAGCTTCTGTTCCTCTATGACCGCCCCCAGATTCCTTTACATAGTACTCATACCTAAGCAGTCATTTCACATTTTGTATCTGTGTAACTGATTGGTCCTTCCTAAATGGAGTACTTTACATTTGTCCTTATTGATTTTTTTCCTATTTACTTCAGACCATTTCTCCAGATCATTTTGAATTTTAATTCTATCCTCCAAAGCACTTGCAATCAATCCTGGTTTGGTATCATCTGCAAACGTTACCAGTGTACTCCTATGCCATTATCTAAATCAGGGGTCTCCAAACTTTTCAGCCCGAGGGCCGCATTAACTATCAAATAGCAGTTCGGGGGCCGACAACACACTCGAGGTCCAAATAAAAAAGAATCAAAACATGGATGTTGTTTTTAATTATTTATTTAATATTAATAGGGTCTCAGAGGGTCTCGGGGGGCGAAAAACAGGGGGGAGTTTGTGCAAGTCCCAGGGGGAGTGGGGGGGTGAATAGGGGTCAGAGCAGACGGGGTTGGATGGGGGTGGGGTCCCGGGGGGTGATTAGGGGGAGGGGGTGTCAGGGGCAAAGGAGCAGCGGGGTTTAGATGGGGGGGGTGAGGTCTTGGGGGGGTTAGGGGGTATCTGGAGAGAACCCCCCCAAGGACCCCCGCCCAACCGCCCCAGGACCCTCCCTAGGACCCCCGCCCAGCCCCCCTCCCACAAGAAACCCCCAGGACCCCCGCCCAGCCCCCCCAAGGACCCCCGCCCAACGGCCCAGGGACCCTCCCTAGGACCCCCTCCCAGCCCCCCCGGACCCCCTCCCCCAAGAACCCCCCAGGACCCCCGCCCAGCCCCCCTCCCCCAAGAACCCCCCAGGACCCCCGCCCAGCCCCCCTCCCCCAAGAACCCCCCAGGACCCCCACCCAGCCCCCCTCCCCCAAGAAACCCCCAGGACCCCCACCCAGCCCCCCCAAGGACCCCCGCCCAACGGCCCCAGGACCCCCGCCCAGCCCCCCTGGACCTCCTCCCCCAAGAACCCCTCAGGACCCCCGCCCAGCCCCCCTCCCACAAGAACCCCCCAGGACCCCTTCCGAACCCCCCCCCCCCGACCCTCACCTCACCAGTCCTAGCCCCGTCCCCCGGCCCGGTGCCTCGCGCCCATTGGCTCCCGGCGCTGCCCGTCCGCGTCAGGGCGCGTCCCGATTGGTTCACCGCGCCCTGCGTCCCGATTGGTTCACCGCGCCCGGCGGGAGGGCGCGGAAGCGAGACGCCGCGAGGGCGAGAGCGGGAGCCCGAGCGACGGGCGCGCGCAGGGCCAGGCGGAAGTGACGCCGCTACCGGAAGTGCGGTAGACAAAAAGATCTCCACGGGCCGGATGAGAGGGCCTCGCGGGCCGCATCCGGCCCGCGGGCCGTAGTTTGGAGACCCCTGATCTAAATCACTGATGAAGATATTGAACAGAAACTAGAACTGGGACTTAGGCAACTATGTCTGGGGTACAGGCACCTGCATGCCTTTGTGAATCTAAGCCTAAGTGCGAACATCTGAAAATATTTTACAAAGATAAGAGAAAAGTGGTGACAACACTGCAGTTCTTTTTACACATATTTAGAAACTACAAGATAGAGTCTAGAGCCTAGGCAGAAAAAGGGGAATAGAGTGATCATTGAGGGTAGAGAGGGGCATGACACCTAGATGTAAAACTATTGTTAGATGCTGATAAGAAGGGAGAGGTGAGTGTTTTTTGAAGGGTAGAAGACTACTTGGTTTCCTAAAATATAGAAACTTTTAGGAGTTGGGCAGGACATCTGATAATATGGTTCTATATAAAAATCTGTCTAACCTCAGTTCTCTCTCAGTCTTGAGTATTGAATTCACTAGCATGTTGTTTCTCATCTTCACTGTAGTAAATATGAAAACTACAGATCAATACTGCAAATTACAAGATTACCATTTAATGATTACTGAACAATGTGAGAGTTTATCTGACTCAACATGCCTAAAATTGAAGGACATAAGAAACAAGTCATCACACTGGCAGAAGTAATGAAAACAGATACTTCTAAAATAAAATGTAAACATTAGCAAGAGTTGCTGAGTAGCAAGAAAGAAATAATGTTTATTCTTCTTACAGAATTGAGCCCCTTGGGGTTTCCCTGTAAGGCACATTTTCCAATCCTTCAATCATTCTCATGGCTCTTCTTCAAACCCACTCCAATTTACGAACATCCTTTTTGACTTGGTAGCCTGAAAGAGAAACTTAAAGGGCGAGTCACTTACAATCTAAGGGCTTGGTTACATTTGCAAGTTAGAGTGCATTAAGCAGCCCTGAGTGCTCTAACTCCTGATACGTTCACACTGACAAGACACGTAAAGAGCCTGGACTCTGCAGGTGGAGCGCTCCTGGTAATCCACCTCGAGGAGAAACATAAAGCTTGCTGCGCCCCGGCTGAAATGCCTGGGAGTCCGTGTGGACATGGTGTTGCATTACTGCACTGAGATTCACCTCTGGAAATGTCCCATAATCCCCTGAAGTCAAGTGACCACTCTTCTCATTGTTTCGAAAGTGGCTGCAGATACACAGATAGCCTCTTTCAAAACTCCGCTTCGGGCATCCAGTGTGCTTATCTGCTCCAGGACAAAAGCAAACCATTAGGTGTGTGTCAGGATTGCCTCCCCACTCTGAACTCTAGGGTAAAGATGTGGGGACCCACATGAAAACAGAAAATAACCCCCACAAGCTTATTTTACCAGCTTAGGTTAAAACTTTTCCCCCAGAACACAAACTTCTCCTGTGTCTAGACTTGGAATATGGGCTACCACCACCAAACAATGGGTTAGGGTAAATTGGAACCCCCCTTATCTCCTCCCTTTACCTGGGAGAGACTTGAGAAACAAAGAAAATAAAAACATAAGATTTCGTGGGCTAATACCCACTTCGTCGGATGCAAGCAGTGGAAGTCTTCCACTGCTTGCATCCGACGAAGTGGGTATTAGCCCACGAAAGCTTATGCTTCAATACTTTAGTTAGTCTTTAAGGTGCCACAGGACTCTGTTACCTCTGCTATTCCAGATGAACACGGCTACCTCTCTGATTCAAAGAAAATAAACCCTCACTTTCTGTGAGACGTGCCCGATCCAAACCAGGATCTATCCAATGGAAACAAGCGGTCAGTCTTAAAAGAAAGAAAAAGCATAAATCCCTTGTACAGAAATTAATAGAAAAACCCCACTTGCATCACACAGCATCACTAATCCCTCCCTGGGAATTCTTCCTCTGCTAAAGCTTAACAGTATCAGAAAGCCCATGGATCAATTATCAAGTGATACAGTTCAAGCATATAATTCACTTACTACTGAACTTGATTTGTTAGAAGATTATAGATAGGTAGAGTAAAGACATAGGTGTGGTTCATCCCATAGCTGGAGCGAACAGACGAGAGAGCTAAACTGAAACTAAAAACTCTCTGTCTCAGAGGTTGATTAGCATCTCCGGTTCATCATCCCCTCTCAGGTTACTTTCAGGTTAACCCTTTACAGGTAAAGAGTAATTCTAGGCTAATTTCTACTTATGACAGTGTGGAATGCTGGTGGTGAGAGAGAGAGAGTGTGGGTGTGTAGGGGGGATGTTGAGAGGGATCTGCTGCTGTCTGAATTTACATGACAGCATGCTGACAAACTCTCGGCCCCCCAAAAACCACACTCCCTATCACATTCCTACTACCCCCATTTTAAAAGCACATTGCAGTCACTCGCACACTTGATAAAAAATGAAAGCAGGAGGAAGAGGCAACAAAGAGGCTAAGATATATTTTTTTTACACTAACATTAGATTTCAACCCAGCTTGAGACAGCAACTGCAGTGTCAGGGGAATTACTTTAATTAATGCACAAGGGACACTAAGATAGTTCAGAATAAACATGGAACAATATAGTAAATATTTCTGAGCTGCAAGAAACAACGCTACAGGTAAAGTACAGATGCAAGAACATGCGAGGTTCTATATGCACGACTGGGAGAGGGGGGGTTCTTGGCTCTGGTAATCATTCTGACTTCCGCATGTGTTGGACTGGGGGTTGGCAGAACATTGGTGTAAACTAAAACCCCAGATTAAAACCACAACTGCCCTAACCCAGGCAAAGTTTTCATCTGGATCCAAACTCCACAGCTCAGGCTCATCTCTAATAAACCGGAATACATATTTCATGCTCCATAGACTAGAACCTAAAATTATCCTTGGGATAGTGGTATGAAAGATTTACAGTCTGATTTGTATGAATCTCAAGAGAGATCAGAATCAACCAAAATCCAAAAGGTTATGGCCCTGAGGAGCACAGAACAAATAAGAAAACAAAACAACTAGGAAAGAAGGCTAAAAAAATTCTGACTTAAACCACCATACAACAGCCCAAATTTATCTAAACTGAACTAAGAAAAAAATCACTGTTGAAATCATTCAGTCTTGGATAAAGCAGGGAAGATCATGCAGCCCAGCACAAGCTCTTGTGGGGCTAGTAGAGAGTAAGATTCAATCTTTTCCCTTCACTGTAAACTCCTTGTGGAGAATGAGTGGTATTGGAAGGCTAAACAGCAGAACTGTGCTTTATGTATGATGCTTTGCAGACACTAGTTTACTGAGTCATGTATTAGACCTTTTTCAAGGCACACAGAGGTTAACACTTTTTTTTTTGTTTTTCAATTTTTGGGTACCTCATCTTTGACTTTCAGCAGTATTTAGCAGCTGCAGCTCCCATTAGCTTTCAGTGGAGTTGTGGGCTTTTAGCACCTGAGAGAGTCAGACATTAAGAATATCAACTTGGGGACTTACATACATAAATCATTACACAGAATTAGTCGACACTTCAGAAGTTGCATGCTAGGGACTTCTCCAGTCAGTGGTAAAAGCTAGGAAGGAAGCCAGGAATCTTGACACCTGAGCCAGTGCTCTGATCACTAGACCACATGCTAACCTCGAACATCCATTTCAGAAAGGTAGCCCACGTAAGCAGCAGCAGAGTATACATGAGGATATGGTCTCAAACATCCTCAGGGCAGGATTTTCTTGTAGGCAGGGCAAGAGGAAAGACAAATAGTGGAATTTTCAGGAGCGCTCTGGTTTGGCCTATTTTTACTCCCGAAGAAGTCAGCAGTTCAACTCCTTGGACTTCAATGGAAAGTTTAGTGAAGCCTAAACACTACCCCACCCTAAGCATCTAGTCACTATTAGCTGAAGTTTTATGGATTCAACTTAAAATTATCCATTGGTACAGTATTATATCATGATTGTTTCAAATACATCCACATAAACTACAGTATGTTATTTGTTGTCAGTTTTAGTAGTAATGAAGCAGATTTACATATGGTGATATCAAACTACTAATGATTATTATAGTAATGGTAATAGTGGCCACCATGCAAACTATGTTAGAATAAAAAAGTACAATTATGCAATGTTCTACAATGTGTATTGGATCATGCAGTTACAGGTTAAATAATTAGCACCTTTCCAGATACAATAAAGAAAAGGAGGAAGTAGGAGTTATTCAAGAAAAAATAATAAAAGCATGTATTTTCACAATTAAAAAAATTAGAATGACTTGATTTAACTGGGGGAAGAAGGGAGTCACAAAAGCTCTGCTATGTATAGGCATAGCTAGAATGCTCCAAAATGGAAATTAAAATACATCTTATTTCACTCCTTATACAGTTAACCTGCAATGGTATTTGTTGCAATGAATGACAAATACTGTAAACATGCCATTTTATCTGAGACTTATAATGGGAAATAACGAAGTAATTTATTTCATTGGATTGCCATGATAACCAATAACATTTCAACAGGAAAGCTACTCTTTGAACTAATTCAAAATAAAATTGAGATCTTAGAGCTGCCATTCCCCCCCCCCCCCATTGTGCTTTCCAGGAAGGTGTGAAAGAACTTCTCACAGGTGGTATACTAAAGGTGTAATTTTATATTCAATAATGTGATAAAATAAACCAGATCTTGGTTACTGGACCACATAAAAGCCAACCTGGGAGAGGACCCGATGGTACCTTTATGTCCTGAGACCCATTAGGAACCTATTGTTATTACTCTTCTGCCATGTTTGATGATCTCTCAAATGATACCAAAGTCCCTTGTTTTAAGCCATTAGGCAGCTGGTCTTTTCGTTGTCAGGTGTATTTTCAGCATGTGTAAAGGAGAACACAGTATTAACTTTAGATTCCTTTTAAATATGGATGTCTGTGGCTTTCATATGAAATAGAAGCCTTCTAAAGAGACTTGGCAAGCTAATTACAGTAAGTTCACTGTGAAGTTTGTTCTGGCTTTAGAGATATTTCTGCTTCTAGCAATATTATCAGTAGGCAAAAGTGGGAAATTCTGCTAGAACAAGCATTAACTCTAGAACTGAAATGAACTTTTCAAGTATGTCTGCTATAATCCATGGCTAATTTAAAAAGCCAACAAGAAGAACCAAAGACCATATGGTTTCATGACAACTCTTTAATTCCCGGAGTGCTCTGCTCCCATCTATGACATCCTTCATTTTCTTTGGTTATATACTTAGTGCATTGCCTTTTTTATGTTGTGGTAACTATAGTGCACAGGTAAAATAAATGTATATTGGGAGGGGAATAGGGAGGATAGAGATTTAAGAGAGTCAAGAAAAGAAGATGAAGATTTTTTTCCCCACTACAATCATGGGAAGAGTTTTCATATTTCATAAATATTTCCTAGCCCCAAAATGAGCTCATTTCTCCTTTCAGAAGCAAAAAGGAAAGGTAAACAAAAAACCTGTATCCAGTTTTGCCTACCACACTCAACTTAATTAGCCTGTTTGAAAGGGGTGGGGAAAATCTATCTAATTTAGAAACACAATGACATTTTTATCCAGAGCCATCTGCTTGATTATATTCCAGATTAATAGATTGCAGGCACAAATATTTTTCAGATTCTCTCCCTTATTTTTGGTCACCTCAAAAGGATGAAAGAGCAATTATATTTCAGCTGGCATTAAGTTTCCATATTATTTTTTCCTTCTCTATTATGAAAAAATAGTTTCCTAGGGAAAATATTTTAGACCTGGTCAGAAATTTTTAAAATAAAAAATGAAGAGTTTTGTTGTTTTTTAAGAAATGGGGTTTTTCTAATGACACATTTTCCTTTCCCTTCTCTAAAATTTAATATTTTTTCAATGAACCCTTAACATTTGGAAGTAGTAGCGAGAAAAGTTAATGGGAAAAAAAAATCAAGGTAAGCTGTCGAGGCTGGGTTGGCCTACCTAGTGGATGAAGAAGGACTTTGGTGATTGCAGTTGCAGTTTAGAGTAACGAGGCACATAGATCCAGGAGACAGATACTGGGGAGGGCATGAAGCCAGCCAGAATCAGGGGTGAGGAGCCAAGCCAAGGGTCAGCACCACAGTCAGGATTGGGAGCAGGGCATGCAAATGCTGGAATGGACAGAGTCAAGATTTGAACAGGGACTGGAATCAGGAGCAGAGGAAGCCAGGTGCTGGGATAGTTCACATAGAACAGCTGCTGCACTTCAAGGTACAAGGAGCAGGCTGCATGCTTTCCTCCCCAATCAAGCACAGCCTTTTGGACAAGGCTCATTGTGCCCACCTGAGCTTGCTGGGTTGCCTAGCGACCCAGGCTGGGAGCCAGCTGTGCTCCTGACAATTACGGTTTTTCTGGGCTGGTGGGGTTGCAAGTGAAATATTTTTGGTTTTGTTTCCCTTTTTAGAAGCAAAATGGAAGAAAAAAAAGTTCAGAATAGAAGACCCTGATCAACTGAAGATTTTCATTACCAATTTTGACAAAAGTCATTCTGAATGCTTTGGCACAGAATTAACAATTTCATTTATGTTTTCCTAAATCTCTTTACTTTTACTTTGATTAGTTCTAATGGTTTTATTTGTATATTTGATATTATTTATTGTTTGGATTGCAGTAATGCCTTCAGCCCCTGTCAGAGTTCAGGTTCCACTTTGGCAGGCACTGTATACTCTTATAATAGAAGTGGTCACTGCCTCAGAAAACTCAACAGTTAAATACATGAGATAACTTGTTCTTCTATTGAACAGTGAGATTACTAGGATAAGTAATAATAAAACAGGGTTACTTACCTGTAACTGTTGTTCTTCGAGATGTGTTGCTCACATCCATTCCACTATAGGTCAGGCACGCGCTGCGGGCCTGGTTGCCGGGTAGATTTTTCCCCTAGCTGCAGACTGGGCGAGCAGGGAGCCCCCTGGAGTGGCGCCACTGAGGCACTCTATAAGTACCCCTGCGACACAGTCTGGCCCTCAGTTCCTTCTTTGCCGGCTAACCCGACAGTGGGGAAGGAGGGCGGGTCTGGAATGGATGTGAGCAACACATCTCGAAGAACAACAGTTACAGGTAAGTAACCCTGTTTTCTTCTTCGAGTGATTGCTCACATGCATTCCACTATAGGTGACTACAAGCAATACCTAGGAGGTGGGGTCGGGTGAACCCATTGCTGATCGTAAGACCGCTGACCCAAACGCCGCATCGTCCCTGGTTTGTTGGACTATGGCGTAGTGGGCGGCGAAGGTGTGGACGGAGGACCAGGTAGCCGCCCTGCAAACGTCCGTGATAGGGACTCCTTCCCGGAAGGCCGCGGAGGACGCCTGCGCTCTCGTGGAATGTGCTGTTACTTTCTCAAGCGGTTTGCCCGCGAGTTCATAACAGGTGTGAATGCACGAGGTGATCCAGGAGGAGAGCCTTTGGGCGGAAACTGGTTGGCCCTTCATTCTCTCTGCAACGGCCACGAAGAGTTGCGTTGTTTTCCTGAATTGCTTTGTTCTGTCTAAATAAAAAGCAAGAGCCCTCCTAACGTCCAACGTGTGCAATTGTTGTTCCCTTCCAGAGGTGTGTGGCCTAGGATAAAAGACTGGGAGACAAATGTCTTGGTTCACATGGAAGGGGGAGACCACCTTAGGCAGGAAGGCCGGGTGGGGACGTAGCTGCACCTTGTCATTGTGGAAGATAGTATAGGGCGGCTCGGAGGTCAGTGCACGGATCTCCGACACTCTACGAGCCGAGGTGATGGCTACTAGGAATGCCACCTTCCAGGAAAGGTGGAGTAAGGAACACGTGGCGAGGGGCTCGAACGGGGGCATCATAAGGCGTGAGAGCACCAGGTTGAGGTCCCAGGGTGGAACGGGACACTTGACGTTCGGGTACATTTTATCCAGGCCCCTGAGGAAACGGTATACCACAGGATCTGAAAAGACTGAGTGGTTCCCCTGGCCCGGATGAAAAGCTGATATGGCAGCGAGGTGGACGCGTATAGTAGAAGTAGAAAGGCCCTGGTTTCTAAGGCCTAAGAGGTAGTCCAATATGCGCGGGATAGCCGCCTCACTTGGGACTACATCATGTTGTCTGCACCATGCAGAAAAGCGGGTCCACTTGGCTGTATAGGTACTTCTGGTGGATGGTTTTCTACTACCCAGAAGGACATTCTGTACCTCAGTTGAGCATAAGAGCTCGGGACCTCTCAGCCATGGAGTAGCCACGCTGTGAGGTGGAGGGACTGTAAGTCCGGATGCAGGAGGCGACCGTGGTCCTGCGAGATCAGGTCGGGCCACAGCGGGAGGCTGATGGGAGGGGCCCTGGACAGCCGGAGGAGGGACGCATACCAGCATTGCCTGGGCCAGGCCGGGGCTATGAGGATGACCTGTGCCCTGTCCCGTCTGATCTTCAGGATCACCTTGTGGAGAAGCGGGATCGGAGGGAACGCGTAGAGCAGGTGCCCCGTCCAGGGTAGGAGGAAGGCATCTGTCAGGGATCCCCGGGAGCCGCCTCGAAAGGAGCAGAACTGGAGGCACTTCCTGTTCTGCCTGGAGGCGAAGAGGTCGATGTGGGGAAATCCCCACCTCAGGAAGATCGGTCGGATGACATCCGGCCGAAGGGACCACTCGTGGGACATGAATGACCTGCTGAGGTGGTCCGCCAGCGTGTTCTGAATCCCGGGGAGGAAAGAGGCCACCGGGTGAACGTCGTGGGCTATACAAAACTCCCATAGGAGAATCGCCTCTTGACACAGGGGACTGGATCGGGCCCCGCCCTGCTTGTTTATGTAGTATTGGGCAGTGGTGTTGTCCGTCAACACTGCCACACAGTGACCCTGTAGCATGTCCCGGAACGCTTGGCACGCGAGTCTGACGGCCCTCAGCTCCCGGACATTGATATGGAGGCAGAGGTCTGACTCCGACCAGCGGCCTTGTGTCCTGAGATCCCCTAGGTGAGCTCCCCAACCCATCGACGAGGCGTCCGTCACTAGGGACATGGACGGGCTGGGGGGGAGGAAGGGGACCCCTCGGCACGCATTGCTCTGGTCTTCCCACCAAGTCAGAGCGGATAGGGTGGCGTTGGGGATAGAAAGGAGGGTGTCCAAACTGTCCCTTCTTGGCCGGTAGGCCACTGCGAGCCACGATTGCAGTGGGCGTAGTCGCAGTCTGGCGTGCTGTATCACGTAGGTGCACGACGCCATGTGGCCTAACAGGCTGAGGAAGACTCTGGCCGTGGTCATTGGACAGCTGCGAAGCTGTCTGATGGCCGACTGGATGGCGAGAAACCGGGGCTGGGGCAAAGATGCCCTTGCCACCCTGGAGTCTAGTAGGGCCCCAATGAACTCTATGCTCTGGGTGGGCTCCAGGGTGGACTTCCCCTCGTTGAGGAGGATTCCCAGGCGGTCGAAGGTGTTGATGACCAGACGCACGTGTTCTGACACTTGGACCCTGGAGGTGCCCCGGATCAGCCAGTCGTCTAGGTACGGATATACCTGTACCCCGCGGCGCCGCAGGAACGCCGCCACTACTGCCATGCACTTCGTGAATACCCTGGGCGCGGTGGACAGGCCGAAGGGCAGGACTGCGAATTGATAATGTTCTTCCGCTATTAGAAAGCGGAGGTAGCGCCTGTGAGAAGGTTTGATGCTCACGTGGAAGTAGGCATCCTTCATGTCGAGGGCAGCGAACCAATCTCCCGGATCCAGAGAGGGAATAATAGTGCCCAAGGTGACCATGCGGAACTTGAACTTGATCATGTAGGTGTTGAGTTCGCGCAGGTCCAGGATGGGCCGGAGGCCCCCTTTCGCCTTGGGGATTAGGAAGTAGCGGGAGTAGAACCCCTTTCCCCTGAACTCCTGTGGTACAGGTTCGATGGCTCCCAGTGCGAGGAGCGACCTGACCTCCTGTACAAGCAGTTGCTCGTGAGATGGGTCCCTGAAGAGGGACGAGGGAGGTGGGTGGGTTGGAGGAGTGGAGGAGAGTTGGAGGGAGTATCCCACCTCCACCGTGCGGAGGACCCACTGGTCTGATGTGATGTCCGACCATGCACGGTGGAAGTGAGACAAACGGTCTCCGAAGGGAGGATCCAGGACTGTAGTTATTAAGCTGCCCCCGGGCGCACCATCAAAAGTTGGACCTAGGCCCCTGGGAAGGCTTAGGTCCCCGCTGTTTCCCGTCCTGCCTAGGCCCCTGACGCTTGCGGAAGGGGCAGTTTCTCCTGCTGGAGGAGTCCTGTGGCTGGCGGGCGGGTGGGAAGAACTTCCGGCGCGGAGGGATGAAGGGGCGCCTTTGCGGCCCCGGGGTGTGCATGCCGAGGCCCTTGAGGGTCACCCCTCTGTCATTGAGGGCCTGGAGCCGCGCGTCTGTGTCCTCCGAAAAGAGGGCCTGTCCCTCAAACGGGAGGTCCTGGATTTTGTACTGCATCGCCGGGGCAAGGCTGGATGAGCAGAGCCATGCTGCCCTGCGAAGGGCTATGCCCGAGGCCATTGTCCTGGCCGCTGAGTCTGCTGAGTCCAGGGCCGCTTGCAGGGTGTGCCTTGAGATATCCCTGCTCTGAGTTAGAAGGGCCCTAAACTCCTGTCTGCTCTCCTGGGGGAGAGCGGTCTCGAATTTGTTGAGGGCCTCCACTGTATCAAAGTGGTGCCTACTCATTAGGGCCTGATGGTTAGCCACCCTGAGTTGGAGGCCCCCGGAGGAGTAGAGCGTGACCGGTGCCGCGACGACGAGCGGTGCCGGGAAGATGAGCGGCTCGGCGATCGGCGTCCAGAGCGGCCCCTGTGGCAGCTGACGGACTGGTGCCGGGAGTGCGACCGGTGCCGGGAGTACGACCGGCGTCTGTCCGTGCGGGAGTGCCGGGACTCCGACCGGCGCCAGGACTCAGACCGGCGGCCGGAGCGTGATCTGCGCGACCGGCCATGAGGAGACCCGGAGCATGGTCTCAACTCATTGCGGCGCCGAGACTGCGACCGGTGCCGGGAAGCTGACCGGTACCGGGAGTTCGATCGGCGCCGCGAGATCGATCGGCGTCCGTGCCCAGCCGGGCTTCGAGCCGCGATCTCCGTCACGGTCATGGGCGGCTTGCCCCTAGACCGGACAGGTTGCTGAGGGGTATCCTCCGCAAGCAACCTCCTCGCAGCAGCGAACGCCTCCGGCGTGGAGGGAAGCTGCTGCGGAATCGGCACCCTGAGTGGCGAGACCACTGGCACCGGACTCGACGGGGCCTCCTGCGGCGCCGGAGTCGTCGGTGCGGGTGCAGGCGGCTGTGCCTCTGGTCGGCTCCCCGGCGGCGACCGTGGGCGCGTGAGCGGCGCCGGAGGCTGCACGCGGTCCGGTGCCGATGCTGGGCGCGGTTCCGAGTCCTTTCTGCGCTTAGCGCTGGGGGAGCGCGACCGGTGCCGAGGCTTTGCTTTGGCCGGCTTGGGTGCGGGGCCCGGTGCCGCACTCGAGTCCGGAGTAAGGGCCGCCTCTAACAGGATCTGCCGCAGGCGAGATTCTCTGTCCTTGCGGGTCCTGGGTTTGAAAGCCCTGCATATTTTGCAGGAGTCTGCCAAGTGCGCTTCCCCGAGGCACTTAAGGCACTTGGAGTGTGGGTCTCCCGCAGGCATGGGCTTCCCACACTCCGCACATGGCTTGAATCCCGGAGCCTTGGATGACATGGCTCCGGTGGCAGGGAAATCCCCTGCACCTAACTATTTACACTATAAACTACTTAACAACTACTTAACAACAACTATTAGTGAGAACAATAGGAATAACAGCTAGGAGATAAGGAGGACGCTCAAGAGCAGTACTCCTGTTCCGACTACCAGCGCGAGCGGTGAAGAAGGAACTGAGGGCCAGACTGTGTCGCAGGGGTACTTATAGAGTGCCTCAGTGGCGCCACTCCAGGGGGCTCCCTGCTCGCCCAGTCTGCAGCTAGGGGAAAAATCTACCCGGCAACCAGGCCCGCAGCGCGTGCCTGACCTATAGTGGAATGCATGTGAGCAATCACTCGAAGAAGAAATAGTGGTTTTCTCTCTCTCTCTTTAGGCTACTCTTAAAAAAACCTACAACCTTCTTTCTACTTGAAGAATGAAGTGGGGAAAATGTTTTAAAAATGAAAGTAACAATATTTTCCGCTGCCCCCACTTTTTGTATTGAGTAAGCTGTTTAAGTGAATGTTTCCCCCCTTTCCTTCCCTACTTTCTCTCACTGCCCTTACCTCATTCCCTCACCACAGCGGGGAGTAAGGTAGGAGAGGGGAATAAGACACAAAACAATGAAAAAATATTTCTTTTAAAAATTAAAACCCTATTGATAAAACAAAATAATAACTTCAAGAGTTTCAACCAGTGCTATGGACTGTGTTAAGGTTCTCCAACTTTTCCAGCTAATTCTTTTCTAATTCAGTTAACACACATACCTGTTTCCAAACACTTACAAGATTAGCAACCCACATGTATATGTATTTAATCTGCACTGACAAATCTGCATTATATAGACCAGCTAATGATCTCATCTCTCCACAAGTAGCTTGCAAGTTCTCCAATTCTATTTTAAGTACCCGGTTAGTGAAATATTGGTGCTGGCCCAGTGTGACTGTCCAAAAATAAATAAAACAAAATCCAAACAAAAGGAAAAGATTTGTGACAATATTGGGAAAAGTATGCTATTCCCAGGTTTGTCTGGTTTCATATTAATGTTCCTTGGAATACAAAGTAATGTACTTCTGTGTTGCTGTAGATGCTTTTATGGATTGGTTGCAAAAGTAACTAGCTAGAAAACATTCTGCTACCCCATTCCTATCTGATAACAGCAGGGAAATGTTTTGTTATATTGCCCCCAATTTGCTAGTGTTTCAGCTCTTCCAACCTAGGATGACAGTATTGTGCTATGATGTACTGGCTGCTGCCTGTTTGCTGCTACTACTGCTCAAGGATTTAGAGAACTTAGATAGTTGGGTCACTGTCTGTTTCAATAAACTTGTGGGTGGGAGAAATGCATGCCAGGAGCATAACTGAAGAACTAGTGATGAACTGCCTGTAACTCCCATGAAAATGTTCCTGTTAGCCTGTGATAAACCCATGCCTTGGGGTTGCCAGTGCTTGCAGAGGGGAAGGGCAAGACACTGGGGAACCTGTTCAGTTTCCCACTTATATAAAAATGCTTTATTATAACTATTACCAAGGAAGAAGGCAATATCACCAGGCAAGCCAGCTTGTACTGCATGCAATCTGTTGTGTTTATACTTTATTCCTGAAAAGTGCACTGTGTACACTGTGCTATGTGTAATTTGAAATGGATGCTGTCATAGGTATGCTCCATACATGGCATTGTATGTACATAATGCACCATACAAGGCACTAGTCTTCCTTTGGGAGTGATGGAGCATATATTTGGATTGTATGGGATTCTTCCCCCCAAGGAAAACAACATGATAAATAACTGACCTACAAAATACTTGGAATAGCTACAACATCATCACTGAAATTCTGCACATTAGGTTTGCAGAACTGCTATGAGTAATCAGAATCTTCTGTTAACGCAATTAATTCTTGTGATTCCGACAACAGACAGACCCAATCCCATCCTTCCTCCAAAAGCTGAATAGTTTGTTGAAATATTTACAAGGGTTAATCAGTGACGTCTGGAAAGGGCACTTGGAAGGGGGGAAAAAAGGCCACCTGCTTATTTACATACAGAAATGGTCCCCAAAGCCACAGTGACCAAACACCATCTGTTTTATTCCTTTGGAAAAAAAACATTGTTCTCAACTGGATCTCTTGAAACCAAACCTTTGAGGTTGCATAAATGCAAGTAAAACAAGCTGCAAGTAAACAACATGTCATCTGATGTATACTGTACAAGGGGCAAAGCGTGGAGGAGACATTATTATACACAGAAAAAGTCTGAGATCTGGCACTGACACAGGGCAATTGCATGTTCTGAAGATATTTTGAATCACTAACCAGCCACGATCGCAGCCTTATGGAGGAAGAAAACTTACTGTTGCCAAACCCAGCTGAGCCTGTTGGTTATGTGGTCAGTAAATGAGGGGACTGCAACCCAGAGATCCAGACAAAGAGGGCATCAAAAGCACAGCTCTATCTGTAATCATTACTAATCACTTTCATGCTTTAAATGTTCGTTAACATTCTACCAGATAAATTAGCTGACAAGTGTATTTCATGAAACCTAAATCTGAGTGAATACTGCAAAATATTCACAAACACAGAGTTTCAGATTTGTGATTACAAATATCATTACTAGAAACCAGATACCATAGAGAGAGAGATGCTTGCAGTCAGGGAAGAACAACATACTTAAAATAAGCTCAGAGTGAATTATAAAAATTAGCTATATGAAACATTACACAGAGCAGCCCATAGGCTGAAAAATGTTCACAAACATTTGTCAAATCATTTTGAATAAACAAATCCCTGCAAGACAGCGGTCAAAGTAATTTCCTGAAAGGGAAAAAAAAAAGCCAACATAGCCCTACATTCATCTAATACGTTGTTCATCATGCATTAAACACTCAGCTCAAGTGAGAACTTATTATATTTTGGTGTTATTATAATAGACAGCATGATAGATTATAAGGTGATCATTTGAAAGACCATCCCAGTGCTCATGGAATGATGACTTTAGCAGTTCAACTCACTGAGAAAATAAGATAGACACTAAAGTGGTTTCAAGAAGTGTTGGCCAGTTAAGTTTGTTCACCCTGGGTGCAATCTTCCCCAATAGAGAGGGCCCACAAAAGACATTAGGTCTTAAATTATGCACACTTATGTCCCACTGACTTTTGCCACATATAAACTCTATACTCTTAGTAAATCTCATCCCATCCAAAAGAGGTAGGGGAGCCCTTTCATGCACAAGTAAACACTACTCAGCTCTTGAGCTGTCAGGTCCAGCTCTTAGGTTTAAGAAAAACAACAGAATATCTATAGAAAGTATTCTCTTACCTCTATCAGTTTCAACATACAGCCAACAGCTACTACAGAAAGAGACAGTATCTTTCCCCATCATCCCCTTCTATCTGGCTCAGAATATCCAGTCACTAAATTGACAATAATTAGTCTCTAATTACTATCATATTTTCACCTGTTTCATTTGCAACTCCCTAGAATATTTGCCTTGTTCAATTAGCATGATCTAATCCATGCCCTAGTAGCAGACTAGCATCTTTCCTCTATAGAATGAGCCTCTCAGCTGAGTCTTTCTGATTTTGCCTCAAATGGTGAGAAAGCAGCACTAAAAAAATGTATGTACTTAAAATAAAGCAGGCAGAATGAGTGTTGTATTTCCTTGTTGGGGCATATACTTTATTTTTAGTATCCCCTTGGTAAGTTTTAGTTTTAATTTGTTTGCAATACATGGTCACATTTGTTTTATAATTTCATATAAAGTTTGGGGAGAGTAGGATAATTCCTTTGTGCTATCCCATTGTTAAAGATGGTTAATGGGGGTAAAAATTTCAAGCACACCCACATTATGTAGGAGCCCAGGTCACTTGGACACTTGAGACACTTTCAGGCCCGGTCTCCATGATTTAAATAAGTGATGTTAAAATGTAGTGAAGGTTTTAATCCATATAGTAAATTTTGCTCATTTCATATTTAAAACACAAAGAAAGTAACCTCTAAATTTATTTTAAATAAGGTGAATTATAATAAGTCAGGTGGTAAGTATAGGAGTTTAAATGTCTGTTCAAATGCCTCTGCATTTCCTTTATGTTTCAGTGTCATATATCATTACTGAGAGTGGGGAATTCTGGATTTCTTGGTAAAGCTTCATAAGAGGAGCATTGTCAGCTTGAAGATTGCATCCAACTGGGAATGTTCTTTAATCCATCCCAGCTGGATACAATCCCACCAGAGCTAGCTTTCAAAAAGGCATCCAAAAGTTTGCCGTATACCTGTATCTTTTACTTCAGTGGTGAAGACTACTACTCAGAATATGGCTACCCTTCCAGGAAACAAAGGGATGATATCCCTGGGAAGAATATATTCTATCACAGTCCTATTCTTTAGAGTTGGGTAGGAAATTGTTTTCCTGACTTGTGAAACACAGGTTCAACACCCTGGTCTAAATCAAGTATTTGAACCCAGGTCTCTCACATCCCTGGTGAACGCCACAATACCAGGCTTTAAATTTGCTTTCTCAAGCTCCCCCGTTAGAACTGTTCTACTTTGTATAAATAAGTAAATATTTACTGGAGTAAAGCTAAAGAGAGATTCTCTAACCCTGTCATCAGAGCACTCATGTAAGATGTGAGCACCAGATTGAAGTGTTTATTCTAATATTTAATTTATATCCAATAGAACAGCTCCAAGAGAGGAGACTGAGGGACCCACCTCAGAATGGCAAACAGCCTAGTAGTTAGGACACTTAAATGGAATGTAGGAGCCTGGGTTCCAGTTTCCATGCCAAAGGAAGGATTTGAACATGGGTGTCCTGTCTCTTAGGTAAATGCATTAAGCACCAGACTATGCAAGGTACAGCTTACTTCTGTTCCCCTTGCACCCACTCTCCTTCCCCAAAATCCACCTGGCTCTCTGACAAAGCTTTTCACCAAAAAAACAAAACAAAACACTTTCCCTGTTGAAACTGATTTTGATAAACTGGAATTTTCCCGTGAAAAGCAAGTTCATCAAAAAATTGCTGACTAGCACCGCTCTTCTAAAAAGGCTCGGCTCTGCTTGTTGCCAGTGTATGATTCTTTCAAACACAGCAAGATGTTTTACAAAGGTAGTGAGCCTTCCTACTAAAACAAGGAAAGGGTGGTCAGAGAAGGTGGTGAGGGGAAGAAAGGAGAGGGGATCAGTGTAAAAGGAGCTTAGTGCTTCAGGGGTGAGGCCCCCAGAAAACTGGTTCTGGATGGGTGGCGGGGAGGAGGGAGCTTAGCTGTAAGAAAGAAACTGTAGGAGCATTGAAAGGAATTGACTGCCCTTTCTAAGTTGTGCTAGGAAAAAACATGTTCTTGCTTGGTATTAGGGCTGGTTTTGGATATTTCGCTGCATGCACAAAGATTTAACATAACTGATTAACTATGCTACCATTTTAAAAAAGCAGCAAGGGAATCAATGGCCTATGAATTAGGGACAATTTGGTGACTAAACAAGATCAGTTCAGGATATTGCTCTGGAATTCACAACAGCCATGAAAAATACAAACCAGTCATCAACTCTATTTGTGACCCAATGAAACCACTATATAGCCAGTCAGGGAAAAAAAGTTGTTAATAAGTTTCATCAAAAAAAAAGAACATGATGATTTTTCCCACTTTCCTCATTTTCTAGGCATGCAGTCACATAGGGCTATGTTGGGTGCAGAAGAAAATGTAACAAGTCGGCGCTAGGGCCATGCAATTTGCTTCCATCGCGTCTCCATGGGAACGCAGTGTAGCCAAAGTTATCAGTCTAGAGAACGGCCTTGGCTCTCAGTGTTATCTTGTGAGAAGTGGTTTTCAGTGCCAGCTGGGAGCTGTTATCTAGTCTGTGTGAAACTCGGCTTGTGTGAAACCAGACAGGTAAACTGAGGCAGGACTGCAAAACATGTCATTAGCTATTCATGAGTTATGTATGAGATGCAAATGTGCATGAGTATTTCTGTGTCAGTCTGCCCTTGCATGTTGGGGTTCATCCTGAACACTGCTCCGGTGTGTCAGGTCCCCCATGTCCAGTGGCAGCACCGTGAATGGGGCCCCCGGTGCGGTTATGTCACTGCCTTCAATAAACCCATCACTTTTATTCATCTGGCCACTGTGTGTGAGCGTCATTTCTATGGGACTCAGTGTACCTTGCAACAGGCTATATATATAGATATATAGCCTGTTGCAAGGTACACTGAGTCCCATAGAAATGACGCTCACACACAGTGGCCAGATGAATAAAAGTGATATATATATATATATATATATATATATATATATATATATATATATATTAAACACAAAGAGTGGATGAAGTTTCCATGTAATGCCTTAGCTGAGACCCACTCATAAAATTCTTCCCAAGACTGTGATTAAAACAGAATCTGTGTTTCCAAGAAACATATTACTCTGAGCTCACTTTTTACAGGCTGATCCATCAGCCATTGACGACATAGGAATGACTCCCATTGACTTCAATGGACATTGGATTGCACAAGTCTTTAAAGACAGAAAATAGCCTGGCATTAAAATTACCACGGTGGTATAAGAGTATTTTTTTCTTGATAACCCTGTATTTCCTTTAGCCTTCGTGTGGGGAAAAACAGTTTTATTAAGTGATTCACTTACTAGTAAGTCCCTCCTTTTAAATTTCTGTTTCACACTGAGTGCATAGGTTTGGATTGTTGATTTATCACCACTATAAGCATTTGCCAAGTACAACCACTAGATTATTTGACTTTTATTGTGTTCTTTTAGTGCTACACTGATAAGCAATTGAACCCGGTGAAGCTGTCAGAGGAATGAAAGTCTTAAAGGCATTTTCTGTTCAGTGTACTGTAAAATATACAAAAATTAAACATTCCTCATCAGAGAATATCAAAAATATCTTCTGTGCACAGGAAAGTAAGAAAAAATAATAATGAAATAGCTTTGAAATATAATATCAATGCAGTTTTTTTTTGGGGGGGGGGAATCATTGTTAATACCAGGTTGGGGGGAAAATATAAAATGAGGCAATGAAACTCTTAAACAAATAACTAATAAAAGCTGTTACAAGAATAAATCTCAGATGTGCTCTGGGACCACATTTTATAGTTTTTCATTGTATTGTAGTGCTGTGTTAACACAATACTTTTGATAGGTCCTCCCATAGACAGACAAATCATAAAATATATGCAATTTACCAAGCAGAGTACAACAGAATGGTTGGCAATAAACTGCTAAAACCCAATTAGAAACAGCATCCTTCAGAGAAGAGTTGGGGGAAGAGAGGAGGTGGAAAAGCAGAATAAGAAAACAAAAAACTCTTCCAACAGAAATTCTTGAAATCTTCTGCTCAGTAGTAGTTTCCAGAAAGTACAAGCAGTGACATTCACTGTAGAGATTTACTGTGACATTACTTTTTTATGAAACTGAAGCTTGAAAAAAATCAAATTTGAATTCCATGTACAGCAAGTATCTGTTAAGGATAGAATTTAATGGGTTATAAGTAGCCATAGCTTTAAGCTCCTCTGACCCTTTTTGATTTGAAGTTTCTTTTGCTATCATCTATTATATCATCTGGGTTGGAGAATGTTCTCACGTAGGAGGTAGGCAGAATGCTGATGATGTAATTCATGATTATGTAGAAGGAAGTTATAATTGCTGACTTTTAAAAATAGCAACAGCTAATTCCTTCATGACCTCTTACAGCCAGTGGAAACTGCTGAAGAAGATGTAGAGCTTAACGTCTTCACTGTGCTCATAGTTAGGATAATTGGAAAACGTGGGGACCTGAATCCTCAGGAGGGTTATTTTAATTTTATATTGCTCTATTTAGACTGCAAGTTTTAATGCAACTAATCATTTCTTTTTTATATAGTATGATGGATCAACTACTAAAGGGTTGCCTCCGGAGAGTGGAAAAATAAAGAAAAGCACAGTGAAGCAGAAGGCACAAACCCCTTAGTGATACTTAGGCTTTGTCTACATTGGCCATTAGTCAGCACTAGAGGGGCATAAATTTTAGTGTGTCCTATCTGGCCCAGGTGGATCCTTCTGGTATGCACTAAAAGTTCCCATGTGTGTAGAGGCAGTCCTGTTTCAAACAGTGCTGTGTTGACATGCACTGGGAATTTTTAGTGCATCCCAGCAGGGCCAGCCTGCATCACACACTAGTGCATATTAAAATTTATGCCCCTCTAGTGCAGACTTACACACCATGTAGATAAGCCTTAAATTGTTTGCTATTATGGCCAGGGCAAAGAGTTTTAGGAAGTTATGTTTGGAATTCCAGACTTTTGACATTAAAAGACTAATACAATTCTAGGCAACTGTTTTCAAGATATTTAATGCCATCCATAATCCACCTAAGGAAAAAAAAAACTACTGTGCAAAGAAAAAGAAAATGTTGACATGAGTGAAAGTGTAATTGCAGGAAGAAGTAAAAGTGAGCCCTGGACTTCCGTCAGGCTAGGATATGACCCTATATCTTTATAAAAGTGCTTTCTGATGTGGCTGCTGTTTAGTTATTACAGTTCATGCCACAGTATTTGTGTTTCTTAGTGGAGTTGTCTGTTATGGATGAACAGAATAGACCAGCCGGAATTTGAGGGTTACTCGGACACTATAGGAACGTTTATATCTGAGTAAAAAGCACTCGTCAAATTCATCCTTCATGTAACTTCAATGGAGTAAATAGAGATATACTTGGTTAGAGTTTGGCCCATTTTCATTTTTTTTTAAACTTCTGCTCCCTGCTTTCTAGGAATGCATTTTCTTAAGAGTATATTTTCAGTTGCTGCCTGTCAAGATACCATATGAGGCTATTTCAGGTTAATGAGACTTTCTATCCTGCAACTTTGGTAATAGGAGATTACTAATGCAGCCCAAGAAGAGCCCTGCAATTATGGCTAGAGTATAGACAATGCTGCTGTTCAAAAAGTGTGATACTGTGGTTCTGCAAAGTAGCATTCAAGGTCCCATAAATCCCTGCAAACCCAAGTACGATGATTTTAATGCTTTTGATTTGAAACAATTACCAACAAGACTACAACATTTAGATTATTCTGAGAAACAAGAACAAAATCATCAACTGGTATAGTTCCATAGACGTCAATAGAGTTTGCCAGTATATGCCACTTAATGATCTGTCCTTTTATATTTATTCATTAGCCATGGAGAGCAGAGTATTGTTTACAAATGAGGCAACAAAAGGAACAGTGCTGGAAGTATTGCAGCAGCATCTAAACAGCAGGCTACTTTTGCTCATTATTGATCATGCTCTTGGCAATTTTTGATGATATAGATGACACAGTGGGCAAAGGGAAGCACTATTTGCTTTGTTATATTGGATAATTCATGTGCAATATTCATTTTTACATTTGATCTGATATGTCAGAGAGAGTGACCACTTAAAGTGACATTAAATGAAAATCAGTGTCACTTATGGCTGACAAAAGAAACCCAAGAATTCTGTGATAGAATGCACATTTGTTATGGTGATGGCTGGACATTTGGATGCATGATTGGATTTTCTAGCAAGGTTATTAAAAAATCCCCAAGGGCCAGCCATATCTGGGCGGCCCAGTTTTCAAATGTGGTCACCAAATGGGACCAACTAATGTTACATTGATAGCCTGATTCATCCGCAAGGACTATCTGCAGCATGCCAATCCAGCAAAGTAAAGCAGTTGTGAACTTGGCTTAATTGGCTAGATGAAGCAGGGTGATGACTATTTTGTACATACAACACAAACCAGTCAAAGTTTACCAGTCAACCTGGCCACAAGTTTTAGTGGCAGATTTTCAATGTTGCTAATGGCAGTTAGGCACACAAAACAGTAATTTATGGTGTATTCTAAGTACTGAATGCAAGGTGGAGATTTTCAAAGGCATAAATGGTAGATACCTAATTCCTATTGAAAGTTAATGAAAGTTAGGTACCAAACAGCCATTTCTATCTTTGTAAGTCTCCCCTTCATTCAATACTTTGGTGCACACAGGCTGTACATGTTAAGTGCCTGTCTGAGGAGTCAAATGAGGGATATGGACATTCATTTTAGTCACTCATGTTTGTTCTCTTTCCAGGAAAAAAAACAAGTGGATATGAAGTTACCTAAAGTCATACAAACTTTTATTTAATTTCCACTTATTGTGCTAGCATATGGCACGGTGCAATAGAAGAGAAAAGGCTGACTTTGAAAACACTTTTACCTCTGGACCTATACATAGAATGCTTCCGCCAACATGCACAGGCAGAAGTTGGGGAAAAACAACATCACTTGCCTCCTAACATAAGCTGTGCAGAACGCAATGGCATCCACAGCCTCAGAAACAACCCTGACATTATAATCAAAGAGGCTGATAAAGGAGGTGTTGTTGTCGTCATGAACAGGTCTGCCTACCAAAAGGAGGCTGCCAGACAACTCTCCAATACCAAATTCTACAGACTACTTTCCTCAGATACCACTCAGGAATCCACTAAGAAACTGCACCATCTACTCAGGACACTCCCTACACTAACACAGAAAGAAATCAACATACCCATAGATCCCAAACCAGGGTTATAATATCTACTACCCAAGATCCACAAACCTGGAAATCCTGGGCACCCCATCATCTTTGGCATTGGCACTCTCACTGAAGGACTGTCCGAATATGTGGACTCTTTACTCAGACCCTACGCCACCAGCACTCCCAGCTATCTCCGTGATACCACTGATTTCCTGAGAAAACTACAATGCATTGTTGATCTCCCAGAAAACACCATTCTAGCCACCATGGATGTAGAGACTCTCTACACCAGTGGTCCCCAACCTTTTTATCCACGCGGACCGGTCAATGCAGGAGAATTTTACTGCGGCCCGGGGGGGGAGGGGGAGGTTATACTATTGACAGCCGCGACCCCGTTTTAATTTTTACCGTGGCGCGGCGGACCCTTGCATGTCCGCCGAAAAGCCGCCGGATACATTTAATCCGAAGCGGAAGTGATCACGCCAGCGGTAAGTCCCCGCGTCGCTGAGGGAGTGATCACGGCGGCGCTGAGTTCCCTGCTGCGCTGGTGAAAGGAAAGCGGCCGCGGACCGGTACCCATTGACCCACTGTGACGGGGCTGAGCAGCCCCGCACCGGTACAGCAAGGGTTAACCCTTCTCTCGGGGCAGAGGAAGCCACGCCCCGGAAGCTCTGCTGGGCATGCTCCAGCTGGAGACCCAGCATAAAAGCCGGCAGAGTTGCTCAGTCGGGGCTGACCACCAGAGGGGAAGGACCTGTGTTACCAGCTCCTGAGGAGGAACAGCCAACATCCTGGGACCCAGACGACAGCCGGGCTGTGACGCCGCTGGACGACCCACCCGCCGTCGGCCCGGAGGGAGAACACTCCGACGGACCCCCGGACACCGAAGGCAGGGTAGGAAGTGACCCAGGGAACTTTTAAAGGGACAGCCTAGCTCGGCGTGTTGTGGGCGGATCCCCGCCGAGCGTGGGGCGAGACCAGCCCCGCTGGTAGGTGAGCCCTGGGTCGGGACCCGGTGGAGTGGGAGGGCCCAGGTCCCCCTACCCCTACGGCCATTAGGCCACGCTACCCCGAGAGCGGGAAGCAATTGTATTGACTCTGGCCACTGGGCCACGCTACCCCGAGAGCGGGGAGTGATCCTATTGACTCTGGCCACTGGGCCACGCTACCCCAAGAGCGGGGAGCGATCCTATTGACTCTGGCCACTGGGCCACGCTACCCCGAGAGCGGGGAGCGATCCTATTGACTCTGGCCACTGGGCCACGCTACCCCGAGAGCGGGGAGCGATCCTATTGACTCTGGCCACTGGGCCACGCTACCCCGAGAGCGGGGAGCGATCCTATTGACTCTGGCCACTGGGCCACGCTACCCCGAGAGCGGGGAGCGATCCTATTGACTCTGGCCACTGGGCCACGCTACCCCGAGAGCGGGGAGCGATCCTATTGACTCCGGCCACTGGGCCACGCTACCCCGAGAGCGGGGAGCGATCCTATTGACTCCGGCCACTGGGCCACGCTACCCCGAGAGCGGGGAGCGATCCTATTGACTCCGGCCATTGGGCCACGCTACCCCGGGAGGGGGAAGCAATCCTATTGACTCCAGCCATTGGGCCACGCTACCCCAAGAGCGGGAAGCAATCCTATTGACTCCGGCCATTGGGCCACGCTACCCCGGGAGGGGGAAGCAATCCCATAGACTCCGGCCATTGGGCCATGCAACCCCCTTTCCCTTGAGGGGGGGGGGTCAAAGACAGGTGGAGGTCCGCTGCCACGCCTAGCCCCAGCCTTCAGGGGGCGCTGCGGAAGCGGACCCGCCACACCCACGGACCGGTACCGGTCCGTGGCCCGGGGGTTGGGGACCACTGCTCTACACAAACATCCCACACACAGATGGAATACAAGCTGTCAGGAACAGTATCCCTCATAATGTCACAGCACAAGTGGTTGCTGAGCTCTGTGACTTTATCCTCACACACAATTATTTCAAATTTGGTTACAATACATACCTTCAGACCAGTGGCATGGCTATGGGCATCCGCATGGCCCCACAATATGCCAACATTTTTATGTCTGACCTGGAACAACGCTTCCTCAATTCTCGTCCACTCACGCCCTTTCTCTACCTACACTACATTGATGATGTCTTCATCAAATGGACCCATTGGACGGAAACTCTGGAAGAATTCCAGCAGCTTCCACCCCACCATCAACCGCAGCCTGAACCAGTCTACACAGGAGGTCCACTTCCTAGACACCACAATGCAAATAAGAGACAGTCACATTAACACCACCCTATACCAAAAACCTAGCAACAGCTATGCCTACCTTCATGCCTCCAGCTTCCATCCCGGACACACCACATGATCCATTGTTTACAGCCAAGCACTGAGGTACAATCATATTTGCTCCAACCCCTCAGACAGAGACCAACACCTATAAGATCTTCACCAACCTTTCTAAACACTATGATACCCTCACGAGGAAGTAAGGAAACAGATAAACAGAGCCAGATGTGTATCCAGAAGCCGCCTGCTGCAAGACAAACCCAAGAAAGAAAACAACAGAACACCACTGGCCATCACCTACAGTCCTGAGCTAAAACCTTTCCAACGCATCATCAGGGATCTACAACCCATCCTGGACAACAATCCTTCACTTTCATAGGCCTTGGGATGCAGGCCAGTCCTCTCCCACAGACAGCCCGCCAACCTGAAGCATATTCTCACCAGCAACTACACACCGCACCACAATAACTCTAACTCGGGAACCAATCCATGCAACAAACCTCAATGGCAACTGCCCACATATCTACACCAGCGACACTATCACAGGACCTAACCAGATCAGCCACATCATCACTGGTTCATTCACTTGCATGTCTACCAATGTAATATAAGCCATGTGCCAGCAATACTCCACTTCTATATACATCGGCCAAACTGGACAGTTCCTACGTAAAAGGATAAATGGACACAAATTTAGATATTAAGAATGGCAATACAGTAAAACCCCGATTTAACGGACCCCGATTTAACGGACTTCGGATGCAACGGACAAAATTTCCGATGCATCTGAAATCCATTTTTTGCGGGCTGGCTGCCGACTCCCGGCTGCCGTCCGGGTCCCAGCAGCGGGCAGGCTGGCTGCCGGCTCCCGCCCGGGTCCCGCCTGTTGGCGGGCTGCTGGCTCCCGCCCGGGTCCCGCCTGTTGGCGGGCTGCCGGCTCCCGCCCGGGTCCCGCCTGTGGGTGGGCTGCCAGCTCCCGGGTCCCGCCTGTGGGCGGGCTGCCGGCTCCCGGGTCCCGCCTGTGGGTGGGCTGGCAGTTCCCGGGTCCCGCCTGAGTCCCGCCAGCGGGCGGGCTGCTGGTTCTCGGCTCCCGCCCGGGTCCCATCAGCCGGGACCCGGGCGGGCGGGCTGGCTGAAGGCTCCCGGCTGCCGCCCGGGTCCCAGCAGCCGGGACCCAGGCGGGCTGACTCACGGCTCCTGGTTGCCGTGATACAGTAAAACCTCAATATAATGGACTAATTCGGGGAGGAGGGGCTGCTGCTCCGACAGCTCTTTTTTTTTTAATTATTAAATAACGGACTTTCGGCTTTAACAGACACCCCCTCGCCCGAATTAGTCCATCATATCGAGGTTTTACTGTATACAAAAACCTGTAGGAGAACACTTAAATCTCCCTGGACACACTATAGCAGATTTAAAGGTAGCCATCCTGCAGCAAAAAAACCTTCAAGACTAGATTTCAAAGAGAAACTGCTGAGCTACAGTTCATTTGAAAATTTGACACCACACCATCAACTCAGGATTAAACAAAATCTATTAATGACTAGCCAACTACAAAAGCAGTTTCTCCATTCTTGGTGTTCACACCTCCAGATCAGATGCTAGAAGAGGGCATCATCCTCCCTGATTGAACTAATCTTGTTGTATCTAGCCTGATTGAACTAATCTTGTTATCTTCAGCCTGATTCTTGCCTACATATTTATACCTGCCTTTGGATATTTCCACTGCATGCATCCAACAAAGTGGATATTAGCCCATGAAAGCTTATGCTCCGATACATTTGTTAGTCTATAAAGTGCCACAGGACTCTTTGTCCCTTTTACCTCTATCGATCATCTCTCCAGGACCGGACTAAAACAGTGATAGGGCAGAGTAGAAAGATTTCACAACTGTGGCCCAGGTTGCATATAGACCTAAATAAAGAGAAGACTTCATGGCTGTCAAACCGGCATCGTTCACTGGAAGGTTCACATTTCTGATTCATCACACTATTGCTTTCATTGATCCTGTCAAATTATGATACAAATAAGCTCTCCAGTGATATATCTCATTCATTGTATCACCTTCCCCTGCCAATTCCACAATTATATCATACTCTTCCTGATAAGAGGAAGTTTTAAAAAATGAGATTGGGAGATTGCTACGCTTCTCAGAATTTCACTGAGCTCTCCTTCCCTCTAAGGGCTGGTCTTCACTACCTGCTGGATCTTTTGGCTATCGATTTCTCGTGTCTCTCGACATGAAGTGGTTCTGACCTACCATTGTGCTCTGACTGGCTTTAGTTATTCTTTTCCAAATAGCTTCCCCCAGCCCCAGGGAAAAAAACTGCTAGGCACATGCTCTCTTTCCCCCACACTTCCGCCCTTCACTCAAAAGCTCTGACATATGACCTCCCTCAGGGCTCAATCCTATCAGCATTCCCACTGCAGATGTGAATTTAACATTTTATTGGGATAAACCAAGATGTCCTGGGCAACAATATAACTCTATGTATCCTTTATGTCCACTGCTTACACCACAGAAAGAGTTGCTAGGGGGAGAATGTGATACAAGAGATGTTTTGGTTGCTCTATTCCAGGGGTTTGCAAACAGGGGTTTGGGACCCCTCAGGGGGTGGTGAGATTATTACATGGGGGGTTGTGAGCTCTCAGTAGCCACCACAAACCCCACTTTTCCTCCAGCATTTATATTGGTGTTATACATTAAAAACATATTTTTATATATTAAATGGGGGAAAGGGAGGAGGTCACACTCAGAGGCTTGCTGTGTGAAAGGGGTCACCAGTACCAAAGTTTGAGAACCACTGCTTCTGTGTGGAAATACAGCACCAGAAATGCTGTCCAGCATTAAAAGAACTGAAAGTGCTGTCCACCACTAAGAAAAGTATTGACCTGTCACCATTAGCTGAAGCAGGGAGAAATTGAGATTGGGCTTGTTTGAATTAGTAAAAATTGGATCGGTGATATTGAAACATAATGGTAAGGTACCTATAAGTGTATAATTTGTTTGACAATTATAAGGATTTAAATAGTTAATAAAGATGGTTTTAAGCAGTTGTAACTAGGGAAAAAGAGATGGCAGCAAGAAATCAAAGCAGAGAGAACCAAAATGGAGGTTTAAAATGATCTAACCAATTGCACGCAGGAAGGATGGGGTGAAATAAAGGTCATGCCAAAACCCTGATGGGAGGGGTCCGTTATGTAGAACACAGGCCTTCAAAGACGTCCAGCATAGCATAGGTTTTCAATAAGATCCAGCTTTCATTGACATGTAAAGGCCTTGAAGCTGATTGGCTGATAACAATAGGGATTGAACAGACAACCAATCAGAGTAGGCTAAAATCTGCATACCAGGCTGAGAGTTGATAGACTTTAGTTAGTTCCTCAGTGTGTGTGCATGGAAGGTACCAGTGTATGTGAGAACAAGAGAAAACCAAGAAGAAGCCAACTAAAATAGTGGAAGAAAATCACTGAAGAAAGCAACCAAACAAGAGGCAGCAGACTAGACAGAGCAGAAAGAGGGATAGAGAGAGGACAGAGAAGTAAACACAGTGATTTCAATAATAATCATAAACTAGAATGAGTGATTGTGTATATATGAGATAATAAAGCTGTATGATAGTTTATGTATGTTTTGTTGCTGTCAGCATCCTCTATGTCACTGGCTATCAAATGTAATCACTTAAAGCTATTTTCCAATTGTAGGATATTGCATTTTGGGGTACTTTAATGTGCATCTGTGCTAATAGAATTTCGTGTCTGCTAAGAAAATGTGTGGTTTATTTCTTTAATATATGTTTCAGATTGCTTGGTTTTCATAATATTACATGTTTTAGATTTGTGGTGTCAGAAAATAGTGTGTTAAATAAGTTATTTTTGTTTTCCACCTGAGTGTCAATCCTTTGAGCAGAAGGCTGTATCTGTATCCTTCCAATGGTTAATGGCATTAGTATGTTCTGGGGAGTTCTTCACAGATTGGAGAGAAAACCCCTGGTAAAACCCTGACAATTCCTCTAGAGTGGGCTACCTACTCTACCTACTAAAGCAGACAATACTGACAGTTGGTTTACTGGCATAGGCAGTAGGGGTGCCTTAGGTCTGATTTTGGGGTAAGAAATTGAGCATTGAAAAAACACAGTGGTCTTAAATTGAATCCAGGAAAGACAGAAGTATTGCTAACAGGAGTACTAGTCCCTTTGCAAAGTTGGACTCCCACAGTCAAATCTCTCCCACAGTCAAAGATATACACTCTGCGTTAGTAACAATAATAGGAAGTCTGGCAGGACTGCTGCACTCTTCACGGAGCCTTGAGAAGAATGCAGTAGGCACCTTGTTGCTCCTTTAACTAGCAAAAAGGCTCCACCTAATTGCATAAGATGGGATGGCCATTGAACAATGTGACTCATTTACTTACCTCCAGGTTGCTACAGGATTTGCCTCTTCCTTAGCCTTGACAAGAAATTCCCAAACTATGTGCAGCTGGTGCACAATTCAGTGGCTGTCTCATGGTAGAGATGGTGGAAAAGTGATCAAAATATTTCATTTTTAAAAATTTGCTTCTGTTTAACAAGATTTTTAATAGAGCCATCTATTGTTTCAAAGTTTTTCACTAAATTGAATCAAAGGGTTCATTTACTGGAAAAACAGCTTTTGTTAAGATTTTCTTTTCTGACAAAAAGCCATTTTCAACAAAACTCTTTTGTTCTGAAAAGTTATGACCACGTCTACAGTCTTAAGCAAAAGAGGGAATATTACACTAGTGCTCTACAACATATACTGGTTTCTAGTGCTCTTTTAAAGGAGGTAGGCAGCCATGTTGACCCAAAGAAAGCCTCTCCAAGTTACGCAATGTATCCAGGCACTTAAATTTAGATTCAAAAAAGCTTCTCTACAAGATGTCCAAGATTCTGAAACACCATCTCAGAGCATGGCCTGAAAGGTCTTCATCTTTAGGTCATGCTGGGATAGAGAGCTTTTCATGACAGCATTTACTAAAGAACCAGAACAAGAGACAAAATGCAACAGTTCTCTCCAAGTAGCAGCCCAAGATTAAAACTAGAGCAGAACAGAGAACTGACATCATGCTCCCTGTGTGAGTCCTGGTCATATCAAAAGAAGAATGAAGATCCAGCTGTTCCTAGGCTGATCTGATTATATTTTTAATCCATGTGCAATACCGAGATAATATAGTGATAAGTGACTCACAAATGCCATATAGACGAGTGATGACAGAACTGGAGTCAAAACGATATCTCAAATTAAAAGAATAGACTTCCTCTTCCTATGTGCATTTTCAACTGAAGTATCATTATAGGAATTGGTGAGTATCCATCAGAGTCAGTTAAAAAAAAAGTGATACCAGGAAGATCTTCTGAACTAACAGGATACCCTTATTCACCCCAGTAGATTTTTATAGTGTAGTGTTTCTCTTGTAACCTGCTGGAGCCTTCAAAGAGTCCTAAGATCCCCTCCCCACCTATGGGTTCAAAGTAAAAAAAAGTCTTTCATTGCAATAAGTCCCTTCAAGAAAAAACTCCCTCTGATTCTCACAACTGTCATAAGCTAGCAGCTGAGAGAGAGACAAAGAGTGACAGATACAGACATCAGATAAAACAACACCATCATTGTCAGTTACAGACATACCATAGCACAAGTGTGGGGCAAGATATAACACTCCTTTAAATATTAATGCAAAAAAAGGAGAATCAACTTTTTCCTAACATGAATGAATTTTCTATTGTAAAGTGTCCCCTTCTGCCTTATGTTTTGTTTTTCCCTTGACACTACCCCATGATATTGCTTCAGAGCTGTAGACAAAGTGAGACAGATGTGTTGAATGTGCAATTACCAAGGGAATTGTTTCCCAAGAAACAGTGGCTATGCATAGCTTTCAGGACTGTCTCCCTCATTTACTATAGGGAGATGTTAATCATTTGCATAACAAGGAGTGGTAAAAAAAATCTAACACAGACTACTGCACCTACCCAATCACATTGGGGGGGGGGGCAAGAGAGATAAAATAGTCACATTATTTGTGAATCAGCAGCTCTGCTCCTTACTACAAACAATCAGCAAAATTTTCAGGGAGTACAACACCTTTCTGTGTAGCACTCTGAAGAAAATGAATTATTATAAATGGTAAAGAGGGCCATCTGCTTTTTCCATTATTTTCCATGCTTCATCTGCAAAGTTTTGTTTTTGTTTTTTAATGAGAAAATGTCAAAACTTATAAATAAAATATTTTTGTTAAGCAGAACATCTTTTAATATCTTATTTACATTCCAAAAGCTCTCTCTACTGCCCTTGCTTTGTATACATGGAAAGTTTGAGCATATTGCTCGTTTACCAATATAATCAAATATGTGTTCATTATCTGTTGGGTAGCAATGGATCACCATATTCTTAATCATTTCAGAGGTGCAGATGATATCATTAACCACAAGAGCCAAGTTCAAGTTGTTTTGTAATAAAATCTGAACTGGGGTATTGATTTGCAACATGGTCATCTAACAGCTTTGCTTATTATGATTTATAGAGCAAAAATAAATTATGGTTATTTTTAGGAATGTTTTGAAGATCAAAACATGATTTAAAACAAACACATTTCTTCTGAGCATCAAACCTATAATAAAAGTTGATAGCAGTCAATGTTCTCTCTAATTTTTGACAGGCTGTTCACGCAAAAAATTTCTTCTGTGCAAATTTTTGTGTGTGCAGTATTTTTGTGTGTGCCATGTGCGCAGGGTTTAGGATCTGTGTGTGTGCGCACATGCGCACAGCTTAGAGGGAACAGTGATAGCAGTGGAGTAGCATGGTTAACTTTTTGCTGACATTGTGACTATAACATTGACTTCCTTCCATTTTGATGCAGGAGTCTTATTTTACACAACTGATTATCAGGGTTTTTTTTTAATATGATTTTTATTAGTTTAATACTTCTCTCTATACTATGCAGTACCAAGAAGGTCATGTGTTTTGAGAACGTGGATTCTAATTCAGACTCACAATATGACCTCCAATATAGACATTTATCTCCTTATGCCTCTCTTACTCAGATGAATAGAAAGCCACATTTCAAAGAAGAAATATTATATCTGACTTGTGATTGGATGAGTGTGCTGCAAAAAAGGCTTCTCAGATTTTTTCAGGGTAGACCACATCTTACAAAGAATGCTTTGTGAACAACCTCTCCTGACCTGCATTATCATAGATGACTTTCCCTCACATTCACAATGGCATAACATCCCTCAGGCAACTACAGCAATTGCTTAAGCTACTAATATTAGAGAAATACTCAATGTAGTACTCTTTAATGTAATTCAAGTGGAAAACAAACAAGAACCATGGGACTAGTCTACTCTGCAAGTATTCCATGGACCGCAGCTTGAGAACTGCTCTGCTATATAATTAATTATTCACTGAGTGCTCCAAAGTATGGTAGGCAAACAAACAGACTTGATCTCTGCCTCAAAGGGCTCTACATTTAAAAGTTTAAACCTATCACAAAGAGAGGATGCAGAGAAGCAATGAGAAGGGCTTCAGGGGAAGAGAAGACAAAAGTCACAAAAATGGGTGACATTGCTACTGCAATGTCTAAAAGAGGGTGTATTTATACCTAAACAGTGTCTTAGGATAAATAGTTATATACACAGTTTATAGGCTCAGAACAACAAAAATGGGGAGGGAGTAAACTCATGGAATGATGAAGGCAAACAAAGAGCAATAGACAATGAAGGGAAGTGGTGGGAAGGTGAGGATAAAAGGAGTTAATGGGTTGGGAATGATGTATGAAAAAGGAAAGAAGGAGAAGTATTGGGTAAGGACCAACATGAAGATGTGGCATCATGGGACTATTTCCTAGAGGTGGCTGTAGTGAGCCAATAATTCAGAGTCATATAGGGGTTCCATGAAGTTTGGTGCTCTGCTAAGCCAGCTGCAGGTCACCATGGGATTTCTCTATGCAAATGAAATCTCCATCTATCCCTTTAGAGCAGTTTTCTGGAATACTAGGGGGAGAAGCTATTAACAGTCCTAAGGAAGGCTACAGTGCATGACATTGGGTTCCATTGTCATACTGGTTTCTGCCTGAAGACAATTAGAGCTGGTCAAAAGTTTTCTGACAAAGTTTTTCCATGTCAGAAAATGTTGTTTCATTTAGAGGGAAGCTTACTGGGGGAACATGCTGATTTTGATCAACTTTTGCTTTGAAACTAATTTTGATTCATAGCAACTTTTCATTTAAGAAATTATATTTTTTCTAAAAGGCAAAAATCATAGCAAAACATTTCAGTTTGATCAAAATTGAATGTTTTAATTGATCTGAAAAAAAATCCTTTGAAGAGAAATGTTCCCATTTGAAACAAACACAAATTTCAAAATTGTAGAATTTTGCACCAAACAAAAACATGGGTTCCTGCATAGCTTTGCAGACAATGAAAAAAACTGTCTCACTACAATGTGATCAAGAAATCGGTAAGCTGTGCTACAATAAAGCTGCCCACTTTACTTCGAAAGAGGGATAAAGAACACAACCCTTCTCCCAATGAGTGCGGTGTACAGTTCTGTAGTCCTTGGGCCTGATACTCAGCTGACAAGTCAGCAAAGCTCCATTCTGACCCTTTACGTCAGGGGTGGGGAACCTCCAGCCCGCGGGCCTTATGCGGCCCGCCAAATCATTCCATCCGTCCCGTGGCAGAGCCGGGGTTCAGTCAGGCACTGGGGCGTGGGGAGAAGACGCGCCGCAGCCGCCGGCCAGGGACGCGCGCGGGCCGCCAGGCGGGGGCAGCTCTGCGCTCGGTGAAGGGGCCGGGAAGCGCCTGGGGGAGCCGCTGCCAGGGACGTGCGCGGGCTGCCAGGCGGGGGTGGCTCCGCACTGAAGATAGGGGCCGGGAAGCGCCTGGGGGAGCCGCCGGTGCTGCGCAGCCACCATTAGCCGGGCGGCGAAAGGAGGAGCCGCAGGGAGCCGACAGTCAAGGGTGTGTGGTGGGGAGGCTGGGCTGGGGGGCAGGCAAGGAGGCGGTGGGGGGGAGGTCAGGCTGGGCGGGCGGGGAGGGGGGCAGGAGACTAGGCTGGATGGGGTGGGCGAGGCGTGGGTGCGGGAGGGAAGGAGGTTTGGTGGGGGGGAGGCTGGGCTGGGCGGGTCAGGCGTGGGGGGAAGTAGGCTGGGTTGGGAGTGGGAGCGGGGAGGAGGTTAGGTTCGGTGGGATGGGCCGGGCCAGGCAGGGGTGGGGGAGGAAGGGCGGTTAGATGGGGGGATGCTGGGCGGGGTAAAGGAAGATCACCCCCTACACCCAGGCTGATAGTGGGAGCTGACGGGGGCAGGCGGCAGGACCCCGGCTGGCAAGGGGCCAGTGGGGGAAACCCCAAAGCAGTGCAGGGCTAAGCACTCCACCTGCCACTGCTTTGGGGTTTCCCCCGCTGGCCCCTTGCCAGCTGGGGTCTCAGCTCCTGTTGCCAGCCTGGGCTTCCTCGGGGGGGGGGGGGGGGGGGGAGCGGCCCGCGAATGACATTATAAATGTCCAAATGGCCCTTGGCAGAAAAAAGGTTCCCCACCCCTGCTTTACGTACTGTGGGAGCAGTGGATAGTGAATACAAGCTGTTCCATGTGATTTGTTGATGATCTTGAATTTTAGGGTCTTTAGTTGCATTCAGAGGTTGGGCAGGACCTTTCTGTACATTTTATAAATTAACCATTCATTCAACACACTTGCTATTGCTACTGCATGGAAACAGGCTTTGCCTGGGGATCAGTTTCACAGACTATGTGACAGGATAAGTTAGAAGATCCAATTCTGCAATTTCACCTACAATTTTAAAAGGAGAGGGGGGAAAAAAGATACCTATTCCAGTGAATTCCTACTCCTGGGTCCAAGCTTCTAGCGTATGAACAAGCTTGATCACCATGACCCCTTCTGGCCTTGGAATATGACTAGTTTCAGAATTTTGACACAATGACACAGCTGTAGAATCACATCATGAACCCTCAGTCAGTACTTTAGGTCCTTGCATATGTTGAAGGGCATCTCCTTTCAGACTCTGGTCAGCAGAACAGCTGGGCCTCTTGCTGATGGATAATACAAGGTGAGTCGATCTGAAGTGCTGTAGTGCTTTCATTACTCTAGCCTATTTCTGGTTCAAGAATAGCAGCTGTGTTAGTCTGTATCCGTAAAGTAAGCAAGGAATACTTGTAGCACCTTAGAGACTAACCTAGTTTATTTCAGCATAAGCTTTCTATAGCCCACTTCATCAGATGCATAGAAAGGAACAGAAGTAAGATGCATTTATACACACAGAAAGCAACAAAAAAAAAAGAATTGTAAATTACCATACCAATTCTAAGAGGCTATTTAATTTGGAAGGGCCATTATCAGCAGGAGACAAAACCTTTGGTAGTGAAAATTTGTAGTGGATCTCTCTGTCCAACAGTGATAAGAATTTGTAAAAGAGACTTAACTAGGAAAATGCATTCAATTAATATAATGAAAAAGCCACTCAACATCTCTGTTTAACCCTTGGTTGACAGTGTCCAATTTGCAAACTAATTAACATATTTCCGTGCCAGATCACTAATAAACACTCCAACTAATCGTTGTCTCTTCAATTGACCCTTGAGAGAAAAAAAAAAAGGATTTTCTTGTAACGAAGGTCCTCTACTCAGGAGATTGGGGTTCAGTTCCCAGCTGTGCCCCAGGTTTTCTGTGTGACCTTGAGCAAGTCACTTCATCTTCCTAGGCCTCAGCTCCCCCTCTGGAAAATGGGGACAATATATTCTTTCTACCATACATTGTCATGTTAGGTCCTGATCCTGCAACACCTAGCATGGGGGTGGACTACAGTGAAGTCAGTAGGTGGGCACAGCTGACTTCCCATCGACTGTACAAGAGCAGGGTCTCTCTGACTGTGTGTTTGTTCAGAGCCTGGTATGATGGATACCCAAGTCTTGGCTGGAGCCTCTAGAAGTTTCTGTACCACAAATAAGAATGACAAATAACAGTTCCTACTTCTATCAGTTGCCAGGTGCATTGTAGTTCTTGTTTTCTGAAGGTATACTTCCCATTGGATTACGACTCAATAACTCTTATTCTCAGAGTTTAGAATTGTCTGTTTCTTGTGTACTTTTCCCTTCTAGATCTATTGGCTTTTGGGCAGGGGAAGGAGAGTGTCTCCTCCTGCCTCTGGAATGAAGTGACCATATAACATAGGGGACTTGACTGAGTGGTGTGCGAGAAAATTCTATACATAACTCAAGAGCTCAGAAGTTTGAGTTTACAGGTTTTACTGTCTTGCCACAAACTAGCTGCACAGGTTCAAGAAAGGCAATCGGCCAGGATAGATATTTTCAGAGAAAAATTACTGTTATGCAATTTTCTTGTAGAAAAGTGGCCTGCATAACTCTGGTTTCTATTGACATCCATGGGATTTTGGAGTGCACACCAGCTCTGGAAATCAAGCCAAAAGTCTGCACCACTGCAAGAGACATAAAAGAGTCTTAGTTTATTAGTTTGCATGGAATAACCAATTTTCTAAACAATTTTAATCTTCTAAAAGCAAAATGTATTATGAGTAACATACTGGAATTGTTCTAGTAACACCGCTGATTAAATGTAGGCTGCAGTTCACGCCTACAGTGGAGTCTGGAGAATAACAGTGGATTAAGTATAGGTCAGAATATGATGCTATTAGCTGAGAAGTGTGGCAAATGGATGCCAGTTGTTGGAATTCACAACACGGGGTCTGTAAACTGCCCAGCAAGAGAGCCTCTCCAATAGTGACATTCATTAACACAAATTACTTTGTGATAGATCACAAGTTTCTGTAGCAGCATGCCATCTAATAATGGTATAGTGTACCGTGTTAGAGGTTCTGCAATACCTCACAGGGTTCTGCCAACTGCACAGTGGAGAGCTAACACTTTGTATGGAACAGCAGTGCCTGAGGCCTATTAGGAAGCAAGGCTCTTCAGTGCACCTTAAACAGTCAAGAGAAAAAAGTGACACCATTAGCAACTACACAAATATTGGACACTTTCCTTTGTTTCTCAGTTTATCACCCAAAACAATAGATGTTTCTCAGTAACTCTGGTGTTATAATACCAAAAAAAGATAAGTGGTCCATCAAGAGAAGTTTGGGGTTCCAATGAAGGCTTTCTTTTTAATAATCCTCCTTAAATTTAAGCGTAGTCGTGGAGACAGTTAAAAATGGGCTTGAAAGTCACTTTAATCAGTGCTTCTAACTAAGACACTTCACTGTTAGATTCCAAATTAGGGACTTAATCTCCTATTGGTAAATTTGTGCAACTCAAATTCATATAATTGTAACAAGTCTAGATATGACCCAAATCACAACAGAGTCAAGCCCTCTTCCTGCAGCTGACTCCTTATGGACCGAAGCCCACTGAATACAGTGGAGCTATAGGAGAGTGCTGGAGTCTGCCCACCTGGTGCCAATCAGGTTTTGAGCCTTAAGAATTTCCCAGGAATATAAATGGAAGAATAATCTGAAAGTCAGTGGTTATTTGGGATAAGAAAGGTACATGATTCAGAGTGTCCATTGTACCACTATACCATGCTTGATCAAAATGAAAACAAGTCTGGTTTTACTTACCAGTAAGTAAAAAAATAGAAAGGGGATTTATTACTATTACTAGCAATTGATTAGTCCCTCAAAAAACAACTAAATTATATGTACACAAGTAATACCAGGTCTTGTTAAAATACTATAATGTATTGTTTGAAACAACATTAGTGCGGAATCTATTGTATCAGTAAAATTCCTGAACATTACAATTTAAGAATGAGACAGTAACAATAATATTCCCTGGGCACTAGCTTCTGCCCCATCAGCTCATGCAGGTCCAAATTGCACCTCCACTCACCAGAAGGGGCCCACCATAGCCCAGACCACAGCAGGAAAAGCCTATTAGTGTCTTGAGCTTCTGGCAAAACACCAAGAAGAGCCATGTAGTTATAGGCTGAAATAAGGACACTCTAAACCAGTGTATTCCTCTGCCTCACCTTACTGTATCGTCCGCCAAAGAGAGCTGCACATTTTGGGGCCTTGCTTACCACAGAATGGAAAGGTTACAACCACTTTCAACACTGGATCTATGTGCAGGCTCTAGCCCTCCCACTTAGCACTTCCAGAAGTTTAGAGCCAGGGAGTGACACTGCACTGCCTATGCCCTGAATCCAGCAAAGCACTAGACAGGAAGTCAATTTATATGCTGAAGTGTTCTGTTGAATAGGGGCCATAGAAACAGTCCAGTCTGGATATGAGCAATGTTGTCCACAAAGTACATTGAACACTGGCACCAGGACAAACACTTGCCTTTGCAACCAAGTGACAAGAGCCCAAATTCATATGGATGTTCACCAGCTTGAACAGTTACTCCAACTTTGAAGAAGCTATGTTGGAGGCAAAGAAATATATCCTCATCTCCTGCACAGCTAAGTCATAACATTTCAAAAAATATTTGTGCCTCTTTTAAAAATTAATTTGTCTTCCTTCTGCTTCATTTGTTGCAGATCAGTTATATCCCATGGTTAGCTATACAGACAATATAGGAACCCAGAGACATATGGAAACTTTTACATCAGTAGTTAAGACCAAAAGATGGATAACGTCATACCAGGCCATTCACAAAGTATTTGACAACTTTGGATAATTTTTCCTTGGTAACATCGGAAACCAAACTGGGTCAGTTAGCTTCTAAGACCTCAAATAAATAAAATAGACCTTCTGGAGAAAGGTGTATCCTCACATCAAAATGGAGTCTGTCTTTCCATGAAAAAGATGCAACTTACCTCTCTCTTTCCTTCCATTCCAATCCCTGAGCATAATGGAGAATGTTGGAGTGCTTAATCAGAAGCCATTTGAAACAGCCCAGGATTGTCATGACAACAAGGACATCTTCCATTACCATACATATGTTATCTTTTAAAAAGATATTTATTAATTTTGATATTTAAGCAGCAATACTGTCTGTAGAGAGTTGGGGCCTGCCTGATAACCCCCCATTTTCCAGCTGGACCCAGGCTTGCTCTTGCTGAGCCAATGCCCTGCCTGGGGAAATTCTGCCTGGAACCATCTCACGGAGCCGGGAAAAGTAGTTTACAACAGGGTGTGTTGTGAGTTCTATTCTTTTATTTCAAGTCTCCTCAACAAAAGATCAAAACTTCCCCAGTCTGTCCCTCACCCTGCATGTGTCTCCAGCTGTTAGTTCAGAGCTTTTATGATACTATCACTTCCCAGAGTCTCCCTTCGATTCATTTTGTTTCTAGGATCAGTTCCTTCTAGCAGTAGCTCTAGCCTCTGGCAGGTATTGCAGCTTCCTCTCTTTATTTCTTGCTCCTTTATGAGGATCAGCCTGTTAAGTTGAAGATCTTTTTCCAGGTGAAGCGGGTGGGGCTAATCAGCCAGCCAGCTGCTGGCCTTTGCCCCATAGGAATGGTACCCTTTATACCTTCACACCACCTTCACAGAACAAGTTAATATACAATAATACCACGAGAAACACATTCGTTTTAGGTTTCAGAGTAGTAGCCTTGTTGGTCTGTATCAGCAAAACAACCAGGAGTCCTTGTGGCACCTTAGAGATTAACCAATTTATTTGGGCATAAGCTTCCTTGGGCTAAAACCCACTTCATCAAATGTATGGTGGAAAACACAGTTGGTAGATATAAATACACAGCACATGAAAAAAAATGGACTTGACTTACTAAGTGGTAGGGGTCAGTGCTAACGAGCCAATTCAGTTAAGGTGGAAGTGGTCCATTCTTAACAGTTGACAGGAAAGGGAAAATACCAAAAGAGGGAAAATCACTTTTGTAGTGCTAATGAGACCAATGCAAGCAAGGTGGCCCATTTCAAACAATAGACAAGAAGGTGTGAGCAACAGCAGAGGGAAACTACTTTTTGTAGTGACCCATCCATTCCCATGCTCAGGCAAGACCACAATTCTGCAGTGTGAGTTCACATATATATGTATGCAATATTTCACAGTACAGAAAAGCAGATAAGGATAGGAAAAAAGCAGGGACAGACACACATTGGGGTATAGTAATGGAAATACCAATAAATCACTCCCTGTAGCAAGCATATGAAACACCGTTATAACTGACAGATGTCTATTAGTTGTAGACAAGTTTAGGCTGTCATTTCTAAGGGATACTATCAACTGTATACAGCTAGTGAATCACAATCATGGCATATTTTGGTGATCGGCAGAGGTGACAGAAAAGATCATTTTTGCAAAAGTAATGTGATATTCTCCTATATAAGCATGCTCCACCAATTCAAGTATTTCTATAGGGAGTCTCTTTGAATAGTAAAGAGGGTTTTTTGTTTTTTTTTAATCCATGTTAATTACAATACCAATAAAGAGAAATACCAGCAAGAAAGATAGAAACAGCTTTTCAAGGGATTTGTTTTTAGGAGAAGTAACGGGAAGAATGAAGTTGTGAATGGATTTCTTGAGCTGTTTGGGTTTAAACTCATGCCCATTGTGGTCAATGGCAAAGCTCCCATGGATTTCAGTGAGGCAGGATCAGATAGATGCCAACGGGGGTGAAAGTAAGGGAACCAGAAGTTGAACCCTGGAAGCTGAAGTGATACTAGGAGCAAAATTATCTAAGTAAAACCCAACAGCTTTCTCCAAGTTGTTATATACAACCTATTCATCTCTCACCCGCTATTTAATTAAGCAGCATTATGGATAATCCAGAGCCAGGAAATGGTATTGATATACTTAATTTTTTATTTTATTATGGAGCACAAAAACTACAATGATGCACTCAAGCAAACTCCACTATTAATTATGGTGAGTGGCTTAAGTGAAAAGAAAATTTCTATTCTAAAGCAACCAAATATTTTCTGTAAACTCAAAAAAACGTCTTCCTTTCTGTCACACGTCCGGTAGAAATGTCAATATTCTTAGGGAATATGCTAAGACAGAACAGCAAAATGAAGAAAGCATAGCATGACTTTAACTTAGTCTGCCATTTCTCATGTGAAACGGTTGATTCACCGCTGATGCTTTCTTGGTGTGGTCATAGCATAATCGCTCTCTCCTCACTGGGTATCTCCAGCCAACAGCTCCCCCACCTCTGCAGTGACCTGCCTCTTCCTATGACTTGCCCCGGCCATCTCACTTTAAAGTTTCTCCCCTTTCAGGGTAGGCCATGAACAAAAAGCAAGGGGAATTAATGCAAAGAAACTGAGCTCATAATAAATAGAGGGAAATGATTCCTTTTTAGGGTGCATCAGAATCCGGCTTCTCTTCCCTCAGCGAAGGACCTCCAGGCTGCACTTGTCTGGGAAGCTTCTGCCTTCAGTCAGCTCTTTCCACAGGAGCTGAAAGTCTGTTCTCTTCCATGGTCTGCTCACAAGTGAGCTGCTCTGCAGCATCTTCACCCTGTGTATACCTTGCAGGTGTGGTAGGGTGAGGCTGCCTGGGTCCAGAGCAGCTCCTTAACCCCTTGTTATCCAGTGTGGCATCTGTATATGCCCTCACAGTCATCTATTAGCAGGATTAGAGCAGAGTTCTCATCTGTGTAGTTTTACACCTGTTTTATACAATTATATTGGTAAGATGAATAATTATTATAACGGCTTCTACTATCCGGGATCCCACTCCTGCTTCCTAAAGAGTCAGCAGCAGAAGACCTACTGACAACAATGAAAGCAGAAGCAGGATCAAGCTCTTATATACAATAGCAAATACATATATTTTGTTAATAATGTGCTATGGAAACTGTGTTTCCATAAGTAACTTTTTATATGGTGTATATTCACATCCCAAACCTGCAAAGATTTACATACCTGCTTAGCCATATGCACCATGATTAGTCCCACTGAAGCCACCAAGGACTTACGATTTTCAGTAAAGCATTGTGCATCACATTGATGGCAGCAGCTTATTTCACTGACAAATGTGTCACCTTTGATATGTTGCCATATCAATCTTTTGATAGTCTGACATAGCTGAGATAAAGCCTTAGGTCAAACAGGGATAGGGCTCAGTTCTTAAAACAGCTCAGAACTCAGTTGCTCCTTCCTCCCCTTTTGAAGGATTTGCAAGAGAATTTTGCCAGATGAGTCTCATTGACCACGTGGCTAAAATCCCTGTTGAACTTTACCACCAGCCTTGTACCTGAGTCAGCTAACTGCACCTGCTGCCTTGGTTTGGACCAAGATATGTTTCATCGGGACTCAGCAACTGTGCCATGCCTTTCATGAGAACATCACCTACTCTGAGTCATGAGGAAAGGTGACAAAGAAGTGCACCCAGAAGAAAATATGCTGTTTCTTAACTAACTGAAAGAAAAAGCTGTTTCATATCATGCAGGTCTCTGTTATGAGACCATTTTTTCCTGTGCATTAGGGTAGTGGCTCTCAAACTTTCCGGACTACTGTACCCCTTTCAGAAGTTTGATTTATCTTGAATACCCCAAGTTTCACCTCACTTAAGAAGTACTTGCTTACAAAATCAGACATAAAAATACAAAAATTTCACAGCACAGTATTACTGAAAAATAATTCACTTTCTCATCTTTACCATATAACTGTAAAATAAATCAACTGGAATATAAATATTGGACTTACATTTCAGTACATAGAGCAGTATGAATGAGTTATTGTCAGTATGACATTTTAATTTATACCGACTTCACTCCTGATTTTTAAGTTTCCTGTTGTAAAATTAGGCAAATATCTAGATGAGTTGATGTACCCTTGGTTGAGAACCTCAGCTCTTGGGGATTAATCTTGAAGAATTTACCTGTGCAGAAATCCCACTGAAATAAAAAGGAGCTTGGAAAGAGTAAGCTCTGCAAAATGACACTCTCTAGGCCTAATTCTCTATTGCCTTTCATCTTGTATAGTCATTTACTATACAAGATGTGTGTAAGAAAGTACCAAATAGCAGCAAATCAGAATGCTCCACTCTGTTACAATTACAACGGTAATAGCATTTCCACACTCACTTTGTATTGTGGTAAATGACCACTGACAGCACAGGACAGGGGAGAATCTTTTGACCCTTATGATTATACTGGGTGCATGGAAAGCAGAATGAAACTGCTGGGTATCTTTCCATGAAATGTTTGGAAAGATTGTAATGGCTTTTTTCCCACTGAATAAGAAAAGTGCTAACATTAAATCACTGCCCTGTGCTTTACTCTACTAAATCACACACTGAGACCCAGAACCATCTTTAGCTGAATCATTTACCACTGATCAATGTAACTATGGTAGCGCTATAAAATAGATAACTTTTCATATTGGCAAATCAAAAAGGAGGATTTTGGACTAATGAGTGGATGAAAGAGTAATCCCCAAGAACACTACAGCATAAGGAACATCTCTTAAGAGATGTGCTCGTGGTTGTTTTTATACTGATAATAATGCAGGGTTTTTTTATACTGATAAAGAAAAAATCTTTCCCCAACAACGACACTTGACATTAATATAGAGGAAAATTTGTGGAAAGAAAGTCTACACAGAGTTCCATTGTGTGTAACAGTGACGATTGAAGGCAGGACAACACTATTTTTCTTCCAAGATTAAAAAAAAAAGTTAAAAATAAATGCACAGTCAATCCAAGAGCAACAAAGGAAGCAGTCAAGTAGACCGGTCAATGTTATAGAAGTGAGATAACAGTAATCAGAACAAAGAAAGTTAAAAAATAGAGAAAGAAATAGGAAATGCAGTTTTCTTTTTGAAAATGGGTTAGATTTCAAGTACTTATGAAGGAAAGGGTCTTAAACATGAGCTAAAGGCTTGTGTAAACTTTTCCATTCACCTTTCACAACACACAGCATATCATTCCGGACTACTCAGCACTTAATAGTAACCAGGCGCAGACCATTGACCTCTTTCACTGGTGACCAAAGTAAGTCCTAAAAGTGAATTAAGTGAAGCTTGTTAGCATGTCTCCAAATGTGAACATGTTGAACTTGTGCGTGAAAGATCAAAACCAAGGTGGACAGAGAGGAGCACATGTATGTTTCCTACAAACACTGCTTTGGGAATTTTGTATTTCAGAGTTTCACACATACAATCATTTAAATTAAGGCTTTCCATTTACACTGTGTTAGCAGCTGGCACTATAAGGGAAAGTATTACAGCATACTTACCCTAAATAAAAGAGCAGTGCAAACAGTATAGCAATAGTATAGGAACTTGTATAAAATTAAATAAATGGAAACCTTTGTGTGAGAAAAAATATTCTTCCGAGTTAAGTTTGCAGGAACTGGCCTTTTATTTTAGCTCAAAAAATTGGGTCCAGAGCAATGCAAAGGAGCTGAACCCTAAGTGGATCTTCCCAGCTGAGAATTCCCCTAGTTTGGATGTGTATACAGCTGGTTCTTCTGCAATTACCTTCCCAAACTCAGCATAGTGGGGACTAGCATGCTGGCTTTTCTCAGATTGCAGCACAGAATGTAGGACATTGCTTTTTAGATGTGCTAGATTTAATTATGTAACACCCAGTTTCCACTTTTTTGTAGATATGAAAACAAATCATAAACTCACAGGTGAACATCCCCTGTATATACCGAAAACCTACCGACAGCTATGCCTACCTTCATGCCACCAGCTTCCATCCCAGACACACCACACGATCCATTGTCTACAGCAAAGCACTGAGGTACAATCGTATTTGCTCCAACCCCTCAGACAGAGACCAACACCTACAAGATCTTCACCAAGCTTTATCAAAACTACAATGTCCGCACAAGGAAATAAGGACATAGATCAACAGAGCCAGACGTGTACCCAGAAGCCTGCTGTTGCAAGACAAGCCTAAGAAAGAAAACAACAGAACACCACTGGCTATCACCTACAGTCCTGAGCTAAAACCTTTCCAACGCATCATCAGGGATCTACAACCCATCCTGGACAACAATCCTTCACTTTCACAGGCCCTGGGAGGCAGGCCAGTCCTGGCCCACAGACAACCCACCAACCTCAAGCATATTCTCACCAGCAACAGCAACACACTGCGCCATAATAACTCTAACTCAGGAACCAATCCATGCAACAAACCTCGATGTCAACTCTGCCCAGCAACATCATCAATGGTTCATTCACCTGCATATCAACCAATGTAATATATGCCATTATATACCACCAATGTCCCTCTGCTATGTACATTGGCCAAACTGGACAGTCCCTACGAAAAAGGATAAATGGACACAAATCAGATATCAGGAATGGCAATATTCAAACACCTGTAGGAGAACACTTCAACCTGCCTGGACACATAATTACAGATTTTAAAGTCACCATATTGCAGCAAAAAAACTTCAAGACTAGATTGCAGAGAGAATCTGCAGAGCTGCAATTCATTTGCAAATTTGATACAATCAACTCTGGACTGAATAGGGATTATGAGTGGCTACCTAACTACAAGAGCAGGTTATCTTCTCTCGCTGTTCACACTTCCAGTTCAGCTGCTAGAGAAATACCTCACCCTCCCTGATTAGAGATAACAAACTGGTTCAGCCTCATTGGACCCACCCTGTTATCTCTAATCTGGTTCTTGCCTACCTATTTATACCTGCCCCTGGATACTTCCACTGCATGCATCCGATGAAATGGGTATTAGCCCTCGAAAGTTTATGCTTCAATACTTCAGTTAGTTTTAAGGTGCCACAAGACTCTTTGTAACTTCTGCAATTCCAGACTAAGATGGCTACCTCTCTGATCCTCCGTTCTGAGATTCAAAATCTGAACCCAGTTCCGGAACCAGATTTTGCCACTGGTTCCTATCTTTATAACTGTCCAACCAAACACCTCTGTATTTAAACAGTGCTGCACTTTTCAGGGTGTCAATAGGCCTGGGTTATCTAATCCTCTGTAGGTACTATCCTTTTCCCATACTTGTGGATTGGTTGATAAGTCAGGCAATTAGTTCTGGCTCAAATGTATTATATACTCATTATTTAAAAGTGGAAGGTTGCTATCATAGAATCATAGAATATCAGGGTTGGAAGGGACCTCAGGAGGTCATCTAGTCCAATCCCCTGCTCAAAGCAGGACCAATCCCCAACTAAATCATCCAGGCCAGGGCTTTGTCTAGCCTAGGGTGACCAGACGTCCTGATTTTATCGGGACAGTCCCGATTTTAAGGGACTTGTCCCGGGTCCCGACCAAGGTATGGTCGGGACACTGTTTTGTCCCGATATTCGGGACCGTGCGCTGGCAGCCACTGCTTCCTGTCAGCAGGGCGGCTGATTCACTCGCCTGCCCGCAAGAGCACACAGCTGACTCTGCGGGGGAGGGGAGCTCTGCTTGCAAGCGCAGACAGGGAGGGCAGGAGGCAGAGAGCTCCCGGCCACCCCCCACCCCCAGCCCTTCATCAGCGATCATCAGCCCCACCTACAGCCACTGCACCAGGCAGAGAGTCAGGACAGGTCTCTCTCTGCTGGCGCCTGGGCAAGCAGCTCCCCCTCCCCCCTCTGCACTGGCAGAGAGAGACCTGTCCTGACTCTCTGCCTGGGGCAGTGGCTGTAGGTGGGGCTGATGATCGCTGATGAGGGGCTAAGGGGGTGGCCGGGGGCTTTCTGCCTCCCCCCCTCCCTCTGCCAGCGCATACAAGCAGCGCACCCCCCCCCCCATACCTGGCCTCTCACCTTTTCCAGCCCCACTGCCCCAGGCACCTTTTAAACGGCCAGGTCCCTCCCCTCCGGAGAGGTCTCTGCCATGGAGCACGCAGTTACATGCTGCAGAGACTGGGCTGCTTGCAGAGGGGGCAGCCCACCCACCCCCATCCCCCGCAACCTGGCTCCTGCCCCAATCCTGATGACCCCAAGAGCCAGAGGGACCTGCCTGCTGTATACTTCCTGGGACAGGAGAACAGAGCTGCCCCAGGTAAGCATCACTGGGACTCCCTACCTCAGCCCCTGGCAGGTCCCTCTGGCTCTTGGGGGAGGGGGCTTTGCATACTTACCTGGCTGCAAGCCCTGCTCCAGGCTCCTGCAGCTCCCACTGGCACTTTTCCCAGCCACTGAGAGCCACAGAGTTAGTCCTTTTGGCTGAAGAGTCTGGAGACCCCTTGTTGCTCTCACCCTAGGAGCCAAAGACCTCCCAGTAGGGCTGGTGAATGTGGTCAGAGAAGGGAGCAGGGTGTGATGGGATGAGTGTCTGGGAGGTGGGGACGGGGGGGCTGGGCAATGAGGGAGGTTTATATGTTTTTGGGAGCTAGCCAGTGGGGGGTGCTGGTGGGGGAGAGCCCTTAAAACTGCCCGCCAACAAAGCCAGCACCTCCACTATCTTCAACGCCGTGCCACAGAAAACCTCCCGCAGTTTAAAACCACGCAAGGCACAGCTACACAAAAGCGCAATTGGAAAACAGGGGGGCATGGTTATATGGTAAGCATGTGGTGTGGCCGGGACCAAAGGTCGAAGCCGGGTGCAGGAACAGGCAGTTTGGCACTGCTGTTCCCCGCACACAAGGAAAACAAGCCGCCCTCTCCCCCCCCGAAGTTCGAGTCACTCGTAGGGTGCCACCCACCACCCTTTATAAACCAAGTCATGCAGGGCCGTCAAGTCTTCCCTGCGTGTCTGGGGGAGGGGAGGGCGCAAAATAAAAACAATAACAATATAGCACTATCAGATTATTCATTTATTTTCATTAAATATATACACTAAATAATAGTATATTTAACCCCTGGCCCCGTGGTTTCTACAACCCCTTTTTCAGCTTCCTAGGGCTGTGTGCCCCCTCTCATGGCTCTGGTCAGGGCTGTGCGCCTGTGCCTGTTGTGTCCCGCCCCTCCACTCATGCCCCACCCCCTCGTGTCCTGCCCCCCCGCTCACGCCCCTCCCCTTTCACCCCCCTCATTCCCCCCCCCCCCAATGTGTCCTGATATTTCACTCTTCCGATCTGGTCACCCTAGTCTAGCCTGACCTTAAAAACCTCTAAGGAAGGAGATTCCACCACCTCCCTGGGTAACCCATTCCAGTGCTTCACACCCTCCTAGTGAATTTTTTTCCTAATATCCAACCTAAACCTCCCCCTCTGCAACTTAAGACTATTACTCCTTGTTCTGTCATCTGCTTACACAGAGAACAGTCTAGATCCATCCTCTTTGGAACCCCTTTCAGGTAGTTGAAAGCAGCTATCAAATCCTCCCTCATTCTTCTCTACTACAGACTAAAAAAAACCAGTTCCCTCAATCTCACCTCTTAAGTCATGTGCTCCAGCCCTCTAATCATTTTTGTTGCCCTCCACTGGACTCTTTCCAATTTATCCACATCCTTCTTATAGTGTGGGGCCCAAAACTGGACACATTACTCTAGATGAGGCCTCACCAATGCCAAATAGAGGGGAATGATCATGTCCCTAGATCTGCTGCAAATGCAACTACTTATACAACCCAAAAATGCTGTTAGCTTTCTTGGCAACAAGTGCACACTGTTGACTCATATCCAGCTTCTCATCCACTGTAACCCCTAAGTCCTTTTCTGCAGAACTGCTGCCTAGCCATTCGGTCCCTAGTCTGTAACAGTGCCTGGGATTTGTCCTCACTAAGTTCAGGACTCTGCATTTGTCCTTGTTGAACCTCATCAGATTTCTTTTGGCCCAATCCTCTAATTTGTCCAGGTCTGTCTGTATCCTACCCCTAAACTCCAGTGTATCTACCACTCCTCCCAGTGTAGTGTCATCTGCAAACTTCCTGAGGGTGCAGTCCACGCCATCCTTCAGATCATTAATGAAGATATTGAACAAAATCAGCCCCAGGACTGACAGGATTAGACCCCAGGACTAGACATGGAGCCATTGATCACTACCCATTGAGCCCAATAATCTATCCAACTTTCTATCCACCTTATAGTCCATTCATCCAGCCCATATGTCTTTAATTTGCTGGCAAGAATACTTTGGGAAACTATCAGAAGCTTTGCTAAAGTCAAGATATGTCATATCCACTGCTTTCCCCTCATCCACAGAACAAGTTATCTTGGCATAGAAGGTAATTAGGTTAGTCAGGCATGCCTTGCCCTTGGTGAATCCATGCTGATTGTTCCTGATCACTTTCCTCTTCTTTAAGTGCCTCAGAATTGATTCCTTGAGGACCTGCTCCATGATTTTTCCAGGGACTGAAGTGAGGCTGAATGGCCTGTAGTTCCCTGGATATTCCTCCTTCCCTTTTTTAAAGCTGGGCACTTCATTAGCTTTTTTCCAGTCCTCCAGAACCTCCCCTGATTGCCATGAGTTTTCAAAGATAATGGCTGATGGCTCTGCAATCACATCGGGTCCTTTATCACCCTTGGATGCAGCACATACAGCCCCAGAGACTTGTGCTCGTCCAACTTTTCTAAATAGTCCTGAATCACTTCTTTCTAGCTATGCTACTTTTCCATCCTGCATTCCAGCTTCCTCCACTCCCGCCCTTTTTTGCTTCCTGGAAATAAATGTAACATTTGACAGATTTAAGGTAAAGTACCTAAATGACACTGCTGACTGTTCCTCTCTAACTGAGTAATATTTGTTCATGATAAAGAATAGAATTAACATATTGTTCAATTATATTTAATACATGAAACATTAAACATACTGTATTAATAACATCTCTACAAAACAGGAAGGGGCTAGAGAAGAAAGCTGTTGCTATATGGTAGCTGTTGAGTAATATGTTCAAATGAAACCCAAATATTTAGGGCAGAGATTCCCAAACATTAAAAATGTATGAACATTAACACTAAAATGTCAAGTCGCACAAACCCCCTCACAAAAATGAATATTTCCTGTGATTTTCTCCTTTACCTGAGTATAAATTATAAAAGCAGTGATCTTGGAGATATAAAACCCAACACCCCCACCTCACCCCCCGACTGAACCCGACACCCCCACCTGACCCCCCGACCAAACCCGAAACCCCCACCTCACCCCCTGAGCAAACCCGACACCCCCACCTCACCCCCCGACTGAACAGTGTATTTAATAATCTATGTGCTACACAGTGCACCATGAGCCGGGGGGGTGTTGGGTTTGGTCTGGGGGGGTGGGAAGTTGTCGGGGTGGGTGAGGGGTGAGGGGTGAGGTGTGGGTGTTGGGGTTGGTCAGGGGGTGTTGCGGTTGGTGGGGGGGAGGTGAGGTGGGGGTGTTGGGTTTGCTTGGAGGGGGTGAGCCGGGGGGTGTCGGGTTTGGTCTGGGGGTAAGTGAGCCGGGGGGTGTCGGGTTTGGTCTGGGGGGGTGGGAAGGTGTCGGGGTGGGTGAGGGGTGAGGTGTGGGTGTTGGGGTTGGGGTTGGTCAGGGGGTGTCGGGATTGCTTGGGGGGGTGAGGTGGGGGTGTCGGGTTCGGTCGGGGGGTAAGTGAGCCAGGGGGTGTCGGGTTTGGTCTGGGGGGGTGGGAAGGTGTCGGGGTGGGTGAGGTGTGAGGTGTGGGTGTTGGGGTTGGTCAGGGGGTGTTGCAGTTGGTGGGGGGGTGAGGTGGGGGTGTCGGGTTTGCTTGGGGGGGTGAGCTGGGGGGTGTCGGGTTTGGTCTGGGGGTGTTGCGATTGGTGGGGGGGTGAGGTGGGGGTGTCGGGTTCGGTTGGGGGGTAAGTGAGCCAGGGGTTGTCGGGTTTGGTCTGGGCACCCACCCTGACACCTTCCCCCCCAGACCAAACCCAAAACCCACCCCTCACCCCTCACCCACCCCGACACCTTCCCACCCCCCAGACCAAACCCAACACCCCCACCTGACCCCCCCAAGCAAACCCAACACCCCCACCTCACCCCCCGACCGAACCCGACAACCCCACCTCACTTACCATCCCACCAAACCCAACTCAGATCCATGGCAGGCGGGGAGGGGGCCCAGAGCCGAGGGATTCCGGGGACCTTCGCAGGTGGGGTGGGGGGCACAGAGCTGATGGCTTCCGGGGTTCCGTTGGGAGGGGGAGGGGCAGAGAACTGAGGGATCTCCAGGGTTCTGTTGGAGGAGGGAGGGGCAGTGAGCTGAGCGAGTGCGGTGTCTGTTGGAGGGGGTATTATGACATCATCACCACCTAACCGCCCAGCCGATGTGATTGGCCTTGAAATACTTTCACCCCTGGGGGGCGTCAGAGGTGAGATCCGAAAATTTTTCAACCCTTATGACCATCTAGACCCCAAGACCCCTCACTGTACCAAATTTCGAGTCTCTGGCTCAAACGGTGCGGGAGGAGTTCGCACTCATACATACATACACCACTTGACTTTTATATCTATAGATATCACTTTGAATAAGCCTGTTATAAGACAAGGCTCCTATGTTTCATCAAGGAGTATCAGATGTGAAACAGCATGAGGGTATTTAAGAAGCCAACTCAAAGTGTTCCTCCTACAAAAGCATTCAGGTCTTGAGCAGTCCAGGCAAACAATGCATGTTACAACAAAGCTTAAACTTATTCTTCATAATAAGGTTTAAAAACAATACTAGCTGCCTATTTAATTTGCAAAACAGCAACAAATATCCACCTCTCTTCCATTTCCATTTCTGAAGCACTTAAAGGAGAGGAAAGTGATCAGGAACAGTCAGCATGGATTCACCAAGGGCAAGTTATGCCTGACTAACCTTATTGCCTTCTATGATGAGCTAACTAGCCCTGTGGAATCAGGGGAAAGCAATGGACATGTTATTGGTGGGCAGCGATCAATCCAGCTTTTGTTGATTTATTGCGTCTAGACTAGGTGCGATAAATTGACCCCCGAGTGCTCTCCGATTGACTCCTATACTTCACCACTGTGAGAGGCACAGGTGGATTCAACAGGGGAGTGGCAGTAGTCAACTTACCGCAGCGAAGATGCCGCAGTAAGTGGATCTAAGTACGTCGACTTCAGCTACTTTATTCACATACCTGAAGTTGTGTAATCTAGAGATCGATTACTCCCCCGGCCACTAGTGTAGACCAAAGCTTGAAGTTTAAAGTGTGATAAATATACTTGCTTTGATCTGTTTAGTTCTTGGAATTTCAAGGGCTCCGGGCTGCTGACTCCATGCTGCCTAAAGTTCCTAGAGGACAGCTCTGTCCACCATTAGGGATTTTTTTCCTGAGGACCCCCTGTAATATTTTACACAAACCCCAGTTTAGTAACCACTGATTTGGGGTTACTTAAGGAGGTATTTAAAAAACAATGGAAGTGATTACATATAATGTATGTATGAGAGTATTTTTACCCCTCCAATTATTTATTCTGATTTCAAAGACAATAGCTCTTCATTGGATATTTCCTCTTTTTCAACATTTGTTACCATTGCTCAGTGTCATAATAGTCTGTAACCAGTAGATGGCAATTACATGATTTGATGGTGTTTTGTTTAGGCCTAACAACTATACAGCTCTCCACTCAAACGTTTCTCACATTATCATGCAATTATCTATCAAACTTTAATTTAAATATGGGGTGTAGGAGATCCGTCCGTTGCCCACTCCACAAATAGACGGGAGACTTCTCTGTGGCTTCACCAGTGTCCTTTATATATAGTGCAAACCCCACCCCTTTGTACATCTTTATACAGTGCTGGCTTAGTACCTGCACAGGGAGACAGACCACAGCTCAGGAATCAACCCCCTTCCTGGCTCACAGGGATCCGGAGTCTATGTACTCCTCCCTATCCTGAATCCCTAACTTCCTCTACTTCCTCTCCACACTCCACCACACCACACCCACCCTGGGCTTCCTTCCTGTCGGGCCTTATATCCCCCAGGGAGGCTGCCAGGTGCAACAAGTTGGGCTTGAGCCCTCTGCAGCCCAGGTGGCTGATTAGCCTTCCCCTTCAGGCAAAGCTTGCAGAGGCTTCAGTGCTCTTAAAGGGGCGGCAGGGCTGGCTCAGTCGCTCCTGGCCAGCACCCTGCCACAGGGGCAACAGTTTCTTACGACATGTTGAGGGATAGCTTAACTTCAGGAAATGTATTCCCAAATAGTGGGAGCACTGCACAATAAATAAGACGAGGTGAGGAGCTCCAATATTAAACTCGTACACAGGTTCACAAGCACAATTTAGTTTTCATTCTGATCATTTGAAATTTTAAAAAGTAATCACCTTCTGATTAGCTTACCAAAATTCAAAGCAAAATAACTTGGCAAGATAGAAAAAGACCTTGGTACTACTGAACAAAAAAGAAGTAGCATTTACATTGCATAGTATAACGATTAGAGAATATTAATGTTAAGGGCACACACACACACACACACACACACACACACACACACACACACACACACACACACACACACACACACCCTGCAATGGTACTGTATAATCTTGAATGAGCATAATAGAGAATGCCTATTATTTTTGTTTTTCTAATATTTATTACAGGATGCAGCTTGAAGCAGTTCATCAGGGCCCCAATTCAGCAGTCCACCCGTACTCATCAAAGTACTTAAGTACATGCTTGACTTCAATGGGACTTAAGCACATGTTTTAAAATGGTGAGGAATAAGGATGAATTTAATCACTGGGTTTTGCTGATTTGAGGTCCAGATTAGACATTAGGGACAACATTACATGGTTAAATTAGCAGGATTCATCCCTAGCTCTGTCTGCACAGCTATAAAAACAATTTGTACAGCCCTTCGTGAGAGAGAAACAGAATTGCATCTCACTATCTGCTAATGAATAAGTGGTATGTGTTTGGTGAAGATTAATCAAACTGCTACAGATTTCTTTTATTGTCTATAACCTCAATCTAAATAATCTGCAATTTGATAAGTAATCAAGATCCACCTTGAGATATGTGACCTCTGGATCAGCATGTTTTTGTGCTGATAACTTATTCCTCATTTAATACGAAAAACACCTGAAAGGGGAAAAAAAATAACCCGATTAAACAACGTGCAGTACTTAAGTTATCATGCATATACCTCACTGTAGAAACAAGAATTACTTCTATATTTTATCATATAAACTGTGTTAAAAGGTTCCACACCCTATTTTCTTACAGCATACTTGTCATGGTTGTTATAGACTCCTTTACATCCTGGCAAAAGGCAATTTTTAGATAGCATAGCTTCATTTTCCTGCAGCATTATCATCATTCCTTCCTTTCATAGAATTCTGCTAATCCTTCCTGTCTATTTATCCAAGCTGCTTCTTCTGACAGATGTAATGGATGTCATATCTTGTAGCATGTCAACTGGGTAAAATATTTTTAAAAAAAGAAAAAAAAAGAGCAAGATTGACTAGGGTCAGTAAAAATAAATAGCTTATCTATGCTCTGCATCACTTTCCCCCTCATATATTTTCCTTCTCAAATATATCAGTAATGTTCCATTTTCTGAGTCACCATTTAGAATGGTTGAGGATTTAAATGTCATACTTCATTATTGTTTGATGTGATGAAGGTTTCATGCCATGGACCATCTTAGTAATGATAACTGTTTATCCAATTCCTTTTAGGAAATGCATTGATTTTGTTTCTAAAATTGGTGCTTTATCACAAGGTCTTTTGTTCTCCACCAGATACTATTAAGTAGCTCTTACTTAAAGTTCATCTAGAAATGTATTTTATGTGTTTTGTGAAATATCTTTTATGTGTTTCACATTTAAATTCCACCAGGTACAGGCTCAATAGCTTTTCCCAATAGGAGAGATGGAGGTTAGGTGACACAGTGAATTAACTTTTAAAACATTCAGAGCCATATGCTCCCACAGTCTGCATGTCAAAGAGTGTAGTAAATAACTACAAAAATCTGCCTTCCCAAACCTACCTCCAAATTCAATGCACAAGTTACAAAACTCTACTTGATATTTTACCAGGCCAGAAAACAACCTACATTTTCAGATGTAAGGGATGGATTTTGGATTCCCAACTTAAAAGGTCTTGATTTTTGATGATCAGAGCTCAGCACTTTCTGAGAATCAAGTGTCTGTATGATATCTTAATTTGGCCACCCCAAAATGGAGGGACCCAATATCACTGGCCACCACTTAAACGTAGGACAACACGACAGCTGCCAACTCCAGAAAGTGGATGCAGATAGAAGAAACACAGGAAGACTCAGAGCTAAACCCAAATCCTATAACAATAAAAGTTTGCACCTTACAATAGCAGAGTATAAATATTTAAGTGGACACTGATGGAAATCAGGTCACCTGCAAATGGTTAAGTTATATCGCCTTTGTTATGGATTGCATGTGACTTGGAAAAGTTGTTCACGTGTTTCCATATACCATGGCCCTTTACTATAGAACTCATATCATAAAATGTCTCACATACTCCATACTTGTTTCTGTATTAAAGAGGAAAAGTTCCTCCATCACGTTTCAGGATCTAGTCATTTCCCCACACCCTCGCTGTCTCCTGCATCTCATTTCTCCTTTTATTCAACCTTGCTTGCTGGTCTTCTTGTCTCAACCCACTTTTGTACTAACGCAGAGAAGTGCTGCTCGTCTGGCAGGAGACAGCCACAATAAACTACTCCCCACCATGGTCCATCTTATGTTAGCTTTCCCTTTGAACAAAGTACATGGCTGAAGTTGGTTTTAAACATGCTTCCATGATAAGAAGATCACTGTACTCTACATAAACGCTAATGCTGAAAATGTGGCTTTCTTCTTCCAGAGCTTTACACCTGCGATATTGTCCCATCAACTTTGGAATAATTTACATACGTAGGGCTCAGTCTTAGATGATTTGCTGATTAACTATTCTTATTGATGTCAACAGGAGTTACCGATGTTCAAAGAATGAGGGATGAGAACCATACTAAAACTCTACTATTGACTGTACAGAAGAAACACAAAATTCCCAAATTTCCAAATGCCATTTCTGATAGGTTTTTTCCAGGTTACTTTAGAACAGTGGTTCTCAACCAGCGGCCTGAAGGCTGCTTGCTGCCCAATCAACACATAGCTGTGGCTTATGTGACATCTCAGGGCCCTATAGATAGCATCTATATTTCATGGATATGGCCCATATAACACAGAGAGAGCTGAATGTGCTGCCCACAATGGTAAATAGGTTGATAACCACTATATTGGAGTGTTATTTACAGAGGGGTTCTTCCCTCTAAAGTTATTTTTTTTCTTTGGATTGAAAATTGAAATATTTATTCAATACTGAGGTCAGGATATTATCTTACTCTTTGTTTTCATGTTCATAATCAACAGTGGAGTAACACTGTAGCTCTTACTTTCTATGCTTTTCAGCATTAATTATGACTTATTTAACTCCCCCTTTTCTTACCAATTTACCTTCCTAGCAAAAAAAGAAAAAAACATGCAATAATATTCCCCAGTTCTTTATGGAATTCTAAGGTAATACCATTCTTACCTGGGGACCTTAATTTTCAGAATGTTTTTCAATGTTTTACATAGCTTTTCTGGAATAATTGGCTGCTCTAGCTTAGCCTCTCTTGACTTCATTCAGTTTAAGTTCTCCAAACAGGATCCTCTGCCTTTTTAGTGTTCCTAGACCTTGAGATGTGTATTCTGTGTAAGAATTCCCCAGTTTCTAACTTGATACTTTTTGTTAACTATTCTGTGTAACCATTTTGAACTCGTAAGAATAGGATTACAGCTGAAGCAGCATTTTGCTTTAACCAATATGCAAATACTGTAATTTGCTACCTTTTTTGTTTCCTGCATATATTTATAGTTCTCACAACTTAAAAAAAATGAATAATTTCTTTGATTTTTGCATTAAGTAAGGACATTTACATATGTATTCTAGTAAATTCCTCCTGTAAAACTGTTGACAGTTTGCGTTAATTGCCCTTTGTATTATACTTCCTTTGTTTATAGGAGATTAGAGTGAGCCTCCAACAGAGGTCCTACTCAGCTCTCAGCATTGTTCATGATAGTTTCTAAGCAGCATTATTAGTCTTATGAAGTCTTCCATTTCAGCACTTCTATTTCTATGAAATTTTTATAATTAGGTGTGTGTAATTAAGATTTTCATTAGATTCTCTTCATTCCCCTTGTCCCAGTAAAAATGACAGACAAATACCTTGAGACTTTTTAATGCCTTAATTGTTCCCCAAGAGTTAGATTACAGAGTTAGGACCTGATTCATACAAATTTTATGCACCATTTCCCCAGTAATCTTTTTTTCTTAACATTTTGTTCATAAATTTGATTTTGCTGAGGAAAGTACAAATACTTCTGATTTACATTAATCCCTTGAGATGAGTTACCATTTCTTCGCTCGGCACCTCATTATGCATAATATGAACTCCAAAGAAGAGGAAAGAATCAGCTAATAATAGCACACACCATGGCCCAATTAACTAGATATATTCAGGGTTTGTTGTTGATTATTTTAAACTTAAGGCTAAATTCTGTTCTTGGTTCCAATGGTGCACATATGACATGTTACAGAGAAGGTTATTCTGATTCATGGCAGTGTAACTGAGAATAGATTTAGATTTTGAAACACGAGCACCCATGGCAAGTGATGATCAAGCATCTTCTGACAAAGATTTGTCAATCTAGAGAGGTGGGCTTTAAACCAGGCTCCAAGGGGACAAGTGAAAAAAAACCACAGGCAAGTAGAAAAAAAGGTGACCTTGCCAGAGGACTGGAAGTTTTGGCTTGGGAGGTAATGGAAAATTACAACAGAGTCATAAAATCAACAAGAGGGAAATAGTGGGGGAAACTGTGCAACATCTTAGGTGTCTATTCACAAATGTAAAAGAGTATGGAGAATAAATATGAAAAACTGATAATCTTAGCACATAAACTAAATTAAAACTTAATTGGCATCACAGTTTTCTCAGATGGAATATTGATGTAGAAGATTGTAGCTTGAAAGGAAGGACAGACAGGAAATTGAGGGAGAAGTGCTGCATTGCACATCAAGAACATTATACACTTCTTCTGAAGTTCAGAAGAAGGTGAAAGGCAGATCAAATCAAAGTTATTTAGTGAAGATAAAATAATAGGGCAACAATAGGGGGAGGAGTTGAGCCAAGCCTGAGTTAGAGCTACAGAGGGGTGCAGCAGAAGCTCTGTAAAGAGGTTTCACTGTTGTTAAATAAAGTCTGTTAAAGTTTGTTGGTACCTTGCCTGCTTGATACAACAAAAGTATTGCACTTAAAAAGGAAAAATCAAATGAACAAATACAAAATGGGGAATAACTGGCTAGGCAGTAGTACTATAAAAAAAAGGATCGGGGGTCAGAGTGGATCACAAATTGAATATGACCCAAGCAGGTGACAAAGTTGTGAAAAAGGATAATGTCATTTGTTAAGTATTAACAGTAGTGTCATATATAAGACATGTGACTTAGGAGGTAATTGTTACATTCTATTTGGCACAGGCGAGGTGCTATTATTGAAAAAAGTGTGGATTAATTGGAAAGAGTCCAGAGGAGAGCAAGAAAAATGATACAAGGTTTAAAGAACTTGATCTATAAGGAAAGGTTAAAAAAATGGGCAAAGAAGACTGAGGTGGGACCTGATTACAGTTTTCAAATATGTTAAGGGCTGTTTCAAAAATGACAATTGTCTTTCTCCACTGACGATAAGTAGTAGTAGTGTGTTTAATTTGCAGCCAGGATGAATTGATTTAGATAGCAATAAAAAAATCCCTAACTATAAGGATAATAAAGTACTGGAATATATTATCAAGTGAAGTTAGACATACAGCTGTGAAAAATGGCCTAGATTACTTGGTCCAGACTCAGCATGAGGGGATGAAGTAGATCAATCTTTCTAAACTAGAACGATGCATATTCCTGGGCATATGCAGAGGTCTTCCAGAGGGTATGTCAACTCATATAGATATTGGCTAGCTTTACAATAGGCTACAACCTTCTGCTCCCCCCCAAAAAGCCCCAAACCTCTCCCTCAAAACACTAATAAAGTCAGTCAAACTAAAATGTCATAGAGACAATGACTTGTTTGTACTGCCCTATATACTGTAAATCATGGGTTATCAACCCCTAGGGTGGTCGCAAGTGCAGGGCCAGCACGAGGGGTGGAAATCAGGACATTTGCCTGGGGCTGTGCACCACAGGGAGCCCCAATGAAACTAAGTTACATGTTTCAGCCCTGCCGCCCATGTAGGTCTCAGGTTTTGTATCTAAAGGGATTCTCATACCTGTTCTTCGATATACCATGATTTCATGTCTTATTGCAGTCAATTCAACTCACTCTCTCCCCATAGGTTAAATAAAGCTCTTTCATGTGGCAGATAACTTCAGAAGCTGCTTCTCTAACATTTGTGTCATGGCTTCCTCTGTGCCCACGCAGCCCTCTGCATTTCATGTGTGTTGATCCAGACTTTTCAGAAAAGATGGATCCCTGCCACCAACTCTTCTAAGAATCTCTTTAGCATTTCTTGGCTGTATTCTCACTGAGTGACGAAACTGAGAGAAAGTGTAAACTGCCTCCTATGGTGGTGTTCAAGAAGCTGGTATTTAGGATTTGAAGAAATCTACCATTGTCTCCTTCAGTCAGATGCACACTCAGAAGTAAACTGCTTGATACATATATGCATATATTAATATTTTTGCCACAGCATTCAGAACTTCTCTAGCATGTCTTGCATAGCATCACTCCTTATGCAGACTTCTCTAATCTACTAGTAAGCGTGGAAAAGAGGACAGATTAATATTACCTGGGGACAGTTGCAAGTATTTATAATTGTGATTAAAACAGTTACATGGGAATCTTCTGCAATAATTAACCTACTTCTCGAAATCATGCAATTAAATCCTTCTCTCCATACTCTAAACACACACAGTCACATATATGCTACTTGTTTCAACCCAATACTTCACAGAGATCAACTAAATAATTTATTCAGGGAAACATTATGTTTCCTGTCCTCATTTTCAAAAGAGGCGAGGAAGTGTTGAATAGGGTGGAGGGGGAGATCTGAGTCCATAAGACACATGAACCCATTGAAAAATCAAGATGCAAAACATCACCATGATAAAGCAATCTCTTCAATATGGGGATATCTTGGCAGCCATACAGGATAAGTCTACACTACAATGTAGCAATGTAAGCACACTCATCCTCAAGCTTAACCCTTCTTCCATCTACACCCAAATCATGCTAACCCAGGGCGGTGTCCCTGGATCACTGAGGGCTGAGACTTAGTCAATCTGGGACCAGGGTTCAAGCCCTATTGCATTGTAGTGTAGATGCAGTCCCACTAAACTAATGCTCTAGCAGTCCAGCAAAAGTAGTTCACAAACGCTCAGGCTGACTTTCTTCTCCAGCCAATCAAAGGTTTGCTGGATGGTCAAGTTTTCTCACATGGCACCATGAATAAAGGGCCATACTTTGGGAGGGAGCTAGGAAGTCTGGGATTATGGGTGCTTAGACTTGGGCCTGCATGGCACAGTGTAGATGCTGAAGCCCCTGTGTTCAACAATTCCTAACCTGGGTTAACAGGGTAGATGCTCCAGTCTGAGGTTAACATACTGAGGGTCTGCCAACATGAATTCTACTAACTCAATGACTTCAGTCAAGTTCTCTGCATGTACAGAGATCCTTGTGCAGAGTGAGCAACTTGCAGGATCAAGGCCTGTGTCTTTTCTTTTTTGGGGTCAGTCACCTGTATCTTTCCGTGGTGAGAACTTCTTAATACAAATCAAATAATAATACTTGCTTTACTTAAAAAAAACCCTACACTTTTTAACAGCTCTCTTGAAAACTATAACTGTTAGTTTATTTGATTGTGCACATACCATCAGTCTCATTGTGACACTGACTTTTACACAGGACAACCCATTGTCTTAGCTTCCAGTAATTTAGGCATCAAAACCCATAGTCCTTGAATACATAACCTCCACATTCATCTCTACCAGTCGGTGGTCGAGACAGAACCTCTTTACACCTCCCCCATTTCCCTTTTTATGGTTCTGTGACTCAAAGAGAAAGATAGAACTATAAGGTTTATATTCTAAGTTCATAATTAATCCAGAGCCTAATAAAGGGGGGGAATGGTTTTTAAACATTTGCTAATATAGTCTCTGTTCATTTGCTGCCTCAGATGTTGACATTAAAGTATTGAGCCTAGATTTTCAAGAGTGACTAAGATGTCTCCAGCTGGGTTCCCGAAATCACTAAAGTGGCCTGATTTTCAGAGAATGGGAGCTCAGCACTTTCTAAAAAACCCAGGATCCCTTTAGGTGTTTCTAATTGGGTACCTAAAAATTGAAGTACTTTTAAAAATGTAGGCCTTGATTTCTAAAGGTCTCCTCTTCCAAAACTAGACATTCTTTTTTGGTTATGCTTTCTACAGAAATTCAGGATCATCTATTTATTCTAATTACATTGAAGAGTGCCCAGTATCCTTAAGAAACATTAGTTAGCTTAAACACGTTAATTAAACAATGGGGTTCATATGGGAAATGATCAGTATGGAAGTTTTAAAATAGCTACTTATTCACCCTGGCTGCAATACTCAAATGAGTGTAATGGAGTTTGACACCCAACTCCCACTGATTCTGAATGGGATTCAGGTGCACAATTCTTCTAAGTTCCTTTGAAAATTTCAGTCTATATGGTATTTTCCCCTCCAAACTCCCCCAGCTTCCTATCTGTGGCTAGAATTAAGCAAGACTTTGATGGTTGGAGAATGCATTTTTTCTGTCCTGTTGAACTGCATCATGTGGCCAGATAAACATGGTAATAATTTTACCCTTTTGCTTGAATATCATACACTTTTGGATCACTGCAAAAATGTTGGTATTTGTGAGCAACTGCTTCTCTGTCTCAAAGACCTTCTCATGATGACGTCGGAGTCCATGACTGGGGACATGAACCTTCTATTTGCAACAAGTGCACAACCTGTGGATGTTATTAGATCTTGGTGGCCAAGGTTGTGTCCGTTGCCAATGGTGCCTTCTTCCTCCTACACCTGGCAATCTGAGGACAACTTTGTCTCTTTGTGGATTGTGATATGCTAAAACATGACAGCATCACCTTAAGAGTCAATTAAGGTACTGGTTTTTTTAAAAAGAAGGTACTGTAATAAGTCTCAAAAGTAATTATATGTGTTTTAATTTTCTTGGGCTACAACACTTTTTAGATTCTGTATCACTGGAACATAAGGGTCCAGATCCTTTTTTCTGAGTCACGTTTCTTCTCCTCTGTGTTATGTCTCCTGCTACCCAATAAGCCTCAAGCACCTTCAATAAACTAAATCAAGTTATTAGAAAGAGAAGTACACGTGACGGAAAACCGTGTCTCTTGATTATTCCCCGGTTGTTGTCACAACTCCCATAGCCTATCCTCAGTGAGTTTTTCAGCAGCATTTTCATCATGTACTGATGGGTTCCAATTACATTTTAGCTCCATGCTGGAACTTTCTCTCATTTGAAATGTCAACAGTATTCAGTATGATTTAGGTGTCTATGTGGATTAAGCCTTTGTGAAAAAGAACTGTCATATAATGAATTATCAGGTGTAATGCAAACACTTCTGTTGGCAAGTCACTGGGCCAGACTCCTGAAAGAGATAATGGATAGATATATTTCATTTTGATGTTTTAATGAATATATGTCATTCCTACTTGTTAACATTTAAAAGTAACTATTAATAAATAGCTGTAGTGAAAATTAGCAAGTTGTTATGAAAATGGATCTTCAGGAATAACAGATTGTGCTTTTATCTACTCATTGTATTTGGTGTTTAAATTTTTTATTTATTTTAATTATAAAAATAGCACCTTCCATATTCCTTAGGTACCCTGGACATAACTCAAAATGCATCAGAAGTGCAGAAATTTAAGATAACCAGGTAAAAATCCCCCCCCACACACACAATCCCTTCCTTCCTTTGCCCAGTTTAAATACTTGAGAGAAAAGATGAGCCCTGCAATGCATTTAGTGCTGCATTCCTGTGCCACACTTTTGCTAATTATTACCACTAGTTATTGTAATTTTGTAAACATTTTATTATTAAATATAGTGGAACAGATGCTTGGCCCTGCTTTAAAGGTGCAAAGCAGCCTTAAAACCAGTGGATCCAGTCTCCTGAGGAATCCCCATAGGCAGCAGAAACCTGGAGTGCCATATACCAGGGGAGCATGGGAGGGGGTATCATCTTCAGGGATTGGTACTAGGCTCAGAGCTATTCAACATTTTAGTCAATTATCTGGAAGTAGTATAAAATGACGTCTGATAAAATTTGAAGATGGTGCAAAGATTGGCAGAGTGATAAATAATGAGGAGGGTAACATCAGTCAAACAAATCTGGATCACTGGGTAAACTGGGTCCATTCAAACTGAGTGTAGGTTAACTCATCCACATGAAAAGTTATACATCTAGGAACAAGGAATTCAGGCCCTTCCTTCACACTGGGAAACTGCATCCTGGAAAGCAGTGACTCTGAAAAAGATCAAGGGATCATAGTGCACAAGCAAGTGAACATCCCCAATGTGATGTTGGCGCGAAAAGGGCTAACACAATCTTCGGATGTATAAAGAGGGCAGTATTGAATAGGAGTAGGGAAGTGATTTTACCTCTGTATACTGCTGGTGAGACTGACACTGGAATACTGTGTCCACTTCTGGGAACCGCATTTTAAAAATAAGGTTGAAAAGGGATATACACACACACACACATGCACTAAAGGGATTCGAGAACTGGAGAAAATACCTTATAATGAGAGACTGAAACAGCATAATTTGTGTAGCTTATCAAAAAAAGTTTGAGCATTTACTTGATTACAGTGTATAAGTACCGTCATGGGGAGAAAATACCAGGTATTAAAGGGCTCTTTAATCTAGCAGAGAAAAACATAACAAGAACCAATGGCTGGAAGCTGAAGCCAGACAAATTCAAATTAGAAATTAGGCATACATTTTTAACAGTAAGGTAATTAACCATTGGGGTGAGAGGAACAGCAAGGGAAGTGGTAGATTCTCCATCTCTTGAGGACTTTAAAATCAAGTCTGGATGCTGTTCAGGAATGACCAAGAGTCCTGTGGAACCTTATAGACTAACAGATGTATTAGACCATAAGCTTTCGTGGGATGCATCCAATGAAGTAGATATTCACCCACAAAAGCTTATGCTCAGCCTAATACATTTGTTAGTTTAGTCTATGAGGTGCCACAGGAGTCTTTGTCACTTTTGCAAATCCAGACTAACATGGCTACCCCTCTGATACTGTTCAGGAATATATGTTTTAGTTAAACACAAATTATTAGGCTCAATACAATGCAAACTGGGTAAAAATACAATGGCTTGTGATTTAATTGAGGTCAAACAAGAAGACTGAATGGTCTCTTCTGGCTTTAACTTTATGAACAGACACTATCACAGCACCTACACCACTCTGCTACTAACCCAGAAGATATGGTCAAGAGTTGCATAGACCTTGTAAGCTACCTAATTTGGAAGCCAGACTGTCCCTGGCATAATTTAAAAGAGCCTGAAGAATAATTAACACCCACCTTCCAACAGCAACATGGTCATATTTTGGCAACAGGGGAGCTCAGGGCTTTAAGGATGAAGACAGGTTTCCAACCAGCAGCTTGGAATAACATCACCCTTTGCCAGTTGGGCACCATGAGCACTGTTATGTCCTCTAAAATAGCTTTGCCACAGATACCACCTTCTCCCCCAAAACTCAAGTGATTCTGCAATTTTTAGAAAACAACAAACAGCTTTGGATTTTTAGTTTACCATTGTCTCTGCATTTCTTTCCCTGTGGTTAATCAGGTTGTGTCCAGGGAGCTTCTGTGGTCTGAAGCATCACCCTCACAATATATTCAAGTTCATTTTGCAAAAGTAATATTTTATGTCCTTGAAATTGCATGAGGATTTAGCCTGTTCTCCCGCACTGAGTTCCTTGAAACAATAACGTTCTGGGTCTTGTCCGATTCCAGGCCCCTCGACTCCGCTGGCTGCAATACTTCCACAGCTTGCCCACACTGCAGTACAAGCCTGACCCAAAGCACCATTACAGACGGTTCCAAAAGGGAGAGTTTCCATGATGAACTTATGGTAAAGTTTGGCCAAGGCCAACAAGCAGGTCCAGTACCAAAGGCAGAGCAACTTACCGCTAAAGGAAGGGCATGGTGAGAGACAAGATGAAAGGTTGAGGCTGGCTGCACAGCCTGAGGACTGGGGTTCAGCATGGGGTAGCAGGCACTTGCTTCACACTTCCTTGAACAGGAACAGCAGTTAAGGGAGGACGACAGAGCTCAGAGAACAAACTATTTGGGCATTAGATATAAATAATGGCCAAAAAAGTACTGTCTCCTGCTCCATCACGTACACCATTGCATGAGTTCTCTGTGTGGTACTCTGTAATGTAGTCCAGAAACAGCTTGTAAGACTCCATGCAATTGAGACCCATTCACAATGGGAAAGGGCTATAGGTCTGGGGGAAACAGGGCAACTTTGCCCCATGCAGCCTTCCATATTGACCCCCACCAATGTAGATGCTTCTACCACTTCTTCCATGGAGTCTCAAGTGTGTGGAAATGGGGGAAAAAGGCAAAGGAGAACAGGCGATTGGGGACATGCAGTGGTAGGGGGGTTCTGTCTGGTACTGGTTTCGCTGGTTGCACTTTCAGGCTTTTTTAAGGTTCTGTTAGTGATGATTTGATGTAGTAATGGCAGCTGGCCTGCCTTGCAATGGGTTGCACTCACCTCTTGTGAGTACCCGTTGGCCAAGTGTGTGTGCCTGCACTCTGTTTGTGGTGGGTCTGCAATGACTCAGTCCTCCAGCCAACTCTCACACAGTCTGTGAAATGAAAGTATAGCAAACCACTTTCAGGGTACAAGACCAACAGTGGCCGCTCTCAGTGCCCTCTGTAATGTCTCTCTCAAGTTGTCCCTGCTCCGGTATAGGGCGGTGCCACAGGCCTCCCTCCCTCGAGGCAATGTTTTCATTTTCTCAGGGCCTTTCTGTCCACAGCTCTCCAGATGGGCCTCTACAGTTCAGTTCCTCTTCTGGGGTGTCTCAAAGTCCATGATACTTCCCCCTGTGGCAAATGGGAGGTGGGGAGGACTCCATGCAGGCCCTTCCTGATTGGCTGTGTCCCACACTGCCACTTCAGGCAGCTTGGAGGGCTCTCTCCACCTCTCTTTTCTGGTGCAGAGTGTTTCAGGGCCATGAGGCCTCCAACAGGGGGCCTCCAGCCCTCATCCACTGCATCACAAGTGTTCTTCTAATTTTTATAAATAAAGCTTTTTTGTTTTATCACATCATTACACCTACAATGTGTATTTCAAATAATAAAGGTAAACACATGCACAGGAACAATTCACAGTAAGAATACAAACTGTATTCCACAATGCAGTTGTCTACATCAATCCATACTTCAGTCATTTTCTTACATCAGTCCTTACTGTGAATCAACCCTCCCCTCAACTGATAAGTGGTTGTGTCATTCATAAGTATACTGCATGGCAATCAAGCCAGCACCCCAAGCAATGAATCCCCCATATCCCAAATCAATGAGCTCTGACACCCCTCCCCACAATAAACATATTCATAAAGGTATTCCACTCAGCCAAGAAAGCCCATAATGTGGGAACACAAAGCATCCCTGACTTCTGTTGCCCTAGTGCATCCAACTACAGTTGTGGTAGATGCTTTTTGTGGCTGAGGGGACTGTTTCTATCATAGGTCCATTCAGGGGGAAATGGCTCACCTCTAGCTTCACAATGGTCACAATGGAACACTGCCAGCCATTGATGTGGCCATTGATATGGACACATTGATAACACTGATATCCAAATGGATCTGTAAACATCTCCAATGGGATTTCAATCTGCCTCGAGCACATTCAACAACCATTCTACACCTACTGAGAGTGTAATTAAACTGTCTTTTGCCACAGCCTCGTAAATTAGGGTGTGGTTTCACTAAAAGGGGGTGTCCATTAATATAGACACCCTGATTGATGAAAAACAATGGCATTGTTAACTTTACTAGTGCAACCTATACTGACATTCAGAAATGTTCACAAGAGCCAGCATAACTGTTTATGTGCTCCTTGAGAAGGGCAAACAAGTTCCATCCATGGCCCTAATGCAATTTGAAAACCCCATTCTCTCAAAACCAGCAATTACCGGAGGAATTCTTTCATGCCAACTACCTTGGGATAAACGACACACCTGATTGCCTCAAAAAAGTCCACCACGGTTTTACCACAGTCTTTACCCCCAGTTGATTTTCCAACTCCAAACTAGTTGGCAATGGACCTGTCAGCTTCCAGATATCTATAGTAACCCCCTTCTGGACCCCATAATGGTGTCCTCATATGTATGTCTTTGGAGGGTGGGGGAAAGCTGCTGACAAATCTCTAAAAATGTAGCTTTCTTCATGTGAAAGTTCTGGGCCCACTTCTGACCATCCCAAGTGTCCATGATGATGTGATCCCACCAGTCTGTGCTTGCAGCCATGTGCCAGATACACCAGTCTATGTAAAAGGCATCAGCATCTATTCTATACCAAGTGTCATCCAGTTTGAGTCTTCCAGGCTTGGGTAATTCTCTTCCTCCTTCTGCTCCATCATAAGCTCTATCATGTGCCTTTCATAGTCAGAAAATGCCACCAAAATATTCACCAGCATCTCATGGAAGTTCTATCTGTTTCCTGTCCTAGAAGTGAAAGTGCAAGCAAGGAATGCATGGAGTATATTTTCACTCCATGCATCTGAAGAAGTGTTTTGTTTTGTTTTTTACCCACGAAAGCTTATGCCCCAATAAATCTGTTAGCTTTAAAGGTGCTACCAGACTCCTCATTGTTTTTGTGGATACAGACTAACATTGCTACCCCTGTGATACTTTGCAAGCTCTTCCAAAGGTGCATCCTTCATGTTGCTAGTTCTTGTAGCTGGGAGCGCACAGATCAAAATGAGTGGTCAGCAGGAAGTGTTGGGGGGATTTTCAAACTTTAATGTGAAGGGTGGTCAGTCAAATTTTTCATAGCTCACCATGATCAAGGACTAGAGAGACCACAGTTCCTGAGAGTGCTAGGGAGTCTGTAATTTGACTGATTTGACTTGTGGCTGTGTGCTGCACCTGGAGGCCAGAGTCCTGGGTTAGAAAATTCTTAATATAGGGTTATAAATCAGTGTAGATGTTCAAGTCCTGGGTTCCTTAACCCAGGGACAGCTGACTTGAGTCCCTCTAATCCTGGGCTCATATTGAATTGTAGACATATCCTGAGAAGTTGGAATAAACAAACAAACTTACATCCAGGGATCCCCTCACAAACAAGACTTTTGCTGCCTGAGGTTTCCCTTCCCTTCCACAAGTTCATAAAAAGACATGCATGCTCCCCAGTTGGGTCTTTTTCAGTTCAAAATGCTAGGCTTATCCAAACTCAAATAAACAATGGGGCCTTTTCTTTGTCATTCAGGAGAAACAACTCAGCTGTCCCATGTCTCTCTACTATGACAGAAAACAGGGTTTAGTATGTTATTGCAAAATTTGTGAATGCTTTGCACATTAGCATTCCATAGGTGTATAAATATGCAGAATGGACTGCCCTATAGGAAAGCCTAACAATACCATGCAGTAACCAGACCCAGAGTTTAAGGATCATGCCAGTTAAAGCTCCAAGGTTTCTGTGTGTTGCAGAGCAGCTGGGTAAATGCCCGGGCTTACGTTTCCAGGTGATGTCGTCTCAACAGGGGAAGGGAGTTCCAGCTTAGTGCTCCATGCACTTAGAATTCCAGTGTCAGACCCTAGCGAGAATCAGGTTTTACTCCCCCCAGAAAAACTGGCATCCTGAGAATGCTCACGGAACCATGCACCCTTCCCCAAAGCTATGACTCTTGAGTAAAAACATGGAACAGAATAGTACTAGCCCTTGAAGCTTACCTAATCAGGCTTAAAAGGGAAAGCACACCCTGTCTATTACAACACAACATGTTCTGTTATTTTGAGATAACTAGGAAGGTATTCATGCCACAGTTCCATATGGTCTTTTCCCATAGTTGAATTTTTCTTATGTTCAGTAAATGAATGTCTGCCTCACCTGTGTCCTGTTCAGATAACTCTAGAATTTATTTTTCCAGTCTCCACATGCCCTTCCATATTTGAAGTAACTGTATAGAGAACAGCAGAAACAACAAATGAAAGATCTGTAGCAAGATTACATAACATCTGCACTATTTTTTTATTCATCTGAGGCTTTCAAAAAGATTACACACTGGCCAAGCTGAAGTAAAAAAAAATATGTTCCCATCATCTCAAGGGAACATGTCTCCATATGTCTTTTGTCCTTTAGGATCTCATGTAGACTTTTATTACTTTTACAACTATGATTCAGGTCATTTCTCAAATAGGAATATATCTAGGCTGTTGAATGTGCTGTCAATGTAAATAAAAGGTAGGAAGAATCCTAGTCTTAGGAGTTATGGAGCTATCATATTGACCTCACATTATAGAACAGAGTTGTGCAGAGAGAATATGTCACTGCTTCACCAGAAATTGCCTTGGCAGTGTGTTAAATAGAATAAATAGAAAACATTTCCCTATAAACCCATTGCATTCTGCAAACCTTAAAATAACATAGGTTTGCTATGGGGTATGTTTATAATCCTCATATAAAATCAAAGTTGGCTACACAATGGTTTTTGATCAGGGGATGGTGTGTTCTATTCTACATCTGCATTACAAATAATTATAAACCCTCCTGAGTTAGTCTTCTATTAGGTTGATTATATAAAGGATTATTGCTATAAATTAGAATTACTGCTCTTCTTTCTTGAGGGGAGTGAAATTAAAAAAATAAGACATCTAAATCTCTACTTACAATATTTTCTTTTCTTCTACAATTCTTGAATAAGTGCTATATCCACCGTAAGCTATTTAATTTACTGATCATTTTATCTGTTTTACTGGAAAGTACAGTATTTAGTCATGTAACATGACATGCCACAATATTATAATGATAATCCAGTTGCTTTATCTATGGTCATAATACCATCTGGTATAAAGCTAGCCTTCTCATTGCATACATACCATCTGGAACACCATCAATCTACATTCTAATTATTGTACAGATGAGATTTTTGTTTCTACACAAACACCATATTGGCAATATCCTTCACTGATTGCTTTATTTTTTAAAAAATACAATGTAAAATAGTGTAAAACAGAAACTTGGCATCTAAAATTAGATTTAGTTGCCACATTTCCCCATGTATTTTTTCTAAGAGATTAGGCAGAAGAATTCTAATATAAAACATTTACAATTATTTTACCAAACTCTTGAATGGGATCACTATCATGTCTTTTAAATGGGATGACATTTGTAGGTTAAGGTGTTCATTTGTTCCATTGTACACTATTTACTTCACTCGGGCTTCTGCATAAATATACTGGGCCACATTCTGCTTCATTACACAGAGTAAATCTCCAATAACACCATTCACTTCTGTTAAATTACCTTGATTTTACACCACTGTAGCTTTAGAAAACAATCTGGTGCACTCATTTGTGGCTGTTGTGAGGATGCATCTTTACAGTTAGGGACCAAATTCTGGCATTCTTCACATTTGGACAAAAATGTGTGCATATTAGGACCCCAATATTGAAAAGCCTTGTACATGAATAATTTTGCATACCTGAATAGTCTTATTTAGTTCAATGGGACTGCTCCGACATGCAAAGTTATTTACATGCAATTTTTGTTCACATCTATGTGTGGCTTTCTATGCAAAATATGTAAATGTATAATTTGCATATCTGCTGAGAAGTTACATATTTCTCTACAAATGAAATCTGTGAGCAGATTTGGTGCTGATGAAAGGTGTTGGATTGACCATGCTCCCTGTCTACAGGGCAAGCTTCCCACACACACTGATCTGCCAGCCTGACTCAGTCTTGACATGAGGAGACTTCCTCCAGGGGAAACATAAACACTTCATTCTCCATGACACATTAAGTTCTTGGCCTCTCTGCTAATTCTGCCAATTAGTGTAAACCATGGCGGTAAATTTGAAGTGGGAGCTGGAATTAAGAACAAAAAAAAAGTTATATAGGGACCACCAACCAGAGATTAGCTGGGATCAAGTTTTGCTCCCTCCTGAGCTGGGTTAGAGCCGAACTGGTGACCTACAGATAAAAGAGTTAATAGTGCATTCTGGGCATAAGGATATTGGATTTTATTCTGACTCTGGGAGCATAATATAGCCTCTGTATCAAAGTAGTGGATTCATAAGGGCACATTCACTTGGAAAGACAGTGACAAAACAAATAAAACTTTTTTGTGTTACATTAGAAGCCTTAGTTTTAATCTGTTCAATGGATGCCTCCCCGTATGGCAAGGATCTGAGCCACATGTTTAACAAGCATCGTAACATGCAGAGAACTACATAGTATAAGATCCAAGAGTAGAACTCATGCTTTTCTAGCTCCAAGACCAATTCACCTTTCCCTAAGTATACTGCATTTTGTGGGGGAAGGGCTTCTCTCCAGGCATGACATTTTACCAGGGACTGGGGCAGAAATGGTAGACCAAATGCACAAGTGTCACATGAGATGCATGATATTGGGGGAGTCTGTCTTAGTGATGTCTCTAGAATGTTTCTCCTGGCTCCATTTACAGAGGACGTGTCAAAATGTGAATGTGTCAAAAATGGCAAAGAATGTTTGAGCTCTCTACTGCCCCCTCTGGCGATGAACTTCAAGGCATGTTCAGATGTGTAGTAAAGAGACAGGATTTAGTCCTAACTGCTATACAAGGGTTGATACTTCAGACTATAAGCATTTACAGCAGATTCTTTTCTCCTTCAAAAACATTATTCTGGTTGTTAGTTCACAGCAACATTATCATAGAACTTCCCCCCTCCCCTTAAAAAACTCTAGTGTTTTAATACACCCTGTGACTCGGAGTGCCTAAGGCATCCCACACTAGAAATACCAAGGTCAGGGGAGGCTGCAAAAGAGAGAGAAGATACTGCCAAGACTGGTGGGTAACACTGAAGTTAAACTTCCCAACTAGTCACAAACTGTGCTTCTGATCCCCCCCACTGCTTATCAAGAAGCAAAAAAGAAATCACAGAGCCCTCTTTATTGCATTCCAGTTCTCTGGCTCCCAATAAGCATGTAGATCCAGTTCCATGAGAAGCTATTTAAAAAACTCTGCTCACATATGCAAAATATTCTTCTGACCCCAAAGGATCAGCCACATTACCAGATCAGTGTAGGTTTGGATCTTATCCAAAATATGATGTTGCCAGCCAGTCTTTTAGTGTCTAACTAAACTAAGGGTTTGTTATAAAGAAAAAAGAAAGAAAAAGAAGAGGTATAGTAAATGGTAAAGCAGTCACATACATACAAAGATTCAAAGTCCATGTATCAAATTCTTAGTGGTATTGGTGAGTTTGCTGGCTTGAATGTCCTTCTGGAACACATCCACATCTTCGGTGGGTCATTCAGTCCTTTGTCCAGCGATTCATTTGTAGAAGGTTACTCCAGAGGTAAGAAGCAGGAATGAAGACAAAATGGAGAAGATGCAGCTTCCGTTTTTAGTCTCTTGCCATGCAGCTTGAATTTTCTTTGTTTGAAACACAAGCTGCCCAACACATGGCCTGGAAGCCCATAAGCATGTCCCTACGTGCCTTGCTGAGTCATAAGGTGTAGCCCAGGATCCTTTCAATGAGGTCATTGTATAGTTCAGGGGTAGGCAACCTATGGCACACATGCCGAAGGCGGCACTCGAGCTGATTTTCAGTGGCACTCACACTGTCCAGGTTCTGGCCACCAGGCCAGGGGGGCTCTGCATTTCAATTTAATTTTAAATGAAGCGTCTTAAATATTTTAAAAACCTTATTTACTTTACATACAACAATAGTTTAGTTCTATATTATAGACTTATAGAAAGAGACCTTCTAAAAATGTTAAAAGGTATTACTGGCACTCAAAACATTAAATTAGAGTGAATAAATGAAGACTTGGCACAACACTTCTGAAAGGTTGCTGACCCCTGGATAGCTGATGTCCCTTGATGGGCCATCAAGCAGCCTGGGCAGTGCTGATGCCAATCTGTTTGGTGAATAACCCAGAGGCACAGCACAAGTTTGGAAATAGAGACATACCGTACATATCTATAACTTACAATACAAAGGTGATACAAACATGGAAACAAGATTACCATATTTAGTGAATTATAACTTTTCCAATTTATTTGAGCATTAGGTTTTGTGGGCTAAAACCCACTTAATCAGATGCACGGGGTCAAAAATACAGTAGGAAGATACATATAGCAGTACATGAAAAGATGGGAGTTTCCTTACCAAGTGGCAGTGGATGGGTCACTACAAAAACTAAAAACTAATTTCCCCATTCTAATTTCCCCCTACAGTTACTCACACCTTCTTCTTAACTGTTTGAAATGAGCCACCCTGATTACCACTACAAAAGTGATTTTTCATCCTGTTGATAATAGACCACTTTAATTGAATTGTCTAGACCCCCCACTTGGTAAGGCAACTCCCATATTTTCATGTACTGTTATATATATCTTCCTACTGTATTTTCTACTCCATGTATCTGATGGTTTTAGCCCACGAAAGCTTATACCCAAATAAATGTGTTACTCTCTAAGGTGCCACAAGTACTCCGGATTGTTTTTGCTGATACAGACTAACAGGGCTACCACTCTGAAACTTTTCCAATCATACCTTAAATATATAGTAAGGTTCATTATACTTTTATAATATTGGTGTCAACAATATCATAATGTGTCATAATACAGCTTCACACACCCTTGCTAATTACTTTTCATTATATTTAACATCACAATCTACATGTTTCATTTTGCCTAGGAATAATCTTTGTTCTTGAAGATTAATACCGTGAACTGAGGGTCTAGTGTCTTATATTTTTAATATACACATCTGATTGAAAAGTGCTCAACAAAATAATGTGTAGGTGACACATTTAGAGCATCACAACAAAAGAAATAGCTAATTAGGAATGAGATTCAATTCCATCCCCCCCTTTGTGAACTAAAATTTAGGCTAAATTAGAACTTGGAGAAAAATTAATAAATGACACATTAGTAAAAGTTTATAAAACTGTCTGTTAAATTCAGAAGCTTAAACAAGCTAGAAGTGCTCCTAGTGTAGTGTTGCTTGCTTGTAAATGACTCCCCTCTGGCAGGAAATCAATAAAATACAAAATTCTCTTAATTAGTTGGAATTTCAAACAAAGTGCTCTTTCTTTTTAGATTTCAAATCATTATGAAGGTGGAATAAAGCCTAGAGAAATTAACTCAGCAGAAAGTGTGATATGCAGATCATATCATGTTATTTAACTCTTAATTAATTTGCAGCCTCCTGGCATCAGTAAAATCTTTTCTTAGACCAACTGCTCTCCCCAGATTGGACTATGCAAAGAGATCCCAATGAACCCAGTTTGCCCATTTCTTTCTGAATGAAATCCCAACTCTTTTGGCTCTATAGGGGTGGAGTCCAGAGGTCTGGGAATAGGCAAGGAAAATGATCTTAAAATGAGCTTTAATGAGCTTAAAGGAACATCAACAAGTTTAATAGCTATGCCACAATTTTAAAATAAGGCCTACATCAGTTCCACAATTCCAGTATAGAAAATGCCCGTCATTAATCAATCTTTCCATACCCATATGTTTTGGTGTTTTTTTTTTTAAAAAAAAAACACTTGTACTTGTAGCCTGCAAGCTTTTTTTATCCCAAGCAAACAATTCCTTAAACTGGGTAGTGCATTTTTTGTTCTTTTCTCTTTCCAAGTAAAAACAATTTATTATATTCACCTACCCTGGTTCCTCAGTAAGATACAGCAACCACTCACATATGGTACCTGAAATAGAATTTAAAGGGGGTATTGTAACCACTATCCACCTATTATAAAGAAAATCCTAGAAAAGTGGGCATGATGGCTGATTAGTCAGTAAAATTAAGAAGGAAGTATGGGGGCCCAGGGCACTTGTTCTAAGATGACGTTTTAACACAGCTCAGTGTGAACATAGCTACGTTTTGACTTATGTAATCATATTTTGTCTATTGAAATTTTTTCTATGGTTTCAAGAGCAGACAATGTTCTTTGCTTTTTGCTCTGAACTGCTTGTCAGTATATAAGTACCTACACAGGGGGAACATATCTGATACTAAATAGCTCTTAATCTAGTACACAAAGGCATAAGAAGATCCAGTGGCTGGAAACTGAAATCAGAAAAATTCAAACTGGAAATAAGAGACACATTTTTAACAGTGTGAATAATTAACTGCTAGAACAGCTTACAAAGCATTGAAGAACATTGAAACCTTTAAATCAAGGCTGGATGTGCTTCTAAAAGACTTGGTCTATTTCAATCACTGGTTACCAGGTTTATTTAAAGAATCACTGGGTGGAATGCATGGCCTGTGTTATAAGAGATCAGATTACTTGTTCATAAAGAACCCTTCTGGCTTTAATATATATACATCTGTGAAACTGTTGCATGCTCTGTTAATCAACTGTTGCATTCATCCCCAGCAATGGGTGGAGGGATACAGACATATCCCACATCTATATTATACAGGTACAGCTAATCCACCCTTAACACGCCCAATCCCATCTGATCTCGGAAACTAAGCAGGGTTGGGCCTGGCTAGCACTTGGATTGGAGATCTCCCAGGAATACCAGGTGCTATAGGCTTAACATGGGCGTGGGGCTAGCAACTCCACCCTGTAGGGAACCACCTTGCTACTGAAACGCCAACAACAGAGATGGAGTGCTCTGTGGTTGGTGGCCCATACCCTGCCTGGGGGGTAACGGGCAGAGAGAGATACTATACATATATTGTGAAGTTTAATTACTGAAAACTCTCTAAAGTCATTTGATATCCTCATTTGAAGAATATATAGAAAATATTAATATTTTGATTCTTTCAGATAAGATTTCATCTTGCTTCCTGCTCTCAACTCAAAATATATCACTGGCCATTCTTATTATCTCACTTTGATAAATATATAATTTTCTTGTCTGGTTCACTCTTTTCTCCCTCCTTCTGATATGCTACATAATTACTCTTGCCTTTCCTTTTTTTAAAATTTAGTTCCTATGTATCCAATGGCTATTCCTTGTTTCTCTCACTTTTCTTCCTGGGTGGTATGACCCTTCCTTCTCATTTAAAAAGCTATTTTAAAACATCCAATATATTTCTAATTTTAAAAATAATTTCATTATTTTACACAGGGATACACACAACAATTTGAAAACTGTGTATTATGTGTGCTAGAGTTCTCAGTGGGAAGAATTATTCACCACCACCTGTTCATAGTGCAATGTTAACTATGGACCAATTGTCCAGAGACGATTGCTTCCTTTGTATTTAAGGTGAAGAGTTTGCCTACTCTTTTAATACTACTGATATAAAGCTATGTGGAAAAGGGCTGGAATATGTCATAATCAGATTGTTTATGGGGCTTTTAAACAATTAGTTTCCTCTTTTTTCCTTTTTTTTTAAAAAAAAAAACATACTGAACTACAATTGTAATAGTCTAAACTGGTGAAAAATATGATCCAGAAAAGATGCTCTTATTTTTTAAACTAATCAATATTTATCAGGAGTTGTTTGGCAGATACAGTTACTGTAAAATTACAATCATGACCAGTTCTCTTCTTCCTGTAATACACAGTGTAAAAACTGCAATGTGAACTCACTACTGCTGACCAAAGAATTGTATAAATAATAGGTGACTAAAAGTTTTGATTATCAGAGGGATAGCCATGTTAGTCTATATCCACAAAAACGAGGAGTCCAGCGGCACTTTAAAGACTAACAGATTTATGTGGGCATCAGCTTCTGTGGGTAAAAGTACCCACTTCTTCATGGATCTGAAGAAGTGGGTATTTTTACCCACAAAAGCTGATGCCCAAATAAATCTTTTAGTTTTTAAGGTGCCACCGAAAAGCTCTGATGGTGACTTTGGGTCAAATCCTGCCCTCACACTGATGTAAACCTGTAGTTACCCTCATTAACTTCAGTGTAGTTATTCTGTGTCTACATCAGAGGCACTGACAACAGAATTTGTCCCTTTATCACAGTAAAATAAGCAAAATAAATAAATAAACTGAGCAACTCAGAAAATCACATCACAGCAATTTATCATTAGTTAAAATTGCTAAGAATTAGTAAGAAAGGCATGTGAAAGATCAATTCAAACAAATAAAACTATATCAAAACTATATTAAATGCAAAAAAACACATTAAACTAACTAACCACATTAAAACCACACAGTCAATACAAATTCAGAAATGAGAAAGGTATGAGTTCAATCCACAATGATAATCCATGTGCACTACATATTCGGTATGTTTAATGTGACATATTTTGTATAAAAATATAACTTATTAAGCTATCCATTTAATGGACGTATTGAATAAATGAGAAGTCTGGAAAGTAGCCAAGTTTTCAATGTTGTTGAAAACTTACTTTTTGCAGTTCCTGACTTCTGATTACTTTCAGGGTGTGACCTTAACAGTGCATTAAGAAAAAGCCAACTTATTAAAGAGAAATTGGGGAAAAAATAAGAAAATACTAATGCCTAATAATGTTAGTATCTGAAGTACAGTTCTACTCTGAAAAGTGACTCATTTAAAAAGTGATATTGTGTTTAACTGATTCAATGTAACATTTTAACACATTTAGTTTCCTCTTTTACATTTAAAAATATTATTTTTATAAAATAATCACACTTACAATTGACTTATACATACAGGATTTGATTCTGTCTCCCTTACTTCCGCTAACATACTTTATTCCATAATTTTCATGGATTATTCACTGAAAGAGATGCTACTCAGTGTGATTAAGAGTGACAGAGCCAGGATTTTTAAGTTACTTATCATTGCAGAATGTGTCCAGCAGGTTGAGTCAATCAATTAAATAATATATAAATGGTGACTAACAAAAGCCTATATTAATAAAATAAATGTAGCAGACCTTGCCGGCTTGTACAAGTGTGGTCCTTGTATCAATAATAATAATAAATAAAAATAAAAAGGAGCCATGTTTCTATGTACATCACATAAATATATGCTTTAATATTTGTATTTTTATCCATGGAAAATATAATAAATGGTTTATTAAATCATGGGTTAACTGGAATTATGCTAGGAATTTTCTATGCAGAAGCTAAGGCTACTCAGTTGAGGGAAGTTAGTGCAAAAGGGGATGAAGGAGATCAGTGTTTATCTCATCACAGCTCAATAAAGCAAGTCCTGGAATACATCTGATCTGTTTACTAATAATATTAGAGCAATAAAATTACATTTGTTTCCCAAAATGATTTGGCATGGGCTAATTCCACCTATCAGGATCACCAGTTTCAGCACAGCCTCCTTAGGCTGAAATTTGTTCACTCAAAACATCCAACAATGTCAAACAGTGAACAGATTTTTCAAATCTGCCCACTGATAAATCAAAAACAAATAAAAGGGTTAAATCCATTGGCATCCAGATTCTAATAATCCAGTTCTTGAATCATCATAGAACCTTATTCCTTACATAATCTCCTACCTATGGAGTGAGATATTATCACTCGGATAAAAGTGAAAGAAACTGGCCCAGGATACCTTGCTCGTTGAAGTGTGTTTGCTCAGCTGTAGTGATGAGCATGTGAAAAAAGGAGCAATAATGGTAACCATTCCACAGTCCCTTCATGGGCTCCCTTTTCTTGTGTCAAACATAAGCAGCTCATGTTCACTTTCAAGGCCATTCATTACTGAAATGTTGACTTCTGCCTCCAGTCAGACAATCATGACAGCCTCCATTGCTCATGTGTTACATTTTCAAACAAGCATCTTTGCACTTTCTTCCATGTTACCTTTCACACTTGGGAGAATCTCCCCATAGCCATCTGCAAAGTTAACTCTTTGTCCTCCTTAAAATCCCTCCTTCCAAAACTCTCCTTTGTGGTGATGCTTACAGTTAGATTGTAAGCTTTTTGGGGCAGGGGCAGTCTTTCTGTTCTGTATTTTTATAGCACCTGACACAGTGGGGTCCTTGTTCATGAGTAGGGCTGTCATACCTCAGGTACAAGAAAACTAGGGCATCTGGGATGATCCTGAATGCATAAAACTAGACAGCTGGCAATATGTACTGAGGAACCTTTCAGATTCCCCAGAACAGCTACCTCAAAAAAGGGGTAATTTTGGAAAAACCTGGACAAGTGGCAACCCTATCCATGACTGTTGACCTGCCCTGCTTGTTACTGTGAGCAGTATAGACATACCTATAGATATTTTTAAATGTACTGAAATTAGAATTGAATTAGGCCCATAAAGACAGGATGATAAGTCTCTGAAAAGTTGTGATTTTCCTCAACAGGACCTCAGTCCTTCAACTATTAATCAGTCAAAGCTCTTACTGATTTTACACAAGGGATTTTGGCCTGAATAAGAAATGCATCACCAGGCAATGTTATGGGGCCAGATTCTCAACAGATGTAAACCAGCCTAGTTTAATTGAAGTCAATGAAGCTACAATCACTTACACCAGTTGATGATCTGGCCTCAACTGTATGTAGGGATGATGTGACAGAGACCTGTGGCACCTTAAAGACTAACTAAAGTATTGAAGCATAAGCTTTCTTGGGCTACCACGAAAGCTTATGCTTCAATACTTTTAGTTAGTCTTTAAGGTGCCACAGGACTCTTTGTCACTTCTGCAATTCCAGACTAACACAGCTACCTCTCTGATTGTAGGGATGATGTATATGTTGGCACTTTTAGGTGGTGGGAAGCAGTGTGTACTGTTATGATTTTGATACCAGACTTGGATAAATTGTATTGTGTCTTACAACACACTAAATAAGATGCTGCTGCAGTGATAAAAAAAGCCAACTTGTTGGCATTATGCTTCTGGAGGTTGTTGTGATGGGTGTAGGAGCTGCTAGTAATATTTTATTAATATTATACGTCCAACTGTTTGAGTTTTGTTGTATGATTACAAACAGTTAATTCCAGCAGGCGTCAACTGCACATACCCAGGAAAGTGGACAAAAGCTTTGGACTGATCCATTTACTGATACTTCAGAGGACAGTGCAGGTGTGATTTGCTGTGGAGTTTCATCTCCATCCATGGATGATGTATAAAATGGAATATAGACCTTCAATTTCTTTCCTCGGAACGAGAGTCTCAAATTCAAAGTCCACCTATAGCAGTAAATGTTCATATTCTGCATGGGGATCTTTCATACAGTATGGAGATAGTGTTAACAGTCAATGAATAGATGTTTTAGTTCCCACCCAAAAACTAAGTGCCAAACAAAAGGTGTCGTTTGCCGCTATTATTTTATTTTATATTATGCTGGGCAATTATTGCAGGCAGAGCCCAAAATAAATTTAAAGAGTCACTTTTTAAAAAATAGACACCAAGCAGAATATAAAACTTCATGACATAACTTAATTATCTGTTTGTGGATACAGATATAATTGTAATATATTGTTATATATTTAATTAGTTATCTGTGCATGTATGTATGTGTAACCTAATTACCTATTTTGGGAAAGTGCAGCCCTTAATGAGGGTATTTAGTAATAGGCAAGTTCCTGAATTACTTTTTGACTATATTTATTTAATCAAAAATCCCTGCATTTGCCTCCTAGAATAGCGCTCATACCATGTAGGTTTCCATAGAGAGAGAGACTTTATAGTAATGAAACCTATAAACTAAACACTAAGAACCAGATTCTATTTATAGTTACATTCATGCTACCCCTTTGCCTTCAATAGGTTTGAGTGTGTGTGAAAGGAGCAGAATGTACATACAGAAACTGAGAAACTAAGAAGAAGTTGAGAGAATAGCCAACACCTTTGGCAGGGTGGATGACTGCAAAACAAAGCCCACCATTGCACAAACCCCTAGCTAAATGCTATAAATCATGAATTACAACTCTTCTGTTGATATTGTGAAAATAATTATGATTGTGAGATGTCAGAGAGATTCAGTGCACCACTTATGTTCATCACCAACTGACAACCTACCTAGGCAAACCATTTTAAAATACAAGCCTCCTACAACACTAATGAGCTATTAAAGAAAAATATATATATATAGCTCCCATGAGTAGCAGGCACAGAATCATAGTGTAACATTTCTATAAACAGTAAATCTTTACATATGACTACTGGCAATGACATGCCACAAATCTATATATATAAAAGTCAAGTGGTGTATGTATGTATGACAGTGAACTCCTCCCGCACCGTTTGAGCCAGAGACTTGAAATTTGGTACAGTTAGGAGTCTTGGGGTCTAGATGCTGGTAAGGGCCGAAAAATTTTCAGATCTCACCTCTGACGCCCCCCAGGGGTGAAAGTCTTTCAGGGCCAATCACATCAGCTGGGCGGTTAGGTGGTGATGATGTCATAATACCCCCTCCAACAGACACCGCACTCGCTCAGCTCACCCTCCCTCCTCCAACGGAACCCCGGAGATCCCTCAGTTCTCTGCCCCTCCCCCCTCCCAACGGAACCCCGGAATCCATCAGCTCTGTGCCCCCCCCACCTGTGAAGGTCCCCGGAATCCCTCGGCTCTGGGCCCCCTCCCCGCCTGCGACGGATCTGAGTTGGGTTTGGTGGGACGGTAAGTGAGGTGGGGGTGTCGGGTTTGCTTGGGGGGGTCAGGTGGGGTGTCGGGTTTGGTCGGGGGGTAAGTGAGCCGGGGGGTGTCGGGGTTGGTCTGGGGGGGTGGGAAGGTGTTGGGGTGGGTGAGGGGTGAGGTGTGGGTGTTGGGTTTGGTCTGGGGGGGGAAGGTGTCGGGGTGGGTGCCCAGACCAAACCCGATACCCCCCCGGCTCACTTACCCCCTGACCAACCCCAACACTCACACCTCACCCCTCACCCACCCCGACACCTTCCCACCCCCCCCCCCAGACCAAACCCGACACCCCCGGCTCACTTACCCCCCGACCGAACCCGACACTCCCACCTCACCCCCCCCACCAATCGCAACACCCCCAGACCAAACCCGACACCCCCGGGCTCACTTATCCCCCGACCGAACCCGACACTCCCACCTCACCCCTCCACCAATCGCAACACCCCCAGACCAAACCCGACACCCCCCGGCTCACTTACTCCCCGACCGAACTCGACACCCCACCTCACCCCCCCAAGCAAACCCGACACCCCCACCTCACCCCCCCCCACCAATCGAAACACCCCCAGACCGAACCCGACACCCCCCGGCTCACTTACCCCCCGACCAAACCCGACACCCCCACATCACCCCCACAAGCAAACCCGACACCCCCACCTCACCCCCCCACCAACCGCAACACCCCCTGACCAACCCCAACACCCACACCTCACCCCTCACCCACCCCGACACCTTCCCACCCCCCCAGACCAAACCCGACACCCCCCGGCTCACTTAGCCCCGACCGAACCCGACACCCCTACCTCATCCCCCCAAGCAAACCGACACCCCCACCTCACCCCCCCACCAACCGCAACACCCCTGACCAACCGCAACACCCACACCTCACCCCTCACCCACCCCGACACCTTCCCACCCCACCCCAGACCAAACCCGACACCCCCTGGCTCACTTACCCCCCACTGAACCCGACACCCCACCTCACCCCCCCACCAACCGCAAAACCCCCTGACCAACCCCAACACCCACACCTCACCCACCCCGACAACTTCCCACCCCCCCAGACCAAACCCGACACACACCCCCGGCTCACGGTGCACTGTGTAGCACACAGATTATTAAATACACTGTTCGGTCGGCGGGTGAGGTGGGGGTGTCGGGTTTGCTCAGGGGGTGAGGTGGGGGTGTCGGGTTTGGTCGGGGGGTCAGGTGGGGGTGTCGGGTTTGGTCGGGGGGTGAGGTGGGGGTGTTGGGTTTGGTTGGGGGGGGTCAGGTGGGGGTGTCGGGTTTGGTTGGGGGGTAAGTGAGCCGGGGGGTGTCGGGTTTGGTCTGGGGGGGGTGGGAAGGTGTCGGGGTGGGTGAGGGGTGAGGTGTGGGTGTTGGGGTTGGTCAGGGGGTGTCAGCTGTCTGCCCCTCCCCACCTCCGACTGACCCGAGCAACGCCGGGCACTTTTGCTAGTGTCAGTATAAAAATCTTGTTCTCCAGCTTCATCAATAATACTCCATTACATTTACAGTGTGCAAGCTAAATCTACTGTATACATACAAAAAGTATTTATTTCATGAAGACTGAGATTTTATCTCTAGGGAGGAATGAAGGCAGGGGTTCACATTACTATTAATAGTCCTTCTGAAGATTTTAGTAGTGTCTCCGTGAAGACTTTATCTCTGTTTTCAGTGAAAGATATCAAAAAATGCAATGCTGACCATGAAACAATGACACAATCTCTGTCATATTGTGTGCTGCGACGTAGCCATTTGTCACAATGTTATATACACTGCAGGATCTCATTGAGGTGTCATGCTTTGAAAACCCATTCCTTCTGCCAAGAATGAGACATGATAAAACAGGGGTCTGTGGTACGAAAGAAAAATTGTTTTGTTTGTCAGGAATGCTGAGAATTGTAACTTCACTCAAAAGAGCACTCTCTCCCATATTATCTTAGCATAGTTCATCAAATGCACAGATAAACCGAGAAATACAGATTGTGGGGGGTTATTTGTATAGTATTTCAAAAATACTTTCTTTTGACATATTTCTTCCATATGTCTGCAATACCTGGGACACACTGTAGCTAATGGCCCTCATGAACCAGAAGTCTGGATAAGTGTAAGAGTCTATCATCTGCAGGGTGTGGACAGTTGGGTCTAGCGGTTAGAGTCATGAGGAGGTCAGACCTGAAGGTTAGAGCAGAGCCAAGCTGGAATCAATAATCAGGACCACAGGATGCTTGGGCATGTAGTCAAGAGCAGAGCTGATGGTCAGAGCCTGGGATAAGAAGCAAAAAGCAAGCACTGATAGATGAGCCACAGACATGGTTCTGGAAGCAGAGCTGGAGGTCTGAATGCCAGATCAGGGGGTGAGCCAGACACGCAGTTGGGAAGCAGAGCAGGGGTCAGAGCCAGAGATGTCCAGTACAGAGGGAGCAGGAACTGAAGCAGGCACAAGAACAGATGGGGCTGGAGCAGACACAGGAAGCAGGACTCAATGGAGTTGTGGGCATGGAACATATTGAGTGATCCAGCAGCAGCCAGTGAGCTCTGGCTGCTGCTGGATCAAGTAGTAGTTAGCTCTGGCCCTCCAGCAATCAGGAAATGCAATTGATGAGGCATCCTCTGCCAGGGTCGGCTGTGTCCTGTGTATTTCAAAGAGACTGACTCTGCTGCATCTCTCTCCCTAACAGTACCTGCCTTTTAAGGGCACCTTCTAGGGATCTCAGAGCTCAGTTTTTATGGGTTCTTCTGATGAAAAGTGTGTATGAGCTTTGGGGCATGGATATTCCCTTCTGGTTCCCAAAGCTGTTCTTCCGGGCCATAACCCTCTCAGTCCACCAGGTAGTAAAGCTGAAATTCCGAATTCTAAGCAAATCCAATGTCTTGGGCCTCATATTCTTTTTGACCCTGAACTTCCAGAGGAGGGAGCAGTGGAGTAGAATGGACAGCAAAGGGATTTTCTCTGTAGGGTTTCAGGAGGGTCACATGAAAAACTATTGGACTTTCAGGGATTCAGGCACTTGGAGCTGGAATGCTACTGGACTGACTGTGATCTCGAATGGACCCAGATATTGATGGTCTAATTTTGTTAGATGGGCATAAGTTTATCATCTAAAGTTGGTGTACAGACAACTTGGTAGTGTTGGTCAACATTCCATTTATATGTTTTCTTGGCTGTTTCAGGGTGTTCCGTATGTTCTTGGTGAATTTGGTGAAGGTGGGTGACAAGGTCCATCTGAGCATGAACTTGTGAGTCTGCAGGTCTGATTAGATGTAGAAAAGGATGAAAACCATAATTGGCATAAAATGGACTGAGTCGGGTGGAGGCATGAATGGAGTTATTGTAAGCAAATTCAACATAAAGCAGGAGGAACCCAGTCATCTTGGTGATTGATAGGGAAGCATAAAATGTTTGGGTTTTTTTGTAGATTTGATTTACCTAACATCTGTTAGTCTGCAGGTGGGAAGCTGAGGAGGTGAAGAGTTCAATTCCTAGGGGTTTGAAGAGTTCACACCAGAACTGGAAAGTGAGTTGTGGGCCCCAAGAAGATACTTTTGTTGGCAATCTTTACATCTGCAAAGCATAGTTTAGGAAAAGGCAAGCTTTTCCTGAGTGGTGGGGAGAAATCAAGATGAAATTTTAAAAAAGTGCCATCTTAATGAAAACATCAATGGCAACCATGATGTTGGTGCAAGCTTGGAAATGGGGTAGTTCTACAATGAAGTTCAATGGGGCCATAGACCAGGGTTTAAATGGGGTAGGCAGAGGCAAGAGTGGACCCAATGGTTTAGCACTTGGCAGTACAGGTCAGAGGAGCTGACATATTTTTTTCATATGAGTGCTCGCTCCTGGCCACTGAAAACTTCATACCACCAAGCCATGATTCTTACTTATTTACTTAATTATGCCCGTCACCCCAGTCGGGGTATGGGCCGCCAACCACAGATCTCCAGAGTCCTCTATCCTGGGCCATTCTCTCTAGCTGGTTCCAGGTGTAGCCCATTGTTGTGGTGTCAGCCTGAAGGTCGCGTTGCCAGGTGTTTTGTGGGGTGCGTCACTCTCTTCATGTCCGGAATACAGCAACAGCTCTCCTGTCAACAGTTGTCTCTGTCCAGCTTGCATCCATCTTGTCTTGCTAATGCCTAGTAGGGTCAGGTTGTTGCTCCCCATCTCCGCCGCAACCTGCGCCGTCTTTCCTGACTCGTACATGGTCCTCATGTTCATGTGCCGATGGTGATTCTCCTGGTTGCAAGAAGGGTGATTGGCTTAGTGGCTTCCACCACCCAGCGTCATGCGTCTTCAAGTTGAAGACCCTTCTTTTTCCAGGCTAAAAGTCTCTGTTATCTCTATTGTTGGCGTTTCTGTAGCAAGTTGATTTTTTTATGGGGTTGCTAGCCCCACGCCCAACCCTCCTCCTTTACCCTGACTTGGGACAGGCAGATGGTCCCAAAAGACCTCTCTGGTGAAGTTCCATGATTCTTACTTCAGACAAAATGACCAGCCACTGGCATGTCATGGCACACACTTAACACGTCAAGTCTGAGCTGACTGAGATGTCAGAGGTATCAAGTGCCTGATAGATTTTGGACACTTTCAGGTCTTTGGGGAGTAGAGTCAGAAAAAGGTGCATCAAATCCTGGGCTATTGTTCCACAAATAAAATTAGATGGCAATAGCACAATATTTCAAAGAGCCATGTCCGTCTCAGCATATACTTTCTTGTTGGAAAGGACATCTGCTTTCCTGTTTCATGTTTAGGTAATGATGAAATCAGACCCGGTTAAAAAAAGTGACCAACAGATCTACTGGTGATAAAGATTATGGGCCCACTGAAGATATTCTAAGTTCGTGTGATTGGTGAGTACCTGGATAGGAAACCAAACCCCCTTCCAAAAATGTCTCCATTCTTCAAATTCTTCTTTGATTGTGGCAGTTCCTTGTACCAGCTAACACAGTTTTTCCCCAGTGCGGGTCAATTTACATGAATAATATGCACCAGTATGGAGCTGGTTATTGTGGCCTGCATTATATGAAATTACAGCCCTGATTGCAAAGTTCAAGGCATCTGCTTCACAAAGGATTGGCGGGGTCTGGATGCAGAAGAAATGGCAGTTGAAGTAAAGACTTTCTTTGGTTGATGGAAGAGAGACTTTACTTGTAATGAGGCCCAGTAGCCTCCCTCCAAGCAGGTGAGCGAGGATTTACTACAGTACTTTGCTAAACAGACAAAATGAACCTGTTATTGGAGGAATGCAGTTATTGGTGCTACGAGTTAGGAGAATCCTTTCAATGAAACATTGAAAACAATATGCAAATCTGAGAAAATGCAGAACTTCCTTTACTTCCTGTGGTGGGAGGCACTTATCAGGGATCCATTGTTAGTCACCTGGGAAAATTGATATAACCCAGAACTTGATAATGGCTTTGTTGAATTCGCATTTCTCTATTTTGGCATAGAGGAGAGTCTACCAAAGTCTGTCACAGAGAAGATGAATGTGTTTTTCTGTTTTTCAGAGAAGACAAGCATAACATCTAAGTAAACAACAAGAAATTTCTCTGGCATTTCCTAAAAAATGACATTCACAAAATGCTGAAACATAGTCAGAGCATTACACAGTCTGAATGGCATAACTAAATATTTTAAATGCCGGCAGTATGTGCGAAACACTGTCTTCCTCTCATTGCTTTCCTTGGCACAAACCAGATTGTATGCTCTGAGAAGGTCCAGTTTAGAAGAAATCCTGGCCAAGCAAAGTTTTTTGAAAAGTTCATTAGTCAGTGGCAAAAGAAAAAATTTCGAACTGTCTCTGTATTCAAAGTCAAGTAATAACACAGGGCTGCAAGAAGCTATATATTTTTTTCCATGAAAAAGACTAGAACCCCTACCAAAGAGGTTGAAGGATGGATAAACGTCTTCTCTAAAGTCTCCTAGAGGCATTCCTGGAGCATCTAGAGTTCCGGATCCAGGAGGGAGTAAATGCGGCGAAAGGGAATGTCAGCCCCAGCCTGCAGGTCAATGGGGCAGTCATAACTGCGATGCAGCAAGACATCTGCCCTCCTTTTGTCAAATTATTACAGTCTTTTCATAAGTACCTACAAGATAAGAAGAAATACCCAGAATGGATTTGTCAAGAAGAATTCTTGCCAAATCAACCTACATTTCTTCTCTGGAAGGGTTACTGGCCTAGTGCATGGGGGGCGGGGAGGGGGGAACCAGTAGATGTGACATATCTTAATTTTAGGAAGGTTTTTTTTTTACAGTCTCACATGTCATAAGCAAACTACAAATGTGGTCCAGATTAAATTGCTGTAAGGTGGGGATACAACCAGTTGCAAGACCACACTGAAAAAGTAGCTCGCAATGGTTTGATGTCAAATTGGGAAGGCGTACCTACTGGAGTTACCTAGTACCTAGGCGTACCAAGGCGGGGTCATTCCTGAGTCTAGTACTACTTTCACTAATGACTTGGATAAGAGAATGGATAGTATCCTCACAAAAGCTGCAGGTGACATGAAGCTGGAAGGGATTGCATATACTTTGTAGAAGAGACTTAGAATTTAAAAGGACCGTGACAAATCGGGGAATTAGTCTGAAATCAACAAGATGAAATTTAATAGAGATAGTTGCCAGGTACTGCACTTGGCAAGGAAAAATAGCATGTACAACTATAAAATGTGGAAGAACTGGCTAGGTCATATTATTCTAAAAGGTATCTGGGGATTATAGTGGATCACAAATTAACTATAAGGCAACAATGGGAGGCAGCTGCAGAAAAGAATATCATTCTGGGGGTTATCAATTGGAGTGTTGTAATTAAGACAGGAAATAATTTTCCCACTCTGCTCAGCACTGGTAGGACCTCATCTAGAGTATTGTGTCCAGTTCTGGACCCCACACTTTATGTAAGGGTGGATAATTTGGAGAGAGTCCAGAGAAGAGCAACAAAAAAGATAAAAAGGTTTAGAAAAATTGATCTATAAGGAAAGGTTTAAAAACCTGGGCATGTTTAGTCTTGAAAAAAGAAGACAGAGGGAGGAAGGATCTGATAACAGTCTTCAAATATGTCAAGGGCTCTTTTAAAGAGGATAGTGATCAGTTGTTCTCCATATCCATTGAAGGTAGGACAAGAAGTAATGGGCTTAATCTGCAGCAAAAGAGATTTACCGTATTTTTCGCCCTATAAGACGCACTTTTTCTTCCCCAAAACGGGGGGGAAAAAGTTGGTGCGTCTTATAGGGCGAATGCAAAAAAAAAAAAAAAAAAAAAAAAAAAAAAGCGCCTCGCTCTCCCGTCCCCGCCGCGCGGGCGGGCTGCCGCGGTTCCCCCCTCCCCGCCGCGGGCGCGCTCCCGGCAGCCCGCCCGCGGCGGGGAGGGGGGAACCGGGACGCTCCCGGCAGCCCGCCCGCGCGGCGGGGACGGGAGAGCGAGTCGGCGCTTTTTTTTTTTTTTTTTTTGGTCCGGCGGGGAGGGGGGAACCCCGGCAGCCCGCCCGCGGTGGGGAGGGGGGAACCTCGGCAGCCCGCCCGCGCGGCGGGGACGGGAGAGCGAGGCGCTTTTTTTTTTTTTTTTTTTTTTTCCCCGGATTTTTTATTTAAAAATGAGGGGGCGTCTTATAGGACGGAGCGTCCTATAAGACGAAAAATACGGTACATTAGATATTAGGAAAAGCTTTCTAAATATAAAGGTAGTTAAGTTCTGAAATAGGCTTCCAAGGGAGGTTGTGAAATCCCCAATATTTTTAAGAACAGGTTGGAAAAACACCAGTCATAGATGGTCTAGATTTACGTGGTCCTGCTTCAGGGAAAGGCACTGGACTTGACCTTTAAGGTCCCTTCCAGTCCTACATTTCTATGATTTTATAAATCAGAGTAACTCCACTGAAGTCAGTTGACTTACATCTGGTAATGAGAGCAGAATTCAGCCTGAATGCCTAGCTTTCCAAGATATTTATACTAACAAGAACTTTGTAACTAATTTTCCCTAATATTCACCCACCCTTAGTTTCACTAATGGAAGAACTTCAGACATACACAGTAATCCTACCTTCTCACGTCTGCTTTTCTCTGAAATAGTGTGTGCACATGAGAGAGTTCTGCAACTGAAATATTAATATTGTTGAGGGCAATGTTATATCTACGGAACAGCGGTTCTGTATATTACCCCCGTAACAGGAGCATCAGTCAAAGTCTCATGGTCTCAATTCCTGTAAATCTGGTTTAAAAATAAATAAATAGAAAATAGAAACAATTGTTCTGATCTCAGCCTTAAGAAAATAAACAATCATGGGGGTTATCTTGGCCATCAGTCCCCAAATGTAATAAAATAAATACAGTGCAACTTCAACCTCCATAGTACAATTATCCCTGGTCTCCTCCCCGGGTAAAAATTTCATTAATTTTTAAGGCCATAAAGAATCACTATGATCATCTAGTTTGACCTGTATGATCATTAAGTATACCACAGGCCACCAAATTTCACCCACTGATTCCTGCATCAAGCCCATAACTTCCAATTGACATAAAACACATCTTTTAGAAGGCATCCAGTCTTGATGTGGACTTTAAGTGACACAGAATAAGATGTAATGAAAGTCAGTAGGCATATGTGCCTAAGTCACTTACACACATGTAAGCACTATCTTACTGTGGTTGTAGTCTTTGGCAGTAGTATAGCCTTTTTAGTTCAGAGTAAGAAGCTAATTTCCTTGGTTAGTTCCTGTATCCCAAGTATGGGTCAGGAAGAAATTAGACACCTTCTCTGTCCATTCCTAAGAACCTCCCTCCTGGAAACCTCTCCGTCCTTCATAAGGCTTTCCCCCTACTGAAGGGGCACAGCAGTCAGATCTACCTCTCAGCAGTTTGCTATGCCACAACTGCCATCCCTTCCTGTCAGATCTGGCATCCCAGGCCATCTTTAGAAAATCCTCTTCTTTTCCATCCTTCCTGGGCCACAAAGTGTCAAGACACATGCACCCGATCACAGCCCCCAGCAGTGTTGCCATTCCAGCTTCAGAAATCATCTCCTACCTTTTATAGCTTGTTTCCCACAATCCAAGTGCAAAATTATGTTAATAGTTATATTACTATTTATTTATTATTGCAGAAAATCTCCATCATATTTGCTATATGAGATGGAATGTATTTCAGATGCTTGTAGTTCAGCCAAAACTTACCTAGTATCTGACTTTCTGAAGTCGAGTCTGTCTAAGCCATATAATAAGCCACATATTCACTACCAAAGCAATTACTGAGTAGCTACATTTTCAGCATATATTCCCTAGTACTAAATAGAATGCCCATTGTTTAGATTTCTAGTAGTCTGTAATCTCCATTCTTCAAATCAAATATTTCCTCATATGTAGGAACTGCCTTTCCTGTTCTGACCAGTGGTCTATCTAGTCCAGTCTCCTTTCTCCCAAAAGAAATCAGTAATAAATTCCTCTGAGAAAGGTATGAAACCTGCCCGTAAAGAAGATTGTTTCCATCAGCATTAGGAAATTAATGGCTAACCTATGCCCTGAACAGTGAGGCACTTGAGAAAACTGAACTCAGCTCCCATGTGGCACTCTGGTAGGACAACCAAACCAAAGCATTTCAATTTTTGGCAAAATATTTGTCAGGAATTTGTCTGTCTCGAGATTTGGTCACCTGGCAACCCAGTGAGCACTCACTAAGTGCTCCCTGATTGGACAGAAGAGCCAGCAGATCATCATTTAAGCTTTAGAGCAACAGCAACACAGGCCTTCCATGCCTGCAGCTGTGTCAGACTTGTTGCCAGTCCCAGTCCTTGTTCAAACCCATGCCTGTCCCTGCTCCATTGCTAATCTCTACCTAACTCTGAATCCCCAGACTTCTGGCTCTTACCATTGTCTTGTCTTATGTCCAGGGCTCTGGTTCTGTTCTGACTCCTGACTCTGAACATTAGTTTGTCACCCAACTATGACTTCAGTGGTGCTGTCTGGCTCTGCTCTGGTCACTAGGCCTGGCTTCTGTTCTGACCCAGAAGTCACACCACCTACACCCTTGTGTATGACTACATTTGGATGTCTTCTTTTTTTACAAACATATTTTATAAACATATTTCACAAAAAATGGTTCTGCAAAAATACAATTTTCCATTGAAAAACCGTTTTGATGGAATATTTTTTAGCCAGCACTAATAATGCGTCAAATGCCTATAAATGTGTTCAATTTATTAAGTGACAAATTCTCTTCTAATGACACTGAGATAATTCCAATAGTAAATCCACTGGCATCATTGGAATTACTTCAGATTTACATCACAGAACCTTAAAAATAGCACATATCTCTAAATAGCTCTGTGAACACCCCAGCAAGCTTTAAATTAGTGGGCTAAATTCTATCCCAATTTAAATCCATGAAACTACAGGAGGGAAAAAAAATTCCCTGTACATTTAAAAACCCACTCCTATGAGAGAAAAGGCCCAATTCTCCCTTCAAATATTAACATAAATCTTTAATTGACTTTAGTGGGAATTGCGCAAATGCAGCTGAGGTCAAAATTACCCCTAAGATTTAGAATAAGCATTTTTCCCTTTATATTTTGAAACAAGTATTTTAGGCTGGCTCACGCTTTTCAATATGTTCTTCATATCATGTGAGTAAATGAGAAATGAATTTATGAATCCCAGAAACGTGTTTCCATGAGGAAAACAAATTCCTCACTGTGGGTGCTCAAAGAACTCAATATTCTTTTGGTGATGTTCTGAGGAATTGTTAGTGAAAATAAAAGTGTTTTATTTCTGCAGCCATCCACCTGTGGCAGCAGTTGAGTAGTTTCTTGTTAGAATATGCCACTGGTAAAATCAGAGTGGTTTCCAGTCTGAAGTGTTTTTTAAAATGTTATTTAATTACTTAAACTATTTATTGTTTCTAATTGTATTTATGCAGTTGGTTATGGTACCTAATTGATTGAACATCTATTTCATTTTATATCACATTTGATGAGTTATTGATTGCCCATTGCTTTCAGAACACTCAGGACTCTTCTAGTGAAACACACAAAAGGATAAATACCCCAACCCTGCCACAACAATAACTTGTAGTAGTAAGACTGTTGCAGACTTCCATATAAAAGATTCCTACCACTGAAGGCCATTGATCTAGTAGTGTGTGCTACATTTCAATGTTGTAAACTGCTCATATAAGTCCAAGTCCACTCTTTGGCAGAAGACAACACAAAACAGTCAAAGAAGTGACCACTTTTCTTTGGGCATGTAGAGTTAGAAATGTGCCATCATTATTGTGAATATCATTACTGATCTTAGAAAAATAGTACAAATCAAAACACAGATTTTCAAAAGTAGAAGGATTTGCCACAAGGAGACTAAATGGTAACCTTTAAGTCCTCTTTCTGAGCAATTGTGTTCTAGCTCAACAGGCAGCTCAAAAGTTATTTAAATTACATTTTCTTTGCAATAATTTATTTTTCTTGAAATCATTTCAGTTTTTCCAAATGAAGGTCAGCATTGGATTGCAGAGACTGCTGAACAAAATTAGATTAAGACATTTATATTGGTTAAATGAGTGAAAGAAGACTGAGACGGATTTACTCTGAGGATACTTAATCAAGCAGAATTAATGTTTGTTGTAAAAATCAGGGAAGTCTTTAACATGAACAAGTTGTGAAAATTGTCTCCATAATATTTTCCCCTTATTTTAGAGGCACTTGCTGGGAAGAAATGGGGGTAAGCATAAGGATTCTGTGTTATCCTCCAGCTTTTTGTCACTGTTTGATTCCCCTGGCAAAGGAACCTCCTCTCTAGCATAAAATCAGAAGTAAACCCTCCTGTATCAACTGCCAACCCCACTCCTGAATCCAAATATAGGGGCTGTGCCAGAAGAGGGAAAGTGTGTCTGGGTTATGTCCGAGTTCTGCTCTGTTTTGCAGTTCCCCCATTAATAGGGTGACCAGATGTCCTGAGTTTATAGGGACAGTCCTGATTTTGGGGGCTTTTCTTATATGGCACATTACCCTCCCCACCCCCCCGTCCTGATTTTTTACACTCGCTATCTGGTCACCCGATCCATTAACACAAGATTTCTGGGGTCAGGCTCGCTTAGAGGGCACTGTAACAGGTTCACTGCTACTTTAACCTTCTCCTGCGTTGATTGGAGTTTGGATACAGGACAGAATCAAGCCTGGAGCCTTTATTTTGTGTTTATGGAGCTGCTGCTGCAGGTTCAGTGGCAGAAAATCTCTCAAGTATGGCTTTGACCTAACACCAGACATTAAGCATTTACATCAGTCTGCAATTATGGTGATTTCAGCAAATATACAGCGAGTGTCCACACTATTTTTTATTCATTTTTTGAATTTTATTCCAATTTCTACAATTTTCTCGTAGAGCTAGGGCCTACCGTATGCTCTGTTCTATGAAACATCTCCTCCATACTGCAGGATATTTGCCGTTCAACTATTACAAAGTATTACTGAGTGGACAAAAATGGAATGAGGCTTATTTGACTTGCTGAGAACGGGTTTATACACGTCTTGCAATAAATTGATAGTAGGGCACTAAGAGGACAGGAAATCCTGCCCCTCCCCATCACCCATCTGGTTGTAAGCTCCCCTGGGAAGAAGGTGGTACACATTCCGGCCCAAGAGCACTGGGTAACTGGCTGCTGCTGCAGGGACCCAGCCAGCAGAAAATCAACTCCAGATTGGGGGAGATGCCCAGGGAGCATCCTGAGCATGTGGTTCTGTGAGCCTGTCACAGCGGATATAAGACAGATACCTCCGATCTGTGCCTGCTGACTAAGGCTAGAACTGGGACTGTCTTGCTAATCAAGGTCACTGTTGCTGATAAAGCAGAGTATATGTTACTTTTAACGGTGTTGGAGTAATTTCTGTGTGAACTCCTGTCTCCCCAAAGGCAGTAGCAGTGGGAGTTTGGAAGTCACTACTAGCAAAGGGGTAACCCCACCTCATTACCTACTTACTTGTGCATATAAAAGTCAATCCAGAAGCCCAGTGAAGTCAATGGAAATATTCAGATTAGCTCCAATGAGAGTTGGTATGAGACACCCCACCCCTTGCCCCGCAGCACTAATGGGGTTCCCAAGCTGCACACTGCTGCTTGCCCACCCAGCACCAGTAAGGGCCCTGGGCCGTCCCTCCAGAGCACCTCCAAGATTTAGTCAGGGTGTATAGTACAAGTCATGGACAGGTCACAGGCTGTAAATTCTTTTTACTGATCATGATCTGTCCATTACTTTTACTAAAAATACTCATGAATAAAACATAGCCTTAGTCATTATACTACAAATTATCCCCAACTGTTAAGAGCAACGGCTCACCAATATGTCCTTAAATTGAATACAACATTTATTTTCAGTACATAGTGCATTTATTTTTTCCCCTACACTCCTTTTTTTTTCTTTAGTCAATATGGGTTAAATTCCTGTGGCTATGTGGTTACACAACAATCCTCATCTGAAGAAGAGGAAACAACAGAAGTTAAGTTACCCAGTATACTAGTGGCTTTGGTACAAACAGACACCTATTCTTTAAAAATATTTATTCTTCCACCAGTTATATTAAGTGGATTTCTCTGTCATCCCTTTACACTCCAATGACATTAAACTTCTTCCCCAAAACAAGAAACCTGCCTGTTTAATCTAACCTGCAGTATCACATAAGGCTTTTCACAAATTCCCCTTTCTTTCTTTCTTTCTTTCTTTCTTTCTTTCTTTCTTTCTTTCTTTCTTTCTTTCTTTCTTTCTTTCTTTCTTTCTTTCTTTCTTTCTTTCTTTCTTTCTTTCTTTTCATATTTTGTGCTGCTGTACAAGTGCTTCATCTTACTGTGGGCCAGTTCATTACTTTGGGATCCAAGTGCAAAGAGGTCCCTGTGCATCCAGAGATCATCTGTCTACACAGAAGGGGTGAGGAACACCATGTTTGTGACTGTCTCAGCACCCTGGCACCTGTAATAAACCGAGGGTGAGAAGGGGATGGTATGAATACCCAAGAAGATATTTATGCTGCTTGAAGGAGAATTAACTCCTCTAGTTTTCTCACAGGCTGTTGAACAGTCACAGGGGAGCACAGCCAATTTTATCCCAATTCCTCCTGCAGTCATGGAGAGGGGAACTAGCGGAGGCATTCATCCAGATGGACAGCTCCTAGCTTTGCATATCTGTGTGATCCCTACCAAATAGGATTTCCAGGGCTGGAACACTTTATTTGCTGTCAACTCCCTCAAAGGACAATTTACACAACCCCCCCCCCCCTAAAAAAACACACGCCACAAACAAACAAACTAAAAACAACCAATAACCCTCTATTACAGCAATCTTATAGCACTTTCTAGTTTCTCCACAGGATGGGATCATGTTGCTCCATGTCCTGCCTTTTAACCCTTTCCGGGGATGATCTTCCATGACTTTCAGGGTTGTCATCATCTATTAATATTCCACTGAAATCAGTTTAATCGTTGCTGTAACCACTGCATTAGGCATTCTAAAGAACAGATGCTGGGGATAAAACACTGGCTTTATACATATATTTGTATAAGATCTCAATGATTATGGTTATAGCCTGTTTCCATAAGTGCTAGCTTTTGAATAATTGTATTAACAATTAAAGCTAATAATCACATTATTTATAACATGAAGTTTGGCACTGATTGTATTGTGCTTATATAGGTACCTTAAATGTATTAAGGCCAGCATTTTCAAACAGATAATACCTAAGTAGATTAAACTTTCTGTCTCTATTGTATTATAATGAGTTTCCCTTGTTAACAGTTCATGACTAATATAAAACCATAGAGGAGACAGACCAGGGTCAAAAATGCTAATAGAAGAGTGCCATCCTTGAGACATATGCCATGAGTACTATTGGTTTCTCTAAGTCTGTTTGAACAGATCTTTTAACTAACCATTGCCAGTAAATTGAGACGTACGAAAGGAGGATCTGAAGAAGATATTTTTTTAACAGTAATGATGAGACTTTTTCACGTCATTATCTCATGCAGAGCTGTCCTTGCCTTGTAGTACTTTCCCCCAATAAGGGAGGAGAAGAAAGGCAGATTTCTGGTCCCATCAGCACAGTACAGAATGAAATGCAAACAAAAAATGTGTTCATGTTCATGTTTGACTCAGATGACAGCAAAGATTTGGAAAATTTCATATTTTGTCTATCCCCATTAATGCCTCCACCTATCAGTGATTAGGACTGGCCAGTGAGCTAATCAAGACTTCTCTCAATTTTGTATCAAACATGGTCCTTACCTATAGTTTTTCAAATGGCTATTTATAACTGGGAGGGAAGGTGGGTTTTCTGGTGAACATGGAGTGGGATGCCAGTGTCTTGGGTGAAGACAGAACAGCTTCTGGCTGCATAGTTCTGTAGCACAATGTTTTACAATCACAGCATTTCGTATTACAAATTAAAAGTAAAACTGCAGAAACAAAGCACACATTCTACTGGCAAATAGCAAAGATATCCTCAAACATTCTCCAAACCTGTGATGGTGACAGAGTGTGGCTCAGCAGAGTGCTATTCTCCAAATCTACAAAGGCTTCTCTGTGGAGTTTTTATGGCACTTTAGAGACTAACAAATGTATTTGGGCATAAGCTTTCATGGGCTAAAACCCACTTCATCAGATGCATGGAGTTAAAAATACAGGAAGCAGTATATATATTACAGCATATGAAAAGATGGGTGTTGCCTTACCAAGTCTGTGTGGCGGAGAAATGCTAATGAGGCCAATTCAATCAAGGTGGAAGTGGCCTATTCTCAACAGCTGACAAGAAGGGGTGAATATCAACACAGGAAAAATTACTTTTTGTAGTGCTAAAAAGACCAATTCAACATGGCTACCACTCTGAAATCTGTGGAGTCTGAGTTCTGCAACTATTTGGGATGGCAGAACAGGGAACTAAGGAGTATCTCCTCTTCCTTATGTCTATTCTCCACCAAGCCAGTAACAAGAAAGATGGCAAGGAAGAAAACACCCTGTTCCTGAATTGGCTGGATTCACTGGCCTCCCCCTACCAAACATTTTTGATCTTTCAGGACAGATCCTCAGAAGACACAATGAAGGAAGAAATTGTCTCAAGAAAAATTGTACTTCATTTTGCTTATTTTGCCTTATACTCCATTTTGCTAGCTTTGAATTGGTAAGAAGAAATTATTCTGAGTTTATTTTTTGCTGACTATGTTCACATTTGTTCTTAGAAAGATAGATGTTGTATGGCTGTAGTTGCCTTATTTACTGTTTGGTATGAGTGAAGAATGTATGGTGATTAACTGAGAAAGGACAACTGGCTCGAATGGTCAAGAAGGGAGTGGAGGAGTAAAGAGGCACCAACTTTATTATCAAACCACTGGATGGCAGATGGATGACCCTAAAGCAAAGTCATATATCCAAAGGACGAGATAAGAACTTGAGCCAAAGGGAAAGATAAGAAATAGCTGCAGATCCTCCCAGTAACAACTCAAAATAATACTAATTAAGAGCAACCTTGACTTCCTCATGATTGATAGTTCTGGTGTGACACAACAAGGTCCACAGACTTGTATGGAGACTTATCACTATAAAAGAAGGGTGCATTGCCATGGTACTTTGGGTTCATTCTCTATCAACACTGGCGCTTCAAACGCATTTGACAGGCCCAGTTCATTTCCATGTTGTGCAGTTTCAGTTGGCTGCTGAAACTGACCGAGCGACCTTATGGACTGGTAACTATGAGATCCTGCTGCAGAACTTTTTGGTGTGTGCTTGTGTGTGAATGGAAGCATATGCTGATTTCAAAGATTTCAACTTTTTAAATTGTACTCTCAATAAATGTGGCATTTTGCTTTCCCTTTATAAAGTTTCTGCGTGCTTCTTATAAGCAGAACAATCAGCAGAGATCCATAGAAGTGAATGATTTACAGCTAGGGATCTGACTTTATTAATTATTATTACAGAGACTGTGCTAGGCCCTGTGCACATATGCAGGGAGAGTCCCTGTCCAGTTTGAAGTCTAAATAGACAGAGAGAAGGGCAGACAGACATGAAGTTACTTGGGCCAAGGGCAGACAGCAGTTCAGTGGCAGAGCCAGGAATAGAAGCCAGCTCTCCTGACTCCCAGTCCGGTGCCCTCTCCACTGATCCATGCTGACTTTCTCACACCTTTATCTTTTAAATTATTTTGAAAGGTTGGTAAGGAGTGGAGCCAAGTTTATGAGTGATGAATGGCTCTTAACAAAAGGCCATAGGCCAGGTAATAGCAGTCTCATGAACTGAGAAACAAAATAGAAAAATAAATACAGAAAAACAACCTCGTTTAGTTTTATGGGGAAAGGCTAGGAGAATTTCAGGTTTCATTTGAGCCAGTGCAAAAGCACAACAGTGATTGCATAGAATTGTTTGTTTGTATTCTCTGTGTGCATTATGTATAGATTGTTTTTTTTATTTCATATATTTACAGCTTGCTGAGGTGAATCCACAGAGTTAATTCATATCTTTAACACAAAGAAAAATTAATTAAAATAAAACTATTTCCCCTTGAGGTGAAGAGGTTATTTCCCACAGACGTGCATGCACTTTTTCTAGCCAGCTAGCAATCATTTTCATAAGGCAAGTCTCAACTATGGGGCAAGCTGGGAGAAGAGAAGAGCAGGAAACAGAACTTTATTTTTATACTAGACGCCTAACTCAGGTGTTTTTGAAGTGGGTGAGATTGTGGCCTGCATTTTTGCAGCAGGTCAGACTGAGTGTATGAATCTCTGTGCCTCAGTCCCCCATCTCTGAAAGGGGAATTATAGCATTTCCCTGCCACACAGAGGTGATGAGCTGGAAATTGGACCCGGTTTTTTTTCATCCCAATTCAGTCTATTTACCCAACCTATCTATTTGACCATCCTTTCTAGTAATACATTTACTCACAGACAGGGCCGGTTCTACTTTTTTTGGCGCTCTAAGCAAAAAAAAAAAAAAGATTGACTGGAACGCCGCCCCAGGCACGTGCTTCCTCGGCTGGTGCCTGGAGCCGGCCCTGCTCACAGAGTAGCGCCTTACTTTGTGACTTAGTCTCACTGAAGTCCGTGTGAGTGAAGGCCCTTAAGTAACCTCAGTGGGACATTCCTATCACAGGCTGTCACATCTTATGACAAGATACCATCAGAGCCTTATTATGACAGTGTTGCACATTCTTCCTTTTTTCTTTGAGTTAGCCCACAGAGAAGCCGTCTTTTCCCAGACCACTGATAAAAGCTGAATGTCTGTAACAAAACTCAGTCTCAAAAAATGCCAAAGATAAGGAAAAGGTAAAACAACTGGAGAAGTGCCATAAGGGTTATACACATATTATTCTGTTTCTTCTGGCTCAGCAACCCAACCTGTCCGAGATGGCACATTACCACTACCATGGTGTTACTTGTCTCTTCAGTATCATCATGGAAAAACCAATTCTTCAAGAACAACATAGTATCAATGCTGGCCACAAGCCCAAGGAAAACAGTTAGAATGCAGCACACTTTAAGGGCTGGAGAGGGAACGGGAAAGGCAGATCTTAAGCTCAGTCTAGTCAAAGACAGAAAAATATTGGTTTGCTGATTCTGAAAGTTCTCTGCTCAGGAGAAACTTATTATCAGCAAAACTAGCAGAAAAAGCAAAAGCAGATAAGCCACATTCTAAAGTAACTCCTAAAGGAATCCGCTAGTCAGGCAATGTCTCTAAGAGGCTCTGAGTTACATGATGTGCAAAGCCAAAGAATGCAGCAGTCAGGCAGGGATGAGCCTGTGAATTATATTCAAGGACCATTTTCATCATCTGCCACCAAAGTGTCAAATGAAAACATAACAATGGCACTATGGGAACAACGTGAACAGAATCACCGATTCAATTTCTTTTATGCAGTAAGAAGTGGAAATGGGTTAGCTGAACCCACACGTAGAAGGTATGGATGTATTATATCTTCCTTAGATCTATAGATCTATAGCCTTATAGATTTTGTACTAGGAGCCCCAAGGATCACAAGCCATTGTGGTGAAGGTGTGCATACCATCTGATTCAAGAGAATAGTCACACCCCCATTGATTCCTTCTCTTACTTATCAGCATCAGCTATAGTACATCTTGTCTGGAATGGCTTAGCTTTCACCCAGAATCTCAGCTCAAACAGACACTAGGGAAGACAGGAGGATACAGTGTGAGAGGAAATATAGAGCTTGAATATCAAACAGACTGTAATCGAGGTCAAAATGACTCAATTTGCACAGTAAGGTTTAATAGGATATACAACAATTAATCCAAAGGAAACTACAAGCTAATGGTTAAATTTTCAAATACCTCCCAAATGGCACATGTACATTTTACATGTGTGCATGCAGGTGTCTGAGGTACATATGGTTGTATGTTAAGAATTCACAGGCGACATTCAGGAGCTCTTTAGAAAATGTTTCCATAAGGCTGCAAAGAGCAGGTTTCATTTCTCTGGATCTCGGCTACTCAGCTCTGACTTAAGCTACAGCAGCTGGAGACTTGTTCTTGCGTACACCACTAGCCAAAAGGTACCTTAGAGACCTGCCAATGGAGGACAGGTGTAGTGGAACTCCACTCCAACACAGCCACTCTTCAGCTCACCCTGCACACCATAGGCTGAGGGCAGGCAGGCAACTGGTGAAGGAGGTGTCTACATTTGCTCTGCCAGCTTCATGATGGGAAGCACTCCCCTATGCAAGGGAAATTCTCTGCTAGCCATTGCCAGCTAGAATATAGCCACTTACAGCACCTGAATCTTACACCAATGAGAACAAAACTTCACACCCTTCATTTCAAAGGCGATCTGAACATAGCTAAGGGAGACTAGAAAGAAAGATACAACAGAAAATAAAATTATACTCAATGCTCACAAGCCATGTAAACTACAGATAATAGGAAAGAAAGTGATGAAGTCTCTGGGGAAGTGAAAGGTACAACTCCAATAAAATGCTGATGAGAGAAGCCACAAACACTGACAACTATAGCAAGTCTAAATACATCAGAAAGAGAGCAGTTTTTGCAATGATGGGTCTAAAAGTACAGCAAATAAAATGAACAATAAGGTTTGGGTTTTTTAAGTATTAAGTAGGAAAACATGATCCCTTAAATCATCAAGTTCCCTTTAAATTTGAGCTGATTTGTTATCTTATTATATAAAGCCCTTCAGTGCCTTTTCTGTGACACTTTTCCAGCCTGATAAGCTTTTTAATTTGTTTAATTAATTAATTAGCATGCATGCATGCTCTGTAGCATGGAGAAGCAAGAGCGAGATTATACTTTCCCAATGGTGGGAGCAAAATCTGAGTCTGCTTGTTTAGTGGTAACACACACTCTCCAGCCCCTGGAATTTCTGCTGTGAAGTGTGGCAATATGACCCTGGAAGTTGAAGTCACAAATCTTTTTTCTCTTCTATGTTGATGCTTCAGAAGTTCCCAATAATTTCCTAGGGAGCATCAGAAAGGCTAAAAGAAAGCCTTCAAGCATAATGCATCATTACCAGACAAAACATTTTTTATTTTTCTTTAGAAAGCAAATTTCAAAAATTAATTTATAGACATTCTTCTTCTTGCAGAGGCTATTCAGGCGGTATAATGCAACCAGAATCCAACAGAAAATCGGAACCAAATTTCTTTAAATGTCAAATGGCCGTTAAAATGTTCTACGAGTAAGATTTTAATTTTCTTAATGTCAAAGTTCTTCTAGAGGGGAGGTTTAGATACAGTTATTTGATATCTACCACATATATTAGAAGGATGGTCTTTCATTTAAAGAAAATACGGAGCTCGGAACTAGTCTACAATTCAGGATGAAAGTCACTTCACCTACTGTGGAAGAAGAACTATTCAAGTGAAAAGTCATGAAAAATTAGTGGGCCAAGATTAAATTCTATCCTTTGTATGTGAGAGCCTCCTTAAGTAGCTTTTCCCATAAAGTATAAATTCAGATTAAGGCATAACACTCCTGTCAGTGTTTTGTAAATGAATATTTTTCTAAAAGAGAAGCTCTAGGAATTATTTTGGGGAAGTTCTATGACCTGTGTTACTCAGGAGATGATCACAGTCATCCCTTCTGGCCTTGGAATCTATGAAAGAAGGAGTGAAGGCTGTTTACAATCCAGGAAGATGTGACTCAGTGTTGAATTTTTTTTTGTTTCAGACCATTAATAGTAGCCCTAGCTAGGGATTCCTCTATCTCACAGGTTTTATGACTCACCTTGTATTATATAAAATAGGCTAGATACTTAGATGGTGTAAATCAGCCTGCCTCAGTGAAAGTCAATGGAGTTACACTAAACTATACCAGCTGATGATGTAGCTCTCTATATCAAATATCTCTGTGTGGACAGACCATTGGAAAAGAGAGAAGAGGGGCACCCAAGAGAATTGCCCTGGCCCAGCTCACCTAGTGATCATTACAGAATGTTTCTGGACACATATCTAGGGATTATGCATGCAAACCTCACAGCACCAAAAGTTCCAGCTAGGTTGTGAGACCAGGTGGTTATATGTGGAGGTTAATCTGGGTTGGTGGACGGAGATGCCAATGCAATGTTTGGTACAGAGAGGACACACCATAAACTAGCAAGTTGTGCTTTACAGAGGCAAAAATACAGAGATTAGAAAACATGAAGGTGAGATGTCTGAGAAGGAAGAGCAGCAGAAAAGACAGTAATAAGATGAGCTGACAGACTGAAAATGCAGAGGTAATGGAGGATCCAAAAATTAAACTAGACTAAATTAGATGAATTAAACCAAAAGAGGAGTTAGACCTGTGTGGAGTAGGAGTAAAATAGGACAAAGGAGGCTATACTGAGGAGAAGGATTTTATAAAGGGGTTTGATGTCAGGCCATGTGTGTGGTCTGCCTTTTTGAATCTGATCTAGAGATTTCTTTAGACCTATTTAGTACAATCTCAATGCCACATTTTGTCCCAGATCTAGTATTTCGTAATAGCAATCACAGACATGAGCCCATGGATACATTTTAAATATTTGCTCTTCATATTTCCTACTCAGGAGATACTCCCATGTCCAAGATTCTTGGGGATCTCAGAAAGAAGGGACTCTAGAGCAAAAAGCTCTATATAGAATGTTATAGGATGCTCTCCTAATTCAAAATTATTATCTTTCTTCTTCCCAGCTTTCCAGCCAGGTCAATTCAGGAAACAGAATATTTGCCAGCAGATAGTGTACAGGAGACCAGTGACACAGAAACAGTAACTTTACAATCAGCGGCAGCTGTTGTATATACTGTGCACCTGAATCAATTCTGAGGGCACAGCAGCATATTCATAGCATGAGTTTTTTTGTCCTCAGCTCAGAGCAGAACATAAACAACCTTGCAACCTTGTCTACCTGTTAGAATGAGAGAAGAGTTTAAATGAAGGAAATACCCATGGACTCCACAGTTTACCAAAGATTCAGAAACTCACTATGTCTTGTTTTAGCAGAAATAAAGAAATGAATCCACGTGTATCTGAACTTCCCTCCATTCATTCATGCTCCATTTTTGAATACTCAGAACATGCTGCAGTGTTGCTCACATTCCTTCAGAAAGGTGGTCCCTGCTTAGTGCATCCAGTGTGGACTGCCATTTCTATAAGGTTGAATCTGGAAAATGTCACAGCTATATTTCAGAAAATAGGTTGAGCTGGAAAGAGATAGGGCTGAATATGCAACCAGATAGCACAGGTATATTCCCTTTTCTCTTTCCCTGTGAAATGCTGAAATTATTAGTATTTCCCCTACCCTACAAGAAGAAAAACACTGGCTACACATTTAGTCTGCTATGTTAGAAGTTGGCCCAATAAGAGATATTGCCTCACCCACCTTGTCTCTCCATCATATTAGGCAGAGACTATGTATGCCACTGTAGAACCATTCCCACTGGCCAGTGTAAGATGCTGAGGGGGGGATTCTTGAAGGGGCAGGTAGTGACTAATCTTGCTCCCATTACATTGAGTGGGATTTTTGCATCCCATTTAAATGGGAGCAGAATTAAATCGTAAAATATGAAGCCTTTATTTTTCTTTAGTTGAGTCAGTTCTAACTCCTTGCCATATGCTTAGATTTTCTTTCTACTATGGCAATAATGAGGAGCAATTAAATAAAACGTGGTGGAAACACTGGCTTTCCTTGAGTAATTTCTTTACTTTCTGAACACCCAACCTTTCTGTTTGAGTCAAGCTACCTTATTGTCTGCCAGTATTTTAATGTCAATCACTAGATCCCTGTTAGGTTTGCTGTTTCAGTACCTGCCAATTTCTAGCTAATAATGCCTGCTGGCAAGTTTTAATTTCATTAGAGATACCACTGTAACACATTGCTAAATAAGCACAACCAAAAAGTAGCAAAAGAGTGCAAGAAGTCATTAAATTATTACTCCCAAAGTCTCATGATGATTATTGTTAATAGGGCAATCAAATCCTGCTGTATTGTTCTCTAACTACATGTCTGCTTAGTGGGTGGCATACATTTTCATTAAATAAAGACGTATGGTTAGAAGAAGAATGTAATCAACATTAATGACCTGAAAAGTAATTTAAAATACTGTTTTAGTCAGCACCCCACCCAATTATTTTAAAAAAAATTTAAACCAATTCCATTTTGTCTGTCTGAATTTTTGTAGACTATCACTTTCCCCACATCGTTATCTCCATTATTGGGTTAAATTAAACTGAATTAGAATAAAATAAATTGTATTTGAAAATAAAGTTTCAGCATTGACTATTCTTGGTGACAAGTGTTGAATACAGAAAAGCATTATACATTCAAACCCATAAAATTCAATTTGTGGGCACTAAATCATTTTGGTGATGTTGACTCAACCACACAGTAAAAGTAATTACAACATTCCCCCCGCCCAGGGTTTCTACCATTTTCATAAATCAGGCCTACAATATGTTGCAGTTTTATGCTTAAATAAGATGCTTAAGAAAAGAACCAACTCCATTTCTCTCATACTTGTAATATACAATGTTCCTTGCTGGGATTACATGGACTGTAACTTTTAAAAAAAATTATGAGAATTCAATATAATTAAATTATCTTTAGACTGCCATAAAAAGCCATAGCTGTCATATTTTAATATAACATTAGACAGTTGACCAGAGCTTTACATATTTCTCCCAGGTACAATATCAACAATTTGAAAGATCAATATTTTAAAGTATTTCTAGCTTGAGGAATGAGGTTGGGCAACAGGGATTAAAAATACCTGAACATTTCTATATAAATATAATATCTTAGAAATAATATCAATTCACTAACCAAATTTAGACTTTTCATATTGTTTAGATGTGGAAAAATGTCTTTTCAGGGAGTAGCTGCAACAGAGTTTTTCCTTCCTCTTATCTTCAAAAAGGCAGATGTTCCAGAATTAATACATGTGAATCATTGGCAATTTATTCTTTAGTATAAAATGAAATACATTTTGTCGTGTTAAGCAAAGTATTAACTACAACCTGTAATGTAATTTATGTACTTCTGTGAAATGTGAATAGAAAAAGAGACAGGACTTATTTCTGTAATTATGTATTCTTCATCATTTTGTTTGTTTTAATACAAATATCAGTAGCCTAAATTCTTCAACCCCTTGATATTTTGCTTACAATCTAGCAGAATTTCAGGTACTGAAGATAAGAATGAAACAGGAGACAGCACAGACAGTTCTCAGTGGACTAAGATGTAGGTGCATGCAGTCAGCAAATTATCCCACTAATGGTCTTGACCTACTCCTGAAGCACTTAGATCTGAACTGAAATCAGTTGCAAAACTCTCATTGATTTCAATGACAAGGGGTCAAACCCTACATTCAAACAGTATCTGGGGACTAAGTATTGTGTGGTAAGTGAGAAAGAGCGCAGTTACATTTTCTCCATATGCCTCCTCCATGCTAAACTCACAGATTTTTTAAGAACTCCTGCTTTTACAAATCACCCCTTCTGCCCTCTGACCTATACATAAATTCCTTACAGGCTTGGAGCCTGATTCTCCATTATACTCCACCTTCTGCAGTTATTTACACCTGTGAAAACTGGGTAAAATGCTACTAACTCAGAGTCCCCATTCAAGGTAGCAGCTTTTGACACCCACATTACTAGATTTAAATGATCACACAAGGAAACAAACAAACAAACAAATCAATGGGGACTCAAGCTTCCTCTCCTAGGCTACCAAAGAGTGCTTCTGAAACTCCCATATGGCATATGTGATATTGAAATTACAAAGGAACACAATATTTCTTTAGAAGTGGTTATGTAATTAAAAAAACTGTACACAAATCTACTTTAATATGATTTGTAAAATGCCACAGATACATGAAATGTAGAAGTGGCATCTGAATGCTGGAAACTTAAATGTCACTGTCAGTTATACTGTGCCCCTATCCTATACTAAACACAGTGCTATATTGTTCCATCATTTGCTAAGCCTTCTGAAACTAGTGAGAGATTTTGCCTAAAAACTGATTGCTCAATACAGCCAACATTTAAGAATTAAGACAAACAAACAATGGGGTTTTCAAATATTTTCAGGATATTTTTAACATCAAACTTTCGACAAACTTTATTCTGCAGAAGACGTGTATTCAAAAATTCCTGTTTTGCTGATTGGTGGCACTTAGTCCCTCATCATTCTGAGGGCTGCCAATTTCCATTCTCCCCTTCATGAGCAACTTTCAACAACATTCCTTTGCTCCAAGTTCTGCCATCATAGGGTTAGGGCCATTGTAATCCAGGAACATAAAGCCCTTACTGTCTCCTGAGACACAGTAACCTGCAGTAAATAGTATATGGATTTGCAGAAACAGGGTTCCTGAACTGTGGTGGGGTGATAGACAGCCCTCATACCCCTTTTCTGGCCTCACCCACTAAGTGCATCAGCCAAAAGGGATACTTTTCCATGGTTATGCAACCACTGGTGGACCACTGAGGATGCTTCACTGATATTGGTGTGGGCTGGCCAGGGAAGGTGCCGGCAGAGGTTCTCAAACTAGGGGTTTGACATATTAGGGTGTCACAAGATGGCAGCTGGCAGGTCGATCCCAGCCATGTGTGGGGCTGACAGCCTCAAGCCCCTCTTAAATTAAATTAACCCCCCATGTTTAAATTTATAAGGGGTGTCACACTCAAAAACTTGTGGAAAAGGGGTCACCAGTACAAAAGTATGAGAACCACTCTTAGCCCCTGGTTAATTGTATCCAATTTGAAAATTAATCCTTAATGGAATGGCCAGGAAGATTGAAGTGTTCTCCTACTGGTTTTTGAATGTTATGATTCCTGATGTCAGATTTGTGTCCATTTATTCTTTTGTGTAGAGACTGGCCAGTTTGGCCAATGTACATAGCAGAGGGGCATTGCTGGAACATGATGGCATATATCACATTGGTTGATGTGCAGGTGAATGAGCCTCTGATGGTGTGGCTGATGTGATTAGGTCCTGTGATGGTGTCAGTTGAATGGATATGAGGATAGAGTTGGCATCCGGCTTTGTTACAAGGATAGGTACCTGGGTTAATGTAAAGAGAAACTGAGGAACTGGAATTAATTTTCAAATTGGATACAATTAACCAGGGGCTAAATAGGACTTATGAATGGTTCTCTCATTACACTAATTGATTGCATTTCCTGAGTTAATTTACCTGACACAGAAATCCATTTCAAAAGGTATTTTTTTTCTCCTACTGATAATGGCCCATCTACATTTAACAGCCCCCTTACAATTGGTATGCTAATGTACAATTTTTTCCCTTTCTTTCTGTGTCTATAAGTGCATCTTACTTCTGTTCCATTCTATGCATCCAATGAAGTGAGCTATAGCCCACAAAAGCTTATGCTGAAATAAACTAGTTAGTCTCTAAGGTGCTACAAGTATTCCTCACATTATTAATGATGTAATTTTTAGTGTTTACTGTGTAACTCGGGGGCTGAGGGATTATTGCCTCTTGCTGTCATAACTGCAATGCTTGGTGTAAAGTTGTGAATAAGGGCTATTTATTGCCTATCTCTCTGAATTCTATAATATTTGCTGTAGTAATAAAGCTACTCATTTTCCAAAAGTAGAATTTCATTGTGTGCAAAGAAACAATCAATAAAAGTAAAGAGCAAAAAACAAACAAACCTGAAGCCCAAAACAAAAATGGCAAAACAAAACAAAAACCCATCTTGCAAAGTGTGACAGGGTAAGCCGTATTTTGAACACCATCCTCTCCAATCCACAACAGAATGAAACAAAAATATTGTCGGAATCTGAGGTGTGCACACATCCAGGGCTATGTAGCTAAAGTTCTCCTTGTTCCCCCGAATACTAGTGGCACTGGTGCACATCATGATGCTACCTGTTATGTCAGGGAGCGTGGGCACTACTGACCACAGAGTTCTCCAGTGATTGTGGAGTCATTAGTCCTTAGGCACATAGGTTAACAGTGCTATGCAAGAAACTCTGTTTCCTGAGCAGACCCGTTTTCTCTCAGTCTTTCCCCCTTTTCTGCAGCAGCCAATCCTTCATTCTCAGTCCTTCTCCATGGTATTTTTTATATGCCCCTCCAAGCCCTGTGCTCACCCTTTGAGACCACAAAGGATTGGAGGAACTCACTGAAAATATCCTCCCATGTCCTCACTTTTCTCGTCTGGATCAGGGTCAGACATTCAACAGGTGTGGAATGGGGACCTCTCAAGTTCACTACACCAAAGGCTACTGACTAAAACAGATACAGCAATAGCTTTACAAGTGACTATGGAAAGATAAGTCTGAAAACTTCTTTGCATTATTCCAATAAATACCTTTACTAAGAAATGCTCATTGTCACTTTAGCTTTAGCCTCATTACATCACCACCCTGCAGCTTACACCATACTAAGTACAGCCTCGCCTCCTGGAGGAGGTGATGTTCTGTTGCATGGAAGCTTTTAAAAGCTGTGTCTGGGTAGAAGGCAAGTTCAGTGAACGCTGGGGATATTTGATAGGTGGTGGTGATCTTGGCTGATATCTCACTTCTGAGGCTGACACAGGCACAGAGAACTGAGCTCCCAAAGCCACCCAGACCGTACGCTGCTAGCCTGTTTACTGCAATAGTCCCAGTGAAACTCATCTCAGAGAGGCTTGGCAAAGTCTCTCACTGCAGTGGAAGAAACAAGGCTGTCATCCCTAGGAAGGTGTGGGAGAGGATTACAGAAAGTTTAATAGAGATCTCTAGAGAGGACAAAAGGGACATCCCTATTCAGACAAAGTACTCCACATGGCTCTTACTGCCTAGCCCAACAAACAAAAGAATTTAAAAGAGGATGCTGAGATCTCCTCTGTTTTTTCTACCTGTACCCAAGCGCGGGATACAGATTGGATTGGATACAGTATTGTATAAACTATCATACTCTTTTTTGGAATGTAGTCTCAGACATTTTACTCTCTAAAATGATACCAGTAATCAATCAGACATCAAGGTCTTGGTTCTCTAACATTGTGGATGGGATGGGTGCCATTTTTGAATAATAAAGAAGCATGGCAACAGAGGGAACGAGGGGAGGGTATGAGGAAGGTGAGGTTTTGGGCACCAACAAATGGTGAAACATTAGGAATTATTTTTATAGTACACAAACTTATCCTAGCTTCCACTCCTTCAGCTATGGTCTCATATACAGTTGCCTGGCAGGATGGACTTGATTCTGGAGGATTTTCAAATAGCTCCGGCCATGTCATGTGCATTCATTCTCATTTTCTCTCTCTCTCTCTCTCTCTCACACACACACACACCCTCATCCTTGGGGTCTCTGTCTTGTGGTCCTGCAGAGCATCCATAGTCATATGCAGGGTGCTGGTTGGATACCCGCTGAGTGTGGCATCCAGTTTGTCATAAAAGCAGGAGATCTGTGGGGCAACACCAGATTTCTTACTGCCCTCCCACATCTTCTGGTGTGCATGGTGTAGTTCTTTTGCTTTCATGTGGCACTCTTGCTCATCCCTCTCCTGATGCAGCATCCCTCATGCCCTCTGCTCAAAGAAGATGTTTCCATGCCTGTTCCTTAGCTGTGTCTGTACAGTCTCTTCTTCCCACAGACCAAGGAGATCCAGAACTTCTTGCTTGCTCCAGGCAGAAATGCTACTGGTGGTTTTCTATGTTTGTTGAACTGGTATGATCAGGCACAAACAACAAAGGTGAGCGGGTAGGTGGGCTTGCCAAGGTGGACAATCAGGAAGAGGCATATTAAAAACACAGGTGGGACTTTAAGGTGGAGAACTTCTGATGTCTGTGATCTCTGGCCAGCAGAGTTTCAAATTCTGACCAGAGAAGCCACTCTCACTGGGAAAGGGGAATTGTGGGACAGATGCTAGAGGGCGCTGCTCTCTTTCAGAGATTATATCATGTACTCACGGGGGAAGGGAATTAACAATAATAGATTTTTTTTCTATCTTCAACTACTACAATCTTAACTTGCATTTATTAGAACTGGTCAGAATTTTTCATTGGAATCTGGCCCTTTCCCCCTTCCCTAAAAAAAATTGTTTTTGAAATGTTTCCATTCTGAAACAAACAAACAAACAAAAAATCTATTTTCCAATATAATTCCATAAGATATTTGAAAAATGAAAAGCAACACATCATTTCCCCTTTGTTGCCAGGAAATGTCTGAGATGTCGGGGGACACTGTTGGTGCATCTGCTGGAATATTAAATTAATTCTATATTGTATTTCTGCTGTTGCTACTATTGTGATCTGTTTTGGTAAGCTAGAGGCTGTTTACTTAAGTGTTTATTTTAAAGAGCTAGCCAAAGGGCTCCCAAATCCTGTGATGGGCATTCTTGTATTGTAGTTATAATACAAATTGGGGGAAAACAAAACAAAACAATACAACAGGATGACAGTTGTCTAAATTTGCCAGCGGGGACATTTTTGCCCAATATTTTTTTACCAACTTTACTATATATTAATGGGAGTAAAACATAAAGAGAAAGTGCTTGAATGGGCTTTAAAAGCTATTTTTTGTTTCTTTAACTACATCCTCAAACCTCTTTCACAAATTTCTATCTCTCTCATCTTATTTCCAGTTTAATTCTCTTAATTTTTGCTCATTTCTAAAGCCAGTTAAGAATGCTAACAGTATTTAAATGAGATCTAGCAGAGTTTAAAATGAGAATTTGTATGTCTCTGGGAGACATACAAATATAAGGAGGAGAAAGAAAAGATCCTTCTGGTTAACTGCCATAGTAGGATAACTTTTATTATAGAAAACAGTTTAGTCTCTAAATACAAGATGTGTTTTATTGTTCATACAGCTGTTCTAACAGATTGTCTTCATGAGTGAAGGAGGAAAGAAGGTAAGATCTAGATATTTGTAAGTGAAAATCTAGTTTAATTATTTCTTAATTAAGAGAATGTTGTTCAATTAAACCAAATTACAGTGTGAGAAAATGGGATCAACTGGCTAAAAAGATCAAAACGCAGCACTAAAAAGAATTTCAAGAAGATATGCCAATAAAGATAAAGTGCATTGAAGGAGATTTAAAGGGGACATGACAGAAGATAAGTTATATCAGGTGGAAAAGTAGTCATTTTGGTTTACTGCTGTTCTGACATTAATTATAAATGGCAAGTCAGCTGTCAGCTAAGCAATGTACTTTCCTAGAGAAGGAGAGTGTGCTAGCCTTCATCTAGCACCTTGATCAGAATTTTGCTTTGGAAGATTCCCACACAAAACAAGAATGAATAAAATTAAAATAGGAGATATGCATAATCTTCTTCTAAAATGCCAACCAAGTTTTTTGAAGTTCTAGAAGTTTTAGCTGGTTTGTAAACATTTTTTGGACAGAATGAGAAGCAGAAATATCAAAATATCTTCAGAAAAATTCTTCTTTTGGCATTTCTGACTTAGCCAAAGTGAGGGAATACTGGACATTTTGTGAGTGAACCTATGATTTCAGCCTGATTTCTACATTAGAAAGTACAAATGAGTTTGGATAAGCATCATGCATTTGTATGCTTTCTGGTTTAAACCAGAACTCCAAATCTTCTGAGATTTGCCTTATCACAAATGCAAGTTATTGGAGATAAACATCCTAGTTACTTCAGCTACATTTAGAGGGCTGATGTTTCCCATTGACTTCAGTGAGTATTCATTACTGTTTCTCAGTCAGTAACTAGCCAATTGTGGCAGCATTAGATCTGTGTGAAACATTTTCACTGAACCTTGATCTCACTCAAATACCACAAGCCTACATTCAAAGTCAACTGTGTTGGCAAACATAGCTAAGAATATTCTTCTCTTGAAACCTCATAGAGGATCAGCGGACTCTACCATAGACATTTTAGAGGGACCACCTGCCACCAGGGAAAAGGAGCCAATGAATGAGCCCTCCCCCCCCCCAAGTAATCTAAACTATGTCAGGGGCATGAGGGCTTGTCAGGGTTAAGGGAGTAGCTGGTGAAAGTAAGGAGGGAGCACGATCAAGATATTTTGGGGTTACTCTTGAAGAACGGCATTCATCAAATTATAACCTACTTGGGCTTGGTTCACTTCTAGTGACCCCAGGGGGTCTGAACTGTTGGGTTCAGTTTTTGAAACAATCAAAATAGTACCCTGCAGAATTCCTACAGCTCTAATGATCATACTGTGAAGTCTAACAAGGGGAAGAAGAATGTGACTGCTCTGATGAAAAGTGCAGAGACAAATACTTGGCCCAAGTAATTATTTTACACACGTTCACACAGACACACGCAAAATTCCTACGGCCCTGTCAGCAAAGCTTAAGTGGAAAATAGCAGTGCAGATCCCTAGTGTTCAGAAGGGGCATTTCAAACTTGATTCTAATGCAGTGTGCTGGGCAATATCTAATACAATGATAGTTTGCTCAGGGCACAGGGGGCAAAGAGAGGAAAACTAATTGTTTCTTATTGTAAGGTTTTGGGAGCACCACTCCCTCCCCACCCCCCACTTTTTTCAAAGGAGACAGTAACTGCCATGTTTGTTGTCTTAAGCAGACTACTCCAAACCTGTCAGACCTGGAAAGATTCATACGACCTACGGTTAAATGTATATACGATTCACCTTGAAGAAGTGGAAGAGTCCGAGGGCTAGTTTTTCACTAGGGACACATATTTATGCATAGGTGTGTACCTATGCTCAATAAAAGAAGGCAGATATTAGCCAGGAAAAATTAAGTACTCAAAGGACCTGCAAGATGTGTCTACTGTAACCTTGCAGCCTCAGTGATATACATGCCTATGCTCTGTCCCTTTTCAATTCTTCATGGTGATTATCAGACTGTTAATAGATATTTCTTCTCTGGAAGATTTATTGTTGATACTATGCTGTGGATAATGTCCTCACTTTTTCTTCATATAGATACTAAAAAAACAACCACACACATTTGAATTGTAACTTGTTACTATTATTGTCTTTCCAATGATTTGCCCTTACTGACTGTTTCACACACAGAGGCTGGGAGACTTAGGGTAGCTTTTTAACATTCTCTGTCTGAGTCATTCCACATCTGTGTCTTCCAACTATCCAATTGGAATAGTCATTCCAGTAGTACTTTGAGGAACATTCTACCTAAGTGCCTGATCCAAAGCCCAAAGTCGATTATGGAAAGACTCCACTGACTTCCCTGGGCTTTGGATCAAGCTTTGGGGGCCAGATTTTCAAAGGTATTTAGGTGCCAAAGATGCAGATAGACGCTTAGTGGAATTTGCAGAAGGTTGCCTAAGAAGGCTAGGTGCCTAACTCCCATTAAAATCAATGGGAATAATGTGCTTAGAATCCCATTAGGTATCTATCTGCATTTTAGGAGCCCAAATAGTTTTTGAAAATCTGGCCAGAGGTGCCTAACTAGGCAATGTGGCACCAGGAACACCCATTTCACCCACTGAAATAAACACAAAGTAGTGCCGGGGCTCATTTCCATCTGTTATTGGCAGCAAGTACTACTGCTACTGGGCCACTTCATTTGACATGTAGCCATGGAATTACTGCCCACACCACACATGTAGCAATTAAGAAACCAAATTACAATGTGTGAAACTTTCATTTTAAGTTTTAAGAAAAGAACTGACAAGTTAAAAACTGAGATTCCCACTAACGTATGCTAAAAGCTGTATGTGAAACAAAAAAGTAAACAAGTGGCATAACAGCGTACATTATTTTATACTTTCAGTGGGTTATATAGTTTTAAGTTGCAGTTAATTAAGAGTACTGAAAAACCAAAAATCACCATGATTTTATTTCCTTCCAGCTGCAAAATGGCCTTTCACAAAAATCAAATTTGTATAAAACACATAGTCATTAGCATTTAAGTTATGTAAACAGTTCCTAGCACTGATAATGGCTTTAAAAACAAGCATAAGCCATGTTGTTCCCTAGAGGAAAAAGATCCTGCATAACGAACAGGAAAATCCACAAGTTTCAGCTCATGGAGTTTCCTTCAGTTCCATTTGGTTGGAGGAGCCCTCCACGCCTGCAGATCTCCACCTATTCATGGAGTGCAGAGCCATGTTGGGGTACCTTCATGAAGCCACAATACCATCCATAGCAGAATAGCTGCCTAAGTACAGTAGCTCTTCTGTCCTGCTGGGGATTCACCTGGTACTTGAAAGACATGGAGAAATGAAGATAAAGGGATGAGGGATATTGAATTATTGTCTTATGCTGCATTATCTCTGCAGGACTGAAATCTGATGGCATGGAGACACAGAATAGTCAACTACTCTGCCCTTGCTTTCTCCTACATAGCAATGTTCCTTCACATCAGGAAAATAGTGCAATGGGTCAAGTGAGCTTAGATATAACCATACAGTTGTGTGTTTGAACTTAATAACAGTACTAACACTATAAGGTGTCAGATAATTTGGTCAACTGGCATTATTTAATCAGATATTACTAGCCAAAGATTAATACAGGACTATACAGAATACAGAAGGAATACATGCCGGTGGGAAGAGCAGCTAGCAGTGTTGGACTATTCCAACCACCTCCCAGAGATACATCTCTTACATGCTGGTTAGGTAAAGAAAATTTCTTTGAGGGGAGGGAAAAACTACTTTCCCACAGCTGATCCCTCTGTGTGTTTTGTTTTCAATATCTCAAGTTATCTCATTACTTTATGGAATTTCTTTTACAGTATCTCAGTTTACATTACGGATAAACTAATGGGATTTCTAATTCTGTTATTATTACTTGCAGCTGTGATAAGAGGCAATTCCTAACAATGTAAAGATATTTTTCAATGGATCATTATCTTATAAATCACAGAAAACATCTGCAATAACTAATACCTCTTATCGCAGAACATCACTGGATTATAAGTACCCCTTATCAGTTACCCCATCTTGTTCAGGATCATTTTTTGTAGTAACAGGCATCCTTTGTTAGGATCAGGAGTGCCATAAAATGACTGTGATTAACTTATACAAGAATGTAGGGGTTTAAATCTCTACTAACAGTATAATTTAAACATAACATCAATAATTTAGTCTGCAAGCAATTATTTAGAAATCGATTATTATACTTGATAGGGTGAAAATGGTGATCTAGTGGATTGGTCACTGACTGGACTGGGACACAAGGGAGCTGTGTACAGTTACAAGTTCAGCCACAGATTTCCTTTATTATCTTGGGCAAATCGCAGGGGCAGATTTACAAAGATACACAGGCAATCAGTGAGATTTTGAACAGAACCAGAACAGATTAGATATCGATGTCCCACTGATGTAAATGGGCTTTAGGTACTGTTGAAAATTCTACAAGACACCTGTATCTTTAGGAATCAGAGAGGTAGCTGTGTTAATCTGGATCTGCAGAAGTGACAAAGAGTCCTCTGGCACCTTAAAGACTAACAAAAGTATTGAAGCAGAAGCTTTCGTGGGCTAACACCCACTTCGTCGGATGCATGCACATCCAATGAAGTGGGTATTACCCCATGAAAGCGTATGCTGAGGAGTTTTCTCAGGCCAGTGGATTCCTCCACTACCTGGCTGAGTCAGCTCTGTGACCTATTTTTTTACAGCGGAATGAAGCAAAGGGGGCATATTGAGATCTGGAATCTGGACCTTGAAGTGCACTTCCACATTTGATTTACAGAGAACAATTAGTTTACTGTTTCTAATTGTGCATCCCAGTTATGGTATCAAGAATCTGACCTTATGTTGCTAGGGTGTTTATTATGCACAACATAATGAAATACCTGGGTATTTTTTCTGTATTAAATACCATCTTTTAGAAAGCTAGTGTATAATATAGCCATCAGACTGCATAAATTTTGGCAAAAAAGTAAAAGTTAACTTTTTCTGCATAAACATAGCTACCAACAGATTCGATTATTATACAGGTGCAGTGCTTTATTAGGGCTATGTTTTCTTTTTTACACTGAGGAATATGTTCAGCCTACGCTTTTTCAGCCACACAGAACTGCACATTTTGCATTTTAATATAATATATGGAACTTACTATTGTTATGCAAAATGTGTGCTTAAAGTGCCATGCTTTTATTCTAGACTGAGAAAGTAAAATGCACTGAATTTGTAGAACATTTAACATAGTTAAATTTAAGAGGAGGTATGCATAGTGTAGGTAGGTATACATGGGAAAAAACACACCAAATTACTCTCCAATCTTAAATTTAAGCATGACTAGGTCATGTAGCAGTAGCTGGAACTTTCTGAGAAGGCCTTCTGTATAGCTCTACATTGCTAGCTCTGACTGGATAGGGGAGCTGTTAGAATAGAAATCTCAAAATGAAGTGGGAGAAAATGGATGCAGAAGCATAAGGGGCACTGCCCTGAGAATGTAAATAATACACTGGTGCCATTCATGCTGATCTGTTACTTGAAGTGTAAAACCTTGAGGACAAGGAACCATTACTTCATTGTGTGTATAGCACCCAGCGCACTGTGGGCATTATATAAACAGATTGATTAATTAACTGGCAGATATAATGTATCTGGACTTTCCAAAAGCCATTGACTATGGTCTGGTCTACATTGGGGAAGGAGAGGGAAATTGATCTAAGTTACGCAACTTCAGCTACATGGTAACATAGCTGAAGTTGACATACTTACATCTACTTACTCACTGTGGTGTCTTCACTCTGGTGAGTTGACGGCTTATGCTCCCGTCAACTCTGCCTGTGCCTCTCGTTCTGGTGGGGTACTGGCGTCAACAGGAGAGCACTTGGGGGGGTTGATTTATAATGTCAAGACTAGATGTGATAAATCGACTCCTGCTGGATCAATATCTGCCCAATGTAGACAAGTCCTAAGATGCAAGAGGCTATACAGGAACACAAGAGACGCTACCACTCCCCCTTCTATCCTTCAGCAAGTTTTAAATTATTGACCTCACGTATCTGGTCCTGCTTAATTTTGGTCCTCACTGCTTCACTGACCTTATCTCTTATGTGACTTCCCTGCCCCTCTTCTCTGTCACCAATGCCAACCTTGATGCCATACTCACCCATTTCCATCCTCCTTTTTCCATGGCTCCTGTAACTAGCAACCATTAGGGCACTGGCAAGACCCAGTCACTGCATTCACTAATGAGATTTTGGTCCCTGTGCAAAAGAGGGGGTGGGAGCAGTAATAGGTGGTAAGGGAGATGGGTTGGGAATTGCTTGCAACCTAGCAGGTGGCCAAAAATATTTGCTCTCTCTCTCCATTTTGAATACAGTTCTCTTCACATTTATTTGGCTATAACATACCTACCAACATATACTGCACTGTATGTTATCAATAAGGCTGCGTGTCTGTCACAGAGGTCACAGAAGTTACAGATTCCATGACTTCTGCAGCAGCTGGTTCTGGCTCAGGGGATGCCCGAGCCAGTCAACCTTCTAGACTAGCAGCAGCAGCAGTTTGGGTGTGTGGGATGGGGCTCAGGACTGGGGCAAATGCTTGGGGTGAAGGGCAGTACTTATCTTGGGTTTGGGGGCTCCCCGGCTCCAACAGGCACGTCCCTGCAGCTCCTAGGCAGAGGGACCAGGTAGCTCTGGGCTCTGCCCATGCCTGCAGGCCCTGGCCAATGGAAGCTGTGGAGCTGGTGCTTGTGGTGGGAGCAGCATGCAGACAGCCCCTGGCCACCCCTCTCCCTAGGTGCTGTAGGGACACATGGAGCCAGCTATGGAGGCTGCCAGAGCCACCAACCCCAGTATGCATGCCACCTGCCTCCCATCTAGCACCAGCAGAGTCTTGGGTCACACCCCCAGCACCTGTGGAGCCCCCAGACCATCCTCCCAGAGCACCCACAGCTCCCCATCCAAGTTTTAGTTAGAGGTATAGAGTAAAAGTCATGGACAGGACATAGGCTGTGAATTTTTGTTGGTTGCTGGAGACCTATCCATGATGTTTACTAAAAATACCTGTGACTAAAATGCAGCCTTAGTTATCAGTCATTTACATCCACACTAAGGAAGGGAAGTGTAATTCAGGTCTGGAAAAAAAACTTACAAAGCTCAACCAAAACAAACCTTTCTTAAAGATGAAATCAGCATCACCCTCATACAATGCAAAGACCTAGCAGTATAGGTAGACCAAGGAGGTGTAATCTATGGTGGGGTCTCAGAAGACCTATGAGGTTTCCTCAAAGTCAAAAACATTCAATACACTCTGAAATGGGGAATCTGTGGCACATGTGTGATGACAGCAGCTGGCCTAGTAGTAGCAGTGAGATCTGCTATGATATCAGTGAAGCTGGTGAAACTCTGAACCAACAGAGGGCCTGCTTGAGAAGAGCAAATCTTGTATCTGAACAAGGAAATGGGAAGAATAGTAATAAGAAACATTAAAAGGGGGGTCAGATAGGAGAAATTGCTTTTGCTGAATCCAAAATCAGGAAACAATCAGGCTCTGACTGTCTTCGGCAAGAAAGACAAGAGGGGAGCAAAATAAGGAAATGTCAGAAATAAGAAATATCAGGTTAGGTTGAGAGGGTAGAAAAGGTCAAAGGCCCTAAATTTCCATTGCCTTGAATCTTGGGTCATTTACACCTGTAAAAAGTTGAATCACTTTCTACCATACTGATTAAGTGGCATTGTATACCCATTTTACATGTGCCATTACAACAGTGGAAAACCAGATATAATGTAGAGAAAAGGAAAAAATGGAAGGAGAGAAAATAGACCTAAAACAAAACAAGAATATATTTGGATAACTTTAGACTATAGCATCAAAGTAGTCTGTCTTTAATTTAACAGGGACTACCACCTAACTTTTTGGAATACATATATATATTTATGTACCTATACTTTGTCTTTATGGAATGTCTGCACTCTGATAGTGGTAGGAGTCTAATTAATGGATGGGGATTCCCACCTTTATGATACTGTCGTGGGGCAGTTACCCCACTCCTGTGAAAGGCTAGGCTGATTGGGGAAGCAGCACCAGCTGGGGACGTGCCCCAATCAGGCCACACCTGGCCCTATTATAAGGGCTGAGGGAGGCACTGGATCAGTTTTTCTCTAGCTGTGGAGAGAGAAGGACCAGGTTGTCTAGGAGAAAAGGGTACCTGGAATGGAGCAGAGAAAGGCCAGAGGAGCTGGGGAGCTCCAGCCAGGCAACTTCCCTATGTAGATACTGGGGATGGTAGGTGCAGCCCAGAAATCGGCAGAGGCAGCTGGTCCAACCTCCTTGCCAATGATGAGTGGCCATGACACACTCATGACATGGAAACTGACAGACTTCAGTTTTCCCCGGTGAGTGGGAACTAGATGATGACTGGCAGTAGCCACTGAGGCAAGGTGGGTTAGAGGGTTGGGGGTTCCCCTGGGAGGGGAGACCCAGAGCAGGAGTACTGCAGAGGGCGGAACTCCAGGTAAGGGGCACTGGGATCTGGGAGGGACATGGGGGGCCTGAGGAAAGCAAGACATCAGCCAGCCTCTCTGGAGGCTGAAGAGCTAATTCCCAAGATGACCAGCAGGAGGTTCCGCACCGATGAGTCTTTGCTTCACTACAGATACACTATGACAACACATTATATCCACATGTTAAACCACATCTTGTAAAACATTAAAAGTACAGTCTTATATAGCAGGTGTTCAAAAATACACAGATGGTTTTTTTGGTGTTTTGCCTCCCTTGCTTGCAATGCACCTCCAACTTGTAACTGTGGCAAAGCAACAACACAGTTTGCAATGCAAATATTATCTATATGGCAACCTTTTCAGACTGAACAAAAATCATGTTTTTACAGATTTTTTTTTAAACCACAACTTCTGCTGATTTCATAGCCTCTGGAAATTTTTAACAACTGAAACAGTACAGTTCATAGTTGCAGAAAAGTGTGAAATGTTTTTTCACAGCACTTCAGTCTGTACATTTGGACTTTTTCACTCAGCTCTGATATGCACATGGATGGTCCAAGCTATGAATCCACACAGCCCATTTCCACCCTTGATACAGTTCTTATTTTTTAATAATTTTTGTAAGTTTAATGTCTTGCACTGAGAGACATGATGCACCAAAGATTTCAATTGCAGGAAATTTGTCAGTTATTAATTCTAGCCCCACAGCTTTTTGGGTTATAATTTCTCCGGAACCCCAAAGGAGTAAATCAAAGGAAGAAAAGTAAATTGTTGAAGCAGTGTAGAGAGATGTAACTTTAGGACTGCCATTAACAACAACGGAGTTTGAAAATTTACTACAAAGCGTCCAGGTAATACTAATAAACTTTAGGATGACATGCAGAAAATGTGGATTGAAAGAGGTTAAAAGGTAATGAATATGTTTCCTTGTCTAAAACCATGAATTTATGTTTTGGTAACTAGAGTTTTGATTTCCAGAATATATTAAGTGCAATCTTATTGTGACTGATTTTAGTACTTTTATCCCTTCATCATTAATCAAGACTTCATCTAGGCACGAGCTTTTCTCGGAAGTCTTTGACATAATGGGTCAAGAAGCAGACATAAACCACATCCATCATTTATTTCTTCAATGATTACGTGTGTCTATGTATGCTCAAAGCCTCCCATGATTTTCCAAATTACTACTAGGAAAGTTAAACTAATCCAAAGGCTTAACTTTGTACTCTAGGTTTTACATACTTTTAAGTCTCTATAATATGTCCTTCTTGTATTTGATCTTGTATTTGGTGGCAGATTTCCAGATGTTGTAAACTGGCATAGTTCCATCGCAGACAATGATATTAAAGTCTATGGTTTGAAGTCAAGGGAGCTACTCCACTTCACATCTGATAAAAATCCAGGTCATGACGTGTTTCTTAATGTTGTAATGACTTCATAAAGAATAGCTGAAAATTTTCCAACTACTTCCTTTTTTTCAATAGAAACTGGGATTTCACTTAAACAATTATTATTCTGAGGAAAGTGTCATTCGAAGTGAGAATTTTTTGGCTGAAAACTGGCAAACACCCAAAAATGTGCCTAAAAGAAGAAAGCTTATTCATCTTTGACTGCACATTTATTTTTTGTTTTTCAAAAATGTTTTAATTTCCTGCCGGAAAAAAATCACTTATCAGATTTTTCATGTTTGTCAAACTTTAGCATGGGGAAACAAATACAGACTAACTCTAGGCTGCACCATTTATGTAACTATAGACATGTTTCCAATATGAGGGGGTTGCACCGCAAAATTTCAGCAGGAGGCTGAATGAATTTCAGAAATTCACTTGTCATATGAAGTCTCTGTTAGTGATGGGCAAACCTACAAAAGTTGAGAGGAGAGCAAAATACTTTAATTTTTTTCTCTTTAGTCAAAATTAGCCTGTTTCAGAGTTTATGATGCATTCATGAAACTGGAACAATTTTTGTTTTGTTTTCTTGCTATGAAGATGATAATGTTTTGGCTACATTTTCTAGCTCTATGCTGAATTCAACATGGGAAGTTTGGATTTCATTGGTCACGCAAGTCAAATAGAATACCAGAACCTGCACTGAGGGCTTGGGCCATGGTTACACTTACAGGATTATAGCGCTTTTGGTTATAGCTGTCCCCATATAAAGCAACAGGTATAGCGCTATAGCGTGTCCTAGCGTGGCCACATTTGCGGCACTTGCAGCGGCACAGGGAGTGGTGCATTATGGGCATCTATCCCAGCATTCTGCTTGGTACAATGTGCTTTTCAAATGAGGGGGGCGAGGGGGAACGTGTTGTGTGTATGCGGAGGGAGAGAACTTTGTGCTGAGAGTTTGTAAGTGAGTGTCCTTTGAAATTCAGAGCCTGCTAGTTTTCTCTGTCACACAGCTCCCTCTGTAAACATTTGCACTGCTTATCTGCAGAGTTAAGAGAGAAACTCTGAAAACGTACTTCTGCATTCCTCCAGCCGAGTTCAAAACAAAGGGAAGAGACGTCAATTGCCTTAAATGGTTCGGGGCATCTCCAGAGATCACTTAAAATGCTTGAAGTGTTAATACCCATTCACACTGGAGATAATACGGAACAGTCAATATGCAATAGCTGTTAATCCTCGGGGAAGGGAGGATTACCAGGACCAGTATAACTGTGGGTTTATAGCGTTCTACGTGCCTCACCAGTCTGGATGGGTAGGGAGTTATAGTGCTCCTGGAGGCTTTACAGTGCTATAAAGTGCCAGTGTAATCAAGCCCTGAGTGTCTCAGCTGACCTATGGCATAGAGTAATAGGAGAGCTAGAAAGGTCACTTTGACTCATTTATGCAGAGAGATAGGGGAAAAAAAACCTTTTATAGTAGCAGGAAGCAGTACCATGCTGCTCCTGCTACAGTGATAGTGATGGGTTAAGGAAGTATTGTTTATCATACTTGATTTAAAGGGGCTATGATTTTGCCCTTGAAGAAACTGGCAACTCAGAGCCTTATGTAAAGCCCATTGAAGTTGATGGGAGTCTTTCCATTGACATCAGTGGGTTTGGACTTAGTAAGGTCCTCTAAGGTCAGACAGGCATGCATACAGTGTTTGAAGTTATGCAGTCATAAAATGTATATGTAGTTTGATTAAACTGAGGCTTGTTTATTTTTTTTTTAATGTTTAGTTTACTGTGTGTCCTTTCAAACCTTAGAATGAACACAGATGATCTCCCTACACTGTATGCTTTTTCTTCAATTGCCCTTGTAGTCTTAGTATACAGATCCAAGAACCTGATAGTTATTTGGTTATGCGGATAGCACTAGACTAGTTTATTTGCTTCCACGCCATAACAAAGACCATTGTGTCCTTATCATCCCCATTCTTTCCCCTCCACCACTCTAATTTCTGGTTTAAAGTTGCATGACTCCTTTTTACTTTCCCATGGATCACAGAAGGGAAGGTGCAATAGAGGTGGTTTCTATTTTGACTGCTTCCTTCCCCATGGAGACCACAGCCACTAGTACCAGCTGCTGGAGCACATAAAGCAGACCTTTGGCTGCACAGGGTCTGCGTGGTTGTATTTCTTGACCAGTAACCAGAGCTCCATGTTGCTTATGACCCACTTACTCTCCTCCAGCATCCAGATGTGCTGTGCAAGAACAGGAGAGGGAAGTCCACTCTCAACTTGGATTTAGCAGCTGCTGTCTGTGCTTTAGGTGACAAGGTCTTGGTGCTTGAGATTAGCATGCCACAGTGTGGAAACTTTAGGAGGAGGAAGATCTGGTAAAGATCCCTGGGCTCTAGAGGTGATCCTGGCAATTACAGACCAGTCAGTCTAACGTCCGTACCGGGAAAATTAGTTGAAACAATAGTAAAGAATAAAATTGTCAGACACATAGAAGAGCATAAATTGTTGGGCAAAAGTCAACATGGTTTCTGCAAAGGGAAATCGTGTCTTACTAATCTATTAGAGTTCTTTGAAGGGGTCAGCAAACATGTGGACAAGGGGGATCCGGTGGACATAGTGTACTTAGATTTCCAGAAAGCCTTTGACAAGGTCCCTCACCAAAGGCTCTTACGTAAATTAAGCTGCCATGGGATAAGAGGGAAGATCCTCTCATGGATTGAAAACTGGTTAAAAGACAGGGAACAAAGGGTAGGGATAAATGGAACTTTTTCAGAATGGAGAGGGGTAACTAGTGGTGTTCCCCAAGGGTCAGTCCTGGGGCCGATCCTATTCAACTTATTTATAAATGATTTGGAGGAAGGGGTAAACAGTGATGTGGCAAAGTTTGCAGATGATACTAAACTGCTCAAAGTAGTAAGGACCAAAGCAGACTGTGAAGAACTTCAAAAAGATCTCACTAAACTAAGTGATTGGGCAACAAAATGGCAAATGAAATTTAATGTGGATAAATGTAAAGTAATGCACATTGGAAAAAAGAACCCCAACTATACATACAATATGATGGGGGCTAATTTAGCTACAACCAATCAGGAAAAAGACCTGGGAGTCATTGTGGATAGTTCTCTGAAGGCATCCACGCAGTGTGCAGCGGCAGTCAAAAAAGCAAACAGGATGTTAGGAATCATTAAAAAAGGGATAGAGAATAAGTCGGAGAATATCTTATTGCCCTTATACAAATCCATGGTGTGCCCACATCTTGAATATTGCGTACAAATGTGGTCTCCTCATCTCAAAAAGGATATACTGGCACTAGAAAAGGTTCAGAGAAGGGCAACTAAAATGATTAGGGGTTTGGAACGGGTCCCATATGAAGAGAGATTAAAGAGGCTAGGACTTTTTAGCTTGGAAAAGAGGAGACTAAGGGGGGATATGATAGAGGTATATAAAATTATGAGTGGAGTGGAGGAAGTGAATAAGGAAAAGTTATTTACTTGTTCCCAAAATAGAAGAACTAGGGGCCATTCAATGAAATTGGCGTGCAGCAGGTTTAAAACAAATAAAAGGAAGTTCTTCTTCACACAGCGCACAGTCAACCTGTGGAACTCCTTACCTGAGGAGGCTGTGAAGGCTAGGACTATAACAGGGTTTAAAAGAGAGCTGGAGAAATTCATGGAGGCTAAGTCCATAAATGGCTATTAGCCGGGATGGGTAATAAATGGTGTCCCTAGTCTCTGTCTGTCAGAGGGGGGTGATGGATGGCAGGAGAGAGATCGCTCGATCATACCTGTTAGGTTCACTCACTCCGGGGCACCTGGCACTGGCCACTGTCGGTAGACAGGATGCTGGGCTAGATGGACCTTTGGTCTGACCCAGTATGGCCGTTCTTATGTTCTTATGTTCTTATGTTTGGCCATATATGCAATTAAATCTAAAGTACACATGGCTTGGCAACTTGTATCTTCCCTTGATATTTTGTGTGTGTGTAAGCAAAGTCTGATATAGATCTGCATGTACTGCTGTAACACTCTTGTCTCTTCTCAAGACCCAAATATTCCAAAATTTGCTGCCAGGATTATTTTGCATAAAATGTTCAGTTGGAAGTAGGTTTCACAAATTGATCAGTGAATAATTTTGTGTTGCCAAAAATTGGTCCCTGCGGTGCAAACTGGCTTCTGAATTGACACAATAAATAAGACAAATACCGTTCAGGAATACTGTAGGAGCACTTGCTTTTGCTTCAGTGTAGGGGAATGGACCACAGGGCTTCTTGACATCCCTTCCAGCCGCACATTTCTAGGATTCTGTGATTTCAATGGTTCTAAGGTATCAGAACCTGTCATACATTCTAAGATACAAGTTGTAGGGATGCAAGTTCCCCATGGATCTTGACACCACTAGAAAAGTTATTAAGCTACAATGTCAGAAGTGGGGAGAGGGTTGCATAGCCTCACATGGAAGACATGAAACTGTCTGCCTGCCTTCACTGGGAATAAACAAGTTGAGGAGTAACTTTAAGAGCATGAAAAAATTTAGTTAAACAGAAGATGAAAATATTGTGGCTAGTTGTTCTTTTGCCTGAACTGCTTTGTCCCTCTCTAATGAAAATATGGAACACTGATGAAGATTTAATTTGGAGAGGAAAATAAAACAAAATTAAATACCATTTTTAAATATGAAATCTCACTCTCAATCCACTGTTTCCCAATAAACATTTCATAAAGATTTTTATTATGTCAACTATGGGGCATACTCATGGCTCCAAAAATATTCAAGGATATACAAATTCATAAGTACTCATTAGAGCTTATTAAGTCAGGAAGTCTAGTTTTGCAAAGGCCCCAAATTTGAATTTACATTCTCTAATTCCTTATTATTTGTAATATGGAGTACAAATGCAAAATTGTTATGCAATTTGGCATGTCTCCACTTATTATTTGTGCAGGTTTTGCACCTGCTGCAAGGGTTTTGTTTTTTTTTTAAAGCCAACATGAATAAGTGGCAGGAAAAATAAAGTATAGGGAACAGTTATCGTCTCACAGGCAAAAGAAGAGATTTCTAAATGGTATAAAATTCAGTTTGACAATTATACATATTTCTTTTAAAGCTGAGGGACGGGAGGGGGAAAAATAGGAAATGTATACCAGGATAAATTTTGGATCGGATTTCAGACAATGCTTCTTTTATGGGTCATGCATTGCACGTTCTACAACAACCTGCTGGAATTAAAGGGATATTGCTAACCCTAATGCTCTCCCTTGCTTATGCTTGCTGTTAATGCTGTGCTAAGAGTCTCCATGGTATGGTTTAACACAAGCTTGCAGCTGGTATGTCTATAGAAAATACTCACATATTGCCATCAACCTCTAAAAGATCAGATCAATAACCATGAGAAGACCATGCCTATAATTTATATTCCTGGCTTTAAAAAAAACACACAGATGTTTCCAGGACAAGTTAATCTGAGGTTAAAAACAAAATAGTTTCACAAAGTCAAACTCCTGGTGCAACAAATTTTAAAACAAATCTTAAATAAAAAGCAAAGAATGAATAGTTTTCAAAGTTTTGCCAATTATCTAAAAGATGGGAAAAAAGGGGAAAGAATTAAGGATTATGTAAGGAGAAAGATTAAAAGAAAGTTTGACACACTAAATATGAACAAAGAATAATTTAATTTGGAAAGATGGACATGAGCCTTTTGTGGCTTTCAAATGTATCCTCTTACTGTGGGGGCATGGGTGAGAGAGGGAATTAACCCCCAAAAGTCTATATTAAATAAAAAAATTCCTTCTCTCCAATCAGATAATGTGATGCATACTTAAAAGCCTAACTTTAAATTGGTAGATTCAGACTGTGGGACACTTTAATGCAGAGTTTAAATGAATATGGTAGTGCAATTTTAGTCCTGTTTTGATATAGCCTATTGAGGGAATAGTCAATAGGGAGATGGAGTAGGAGCTATTAAAATTTTTAAGTAGTAATTTCTTTTTAAATATGCTGTTTCTACTGTTCATTTCAATAACTGTTAATGTTTAGGGATTTTCAATCAGATCCTCTTATCTTCCATTTTAAAAGTAATGAAAGAAAAGTACAGTCCCAAGCATGGACTGTGCATTCTCAAAGCTGACCTCTATTTGTACTTAATGCGAGTTGTCATTTAGACTTCCTGTACCAGACACTCATCTGGTGTGAACTTCAATGTTATGGAAGTAGTAATATGGTAACTTTGTGTTGAAAACAGTATAATGGAAAAATGAACTTGCTAAATTAATGCTTGATTACTGCACTGCTTAGACTGTGATTGGGAAGCATTGCAATTTTAATTCTACTACACTACAGATGAGCATTAATAATATACCTATGTAATTGGATGTGTTTCCTTAATCAGAGTAGATAAAATGGGATAGTTCAGTAAATCAGTTTTGTTTTCATATCTTTTAGAACTGAACATTACTACAGAACTAACTTGACTCAAATATTAAAAAATAAAAGGACAACACCATTATTTAAAATGGTGGTCACTAAGTGACAGATTTTGATACCCTTAGCCCCTGAGTAAGATGCTACTTAGCAGAAGAGAGGCCATCAGAATCTAGCCTTGATATGGGCTCAGATGGCTTCCCTGGGAGTTTTACAAAAAACAACTATAGACTGCAGAATTGGCCCCTTTGAATTAAGTGACAGATTCAGAACCCTATGAAGTCAATGGAAGGACTCCTATTCACTTGAATGGCTGTAGGATTTTATGAAGGATATACCTGCAGACTGCACTGGAGTGAAGTGAAGATAAATACAATAGTGCCTACCTATTTTTTTATCTGGAAGAAATCATTCTCTTCACCCAACAGTGTATTAACATAAATACTAGAGAGAGCAATGTGTTGAGTATTAGTATTGAGTCTGACCTGCTAAAAAATCAGATCCATTAGGTATAGCCTACCTTTTCCCCAGGAAGGGGAGATGAGAGTAAAGCAGAGGATCCCTGACAATGCTTTAACTTTTTTCAGAGCTCATGGCTAGGCTTAAGATCCAAGAGTGTAAAGGTGGCTTAAAACGGCTTCTTCGCCATCTGGTCTTGCACCAAGCATAGCTTGGCTGGACCACAGGATCTGAACCAGTGTTTTCACCAGGCAATTCCAAATAATTAACATATTATGAATGATGTTTTCTGAATCACACAATCAGTGCTTTTTTGGACATTTTTGTTACATTTTCAAGTCATGTTTTTCACCACTGATTTTGATAGTTCAAAAACTATTGCTTGCAGACACCTTTACTGTGATGATCTAAAGGAGGGTTATGGACAATTCCATTCTGGCTTGGAATGTTTTGTTGTCCCTGATCACACTGAACAAATGCTCCCTGCTATTGGAAATATGGAAGTACAAAGATCAGCTTTGCAGTCTTGGCCAGATTCTTAAATAACTACGCTATTGGCCTAAGTCAATTCTGCACAGGGGAGACCAAATGACATCCAGTTCAACAAATTCATATTCCTACTTAACTTCTTTCCACTCATCTTCAGGGATTTCACCTTCCTCATGCAACTGATGATAGCCACACTCTACTTGAAACTCTTCAGAAGCACAGGACTTACTAATCAGGATTTTCCTGAACTAAGTATGCAGTTTTTAACATCCTACACTTAGTTTCTCACTTCTTCTTTTCAGCATGTGCCAAATACAGTAATACCAAAGTAACTACAAGGAAAGCTATTTTTGATCTATCTGAAGTAAGAAAATCTTATGACAAAGGTCTGAAAGACTTCCAGACACTAGTGCCAAAGAATCCCAATCAGGAACCCACTGTTCTATGTAAAAAAGTGAATAAATGGATAAACAAGAGGTCAGTGAGACATCTGGGGACAAAGTTATGGTAGAGAACGTACTGTGCATAAATTTTTCATAACTGTAGTCATGAGGGGTCACAGCCTAACCAATGCCAGTTGATCCAAAATTGGATTTTTGTGTGTTTTGCTCATCAGTAGCACAAAGGAGGCAGTTTTCTCCTATGAAAAATGGCCTTAGGTGTCTAATGCCCCATGTGTGGGAAAAATGTTTTTATTCTTCTCTGGGTCTGAAAATTATTTGTGAACTACCACTCTGATCGTAAAAATCTATTAAGAGAACAGTGTTATAAAAGCTCAGAAAGCACACACACATGTATTGGGCACCTCTTCAGAGAGCTAGAAAATGACCTTCTTGCAAGAAACCCTCACATTCATTCTCTCCTACAACACACATACACAGAGCTGGCCCTCTCTAGGAAATGAAGAGCCGAGAAATCTATGATCCTAATTAGACTCCACAAACGATTGTCATGGAGCATGACTAGGAAAATTTCACAAAGCATGCTTTCGCTCCTGTCATTTTTTTCTGAAATCAAGATTATAAGAGTTCTGAAATATAGCCATGGCTGGCTACCTAATAGAGCTCTTCTTGTTTTTTCCACAGCGTGTTGGGATCAGTAATACTGTGGCTTCCATGGATAACTAGCTCAGTATCCTGTTCAGCAATGCATTTGTGAAGTAAACAGCATTTCTATGAGTCTAGTAATTTTTTTTCCACGTGGGAAACTAGGTCGCTTTCAAAAATCCATTTAAAATACAGCTATAATTTGCATTTGTAAGAAATTACTCTTGTAGGTTAATTAAATTTCAATTGACTATTAAGCACATAATTATTGATAACCCACAATGTAAAAATATGTATTTTTTATAAAGTTCTCAATCCTCAATAAATGTTTCTAATTACCAGTTAGCAGTTAATGAACATAGATTAGCTCTCTATTTAGTCTTCATTTTAAAGTTTTTTTAAATTGAAATATGCAGAGGATGCATTTTACACAGTCTTACCTGATTTAACTTAAAGTTACAAAAGAAATAAAAGGAAACGCAATTATGCCTTTATCCTTTCCAATGGACATCCAGCTTTAAGTTTTTGAGACCCAGAAAAATGTTGTTGTGAATGGTGCATTTTGCAGTATGTACATCTAAAATAAATTTTAGAAGGTGAACATGCTTTACCTATTGGCTAGCTTCACTATCAATTCCCTCAGTGGATTTCTAACCATAGCTTGGAAACTAAGTAATTATCTACTGCATTTGGGAATGAACTGCAGAACACCATGGTTCACCTGCTACATGAATTACTACAGCTCAGTACATCTCCAGTTACAGTATTTCCATCTAGAGCATTTTGCTTTATTTCATTGTTTGTTTTAACAAGATTCAAGTTGGTTACCATAATAGCTACTTAGATGTTATTGATCCAGAATCCTGCATAACTCCTCTGGAATTGCTGGTTTTCACAGGCATTACTGAGCTCTAAAGTGATTACTCTTTACCCTAGAATGCGTGTCATTTCTGTGCCAACTTGTACTACATACAGCAGTCCATCTGCTTAGCAACACAGTTTGTCAAGAACACTTTGTCCCAATTCCCAATGCTCTGCTCTCTGCACGGACTCCCCCACTGAAATAGAGTGCAGTTCCCGGACTCTGTCCTGATATTTTAAAGCAGGGGTAGGCAACCTATGGCACGGGTACCAAAGGCGTCATGTGAGCTGATTTTCAATGGCACTCAATGCCTGGGTCCTGACCACTGGTCCAGGGGACTCTGCATTTTAATTTAATTTTACGTGATGCTTCTTAAGCATTTTAAAAACTGTATTTACTTTACATACAACAATAGTTTAGTTCTATATTACAAACTTATAGAAAGAGACCGTCTGAAAATGTTAAAATGTATTACTGGTATGCGAAACCTTAAATTAGAGTGAATAAATGAAGACTCAGCACAGCACTTCTGAAAGGTTGCCGACCCCTGTTTTAAAGCCTAATGGGATCTGCTGGGTGCTCCTCATTTTTAAAATCAGGTAATTTATTTAAGCCCCAGTTGTGTTCAGTAGGCAAGCATATGCATAACTTTAATTAAAATCCATTCCTCACATGCTTAAAGTTCCACACATACTTCAATACCTTACTGAATGGGACTACTCATGTGCTGAACATTAGCATGTGCTTAAGTACTGTGCTGAACCAAGGTCTAAAGGAAACAACTATTAGGCACACATTTTTGAAAAAAACCTTTGCCTGAGAGTCCCAGACACTTTCTTTCCAGCTCCTTTGCCCTTTTGAGGGGCCTAGAACAAAAACTGAACATTCCAATAAACCTTTTAGCCTTCAGGGTGGGAACATCAATATTTTATAAACTCTAAAAATAAATGTAGTGATTAGGGAAAGCTACCTGGGAGCTCTAGAGTCTGAAATCTTCTGTCAATCCACTGACCATGCTAGTATTCATCCTCTCCCCCTTATGTTAGATGTATACAGAGGCCATGAACACCAGTGAAATTCATTTATTTACAGTAAATGGAGCTACTTGTGATTTACACAAAGGTGAGGGGAAAAAAGTCAAGCCTACTAGCTATGATTTCAAGTGTCCTTTTCCACCTCCATACTGTGCATCCCTGATCTTGCAGGGGTGGTGTCTTCTGCTATTGGTCCAGGACAAGAAGCAATGTATCAAGCCAGTGCAAAGCAGTTCAATTTCAAACCTGGGGTTGAAGCATATTTCCTAGGGACTGTGGGGAAAATGCATCATTGCTAAGAGCACAAAATGCCTTGTCATCGGTGCAAAAGAAGTGTATGCTTAACTCAGGTTAACTAACCTGAGTTAGCTAATCAGCGTGAAAATAGCTGTAAGACACAGCAATGTAGCTTTCAACTCAAGTCTGAAGTTGATCTTAAGATGCTAACCCAAGTTAAAATCTGAACTGCCACATCTTCACTGCTATTTTAACCCTTTAGCAAGGGTTTAGCAAATTTTAGCAAACCTGGGTTAAGAATTCACTTTTGTAGGGAGCAGGTCAATGAAGACATGCCAAGTGTGTTGTACCAGTGCAGTGGTTACAGGGGATTTTTGAATTATTTGTCAAGCATCTGTCACTCATCACTAAATTCCCCTTTTAAAGTTTGTCTAAACCCAAATACAAATGATTCAATTTGGAAAATATACCATACAACCTCTTGATAGACTTTTCTGTGGCAGTAATAGAGATGATGGGAATGTCCCATAAAGATCAGCTGTGTCATGTGAGTAGAACTAGAACTGCATACATCCATAAGATGAATAGAAATATTTGTGTTTTCTATGTGGTATAAGATTTAACATGAAGGGAAAATGCAGTTTTAAAATGTTTACAGCAGAATTTCATATTATTCTAAGAATGTTTAGAAGAGCAGAGGCTAACACTTGTGCAATTCTGATTCCTTAATACTGTTAAACCACTAGAATTGTTAGAATATTGGCACAAAGCTATGGATGGGTCTTTGAGATTCTTCCTAATGACATAAGGTAACATAAATGAAATGTTAATATTTTGAGTTAAGGAAGGAAAGTGTCAGCTTCTTACATATGATTGTGTTTGGCCTAAGTAAGGAATGAAGGAGATATTTAATTGAAAAAATTCTAGCAGCCTATATCCTTCTTAATTTAGGATCTGGTAGGTAGGCCCAATTAACTCAGACCCTATAGGCCCTTCTCTAGGGCCACAGCTCTTACAGTCATGCATTGAGGGAAGAATCTCAGCTGTCATTAAAAAGACACAATGTTTCTAGCCTATGTGGTTGTGAAGAAAATCTTAAAAATGTGATGAAGCTGTAACTACTGCATTGATGTCTGCCTGACTTTGCAGAAAGTCTGAAGCAACTGCCCTGAGAGAGGGAAAGTGTATCTCTCATCTCAAAGCAGTGACAACTCCAAAATGCCCTGCCTTGGGAGATCTTGCCAACACCACCACAATAGGGTGGGGCAGGAGGAGAAGAGGGCAGTGGGCCATGTACACACCACCTACTGGGATAAATACTAGGTTACCCTTCTGCTGCTGGCCCAGTTTGCCTGGAAGGGATGACGGCACCACTACTGCTACCTCTGCTGCTCCTAAGGGAGGAGACAGGGCCCTGATTCTACTCCTTGACTGAATCTGTTTGGCAGGGTTAGTGATTTCCTAGCTGTGTCTAGCTAGCAAAATAGCAAGTGGGTGGGCAATAAAAGTGAGTTGCTATTTTAGGGATTAATACTCTTATTTTTTTCTATATATAACTTTTAAATAGGTTTTTCTAGGGTGCTCACAACAGTATTTGAATACCTCATAAAAATGAATTTAGCTTCATAATACTCCTGGGAGATAGGGAAGTGTTATTATCCATAAGTTACAGACTGGGCAAAGGGAGGGAAAAGTAGGGAAAGGGACTTCCCCAGTCACACAGGAAGGATTCAGATCTCATGAATCACTATCTGGAACATTCATAAAAGCTGTCCTTTCATGAGGTGTGGCAAGGGTCAAATCTATCTCAGTTCTTCAGGTAACTGCACCTCTGACCCTACTGTGGGCCATTCAGGTTGCAGGCCTCTACAGTGGTACTGGAACAATTTGTACAGTGTGTGTGTTTTTCCTAGCATTATTCCCACACTATGGCAGGGGTCCGCTTAGACTGGACACAACCAGTGATACGACTGGGGTATACTCCAACCGATGTGTCGTTCCAGGCATTTTATACCTACTGCCAGGTGTTAAGCCTACAGCACCTGGTATTCCCAGGAGGTCTCCCATCCAAGTACTAGCCAGGCCCAACCCTGCTTAGCTTCTGAGATCAAACAGGATCGGGTGTGTTCAGGGTGGTTTAGCCATATGGAACAATTTTTATAGTGGGGGTGCTGAAAGTGGAAATCATGAATTTGGGTTGTTGGTACGATTCCAAGCCGGGCAAGGGAGTAGCAGCACTTAAGTTCTATCCATCTTTTTGAGGGTGGTAACTCACATTACTCCCCATCTGAAGGGAGAGGAATTAGGCTGCAATTGCCTCCTGCTCTTCAGTTCAATCACCTTAGCAAGTCTGAGTTTAGTTCAGCATTTGCAGTCCTGTTATCTAGGGGCTATGGCAGGGTTAACCAGGGACGAGCCTGCCTTCATAAAGGAAAGTATTAATTTTAAAACAAAAAACAATACAGAGAAAATATCTCTCAGAAAACAATAAACATCTTATACACATGCCTCTTTTATTGTGTGTCACCAGTCTTCCACATGGAGTCCCTGATATGTTTCAAAGTCCTTCAAATACTTTCTGCAGATCTCTCTTTTGGTCACAGTGTCATAACAGTTCTTGGATATAGTGAGAGCCTTTACATCAGGCTGCCTACTTTATACAATTATTAGTTCCTTATTCTCTGGGCCTCTTGAACCTAATGCAAGGGTTGAAGGGACTTTGGGAGATCATCTAATCCATGCCCCAGGGCCGAGGCAGGACATATTTACCTCTCCAGGGATTTTCTATTAGTTACCCTCCACTGATAGCTCACTTATGCTTAGGTGACTTCCCCTTAATCACTGAATTGCTTGTCTTGTTACAAGTAAGGAATTAGCCAAACCCTCCCTAAGTGGATAACAATTCATAGTGAGAGGAGAAACTCCAGCACATACTTTTTGTATAGAAATATATCAGAAGCGTCCCTGTTCTTTCAAGAAAACTTTAAAAATTACAGCACTACTCCCCCTCTATCATGACCTTACCAGAAGAAATGGACAATTCTGAATCAGTCAAATATACAAAAAACAGGATACTATTCTAATACACAAGTTTAATATCCTGACCAGAGGAAAAGCCCCACCAGAAGCCAATGGATGTGTAAGGCAAGGAGAATTTGGCTCTGAAGGGAGAACATTTTAGAAAGTTCTGGATTCAGGAGGATTTAGTAGAAAAAGCAACTAGAGTCCATAAAAAGATACTGACCTTCAGTGAAAAGTAATTAGAAATTTACTGACAAAAAAAAGCAATATATAAAAGTTAAGTACCATTTTTAAGGGAAATGTATTAGTATTAAAACTTACCAACCTATCATTTAACAATAGCTGTTTGTTTGAGTGTGATAAAGAAACAGCAATGGGGAAAGGAGAACAACAACTTACTGTAGGTCGCAGCAGAGTTCATGATTTCCCATGTTTCTGTTGTACAAGTGCCCCATGTAGACATGGCATGAGTCTTCGCTTTTCTGCAGCACATTCATTAATAATTAAGTTATTGCTCATAGCAAATACCTACTTAGTCAATATCTGCACTTATAACCAGGGCAAGGACAGACTACTTAATCTGCAGCATTCACAGAAGCTGACTGGTTAAAAACGGAATGGGTACAATGACCACAGATGTTAGTACAAAGCTGCCGCCCCTCCCAATAAAAGCTGGGCCAAAGTAGTTAGAGTTGGCAGAATAATAATTTTTAAATGTAGGATAATATATTAAGAAAATTGACAGGAAGTATCCTGAATGTATTTGATGAACATCATTTGAACACCTATAATCTGGTCAAATCATGGAGAAAGGCAATCTCAAACGTATTTTACAACTGAAAGGAAAAAATCAGACACATTATTGGTAAGCACCCTGAAACCTGCTGTAAAAAACCAAATAGCTAACACATTTCAAATTTAGGTTAGGCTCCCAAATGCATATTTAGGCTCCTCTATCAAAACAGCCTGATTTTCAGAGGTTCTGAGTTACCGACAGCTTCCAATAGAACCCTGGCTTAAATTTTAGTGAAGTGGGTCTGGTGCATTCCAAACTGAGCCCACCAGTTTTTAGCCATGTTCTACCCATGCAGTTCTACCAGCAGTAAACCCAACACCACAAGCCACACAGAGTAGCTCCTCTGTTTCCCCAGAACTTGATATTTTACTTCCTGGTTAGCATGACTTTCTGTCTCTCCCCTGTGAGAGTAAAAGGCCTCACTTTAAAGTGGTGAGCCCCCATAGAAGTCAAATTTTACTCTGAGTCATCTATGACATTTTATATCTTTTCCTTGAGCTAATTTGCACATTTATACATCATTTCCAGGCACACAAACTTGGTCTTATGATCAACATAACTTGGCCTCTTCTGTAACAGGAGCGGGCCAGGGAGGAACAGCTTACTTGACATTTCTAACTAAGGTAGGGGAGTGGGTGTCTCCTGAGTCTGTGGATATTGCTGGTGGGTTGGTGGCCACTACCAAGCAATCGGTTGATCAGGGATAGTGATAATGACTGGTGGGATCCTGAGGCAAATGGAAGCAGAGAGGAGTCTGTAGGCTGTGACAAGCCCTTAACGATGCACTGCTGCCCCAGGTGCTTCTTCCTTCAGCAGATGCTCCCATTACCACCTGACCATGTGGGAGTAGGGCTCAACAGAGGCCACACCATCCTTTAGGGGCTAAAAGTCACAACTGTAGATAAATACCTGCTGTCCTCCTGCAGCTCAGCCAGAATCCATCTGAGATACAGGAATGTGTAACAAGACCACCAGATGTGTCACTGTTACATGAGATGCATGACACTTGACAACAATGGAGAGCCGACAAGGCACAGCTTTAACTAATTAGGTCTCAGTATCTCTGACTGCTGGCTGGGAATTCACTTCAAAAAGCCCAGAACTTTTTCTGGCTCACGAGGGCCTCCCCTGTTAGGTCCATCAATGGAACAGACGGTGGCAGCTTTCAGGCTCCACTCCAAGTATAGCACCTATGCCCATAGGGCACTTTTTGCTCAGGCTGCTCAAGGCACTTTACAGCGGTGTAGTGAGATTTAATTAAAATGTGTAAAATTGGTACATACATGGTACCATGGGTAAACCACATCACACAGAAACTAAATAGTGTGTCCATAGTCATACATATAGCTGCAGAAAAGAACATATGTACAGTAATTGAGGTCCCAATTCCCAACTTTATCTCCCAGACCATAAACAATGGTTGCTTTTCTACTGGGCTCAGATCAGTCATTGTTTGACATCAATACTTGTAAATATAGAAGACAGGAGGTAGCCAGCAACCGTTCATCCTGCTAGAGAATAAAGAAATCTTTTCTGTACTTTTTTTTTAACCTCAAAAGCTTTTAAAGCCTTAGAGTCTGCCATAAATTAATAATTCCAGATGAAACAGATACAGGCCAGATCCTGCAACTGAACCCATTCAGCTAGACCTTTACATTAGGTGGTGGTGAAGTCAGTAACAAACCTAACAGAGAACTCCAGTGCTTCCAACAAGGGTAAATGCTCTGTTAACAATAAATGGGAAGTGACAGGTAGTCAGCAGAGTGGGTCAGAAAAATTCTGATAAATTATTCTTTGATTTGAATTTGCCGGTTGGTCAAAATTGAAACATTTGGCAGAGACAGTTCAATTTCAGCAAAGTTCCAGCTGAACCCTGTCTGCTTGGGAACCTCAGGTCCTCAGCAGTGTGGGGTCCCAGGTTCATGGCAGCTCATGTTGTGGACTGACAAGGAGCTGGGAGCCTGGAAGCCTGGGGTCCCAATCTCCTTTGCTTGCCCCTCCCCAGCAGGCCAGGCTCCTAGGGCTTGCAGGTTTCCTATACCTGCAGCAGCCAGCCATGCAAACTGATCTGGAGTTGGAGACTACTGGGCTCCTTGGGTCTACCCATATAGGGCAGCAGCCCAGGTGGACAGACCTTACGGAGGGGTTCAATATTTTTGTGTTTTGGACCAAAATCAAAATTACAAAATGTCAAAATCCTCCTTGAATAGCGCTGCTTTTCTCCATTCATATCTAATTGACAGTACTACTTCAGGCAGCATTAGTTTAACTTTTTCACAACAAACCTTGTACCTTCAGAGACCTATTGATATCAGTGGGACCACATGCAGGCAGAAGATTGGATTCTGACTTTATGCCTAAAGTTTGACTTAACTTAATATGTTTATTCTGCTGAGTGAATTCTAAACCTTTTAATGTGTTTGGCAGGAGAAATAAATTGACATACTGAAAAGGAAAGAATTAGTGGGGAAGGAAATACTATTTTCCAAGCTTCTAAGTGAGTATTGCAATCAATGGAAACTAGAAATAACTACGTAAAGAGCTTGAGAGTATCCTTTTAAATTCATAGAACCAAGAAAATGCAAAGTTCAAGCTCATACTCCAAACTGGCACACAGTCCTTAACTCACCTGGAGGATAGCTAATGTGATGCCCAATTTTTAAAAAGGCTCCAGAGGCCATCCTGGAAATTACAGGCCAGTAAGTATAACTTCAGTGCCAGGCAAGTTGTTTAAAACTACAGTAAAGAACAGAATTATCAGACACCTAGGTGAACATGATTTGTTAGGGAAGAGTGAACACAGTTTTTTTAAAGGAAAATCATGCCTCACCAATCTATTAGAATTCTTTAAGATGGTCAAACAAACATGTGGACAAGGGTAATGCTGGTGATAGAGTGTATTGGGATTTTCAGAAAGCCAAATGCTCTTAAGCAAAGTAAGCAGTCATGGGATAACAGAGAAGGTCCTCTCAGGGATGAGTAACTGCTTAAAAGGGTTCTTCTCTGGAGCCTGTTTCTGATCCCCTAAGGTCCCTTTACAGTTTACACTGCCAGAATGGCACAAAAGGCCTTTTGTGGAACTGTGAATGGGGCTCTATCAGATTTTGTAAATTTGCTGAGTATTTAGTACTAGTGACTGTCAATTAAGTATATAAGATGCATTTCTTCCTAGAGGCGGCTGGAGAAAATCCAACAAAACTATTTTTGTTGTTGGAATTTGCAGATTCAGCAAAGTCAAAACTTTTTGTGAAGACAGTTTAATTTTACTGAAGCTCCAATGGAATTTATTTCCTGTTAGCTCATCTACCCATCTCCTCGGCAGCCTACGAGGAGGACTGCCTCTCGGCGGGTGACCTTAGGGCTTCCAATGTCCACAGCTGCAGGGCACCATGCCAGGCAGAATGCCCCTGAGACAGAGCTGCATTCCCTTTCACAGACAATTTAGAAATGGTTGGTTTTCATTCCAGAGCAAAACAAAATCAATTTTCATAATATCAAAATCTTCTATAAAACAGAATGACTCTTTTTGCCCTGCTCCACTTCTCCTCTGTCCTTTTCTCCCTCATTAGCAATTGCACAGAATAAGTGGGAGACTTAAAAATATTATTTTCATTTTTAATAAACAAACACAATTTTAAAGTTGTTCAATAGCTTTTATAGCTGATTTTTTCCCCTGTAGTTCTGTCCTCAGAGAATGTTTAAGTCAGAAAAAATATGAGAAGCTAAAAGAGGAGTATTTACTGATGCCCCTGTATGCAAACAGTAACATCAGCCATTCCTCTAATAGATTCAGTCATCAGCGTTCACCTGCTGATAGACACTCCCTTAGGATTTAGGTAATACAATATACAACATGGATGACTGAGTTTGTCGACACCAGTCATTTCTCCGTGAAGCTTATCATCACGCAATGAAATATCTTGAAAGGCAGGAACCAAGGTGATCAGGGAAGCTCCCTCCAGATATATGGTGGGAATATGTTACACAGTAAATCACTAAGAAGGAGGTAAACAGAAGATATACGATTATTGAGAAATTACATCCTAGCAAGTGACATCCTATCAATTTTCTGGTCGGGATGTTATACTGTAGAACCACATTTTCCCTACTCATATTTTTGTTTGAATCATATTTTGAATTATTAGAAAGGGTACTGCAATACCAAGACACATGCAGATATCTTCAAACTACTCCCCTTACCACCTGCATGCCATTTTGTTGTAGGCTGTGTCAGGTCCAATATATTAGAGAGACAAAGTGGATGAGGTAATATCTTTTATTGGATCAACTTCGGTTGGTGAGAGAGACAATCTTTTGAGCTTACACAGAGTTAGCTTGTCTCTCTCACCAATAGAAGTTGGTCCAACAAAAGACAGACATTGCCTCCCCCTTAATGACCGACATTCTAAAATGAAGAGAGCCGTAACAGAGGGAAGAGAAAGGAAATATCTGCAAGTCGAGAACGCAATAAAATAGCCCATTGGATAAAGTGCTAGACTGAGAATCAGAGCATGTTGGTTCTGCCCCTCACATTGCCAATGACCTGCTGTATGACCTTGACTAAGAAATTTAACTTCTTTTGCTTCCATAAAGTTTTCCCATCTATAAAATGGGGATATCAATATCAATATATATCAATATAAAAAACTCATCTTTGTATAACATTTTGACTCCTTAGTGGCCAGCTATTTCCTTCCTTGAACTTGAGGTAGTGATGTTTCCCAAACTTGTCTGTCTTGGAATACCTCAGCTTCTCTGATACTCAGTAACATCTCTATATACCCCTTCAATTCAGGAATCATCTCCCTCAGCACAGCCACCAACTTGGACATCATGCACATGAAATCCCTTTTGACTTTCCATTGCTGACCATCTTGGAATGCCTCATAAAACAGAACCAAGTAGGAAAGCCGCTCCCTCTTTCAATTCCCTCCGAAATTTTTTGGTTAGCTGCCTTTGTACACAGCACTGAAGTTCACCTAGCCAGTAACCTTTATACCAAGTCAGCTCAGCTTTGCACCTCACCAGTAGGGAGAGATTAACCACTCAGAGACTTCAAACAACAGAACTGAAGAAAGCTGCAAGTGTCAGAGCTGTATGGCCTTTTCCACGTCACTGATCACAGCTCCAAGGGTTAGAGCTTTGCAGCCTTTACCAATGCACCAACTGCAATCTTCTCTTTTCCTGAATTACCCACCTTTGAGAATGTACCCTTACTCTTGCTGGCACTAAGGTCACTTACAGAACAAAAGTGTGTTTAGCTCTAAGCACATATACTCCAATTCAGAAAGAGTAATCTTGGCTGCTTTCCTGAGTATGCATCTGATCCTCTTTTGTCTGATAGCTCAGACCTAGGAGGTAATGAGGACTAACTGGCACATTTAGTCATACTGGGACTATACTCTGTTTCTGAGGAACATGTTACAAAGCCATCACAAGAGGACACACATGTATTCCTGCCAGCTATGCTTAGCTGTACTGTGTGTTGCTGATGATTCCTCAGTAGAGCACACCTCTTGCCATTTATTTGACCTAAGGTCACATAGAAGTGGATGCAATGATGAGAATGCACAATGGAGAAGTGTTTCTGACAATGCTGTTGAACTATGACCAGGTAAAAGTAGCCTCAGGTTATCTAACAGGAAATTTCTTTGGTTGTCAAACACCAAGTCCTCACATTTTTGATTTTCAGAAATATAATCTTCACTCAGCCCCAGTGAGGAGATTGGGAATACCAGCAGAAAGTTGTTGCAGTTTTCACCAAACTAGAAGGAAAAAACACACTTTTATTTTCCCTCAAGAAGGGGCTTATGGGGGAGGGGGGATGTGTTTATGTACTGGGCAGGGCAGAGGTGTGGTCAGAGGTGGAACCTAAAACATTTATGAAGTGAGACACAAACCACACTCTTAAGAAGGCACAAATATTGCCATGCTAACTTCAAATTAAGAGTCTCTGTGAGGTTACTATTTCACCACCTGTTATTTGCTGAGCTGAGATCAAGGTAGAGCCTTTTGTGAGGTCAGTGGATCACCCACCATCCCCAGCTTGCTATACTGAATACCAAAGCACAGGCCTCTGTAAGATTATGTTTTAGGACCTCTAATTTACTAGGATGATTTCTGTGATAAAGGAAAGGGGTTGGAGGGTAACTCTCTTTTATGGACACCCAGCCAGCCAGCTATAAAATCCCTGTTAGTAGCTGTTCGCTACTTGCTTTACCTGTAAAGCATTAAAAAGTATAGGTAAAAGGGAGGGAGTGGGCATCTGACCAAAAAAAGAGGCAAAGAATTTTTTTTAATTTGGGGGAAAAACTTCTCCTTTGTCTCTCTCTGTTGTTCTCCTGGAGAGAGAGAGACAGGGCTGGAACTATGCTGTAAGAGCGTAAACCAGGTATGAAAAATCCTAAATCATACCTAGAAACTAGTCATTTGGTACTCCAGATATGTAAGTAGATCAGGAAATGTCTAGGAAGACCCAGTCAGGTTTATCTCTTAGTTAGGTAATAACAAAATGTTTTTTAAATATGTCAGAAGCAGGAAGCCTGCTAAACAACCAGTGGGGTCCCTGGATGACAGAGATACAAAAGGAGCACTTAAAGATGACAGAGTCATTGCAGAGAAACTAAATGAATTCCTAAACCTGAGCTGTCTTTTGTAGGTGACAAATCTGAGGTATTGTCACAAATTGAGTATCAGTAGAGGAGGTTCTGGAACTCATTGATAAACTTAACTGTAACAAGTCACCGGGACCAGATGGCATTCACCCAAGAGTTCTGAAAGAACTCAAATGTGAAATTGCGGCACTACTAACGAGGGTTTGTAACCTATCCTTTAAATCGGCTACTGTGCCCAGTGACTGGAAGATAGCTAATGTAACGCCAATATTTAAAAAGGGCTCTAGAGGTGATCCTGGCAATTACAGACCAGTCAGTCTAACGTCCGTACCGGGAAAATTAGTTGAAACAATAGTAAAGAATAAAATTGTCAGACACATAGAAGAGCATAAATTGTTGGGCAAAAGTCAACATGGTTTCTGCAAAGGGAAATCGTGTCTTACTAATCTATTAGAGTTCTTTGAAGGGGTCAACAACATGTGGACAAGGGGGATCCGGTGGACATAGTGTACTTAGATTTCCAGAAAGCCTTTGACAAGGTCCCTCACCAAAGGCTCTTACGTAAATTAAGCTGCCATGGGATAAGAGGGAAGATCTTCTCATGGATTGAAAACTGGTTAAAAGACAGGGAACAAAGGGTAGGAATAAATGGAACTTTTTCAGAATGGAGAGGGGTAACTAGTGGTGTTCCCCAAGGGTCAGTCCTGGGGCCGATCCTATTCAACTTATTTATAAATGATTTGGAGGAAGGGGTAAACAGTGATGTGGCAAAGTTTGCAGATGATACTAAACTGCTCAAAGTAGTAAGGACCAAAGCAGACTGTGAAGAACTTCAAAAAGATCTCACTAAACTAAGTGATTGGGCAACAAAATGGCAAATGAAATTTAATGTGGATAAATGTAAAGTAATGCACATTGGAAAAAATAACCCCAACTATACATACAATATGATGGGGGCTAATTTAGCTACAACCAATCAGGAAAAAGACCTGGGAGTCATTGTGGATAGTTCTCTGAAGGCATCCACGCAGTGTGCAGCGGCAGTCAAAAAAGCAAACAGGATGTTAGGAATCATTAAAAAAGGGATAGAGAATAAGTCGGAGAATATCTTATTGCCCTTATACAAATCCATGGTGCGCCCACATCTTGAATATTGCGTACAAATGTGGTCTCCTCATCTCAAAAAGGATATACTGGCACTAGAAAAGGTTCAGAGAAGGGCAACTAAAATGATTAGGGGTTTGGAACGGGTCCCATATGAAGAGAGATTAAAGAGGCTAGGACTTTTTAGCTTGGAAAAGAGGAGACTAAGGGGGGGATATGATAGAGGTATATAAAATTATGAGTGGAGTGGAGGAAGTGAATAAGGAAAAGTTATTTACTTGTTCCCAAAATAGAAGAACTAGGGGCCATTCAATGAAATTGGCGTGCAGCAGGTTTAAAACAAATAAAAGGAAGTTCTTCTTCACACAGCGCACAGTCAACCTGTGGAACTCCTTACCTGAGGAGGCTGTGAAGGCTAGGATTATAACAGGGTTTAAAAGAGAGCTGGATAAATTCATGGAGGCTAAGTCCATAAATGGCTATTAGCCGGGATGGGTAATGAATGGTGTCCCTAGCCTCTGTCTGTCAGAGGGGGGTGATGGATGGCAGGAGAGAGATCGCTCGATCATACCTGTTAGGTTCACTCACTCCGGGGCACCTGGCATTGGCCACTGTCGGTAGACAGGATTCTGGGCTAGATGGACCTTTGGTCTGACCCAGTATGGCCGTTCTTATGTTCTTATGTTCTTTATGGCTTGTGGACTCCACTGTGCTAATCCCAGGTGTTTTGTTTTGCTGGTGACCTTTAAACTGGACCCCAAGAAGCTATCTTGATGATTAATCCTTGTAATTGCTTTTTTAAAAACCTAGCAAAAAGCCTAAATTCCAGATGTATTTTCTTTCTTTTTGTTTTTAATAAAATTTACCATTTCTACGAAGAGGATTGGATTTTTATGTCCTAAGAGGTTTGTGCACACGTTGTTTAATTAGCTGGTGGCAAGAGCTGATTTCCCTTGTTTTCTTTCTTGCCACTTCCCCAGAAGGGTCTGTGAAAGTGCAGCTTCTTAGGTTCTAAACAGGTTTTTTTTTGCACTTGTTGGTGGCAGCATCTACCTATCCAAGATCAGAAAAAACCCTGCAACCTTGGGAGTTTAATTCAAGTCTGGAATGGCCAGTATTAATTTTTAGTATCCTTGTGGACCCCCACCTTCTTCACTTGAAGTGTCAGATTAGGGAATCAGCCTTGAAAATTTCATACCCCCCAAAAATCTGTGAGGTCAACACCACTAACTCATCTGATTAATAGATATGTACAGAACTGTTGTGTAGAGGCCTGTACTTTACGTTGTGCAAGGTAGCAATAGTCCAGCTCAAATCTATATATATAAAAGTCAAGTGGTGTATGTATGTATGTATGTATGTATGACAGCGAACTCCTCCCGCACCGTTTGAGCCAGAGACTTGAAATTTGGTACAGTGAGGGGTTTTGGGGTCTAGATCCTCGTAAGGGTCGAAAAAAATTCGGATCTCACCTCTGCCGCCCCCCAGGGGTGAAAGTCTTTCAGGGCCAATCACATCGGCTGGGCGGTTAGGTGCTGATGATGTCATAATACCCCCTCCAACAGACACCGCACTCGCTCAGCTCACCCCTCCCTCCTCCAACGGAACCCCGGAAATCCCTCAGTTCTCTGCCCCTCCCACCTCCCAACGGAACCCCGGTCTCCATCAGCCCCGTGCCCCCCCCACCTGCGAAGGTCCCCGGAATTCCTCGGCTCTGGGCACCCTCCCCGCCTGCGACGGATCCGAGTTGGGTTTGGTGGGACGGTAAGTGAGGTGGGGGTGTCGGGTTCGGTCGGGGGGTGAGGTGGGGGTGTGGGGTTTGCTTGGGGGGGTTAGGTGGGGGTGTCAGGTTTGGTCGGGGGGTAAGTGAGCCGGGGGGTGTTGGGGTTGGTCTGAGGGGGTGGGAAGGTGTCGGGGTGGGTGAGGGGTGAGGTGTGGGTGTTGGGTATGGTCTGGGGGGGGAAGGTGTCGGGGTGGGTGCCCAGACCAAACCCGACCCCCCCCGGCTCACTTACCCCCCGACCAAACCCGACCCCGACACCGCCACCTCACCCGCCCACCAACCGCAACACCCCCTGACCAACCCCAACACCCACACCTCACCCCTCACCCACCCCGACACCTTCCCACCCCCCCAGACCAAACCAGACACCCCCCGGCTCACTTACCCCCGACCGAACCCGACACCCCTACCTCATCTCCCCAAGCAAACCCCACACCCCCACCTCACCCCCCCACCAACCGCAACACCCCCTGACCAACCGCAACACCCACACCTCACCCCTCACCCACCCCGACACCTTCCCACCCCCCCAGACCAAACCCGACACCCCCTGGCTCACTTACCCCCCGACTGAACCCGACACCCCCACCTCACCCCTCCACCAACCGCAAAACCCCCTGACCAACCCCAACACCCACACCTCACCCCTCACCCACTCCGACAACTTCCCACCCCCCCAGACCAAACCCGACACCACCACCCCTCCCCCCCCGGCTCACGGTGCATTGTGTAGCACACAGATTATTAAATACACTGTTCGGTCGGGGGGTGAGGTGGGGGTGTTGGGTTTGCTCAGGGGGTGAGGTGGGGGTGTCGGGTTCGGTCGGGGGGTGAGGTGGGGGTGTTGGGTTTGCTTGGGGGGGTCAGGTGGGGTTGTCGGGTTTGGTCGGGGGGTAAGTGAGCCGGGGGGTGTTGGGGTTGGTCAGGGGGGGTGGGAAGGTGTCGGGGTCGGTGAGGGGTGAGGTGTGTGTGTTGGGGTTGGTCAGGGGGTGTCAGCTGTCTGCCCCCTCCCCACCTCCGACTGACCCGAGCAACGCCGGGCACTTATGCTAGTTGTTAATAAAAAAGTACGAAAGGAGACAGACTGGATTATTTCAACCAATAAGGTCTATTGATATAACCCAATGATTGTGTTGACATCATGACCAGTAAACAAGAAGAGAATTGAAGCAGAAATTTATGGATCTAAATTAGTCTGTCGAATTAGGCTTAGTTGGTGGACAAAATAATAAAAGATGAGCTTTTCAACCCTTCTCCCACTTTGGGAAGCCCTTTAAAAAAGACCAGGCACTATAGAAATACCAGGGACAGCTTGACTGAAAGAAGCAAGCTTCATCATCATGGATGCCACCTCCACCATCTCCTAGCACCCTGGGATCCATGATGACATCATGAGGTTGTTATCATCCTGATCCTGTGAAATGTCCTAGCCAGACTGGACCAGAGAGACAAAACTGATGACATCACTCCCTGCAACGTTTTCATCTAGATTCTAAAGAACACTGGAATGTGAGCAGTGCATTCCTGCTATCATTCCCCCTCCCCCATATTTTGTCCTTTTCCTTCCCCCTCCTCATTTGAATTTATCTCTCTTTTTGTGCCTTATATACACACAGAAAGAAAGGGGGGGGGAAAGGTTGTACATTAGCATACCAGTTCTAATGGTACAACCTTTTTATTTTTTCTTTCTTTCTGTGTGTATAAATTCATCTTACTTCTGTTCCATTCTATGCATCCGATGAAGTGGGCTATAGCCCATGAAAGCTTATGCTGAAATAAACTGGTTAGTCTCTAAGGTGCTACAAAGTCTTCCTCGTTTTATTAATCTGGAAATTAAGATTCCCAATCTCCATGCTGGTTTGAACTGTCAGTATTTGTATGATTTTACAATTTCATACAGCAGTTTTCCAGATAAGTAGACCTTTGCTCATGCAGGTGAGAAGAATCCTTCCTTTACTGGAAAGGAGCAAATAAAGAGTAGGAGGTTTGTTAAAGCCCAACATTGAACAAGTAAGTCATTATATCATCAATCTAATGGTCTTTCTACCAAATAGTATTGGCTGTGATTACGGAAGGTTTGGTTTTCTCTTCTATGGTTAGTTATTTTCCTTGACATGCTCTTGCTGTCAGCACAAATAAAAAGGAAAGAGGGAGACAAATAGGAAACAAAAAAGATCCTCACAAAGTTGTCAAACCACAGGAGCTGTTGCCATGGTCACAGCCTCTGTGAGGTCATTTGATCATCACCCTTTGCTTGCAGGACTGAAACCAAGCCTCAGGCCTCCAGACATTATTGTCTCAACACCTTTTGCTTCCCAGCTGATTTCAAGTCAAAAGGCTCTGTGAGAACAGATTTGCCGCCTTTATTTTCCTAGGCCTATGTTGAGGTAGATGCCTCTGTAAGGTCACTGGGTCACTCTCTCTGATTTACGGGGCTGAACCTAAGGCACAGATCTGTGTGGGCTTAAAGGCTTTAACACCTTTAGCTTGCTGTGATGTCAAACCACAAGCCTCTGATGTTTTTGCTCAGCTTGTCTATCTTGCTGGGCTTATGTCAAGGCAGAGGCTATGTGACATAGCTACACTAGCACATTTAATCTGCTGATGCCAAAACTCAGCCCTGTGTGAGGTTACTGGATGAATGTTTCTAGTTTCTGAGTTGAGGGTAAGCCTTACCAAGCTGAAAAAGGTCTTCATTTGTGTTTATTTCTTTGTCTATAGCCCCCCCCCCCCCCCCCAAAAGAACAAGCTTGCTGAGGTGCAAGATACTTAGACATTACTTCAGGATTAAGAACTCCAGATCTCTCCAGAATGAGGTAACAGCTACACTGCACTGGTCCGACCATTCAGTGTTGAATGAAGTAGACATGGGAAGTGAAACAAGAAAATCAATGCTGTTCAGAGAACATCAATGGTGCTCAGACATTTGCAAGACTGGAAAGAGGGGGAAACTCAGTGAATTGGCTACCCTAATATGAATGACTAGCCATTCTCTGTACTTCCCTTCCTTAAATATCCAGTGATATTCCACCCACTAGCTCTGCCCCTCTTTCCAGCCACCAATAACACCCTGTAGAAAGCACTGTGCTTTTGGCATGGAGAAATAAGCATAATACCTCAGGGAAGCTATGAAGAGTATGTTTAGGAGAGGCATTGGCTACAATCACAGGTCAAACTGGGAAAAAACAGAAGTGGTGGTATCCACTGAAGCTATCGCCATAACCAAAATTCTGCCCACTTTACACTAACACTCCCAGATGCTATAATGATAGCCATCATCTTCGCCATTCCTTCCTTACAAACAGGCCTAGGAACCGACAATGACATTTCAGGAGATGCAATCATCTATTTACAGTTTCTTTTTGGTGAGTATGTATTGCACTTACTGAGTGGGGGAGGGAACCAGATAATAAAGTGTAATAGGACTTTTCCGTCTCTCTGACTTTATGATCCTTAAACCCACAACCAACAGGAACTTGAGTCAGATCCCCAAAGTACTTAGAATGTAGCATTTCTTCTTCTTGTGCATGGACATAAGGAGTTGTTTAGAGAGCTACAAGGATTGAAATTGATTTTGTATTCTCTCTTCCTCAGGCCCTTGGGGACTGAATGATAAACAAAGAAGAGACTGTGAGTTCTGATGTTTGGAGGGAGGGTAAATAATTAAAAACTGTTCAGTGTACAAGAGGAGTTCTCAAGGTTGCTGTTGCACTGATAACAAAAGCTTGTAATTAATGGAGTTATTTTGTTTTGCAGCTTATATAGAAATATGGCTTGTTTGTGGTATTTAAAACATTTATATATTCCATTTTGAAGCATAAATCGGAAAAGCAGAGCATTCCCCCACCTCCTCAAGCATTTTGGATGGGGGAGAAGAGGAGAATATGAAAAAAATAGGAGCTGTAATGGTTGGCGCGGAGGTGGGGGAGAATAAAAACCTGAACAACCCACAGTGGAGCAGAAATCTGGGAAAATAGAAGAATCGTGGGAATAAGCAAGCTGTAGCAAAGCTTGAAAAGGCTTCATTGTAAAAGTAAAAAGACCTCTATAAGAAAGGGAAGATATGGCAACCACAGCAACATCTGCTTCTCCAGCTATATTATCTCATTCCTCTGGGCTACGTTTTACTTCTTCCAAATACGTGAGTTTAATCCCTTCCACTGACTAGTCCTAATGCCAGATAGTAAAGGACAATGTTAAAGAAGATCAGCAGAATAGCAGTTATAATAGTAACTCTGTTGTGCAGAAGATGAAATCAGTGGACACTGGGGAGAAAATAAGACGAGGAAGACTTTGTAGCACCTTATTTATACTGAAATAAACTGGTTAGTCTCTAAGGTGCTACAAAGTATTCCTCGTCTTATTTACGGATACAGACTAACACAGCTGCTAATCTTAAACCCATTGGGGATAAAGTTATGTGACACCTCCCATCTGTACATCTGATACCTGCTGTTTGTGAAGTGTAATAGCAACAGTATGGCACATAATTGCACATTATGGAGTGCTGAGATTCTCAGCGCAAGAACTTAAAAAAATATTAAAACTTTATCAAACATTTTTTCCTTCTCAGCTCAAAACTCCCTTCATCTTACATTTGGGTGGAGGACTAAAATTTAAAATTAAGAACCCCACTCATATACCAAGGTCCAGTGTTATATCTTTAATGGCTTCCCTTGGAGTTTTAGAAGAGACCACATCAGTAGTGACATGAAACAATGCAGGTCTAACCAGTGGTAGTGGAGGGAAACACACTTTCTGCTTAGAGAACTTTGAAATGATTGCTGATTTTTCAGTAAATGAATGCACAGCATGTTAGCCACAATGAAAGAGCATACTTGTACACAATACATTAAGAGGTCAGAAGAGCACGCCTTCACCTCTGTGTTAGATCCAAATTCAAAGAACTGACATTCATTGCTCTTCCATTGAGTGTAGCTAATGTAGAACACTATGGAAAACCTTGTGGTTTCAAATGACATAACAGGAAAGCTAGTGAGGAAAAAAGAAGAAACCTGAGGTTCAGGTAGCAGAGATTATGAAAACATCTATTACCTAATTGTGGAAGAGGCTGATCACTGGTAGTATTACTGCAGCCACCGATTTTTCTTCACAGTAATTCATCTGCAGTGCCTGAAAAGTCACTCAGGGAAGAGCTGCCAGATGTTGTTTAGATGAAGGTGACAGAAAATATTATAATGCTAGATGAATCTGGCATATGTGCATCGCATATAATAAAGTTCTACCTGCAAGAGCAGTGCTAATTTATGCAAAATAGCAAGCCTCTACTCTAGGATCAGTCCAACAGGAGGGGCTATGGCCAGCATCAAATAAACAGCATGTAATGCTGCATCTTGCTGAGTGTTTACTCTGAGCACGTCTATAATATATCTGAGACATATACAGACAGTAGAAACGAGTGCATGCTGGAAAATAAAAAGTTGCTAACCTAGACAACATTTCATTTCATGTCTTTTTCAGCCAATCTAGTTTGGTGAACTGAATAGCAAAAGTCAAAAGGTTTTAGGATTACCTAGTAGAGCTAGTAAATATATTAGAGCGGGGGGAGAGAAAAATCAAAGATTTTTTGAAACTTCAAAGTCATGTTTATTCCACAGGTTTCTAAAAGGAATTTTTTCCTTCATTTACTCAGTTTTACTGTCACAGAGCACTTCTTCAGCTACCCAGTGAGCAGGGCTGCCTTGTCTGTTTCCTTGGCCTCCCAATCACAAACACATATGTAGGTTTCTTATCTAGCACATATAACTTAAGTCTTCTTTTTCCAGACAGGACATAGCACAGGTGTGCAGCAGGAGGGAACCTTTCACAGAGGTCCTCTTAGCCCAGCTCACCCTCAGAGCCTTCCACCTATCTTTACTATCCCACATGTTTGTCTGAGCCAATAGACTCATCAGCCCAGTAATCTCAATAACCCTGCTGGAAACCGGTTTATTGGTTCCAATTAAGCTTCCGGCCTTCTCTGTACTGCAACAACTTCAGTGACCAGGCCATAGGCGTGTGGACAGGGTGTGCCCAGGCACACCATAATGCAGGGTTGAGCAAGCTCGTCCTGCCCGGTGCGCCTGTGCTGCCAGCCAAGGAGGCTGCCCCCGACCCTGCCTCCGCCTTCCCCCATCCCCTGGAGCCTCAGTCCCCCGGGTCCAGGAGCAGTCCTGGACAGCGCTGCAGAGGTGTGGCTCTCTCGGGTCCTCACCTCCTGCCGCTCGGAGCTGTGTGGTAAGGGGATAGAGCTGCGAGTTCGGGTGGGCCAAGCGGAAGGAGCTCAGGCCCCGTCAGAGCCACGGCGCTGCAGCACTGTCCAGGGCACTGGATGCAGGCACTGATAGCACTGATGATCTATTCCTGCCCCACCCCTGCAGCCCAGCAGTTTTGTTTCTTTTCAATAAATAATTTTTTTTTTTTGGCTTTGAAAACATTCTTTATTGCATTAAGGAAAAGATATCATAGCCCAGGAAAGCAACAGGCACTGCAAGTCAGTGCATCACGCGTATCAAACACAGATTCCTACTAGCACTGGAGCAATCACACTTCACTCTCGTGTAGGGCACCAAACATTACTGGTGGCTTTCAGCATCGACTTGCTCTCTCAAGTCATCCTACTACTTACAGTCCCACTCTGGGCCCCTCTTATAGCAATGCATTACAGGGCATTGGGACAGGACCCAGAATGCCCCACACCTCCCCACTCTCTTCCCACAAGCCACAGCACCAGATTGGGAAGAGGTGTGGTGTGGGATAGCTGCCCATGATGCACTGCTTCCAGTGCTGCTGCAAGTGCCATAAATGTGGCCACGCCACTGCACTTGCAGCTGACAGTGTGAACACATGACAGTGCTTTCCCTGCTGCGGTCTCTGAGGCTGGTTTAACTCAAAGCGCTCTACAGCTACAAGTGTAGCCATGCCCTAACATTTCTGAGTCTCACCACATCAGCAACTATCTGTGAAATCCACTTTCTAAATGTCTCATCCATTCTAGTGCTGGGCTACACAGAGAATGACTGCCTACTTCTTCATTCAGTTACTGCATTAATTCAAGTGGCTGAGGTCCATGTGGTGGATCTAAAGATTTCAACAGTAATGATGATCTATGTGGGTGCCAACACAATGCCACGTGAAATAATTTCTTTTTTTCAGATTGTTTTTTTTTTAAAAAAAAAAAACCTTAGGCAATGACCTGAATGCACCCATCCCATCCCCCAGAAAACAACCTATGTTAAAAGAACACTATTAAAGTTGCAAAGTCAAACACTCAAAAGTTAACTTTCATTCTGGCATTTCTTATCTGATATAGGTTTTTTTTTTCAGACTTAGGACCAACAACCAACTCTATTTCAAGGTGTCTGAATTAGCAAAAGTATCTATCATTCAAGGTACCTGAAAACAAATATAAACACTTTAAAACCTCAGATTTGTTAACAGAGTCCACACATAGACAGAATATTCTGCCTTACTCTTTTTACTTGTCCCTATCTTTTGAGCAATAAGCACATATCCAATTTTCTCTATATATTTTTTCCCTATTGCCGTACTACTTCCCAAATATACCTGCTCACATAGTACTATTCAATTATATTCATACCTGGTATTTCTGATTCCTCAAGTCTTGTTAGAAACTGGTTCAGTGTTCCTTTCTTCACTGGTCGCTTCTTCAAAGGCTCCTTTCCAATTGCACTTCTGACTTCTGTGAGAAAAAAATATAATAATAAAATACATTATACTCTGAGTGAAAAAGTGATTTTAAATTTAATGTCACAACCCACGTTTTTCAACAATCATTTTGTTGAACTTGGAAAATGAACATTGAAGTTCAGTTCTAGTTTTGAAAATGTATCAGTGGCTCTTTAAAATGTGATGTTCAAGAGCCTAAAGGAGTAAGGCGCTGATCGAAAATAAATGGAAATTGGGCAGTTAACTCCCTTGAGCCCCTTTGAAAATCTCAGCCATAATCAATGTTAGCATTTACTATGGGCTTGTCCAGAAAGAATTATTAAACAGGATGATGAGTGACAAATGTCTTGAGCCAGAACTAAAGGTTTACATGGACAAGATGACTATGTTAACCTCTAGGTCAAGACTTTTCAGCAGTGAATAATGATTTGCAAGAACCTTCATTTTTGTAGGCTCAACTTTAGTTTCCTTAAAAGGGATTGATTTTCATTGGGTGGATGCTCAGGACTTTCTGAAAATCAGGCCCTTTAAAATGTCTCAAGTTTGGCACTCAGTAATGAGGTGCCCAGTATCACCAGTCACCATTGAACATCTTGACTGAAGATGACGGGATTGTTCATTTATCTAGTTAGTTATTCTTATACAGTCATTAGAGATCATTTTGTGGGAATTCAGAGCTAATGATCCATTCTGAAGCCAATACAGCCACCCACACGTTTTCCTGGAATAAATCCAAACATAATCTTAAAAAAAATTAATAAAACCAGCAATAAAGAAAAGCTATAACTTCTCCTGGCATGGCTCCCATGCTTTTCTCGGGCACAAAAATAAATAAAATATTAAACAGAGAAATGTGTTAGCAACCTTGATAGATGTAGATTCTCAGAGGATATTGAGAGAAACCAGGCACTGATAATTGAAAAGAAGGTCTGAAGTTTTCTTTTAATTGAAAAACAAAAGCATATGAGCTGATATATTCAATGTGATAAATACTTTGAAAAATAGGAAGCTAAAATATAATTGATAAAAATAATACAATAAACACAACACCGATAGCTGCAGAAAGACTTTACCTATGAACATTGTCACCACAGTTACATTAAAATGATCAATAAATGCAATCCAATTAACTGCATGCCCATTTCATTATATGTCAATCATTGTTAGTAAGCATTCTTTATTTCAGCAGTTATTTAATTACTGGAGTGCCAAGCAGTCTGTTACAGACAGAGGTCTGTCAGGGTTACATGATAAATCCCCTTAAGGAAGAGAAGGTTTTCTTTTTAAAAATCTATGGCAATTATTATATTTAAGTTTGTTTATTTCCCCTGTAGCTGCTGACAACAAAATTTTTCTGCTTTGAGTTTTAGCTCTATTGCCTCTGCAGTGCTAATAAAAATAGAAAGTAGGAAAAATATTTTTTGACACTTATGTCAGCAGATATGACTCAGAATTCACACTGTGAACAATTCTCATGATTAAGAAGTTACAATATTGATTTAGCCACTTTTGAAAGTAGATAAAACCCTCCACGCAATGGAGTCCTCCCCAATTCTGATTATATTGTCCACAGGCATTTGATGAATGTGAATGCCTTTCACATGTATATTATCCAGTCCTGCTTTCAACAAAAAAGAACTAAGCCTGCTGCCCCACCCTAGTATATAGAACTTTTAACAATAATTTGTATTTGACAAAGTTTTAGATCAGACAAGTCACTACGCAAATAGGTCTGTTCATCTGCTGACCTTGAGGTCACCCAAACTAGGAATGTGAGACTGGCCAGACAACTGCTGTGGGTCTAGCCAATTGCCTCTTTGGGGGTTAGGATTTTTTTTCTCCCATGAGCCAAATTGGCAGAGGATCAGGGAGTTCTCATCTTCTCAGCACCTGCAAGCCACAGTGGGTTAAGTAAAAAACTCTCATGGTACCCAAAGAACTGCGTGGTATTGGTTACTTATTCCAACTTGTTCCCAGTTTCCAGTGCAGGGAAGAGAATAAAATGATTGTTTTCCTGAGGTAAAAGACCTGGGATTTTGGTGATAGGCTTTGGGCTCATGTAATAGTGTCAGACTTGTGGTGTTTGTTAGTTAAGGTCAGAACTTGTGGGCTGAGGTCTCTACCCTGCTTCACTCTCTACAGGGGGGAAGAGGAAGGTGCTAAGACTCAGAGAGATGAGTCTCGAGGGATGGGTGGGGGGTAAGTTGAGGAGAGCCTACCCCCATGTTGTAGCGCCAGTTATAGGTTATATGATAAGGAGCCCTGTAAACCATGCACGGAACCAATTAAATTCCAGGTATAGGAAAGCATGGTTGATGGATGGGTACTGCCTCTTCCTTGTGTTAAAAGTTTAATGAAAGTTGTAGCCTTAATTCCATCCATGTGTCTATCCTCATTTTGCCGCTGTGTCCACATCAACTGGTGGTATCCAGTTTTTCCCCCCCTCATCCGGTTTTATACTGGTTTAACATTAAGTGATTCCAGAATGCATTCAACTGGTAGAAGAAAGACCAAGATCTCTTAGATATGATATCTCCCAACTTTATTTGCTTTCAGTAGGCTCTCTTAAAAGCTTTGAGCATCACTGACCATTTCTTTCATATAGATCTAGTGCCATCCTTTTTCAAAACTCAGTGCATAATGTCCTCAGAATAAAGCATTCATTTAGTTGTGTCTTTCTGACAGACTTACATGATTCCAGCTTTGCATGAGAGATGGTCCTATGCTGGACCATCCCACCAACATCTGGGCTTGTTCACATTTTAAGAGACCCTATTGTGCACTATGTTTGTTTGTTTTTCCTAATGGTTAGTACTGCAAGGACAGTGGCACTACAAGTCAATTGTCATGGATAATCAGACTGCCAAATCCTCCATCTTAGGAAAGTTTCCCTCTCACTGAATTGAAGCCCTGGACCTCCCCTTATAAGTAACTGGGTCAACCCATTGCTTATAGGTTTATAAAGTTGGAGACAGTTTGCTGCTGTGTATCAGCAGTGGCTATTTTAATCTGGTCTACTTTTTGAGGTGAGACTGGCAAACATTTTAAAATGGCATCCACACATTTTGTTGTATTATCCCAGAACAAAAGGTCAGCAATACTGATAATGCAAAGTGCTCAAAAATCATGAATCAAGCCTCCAAAAACCATAACTTTGGTTTAGAAATCCCGAGGATTTTTTTTTTAAATGGCCTTATCTTATTTGCTTTCTGGTTTCTGAGTCGTTAGCCACATTTTGTGTCACATTTTAAATTTTTTCTCTCCAACCATAAGAGCTACAAACATACTTTTTAAAAAAATGAAAACAGAATTTCTTACCTAAACTTGGACTTTAAGAAAAACACCAAATAGCATGAGACTTTTAGTGTTTGTTAATGGTACAAATGACTTGTGGTCCATCAGAAGTCATTAAAACTTTGAGATTTTTCATGAATCTCTTGCATGTCATATATTTACCAAATGTTCTGGTTCTAGTTGAGTGTATGCAGACTTGGGGTCTGAAAGCTTCTGGGAACAATATGATTCTGGATTCCAATCATCTCCATTGAATCAGATTAGCACCCCAGTCGGACCATTGCTGCTGGCATCCACTAAAACATCTGTACACTGGGAACATGATACAAATATTGGGAATGTGGCCATTAGATTCTTTAGATCCTCACAAGCACATGGTTCCATGCTTTATCCCAGATCCATACAAACTTTGTTTGGAGGAGTTCATATAGAGCTTGGCATTTTGACAGGCAGTTGGATAGGAATCTGGTTTAAAATGTATCATACTGTGGACATGCATTAGTTCAGGTACAACTTTAAATGGTGGAATTTCAACTATAGCTTTGACTTTTTCTAATGAGTCTTCATTCCCTCTTCATCAGTCCCAAGCCCTGAAAACTGAAGCCGAGTCTGTCATAATATATATTTTTCTCTATTTAGCTTTAATCTAACAGACTCAGTTGACTTCGGTGCTTGTTAGAGCCTTATATCATGTTCTGCCTCATACTTCCCATAAATTAAAAGGTCATCCAAATAAACTTCGACTCTCTCCAGGCTTTGCAGACTCTTGCTCATTTTCCTCCAGAGGGATTACTTCAGTGTGCTGTACTTGGAACTAAGTCTTAAATCCATTTGATAACTGAAGCTAGGAGGCGGCATGATCTAGCAGATAGGGCACTAGATTGGAAGGCAGGATATGTGGATTTTAATTCCGGCTATGTGACTAACTTGCTGTGTGACCTTGGGCAAGTAGTTTCATTTCTCTGTGACTCTGTTTACTATCATTTCTCTGTCTTGTCTATTTCGGGATAGGAACTATCTTTATATATGGTGCCAGCACAATAGGGATCAGATTTCAGCTGTGGCCTCTTGGTTCTACTGTAATATTATTGGAAATGTTCATAATAGTCATTTCTAAATGAATACGTCTGGACGTACTAAGATGATATTTATGTTGACTTGGCTAGCTTTGATCTAATTTTGACATAAGTGTTGCCTAGTGACCATGTAATTGAATAAACTTGCTTACAGTTACTGCAGTGTAGGACAAAGGTGAGGTTTTGACCATAAGATCTGCCTACATTGGAGGACAATAAACACATAAAATATGCTGCCAAAATGCAATAAAAGAAAAATAAGAAAAGTCCCCATACAGAGTAAAGGGTAAAAGTGAAATGGTCAAATGTATGATCAGTGGTAATAAACTAATTAGAAAAGAAAAAAAATCACTAAAATATAATGGATAGCAAACATACAACAAACTGAAGCTTGTATATGCATATTATATGGATTGTATAAGACAGATGATCTTCACAATATTTAATGGTATTTAAAAGAGAATGAATGAATATGTAATCTGAGTGTGTATAAAATGTGGTAGATTGTAAGGGGAAGTTCAAGTTTTGTAGGAGAAATCCATCGTGACCCATCTATGCACAAGAAGAAGTTCAATGGTCATTTTCTTTTTCTGTATATATCTCATTAATTGCTGTAATAATACTTGTAATTGCAAGACATTAATTCAAATAAAGGTTTGAATTAATAAACCTGATTGTCTTGGACCCAAGTGTAGGGTATTCTCACCCAACAATATAAATAACCAGCAGATATAAAATGCTAAATGTTGTCCATTAAGAAGAGTATTTTGCTACCGGCTACCTCTGGGTTATTTGTGTTAGCCAACACATGCATGTTAAGCAGAGCATATACCTTATTCATGGCTATTATGTACTCAGAATATGTATATATATATAAAATGTTGGGAAGGTATGTTAACTAATGCATTATGTTCTCCCAACAACTCTGTTCACTCATGTCAAGTATCCCACAACACTTTGCAAAGCTTTGTCATTAGAAAATAGGAAACCTGACAAAGACAAGCTACATGAATGGTGTGTCCTAGTGCAGGTTGGAATGTACCTCTACACCCAACTGTTTTGGAATGTAGAATCCAAAACAGAGATGAGCAAAGTACACAGCAAAACAAAAAGTTAAAAGAACTATTACATGCTTGTGGGTTGGATTTTAATGACATGAAAAGAGCTGTGTAATTTATTTAATACATTCCTATTATAAATATAATTATCAGATGCATATCTTGAAGCATTCCTTGTGTAAGGTGAATATGTTTCAAGATAAGAATTGCTTCCTGGAATAAGGGAACATATGTTTCCTTTTTGAATTGCATTGTTTTGTCTTTTGATAATATATTTGGCTAGGTTCTATTATTTTGTCTCTTAAACATTTTTAAGAATGAACTGAGAGTGCAGTCAAACAATTGGCTATACCTTTTAGTCAATACAGGATAGAGTTTAAGGTGTTGGCTTTGATCTACAAAGACCTAAATAGCCCGGTACTTGCATAACTGAATGGTGGCTTCTATCCCCTATGCAATGCTAATGTAGTTGTGATCAGTGCTGGTACTTGGAGTGAAGGGCCTTTGACATAAGAGGAAGCTGCTCTCACATATTCTCCCTGAGGATATTTTGGCCTTTAAACTTTTTCTACACTTTGGTACAAAATAGCTCAAATATGTGGACATCCAGCTCTTTTAAGGGGTGGGAATCTTTAGGGGGGAGAGAAGTTATTCCTCACAAGAAGGCTCCCAAACTTTTCCTCACTTTTATTTAACTAATAGGTTTGACTGGTTGCTGCTGTATATGATGGAGATTGCTGTTGATTTTCTTTCTGTGTTTTGGTGTGTTTATAACAATGTGCAATCTTACCTAGAGTATGGCACAGCGTACTGTTGTTTCTCTGTTTGCTACAAATCTAAATAAATACACACCTAAATACAATCAATTTATGGGATCTTTGTGATGCTTAACAGGAGGAAATTTAAATAATTTCTGAATGGCATTTTAAAAGTGACCAGCTTGACATTGCCAGAGTGAAGAACCATCTGCCAGAATGGTAAATAGAATAAATTACATCTGGTGAAAACTTTGTTTCACCAAAGATTAAGAACTTTATTGTGCTCTGCCCTTGCTGTGAGATACAACCTAAAAAGCACAGTAATGAGGGGTGGGAGGAAAAATTGACTTTTTTACATACCTTGTGCTCTATGGAGGTGGTAAGAGAAAAAATACGTTTGTTTTAAAAAATGGGAAGGCAAATCCTGCTGAGGAAAATAGAAAGCAGCAGAAACTCCAGAAAGTGTAAAAGTATAATTAGGCAGACCAAAAAGGAATTTGATGAGCAACTAGCAAATGACAGAAAAACTAATAGCAAACTTTTAACTTCGTCAGAAGCAGGAAGCCCATCAAACAATCGCTGGAGCACTTAGATGACCAAGATGTTAAAGGTGCACTCAAGGAAGACAAGGTCATTTTGAAGAAGCTTAATGATTTTTTTTTCATTAGTCCTCACTACAGAGGATGTGAGGGAGGTTCGCACACCTAAGACATGCTTTTTTTAGATGACAAATCTGACTAACTGCCCTAGATTGAGGTATCAATAGAGGAGGTTTTGAAACAAAATTTATAATTAAACAGTAATAAGTGATCAGACGCACATTATATTTATCCAAGAGTTCTGAAGGTACTGAAATATGAAATTGCAGAACTCTTAACTGTGGTATATAATCCATTGCATGAATCAGCCTCTGTACCAGATGACTGGTGGAATGTAATGCTAATGTAACTATTGTACTAATGTAATGGAATTTTTTTAAAAAAAAGTTTGAGGTGACCCTAGCAATTATAGCTCAGTAAGTCTAACTTCAATACCAGGAAAATTGGTTGAAACCATAGAAAATAACAGAATTATCAGACACGTATCAGATTTCATATCATGAAAATGATATGATGTAAAAGATTCAACATAGCTTTTGTAAATAAAAATCATGCTTCACCAATGTATTAGAATTCTTTGAGGGGCTAGGAAACAAAGGGAAAGAAGTAAATATTGGGGTCTCCCAAGGAGCTAGGACCAGTGCTGGTCAACATCTTCAAAAATGACCTGGAAAAAAGGGATAAACTGTGAAGTGGTGAAGTTGGCAGATGATACAAAATTACACAAGTCAGTTAAATCCACATCTTGAATATTGCATGAAGTATTGGCCACCCTATTTCGAAACAGATATATTAGAACTGGAAAAAGGAAAGAGAAGTGCAACTAAATGATTAGGGGTATGGATCAGCTTCCATACAAGGAGAGATTAAAAAGTTTGGAATTGTTCAGTTTGTACAGATCTCTAGTCAGGGCCGGCGACAGGAATTTTGGGGCCCTGTACGGCAGATCGTACGCCCCCCCCCCCCCCGGCCGATCTCCCGATGCCCGCGGCCCCCCCCGGCCGATCTCCTGACGCCCGCGGCCCCCGGCGGATCTCCCGACGCCCGCGGCCCCCGGCCGATCTTCCCCCACCCCCTCCGCCGGTCTCCTACCTCCTGCGGGCCCCAACCCCCCGCATGTGCTGTGGCCGCGTGGCTGGCTGGGAGAAGCAAAGGGAGGCGGGGGGAGGCTGCTGGGTGCCGGGGGAGGGGGCTGGTGAGCGCGGCAGCGGCTTCCTGGAGCCGCGCCTCGCTCACAGCCCCGGCGACAACGGGGTACAGCTGAGTACCGGTACAGCTGTACCCGTTGTACCCCCCTGTCGCCGGCCCTGTCTCTAGTCACCTCTTTACTAATCATGAATGGTGTGGACAAAGTGTATAAGGAAGTGTTATTTAGCCCTTTCACATAACAGAACCAGGTGTCACCAAATGAAGTTAATAGCAACAGTTTTAAAACAACAAAAGGAAGTACTTCTTCACATATCACACAGCCTACTCATTGCCAGGAGATTCTGTGAAGGGAAAAAGTATAACAGGGTTAACAAAAGAATTAGCGAAGTTCATGGAGGATAAGTCCATTAATGACTATTAGCCGAGATGATCAGGGATAGAGCTGACTGCTAGAATTTGGAACTGGACAAGAGGCTGATGGATCACTCAGTGAATTAACCTGTTCTGTTCTTTCCCTCTGAAACACATGGCACCAGCCACTTTCAGAAGAGAGGATATTGGCTAGATGGACCTTTGGCCTGATCCACAAAGGCCATTCTTATATTTTTTTATGGTTGTTGGGCTGCTGTAAGGGTCAAAATGAACTCTAATGTAATTTGGCGAACCCCTAGATTCTACTCTACTATATGACAGCCTCTTCACAGCTAACTATAGGATACTCTGTAGCCCAGAAGCTCTGTTGCACTGAGCACTATGAACATGCATCCTCCTGTCCCTACATTGGAATCTGCAAGCTACAGTAAAACAGAGCAACTTATGTCAGCCCTATGTTACTCCTACACTGAGGCTCCTTTATGTTCCATATTTGCCACTGGAGTCCAACCTTTCATCTTCACAGTGGGCAGGATATAGCATTCCCTCATTACTGCTTCACTGAATCTCTTTAGGTCTATGTAGATACTGGCATGCCCATTTCTTTTCACAGCATACCACACTGTTGGTTCATCTATGTGCTCTTTGATATCTTATTCTCCATTCTAATACAGTTCTTCCTTCATTTTGGGAAGCAGAGAGATTGCCACTCTTCAAGAAGTTCTGAGTATATAGGCTCTGACCTTCATTTTCAGTAAAATTCACACAGGTACTCCTTAACACAAGCCATTTTTCTGAACACAATCTTAGCTTCCTTTGCATATTTTTGGGTTCAATCCAAAATCCACTGAAGTAAATGAAACTCCAAATCAATGGCTGTGGTTTAGTCTCAGAGATTGCTTCCCAAAGTCCCATTACTGACAGCACTGTTAAGCACATACTCCTGGGCTCTGATGCTGGTATGGCCTTTAATTGATCCAGGTAAATTATCTGAATCCATTTTGAATTTAACAAGAGGGTTGAAAATCCTGAGATTAATGCTCCAACTGTATTCACGAGTGTTGTCTTTGACACAGATTCCAGGTGACAAGAATCTGTCCACCTTGGCTGGGCTACATCTCTGAATCCTTTGCTGCAATAAAGGCATTTTCAGAGTCACCTCCCACTCTGGCCCCTGTGTGTACTCAATAAAAAGACCAGCTCAGCAAAAGGGGACTCTAAACACATTGGGGCAGGCTAGGGGAGAACTAAACTGATTCAAATCTGTGTTAACAACCACAATGGTAAACCAAAGTTTTATTAGAATACAATATAATCTTTAAAGTTAATTAGTCTCTCACTGCTTCTGTCTAGAATATCCTCCAGCCAAGCTTCCTACTCTAGCTTTCAAGTATCGTTCCATGTATTCTCACAATGGCTAGACATATCACTGCAATACTCAAAGAAACTGGAGAAAAGAAAATTCAGTATTGCACTCGAAGATAGATTGCCTCATTTAAAACAGAGGCTGGACAAAGAATTAACTGCTACAGTGGACGGTCCTCAATATTTTCATAGTCCATCATCCACTTATTACCATAATAAGCACTATAAAACATTTCTAGTAGAATAAATGCAACATGTGAAACAAACACAGAGTAATCTGTCCATTGCCCTTAGCAGTGTCATGTCAACACATGTGAGTGTCTGTGTTAGTTTGCTCAAACTAAATCTGACATCCGTAGTTTAGCATCATATGAAAAACATACATCACATAAAACACAATAACCAGTACTGAGGTAAAAACATTGAATAAAAAATAACTAAAGAAGTTATGATATCCTAATGGCTCACTTATGCACTTGTGTGTTAACAGATTTATAGATCTTCTTTCTCACCAGTTCTGCCAGTCATGATAGAAGCAGTAAGAGGTTCTCAGAGGACAAGAAGTAGACTATTGCACTCACTTTATATGGAGAGTATTGTAGTTTCAATGTAATAATTCTCTCTCTCTCTGACTTGATCATCCATGGCCTTTGCAAGAGTGCGCTGGGATGGGAGAATAAGCAAGGGGTAATTTCTTTTTGTTGACAAGCTATGGATGCACCGAAAAGTGGGGTGAAGGTTGGGTAATGGTTGTGCCTCTTCAGAACTACTACTTAGGCAGAGAAGACTAAGTAGCACCATTCTAAGGAATGGGACAGCTCACATCCTTCTTCTGTCTGCCAGTAAGCTGAGAGAGAGAATGTCCTTCTCTAAAGCACCACCCCTCCCGGAGCTCCTCTGGGTGGGTTTGGCTTTACTCCACTCAATATGCCTGCTGGATTGGAAAGTACACAATCTGGCCCTTTACATTTGCAGTGGTTCTGTTAAAGAAGATTTTTAGGAGTTTTGTGATTATTTTTCCAAGAACCTTGGAAAGAGCCTCCCCAAAAATATGATGAAGTACATTCAATAGAGCCTCTCTCAGGAGTCCTTACTGAGTCCTCATTGTAAATAAAACTTTCTTTCCTGATCCCATCCATGGCTGGCTGATTCTTTCACTCCTGCTGAGACTGGTTAATGCCTTCCCACAAAATAAAGTCAAACTGCAACCGGCATTTTTCTCATGCCCTGAAGCTGGCAACTCTACCACATGGTACAAAAGGTTCATGACTGTTCCTCTTCTGATCAACCCTGCATTAGCTGTGGTGTGCTGGAATTCATTCTTCACCCATCTTACACTGATTGCTTTCAAGACCATAATATCTGTATAGTTACCAAAAAAATATATTTTGCTGACACAATAAAATAGACACATTATTAAAGTTTGAATAAGCTTCATCTACTTTTCATAACCATTTAAATATGCACTGTGTTCCCTTCTGAGTCTCTTACTCTATATCGATCACAAACAGGCATTCTCTACTGGAGTAACACCCTCCTTGGAGTCACAGGTGGTGTTGCCAGTCATGTCTTCCATAGGTAGCATTTTCCCGTGGTGCTTCGTCCCTCGAGGGTTTACAGCACATGGATTGCAGCTCTGTCATGGCTGCCAGGTGACAATGTGGAATCCTGTAAACATGGATTCTAAGGTTCCCGGATCCGTGCGCTGAGGAAGGAAGGCAAATCAGGCCTGCTTAGGCAATCTGACATGCTCGGGGGGGAGGGGGGGGGAGGATTCACAGTGCAGGAAGGAAACTTTGTATCCTAGAAATTCTCCCTCCTAACCAGAGTGAGATGCATGTCTCCACTTAAGCACTTAAGAGTAGTAATGGCTTGGAGCCAGAAGCTTGATAGAGGGTTCACTTGCTAGCCTATATAGGGTGATTACACGTACACTTGCCCTGAACTGTGACACCACTGTCTCTCTCCAGGACTCAAAGAGACACTCCCATCCTCATGGTATTATATCCTAGTTGTAACGGAACCCTCTTACTTAGGGTTGTCACTTGTCCAGGGTTGTCACTTGTCCAGATTTTCCCAGAATCAACATTTAGTGGTAGCTGTCCCAGGAAATCTGTAAGGGTGCACAGTATACAATGCCATCTGTCCAGTTTATGGGCTCAGGATCATCCATAATGTCCCATTTTTGGCAACCCTTCAATTACCTGTGTGCTTTGCACTAGAGTTGGACAAAAAAATTGAAATTTTGGAATTATTTTCAAAATGTAAATTAAAAAAATGTGAAATTTTCATTAAAAATGTTTTGCTTTTTCAACTACCTCTGCTCTGCAGTAAATTATTATCCTGAATCTTAATATACCGGGGGGCAACTTAACTGAATAACTCTGCATTCCTGTAAAGATCTTTGAGTTTGCAGATATGCTACATAATATAAGACCTTTCACTGGCATTTTGAGAAAAAAGAATTTCAAGTATTGCCAAGGAAAGGACTATTTAAAATGAAAAAAAAAGACAACCAAAATGTTTATTTAGTACAAAATTTGGAGCCTCCTGACAGAAAATGACCAGTAACTGCTTTCTCCAAGGCTTGTAAATACTCTTCTTCTACTCTGAAATCTCCGGAATAGCATTATTGTTTCAGCTGTTCAATGAATATAATGTAATTTATTTGTGCCCCATCTCCCCCTACTTCTCTTTCTCCTAGTAGTTCAGAATTTTTGTATCTATACCTAAAGATCTAATCTTCGTTATCTTGGTGATTTGATAAACTGTATATTTCTTTTGCTCTATTATGTTTCTTTCTCACGCTGTGCTATTTAAAGAGAAACTCAAATGAAAGTTCTAAGAACAAGAAGAGCTGAACTTCAAACAACTGATGGCAATAGCATTCCCATTTATGGATGTCAATGTAATCTTAACTAACTGTCTTATTAACAACTTCAGTATATCTACTGCCAAACTATATATTCTATCCCAACGCTCCTGTAAGAAATGGAGTATAAACAGGCCCAAAAAACTATTTCCTGATATAGGGGCAGAACCCTGGCTGGCACAGAACTCCCAGAACAGGTTTATACCACATCTCTCCTAGCATAGGTGGCGTGACTATAGCGCACAGCACTGCAGTAATCTCAAGTGGCAGACTGCTTTTAGAAAGTCACTGCAGCCAACGCGCTGCTGTGAGGTTTAAACCATGGCAAAGAATTGGTCAGCATGGTTCCACCTCTAGTCCAGGAATAGAGGACCAGAGATTCATAGTCTCCAAATTTTAAATTTAATGTGATCTCTAGGCTTGTCAATAACATCATATAGAAGTCTTAATTAGGACTGAATTTCCTTGTATCTGTTCAGTGCATTATTTTCTATTTATTGGTCTACAGTTGTGCTAGATTGGCACTGCCTTTTCCCTGCTGCTGGACAACATTCATAAAGTAACATATATTACCTGCATTCTCCTTAGAACTGTGCTTTTTTCTCTCCAATTTTGTTTAGGCCAAATTACGTATCTACAAGGACTAGTTCAAAATGACTTTCACCTTTACTATTCCCACACATCTCTGAGGGACATCTTTTTACAAGTCAAATCCTGCTTGCTTTCCTCATGAAAGTCCTCAGAATTACTGCAGTGGAAGTTTTGTATGACTATGACAAGCCCACTTTGGTCCTACAGTGGGACGGGGTGAGCGAAATAATGTAACAGACAGCTGAAGGAAGTCATGAAGAGCACTTAGGCCCTGATTCATCAAAGTTAAATATGTATATAAATGCTTTTCTGAATGAGGGCACAAACGCAACAAACAATATATAAACAGAACATTTTGTACCAATAAATACAACCTCCATGTAACAATCAATAAATATACAAGAAAGTATTCAAACACCTCAAACTGAAAGCAAACAACACAAACAAAATTGAATTTATTGCCTACAAGAAATGGAGAATTTTTTAGTGAGCAACAAGCAAAATTATGCCCATGCTGGCACTTCCACTAGCTGTCTGTGTTAATCAGATCCAGTTTCAGAGCCAATTATAATGTGGATGTATAAAAATAATTCAGCACACCGTATAACATTCAATTCTACAACTAACTTCAGCAACACAAGGAAGGTATGAAAAGTGGTGATGTGATTTCCAGGTCAAGCAAGCTTTGATTAGTAACACCCAAAGGAAAGAAACAAGATATGAAAACATAAGTATGTCAATCACACGACAACTCAAATCATTCTGAAGCAGCTAAAAGTACATAGTAAGAGGGAAAATAAGTATATAGAATCAAAAACATGTAAAGAGATTAAGTTTGATGGTAAATAAAACCATCAAACTTGAGAAAATAGAAACAAACGAGTAAAAACTAGAAGAAATAAGAAAAGCAATTGCTCCTAACTAAAAGTGTACCCTTTGACATATAAACATAACCCTAAACACAAGATGAACATCAAATGGTATTAATGACATGTAATCATGTCAATTAACAGGAGACGGTGACTATAATAAATGTGACAGGTTTAAGATTAGCAGCCATGTTAGTCTGTATCCGAAAATAAGACGAGGAAGACTTTGTAGCACCTTAGAGACTAACCAGTTTATTTCAGCATAAACTTTCGTGGGCCATAGCTTATGCTGAAATAAACTGGTTAATCTCTAAGGTGCTACAAAGTGTTCCTCGTCTTATAACAAATGTGAGACACATTGGAGTGCTGATAAAATACTGGTCTCCATTTTCTGGCCCCCAGCCATTTGATGTGGGTCAGGAATACAAAAGGTCACAGTACAGATGTGAGTATCCATTGACCATAGGGCTATTGCATCAGTAACACTGGTGAGTCCAATCAGTCAAGACACACTGGTAAACTAGAGCTTGAACTGTTAAGTAACAACAGAAAGGTCAAAATTTATAAGGAGCAAGGAGAGAGGATTTTTATATCTAGCAATCAGAAATCCCAGTCTACTTAGCTAAGGATTAAGGTAATAACCTGAAACATCTTGGGAAAATTTCTATCAAGCATAATACAAGTATGGAAAGGGCATGTATCTTTTCATATACCTATTGAATTTATAATTACCCCAAAGAAATCATTTCTATTTTAATCGTATTATCTTGATTCGTTGCTGATACATTTTTTAGAATAGCTCTTTTAAAAAAAAAATACAATCCTGTTGCATACTGGGTGGAATACGTGTCAACTTGGAAAAATCAGCATCAGTGTTGCTGCATGCTGTGTACTGCACTGCAGATTCAAGTAGGGCAAGTTTCTTCTGAGGGTTTCAGCACTGCTTGATTCCTTGGTGCAGTGGAGACTGTGTTTCATTAGTCTCTTACCTTGCCTTGTGTACTGTCAGCACACTTATGCTTTTGACTAAAGTCAATCACACAATTTTATACTGAGTTTAAAAGGCTTCAAGAGATGTGAATGATTATGGAGGAGGGAAAGAGAGGGAAGACTAGTCAGAACCGAATGAATCAGAACTGTAAATGGTAAATTTTCTAAATCATGGTAGATATGAACACCCAGTGTAAAATCTCAGGGCTTGGCTACACTTGCAAATGTAGAGCACTTTGAGTTAAACCAGCCTTTTGAGAGTGCACAAAGGAAAACGCTGCAATCTGTCCACACTAACATCTGCAAGCGTACTGGCCTGGCCACATTTGGGCATTTGCAGTGACAGCTATCCCTCAGAGCACTCTTCCCATTCTGGCACTGTGGCTTGTGGGAAGGGGGTGGGGAGTCCGGGCCATTTGGGGTCCTGATGAATCAGTTCGCATCCCAGCAATCCCCGTACACATTTGGCGACATTTTTCAATGTTTTTGTATTTTGCACTCTGTCTTCCATTTCGATCTGTGGGAATGGAGCCCGAACTGCTGAGGAATATGCTGACAAATCTTGTCAGCACATCACATTTGGCTGTCGAGTTACTCCTTAAGAAACTGATAGTGAGGACTCCAACGATTATATTGACTTGAGTAACACATATTACACAAGACTGCTTGCTCACCACCATGGAACATCGCTTTTGAGCTCTGGAAACAGGCACTGAGTGATGGGATCACATCATCATGCAAGTCTGGGCTGACAAGCAGTGGCTGAAGAACTTTTGGATGAGAAAAGCTACTTTCATGGGACTGTGCGAGGAGCTCACCCCCATGCTGTGGTGCAAGACCATGAGATTGAGAGCTTCCCTGATGGGGGAGAAACGGGTGGCTATTGATAGACGGGACGCATATTCAGGTCAGGATAGTAGAGTTCAAAGTGATGATGAGAGTGGCTAGGACAGGCATTGTGGGACACTTTTGGAGGCCTATCAGAGCTCATTAACATACCAGGGCATCCACACTGGTGCTGCGGCGCTCCAGCTGAGGAGAATCAAAGATTATTTCACTCGCTGAGGTGGAGTTCCAGGATCTTCCTAGCTGTGGAGTCTGGGCACTCTACCCACAGTTGCCAAGGTGGACGCATCATAAGTTAGAGTGCACAAAGCTTCTTTAATGTGCTCTAACTTGCAAGTGTAGCCATAGCCTCAGCCTCTTTGAAATCAATGGGAGTTTTGCCATTGACTTCAGTGGGTTCAGGATTCCACCCCTTTTTAGGTAAAGTGTGGTCAAATAAAAATAGATGTGAGAAACAGAAACACATTTAACTAGTCTAAAGAACAGGGGAAGAGAAAAGTTGTCAAGCAGCTAACATCATGAAAGGTGATGCAGTGCACCACATGTGGTTAACATTACAAACGCTTTAGTAAAGCAAAGCAATTCAAAAGAACATATGTAGATTCCTGTTAAATAATTCAGTCTGTGTGAGCATCAGTCCAACTCAGATGGGCTAATTCCTTTGCTATAGTACTCTGGCTAGGAACAAAGGCAGCTCTCTACTCCAAGGTCTGGTCCCTTCCAACTTGTACACTTGATTTTCACTACTCATTTATAGAGGGGCACTTGAGCTAATATCCAGTTAGGGATTGCAATATATACGCTCTTCAGATTTTTCCCTGAAATATTTCAGTTGGCTTACTATAGTGATTTGGTGCTTATTTTTTTAAAGGTCTAGATTGTGACTTGACTTACGTACCCATGCAAAAGTGTTAGGGGGAATAAGAACCACATTTACACCCCTACATGAGTAACCTTGTCCTTGGGCCCAAACATGCAGAGATAAGCAGCTGCTGTGTCCTTCCTAATCTTCCCACAGAGCACATGAGCCAAGAGGGGTAGGGGTTTGCCATAGCCTTAGCTTATCTCGCTCAACAGCCCAAGTGGCACAATGGAGCTGGGTTGTGGGAGTTGTAGTTTGCAGGGGGTATATACAGGGAGCATCAATCCCTTGGAGCAGGGGAGCAATTGTGCCTCAGGGACTATCACACTGCCTCTTGGGGCTACATTCTGGGGTGTTGGGGTTTACATGGCTGTAATCAAAGGCACCGTCTAGCTGTTCACTGTTACCCATTGGGATGTTAGAGGTGTGGCTGCAGACAGGTTGCACAAGCGTGACTGATGGCAGAACGTGGCTTAGTATTTTTAGGATAGTGGCTAATGTTACTGTATCTGCTGTAGGATGTGTTTTTGAGCTAATTTTAATGTTTTTCTTTTTATATGAACTAGTAAAATTAATTAGGGGCTTAATATATATAGCATGCAGTTGGAGATTCAAGGAAACACAATAATAACAAATGGGATTCCAAAAAATATGGCTGCCACCTGGCATTGACTCCTATATGCCATTCCTTTCAAAACATACTGCAGCTGTACATTTAGTAATGTTTCTATACACTAATCAGTGCAACATTTTTCTGTTACTACATGTTTATCTAAAGTATTTGCAGTTCTCTTGACTAATTAATGCATTCATTTGAATATCTGAAAACTGGGCTGAGCCCCAATTTATTTGAACTATTTTACTTTTTTTCCAACTAGCTTTCCACATTTGCCATATATACTAATATCTACCATGTTTAGGGAGGAAGTTCTTTAATACTCTTCTCCCCTGAAGTGGAACTCACTTACTCTATCATAGCTGCTGAGTGCCAAGGTCTAAAACCAGCCTTAAAATGGATTGAAGTCTTGCTAGTGAATAATAGATTATGGTAAAGTGGGCCATGAACCTCAATGCTTGCCCGAGGGGAAATATACACGTGGAAGAGTGAGATAGTAGCAAAACTATTTCTGGGTAATCATTCAGAATTTACAGTATGTAAGTAGGTCACTAATAAAAAAATGTATAGTATACCATGACTATGCTTTTTTATCCACTTTATATAAGAAAGGGAGACAGGACGTGTTCTGGCTTTTAATGCAAGCCACCCTTAGGCTATGTGTCTACACTGCAGAGTTTAGCTATGTTTTAATATATTAATTAGCACATGGTAGCTAACAAATGCTATGCAAACTTTTGTTCCGGGACACATGAGTTTTCCGGGTTAATCACAACAAGCAACAAATGTTTGTAGCTGTCACAGCCCTAGTTGAGCTCTCCCTTCTGGATGCTCACCAACCTTGTGTGTTTGAATCCCCTACACTGGATTTATACACATTTAAGGTTCCCTTCCTTTGAGTAGGCTCTAGCCCTGCCTCTCCCTTTGGCCTCTCTGACACAGTTCCTAGGCATACACTGTCTGTTACCTCTCCATCGAAGTAGAACATTACATTCAGTTACCATAAACCCCCAAGGCAAGTGCTGATGCTCCCAACTCCTATCACTACTCCCAACAAGAAACTTGTGTAGTTTAAACACAGCCTTTTCAGAGCTCCAACACTTGTGGATGCTTTGTTTTACACCTTACCTCTCCAGCAACATGCGATAGATGAAGCACAAAACGCAGAAACTTTGCAAATAGGGTTGCCAACTTTCTACTCGCACAAAATGGAACACATTTGCCACCCCCGCCTCCACCTCTGCTGAGACCCCACCCCCTTCTCTGAGGATCAGTTCTCCGCTGACTCCATCCCTGCCTCCCTCTGTCATTTACTCTCCCCACTCTCATTCACTCATATATTTTCACCAGGCTGGCTCAGGGGTTGAGGGTGCAGGAAAGGGTGAGGGCTCTGGCTGGGAATGTGAGCTCTGGGATAGGGCCAGATATGACAATTTCAGTGGGGGAGGGGGCTCCAGACTGAGGTAGTGTGGTGGGATGTGAGAGCAGGTGAGAGCTGTGGCTGGGGGTATGGGCTCTGGGGTGGGGCTGGGATGAGAGATTGGATGCAGGAGGGGGTGGAGCCAAAGGGTTTAATATATAGGAGAGGGTTCTGGGCTGAGGCAGGGGGTTAGGGTGTGGGAGGGGATACAGGCTCTAGGCTGGGGGTATGGGGTCTAGTTGGGGCAAGGTTCAGGGGGAGTGAGAGCTCCATCTGGGGGTGCAGGTGCTGCTTTGGGGCCAGGATAAGGGATTTGGGGTGGAGGAGGGGACTCAAGGCTGGCTGAGGGGTTCAGAGGACGGGAAGGGGATCAGGGCTGGGGCAAGGGGTTGAGGTGTGCGGGGGAAGTGAGGGCTCTGGCTGGGATGTGGGCTCTGGGGTGGGGATGAGAGGTTTGGAGTGAAGTAGGGGGCTTCGGGCTGGACCAAGAGGGCATAAGGGCTGGGGCAGGGGAATGGGGTGCAGAAAGGGAGCAGGGGTGCACGTGCGGGTCGCGTTTACCTCAGGCAGCTCCCAGAAGCAGCAGCATGTCCCTCTCCACCTCCTACACAGAGATGTATTCAGGAAGCTCTGTATGCTGCCCCATCCGCAGTTGCCTCTCCCACAGCTCTGCCCCCGGTTGCCGCCCCCACGGCTCCCATTGGCCACAGTTCTTGACCTTAGGGAGGGGGCAGTTCATGGAACTCCTGGCTGCTCCTATGCCTAGGACCTGGAGTGGGGACATTGCCGCTTGTTCCAAGAGCTGTGCAGAGCCACAGCGGGCAGGGAGCATGACTTAGCCCTGCTACATCACTGACCAGACTTTTAACAGCCCAGTCAGTGGAGTCCGACCGAGTATTCCTGTCAAAAACTGGACACCTGGAAATCCTCTTTGCAAAAGGAATTCTAAATGATTATTTTTTAAGAAGAGTAAGCCAGCCACCATCAGTAGTAGATTACCTACCCACTGTGCTACAAATATTTTCATTAAAAGGCTGGAAATTATACTTGACATCCTTTGCAAAAGGCTTTGAGCTCTGTGAAAGAAAAATGGTAGATGGCCCTGATTCAGCAGTTCGACATGTGCTTAATGTTAAGCAGGTGACAGTACCATTGATTCAGTGAGACCTATTTTTGTGCTTAAAGTTAAACATGTGGCAAGGTGATACTCCTGAGCACATTCTGCACCAAAAACATTCTGCACATAATATTTTAAAATTCTGAAAACATCTGCAAATGTTAATTGTCAAGTAAATGTGGAGGCTCCAGCATGGCATTGGGGAGCACAGAGCTGGGAGAGCACGGTGTAGCTCCCCTCACCAGAACACTGACTCAGTGGTGAGGCTGCACCCAACCCTGACACAGTGCAAGGACCAGGCGTGTCCCAGAAACATGCAAGGGCCCCGCCCCTCTGTGCCAAGTGAACCAGGTGTGGCCAGGCAGGATTAGCAAAGCAGTATCCAAGTGAGGAGAGGCTTGGGTGTGGTTTGAGAGAGAGAGTTCTGTGAGGGCAATCTGGTTGTGGGCAGCTAAGTGAGGGATCCAGTTGCGTGGAGGATCAGGATTCACAGAGGCTTATTGGGTGGTTTTGAGTGCAACGGTAATGGGATTCTGCAGGGGGTCCAGGTGGGGCTGAGCAAGGAGGGTATGGGTACAGAGGGGATAGAGCTTGGCAGGGGAGTTTGGGTGTGGGGGGTCTCAGTGCAGGGGTCCAGTGCTGCGAGAGTGGAACTCAGTGGGGTGGGGATCAGTGGGTGGGGACCCAAGTGCAGGTGGCTCATCGGGATGGTCCAGGGAGAAGGGGGATTCATCGGGGGAGGGGGGACAGTTCCGAGTGTGTGTGGGATGAGGCTTTGTGGGAGGATCTGGGTAAGAAGAGGTCTGGATGCATGGGGGTTGGGCAGATGGGGGAACAGCTCCCTGTACAGGCAACCATCGCTCAAGAGCTGAGGAGTGATGGGTGCAGAAACCAGGTATGGTGGGGAGTATTCAGACCTTCCTGCAGCCAGAGGAGAAATCTGGGGGTGCCTTGTAAAGGAAGAGGAATTTCCATCCTCCCCAGCCCACCCATACTAACAGCTGAGCCTAGCACAAGGTAGGAGCCACCAGCCAGGTCTTTCCCAGTCCTGCCTCCCACCCCCACAATGATTTACATCTCTGCTGGATGCCCTGGGCACAAAAAACATACTGCTGGTGAGGGTCACATGACCATTCTTGTTGCTTTCCTTTGCTTCCCCATGAGAAAGTCATTTTTCTGCAAGGAAGCAAATAAATCTTTGGGGGACATGAATTCTGCGCATATGCAGTAGTGCAGTATTTCCCCAGGAGTAAGTAAGTGTTCTGATGAATTGGGGCCTATTAAAGTATTATTTATTTCTTATGGGAAGGCAATTAGCCATAGTTGTTTGAAACAGGAACTGCTACTTAGGGACAGAAGTAAAATCTACTGTTTGCTGGACAATGAATAGTCTTCAAATATTGCATTTGCTTGCATCCGACGAAGTGGGTATTAGCCCACAAAAGCTTATGCTTCAAAACTTTATAGTTAGTCTTTAAGGTGCCACAGGACTTTGTTAACTCTGCTATTCCAGACTAACACGGCTACCTCTCTGATTCTTCAAATATGTTTTTTATATACCACATGGCACTGTAAAATTCTGCTGCCTCTTTTCTCCATCTGTCATATCATTCTCTTTTTTGAAAATTTCTTATATATTAGTCATGTACTCTACTCAGTCACCTTGGCAACAAGAATTATTCCCTTATGGAACATATTGTATTTTCAAAATTAGTATAATAATAATGTGTAGCTATTATTATCTGGAAGCTGAAAGTGAAACAGAAGTTGTTTTGTGTTGGAGATTTTCATGTTCCATGGAAAATCAACATTTCTAATGATTATAGTGAGTTTACTTACATTTATATAGCTCTTCTCATCCAGAAACATCCCAATGCCCTTTACAAACAAAGGGACTACAGTCCACCTATACAGATATGCCTGGGGTGGAAAAAAATCCATTTAGCATGGATATGAACAGTAAACAATTACTGTAAGTAAAAAATTAAGAATAATATTTTATACAATGAAAATGTCAGGTGGACTTCAGGAGAAAGACTATAATTATATAAACCAGAATTTAGCCCAAAAAAATATGGTTAAATGCCCTTACTCCTGTGAAAAATACCAAAGAGTCTTTAATGACCTCAAGTGACTAGGCTCTCAGTCTTCTGTCTCATTCAAAAGACAGCATGACATAGACATGATATTTATATAATCAGTGATAGGAATTATGGTATTTGCTTGTCAGTTATGCAAGCAGAATTGCTAATGTTTTATGAGATAAAATAGATTTCAGGAGAGGCTGGGGAGTACAAACTCCTGGTTGAGTGCCAGCGGGTGATGCTGCTAATGAGACTGGATTAGATAGGTAGGGAAAAGAAAGATAGGAAAAGAAAAATAAAGGTGTGGAAATCGAGCAAAGTAAACAAGACGTGACCAAGAAAGGGGAGTAGTTGGTAACAAGAGCCTTTGTCCCCTCTCTTTTCTTCACCAAATCTTTAAATTACTTCAGGAATTCATTTTCTATTTAATGGGGGCAGTTTTATTAATAGAAATGAGCCCTGCTATCCAAAACCAAGAAACCAAAATAAAAAAATTAAATGCATTTAAAATAGAGTTAACATCCTAAGTAACAAGATTGTGGAGATGATAAGCCTACTTCATTTTATTCATATTACTGAACCGCCACATATAATTTGGCAATTTCAGCTGTCTTTGATCATCAGAGGATGAAGATTTATCTATCATAGGAGCTAATTACTGTTATCGTCTACCATACACAGTGGTCTCTATAGGCCCTGCTTGTACTTTTTGATGGAAAGAAGAGGGCCAGCCTTTGATGATATTAGACCTGCCTCATCAAAGAGTCAGTGGGGCACTACTCTTTTTGCTTTCACTTCTGAAGAGATATTAGAAACACAGCCATCTGCTTTACACCATAAAAATCCAGCAAGAATGCTTTGTTAAATGAAGACATCTCATCCTTCATTAGTACTGTGGACACTGACTCCTGAACATTTAAGAAAAAACAATTAATAAAGGAATAAGCAAAGGAGGCTATGAATATTGCCTTTGTGTCCTTATAGCAGAATCTACCTTGTCTAACCCTTCTGACATCTGTATATTTGTACTAATAGCAGCATTTTCAAGTTTGGAAATATAGTGTTATATATATAATGTAATATATATAAGTATGGTGCATTTAACTGCAAAAATAAAAAAGCAATTTTCTAATTAAATATAGAAATCATTGTGTATCATTGGATTTAAATTTTGCAGATGAAAAGAAATTAGTGAACAAACAACCTGAACCAAGCTGTTATAAACAAAACATTCAAATACTCACAAAAGTAGTTTCTGAAACCTAAATTACCTCTAATTCCTAAATAAATTAAATAACTCATTTCTTGTTTGTGTTATTTAATTATCTGATGGAAATAAAAAAGCAGGGAGCAAGACTGAATTAGAGAAACGAAAGATTGGCTTTTTGTCTCACAGTGAGACATTCAGCTTAGTTGTTAACAATAAAATGCTATAAGCCATATGCTTTGTGTGGTTTTCTTTTAAGCTTGAAATTAGAATGTGCTAATTAGAGTGTAGGCCACATATAAAAATATAGCACTCCATTGCAATTGTGCCTGTATGAGGACTACATTGTTGATGATTGGAAGAATGGTGCTATAATTATCTTACAATCCAAGAAGTAATTCACCTTAGTAATTTTTGAATATGTCAAGAGTCTGGTTCACAAATCACTTAATCACTTTTTATATACTCTTTGTGCTGCAATTTACTGTATATGAGAAAAGTGACTTGCGTACCAATATCATATAATTTTCTTCAAATTCACTAACCCTCCAACTCTCAGCGTGGAAACTAACTGTATTTAATTTCAGCTCCATTTCTCAGAGCTCTAAAGGCCCACAGAGATGTGAAGCTGTCAATGTTTCCAGCTGCAGGCAAGTTACATGTGTTCATAAAGGGAGTTATACAAAATTTCCCAGAAAGCCAGTGGATTAAAATAGTCTTGCTAGCTTGAATAGCATTCCCCAAAATTGCACATTTCTTCAGTTTTTATTAGAGCATAATCTTTCTTTTCCCACTGGGAAAATTGCAAGGAAGCTAGGAAGTTTACTGAGCAAAGATGGCTGATTTTACTGAATTACATAGTGTCTTTCTGATGTTTTCTTTTCTAAGGCCCTTGGGTACTGGACTTAGAGCATTTAACTCATGCTAGTAATGACCTACAAAACACTAAACCCCTTGTTTCTATTGAATTGGTCAAATTATCCAATAGATATGGTTGGGAATTTTCTGCTGAAATGTTTCATCACAGAAAATATGTTTCTTCAAAATCAACATTTTTTTTCTGCAATAAATGTGTATTCTGAAGAAATTAAGTATTTTGTTTCAGGTCAGCCCAAATTAAATATTTTGGTTTGTTGAAGCAAACCAAAAAATTTTGTTTGAATTTAAAGCCTGTCCTGTTTAGTGTCAGGTGGGTTGGTGTGTTTTGTGATATATCTTTTGAAAGGATCCCTTGGGAGATTTGTTTCTAATGATATCACCCCCATCTCAGCATGGTGCCAAATCCACCTGCCAAAGATTATGTCCTTGGGGCTCATAAAGATACTTCTGAAGAATAAATAAATTGCCTTGGAAATGGACCAGGATATATAGGATTTCAGTTATTTCTCTTTTAATTCCTCTGGTTAGATAGTGTCTCTGCCTACAATCCCACACATTCACACAATAAAACCCCATTCCAAATTACATAAGCCTAATGCCATGCTTCATATTCAATATAATCAATAAAATTCCAGCTACAAAATACACAGAGTTTCAGAAAAGTGCAGTTAAAATGAACATGTTTTCCAGTTGGTGTTGCCTCATTCTTGCATTATAACAGAGCTTTGTCCTTAAATTAGTAAAAAAATGAATAGGTTCCCTAATGCCTCATCTCTTCTTGCTGCAAACCACCATGGAGTTTATCACAGACTAAGGGATCACATGTTTTTTGAAACCTTTGTTAAAACATCAACAACTCATCACTACATATGTAGTTAACTCTCCCTTGGGATCTGGGTTGACCACCAAACCCAAGACCTAATCTGAAATCCATTGAAATCAATGCAAATATTTCCATTCACTTAATTAGGTGTAGGTGTGATGAGTTCCCCGGGGTGCAGCCTGGCACTGGGGTATCGCTAAGTTCCCTGTCTCACCATCCTGGGCTCCCTCACTCACTGTATTGTTGTGATAAGCTGCAAACCTCTCCTGGTCCTGCACTCACACAAACATTTACAGGCAGGGACACACCCAGTTAAGTTACATGAATGCTTTTGCCAGCCACTCATGAACCAACAATGGAGAGGCTCCAGCCAATTCCCCATAGCTCCCCATCCTAGGATCCCAGAGCTGTACTATCTTGCCCTGGTCAAAAGCCTGAACAGTGTACATTTATTACACTGTCTGCCCCTCTCTTAACGTGAAGAGCACAATGCACCAGCTCCCGTTCCTCAGCAGATTTCCCCTTGCACTTCAAACAACACACTGTTTTAGATAAAAATATGAAACTGATTTATTAACTACAGAAAGATAGATTTTAAGTGATTACAAGTAATAAGTGTACAGCTCAAAGTAGATTACCTAAAAAAACCCACACCATAATCCTAATCTGAGTTTTATTAACTAGACAGGATTTGATTCAAGCAGTGTCTTACCCTGATGGTACAGACAGTTTATCAATCTTTGATACACAGGCTGGGATTCCTCTTTCCTACCTGGGACCACCTCCCCCGTTCAGTCTTTGTTTCTGAGGTGTTTCCAGGTATTGAGTTGTGGGGGGAGTGAGGCCAACTAATGATGTCACTTCTCTCTTTTATAGGGTCACTTCTTCCTTTTATAGTTCTTCTATGTGGAGGGAACTTCGTTGTTCCAAACAAAGTCCTCAGCACAGAATGTGAAAAAGTAGAAGCACAAGATGAAGTCCAGTATCACATGATCTAGTCACATGCCCTTGCATGCTTTGATGAGTCATGGAAGTCATTATTCATATACAGTCTGAAACATCCACAAGAAAGCCCACCATGTGGAATAAATGTCTTCTAAGGTATATTGTGTCTCTTAATGGGCTATTATTGTGAATGGTTCAGCCACAATGTGCTGGCTAGACTGATATAAACTGACTTGTGGGTGTTACCTAGGAGCAAACACATTTGAAATACTGGTACATAGTCAATATTCATAACTTTATATACAACAAAGACACATGAATACAGATAGGGTAATTATATTCAGCACATCATAACTATTCAATTGATATCTTACATGACATACTTTGTATAAAACATCATAATCATATCACCACGGTATATATTGGGGTGCCAGGGTGTTGCATTAGGGTATAAAATGTCACAGTTGGATTAAGCCTTGTGACAGAATAGGAATACTGGGTGTGTGCCTCAGTTTCCCCTATGCATTTCTTGAGTGTCTATGTGAAGGGATAAGGATGTGTAGCTGATGCGAAGCAGAGCTTCTCTGCAGGTGTCCATACCTGAAGCTGTAATCTGACTCCAAGTGCGGGAGGGAGGTCACCTGACCTGGCTGAGCCAAGGGGGAGGAGGGGCTGGAGAGAGCGAGTTTCAGTTTGGAGTCTGCAGATGGCTGGAGAGAGGTTTTGGAGTTGGAAACTGGGTGGGCAGAAGGGAGGCAGGCCCAGGCAGGGTCCGGCCTCCCTTAGGCCCCCCAAAATGGATCCAGCTGAGGGGTTCGGATGCCTACAAGCTCGGTGTTAGACCATGTACCTGTTGACGAATAAACCTCTGTTTTACTGGCTGGCTGAGCCTCACGTTTGTCTGTGGATTTGGGGTGCAGAATCCACGGGCTCCCCCAGGACCCCTCCCGGGTGGGCTCATTGGGGGAAGTGCATGGAGGGGCAGAAGGTGCTCAATGCTCCGAGGTCAGACCCAGGAAGGTTGAAGTGGGTACCCGTGAAGCTCCTAGCCTTGGAAACAGGCTGTGTATGGAGAGGGGACATTTCACCCGAAGTTCTGTCTGGCTTCCTAGGGAGCGGTTCCAGACCATTGCCTGGGCACTCCGTGACAAGCCTATATTTGATACACAATAGCCAACAGATGATAACTTTCAGTTACTACCTATTTAGGGTGGGTTTGAACCAACAATCATCAGTCTAAGTACCTATTTACCAAATTCAAGTCACTGAGACTTTCTTCCAGAGGTTGGTCACCAGATATGTTAATTTGTGAAGATGATGATGATACACTGCACAATAATAAATATATTTTTATTTGTAAACAAAAATGAGAGGTGACTATCTGACAGTCTAGGTGCCCCTATCAGTTGAGTAAGACTACAATAAGTCAATATATCAAAAAGAAAAACAAACGGCAACCATGCAAAAATATGAAAAATCATCAATAGCTATGTATCAAAATGGAAGTCAAATAAATTCCTTATTTTGCTTATGCATCCCCTTCAAATGACATTGGTTTCCTCAGCAGCATTCATCTGACCATCGTGCAGCCTACCCTGCTAGTCTACAGATTAGGGTCATTACATCTTGAGATACATATTGGGATTCAGGAGATCTGCATACAATTCCTGGCTCTTCCACTGACTCTCTGTGTAACCATGGACAAGTTACTCACATAACCTATGTGTGCCTTTGTTCCCTATCTGTAAAACAGCAATAATACTTTCCAGCCCAATTTGGGGTGTTGTGAAAATAACAGTCATGATTCTGGAAAGGTGTGTAAATGCTGCAGTAATGGAGGCCATATAAGATGATAGATAGTAAGAGATAAACTATGGATCAAAGGTTATGGTGAAAGGGAATTTTATGACAATAGAAAGGCACCCTCACAGTGAACGCCTTCTGCCAGCAGCCCTTTCCAATCATACTGAGCAGGGTCTAATTCTAAACCATGCTGACATCAAAAACTGCAATATGGCATAGGGGAAAGATATTGACCACAAGGGAAGCTGATCCTAAGGATATGTCTACAAGATACAGCAAATGTATACTACTGGAATGGGATTTCTAAAGTGCACTATGTTGTGAACTAACTGGTCCGTGTAGACCCTGCTATGAGCCCTAAACATTCCTTAATGTGATTATCATTGTGGAACATTAAGAACACTAGGGAACTTTTAGTATTCACCGGCAAGTCTACACAGACCAATTCGTGTGCAACAAAGTGCACTTTAGAAATCACACCTCTGTATCTATTTTCCAGTGTTTTCTATTGACAATTGTTTGTGTATGTGCTTCATCCATTCACAGAAAGTGACTAATTAACCAACATTGATTCTTCAACACCTTTGCCCATAGGCTGGGAAGACCTGTAAGCTCCAGTACAATTTGGTTATTTTACTTTGCTACTTTGCACCCATTTTTAGTCATAAAAAATGTTTAATGAGAAAGTTATCTGGGACTTGTACGTTATGATGAAAGCAGGTCCATGGCTTGGCATCATATCGTAGAGTGATAAGCATTATACTATCTCTGTACAAAGGCCAAAAGCATGTTGATTCCACAGTTTTGTGGGTAGCGACATGAAATATTAGCTTTTTCTACACAAAGCTTAATATCTTCACCTACTAGAGTGTTTTTAGTAAGAACAATATTGTAGGTGAATTTTGTTACTGTGTATTTAATATTGATCTTGATGTGTGTTTCAACATAATGGCAGGGTTTGTTTGATGCTGGTTGATACATAACCTTATACTTTGAAATGCTAATTGTTAAGGCAAAGTTTACCATGGCAGCTGCATAATGAGGTATCATTATTTTCAGGTCTTTCTCTGAATGAGCCAGAAGTGCACAGCCATCCAGGAAGAGTAATTTTCTCATATGGCTTCTGACAGCATTGCAGAGGCATGCAAATAAGCTAGATTAAAGACTTTGCCATATTGGACTCTATTCCTTATTTGCTGTGGTCGATTATGAGTTGCCTTATCTTCTCTTGCTGTGGAAGTAAATCCAAACAACAGTATGAAACTGACACCTTACTTAACCACATTTCTGATGCCTGAGGAACAGATATCATTTCATTCATTCTAGTCCACCTATAAATATCAAGGCGTTAAGCTATGATGTTGGCCATTTTGTGTGAGTCCCTATATTTTCTCAGAAACATCCAATGTCCAGGAAGACTGAGTGTAACAAAGATTTTGCCAGGTGGATAAAGATTATGTGGCTATCTCCATTTTGCTTCCTGGACATTTTCTTTCATGTCAATAACTCTGGGTTGTAATCAAAACTTCACTGGGTCTCTAGGAGTCTGGGGTGTGTTAAATTGTCCAGTAGTCAGTTGAGAAGAGCGCCTGTCAATATTTTGCCTGCAACTGACAGTTAAGGGATACCTCTTTAATTACAGCAGTCAGTTTTTTGAGTCATTTTGCTTGTAACAGTGACAAAGTTGTAACTTTTATGGTATTATTTCTTACACACAGATATCCCAAAGAAATGAGGGTATATTTTCCTGTCAGTGTGTCACATCTGTATATAAAGATCTTGAAAAGTATTCCACTGGGCCTGAGTGTGTTGCCATTTTTTCCCCAGTGCTGCCAAGCCTTTTTAAACTCCTTAGCAAGTAAAAGCTATATTGAGGTTATAATTCTGCATGTGCCCGTGCATTCTTTGTGTTGACATTTCTGATTGAAGTCAGCTAATATTCATGGTATCAGAGATGGGTGCTTCCTTGGTAAGCAATTCAGTGCCTCTGTTATATGCAGTGCTGGAGTCACACTATCATCCTTGTATAGAAGATAAGTTGTGCTTCCTCCTTTATCAGACATAAAATCAGAATTTAGTTACAATGTTGCTTCAAAATTATCTGTTCAGAAATCTACTTCTGATATGGAGATTGTCAGTCAATTTTAGAAGATTTGGATAGATAGATTTCCCATACATCCTTCTAACCCTAAACCATTTCTATGGTGAAATCCAGGGAGGTTTGTTATTGACCTCAGTGGTTCCAGGACTTCACCCTTCATGTCTCATCTGCTACTAAGAACATTTGTTCATCAAACATACTCTCATTTTTCTGCAACATCATTCTGGAACACTGTTAGTCAAATTGTATTTTCTTCCCACTGAGACCAAAAAAATTAAGTAAATTCAATTCAGGACTGAAGACCTATCAGGGTCACACTTTATATGTATGATTTTGAAGGTCAATATGCCCACCAATTGGCACCATGAATAGTTCCTACTATATGAATATGTGAGGCTCTCTCTGGTTTGGAGCTTAGGTCAAGCGCTTAATCTAGCATACCCAAAATAAATGTTTTGAATGTGGGTTTATCAAGTTTTATACTTGATGAAATTTGACATGTATTACTAAACTGTGTACAACATATTTTGCAGTTAAGAGCAAAACACTGGAATTTTCACTTCCAAATCCATGGTGTTCAATAACATTTTTCCCTGTGATACTAAAGCATCCAAACTGTACCTTGGTCACACTAAGTTTCTTCCATTTTTGAAAGATTCTGGTTGTTTGAAAGATATTCCCTATATGAGAGAGATTCCCTATGACTCCCACAGTAATAAAATGGGTTAATATAGAGCTGGGAAGTGTACCTACAAGAACTAACTCCTAGTCCCCTCCTGCATCTTTAAGAAACTACATGAGGGTAGGAGAGGAACAAGAGGAACTAACTATCCTCCCTTCCACTGACACGTAAAAAAAATTCTTATGGTCTACCTAGAAGGAAGAAGGTATAGGTCTATGGGCTATGACTGGTAGTTATTAATGATAGATGTAAATGACATTAAGGTAGAGGTAAAATGTGGTAAGCAAAAATTTGATTTTTTGCCATAAAAATCTTATATTGTTAAATCAAGAGCCAATACAATATAGAACAGTAAATACACAAGAGGCTTTATAGATGGAATTCTGTCCCCTCCAGAACAGGTTTTCCAATAATTATGGTAAAAACAGCAGATGGAAAAGTATAATTGGCAAAAAAAGGCAATGGGGTTGAGATGTTATAAACAGAACAGCATTAATAGCCGGTATATTCAGAGAAATACAAGTCAATTCTTACATTAATTAAAAATAATGGTGAAGCAACAGAAAAGGTGTGTGTTAGTTTGGTGTAAATTGGCAATGTTCAGGAAGCAGTTGATAGCAAAGTAAATTATACTGGTTTAATGTGCAATGTCAATGAAATTCTCTTTAAGAGAATCTGGAACGATGATTTTACTGATATTATCCATGATACTAATACACTATTCTTGTGTGACACATAGTAACAGTTGTGGCAAAGCTTTGGCCTTGTCCCTGTGGGTCCGCACTTCCGGGCAGTTTGTGCTAGCCTCAGAGGCTCACTGTGACCCTCCCTTCTTTCTTTAGAGAACAGGTCACAGCCTATTGAGCCATTTTCATCATAAGCCAGTGATTAGTTCGGGAATGTAGAAAGGGGGGGGGAGTCCGGGCCCACCCTCTACTCACGGCTCCAGCCCAGGGACCCTAATAGTATCAGCTAAGATGGCTGACTTTTAGCCACTGTAAGAGAATCTTTCTTCTCCCCACTCTAAACTGTAGGGTAAAAGTGTGTATGGGGGGGGTCTCTTAGGTGATCATTTAACTGTAAGCTACTTTCCCAGCCTAAGTTAAATCCTGTCCCCCAAAACCCAAACTTTACTAGTTGGGGCTTGGAATTTTCACTGCCACCATCAAAGTGATGTACCCCAAGACTATGGGGTGGGGCACCTTGACACCCCCCTGAGAGTAACCCTCCCGACCCCTCCCTTTCTATCTGGGAGATGGAAAACATCGAGACTTCGCTCTACCCTCCCCCCTCTGGCTACCGAGGAGAGAGTTTAAACACACAGACCCTGCTTGCTATAAGCTGTGCCAGATCCAAAGCCAGGACCCCTCCAAGGGAAATAATTAGACCCTTTGTATAACCAAAAAAAGATTTAATAAAGAAAGAAACAAAGCATACAACTAATACAACTTTACAGATATAAAGCGTTTTAACCTAAGTTTTCTTGCATAAATTAGCCCCCTTCCCGGGGATTTTTTTCTCTCTGCTAAACTCTACAGTATAAGGAAACCAGAGATTAAGCACAAAGCTTATGCAATCAATGTTCTACTTACTGTTCATCTAACTTATGAATATATGAAGGAAAAGGAAAAGATAAGTTTTCATAGTTGGAGAAAGGTGGAGTCAGCCCAAAAGCCTCAGAGGAACTGAACTAACTTCCTGGTTTGTCTCTGGATCGGCTACTTTGACGTCACCCCCCTCTCCTGTTCAATTAACCCCTAATAGGTAAAACAGCAACTCCAAGGCACTTTACACTCATGACAGCCACCAAACACAATACAATTCCCTGGGCTACTTCCCCACAGCAGTCCCCACTTCCTCAAACTCCACTTCACCTTTACCTCAGAGATTCCTTCCTTGCGTATATGTTGTCGACCACTCAATCTCACCAACAGCACAACATCCTTCCACAGCTCCTGACATCCACATGCACCTGACTAACTGGGAGGGTTTTTAACTGGTTTCAGCTAGCCCCTGATTGGCTTCAGGTGTCCAATCAGGCTAACTGTTTCTGCTCCTTTCTAGAATCTTCTTAATTGGCCCCAAGTGTCTTTATTAGCCTGGAATAGCCTTTGTTTGGCTATACAGGGAGCAGGGACCTGCTCATCCTGAGGCTGATATACCTCCCTTCCAGCACTCTCCTATACCCTTCTGGTCTGACTCTGTCACACAATTTAAAGATAGATTCATCTCTAGGACAACTAAGTCTGTTAGTTGTCTCTAGTCTCTAAGACTAAGTCTCTAGGACAACTAAAAAACAGAGAAAACAGTTCATCCCAAACAAAACAATTTGAAATGAATGTACTTGTCTTGTAGGATGTGGAAGAAAGGGAGGGCAGGTGAGTGATGGATATTCCTTTCAATAACTTAAATACAAAGGAAATATGGAAGACAGAGATACAATAATTCCCATTAAAATGGACCAGATACTACAGAAAAAAATAGCATCTGATTATTTTATGTCATCTCACCGTGAATGTAAAGGCAATTAGAAACATTACTCAGAAATAATCTGTTAAGGTTCCCATGTACACTAAAAAAATCATGGATGCAGCTCACTGTAAGCAAACCTGAGCTGGGTATAAATCCTTATTTGCTGAATGAGGGAGGGAGTGAACAGCAGAACAGCTTCAACCGGAGAGTTTGAATGAGTCCTGACCCAGAATACCCCTTGGCTTGGCCACACTCCTGGGACGGCGGAGGCCTGGATTCAAGTCGCTGCTCCACAACAGGCAGAGTGGGCACTTTAACAGGGTCTTTCACATCCTGGGTGAATGCTCTGATCCCTATGCTGAAGGTTATAATGTGGCCAGCTCCTCCCCCTGTGTCTTCTGCATGGGTTCATGTGTGCCCCAAGGACACCTGGATCTGGCCCATAGGTGGAGCAACACCTTATCAGAGAATCCTGCTAGGGCCTGTGCATGAGTTAGGCAGCAAGCTGTTAGGCAGTGTCAGGACTGATGCAACTGTGCACATAACCAGCCACTGAAATGTAGGCACCTAGTGGACTTGAACAGCAGGAACTTAGGTGCTTACATAGGTGGCAGCACTGGTATTCATAAAACCCCTGCTAAGTTGCTGCCTAAATATTTGTCTTACACACCAAAAGTTGCAGCTTGATACCTAAATCTCTTTGTGAATGTGGACCTTGGTAGACATTTACACTTGTGCAAAGTACACTACTTTAATGGTGTTTCACACTCACTTTGCACAGATGTAAATTACTACACAAAGTACAAGGCATTGGGGAATCAGAGCCTGGCTCTTTGGCTAGTCTCCAAGAAGGGGACACCCCTCCTATGTTTGACCTCATTTATTAATGTGCCATAGCAGCCATTTTTCAACTGTCCTCTGATATTTTCATTTGGGAATTTTGCCCACTGCACAGTTAGTGCACATAATTCAAAACAGAAAATTACAAAATGGGTCAACTGGGTTTTTGACAAGATGACAGGTAGAGTCAGGTGTCACAAAATCAAATAGGATACATGAAATACACTCCTTTGAGGTATTTTCTACTGGTGCATCTTTAATATGTAGTCAAATGAAGAGCAAAGCAACTACTAAGTTCATTGCCTGTTTGACACACAAAATGGCCACCTGGAGATGCATCTCTCTTCAAAAAATTATATCAGACAAATATTATTCTGTCCAGGATTTAGCACAGTGATGGGCAACCTGTGGCCTGTGGGCTGATGCAGCCCAGCAGGGTAATCGAGTTGTGGTCTGATAGACATTTTGCTGATGTTGACCATCCACAGGCATGGTCCCGCATCATGGTTTGTCATTCCCAGCCAATGGGAGCCACTTCCCACAGCTCTCATTAGCCAGGAAAGGTGAACATTCCACACAAAGATGGACTACAAGCTATCAGGAACAGTATCCCTGATAATGTCATGGAAAACCTGGTGGCTGAACTTTGTGACTTTGTCCTCACCCACAACTATTTCAAATTTGGAGACAATATATAACTTCAAGTATGCCTTCAAGTATATCTTCATACTGTATGCTTCATTCTGTGCATCTGATGAAATGGGCTGTAGCCCACAAAATTTTATGCTCAAATAAAATTTGTTAGTCTCTAAGGTGCCACAAGTACTTTTTGCAAAAGATTCTAATTTGTCAAACCAAACTGAAATGTTTTGTTTCAGGTAAATTCAGCATTAATCTGTGTTGCGTTGTCATGGTTCTTCACAGGAGATGCAGTTTGTGTGCCTTTTGCTCCTATTCTCTTCTATGGGATGGGCTATATCACTCATTGTGCAGCATCCCTTCTGGTTAAACAGATCTGGTGCTTCATGAGAGATTTCGTCCAGCCATAGAGCCTGGTCCAGAGAGAAGATGGGAGAATGAGACAGTTCACATGAAGTACCATGGAAGCACACTGGACCATAGATTAATGTTGAACCAAGTTAAAATGAAACATTTCAATGTAAGGAATGTTTCTAAATTTCATTTTTTAAATCAGAAATGGGAAAAACAACATGTTCAGAATAAATTTGTTTCAGAACTTTCCAATCTGTGAAATACTATCCCGGTATTTGACTCCAAGAGAACAAATCTGATCCTGAAATGCAAATTCCTTCTTTATTATTTTTGCAAGACTGAGCCTCCATCATCTCACAAAGCATCACTCTTTTATTCTAGTTGTGACAGTCTGTACCCTTATGTTCACTCTTGTTACAAGACTAGGATACATTTTGTACAGAGTATGCCTTGTGAGGTATCATTTGAAAACTCATTATTGTCCTTATAAAATGTGTGGCAACACTGTATGTGAAGTTATGAAATTCTACTTTATCAGACATGTTCCAAGTCAAAGGAAACACTGCAATATAATTTAGGAGTCACTGGCTAAGTGCATTCATATAACTCATCTGGGGATAATTTACATGCTAGACACTGTGTGATCAGGCCAGAAGTGGTTACTTTCATATCTAAGTAGTGTAAAAGGCACCCCATGTTGGAGAATTGAGGAGACATAGCTGTCCATCAATCTGGACTGTATCCTAAGTAATCTCACACTAGTATTCTGAGATCAATTAACTAGCCATATATGGCCTAGTGTGAGTACCATTTACATCCCATCATTCAGGACAGCCAACAGTGATATTTTCTATTAGCCAGAGGGTTCACACATTTCCTGCCAATCTCTGGAATGGGTCAATAGTACGGTGTATCATAACACACCATTTAAATCTTTGTGTGAAATCCTGGCTCCATTCAATACCATGAGAATACCATGTCTTAAATAGAGCTAAGAATTCACCCTTTATATTTACTAAACCACAATAATACCATACCTAAAGTATAGTATATCATATATTAAAACAGGAATTCCAGAAATATGCAGTAAATTTGCATGCTCTGAAAGACAAGTAGTAAGATAATAATGTAACTCACTATACATGTAAGAAAATTCCACAAAATACATTTCTTGTTTTTATTTGAATCTTACATCTCATATTCAAGAAAACTAAATGTAGTTTATTTGAATGTGCAGTGGTGCTGACATGAAATAAACATGCACTCGTGCACTTAAAAATATGTGCATGTACTGTAAATTCATTTGAATCTTACACTGCATCTTAAAAGCTGTTTAATTTGAATGTATAATCAATCACAGTTGTATCCCCTCTCCCACCCAAACCACCCATGGAAACTGAATATATAAAAAAAATTAAATACAACAGTATGGATGAGGAGATGAACACCTGAAAAATATGAAATTTGAAGATTTTCCACAGCAATATTTTAGCCATATTGCAAGCATATAGAAGCATAAAGCTGAGCAGCAAATACAGCAATATAATAATATGCTATGTATGTGAAGGGAATTGAGTTATAGTATTCTGTGGAACACAATTTTCACAACTTTTTAACATTCTATTAATGCAGATTTTTTGCATTGAATTGTAGATGAGTTTATAATGAGGAAATGACTCAGTTATCCCCATTTGTGCAACATCATCTTCTGTGGGATGGGAGAATGGGTTGTCATATATATAAAAATGGAAATATATAATTATATCACTGTCCACTGCTCTTGTTAGTTTTTTATTTAAAACTAATTTTTTAAAAAATATTATTAACTTAGAAATTCTACCTTGGCAACTTCATCAGTTAGAGCCAAATTCTCCCTCTGCAGTAGATTAGCAGAAAGCAACTTCACCATTTAGCCCCTATTTAGAGGAAGTATTTAAATAGGTCATAGGGCATATTTAAATAGGGCATAGGCCTTGGCTGCTTATCTACCCTAAGTACAGGAAGGTAACTACTTAGGTGAAAAATAATTGATGGATTATTTGTTTTTTAGGTTGAAACTATACACTGGTGGGTAGGAAATTCTTATATTTTTCTCCTCTCTTCACTGTCAGGGCCAGGCCATGTATGGACAGCTTAATCAGTAGAGCCAGAGTCAGACATCTGGAATCAGAGTCATGGGTTGATCCAGGATTAGGAACCAGGAGTCAGAGTCAGGCGTTGAGGCCAAGTAAGGAGATGGATGGTAAAGCCTAGCCGCCTAGGAACCAGAAGCAGGAAAGAAAGCTGAGCCCAGTTTCAGAGCCAGGAGGTAAAGCCAAGGCCAGGAACCAGGGATCAGAAAGAGAATGAGGAAATAGGATCTGTAGCAGCAGCTAGCTGGGATTCCTAGTTGCACAAATTTCCCATATCTTAGCCAGGCTTAAGTAGCATGTTATTGGGAATGGCTTGTTAATCGGGCCCCTTGTTGGTGGCACATCCTGTGCTTGGGAGTCTCTAAGACTCATGATCTGCCAAGTGTGGCTGTTGCTAGAGTTGGTAGTGTGGAGATAACCAGACCTTTGGGATGATACAAGCCCAGGTTCTAGACCTCCTGCTTCTTACATTCAAACTGCTTTTATTAAAAAAAGGCGATTTCATTGTGCAGATGGAAGGCCAAACAATCTTCTTACTCTTTTCCATCCCATGTACTCCATTCTATATGACCTAGGTTTTCCTTTTACAAGTACTGGGTGAAACTCATTCCTGTGCAAAGTGTCAGCCCAAGGATAATGCTTCATTTTTGCCCTACTTGTATATGTAAGTGGCTGGATAAGGACAGACAATAAAGCCATTATAGTATGCAGTCTCAGAAGCTTTGTTTATTTTATATTTGAGAGACTCAGACATTTTATCCAACTCTGTGTTGATTCTCTGTTGTGCTATTAGTACAAACTAGAATCCAGTGACACCAGCACATGAACAGGTTACAATATGTCATAGGTATGGTAAGTGAATACACAAGCCCTTTGGCTGCATTGGATTGAAAACAATTGAATTCATTGTCCGCTTAAACTGTTTTTTCCATTGTTTCATGTTAGAGAATAGCTTTTATTTAAAACAAGAAATAAAAGGGGATGCTAAGCAGAGTACTCACTGATAAATGTTGGAAAACTATAGCTCTCTCAATTCTCAATATTTCTAGAGAAGACATTCACACTCCTGCTAAAAGACAAGAGATATTCTGGCACCCATTAACTTCAGTGATCATAGGATCAGGTTCTAAATACATGAATGTTTTATAAAGTCATAAAAATAGCTTATTCTCTATTGTCACTTCAATATATGGCATTTCATTAGGACAAATGTGAGTGCAGCATGTGTACACATCACCACTTCAGGTTGCTGAGATACATTCTCTGGTTTATGAAAAAGCAGAGATAATAGTTATGCGAAATCCCATATCAAATGCACAGAGCACAAATTAGCTCTGCCTCTGGGAAAGTGTAAGATGTACATGGATGTTTTTGAAAGATATTCATAATTAAGATTTTTTTTAATAGACATTCTCTCTTTTCTGCAGGCAGGACATGTATCTTTCCCTGCAAATCAAATGCACCATTATAAATCCACAAGAACATTTCTATAGTTTAACTGTTCATTTGCATTGCTCTAAAAGAAAGTGGAATGGCCATGCAATGTCAGTAATCACTGCTTATAATGGGGGGGTTAGGAGGGGGGGGGAAATCACTGCTTATAATGGTCAAGATGTCTAAAGAAATGTCTGGTCCTGCAGTGTGCTGAATGGTCCTTGCAAGGAAGGCTCTTGCAATGGCCCTCAACTCCCATTAAAGTCATTCACCAACTTGCAAGAGATGCTCAGAACCTTGCAGACTCAGGCCCTAAATTATCTGCAATAGCAGTTTTTAACATAAACAACAGCTTCTGATATCCCCAGTTTGCGTCCATTATTCAATCGTTCTCTGACAAGTGTATATTCCGCTACCGACATCCCATTTCCAGTCCTCCCTATGACTTCTGCCTACAGCAGTATAAACAGAGATAAAAGCAAAAGGGAGCAAGGACTGGGGGTTCAGAGGAGTATAGCTCCCCATCCTCCTTGGTAAAGAGAGTGCTCTCTCCTCCTTGGATGGTGTGATGAGGTCTCCCTTTTTTCTTTCAATTTATGTTAGACAAGGGAGTGTCTCCCCCTTAGCCCCCAAAAAAGAACTCCACCCAAGAGATCAGTCCCTAGCAGAGAGATGCTCCACATGCACCAAGCAAGACAGGATTATATAATTCCAAAATACCTCCTTCTCACTTTGGGAGTGACAGACTCCTCTTTTTTTTTGTAATAAAAGGGATCACTTTGATAATCGTCCTGTTTCCCCTGGTCATAACAACAACACCGGACTGCTCTGGTCAATATAACTTATTCTCAATTCAAATACAGTCTATTTCAGGTACTTACATAATCACTATTACTTTAGTATCTAAGTGCCTAAAATAAATCCACAATAGATAACACATACAAAACAGGTTTCATGTTACAAGATGTGAATTAAGCTACCACTGTGCAAAATCAGCTTCCTCTGATAAATCTCATTACCAAAAGTCCCCTGACTAGGGTGAACCACCATTAACACCAGTTAGAACCTTGGCCACACCACCAAACAAACAAACAATGCTGCTGTGACCTGGGTCCAAGTAGCGGCCAGCTGAGGACACTAATTAGGGTGAACTGCAAAGAATGGGGCAGACAAATTCCAAAGCTGGTGGATATTCCAATGCTTAGATTTACCAAGCCAGCATAAAACATCTTCTTTATTACCTCACTGGTTATACAGAGGGCCAAAACAACACAGTTCCTGTAATGTGATCCAGCCTCAGACATCCATCCAGGTGCCCACATCAAATCTTATTTCATCATATAAAAAACAACAACGGTTCTACCAATCCCAAAGGACTGGACACATTACCTCTCAGGTTATTGAATATTCCAGACCTTACCCAATTACACACAACAGTCAATTCTTAAATAAACTAAAATGTATTAAAAAAGAAAAGAGAAAGTATGGTTAAAAGACCAATATACATACAGACATGAGTTTAATTCTTGAGGTTCAGCTACATCACAGAGATGGTGAGCTTTGTAGTTGCAAAGAGTTCTTTTAGAATTGCATTCATAGGTTATTTTCCAATGTCCAATATCACCTTCAGAGAGTAAAAGCATAATCTTGCAACTCAAACTTCCCCTGATGAAGTTTAAGCAGATTTGAGATGACAGAATCAGGACCCAATGGTCTTTTATACACTGTTCTAGCATCTACTTGACCACATAGTCCTGGCTTTTGATGTAACCTTCTGATTCCTAAACACCAGCAGTAATTAGTTACACAAATTAACATAGGGCAATTTATTCATTAGGCAGTCTATCACAAACTTCAAAGAGACATATAGACAATGACATTATTTCACCCAAGATTCATTTGTATGTTAATATTCCTTTTTTGATCTCTGAATCAATAATTATAGTGACAGAGAGGAATTGTCTGTTTACATGGCTAGCTTTTAAGATACACACAATTAGTATCAGTTCTAATAATATAGGTTTTCATTTCAAAGTTCTAGTCTATTTAGCATGAATGGCCCTCATTACCATTCACATACCTTTCCCTCATTTATTTTAAAGGCGGGCTCTGACTCATTCAGCCTGCAAGCTGTTTAACCCTGTCTGGCCAGGAGTTATATTTTGTATAAGATTTGCTGCAATTATACAACAGTGGTAGCACTACTTTGATTTGCATGGTTATATTTTAATCAGACAACGTCCCAACTGCTGATTGCTAGGTTTAATTACTATGGAATGAGAGTAGTCATTCCACTTGAAACTGCTAAGAATTGCCCACCAATCTATGTACAGAGTGAACTTTTTTGCCCCAAAACAGGGTTTCCCAGGGAATACCACAGAGACATGTGGGACAATATTTTTTAAAATGGGTGCCTCCAGTTAAGTTTCTATGGGTGGGATTTTCAAGAGCGATATAGTTATTTAGCAGAACAAATCCTATTGACTTTCAATGGGACTTTTGCGCCTAAACCACTCAGGCTGTTGTGGAAATCTCATCCTATTTCCATATTTATGCACATAAATAAATTGACTGGTTTTCAAAAGTGCTAAGCAGTTAGGCAGCTTCCATTGACTTCACTGAAAAGCAAGTCACTAATTTTTGCACCTAAATATGGATGTAGAAATGTAATTATGAACTGTTTTTTAAACAAAACTTCCCTCTCATGTTTTGTTATGTGTTTTTACATAAGTACAGTCATACTGGGTCAAGTTAAAGGTCCATCTAGCCCAGTATCCGGTCTTCAGACTGTGGCTAATGCCAGGTACTTCAGCTGGAATGAATAGAATAGGTAATCATGAAGTGATCCATTTCCTGTTGCCTATTCCCAACTTCTGGCTTTTGTATTTGTTTTTTCTTTCCGCACACACACACACACACACACAAACACACACACTTTTCACTCACAGGAAAACTGCATAGTTCCTTCACAAAACCACACTTTGATAAGGCAATATGTCATGCCACAGAGCAATGAAGTGGCAAATAATCAATTAAGTAAAATGCATCACATTATTTTGTGGAAAATGCACAGCATCCATTACACACACCCCATTACAAGAATGTTTAGTATTGTATTTTAAAGCTTATGGAGAAGACAGTGTGTATTTATGATTTCCCTTTCTGTAAAACAAATACTTTTTAAAATCTCACTGATTTTTATTAACACTATAGGTTTGAACACTACCACACATTTTTTTCTTTTCTTTTGAATCCTTTCAGTTTTATAATCTCTTCTGTATCAGAGAAAATAATATAAATCAAATGCAGAAAGCATTTTAATTTGACAAGTGTGAGTTTTACTTCGATCTTGTCTCTTATCTCAGTTTCAATATATCTTTAAATTACATATGCAACTAATCTATCACATTCTCAACTCACTATAGATTGTATTGCTATCATAATTTTATGCTATCAACATTCTTTAAGTTTGTTATTTCTGAAATGGTATTTGAAAAATTACCCAGTTTAGATAAGCATTAAACTATATTGCTTAGAAATTTGAATATTCATTAGGTAATTATAACAGATTCCATCTGATTATGGTTTAGAATAGTAATTTTCATTTTTATATAAGATGTATAAAGCATTTTCTATAGCTAAGTATAGTAAATTTGAGCAGTGGGACATTTCTATAATAGAATCTACAATACTATGTGCCAAATTCAGCTCTCGTAATTATGTAGGAGTTACAGTCACATAATTTTTGGGGGGGAAGTGTCACTGGACATTCTGTTAACTTATAGGGTCCAGTTCTGTAGCCTCTACTCAGGAAAAACTCCTTATTTAGGTTAATAAATAATTTTGCTTGAGTAGGGCCTGCATGTTTATTACTGGTCCAATGTTAATAGAAAATGTATTTATGATTGATGCTGTCAAGGTATATGATTCTAGTACATTTTGAGCATGAGAAAGTTAACCACACTTACAGACAAGAAAACAGACTTTAGCACAGCTTGAGTTCCAACTTTGCTTTTTTGTTTACCAAGAACCAGGCCCTGTCTGGAATTTTATGAAGTCCATAGAGACATCTAGTGATTGAATAATACCGTATATACTCGAGTATAAGCCGAGTTTTTCAGTCCACTTTTTGGGCTGAAAAAAGCCGCCTCGGCTTATACTCGAGTCAGTGAAAAATGTGCGTCCCGGTTCCCCCCTCCCCGCCGCGGGCGGGCTGCCGGGAGCGTCCCGGTTCCCCCCTCCCCGCCGCGGGCGGGCTGCCGGGAGCGCTCCCGGCAGACCGCCCGCGGCGGGGAGGGGGGAACCGGGACGCTCCCGGCAGCCCGCCCGCGCGGCGGGGACGGGAGAGCGAGGCGCTTTTTTTTTTTTTTTTTGTCTGGCGGGGAGGGGAGGAACCGGGCTGCACATTTTTTTTTTGGTCCGGCGGGGAGGGGGGAACCTTGGCAGCCCGCCCGCGGCGGGGAAGGGGGAACCTCGGCAGCCCGCCCGCGCAGCGGGGACGGGAGAGCGAGGCGCTTTTTTTTTTTTTTTTGTCCGGATTTTTTATTAAAAAACGAGGGGGCGTCTTATAGGCCGGAGCGTCCTATAAGACGAAAAATACGGTATCTATTTTTATTTTTGAAATTTACCAGTAGCTGCTGCATTTCCCACCCTAGGCTTATACTCGAGTCAATAACTTTTCCAGCTTTTTGTGGTAAAATTAGGTGCATCGGCTTATATTCGGGTCGACCTATACTCGAGTATATACGGTATATTACAAGTAAACATATAATTACAAACTTTGTCCTTAGGCAAAAGTCTAACTGAATTCAGTGGGCATTTTTCAGAATAAGCTCTGAGCAAGGATTTCAGGATTTGGCCCATATTTATCTAATTGCCATGAGGATTCCCATGAGAAATGTGAGTTGCTGGTGAGAATAGTGAAGCTACCAGTGCAATTCCCAGTCATGATCATATTGTATTACCATGTCTAAAAGGCCTTATTTCCTTATTCCTGAATGTCCAAGCTGAATGCTGATCTCTGAAGTATTATTTCTGTTTGAGATTCTGTGCCTTGTTGACTTTTGCTTTTTTTAAATGTCTGCTCCTTTGAATGATTGCATTCAAGAACCAAGCTAGACTATGCACTTAGGATCAAATCTTAGTGCCTGGGGCAATGCAACTCTGTACTACCTCTCATAGTCAGCTATGGTTAAATGAAACAATTGAGTCCAAAATAAATCAATGAAAACTTTAAAAAACGAAGTAAAATTATTGTGAAACAGCTCTGCTTTTAGATATTTAAGAACACAACAGGTAACATGAAAGCTATGTAGACAAATGCACATTTGCTGATTTCTTTTAATCTGGAGACAAAAATCCCTCACAAAAATCCCTTGTCAGATTTAGCTTGTGATGTGAGAAAACCAAATAATTGTCTCACCACTGACAAGTCACTTTTCTTGTTTACTTTCACTGTACTTTGGGGGGGGGGGGGAGGGGAGGCATAAGAAGATTCTCTCTCATGCTTTCAAAACACCAGAAAGAAGTTGGAATTAAGACCCTTAGAGAGAAAACTATTTGAAATCCAGTCTATGGTTCACATTGGATGATACACTATTCGGAATGACTTTTAAAATATTTTTTCTTGAAAAAAATCATCATTAGGAAGTATCATAATTCCAGCTCTTAATCTGGACTTTTTTTAATGAGGAAAAGTGCCATTAGACTTATATCAATGAAAAATAGAAAACTATTTTCTGACCCCCCCCCATTTCTGTCCAACCCTACTTGCCATAATGTTTCCTCTTACGTAGCTAATTTGGATTAATTATGAGCAGCAGAGCAGAATCCACTATTCGTACTCGGGACTTTTCCAGCAGTGAAGTATAACAAAGTGTGAGCATGGGTGTCAAAATCTATTCCTTAAAGACAAGATTTTGAGAAGCCCTCTCAATTATTACAGTTAAAACTATGCAAAATGAAAATGAATTCATTCCACTACTAGGCAATTCAAATACCACACAATACTCATGCATTCTAATATTCATGCTAAATAGCACCTTACTCTCCAAGCATTTCCCATTAAAATCAATGAGACTACTTTCAGAATAAGACACTAATCAGTGTAAGGGTGGCAAAGATTTGTTCTGTATACTATTATATTTTCTTGCAGACATTTGAGCCACAAATAAAAGCATTATGACACTGTCTAAGTAATTCTCCAGAAAGGAAATCTATACTTAATGAAAATGAGGCAGAAGAATGCTTAGTGCTATATAACTAATCAAGCCATAAATGACATTTTAAACAGAATGGAAAGTGAACATTTGAAGCTATTTTTATGATAGCATCAAAAGTCATGTAGAGAATGTAAGAAACAAATGTAAGATATGTAAACTGTGCCTTAAGGGAGGCAAATATGTGATGTTGTTACAAGGGAAACCACTCAAGTTATCTGAATTCCCAAACAATATATCCTCACAGAAAAAAACCCGAAACACTTCCCCTATAAAATGTCTTGATACAATGTAATAAAATAAATGATGTAACAAGAAAGACACAAACAAGTTATTCCTCAAGCCTCCTGTGAAAATATATTCTGAAAAATATTAAAATTAAGTCAGCCATAATAATGCCTTATATTAATATAATTTAGAAAACTACAGTCCTGTATACTTGGGCATGCTGCAGTTGCATCTGTAACTTGATTACTGTTTCTGGGAATGGATTAAATATTTATGTAGGACACCAAATTTTGTTTTATTTCTTTTAAAATCCATTCAGAGCATGCCTACATGAACTGGTGCTTGGGGGAGATACCCAAACATGCACATCAACAAATATTCTTTTTACTCAGAAAACATGTTACCACCTAGATTATACAGAGATTCTTCCATGAACTAAAGTAACAGAAGCCACTTTCTTTTTGACAACCCTATTTCAGCATCAAAAATAGTGAGTGTTTGTTTCCAGATCTCTTATATTTTATCTGAAAATAGATAATGCTTTATTCACAGTGCAATTATGCCCTATAACTACACTTTATTTGCACTACTGCAAACATAGTACATTGAAAAGTCATGGACCAAATTCACCTCTGGCACAATTGCAATATATTCAAATGATTTACGCATGGGATGAATTCAACAAGATGGACCCATTCTTGCAATTTGGTGTGTTGCCATTCCTTGCTATATCACCAGGTTGTAGGTAGCATTAACTTCAGTGGTGATTAAGCTAGGAAATACGTGCGTGCTTACTGAGTGGGAGAGAATTGTCTGTAATGCCTTCAGTGAGGTTAAGTAGCACGAGCATTAGGCTGCGTCTACACTGGCAATTAACAACCTAACTTTTGTCTTTCTGAGGCACTGAAAACCCAACCCCCCAAAGACAAATGTTTTAGCAACAAGTGGCAGTGTGAACAGTACGTTTTGTCAGCAGGAGTGCTCTCCTGTCAACAACGTAACTTGGGGTAGATTTTTTTTGTCAGCAGGAGAGCCAACAAACGGAGGCTATACTGTGTGACTTTTAGTGGCATGGCTGTAGCAACACAGCCACGTTGCTAAAGCTGTGTAGCATAGACATAGCAGGTCCCTAGGGTATGGCTACACTACTCGCCGGAATGACAGGTGACACTCAATGTATCAGGGATCGATTTATTGCATCTCATCTAGACATGATAAATCGATCCCCAAATCGACAGCTGTATTCCACCTTGGCAGGAGGAGTAAGCAGAGTCGATGAGGGAGTGGCCGCAGTTGACCCGCCACCGTGGGGATGGCCAGGTTAGTCGAACTAAGATGCGTCGAATAGATACGCGAATAGCATCGCTGAAGTTGAGTATCTTAGTTTGAACCCCCCCTCCCTAGTGTAGCCCAGGCCTTAGTCTGTTTCCATCTATTTTTCTTTTGTTATCTGACTTTCAAAGATGCTGCAAGAACAAAAGAAACTTAAGTAACCCACACCTGTACTTTAAAGTATCAATGAATAGTCTTCAGAAGATTCAGCTGAGTACTCAAGGACCAGATGCTTACATGAACCTTCTCCAAACCATTTAGTTTTAAAACTGGGTTGGAAAACAGGCTGCTGTATTGCCAACCCCAAGCATCCAAAAATCACGAGCTAGGCCAGACCCAATAAAGTCATACCAGCACCTGAAGGTACCAGCCAAGTTTGGCTCTGTTGTGCTAGGCATTGTAGATACAGAGTAAGAGGCAGTTCCCTGCCCTGAATTGCTGACAAGTGAAATTTTACCTGAGAAAGCTCCCAGATGCACCCTTTTGGAAGCATGTAGTGTCCAATCTGAGAAGAGGTGGAGCCACAACCTCACATTTCTCCTCACTGCCTTCTTTGGGACATGACACATTCTCATCAGGGAGCAGTGGGTGGAACAGTGTCGGTGCTTCCAAAGTACAAGGACTGCAGTTCTGCAACATACCTTCTTCCTGCTGTTTCCAATATGGACCCAAGAAAGAACCAGATGGAATCTGGCTCTGAGAGAACTTGGACATATTGCCTAAATTCATATCTGTGTCACAGTTTACCTATATGCAAAATAAGCATAATGGGTACCTCACAAGTACTTCAAACCTTCATTTCAACCTTATCCTTAGTCAAGTTGATGAATAACGGAGAAAGGAATCTTGAAGAGAAAGGAAACAAATTAAAACAAATTGAGAAAATATATAAATTTCCACTTAAAAACACACAAACAACAACAATAACAAAGAAACCAACCAACCTTAATACAATTTGTTTGATTTCTCATTCACTCTCTTTTCCCCATAAAGAGCTTCTTCTGAAGACACTAGGAGTTTTACTACTGACTTCAATGGAAGCAGGATTAGGCCTAGAACATAGACCTTTAAGGGCTTGGGAGAGCATCTGTGGCAAAGTAGATTACTTTAGTAATAATAATAATTATTGTCATTAATCAGCTCAACAATCTCGTGAGCCATGGGATAATTTAATTAATTAAAGTCAATCACTAATTTAATAGTAGAAAAGAAGTGAGACAGCTAGAAATAAATTCAATACAATTATATATTGAAAACATTCCAGGAAGAGTTAAAGGACTTAGGAATCAGTCAGTTATATTCTGAGGAAAGGTCATGTCACAGATAGGGAATATCATATAGGTATTGCAGTGTAATGAGAAGGTAGGATGGCAGGCCCTCCCTGGAGTAACAAAGCTGTACCTCTCCATTATCCTGCATTTTGAGGGACACCACTCACTCATTTCAGTTCTGAAGCCACCTATGCTTCACATAAATTTGTTGCCATATTTTAGAGATAAAATATTTACATCTTATTATTAATAATAAATTTAATAATAAAATATAACAAATAATAATAAGGCTGACGTTTGGAAAGAGTAATTAGCACTGAAAGCATTAAAGTTTTAGAGATGTAGTGCACTGGGGATGAAATTTGACCCCCACTAAACTCAATGGATATTTGCCAGGGTTTCACCCAGGTTCTTGAACCTCAATGACAGATGACATGGTCTATGGAGTTGCTTCTGCAACAGAAGTGAAACGACAGAGTCTTTAAGCAATGGTGCGGCCTCCTCTCTGTAACCCAGAACTAGGGTGACCAGACGTCCGGATTTTATCGGGACAGTCCCGATTTTAAGGGACTTGTCCCGGGTCCCGACCAAGGTATGGTCGGGACTCTGTTTTGTCCCGATATTCGGGACCTCGCGCCGGCAGCCACTGCTTCCTGCCGGCAGGGCGGCTGATTCACTCGCCTGCCGGCAGGAGCACACAGCTGACTGCGGGGGAGGGGAGCTCTGCTTGCAAGTGCTGGCAGAGGGAGGGCGGGAGGCAGAGAGTTAGCCCCTTATTAGCGATCATCAGCTCCACCTACAGCCACTGCCCCAGGCAGAGAGTCAGGACAGGTCTCTCTCTACCGGCGCCTGGGCAAGCAGCCCCCTTCCCTCCCCCCCCCGCCCCCCACAGAGAAAGACCTATGCTGATTCTCTGCCTGGGGCAGTGGCTGTAGGTGGGGCTGATGATCGCTGATGAGGGGCTAGGGAAGGGGGGGTGGCCGGGGGCTTTCTGCCTCCCCCCCCCCCCCCGCCAGCACATGCAAGCAGCGCCCCCCCCCATACCTGGCTGTGGCTCCTCTCACCTCTTCCAGCCCCACTGCCCCAGGCAGCTTTTAAAAGGCCAGGTCCCTCTGCTGTGGAGCACGCAGCTACATGCTTCAGGGAATGGGCTTCTTGCAGAGGGGGCAGCCCACCCCCCCATCCTGGCTCCTGCCCCAACCTTGATGACCCCAAGAGCCAGAGGGACCTGCCTGCTGGATACTTCCTGGGACAGGAGAACAGAGCAGCCCCAGGTAAGCATCACTGGGACTCCCTACCTCAGCCCCTGGCAGGTCCCTCTGGCTCTTGGGGGAGGGGGCTTTGCATGCTTACCTGGCTGCAAGCCCCGCTCCAGGCTCCGGCAGCTCCCACTGGCACCTTTCCCAGCCACTGAGAGCCACAGAGTTAGTCTTTTTGGCTGAAGAGTCTGGAAACCCCTTGTTGCTCTCACCCTAGGAGCCAAAGATCTCCCAGTAGGGCTGGTGAACGTGGCCAGAGAAGGGAGCAGGGTGTGATGGGATGAGTGTCTGGGAGGTGGAGACGGGGGGGGGGGGACTGGGCAATGAGGGAGGTTTATATGTTTTTGGGTGCTAGCCAGTGGGGCCCATTGGGGGGTGCTGGTGGGGGAGAGCCCTTAAAACTGCCCGCCAACAAAGCCAGCACCTCTGCTATCTTCCCCGCCGCACCGCAGAAAACCTCCCACAGTTTAAAACCATGCAGGGCACAGCTGCACAAAAGCGCAATTGGAAAACGGGGGCATGGTTATATGGTAAGCACGTGGTGTGGCCGGGACCAAAGTTCGAAGCCGGGTGCAGGAACAGGAAGTTTGGCACTGCTGTTCCCCGCACACAAGGAAAAAAAGCCGCCCTCTCCCCCCAAAGTTCGAGTGACTCGTAGGGTGCCACCCACCACCCTTTATAGACCAACTCATGCTGGGCAGTCAGGTCCTCCCTGCGTGTCTGGGGGAGGGAAGGACGTAAAATAAAAACAATAACAATATAGCACTATCAGATTATCCATTTATTTTCATTAAATATATACACTAAATAATAGTATATTTAACCCCTGGCCCCGTGGTTTCTACAACCCCTTTTTCAGCTTCCTAGGGCTGTGTGCCCCCTCATGGCTCTGGTCAGGGCTGTGTGCCTGTGCCTGTTGTGTCCCGCCCCTCCACTCATGCCCCGCCCCCTCGTGTCCTGCCCCCCCCGCTCATGCCCCTCTCCTTGCACCTCCTCCCATCCCCCCCAATGTGTCCTGATATTTCACTTTTCCGATCTGGTCACCCTACCCAGAACATGATTATTTGGGGGATTTAGAGACTGTTTTAACTATCCAACCTGCTTGTCTCTGACCACCAACATGACTGCTTCCTCTGTGTCTTTTTTGTGGGGTCTGGCTTTTTCAGCCGTTGAAGGGGATGACTAGAGTTTTGAGTAGAAGTGGAGTGGGGAGGGTTTTTAATGGTGCTGAGTTGAACATGTTCTAATTATAATCTCTTACACATTTGAAGAAATGAACACAGCAGACAGTTACTGAGTTTGATGATTAAATTGTCCTGTGAAGCAGAGGACAGGACATGTGCTCAATTCTGAGAGCCCTTAACTGACAATAAAGTCAACGCGAGTTAAGAGAGCAGAGCACTGCACTAGAATCACTCAGCAAGTTATCGTTTTAGGCCCTCAGTGCCACCACTTGAGAGGCTATGGCCAATTTTCTTATCCATTGATTTTCTGTTTCATGACATTTGGCCATTCTGAGGCAGAAATTCTTTATGATTATGTTTGCTTTTTTTACGTGCCGTCACAGGTCAAGTCTACTGCACCGATATTGCCATTCTGTGATTGAGCAAGGGGACCCACTCTAGACTCCCAGCTCCGCAGCCATCACATCTTGGGTGAACCATGCTGGGATGGTTCTCAGAGACTGATAGTCACTTTATTAACCCCTTGCTCTAGCAAGAGAGAATCAGTGTGCTAGCTGGGTATAAGGTCCCTAACACCACCAGCCTCTGTTAATCAAGCACTCTCCTTCTGGTTAGGCAAGCCCTGTTTAAGACTTGCAGGTTCAGGGGTCACCTCTGCCCCTAAGTCCCCTTGAAGCATTTCTGCAATATCCAATATTCCCTTAAACTGGCTACTCCCAGAAATACCAGCTCTTCTGCTGCCAAACAAAGTACTGTATTTCATAGAACATCAGGGTGGGAAGGGACCGCAGGAGATCATTAGTCCAACCCCCTGCTCAAAGCAGAACCAATCCCCAATTAAATCATCCAACAGATTTTTGTGACATATCCCAAAATGGCCCTTTCAAGGAATGAACTCACAACCTTGCGTTTAGCAGGTCAATGCTCAAACCACTGAGCTATCCCCTTTCTACTCTTTCAGACATTTGACAAGGTGTGGGAATACTTAACATGGGGCACTAGATTCAATTTGTGTAATGACCTAGCCACTCCCAGTCTCTATCCAAGCCCAAGTTGATGGTATTCAGTTTGCAAATTAATTCCAGTTCAGCAGTTTCTCCTTGGAGTCTGTTTTTGAAGTTTTTCTGTTGTAAAATTGCCACCGCCAAGTCTCTTACTGAGTGACAAGAGAGGCTCTCCAGTGTTCTCCTACTGACTTTTGAATGTTATGATTCTTGATATCAGATTTGTGTCCATTTATTCTTTTTCACAGAGACTGTCTGGTTTGGGCAGAGAGGGGTGACAACTCCCTTCTGCTTGAATGGGTGATCACTGAAACATATGAGTCCCTGGTGACTCACTTTCACTCCAACACAGTAAGAACATAATTTTCAATATTGTTACATTATTGCTTAAATATTTCTATACACATCTCACACTAATTAAGAATTTTGGTAAGTCACAATCTTTCAGCAGATACCTCACAAGCAACCCATCATGGATAAATACCATGAAAATGGTGTACTGGGTGTCAAATCTAAGACAGAAGTCACCAGCTGGCACCAGTATGCCTCCATCACCCCTGCAATTCTCTTTCTCCTGAGAAGTGTTTTTCCAGGCTGTACTGTTCTCTGCCTAACCTGTAAATTCCTTAGCTAGTCAGACTGCCTAAGCAAAGGCCTGCTTTGCTTTATCTCTCAGAGTCTATTCTATAAACAGTATTATAACCCACAGTTTTAAGTTACCACGCAGCTTGTTTTAAGATGAAAACATGAGAGAAAAATTAAAAAACAATAAAAACCTATATGTATGCTAATAAGCTTAGCAGAGATTATCCCACCTGATCCCCGCTTATGAGGGGCTCTGATCAGTGTCAGTCCTCCTAACCCTTCTGTCACTGGCATTTAGGGTAGTCTTTCTAGGTTCTTCAGATTCTCCTAACTGGCCCTTCTTAGCTTGTTCTTAGTCAGTTCAGTTCCTGCACCCTCACCTCCAACTAAGCTATCAGCCCTTCAATTTTAGAGATTGCTATCTCCTGAAGGTTTTCTTAGCAGCAGTATGGTAAAGAACTATGGCCCCTTTGCTACCGCAAGACTTTCTACCTCCTTTTCCTTCTGTGTGCTCTCTCTTTTATAACAGCTCTTGTTTTCACTAGTTGGTTGCAGCTGTGGTGTCTTCCTCCATGATTGGCAGCTCTGGCAGCTGAGCGGGAGTGGGGGGGGGGGGGGGGTTGATGAAGCTGCTTACTTTTAAACAGGAGAGACTCTCTTCCCATTCTGTCTATGCTCAGAACGGGGTTTGTAAACCTCATTATGCCTTTCCTAAGGACTGGGGGGCCTCCCTTTGTCCAGAGATGGTCCTGTCCATTTGCTAGATCAGAAAGAAGGTCCTGAGTCAGTTTAAACTATCTTGGTCTGTTGGCCTGTGGAGAATCCAGTTTGAACTAGTGTATGTGAGCCTCAACAGGAGGTGGTGCCTTTCTGGAAGTGTTACAACCAGAGTAATTTTTCCTAATCATTCCCCCTTCCCCCTTTTTAGTTACTGGAGTGGCTGGTTTTCTTACCTCATGGAATGACATATGATCCTTGGCCCACAATGAAACATAAGTTTAATACAACAAGATCTCACCAAGATATTGTAGGATATTGCCAGATCAGTCATACAGAGTATTTCCCTAGGGTAGCAGACTGGTGTGATGAGACTTTATCACAATCTAGAACACACACCAAAAAACAAAAAAGGATAAAAAATTGAATGCTGACAAGATTGCTGAGGTAGCTCTAAAGCGGTTATAGATCTTGAGATAGAGTAGTTGAGGCATATAGTTTGTTGTGATGCAGTGAAATGAAATTAGTAGCAGACTGTGACCAATATGCCCAATTGAGCAATATGCCTAGCCTGCACTCTACAATCTTTCCTACACAAATAGTCTTCTTCTGAATTAATTCAGAGACAAATGATAGGGATGTCAAAGCAATGCAATGCACAAACAGAACATCAGTTGCACACTATAACTGTAAATGCTAGAAAGACTACAAGCACATTTCTCTTGTTTATTTTTTATTTATTAAAAATATACACTCTTATATAGTGCCTTTTATAATCCCTACAAGTGGAGGGCTCAGGCCTGATGATCCTTACTCATGCAAGTAGCACAGTTGACATGAACCAGACAACAAATGTGCATAGGGTTGTAGAATCAGGTCTTGAATGCAAATAAAATAAAATAAAATAAAAAAAATATGGACTTCTCCTTATTCATCCCTGTAATGCAGCTACTCTGGGGTGAAACACAGCAACTGTTTAATTTCACAGGAGTCCTTTAAGAACACCCAGTAAAATACCAACCTGATCAGAACCTGCTTAGTTTGCATAAGCTGCCAATGAAATCACAGCACAGGGTACTATATCCGAACTTAATACTGATTTTATGTAGATTGGTATCTGGGGGACCTTTTTGGTTGCTTGCTTTACAACGTGAATGGACTGTAGGTTTTGTTTTTTGTTTTTGGTGCTCTAAAGGAAATAGAAGAATCCTTATTTTATTTGAATAGCTAAAACTGCACCGTGTTTCCAAATTAACTTACTGCCCTGGTGTAATTGTTTGAAGTATCATGAGGAAGTATATAGTTCCTTGAGTGTTAGGAATGGGGGGGGGGGGGGGGGAGGAGAAAGCAGGGAGAGAGAAGCATAGAAATAAGAAAAGAAAAGCTAATGGGGTAAGAGTAGAGAAGGAATATCAGGTGTGACATTTGGAGTAAAATCAGCAGGAAGAGTCAAAATTACCACATGAATGGGGGAAGAAATCCTTCATGTAGGTTTTTTGCTCTGTTAGTTCCATCATTGCTTCTTTAGGAATGTAGTATGTATTACCGAACTGTATAGGGTGGGTAGTGATGAGTAGTAAAATATATACCCCACCTCTCTGACTATATGTATGTGGGAACCTCAGTGTTCAGAGGTACCCAAAGTATTCTGCAGTAGGCAAACTTATCTCCATGAGAAGCTATGGACATATCAAAAAAATAATTTATAATTGAAATCTGATTTAAATATATATTTTCTGTTAAAAAAGTTGGAGCAAACCTGTACAATTAATTATAAAATATAAAGGAAAGGGACATTAGTACCATGGAAAAGCTTTACTGTTCAATTTCATTTCAGAGCCAGCAAACCTGTAATGTCAGATTAGATATACTGAATGTTTTGAATTTGAATAAATTGTCTTTTTCACCTATAGTTTCATGTTTGAATGGCAGAGGGAAAATAAATAAAATAGGTTAGAAATGATTAAAATTATCTGTGACATTTTTGGGGCGTCTACATTTTGCTCTTGGGATAAATGTAAACAAAATCCTCTCATTAATTCAGGATAGTTTAAATGAGCAAGAAGAGCAACATGCTGAATTATCCCATCAAAATATGTTGCCATTTAGACATTAGGAGAGCTATTTAGTAGCAAGCACCTTTAAACAACCAGATTGTAGATTATTAATTCAGTAGTAGGGTCAATTATCTTAATAAGGACTGGAGATGACATAGCATTTTGTGAATTAAATCTGCAACAGGTTATTGTGAAATTGCCTGAGGGTTAACATAATCAATTTGGAGCATCTAAGCAACATTTACTTTGGTGCTAAAATTGACAAACACAAACATTAAGCTTGTCTATGCTGTCAGATCAGAACAATGACACATGGAATTACACAGGTATTATTCTTTAGAGCTGGGGGAAATAATTATTTGGTATGAGAAACCTATGGATTATTTTTCTTATGTTACCTATACTAGGTACCTATACTAAGATCCAGGAAGAGGAACTTTTACCTCCTGTTCAATAAACAGATAAGTATCCGAAGTTTTATGGAGAGAAGGAAGAATAATGCCTCCCAAATTTAGAATTTTATATAAAACATCAACCAGTGCATTTAGACCAGATATGACAATATACTATAAAAGTATTCAGCCATATTATTTATTAAATTTCTATGCTGAGTGTCTGCAAATCCTTATTCTTCTGGATAAATTATGTATTACTCAGAACCACTTAAAGAAGCTGCTGAGAGGTCAGTTCTCTGAATTCCTCATATCACATGGAAAGCAATTCACATCATTAAAATACAAGGAAGTATTGAAAGCACAAAGCTCCTTTTTTGTCATTTGTGTAGATGGATAATTGACAAAAAACATCTTGATTGGGTTTGAATGTCTGCAAAACTTCCACTTTTTAAACAGAAAAGGAAATATATTTTAGCATTTGGGGCCTAAAGAGAATTAATGCCATAACTTGACCTTTATGTCTACATTGTTCAAATATATTCTAAAATTTTCTGAATATTGACTTACAGAAACCTTAGATATTAGATTGTGTAATTAGCTTGGTTTGTAGATATCAAACCATATTGGAGTTTGTCATTAAAGGTGACAGAGAAGCAAAGCCTGTCGTAGATGTAGTAACAGAGAAAGAGAGCTTTTTCATGCAGTTCTTTGATTTTTATATTGAAAACCAGATAAATAGGCCTTTTTCCTTTCAGCACAGAATCATAAATTGTGCAATGTTGTGAGCATTGGCAGACTGGCTAATATCAATGTGTCTCCCGTGGTGATCCAAGCCAGCCTCATTCCCAAACATGCAGCTCTATGGTTATTTTATAGCTATTAGTACAGCATGGCTTTAATGAGAAATATTTCATAAGCTCTGCCTGTGCTCACAAAGAGATGACATATTGTTTATCCCAATAATGAAACAATTAGAACTCTTAGCAGGTGTAAGAAGGATATGCTCTAAATACCTTCTAAATCTATCATTCTCTGTTGGATGCCTGAAGACTTTCCAATCTGCAGTAAACAATTATAAAAATATTTTCTTTGCTTTTTCTTCTCTAAATTCAGATGTTTACCTATTAGAGCTGTGACATAATCCCACATTAAATTCACATGCTGTATGCTTCAAAAAAAATTTATCTGTTATGCCCTTCAGAAATAGGGAGATAAAGAATGTGTATGGCTTCATTCTGGGAACTCAGAAGTGACTGGACATGGACTGGGAATCTGACTGGACGGTGGATGGCATCATGCCATAGAAATTGAGAGAAGGGAACATCATGTCAGTTTAGCTGTTGACTGGATTAACAAAGCAGGAGGGATTCAGGAAAAGAGAAGTTTCACAAGGTCCATTTCTATTAAAGGAGGGATGCTTTAAAGAAACCTTTTTAGAGTCTGATTCAAAACCCATTTAATCTTTGGATCAAGACCTTGGTGTTCAAGTGATCTGATGCTTTCCAACAGTGACACTAGAAGATCTGTAAGGAACAAGAAAGGAGGACACCAGCACAGCACACTGTAGTGAGACACAACGTAAGTATGGCTGATAAGATGGGAATCCTAATTGAGGAGCTGCAGAGAGAAAATATCATCATTGCTAAGATTAATTAAGTGAAGCATCTAGGGCAAGGATCTCAAACCCTGAATAAATACAAGGCCTGGCAAAGTGTTGTGAAGACAATGAAAATGGGTGTGGAAATGACAGAATGGTGACAGCAGTGTTAAGAAGATAATAAAAATACTTGTGAGAATTAGTGAAGAGCATAGAAAGCACAGTCAGTAGATCAGCAACCTACAACACCAAGGATGAAAAAAACACCTCAGAAGGAAGATGAACCTGAATGGTGTTGAAAGGTAACTGAAAATGAAGCTGGGTGGATGAGAGAAGATGATACAGAGCAAACAGAGAACATTACCTGAATGACTGGCATACACGATCAGTATAAATTAGGACGAGGTCAACAGAAAGATAGTATCTAATCCCCATTAAATGCCATTTGCCCAGCCTACTCCATTTTCCCTATGGATATAGCTTCTAAACATTTGAATGCAGGAAATCACTAAAAATCAAACTCAGGATATTCTCAGTTGTAACCCAACAGTGCTAATGTGGATACAAATCTAAGCCTAGCACAAAAAGCAATATTATTAAAGGAATTCTAGATAATTTTGAAACATATGTCTGAGGAATATCAAAATGAACAGAGTGAAAAAAGAAAGCCATGGATCGATAACAAAGGACTCAAAACTGTCAATCCCAGTCATTGAGGCATAGACTAGAAGGAAGGAAAGAAAATACCGGTATTGTTCAATTTTAAAAGGAAGGCTAAAAGTCAGAAGATGACATTCTCTAGACTCAGAACTGAGGAAAAAGAGATGAAGTTGAACCTTCATGAGTGCCAGAAGTGAACAGGATTGAAGAACTCTGCTTCTGGTTTCTGCATGGTTTAACTCCTGCCTATCTGTTAACCATTTTTGACCAGCCCTACTTCTAAGGTTAAAAACACAAGGGTTCTGTAGCACTTTCAACTTCTTCTGTATGTTTACAATGTATTAGTGTCTGCAGCAATGAATGCTTTTTCCAGCTTTATTTAACTAGGTGACTATAATCTTTAATTTTAGATGTGGACTTCACCATCCATTTTAGGTCTTCAAATTGGATTATTATAAGATGAGCTACAGAGGGCTATTTTTGAAACCCTTTTAGAAACATTGTGTGGTGTAAATAAAATGAGGAATACTTGTGGCACCTGCGTATTTTAGGTCAATTTCCCCAAGCCCCCTCCCCTCCTGCAGTGTAGACCTGGACATAGCAAACATTCACATGGTAAATACCCTTGCAACTAAATTAACCATCAAAGAAATCTTGTGAAATGCTAATGAAGGGCTTAAGCACTTTAATAGAAAATGCAACTTTCAAAGCCAGTGTGTGTGATATTCAAGGTCAAGGACTGAGTGCAATCTTCACTATCTGTAATAAATAGAAAAGCCCAGGTGATTAGAGAGACTGTCAGTTTGTCTTCTGTGAGAAGATATAAATATGGATTCAAAGACAGAGCCTGTATCTCTGGACTGTTTGGAATCTAACAGTACATAATAACTGAAAGAGAAGACTGAGATCCATAGAGTTATTCTGGGTAGCCCTAAAAGACTTTTTGGGAAATTGGCAGTCTATTATATCAATGCCATAATTTGGAGCTAACAAACTGAGATTTATCTATTATATTTTACCTGTCTTAGTCTCTCAATAACTCTCATACTTTCTTCTTAGCTAATAAACCTATAGTTAGTTTACTATAGAATTAACTGCCAGCATTGTCTTTGGTGTAATGTACACAATTGATTTGGTGTAAGAGACTGGTCTTTTGGGACTGGGAGAAACCTAATGTGTTGTGATTTTTGGTTTTGATTACCATTTATCACAAACTTCAGGTTTTTTCTGGGTGACAAGATAGGCTGGAGACACTAATGGGACTGTGTGACTCCATGGTGAGACTGGTTCAGTGATCAAGAAGTTCACATTTCTTACTAGGTTGATGAAATCTAATTCTAGAACATATCACCAGTTTGGATTGTCTGCCCTTGTTTTCTACAGTTTGCCCTGAGGTAGTCACTCACAGTGGTGAGCCACTCGAGACAGCATGACACTAACAAAGCACATAGTTTTGCCCATCTAAAAAGTAATCACTGTAAATCTTATATTTGATAGCCTTTTCTGATATAAAAAAGGAATGTGCCATAACTGTGTTAAAGATCCTTGCCATATTTTCCATGGTTTCAAATACATATAAACAATGTAATAGTTCATATTTATATTTTATATAAAAAACTCAAAAAGCAACATCAGCTTATCTGTAGTCAGACTCCCTATCCTGTAAAATTCAGAATGAAAAAGCTATAAAGGAAACTTCTTTTCCGGAGACCTGAACATTTCAAGCCATATCCACAGCTATAGCCAAAGATGTGTGTGCCTGAGTGAAAGTCAGAGAGTGGTGTGAAAAGGAGGCTTCAAAGTTCCCCTTTGCCTGCTCCCTATTCTTGTGCTATCCTATGCCCCATCTTAGAGCCGCCTGAGAGCTGCTTTAACTTATGCCAAATTGCAGTAGCTACAGAGGGCTAAAACCACAGCCAGTGACTGAAGAAGCAAAAGAGTATTCTGACCACATATCATTTCCCCTGCTATTCTGGCCACAAGGAAGAGGAATGTCATAAAAGCCACTATGCTGGCTATACGCCACCAGCTGCTCACCCTAACACTGGAGGTGACCAGGGGAACTGTTAAACAATTTTAGAACCTGATTATACTGGGGGTCTGGCACAAAGTGTCTGCACTGACCCATTAAGCCTTTCGTACAGGGATTAGCTTTATCATCAGTATTAACCTTTCAAACATTTAAACCACAAATGTTCTCCTGAATCATAATGTAAAAGATTTGTATTTTTAATGACTTTCGCTCTTGATAGGTCAGTCCAGTGAGCGCTAGAAAAAAAAGCTCCTTTTGCAAGCCTGAGTACTTCCTACCTCTCTTTGTAGGCATTAAATATCATATTTGAGGGGGTTTAAAATTTTAAATGGAAACCAGCAGTTTAATAATTTATTTAGTATTTGGTTTGAAACATTAGGACATGATGCTTTAGGTGTCACAGTATACGCCTTGGAACTAAATAGTTTAGTAGGTCTTAAAATGCAGCTATCTCAACAGTCGCTGTAAGCCAAATTGATTCTTCTCAGCCTGTGCCTCTGAAGGGGCAGTTATAAACCAGAATGTGTGGCTAAATGACATTAATATTTTACATACAGCTTTAACACAAGTCTAAATATGTAAAGCAGGAAAGAAGTTAACTTTTCCCCCAATGGCTGCATCATTTCCTAATTAAATAGATTCTCCTTTAACTGCCAGAGGCTAAAGGGTCACTTCCCCCACTTACCTTACTAAGAGCAGGGATACTGGGCATAGCTATAGTTGACTCTGGAGATGACCTGATTCTCCTATCAAGCTGCAAAACCTGTAGGACAAAGCAGAGCTGTGTTAATTGCTTGTTGTGATTAGAAGAAAAAACAAGTAGCTAAAAGAAAATTGCTAGGGAGGGGAGCGCCTTAGCACTAAAAAAGAGCGAGCACCACAAAGTAGAATCAGAAAACTGCAAATCAAAACAGCAGGATAGCAGTGGGATATGCAGCTTTTCCAAAAGCTCTGGTTCAGAAGGTTGAGTTGGTGCCCTTCTCCAAAAAGAAAACATGATGGAAGCTTTCCAAACAGCACAAGGTGACTTTCTTGTTTGTGGGAGATATATCGCAGTGTACTGGATCTTAGCATTCACAACCAAATGTGCTGTGAGCTTAGTCATAGTTCAGCAGAGGGTGACTCTTGCCCAGCTATGTTACCCTGAGAGCAGGGGCCAGGGCTGAACACTCACAAGGAACAGAAAAAGATTTGGAATGGGTATTAAACTGCTCTTGGGATATGTTACTAACAGAGCATTCTAAATCAAAACACAAAGTTTATCAATTAGCTAGTGCTCATCCCCGTGTTGATGCATTGTTGAGCTGATTGAACAAGGTGGTCAGAGTGACGGATGTCTTGTGAAAATTCCTGGTTCTTCAGAAGGCCAGTCAGTAATTACAATTGTAACCCTGGAAACATTATCACAGATGTCTCTTATAGTATAGGTATAGGAAAAATGGGTCATGTCATGTGGCATAGACAAGAAAACTGCAAAGCAAATCCAAATAGTTCAAAACCTTTGTGAACCTTTGTGAACCAGGAAAGAAGAAGGCAAAGGCTGGTCTCTAATCCTTGTCAAAGTCGATTCTCCACTGCCCAACACCCTGTGTAATCAAATCTGAATGGTGGTATTTTATATCTGTTTTGCATGAACTTTGCAAAAGAGTACGGTCCAGATCCTCGAACGTATTATGCACTTAACTTCAATTGAAAGCAATGGGAATTAGATACCTAAATACCTTTGAGGATCTGGACCTACGTGTCTGCACAAAAGGCAAGACAGGGGAGAACCAGGCCTACTGCCTTGCTGATATCAGAGGGAGGAAGAAAATACTGCCCAACACACTCCTGCTTGAAAAACAACCACCACTGGGGTCCCTTTTACAATAACTGGGTTTTTTTGGTTTTTTTTGCAAATAGTGTAAAAATTACTATATAGTTGGAAACCCAATGTGCACAGCTGCAACACTCACTCTATAGGAACTCTTCCATATTTACAAATAATTTATTAATAATATTAATAATGGGTGAAGTTTGTGGACCTGAATAGGAAAAAGGTAGGTTGTAGGAGCTTGGTGGAAGAAAAAAACCTTATCAGAACAGAGCTCAAGCATTTGGTCAGGATCCTCATATCCCAACTATTTCTCATATACCTAGAAATAAATCTACAGCCCCTAATTTACTCAAAAAAAGTTATTTTACTTGAATACCAAATTGCTTTTCCATCGCTCCCTCCACTTGAATATAATGGTACTCTAATCCAATACTTCTGGAATCAGGGAAAGCTCAAAAATCCAGATTTTGTTTCTTCCCGCAAGCAATCAAGAATGTCAGGTGTTCCTTAGTGATAAATTTTGTTACTTGCTTTAGTGACAAAGTGACATAATTAGTGGACAAAGGGAACACAACAGATATAATAGATTTGGAGTCTAGTAAAGCATTTGATACAGTGACTGAAAATCTTACTCAGAAGTATTTCCAGTTGACTTGAATAGAAACACTGTCATGTGGATTGAGAGCTGGCTGTAGAACAAAGGGTCATAATGTATTGAATTGGGATTGGGGGAATATTTAGCAGGGTACTGAAAAGATTCATTTTATTAAACATCTTTATTAATAATCTGGAAGTGGAAGTTAAAAACATGTTAATGAAATTTGCAGATGATACTAAATTAGTGAGGTGAACAAAAGAATACTACAAATGGGACAGAGTCCGATGAGAAAAACAGGCAGGAAATTACAAAATGAGGTTCAAGTTGCAATAATATAAACTAATAGGTTTGAGGAAAACAATCTCAATCACAGATATGCATTATGGTTGGAAAAACACCTCAGGGTGATAGTGTATAGTAAATTGGGCAGAAAATAATAACCTATAGACTTTACTTTAGATTAAACGCAACACTACTTATTAAGAGACTGGAAGTGTGACCCTCTCCCTTACTTGCCCTCTCATTCCAGGGTTGTTGGCTGTATAATGAAAAGACTATCAGTATCTGGCACCTTATCTCTATCCAGAAATAATAGAAGCAGGACCCAGCTATCTTGGTGGACCAGCAGATCCGGCAGCCTCTCTACTGGATTTTTGTTGCCTTTAAATTATAATATTCATATAATCATAGGACCGGAAGTGACCTTGAGAGGTCATCTAGTCCAGTCCCCTGCACTCATGGCAGGACTAAATATTATCTAGACCGGGGTGGGGAACCATTTTTGTGCCAAGGGCCATTTGGACATTTATAATGTCCTTTGCGGGCCGCTCCCCCCCTCCCCCGAGGAAGCACAGGCTGGCAACGGGAGCTAAGACCCCAGCTGGCAAGGGGCCAGCGGGGGAAACCCCAAAGCAGTGGCAAGCGGAGTGCTTAGCTCTGCACTGCTTTGGGGTTTCCCCGCTGGCCCCTTGCCAGCCGGGGTCCTGCCGCCTGCCCCAGTCAGCTCCCGCTATCAGCCTGAGTGTAGGGGGTGATGTTGCTTTACCCCCGCCCAGCCTCCCATCTAACTGCTTTTCTTCCCCCACCCCTGCCTGGCCCAGCCCACCCCACGGAAGCTAACTTCCTCCCCCTCCCAACCCAGCCTCCTGCCCCCCATGCCTGACCCACCCAGCCCAGCCTCCCCCCCACCAAACCTCCTTCCCACCCGCACCCACGCCTCGCCCACCCCATCCAGCCAGGTCTCCTGCCCCCCTCCCCGCCCAGCCTGGCCTCCCCCCCACACTGCCCCCTTGCCTGCCCCCCAGCCCAGCCTCCCCCTCCACGCCCCCTTGCACACCGCCCCTCCCCCCCCCGCCGGTCTCCCGCCGCCCGCACCTAATTGTTTGTCTGCTGGGTCCCGCTGCTGGGAAGCGACTCCTGCAAGGGAAAGGTGGAGCGATGCGCCCCCAGCCCTCGCAGACGCTCTGGGGCAGCGCCGCGCTGCACCACCTCCCCCCAACGCCCCCTTGCACACTGCTTCCCCCTCCCCCCCGCCGGTCTCCCGCCGCCCACGCCTTCTTGTCCGCTGGGTCCCGCTGCTGGGACGCGACTCCTGCGAGGGCAAGGTGGAGCGACGCGCCCCCAGCCCTCGGAGACACTCTGGGGCAGCGCCCCACCTACGCACTCTCACCGCGACGTTGGTCCGGCCCTTTCTATGGGGTAGGTTTTCCAGAACCGCCTGTGGGCCGGACCGGATCATTTGGCGGGCTGTATACGGCCCGGAGGCTGGAGGTTCCAACCCACCCCTGATCTAGACCATCCCTGACAGTTGTTTGTCTAAACTGCTCTTAAAAATCTACAATAATGGAGATCCCACAGTCTTCCTAGGCAACTTATTCCAATGCTTAATCACTCTGACAATTAGGAAGTTTTTCCTAATGTCCAACCAAAACCTCTCTTAATGCAATTTTAAACCCATTGCTTCTAGTCCTATCCTCGGTGGTAAAGGAGAACATTTTTTCTCCCTCCTCCTTGTAACATCCTTTTATATATTTGAAAACCGTTATAATGTCCTCTCTAAGTCTTCTCTTTTCCAGACTAAACAAACCATTTTTTCAATTTCCCCTCATAGGTCATGTGTTCTAGACCTTTAATCATTTTTGTTGCTCTTCTCTGGACTTTCTACAATTTCTCTACATCTTTCCTGAAATGTGGCACCCAGAACTGGACACTGGACTGGGCTGTGGAGCATTTAAAATATTATTCAGCTGCAAGAAGTGTCCATAGCCTGTCAGAGATATGGAACTCCACAATGAGCACCTCAACAGTTTTAGAACAGGTTCTATGGATAAAGCCACCTACTTTCCTTGGAGAAGTTGAAAGGGAAGACAATGGAGTCACCTTTAACCAAAATATGGATGAAATTTGGGTTTCTGGTGTTAGTTTAAAAAGGTCAGTAATTTTTGCCAGTTCTAGATTTATACTCTCATGAAAATGAGCTTCATTTCATTTCCTCCCTCTTCCGCCAACATTAATAATGATAAACAGCACCAGCTATATTTTCAGGTACAATTATTAGCTCTTGTTAAAGTTCTTCAGTGGCTCTGGGCTCTGTATCAGTAAAATTATGAAACAAATCTTTCACTTACCTTCTGGTTATTTTTCAATTTGTTTGAAGTTGGCTACAATTAAGTCTATTTCTTAAAAGACAAGCTCTTCTAATAAGGAATATTTTGTAGCCCAGAGTACTGAGTATGCTCCCAGTGCTCCTGAAACTTCTATTGAATGGGTGCAGGTTTTTATTCAGCTGCTGTTGCAATGTTCAGTCTTCAATACATTAATGTCCACGATCTCCACTGTTTTATCAATAATTCCTTTGGTCTCTTTGGTGCTGCTTGGAATTTATTTGGATCCGGTGCCAGGACAATCACAGAATGACACACATAGAATCAGAGAGTGTCATAATTGTCTCACTTATGACACACCCACTCTTCTGTGCTGCACAGAACTCAGATGCAGGACAGACTCAAACCCATTATGCTTTAAAGTTACATGCTTCTGTTCAGTGCATGTCCCTCAATAAGGCAAGGTCCAAGGATGCAATCAATAACAAATGACCAAAAAGAGGGGCCAAAACAAAACAAAAATACAAATATTCAGGCAAAGTAGTTAAAATGCTAAGGGGATCATTCTGTTCATGTAAATAACACTTTCTATTACATTATCACTCAGTCACATGACTACTTCTGACGTAAATACTTTTCAGCAGTAAAAGTGAGAACACAGCAAATGTGTGTGGAACATGGGTAATGGGGTTAAAATGAGGAACATTTGAGAGATTTTGTTCAATGACATCAGAGCTTTATCATTTTTAAGGTGGAAGAGTATACATATTGGTGATGAGCAAAGTCTCTTCAGACTCTGTGAAAGAGATTGTTCCTTTGTATAATCATCCTACTGATATTGATGTGACACACACACACACACATCAGCACTACTAAAACACAACCTAAAACATTCTAAGTTGTTACTGGTAGCAAAGAGTCCCGTGGCACCTTAAAGACTAACTAAAGTATGAAAGCATAAGCTTTTGTTGGCTAATACCCACTTCGTCGGATGCAAGTAAGTTGTTGCTGTTTGGTTTACTAATACCAATTTCACTGTCCCTCATGCAGTTCTTTAAAATGGTATCTCCCCATCTTTCAAATATTGCATGTAACCTTGGAATGAGTAATGTTTATCTAGACTCAGCATTCATAACATGCATGAATCTTGATTCTATCACAGTAATTAAGTTGTTTGGAAAAGCCTATAAATATATGCCCACTGTATAGTGGTGTGAGAATTACTGAACTTATAAATTACTATATAAAATGTTAAATATTTATCCTGTCTCAGATATTTTAGGGTGTCTACCACCATATTTTGATGCCAGTTCAAAATCTACCTTGATGCTTACATATGTATTAATGTTATTTATGTGTTTGCTATACACACACACACACTACTATGAGCAGTATTTAAGATATACATAAGAGAGAACCATTTTATCGTGGACTCTGCTCAACATGTTTCCTAAGCTCAGCAATTTTTATCACAGTAGGGTGTGTTTTCATAGGTGTTTGAGCATTGTTCTGTTCTGACACGACTTTCACAAAATAGAACATCGACAAGACTCAAGACAGAGCAAGTTTGTAGATATGCAAACTTGACAAAGCACTCTCTTTTAAACACTTGCATTACATTATTTTACACACCAATGAAGTAATTGGTCTTAGAGTACATAGAAGTGACACGTGCAAACTTATTCAAATGCTTTTCTTAGTAGTTGCTAATGATTTAATACAGTGCTGTTTAGTGGGCTGATTTTCATGTTTACTTTTATTCTGCCTTGTAACAAAATATAGTAGTCTTCTACTGAAATGTCCCAAACTTTACACCTTTAAGTAATATTACTGCAGCATACTAGAACATTCCACAGGATACTATCATTTTCTCTTCTCCCACATATAGCCTAAGCATTCTTCCTAGACTGAATCTCAATCTCTAGTGCTTTTGGTCCAAGATAAACTATACTTATCACATTTTAAATCGCATATGCCATATACATTTAATTGCAGATTAAAGTCAATACATATTACTATGTTCTATATGGGAGCATTTCCATTTCATTTCCTTTGGTGCTTGAAATGAAGACAAATATTTTCTACCACATAATGTCAACATGCTTTCTTTTACCAGAATATCTAAGCAGCATTTGAATGAAACTGAGAATATTTTACATCCACAATAATATAGTTGGCTCACATTATAAAGTTTTTATATATCTCTCTTTTTCTCAATAGCTTTTCTATACATTTTAGCACTCTGATAAAAACTAGATATTCCCTTATTTTCAATAAAATAAACCAAACCAAAAAGTGTCTGTATGAAATTGAAACCATTAGTTTCAATTAGTATTTCAGTAACTGATCCTCTAAGTGTCATCACTATGGTAACACACTCAGATTCTTCAATTCATAAATAATAGATATTGTTTAAAATCCTCCTTTGTGGATCAAGACTCCCCAAATGCTTCTTCATCTGCTTTCCATTTTCTTCATTTGTCTATGTTCCTAAAAAGGTACCCTGTCATCCAAACTTTTGGGTCCCTCAGGTTGTTCATTTCTTTAAGAATTAGTGCTCTATGGGCTAAAATAATTGGAGAATCTAAGGACAAAAACATTCGGAAGGCACTTGGCATATATTATTAAGTGAATGGGAAATGATCAGTTACAACAGCAGATGATTAGTCAGGAAGTCACATTTTACTTGCAAATGGGGCACAGTTGGCAAGTTAACTTGAGCAGGTTTCAGTACTATTGAAGTGTCATGTTAGCACTTTGTGAATGTTTGCAATATGAACTTATGGACTAAGACAGTCCTGCTATAAAACATATCAGACAACTGTTTCTATAAGGGTGACACATGCTGTCTTCTGAAATGCTGGTCTTACACAGACAGTACCATGAGTTTGCTCACTAACTCCCCTAAGTTAATAGAGATATGCATCATTATTTCTTGATATCTTGTGATTTGTTATGAATAAAGTTACAAAAAACTATGGAAACCTCAGAGCTGCTCCGTAGTTAAGGCTGAGTTGCAATTTGCACTGAAATCAAAGTTTAAACTTCTTTGTTATATAATGTACAAAAATTATTTATACTCCCACACTTAGAGCACTGACTCTTAGGGTACAGAATTAATTTTCTGTTAATTTATAAATACATACGTTAATTATTTTGAGGTAATCTATAAAAATCTTAAAGTATCTTCCATCCCCTCTCCTCCTCCACACCCCTTTATTTTTCACATGAATCTAGCAAATTAAATGCTAATTGTGAAGATTTGAAAATTAACTCTTTTCTAGATTATAACAAATTCTAAAACATAAGCTATTTTGAGCCCATTAATGCTATTTTTAAAAATGTGCCACAATTAGACACAGCTGTTTATCTATTGCAATGATGATCAACAAATATTGAAGCCATCAAATATATTTGCCATTGAATAGATTTTCAGAAACTAAGCTTTTGGCTAAGTAAAAAAAAATGTTTCTAACTCTCAGGAAGATATCTACATTAGATATAATTCCCCACCAAAAACCTATGAAATTCCGGCACATAAAACTTCATTAGCTTAGACTCAGAGTTGCTTACATGCTTCCTCATTAGGCTGCCAAAATTAACAAAAAATAATGTAATTTAAAGAAAGATTCACACCCAACACAACACCAGCCAGTATAATCTTGTGGAAAAAAATAGTATGTGATCATGCAGTTGAAGACTATACTATAACTCTCACGCATAAAATGGCCAAATTAAGGTTTTTCAGGAAATCTTAATTCTGGAATTTCAAAATTCGGTGCTTGGCTTTTCAACCTTAGAAATGTTATTTTAGAAGTAGTTTGGGGGGGGGGGAATTTAAATGTAATATAGAAGTTTGCATTTCTCATAAAAAGATTTTTCGTACATAAATTATTTTGTATTATTTCTGTCCAGTGCATAGTATGTGAAGGTATTAAGCTTTTGAACTATTTCTGTGTTCACTTGCACCAATTATATGCCATTGTAACTCTATTCTTTCAAATGACTTCATCATCATCATCAATCCTCTTCACTCCCGCTGGAGTATAAGGCACCAACAAATCTCCTCCATGCCTCTCGATCTTGGGCAAGCCAGCTGATTTCATTCCACGTTTTGTTCATCATCTTCAGTTCCTCTTCCACAGTTCTTCTTCAAATGACTTACATAAGTGTAAATCAGGAGAAAATCATGACATACAATTTAAAGAATTATTGTTGTAATCCATTTTTAAATAACACCAGGGTTGGAGTTAAGATTATATACTGCAATATGGTTTAATTTTATTATTTTCATGTGGAACGGTACTATAATTTGTGTCAGACCTATACCTACAGTTATGCTGAATTTATGTTAATTGGGATAATCAGAATATGTTGGACATTAATGCAGAAAAAAAGATGGCAATGGATGAAAATAAATAAGAACCTGATATGGTGCTAGTAAAGTGTGCTCTTCCTAATAAGGAAGATGAACTAATGGGGAAGAGAAGACTCAAAGCTGGATGAAAAACATTAGGCTGCTGAACAGTATTATGATGATCCAGCTCCTCTGTGTAAAACAATAAATTTTTGATGCACGTGTTTTGTCAGCCATGACAAATGGAGCGGAAGCATGGATACACACCAAGATGTAGCAGAAGGGATAATCTGGACAGGAATAAAGAGGAAGATTTATATGTAGTAAAATATGAAGAGACAGGAAAACAAAATGAAGAAAGGAGAAATAGAGTAAATAGGGACCAAATGGAAAAGAAAGCCAATTCTGAGACTGCGAAGAAGTTAAATTTCATCCCCAGAGCCTCAAAAGTAAATGAGCTTTACCTGGACTGGTAGGGGGAAAAGGATAGTGACTCCTTTAAGGGTCTCTTTTCTCTCCCACTTCTTGTCTTCTTCCCTTCTCCATGGGATTTCAGCTCTTTCTGGGTTGGTGGGGGAACCATCATCCTAACTGATTAGCCAGAAGGAGCATAGAAGAAGCCATTTGGCTCCCATGCCTCTAAAGAAGAGGGCATATAAGCCCTTTTCCCCCTGGACAGAGTACCATTATGTGCCCAGAACAGAGATGCCATATTTGGGATTAGACTAGGATCGGATTCGACTGTGGTGGTGTGTTTTGTTGTTATTGTTTGTTGTTGTTGTTATCTGCTCTGGGTTTTACACTAATTGCTTTCCGTGACTGGTAAGGAATTTTTACCTCACTGCCAGATTGGCCAAATGGGTGGGTTTTTGTGCCTCCCCTACAGCAGCCCAGGAAGCCAGTGCTTATGTTAAGAAGTAAAGTTTTGGTTGTCACAACTTGTAAAGCCTTCAGTGAATGTACTGTTTTGAAAGAGGTTCTGGTTCCCGATAAACTGAAATTGGAAGCTGACTTGGAGAAGGCATCTTCTAAGGGAGATGGGGAATGGTGTTGGGGCTTCTAACAGCTGGTACAAAGAGGAAACAACTCTCTTTTCATTATCCCTTAGCGCTCATACAAGGGAAAGGCAATGGCAGACCTCCACTAGGCTGAAACAAATTAGGGAAGGATGAGTGATTGCCAGATAGTTCCCAGATCAGTAGACTAGTTAAACTATATCCCTTGCATATTGTGGTTCTTCCTGCCTGTCCAGGACAATGAAAATGCACTGGCCATTAAGATGAGAAAAGGAGAAACTGGTCTGCTAATACTTCGTCGGTCTACCTGATTTTGCTGTTGATTCTTTGTTATTCAATTCAGGCACAATATTGCTCTTAAGCCAGTTTACCTGGCCCAGTGTGGTGTTTTAGATGCTGCTTGTAACTCTTAGGACTGGGGGACTGTAGGACAGGAAACAGGAAGGAGGGGGGGAGGAGTTGAGCCAAGCCTGAGTTAGAGCTACAGAGGGGTGCAGCAGCAGCTCTGTAAAGAGGTTTCACTGTTGTTAAATAAAGTCTGTTAAAGTTTGCTAGTACCTTGCCTGCTTGATACAACATTTTGGCGACGAGGATGGACCTTCTGCCTCTGAACCCACTTGCACCCTTTCTGCAAAGTCCCGGTGAGCCTCCAATTGCTTTTACTGTCTGGATCCGTATGTTTGAGACTTATCTGCTTGCAATCAGTGCTACAGAGATTTCTGAAGTAAGAAAGCATGCTCTGCTAATCCACTGCCTTGGAGCAGAAGGGCAGTGTATATTTTACACTTTCCCCCTTGCAGATGATACATATGAGACCGCACTCACTGCATTAAAGAACTTTTTTGTGCCAAAAGTGAATGTAGTAGCTAATCGCTACAGATTTCACCAGCGTGAGCAGAAACCAGGGGAGACTATAATGCAGTATATTGCTTCTCTGAGGAGTTTGATTGTAACCTGTGACTTTGGGAATATGGCAGATGAGATGATTAGAGACTAGCTCATTCAGAAAACAACCATGCTTCCTGTAAGAGAAGCTTACTTCTATAGGAGTGGGGAACCTTTTTTCTGCCAAGGGCCATTTTGACCCTTATAAAGTCATCGGCGGGCCACTCCTCCCCCCCCCCCCCCCAAGCCCAGGCTGGCAACGGGAGCTGAGATCCCAGCTGGCAAGGGACCAGCAGGGGAAATCCCAAAGCAGTGGCAGGTGGAGTCCTTAGCCCTGCACTGCTTTGGGGTTCCCCCACTGGCCCCTTGCCAGCGGGGTCCTGCCGCCTGCCTGACCCACCCAGCCCGGTCTCTCCCCCCCCCACGCCCGAACCTCCTTCCCTCCCCCCACAACTGACCCGCCCAGCCCAGTCTCTCCCCCCCAAACCTCCTTCCCTCCCCCCCCCCAAACTGACCCACCCAGCCTGGTCTCTCCCCCCCCCCCCGCGCGTGACCGTCGGCTCCCCGCGGCTCCTTGTTTCACCGCCAGCAGCCGGCGGTGGCCCGCGCAGCGCTTCCCGGCCCCAGCGCGTAGCCGCCCCTGGACGGCGGCGGCAGCAGCCCACGTGGCGCTTCCCGGCCCCATCGCGGAGCCACCCCCGGCTGGCAGCGGCAGTGGCGCGTCCCGGCCCCATCGCGGAGCCGTTCCTGGCCGGCGGCGGCAGCGGCCCACGTGGCGCGTCCTGGCCCCATCGTGGAGCCGCCCCCGGATGGCGGCGGCAGCCCGTGCAGCGCTTCCCGGCCCCAGCGCGGAGCTGTCCCTGGCCGGCGGCCGCGGGCTGGATAAAATGCTTTGGCAGGCTGTATAAGGCCCGTGGGCCGGAGGTTTCCCACCCCTGTTCTAGAACCACAACTTACATTAGAAAAAGCAATAACCATTGCTACCCAGATTGAGTCAGCTATAGCAGAAGCCAAAATAATGAGCATGGATACAGGAGGCACAGTTCAGGTTGTGACCCGTTTGCAGAAAAGTTCACTATTGTTGCAGACAAACAATTACAAGAGGAAAACTAATGAAAACCCACAAATGCAAAGTACAGCAAAGGCATGCTTTCGCTGTGGATCCCCACAGCACCTTGCAAGCTACACAAGATGTCCTGCAAAAGTAGCTCAGTGCAATCATTGCAGCAAGACTGGGCATTTTGCTAAAGTATGTCATAGTAGCCAGTCCAATCAACAGGTGCATGCAGTTACAATACCAGATGTTACTGTGCTGAGCATGGACAAACTCACTGCTGCACATATTCCAGAACAGATAAAGTGCACTGTGAATGTTTCTGCCATACCCACAGGCAAATCACACCCTATTCACCTAATGTTGGACACTGGATCAGCAGTATCTATATTACCTGATTCCATCTATTTGCATTACTTTAAAGATGTGCCTCTTACTGAACCCAAACTTCACTTGGTGTGCTATTTGAAAAACCAAATTCCAGTACTTGGCTGCCTGCCAGCAACAGTGACTTTTGGTGATTGCTGTGTAACTGCAGAGTTCTACATTGTCCACAAAGGCACTGCTATCCTTGGCAGAGATTTATTGGCTGCTTTAAACCTCAGGGTAGCTAATGGACGAATTGATCTTCCTCAGCGAGACACTCCTGCAGTACACACACCAGCTTCGGCTGGGACCCAAGACCAGGTTGAGGAGAAACTCGGATATGCATATGGGTTTCTGCATAAAGTTAAAATGCGAAATAACGTGATGCCTGTACGACAAAAGTTACGGTGCTTACCATTTTCAGTCGGGAAAGCTGTTTCAGAGGAACTTAAAAAGCCTGTTCCTCTTCCTGATTCTGCATGGGAAAAAGTTGCAATTGACATTGTAGGACCCTTTGATACTGCTCCAATTGATTGTCGTTATGCCATAACTTTAATAGACTATTTCAGTAAATGGCCTGAGGTAGCGTTCACATCACAAATCTCTTCTGCTACAGTAATTAAGTTCCTCTCTTCAGTTTTTAGCAGGGAAGGTAACCCCAAAGAACTGGTTTCGGATAATGGTAGCCAATTTACGTCTCTGGAATTTGAAACTTTTCTAGCAGAGAGGAACATTTTACATAGAAGATCAGCCTTATATTACCCTCAAGCCAATGGGGAAATGGAACGGTTTAACCAAAGTTTGAAAGAGAGTTTGCAAATGGCTAAACTGGAAGGGCGATTGTGGATACCCTTTACTACTGATTTCTTGCAAGCATACCGGGCTACACGACATGCCACAATGCAAAGATCTCCCGCAGAGTTACTGCATGGGAAACAGATGAATACTAAACTGAACATTGCTGGATTGTTAAAGGCAAGACCTGATGCCCCAAATGAGGATGATGTGAGGAAAACAGTTGAACAGAACCAAGCAAAGTATAAGGCTTTCACAGACAAACGGTGGGGTGCTAAGGAACCAAAGTTTGAGTGTGGGTCCTTCGTTAGAATAAGAAAACCTGGACTTTTACACAAAGGAGACCATAAATTCATGGCTCCTCTTAAAATCATAGAGAAGAAGGGACCTTACACCTATCGACTTTCTGATGGGTGAGTATGGAATGCTTCTTATCTTGCACCTGCCTATGCACCACGAGGAGATTATGCCAACACCCATCTGCATTGGATGACTTCACTGTAGTGCCAACACAACAAGACGTTGCACTGGAACCGAGGTTTGAGAGGCGGTCTGTCAGACCCAGGCGACCACCCGTCTGGACTAGAGACTATGTTATGTAGTATTTACAGTGTTTTCAGTGTAACAATTCTGCCAATAGTATAGTGTCTTGTTCTGTATTTGTTTCTGTGATTAGAACAACCATGGTTATTTTAATTGAGAGAGTTTCTTAAGAGAGGAGGGAATGTGGTGTTTTAGATGCTGCTTGTAACCCTTAGGACTGGGGGACTGTAGGACAGGAAACAGGAAGGAGGGGGGAGGAGTTGAGCCAAGCCTGAGTTAGAGCTACAGAGCGGTGCAGCAGCAGCTCTGTAAAGAGGTTTCACTGTTGTTAAATAAAGTCTGTTAAAGTTCGCTAGTACCTTGCCTGCTTGATACAACACCCAGGAAATACCACTTTGCTGTAAATATGATCTTCTGAGCTGTAAGGCCAGTGCTGGAGCTCTTACACCTTTTTCTTTCCCTGCTGCTGACTTATCTGAGGATGGGGATTTGACAGGAGGAAAGGCAGCAAAACTGGGACGCCATTGCAACCCCACTGGTCTTCAGATACTTTTTCGGCTTCTTAGAGCTAGTAGAGGAATCTTCAAGCTGCTCTAACTTGGTATTGTGGGACTGACCATCCACAAAGACTGCACCTGGATCAGGAAGCCAAAGGTGAGCTTCAAGTCACTTGACTTTAATACCCAGTGCAGACCATCCACACTCCAGGACATTTTTTCTTAAAAATGTTTATATTTACATTGTGTTGATTTCTTATTGAAATACCTTTAGTTAGATACCAAGCTGCTTTGTGTGTGTATATACTTTCATGGCTGCTATGTAAATACTTCTATTCAACCAAAATACAATACATTTTGTGCCTGACCTCTATTTCAGTTTTATAAGAGAGTTTCATGAAATCACAGAAAAAGAAAAACAAATTGATCATGCAAACTATCAAATATGTGACTGATTGTCCATAGACATCCTGATCTTTATCAAATAAAATCTTTGTACATTCAGAGAAAGCCTCCAAATAGAATGAAGTGACTCTAATCAACTACTATCTTTAAAAGTTTTTGATTTGATTTTACATTTATCAGGTTCATTCAAACACAAACATTTTATTCTAGCACATGCAATGGCAAATTAGCTCTTTTCGTACTGGGAAGAAGTAAAAGGAAATATTTCCATCTATCCCTTTCTTCACATGCCAATAAAAGACAATCCAATTAAAAGCAGAATATTAAAAAAAAGGTATAAGCAAAGGATTTTATCCAATTAGCAAACAGCCCAATACACTTAATTCCCCAACTTCCAGTACTGATAAAAAATTATTTAAGAACTTATATAAGAACAGCCATATGTGGCCACATCAAAGGTTCATCTTACCCGGTATCCTGTCCTCTGACAGTGGCCAATGGTAGGTGCCCCAAAGGGAATAACCAGACAGATTATCATCATGTGATCCATGCCTTGTAACCCAATCCCAGCTTCTGGCAAATGGAGGCAAGGGACACCATTCCTGCCCATCCTGGCTAATAGCCATTGATGGACCTATATTCCATACATCTATCTAGCTTCCTCTTCAATACTCCATTATAGTATTGGACTTCACAACACCCTATGGCAAGGAATTCCAGAGGCTGACGGTGCGTTGTGTGAAAAAATACTTTCTTGTGTTTGTTTTAAACCTGCTACCTATTAATTTCATTTGGTGTCCCCTTGTTCTTGTATTATGAGGAGCCAATAACACTTCCTTATTTACTTTTTCTATACCACTCATGATTTTGTAGACTTCTATCATATCCTGCCCCTTAGTCATCTCTTTTCCAAGATGAAATGTCCCAGTCTTATTAATCTCTCCTCATACAGAAGCCATTCTATATCCCTAAAAAATTGTTGCTCTTTTCTGAAGCCTTTTTCAATTCCAATATATCTTTTTTTGAGATGGGGCGACCATATCTGCATGCAGTAGTCAAAGTGTTGTGTACCATAGATTTATATAGAGGCAATATGATATTTTCTGTCTTTCTATCTATCCCTTTCTTGATGATTCCCAGCATTCTGTTTGCTTTTTTGACTGGCGCTGACACTGAGAGGATGATTTCAGAGAACTATCCACAATGACTCCAAGATCTCTTTCTTGAGTAGTAGCAGATAATTTAGACCCCATCATTGTATATCTATATTTAGGATTGTTTTCTAGTGTGAATTACTTTGCATTTATCAACATTAAATTTCATCTGCTGTTTTGTTGCCCAGTCACCCAGTTCTCTGAGATCCTTTTATAGCTCTTTGCAGTCTGTCTGGAACTTAACTATCTTGAGTAGTTTTGTATCATCTGAAAATTTTGCCACCTCACTGTTTGCCCCTTTTTCCAGATTGTTTATGAATATTTTAAATAGGACTGGTCCCAGAACAGAACTCTGGGGGACACCACTATTTACCTCTCTCCATCCTGAAAACTGACCATTTATTCTTACCCTTTCTTTCCTATCTTTTAACCAGTTACCAATCCATGAGAGAACCTTACCTCTTATCCCATGACAGCTTATTTTGCATAAGAGCCTTTGGTGCGGGTGTTTATCAAAGGCTTTTTGAAACTCTAAATACACTATATCCACCGCTGGATCTCCTTTGTCTGCATGTTGGTTGACCCCCTCAAAGAATTCTAGTAGCTTGGTGAGGCATGATTTTCTCTTCACAAAAACCATGTTGACTATCCCCCAACAAATTATGTTCATCTATGTGTCTGACAATTTTGTTCTTTATGATAGTTTCAACCAATTTGATCGGTACTTAAAATGAGGCTTACTGGCCTGTAGTTGCCAAGGTCACCTCGGGAGCCCTTTTTTTAAAATGGTCATCACATTAGCTATCCTCCAGTCATTTGGTACAGAGGTGGATATAAATGATAGGTTACAGATGACGGTTAGTAGTCCTGCAATTTCACATTTGAGTTCCTTCAGAACTCTTGGGTGAAAAATGTGTGGTTTTCACAGGAAAAGAACACACTAAAACCTCAGAAGTCTATTTGCTTGCTTTGACAACTAAAATCCTATTTTTTTTGGTGCAAAAACATTATTTTTAACTACACACCATTTTCTGATGGAAAACACTTGGTCAAAAAAAATGATGACCAGCCCTGCAAGAAATTTGGGCCCTGAACTTGTAAGAATCAGACACAGGTAGAATCTTGCACCAAAGCAAAGACAATTTAAATCATTAGATCTCCATACAGAAGCAGGCTCTATCCACATTGATCCAGTGCAAGATCAGGGCTTTTTGCCTTGTTTGTTTTTCTAATGTGTACCAAATTTTTCTTCCATGCTCCGCTGAGGTTGGTAAGCTAACAAGGGGCTCACAATACCTCATCAGTACCGTATTTTTCGCCCTATAAGACGCACTTTTTCTTCCCCAAAACGGGGGGGGGGGGGGGAGTTGGTGCGTCCTATAGGGCGAATGTCTTATAGGGAAAAAAAAAAAAAAAAAAAAAAAGTGCCTCGCTCTCCCGTCCCCGCCGCGCGGGCGGGCTGCCGAGGTTCCCCCCTCCCCGCCGGACCAAAAAAAAAATGTGCGCCCCGGTTCCCCCCCTCCCCGCCGGACCAAAAAAAAAAAAAAGTGCCTCGCTCTCCCGTCCCCGCCGCGCGGGCGGGCTGCCGGGAGCGTCCCGGTTCCCCCCTCCCCGCCGCGGGCGGGCTGCCGGGAACGCTCCCGGCAGCCCGCCCGCGGCGGGGAGGGGGGAACCGGGACGCTCCTGGCAGCCCGCCCGCGGCGGGGAGGGGGGAACCGGGACGCTCCCGGCAGCCCGCCCGCGGCGGGGAGGGGGGAACCTCGGCAGCCCGCCCGCGCGGCGGGGACGGGAGAGCGAGGCGCTTTTTTTTTTTTTTTTGTCCGGATTTTTTATTAAAAAACGAGGGGGCGTCTTATAGGCCGGAGCGTCCTATAAGACGAAAAATACGGTACTTAGTGTATCAGCATCTTCCATTTTCAGTATAATCTACGACAATCAAGTGAAATTTTTGCTCCAACCTGAACATTCTGGTCACATCCAATATTTTACACATGCTGAGACAAGTTTCATAAGATATAAACTGATGGAGACAGCTTCCCATTTCTATTAAGTCAAATTGAGTTTGCAAAAATAAACATTGGTCCCAGGCTTAGATACCAGGTGAATACGCTACCTTTTGAAAATCTCTGCCAACTTCTTAAAAACCATGGATGAAATAATTATGGATTAAGAAATTACCATATATCTCCTAAAAGAACCTTTACAAGACCCGAGTTTACTACAAACATGAGATTGTTTTATATTAATCTTGCACATAAAGATGGTTTCATTTGGAAAGAGTGAGTATGATCCCTCAAGACTCAGTTGAAAATGTACTCTGATTATTAAAAATCCTAGGTCACCTGAGGTATTTTATTTGAAATTCAAGAACTACAACTGATATTTGCACAACCTCTTTAACCCTGCTCTGGAACAATCCAAAAGTTAAAATATGCAGTAAAAATATCATTATTATATTATGAAAATCTATAGAGTAAATAACATTCAAGTCGACTATCTTATTTGTGACCAGATACTCAGTTCTTGTGATTCTTTCATTTTATCTATTTCTAACACACATACATCATAGACAATTACAATATACTTATATTACAATGGGCAATAATAGCCAAATAACATTTTGTTTTCAGTTTGACCTCCAAATATATCTTGATTTTTGGGACTGCCAGAGAACTAAAAAAAAAAATAATTATTCACACAGCTCTAATCTTAACACAGCATTGTAGTGTAATGCTATCTTTCAACTCCTGGAAGTATTTCTAAACATTTTCAATGTCCTATAAATTGTGATTATTTGAAGGTGCTCCATTTCCTTGGGCACTTTTGAAAATCCCCCCTGAGGTTATTCAGTTAACATGGGTCTAGGTAACAAATTGGAACTCTTATGCCTGGATCTGCAGATAACACACTGATTATAGAATGCCACCTGACAGGTATTATTTCAAGTTCTACTCCCTTTTAATAATATTGGAATATCAAAACTAAAACATAATTTATTTTATTTTCTGGGAATGGGTGGGAAGAGCAAAAGAGGTTCAGAGGCCAAGGTGCCAGTTGCCTTCCTCTTCCAGGGTGTGCCACTAAATAAATGTGTCTTTTCTGCGTAACATCTGTTCATGTATTATATTCCAGTATGGTCTGATTTTGCCATCTCGTGTCTAAATATACAGCTATAAAACTTCATTGGAATTGCTCTTTGAAGCAGGGACTTTACCTTATTTTGAAGCATGTGAGTTGTCTCACTGAAGTCAAGTGGATGAATTATGTGCTTAAATTTGAGCACTTACGTAAATATTTTGAGGAATGGGGCCGTTATTTGTACAGCACACAGTACAATGACACCACAATCCTGAATAGTGCCTCTCAACCTTACTTTAACATGAATAAAGAACCTTGTTGTGTGGTTTCATCTTTCAAGGATCAAAAGACTGCTAAGAAACAGCAAGTTTTTTGAAGATCTTGCGCAGAAATTTTCCCATTTAAAAATAACAAATATAATATGGTTTATTAGTTTCAAGATAATCCCCAATAAAACTGATTAGGAGATGGACACATTGAAGTAGGTTACTATTACACAAATAGAATAATAGCATTTTAAACCATTTATATATTAAAATAAAGCCTAGCCTACCATTCACAACTGGGCTGTTGTCCTTATGATAAGGATGGCAGTCAGTGAGAAAGAGTCAGATGAATTGCTAGTGCAGGGTTTAATAAGCGAGAGTTGGGGTTAGAGTCAGGCCTGGCTCAGAGACCGGAGATCAAAGGTAGTACCTGGAGTCGGAGTCAAGGTGGCATTGGAGGTCAGAGATCAAGAGATGAGGTGAGGTCTGGAGTCCCAGCAGGGCAGAAGTCTGTGTGGTTGCCCAGACAACGTCCTGGGGCAGATCTCAGGGTTAACTAGTGTGATTGGCCAATCAGAGGGCTGTAGGATACTGTCAGAGAGTCACTTGAGTCGTACTTTCTGTGGCACCTACTCTCCAAAGTGCCCCCTGGCTGTGGCTATAGCAGGAGTGTCAGCTGCCCATATCTCTGTAGGCATGGGGTCTAGTCTACTGACTTTTGCAGCAAGTGAAATAAGATCTTTTATTGAATCAACTTCTACTGATGGAAGGAACAAGCTTTCCAGTTAGCTGCTCCATGTAATGCAAAAGCTTGTATCTTCCACCAACAGAAGTTGGTCCAACAGAAGATAATACCTCATCTGCCTACTTTCTCTCGTATCCTGGGTCCAATACGGCAACAACCACACACAGACACACACATTTCTGGCATACAATATATTCAGACAGTGAGGGTTTTTCCCCAATCAATATTTCACATATTTTTAAAAGACTCATTTTTGTCAAAAAGCGATACTCTACTACAATCAGATCCCTGTGAAATAGTGATCATGCTACACTTTAGCATGATCACTTGTTAACATCAACAAATCAGCAGCAATAGGGATTAAAAGATTATGAGAGTTGTGTGTTATATTTTAGAAAGTGTACATGACAGAGTCAAGCTGCCCTGTACTTGGGTCAAGGCCCATATCAATGGTAGAATGATGAAGTTTCAAAAGAAACAGCAGGCCACTTAGGTTAGACTCAGAAGAAAGAAGTCTATTTCTTCTTGGCCTTGTGGCACAGGTACTAAAAAACTGATTTGTGAGAAAATATTTCAGGGATATATCCTGCTTGAAAGAAGGATATTTCAAATTAAGTGCATTAGGAAGAATATTTTAACTGCAAACTTGAAGCTGGACTTTTATTTCTGTGATTGCAGATCAGGAAATAGTCGGTAATAATCTCAGACTGTATTAATGAATCGGCTTCATAGTAAGCAGATATTTTTCTTAACTTTGTAACAGTTTTTTTCTTCAAATGTTTTATTATGTAGCCTGATTCTTTAAGAGTTAATAGTTGTCTTGGTTACCAATCAATACTAATGTAATGAGCTAGGCGGTGATAGGGTTCTAGTTCCAGAATCAGACACAACAGAATTGAAACTAACAAGGTCAGTATCTTGTGGGGAACTCCAATTTGTATAGCAAAGAAATTCACATTGAGGGCAAAGCAAAGTCTTAGTCACCTTTATTAACACAATCAGTAATGACATGAAAGCTCCAAGCCACATAAACAAATAACAGTAATATGCTCATACAGTTACATACTCACACCCTTTCCAAGAGATCTGGTGGTCAGAAACAAAAGACAAGCCCTCTACTTGGAAAGCCAAATTAGTCTGATAGTCTCAGTGCCTGAAGGTCGGTGATAGATTATGACAACGGAGAGCTGAAGGGTTAATGGTGGAAAGCTCACTTGCCCTATACGATGGCCTGGCATATTATAGGGCCTGGAGACAGTCATGAATATTTATTCAGATTTATTCAGATGCCCAGTCTCCCATGTCTATGTCTAATGCCCTCACTGTAATAATGTTGGGGTGCATTTATCCTATAGTTTAATATAGGAAAGCATTTTAACTCATTACAATATACATCAAATATTGCTAAAGCAAGTTTATGGTTAAACATCTTCCAATAATTTTATCTTAAAATATTCAAGCCTAGTATCAGTTCAATATTCCTGTGGTATTGTTATGTACCGACTCTCCTCAGAAGATAAGCCATTTTATCTATGCTAAAGGTCATAGGCCTATGCTTCACTTATGGTAACCTGTGTAAGCCAATTTCTTACAGGAACAGGCCTGTGGGTTCCTTGTGTAACACTAAGTAAATTGAAATGCTTAGGTATCTCTATGGTCAACAATAACCCTGCAATAAATAGGTATAATAAGAAAGGACATTTGTAGTAATTTGTAACATATACTAAGAGACACTGTTGAGTTCAGAATAATGCTGAGCAATGGCTAGCAAAATGTAATTTAGTTTTGTAGTGCGATATAAAGTAAGGCTCAAGACAAGATTTATTTACATAGGAAATACGAGTTAGAAATCCATTTAAGGAGCTGTAAATATCAATCAGGCATTGCATAGGTATTCCGAGGTGGAATTAGCTTTTTCCTGGTCAGTGTTTCAGAAAAAATATGACTTGCCAGTCATCTTGGTCTGAACTGTACAATCTTTGACTTTTTTTTTTGTAAGATAAAAACTCATATTCCCCCAGTATTGTGTATGTGAAATTAATATCCTACTTAGATCATTCAGAATTTAGAAAACTCTCCTGGGAATCTGCTCATGCAATGGACACATCTACCAAGGAGCTTTCAGCATACCAGAAGTAAGATCATTGAGATAAGTATGATCTGAAAAGGTCAACCAATGATTTAGGACAGAGGATAGCTGATGGAAATGTGCACAATGCGTCAGAGAAAAATTTCAATTAAAAATAGAAATGCTAACTTGTCTCATCCTTTCATAGACTGAGAAAACAATGGAGACTTCCACCATACCGCTTTGCTGTGCATCTTTTCTCATTGTCATCTCTTTCACCAGAAAACAATATTCTATACATAATGCACACTCCAAATCTATTTTTCAAGAAGTCAGCCAAAATGTTTGAATTAAGATAGTTGTGGCAGGAAACGATGAATTATCACAGGCAAATGGGAGTTTGAGTAAGGAAAGCCTGATGGGATCAATTCTGGGGCTTCCAGGTGTCTAATTTCCTTCTCTCTCCTCTATAGTGACATTCTATTTTCAGTAGACGATTTACGTCAGTGGATGCATTGTCATTGACTTCAATGGGCACAGAATCAATTCCCAAATGAGAAGGCTTTCAAGCAATATGCATATTATAACAGTAGGGCAACAGTACTCAATAAATAAGAGCAGAAAGGGCAAACATTTTTAATGAAGAGTTTAAGAGATTCCCTTCTATGGATTTTGACAAATAAGGTTAACAATGATGCATGGGGTGGGGGTGGAGGGCGTGGAGCCTTTTCTATATCCAAATGTAGGTTGTGTGAAATCTCCATAATAAGAAACTGGGGAATTGATGCATTTTAGTTTACAGATAAGATAGTAAAGAATTGAAAAATTCTTTATCAAGTGAAAAAATGTTTTAGAACAAGGTGGACGATCCATTCCACATTCATAAACTCAATTACAGCATGTTAGCGTTTGGATTAAGTCTCTCTACATTTAACCCATACATTTCTTTTAACCTTTTCATATTAAAATTACCTGCTCTCCACGAGCCCTATTATTTAAAAATACCTTTATCTTCTTCTTTTGCAAAACTAAGTGGGTCTGTTATTTCACAGAGCTGCTTTAATACCCTGAGTTTTACTTAAAAAGACAATACAAGTATAAAAGTAAAATCAGTGGGGAATAGTGAATATTTGATACCAAAATCAAATGAGGTAAACTGTTGAGAGTAAACATAAAAGACACAGTTAGCTATTTATCTCTGTGTGTACGTATTACTGACATGAGAGAAATCCATGGCAAAACTATTCTAAAAGCACCATTAAAAAGGATAACAAATAGTGATCAATACAATGGATGCCAAATAATACTCTTAGCTTCTATGATGCAAGGAAATATAAAATGTAGCACAACTGGTATGGTTGTGTGACTGTAAATTACCATTTGATAACCACTATGCTACATGATGCCAGGGATTTCACATCTTTGAGTGTGGTTCCTGGCCCTTTTAAACTCCTCCTGGCTGTAGGAACTTGGGGTAAAATCTTGGTTCCGTTGAAGGTACTGGGAGCTACTAGTCTCCAAGACCTTATCTACTCAATTGTAGCTGAGTGAAATGTAAACAGATACAAAGTCCGCCAACCAGAACTGGATCCAGGTGGCAGGGCTTTTCTGTTGACCCACCCATCTCAAGAACTCAGCTTGACTATGAACTCGTTACTGAGGTTTCTTTAGTACAGTCAAATTTCAAGTGTTGATAGTCAGTACAGGGCATACCTCACACCCCAAGTTACACAGCAAACTTCTTCCTTTATATACATTTACACATTACATTGCATTTACTATGATTATATTACATGTTTTGAGTTTGGCCTGGTCACTTGGTAGAAACCAATCCCTGTAAAGCACACATTGGCCACACATGATTTACTCTTTATCTCATCTTACTGTTTTGGGCTCATCTTATCTATTGTTATCTTGGTCATTGCAAATAGTTTCCTGGGTGTTCCCCTTTATCTTAGCTGGTACAGACATTCTGTTTCTACCCTGCTGATCTATTTACTTCCCTAATTCTGTCTCCCCCAAAATCCGGCCTCACTCATTTCTAATTACTCATGTCATGCCAAGCCTACACACCATTTCTAATAATTTTATGTGATTTTTATTATTTGTCTTAAATGCAGCTACTGCCAACAAAGCTAATCTAATGCTAGGCCATACTTCTCCACTCATGCTTCCAAGTAAATAACTTTGGCTAGACACTGTATTTCTAGCCAACTGGTGGAAAAGGAAATATGAGAACTCCCACTAATGTACGAAGTACGAAGGAAATATGAAAACTTCCACTGCTGTATGAAACTAGAAGACAAACTTTGGTCTCATTGTTTGGAAATTATGATCATTTTTGAAAAAACCCACCAAATTATAGGTCACCTACTGTAAGTGGGAAGGCATTTTTTTTCTATATTTTTGGTCTTTTTGACTCCATAGGAATTCTTGAAACTTTTCTAAGGTCAAAAGTGCCAGCATAGGAAAAAGTTCAAAATGATTTTAGTTCCTAGGTGTAAGTAGATATGGAAAACGTTAATAGGAAAAGACTGGCTGAGCATACTTCTTAAAAGAAAGAAAATCCCCAGTATAGCAGTGGAAAGATGGTATTACCTACATCAAATTAAACTGTACAGCAAAGGAAGAGCTGCAGCCACAGATGTATAACATAGAAATCTTACATTTCAGTTAGGGATTTGTCAGTGACATTGAAACAAAAATTGCTATTTGGCTATCCTTGCCAGTAACCAGTCCTTATTGAAAATTTGAATTTTGTATTTTATCTCTATGGATGAAGTGGGATAACCCTATGGGCTCATTGTTGTGTCGTTTAGTGTAAGAATTGGCCAGACCTTAGCCTGGCCACAACTGCATAATCCTGAAGGAGGGTGGAAGGAGGACACTAGATGATAACTCCTTACCTTGATGTTAAACAAAGGCTGAGTATTTCCCTTGAGCATAATGAATGAGAAGTATTTACTAAAACAATAGAGATTTACTGAATGTTGGATTCTTATCAATCTATCTAACTGAGATACTTCTTTTTAATGGAGCCATGAACAAATTAAAAAGCAAAATGCAGCTTAACTCACTTCTGATACGGCAAATTGATCTTTATTTAAAGATGCTTTTAAAATATGAATAAGATTTTAAAGACTGTCAAAGATGGCACACAAAGATAAAAATAAAGACGTGTCAGGACAAAAATGTTCCTTTTTCTATCCTCAGACTTAATTTGCATATCAATCAAAAATCTGTCAATGCATATGCAATAAGGGGCATGGGTTAAGATACTAAAAGAATAGGAAAAGTAACAAGTAGAACTAAAGACTGAGAAGAAAGTGACAGTTGTGATGAGTAAGACTTCTTCCCCATATATAGTATTATTCAGCTATAACAATACAGCCAAAGATGGTGAAGAAGTGGTGACAGAACTGCCAATTATAGCAGAGTGAAGTGTAAACAGAGATACAAAGTCTGCCAAGCAGAACTGTATCCAGGTGGCAGGGCTTTTCTGTTGACCCACCCATCAGCAAGAGTCAGAACCTTCAGTACAGCTGCTAAAATTCTGATGGCTTATTGTAGCAGATGCGGCTCATTAACTCTATCCAGGCTAACAGGGGGGTGGGTTTATCTATCAGAGAAAATGGGACTTGAACAGATGAGGTCCTAAAGGGAAACCCGAGAGACAACTAAGCTCAGTCTGAGAGATAAATTGTGTTATTGGTTTGTGATTTACCATTAAATCTAAACCCTGGGAAAGACGTAAATTTGGACTCCAATTCAAGGAGGTGTTTCATTTATTGAAGACAGGGTAGAGATTCAGCTTGTCCATAAGGAGCCTGAAAGTTTGGCCTTAAAGCACATTTGCGCTCTGGAAACATGCTCTGTAAAAATACCATTGTGCTATTCACTGTTGGTCTCTCAAAAACCTGCAGAGCAAATGTGGTCTTTTTACAATATGCCTCCCTCTCCTCAATTTCTTCTGATTTCCAGTGAACTCTATCAGGGATCTGAAAGTAAAACTGAATTTTCTTTCTCTCTCACATATCACTCATAGTAATAATAGTTCAATGGGCTAATTTAGACACCCCCCCACACACACACACACACCTATGCAACTCATTGCATTCATTGGGATTAGATGATGAAACTGATTGTTTTAGAGCATATCTACAAAATGATGTTACATTAGTGTAGCCTTTTCTCTCTGAATGAGGAATTTAACTGTAATAAACAGAATGTGTCCACACCATTTAGTTATGGTACTTCCATTGTTAATCATTTATACACATAGCTCTGCATTAGTTTGAATTAATCACTTAGCATTATGAGCAAATATTCCATAGTGCACTGTTCTTCCTCTATGCTTTATGTTTTTTTCATGCTGTACATACACCTCGGGATGCATATTGAAAACCGCAGGAATTTGGAGAGTTGGGGGTCAAACTAACAAATTCCCATGATTACTCTTCTGCATTCATTCTTTTTGACAGCACCATCTTCAAACAGGTGTAGACAGCACAGAGAACCCATCTCTGAGCACTGTGATCACAACAGTCATTAATACAAACAGAACAATGCACATGTACTTTGAGTCATACAGGTAGAAGGATTTGGTTCTGCTTTTCCACAGGGCTGCTGATGCAGCAGCTATCTGGCTAACAAAGGAGAAAGAGCAAGAGGATGAAATCAAACAGTTACCTTTGCAGAAAATGTACCTGGAGCACCTTTACTTGATGGAGGGCTGCTTCTGGGTTGGCCAACTATCAGCAACTGGTGGGACATGCTTGTGATGGAGAACTGGATAAGATAGCCAGCAGTGGTGGCAGAACTTCAGTGTGTGGAAGGCTACTTTCCACAGAACAGAAATCTGTGCAGAGCTCATCCCAAAGCTGCGGATGCAGAATACATGAGAGATTTCCTCAGCATAGAAAAGAGTATGATGTGAGAGATCACAAGCTTTGAACACTGGCCTATGGATCCCTGGGCCATGATCACCACCTGAGGAACCAGAGATGGGAACCAGCAGAAAACTCCTAACTCACTGAGGACCCCACTCCTGAACCTCCTGGTTGGAGGAAATATTCAGCACCCCCAATTAGGTGAGGAGTTCTATTTAAATCAGGAAGTAACCTGAGCAGTAAGAATAATCTCTGGCTGACTGCTACTATGGACCCCTTCTGCTTACTTGACTCCTGAGCCCTATATTCCTACCTGCTTCTGGTTCCTGTCCTCCTTATCTCAGACCCCTGTCTATTCCCAGTTCCAGCTTTCCTGCCTTATTTTAGGCCCTCTGCTCCAATGCCTTATCCCTGTGGCTGTCTCCAGCTCTGACCTTTGGGTTGATACTTGAAGCTGACTCTGGCTCCATCCACTAGGCCTGACCACCCATGCCCTGGTCATTGAATGTGGCCATAGTCATCTGGAAACTCACCACTCCCTGATTGCTACCAACCACTTTGGTTTGATGGAAGATCAACTTCTGGGGTTGTAGTCATGGAGACTGGAAGTGTTATAGAGAGAGGAGGATCACACAGCTTAGCAATGCACAAGAGATTATGGATGGCTTCACACTGATTGGGCCCCAAACTATACTGGGGCTATTGATGGGATCCACATCCCTATTTTATGTCCCCCAGATCAGGCCAAAAATTTTATCAACAGTAAGTGGTATCTCTTCATGGTACGGCAATGCCTGGCTAATCACTAGGGTAAATTCACCATTACTAATGTGGGGTAGTTCAGAAACATCCATGACACAAGACTATTTAGACACTTTGCTGGTATGAGAAAATAAATTGTTGCTCCTCAGAACACCATGGATATTAATGAAGTTAAGATTCCTCTTCTCATTCTGCTTCTTCAACAAAAATAAAAATAATTAAACAAGGAACACAGTGCAAACATAAGAAAACATTTCAATGCATGACATGCTAAAAACTTCACAAACTTCTGCATGTATTCAGCTCAAAGGAATTCTTTTCCATCTCCTGTGGGGTTGAAGGTAGTGGGTAGAGCCCCTGTAATTAGACTGATTAAAGTAATGGTCCTTTTATTGTGTAGTGGGCTGTTGGGTTGCAATGTTGGATCTTTGTATCAAATGGTCCAAAATTATAGCTGTTTGCCTCCATCTTGCCTACATCGGGTCTCTCTGGGCCTATGCGCTCAATTTCGATCACTGGAAAATATTCCAGAAAAACCTTCCATCCATAACTCCATGGCCCTCTATTGTAATGAATTGCATATTTCATGAAACAGATTGTCGCTAGATTTACTTATTAGTTCTGATGGACTTTCAGTGTGTGATAACACCTCTCTTTCTGCAACTATGGGTGCTAAAGGATTTCACACAAAAAAACCCACAATCACTTTCTGTCCCATTCTTCCCTAACCTTAACCCTTAACCAGAATGATCAAATATTTATTTTCCCACAGTTTTGGACTGTTATTTCCATCTTCTTTCCCTATTCTGTGTTGCTCTTCAAGATGGCAAGATGTTTTCCAAATGTATAGCCCCCACATTAATTATTATTTCTTTCTTTTTTGGGGGGAACTTTATACATGCCTGACTTTTGAGGGAGGGAGGAGGGGAAGAGGGCGAGAGGATAGCCAGGAGAATAGGACACTAACCTAGGATTTGGGAGATCACCTGGCCTCAGTCCCCTGATGAACCACAGATATTCTGTGTGAACTTTGGGCAGGGTTCTGGTGATGCTCTCGTCCACAGTTGTGTCAAATGGCTGTCTAAATGCAGTTCTTAGGTATTATTCACATCTGCAAAGTCATATCGTTCTTCACCTCACTGATAATTCACTTTGAGTAGCACTGGGACCCACGCTGGGAGAGAAAATGAAAGTGAGGGGCACTCCCACATTCCAGTGGTTCTTTTACAGATGGGATTGGACATATCACTTTCCAGAGAAGGAAATCTAGTTCAAAAGCTGTGTAGGAGTCTATGAGGACGTCTGGGGAGGTACCGTTGCTACAATAGGTATGTGATTCACTGCTGCCTGTTTTTAAAAGGGGGCATTCCTGGATACACATCAGCATTTACACAGGAGGGTATACCCATTCAGCCTGACCCCTCCAACCGCACACCACTAATTCTCACCTACTAACCCAAACTGGAATCCATATCGGATATCATCAAACAGCTACAGCCACTTGTCAATGGGGACCCCATCCCAAAATAAATCTTTCCTGAAACCTCTCTTCTGCCCTTCAAACAACCCCTCAACCTCTCCCAAGCTCATCATCAGAAGCAAGCTACCCACAGACCAGGACATACCAACTCAAAATGGCATCAAACATTGCCTGAACAACAAATATCTCCACTGCTACAATGATTAACACCCCTGACAACACGCCCCTTCAACATCTATGGATCCTGCACATACCTATCACAACATGTGGTATATCTCTTCCAGTGTACCAAATGCCCCAGCAACAACTATGTGGATGAAACCAGACAGACAATCACCACGCTCTCAAATGGACTCACACAGGAAAATGATAAAAGACAAAATACCCTAGCAACAGTGGGTAAGCACTTTTCAAAAAGCGTTCACTCAATTTCTGACTGATCAGTCCTTATCCTCAAAGGAAACCTGCACAACACTTTCAAAAGTCAAGCCTGGGGGGTTTAAATTCATAACTTTGCTAGACACTAAAAATCATGATCTTCATAAAGACACTGGATGTATGAGTTTTAAAATCTGTAACCCACTACCTACACTTTTTGTCCTGTGACTACTGGGGTGTTAACAGGCCATTCTGCCTTAAATGGTCCCTTGGAATCTGTGCTAACTACTTATGCCAAACAATCTGTTTGACCTTGTATTTAGCTCTGACAGTCCTATACCTTTCCCAGTCCTGAGGAAGAGCTTTATGTAGCTTGACAGCTTGTCTCTCTCACCAACAGAACTAGATCCAATAAAAATTAATTAACTCACCCACCTGGTCTCCCTAACTCCAGTGGAGCAATAGGAAGAGTCTGAGAAAAGGTTGTTGCTAAGCAAGTAGGAGGAGTCAGGAAGGAGAGAGGAAAGGCAAATTCCCTGAAATAGTTTAGGCCTGAGATTGGAGGCTGAAATAGCTTACTACCCTTTCCTGCTATTGGGGAGGCTGCTATGTTTTTTTTCTTTTGACTCTTTGTTTCAAATTATTTTGTAATGTTCATTCATGTTATAAAATATGGCAATGATAATTCATGAATTTTTATCCACATTAGTACACAGACATATAAAATGGGTATTTGTGTACTCAAGTGTCAATTAGGACATTTAGGCTCTTGGCATCCTATTAAGGAGTTTAAATTTTTTATTTGGATTCCATAGGACCCAGTATTGCACAAGTTACTGAAGAAAATAACTATAGTTAATATATAAGAAGGCAATGATAGCATAGTAAGATGGATCCACAGGATGTTATGATGTGCTTCCACCTGTTTATTTTCCCAAGAAACACAGCAGAAAGCTATGTAATGTGGCATCATCACATTAATTGTGAATTTAAATGAACAAGAGTCAGAAAACGACAAATTATGGTTCCCAAAGCAACTGTGACTTGGATAGCTTTGACATATAAATGGACATTTATTTTAGAGCTGGGTGAACAGTGCAAACATTTTCCCATGAATAATGTCTCAAATTTTTAAATAAATTCACTATAGTCTTTTGTGTGTGTCCCTTCTGTTTGCTTCCTAAACCAAATCCTGAGTCAGGTGAAGTCAATGGGAGTTTTGTCACTGACTCCAAGGGGAGCAGGATTTGGCCTGCTATGAACACTCCTGCACTTAAATTTTACAGGCATAACTATTTGTGTATAATCTTGAATGAGAAATTTGAGTCAGTTACTATCTTCTCATTGATATTCCCTGAACAGGAAAACACTACATTTACCACATATGTTAATGGTTTCAGATTATTCACTCAGCATTAGTACACAAAATAAATTTAAAAATATGGTATATGCATGAGGAGAACCATACCTTTGAATTCTAGGACTTTTGGGAATAGAAATCTCCTTACTGTTCTGTATTCAACTTCTTAACCTTACTATGCCAGCAGATTAAGGGATGTGATCATTCCCCTCTATTCAGCATTGGTGAGGCCTCATCTGGAGTACTGAGTCCAGTTTCGGATCCCACACTAGAAGAAGGATGTGGAAAAATTAGAAAGAGTCCAGCGGAGGGCAACAAAAATGATTACGGGGCTGGAGCACATGATTTTTGAAGAAAGGCTGAGGGAACTGGGATTGTTTAGTCTGCAGAAGAGAAGAATGAAGGGGGATTTGATAGCTGCTTTCAACTACCTGAAAGGGGGTTCCAAAGAGGATGGATCTAGACTGTTCTCAGTGGTAGCAGATGACAGAACAAGGAATAATGGTCTCAAGTTGCAGAGGGGGAGGTTTAGGTTGGATATTAGGACAAACTTTTTCACTAGGAAGGTGGTGAAGCAGTGGAATGGGTTATCTAGAATCTCCTTCCTTAGAGGTTTTTAAGGTCAAGCTTGGGAAAGCCCTGGTTGGGATGATTTAGTTGGGGCTTGGTCCTGCTTTGAGTAGGGGGTTGGACTAGGTGACCTCCTGAGATCCCTTCTGACCCTGGGATGCTATGATTCTATGAATATTACAATATGTATTTCTTGTAGTGAAACAACAAAAGTGCAAGTTTTCCAAATGTGTCTGATCTGCTAGGAACATACATTCTGTTGAAAATTAGCAAATTAGATAATAAACATGAATAACATTCAGGTTCCAGACGTGCAAACACCTATGTACATGAGTAACTTTACGTACATGAATAGAGAAAGAGACTATTATTACTCGTGTGCATAAAGTAACAAAGAGTCCTGTGGCACCTTAAAGACCAACTAAAGTATTGAAGCATAAGCTTTTGTGGGCTAATACCCACTTCATCGGATGCAAGCCTTGAAGCTTATGCTTCAATACTTTAGTTAGTCTTTAAGGTGCCACAGGACTCTTTGTTACCTCTGCTATTCCAGACTAACACGGCTACCTCTCTGATGCTTGACATCATGTGCATAAAGTTATTCATGTGCTTAAGTGTCTGCAAGATGAGGGCACTAGATATTCAGATGCTCGGAGTTTTGGGGGGAAGATTGCAGGCAGACTCAGAAGGAGACTGTTTCAAACCAGGGTGTTTTGTAGCAAGAATGCTTTGTTCAAAAGAAAAGTCAGTCTTTTGACCAATAATAAAGAACACTTCAAATATATATTTTGTTTACATTTAAAGAATTACACTGTGTTGCCTCAAGATGATTCTGATTACATCATCTTGCACTGAGCAAGTGACATTGCACCAATATTGTGTAATCTGACAAAACTCAAGTCCCAGTGAAATAAAGCAACAGGCTTCAAGGTAAGAGTGTGTATAGCTACACATCCCAGATTCCTATATTATAATTTATGCAAGTCTCCTTGAGTTAATCTACAATATGTAGAGTGTATCTGGGAATCTGTCAGTTAACTCTTTCCCATGTTCATAAATCTTTTCCAAGACACTTCCTACCTCCAAACTATTAGCTGATATGTTGCTCTGACAATAGGTAAATGTGTTGACAGATTTAATATTTTCCTCACAGAGTATAACTCTCTTGAAATGTAACATACCATTTATAAGGGAGTTGTATGCGAATGGCAGTTGTAACGATCATACATTACCACTCTGGCACCCAATAAAACATACTGTCCAAGAAAATATATTTCATTTTAAATCTAAATACAATGAAATCAGTATAGAACAGTTTCCAAATCAAAATGAAAGCTCATATATTACAGTTACAGCTTTTAATTAAGTGAACAAATAATGTCTCTCAGCATCCCGACATTCTGCATTGATTTTATACTGGTTAATATTATGCCAGGCAGGCATGCATTCCATGAAAGCTTGTATGTACTGTACTTTTAGATCTAATATAACCTCTGACTATATATTAACTGTAGCCTTACTTGTATTACCCTCTGTTACCCTTACAATCTCTGTACTTGAATTATGTATATATTTAACATGGAAAAGGTCCTATTGAAAATGACTTTTCATCCTGCTATCCACTGACAGCTTTGAGTTACAGAGATTACAGTGTTGACTGCCATAAATATAGTAGTGTATAAAATAAGAAGAGCAAGCCATATTTTTTATATAAAGCTCTTCATTCCAAAGGGTTACATATAACTGAAAACTATATGAACACATTGTGTGGTGTGGAGGGAGCAGCCAGTGGGTACTCTGGACAGTCATCTGAAAGACCCACACAAAATGAAATTGCATGGCAGCTAATTTTTCTGTTTTGGAAGAATGAAGGGCTAAATTTTCATTGTGGGGCTTTCACTTTGTGATTTCAGGAAGTTAAATATCTCACCATATCCAATACAAGGTTTAAACCAAGAGGATAGTCCATCTGGAAATAGGTGCTAATGCTATCTGGGATCAACCAATATTTTTATATAATTGATAAGCAGAAGTGGCAACTATAGAAAAGTTATTTTCTCATTTACTTGAATACACACTGTCTTGGGCCTATCAATAAGATTGCAAAGCCAAATTTGATTGTAGTGCTAATGACACTGGTGTATATCACTCACCATGCTCCACATGGAGCACATTTACCCTACAAAGTGCAATGATGTTTCATATTAAATCAACATCTTGACAATTGTTTCTAGAGTTTACACTGGGAACATTTTTTCCTGACCCCAATTGTTTCTAAGGCCTTTTGTATACTGGCAAGTTTCTGTGCAGTAAAGCAGCTTTTTGCATTGTAACTCCCAAGGTGTACACACTGGCAAGTCACTTAATGCATAAAAACTGTGACATTTCAGTGCTGTAAAAACCCACCCCGCGAGGTGTACAGCTTTCTGTACTGTAGTGCCGCAGTGTCAATGTAGACACCCTGGTTGATTACATCGCTGCAATTGGCCTCTGGGAGGTGTCCCACAATGCCTGTTCTCACCCCTCTAGACATTGGTTTGAACTCTACTGCCCTGCCCTCAGGTGACCATCTGTCATCCCCACCTCTTAAATTCCTCAGGAATTTTGAAAGTCCCCTTCCTGTTTGCTTGGTGCCACATGCAGTGGTCTCAGCGTATCTTTCAAGATGACCATGCCTGCTCCACACACCAGGCAATCTCTCACTTGAAGCAATGCTGAGCTGCTGGATCTCATTGGTATTTGGGGAGAGGATGCTGTCCAGTCCCAGCTGTGTTCTAGACTTAGGAATTATGATCTCTACAGACAGATTTCATGATTCATGATAGAATTTGGCCATGACCAAGACACACTGCAGTGCAGGGTCAAAATGAAGGAGCTGTGGAATGCCTACCACAAGACTCAAGAGGTAAACTGCTGCTCCGTTGCTGTGCCCATGAGCTGCTGGTTCTACAAAGAGTTGGGTGCAATACTTCTAGTGAGAAGTCCACTGTGGATACTTTGGTGGCTCATGTGCCAGTCGAGAGTGGACCAAGCCAGCAGGAGAAAATCTTGGATGGGAAGTGGGAGAGAGACTGAGAAGCAGAGGATGATTTGGAGGCCAGAGATGCATGCAGCCAGGAACTCGTCTCGACCCCAAAGTTAGCCAGTCACAGTTCTTGGACCTTGGTGAAATGCAAACAGGAGAGGAGGCCCCTGGTAATTGGTTTTGATTTTGGAAATGCTGAAGTGAGTAATTAGGGGCAGAATGGTTGCAGAAAACAGGGTGAGCAGGAAGGAATTCAGAGTCAGCAAAGCAAAAAACTGGAAAGATGAGTGTGGGAGAGAAATCCAAAGGAAACAGGAAGAGGAAAAGCATAATATAGTAGGAACATAGGAGGAATTTTCTTGTCAAGTAACTCCTCCACATTGAGGATTAACCATACTCCAAGTTTTGAGAGGTTTTGCTTAGCAATTTTTGGGTTCTCTGTAAGCAAAAAAATCTTTACAACATTATGTAATAGACTTAAACAAACATCCACTAATTCAAGTACACCCAAATGAATTGTTATTAAAATTTCTCTGTAAAATCAGAACACTCATACGAACTGAAACCAAATATAGAAGGGTCTAAAGGGAAACATTTTAAGAAACGTATACATAAGAGAAAATTAGTGGCTATAATGTAAACTGAGTTACAACGTTCACTACAGCATTCACTACTGGGAACAAAATACAGTAAATTGTAACATCTCTAGCTTAATATTACTGCAGTTACTCATAGTGCATATTTTGTTTTTCCAGTTTATGCTGTTTCTGTGTGACTAGTCAGAGAGCAAACAAATATCTACATATTGTATGTCAATGGTTTAATTTGTTACAACTGTAAAACACCTCATCAGTAGCATGAATACATTCATAATGAAAATATTAGGTAGCATTCGGGGATTTGAAATACAGTGCTTTAAAAATGCTTCATCTGATTGTTCACATTTGGCAGCAGAGGCAAATAAGTGAATTAATATGATGAAGGACATTTTAAAGATAGTGAGAATGCTAAATTGGTGAGACCGTGGCAATGTCAGAAGAAAAGGAAACATTTTGAGGAAATGGTGGAAAGACTTAATAAGGAGCATCAGAAACAAAAAACAATTTTTGCAGATTAGGTGTAATCAGTTTAATCTAGGATGGGGTGCAGTGCTATGGTGAGGGTTTCATTTTGCAGTAAAGCAAGGAGCTGGGAATGTTAAGTAACTTGTGGAACATAATAAATTCCTCAGCCTGCAAACACAACACTGACTCTAACATGCAGCAAACACGGTAATTTAGCTGGTTGACCTATTTGTCTGGCAGTTGTCTAAAATTACTTATCACTGTAGTAAGATTAGGAGCCCAATACACAACTAATGAAGGAAAAGGAGCACTCTGGGCTTATCAAATACAGTTAAAACAAATTCTGCACCGCACGTGTGATATAGTGTGATGATCTCACTACACAATTACAGGCAAAAGTAAAAACAAGCATACTGCAGTTCCTGGTTTTAACTGGTAATTTGCCCATTTTTTGGCACAATTCAGGATTTAGTACATTAAAAAACCACTATTATAAAAAGTCTATTCATTTTCCCATAGGACCATAGATATGGATAGTGCTTCAAATAATATAAGATTCTGTCCCTGCCCAGAAGCACTTCCAAACCCAAGCACAGATCCTGCAATGCTTTTTCACATGAATAGTCCTGTAGGTTCAAATCTTTAACTCCTTATTCACGCAAAACTCTTCCTGACATCAGTGGAGACTTTGCCTGAGTAAGGATGAAGGATTTGAAGGTTTGGCTCAAGGATTGCCCACATAGTGAGAATTACAACATTTGGAGGAATGAAAAGTGTAGGTTCAGTCTCCAAGTAGCCTTCATCAGGTTTAGTGGGGCAAGATAAGATAAATGTGACATAAGAAAGTGGTGTGTTTTATTTAGCCATTCATGTTATGTGAATAAACATATTTAGGAATTCAAATTTACAGATGCATATACTCACTCATGCACATGTTGTAGTTCTCACTATGTGAGGCGCCATTAAGCCTAACCTACAAATCCTTCATCCTTACTCAGGCATCATCTCCATTGATGTCAACAAGGGAGTTCATTTCATTAAAAGCCCAATTCACATCCTTTACATTGCAACCTTTGGCCTTACTGCACTGGCAAATGTCTTAGGGAAGTAACTAGTTACTCAGGAGAAAATAGTCCAGTCTTGGAATCACAGTTGAAGCTTGTTCAATAATGAGGTATTCCTAAGGCTGACTCATCTGACACTAGTGTGGGCTTCATTAGCCAACACTTTCCCCCACAGTTAAGCCCCAGACTAGAGTTCTACCACCTAGTCCAAGTGGATTTCTAATTTACTCAGATGGCTGATCTTATTCAGTTGCCCTTGTGCAGACCTCTCACTGTGTCTCCTAACATCTTTTTTTCTGTCAGAGATTATGGGGAGCTTACTTTGCAGCCTTATAGCAGGAATTAAATACTTCCATTACTATTTTAGAATTCTTTCTGGGATGGTTTCACCTTCCCGAGGGGAACTTTCTCTTTCAAAGATCCTTTGAGCTCATCCACAGAGAAATTTTTCTTACTGATTAATTAGATGGTTAAGAGCCCGGTTGGATAAATATAGAGTTCATGTTAATCACTGGTTAATAACCGGTGAGTCCTAAATGTGACCAATTCCTGCTTCTGCCCTAGTATGGAGATATTTGGTTTCTTTAAGCAGTTAGAGTGCTCTGGGAGATGATACTCTTTTGTCCAGGATTCTAAACATCACACTCCAGAATCTGGATGATACGGCAGCCTTAATGACAGAAAGGTCTTCATACCTCTTGAGGAAGCAGATTATGGGTTTTGAGTGAGAAATCTCATAATTCTTTCTGGAAAGGAAAGATTGCAAACAAAAAAAACCCCAAAACAAATGTTAGGACCGGAAGACATTGTGACGGGCACCCACTAAGAAGTGTAGTTACGCTTCTGAGTCAACTCCAGGAGAGTGCATAGTGATGCTATGAGATTGACCTTGCTGTTATCTGTGTGTTTGGGAACAGTTCCCAGACTGTTCCCAGCTGTGTGAGTGTTTACCCCGTCTGTGTGAGAATGGACCAGCAGGAGGCGCTGCAGGGGTGAGGCGCTGTCCTACTACAATCCCATATGCTTCTGAGTGGTCCTATAGAATATAATAAAAGTAAAACCTTCACACTGGAATTTAAAACCTCGCCAGTTTCCTATACACAGGTCTCTTACAACTTTCTCTGAGAGCTTATTTACTCTTGTTTTAGCTCCTAACTCTCTTTTAAACTATGCTGATCTTTTTTAACGATACAATGGGGAACACCATCCAGCTTAGGACTCTGACTTTCACCATTATTTTGGTCTCGATGGTAACATGTTTTTTCTTATTTGAATTTGAAAACATTTTGAATAAGCACAAACTGAACCAATAAATAGATAAATAATCAATAATTGAATAAACAACCTTTTTGAGAAAATACTCTAATCCTTAATAATGGTTGAAGGAAGATGAAAAGGGGAACCCATCAAATAAACATCTTTCACTTCATACTTATTTATCTTTTCTTCCTGGCCTAAAAATAAAACCTCTCTTTACTCTGAGTACTGCTTTTCTGAGTATTATTTATTTTTAAAATCCGGGCAAGTCCAGTTATTTTGAAACTTATGTAAACTACTAGTCAGTCACTCAATGGCCGTGTCTTAGCTTCTGAAAAATTGTCATTGCTTCTTTCCTTATGTAAGAACTATATTTCAAAACGAAACTGGTATGATAGAAAATAATGGTTCGGTTCCCTTCCATTCCTTCCCCAATACATATTCCACAGAGCGCTGTAACCGTATACAGAAAACATTAAAAACTGACATGAAAAGAGTAGACTTTATGTCTCAAAAATACCAATATATAACACCCTTTTTATTGTGTTGGTCCCATTTCACAACATAACTATTTAATTCTATTTGATAGTGTTACTATCTTTGGTTTTGCCTTCACAATGCATCAAGTTGGGGTTTGATTTTAATTTTATGGCTCATAATAAATGTCTTAACTTTTGTATTGTACCACTGAAGCAGTCAATGCAAGGGCTTCTCAATACACATACCAGTGCATGGCTTTCTTTTTTCTAGTATTTTTGAAAACATAATGTTTTTTGTTACCATTTAATTGAAAAGGAGAAAGTTTGATGTAAATATTATTTTACCTTGTGTTGATATGCGAACATGATAGAATTTCAGGGCCAAACATCAATCACCCAGAGAAACAGCATCTCCTGTGTTTGGGCCTTGTGGTGATGTACTGAACACAGTGCAGTTCATCATATTGAATGCTTTGGTTAGACTGAGAAATACAATATTGATTCTGCTTGAGACTTTTTCCTATAATTGTTGAATGGGCATAGATACCTTTGGAGACAACAAGGGCCTGTAAATCATATGCTCTATGTTCGGATCATAAGTTTTGCAATGGGCATAATTTTCATTGGCTCACATTGCCATCTGCCCTATTTCTGACTTAAGAAGATTTGCTATTTCAGAATCATTATTGCTAAACCAGACTGCATGATGGTATTTTTTACACCCAAACACATTCCACCATACTGTTATAAATTGCATCATATAGGGATACACTGGTCAGCAGATACATCATCAACGATCACTAGAAGAGCATCTAAAATAACAATTTCCTATGTTGAAAATTGTTTGGGGATTGATAGATCTTTCAGATGGGCAATATTTTCATTCTCAACTGATTAGTTTTTATGCGTTTTTGACTTAATAGAGAGGGATAGCTGTGCTCCAACAAGAAGGCAGTCAGGCCAATAATCAGATTTGAAGAATAGCTGAGTAATATGCATATCTCATAGGTCCCACTGTTAGACCAACACCTAGTCAGTCAATCAGATGCCAATGACATGATCCAGGTCATTTTGTATTTTTTGTGGAGTTCAAATACAGTGTTTTTAATAACAAGATGGTGCTCAAAACATGTTATCAGCAGAAGTAGTCTATTCCATTGTTTTTCATCTTGACAAGGCCATGTTTGCATAATACAATCATTATGGCCAACATGAGCATTAAAGTCACTTAAAATAATCAGCTTGTCTTCATGGGGAATCAATCAGAACAGGTTATTTAGTTAAGAATAAAATGACTACTTACCCTCATCAGAGTTACTTGTTGTTGGTGCCTAAGCACTGATTAGGGAAGTGTAACAGACACTCAGAGCTTTATCAATCTGTCATTTATACTGATGGGTAGGCTCTCCAAATGAGATACAAGGTTATTTCTGATTACAAAGACAACTCCTTTGTTGTATGGCTTGTTTTGTGGGTGCCCCTTCCAGAAGAAATTGTACCCAGAACTCTCTTTAGTCAGTTGGCCCTTTCCAGCAAGTCACATCTCACTCTGTGCTGTAATATTGATACAATATATTTCAAGTTCTTGAGCAATAAAAAACAATCCACTGGCAGGACAATCAATTTGGTTTGAAAGATCTGGGAGCATATGAACATTCTATGTTGCAGCACTAAGACAAAATTAAACTTTGAGCCCTGTTTACATTTTGACCACACGATGGGACACCGTCTCGCCATGCTAAACTGATCAGGGATGTTTGGGATGAACAATGTTTAGGACATCTTTTCTATCCTTGTCTTCAGATTGAGGTAGGCCTTGCTGTCCCTGAATAGAGGAGCCAAGTTGATCAAGATGCTGACAGACTCTGGTGTCACCCTATGTCAGTGCAAAGAGACCAAAGTCCTGACTTACTCATATGCAGGTTCATGACTATAACTCCCAGGAATGTCCATCACATGTCACTTTTGGCATTCTCTCATTTGTTGAATTATTGAAGGCTACACAATAATTTATTTAAAGAGGAATAGCAGTTGTGCTCCAACTTGCACACTGTATTGGCCAACAAGACCATTTGCAGTGACAATGTAAACTAAGACAACTAAACAATTTTTAGGCAGCAGGTATGTTTTTAAAATGACCTTTTTAAAGACCAATTGCCCAAGTGCCCAGGCCAACAAGTCTGCTCCACCTGGCCAGAGCCCTGCTGGCCAGGGTGTTTCACTGTAATTCTCTGAAGCCTCCCAGAAGATCTCTCAGAAGTTCAAAGCCTCTTACACATGGTAGGACAGTGGAAACAGGGAATTGTTTTCTAAGGTGAAGTATGGTGAGGAGTTCTGCGCTCCAGGCTGTTATGAAAATTAGAAGTAATTGATACCTGAAATCAGATCCATATAATTGGTTTACCAAAGTCACATGACACCTTTTTTTCTGATTGGAGGAGCAAACATTCATGGATCAGATTTCCGGTATGAATTTTCTTGGAGAGCAACTTCAAATACAGTTTCCACAAATATTATTCACTACTTTTTTTCTGTGAACAGTCCTGCCAGTAATATGTTTGCTAGAATATATGTGGAAGAATGGGATGCAAAAACTATCAAAATGAATCAATTTAAAAATGCAAACAGGTATTTGTAGAACACTTTTAAGCATGGCCATCCTGGGTCAGACCATTTGTCTATCTAGACCAGTAATCCTGTCTTCCAACAGTGGTCAATGCCAGGTGCTTCAGACAAAATGAACAGAACAGGCAATAATTGAATAAGTCATCACCTTTTGTCCCCTCTCAGCTTCTGTCAGACAGGGATACCCAGTGCATTGGATTGCATCCCTGATCATCTTGGCTACTAGTCAATGATGGACCTCCATTAACTTATCTAGTTATAGTTTTGACCTTCACAACATCTCCTGGCAATGAGTTCCACAGGACTTCCTTATGTTTACTTTAAACTCACTGCCAATTAATTTAATTGGATGACCCCTTGTTCTTGTGTTATGTGAAGGAGTAAATAACACTCCCTTATTCACTTTCTCCACAAAACTCATGATTTGTCAAAAATATGCTCAACTTTTCATGTAAACCTCATATTTTAAAACTGCAAATGAAAGTTCCATATTGGAAAAAGTTACAGCACCACACAACTTTCTAAAGACAAATGTAGTATGGTGACTGAGTTTCTCAAACCAACAAAAGGGATTACACCTTATCATGAATTAAACACTTTCCAAATGGTCTCTCTTAAATTAAAGCCTTTTTATATTAAATAAGTAGCTTTAAAGGGTCTCAACTCAATTATTTGCTATATATACACAGGTACATTGTTAAAATGAATAAATGAAAGTTGAATATTTTAAGTCACTTCTGGAGATGATATATTAAAGTTTCTCCCCTCCACTCCCCCCAACAAATATTTGCAGCTAACTTTTAAGCCTCTGGAGAGAGATATTTATAATGGAAAACCTGACACCACCTTGAGTACACAAGACCAGCATTCATATACAATATCAAATGTTAGATGATTAACTCTATCTTAAATGTTATGCTGCTTTGACACAGGACGATATCATCTACACATAAATGTACATTCGACAAGTCACATCCACTATCAAATAAAAGAGCAGCACCGGGTTTAGTTTTGAACCTTTAGGAATCTCTAAGGAAATAAATATACTGCTTAAGCTAGATAGCACTGAACCACAAAAAATATGCTGGCATGATATTAAGGGTCTTATGAAGAAGTAACTAAATGTTGAGTTAAGGCTGGAACCCCACAATTAACCATATCTGTCAAGTGTCAGACAATGTTGTAGAGCACAAAGATTAATTTCTATCAAAGACAGCTACTGGAGACTATAGAGTGTCTCATGATTATGGAGTATTGAAAACTATGTTAAATTGTGATCTATTGCTTTAAATTTTCAGGGGGTTCCTGGACCTATTTGCGGGTAAGGGATTCTGTAGGGCAGCATGTGTTCAGAGACAATTCTGCAGCCAGCTAGCTTAGAGAAAGGTGTGGTGAGTTGTGCCTCTGTTTCATGGAGGAGGCTGGTTTAAATCTCTGTTTTGGTATTTTTGTGTGTTATCATTCTGAATTCTCAGAAAAAAAGTAATGTTACATTGCAACCTTCCAGCGAGAGTTTTTTATCCAACTTTTGTGTTTATGTTGTGTTACATAAGTGACAATGGTTAAAGAAATACAGAAACAGTTACTTGCCATTCTGCACGTGGAATTTTAATAGAAAATGATAATTCCAAAAGCTCCTCTGCTTCTCTTTCTCTCTCAGCTTGACTGCATAAAATTTGCATAGAACCTATTTCAGTCTCTTCACTACAGATATATAGAAAATTAAATACACATCCACAAAATGTGGGTCAGAAGACAGGGGTGCAGAAGATCCTTTAACTTGGAATATAAATGGGTGAAAGTAAAAATGTTGATTTACCGGTACGGGGTAGGGCCAGCAGCTGCTCCCGGAAGGGGCGGGGCCTCAGACAGAAGGGGCGGGGCTAGGGAATCTGAAGATGGGGGGAGGAGTAAAAGAGCCCGCTGTGGCGGTGGTGGCAGTGGCGGCAAAGGGGGGGGGGAGGAGGGGCAGGGCAGTTAAAGCGCTGCCACGGCAGCGCTTTGAGCAGGGTCTTTTTGCCGCTTTAAGTGACCCTGCTTAAAGCACTGCCGGGCAGCGCTCTAGCGTTTCTGCCCCTTTTGCGCTGGCATCTTTGCCAGTCGGGACCTTACTTTCACCTCTGAATATAAACCTGATTCAGCAAGGATACCTCAATAGCAAGTTTAGGGGACTCCAAGATAGATCAAGAACTGTACCAACCTTCACTGAGTGAGTTTTCCTGTATGGTGGTTGTGTTACAGTTCACTGATGCAGAAGGGGACCATAGTCCCATCCCCTTCACCACTCTTTTGGGGAGGTCACACATCATGGACAGCAATAGAATCTCTGGGAGAAATACTGTCACTATAGAAGTCAATGGTAATATTCCCACTGACTTCAATGAGGCCTGGATTTCAGCCTCCAAGTCCTAGTGTGGGAAAGAATAGAAACTGTTGTTAACACCTTTAGCAATTAGGATGTTTTTGTGCATGCATGTGTCTGCAGAAAGCTTTGACTTCTTTTTGTTGTTATCAGCTATTGGGCTTATTGTTTAAACAGTGACACTTAAAATGAGGCTCAGTGAGCCACACGTGCCTCTGTAACGGGTCTCCTGTGGCTCTCTGCAGCACGTGATATTAAAACATTATCAACCAGTCTAAGTTATAAACCAATCGGGATGCTTTTACCATGTTACTAACCAACTGTAATTCATAAAATAATAATAGTTGGTGAGTCACTTTGCTGTGAGAATTGTGTATATAAAGATATAGATATACACAGGCACACAGTGTGAATTCATTGTTTCATGTACTATATATAAATCAAACAATGAATGCATGCTGCTGTGGCTCTTTTGGGTAATGTTGATCACTAATTTGGTTTTGAACCACTGGGGTCTGAGTATCACTGGTCTAAAACTCACATACAATGTAGTTTACTGCAAGTTATTTCTTCTCTTACAACCATTTTAAGAATCTAACACATTTCATACAGTTCACAGAAGTCCATAGCAATGTCATTATCTTCCTAATAAAGACATCAACCAAGATTTTCATACACAACTTGTGATTTTTGCGTGTCTGTTTAGAGTTCTCAATTTAAGATGTTTCCAAGGTGCCTGTTTTTCAGAAAGTGCTGAGTGCCTTCTCAAAAGTGGAAGGAACTCAGGGATTTTAAGGGGTCAAGCTGGGCACCAAAAAATCAAGGCAATAAAACTTATTAATCACTTCTGAAAATCTTGGCTGATATGTTTATAACAACAATTATAAAGCTGTCTTGCTTACAATTCTATGTAACCAATAAACACCAATTGGTGAGACAGGCTTAGTGGTTTTCAACCATGGGTACGTGTACCCCTGGGGGACACAGAGGTCTTCCAGGGGGTACATCAACTCATCTGCAGGCTACATAAAAAGCATTAGCAAAGTCAGTCTGAACTAAAATTTCATATAGGAAATTACTTGTTTATACTGCTCTATATACTATATACTGAAATGGAAGTACAATATTTAAATTCCAATTGATTTCTTTTATAATTATTTGGTAAAAATGAGAAAGTAAGCCATTTCTCAGTAGTGTGCTGTGACGCTTTTGTATTTTTAGGTCTGACTTTGTAAGCAAGTAGGTTTTAAGTGTGGTGTAATTTGGTGGTATGCAAGACAAATAAGTCTCCTGAAAATGGTACAGTAGTCTGGAAAGGTTGAGAGTCACTGGGCTAGATCATGGAGTGGCCAGTTGCACCAGGAATACAAATATCATTTCACATTGATATAAACAGAGAGCTGTATGACTTCCCCTATGGAAAGTCAGAAAAGTAGTAAGGAGAAGAGCTAGTTGACTAATTACTTGTTCAAATTTTTTTGCAATTTAAAGAACTTTAAAAAATAAACAAATATTCTTCCGCTTATCTGTCTGTGCCACAGAACTAAACTGAACAATTTCTAAATCTATTCCAATAATCTTGTCAAAAAATATTAAAATGTTACCATTATTCTTATTTCACTTTTTCTTATTACTTTCTGAGTAATTCCTCCCCTTTCCACTATCTACTCAGCTTGGGTAAGAAGCTTTCAGCAACTCAAAATCTTAAAGTAAAATATTTCTCTAAATTATTTCTCATGGCCTTGCAAAAAGTGTAGATATGCAAAGTTTGGGCCACCAACAATTACTGAACTGTAACAGCAGTTCCAGGACTTCCAGCTTTCAACTCCTTGCTTACCTGGCATTGCATGGGGTTCACTTATTGCACTGCACAGTGATTAGTAACCTTTGGACCCAGAAACTCAGCAAACACTTACACAAAAGACACAAACAACCACAATTTTAAAAAGGAAAGATGTAGGAATTTTCATGTAATTTGGAGGGAGGATCAAAATTTGTGGGAGGGAAGAGTTTAGAGGAGGCACAAGGAATGCAATCTGTATACACATGCCTGGAATGCTATCTGCAGTTAATAAAGAGCCAGTTTTGTTTTAGAAACATGGAGTCCCCTCTCATATTATTGCCCAATATGTGGCACATGAAACAATACCTTATCCTAATGGTAAGAGGCGATATATCTGTCAATTTCTTCCTCCCCCTTCTTTTGTCTTATTCAATGGGCATTTATCCATTCTTCAGCCTGAACTGAAATTCCACAGTGAGATCATTTTCTCACAAAAAGTGAATGAGATTTCAGATTGAATGCTTTGCTTAAATCAATGAAAATTGCACCAATCATTTCATCTTTAGACATCACTTTATTTGTGTCATTAACTATTCTTAAGAGAATGGGTTTTGTTCAACACATTGGCTGAAATCCAGATAATAGAGAGGAGAAAGTGAGAAAGCAGCTTTCTGTTTAGGGATGTATTAATCTGAATGCAGCCAAATTCCTCCACCTTTCAGACACAGAACAGCAGCTGTAAAAATGAGATTAGTTAATTAGTACACTGGTAGTTTAAATTACCTCCTTATATAAAGGGAAGAAGCCCTTGAGGAGTCGGAAGTGCTTCCTCAGTGCTTGTGGGTTTAAAACTAAACGTTCACATTTCTGGAAGAATGAGACAACATAAGCTTGATTTGCAGGTATCAAAATCAAAACGTTAAACAAATGGAAGAAGATCCATGAGGATCAGTCATGAGGCTCAGTGTGACACTGATACACATGGCCTGGGAGGCAATGTCAACACTTTGCCTCTCTGATCATTAGAGGTCAGCAATGCTTCTGCGGATGCCATCCCTTGGCCACTGAATCACACTTAATTCTCTTCTGTGTAAAATAAGTGGCTGGACAGATTACATCTCAATGGTAAAGCCTGCTTCCTCCCAATATCCTGAACCACGCCTCCTCCCCAAACTTTTCTCTTTTGGGGGATAGTCCAGAGCACTAAGATAATGTGCCACGTCAGGTTTATCTATTTTCCAATAAAAGTTCCCGTGAAGACTCTAGCTTCCATTCCAGGGGAGGAGTGTGGGAAGAACGGAAGAACTTTAAAAATTCATGAGGAGCCTGGTCCTGAGGAGACTGGGTACTCTGTGGTTCTACTTACTAAAAAGTTTACTGCATCAGCAATTTCATTCCTATTGCACTAGTTCAACATCCTCAAGACCCACCATGTCTTGAGAAACCCACCAGACACCAAAGGTGATGAAAATATGCCCATCGTGGAGCTGGGTGAATACCTAAAATTTACCCCAGAGACTATTTGTTTGTTCAAATGAAAACCCGATTTAATAGCATCATAGAAGTGTAGGACTGGTAGGGAACTCAAGAGATCATCTGAGTCCAGTCCCCTGTACACAAGGCAGGACTACATAATAACTAGATCATTCCTGACAAGTGTTTGTCTAACCTTTTCTTCAAAACCTCCAATGACAGAAATTCCATAACTTTCCTAGGCAATTTGTTCCAGTGTTTAACTATCCTGAGAGTTAGGAAGTTCTTCATAATGTACAACATAAACCTTTTCTGCAATTTAAGCCCATTGCTTCTTCCCCTTTCCTCAGAGGTTAATGAGAACAATTTCCCACCCCCTTCTCTTTGTAACAACCTGTTATGAATTTGAAAACTGTTTCGTTATAACATAAGAATGGCTGTACTGGGTCAGACCAAAGGTCTATCCAGCTCAGTATCGTGTCTACCGACAGTGGTCAATGCCAGGTGCCCTGCAGTGAGTGAACCCATCAGGTAATGATCAAGTGATCTCTCTCTTACCATCCATCACCATCCTCTGACAAACAGAGGCTAGGAACATCATTCCATACCTAGCCTGGCTAATAGCCATTAATGGACTTAACCTCCATGAATTTATCCAATTCTCTTTTAACCTATTATATTCCTAGCCTTCACAACCTCCTCAGGCAAGGAGTTCCACAGGTTGACTGTGCGCTGTGTGAATAATAACTTCCCTTTATTTGTTTTAAACCTACTGCCCACTAATTTCACTTGGTGGCCCCTAGTTCTTATATTATGGCAACAAGTAAATAACTTTTCCTTATTCACTTTCTCCACACCACTCAATTTTATATACCTCTATCATATCCCCCCTTAGTCTCCTCTTTTCCAAGCTGAAAAGTCCTAGACTCTTTAATATCTCCTCATAGAGATCCTCTTCAGCCTTCTCTTCTCCTGACCAAACAAATCCAAATTTTTCAATATAGGAGAATAGACACAAAGAAGTGAATTCTGAACTTGTAAAGCTCAATTATTTGTGGCTAAAAGCAGATTTAAGTTACACTCTTCTTTGAAGGGAACAAAACACATACCATAAGCGTGAACTGTATGTTCAATTAAAATGAACACATTTAACATTTAAAAATTTGGCTATTGAATATTCCTAGTAAACAATCTGCAAACCAAGAGTTAATCAGCAAAATTCTTTTGCAAACAACTTTTCATAATGATTAGAATCAATAAAATTGCATGCTTCCCAGACAACTCATTCTCTAAATTTCCTCAGTTCTAGCCCACCAGGAAATTTCATTTGTATATTTCTCTGTGAACTGATCAGAAACAATATGTAACAGGAAATAAAATATTATTGATCTCAAAGATTTTTAGATTTGTCCCTTAAGCTGTCCTTGATAAAGTATTTGTGTATATTTACTTACATTTTCAGGATACTCTAATACTAAATTGGCACAATTTAAATGTTGGCAAGGTTTGGGTCTGACCTTCTTAATGATTTCTCTAAGTAAATTAATTGTATTTACAGTCAGGCCAACTGGGATATCTTCAATGAAGCAAAGGAAGATTGTTGACAGGAAAGATTTTAGGTCACTTACAGGCTTGCATTCCAACAAATCCAATCCAAGCGTGAAGAGATGCATCAGTGGACATGCAAAATAGCACTACACAGAAATTCAGAAGCAAATGTTATGCTTTTCACTTTAGTCATTATTGTTATATTTTGTATAATGGTAGAATAGGGCCTGTAACAGGCCGACATACTCCTCAAAGTAAGTCAACACCTTTTTAACTCCTGGGACATTTTAGAGTGGATTAAGACCTATGGCAGGAACTGTATATTGGAATAAAATAATCTCCATGCAATAGTTAAGATTTGGGGGAAATACAAGCTACTGCTTCCTTAAAGAACTTGGGGCTTTGTAGAGTGTTGAGGCAGGGCTCCCCTCTCCCCCAGACAATATGGGCAAACACTGGGAAGACTATATATATTCTGTCTCTATCTTCAGAACAGGAGAAGGTGTGCCTGCTGAATCTTCCTTGCCTGAGGAGAAAGAGACTGCTTAGGGAAAAGGCCAGTTGTAGAAGAAACTGTTTGAGGCTCAAGAGCTGGCCTAAATTACACATCTAGCTCCAAGGAGGAGAGCTGGGGGCTACAGAAAAGAGCAGATTCCCAGGGAATAGAAGACAACTCTCCTGGGAAGGATAAAATTTGGATTCAGAGACAATATTATAAACTGTTCTAATTAAAATGACCCAAGTCTTATGATTAGGGAAAAGCCTGTGTGGAGTTTTTAAGGAGTCCAAGAAAGGAACCTGAGATCAGGCACTGCCAAGCAACTCATTCATTCTCAAAGTTTTCTGTCATCCACTTGGTTTGTTCCAGCTATTTTCTTAGCCTCTTCACAGATTGAAAATGCATCAGCCTCATCTCCTGGATTTGTGCCTCGTGGATTTTTGCCTCATTACCACATTCTCTTCAGAAGTCTCAATACATTGTTCCTGTTTTGACCCCAGTTTCTGCTGTACTGCAGTGAAGTCCAGAATCTCTCTTTTAGCTCTGTTTTCAAGGTTTCTAGGTCCTCACTCAACTACTACTTCTGGGTTTCCATTTTGTTCTTGGTGGTTAGGTCAGACTCCAGGGGTCCCTGAAGTTCAGTGTTCTGAAATTCCAGTTCACTGATTGTCTTCTTGGCCTGGCTCTGGGTTGCTTCCTCTTTCACCTTAGCCAAGGCTGTTTGTTGTTCCTCCCATTCTTTGCTAGCTGCCTTTATAATTCTGCAACATGAGCATGCAACTCACAGTCTGGTCTTGCAGATGGGTGGAGTCTTCCTCAAGCTTCCCACAGATTATTCCCAACTCTTCCTGTTGCTTGGTCCACTGTTGGTCCAAGTTTCTTGCTCCAATGTTCCTGCCATGTGTGAATAGCCTGGGAACTCTTGTGCCTTAATTCCTGGACCTGAGCTTCATGAGATAATCGTCCTGTCATTTCCCTGAAGTCATTTCCCTGAAGAGGTGGACAAAGACTAGTTAAATCTGGATTCTCCAGGGACCTACAGACAAAGAAAGGGTTTTTGAATAAGTAACCCTGGTTTTAAAACCAATAAGGGTTGTAGTTGGTGATTAGTCCTTCAGATCCCCACCCTAGGGGATACCCAGTCCTATAGGGCCTCAGTAAGCCCAAGCCTTCCAACCTAACCCCAGGCCCTGTCAATTTGCTGGAACAGGAAGAAGGACCTAAGCCAGTTTAAAAACCAGGCTACTTAGCCTTTCTTGGGTGGAGAGCTGCATTTCCCTTCCTTCTGACTGGGGTATTTCCAGATCAACAGTTCCTTTGCCTTCACTTTTTTGTTATTCCCTGCAGACAGGCATTCAAGGACACCTAATGGCTTTCTCTTCAAGGACCGAGAATGAGTGATTGTCGATAGTTATAAGTTACCCACACAGAACTTCTTATTCAAGCCTATTTTATTCTGAAGGCAAAAACACTACAGAGAAAACATTAAAACAATAAAAGAAACGTAAACATGCACTGCTCTTCAGTTTATCAACCCTGGCATAAGTCAGAGTAGCTAAAGGGCTACTTTATTATTGGTGTCTTCCAATAGATTTTAGGGATTCTTCTGGCATCAGCGTATGATTGAAGGCTGTGGGTCACTACATCTAGAGTGTTTTCTTTCCTGTACCAGCAATTGTGGGTGGCAGGACTTGGCACAGAAGGCAATAAAGCTGATTTACACAAGAGGCAAGCAACCCGCGGCCCATCGGGGTAAGCCACTGGCAGGCCACGAGACAGTTTGTTTACATTGACTGACTGCAGGCATGACCACCCACAAGCTGCCTGCGGATGATCAATGTAAACAAACTGTCTCACAGTCCACCATCAGATTACCCTGACGGGCTGTGTGGGGCTCATGGGCTGCAGGTTGCCCACCACTGATTTACACCACCCAAGAATCCTGCTAAACAAGGGGGACCCTGTAACATGAGCTTTTTAGAGTCCTAAATGCAGGATAGGATCTCACTAAGGATGGCCATATATTATTCTAGTTTATGTAAATAAGCTCAGAGGCTAGGCTTGAGGCCATAAATTGTTATATAAATTTAATGCAAAAAGCTATGTTAATGCAATGGTAAGGTCACAGTATGCCAGCTCACAGGTCACAAAGTGAAAAAAAGTGAAGATTCAGCAGTAACATTAATTCAGCCACTCTGTATATACTGAATATTTTCTGCTAGGTTTTGGAACATAAGAAATATGTTAAGCAACATAGTTAACAGGAAACAAACATATTTATAACATGGATGAGTTAAAGTTTCTGTTGGAACTTTTCCTTCTGAATTGCCCATGTTTGATTTTACCTGTGGTTCTATTAACATAATTTTTGCATTGAATATTTCTTTCCCTCCCCATCCCAAAAATGAGAAAAAAAAATTGCCCGTTATTAATACTGTTAGCCTTTAAGTAGTTCCAATTAGACTTGAAGTTCACACATAATAGATGTAATTAGGTGAAGCATGTTCTCCCTTTGCTGCTGGTGCTATTTTCCTGGTGACATCTTTTGGAGGACAGTACGAGCAGAGCAAGATCTCATTTTTTATATTCTTATAGCTGTATCTTTATAATTGGTATGTAGCTGTATAATTTATAATTGGCGGGGGGTGGGGGAGAGGGAGAAGAGGACAAATCCAATCAAGAGCCTGATTCCTTCACTCATTCTCTTCTGCTACAGGTAAGCGTAACTCCATTGAAATCAGCAGAGTTATGTTAATGTAAAACTAGCATAAGGGAGAGCAACAACAGGGCTCTTTTAAATTATAGTTTAAAATATGCACGTTATTATATTTTCCAACAAGTTGCAGAGACCTTATAAGAATGGGATCCACCAGGTGTTATGCACTTGTTATATTCTTTTGCCCCTGATGTTGACAGATTTCTTTAAGGATTTTGTATTTTCTTTCTGGCCTGCTACTCCCACTCTGCACAGATGGGTGGGGGTAGTAGATGGGCTTCACTCCTGTGCTGCCCTGGAGAGTACAGCTGAGCAAAGTGCAGAGCTATAAGTAAGCAGGGCCAGGAAAAAGGGCTGATATGGATTATTTCGCCCATAGAGCAAAGGGGAGGCAATTTTGTGCCTGACCTTTGTGCTGTGGCCAGAGAAGAGTTTTGGGCTGCCCCTTACTCAGGCAAATCTGGACCACAACAAGTGGAAGTACTAACATACTTTTAACCTTATTTCTAACTTGCATCCTTACAGTCTAATTCTGCCACTCTTATTTGGATTGGGTGCAGTTCAGCCCTGTTCAAAGCTCAACTTATGCACCATTTAACTTCATTGGATTTAAATGGGGACAGATGTGGTGCACTGAATCATATGCTGGCCACTTCCCACAAAAAAAGCTGACTCAGTCTGTGATAATTCTCGTACCTTTATGAGGGGCTGAGCAACAACCCACTACATCCCTGACCATCCGTGAACCCTTACACATACAGAGCACCGATCAAGAAGTTTTTTATATGGCTAGTGAGTGCAGTGACAAAACTTAAATTCAACTCCTGTCCCCTCAACGGATTGTGGGAAATCATAGCAGACTAGCTATTGTTCTTTCAGAATTCTACTCTTTTTTCCCAGTGTCTCTTCTACAACTAAATAGGTCGAGGTACTTTCCACAATATAGTAGGTGTATTTTTTTCCCTAAAGTTGTACAGATCTTTTCAAGGTCTATCTGAGCTTGAGGCAGAATAAGAATCTAGGCTCTCCTCCAAAGGGCATTGTGTACCACAGGTAGCAAGAAAGGATCAGCAAACAACATCAATTACCTGCAACTGAAGCAATGTAAAAATCCCTCCATGTCCAAGGATAAACAGATCCCTAGATTTTGTGAATTGTGGTATCAGTACTTCAAGACTAGAAGTCTGACATTTTCAATTCCAAGCTTTGTGCTCATGCTATTGGAATGCCATCGGATGCAATTTTTAACTTTTTACATGAGTGGAATTCTATAGTGGGTTACCATAGTGTGACTCAGAGGTATTTGAGAACAGTAGGAAAAGTAAAGCCACCCCACACTTTTTTTCAGGGGATGTTTGTACTTCTTAGAGGGCCATTGAGCCTCCTTTTAAATTTGCAGTTTAAACAGAATTAAAATTCCTAGCATGGAAGTTTACATTTCTCCTCATCATAGAATCAGCAAAGCAGAATTTGGAAGGTCACACTTTTATCCCATAATTGATCTTTCCTTTCATAAGTTAATCAAAGGGATATTATTTTCCTCAGTCTAGATTTAAGGTTTCTATACAATGTATTGTAGTGTTGCAATTTTTCAGACATTTTAAAAAGAGTTGATAGACTTTGGCCAAAGCTCCATTTGTCAGAAGCGGCAGGCTATATTACTAGCTGGATGTAAGAAAGACATTTAATCACTATCTTAAAAGAATTATATGAGTGATTCAACCCAAGGTGAAAAAGAGTACTTCCATCTATAACAGGTCCTAAATTGATGAAAAAACCCTCATCAGACCAAGAATTGTAATCTTCTTCTATTTGTGTCTTCTCACACACTTCAAAACGTCACCATCAAATACAAGAAAATATTTAAGTAGAAAATTTACATTTGAACAAATGGCTATTCTATTCTTAATTAAAGTTGTGATGTTATATAGTTCTAAACTTGTACTTTTTACTATTTTTTTCTATGTCAAATAACTTTGATCCATAATATTGAAAAATCTTAATTACATTTTATTTCATAGCAACAATGTAGGCTAGGGTTGACTACTTCTATTGAGACTGCTTATAGAGTAAAACTTTCCTGTATCAATTACATTCAAGCTTAGATTCTTTATACTTCCAGAACATTTTAATTTTCCCTATTGTGTTGAACAGTTGCAGACAGATCATTACTGGGAAAGTGTAGCCTATTCAAAATGTATGAGACATGAACTGCAATATCATCCATACCATCATATACCTCTGTTTCAGCCAGAAGCCTGAGCTATATAAGCTTAACGGCAAACCTTAAGCAGACAGTACACGTTTTGCTGAAAGTTGTAAATGTACCAGTGACACTGACAATGCAGAAGAGGACAAATTTTAGGAAGAAAAGTCCAGCTGACTTACCACACTGCTGTTTTGATTTACCTAAGCCCTGCCTTCCTGCTATTTAAACAAACTCCCCTAAGTAAATAAGACTTGCTATTACTTGAATCCATATCAATTATCTTTGCTTTTGTGTCCTTCCTTGATAACTGGATTAATATGCTCTTCTCTTCATGTGACACACTTGTGCCTTCATTTCCCAATTTACTTCTCAGTTTTCCAGTTTTTAGGGTTATATTGTGTCTGTTAAGACATGTATGTAGATGAGTCACAAAAACACCATAGAGCAGTAACAAGAATACTGAAACAATTCTGAATAACTCAAACAGAATTTATCTGAAGGAGTGCAAGCCAGAATAGGAGCTCTTTTGGAAACCCTTTTACAAAGGGTACTTCCTATTTGTTGGCTGAGGCTGAAGGACTGTTGGCTCACTCTCTCTCCTCATCCTGTCTGGTGACACTAGAGTCAACATCAATGCTAGACTTGCATAATCTTTGCACTCAAAGAACAAGGGCTAGAATTATGACTGGCTCCTACACAGGTGCACAAGGAAAGATGGGAAGGCTCCTCAGCTGAAATGTACACCCATGCTGACAGCTGATACCAGGTCTAAGCACCATTTAAATCTCACTAAAACTCTATTCTGAAAATTAAAATGCAGCATTGACCTAGTATTAGCCCTCTCACTGCGGATGTATTCCTTCATCTCCTTTGTAAATTTGGATAGAGTCAGCTAAACCTAGACCATAACATCTGAGATGCTTATACTAGAATAGCGACTGATATGCTGGACTATTAGATTAAATATTGAAGGAGTTACCCAAGCCTTAAAGGACAAAGAAAAAACAAGGAAAGGATAAATTATATTAGTCACTTTTCTTCTTGTTTTTAGTAACTATGTTATACATTTTCGATGCAAAGTTGCTCAGCTTCCAGCTGCCTTTGTATAAAGGCATGAGTGCAAGATCAGAAGAGAGGAAGCTTCTGGCAGAACTTTCTCCAAGATTCCCACTTGACTTTGTGATACATTTACCCTCTCCCACCAAAATTTGGTCTGAAGTAGCCTTATTCTGTTTACCTTTAAGGCATACTTCAAAGTCAATCTGGCACACAAAGTGGATGCATTGCTCTATTTTCTCATTTTACTTACACGAATGTCAAGTTGTGCACAAATAGACATTTCAGAACTAAAATATATATTCTCAATTCAATTCAATTCAGAAAACAAGATTTTTTTTAAAAAAAGTTTTTCGCCTCCATTTCCCAACAAAGTGTCTCTAATAAAGTACTCTGCAAACACTCACACTGTGGTTTTCAGCCCAACCTTTTGGGTGGGGACACACCCAGAAGACTCAAGACACAAGTACCAATGGGTGAACAGTCACCTATTTTTTTGCTTGTGAGGTCACTTTTGACTTGAGTAAGGCAAGGAAACATTCTAATTGACCTCCAGTGGATTAGATGGCTCCTAAGATCATCCAAATGAGCTCCATGGAGTCCCCTACTGCATCACTCACTCCCCTCACCTTCCTCTTCCATTCTCCAAGATAAGCAACCTGTCAGTGAAGGATAATGAAACAACTCAGATATGCTACAGTTCTGGTGCAGAAGAACAGTATGCAAATTATCTAGATAGAAGAGCCAAAGAGAGGAAAAAAGAAATATTTTGTAGGCCAATATTTTAGAAAGCAGAAGTAAGGAGGAGAAAAGAAAGATGTAGTAATTAAAACACCTTCAGCTAAATTGATTGTCCATTAATTGGTAATCTGTTAATGTACAACCCTATGCAGGAACTTTGACATGGCAGAATTACTTTCCCTTTACTCTCCACTGCCTTTCATTTTGTTCAGTCATTCACAAATCCACATAAAACTCAACCAATCACAATAATTGTATTTTGCATCCACTTTGCACAGGTCTAAATGATGATCCAAGATGAATCAGAGGCCACAGAGTGATCCTCTCGCTGAGCTTGTGAGAAAAAAACTTTCATTATCAGAGACCCACTCAAGTGTCCTCTAGAATATAGCTGTTCTAGAAAGTAAGGTCTTTGGGCTCATTCTCATCTGAAATCTGATCATTCTCAACCTTTGGAATCTGAATCCAAACTATGCAACTTTTAATTAACATCACTTCATTTAATAATCATAATGATTAACCCAGGTCTAAGTTTCAACCATTTAGCAATATTAGGCAAATTAGGTACATAGAAGAGACAAAATTAAAAATTCTATTTCATGAGCATATTATTGTTGTTACATAATAAGCATCTAACCTTTCATTTCACTGGTAAGGACTAAATCAGAATATCTGTTGCAATATCTCTTCCCACGTCCCTGCCCATTTTTAAATGGAATTCTGGCTGTAAAAGAAAAAAAAATACAGTAGTAACCTGGCATATAACATTTCAATCTACAAGCATCACTTCTTTTTTTTAATCTATTCCCTTTCATCTCGGGGAAAAAAGGATAATTATTGATTCTGGATGTATTTTGTTTGGATCATAATTAGCCCTCATTTAATTAGCTGGTAAACTAGTGACCAAATTGATTTTGAAAAGAAAATTTGAAATGGCTGATATGTTTTGAGTCATACCACTGAATCACGCTGTGTGTAAAAGTCATCTCTGAGGCTTATGCTTGAGACAAATTAACTATGCTGTCATTTCTTTTTTCTCTTGAATGAGACACTCAGGGAAATTCTTGCAATTACTTTTTATTGAATTTATGACAATGTATTTTTTTTAACATTCTTAAAACATTCCACTGGCGACAAGATTGAACTCGATGGCGGGGGAGAAGAGACACACATCAGTTCAAACAACCTTATGATGATCTAATCAATGACCAATCTAATCTTCTTCTCCTGAAACTATGAGTTAAAATAAAATACTTGTGCTTCACTGTTCAGAATGAATCCTAACTGCTGCACTCCAGCACTTTATATCATCAGGCTATTTGCACAACACATCATCAGACTGACAGTTTTAAGAATAATACCTTTACATGATATATAATGCACTGGTGCCTTTTCTCCGATGATGTACTAGCAGAAAACCATATATAGTATAGGGTTGGTTTATTCTGCAAAAATGTAGTAACATTCTATCTGGGGGTAGATACAGGACAATATTTTGGCTGATTCCTTAAACTGCTGAAATATCGGAAAAAATTAAACATATTATTTGTTTGCTGCATGGTACAAAAGTAACATGCCTATCTGGTGCTCCCAGTGGCTCTTCCAAAAATATGATCCTGAAAAATAGGTCACTAATCATATCTTAATTTTAATAGTTCATATTTAACAATACTTTACTGAAATCACCTAAAATATTTCCCCTTCCTCATAAATTACCAGCCCACTTTCCGACTGTCCCCAAAGCCTGTGGAAATAAAAATGCTTTGCAAAATTCTTTGAACAACAACAGATTTGAGCTCTTTTGGAGCAATGAGTGAGGGTGACTTTCAAAGTTTAATCTATTAAAAATGTTTGCAAAACTGTGTTTTTTCCCCCAACTAGAAAGGAATACAGTTTTTAATAAGGGTCCTTCATAAATGTTTTGATTTATTTATTCATGTTTACTTTTAAAATAAGTTAGTTTATATTTCTATTGAAGTTTTTTGCTAGTCTGCCATTTGTTTGGTATAAAAGGTCATTTTATCTTTGAGAGCATTACTAAACACTGCATTCTCAATTATTTGGGGTAAATCCCAATAATCAGATAATCATTTGGGGACAAGAGAATTGATGTTTGCCCAGAAGTTACTAATATTAACTCAAGTTTTTCCCGAACGATGAATAGTTCCTTCTGCCTTAGATATCTCCTATGTAAACAGAGTATACTCTATACCAGACCTGCATTTCAGTTACCAGTTTCTGCAAGTAACAAAGTATTGGTCTGCATATTTATAGTCTCAATTTTAACTATGGATTTTTATTAAAATGTTATAAAATAAAGATTTAAAATGTATACTCAAACTAGATGAGAGAGAGAGAAGAAAAGAGAGAGAGAGAGAGAGAGAGAGAGAGAGAGAGAGAGAGGATACACATTTATATTTTTAATTAGCCAAAAATATATTTAACCTAAAAATATTTTTAAAAAAGTATTCAGTCGTAAATCAAGTCAATAGTTTTCTTGGCTTTACTTCTTTAACTCTGAATTTAGTGTTGTGTGATTCTACTGCTAGATTTGGCAGCATCATAAATACCAGTAGCAAAGCAGAGAGCTGTGCTGACAGTGCTTTCAGTGCTTTTTATTCCATCATTTCCTCTTGCAGGACAAACATATCACTCAGGTCATCAAAGGTAAGAACACCTTCCACGAACAATACATTTCCAAATTAAATATTTTGGAATCATTTCCACTTGTAGAATATATATCAATGTATTTTTGTGGCCCTCATCACTAGTATCTAAATATTGCAGTAAGTTGTGGATTTTATTCTCACAACACCCTTGTTAAGTGGGAAAGAATCATTCCCTTCTAAAAGGTGAGAGCAGCATCAGTGATTGTATACTAAATAGAGCTAAACTTCAGTCTTACTGATTCAAGAAATAGGCAAAGTACTTAGAAATAGAAGGTATGTACAAGAGGAGGAGGGGCAAATTTGGCTTTACACTAACTTCTTGCCGCCCAAATTCGGGGTGCTATGGAGGCCATTTCAGCCATATCAATTAGAGCAGCCCCAGGCAAGTTTCCTTCATTGGAACTGATGCAGGGGAGAAGCACTTCATCAAACCTGTAATGGGCTTGTGCCAAGGAAATCCAAGGAATGCCCTTTACAGCTGCAATACAGCTCTTATGAGCAGCCACAGCAGCATTCAGGGCCCAAAGCTGAGGCTAGAATCAATTTCTTAATCTTCTAGAAAGGCAGTTCTCAAACCTGTTCATACTGAGATCATACACCCCAACTTCCAGTCCTCTATCCCTATCCTACGTCTTGGTGCAGGAAGCACCTTTTCCCCTCCAAAAATATATTTGCCATGCCTAAGTGTTCTGGACTGTATTACAAGTGGCAAGAAGAGCTACTGCTTGAAGACCGACACATATGCCACCAATGATAGACGCTGCCTCACAAATCATTTAGATAGATCACAACTGGGGGAAAAAAATTGTCCAATTTTCTACCTGAGCTAAATTTATGTTTATTAAAACAACCAGAAAAAAACCTTAATAAAGCCACATCTGTTTTCAAATCATGCACTTCCCTGGCCTTACCCGGTTTCATAACTCCCAGAAAGCAAATACCCGAGTGCTGGTGCTTGCAAAGGGAAACTTCAAGAGTTTAAAAGGTGGTGGGTTGTTGTTGGTTTTCTGGTTTTGTTTTTTTGGGTGTTTTTTTTTTTTTTAATACTAAGACATCACTGGTAACACTGTCTACCTATATCTGTATCAGGCCTCTTGTCTACAGAAACATACTGAAGCTGCCATTTTAATGGTTAGCTGTACATGGCTTTGGAAATGTCTTTCAAGCATGATTGTGGTCAGCGCTCTTCATTAAAGTTGTATCTAAATGGCACCCCCACCCCCGGTAATTATATAGACATTTCATGCCACCACATTTGTAACATAGGATGGCCATGCTGTCCAAATGGAATTTTAATGAATGTTTGAAGATGTGCTGTGCATTGGAGACCTATTGCATTGCTGTGCCATGCCAAAGATCATGAATATCTTCAATTAGTGGGAAAGTGCTTTGTTATTACTTTATAACAGAAACAAATTTAGATGTAGGGGCTATATTCTCCCCTCTCCACTTTGCTCCATATTTGTGTGTTCCAGCCCCAAAGCACTCCTGCACTTTTTTTCCTGAGTACACAGATTACACGAACAGTTTTCATAGAAACAGCTTCACAATATCAACAAGAATACGTAAATTGTACAGACAGGTTTCCCAACTCATCACATTGCAGAACAAAAATGCAGATATATGACTGCTTCACCACAATCTTTCTTCAGGCTCTGTTTCAGTTTAGGTTTAAAATTTTAGGAGGACGAGGGGCACTGGTAGGGGTGGGGCCTCCTGGACATTGATACATAATAACAGAGCTCCGTCTCCTGTGAGTTTATTCATGGTCACCCTGCCTCTTGTGTACTCATTTCTACTTGTCTAAAGTGGCTGTAAATTACCAAGAAATTAGAGTGGCAACATTTTACACCCACTTTTCCATAAGTATCAATGGCTATACAAGGTGCAGGCCATTGGTGAATCAATATCCTAATGTCTATATAAATCTTAAAATACAACTAAAATTATTATTTCAAACTGTGCTTGCAATATCTGTAAAGATGACTAGACAACTTACCAAACAAGAAAAAAAGAGGGGAAAAAAGAGAAAGAGAGAGAGAGAGAAGAAAATCTGATTAAGACAAATGCCCACCCTTAGATGTCTTCAAAGCCATTAGCTCTTTCCTGATCATATAGAAGGTGCCAGTAATGGCTACCATGGGATAACTGTTGTAAGTTTGACTTTGAAGAGAACTTTACAAGAATTCATCTGTTCATTGCTGAAATCCATGCTGGAAATCTCCAGATGGGGAAGTAGAACTACAATCTATTAAAATTTTAGATTAAATTAGAAAAAAATATTGCAAGAATTCTTCTCTGTAGAGGATTTTAAGGCCTCTTAGAGGATAGAATTCTTAGTGTTTCAGAAAAAGATGATGGTAATTTGATAATAAAATTGAGCGCTTGGAAAACATCATAACACTCAAACCTGAGAATGGTAGGTATTGGAGAGAAGACTGAACGCAAGGATATGGCTGGATTTATAAACAGTCTGACTACATAAAAAGAAAGAGGGGGAAATGACTTCACACAAAGTTAGTAATGGAGAGAACACATTGATCCCTTCAAAAGAAATCCAAATAAGGAGACAGACTTCATACCATAATGAAAATGTTGACGTTTCAGGACAAGGTAAAGTTTTAGCACATGCGAAAGAGAATGAAAAATTCCCCTGGGGCTGATATTCTTTCTGTATCATTTAAATATTATTTTTGAAACCAGTAAGAAAATAAGGGCATTCACAGAAGTAACAACTATTCACAAAGAGAAAAGGACACCTTGTTCTAGCAATGCTCAGATTTTTCCCATAGTTCCAAAATAATGTCCTTCTAACCAGTGGAAGAGGTTGAATACTCCTTGTTTACACTGAATAATTAATCTTGAAAACAAAGATCATAGACACTTGGACAGCTGATGGCTATTGATAGTTGTGTTCAACTTCATATACATTCATGATCCCATTCACTTTGGAGAAAGAGATACCATTTTAAATTAGATTTCATTATCCCTCTCAAAACTGCTTTTTCCACAGAACAGCAACTTATTTTGGGAACAATACTGAACTAATTTACAAAGGACAGCACAATATAATGAGACACTGGTAAAACATCACCATTTAAAACAAACTTAAGACCAAAAGCCACAGAATTAATGGACAAAAGTTGTCCTATTCGGTTTAATGGGACTAACACACAGGCAGAATTAAGCAAGCAGGTAAGTGATCAGAACCTAAGAATCCAATGAAAGAACTAACTCAGAGTTTAATTATCATAAAAATATTACCTCATATTCCTTAGCCCACTTCCTCCCTGCAAGGGGACTTGTCAGGGGTGGGGAACCTTTTTTGTGCCAAGGGCCATCTGGACATTTATAATGTCCTTTGCGGGCCGCTCCCCCCGCCCCCCAGGAAGCCCAGGCTGGCAACGGGAGCTGAGACCCCAGCTGGCAAGGAGTGCTTAGCCCTGCACTGCTTTGGGGTTTCCCCGTTGGCGCCTTGCCAGCCAGGGTCCTGCCGCCTGCCCCAGTCAGCTCCCGCTATCAGCCTGGGTGTAGGGGGTGATGTTGCTTTACCCCCGCCCAGCCTCCCATCTAACTGCTTTTCTTCCCCCACCCCTGCCTTGCCGGGCCCACCCCACCAAAGCTAACCTCCTCCCCCCTCCAAACCCAGCCTCCTGCCCCCCATGCCTGACCCACCCAGCCCAGCCTCCCCCCACCAAGCCTCCTTCCATCCTGCACCCACAACTCGCCCACCTCGGCCTCCCCCCCATGCCCCATTGTTACACCCCTATGTTACAAATGTGTTACACCCCTATGTGTTACAAATGTAACACATAGGGGTGTAACACATTTGTAACATAGGTTCGAGCCGCCCCCGCCTGGTGGCCCACGCGCGTCCCTGGCCGGCGGCTCCCCCAGGTGCTTGCCGGCCCCAGCGCGGAGCCACGCCCGCCTGCCAGCCAGAGCACAGAGTCGCCCCCGCGCGTCCCTGGCCGGTGGCTTCCCCAGGCGCTTGCCGGCCCCAGCACGGAGCCATGCCCGCCTGCCGGCTGGAGTGCAAAGCCGCCCCCACGCGTCCCTGGCCGGCGGCTCCCCGAGGCGCTTCCGGCCTCTTCACAGAGCTCGGAGCCGCCCCGGGCCACTAGGTGGGGGCGGCTCCGCATTCGGCGAAGGGGCCGGGAAGCGCCTGGGGGAGCCGCCGGCCAGGGACGTGCGCGGGCCAGACGGAAGGCTTTGGCAGGCTGTATAAGGCCCGCGGGCCGGAGGTTCCCCACCCCTGGGACTTGTTCTCTTTGATGGGTCACCAGAAGACCCCATTTACATTTTTAAATCAAATTTACACTCTGCTCCCTAACATTTAAAATATAGGACACCATTGCACAATTGAATTTTTTGTACACTAATAAGCTCATACATGTGTGTTGAAGAAGGAAAGTTTTTCATTTCACCCAGACAGCCACTAACATAAAAAGTAAATAGGGATTACTGGCAGCCTAGGTCATATCTGACAATTCTGCTCCCCATAGGAATTGAAACACTCTATGCTATATTATAAGCACACGCAACTATACTAAAATAACATTATCAAGGCTGCTAAGTCAAGCACTCACAACACTGTAATGAACTGTTAGTATTGTGACAAAGTTCCTTCTCTGCCTTGGTGGGTCCTACACTTATTGGCAGATTTGCTCATCTCAGAGATTCACAGCAGCCCTCAGTTTGGCCACTTTCATGGCTCAAATCTGCGGTTCACTCAGCTAACCTCATCATTGGCCAGTGTGGGGAAATGGAAAAAGAACAATGCCTGCAGTCTCTGCTTATCCACCAAGTGGGTCAGGGAACAGATGAGAAACCTTCCGCTCTGGTAGAACCCACAGTCCAGGTCAACTCCTCCTGTGTGTCTGATCAGGAGTTGGGAGATTTGGGGGGAACCTGGGCCCATCCTCTATTCCAGGTTCCATCCCAGGGCCCTGTGGATTGCCTCTGTCTAGAGTGTCTCCTGTAATAACAGTGTGACAGCTACAACTTCCTTGGCTATTTCCCCATGGCCTCCTCCCAACACCTTCTTTATCCTCACCACAGGACCTTCCTCCTGGTGTCTGATAATGCTTGTAGTCCTCAGTCCTCGATGCATTCTCACTCTCAGCTACCAGTGCCTCTTGCTCCCAGCTCCTTGCATGTACACCTCATTGACTGAGGTGAGTCCTCTTTAAACCCAGGTTCCCTGATTAGCCAGCCTGTCCTAATTGATTCTAGGAGCTTTCTAATTGGCTCCAGGTGTCCTAATTAGCCTGCCTGCCTTAATTGGTTCCAGCAATTTCCTGCTTGTTTTGGAACTGCCCTTGTTACCTTATCCAGGGAAAAGGGACCTGTTTAATCTGGGACTAATATACCTTTCTTCTATCACTCTTCTGTAGCCATCTGGCCTGACCCTGTCACAATATGTATCAGTAAGGTGCACCTGAACAGTTAGACTTCTGCAGACTAGTGCAGGGTAGATTCATACCCCACTTACTGCTGTCTAATTGCTCAGGTAGACAAACCCTAAGACTAGCATACCAGTTGTCCTCTTCTCAAAGGAGGAATGGGGCCCTTCCTCTTCTGAATAGTCAGAAAGACTCTCAAACCCTCACCTTTGTTTTTTTTTCTTGCTTATCTATGAGTAAATTCTAAGCAATGCATAAGAGATGGAGTCTGATCTGGATAAGCTGCACTGAGAAGATGACTTGGGTGCTGGTAATCAAAGAAAACCAGGGACTGGACCATTGACAGCTCTGCTTTGAGCATTCAGGAATAATTTAGAACAGATTCAAGGTTTTTCTATAAGCCAGACCTGTCCCCTTTCTTCTGGAAACATCCCCTGTGCTAGAGGTTTGTATGGAGATACCTAGAGTGACTATTTGAATAGCTGGTTAAAGCTAGCATTATGGCTACGAGGCATAATTGAAACATTACGCACAGTTACAGTGTACTGCAGAGACATGTTTGTGTTGTATTCCTTTCCAGCTGGATGAGAGCCTAGATAACATCTTTACCTCATACGTCAAAAGCACCTAGTCATTCCCCACTCCATCCCCATTTTAACAATTCTAGACTTAATATTTTTCAGTCTTGGTATTTTTAGTTTGAAAAATATTTTGCAGAACATGATTTCTTTCCTGAAATGCTTCCACTAGATGCAACAAAGTCTTAGGATCTGATTCAAAGATCTCTAAAGTAAGTGGGACATTTTCAATGGACTTCCATGAGCCTTCAGTAATTGGCAGATCAGGCCTATGTTGCAATGTGTAGGTTTTTAAAAGAGGGCATCTTTGCTGCAGAAATTGTCGTACTGAGATAATCTTTTTTGCAGGAGTTGGTCACACTTTGTTAAGTTTCCATTTATAGTTTATAAATAATTAACAAATGATTAATAGATGCTTTAATACATGGTTGGATCCAACAAGTAAACTGCTTTTGTATTACTGCGGCTTATAAACATTTGTAACACCTTCCACTTCTATTTATTTGAAAAGATAAATGTAGTGTTCAAAACCATCTGTAACACAAAGTGTGTACCATAAACTGCTCATGTCCATAGAATTTTTATAACATCTATTAATAATGTAGAAACTCTTTATACATTCTCGATAAATGTAAACATAATATAAAATGTTTTCCAAGAGTCTCCCTCTCTTATATTTTCATACAGTTCTACTATATTCTGGTCACACTAACTCAGAACTTTAGGAACAGTTTCTCAGTTGAGAAAGGTAAATAACATTCCGCAAACATTTTTCCTCTGAGGACATCCACCATTATTCTGCCTTGCATGAGTGTTAGCTCTGTCCATAAGGCAGCTGTTGGTTGAGTTGGGAGACTATTTAAAACCATATTCAATAGTTATAAAAAATGTCTTTTAAAATTACCAATTAGCCATGCAAAATTAATGATGTTTTGTTAGTAATATAAAATAGTCTGAAAGCCAAAATGCCACACTTTGCGCAGTTTGAATTTTAAATGGCCAAATCACCGGTTAGCGAAAGAAGGGGTTTTAAATGGATACATTAATATTTCCTTAAGTGTAGAAACACTAGTGGGCATAGCTTAAAATATATCACATTAGCTCTTTACAGCAGAGGTTGTTGTTATTGTTGTTCAAGGTGCACTCTCTTTTGAAAGGCAACCTACAGAAATTGCTCTCACAGGGCTTTTATTCCTCTATCTTAAGGAATACAAATTTAGATTCCATTACTAATTGCTTCCTGGTAATCAAGAAGCCAGCATCTGGGGATTTTGTGATCCTCAGGCTGCATTAAACAGAAAGATGGCTCTAGCATAGTCAAAGAGTAAGCTAACATTAAACCAATGTACACCTCAGCCTCACAGGAGAATTCTGAAGAATTATCAGGCTTCCGCCACATTATCATCTTAAAATCAAGTAATATCTGAATTAGATCTTACTATTTTCTGATGCAGTAATGCTCTCAAGTAATTATGGGAGGGTTGACAGATTTTATAGTGAACTTTAGAATTACACAAAAGATTAAGTAATTCAGATTTTTTATCAAGAGTAAATTAATAATGTATTTTAGTAATATGCTATACATACACTAAGTCTTTTCTTCTTGAAAAGGTCAGATCTCAGAAGCTGTTGTAGAGCTCTACTTAATCAGTGCCTACTATTTAATTTCTGTGCTAAAATGAAACTATAAAAAAGAGAAGATAAAGATAAATGGTAAGCAGAAGTTAAAAAAAATATGGTAGAGATGAGCCACAAGATTGTTGACCTGATCTGGATTGGAAACTGAATGCAGAAAAAAGATTAGGGATCTGACACAATCCAAACTCCACCAGATTTTGATATAGATAATTGGTTTGAAATGTCTGGTATGATGACCTGGTCTAATTTTTAGCTTTTTAAGGCATCACTAAGCACCAGGCTCTGATATCCGATATCCTTACTAACAATAAAAAAGTACTAGAATCCATGAGTAGTCCCATAGAAATCAGTGGTTCTGTTCAGGAGCTCAGTGTGAGTAAGAGTATCAGATTCTGACCCGAAAATATTATGTTCAGACACAACCCATAACAAGCCATACTGCTGCCCAGAGTATGTCCAGGTGCATTCTGTATTGGGAAGGCAAAAGGCTGCCTGGATCAGAACATACAGGGGGAATACTCCTGTTAGTGGGGGACAAAGCTATAGCTCTGTATCTTCTCTCCCCCCAACCCCAATGCTCTTTGGGGACTATGTATCCAGAGGAGTATGGATGGGGAACTTTGTTTGTTCCCTCAGGTGCAGGAGCTGCAATACTGCTTGGAGGCGGGAGGGGGACACAGAAGAGGCTCCTTATGCTCTGCCCCTGCCTTGCACAGCTGTGTAAAGGCCAGGTAGAATCTGCCCCATAGCATCCAGTGTGTGTGTGTGTGAGAGAGAGAGAGAGAGAGGTGCTTTATAAACAAGTATGAAAGTTCCTGACTCAGAAAGCCTATGTATAACACAGGCTGGGGAACAGAATTCATTGAAAAGCAAAGTGAGAGTGAGGAACCTAAATGTGTGTTATATCACGCCTACACTTCTCCTGATGCATTTTGTTTTGTTTCTGGATTTCCTATTCTATAATTTCATGGAAATCAGATATAGTATGGAATCAAATAGGGCTCCATACATACTTTCAGAGATTGGAAACTACTCAATTAATGCATAGTGCTGATTGAATAGTGGTGGCTGTTTTATTTTATTTTTTTTAAAAAAACTAGTTAGTAAAACATTAATTGCAGACGAATTTAGTTTACATAAAATGTTTTAAAATCTGTATTGGTCAAATCAAAACAGATTTTCTATCCCATTCCTCTTAGGCATAAAGGGTCTCCAAAAAGCATATAATTTTATAGCCTTTTAAATTCAAAATAGTTGAAGCGTTTTGATCAAGCTTTCCAGAAAAATGGTCAGAACCTATCCTGGAAAATTTTAATCCAGAAGGTGTAAATTTGCAGCAAGGCAATATTTGGGATAAAACAGTTAACTCTAGGGGAAAGATGGACCTGGACAGATTTCCCAGCCTCCTGTCTTAATTTTTCTCATGAAGATATATGCTTTATATCTCAGTTTAAATTAAACCTATCTCCAACAATCCAGTAAAGTTGATTCATGTTTGAAAAACTAATGACATTTTATTATCATTGATTAACTTATGCACTAGCTTCAGAATTTATAAAATAAGGACACCCTATCTGACAGAAATCAGACTGGCTAAGGGGAGGCTGGGAATGTAGAGGGGGCAGAATCAGTTACTCAGTCTCTAACTTGATGAGATGGACTGTTTTGATCTCCATATCCTTGAATCCTCTCTCTCTTTAAAATACAATTTAAGCACTTGTAATGAAATCCAAGTAGAGTTTTTGTGATTCTTCAATACTAATATCAAATAAGCAAACAGCCCCAACTCCACCTGCAGTGCTTCTATTACAGCAATACTATACAACAGGACAGTATAATAATTCTTTATAAAATATCATCCATAAGTGTTTCACTAGTTAATGCTGAAATCCACTCTCCATAAGTGGGCCATATATCGCAACTGTTCATATGTTCACCGATGTGGGTGACATCAATAAGAAATCTGCAAGCAGTTAAAATTAAATAAGTGACTTAAGTGCATATTTATTTTTCATCCCCTCTTTGTTTTAAACTACAAATGTAACAGATTACAGTCAGCTAGCAGTTGGATGAGTCATAGTAACTGGAAATTTCAAATAATCTCTTACAAATCTTAATACAAAGGAAGACTAGGATGGGTCAATGAATGTATTTAAAAATGTATTATTTAAATCAATAGCCAGTGTGGGTTACAAGCTTTCACAAATGGTGTTGTTTAAGGTTAACAAATGCCTGAGCCTCAACAAAGAACACATTGATGGAGTAAAATTAACTTTCATAAATATTTCGACTCTTTTTAATGTGTGCCTGTTCATGGGATTTATATATTGGATTTGAGTACAATAATGAATGTTTATAGACTTCCAAAAATGCATGACCTTCTGCTTTTATGAAGACAGTCAGCTATGGGATGTACTGTCATCTGCCAGCTTTTCTAACCAAAGTGCTAAAACTCTGAAGTAATTAGTGTTTAATAAGATAGAGTTTGCACAATATTTCACTGAGATGGAGATGCGGTAAAAGAAAAATGTACATTATAAACTGACTAAATAAAGAACAATGCCAATAAAACTAGCGCTTAATGGAAAAGTAGAGCCATCATTGCTCTTGAACTGTTCATTAGGCAACAGTAATTGAGCTGTTCAACCTATGGGTATCAAAAGATGACTTTTTCCCCACATAATTTATTATTTGTGACAAATTGTGAACACTTGCAGTAAATAATAATTATGCTGGCATTTCTTCCCAATAAACAAAAGACTTGGAAAAAAAGACATGCTACATATGAAGTTGAAATACAACTGAAATAGAAATACAAACAATGCAGGGAAAACAACCTTAACATTCCTGTGTGCCCCTTTCCTTTATGGTAATGAGTAAGTGCACTGAAAGGAAGTGTGCACATATCAACACGAGGTGTAGGGAAGAATGTTGCTATGTCAGCTTCAAGGGCCAGTCACATCAGTATATGTGTGAGAACAAGAGCATTCTTTTAAGAGTCCTAAATTCCATGCTGAGTATCATTCATGTGTAGTAATGCACTACTAGCTAGACAACGATACAGGGCTATAACTTCACTACTGTGGTAGAACAGAGACCATGTACATGGGAAGGATAATGCAATATTAAATAGTGACATTTAAAAAAAATAAAACCAGAGATAGCATGAATCTCTTAAATTTTGAAGAGCCATATTCTGACTGGGGGTGTGAAATGGGAAAGGGGAGCATTCCTGTTCATCTATGTGGCCTACACATGGACCCAAACGGCATTTCCTCTGCTCCGTGAAGTGAAGGGGAGGACTCCACCGGGGCCCCAGAGAAGTGAGGAGATGGTACGGTGTGATGAAGTAATTACACCCCCAAAAAAGTATAGCAGCAGGCTCCTTCCCTTTGTACACTGGGGTTCCCTGGGATTTCCCCTCTCTCCACTGAGCCCAAAGTGGTACACTCCACAGTACTGTCCATACAGGGCTGTGCCTCACAGGCACAATCTAGAATTTAGGCTGAAATTTACTCCTGTGCAGAAGAATAAAAGGACTATCCTCCTTATTTTGTGAACTTTAGTTGAATGTAAGTGGTACATATGCATACTGTTCAAGGGTGAACGTCATTTCCAGTGCAAATTTTAGTTTTATTGCCTAAGAATCAAAACTACCTTACAAAAATAAAGGAACAATCACATCCTGGTGAAAGACTGAGAACGGGGAGCAGAATTCTGTCCTGACAATCACTCCACATAACTCTAGAACTAGTCTCTGATTTCTGTCATACTCATATAAATCCTGAATCATTGCAGTGACTTCAAAGGAGATTATCATAAGTAAAACAGAGAAACTTTAACCCCAGTCAAGAAAAGATTAGATGATTATTTTTTTAAAAAAAGAGGTACACAAAGGATGCTACTGAGACAGATTTTCTTTACACTCATGAAAATCAGAAGCAACTCTGTTGAAGTAAATGAAGTTTCACTGGTGCAAACCAGATATAATCTTGAGCAAAATCAGTCCTATTGTTCTGTTACCCCAAACTGTCAATCACTAGATTTCAAAATATAAGAATGGCCATACTAGATCAGACCAAAGGTCTATCTTGCCCTGTATCCTGTCTGCCAACAGTGGCCAGATGCCTCAGATGGAATGAACAGAACAGGTAATCATCAAGTGATCCATGCCCTGTTTCCCATTCCCAGCTTCTGACAAACAGAGACTCAGGATATTTCAACAATGAGCTTTAATTTTGGACTGCTCTATTCTTTATTTTAAATAAAATGCATAGCATGTTTTCTTTCCTTTAAGGATTAATTTCATGGGCAATTATATTAGTGTTGGCAAGTTTTGTTTCAAATGGAAAATGAGTATTTTGCTATACTATAGTCACATGGGTAATGAGGAAAAAGTGTTTGTGAAGTAATATGTTCATTGAAAATAAGATGAATTGACTTAGATTAGGTGAAATAAAAGCATTCAGTTATGGCATTAGGTACTTGAAATTGTTTATTAGCCAACTGCTCCTGCTTTTTGGTTTGGATATCCTAGATGTGTCTACCGGGGAAATTATTCCAAATGGTTTTATAATTTTTTGAAATATAAACTTTCCAGAATGATGACTCTTACCTGTGTCTGAAACTGCAGAAAATCCCAGATTTTTGTTAAATAGGCAGCATGCTTTGAATTTTTGACACTATCGAGGCTTCTTAATTGTATAAATTAATTTAAATAAATGACAGGATGTGGATGGATATATATATAAAAAGGACAGTATTAATTAGCAGACACGTGGCATATAATATTGTGTTTGTTATGTTCCAAATACATGCTGTGATCTAAATAGTGCTGGGAACATAATGAGGAAAGAACTTGTAGCTCATTTAACAGCCAATGTCATTTCAATTCTTACTCTCTTGGAAACCACTTTTTTTTTTCTTCCTTAAACTGCACCAGTAATTTCAAGGCATAATGGAAGCAAGATGCCAGTTTATTCCTTATGCCACATCAACTGTTAAGCACATTTGTTTTTCATGGTGAGTTGCTTAATTTTTCAGTGCACATGTAACCATGATAGTTGGCTGACCTTTCCAGAATTTAGATTCATGGACTGTGAAGCAGCCAGGTAGTTCACCCACTGAGAATCTGAAATACATACTTATATGCAAGGGTGCCATGACAAAGTTGATTCACTAGAGCTATATGAATAATTTGCAACTCATTTTTCATTCCACAATTTTTGTGGCCTTCTCCTAAGAGTTTGACCCAAAGGCTATTGAAGTTAATGGAATAATTCCCTCTGATTACAGAAGGCTTCAACTGTGAAAAGATAGTGAAATTCTCAAATGTATTCAGCATTCCAAATTATATTTTCTTCAGTGAATAATTCTTGGTCTGCAGATTATTTACACAAGGGTTCACTGTAACTAGTCTCAACCTGTAATATGTGGGTTAGTTATTCAAGCTACAGGGTATTATTTCTGTTCTCTTATTGGATGACAGAGAGCTAACCACCACAGTGCTAACTGCAATTTTTACCATCAAACATACCACTCAAATCTGGTTTTTGAAAATATTTGAACCTTTAAAGTGAAAAAAAGAAGTCTTTTTGCAAGAAAACAACACAAAAAAAGTAACACGGCCCAGTTGAAATTCACTTAAGAATCCTAATGAACATTCAACAGGGTATTTTTTATTGGAGAGATGGGTGGGTGGAAGTTAATCTCAGCTAAACTGTTCAGTATTAGTTACCACTGTTTGTGTGTAGTTGCTAATATTCTAGATGCTCCAATTATTTTCCTGTGCTGAGAACAAGCACTAAGATTCTGATTATCTTCTAGGAATGGAGAACACACTCTCTCTCACCTATATTAGATCAGCCAGAATCTGGCTCTCTTGGTCATCTTTGTGATCTTTCACCTTTTGACATTCATCCTCCTTTGGCCTAGTTCTTTTATGAACTATTTTAAGCTTGCATGTATTGTCTCTATAGCTAGAAAATTAGATCACAAATATTTATCCAAACCTACTTTACTTAGTCCAAGCCAGGTCTACATAGTCCCTGTCTATTACTAAGATTTGAAGGACAGAATCAGAGAGTTCGTGTTAGTCTGGAATAGCAGAAGTGACAAAGAGTCCTGTGGTACCTTAAAGACTAACTAAAGAGATTGAAGCATAAGCTTTTGTGGGCTAATACCCACTTCATCAGGTGCAGAACAGAAATAAAGGCCTGATCATATACCATTCAAGTCAGTGGTACAGACTTACAGACTTTGGTACAAACTTCAGAGATTGCAGGGAAAAAAAGCATAACAACCATGCCAAAGTTTACAGTCATACAGAAATAGGCAGGACATGTTGTTAGCTGGGCCACCTAAACAGAAATATGAATATACAGCTCAACCTATCTCACAAGTCTCTTTCCATTTACTGTATTACGGTATACACCCTATTTGGAAGCAGATCAGTAGAAGAGAGATGTAGGCTCTATGCTCAACAAGTCCTAACACTCAGAGACAGGGTTGGAGAAGTATACAGTTTACCAAATGGCATTTTATTAAGTCAGTCTGCTATCTACCAGGAATAGCTGCATTGCTAATCTTCATGTACTTCCTATTAAACACCGTTTAGAGTTTGTTGGTGCTCAGGTTGCTCCTTCCCACAGACATCTAGTGTTGCCAACCTCAAGAGATCAAAAAATCATGTCAGATCCCTCCCACCCCCAGAACCTCATATGAGTTGATTTGTAGGGACAGAGATATTAAAATCATCATTGAACCATATTTTTTTAGTCTGTCTTTTGACTTTTTAAATGCCATTCTACACTTCTGGCTGTATGCATGTATGAAAATTTCAGGTTGAGATGTCAACCACAAAAACACATGCTTCTCCCCTGGCAGCTCAGAGGGATACACTACACTTACCGTCTCTTCACCCCTAAGACAGGAAATGTATGACAATTCTTTTATTACTGACGTGACTTACCCCTTCCCTGTCGAGCCCTCTGAACTATAGTGTAACAGCCATCTGACCTCTGGGTATGGCTTCAATCTCACTGAAAACAGTGGGAAGTGGCAGCCAACTTTATTAAAGCTTCACTTCCACATGCAGACAGATTGTAGGGAAATGGCAGCCATCTTGCTGCTTTCAGCCCCATTGACAATAGACGATAATGGCCATTTTGAATAAGAGAAAATTTGTGAGTTGGCACCTTTCATAATATTTTCATGAGAAAGGTTAAAAAAATCAAAATGACAGCATCATGAGAGTTACTAATACTAGCTTCATGAAAAGTTATATTCTTTTCTGATCTCAGATCCTTAGCCACATAAAATGGCTGCTCTACGTTTAGACTTCCCCTCAAGTAATGGCTTATGGACAACCCACAGAGTACAAAACCCCAGTGAATTTTATCCTCATTAATTGTCTTTTCTTATGAGTTGAACTAATTGAAATATGAGATATTGAGAACTATGAGATATTGAGAAATATGAGATATTGAGAAATATGAGAACTAATTGAAATATGAGATATGCTGTTTTGCCAATGCCAATATTATTCAATTTGCATAAGTATATTGGTTTCAAGAAAAACTTCAACTGGAAGGATGATGGAGATTGACAGGGAAGGGGAAGAAGAGAGACAGAACAAGACTATTTCACACTCAATAGTTTGGTGGCTAGGGCATTGGCCAGAAGTGTAGCAAACCCAGGTTTAAGTCTCTGCTCTGTCTGATTCAGAGTGATCTAGGAAGAAAACCTCTTTTATGAATAATGCAGTGCAGAGATTTGAACCTCAATTTCCTACATACCATGTGAGTGCCCTAAACAATACACACACTGCTCAGGTTTCGATCAGAAAATAGACATTTTGATAGAATTCAACTTTTGTGAAAATGTTCAGAAGGCTTTTTGTTTTCACTCCAGCACAGAACAAAATCAAATTTTGAAACCTCAAAAATTACCACAAAACACGATTGATACTCTCTGGTCAGCTCTTGTTATGAGATATACATATTTCTTTGACTTAAACAGCATCTATATAGCTACACTGGGAACGTGATTACAGAAGGAATGCAAAATATAAAAATAAGAATTGTTCCTCCCTCCCTTTAGGCTGATCATTGCAAACTGAATTTCATGCTAACTAACCAAAGCAATTAGGACGCTATATGGAAATCTGTCATTTCTACCTATCGAGTCCAAAATTTAATATATCCGTGTTATTTATGGAAGACAAATATTACACAAAATATATATTTTTCGTACAAATTGTAGTAGTGATAATAGAAAAGTGCTCAAAATTGGCAATACTGAGTGCAACATGCCAAGTAGCGAGACTAGGTGGATGAGGTAATATCTTTTATTGGACCAACTTCTGTTTGTGAAAGAGACAAGTGTTTAAGCTACACAGACCTGAAGAACTCTATACATCTTGAAAGCTTCTCTCTTTTGCCAACAGAATTTAGTCCAATAAAAGTTATTACCTCACCCACCTTATGTCTCTAGTATTCTGTGATCAACAAAACTACAATGCTGCAAACATCCCAAATGGCAATTCCAGTAGACCCTATTAGAGTTCTTAAGCTGTTCTCTGTTGATTAGAACTGGAAAGCCAGTAATCGCAGGAACTGCAGACCAATAGAATAGCTGCTGAATTTGATAATTTAGTTGCCAGATAGATAAAGCAAAAGCCAGTTGAAAAGTTTCGAATGAATGTCCACTATGGTTTGGCTCTTTGAAGGATGCTCAGGTTATACCTTATTTACCTACTCAGTTGTAAATGCTTTACATTTTTTTAAAATACACACAACCAAATATTTGCTTGTACTTCACTGGTAAACATAAATTAATTCAGTTCGCTAGCAATATAAAGTTGCAGTACATCTGTTATGTCTTATCCCTGTAGTTATAAAGAAAGTACATCTGGTTCTTGGACTACATGTTTTGTATGATAATAATAACAAATGCTGAAAACTAACTCCTTTTAGAGTGCCCGATTATGAAGCCGTTATATTTGTGATTCTTTAAGCAATAGCCCCACTATGTGCAATGGGACTATTCTCCTGATATAGCAATGTGAGTAAGGGCTCTACAATCTGCCCTAGGGTCATTGGAATTATATTTGAAATGGCTATCATCACTCCATTATCTAAGTTAATCAGTCAGAATTGGTTCTGTTTGATTTAGCTGCAAATATTAAGGTTGTTTCAAAGTTCAGATAGAAAGGTTAGCAGGAATGATAGTAACAAGAATGTTTCAGTGATATTATAAAGTAATGTTTTTGCATGGCCTACATCATAACCTTTCTCTCTTCAGAAGGGACTACAGGAAATTAAGACTGGCAAAATGTATTTCAGAAGCACAGATCAGCAAACCAATTATCAATCCATCAATTGATCAGAGTCAGTCTTGGGAGTAGTTTGCTCTTGGATATGAAGGTCTATGCAGATGGTTCATGCCTTTATAGCATCTGCATAGAATAGATAATTAGCTAGGGAAGTGGCAGACAAGAATGCTAGAATACAGTAAGTAACTTGAGGAAAACTAGAGGAAGTGGTTGCATAGTGAAATTCAGCATTACACCAGATATGTAAGTTGACATAAAAAAAAGCATAGCCTGTATCTGTATAATCTAAAGTTAGGGCAATTTTTCTACAGTTGAAAAAAACAAATCAAAATAAAACTCAAAAATGGTATGCTTCCTTCTACCAATCTCAGTCAAACTGATTTTCTGTTTAACATTGCAATTTTTTTTATCCTGTTGTGTAAATAAAAAAATGCAGTGATTTTTGCTTCAAAATGGACAGCTTAGGTGGACACTGGGTAAGACAAAACTTGATAGGCTACATAATGAAATGGCATGACCAATTTATGGAAATGTTGAGGTTGTATCGACTGAGATGACTGGATCATATGAGACAATGGTATGTGGTATCTTTTGGCCAGAGCATACAAGAGCTATTAATCATGGGACAAAGACCATGAGGAAGACCTAGAAAAAGGTAGTTCATGATGCTGAAGAAGGATATAAATAAGGTAGGTGTTGATTTGGAAGATGCACTTGACAGGAACACTTGGAGATGAAAACCAAAAGCCACCAGTCCCGAATCAAGGGATGAGCCAAAGAAGAATAGAATACACTTCATATAGCTTCTAAACTATATGGAAAAACTGAGGAAATTGAAAATTAGGGTTATACTGAAAGAAATACAAACATGCTGAGGAATAGAAATAGACACTAACACATCCAAACAATCTCAACTTTTCCCTGTAGCTGTGCCATGCAATTTCAAAGATCTATGTGAGCTCCACTTCTTGGACACTCACCAGACTGCTGTGAGAGTATCAATCACTGCATCCCTCCTATGCTTGGAGCTTCCAGAATCTTCATAGAGTCCAGGAAGCACCCTGGGCTGGGAGCTCTAGGCACGCTCTCATGATTCACTCTCTTCGAAGAGTTGTGACTCCAGCTCCCTAGTCCCTGGAACCCATGCTGACTTCTCAGGCTCTCAGCCACTCCCAGAACACAAAACATGTAGGCACTCAGGGTTTACAGTTCAACTCTCCAGGAGCATGCAGTAGTGATAGTCAGACACACTGACAAACTTTGCACAGGTTTCTAAAACACCGTGGCTATAATTAATAGAATGAGAGCTAGAAGAGCAAGACAAAATAACAAACACACCTATATGCATTTCCGTGGCTTAGTGTCCTCACTGCTCTGGAAAGTTCTTTGTGTGGTTATTCAAAGCTCAGAAACACATACTTACATTAGCTCTCAGCTCAGATATTATGCTAGGAATGGTAGAGTAGCTGTGGTAGTACAGGCAACAGCAGCACAGGCTAGTCCCCCTGAGTACAGACCCACCTGCACTATATAGGTGTGTATTCTGGGTGATTAGCCCATGCCATCACTGCATTTCCCTTGCAACTGAAGCTACACTATTTTGACCATGGTAGGCTATTTGAGAGATAGTGTGATTATGTGTCCATGAGCTCAGAATTACACCCCTAGCTTACAGTTAAATCACACCCTATATCAGATTACTTTCTCTGACTTTGGCAGGTCCACAGTTAAACAGAAGCTCTCTGCTATGAAGCATACCTATCTCTTCCTCTCTCTTGCCCAAAACTTGTTGTGTGAATGTTCTCCTGATCCTCCCAGACTCTGTGGCTTTTGAATGACAGCATCACCAACTTGGTTCCTTTCCGCAGCATTTGCGGATTTTCCACAGTTCAAACACCAGCCCCTTGCAGAGAGATAGCAAAAACTGATTTTAGTAGGCTTGCCTAACATATTGTCCCCAGTTGCTTCCACTTGACTATGCCAGCATTAAATACTAAATGATCCAAATGACTTAACACATCCCTTGTCAGCAAAGAATGAATTCCACATATACACAGGCCAGGTCTACACTCCATGCTTGCTTTGGTCGAACAATGTCACTCAGGGGTGTGAAGAATCCACACCGCCTCAGTGACGTAGCTATTTTGACCTTAGTCCCCGGGTAGACAATGCTATGTTCGTGGGGGAGTTTCTCCCACCAACATAGCTACCACCTCTCCATCGGGTTAGAGCATCTTCACATGCACTACAGCGACTAAGAAAAAATTCAAAACCACAAGTGTGGCTAGCATCAAATTTCTATTGGACACCACTGGTGTAGATCACTGATGCCCCCATAAACATGCAAAAATAGAATGGTATCATAACAGCATGGTATAAACCAGAATGTATGGGTTGTACAGAATCCCCAAATCATCATCGAAATAGCTATATAATTATGACTAAAGCATTTCATGTTTGCGATCCCAGATTAGATTAAATGGATTTTTAAAATACGTTAGTGTTTCTTCTTATTTTATCTCATCATGGTGTCATATTGCCCTCACTTCCACACATCAACATGTTTTTTTTAAGTGGAATCTTAACTTTGAATTGACTGTGTTTGTCATGCTTGATTCTAGTGTAATTGCAACATCCCTGTAAATATAGTTTGCCATTTAAATTACATTAGTGATACATATTCTCAAACTTAACTCCAGTTATCCATAGTTTTTGGTCTGGCAATTTCCTCATCTTTTAAAAGACTAAATTTTGGATCTGGACTCTAAACAAGAAACCCCAAGAATCCTATCACGTGATACTATTTGAAGATATGTAATGCTATCCTTAAATCATTTCTTTTAATTTTAACTTTGAAGAGCAGGTTTACTGGTAACCAGATCATTGCTAACTAACCAGAGGGCAGTGAATAACTGAACCAGGTTTATAATAGCTTTGTTTGGCCACAGCGGTACAAAACTGCCAAAGGATATTGGTGATTCTGCTCCTTCATTTGTAATTGGCTTATTGATTTAGGAGGCTGTGTTAGTGAGAATGGTGCTTTGTGAATGGGCATCAGGGAAAGCCCAGTCTTGAATCTCAATCTGTCTGTGCTTTAAGGGCTTCCTTTGAACTGCTGCCTGAGTTCCCCCAACAATGTGGCCTCTGTGCACAGTGGAGCTGAAGCAGAAGTGCTTTTCAAGCACTAGTGCCCAAGCTAGCATACTGCCAAGGAATCTTTAGAGAGCAGTGACAGCTGGACCAAGCAATTTACCAATAAGAATTCTTGACACATTTGCTCAGTATTATTGCTACCACCGACTCATTACCCCCAATAAAATAGCTGCTTGCAAATTTAGCTACACTGACATTAGTTTGTGTAGTGGAAGAATAATGATTGGTTGAATTACCTCTGATGTCACAGTGGACCTGCTTAAGAATTACCTGAGACATTGACTTGACTCTGTCAGTAGTCTATGTAATCCTAACAATTAGATACAATTGTTAATAACTTATCTCTATTTTAAAATGTTTTCAAACATAAGTATGACAGCGTAAGGTGGACCCCATCCGGTGCAGGGTGAGTGTGTCTGCCTTCCTCGGGAATAGGGGAAGGCATACGAGCCTTATGTGCTTATTTCCCCCAACTCAAGTCCACATGTCTGGGTTTAGCTATGGGGTAGAATGGCCCAATGGCCAAGGTCTATGCAAATGGCCCCACTCATTCACGGTAGTATGGCCTAGTGGCCAGAGTCCATGCAACATGCCCCTACAGTCAGGGCAGTGTGGTCCAATGGCCAGTGTTTATGGGGGCCACCAGCAGCCAAGGTAGATGGGCCCAGGCCCACCCGACTCCACTGGGCCCTGACCCAGGGCCCTAGTAGCAGTGGAATGATCAGCTACCATCTCAGCAGTGAGTCCCACTGAAACATGCCAAGCTTACCGCAATGGGAGATACCACTCTCACACCGTCGTCACTTACTACCGCAGTCTCTGGCATTGTAGTCCAGGAGTCATTGAGATCTCTTAGTTCTGCAGCACTGGCCACTCCCTGGGGCTCCCTGGTCTGCTGGGGTCTGAGGCTGTGGTCCACGTCTCTGCTTCCCTCTTGCACAGACTGGAGGCTGTCCTTAGCAGGCTGTCTGGGCTCATGTTCTTCCCTGCCGGCATCTCCCCCGACTGAGCTGGGCTGCTCTCTTTTATACTGGTACAGCTGGAGCATGCCCAGTAGAGAGAAGTAGGCATGGCTTCCTCAGCCCACAGTGTGGCGTTAACCCCTTCCTTCCAGGGTGGGGCAAGTGCGCCCCATCACAATAAGTCTACACAGATGATTTCAATACATTTTATCTATAAAGTGCAAAGTGTCTGTGCTAATCAGTTAAGATCATCTGCAGCAAAGAAAAGATTGTCAAAAGTGCTCAATTTCTGTAAAGAACCAAGCTCTGAATTCATTTCAACCCAAATTCAGTAACAGATTTGCTTGTAAATGCTCAGAAAAGTCATTTTCTATTCAAAGTGTTCCAACTTTGGGGAGTGTATATTGCTTTAAATGCAAAATAGAAATCAGCTTTGAATATGAGCTTGCAACTGGTGCCTCTGTAATATGGAAATAACACATAAACCCGTGTCACTAGCTAATTTCTTCCCATATTCATATTGTAAGGTTAATTAATCTCAGAGCCAAGGCACCCCCTTCAGCAGCATCAGGGAATCATCACTCATGCTGGATTCGTCTTTCAGGTGTCCTGGCTTTCAGGGTGGGGTCTGAACAAGCAAACAGTCCATAGCTCTGGCCTCCCAGTCTATGGGTGAGTACTCACCCAGCCCAGAGTGCAAGATGGGGGGTAGGGAGACCTAGGCCCACCCTGATCCACTAGGTCCTAGCCCAGGGCCCTAGAAGTAACGGGTGACCCTGTCATGGGGTTGCTGCCATGCTTCCCAGCAACCCAACAGGATCAATCTCTCGTGTCTCTGGGCTACTTCCTACCAGCATCATGGAGGCCGCTCCATGGGTTCTGGGGCCTGGTTCCCAGTCTCCTTACCGGGCACTTTCCATTCCCTCTCTAGGTTTTCCAGTCTCCTGGAGCAGCAGTTTACTTTCTCTCCAGGCTGGCTCAGGAGAGTCGTTGCCCACCACAGCATACCATGAGCTCCGCTGGCACTTCTGGTCCCTGGGAATAATATCTGGATCCTTTCCTGGTCTGGCCCCAATTGAGCTGTAGGGCCCTGTTTTTATACTTCCTTTCCTGCTCCCGCACGTCCTGCGAGGGGGATGGCACAGATTAGCTGAGCCCAACAGGGTGAATTAACCCCTCTTCACTGGAATGAGGCTATTCTGCCTCATTACACATCATTTTCTGAAACAATTTAATATTATCTTCTGATATAAATATGATTTTTTTTTAAATGTCTAATTATATTCCCTAAAAATGTTTGTAATCTGTTTCCTACTACATTATCTCCAATACTATAACATTTTAAAAGATACACAATCTTATTGGAAATTAGACTCATGAAGAGTATTTTAAACCCTGGTCCCACTAAGATGAACAACATATTTAACTTTAGCAGATACCTTTTGACTTCAATTGGCTTACTGAAGTGATTGAAGTTAAACACATTCATAGATCTTTGCAGGATCAAGGCCTTAGATAATGTTGGCATACTATAATTTAAGATTTTTGTTTCATCCTTGACTTAGGTCAATGTGCAGCTGAAGTAAGGGCTAAAGTGCACGGACTACATTTTTTATTACTCAGTTCTAGCGATTATTTTTTAATGCCAGATATGCTAAATGATGTGCCTTATTCAATCAATTTGGTAGATTGAGGGTCTTAGTTTATACATTTTAAGTTTTAAGACTTGAATATGTGTTCAGTTTAGAGCTCTAAATTAAGCACTGTGTGATGTCATGAATTCTTATAGATTAGTAAACAAAGCTGCTGCAAAGCTCTTCAGAGTTCCAAAAAGTACATTGCAGGGTTTTATTTTTCTTTTGTTTTATTTGATTTCTTTTTCCCGCTGCCCAGCCCAAGAGTTAAAAGAGTCCACTAATCATAAAGAGATTTTTTTTAAAAGAAGCAACAGTAAATACATCATAGTCCCGATAATCTTCAATAACAAATAAAGCTGGTCAATGACAATGATCCCATAACATTAATTATTGACACTTATCCTCCTCCTTAAATGTAATTATAAAGAGATATGAAAACTTTGCTGTGCCTTAACTGATTATACCTTATACTCCATGCTGCATAGTATCCGTATAATTACTATTGACTAATTTTAATATGTCAACACATATACCCACTGCCTGCAAAAGAGAATTAAAGGTCATTCCCATTAATTAAGGTATACAAAATAATAACGTCCTCTTTATGCCTCCAGTTCATCCAATGGTTTTATGAGTATCATCCTATTTTTGCTCTCTCCTTATCTCAAAGTATAGTTGCACACTGCACTACCCTACAGGCGAATACTATGTTTATAATAGTAGTCTACATGTAAATTTAAATCTTTAGGGAAGCTAGTTTTATATGTCTAGTTTATGTATATCATTCAACATAACACCACCTTCCAAGAGAATTTAGGTCTTTGCAGAGGCATGGTGACGTGCAGAGGCATCGCTGGGAACCCCCACATGAGTGGATGCTGACTGGCCGTTGGGTGAAATTTGTCTGTATATTGGGAGCGGTGAGCATAAGAGATTTGCTTGGTATACATATTCTGTATGTGTTGCTAATAAGTAGATTTTTGGGGTACAGCTTTTTAAGGCTCTTTCACTGGGAAAAGGTTCCAGAGACCTGTAGAGCCCTGAGCCCCAAAGGAAAGGGCAGGTACTTAAATTGACCAGATTTCTTCCTCAGCCCTGTGGGTAAGGATAGGTGCCTTACACCCTGAGACCTTGGAAGGTAGAGGGTGCCTAAACTGATTGGGTCACACTTTGAGCCCTCAGTTGGGTATAGGTGGAGTGTTCTAGATTTGTGCATGTAACATATTACAAGCGATTTTTGCAAGTAACAGGAGGGAGAATCCTAAACCAAAGATTAAATGCATAGAGAGACCCAGTTATGACAAGTTCTTAACCTGGGAGGTGATGGGTGCCAGAACATACCTCTAAGAGAGAGAACTTCCCCTGCTTTGCTTCTCCTTTTATAGAGCACCTTTAACATGAAAGAAACTCAAGCTACTACCAGTTTAATACACTGATAAACTATTTTTGGATCAGGTCAACCACTCCTAAACAGATACGAACTCTGAGAAGAAACATAGTAATTATTCAAAACCACTTGACCGTTTAAGAAAGTGCCCTTAGAGAGGCAGGGATACTGAGGGAGGGGGAAATAATATTGGATCATGTAATTAAAGAGTGTATTGTAACAACAAAACAGAATTATGGTTGCAGAGGCAATGCCAGTTCTGGCATTTCCTAACTTTTGAGTACTTGACTTTGCAACCTAAACAAAAACTTTTAGCATTGCTTTTTGGAATCAGTAATATTACTATGTTTTCTTCTGCGTGTTTTCTTTACCCCTACTGTGATTGTGTATTCATTTTATCTTATTCATTTTTCCTCAAGCAGAGAATTTTCTCCTTCAAAAATTTATTTAAAAGGAGAATCTAAGAGGCATAAGTTAGTCATTCCCTCAAACTGAATATTGTATAATTACTCATGAAGGACAATGTTAGATACTAATTGACTGGGGTCCAGTGGTACCCTGGGATTGTATTAATTTATGCTAAACCTTAAGGGGGATTTTGTTGTCTTGCATGTACATTTTATCTCTGCTTGAGGTTGTTTATATCCTCATTTGCCTGTGTCTCTTCTTACTGTGTCCTTGTCTCACACACTGGATACAAGTCCACCACACAAAAGGCTGGAAGCTTTTAATGAATCAGACAAGGAAATTTAAGGCACAAATGTACAATATTTTTTTCCACCAGGTAAATTGTGGGGGGGGGGGGAGGGGAGTCATAAAATAACTTAGGAAAATCTATGTGATACCCGTGTGATATCTTCCCACATAAAACTACTTGTGACCCGAAGGCTGCATTTTGCTAGTTTAAACATATAAGGAATCTAATTCTCTCCATTCTGTTCCTGGCTTCTCAGAAGACTATAGCTCTCACTGTGCAAGGACTAGACATATGGAATAGTGAAATACATATTATAGTATTTTTCACTAATCTCACCACTGTAGATGTATTTGGAAATGGGGGAACTCTACTAAGCTAAATTACCAGTTCTTCCTTTCCTTTCTTTAAGGCTGGACAACCTATAGAGGATATAATTGTCTTCCAAATACATGAATGGGGGGAAAGATATGGCTTTTCAGTGCAGTGGTGGGGATTTTTCAATCTATGCCAGGGATAGGCAACCTTTGGCCCGCCGCCCGCCAGATTAAGCCTCTTGGCAGGCCAGGCAAGTTTTTTTCCCTGCTGCATCCGCAGATTCGGCTGATCACAGCTCCCACTGGTCATGGTTGGCTGCTCCATGCCAATGGGGGCGAATGGGGGCTGCAGAAAGCGGCACGGGCTAAGGGATGTGCTGGCCACTGTTTCCGGCAACAAAAACCTAGCTAACAACTGACTATGTCTCTATGCTTACCAGAGCTGTGATCCAACCAGAGATTGGACCACATCTTCCTTGCAACACACATCTCCAATACCTTGATTGTCTTCCTGCTAACCGTGAAATGAACTGATACAGAGAAACACTGAATTATGCTTCACCTTCTGGGTCTTCTGTGGGATTGTCATTGTTCCCATCTGCATCATCGCTCGCACAGTCCATATGACAATAGACCCAGCAACATTCAGCAGGTCATTGTGAGCCACAGTAAGCTCAATATTGGGGGCCCTTGAGAGCACTTGGTCCAGTTCAGTGTAAAAAGGGCATGTGGTAGGTGCAATCCCAGCGTGTCCGAGAATGAACCTTTCTTTCCTGCTGCTTTAGGTGTTTCATTTGTTCCCAGCACTGAACAGTAGTGCACCTATTGCCCATCTTCACCAGAGGTCTAGACATTCCTTCTGCTTTGTATATAATGATGCAGCTGACTGTAGTCCACTCAAATATTTATTAAAATTCTAGAATCCTCCATAGACTAGCTAGCTGCTTGCTGGGCTGTCGCCACCTTCAGCTGTAGTGGCAAGTGCTGCAGACCACAAGACACTAGTGAACTTTGGAGACTGAAGCATGCTACTATTGGAGCACATAGGGGAAGGGTAGGAACTTGATTTCTATAGGACAGGAAGATACGGGCACAGGGAGTTGTGGTAATGGGAGTGGAGGATTATTCACGTCTGGAGGCCTAGTACCTGCCACTTCACCAGATCCACACTGAAAGTGAGGCACCTATGGAAGTGGGCCACAACTCATCTGAGCACACACCTACAGTTCCCAAGGGACCTAGGAATCTCAGCATCTATTTTTCCCATGACACATACTTGAGGGTTTGAGTGTGGACAATAGAGGGGACACATGTAGCATCAGCAGCATAGACATACCCTTAGGTCTGTTAATACAATTTGAATGGATACCCTGTTAGTTTCAGATGAAACTGACAGCTATAGTTTAGATGGGTTATTTTCTTATAACAGCTATTTGCATACAAAAAAGTTAACTATTTTATTTAGTTAAGTACATGAAATTAATATTGTCCAATTAAATACAAATCTTAATTTCAGCTTTATAATTTAATAACTATGAGTCTGAATAAATATGATGTTTAGCATCAATATTTAGAAAGCCTGGGAAAAACAGAGAAGGTTCAAGCACTTTTCTTGTAAATGAATCGACCGTATATAATGTATTACATTTCCAAAAGGCTTTGACTATAGCTTTTTGCCACTTTGAGATTTATATTTTGCCAGTATAGTACTGGATATTATGCAGAGTCATTTTACTGGTGAAAATAGCATTTCACAGATGCTGAACTTTATTTGATGAATGATTTACCAGACCACCAAATACTGATTTTGCTCATATATCAGTGGAAACAGATCAGAATTATTCTGCCCCCAAAAGCAAGTAATTAACATTTTTCTGTTTCAGGTATGCTATAGGTAGCATATGACTCTGTTCCTGTCCTACTAAAATAGATTTTAGCTCACACCTTTGTTGTCAACCACTTTCTTGACCAATTTGCAATTTGTGTCTATTGTCTATTCAGTCCTAGAAAATAATTCTTAATTATCACCATTATAAAAACAGATTTAAAAAGGGATGGTGATTACACACCATCTGGAAATGTACTCATGCTGTCAAAAAAAAGTATCTGTGGATGGCTCCAATATACAGTATTCAAATTTCAGCAAGAATCTACAGTTGATCAAGGGGGAAGGATTCATTCAATTTTAAATGAGCTTGGGATATTAAATAAAAGTTCAAAGTAAGTGAAACAGTTTCACTTTAAGATATTTTAATAGGGTGCATATTAATTGGATGCACTGCATAAATTATTGCAGGACAATAGAAATAAGGGAATCCATTATGAAGTGCCCAGCAGAGCAGTACAAATGCTTCATGTAGCTGAAAGAATAAAAAGGGGAAAAACCAAGCAAAGGCTGCATAGATGAGAATAGATAAGCAGACTATCACTGACTTCTGTGAGCAATTAAAGATCTGGAGAGTTCCACAAAAAAACAACCATCCTCTATTACTGCCTGTAGAGGTACCTTTGGCTCTGTGTTTCCTGGCAACCAGGTCTTTAGAGACCTCTGTTGGGGACAAAACTGGTATTAAGCAGTCTTCCATGTCTAACAATCTGGCACAGTTTCTAGTAGCGCAGATGAAAACACAATTAAGCACATTTGCTTGCCCACTCCTGTACAGTGAGGAAAGAGGAAAATGAGATTCATTCTAATTATTGATATTTGGTATATGCAAGTTGTAAATAACATGTAATCTAATAGCCACTCTCCTAAAAAAAAAAATCAACTCAAGTGTATAATAAGTAAAGTACATTGTGTATAAAGTTTTTTGGTAACAAAGATGTTATTATAACAGAAATGTAGAAGATTCTGCAATGGGCTTAAGTAAATAGGACACAGCTCTCCAGTACATTACAACAGAAGGCACTGTAGAGTACATTATAGTTTCCCTTCTCTGACATGAATAAAATTATCCTTTGTCATCTAAGGACCAGGGTTAATATAATTACATGAAATGTAATCCGAGTAAGTGAAGGCCCAGCTTTTCAGGTGCAAATTTGTTTTGAATGTACAATGGTGAAGATAGGATGTTCTCTAGTTAACTGACCAAGACTGTCTCATTTCTGTCAAATGGAATTATCAAAATATCCGATGCAGTAGCTAAATAGTGGAAATCAAGTTACAAAAGAGCCTCTAGCAGGCAGCTGACCAGAGCCTGCTGAGTCAGCCCCTGCTCCCTCCTAGCCCAGCAAAAGGGAGAAGCCTCTGCAAGCCTTCCCTAGGAGGGAAGGCTAATCAGCCACCTGGGTGTAGCCCTGGGCTGCAGAGGGCTTAATGTGCTCCACCTGGAAGCCTCCACAGGATATAAAGCCTGCCAGGGAGAGAGAGAGAGAGTGAGTGAGTGAGTGTGAGTGTATGTATGTATGCATGCATGTATCTATCTATCTATCTATATGTAGAGCAGTAAGTAAAATGGAGGAAGGTAGCGGAGGCTGATTGCCTGCCAGAGCTAACTATTCCTGAGGCCGGGCTGAGCCTAAGCTGAACTTGTATATAGTGCTGTACATAGGTGGTGGGGTTTTGCACTGTGTGAAAGAATAAAGAACACTGGTGAAGCCAAAAAGGAGTCTCTTGCCTGTGTTTTGAAGAGGGCGGTCAGAGGCCTGCTTACAGAGCCACAATTCTCTTACATGCAATATAAAAATAAACAGTCATACTATACATTGAGATTTACCTTGTACAGTATTTCATCCATTCTTTCTTGAAATACTGTGGTCAGTTAGACCCTAAGCAAGTGAGCAAGAACCAGCCAGCCAACACCTGATAAAGTGAATTCTTAGTACCCACTTCAGAGCACGGGCCCTTCCCATCTTCAGCCGTGGTCACCATCTCTGAGGCATCGAGGAAAAAAAAACAAAAACAAAAACAGAATACATCAGAGTAAAAAAAACAATCCTTACTGACCCCTGACGGGGCCTGGCTGAAGCCCTGAAGAATGAGATTTTTGGAACATAAGACACAGAATCAGAAATAGCTCTCCAGGCAAATTAGTGTATGGAATATTCTATAACTTTAAAAATCTGACACAGTGGACTTTTCCTACACATTATGCAGTGTACCTGGACAATCTGCAAATATATATATATATATATATATATATATATATATATATATATATATATATATATATATATATATATTGTCCAAATCACTGGAACTATGTCAGATTTTCTTTGCCAGTACATATTCTAAACATGTTCTACTTTCCAACATTAAAATCTCTTTTGCCTACACATTCCTGAAGATGGCTGCTTTCTTCCTTCCCCTTCTAGCACTGTCTGCTTGGACAAAATTTCTTGCTGTGCCTCTGGTTAATCAGATATCAGAAAATGTATGCACTAATTTGGCTGGACTAGATAAGTACATTACAAGTGTCAATACCTCAAAGTATTTGAGTTGTTCAGTCTCGGAAAAAAAGCCCCAGGGCATAGCTATTGGGGCTCCAACAAGCAATAGGAGATATGAACAGGTGATTTTTAAAATTATTTAGTTAATGTTCTGTAAAGTAATTTTAAGGCAAAAAGTACTACAGTATATAAGTGCTAAGGATTATCAAAGAACATAAATGGGTCTATTAGTCTATGACCAGCAAAAAAATTAAGGGTAAGATGTTTACGTTGTTTTTTCCAACCTGCTTCAGAATTGGGCTTAAATTGGAGTGGAAAAGCTACATTTATCTTGCAGCCTGTCTAATTTAATAGTGAAAAAACTAGGTAAAATAAAAGTTGAGCCCCTTTTCACACGATGATAAATATGTTTGCAAAAACTGTATGTCAAGAAGAACTTAAACTTTTTTTGTATTTGGGAAATAGCATTCAAGTAATGAAAAATGTCATCTATTACACACAATCATGTTATTTTTATTCCACTTAAATATTTTTTCTATAAATAGATACTACATTCTGGAGGACAAAACTGTACATAGTCTAATTAAAACAAAAAAAGTGAGTTGCTATCTTATACTCTTCTCTGTTCTGATATTTTCCCAATGAGACTCAAGCTTTCTCAGAAGTAAAACTGAAAGTGTTCCCATTAAGATACAGACGTTTTAGCAACTTACAAAGATTTTCTTTTACATCTGCCCAAAAGAAAATCTCTGATTGGGGTGAAGAATATGTTTCTACAATCAAAAATGATGAGAAAAGGAAGCAGATGCTTCCAGAAAGCCAAGCAGTACAACACTGTATGGTAATTTATAATCTGTAAATGTTTCTTCATTCCCCAATCCTTCAATGAACTTTAGATGAGGCCATGAAAAAGGATCAAATAATTCTGTATCTCATAATTCACTAACAAAGATTTAAAAAAATCTGGTCAATAATTATGGCCAATTATACAAAATACAACAAAAAGGGAAAATATTAACAAGATGAATTACACAATGCTTAACCAGAAAGAAACTCAGCCTCCTGGTGCTATTCATGAGCTATATTGAATGATTTCCAGGTGATAAAATATTGTCTATTTCCTCCCCACACACACACACACACAATATATAACCCTCTAAAAGTCTAACTCCATATCTAAAGTTTGTACTAAATTTCATAAATTCAGAATTTTTAATAGTCACATTCACATACTCCTTTTATTATCTCTCAGGGCAAGTTAATTTATGAAAATATAAAGAGAGAGAAAGGAGAAGCTAAAAGTCTAGCTGCATCAAAATAAAGGAAAACAAATTATTTAGTCACATAAGCAACTCTAGGTAAAGACTCAACAAAACATCTTAAGCATGATTTTAAATCAATAGAGCTATACTGATTTAAATCAGTTGAGGATTGTGATCCTAGATATTTAGTATCATTATGCACAGTAAAAGATTTTTTTTTTTTACCAATGCTGAGTTTTGTTTTTAAACTGAACAAACTTTTTTTTCAGGGTAGGCATATTGTATTGCTGTACATAGGACTTATCAAATAGGATTTATCTACACATGCAGTTTTTCAGGAACAGCTAATCCTGATTAGCTCCGTGTGTGAACATTTTTATTCCAGGATAAGAACACCTTCCCCTATTTATTTTACCCGCTTGGATTGTTTAGCTTAACCCACTTCTTTGTTCTTTACCTTAACCCAGTTGGCTTGTGTATCCATCACTTGGATTAAACATAACAGGAGCAAGGTGCTCTTATTCTGAAAGAAGAGCATTCACATGTGGAAGAAGAGAATTATTCAGGATTAGCTATTTCTGAATAGCTTCATGTGTAGATAATCCCATACAAAAGACTGGTAAGGAGTCTGCAATTAATGTCTTGATCTTTTCCTCTGATATTCTGCATGACCATAAATCACCGTGAGTCTGGTTTAAAGAACAATTAAAAAAAAATCAACAAGTGTAGTTACACGGGTGCATGGTGTCTGATTTTTAACTAGGCAGACAGCAGCATGCACCTGCATATCAAAGAATGACTGAGTCCTAAATGTTTAAATGTATTATAACAGGTAATTTCAATTTTCCAAAGAACTGTACTTGTACTTATGCAATAGCTCAATGGAAGAAAAGATCTTTTAACATGAACACTATATTTACAAAATGCTACTGTACAGAATATACCTTTTCCCCCATAGTATGTCAGCTATGCATCTCAGATTGAAAAGCAAGACAGTTAAATCCAAAATAATAAGCTGTTATCTATCTCAAGCACTGTTTTCATACCCTCTCCAATAGAGGACATTTAGACCCATTTCCCCCCAACATCTGCAGACTCCCTCTTTCTAAATACAGAAGTAGAAGTGACATTTTGATCTGCTTTTCATCTAAAAAAATATGTACATAAATACATCACGTAGGGCCTGATCCAAGGCCCATGAAAGTCTGAACTGGCATCACTGGGCTTTATATCAAGTGCATAATATCTTTCTATTTGCAGCTAAGACTGTTTAAACCTTACTTGTAATTTAGGGGGGGAAAAACTTATTATAAATATAGGAAACCATATATATCCCATAAAGTCAATAATTAAGAGTAAAGCCCAAAGGGGTTCTCGCTGTGTAAATGTGTGCTGCACAATGGGCCAAATTTATCCTTAATTGTACCTGCACAACCCCACTGACTGCAGTATTATAGGTATCAATATCCATAGTTAAAGTAGGCTAACACTTTCCACTATAGCATGAAACTTTGTTGTTTAGCCTGAAAATTTCCCTGTCTTCATCAGGCTGAAATCTTGTTTAATATTTGGAATGTTTCAGAGAAAACAGTTGAGTTGTTTCTTAAAACACATTTAGGTAAAAATAAGGTTTTTTCTCAAGTTAAAAAAAAAATCCACAATTGTTTTGTCAAGAAGCTGTGGTACTGCCATTCTTTGGAACAATGATTTGAACTTCATCGGGGTGGCCTAGCGTCAGGGATGTGCCTTTTGCCAACTCTATTAAAATCCACCTATTTTGGCCTTCACATATATTCAATAGAGATTTGTTAAGTTTGATGGTTACATTTTATGAAGATTTTGTCTTTAATGACCATGTCCCAGCCCAGGTTTGGGGGGCCGAGCAGGAGGTTTCCTACAATTGTTTCTCATTGCCGCCAGAGGCATTTTTGATGAAGGGCACAGGAACTGAGAGCAGAGTAGCTCTCATCCCCTGTTCTCTAAGTGCTCCTCTCACTGGTGCCCAGGAGAAAGTGGAAGCTGCTTGCCTGAAATATAAAAGGGAGAATATAATGGAGGTTGAGGGAGGCAAGTTGTATGTGGAGTAGGAGGAGGAGGGAAGTAGACAGTGAAAGAAAGGCCTGTAAATAGTAGAGGAGATGCCTTTCCAAAACTTGGAATTGAAACCAAGATTCCCCAAGTCTCAGCATTCCTCCACTGTCTATCAAATAGCTATGAAACCCACTGGCAAAACCTGTGTCTCATTTCCTTCAGTGGCTGGTACACAGAGGATAACCACTTATTAGTAACCTCGTGGATGAGTTGAAGGTGACATTCAGTTACTTATTTGAATATTTGTTACTCTGGAGGAAAGTGTAGACAGCTGTTTAAATCAAGAAAATAAAGAATTCAGCCAGTCACCATAACTAGTAGTACTCCCTTTTTCTTCCCCACAGTTCTTCTGTGAGGATACATCCCACTTGGGTGAAAATGGCATGTTGTTGAAAGAGAGATGATGCCAAAATGGATGCCTGGGAGCCTGTTGCTGGTAAATAAAGTCTGCTGGTCTGTTCCATTTGTTGCATGTGAAACTTTCCATTAGTAAGTACAGTAAAACCTCCATTTAACGGACTAATTCGGGCGAGGGGGTGTCCGTTAAATCAAAAAGTCCGTTATTTAATAATAATAAAAAAAAGCGAGCTGTCGGAGCAGCAGCCCGCCTGCCACAGGGTCAGGGCGGCAGCTCTGCAGCCCGCCCACTGCCTGGACCCGGGCGACAGCCGGGAGCCGGCAGCCAGCCCGCCCGCTGCCTGGACCCGGGCGGCAGCCGGGAGCCGGCAGCCAGCCCGCGAGAAATGGATTTCGGATGCATCAGACTTGCTCAGAAATTTTGTCCGTTGCATCCGAAGTCTGTTAAATCGAGGTCCATTAAATCGAGGGTGCAGAGTTGTTCTGTAACACACTATTTTTGACACATCCAGAAGCAGACTGTCCTGCCAAACTGTGTCGTATGCTGAGGACAGGTCCACAAAGGCTGCTGTTTTGAGCCCACTATGATAGCCTGCATCGTTAGGTCATCAATGCGATTACCCCATCTCAAGTGCTTCATCACAGTCTGAGCCTGGACTGCTCTTTAGGGTTATAGTTTTCAAAGATGGACTTAAGACTCTGGAGTAGCATCCTTCCGAAGAGCTTGTGTGTTATGCATTGTCATGATATCAGCAATTCGCTGCCTGGTTTCGGGGTGACAGACACCTCTGCATGTTGCCATATGTTTAGTCAATGGCATGTATTGGTAAGGCAGCGCATCAGCCATTTGCAACTATGTTAAGCTAGGTTTTTCAGAAATTCTGGAAAGATGCCATCTGGGCCTATAGCCTTGCCATATTTGTTGAGTGTTCTGGTCTTGTCCTCTTCTCTAGTAAATGGCTTTGCTAGATTTGATGTTGCTGCACTGCTGGTAGAGAGGCATGAAGCTCTTCATATTGCTTTTGTGTGATGATCTGTTTGAGCCTAATAGCATTTGGGTGGTGGTGGCGGCATCTGATGAAACATATGGCACTCGGCAGTGCTAATCTTCTCCAACACAAAAATTATGGAGATGTCTGCAGGCTTTCCTGTTTGAGTGGATGAAATCTAGGCTCTGCATAGCTTTGGCCCATCACTCTCATCTAACAGAGTTAAGCAATTCCAGGAGTATGGTTGGGTTACTTGTTCTCCTTTATTTCTTTAGGGGTGCCTCTGTCTGCCAGCCAGAGAGGATGTTCTTTTTCACAGCCACTTTAAGGAGATTGATGAACCTGTCAGAGTTTACATGGTATTTGGCAAACCACTTTTTCTTTGATTTTTGTGTAGCTCTTCCAGTCAGTTTTCTAAAGTTCTAACACAGGTGTAGTGTAGCAGGGCGGTGACTCACCCCTGCGGCACCTCCTGCTGGTCCATCCGGGAATTAGCTCACCAACATCTGGAGCACCCTCTGCAGGCCGATGTCCCGCTTGCTGCTCTGGCCCAGAGTCCCTCCATGGACCCTGCTGCCCTCTTACCAAGGGTGCTGCACCCCTGCAGTACCCCCTCAAGTCTTCGGGTCTCCTCTCCCTGGGGAACCCCCACCCCCTATCCCCACCTTGCCTCAGTCTAGGCAACTGCCAGTCACCACTTGCCCCCGTTCACTGGGGCAGACTACAGTATCATTGCCACTCATCTCCGGCATGGGGGGTTTCGCCTGCTGCCTCTGTCTCAGTAGCTATGGGCTGCCCCCTGCAACCCCAGTACCCCTTTATTGGGCCTTCACCTAGGCCCTGCAGCCTGGGGATTTCTAGGCTGGAGCTTCCCCAGCTCCTCTAGCCTTGCCCCAGCCCTGCACCACTCTAGGTACCTTAAACTCCCAGCAGCCAGGCCTGTCTTCCTCTGCAGACAGAGGAGACTCTTTCTCTGCTCCAAACTCTGGGCCCTTATATCAGAACCAGCTGGGCCCTAATTGACCCAGCCACAGCTGTGGCTGCTCTGCCCAATCAGCCTGGGAGCTGCTTGCCCCCAGCCACAGCCCTGCAAAGGGCTGTTTTAAACCACTTTCTGCTGGAGTGGGGCAGCTGGCCACTACAGGTAGCAATGTAATTAGGGGAATTTGTAGATTAACATCTATGATGACAGGATAGTACTGGTATGTGGAAAATTCTCAAAGACAGTTTGTTCTGCCACTAGAGGCCATACTTGAAACACAAGTCCAGGGAGTTGTCTTTTCTCTATCTTGTGGAATGGTGTGTTTGTGGCTGCTTAGGCTTGAACAGTAAGTGCTTGTCTTGATTCAAGGTCCATCCAAGAAGTTGTTTGCTGGTTGAAGAACAATTGAATACCAAGAATAACTGAATACCAACAACAAAGAGCATCTCAAAATTCAATAGGCAAAATTACCAAAAAGTCTTTAAATAATTTACAAGCATGATGCTAGACCAGTAGTGGACAACCTGTGGCCCATCAGAGTAATCCACTGGTGGGCCGTGAGACAGTTTTTTTACATTGACTGTCCACTGGCACAGCTGCCTCCAGCTTCTGGTGGCCAGGAACGGTTTATTTCCTGGCAAAGATATGTATTTATAAACTACAACTGAAATTGAAATTTTATGAATAAAGGTGAACATTACTTGGGCTTAAATTGGGTGGACTTGTGAATCAGTTTTCCACCTTCATGCCATGGTCTCACAACTCCAGGATTTCAGAAGGCTATTAAAGACACCAGCCTAGTGTGACACTGGTAAGCCCGGTGCTAGCTCTTGCCAAGTCTGTAGGCACTTGCTGAGTACTCACAAATTCATAGCTGGAAACCAGATCAGCTCACCTACATGTTAATATTGGTCAAAATAGGTGTTAGATTTGTAAGGATGTTTAATGTTTAGGCTCTGTAAAATGCTTGTAAGTTGCTGCATAGATTAATGTAATTAGGGTGACCAGACATCCCGATTTTATCGGGACAGTCCCGATTTTAAGGGACTTGTCCCGTGTCCCGACCAAGGTATGGTTGGGATGCTGTTTTGTCCTGATATTCGGGACCTCGCGCCGGCAGCCACTGCTTCCAGCCGGCAGGGCGGCTGATTCACTCGCCTGCCGGCAGGAGCACACAGCTGACTCTGTGGGGGAAGGGAGCTCTGCTTGCAAGCGCTGGCAGAGGGAGGGCGGGAGGCAGAGAGCTCCGGGCCACCCCCCTCCCCCAGCCCCTCATCCCTGATCATCAGCCCCACCTACAGTCACTGCCCCAGGCAGAGAGTCAGGACAGGTCTCTCTCTGCCGGCACCTGGGCAAGCAGCCCCCCTTCACCCCCCACCAGCAGAGAGAGACCTGTCCTGACTCTCTGCCTGGGGCAGTGGCTGTAGGTGGGTCTGATGATCGCTGATGAGGGGCTAGGAGAGGGGGGGTGGCCGGGGGCTTTCTGCCTCCCCCCCTTCCCTCTGCCAGTGCATGCAAGCAGCGCACCCCCCATACCTGGCCTCTCACCTTTTCCAGCCCCACTGCCCCAGGCAGCTTTTAAACGGCCAGGTCCCTCCCCTCCGGAGAGGTCTCTGCTGTGGAGCACGCAGTTGCATGCTGCAGGGACTGAGCTGCTTGCAGAGGGGGCAGCCCACCCCTCCATCCCCCGCAACCCGGCTCCTGCCCCAATCTTGACAACCTCAAGAGCCAGAGGGACCTGCCTGCTGGATACTTCCTGGGACAGGAGAACAGAGCTGCCCCAGGTAAGCATCGCTGGGGCTCCCTACCTCAGCCCCTGGCAGGTCCCTCTGGCTCTTGGGGGAGGGGGCTTTGCATGCTTACCTGGCTGCAAGCCCTGCTCCGGGCTCCGGCAGCTCCCACTGGCACCTTTCCCAGCCACTGAGAGCCACAGAGCTAGTCCTTTTGGCTGAAGAGTCTGGAGACCCCTTGTTGCTCTCACCCTAGGAGCCAAAGACCTCCCAGTAGGGCTGGTGAATGTGGCCAGAGAAGGGAGCAGGGTGTGATGGGATGAGTGTCTGGGAGGTGGGGACGGGGGGGTGGGGTGGGCAATGAGGGAGGTTTATATTTTTTGGGTGCTAGCCAGTGGGGGGCCCATTGGGGGGTGCTGGTGGGGGAGAGCCCTTAAAACTGCCCGCCAACAAAGCCAGCACCTCCCCTATCTTCCCCGCTGCACCGCAGAAAACCTCCCGCAAGGCGCAGTTTAAAACCACGCAAGGCACAGCTGCACAAAAGCGCAATCGGAAAACAGGGGGGCATGGTTATATGCACGTGGTGTGGCCGGGACCAAAGGTCGAAGCCGGGTATAGGAACAGGCAGTTTGGCACTGCTGTTCCCCACGCACAAGGAAAACAAGCCACCCTCTCCCCCCAAAGTTCGAGTCACTCGTAGGGTGCCACCCACCACCCTTTATAAACCAAGTCATGCAGGGCCGTCAGGTCTTCCCTGCGTGTCTGGGGGAGGGGAGGGCGCAAAATAAAAACAATAACAATATAGCACTATCAGATTATTCATTTATTTTCATTAAATATATAAGCTAAATAATAGTATTTTTAACCCCTGGCCCTGTGGTTTCTACAACCCCTTTTTCAGCTTCCTAGGGCTGTGTGCCCCCTCATGGCTCTGGTCAGGGCTGTGTGCCTGTGCCTGTTGTGTCCCGCCCCTCCACTCATGCCCCGCCCCCTCGTGTCCCGCACTCCCCCGCTCACGCCCCTCCCCTTGCACCCCCACTCATTCCCCCTGTAAGCGGGCCCCTGACTGCCCTCTTCAAAATATCAGCCGGAGACTGCTCTGTGGCTTCACCAGTGTCTTTTATTTCTATATACACAGTGCACAAACCCCACCACCTACCCTGTTTCCCCGAAAGTAAGACATCCCCCGAAAATAAGACGTACTTCCAGTTTTGCCTCTCACTGTAATATAATGTAATGTAATTTTGGGAGCAAAAATTAATATAAGACACTGTCTTATTTTCGGGGAAACACGGTATATACAGCTTCTTGCCCAGTGCAGGTTGAGACTCAGCCTTTCGTCTCTGGCTGGCCTCAGGGTTAACTAGCCCCTTCAGGCTTGCTGCCTCTGCTAGTTGACCACCCTGCACCTTCTCTTTCCTTCAGTCTTTCTTCCTACCTCCATCTCCCAGCTCCACAACCCACCCTGGCTTCCTCCCTAGCAGGGCTTATATACCTGTGGAGGCTGCCAGGTGGAGCCCATCAAGCCCTCTGCAGCGCAGAGCTACAGCCAGCTGGCCAATTAGCCTGCCTCAGCAGGCTGCTTGCAGAGGCTTGTGGCTTTTGCAGGGGTAAGGAGGGAGCAGGGGCTGACTCAGCAAGTACTTAGTCAGCTGCCTGCTACACCCCCCCAATGTGTCCTGATATTTCACTCTTCCAATCTGGTCACCCTAAGCTTCCCTGATCTTGGTTCCAGAGACAGGGGCTGTGCCTTTATCCCACTCAGATAGGTGAGAAGGATGGGCAAGTGAGGCTAAGCAGGGCTGGCAGCGCCAGAAACGGGTGCTGTGGAGAGTGGTCTGGGAGATCAGAGACCTGCTGCAAAGAAACAAGAGAGCCACAGAGATCCCAGCGAAGGAAAGTATGTGGAGCGGCTGAGCTGTGGGAGCCCCATAACCCCACCACCACCACCACCATACTGCTATGAGACCAGCCATGCAGGGAGCTGCTACTTGAGCGACCAGGTATCCCAATGTCATAGGGACAGTTCCGATATTTGGGACTTTGTCTTATCTAGGCGCCTATTACCCCCCACCCCCGTCCTGATTTTTCACACTTGCTATCTGATCACCCTAAATGTAATGTCTATATTCCATGCTACAAGATAAAAATGCAAGTTTTTTAGAATTACAAAACAAACGCCTACTCTGAATTTGTGAACTCAGACAGGAAGCAGGAGTTCCCCGGTCTATTCAGGAAGGCTATCAAAATTAAGTGGGGTATCGTCAGACAAAAGTTTTGCTGATTGCCCCATCCACCCAAAAGGCCTCATCCCATCCGTTTGAATGCTGGAAGAGGGAAATAAAAATAGTTGACATGAAGATTTTCATTTCTTTGCTGTCTGAAGTCTTCCAAGTGCTGGAGCTAGGAAACAAAAAGGCAGAGATCTCCAGGGTAAACATAGGTTAGTCCTACAAAGACCACCAGCACTGACAGATTACTACATCTCTGTTACCTTTTAGAACCATAAACTGAACTCACTTGTATATTTATATTGCTTTAAGCTGTGAATAACTCATTTCATTTTCCTAGTTAATAAATCCAGAATTAGTTTACTATAGGATAGGTTACCAGGTTACTATAGGATATATTAGTGTAGGATAGGTTGCAAAATCATCTGAGATAAATTACTGGTCTCCTGGGATTGGGAAAAACCTAAATACTTTGCAATTTTTGGTGTAAATTACTAAATCCAGCTTACCTGGGTGGTAAAATAGACTGGACCTCCCAAGGGGATTGTCTGCAACTCAATGATTAAACTGTTATAGTGATCCAGGAGATAATATTTGCCAGTGTGTTATTGAAATCTAATTATAGAGTATATCACAAGTTTGGGGCATTTGCCCTCCCTTTGACAGTCTTCCCTGAGGTAAGCATTCACTGTCATGAACCACTCCAGAGAGCATGACACGATCTGAAGGGTGGCTGTGAGTTGTGTGGACCAGGGAATATTTGGTGGTTTATAGATATTGGTATCATGAGATGACCAATTATCCTTGTGATGCATTTCCAGCCCACATTTTGTGTTTTGTTGACCGGTATCTTTGAGTGTAACATTTTGACACATTTTCCCCTAAGAGCTTCCGGATGACCAATTCCATCTGTGGTTGTTTTCCCCCGCCCCCACAGGGTGCCGCCTGGAACTGGAGTACCAATGGGCCCTCTGACTCAACAGCTGGGCTCCCTCTCACACTGTGTTGCTCTGACAAACCACAGACTCACTCCAGGCCGACACTTCCTCCAGCATTCACACAGGTAGGAACACATCCAGCTGCAGTTCTGACCAGCAACTGCATGAACCAACAATAGAGATGCTATCACCAATATAACCACCAGCTTCCCAGCCTAGGACCCCCCCCCCCTCCTACTGGAGTATAAACCCAAATTTAGATAGTCTTTGCACCGCACAGGGAACTGTACAGCATAAGCTCATAAAGTTTGCCCCTCCTTCAATGTGGAGAGGAAAAGCAGCAGCCCCGTGAGTCGCTTCCCAAGCACTTCACTCCAAACTTACTGGTTTAAATTAAATCATAAGTTTATTAATTACAAAAAGATTTTAAGGCAATCTTAATGCTGCCATATCCTAGCTTTTGCGTGCTTGACTTTTCAACCTTAATATTCTTTGATTGTGGTTGTTTGTGTGTAAATGGTATAGACAATATTTGAAGTGTTTGGCCTAACACTAAAGAGCTAGTCCAGATGGCACATACACTTTTTGGATAAATATCTGTCTCATACTTTTACTTTATGTGTTAGGATATGTGAACACTGCACAATCCTTATGGCAGCATTTTGGGTAGAGACAGTACAAACCCAGCTAGCACAGGTATAAATAGCAGTGTAGATGGTGAGGTGCTGCTTAGGAGAATAGAGTAAACACATGCAAGAACCTTAGGGTATATATCCTGCACAGCTCTCTTTAAGCCCAAGGAGTTCTTCTCCCATTGTCACTACTCCCTTTAGCAATTAGTTACCCACTGTCTCCCCACTGCCAGAGCTTTTCCTCTGTCTAGGGAAAGTCTCTAGTAGCAAGGAAAGACAGAGGGCAATGTTTGTGGCAGCTTCCCATTGCTGGAGCCTTTCCCCACCAGAGGGAGCTGATGACGGATTCCCTAGAAGGAAAGGCCCCAGCAATAGCAAAAGGCTCTGACAGGGTGTGACGTTATTGACAGAATCTGTAACCATGTAGATCACTGTTGCAACCACTGTTATATATTTGCAGCAAATATTGTACAAAGGTTGGCATGTGAGGTGTATAAGATCAGGTTATGGTTTGCTGGTTATGATGATGCTATCTGTATGCATGTATCATATTTGTAGTTGAAGTTATTAATATTTGCTCTATACTGTCTGTATCTCAAACTTATGCTATACTTCTGGGTAACATCCCAGACAAGTTGGTCTCAGCTCTGTCTAACCTGCTTGATGGCCCATTAAGGACCATCAGCTATACAACTGACCCATTGAGAGAAGGCAGACACACCTTGTGACTCAGCAAGGTATTCAGGGACTTGCCCATGTGACTCCAAAGTCCATTTTGCTGTAATTTTCCACAGTAAGAACAAAGAAGTGTTTTTACACTTGGGGAAAAAAAAACTATAAAAGGCTGATGCCTCATCTCCATCTTGTCTTCAATCCTGCTTCTTACCTCCGGAGGGACTTTGCTACAAAATGAAGCTTTCAACAAAGGACTGAAGGACCCATCCTAGCTGTGGATGTACTCCAGAGTCTTGATTTGAACTTGCAGTTTATTCTATCATTGTTAAAAGCCTGAACCAAGATCTTTGCCATTACTGTATGTAATTGATTCCTTTAACCAATTCTAGCTCTCACCTATATCTTTTTCCTTTTATGAATAAACCTTTAGATTTTAGATTCAAAAGGATTGGCAACAGCGTGATTTGTGGGTAAGATCTGATTTGTATATTAACCTGGGTCTGGGGCTTGGTCCTTTGAGATCAGGAGATCTCAAAGGACCTTTTTCTTTTACAGGGGTATTGGTTTTCTCAACCAGACATCCCCATGAGTGGCTGCTGGTGGTGATACTGGGAAACTGAAGTGTCTAAGGGAATTGCTTGTGTGACTTGTGGTTAGCCACAGGGGTAAAACCAAAGTCTTCTCTGTCTGGCTGTTGTGGTTTGCCTTAAAAGGTGGAAAAACCCCAGTCTTGGGCTGTAACTGCCCTGCTTGAAGCAATTTTTCCTGAACTGGCACTCAGTTGGGTTCCGCCAGAACCAGCACCATTACACAAGGGAAGTCGGCAAGGAAATGCTCTGGAAGAGCTTTTCCCCACTGCCTTCTCCTGCCAGACTCTTTCACTGTAGCATGTTGTTACACACTGCAGCATGGACACAGCATGCTTTTCACTGGGGTGTGTAGCTGCACATACATTACTCAACAACACCAGTGTAGGAAAGGCCTTAGATGCTGAAAAAAGAATAGCCCATAACTGAACAGAGTCTAAGAAGAATTATGCACTAAGGATTGTATTTACAATCATACACTTTTCAGTCAGTAAATGACCTTTAAGTGTTTTTTCTATGAGACATAAATTTAACTGGGGATAATCATGTTGTGAATAAAAACCTTTAATAGCTGCATTTTCTTCTTGTTGTGTGTTTCCCCATTGGGCCTGGAATTAATGTTTGTATAAAGACCCTACAAAAGTCCTGCCACTATTATTTGTGGGCTGTAAAGTGATCTTGACCTGATGTTAAAAACCTATTGAAAGAAATGGAATTAAGAGCAATGCATGGCCCTTAATGGGGATGTTTTTATATATTACATGCAAGATGAAGGCAATGGGCCAAATTGTGAAGTAACATAACAGGTATGAATTTGGCCCTTGTATGTCCATGAAAATATAGTGTAACTCCACTTTTCCATTAATCGCTCAAGAACAAAATATGACTCATATCTTAGGGGCAGGACTAGTATTTTTAAACAATTTATACAGATTTTATTTCAGGATCTGATGGGTATATACATATAATTAGAAGAAAATGAAATTATTAGAGACTTTTATTCAGAACACAGTTATGCCAGGTTAGATTTGTCTTCCTAGGACAAAACACACACTTACTGACTCAACTGTGTATAACTATAAGTACAATCCTTTATCCAGGATTCATTGTTTTAGGTTCTTTTCAGTCCGAGGCAAATTTCTTACCTGGTATAAATAGTATAAGGAAAGTTTAAGATAGAAAAACACCCCACATTTTCTTTAGTTGAGTATTGTCCAGTTATTGTCAGAAAGGGGCAATGGAGTAGAAGGATTTTTTGCAATCACAAAAGAGAGGCAATCAGATGAGGGTGTCTTGTTCCCATTGCAGTCAGAGACAGCTGATTGGTATGCTGCAGTAAAAGAACAGCTCTGCCATGTTAACATGGGCTTTCTTTAAAGTCTGGCTGCACATGCATGATGTTCCATACTAGCAGTAGGCTGGCGAGCAGTCCTACAGCCATTGTGCATAATTAGAACCCAACCAAGCAATTAATATGGATTGTGTATAGATTCCCATCATGCCACACAAGCCATATGAATGGTATATATGCTGCATACTTTCCCACTGTGTTCCCGCTGTTCCTAAAAGGATTAACAATTGCCCCATTTTTTGCAATTAGATTTGTGACTGCTTCTACTAAATCTAAACAGAGCTATATCTTAACACTACATTTAAAATAAATAAAACAGCAAAAAAATCCACTTTTTTTAAACAAAGGAAGATCGGTTCCTGTGATCTGGGGCAAATTTATTCTTCTACAAGCTGTTACTAAACTCTAGAGAACTCCACGAAACATCACATTATTCTTGTTAACCCCACAACCCTCCCATATTGTAGGTCTTTATCAGGATTAATGGTACATAACCTGAATAGTGCCAGATATGTTCTAGCAATATTTTTCTGTGTTCTCCTCTTGGGGCTTAATATTGAAAGCCTTTTGATAACAGATAATGCCATGTTTTTCCCTTTGCCTCTGCAAATACCTATATCTCTGTCTTCCAATCTATATCATAATTAATGTCATTTTAAAACTCTGCCTTGACTGAAACTTATTCTATTGTATATTCTGGAAACATAGGGAAAAAAGTAATTTTAGTACTAAGAAAAACTCTTTTCAAATCTGAAAAGAGTTTAACACTTCCCTCTTCTTCTCCATAGCTACTCTGCTTTTACCTGCAGCACTAAAAGAACAAGGAAAACTCTGAAACCCACCAAACAGTACATCTGTGACAGGAGACTTCAAACTCCTACACTGAAAGCATGAATACTGGAAGCCCAAAACACCAAAACAATCCTCAGCTGATTTTGATAAAGTATGTGTCTATGCAGGTTTTAAAATTATAAATTTTTACTGCAATGATACCTTGAGGCCCTAGTCAAGTCTGAGATCCCATGGTGCTAGGCACCGTCCACACATAGAATGAAAGCTTTGAGCTTCCACAACAAACCAGAGATACCAGGGGAAATTATGAGATTGCCATGTAAGGATAAGCTTTTTTCTCATAAGAGGAAAGAGGCATTTGGCGTTAACCTTCCGTGGCCTGATCCTGGTAGGTTTTACCACTAACTTCAACAGAGAAGGTTAAAGACTATGCTCTATTATCATTTTGCTAAATGTAATATGAAGTGAAAGTAGTAAGTGGGTCTGTATCTGAACCAGTATTTTTAAATAAGATTTCATAGGAAATAAAGTTCTTGGACTGCCCAAAGGAATTATGGAGATTCCTGAGATGCAGTGGAAAGTGGTGAAATCTGAAAGTGAGTATGTGAAACAACCAAAAAAAAGTGCGCTCAAATACTATATATAAGAATGAGTAAAACCATATATAAGTCAAGCAACGGTAAGCAAAATGTCCAGTCTGCATGTCTGAAGGAGACACTAATGTTCAGATGTTTCCGGGCACTTTTACAGAACTGTTTGTTTTAAGATTAACAGAAAAACATGGCACTTGATTAGACAGAGACAAACACACATAAGGACAAGCAAGGTAAGACATTTCCTTTCACTTAATTGCTATAAAAGTGTCCAAATCAGTTCATACATGAATATAAATGCAGAATAATCTAGGAGTAAAGACCAGAGTGACGATAAGGCATCAGGAGAGAAGGAAAGGCTCACTTGTCATGTGGAGTCATTAAGCTTTGACAAGGTTTTATCAGCCTGTCTAGAATCTGAAAGGAACAATGACAGACAGTGAAAGAAATCCATAAATGAGTAGCTGAAAATGTCTGCCCTGAAAAAGCAACCTTGACTGGGCCTCTAGATGGTAAAGCTGGGTTTCTGAGACCCTAAACATGATGAGAAAAGAGGACATGAGAGCAAATGAGATGAAAATACCAGATTCACATTTACTATAGAAACACAGATGACAGAAAGAAGTCCAAGAGTTTCCCTTCAGGTGTTTAAGTCAGTAAATACTTTTTGTACTTTTGCACTTGCTGCCTAGCATTTGTGTTCAGCTCACAATGCTCATAGGAGGAGCATTAAAACCAAATTTCTGTCTGCACACGCAGCTACCAAATTGCCCAACGGTTTATTAGCATTAAAGCTGAAATAATTGCTGTGGATATCTGCCTCACCTCTTTTGTGCCGCGCAGTGGTTGCTGTACTATGATTGAGACGGCAGTGCCCCCATTATGAACTGCTATCACATTTGTTTTTTTAAGTAACAGCAATTTGACAATCTACAGTAAGTATCTATGAAGGTCTTAAGATATTCATACTGTGAAAAATATTCATACAACAAAAGGTAGATGGACAAGTAGATAAGTAATTGGTTACATGCCTGGGACTGCCTACAGGGTTTTGTTTTGTTTAAAAGAAAAGCTTCTTTCTCTAGTCCCTTGAATATCATTACTGGCAGTGACAGTTTTAAGCTGTAGTCTGTTCTTGCAATCTCACTCTCGGAGAAAGAGCACATAGCTACCAAGATTTTAAAATTTCTTTAACAAATAATTGATGTGTAACATACTCTGTACCAGCCTTTTCTTATCTCCAAAGTAATAATGACCATGGAACGGGCATGGTACATTGAAATGATGGTACCAGTTTGCATTAGTGCTTTGTTGCATTGCTTAATCAGATTGTGTAAAATTTTCTGCTTGATGGGCAGACTGTAGAAAATAATTTAAAACATCTAAGGCCAGTGCAAGCATTCAGTCAATGAAGGTGTGGTGACCAGATGAACAGCCTTGTTAAAAATCAAGCTGCTTCTTTTCTAATGCTATGTGATCCATTTGACCCACTTTTCTTCATGCCATGGACAACTAGTGTTTTGTGGAGGAAATATCCTTTAAAGAGAGTCAGTTTGGAGATATTTATGCAAATCACTAAGAACAAAAACTTTGAAGACACGTTATTTTAGTGGCAATAATAGAGTTATGCTAACATGACTGGTTCCTATTCAAGTGTAAATATTTCTAGTATAAACTAGGTAAGAATAAAACCAAGGACCAATATTTTAAAAAGTGATTTTTGAGGGCCTCAATATTTGTGTGTTCAACTTGAGACACCTTAAAGAGGCTAGATTAGGGCTGTAGCTAGATGTTTTGTGGTTGACTGAACATATTTTGTCTGGAATCATTAAGAGATAGACCCTCACCATGCTATTTTTACACAGTCACAGTTCAGAGCAAAAATGTACTTTAAACTCGACAGGTGAAATCAATAGCAACACTCCCAAGATTTCAATAGGGCCAGGATTTCACGCTGTATTTCATTGATTATCACTGAAAGTCTTTCATGGAAGAAAACATAAAATCATCACTTATAAAGTTTGCACATGACTCAGAAATTTGGGACTTGTCCTTTACCAGAGACTTGTCCTCTTCATTATTTAATAATAATAATGAAGAGGACAAGTCTCTGGTAAAGGACGATTGCTTGGTGAGCTAGGCACTAGCAAACAATATGAATCCTAATATGGCTAGATGTAAATGTATTTCTATAAGAACAAAGAATATAGATCATACCTATAGGATGAGGGTCTCTCTCTATCCAGGAAATTACTGTCTCTGAACTAGATTTGGTGTCATGGTGGATAATCGGGTGAATGCGAACTCCCACTATGGTGCTGCAGCCATGAGAACAAAAATGATCCTTGGATGGAAAAACAGGGGGATCTGAGTAGGAGTAGAGAGGTTATTTTACCTCTGTATTTGGCACTTGTGTGACTACTGCTGTAATACTGTGTCGAGTTCTGGTACCCACAATTCAAGAAGGGTGTTGAAAAATTAGAGAGGGATCAGAGAAGAGACACAATAATGATTAAAGGATTAGAAAAGCTGCTCTACTTTGATGGATTTAAAGAGTTAAATCTATTTAGAAGAAAAGGGTAAGGGGGGGACTTGATTACAGTTAATTAGTACATATAATGGAAACCAATATTTAATAGTGGGTCTTCAATCTAGCAGAGAAAAATATAACATGATCCAAAGGCTGAAAATTTAAGCTAAACAAATTCTGACTGGAAATACAGCACAAATTTTTAATAGAGTAATTAATCTCTGGAACAACTTATCAAGGGTCATGGTGGATTCTCCATCACTGACCTTTTTTATATCTAGATTGGAATTTTTTTTCTAAAAATATATGCTCCAGAAATTATTTGGGGGGAGTTCTGTGGTCTGTGTTATACAGGAAGTCAGAAGAGATGGTCCCTTCTGGCCTTGGAATCTACAACAAAGCATTTTTTCTCATACAAGAAACAGCTTTATATGGTATTAAATTAGCCACACTATTTCAGATACTTACACATTTTCTTTAGCTATAGAATCAGAGAGGTTGCCATGTTAGTCTGGATCTGCAGAAGCGACAAAGAGTCCAGTGGCATCTTAAAGATTAACAAAAGTATTGAAACATAATCTTTTGTGGGTTAAGACCACTTCGTCGGATGCATGCACATCCGACAAAGTGGTCTTAGCTCACGAAAGCTTATGCTTCAATACTTTTGTTAGTCTTTAAGGTGCCATAGGGCTCTTTGTCACTTCTTTAGCTATAGTTTGTCCCTGTTTTTGAATTTCTCTCTTGCACGTAGGCTCTGACAAAGGGAAAGCTTGACAATACTCACTATTTTATACTTGGCAGAGTATATCACTTTAAGATTTAGTCTATTACATTTTTAAAAGATTTAACATCTTAATGTGTATGGATCTGCATGCTCAACTAGCTTATAAACTAATAGGAAGGAAGACATATATCCTAAATTATACAGACGTTACTACTTCCTTTTGGGGGCAGGGAAGGGATTTTTATAGCTATAATTGTGTTTTAATGTTCTGTAGTAACTGTGTTAATAGGAAAACAAAATTAGACACTGAAATTTCCATTCAGAGACAACTAATTTCTTTAGTTCAGTGATGTCTGTTTAGGCTACAGTTTGTGTCTCATAAGACATTATCTTAAATTATGTTTTATACCATATATTCTCAAGTTTATGGGTTGTTGGTTTGGGTTGGTTGTTTTTTTTTTTGGGGGGGGGGGAGGGAGAGGGGATAGAAGGGCTTGGATTTGGTCTCCATAAGCAAACACAAAATCTGCTGCTAGCATGAATATGGCCTGTTATGTGTGTGGGTATGTGTAAGTACATCCTTGTTAGAATCGAAATTCTTCTTAATTTTAACTGTAATATCTGCTGCCTATCAGGGCTATAATATAAACAGCATCATACATGCCCAGCAGTGAAACAAAGTTGCCTCAGTGGTAAAAGAGTGCCTATAAAGGCCATTAAAATGTAGTTTACAGCACTTCATTCATTATTAATATGGACATAGTTTATTACTAAATGTTGTATCCAATTGAAATAAAATTGGAAAAAACATCACAGAAAAACTCATTTCTTACAACAAAGAATAAAGGATTTTATTAGAATATAGAAGACAGAATTATCCCTAAGCTACTGACTCTCTGTTCCCGCTTCTCTATAGAACTTCAGCCTAGAACCTTTCCAGACCCCTTTTGCTTGGCCTCAGGTGCAAATTTAAAGAAATAGTATGCTTATGTTTTCCCATCAGGATTTAGGGTTTTAGGTTTCATTTGATAGATAGCATCTTCAGCAGCACATTTCAATGCTGGGGGACTGATCAATACTGGTTCAGGCAAAAGTGCCACCTAATCATTCCCCAACAGTGTTTCCTGCAGCATCGTGTGTTTTTGCTGGAGGTTTGCCATGCAAGTACTGATCAAATCAGACTGTGCTTAGGTTGTGAAATCTGACAAGCCCAAAGCTGTATGGCTTCGGGAATGATGCTTTCTGCAACTATAAACATGCATTCATCTGCTCAGATGAGTATTTGAGGGTGATACCATGTCAGACATGAGAAGATTCTTGACATGTAAATGGCACTCCACATAGTTCCTCTTTCAGATATGTTCCGATAGTAATGCCATTCAAAATGGCTGCTAACATGGGTCTGAAAAATAAGTTGTCTTAAAAAAGTCTGACATATCTATAGATAATGTAGGCCTATTACCTCCATGCTTATAATTATGGTATAAATACTTCTGAAATTTCTAGACAAGTCTCTGACCAACATACTTGCCTACTAACATGTTGGTAAATCACCAGTATCTTTTCATGAACAACATGGCATATTTACAAGAAAGATTATTCTGAAGAGAAAAATCTGGATGATTATCCCTAACGGGGATTGTGATGATTAACTGGTTTTTTTGTGATTTTTAACCCCTCCATCTATTCCCTAAACCAATAGCCTATAACTAATCTGAGATTATTTGAAACTACTGATTGAGGAACACTTGTTCACTGACATATCAAACCACATGGAGGTCATTGCGGTGAGTTATATTGTGTTACACAGCAATAAGGGTAGGTAACAAGACCTTTCAACATTAACGGTCAAATTCTCTGCTGGTGTAAGGTGGTGCAGCTTCATTGAAGTCAATGGAATTACACTGGTTTAAAACAAGTCTATTACCAGGCTGGACCTCAAGGGATATAAAACTCTCTGTGGGAGGCAGCTGCTCATTTATATACTCATGGTATTTTCAAAGATGGCCAAAACTTGTTGAAATTCCAAAGCATTTCTCGTGAAGAATTGTTTCTCTCACTAATTGCATAAAGGGAGGTCTTTAATTCCCAAAACCCCAAAACACGTTATCTCCCCCAAAACATGTGGGTGTTCTGAATATGGGGGTTTCAGGCAGCACGGGGAACTGTCAATTGAGGGCTCCCATCTCTCTTTGCTCTCAGGTGGCAGCATACAGAGCAAAGGGAATCCATGCAATTCTCTAGCTATTTAGCTGCTGCAACCACTTCTGACCTCTGCTAGTGAAGCACTGCATGGCCCCAGCCATCAGGCATGCAGCCACACTGGTCCATACCTCAGTGAAAATCCTCATGAATGCTTCACCAACCAACATGACAATGAGTACTTTTAAGCAGCATTCTTTATCTCCAATATGTTCCCTTTGGCACATCTTTAACTTTGAAATAACAGAAGGATGTTCAATTGCTAGAGGACAAGAAGGTGCATGGGCGTGGGCTGGTCAACTGAAGGATTGCAAAATGTCCTCACATTTTAAAAATTCATTAAAATTAGACCAGCTTCCCTACCACCAAAAAGGCATTTCAAGACTTGGCATATCATTCCATGACAATTCCACGGAGCTGTGATAATTTACATCAGCTGAAGTTCCGACTGTCAACCTTTTAATTTTCATTCAAAAGACCTAGTTCGGGGTTTTTAAAAGCTTAATAATCTTTTACAATAAAAAAGATTAGGGTGAAAACAGCTGCTGTGAGCATTATTATACTCCTCATAAAGGAATTAGTTTACTAAAATTCTGGACATGCAGAGGGAGAGCCACATTTGAACTTTCTACTGGTGCAATTTGTATTACCACTTCCACCCTAGCTGTCTCTGTCCACTGATACTTAAATATCTCTGATGAGTTGTGGGGAGCATGGTAATACTTTTATAACTATACAACTTGTCCTGTTTTATTACTTTTATCAGGTAGTTTATGAATCAAATCCATTATTAAACTGTTTTTATTGTAATCAATCTACTCTCTCAAGATAAAATAAACCCTGTTTAAAATTCAAGATGGCTTTTTGTTCAGTATTTGGGAAGCTTTGGAAATCTATTTTAAATGTCAATTGGAGACAATCATTCACACTGTTCAGGGCTTCTCAGTATCTTGCTCCTTGTTTCTTTTCTCATTTTTTTTATTCCTTCTGTGAATAGCTGCATACTGATTTGTTTCCTTTATCTTAGTGTAGAACTGAAGACATTTGGGGGAAAGCAACCAAGTTTCTAGAACTTTTCATGAAGTTGCCCTAGTTTATCTTCTTCCACAGATGTTACCAACATTTTGTTTAGGTATTTTACTTACACATATACACTTTAATATATACAAATCTAAAAGAAATGTTTGACTTTTCCCCATCAAAAAGTTCACTGAAATCTACACTTTTCCATGCAACATTTAAATTTTGACAAAACTGTATTTTTCAATTTAAAAATAGTTTTTCTCCCTTCCAACTTATTTTGACCAGTTCTACTATAATACATATAAACAAACACAAAGGGGGCCTATTTTACACTCTTTCCTTATGAGAAACTCCCATTGATAGCTAGGAGAGTTTCATATAGAGTGAATATAAAATATGCCTCAGAGAACACAGCATGTTTTTTAGTAGCTAGCAATGGAGGGTGCGCAGTCAAGTGTGGATGCTCTTTTGGGTGTAGGAAGCTGAGCAGTCAGCAGTGGAATCAGCAGACACACACACCATTGCTGAAGAAATGGCAAAGGACTGATAAAAAGCTGCTGTAGAATTCCTTTTGTTCCTGACACACACACTGGCCCAGTAGACTGTAAAATTTCAGAGGGCCTGACATTTACACAAACTATGTCTTTATATTGCTCAGTCACTCTGATTGCAGAGGAGTAGGATAGTAACTATTAAAGGGGCCACACTCCTATCAATATGCTGCGGAATTAAGCACATTGCAGTCATTTATTGAACCTTAATGATTAGTTGCCCACATAAATCTTTCATATATCAATCGGAGGGTAGAAGCCTCCAAATGTAATGCATTGATTTTAGCATACTGTAGACTGTTCTGGACCGAGATTTTAATTGAATGACTATTTGTTTAGCTGTGATGTTTAAAACATTAATATTCACCATGTTGTTGGGATTGGCCTCAAAATACTCTATTACATAGGGAGATTTTAAAAGTACAACTCTAAAGTTAGAGGCCAAATTCTACTTCCATTAGGAATTTTGCCAACAATTTTAATAGGAGCCAGTTTAGGGCTTAACAATCACATTGCTAAGACTATCCCAAATAATTGAAAGGATATCTATGCTTTGACTTTACTCCAGGAAGTTCTTTCAAAAATGTTATTACTGTACATCTGTTAAAGAACAGACACCATCAGGTTAAAAGTCAGTACTTAAGAAACTTAAAAACGCTCACTTCCATATATGTTTTAGTACCCTGTTGTTTCAGCCCTATCTTGTATTTTGGGGGTGGGGGTTAATTTAAGGAAGATATGGTACCTGTATTAAGGAGAATAAAATCAAAAGTAGCCTTATTTTCACTGTAAATGCTGATTGTAGTGTAAAAAGTAAACATTCATCTTAGTCAATGAAAATAGATTCAATCGTCTTTTAATCAGTTTACACTCCTCCACATCTTGACAAACAATAGCCCAAAGTAGCAACATCTGGGTTGCAAATACTGTATAGGACCGTGTAAACAAAAGATTCCTACTTAAAACTATCTAATGGGAGCCAACATATAATTAATAGGGCTGTTAATTTCATTAATGCACATGATTAACTCGGAAACTAATCACGATTAGTCACAGTTTTAATCACACTATTAAACAATAGAATACCAATTGAAATGTATTAAATATTTTAGATTTTTTCTACATTTTCAAATATATTGATTTCAATTACAGCACAGAATACAAAGTGTAGTGTGCTAAATTTATTCTTATTTTTATTATAAATATTTGCACTGTTAGAAATGATAAATAAATAGTATTTTTCAATTCACCACATACAAGTACTGTAGTGCAATCTCTATATTGTGAAAGTGCAATTTACAAAGGTAGATTTTTTTGTTACATAATCTCAACTCAAAAACAAAATGTAAAACTTTAGAGCCTACAAATTCCCTCAATCCCATGTCTTGTTTAGCCAATCACCAAGAATAACACGTTTATTTACATACATAGGAGATAATGCTGCCCACTTCTTATTTACAACGTCACCTGAAAGTGAGAACAGGCATTCACATGGCACTTTTGTAGCTGACATTGCACTGTACTCAGCTACTAAAAATATTGCCTTAACAGCAATATTTATGTCAGGAAGCACCAGAAGGCAGATCCTGAAGAATCCTGCACACAGAAAGGGAAAACTCAGTATTCTGAAGAAAGCTAGTTTGCTTTCATTGTTTCCAACTAGTGTTCTGCCACAATATCCAGTGGTTCATACGGTTTTGATGGGCTACATCGCACAACATATCTGAGGTCCCAGAAACACTCCTTGCCTCTTGGAGATTCACCAAACCAGTTTAGCTGCTTCCCAACCAATGTCTATTTCTCTACCTTCTGTCTCTTATTGAAATTACTGTCAATATGGTTCAAGGCTTTTTTGTAGCCCTAGACAAATTAGAAAAATGACTGCTCCTCCCAGTGAACACCTCTCATTCAATAAATGACTACCAAATATTTTTCCTGCTCTAATATTTTAATAGCTGATGTGACCACCTGTTTTTCCTGTATGGCTGCCAGCCAGCACTGACTAATAAGCATTTACAGCAATGTTCTCTTCATATACAGATAGTTCAGCCAAACTAAACCATCTGACTTATTCCCTTGAACACGTGCCAGATGTAGGCTGAGGCTAATCTTACTTTTTGAGTTTTGTATACCCACTATAAATACCCTCTATATTGGGAGCATTTGGGGATGTTAACATTAGCGGTTTAAAATACAGAACCATCTGCTTTCAGACTATTATCTGCTTCCAGCTTTGGGGGTAAAAGAAGAAAGGGATGACAGATAATACTTCAACCACAATGTTAATAGAGATAATTGTTAGTCTGTGTTTTGGGCATGTGCCTGAGTGATTCTGTTGTATTTGAGGATGTGCAGAGGTACTTGCTGTGCTGCATTTGATAACATTCCTGATTCTTCAGCAATGCTTGTTGATTACGGTTTGTGCTCTCGTATTATTGTCGGGAAATGCATATTAGATATGCTCTAATCGTAATCCATGTTTTAATACAGCTCTCTTTTTGGTCTAAATCGAAATGATTTGGTGTCTTTACAGAAAGTAGTAGTGATGTTTTATTATTATTAAGCAGTTACATATCTCAATAAGATGCTAAAAGGTGTAGTAAAGGTAGAGCTGGCAGAGATGCCTATAGTTAAAGTAGCATTTTCCATTCTAGTTGAATTGCCAATAATCTTGCTGAATTTCAACTATTTGAAGTGATATTTTTAATCCCAGTTTGTCTCTCCGGCTAACTTTTATTGGACTGTTTCTTCTAAAGCAATGCTACTATTTGGGAATAAGTTTAAGAAAAGATAGGTAGCTTTGACAATGGTTAAACAGAAAAATGGTTTATTTGTTGTAATATAAAGAACTCTAATGCTCCATGTTTTCAAGCAGAATTTTGAAATTTGGCAAGGAGATCAGTCTGTCCTGAATATTCATCCAGAATTGGCCAAGTTGTATCTGTAAATTGCCATTTGCTCATGTTCAATGGAGCTTGTTAGAGATTTGCAGCTAAAATCTCTGAACAGTCCATCTGCGCTGAACATGTCGCCAGAATTTCTACATTCCAAGAGCATTTAATATGCTCCCAGGCCCCTATATTAGGCACAGAGCTCAAACTCCAGATGGAGTTGCTAGGGGAGGAGGGGAAAAGGAACGAGGAGTAAAGGTGGAAGTTGACAATGTTAAAGGTGCTAACAATTAGAAGTTTCTAACAGTTAATTATTTGTCTTTTAACTAAGACATCTACAGTTTGATTCATGATATTAGGGAAGTCTTGTTTTACAGGTAGAATAATATTTTTATAAGATATTTCAAAATCAAATTTTGTGAAATGTGGCATATTCACAATACATACATAAATATACAAAATACATGGCTTTGTCAACCACCAGTCTGGGTGGACACTTCATGTGCTCATAAGTCAGGCGTATCATGTAATTAACACAACACACATATATTTAATACAAATGTACCTTTTTTGTATGTACACACATAAATGTCTTCACAACTGCACTCAGCCACATACTCTGCTGGTGTAGCTGTATTCACTTCAGTGGAGCCACGCTAATTAACATCATCTGAGGATTTGGCCCACAGTCTTTACACCACGTACGATAACTACAACACACTGTGGCTAGAAACTGAATTGAAATGGTTCCCATAACAAAAATTTTGTGAAGAAAGCAGATTATATCCACAAACTACAAACACAATATGCCATACCAAAGATCTGAATGTCCCTCTTCTCTGAGACCTTGTCTTCTGAGGCGGTCCTTCCAAGGTGCGTCAAAGGATAGAAAAATGCTTCCTACTTCACCAGGCCACTCACATAGTGCCATGAGACAGGGAAGGGAATTTCTTCCCAACATTAGGTCACATTCTGTTTGCCCTGAAGCACAGATTGAAGGCCGTGATGGAGAAAAATTACGTCAAGCCTTATTAGCAAAAGTGTTTACTAAAATATTTGCCATAATACTACTAAATTAGGCAAAGAAGACATGTTGCTTATCTGTTTTAAATCTGTTGCAACTTAATTTAATCTCTTCCTTTTTTTCTTATATAATAAAGTGTGATTGTTCCTCAGGGGCTACATTATTTTTAAGCAGTTTTTAACCAATAGGCATAACAGCCACCCTTCATTCAGGGTAAAGGTAAGAAACCATTACGCTCCTTTATGAAATGAGACAGGTGAAACAAAGGAGCCCCACTCCAAGCACAAATCCCAGGCAAGGCCAGTCAGGAGTCTGAGTGGCGTGGGTGGAAGGGTTTCACTGGGGGCTGAATACAAATGCAGGAGGACTGGATATTTTTTGGTAGATGTGCACGTGTGTAGAAGCAGAGGAAACACCACAGAAGCTGCCAGAGAAGCAGTGGAAAGCCAAGGAGACAGCCAGGACAAACACTGGGAGCATGGCCCTGAGAAAAAAGTCCAGAGTCAGCTTTTTGGTTGGAATGCTGGCTGAAAGAGGCTTGGAACTGCAAGCCAAAGAACCGTTTCCTGGTGTTTGATTCCTCCTGCGTTCAGGAAAACAGGAGCTTATTCTTGAAATAAACAGGACTTTATCAAAGAAATACCTGCCTTCATCATCAATTTCTTCTCCTAATAGAAATAACCCACAATACCCCCAAATACTGGCCAACTGCTCAATTCAAAAGGGATAGCATTATGTGATGCAGTTCCAGCTAAATATTTTAAAGAAATAAATTGTGTTTCCCTCCTCCCCCAATTCCTTATGGATTTTTAAAATGAGAAGCAAACAAACTGAAATTCCATAGTCTCCAAACTGAAGTGGTTGGAGATTGGCCTTCCTAACATTCAGAGGCCTTTGTGAAAGTTTTACTTTTCTGGCATAATACTTCTCCAGAGTGTTTGTGGATGGGAACAAAAGAAAAAGACTGGCAACTAAAAACCTGCAGCTGAGCCATCTGATTCAGGCTTGCAGGGCCTGTTTAATTGCGATACAGATGTTCAGGCTCAGGTTGCTGCCTGAGGTCTAGGACCCTCCCACTTCACAGAGTCCTAGAGCCCAGACTCTATCCTGAGCTCGAATGTCTACACCACAACTAAACTGCCCCTTTGTCCAAGCCTAGGGGGTCAGGTGGGCTTGATAGCCTGAGCTGCAATATCCACACCGATATTTTGGGTGTGCTAGCTTCCAGTTGCCATGTGAACATACCTTTTGTCCCACCCACACCAGAGGGAAATCATAGCATTGCTAGCTAAAATTCAGGACCAGGGCTGGCCCCAGGAATAAAAATGCCAGAACCATCCTAAACTATCCTAAACAGAGCTCTGGCACAAGTGCTATTCTGTCTCTGTGTTTGTAACCTCCTTAATCCCAGAATTACCACAGCAGTCCAAGAAGCAGGCAAATCTGTTTAGTCATTTTATATGTTCAGTTCATCCTAATCTCTAGATCAAAAAGGAATTGAAGAGGGGTATGCACACTAGTGCTCACCCTGCCACAACTGCTCACCCACACTTAATATTTAATTTCTCACTCTGCACTCTCCATTTCACGGAACTGTCCCATCCGCAGTTCCCAATGTCCATTACCAGTGGAATTCTCTCCTGGAGCAAGAGCTGGATAGGATAATGAACCAATTAGAACTCTAAGGTCAAGAAATATGATTCAGGAAAAAAAAACATACAACATACAGAGACAGAAATCAGTTTTAATGCCAGACACGAATGTCAATACTAAAGATTTAAATACAAAAATAACTCTTCTACATCCACTGACACTTACTCATCCTCAGACTTCAAAAACACACCGGTGACTGACATGATTTGCAACATAGATTAACAATGTCTGGCTCCATTACACCAATTTTAGAAAGATTAAGACTGAAGTGTCAGATCCTTGACTTTTTAATCTTTGATTCAAATTTATATTTCTGCCACAGGAAAAGAGTCATATTATCTGATTATAGTGACAGAAAGACATTAGGCCAGAGCTATGCTGGTTTATGACAGCTGAATATCTGGCCCACTGTGTCTGCAAATGTCTGACAATATGGATCTGGTGCTACTGGGAAAAGAGAACCAACTACTTGTGTGTTATGAGAACTGGCAACACAAGGGACTATATGCTATAGCTTCCAGCTTGACAAAGTCAATGCGTGTATGACATCAGACTCCTGCATAAGGAACACAGTCTGGAAGGGACGTGGCATTGATTAGCAGTTTAACAGATATATTAAGGACTTGATCTGAGACAGTTTTAGGATTTAATAGGAACAAAGTTTGAAGAGATAATCAACCTTGGTAATGTGTCTGGGAAATGACAATAACAAAGCTGTATTATTCTGATATGAACACCAAATTATATATTGTGTTACTTCTTGTGGCTGGCTATGTATCAATCACAAAATAAATTTAGCTCGTCACATTGACGGCAAATGCAAGAAACTAGTTGTGTGGGTTTGGATATGAAGATGATGTGCTTTAGTTTAAATGATAAACACCAAACTCACTCATGAAGATTGGTACAGACTTCTGTAATTGCAATGTTCATTTCTTGTATGTAACTGTTTTGGTTTTCAATGGTTGAAAATAGAGAGAGAGCACACATGCGCACAAGAGGACAAAAGAGGGTAATGGTGTTGCTAAGAGAGTGGGCAGAGAGATCGTCAGTGTATTTGACATAGCATTTGTATTTTCAAATTTGCATACTATGAGTCATTTTAGGGATATTCAAGTTACAAAATAGCACAAGCTATTTAAAACTTTACTCGCTCTAAGAGTTTTGTTCGAATATTACAATCAAGCTAAATGTAACTTGTATTTTTCCACCTTTACTTTATTGTTAAGCCACTAAGTGAAATCATTTGCAATAATTAAATCTGCAATTTCCTGTATGATAATGAGAGAAACAATGAGTACAGTACTAAAAAGGTTTTGTTTAAATTTGCTTAGCTTGAAATGGAGACTTAAAATTACATGATTTTTCAAGGTCTAAAAATCAACATGCCAGCAGTTTGCTTTTCCAGCTTGCCTAAGGACCAATTCTGCATCCTGTATTCAGATTCATGATCTCATTGATTTCACTGGGAATATTCATCTAAGTAAGAGCTTTCAGCCTATGCAGATTAGATAGCAGAATGTCATTGAGAGGGGGAAGTCAGACTGGGTTATTTAGGAATATCACAACAAGCATCTAATACAAGTAGATAGCTTTAGAATCTTGCAAAAGTTCAAGGAAGCTTACCACCAAGACAGTGAGAAGGGAATGAAAGGGGGAAAGAGAATAGAAACAAGAGGCAATAATGAGACAAAATGAAAGAGAGAGCGAGCAAAAAAAGTGATTGTGGCTTTGAACAGTGAAGTTTTACTTGATGGACCTCTTTCCCCCATTTTAAGCTTGGATTTTAGTTAATTTAACTTATAGAAAGATACAGTAACAATGTTGCTATCCTGGCAGTGGGTGGGTGAGTGGTTCTTCCACCCACAGTCTCTAAAGACTGTGGCTTCTCAGGGAAGGATCGCTGATTCAGGAAGTAACCCCGAGAGGAAGTTTACAGTAGGAGGGTGCTTTCTGCCCTGGGAAAGTGAAAATGTTTGCAGCATCAGCAGCAACAGGAGCTGGAGGGGAGCTACCTCTTTCCCCACTTACAGTAACAAACACATGCTATGTTGTGAATGAGCACAACACAAATACAGTAATCAGTAAGAGATATTAACAAGTTCAGATGAATATATATTTATGTCACAATTCAGGGGAAATGGAGGAAACCCACTCTACACTCCTCAGCTGTAACTCTCTTAGATGGAGACCCACATCTCTCTCCTTCCTGACTGGGGGTTTTCGAGGCTGAACAGTACCCTACCTGCACTGATCTTTACTCTTTGTTCAAAGGCTATGAACACCTGTAACTGCCAGATGTTTTTTTTTTCCTCAGGAAGTACATTTATTCTTAGGGTGAAAGGATTACAGAGAAAACATTAAAACAATAAAAGAATCTACATCCATTGTAATAAGCTAACCAGAGATCGCCTCCATCAAGGGCTCTGGTAGGAGTAAATCCTCCAATCCCCACAAAGGGGAAACAAGTTCTTAACAGCTTTACCTCAGAACAAACACATCCATGCATTTGGAAGTATTTCCTTTATATAGGTTGGGCCTTTGATCTTGAAACTTTCAGAATAGGTAATTACCACAGTATGGTTCTCTACCCAGATGTACCTTCAAAAGGCAGGGTTTTTGTATAACACAAGGTGGGAATTTGGATTCACCACCCACTAGGGATTCCACAGGCAAACCACTTGATTCTCTATGGGTACAGCTAGACCACCCGCCAGATCGGCAGGTAGTGCTCGATGAATCGGGGATTGATTTATTGTGTGTCATCTAGACACGATAAATCGATCCCCGAATCAACTCCTGTACTCCACCTTGGCAAGAGGAGTAAGCAGAGTCAGCAGGGGAGCGGCCGCAGTTGACTCACTGCCATGGGGACAGCCAGGTAAGTCGACCTAAGATACTGCAACTTCAGCTACGCTATTCGTGTAGCTGAAGTTGCGTATCTTAGGTTGACGTCGCCCCCGTCTCCCCGTAGTGTAGCCCAGCCCTTTGTGAGCAAAGATCTTTCTTGTCTAGCATATTGTTCACTGTAGCCCTTTGGATTTCATACCACCTCTGGGGTTCACATCCCATCTCCCCCCAGAGACAGATTACATACCGTCTCGGATTACAATAACACAGAAATCATTCATTTTATACAATAGACTCCAAAGATACTTAAAACTTAATTCAATAAGGTCTCCCAAATTATATTGCAGGAAATTGCCATATCTAATGCTAAAAATAATAAAAAGGGGGAAAATTATCCCTTCCACAAATCCATTAACTTTAATTAACTTTATGTCAGGGACAAAGTTGGTGTTAGATGACAGTAACACAATCAGAAATGAAAAATAAAACCTGAAATAACAAATCCAGAATTGAAATAATGCACCCAACACTTCACTATCTTATCCCCACATCTTGCAGTTGCAGGAAAAATGCTTTTTTAAATATGTGTCTGACCGATTAGAATTAAGTAAAGCTAAGTAAGTCTGGAAGTCTGAATTGGGTGCATCTTCCCCTTTAATACTCTGGGATATACAATTAAGAAACACCATTCTCCTGACTACAACACAAGTCGTAATTTTTGCCAATCTTATCCATACATGGCCATTTTATTAATCCAAGCCATTAAATTCCCATCGTAATCTTACTCTGGTTGTTAATTTTCAAGTGACACAGCTTCAGCTAAGTCTATGATAACACTCCTAAATTGTTAGTATAATTGGAATTCCATTTGTACACAAATACAGTCAATCAGTAAGAGATATACACAAGTGCAGATGAATATATATATTTATGTCACAATTCAGGGCACAATTCAGGGCTCAGTTATGGAGGGAACCCACTGTACACCCCCAGCTTCTCAGATGTAACTCTCTTGGGCAGAGACCCACATGTCTTTCTCTTCTGACTGGGATTTTAAAATACCCCCTTTGCAGAGGATAAGCCTTTGGACATTCATGTTTTGGGTCACTTTTTCTAAGTCTTCCTCCTCTGTGCACCTATAATTTAGGATACAAAAAAATAGCTCAGACTAAATGATGCCTGCAATTATTTACAGGCACTCTTGATGAGCCAGATCTTCAACTGGTGAAAATTGGCATAGCTCCATTAAGTTCAATATCAATTTACTAGAGCTGAGGGTCTGGTGCATAGCCACTTGGGACTTTACTGAGAAGCCCTTTAATTGATACATCTGTGCCCGCCAATGACCGAGGATGTACAATTGTGCTCACGCACATTTTTGCCTGCATACGTGCAGCTGCAAAAGGAAAGTCTGTGTAAGACCATGTGTTAAAAAAAATGGCAAGGAATGGATATTAAATAGTCCTGCAGAGGAGTAATTTTGTGTAACCCTTCTGCCAGGTGGAGCTGGCAGCGACAATGGCGGGGTTCAATATCTAGGACTTCAACCCATTCTGTAAAATTGTTAAAAAGGAAGTAACCTGACAAAATTGGAAGTAACCTGACACCACTCCTTGGGCACTTCTAAGAGGCAATCATTCCCCTCTCGTAAGCACCAAGTCTGTGTGTACAAAAGAAACTTAATAATAAGAGGGAAGTAATCCAGCATTAACTTGGGAAAATGCTGCAAGCATGATTCATGAGCATAACACCATAAGCAAAACAACACCCACCCCAGAGTACATTGGACAGTGCCCTTTGCCTTGGGTTCTCACCTTGTAGTGAGGAAGTCTAACAAACAAAAGTTCCTTTTATGTGGCCCTCCTCTCTTCCTCCACTGAAATCCACGCACCGTTGTCCTTGATCAGCAAAGATCCAGAGGTGCATTCACCTGAGTTCACCTTCCATCATGCTTGTTCCACAACTTGCCCCATTGGTTGCCCACTCCATCAGCCACCCACCCCTTCAGCTTCCTGCTCCACCAGCCACCCGTCAAGCTGTCAGTCACTTCACTGTCCACTCTCTCCACTGTCAGCCTCTTAATCCACCAACTGCTCACCACACTGCTTGCCTCACTGGTCAGATGATCTGCCCTCTGCTCTTAGCTCCATTGCAACTGCTGAGATATCTTGAGGTCCCACCACTTACCACAGCCCTCAGTGATTTCAGCTGCTAATGGGGGAACCTCATTGTTGGGGCAGGCTGGGCTGTGTCTTTCACCAGAGACACTGTCCCATAACCAGGTCTAAATTTTATACCTAGTTATGAGTGATTTAATCTCAATTGATCCACCACACACACAAAAATTCTCAACTAAGTCTTAATCAGCTGTCATTACACTGTGGATAGTTGGCAAATGGCATCTGTAGTCCTTAAATGGAGCCCACAACAATAGATAGAAACACCTATCCCCACCCCCTCTCATCTCATATCCTCTGGCATCGGTACCCCCTGCTTAGCGAGTGAAGTTCAGTTGAGGGTGAACTACTCAGAGCACGGCAAGCACAGTTGTGTGCACTTTGATCAGGGAGGATGAGGTGCTCTTCTAGCAGCTGATCTGTGTGTGAACACCAAGAAAGGAGAAACTGCTCTTGTAGTTAGCTAACCACTCATCGTCCCTATTCAGTCCTGAGTTGATTGTGTCAAATTTGTAAATGAATTGCAGCTCTGCAATTTCTCTTTGCAGTCTGGTCTTGAAGTTTTTTTGCTGCAGGATGGCGACCTTTAAATCTGTAATTGAGTGTCCAGGGAGATTGAAGTGTTCTCCTACAGTTTTTGTATATTGCAAGGAATGGATATTAAATAGTCATGCAGATGAGTAATTATGTGTAACCCTTCTGCCAGGTGGAGCTGTTCACACACCCAGATAAGCTGCTAGAAGAGCACCTCATCCTCCCTGATTAGAGATAACAAGGTTGTTCAGCCTGATTGAACTAACCTCGTTATCTCTAACCTGGCTCTTGCCTTCTTATTTATACCTGTCTCTGATACTTCCACTGCATGCATCCGACTAAGTGGGTACTAGCCCACGAAAGCTTATGTTTCAATACTTTTGTTAGTCTTTAAGGTGCCACAGGACTCTTTGTCGCTTCAGTTAAATTATTGTTGTTTTAATAAACTGTGGTACCCCTATAGATAATGGTTATTGTGCAAATTTATGCTCCTAAGTAACAAGAGCAGTGGAGTGATAAAGCTTGAGTAACAAGGGTGAAACAGAGAAAAAAAAATTCATTTTTATCTGTCCTTTTAATATTTTATGAAGGATAGCTAACCTGTCTTAGAAAAGTACGGAGAAACATAAGTCAGTAATGAAGTTATTTTGCTTTTCTAGCTGAGATCTAGTAGGTTCCTGAACATTTTAGGGTAGGGAAAAATCAATAATCAAATATAGCTGGGTAAAACTTTTCTGCTGAAACTTTTTTCGGTAAAATATGCAGATTTGGTTACACCAAAATAGTTTGCAATTTTGTGTTGGTTTTGCTGAATAGAATCTAAAATTGAACCATTTTGTTTTGACATATTTTAAAATAGTACTTTTCAATTTTTCAATTTGAAATGACTATAAATGAAATTAAAGGAAATTTCTAAAAAAAACCACCAAAATGCTCAAAATCAGACGTAAACATTTAATTTTAGTTCAAACAAAACTTTTTTTTTCTTTTTAATTAATTGAAAATGTGAATTTTTGGTTTTGGACCAAACTAAATTGTTTTTTCATTACTTTACAAAATTGCCAACAAATTGAAAAATTAATTATTTACCCAGCTCTCCGATCAAGCCATGTTTATTCACTTTCACTTCTGTATTACATTTTGATTTTGTAGATTTAAACAGTATTGTGACAGGTTGAGATCACAGAAACCCCTTAGGAGCTGCCACCCGATGTGCCAAGGCTACTCCTGCCTCAGTTTTCCTTCCCCAACAGCTTAGGACCTCAGTACCCTGCCCGGTCTGAGCCATGTCCCATAACAGCTGTGGACTTTCCTGGAAACAGGCAGGAGGTATTCTTACCTCTGGCACTCAGATGCTCAACTCCCAATGGGGTCAAACCCTGAATAAAATTTGTTTTGCCCTGTATAACTCATAGATTGTTCGCCCTCTATAACAATGATAGAGAGATATGTACAGCTGTTTGCCCCCCCCCCCCGGTACCAACACGTACTCCAGGTTAATTAATAAGTAAAAAGTGATTTTAATAAAGACAGAAAATAGGATTTAAGTGGTTCAAAGTAGTAACAGGCAGAATACAGTGAATTACCAAACAAAATAAACAGAATACACAAATCTAACACTATTACAGCAAAAAGCCTCACCCTCAGTGAATTCCTTCTTCAGGCTAAACTCTGTTAGCCTGGGTCCAGCTATCACTAGCACCCCTCCCCCCCCTGTAGTCACAGTCCTCTGTTCCAGCTTCTTCCAGGAATCCTTGGGGGGGGGGGGGTGAAGGGCTGCTGTTTGAGCCTGCTGAGAACAAAAATGGGAAGGTCTCTCCCACGTTTATATAGACTCCCTCCTGCGGGTGGAGAGCCCCTCCTCCTTCTTCTGCAGAGTCCACATGGGCTCTCAGAGCACATGGTTCAGTTCCTGGTTTGAACCAGACTCCGCTCATTACCAGTCAGGCCGCATTCCTGAGGAAGCTGGAGTGTGGATGGGTGTCTACAAAGTTCATTGTTTGCTTGACTGGTTCTCAATTGGGATTGTAGAGGGGTGGTAGGGCCTCCTGCTGGCCGGGAGGGAAATAACCCCTGGCTGAGGCCAGAGGCGGCAGAACCAGAGCCGGTCAAGCCCCGCCCCCGGAAGGTCGGGACCCGACCTGGAAGTTCAAAAGCTCTGCCGCCGAGCTCACTCAGGCAGCACACTCCGGAGAGGTCAGACGCTCCGGGGCTGGCTCCAGCCAGAGAGCCGCCGAGCCAGCCACTTCCCCGCTACTGGGAGAAGCCGCCGACGCTGCCGCTTGCCAGCTACCCGGAGGAGCCGCTGGACCTGCCGCCTGGCCGCTACCCAGAGGAGCTGCTGGACCTGCCGCCTGGCCACTACCCAGAGGAGCCGCTGGACCTGCCACCTGGCCGCTACCCAGAGGAGCTGCTGGACCTGCCGCCTGGCCGTTACCCAGAGGAGCCGCTGGTCCCTCCGCTTGCCAGGTACCCGGAGGAGCCGCCGACTCAGCCGGCCGCCTATTACCCAGAGGAGCCACCGACCGAGCCTGCCTGCTACCCCAAGGACTTGCCAGACCTGCCGCCTGACAGTGACCCTGAGGAGCTGATGACCCTGGACCCCGGTGAGGACCCCGAGAAAGCCCAGGTACCAGGGGAGGGGGAGTCCGGAAGTAGCCCGGGGGAAGGCACCGAGCCAATGTCAGTGTGTTGCGGCCAGGATCCCCACTGACTGCAGTGAGCCTTGTCCGCTGCTAGGGCCCCCGGGCTGGGGCGCAGTGGAAGTGGGTGGGCCTGCGCCCCCCCCTGCCACCCCATTGGTGGGTGGCAGTCTCCCCCCTCACCGATACCTGGTCTACCGGTTCCTGAACTAGTGCTCAGCCCTGCCGGAGGGCCTGAGCCCCTACCGCGCTAGTGCTCAGCCCTGCCGGAGGGCCTGAGCCCCTACCGCGCTAGTGCTCAGCCCTGCCGGAGGGCCTGGGCCCCTACCGCGCTAGTGCTCAGCCCTGCCGGAGGGCCTGAGCCCCTACCGCGCTAGTGCTCAGCCCTGCCGGAGGGCCTGAGCCCCTACCGCGCTAGTGCTCAGCCCTGCCGGAGGGCCTGGGCCCCTACCGCGCTAGTGCTCAGCCCTGCCGGAGGGCCTGAGCCCCTACCGCGCTAGTGCTCAGCCCTGCCGGAGGGCCTGAGCCCCTATCGCGCTAGTGCTCTGCCCGGCCTGAGGGCGGGAGCTAGGACCCTGCGGCCCCGCTAATTCCCCTTTGGGGGCCGCTCGAGAGCGAAGGTAGGGGTAGGATTTCCGCCGGGCCGACGGAAGGGGGTGGAGCCCCCGGATACCCCTCGCCTACACGGCTTAACTGAGAATAGTCTTCTCCCAGACAGCTGCTCAGCTGTTTCCAAAGTCCACATATAACCAACCAAGCACATAGCCAATATTCATAACTTTGAATACAGAACAGACACATACATACAAATAGGATGAACAGATCCAGTGGATCATTACCTTCACATAGATATGTTACATAGCATATGTAGCAAAACCATATTCTAGTAATATCATACATATATTTACGGGCACCTCCTGCCATAAAGCCTTATGGGGTGCACTGTCACAAGCATAATTTCAAAAACTCTGCAATTCTCTTGCCTTTGTTCTATGTTCATTCTCAAGAACAGATTTGAAGGCTTGTTTGTATATGAGCAGTAACTGAAATAACTGCATTGGTTTTAATGCACACCTTGAGTTATTTTGGTGTGCGTCTGTCTACTTTGTCCTTTCGTGTTCTCTAAGGGAGAGATACAAGCCATCTTAACTTGCTTCAAATCAGGTTCTTAGAGGATTAGTAAGGCTTCAGAGGTATAACTCACAGTAGAGTTTAACCCAACATATTTTATATAACACAGCATGTCGGAGAAATGCTTCTCATACACTGTGGTCTAAGACAATGCTGAAGAGACAAATCTTAGACCCTACAAGAATTGCTGTTGCTAAGACAGATGATCATGAAGCTTCTGCAGCTGTGTGAAAATACATAAGCACATTTCAATTAGTCTGTGTTCATGGACCTTTCTTATTTTTTTTTTAAACATTGCAATTTTTCCACTCTCCTAGCATAAGTGCACAAGAAAAACAAAACTTTCAGAGTTTTTGAACTGGGTGTTTAACTGTAACATTTTTAATTTGTGCGGTGTTGGGTAACATATCAGAGGTTCTCAGACCTGTTGTTTACACAAACACCTCAGAGTACAGATAGTCACATGGTCCACCTGAATGCCCATTCATTAGTACCTTGAAAACATACCCAAACCCATTTCCAATTGCTTAATATACCTCTGGTAAAGAAAGCAATTGATTACAAGTAACGTTAACCTTAGGAAAGCATTTAGTGCATTTTCCAGAGTATTTAGCACCTGGAAAAAGGAGGACAAGCCAGGACCATGTCCACCATCTACAAATTCCATAAGTCATGTTCTCAGAGACATTAGGTAAGGTCCTCACAGCTACACTGGTGCTGTGTCATTGGAGGTCAACATGGTTCTATACAGCTCCTTCCCGACTCTACAGTGATCTCAAGACTACTTTAAATTGCTCTTCAGGACCAGAGAAACACATCCCTATGCTCAGAGATGACCTGGAGGAAAAAAAAGCTCAAGCCTTTTGTTCCCTGATTTCCTTCCAGATAGATGACTGTCCAGGCTTTGAACTGTTTGGAAGAGGGTGACAATGAAGGACACTATTTAGTCCTTCAGTAGTATTACTTTAGGAGTAAGTTCAAGAAAAACCTGGGCTTAAACTGTTTTTGACAATTTAATGGACAACAATGGCCGTTTGTTTTAAGGACCATTTGTTAATCAAATGCAAGGCCTACTATAATTTCACCAAAGTAAGAAAATGTGAACACACACTTATTAATGTTTCCTGATTTTTCTGTATTTCTCAATTCAGAAATGACAATAGATTTTTTTTTTTAAATTAATAGTTTAGATTTCCAGCCATTTATAAAAAGATGAACTGGAACCTTCTTCTTCTTCTTCTTTTTTAAACTGTGACCACAGAACTCAAAATTCACTTTTAGGCACTGAAGGGCAAGTCATCCTCACTCTGCAGAGACTGCATCTTTGGTGTATTATAGAAATATTGATTGGCTTCAAATATACTAGTCATAAACCATTTACCAGGGGTTAATTTTGTTACTGAGATTGTATTACAATTTATGCCATTACAGTAATTCAGACAATAATTAATAGTTCCTTTTAAATCAAAAACAAGGATTGGTTTAAATTGCATTATAAATGTTCCCTCACCACTACCAGATGGTAAAATCCCTACTAACACAATAACTTTTTCTCCCTTTCTCTCCTTCAAAGCAGTATCTCTCTAGTATAGCTCCTAGACACTGCTTCTTTATGGAGTAGCTCAAAAAGGAAACTGCATTTCAGTTCTCCTATGTTCTGAACTTCATATTTCTATTCTGCATCAGATTTCAATCCTCCTGGCAAACATACAGTCCTTATCTGAGATCCAAGTTGGCACACAGTTATCACATCCTTCCTCTTTATAATGTACTCCTGCACCCATGCTGCCACCCGTCTGCCCCCCATGTGCCCACACACAAACTATTGAGATTACATATGAACTAGAAAGGCATAGATAAGTTGTCTCAAATCAGTTTGATAAAAATCATGCATGAAAAACATTCTTCCTGAGAAAGTCTTTTATTCTGAACCATTCCCAGCTATTTGTAATTGGATTATTTCCACTCTCTGTTGTTTATCTTTAGTTCTCCAGCTGGAAGTACAGGATATGTAATACCTTCCACTACCAAAGCCAACACTGTTTTGTAGACAGCTGGTATGAAAACATCTGCAGTAGCTGGCTGACCAGAGTTTCCAATTTATAATCTCTTGAGAAAAACAAAATGTGGTTTTAGTCTTCGACTTTTCTCATTTTCTAAAGAGATTTTAATCCAGCAAGTACATGTCAGTTTGAAAGCAAAGAAGGGCTGGATTTCTTTGAGAACTGGTAAAAGGCTAAGGAGCTTTTTAACTTCAATCCAAATGTAGCCCATGTCAGCGGTGACTAAAATTCTGTATATTTCACTGGCTGTTTGGTGACCTTTGTGACTGAGGTAGTTGAAGGTTTCCATTCAGTTCTTAAAGGATATATGTCCTGATCACAATTCATACCTCTCTGACCGTTTTACTGAGATATTTACATATGAATGAGTTTGGAGATATTTAACCACTCCAAAACAGTCACAGATAACATTTTAAAAAGCACCTAAGTCCCATTTTCAAAAGTGATTTAGGGTCTTAGGCTTCTAAGTCGATTAGCTACTTTTGAAAGACACAGATGGCAGGATGAAGGAAATTTTCATGGCTGCTCCCTGGTTTGTCCTTGTTTCTGTAGATAAAGAGCATGTGTTCTATTCAGTAGCTTTCATGCATGCATGGAAAATACTTAAAAAGAGAAATGCAATCTGTGAACCTTTACTAAATTCTTTTTATGTATGGATCTTTTTCATAACTGGATTCTTATATTTCACTTACACTTCTGAATGTTATTTATGCAACATTTGGAAAACAAGTCAGGCTGAGGGAACAAGTGAATTGATGAATTAAGGTTTCAAATTGTGGGCCTTGTAGTATTGACCTTACTTAGAAAATCTCTATTTGACTTCACTGGGAGTTTTGTCTGAATAAGGACTCTAGATTCAGGGTCTTTCTGATTGTGAGATTACTGGTTAATACTTAATAGCTTAAACCTACAATTTAGTCTCCTCTCAACGTTTACTTAAAGTCTAACATAGCATTTTCTATATTAGGGTTAGGATATTATATAATCATTCTTATGCCAGAAAGTGCAGGAGATGAAAGCCTACTGTGCAGAATACTAAAAGCAGCCTTTGAAAGTAGGTGTTGCATTTCCTATGATATTCTCCATGGCCAAAATTTTCACCAAGCCATTAGGGGCACAATCCAAATAGGATTTCAGTCAGTCTTTTGGTTTAAATGGGAGTTAGGTCAAGCTCTCAATGGATGTAGGACATAGAACTTTTGTCTATCATCCATTTACCTGTGTCTAGGTTACAAGCAGAGCTGAGTGAAAATAGGATTTTCCATCCCATGGGAAATTCTAATGTTTCGATATTTTTGTCCCAAGTTGGGGAAGGTGAAATATTGATTTTTTTCCCCCAAAATGAATAGTTTTTTAAAAATATGATTCAGAAAGGTTGAAAGATTTTATTTTTGCATTTTTAAATCAAAACAAAAAAATTCTTGAACTGCCTGTTTTAAATTATTTTAACATTATACTGTAATATTTCCATGGTGATGCAATACTTCACGCACATTCAAGTTCACAGGGTTGTATGATGACCCATTCTCCCAGGGACAGACTACATATGTTGTGGTACATCTGCAGTTATATGAGTCCCATAATTTACCATGCGACTCAGAGAGAATACTTTTTCATCATGGGAGCAGTAGTCTGACCAGGGAATCTAACCCACAGAGGTGCCTTAACAACAAACCCCAAGAGATAAAGTGCCACAATAAAGAAATGAAGTTTAATTTTGAACTGACCTGAATGCAATGTTTTGAATAGGTTTTACCCAACATAAAAAAAAAAAAAAAAAAGTCAGCAAAACCAACGTTGTCTCATGAGAAATTTCATTTTGCGGAAACAGAGTTTTTCTGTCAGAAAATCTTTTCAAAAGAAAATTCCCAGACAACTCTGATTACAAGGACCACAAAATTGTCTTCAAGTTTATCTATTCAGGTTCTGTACTATTACTATGATGGGGGAACTATTCAAAATCTGAGCATTCTCTGATCCTCAGAGTTTATGCTCTAGGAATAACATTTTCTAACATGAAAAAAAAAATTTAGGCTTCAATACAGAGAATACGTCCATTACCTATAGCTTGCCTTGATTCATTCCAGTTCACTTAGTAGTTCAGACTGTTACATTGCAGTAACGTGCTTCCTCATCACCTTGTACTAACTTTGCTTGTATGCGTAATAAGACCCTAATCCTGTCATTGACACCATTCACCTGGAGGCCCCTTATGTCACTGGTGCTCCAGACAGGAGCAGAGTCAGTTGCAGAGTTGGGAACTAAAAATACTTTAAGAACGGATTATGATCTAAAGCAATCGGTAAACATTTGTTTTCTTATAGAGGGAATTATTTTGAAGGTCTGAAAGTGTCAGCTGCACACCCATCTTCTGGAATTATTATTTTCAACTGTAATATTGTTTATTTTCTTTGAACACACTGCAGTTAAAACGGCAACAACATCTATTTTATTGCAGAACGTTCCCTCATGCAACTAGCCAAGGAAAAAAATAATGCCAATTACACATGCTGACCTACTACCACAAACTTTTTCTCCCCCAGAAAGCTCAATTCTTTACAGAGCCAATGCAATCAGATATTGACATCTGTGCTTCTCACCGATAGCCATATCCTAATTGGGGGGGGGGGGGCAAATTTTGTGTTGTACCAGAACAATGAATAGAAACACTATTCTCAATCCAGTTCATTTTGTACTAAAGTTGAACACAGAAGAAAAAAAATCAGATTTCAAGACATTCATCTGCTCTCATCTTATGAGGTGTGCATTACCCAGTCTGTTCTTTATCTTGGATGGCAAAGTTTCCTTCTACAACATTTTGCCATCAGTGTCAATTCTTTGTGCAGTAAGGGTAAACAGAATGATCACAGTAGGCATATATACCAGGTACTGCCAGCCACCCATGTCCCTTCTCTGGTGCCTATGATTTTAAATTCAAACACTTCACATTTTATTTGCACTTCCATTTCAGTGTTTAAGTGCAGAGCTTCTTAGAACAAATTCACATCTCCTTTTGTCATCTTCCCCTTCCATCCCAACTGGGAGACCCAGCAGACGCAGAATTTTACTTTTTAATGCATTCAGTAATGACTCATTTTAAAGTGAGTGAAACATTGTCTCTAATTATAGCTGCAATATGTTCCTCAGTGGATTTCACATCCTGTCTAAGCATCACATTATGTTCTTCCAATAATTATAGCCTTTTTTCCATCGCTTTAGCTTTTATTTCAAGCCAGTCAAAACTCTTCTTAACAAAGTGAGTCTTTAACTTCATTACATCACACTTCCCCTAATGCGATATGTTCTCCTTATGCCTAAAGACCGTGGTTGAACTAGGCCATCTCGTAAGGGTTCAGTAGACCCATCCTTTTCCCCACTGGCTGCACCATGTGCTCCATATGTATTAAATTTATTTATAAATTAAGAGAATTTATTCATGAACAGGGCATGCGGTTTTGAAAAAAGATGTTGAGGTTCCTACATTTTCTTTCTTTCTTTTTTGGTTCTGCATTGAGATGAAGCAGAGACCTTCCTAAATGTTTCACACACAAAAAGAGACAAATAGTTAATAGGTCAGTGGAGAGTACACTCCTCTGGGATATGTGATACCCAAATTCAAGTCCCTGTTCTGCCTATTCAGAGCAGGGACTTGAACCTGAATTTTTCCCCACTGGATGAGCTAGCCATCAGGCTTTTGGCTATTCTAGGGTGGGGATCAGTAGGTCAGCATCTCTCTCTCTCTCCTTCCCCATCCACAAATTGGAATTGAGAAAATTTCCCAATGAATGTTTCATCATAAGTGATTTTTTAACCAAAAGTCTATTTTTGACACATTAGCATCTTCCATCTGCAATAGTTAGTTGAAAAATCTCCTCATCAGCTCCAGCCCTAAGCTCCTGGGGATGTGAAGATAACCTTCCGCCTGTTAATGCAAATCAATGCAGTGAACTCAGTTTGAGTTTGCAGACAGCCTGAAACATTAGTTTTGGTAAGTGTGAACGTTCTCTACTCTTCTGAATCAGGTATTCAGGATGCTTTAGATCAGGGGTGGACAATCTGTGGCTCCAGAGCCACATGCAGCTCTTAAGAAGTTAGTATGCGGCTTCTTGTATAGGCACCAACTCTGGGGCTGGAGCTACAAGCACCAACTTTCCAATGTGCCAGGGGGTGCTCACTGCTCAACTCAGCCCTGCCGCAATGGCACCCCTTCCCACCCCCTCCTCTGAGCCTGCCATGCCCTCACTCCTCCCTCTCCCCACCATAGCCTCATGCACACCATGAAACAGCTGATAGGGAGGTGTGGGGTGGGAGGGGGAGGCACTGATTGGCAGGGCTGCTGGTAGGCAGGAGGGAGCTGATGGGGGGCACTGTTGATGTATTACTGTGGCTCTTTGGAAATGTACATTGGTAAATTTTGTCTCCTACTCAGGCTCAGGTTGACCACTCCTGCTCTAGATAATTCTTAGTCCTGCCATCAGTGCAGGGGACCGAAGTAGTTGACCTCTCAAGGTTCGATCCAGTCCTTTGATTAGCTTCAAAGCCTGGTGAAAATGAAGAAGTCAGTCTCCTTAAATGACTTCAGTTCTGATAAAAGCATGCAAGAGGAGGAGACTGGTTGACAATCAGATGATGTCACTACATTCAGAGTACAAATGAGAAAAGGGAGTAATATATAAATAGTCATTTTGTTTTGCCATCTCAAATGAGTACTGCATGGGCTGTGAATGGAGCATATCACTACTCCCTTTTCACATGCCAATGCTTGAATGAATCATAATTCTCTTCTTGAAGAGTTTCCATTTCCACCCTCCCTCCCCCCACACATATATTTCCATTTTTAAAAACCTGGCTGAGGTATAAAGTGGTCAAGGTTGCAGAACCATCACGCATCACCTTTCTGGCATTTGTGATCATGCAGGGAGGAAGGGAGAGAACAGCTACTTCATTATATTTCCTGATTTTATTCTTTTGGGATTCTCTAAAATGGGAAAACAAGCTGCTGCTGAAGAAGATGCTTTAGAGAAGTGGAATAATGTATCTTGCTGTCAGAACAATGAAAATGGTTTTAGACTACTATGCAACTTGACCAAATAAACAGCCTGTTGTGTTTTCTGGTATTTAGCACAGGATTCATACCTTTCCAGTATTCAGAACAGAAATCACACCTCCCCCATAGCCTATTAGTGCTAAAGAATGTCTACACACTTGCCATTAAACTGTCCAAAACAGAGAACACAGCAAAGACACAGTAATATACTCTTTCATTCATTCCCCGACAACGGTCCCCCTTCTCAGTGGAGGACCCTCAGTATATGCTGTGTCTAATGTATATGCCAAGAAGGCTAGATTCTATGATTCTAAGAAGTAATGAAAGTCTCAGACTGGATCTTGACTTTTCTCTGGTAGCAGATGACTGAACAAGGAGTAATGGTCTCAAGTTGCAGTTTGGAAGGTTTAGATTGGATATTAGGAAAAACTTTTTCACTAGGAGGGTGGTCAAGCACTGAATGGGTTACCTAGGGAGGTGGTAGAATCACTTTCCTTAGAGGTTTTTAAGGTCAGGCTTGATAAAGCCCTGGCTGGGATGATTTAGTTAGGGATTGGTCCTACTTTAAGCAGGGGTTGGACTAGATGACCTCCAGAGGTCCCTTACAACCCTAATATTCTATGATTCTATGATAGAATGTATCATATGTGTGTGTGTGTGTACACACACACAAAGATGGTTACCCATGGCTGTAAATTGGCTCTGAGTGAACTCTAATATGCCAGTTTGTCTATCCACTCTCTGATATCTCTGAAAGGCCTCCACTGTGTATTTTGTCTTTTTCAATTCAGGCAGTGGAGGTATGTACAAGAAGCAACCTGTTCCACACAGTTACAAGACCTGTCTAATGCCATAAAGAAACTGTATGGCAAGAGAGATACAGATCTGATCAGTCTCCAGGTTTCTGGACTCATCCCCATTAGCTAGTTTTTTGCAAAAACTCTCATAGCTGTAACAAACTTTCCTTCTCAGTGATGGGTAGATTTCTGTCTAGCAGATTGTAGGGCTGCTGTACCTTTGACCTTTTAATAGTTATATATCAAGATCTGTTCACTATATCTTTCTGGGTCTTATGGCAACACATTAAATAGGTGTGCTTATCTTGCTCTTCACTAAATGGCTCACAAAGAAGACGTTATGTCTATTTGATGCAGCTATCATAGTTCCCCTTGCTGGATCCTCTAATAAGTGCAAGTCAATTAGAGTCTGTCCAACAAAAGAAGAAACTTCTTCTCAAGCACTGACAAAATCAAATCAATTAAATTGAATCAATTAAATGAGTTAGTGTGGTAAGTGGATATATTTCCAGGATACTAAATGAAACACTCACCCAGGTACTTTAATGAGATCAGGTCCCCTTTTGCTGCTCAGGAGGCATAAAAAGGCTGAAATCTGCAAATGCCAGCAGGGTGCAGGACAATTCCCTTCTGAAGAAAAGGTGCTGCCACTAAGTCCTGCAACAACTATCAAACTCCAGTATAGGTCACTTGTTGCGGGTGAACATATTTAATATGGGGAGCAGGGAGACAGGGTTGTGAAGTAGAGCTCTGCTACACCAATATGCCAGTGGTAGAATGTAGAGCAGCCCTGGTTTCATCGGGGCAAAGGCTGATCTTCCAAATCAGGGAGTTATCAGCCTCAGGCCCCATTCATATGCTGAGGAGACCTGTAATGCAGTAGAGAATCTGGCCCACTGTTTGTACAATGAAGAATTAAACTATGAAAGAAATATCTATTCTGAACATGAAAGCAAGTTCAGAAGTTCATATTCTAAAAACATTATTGATAAATATCTCAAGGAAACCAAATGAATTTTTTAAATACACACACACACACACACACACACCATTAAAGAAAAAGAAAATATAAAGTAAAGGGTAAATGGTTATTTTCTTAATCAACTAAATTTTTCAATAAAGTCCCAAAGCAGTGCTGTAGTTTTCAGCCACTTAAAATATTAGCTCAGTTCTGCTTATACACTTGCATTAGCCAAAAGTAACCCAACAGATGTAACTGCACTTCCACTAGGTTAATATTGAAGTGAATTAGGCCCATTATATCACATTGGAGCTTTTTTCCCCTCTAATTTTCTACACTGCCCCTTTTATTGCCCTTGTCCATCTGCAAGAGTGGCTTTTATAGAAGGCAACACAGAGTACAGTACATTGATGTACAAATACTGAATGTGCATGCATATAGAACTCAATCTAGTTTTGCACAATGCTTTCCATTACCTTTAAGAGCTGTTTAATCTTTTGTTTCAACATTCTCAGGAGAGAGAAGATGGTTTGGGGAAAAGGTGCACAGGTTAATAGCAACAAAGAGATGCTAACACTTGAGAGCCAATTCTGTTGGCCTACTGTATATGAAATAAGTTAATAGCTAGTTAAGTTCGTAGTAGGCAAAAGATCACATCATTGAAAGAATGAGAATTTCTGGAACTCACCTCTACTTTTTTGGTACTCTACTGGAACACAAAGAAACAAAATTAGCACATACCGAACTTCTCAGTTGGCTTTCATTTTAGGATGTGTATGGATGTTTATATTGCAACTGATCATGGAGTCCCTGTTCAGAAGATCAGCCTACAATGCTAATACTTTTGTGCCATTCCTAAGCAATACATTTATTTGTTAAATATGTTCAATTAAAGGGAAAAGTTCACTTTTGATTTTGTATTAAGAATATGCCTACAGTGTTTCTATTTAGCTGGAAGGAATTCAGGTGTGGGTGTGGGTGTGGGTGTGGTTCCCTCCCCCCCCCCCCAAGAATATGTACCCTAATGGTTTACTAGAATGATTCATTAAATTTGCTGCATAGCTGTAATGGGTTTTATGGTTTTTAAAAAATGAAGACAATTCAGATTCAAAATAGGCAATAGAATAGATGTATTTCTTAGTAGTGGAGGCAATCTGTATCTAATAAGTATCTGGAGTTGTACTGGAAGTAGAAATGATAGTGTGCTGTGCCCAAATTACATACTGTCCATGAACAATAGCAAGTTGGTAAGCAACTCCATTATATGAATAGAATATGAACACTATATAGGGGGGGGGGGCGGGGGGAAGACAAAGCAAAACTTAGGGGGAAAAACATTCATGATATAGTAATGGGAAAGGGTGGCACTACGGTATCCTCTGACAGTTTGAAAGGAATTGTCAGGAATAAAATGGGTAAATACATTTGAAATAGAATTTTCAGTGAATCATAGATGAAATAAATACAAAATAAATGATAAAACAGGGAAATGAATGAAGCAATTTAGTTGGATCCATTTGAATTCAGGATTTCTGTGTAAACTACATGTTTGAGGGTTGTAATTTTATATATTATCTCAGTTTTTGTATCTTGGGTAGAATTATGAATACGATTGTACAGAAACCCATTCAGTTCCTGGTAGTGCTCTGACAGAACTTCATTCTGGTTTGGCCCATAGCAAACCATGAAAGGTACAGTATACATAATACAGCCAATCACACATACTCTTCTTTAAAGAATGTTTTAGGTTGAATCCATTGAATTCAATTGAAAAATAGCTAGTTATCTCCATGGGTGAAGGATAAAGGGCATTTGTAACTTAGCCCTGTTTTGTGCACAACCCCATGGACATCCAGATCTATTTGTTCAGTTCTTGCATTTATCTTTCCATAGCAGTCAGGCACTCTAAGCAGTTAGGGCTTAGTTCTGCAAGGAGTTTAGCTCTCATCTCACCCATTGGTTTTAATGGGATTACTCAGATGTTAAAGTTAAGCAGAGGCTTAAGTGGTTTGCTAGGACAGGGCCAGAATGCTCAATACCCTGTAGTGTCTAAGACCAGTACTGAAAGTAGCTGAAACTTCTTACCGGTACGGGGGCTGGGCTAGGGCCAGCTATGGCCCCCGGAAGAGATGGGGCCTCGGGCGGAAGGGGTGGGGATGGGGGTCAGAGCCAGCCCAGACCCCGTACTGGTAAGGGGCCTCTCCCGCCCCCCGCCTGGGGATTCCTGCAGCAGTTTAAAGGGCCCAGGGCAGTACCGGTGGCCCGGCCCAGCCCCAGGCTCTTTAAATAGCTATCTGAGCCACACTGACACTTCCCTAGGGGTCCGGCAACGGGGCTCCCGTCCCAGCCGAGCCTTGCTGCCAGAGTCCTGGGGAGGCTGTGGTGGGGCTCTGGTAGCTGTTTAAAGAGCCCAGGGCTGGGGCTCTTTATCACACTTCTGATAGTGGAAAGGAAATGCTACCGCCCCGGGCCCTTTAAACTGCTCCTGGAGCCCGGGGGAGGCTGCGGCGGGACTTTTAAAGGGCCCGAGGCGGTAGCAGTGGCCCAGCCTTGGTCTCTTTAAATAGATACAGGAGCCCCGCCACAGCCTCCCCAGGGCTTCAGCAGCAGGGCTCGGCAGGGATGGGAGCCCTGTTGCCGGAACCCTGGGGAAATGGCTGCAGAGCTCTGGCAGCTATTTAAAGAGCCCGGGGCTGGGTCATCGCTACCGCCCCAGACCCTGCTGCCGGAGCTCTGCCGCAGCCTCCCCCGGGCTCCCGCAGCAGGGCTCTGGCAGCAATTTAAAGGGCCTGGGGCTCCAGCCACTGCTGGGAGCCCCAGACCCTTTAAATTGCGCAGGAGGAAGCCGATCCATGCCGGTAAGGCGCACCGGCTCTTACCTGTATGCCGTACCGGGGCGTACCGGCTTACTTTCACCTCTAAGACATTTATTCTGTAGGTTTTAGAAATGGTCATAAAAGAGGATCTGAAAGAAAGGGGACGGGCCAATCACAATTCAGAGGCTGTGGTTGGAATTAGAAAGCTGCTGAGAGGAGGTTCCTAATGTTCCTAGTCGTTATCATCTTTGGGTCTTCAGGGGAAAAAAAGAACCCAAATCTGATTTTACTTTTGCAAGATTTGTGGTTATAATAAGAGATTTTCCAGAGAAGCTGTCATTGCCTCATTAAGAGGAGACAGTAGCTACCCTCAAGTTGAAATATTAGCTTTCAAAATTCTCTTTTTAAAAAAAAGTCTTGTTCTATTCCAACTCTAACAGGTATTAATCTTTTCAAGATTTTCCTTAAAAAAAAAATCTCTTGTTCAAGATCTGAATGTTTTGGACCCACAGTTTAAATCAAGCAGAAAGTGCAGATACGGATGATTCCAAATTTATGGTGATGGACTGCACATCTGAGATTAGATCATGGGCTTTTGCATTTTAAGAGCTCATGGAGTATGTTGAGTGACATCAAATGGAGGAGGGTTGCCTTCAATTGTTTGTCCTCTGGCTCTTTTTCAGTTTGATAACATATCCTTTTTGGTGGTTTCTGGTGCATTTGTGTGTCCGTTATGCAAAAGTTACTTTCTCTAATGGATACCTTGTTTGAATATAAAATACATTTAGTTGTAAAGGACAAAGCTGAAGGAAAAAGGCTGAAAGACAAAAATCGTGTGCTGAAATGATGCAGCAGCAGGATCTCAGAGGGGAAATTGCAGTACTTAAATCTCCCCATACCGGCAAATTTGACAGAATTGCAGAAGACATACAGATGTTATCAAGTGATGATTGTGCCATTAAACAATGGCTGGAAAATATTGAGAATGAGTCAGAGAGCTGAGATTGAGACAGAGGAGTAGAAAGAGGAAAACAAGACACTTAAAGCAAAACCAGAAGATAAACAGGGCAGAAAATAGGATAACCTATTGGAATGATTATCCACTAATGGCAATTACATTTGCATTGAAATGAGACTATGCCACTAAATTAGGATCATAGGAGCTGCTAATAAAATTCCAAACTGCATGCTACCAAAGAGAAGCTGAATCACATGATGCATGTATTTGCAAAGGCAATTAAAGTTACTGTGGCATAGAGTAGGATTAGAAAGGACTTCTGAGATACTGACATCCTGGATGGATTGGAATACTTGGCTATATCATGGACCTTATATCAAATAGAAAATCTTTGTGTTTCTACTGAACCAGATCTTTAGCCAATCTAAACTGATATAGCTCCACTGAAGTCAATATAACAGTAGTGGGCAATCTGTGGCCTGCGGACCACACATGGCCCATCAGAGTAATCTTCTGGCTGGCTATGAGACAGCTGGTTTACACAGAACATCCACAGGCACTGCCTCCTGCATTTTCCAGTGCCTGCGGTTCGGCATTCCCAGCCAATGTGAGCTGCAGGAAGTGCTGCAGGCCACAGGTTGCCCACCACTGCAATAAAGCAATGTCATTTTATTCAAGCTGAAGCTATTGCCAATTAGTTTTAGTCTGATTTCTTAAAGTATGTTGACACATGAATCTTATGCCTATGAAGCATGGAATAAGGCTATTTTTATATGAAAACCCTTTCTTTCTTCTGAGGGTCTTATCCAGAAGTACTGGCATTTGCCACTTTGGTTACTGAGAGCTGCAGAGTATCTTTCAGTTGGATTGATTCATCTCCTTTCCTGGTAAGTGGGTGATATAGGTACTTGGAACTGGGCTACTACTGAGCACACCTGACCCACCAGCCTGGGCTCCCTTTCACACTATGGTGCTGTGATAAATTGCCAAGCTTGTTCTTCCACCGTCATAGACACAGAGAGGGACACACCCAGCTCCAGCTTCACACACAGATGCTGAGATCAGCTTGGCATGGGAAGGCTTAGCTAAGGCACCTATCAGTTACCAATGCATGCATTCCCCTCTGGAATGAAAACCTAAAAGTATATCATCTCGCACTGCACAAGGAACTGCACAGTGTAAGATCATAAATGTGGAGAGAGATGTACAATAGTTTTCTTCCCTGGGTTATAATTTCCACATACTGGTTTTAGATATGACAAAAACAAGTTTATCAACTGCAAATGATAGATTATAAGTGACAGAAAACAGATCAAAGCAGCTTACGTTAGTAAATAAACAAAACATAACATTAGAGAGGTAGGATATGAATTAGCAAATTCTCACTCTGAGTGATAAACAGTCTGGCAGATTCTTAAGGCACAAGTTGCCTTGGCCTTCCTTGGTTTTCATACAGAGGCTAAAACTCCCTCTAGCCTGGGATCATCACTTCCCACAGCTCAGTCCTTGCTCCTCAGGTATTTCCTGGTGTGTTGTTCTAGGGAGAGTGCTGTCACCCATGATATCATTTTGCCCCCTTTTTATATCTTCCCACGAGCTGGAGAGCTCTTTTGCTATTTGCCTGGGTCAAACAGTTCCCATTGTGTAGTGCTATCTCTGAAAGGTTTTTTATTGTACCCAGTCCCTGTGGTAATCGTTGTCCTTGTGTTCATATCCTGAATAAGCCATTGACATTGTTTGGACTTTTTACTGTTGCAATGGAAGAGTTGCTTGTGGGTGTTTTCAGCCTCACAACATGTTACGGTAACTCATATATAGCCAAACTTCATAACTTCACCTATCACAATAGCACATACAAACACACTATTACTGTATAGCAGGTCAAGACTTTTAGACTGATACATTATAAGGCATATTCTTCATACAAAACATTTCCTAATTACATGACAGTGATGAATATTGAACTGTCACAGTGGGAATCATGTTTAGTTAGTGTAAATTTATCTGAACCAACATGTTTCATAAGTCTTTTGGAAATATCAAACTCCGTATCATCAAATATAATGCAAACAGTTCCATCCAACGAAGCTAATGTCCTTGGTTATAATACACAGATATTTACTAATGTTCTAATAGCTTAGCGGGAGGGGCTTTTCCTCATTGTTCCCTGAATGCAGATGAAATATGTAGTTAACTAGTAAGAAATCAATGAAATAAAGAATGTAAAGGCTAGAATAGTCAAATAAAATTTAGATTTTGTATTTTATTTTTTAGTTGTGAATGCCAAATGCTAGAGGACAAGTTTGCTTAGGTTATGCAATATGCAATTGTATGGGGGATGGAGAGAGAAAGGCTAACCAATGACCTCTATTGGCTCTGTTTGCAGTTATGTATTACGACATAGAAAAGAAGGCAATCAGAAACATTTTGCATTAGCCAGCATGGATTTAGTCTATTTTTTCCCTATGTCTTGTTATACCAATGGACTGATTATAATGCATGTGGTTACACTGTTCTTGATGTGTGCTACTGTGGTTAAAATGCTTCCGTAAGGCAGCATCAATAATACTTTTAATATACTTCCTCTATGTTTGAGTTTAAACAAACTGAGTGCCAATCAAGTACTTAATTGGAAAGACAAAAACCCCAAAGTTCTTGATGTTAACTATCTCCGGTACATTTTCTGATTATACCTATTTTATGAGGAACTTTTAATATTATGTACTAGCCAACAATGATCGCAATCAATCAGCAAATGCAAGTTACATCTGAAAGCAAAAAAGAATAGTAGGTTAAGTAATATATATACTAAAAATGTCCTCATTCCAATTAACAAGGGGACTACTGTACCTGAACAGCTTTATTTCTAGACTCCATAATCATCATTGGTAAATTGTTCATATATCAAATTAACTGGACTAAGTGAAATTTCATTATAACATGTCCTGATCTTACAAGTTTAGCTCTGCAAATGGTATCTTTTCATAAGCTTTCCAATATAGGACACTAGGAACAAATTAACTTACTTTCAAGCTACTAACAAAATCAAAGAACTGTGGTTTAAGCCCCATTTTGACAATACTAGCAAATGATAACAAGCAAAAGAGCATGGCAAAGCCTTCTCACTTCATTCCATGGAAGTGAAACAGTGAAGACCGCTATCAATCCCAGTCTTATGCATCCTCTAAAGAATCTTAAATATCTTTGCAACAATCTTGTCCAAATTCCACTTACTTACATTCTGCCTGCCCATAACATTTCAGTTAGGGAGGTTCTTCTCTACCTGAAAGTGTCACCTGCCAGTTTTAGCCAAATGAACATGTGAATTATAGGGGTGTCCTGGATCCTCTTAATTCCCCCACTGTGGTATGATGGAAACAGAGGGGAGCACACACAAATGGGAAAGATAATGTATTCTGCCTACAACGTATTACTTTCTCCTCTTCAGCTAATGTGAGTGGTTGATGGATGTGTGCAAAAAGGACATATGCCCAGGCAAATACAGATATTTTGTGAAATGTTCCCTTCTCTTAGCACATAAAAATCCAAATGAAGAATTCAGCTTGGTTCACAGTATCATTAGCTGCTCCATGCCCTCTGATACCTGTTTCAGGAGTACCTGCATCGAAGATAAAGAAAATAAAGATGATCTTGTGTTTGTGGCATTGAACTGGGCCTCTATAAATCTGGATTATATTACTAGCTCTGTCTAAGATGAAAACTACATTTTTAAAAGTGTCCAATGCAGCTGCCTCACTTTTTGGATGACCTACTTAAAACAATTTCAGAAGTTGCTCAACATCTATGCAAATCAGATCACTCAATGTCTTTCTGGTAGATCATCAAAGAATACAGCTAAACAGCTGTACTTCAGAACTTGTGATGTGTTTAGAACATTCTATTCCCCTCCACACAGTTTTATGATGGAGGGTCACTGTGATTCCTTCAGTGTCAACCAACAGGAGTTATAATCATACCCAGCTTCTATCCAGAGGAGGTAGTTAACAGGCAGGTGGTGTCCAGGTGTCCCAATTAAGCTCAAGCAATTCTCCCTCACACTGGAGGCTGGAGTTAATATGGTGAGTTACAGTCCTGGGTACCCCAAGAACCATAAAAGTCACATAGGAACCTAAGTTGTTAATAATGTAGGTTACATAAGCCTAAATGCTTATCTTTGCTAGTAGGCATCATATCTACTTCATCTGCTTGAGGGAATACTACTCATCTATCTCATTAGGATTAGTATGAAGTTTAATAAATTAGGAACTAAATGTGTACTGTTTGTTTGCTCTGGTGAGCACTTACACAACTTGTCAATGGTAAATTAGGGCTTGTCTTCACTCCCACGGTGCGGGATTGATCTTCTGGCCATCAATTTACCGCGTCTCGCTAAGACGTAATAAATCGATTGCCTGCGGCTCCCCCGTCGACTCCGGAACTCCAGCTTGCCGGGAGACGCAAGCTGGAGTCGACAGGGGAGCGCGCCACCGACTGCTGCCGCTGTGGGGATGGCAGGTAAGTCGGTGGCAGATACGCAAACTTCAGCTACGTGATTCTCATAGCTGAAGTTGCGTATTTGCCATCGATCCCCCCCTCCCACCCAGTGAGGACAAGCCCTAAGCATAGCTTTTGCATGAATAAAGGCTGGTCTCCACTACGGGGGGAGGGAGGGGGATCGACTGCAGATACGCAACTTCAGCTACGTGAATCACGTAGCTGAAGTTTGCGTATCTGCAGCTGACTTACCATCCGTCCTCATGGCGGCGGCAGTCGGTGGCGCGCTCCCCCGTTGACTCCAGCTTGCACCTCCTGGCAAGCTCTAGTTCCGGAGTCAATGGGGGTGCCGCGAGCGATCGATTTCTCGCGTCTTCATAAGACGCGAGAAATCAATCGCCAGAAGATCGATCACTACCCGCCAATTCGGCGGATAGTGAAGACATACCCTCAGTACTTGCCAGACTGAGTAAGGACTCTGCAATCAAGTACTCGGTGTTTTAGTACTTGGGTATCTGGATATGGAAACAACAACAGTAGAAGCAAAGTATTTGCTGTTCCTAATTTTTTATATACTTGATTTATGTCAGTTTTCCTCTTGTTAAATTGTAACTAAACAAATAATGACAATGTATCCACCTATTGAGCAGATAAGATAACTTTAATTACAGCACATATTTTTCTTTCCTTTCAGCAGAGATCATTTTCTCCCCGGCTGCACTTGAACAGACTAAAGTAGGGCAGGTTCCTTCTCAATAATACCCTCATCCAACTCTATAAAAATGTACCGTGACTACATTTGGAAACTGTGTTACATATCTATGCTGTGGGATATATATTACAAGGGTAAATTTGCTGAAATACCTGTTCTTTCTCTCCTATAGCATCACATTTGGGACCTCCGTCTGCAAAGTAGCAATCAGCCTGGGCTTCTGTTTTTGGTGGAAATACCTGACCTCCAGTAACCTATATAACATCATGGTCTTCAGTCAAAACTATAGAGTAACAGACAGGATCTTTCTCTGCACGTCCTCTTCTTAACAACTCTATTCCTTTTCCTCTCATTTATTTTAAATGGCTGCTGTTAAAATTATTCTGCTTGGGCATTAGTTATTGCATGTTTTTTATTTTACTCCTTTGCCTCCCATCCCCATATGACATTTCTTAGGGCAGCTTTGCATTATGCAGCAATTATCATGCTCTGGCAATATATTCTCACTTTTAAATTACTTTTTAAATCCTTGCTTATAATGGACCAGATGCTGATCCCCTTGCACACAGTGAATAGCAGCACACTCCATAAGTTTCTCCCATTAACTCCAATGGGGAAACTTTTGGGGAAGGATGCTACTCTCCAGGAGAAAGAGGCTCAAAATCTGGCCCATTTTGTATAATTCTGGTACTCTTATTGTTTCCAAGAACTACAGACCCCATCTCTCGCTTGTGTGCAGGGTAAGAGGAATGAAGTTCATAGGCTCAATTGTAAAAAAAATTCTCCAAAGATCAGAGATTTCTGTTCTTGTTTTTGTGTTTTGGAAAGATTCAAAATATTTGATGATTACCTAGCATCTCAAAATGATGTGATTATATCTTGCTGTGGCTACTGATGACAGTAAACTTGCCTGAAATGGCACCGAGTTTAAGAATACAGGTTACCTTAATAATAATAAGTTTCTTAATTATATTATTATCTAGGTAGAGGGATATCAATCTGTATCAGAATTGGGGCTGGCCAGAAAACGATTCAGTTTCAAAATTTGTTTTTTGTTCTGATGTAGAACGAAGATGAGATGTTTCAAAAATTTTCACAAGAACAAGATACCACTACCTCAGAATAGCTAAGACCTGATGGCTAGTGCTCTCGCTTGGGATGTGGGCTATCTGGGCTCAAGTATCTGCTCCAGATCAGGGACTGAATCCTCAGCTCCCATGTCCCAAGCAAACACCACAAAGCTACTTGTGTATGTGGCAGGGTTATGTATGTGTTTCTCTCTCCCTCTGCCTCAAACTGGACCAGAGAAACCTTCCTCATGGAATTTTCATCAGGTCTGGCTTTGTCAAAATCAGTTTAAGAAACAGCATTTTCTGGTGGAAAAAAAAAAATCAGCCCACTCTAATCAGAATATCTACACATCATGGTGGGTCTTCAGCAGTCAGACCACATGGATGTTCCCTATTTCCCCTGAAACTATTTAAAATAAATCTAGGATGTTCCACTTACCCAAAAGGAAGCATTGCTTGAATGATCATATTTTATTTGTTATGCTCAGTATCTCCTTTTGAAGTGTTTAAAGACATCAATATCTGTGGGGCAGATTCTCAGTGGGGGTAAATCAACATGGTCTAAGTCAGGGGAACTATGCTAGTGCTGCATTACTTAGTCCTGAATACACCAGGACTAGGCATTGCAGCGAGTTAGTGGACTTGCCTATGACTTCCCTAAACTAGGGTTTGAATGCAGGTAAGTTTTGAGCATAAGTGAAGGGGAGTGTGGTGATTTACAGGGATGTGCAACACTTCAAATTTCCCTATAATCTTTTTTTTCATTAAACTTGGTGTTTTGAAACTATTTTGCACCTCTCACAATTTCATTCAAGTGCTCATTTTCCAGTTAATAAAAACCACCACAGCTTATGATGATTGACATTCTCCACTTCAGAAATACCCAGGGGTGAAATAGCATGAGTCTTGTAGGTCAGGATACTTCTGCATTTAATAGGGCTATATGGTGAATCATGTATTATGCCTGGCTTCACTTCTATTAGCAGAAATTTCACATTTAAAAAGTACTATCCAATTGTATAATACAGAAGTAACCCTTACAGCAATGCTGTTTGATGTACATTTTCGCAGGTTAGCATAATTAAAAAGTACATACGTTATATTAATGGAATTTTAAGATTATACAGTTAATGACTGAAAGGTCAATGCTTAACATACAACCTTAACTCTGTCCCCTTGCATGTATTAATATAATAATCTGATCACTTGAGTTCAATACATTTTGAGAACACAAGGAATGCATATTGGGACCCTCATTAAATCTTGATAACAACCCTGTGCTACATATTCAAAAGGAGCATCAGCTATAAACACAGACCTAGGGGACTGAATCACAGTTGCCAGCTTTCACACAGTAAATAAGTATATTGACTTTCACAATAAGCCAAAAATCAACCAAATCCCATTTCAAAACAGGGCCAAAACCATCCAATCCCTTAGAACCCCAACACTCTATGTGACTAGATCCTCCCAGGTGTGCAGTATGGGACTGTGGGACTGTAGTGGGTAAAGCTCCAATTCTGGTCAAACTGTATGCCCAGACAATATACACTGAAATGGAGTTAAGATTTCAAGTGCATATGCTAATAGGCTACATCTACATTGAAAATTCAGATATAATTACAGGTGGCAACTTTCTAATGTGGGACTTCCTCTGCTCCAGGCCCATCCTCACCCCACCCCTTCTCCTGCACCTCCACCCCACCTCTTCCCTCCTCTGCTTCACCCCTGCATCACCTCTTCACACCCTGTTCCATCCCCTCCTCCTCCAGCACTTCCTGCAGCCACCGAACACCTAAACTTTAGTGTGCAGCAGGCGCTCAGAGGGCAGGGGAGGAGCTGATCAGCAGGGCCACCAGGAGGCACTGAGGGACGAGGGAGGCACAATGTAGAGTTTTGGATTCCCTCCGCATCCTCTCCCCCATATCTTTCCCCTTATGGTATCACTACAGAGCATACCTATGAATGTGGACATAAAAAGAAGGCAGAATAAACACCAAATAGTAAAATAACAGTTTCTCATGTTTTCACTTTTGAGTACTCAGCAATATAGATCCATGTTTTATGTGCAGCTTTCTTAACCCTATTTACATTAAAAACAAAGCTACTTGTGCTTCTTCCCCCCCCCCCCCCCCCCACTCATTTCATCCCATGTTTCTCCTCCAACCCTCATTCATTCACGGTCTGCCAACTTGTAGCCGTCACCATTCTCAAACCCAATGATTTAGACTTTGCAATGGTTAAAGTTGACTCAAACAAGAAAGGAGCCTTACTGCAGCTAACAAAGAAAGGGGGGGGGGAACACTGCCTTTATCACAGCTTGTGCTCCTCCCTGTCCTTACTTTAAACCTTTCCCACTCCACAAACACTTTTCCAAGCCTGTTCCCTCTCCAGTACTCTATCTCCCAATCCCCCATAAAGCACTTAGCATCTGGTACATCAGAGGGTCTCTTTCTCTTCTGTAGAAATTGCCAGCATGATCTTCCTCACCTGTGTCCTTTCTGGACAAAGCCAAGGCCATACTTGCCTGTCTGGGAAATGCAGGAGACTCCAGCTAACAATGGACTCCTGGAAGAGAGCAATGCTTAGTCCAAGTGCCCAATCCATGGATTTATGGGGGGAGAAATAAAGATATTCAGATAGCTCCCTACCCTTTCTTGCCTCTGCGGACAGTCACTGCTGTGAAACGTGATCACTCTCATATCATTACATGTTTAAAAAATAACAGTTCAGACAAATTAAGAAGACACTGTCAGCCTGTTGAGGATGCATATTCAACCTAGTTCTAACTATAATAATGACTTATCTTCTTTCAGTTTTAAATAATCATTTTAATTATAAATTCTACATTCTGACTGTAAGGAATTTAAAAATTAACATAACTGATCAAAAACTTTGGTACAACTAAGTTCTCTTTGGATATTGTGACAGACCGCTCTCTCACCCCTCTCAGGAACAGGCAGGAAAACCCTTCTTTGCTTCAAACAGTGCTCTTTAATTCACAGTGCAAGACCCCACCACCAATATATACAGCTTTGTACAGTTCTTCAACTTACAGCTCTACAGCTCCCAGCTCTGCAGACTCTATATAGTCCAGCTTCAATACAAACACCACTCTGACTAGCACTCCACCCTCCATACCATCCCCACCACACTGGGCTTGCTTCCTGGCAGGCCTTTTATCCCCCTGAGGAGGCTGCCAGGTGCCACTCATCCCTGTTGATTGCCCTGCAAGCCAGGTGGCTGATTAGCCTCCCTGCAAGGGAGGTTTGCAGAGGACTTTTCTCCCTCTTAAAGGACCGGCAGGGCTGGCTCAGGCATTCTTGGCCAGCACCCTGCCACACAATAGATATATGTAGAGAGAGCGCATATGAGGTCCACTATTCCATTAAGCATATACTGGGCCAGATCTGGGAGGAATAAACAGACTGACTTCAGTGGAGCTACAAAGGTTTATATTAGCCATAATGTTTTGCATTAGCTGGTATCAGAGTGGGCTTCTGCCTTTGAAGACCATAGTTTGAAGGTAAACAGACAGAAAACTGAAATTATGCAAGTAGGAAAGAGAGAAGAAGAGCTCATGATTGAAGTTTCAGGAGAAAAGCTGAACCAGAAAAATGAATGTGTGTACTTGGGAAGTAAATTTACTGCCATTAGAGAGAGAACTGGAAAGCTAAGAAGAAGAACCCAATGTGAATGGGTGGCCATGAAAAAATGTAATAGGAGTACTATAGCCTCATTTATAAAGTAACAAATGGAAAGCTGAGAGAAGACATCGGATAAATTAGGAGGAAGATGAATTTGTCACTCTCTCTGTTAGATAGGCTGGTGAGTACATGTTTGGGATGGACATGTCATAAGAATGGAAGAATGATGACCAGCAAAGAAAGTATGGGAGGAAGAGGACAGCAAGAAAGGAGATGAAAGACTGAGGATACAATGGTAAGACACTGTCGAGAGATGTTTGAAGGGAAAAAAAGGACCGGAATTCTAAGACCTGTGAACTCATGCTATGGGCTGGAAGAAGTGGCAAAGAATTGTGAACACATCTGACCCCAGATACATTGAAAAAGGAATTAAGAAGTGAAATCAAGCTAGAATCAGGTCAACACTGTTCCTACAGCTCTACAAACTTCTGCTATCATGAAATTGATGCACAGATAGAGAAGCAAACCAAAAGAAGCAAAGTTGGACTCAGCAACCCATCAAAACACAATAGAACATATTCTCAGCTCATTGCATGGGCAGGTACATGCATAGATCTCCATGCATCCCCGTGCTTGCTAAATAGAAATGGACAAAATCAATAGCAAAATAAATTGCATTTTCAAGTTCAAAGTACTGCAAGCAGTGGAGAGAGAATAAAATCTGAAAAACTACTGAACAAAAAGTAACTGACTGTCCTTTTTGGTGTATAACTTATTTTTGGTTAGCATTTGTATTGTGATTTATATAGTATTGATGTGTCTGTGCCTCGGAGTAATGGAATAATCTCGGAACACCATTAGAAACTACAAATTAATGACAAGAAATAGATAAATTCTGATAATCCCCTTGTCTGAAAAAGAGAGAACTAATAGATAATTATGAGGAATGTAATGGGAGAAGTGTTTTAACAGGTAGTAATGACCTCATAGCTCAGCAGTGCTGAACAAAAATCACTAGTGTTTTTTTCCCTTGCTATTCTCAATATATTTCTAGTACATTAAGGGAATGATAGGAGCATCTTATCAAGCTACTTTAACATCTGTAAATTCTGTAATATTATAATCACAACAGTGATTTGGTGGATAAAATATCTATTTTCTGTTACAAATGACGTGCTCATATAATGTTACATGGTTCTGTGTTTCCCACAAATTCCACAGTACTTACTTACTGTATCAAATTGATTCTTATATTTTCAAAATATTTTAAATAAAAAGTTGCATTGCTTTTAACAAAAATATGTAAACATCATTCAAGGAACAAAAATAATGCTATGTACCACATTAGACTCATGTGCATTTCATTTTGTATGATTATACACATCTTGCTGTGATTTAGATGGGCTTTGTTTTACCATCCTGATTTGATTTCTTATTAACTTTATATACTTGTGCTATGCAGGGTATACTATTTTATCTAAGGGGAAATATGGGAGCCCTCCCATGGTTAGCTTAAAAACTGCATGTTCCCATGAATGTTAGTAAGAAAAATGGGTGGTCCCGTGCATGATGTGTTTAAATGTTATTCCAAAGATAATAGATATGTAGACAGATCTTAACTCCTATATTTTGATCGGTCTATGGTGAATGAAAACTGAAGGCATTTTTTTGTCAAGCTTTCTTGGGCCTGGCAAGAGGGTAAGGTATATATTCTTTACTACGCACTCTCCCTCTGCCTTTTCCTCTCTTTTGTTCTTTTGGCAGGTTTACTTCTACAAGTCTCATGACACTGTTTTTTTTATTCTTCTTCCAAGAAGAACTATGAAACTAAGTGGATATCCAATTGTTTTTGTTCAAAGTCTAAGTCCAACAAAACTGTTAAACTATACATGCCAGTCTTTATTGCTTACCACTCAAACATTTTCAAGGTTTTTCTTGAGATGTCCACATGAGCTCCCTCTCATTTGCTTTTTAAACACTGCCCGGGGGAGTTTGAATTTTGATGATCATATGGAAGTTTCATCCTAAGAGACTATGTAAGAGAAAAAAAGAATTTACCCAATGGCCATCAACTTACTCTCCCTTTCCCTACCTTATTGACTTTTTTGTTTACTAAGCCAAAAGCATCTTATCTATCTTTCTCATACACCTATTACTCTAGCTAAGCACCAGGGGATCTATTAAGATTGCAACTGATAGAATAGGAATGATGAAGTTATTTCCTGGAAAAGACCAGTAATTTGATACAATGTTATTTAAGGGCCAAAATCTGCAGCTAATACACAACTGCCACAACCTAAACAAGGAATCCATATCCAGGCAAAGTTTCCATTGGTTCTATAGGATGGAGCCCTTAGACTAATGTCCCACTGCCTTGAGTCCACCTTTTTTGGAATTATCATTGCAATTATTGCTTCCTCTTGCCTTGATGGTTACAGTTTCCTTTTCTCTGATCTCCAACAGTCTCAGGTCTCCAGGCTACCATACGTTCAGGATACCAATGGACACTCAGTGATGACAAAATAAAACCCTCTATGTGGGAAAGTTGCAGTGGTTTGATAAAAGATCTGAATGTAAATCAGTTTTTCATTAAACTGGTACAACCCCATCATGAACACAACATTTTCAGTTTAAGAGAGGATTCCTTGAGTTTAGTTTAAGTCAATTAGGAACAGATTTAGATTTACCTGAAATAAGCCATTCTTAAACTGAAATTATTTTTTCCAGAGGTTTAGACCCAGCTTAACTAAATTGACTAAGCAATGGACAGAAAGTTTAAAATGACCTCAAAACTTTCTCTACACTTGTGTCTCTTAAATCAAATCTCCACTCTAGCGGCATGGACTTTGTATCATTGAGTTTTTGCACAAAAGCACACATAGACACAAAACATGTATGCATATAAGACAGCTATTTAGCATGGGCAAGACACTTAAGAACAAAGGAAAAAACTGGTTGACCATAACCGCCTAATATTTTGAGGTAATTTTTGAAAAATTTAAACAAACATGAAATTAAAAAAGGACTGCAGTCCATCCTTCATGACAGTTCCAGATAAATAGGACTACTATGACTGCTTAATTCTTTCTTACAAAAAATGCCAGTTTTAAAATACACCATTGTCAATGCTGCACAAAGCCACATCATTTAATAAAAAATCATGATTTTAATATCTTTAAATTTAAATATTTGTTTGTTAGTGAAAATGCTATAGGATGAGACACCAATTTTACTGTAGAGGCTAGAGGTCTACAAACCTGGTTTCTAAAGTTTGAGCCATTTCTACATATAATTACATTACAGCACATGTGTAGACAAAACTCATTCCCAGTCATATGCAGGTTATAGAAAGATGACTCAAAGGAAACCCATGGATTAAAGAGAAAATAAAGAAAACCTCAATATGTTTTTGGTAAACTGCACTTTTGACAGAGTTGCAAGCTTTACTAAGTAGTGTACAACAGAAGAACTTCTGCATTCTGAACTCTGTGATGTACTCAGAGTAATTGCAACATTCCTGAGAGAGTTACAGCTAGTTTCATGGTAAAACCCCTGTGCTTTCTTCCCAACTTTTTGTATACTGTAGGTATTGCAATACTATTTCTATAAGGCAGATTTTTTCAGGGCAATAGGAAATAGAAGTAGTCTTTTGGGAGTTTCTGTTGCTAGTTGTGGAAAATAGATATTTTTTTGCAGAGCACTTCAATCAAGAGTAAAAAGCTCAATCTCACATTTCTCTCAGTAGGTCCGTGAGCACAATTGTAACAAAAGATTCACAACTTGCTTATAGTGCAGGCAGGATAAATCTGAAAGCCACTCTGTTCACAATTATGGATACTTACTGTACTGAATTTACATAGTACAAGAAATGGCACACAAGTTTTTTGTTCTTTCTGGGGGAAATTTCCACTGTCATCTTCCAGTTTTTTACTTTTACAAATGAAATAAGACCTCCAAGTCTCCAGCAATGGATATTATTTGTCATATTGAGTGACAAATAGTTTGGGGCTGTCATCACCCTGTGTGATGACAAATAGGTTCCTAAAAATCTTATTGAGATGAATTGGCAAAGAGCAATTGCAAAATTTCTACAGTCAAGAAAATCCATATGTTTGCCCTTGTTAGAGGCAGTATATATCTGTAATTTGAAACAAAATTATAATATACAATTGGATCATTTCCCACAAAGGATAGTTCATGACAACACTCTTTAAGGTAGCTTTTCAACTTCTTCCTTTCGTTTTCCCTAACTAGAGTTTTGGCATTTTGCTTTGTTACGAAAGATCTATATATTTTTACAAATCTGTCTTCAAAACACATTTTTCAAATACTCCTCCCTCTGGACTATATTGCAGAAGGGGCATAAAAAAAAGATAATGGAGCTTTCAGGTAGGAAAAGAAAGACAGGTGTAAAGTGTTAAGATGAAATTCACCATTAAAACGCTCACCGCATGCCTCTTGTGTGGCATTAGTAGCTTCATCCTTGGAACAGCTTTAAAAACATTTATGTTGCAGAAGTACTTAAAAGATGCTCTAATAGGGGAGGGAAGATTTGACTATTTTTACCTCTAAGACTGGTATGAAAAAAATTACAGAAATATCATAAGAACATAAGAACATAAGAACGGCCATACTGGGTCAGACCAAAGGTCCATCTAGCCCAGCATCCTGTCTACCGACAGTGGCCAATGCCAGGTGCCCCGGAGTGAGTGAACTTAACAGGTATGATTGAGCAATCTCTCTCCTGCCATCCATCACCCCCCTCTGACAGACAGAGGCTAGGGACACCATTCATTACCCATCCCGGCTAATAGCCTTTTATGGACTTAGCCTCCATGAATTTATCCAGCTCTCTTTTAAACCCTGTTATAGTCCTAACCTTCACAGCCTCCTCAGGTAAGGAGTTCCACAGGTTGACTGTGCGCTGTGTGAAGAAGAACTTCCTTTTATTTGTTTTAAACCTGCTGCACGCCAATTTCATTGAGTGGCCCCTAGTTCTTCTATTTTGGGAACAAGTAAATAACTTTTCCTTATCTACTTCCTCCACACCACTCATAATTTTATATACCTCTATCATATCCCCCCTTAGTCTCCTCTTTTCCAAGCTAAAAAGTCCTAGCCTCTTTAATCTCTCTTCATATGGGACCCGTTCCAAACCCCTAATCATTTTAGTTGCCCTTCTCTGAACCTTTTTTAGTGCCAGTATATCCTTTTTGAGATGAGGAGACCACATTTGTACGCAGTATTCAAGATGTGGGCGCACCATGGATTTGTATAAGGGCAATAAGATATTCTCCGACTTATTCTCTATCCCTTTTTTAATGATTCCTAACATCCTGTTTGCTTTTTTGACTGCCGCTGCACACTGCGTGGATGCCTTCAGAGAACTATCCACAATGACTCCCAGGTCTTTTTCCTGATTGGTTGTAGCTAAATTAGCCCCCATCATATTGTATGTATAGTTGGGGTTATTTTTTCCAATGTGCATTACTTTACATTTATCCACATTAAATTTCATTTGCCATTTTGTTGCCCAATCACTTAGTTTAGTGAGATCTTTTTGAAGTTCTTCACAGTCTGCTTTGGTCCTTACTACTTTGAGCAGTTTAGTATCATCTGCAAACTTTGCCACATCACTGTTTACCCCTTCCTCCAAATCATTTATAAATAAGTTGAATAGGATCGGTCCCAGGACTGACCCTTGGGGAACACCACTAGTTACCCCTCTCCATTCTGAAAAAGTATCCAAAACGCTAAACATGGAAGTAATGGGACACTTTAAAATAGCAAAACACAAGTTGGACAATAAGTTCTTGGAATGTTTTGGTGACAACTTTTTTGTTTCAGAAGATGGAAAATACATAGGGGTACAGCCATTATAGAATTGATTCTGACCAATAAGGAGGAATTGATTCAGAATCTGAAGGTTGAAGGCAATTTGGGAGAAAGTGATCATGAAATGATATATTAATAAGGAAAGGAAGGAATGAGATCAACAGAATAAGTACAATGTTTTTATTTTAAAAAAGAGCAGATTTTTAACAAACTCAAAAATGGTAGGTGTAGTATCATGGAAAGGAAATTTAAGGAACAGAGGAATTCAGGAAAGCTGGACATTTCTCAAGGAAACAAATATTAAAGGCACAACAACAACTTATCCTGATGCAAAGAGAATAGTAAGAGGCTAATATGGCTCTGTCATGAGCTCTTTAATGACCTGAAAATCAAAAAGGAATTCCAAAAAGGTGGAAACATGAACAATTGTTAAGGAGGCGTACAAAAGAACTTCTCAAGGATATAAAGGCAAGATCAGAAAGGCTAAGGAACAAAATAAGAAAGGCAATAAAAAGAAGTTATTTAAATACATTAGGAGCAAGAGAAAGATGAATGAAAGTGTAGGTCCTCTAGTTAGCCATGAAGGAGAGTCCCTAAGGGCTGGTCTTCACTAGCGCTGCCGGAGATCGATCGATCTGGCGATCGATTTATCGCGTCTTGCTAAGACGCGATAAATCGATCGCCCGGAACTCCCCCATCGACTCCAGAACTCCAGCTCGCTGGGAGGCGCAAGCTGGAGTTGACGGGGAGCGCGCCGCCAACTGCCGCCGCCATGGGGACGAGAGGTAAGTCGGCGGCAGATACACAAACTTCAGCTACGTGATTCACGTAGCTGAAGTTGTGTATCTGCCGTCGATCCCCCCCCCCCCCCCCAGTGAGGACAAGCCCTAACAGACAACACCAAATAAGTTGAGGTATAATGCCTATTTTGCTTGTCTTCACTAAAAAGGTAAATTGTAACCAGACATCATTATTTGTGTAAAGTAACAAGGGGGAAGAAACACAAGTCAAAATAGAGAAAGGACAGGTTAAAGAATATTTAGAGAAGTTATGTTGGTGGGACTTGATGAAATAGGGTACTTAGATGAAGCAATCTCTGAACCACTAGTGAATATCTTTGAGAATTTATGGACAAAGAAGGAGGTCCCAGAGTAAGGGTAAACAAAAAAAAAAAAATAAACAAGGACCCAGGGAATTAGAGACTGGTCAGCTTAATTTTAATAGCTGGAAATATCCAGGAACAAGTTATCAAACAGTCAGTTTGTAAGCACTAAGGCCTGGTCTACACTAGTGGGGAGGGTCGATCTAAGATACACAACTTCAACTACATGAATAGCATAGCTGAAATTGATGGATCTTAGGTCAACTTACCTGCCATCCTCATGGCAGCAGCAGTCAACAGTGGGCTCCCCAATTGAGTCTGCCTTGCACCTTTTGGAGTTCCAGACTCAACGGGAGTGCCTCTGGGGATCGATTTATCGCATCCTGATGAGACTTTTTTTTTGAGTATTTCTTTTTAGTTTCACACTAGAATATAACTAATAGTCTTTTATCACAGTTAAGAGGCTGTTCCACGTTGCTTCAGTCTCAAGGCTGAAACAGGACGATCACTTACTCGGTTATGCTCACAGAGTTACAGGTAAGCTCTTCCACCAAGGTCTTCTGGGATATTGCCTGAGCTGTGTCCTACTGCTTGTTCAGTGTCAAGAACAGCATCTAGATTCCCATCATGGAAGGCACAGCTCACTATGTGCCATTGCATGGAAAGAATAATCTACCAACCCAGAAGCAGACGATGGTGAAAGAAAATATGTTAACATTGACCCCTTAGGCTCTCTCCATCACAGCAACAGAGGGACTGAGCTATTATGAGAGTAGACACAAGATTGAGAATAGGTGTAAATACTAGTAAAGCACATGAAGTTATCCCAATTAAAAGGAATTATCATCCCAGGTAAGCACCAGTCATCACCATTTAGTATCATTAAGCTTAATATGTAAGAATACATGATGATTTGACACGGTTTAATCTCATATTTAATTATTTGGTTTTCATTATACATGAAACTGACATACAGGTGAGGGAAAATTAGAGTGTAGGAGGATTCGATTGATGCAGTGCAGTCTCTGGGATTTTTTTTTCCTGCCTGTTAATGTATGCATGTTACATTTTTTAATTTTTGTCTGCACAGTGATCATCCTGGTTTGTTTGTTTATTAATGGCTTTGTGTGATATAATGTCTACTTAATTTTGATCTC